>CM050513.1:31734660-34304652 GCA_027563665.1 Antrozous pallidus | reverse complement strand
GTACTGTACTATTTCACTAATATGTTTCAACTGTACTTCAGACTATTATTTTAATTCTATTATTTTAAATAGTGACATAAAATGCATTTGTTTTCTTTTAGAATAAAATATTTCAGTCAGGTAACTTAAATTAAAAATAATAAAATATAGTGTTATTAAAATTTATATTCCAATTATTTAAAATTCATCCTAATTATATTTGGTAAATACCTGAAGATTGAATAATTTATTTAACATACTAATTATTCACAAACATTCATTCAGCAAGTACTGTGTACCAGGTACAGTTTTCAGCACGGGAGTAACAACAGTAAAAAAAGTAAATAAAATATAACCCAGTCATACCACATATCATCATGGACTCATGAGAATAATAAACAAATCAGTACATGACTTGTTGAGTTATGACAAAGGCAATAAAGATAAACTGAGAGAAATATAAGGGATAGATAGAGATGGCATGATGCTATTTTTGCCCTATCTGAGTGATCTGGGTAAGCCTGATAACTGTCTAATAAGTAATACTTGAGAAATCTAATGCATGTGAGGTAGTGAGTCATATGGATAGTTGGATAGAATATTACAAGTAGACAAAACAGCAAATGCAAATACCTTGTGTGATGAGTTCAAATAATACTAACGGGGCCAATTCCAGTGCAGTACACAGAGTGAAGGAGAATTTTGTAGCAAACAATGTTGCAAAGATACCTGGAGGCCATATATCTGGGATTATGTAAGAGTGTTGGCTTTTTCTCTGAGAGGTATGAGAATGCTGTAGAAGATTTGGGCAGACATGTAACCTGACCTGACTCTACATAAACTAATAATTCTAACAACTAAGTAGACTAACTAGATAGGGAGCTTGGAGTAGAAGGGAAGCCACTAAGAATGCTATTGCAATAATTCAGCTGAGAAACGATGTTTGCATAATCTAGGGTGATAGTAGTAAATGTTGAAAAGTAGTCAGAAGTATGACTGGATTTATTAGGAAGAGATTATAGAATTTGGTGATAGATAACAGGAGTTTCTGAGAGAAAAGAAGTTCAATGATGAATACACAGTTTTTGTTCTGAGCAACAGAAAGAACAAAAATTTTAATCACTGAGGTGGGAAAGAATCAGGTAAAGGTGACATGGTAATCAGAAGTTAATATTTGACCATTTTAAGTTGAAAATGCCCAGGAGGTATATATAGGAAGAAATATACATTTGAATAACCCAGGGAAGAAATCTCAAATAGAAGTGATATGTAAAGGCATGATATTTTGATTCTCAAATCAGAAAATTCTACCTATGACCCCATCTTAAATAAACATTTGATATTTAGTATTTCGTGATTTTTTGGTATTAAAATTGGTTTTTAAAAAGCACAGCATTGCCGAGACCGGTTTGGCTCAGTGGATTGAGCGTTGGACTGCGGACTGAAGGGTCCCTGGTTCAATTCTGGCAAGGGCATGTACCTTGGCTGCGGGCACATCCCCAGTAGGGGGCGTGCAAGAGGCAGCTGATTGATGTCTCTCTCTCATTGATGTTTCTGACTTTCTATCCCTCTCCCTTCTGCTCTGTAAAAAAATCAATAAAATACATTAAAAAAAAAAAAAGCACAGCATTAAACTGCTATTCATTCACCTTGTTAACTGAGAATTTTGGCACCCGCTTAAATTTTGTGATTGAAGTGGGTATCTCATCACCCAGCCCCAATTCTTATTTCCACTCTTTGTGATGGAATTCTATGCACTCAAGTGTTATTCTTCCTTACTCCTTGAAGAATTTAGCATCTAATGATCTCTCCCTCAAGAATTAATCTTTTTTTTTCTTTTTTTATTGATTTTTTTGCAGTATAACTTATATTTAATAGTAGTACATATGTTTTCCTTTCTCCCCCCCCATATCCTCCCCCCAGCCTCCCTTACCCCACCCCCCAAGCACATGTCCCCATCTGCCCCCCTCCCCATCCCAGTGTCTTTCATTCATTGGTTATGCTCATATGCATGCATACAAGTCCTTCAGTTGATCTCCCCCAGCATCTACCTCCCATCCACCCCCAGCCTTCCCCCTGTAGCTTGACAGCCTGTTCAAGGCCACCCTGCCTCTATATCAATCACTCCCCCCTGTTTATTTTCTTCAAAAATATCTTGCCTCTGCATACTAAAAACAAATGTATAAGAACAAAAAATGTTTGAGTGTCAGTTTCAATGTCCAACTGTTCTGAGTCCCAGTTTCAATGTCAAATAGTTCTTTATGTGTACATGTCAGCAATGGTATCCAGATGGTGGACACATGGTGGCAATGCAAGATCCATCCTCTCTGGTTTGGTCCTGGGCTGCCTGCAGACATGCACAGCTGCTGACTGCTAGCATGGCAAAGTGTCATCAGTGTCCCCCATCTCTGGACCGTCCTCGTGACTGGAACAGACCCGTCAGTTCCTTACTGTCGCTGGAACCCACATGATCTTGGAGTTGTTCTCTGAAAACACACAAACACATTCTTGACCAAAAGTTAACAAAGGGACCCTCTCTGCAAAATAGACTTGGGATTCTTTTTATTTTTGCCTAAATGATTTTCCTTTGGCTTATTTTGACATCATGTGTGTTTTTTCATGGGTGTCCTGCTATTAGCTTTATAAATGGAATTTACTTTTCTGAAGTAAGAATTTTCTAGATATATTTTACTTACAGGATATTTTTCCTTACATGATATTACCCCACTGTCTTCTACCCCTTTTTTTTAATTAATGGGGACTTTTGAAAATTTCATATGGCAGTCTTGGTAATTTTAAATTTTAATTTTTGCACATAAATATGACTGCTTTAGGTTCTTTGGATGTTAGGCAATTTTACAGTGAGAGGAACTACTATTATATATTTTAGTTAATGTTTTAGGAAAAGCTTTTTGTCCAGTACACTTAGATTTTCTTGAGTATTCACTTATTTCACTTGGCCAATTTAAATTAATCTGAAAACTTGATTACTATTTTACTGTCAATTTTAATACTCAAGCAGAGAATTAATCTTGTCATAATTCTTAGAGATGTCTTTATCTTCATAAATGGTTTATTCAATATCTGGGCTTCTCAATACCTTGATTTTTTTCTCCTCCAATGATTTTCTCCTCCACTCTGCCTTAGCTGCATTTCTTATTATCATACTCTAATATTATATATGATATGTCTTATCTCATTCTATAGATTATCATTTTTATCATTGCAATATTTCTATAATCTCAATGTTTAGCTATTTCTTTCTGACTTTTTAGCTATTCATCTTCAGAGTGGATGTTATCTCCCAAGATATTTTTACCACTTGTGGAAAATCTGGAAAAAGACTCAAATTATAGAGGTTGCTGGCAAAGTTTGTTTGTTTGGAATAAGCATGATTATTTTTATTGAGATAATTTACATGTAACATGTATTAGTGTCAAGTGTACAACATTTGATATTTGTAGAGATAAACATTTTTATTTGTATTTATTTTTGTTTATTTTATTTAACCTATGTAATTTTATTAACCAGTATGATTTATTGATTATTGTTACCCTCTTTATTCAGCATAAATACCTCATACTTTCTTTTTTTTTAAATTATCTTTATTGTTAAGTTCATTAATTACATTGTTCCCCCTTTTTTTCGCCCCTATATCTCGCCTCCACCTGGTACCCATCCCACCCTCCACCCTCACCCCCCTCCACTGTCCTCTCCCATAGTTGCATGATTTTTGTCCAGTCTCTTGCAGTACTTCCCACACCCCCTTTCTCCCCAAGAATTGTCAGTCCATTCCCTCCCTATGTCCATGATTCTGTTACATTCACCAGTTTATCCTGTTCATCAGCTTATTAATTCACTTGATTTTTAGATTCATTTGTTGATAGATGTGTATTTGTTGTTCGTAATTTACACTTTTATCTTTTCCGTCTTCCTCTTCTTAAAGAATATCTTTCAGCATTTCATATAATATTTGTTTGGTGGTGATGAACTCCTTTAGCTTTTTCTTATCTGCGAAGCACTTTATCTGACCTTCAATTCTGAATGATAGCTTTGCTGGATAGAGTAATCTTGGTTGTAGATTCTTGCTGTTCATCACCTTGAATATTTCTTGCCACTCCTGTCTAGCCTGCATCGTTTCTGTTGAGAAATCCGCTGACAATCGTATGGGTGCTCCCTTATAGGTAACCAACTGTTTCTCTCTTGCTGCTTTTATTATTCTCTCTTTGTCTTTTGCTCTTGGCATTTTAATTATAATGTGCCTTGGTGTGGTCTTCTTAGGGTTCCTATGTATTGGGGTTCGGTGCGCTTCTTGTACTCCTAAGTCAATTTCTTTCACCAGGTGTGGGAAGTTTTCAGTCACTATTTCTTCAAACAGGTTTTCATTGTCTTGCTCTCTCTTTTTCTGGCACCCCTATAATTCAGATGTTGGTATGCTTGAGGTTGTCCCAGAGGCCCCTTACACTATCTTCAATTTTTTGGATTCTTTTGGTTTCTTGCTTTTTCAGCTGAGTGGATTTTACCTCTTTGTATTTCAAAACTTTAACTTGGTTCTTGGGGTGCTCCGGAGTACTTTTAGGTCTTTGTATAATATTTTTTTATTTCAGTCAGTGTATGCTTAATTTCTGGTTGGTCCTTTTTCATATCCTTGAGAGTCTCCTTTATATCCTTGAGGGTTTCTTTCATTTCTTTGTAGGACTCATTCATTTCCACGTTGGTCTTGATCATTTCTTTGCAGCTCTCGTTTATATCCTTGAGGGTGTTATTCATTTCCTTGTAGGACTCATTCATTTCCTTTGTGGTCTTGCTTATTTCCTTATAGGCCTCGACTTTTTGTTGGAACCTCTTGAGAAGCCCTATAACCGTGGTTTTGAATTCCATGTCCAGTCGTTTTTTTTCCTCCATTTCTTTCACATCTGATTTCCTTCCATGTCTCTGCATGGTGGCTGCTTCCCTGAGTTGGTCAATTAGCTTTTTGTGGTAGATGTCTTACTAGGGACAGTGGCTCAGCCTCCCCAGTTACCCCAGGTGGATATGGGTTGCACAGTCTTGCTGAGGTTAAGCTCAGGTTAATCGTTGACCTCCAGGCCAATTGTCTGTGAAGTTCAGCTGTGCTCAGGTTGGATGGGAGTAGTCTCCGGGCCAAGCAGACAGTGTTAGCTCCTCCCTATGAGGCCCCAGGGACTCTGTGCCAGGGGCAATGGCTGCCAGCACCTCTGAGAGAGCCGCTGCCAAGCTCCACTGGCTGCCGGGGAACTCAGACTCTCCCCAAATGTGTCTGCACACCCAACGTCTCACCCAGGGTCGTAAAACAAAGCAGTCTGATGGTTTTCCAAATAAGAGAGCAAGTTGTGAGCGCTCTCCACTAGGTCCGGCAGCTGCACTGTTCCCAAGTTCACGTGCAAGCTTGCCTTCTCCACAAGCCGGCAGACCCACGCAGCAGCCGAGCTTTGGCGTGCCCTCCCACTGTCCAGTTTCTACCCTGTGTGACAGTGGGTTCCCTGTACTTCGCCTAGAGCTGGAGAATCAGTCCAGTGGGACATCTTTGTCTCCCCCATTAGAGAAAACTGGCTGGTTTTCAGCTGCCTGCCCTATCCGCTCGCGCGCGCTCCAAACCTCTTTCCGCGCGAATCTTCAACGCTGTCCGCCGCCGTTCCTCCGAGTCACCGTGTCTTATCTTTACTTTTATTTGTGGAATTTTCACTCGGCCAGCTTTCTGGTGATTCTGGACGATGTTTGTTCTTTCGTTAAGTTGTAGTTTAAAAATTGCTGTGTATGACGGCAAGATAGGTGTTTTACCTATGCTGCCATCTTGGTTCTCAAAACCTCATACTTTCTGCAGCTTCTGCCTGAAGGTAAACTTGTCTTCCTCACTTTCTTTTTCAGGCCTTTGCTGACATATAACTTTCTTCATGAAACTTTCCCTTGTCACAACAAATAAAATTAGAACACCTCCTCACAGCATTTTCTATATTTCTCCAACTTTAACTTTTTAAAAGATTTTTGTTGATTTTTTAGTGTGAAAGGAAGGGAGAGCAAGAGAGAGAAACATTGAGTCAGCAACCTTTTAGTGCACAAAAGGATGCCCAACCAACTGATATACACGGGTCAGGGCCCAACTTTAATTTTTAATAGCACTACCTTCACCTGTCATTCTATGTTCTAGTTGTTTACTATTGGATTAAATATCTCTCCTACATGTGCATAAACTTAAGGAGGGCAGAACTTCATTCATTTGTAGCAGTAGCCTATCATAGAAGAGGTACCCAAAGTACATTTGTTGAAATATGAATAAGCAGATGAATGGATGTGATTCCCCCAGAGAGGAGAAGAAAGAAACAGAGAATATAGGAGGAAAAATAAAAGGACAAGAGGAAGATTTAGAAAGGAGTGGTGCAGAGACTAGGCAATGGGTTCCTTCAGTCTAGGTATCATGAAGATGAGGAAAATCATCAAAGAAGATGAAGGAAGGGAAGTTAATACAATGAGAGAAGAACCAATTCTAGTAGCAATTAGCAAGTGGGTTAGAAATTGCTGAGAGGTCTATCCAATACACATGCAAACATTGGGTGGGAAAGAGTATAGACAACTTTTTGAAGAATCTTGATGTAAAGAGAAACAGAAAAAAGTGGGTTAGAAGTTTAAATGGGTAAAGAATTAGAAATGATTTTCAACTGCATTTTATATATATATATATACTCTTTTAAGTATTTTTATTGATTTTAGAGAGAGGCTGTCTCCCACATGTCCCCAACTGGGGATGGAGTCTGCAACGTTGGCATGGGCTCTTGCTGGAAATTGAACCCTGATCTCCTGATTCATGGGCCAAGACTCCACTGCTGAGCCATACTAGCTGGTCTGAACTGTATTTAACTTAATGATAAACTTACACAAACATAGTTTCCATTGCTCAAACAGGTGACTAAAAATCATAATACTTTAAAAATGTGCTTTCTTAAAGAAATTAAGTCATTTCCAATATTTCCACATGTTTATCTTCACATCAGGGGTACACTGACAACTAACATTCCAATTTAAAATGGGAATATTACAGAATAATCATTTTTACTCATTACTAGCTTCTCATATTTTTCCAATGATAATTATGGAATTGGAATACTGTAGAAACCAACTGTCTACTGCAGTACTTAAAATATTCAATTAAGCCCTGGCCAGTTGTTTGGAATCTCATCCTATACACCAAAAGGGCTCAATTTTCAGTCAAGACACAAGCCTAGGTTGGGGCTTGATCCCCTGTCAGGAGGATCAATTGATGTTCCTCTTATATCAATGTTTCTCTTTCCCCTTCTCCTTCTCCTTCTCCTTCTCCTCCTCCTCCTCCTCCTCCTCCTCCTCCTCCTCCTCCTCCTCCTCCTCCTCCTCCTCCTCCTCCTTCTTCTTCTTCTTCTTCTTCTTCTTCTTCTTCTTCCTCTTCTCCTCCTCCTCCTCCTCCTCCTCCTCCTCCTCCTCCTCCTCCTCCTCCTCCTCCTCCTTCTTCTTCTTCTTTTTCTTCTTCTTCTCTCTATCTCTCTCTTTACATGTCCTCTCTAAAATCGATAGACATGCCGAGACCGGTTTGGCTCAGTGGATAGAGCGTCGGACTGCGGACTGCAGGGTCCCGGGTTTGATTCCGGCAAGGGCATGTACCTTGGCTGCGGGCACATCCCCAGTAGGGGGCGTTCAAGAGGCAGCTGATCGATGTCTCTCTCTCATCGATGTTTCTGACTTTCTATCCCTCTCCCTTCCTCTCTGTAAAAAATCAATAAAATATATTTTAAAAAAATCGATAGACATATCCATTATGAGGATAAACATAATAATCTATGCTAATAAAAGGGTAATATGCTAATTAGATTGGACATCCTCTGGACAAAGCCACAGTGGCAGGGGCCAAGGCAGAGGCAGTTAGGGGCAATCAGGCTGGAAGGGGAGAGAGGTTAAGGGGATCAGGTCAGCAGGGGAGAGAAGTTAGGAGGATCAGGTTGGCAGGGGAGAGCAGTTAGGGCAATCAGGCTGACAGGGGAGAGCAGTTAGGGGGATCAGTCTGGAAAGCAAAGGTGGATAGGGGTGATCAGGCAGGCAGGGGTTCTAGATTGAAGAGGGTGCAGGCTGGGTTGAGGGATTTCCCTCTCTCATGCATGACTTTTGTACACCAGATCTCTATTAAATAAATAAATACAATACTCAATTGGATATTTTAATCCTATAGAATTAAGTCCAAGCTGTTTAGTATGAGATATATATCCACTAATCAAGCTTTGATTTGATTCTATTGCTTGACTCTCCTTGACTTAAACTATATTAAACACCTAAAACATCATTCATCAGTAAAATGGGCATCATGGTTCATGATTGAAAGGATTTTTCCTAAGAAAAATTGAGATATACTAAATCTATACATTCCTAGTGTCTTCAAGAACACAGACTCAGTATGATTTTTTCTTTAATGTGTTGCATTGCATCAATTTCTGTAATTGCAGGGTTATGTGGATAGCACATCAGTGTCTTCAGACTTATTTTGAAAGAAGTAGAATTTGTAGCAAAATAATAGGAAAAATAGTTCAAAGCAGGGATAGGAAAATGCTTCCAATTTGAGGTAGCTCTAATAGTAATGGTGTTCTGTGTTGAGAAGGCATTGAGGCCACCTCTGACTATCAAAACTGGTACCTTCCAGGAGAATGGCAGAGTGCCATCTTTGACTAGAGTCTTTATGGTGCAGCTTTCAACTCACTTTCCTCTTTGGAAAGAAATGGTTTAATTTGTTCAAAAGTCTTGGCATGATAATATAGATGCTAAACTTTCAAAATGTGTTAATAACATCCTATCTAATAAAAGAGTAATATGCAAATTAACCTTCACTCTGCTATACCACAAGCCACACCCACAAGCAAATCAGAAGAGAGTATACAAATTAATCCCAACCAAGATTGCTGTGGCCACTGAGAGAGCAGGAGGGAAGCTTGAGTTTCCTGGCAATGGAGAAAGCCAAGCTTTTCACACACCCTGGTGGGACCAGGCCTCCATTCAAGGCTACAAAGTTTCAATTACAGAATAGAAATAAATCCCCCCCAGAATGGCAACAACCACAAAGATGGAGAGAGCAGGAGTCTTGTGTTGCCCCCCGTGATGGAGAAAGCCAAGCTTCTGCAGCCCTAGCCTGTCTTGGCATCTGCTTCAATTATAGAAAAGTTTCAATTATAGAAAATAAATAAATTTCAACAGAAATGGGTGCCACCACAGAGGGAGCAGGAGGCTTGGCTCCACTCCAGGCTACAAAGTTTGAATTGTAGAAGATAAATAAATTTCAGATTCCAGGGCCTCCACGTGGGTTGCCGGGAAGGTGGCCAGCCTGAAAACCATCACAGGCCCCTCACCCAGTCTGCCCCATGCCCCAAGGGAACCCCCACCCTGATCTGGGACACCCTTCAGGGCAAACCAGCTGACCCCCACCCATGCACCAGGCCTCTATCTAATAAAAGAGTAATATGTAGATTAACCATCACTGCAACACACAAGATGGCTTCCCCATGTGATCAAAGATCCTGCCCCCATGTGGACACAAGATGGCCAGCAGGGGAGGGCAGCTGGGAAGGACCAGGCCTGCAAGGGAGGGCAGTTGGGTGTGATCAAGCCTGCAGGAGAGGGCAGTTAGGGGTGACCAGGCCAGCAGAGGAGGGAAGTGGGGGACCAGGCCTGCAGTGGAGGGCAGTTGGGGGTGACCAGGCTGGCAGGCAGGGCAGTTAGGGGCAATTGGGCTGTCAGGGGAGTAGTTAGGCATAAATCAGGCTGGCAGGGATGGGGGTGATCAGGCTGGCAGGCAGAAGCTATTAGGGACAATCAGGAAGGCAGGCAGGTAAGCAGTTAGAAGCCAGCAGTCCCAGATTGTGAGAGGAATGTCTGACTGCCCATTGGGATCAGGCCCAAATGGGCAGTCGGACATCCCTTGAGGGGTCCCAGGTAGGAGAGGGTATAGGCTCAGCTGAGGGACACCTCTCCTTCGTACACGAATTTTGTGCACTGAGCCTCTAGCAGTAAATAAATGTATTGGAAAAAATGAGAAATAAAAATATAAAGACCATCCTTAGCTGGTTTGTTTCAGTGGATAGAGCATCGACCTGTGGACTGAAGGGTCCCAGGTTTGATTCTGGTCAAGGTCATGTATCTTGGTTGCAGGCACATCCCTAGGGGGTGCTATGCAGGGGGAAGCTGATAGATGTTTCTCTCTCATCGATGTTCCTAACTCTCTATCCCTCTTCCTTCTTCTCTGTAAAAAAATCAATAAAATATATATATTTTAAAAAACTATAAAGAGCAGATAAACTCACAAAGCAATTAAAATCCACTGAGAAAAAGATATGGAAATAAGTTCCTGTAACTTTTAACATCTAATATTGTGAATGTGCAAGAGCAATATTTCAAATTTAATTATTCTTAGATCTAAGGAGAGTTAAAATAATTTAGTCTGATTGCCACAAAGGGTGACTACTGCATTCAGATAGAAAGGCTGAGGTGTAGACAATAAAAGTAGAAGTTTAATAAATCTCAAAGAAGACACATAATTAATTCAGTTTTATAAGTCACAAAAGTCACAAGAGTTCTCCATGATACCTATGAGGTTAATTTTCAATCATTTAATGTGTTTGGTAGAGCAAGTAATAGTAATCTCTGAGGAACAGCTATTTATTTTCAAATGTACACACAGGTTTAAATTCTTCTAAATTTTTCTTCTAAATAAATAGAACGATGAGAATATTAATATACTGCCAATGTCAATATTTGATGATAGATTTTCATATAATTGTATTTTTAATTCCAGAATATATCCATGAAATTAAAATGTAATTTACAAAATATATTTGTGTTTTATATGCTCTGGTGCAGTGAGAAATATTCTAGTCTCAGTATCGACACTATTCGCATGATCTTTGTAAGTCCTGTATGTTAAAAATAAGAAGACTTAAGTGGTTAAATTGTTTTGTAAAATTCCTACCAGTTCTAAGATTGTATTATTTTAAATAAGTGAATTTTGCTTTATATGAGCTTTAAAGAATATTATATTTAACTTAAATAAATCATTTATATCTGAACATTGAGCATTGACAAATGTATATTTTCTTAATACCTTCCTTTACTTATTTTTTCCTTCTTGAATTAGTCTAAAATGCAATGAATGATTCAATCATTCTGGGAAGCACAGTTGTACAGAAACTTCCATGAAAATGGATATACTCTCTCTTGATCCCACCCCAAAATTACAGTTCTCTTCCTGCAGAAATTTCTCATAAATATGATCTCACTTCTTATTGTTGCATCTTCATCCTGCATTTTATTATTTTCTTCTGGAGTTTAATTTGTCATCCCAACAGCCTCTTCGACCTGTAGCATATTCTCTACAATATTAGTATATTTATCTTTCTGAGAAATATATCTGATCAAAACACTCTGCAGATTAAAAACCTCTTGTATTTTTGAACAAAATAAAAGTCAAACTTCTGTATATTACATGTAAATCTTTCTTTAATGTGCTTAAAACCTTACTTTCTAGATTCAAAGCTATCACTACCCATTATCACATCAGCTTGGGCCAGAACATGTTTTAACTTCTTATGATATTCTTATTGTTGCTCTGGCAGGAGAGACTTCTTTCTTCTATGTCTACTTGATTCTTCAGATATAACTCTCTGTAACATATTTCCTAAAAATGTACTTAAAATATCTGTAAACATTTACTATACTTTTTATATTTTAATTTTTAATATTAATGTGCCAAATTTATACATGTAGGATATTATCTCTCTGTATATAAAAACCTAAGTGACTGAACAACAGAATGAAGGGATTGACCAGAACAACCGATTGACCAGTCACTATGATGTGCACTGACCACTGGGGGAGGGGGCAGATGCTCAATGCTGGAACTGCCCCCTAATGGTCAGTGTGCTTCGACAGCCAACTTCCTGAGGCCGGCCAACCTTTCATAGCCCCTCCCGCAATCCCGACTGGGACTGAGAAAGCAGGCTCCAATCCATCCCAATTGCTGACCAGGCTGAGGAACCCAACCCATGCATGAATTTGTGCACCAGGCTTCTAGTCTTTAACAATGTAAATGCACATTACACGTGATTGATTTTAAGAGAGTGTATTGCATTTATGCCTCAGAGAATGAATTAAGAATACCTTTTTCTTTATATATGTTCAATATACCAAATATAGACAGTTTCTAAACCTATTACCAACCAGTGAAAGCTCTATGCTTTTAAAGGGCTCATGTGATTAGGTCTTCCTATGTCAAGGTCAACTGAGTCATATATTATATCTTAAATGCAGGAATAAAATACCTCATATTCACTGTGCCCTAAATTATATATACAGGACATGTACAACAGGGGTGGGAAATATTGGAGTCATCTTAGAATTCTGCCTACTACAGTCTCCAAAATGTTTCTAAAATAAACATATTGTAACATATTTCAGGTAAATTTAGTTTCAATACATTCACATAACTGAGCTGGGTATTTTACATTTGCCCAATATTTAAGCCATAACTATCCCTACATGCAAGCAAGTTTTAGCAGATAACTGAAATGAAATTCTCATGATTAAATCTAGAGAATACATAAACTTTATTTTTTAATCCACTTGCAGTTTTGGTTCAGACCCTATCAACTCTGTTCAGCCTCCACCAGCCTCTCTCCATCTATTCCAACAGTATCTCCTTATTTTAATGAACCATTTTTCAATCTGCCATGACTCAGCTTGCTAAAACCAAATGTAATTTTATCCCTGTAATTAAAAATATATTTTAGTCCTCTTCTTTCTTTCTGTTATATTTCAAACTCATTGTCATGTTAATATAAATGTGTGAGGGCAATAGGCAGTGTGAAGGAACTCTCTGAATTATAACATGCATTTAGCAATATTTGTTTCCTGACTTATATAAATAAAGTGAATTTTACAAAGTATCTTATTTCCTCAGCCACTTCACTGTACTTTGTGTTCCAATGATATTAAACTTCTCACCTTTCACAGAATACACAGCCATTTCACACACTTTGTCTTGACACATGATCCAGATATTTGTGTAAAATTTCTCACATTTTCTGCCTTCTCATTTTTCATCATCCATCCAAAATGTTTCCTCCAGTGTGAACTATTCTATGATAACTCCAACTATCTTAATTTTCTTCTTTCTTCTTTTCTCCATTATGTTAATGACCTTGTGAAGTTATAAGTGGTATAATAATCATGTTAGGAAGAAAGTTTTATAATGTGACAGTGTGGTTGGTAATTAGTAAGCCTATAATATATTTCTGAGAATGATTATGGATTTTCCCACAGAAAATCAGGAAAAAGTACATGTTCAAAAATAACTGCAAACTTGACTCAGAACAAACTTAACTTTGGACTCAGTGCATGATAAAAAAGTAGATAATGTCTACTTAAATTGAAACTGCATTCCAGGGTATGCATAAAAGAATACTACTGTAGGCTGGTGGAATCAGCACTAATAGTTATCCACATGAAGGAGGAGTGAGGACCAGAAGTGGAGACAGTTGGGGATAGGAGGAGGGCTCCAGCTGTCAGTATGATTTGACTTCCATACTAGGCCAGTTAGCTGTGAGAGCAGAATCAACTTTCAGACAAGATTAGATAAGTTGGGATAAACTAGAAACTGGTGACATCTGAAAACATCAAGAGCACAAATGCCCAAAAAATCCAATAGAAGAATTCATTTCTTATGAGAATATAAAAAAATAAATTCAAAATGGAAAGATTTTAGGAAAAACCTTGGAATCTAGCTTGTTAGATCTTTACCACGAAGTTCAAGACTTTGATCTCTGAGAATTCCCTTGGTGAAGAGGCTTTCAATCATTCAATGTAGCCTGTTTTTTAGTTTTTTATTCAGTACCAACTACATGCTAGGCACTATTGTAAGATTTTAGGGTCAAAAGGTAGATAAAACAAAGTTCTTTACCTCAAAAGAGCTTACATTTTAATAAATGAAGATATGCAATTACTAAATAAACAGCTAAGTATCTAATAAAAGAGTAATATGCAAATTGACCATAACTTCTCTATACCTGATAAGCCACACCCACCAGCCAATCAGGAGCGATATGCAAATTAACACCCAACCAAAGTGGTTGCTGCCCAAGGCCTCGCTAGAGGCTTTTTCAGGCCTTGGGCAGGCTGGGGCAGGGCAGCGCCAGTCAGGCCAGGGTGGGGCGGAACCAGCCAGCAATTGGCCCCATGGCAGGGTGATTGCTGGGTTACCAAAGCTGGAAAAAGCCTTGTCAAGAGGCTTTTTCCAATCTTGGGAGGGACAGGACAGGGACGGAGCCAGCCAGCGTTGGGCCCCATTGCAGGGGGATCGCTGGCTAGGGTCCCCTGGCTGAGGTCCCCTTCCCAAGGATAGAAAGCATCAGCCAGTAGGACATCCCCTGAGGGTTCCCAGTATGAGAGAGGGGACAGGTTGGGCTGAGGGACCACCCACTCCCAGTGCATGAATTTTGTGCACTAGACCCCTAATGTATTATAAAAGACTAGAGGCTCAATGCACAAAATTTGTGCACAGGTTGGGGGGGCATGTCCCTCAGCCCCAGCCTGCATCCTCTTCAATCTGGGACCCCCTCGAGGGATGTCTGACTGCCCATTTAGGTCCAATCCTATCTGGATAGGGCCTAAACGGACAGTCGAACATCCATTTCACAATCCAGGACTGCTGGCTTTCAACTGCTCACCTGCCTGCTTTTCTGATTGCCCCTACCTGCTTCTGACTACCAGCCTGATCACCCCTAACCACTCCCCTGCCAGCCTGATTGATGTCTAACTGCTCCCCTGCCAGCCTGTTTGCCCCCAACTTCCCTCTTCTGCCAGCTTGGTTACCCCTAACTGCTCTCCCCCGCAGGCTTGATCATCCCAACTGCCTTCCCTTGCAGGTTTGTGGGCATGGCTTGTGGGTGTAGTGGAGTGATGGTTAATTTGTGTTTTACTCTTTTATTAGATAGGATGGAGATGGCTGTAACAGATGGAAAATTTCTAAGCCACATGAGAAATAATGAATTAAATGATTTTAATTATTCACATTATATCAGATGTTGAGAGAAATAACTTATCCACATTGTGGGCAGAATCCTGGAGGAAGAAAGGATGTAGGCACCCTTACATGTGAACAAAGAACATTTTAGGTAGAGGGAACAAAGTGTATAATACCCAAGTGAAGTGAGAGGGTATCTGCTATGTTTAAGAAGAGAAGGTCATGTTGGAACTGGTTAGGCTCAATGGATACAGCGTGGGCCTGCGGACTGAAAGGTCCCAGGTTCAATTATGGTCAAGGGCATGTACCTTGGTTGCAGGCACATCCCCAGTAGGGAGTGTGCAGGAGGCAGCTGATCAATGTTTCTCTCTCATTCTGACTTTCTATCTCTCTCTCTTCCTCTCTGTAAAAACATCAATAAAAAATATTCTTTTTAAAAAAGAAAACAAGGCCATATGGTAAATCCATCTGAGTAAAGGAGAAAGTGGTAGCTGATTAAATCAGAAAGGTTAAAAAAAATAGGGACAGGAAGGGAGGGTCCTTCCAGACCATTTAGATGACTTAAACTTTAAATCTGAATAAAAAGGCCTGCTAAAAATAATTGGAAATAATTTATAATGTATATATTATCAAACAGTAACATGATCTCACATATTTTAGATGAGTCACCCTGGCTGTCAGTTGAGAATATATTTTTCCCTCATTTAAATTAAGAAAAAATTTAAAAATTAAGCATTTATAATTTTAGCAAAAAAAATAATAATAATTCCAAGTAGATACATAAAATTTTGATTGCTAAAGGAGAGACTTTCTCTTGATAAAAATAGGCAAATAATGGTACCTAATCTTAGGTTGGACCACTTAAACTCTCCAAAATTCAAGAGCTTTTGATTTGCAAAAAGAAACAATTTAATATGTTTAAGCTGGTAATTATTAAATACTAAAAAAGAAAAGAGTATTTTATGTATATTTTATTTAATTTTTTCCCATGTGTCCTGCTAATTCTTCTTCTTTACTCTCATTAACCTCCAAACACATGTATTGTATCAGTACTTGTATAGCTATGTTGAATTATACATTTGACTCTCTTAATCATTTTTTTAAACTTAAGTGATTATTGTTACTTTGTTTATTCTTTGGTTTCAGACCATTATGTTTCTAAATATTGTTGAGAAATATAAGAACTTAAATGTGGAATGCAATTTATAATTGGGTAAGACTTTACATAAAGATAATATTCTCTTCCCCTTCCACACACACACACACAAGATGAAATGAACAGGAATGCTTTTATAAAAACATATATTTCTAGGTTCTGGTTAGTTTAGCCTTAAGTTTTAGATTTCTGCTTCATTAGCACTTCGAAAATGTGGTAAATATGCATTCCTCACCTGAGGAGTGAGGATATTTTTCTCCATTAATTTTCTAGAGCATGAAAGGGAGAAGGGAGGAGGAGAGAGACAGAGAGGGAAGAGATTAAGAAAAACATTTATGTTGCAGAGACACATTGATTGGTTGCCTCCTGCAAGCACCCAACAGGGAGGTGAGGATCAGACCTGCAACCCAGGTACATGCTCTTGACCAATCCAATCTGCGACCCTCAGGTGCAGAAGCCCACAATCTAAGCATTGATCTAGGCCAGCCAGGGTTTCCTCTCATATTTTAATGCTTAGTAGCTCAAAAAATGAATAATGTTTAAATTAAGTTTTGATTATTGGATAAGACTTGCCAAAATAACATGGAGGATTTCAAAATTATGATTATGCAATTAGACCTTTTCAGGAGAAAATGGAATGTGAAGGTTTTGCTCATAAACATTCCAAGTTATATTCATATGTTCTTTCTCTTTAACCAATTTTTATTTTATCATGATTAAAATCTATTGTGGAATAAAGTATGCAGAATGATGACACCTTAGTACAAAATAAGTAGTAGGAACAGAATTTTAGAAGAGAATTATGGCCTACCTTCAAGTTAGTGTGAGAAATTTCCTCCAAATTATATGTTCCCTCAAGAGAGCTTGGTCAAAGGGTAGTTTATCTTCTTAAATTATCAACTGCACTTGAAAGAATAATTTATAAAAGATAATTTTACTCTCACTGAACTAAAATTGCAGAGCATGAAGTAAGATTGCTGCACACAGGAAGAACAAATAGATTCTGCATAATTAACTGTGGGTTAGCAATACATAATTTTGAAATATAATATTCTGGGTCACACATGTCAACAAAATGACTATCAATGGCAAAATGCCACTGGGAGTTTTTATTGCCTTTCATGTAAGCATTATTTATTTATTTTTTAAATAAAATTAATTAAGTTCCCTGACAAGTTATTTCATGAGGCATACACCCAAACTAATTAAGTCTGTTTTCTTAGGGATTTATGACTTATGGTTGATTGACTTTGTAACTGAATTACATACTAATCTTCAGCTTTATATCCCCTGATATTTTTGCTTTACAATATTCCTCTCAGTAGATACTATCTTTAGGAATTTATTCACAGAAACTGTTGTTACTCCAGAGTACAGATTTAAATACCCTCAGTGTTACAACAATGCTCAATATTATACAGCAATATAGTATAGTAGATGCATCACTTGTAAGAGAATCCCTAATAGGGCAATGCTACCATATATGCTGGCCACAATCAACATTAGACTTCCAGCCCTTCAAGATATGTAATGCAGGTGCACATAATCAGTCATAGAGAAATAATTATAGTATAATGAATGTGTAAATTACAATAAAAATCTTTCTGGATTTGCTACCATGATTTAAAATAGTTGTGATAATTGAGAGGGACAAAATACCTGGTGTTTCCAGCTTTTGAAAATATAATTTTTTTGCAATATCATGTTGAACCTGCAAATTCATAAATCATAGAAAGCTATTATCCTATGCCAAACATTTAATAATAAAAATGCCCTGACTTAAGAAGTTTATAATTAGGTTTTTCCTTTACATTCACATTGTAAAAGTGAACTAAATCTAAGACCCCCCCTAAAATGTTACATTTCAAATTATGTTCTGCATATTAGTTAACTCCATTGTCCTCTGTTTATTAAAATTTTATTTTGTTCTCTTTCGTAGAATATCAATACTTCTTTACTTGGAGCATCAATTATAAATTCTATAGTGATTAGGTAGATTATAGTTACATAGTTCTTATATGTACACTCTTTATTTGGTTTAGCTCATTAATTAAGATCTTAATTAAAGCCTCGCTCTCTTGTTCTTGGCCTGTTATCTTCTTTATTTTCAGCATTGAAGAGTGCCTATGTTCTTATTTTCACATTTCACAGTCACTCCTCTCCCATTATGTAGCTTAAAAATTACTATAATTCCCACCTTGGGAAAAGAACAAAAAAGCTTGTTCTATCTGCACACATTAGGTACAAGGGAAAGTTCCCTATTCCCTGCTATAAAAACCCTGACCAGGTAATCAACCTTCTGAATTCAGCTCAAAGATTAGTAGCTAAATGCATGGGAGTTCTTTTTTTCTTATTTTTGTTTGTTTTTTATTAATCCCCACCCACAGATATATTTCCATTGATTTTTAGAGAGAGTAAAAGAGAGTGGGAAAGAGAGAGAGAGAGAGAGAGAGAGAGAGAGAGAGAGAGAGAGAGAGAGAGACATCAATGTGAAAGAAACACATTGATTGGTTGCCTCCCAAAAAGCCCCATTTGGGACAGGGATGGAGCCTGCCTCTGTGGTATGTGCCCTTGACCAGAATGGAACCTGTGACCCTTCAGTCTGTGGTCCAACACTCTATTCACTGAGCAAAATCAGCTAGGGCTAAATTAATGTTTTTGAATGTTCTACTTTGTGCAACAGAGAATAACATTCTTTAGCTCACCAATAAGCATTTGCTTTTTATGAAATTGTAGTAAAGAAAAATATAAATATACATATATATCATAAAATTTATTATTTTGATCATTTTTTAAAGTATAACCATTTGCTGTGAAATGCTTTTATATCTAGAAGCCAGAAGACTGAAGGCTTATAGTTTTGAAACTTTAAGTTGCATAACTAAAAAAGTAATTATATAAGGTCTCTGAACTGAATTATAGATTTGTTCCTCCTGACTTATGCCAGGAAGCTGCATGCAGAAACACAAGGCACTAAATGGTCAAAGCAAACTGACAAAATCATAATCTTTATTGAACACAAAAACTCATTAGTGATTAGAAAAGTATACAAACAAACAGAAGACACAGTGAAGCATAAAAGCATAGGTCCCTTGAAGAGATTTGAGCTATTAAAAACAGGTCCCCTTTTCTGCCTTAAGAAATGTTTGTCATATCTCAGATTATCAGATGAGATCTATAATGATGTGTGCAGTACAAATGAGAGACAAAGCTGCTCAGATTCTAGCCTGCTGGTGTTTACATTTCATTACCCATTTAGTTTAAGAGCCTGTGTGAACAACTTTTGTTCTTCAACCAAAGTCCAAATGTACTCCATAAGTCCATGATTTCAGGTGTATTTAAAATAAGCTATTGAGATTGACTAGACTATCTTGCTGAAATTATATATATATATATATATATATATATATATATATATATATATATATATATATATATATAAAGAGGCAGGGTCCGTAACATCCACAACAACCTGAGGTTCAGCCTGGCTCCTGAGGAGGTGGGCGGCACTGCAGACAATATTTGGTGGCCATTATTCTGCCTACCACAGTATAAATCAGAAAGAACACAGTGAAAAGGGACAATGGCAACAAACATTTAAATCTGCAAGGCAGATGAATGTGGTCTGTGCCTTAGCAGCTGAAAAACATTGCCCCTGAAGTAAATCCTAAGCCAGGAGTGAGAAAAATGAAAGGGCACCAGAAAACTCCCAAAGGTTCCTGTGTACCCTGGAAGTGGGAGCAAAGCTGGGACCAAAAACAAAAGTATTGGTCTACAAAGGGCTCTAATCCTCAGATTTCCTTCTCTACTCTGCACAGGTGGGCAGCTGCCCCGACCCCAACAAAGACAGAAGGTTCATTGCCAGAAACCGATACTTGTCTCACTAACAGAAAGATGTGGACAGGAACCTGGAAGGCTGTCAACCTTAACTGCTCTGAAAGGTCAGAGTTAATCACTCATTGTTTAGTTGAGACATTGGTAGCTAAAGCAGCCTCCACCTGTTTGTCTTATGTAAATTTCTGCTATTGGAATTTCCTGCCTAAAGGCTATGGGTGTATTCCATCCTATCTAATAAAATAGTGATATGCAAATTGACTGTACTTCCACTACACCCACAAGCCATGCCCACCAGACATGCCCACCAGACACACCCACCAGCCAATCAGGAGCAAATATGCAAATAAACTCTACCAAGATGGCTGCGGCCACAGAGAGCAGGAGATAAGTTTGGGTTTCTCCAGCAATAGAGGAAGCCAAGCTTTCCACCTGCCCTTGCTGGTCTTGGCTGGGGACAGAACCAGGCGATCTGATCGAGTTGGGGGGATCCCCACCCTGGGTCAGAGCTGGTGATTGAAGGGAACTGGGAGCACCTGTCCATTCCCTGAGGCTTTAGGACTTGGCAATGGTGGAGCTAAAGATGGGAGGAGATAGATGTGAACTACAGAGGAAACACCTTTTCTGACTACTCAGGTGGTACAATAACTTTTGATGATCTGTGGCTAAGCTCCCTGTATGCCACTGGCAATATTCTTAGTAACTTGGGTATAAGAATCCAAAAAAGTAATCTAGAGTTTTTTTCTCCTCACTCGTGGAGAAAAAAAATGAAGGTCTGCTGCCAGAGGGTTAAGAAATGTCATATCCTGCCCTAGGCGGTTTGGCTGAGTGAATAATGCCTAGGTTTGCCAACTGCAGAGTCCAGGTTAGGTTCTGATCAAGGCCATGTACCTAGGTTGCAGGAACCTCCCTGGCTTGAGCCCAGGTCAGGGCTCATGCAGGAGGCAACCAATCAAAATGTTCCTCTCACTTTGATGTTTCTCTCTTTCCCTTTCTCTTCCACATTCTCTAAAAATCAATGGAAACATATCCTCAAGTGAAGAAAAGAAAGAAAGAAAGAAAGAAAGAAAGAAAGAAAGAAAGAAAGAAAGAAAGAAAGAAAGAAGGAAGGAAGGAAGGAAGGAAGGAAGGAAGGAAGGAAGGAAGGAAGGAAGGAAGGAAGGAAGGAAGGAAGATTATATCCTATGAAAGACACATCTTGAAAATGCCTAAAGAAAGTTGTCATTTTTTCATGGTGCAGGGACCAGAGTCTGTGTTGATGAAAACACCTTGGTGGCTGTGGTGATCGGAAGTGGCTGCAGCAGCAGGGTAATGGGGCTGGTGCCTTTCCCTGATCAGCTTGGTTGCCTCCCACAAAGGGAGGCCAGACTGTGGCTTAGGCCTGCTCTGAATAGGGAGCAGGCCTAAGCCGTCATTAGGACATACCCTGAGGGCTCACAGTATATGAGAGGAGACCCCCCCCTCAGTGCACAAATTTTGTTCACCAGGCCCCTAGTTATGTGTTTAATAATTATTTGTGGAGAAAATGCCAAAAGGATGGGAATAAAGTATTAGGTAGAGTGTTTAATGTGAGCGTTAAGGAACCAGAACAATATTACCTTAGACTTTTGCTTCTGCATGTAAAAGGTACAATAACTTTTGATGATCTGTGAACTGTAGGAGTTGTAATTTATGATACATTTCATGAAGCTGTTAAAAATTGAGGATTATTAATCCATGACACTATCTAGAAATATATGATTGGTGATGTGATCATCCTTAATATGCCCAAATAACTATGGCAATTTTATGCATATATATGTGTGTTTGGATGTTCTTCTGATGCAGACAAATTATGGGATGCGAATAAACCTCATTTTATTGAAGATTTCTGTTGGAAATTACACCAAAAAGAAGGTGCCTGTGTGAACTGTGAAATGAATCTTCTTAACAAAATTCAAGAGGTATTCACATTGCATGGAATGAAATGTTCACATTTCAAACTTCCAGACTATTCTTTATTGATGAATACAAATAGATGTGATAAATCACACAAGTGACAACTAGCAGAAGTTTTGATAAATTCTCTGAATGATGAACAGTTGTCAGCCTTTCAGACTAGCCACTGAAGACTATACTGTACACCCCAAATGCTTTTCCTTGGATGGTCCAGGTGGTAGTGGGAAAACGTATCTTGATAAAATTTTAGTACATTATATTAGAGGTCATGGTGGTATTGTTTTACCCACAGCATCTACAGGAATTCCTGCAAATTTATTTCTCAGTGGAAGAATATTTCATTCCCAATATAAATTACCAATTCCATTAAATGAAACTTTAATTTCTAGACTCAATATAAAAAGGGAAGTTGCTGAAATCATTAAAAAGGCCAAAATTCTCATTATTGATGAATACACCATGACATCCAGTCATGCTATAAATACCAAAGACAGATTACTAAGAGAAATTATGAATCTGAATGTTGCATTTGGTGGGAAATCCCTTCTCGGAGGGGGTTTTCGACAATGTTGCAGTATTGTGCCACATGCTATGCAATCAGCCATGGAACAAATGAGTTTAAAGTACTCTGTAATGTTTGGGAATGTTTCAGAAAATTGTCTCTTAAAACAAATCTGAGAATAGAGGATCTTGCTTATAGTGAATGCCCAGTAAAACTTGGAGATAGCAAACTTGATAGCAGTTTTCATTTAGGAATGGATATTATTGAAGTCTCCTGTAAAATGATTTGTGATGAATCTATTATTGAAGCTACTATTGAAAATACAATATCTATAGGTAATATTAAATATATATGTAAACATGCAATTCTTTGTCTAAAAAATGAGCATGTTCAAAAATTAAATGAAGAAATTTTGGATAAATTTGATGGAGATTTTCACACATATTTGAGTGATGACTCTATTGATTCAACTGATGATGCTGAAAAGGAAAATTTTTCCATCAAATAATTTAATAGTATTACTTCTTCAGAAATGCTGTGTCATAAATTAAAATTGAAATTGGATGCAATTATCATGCTATTGAGAAACCTTAATGGTAAATGGTGTCTTTGTAATGGTACTAGATTTATTATCAAAAGATTGTTACCTAACATTATAGAAGCTGAACTATTAACAGGATCTGCAGAGGGAGAGGTTGTTCTGATTCCAAGAATTGATTTGTCCCCATCTGACACTGGCCTCTCATTTAAATTAATTCAAAGACAGTTTCCCATGATGCCAACATTTGTGATGACTCTTAGTAAATCACAAGGACAAACTCTAGACAGAGTGAGAATATTCCAACCTAAACCTATTTTTGGACATGGTCAGTTATATGTTGCTTTCTCTCAAGTTCAAAGAGAATGTGACTTTAAAGTTAAAGTTGTAAATACTTCATCACTAGGAAAATTAGTCAAGCACTCTGAAAGTATTTTCACTGTTAATGTGGTATACAGGGAGATATTAGAATAAGTTTAATCACTTTATCAGTCATTGTTTGTATCAATGTTGTTTTTATATCATGTTTTGTCACTTTCATATCATATTTTTGTTGTTTTTATATCATGTCTTTGTTGTTTTTATTGTTTATTAATAAATTTATGTATTATTTTCATATACATTTTACTAATTTTCTTTTTTCTCTGACACTTCTGTAATAAAGAGCAAATAACAGTATTAAAATATTTCCTCTAATTAATTCCCTTTCGATGTGCATGAATTTCATTCTTTGGGCTGCTAGTCTATATATGTAAAGTGTCCCTTCAGGAGTTAGACTGGGACAACAGTTCAATCACTCACTATGATGTGACTGACCACCAGGGGGCAGCGTGGAAAATGGTGGGCAACTAGCAGCTGCAGGGTGCTGAAGGAGGGAGGGAAAGAAGAGGTGGGGAACCTGATCAGCCCTGATTGCTGGCCAAGCCTACGGACCTGACTTATGCATGAATTTGTGCACTGGGCCTTTAGTTTAATATGTTATTGGAGGTGTAAATTTATATAACCTATCAGGGTAACAATTTAGAAATAGAGAGTTCTGTAAATACTTACAGTATTTGCCTGAGTAATCCTACCTCTTCTGGTCTATACTAGGGAATAATAATATAGAATAAGAAAAAAATAATTATAAACCAATGTATTTATTGAAACATTATTTCTCAAAAGAGAAACTTAGAAACTCCTCTAATGTTTACTGATAAGAAAGTCATTCACATTTATATAAAGGATTACTTTGCAGCTTATTTATAAATAAAATAATAAAACTCATAGTTTACAGATTAATATATAATAGTGTGTTATTATACTGCAGAAAGAAACCCAAAGGAAATAAAATGAGTATAAAATGCACTAAAAGGCTAACAATGGTTATCCCTTAGTCTCAATGCTATCACAGAATTTTCTTCCAGTGTAACCCCTGATCCTCATTATCAGCATCCCCAATGAGAGTGGTACATTTGCTATAATTGATGAGCCTATATTGACACATAATTACTCAAAATCCATAGTTTAACTTAAAATTCACTCTTTGTATTGCACATTCTATGGGTTTGCACAAATGTGTAATGACATGTATCTACTATTATAGTATCATGTTTCATATTTTCAATAAAAATCCTTTATGCTCCATCTATTCATCTCTCACCACCCCTCAAAAGCTGGCACCCACAATCATTTTACTATCTCCGTGGTTTTGGCTTTTCCAGAATGTTATATAGTATTTCACCTTTTTATCTTGGCTTCTTTTATTTAATAGTATGCATTTAAGATTTCTCCAAGTCTTTTGATGACTATTTGCATTTTGTTTCTTGAGTATATGTGTAGTTTATTTAAGAGGTGGTGCTAGTCCTGAGTAGTTTTTCTCTTCTTCTAAATACAGTATCTCCCACTTTGTTTATGGATATGCCTTTTTATTCTTTCCATTAGAACTGTCAATCACTTGATCCTGCCTATCTTAATGATAGGCATGTGACATGCAAAGAGACATGGAGCATGTTTAGGATGTAATCAACAACATCAAGGAATTCCTGCTTTGAAAAGGAAAACAGACAGCTGAACTAAAGAGCATGCTCAGCAATGTAGGCATAGTTCCTCCTGGCACAAGCTCTGAATCTGCTTGTAGACTAGTAACAACAGTTGGTGGACCTAGGTGGTTCATGAACACACTGTGAGTAAAGCTGGGCTTTCCCCAGTTCATGAATTGGTAGGTGCTTGACCCAATTTGGCACAAAAAATACACATTTCACAGATATCCCTACAAGATGATATCAGAGATGGTTTAGAGAGGACCTCTTCCTCCTTTTGAGATTGGGTAAAATAAAAATGTCAGAAGTCATAATGGGGACATTAAAATGAGGAAATGTCACTGATTGATTATAAGAGAAAGTTGTCTAATATATGTTTCCTAAGTAAAGGTGTATTTATCAGGGTTATCCATGGGAATAGAATCAGTAGGTGTGTATGTATGTGTATCTGTGCATATATATTTATATGAATAAATTTATGATAATTGGCTCATGCAACTGTTGAGGCTGAGAAGTCCCAAGATCTGCAGTTGGCGGGTTGGAGACCCAGGAGAGGTGATGGTGTAGTTGTAATTAGAGTCTGAAGACTGAGAACCAGGAGAACCAAAAGTGTAAGTTCCAGTCTAAATATGGACAGGCTTGATTGAGATCCAAGAAAAAATGATGTGTCAGTTAGAGTCCAAAATCAGGAAAAGACCAGTATCTCAGCTCAAGGCATTCAGGCAAGAAGAGTTCTCCATTATTTAGCCTTTTTGTTCTATTGAAGGCCACCTACATTAGGGAGGTAATATGCCTTATACTTTCTAATGATTCAAATGTTAATCTCATCCAGAAACACTCAGAGAAACTCAAAATAATGTTTGACCAAATATTTGAGTATCGTGTGTTGCAGTAAAGCTGACACATAAAATTAAATTTTAAGTGGTAAGAAAATATGTCAAGTACAAAGATCTGAAATAAATTCTTATTTTTCACACTTTTCAAATTCACCACTTATCCCCCCTTTACCCTCTTCTGCCTGCACCTAAACCCCTTTTCCTCTGTTAATCGCCATCCTGTTGTCTGTGGCCATGCTCTACCAATTTTTAAATTGGGTTATTTATTTTTTGGTATTACATTGCATGAGTTCTTCATAAATTTTTGGTGTTAACTCCTTACTAGATGTACTATATCTTTGGTGAATATGTTCTCCCAGTAGGTAGGTTGTTTTGTTTTGTTGATTTCTTTGGTAAGTTGTGTGTGTGTGTGTGTGTGTGTGTGTGTGTGTGTGTGTGTGTGTGTGTATTTCTGCTGTGCAAAAACATTTTAGTTTGATGCAGTCCCTTTTTAAAATTTTGTTTGTTTGATTGCCTTGCCCAAGGAGATATAGCAATAAAATTATTACTAAGAATAATGTGAGTTTATTGCCTGTGTTTTCTTCTAGGAATTTTTTATGGTTTGGGGTCTTTAATACATTTTGAATTCGTTCTTATATATGGTGTAAGAGGGTAGTCTAGATTTTTTTTGCCTGTATCTGTCCAATTTTCTCAACACCATTTATTGAATAGACTTTCTTTACCACATTGTATATTCTTTTCTTCTTTCTCATAGATTAATTGACCATCCATTTATTTCTAGGCTCTCTGTTATATTCCATTGATCTGTGTGTTTGTTTTTTCTGCTGGTACCATGTCATTTTGATTACTATACCCTTATATTATAGTTTTGAGAGAAGTTAGCTTGAAACGCAGGCAGATAGGGCAGAGGTCCCTCTAGATGGGAGGGATTTAGGAGACTGGGTGAAAAATGTCAAGTGAATTAGAAATACAATTGGTATTTACAAAATAGTCATGGGGATGTATATGCCATAAATAATATAGTCAATTATATTGTACTAAATATGTATGGTGCCAAGTGGGTAGTGGACTTATTGGGGGGACACTTCTTAAACTACATAATGTACAACAAATATGCTTTACACATGAAATAAATAATATTAAATGTCAACTATAATCAAAAGTAATAAAGAGTGCTTTTGTGATACATACTTAGTTTCTTTATAGAAAAACAATCAATTTTTCCTTTCAAAATTTAATCTAAAATTTGAAAGGTATCTTAGAAAAAAGATTTTTAAAAGTAAAAACATTTTAAATAAGTATATATGTAGTTATTCTTACCAATATGACAGCGGTGGTTCTAGAGACAAAATTCCTGTTTTTTTGGATCATTCTTACTCATGCATACACTCCTTTAACAGATGCCATCCTGGAATAACTTGAACACCACGAGGTAGGAAGTTTAAAAGTTGCTACAGCTTCAAAATCCACATGTCCTTACATGTACTGGTAAGGATAGGTGCCACAACCTTTTGTGGCAGGAGTTCAGAATCTGAAGGAGGGGCCGATGCACAAATTAAAACACTAGACATGAAATATGAATTTAGAAGACATGGGGGGCCAGATGAGACCTCTCTTGAAGAGACAGACCGAAACTGGGTCCTGTCTGCTTTTTATTAATTTTAGATACACATCTTGCCCTCAGTAAAGCACGGCAAACAGGTAGCAGATAGATCGTCTTAAGGTCAATAAAGATAAGTAAGGTTCAATAAACATTTACTTTGAGGCTATTAGGTCAGGAAATTGCTTCGAGCCACCACTATATCAACAGAACAATGGTGCATGGTAGTAGCCCTGCCAACACCCAAGGTCCATCAGTCTTCCACGTTCCTTGGCACACTCTCATGATAGTATCCATAATGGATGACTTCCCAAGATAGGTAACCTAATAATTTATCAGAAGTACCTGATGAAGACAAAACCATAATTTGCAAACATACAAGGTGTTTAAAAATGTATACACACTTTTGAATAGATATTAATTCCAAGGGGTTAAATCTGAAAAGAAATAAGCATAAATTGAGTTATCAGTTATTAAGTATTTATACATTTTGAGACATCTGTAATTATTAGAAAAACATTTCCCCAAGTGTACATTTTTTTCTTTCACTTAAGAAATAGGAAATATTAAAAATATGTGTAAACAGCAATGCATCCCATTGCATGGGAGAACATATTTGCCAATGACATCAATGATAAGGATTTAACCTCCAACGTTTACAGAGAACTCATGCAATTTAACAAAAGGAAGATAAACAACCCAATCAAAAAATGGGCAATAGATCTAAATAGACACTTTTCAAAAGAAGGTAGAAGGAAGGCCAAGAGACATATGAAAACATGCTCAAAGTCACTAGTCATCAGAGAGATCCAAATCAAAACTATAATGTGGTATCACCTCACACCTGTCAGAATGGCTAACATCAACAAATCAACCAAGTGTTGGTGAGGATGTGGAGAAAAAGGAACTCTTTTGCACTGCTGGTGGGAATGCAGACTGGTGCAGCCATTGTGGAGAACAATATAGGGTTTCCTTAAAAAAACTAAAAATGGAATTCCCATTTGACCCAGTGATGCCACTTCTAGGAATATATCCCAAGAAACTAGAAAGACAAATTAGAAAGGATATATGCACCCCTATGTTTATAACAGCACAATTTACTATAGCTAATATTTGGAAACAGCCTAGTGCCCATCAGCAGATGAGTAGATGAAAAAACTATGGTACATCTACACAATGGAATACTATGCTGCAGTAAAAAAGAAAGCACTCCTACCATTTGCAACAACATGGATGGAGATGGAGAGCATTATACTAAGTGAAATAGGCCAGGCAGAGAAAGATAAATATCACATGATCTCACTCATTTGTGGAATATAATGAATGGCATAGACTGATAAACAAGAACAGATCCAGAGAATGAGAAATGTTGATCAGAACGTCAAACCTCAGGGAAGGTGGAGGTCAATGGGAGTAAGGGGGAGGGATCAACAGAGGGACTTGTGTGCATGCATATGAGTGTAATCATTGAACACAGACAATAGGGGGCGGGGCATAAGTAAGGGGTTGTGGAAATGGGAGAATAAGGACACACAAATAAATAAATAAATAAATAAATAAATAAATAAATAAATAAATAAAATTATAAGAAAAAATAAAAATAAGATGTTAAATCTAAGTTATACTAGTGGTCACCATAACCTTAAGAGAAATTGTTTCATGTGACAAAGACTTTTAAATGAAACTCTCGATAGCTTGAAAATTATTTTGAAGGGAAATAAAGGAGCTTTCCTTCCAATGTCAAAAGGATGGCTATGGAAAGTAAATATATTTGCCCTTTTGAACTAAGGTAAGTAATTTGTGTTTTTGCTTCTCTTACAAAGTTTATACAAGGATACAAAAAGAAATTGACAGCCAGTTTAAAATTGAATTGACATGGCCTAGAGCAAAGAATATCTTTACATGGTATTATTCCACAATCTCATTAAAAATTTTTTATATTCAACAATAGCTTATTGAATAATTTTCCAAAAAAACCATACAAAATAATTCCTTAAATGTTTGGCAGCAATTTAAAAAAGGACATGAAAGGATTTAACCCCTTTCAGAAGGAGCTAAGGCACTAGGGAGGCAGTTGAACATTCTATATAGGCCCCTCTTTCTCTTTTTGCCAAGAGGGACCCTCTTCTCACAATACAATAGCCACAGCTATTGCTTGAGTTTTCTGTTTAGGCTGAGGTTGAAGCCTTGTGGTGACTGATACCATGGATCTGTTTCTCGTCAAATGGTGTGGGCTGAGCCCTCCCTGGTTAAGAGACCAGAGTCCCCTGAAAAGTGTGACCAGTGCTGGGGCCCCACCAGCAGGCAAGGGTAGCCCATAGCAGATGCTGGGCATGGAGGCCATGGGGACATAGGCTACCAAGAAGACAGAACTGAACCTCACACCACCCTGCTTGACCCTGAAAGGCTGATTAACCAGAGACAGGTAAGATTCCTCAGGGAAGAAACAACCTAAGACAGGCACAGTCACAGTGGGGCTATCAGGAGTGAACTTGGGGGTCCACAGATGAGGGGAACAGAACCTCTCCCCCCCGCAACATTGCAGGGGCCTGATCCCTCACCCCTTATGAGGGAGGTCTATTACCCCCATGGCTGCTTCGCTCCCCATGCCCAGCACAGACCAGGACCCAGGTAACAGACAGACACTGGGCCCATCTCAGATCGGGACCCAGATAACAGACAGAGACTTCGCTGACAGCAGTTGCCCTATATCTAAAGTTAGCCTAACACCAGGAATGCTCAGAGCCTACTCAAAAATATAAACAATCCTTCCCATTAATATTTATAGGGTAAACTAAGATGGTTGTTAGAGTATTGAGTTTGACAGTAAAATAGTAATCAAGTTTTCAGATTAATTTTTTAAAATATATTTTTATTGATTTTTTTGCAGTATAACTTATAATTAATAGTAGTACATGTTTTCCTTTCCCCTTCCCCCTTTTCCTCCCCCTAGCCTCCCCTACACCCCAGCACATATCCCCACACTCCCCCCTCCCCGCCCCAGTGTCTTTCATTCATTGGTTATGCTCATATGCATGCATACAAGTCCTTCAGTTGATCTCCCCCAGCATCCACCTCCCATCCACCCAAGCCTTCCCCCTGTAGCTTGACAGCCTGTTCAAGGCCACCTTGCCTCTATATCAATCACTCTCCCCTGTTTCTTTTCTTCAAAAATATCTTGCCTCTGCATACTAGAAATAAATGTATAAGAACAAAAAATGTTTGAGTGTCAGTTTCAATGTCCACCTGTTCTGAGTCCCAGTTTCAGTGTCAAATAATTCTTTATGTGTACATGTCAGCAATGGTATCTAGATGGTGTTGCTAATTGAAATAAGTGAATATTCAAGAAAATTTAATTGTACTAGACAAAAAGCTATTCCTAAAGTATCAACTAAAATTTCTATTGATAGTTCATCTAATGGTAAAATAGCTTAACATGCAATGAACCTAAAGCAGTCATATTTTGGGGCAACAAATTAAAACTTAAAGTTATAAAATTTCCAAAAGCCTCCGTTAATCAAAACATAAAGATAAAAAAATAAAAAGGAGGATGGTGCGGTAATATCATGTAAGGAAAAAATCCTGTAAATAAATTACACCTAGAAAATTTTTACTTCAGAAAATTAATTTTTATTTGTGATACTAACAGCAAGACACCAATGTAAAACACACATGGTGTCAAAATAAGCCAAAGGAAAATCAGCTGGGCAAAAATAAATAGAATCCCAAGTCTAATTTATAGAAAAGATTCCTCTATTAACTTTTGGTCGAGAATATGCTTGTATATTTTCAGAAAACTACTCCAAGACCATGTGGATTCCTGCAACAGAGAGGAGTTGAGAGGTCTGCTCCAACCATGAATACAAGAGAAGAAACAGTCCAGAGATGGAAGATGCTGAGAAAACTCCACGATGCCTTGCCATGCTACCAGTCAGCAGCTGTGTGTCGCTGCAGGTTACTCAGGACCAAACAACAGAGGGTCGGACCTGCATTGCCAACATTTGTCCACCATCCAGACACCATTGCTGACATGTATACATAAGAAACAGTTTGACATTGAAACTAAGACTCCGAACTGTTGGTCATTGAAATTGGGCCTCAAACATTTCTTGTGCTCATATGTTTATTTCTAGTCTTCAGAGGCAAGATTTTTTTAAAAGAAAATAAATGGTGGAAATAAAAATAGATACAGAGGCAAAGAAGCATGGAGCAGACTGTCAGACTACAGCAGGAAGGCAGGGGAGGTTGGGGGGGGGGGTGCTGCAAGAGATCAACTGAAGGATTTGTATACATGCATAAAAGCATAACCATAGGACACAGGACACTGGGGGGAGGGCAGGTGAGGACATATGCTGGGGGGTTGGGAAAGCTGGGGGGAGGTCAAGAGGGGAAAAAGTGAAATATATGTACTACTATTTGTAGTACTTTAAGTAATAAAAAAATAAAATATGTGCATTCCCATAGGAATAAAACCTAGATAAAATGTCGGGATAAGGTCCATCCAGATGTAAATATGGAATAATATATTTTTCCTCAAATCTCATCTGCTTAGTTCCAATAGAACAACAATAAATCCATTCCATTCATTTCCACATGAAATTTGGCTTTATGATGGAGCATTTAGTCAGACCAGTATTCTGACTTTGTACATTTCCCCCACAAAAGCAGATTTTAAGACTCCAAATGACTTTCAGATCACAGATTCTACTGCCAGCTGTTGCATTAGAACTTTAGTTTTTGGTTATGAAAGGCATTTCTGTGTGCTCCCATTTTTATTCATTGGCACATCTTCTTAACAGGTGCTCCATAGGAAAAAGGGGCTAAGCATTATGAGGCATTACAGGTGGTAGAGAAAAGATTGTTGAAATAAAACTAACTTTTAAAATTGGAATAAAGTTGCTTCTTGGCAGCTATGACATTTTAGATATGGTTTAATAAATCTATGCTTTCAAGCCTTTGGTTGCGCTAACAGTTGGTTTAGAAGGGCTGTCTGGCTTTAGTTTCCATACAATTATGCCATCACTTGAGTGGAGAATAAAGACCATACTCAAGTTACTTACACAGAATAGCATTGGTTCTACCATTGCTAAATCTGAAGTTAACTGAAAGCTTTGATAGCAAATCACATAAAAGTATATATGGGCTATTTGTTCCAAATAAAATAGTGTCAAAGAAATTCATAATAGAATTTAAAAAAATAATAATTTGGGTAAATTAAATACTTTTTGTAATATGAGAAAATTATGAAAGTCACTGAAGTATTTGGACAGAAAATCACTGCCTAGATTTTTCTTTGCACATGTTGACTTTGTAAATTTTTTGAAGTTTTGAGTTTTCAAAGCTCAAGGCCACTTTCCATTTTACAAAGCACTGCAGAAAGAGCTAAAGGAAGGTTCACAAAGGACACCTGGCTTATTCAGAGCATTGAGTTTTCATAATAATTTATTAAAAAATTATCTTTATTGTTGAAAGTATTACAGATGTTCATTCCCTTTTTCACCCACTCATCCCCACTCCCATCCCCTCCCTAGACCTTCCCTGAACTATTCTCTGTCCCTAGTCCACCCAAAAATGCAGGTAAATTCACTGGTTAACCTCTTACCACCCCACCCCCTCTGCCCCTGAAATACCCCAGACTGTTGCATGCTTTGTTGTCTATGAATCTATTTTGTTCCTCAATTTATCTTGTACATTAGATTCTACATATAAGTGAGATCATGTGATACTTGTCTTTCTCTAACTGGCTTATTTTACTTTGTATAATACTCTGCAGGTTTTGTCTCAAAGGGTAAAACAGATCCTTCTGTTTTATAGCTGCATAGTATTCCATTGTATAAATGTAATACCATTTTTTTCTTTAGTGATTAAGGTATTACATATGTGTCCTTATCCCCCTTGCCTCCCCACCCCCAATCATACCCTCACCCTCCAGTTGCCTGTGTCCATTGATTATGCTTATGTGCATGCATACAAGTCCTTCTGTTGATCTCTCCCCTTTACCCCCACCCTCCTCTACCTTCCCTCTGAGGTCTAATCTATGTTTGTCTCTGGATCATTTTTTGTTCATCAGTTTATGTTGTTCATTATGTTCCACAAATGAGTTAAATCATGTAAAACTTATCTTTCTCAGACTGGCTTATTTCACTTAATATAATGCTCTCCGGGTCCATCCATGCTGTTGCAAATGATAGGACTTCCTTCTTTTTTACAGCAGCGTAGTATTCCATTTGTAGGTGCATCACAGTTTTTTAGTCCACACAACTGCTGATGGGCACTTAGGCTGTTTCCAAATCTTAGCTATTATAAATTGTGCCTCTATGAGCATAGGGGTGCATATATCCTTTCTGATTAGTACTTCTAGTTTCTTGGGATATATTCCTAGAAGTGGGATCACTGAATCAAATGGGAGTCCATTTTTAATTTTTTTAGGAAACTCCATACTGTTCTCCACAATGGCTGCACCAGTCTGCATTCCCACCAGCAGTTCCTTTTCCTCTGCATCCTCCCCAGCATGTGTCATTTGTTGATTTATGATAATAGCCATTCTGACAGTGTGACATGATATGTCGTTGTCATTTTGATTTGCATCTCTAGGATGATTAGTGACTTTGAGCATGTTTTCATATGTCTCTTGGCCTTTTGTATGTCATTTTTTGAAAAGTATCTATTTAGGTCGGTTGCCCATTTTTTGATTGGATTGTTTATCTTCTTTTTGTTAAGTTGTATGAGTTCTCCGTAAATGTTAGAGAGTACATCTTTAGTGGGCTTTCTTGTTGTAACACAGGTTTTTAATCAATTCTTCTATTGATGGGCACTGGGGCTGTTTCTAGATCTTAGCTATGCGAGGATGTGGAGAAAATGGTACCCAAGTATACTGCTGGTAGGAATGGTACAACCACCATGGTAAATAGTGTGGAGTTTCCTCAAAATATTAAAAATGGAATTGCCATTTGACTGAGTGATCCCACTTTTAGGAATATAGCCTAAGAAGCTAGAAAGAATATATGAACATATATATATATTCATAAGAGCATTATTTACAATAGTTAAGATCAAGATGGATGTTTAAAAAGAATCACTCTATTCATCTATAAGGGGTAGTCATGTTTGGCCATAAAAGTTAGATTTTATAGTAGAAACATTTTTTCTCAAACTAATATTTATAACATCTTTTGAGGCATAAATGAATAAAATGTATTCCATTTATGGTTTTTCCTTTAATATTTTCATTTAATTTTAATAAAGGTAAATATTTAATAGAGAAAAATAACAAATAAATTATTCTCTTAATTCAAAACTATAAATATTTTTTTCTTTACTATAAAATAAAATTCTTGCAACAGCAAACAATTTTTATGACTCATCTTAATGTACCACTTTATCCCCTTCTCTGGCCACTCCTTCCCATATATCCTATATTTAACCACTTTCTTAACAAATTTGTTCAAATTTGTTTAAACTTTCTATGTTTAAAACCCTCAGAGTACTGATCCTTATCTAATGATTCCAGCTCATTCTTTCGATATTATTTGGTGTATCTTTTGTCTGGCAGTCTCCCTGAAGATACTCTCTCCCACTCTACCCTTACTTCATTGCATCCTGAATAGATATGTATTGCCTGATACCCCTATCCAAGCTTCTGTTTCCCTTCCTGATTTGTTTTCATCTGAATTTATCTAACTTGTCATGTTAACTGTAATTACCTCTTTACTCATTGTTTTCTCATAAGAATGCTGGAATTGCTTGGAGAAAGAACTGTATTTTATTAAACTTTGAATTCCTACCACCTGTTTTATGAACACAGATTAATTCATTAATTGTTTGTTAAATGTTTTAATGATTGCCCCAAATAGCTTATTTTTCTTTGACCACTACTGACCCCATAATAGAGGAATTTTGTGATTGGTTTTCAAACTTACACAGAGAAAGACAAACATTCTTACCTTTAATATCCTTGCTTTCAGTGTCATAGTTTGATAGCTGACATGAAAGGCTGAAAGGGCTCATGATTATGGACAGAAGCTTTATTGTCACTTCAAGGCAGAAAATAATAGGAAGATTTTTTGAGATGTAAGTATACCTATGAATGTGTGTTTATTATGTGATTTCATTTAAATGTAGAATCTAAAATAAACAACAACAAATGAATAAACAAAATAAAATTAAATTAAAACAGACTCAGAAAGGATGGTTACCAGAAGGAAGAAGTGTGGACATTTGGATGAAAAAGACGAAGAAGAATGTAGTCAATAATATTGTGATGAGTTAACATGTGGTAAATGATAATTACTAGAATTAATGGGTTGGTCACATTGTAAGGTATAAAATATCAAATCACTATATTGTACATCTGAAATTAATATAACACTGCATACCAACCACATTTAAACAAAAATAAATAAAACTCAGATAAAAAAATTTAAAAAATTAATTTTCCTAAATAAATAAAACAAAAAAAATTTGTTTGCTGAATAAATGCATAAATAAGAGTGTATTTACTGCCTCCAATCCCTGCCATATCCAGGTTGTCTGTACAAGAGACAATACATTCTTATACTCATTGTGTCTGCTGATACAAACTGATGTGCCCTACATGTGCTTGAAAAGAGATAAATTGTAAGATGCTTCTAATAGTACAAGATCATCTATGTATGCATGGATGATTTCTGCAATTAGGGCTTAACTTTAAAAGAAGAAGTAAATTATTCTGCATAAAATGCACATTTTATGTGGATAAAAATAAATTGTAATTAGGGGTTGGTGGCAATTGGAGAATACAGAAAACAGAGAAGATGGGAGACATGAAAGAAGAGAGAGACTAGGAAGACTGTCATCAAGTTGGAGTGTAGGGGCCCTAACTGATTTAGATCAGTGGATGGAGCTTTGGCCCAGGACCATAGGATCTTGGTTTGATTCTGGTCAAAGGCACACACCGTGGCCCTGGTTGAGCTACTGCAGAAGGCAACCAATTGATGTGTCTCTTTCACATCGATGTTTCTCCCTCTGTCTCTCCATGTCCCTTCTACTCTTTCTCGAAAAAGAAAAAAAAAAATCAATGGAAAAATATCCTTGGGTAAAGATTAACAAAACAAAACAAAACAAAAAGTTAGAGCCTATGGGTAAAAGTGTCTCAATTTCTGCAAATGGATTAACCAAATGTTGCTTAAGAATGGTCATGTCTACTTTTAATTATAAGATAGCATTGCTGTGAAGTGAATCCCTCCATTAATCCAAAACCTTAAGGCCATCTAAAAATACAAATGTCTTCTGAAGGTTTTTGCTTTATGCTATTTTGTGTAAACAAGGAAAACAGGGCTGAGTTTCCAATTAAGGCACAGAAAGGAGACAGGAACAGTCTCAGGAGATGAGACACAGGGATTTTCAGGAACATCAGAAACTTGCGAGCTGAAGATGCCCTGTGAATTCACTAAAACATGGGGAATGTCATTGGACAGGGCTGTGGATAGGATGTTGAGATTTCTCTCTCTGTGTGTGTGTGTGTGTGTGTGTGTGTGTGTGTGTGTGTGTACTTGTTTGTGTTTATGTGAAAGAACTACACAATTTTAGCTGTGCTGACTTCTGACTTCTAAGATATACATAATGCAATCAATGCAACTATATTTAATTACTAAATTAACATCAAAACTAGGTATTACTTACCCTGTCATAGTATATTTTCAAAGATACCAAAATACTAGTAATATTAGCAGCAAATTTTACCTATCTATAAAATAATAATTAGAGAAAGGCTTTTAAGATATTTTAAATATTACAAATATTAAGTTCAAGCTTTAAGAAATAATTGACAAAGCTAAGAGAAAACTAAACTTTTTCTTTTCTAAGAATAAAATACAAAATCACTCTACTACATAAAGTTTAAAAAATAACAAAGAATATTAATTTTTAATTGTACCATGCTTTTTAAAGTAATTTGCATCCAACTTCTAGATTTATTTGTGCATAATTTAATCACCTTTAAAGATGTTGAGTTTTAACGTATGGTATACTATATTTTATTTATACACACTTTAAAATAAACCTCTATGCCTTGTGACAGAAGAGCTTTTTTAAACACATTCTACTTTATATATGAAATAAATGTGGTCAATTTTTGGCATAGTTATATAACAGATCGATAAATTTTATATAAAAGTAGTAAATATTTTAAAATCAATTTAATAAGTATGGAATTCAGAAGAAAACCACAGTAGTTCTTATATAGGATAAAGATCCCATAAAACATTAAACAGTAGGACAAATGCCATTTAAAATATGGACTATGTTGTAGTACATTGCTTTTCTTATAACGGTTTCTGTTTGGTGCCTGTAATTTGACCTGTTCATGATGTGTCAAGATGAGTTATGTTATAGTGGCACTCTTCTGAAAATGTGTAATTTGAGAGTGTTTATGTCATTTAACATCAGTGCTAAGCCTAAGAGTTTTCTTATTACAGTTTATGGAACCTGGATTTTCTCCAGATCTCTTGAACTCTCTCATGCTAATGAGATTACATTTTGCCAAGTAACTTGAGTCATGTGCAACCATATGCTATTAAATAAACTGTGAAATATAGATGATAGATGTAGGATAGATAGATGATAGATAGATGATAGATAGATGATAGGTAGGTAGGTAGGTAGATAGATAGATAGATAGATAGATAGATAGATAGATAGATAGATAGATATAGAAGCACCAAGGGTTCACCTTCAAATAATTTATACACCAGCCTCTTCACTAGTAGCCTATCCCATTTTTTTTCACTTTAATCAATGGCACAGCAGTGAAGTTAACAGTTCATTAACATTCTAATCACCATGATGTCTTGCAGCTATTGTTGATACACATAATGATGTAATTACTTAAAAATCTTCATATTATTCTCAATAAGAAAAGTGCTTTAATTTACATTCAGGGAAATGTAAATTTTAATAATAATATCTATCTCTGACCTGGTAAAAATTCCCATTAAAGTACACATATACTAAGATATTTTAATTAGGCATTTCATTAACAGGGATTTAGTCCCTTTTCCCTCCCTCAGCTTCATCTTCTGTTACAGTTGCTAAAGCTATATAACAAATTACCTTAAACCTAGAGACATAAAACAACTACATTATAGGAAGATTATCTTGTTTATGTAGTTAAGATTCTAAGGTTATCAGCAGTGTGATACTATACACAGCACCCACTGTGGACTGGACACTGTGCTAGGAGCTGCTGGGAGCTCTGGGTAGGAATCAACATGGGTATTGGTTTGGGAGCTTTTGGGTAATGGAGAGATGAGGTGATCAGCAATGCTAACTCTTACAAGACAAATCTAGGGTTAGATGAGGTAGAGACAGCACACTACAGAGAAGATGGGAAACAGTGTCAATCGGGCAGGACCTGACAAGGAGAGCCCGTCTAACCCTGGTTTATCAAACGTTGTCTCACAAGATTTTAAAGTGACAAAGAAGGAAATCATTACCAGGTCCTTCTTGTCATTATAATCATTCAGGTATTTCGCAAGTTTTACATTGCACTGACAAAGAAGATCATACTTTGCTATTACCGGTACATGCAAATTCTGGTATTGTTTTAAAAAATCTTATTTTATTAACTTTTTTAAAAAAAATACAGAATTAAGAAAATTTTGCCCTGATTGGATGGCTCAATTTTGCCCTCGCTTGGTGGCTTAGTTGGTTGGAGCATCATCCGATGCACTAAAAGATGTGGGATCGATTCCTGGTCAGGGTACATACCTACGTTGGTCCCTGGTCTGGACATGGAGCATATGGGGGAGGCAACTGATTGATGTTTCTCTCTCCCTCTCTGTCTCTCTCTCCTTCCCTCTCTCTCTAAAATCAATAAACATATCTTTGGGTCAGAAAAAACAGAAAAAAAATTTTTTAATTTGTGTGTGTGTGTGTGAGGGTGAGTGTGAGAGGGGGGGGGGAGAGAAGAGAGAGAGAGAGAGAGAGGGGGGATCATTATTCCACCCATTTATCTGTATGCATTCATTGGTTGCTTCTTGTATTTACCCTGATGGGGATCGAATCTTCAGCCTTGGCATATCAGATGACATCCAACCAACTGAACTACCTGGCTGGGCAGATTTAAGAAAATTTTAAAGGTTGTTTTGTTGTTGTTGTTGTTTTTAGAAATATGGTTTTCATGACTATTTAGGCATTTTCGTTGTTGTGACAAGCTGTGGTATCCCAGAAAATATGCTGTCCCCAGTTTGTACTTTGTAACTCATTCTGGTAAGTAAACTGCTACCATTTCTTTATAACATCTGTGAGCAGTTCACCAAACTGCGTATTTTAATTTCAATATACTTTTAAAAATTAAGAGTTATAGCCACCTGGACTTTTTCTTTCAATTTAACAACAATATGGTTTTTTTATTGTACAATTTGATAAAACTATTTCAGCATCGCTAATTTTGTGTCTTCTGGAACATAATGTATTATAAATTTGGAATAATAGTTCATATAATTAGATGTACACAAGTCATATTAAAGGAAGTTTTTAAAACTATGCTTCCTTTTGGGTTTGGACTGCAATTATACAAATTCAGACTCTAGTTTATATCTAACATAGCCACAAGACCTTAGACTGTAGCAATTTTCTTTAAATACAACTTATCATCTTTCAGTCAGATTTTTTTGTTTTGGTTTGCAGAAGTCAGTCTTATTCCATAAAATACAAGTAAAGTAGAGGGTTGTTGTAAAGATTTAAGTAATATGATGGGATAGCACTCTCATAAAAATGCAAGAACTCCAGGTCCTACCGTATTGAACTACAGCTTAATATGGGTTTGAAGATATTTTAGCTCAGACTACCAAAACAGAGAACAGTAGACTGAGAGACTTAACCAGCAGAAATGTATTTCTCACAATTCTGGAGTATTTTTTTTTCTTTTTCTAAAAAATATTTTTATTTATTTCAGAGAGGAAGCGAGAGGGAGAGATAGAAATATCAATGATGATAGAAAATCATTGATTGATTGCCTCCTGCACTCCCTCTTACTGGGGACAGAGCCCATAACCAGGCATATGGCCTTGACAGGAATCAAACCCAGGACCCTTCAGTCCACAGGCTGACGCTTTATCCACTGAGCCAAATGAGCTAGGGTGATTCTGTAGTCTTGAAGTCCAAGATCAGGGTGACAGCAGATAAAATTCATTGTGATGATCCTCTTCCTGATTTGCAAATGGCCAGCCGTCTTCTATTTGTGTTCTCCTATGGCAGGGAAAGAACAAGCTCTGACCTCTTTCTCTCCATATAGGGACACTAATGCCATCACCGGGGCCTGACTGATGACCACATCTAAATCTAACTTCTCCCCGAATACCACCATACTGGAAGTTAGGACTTCAACATATGAATTTGGGTCCATAACAATATTCATTTCACTTATTGTGGTTTGTTGTGGTTTTTTTTTTTTACAAATTAAAATTTGGTATGTAGCAAGTATATTAGCACCATTTTTCCAACAGCATATACTCACTTTGTGTGTATATGTAACATTTTTGTAATTCTCACATTTCTATTTTTTTCATTATTATTATATTTGTTATGATGACCTGTGGTCAGTGATCTTTGATACTACTATTGTAATTGTTTTGAGGTGCCAGAAAGGCACCCATATGTTATGGTATATTCAATTGATAAACACTGTGTGTATTGTTACTGCTCTACTGACCTGCCATTGCCTCAATTTTCTCCCGCTCCTTGGGCATTGTTATTCACGGAGGCACAAAACATTAAAGTTAGGCTAATAATATCCCTACAGTGGCCTCTAAGTTTTTGTGTGAAAGAAGAGTAACACATTTCTCATTTTAAATAAAAATGTAGAAATAATTAAGTTTAGTGAGAAAAACATGCTGCAAGCTGAAACTAGCCAAAAGCTAGGCCTCTTGCACCAGTTTGCCATGTTGTTAATGAAAAGGAAAAAAAAAATTTTTTTTAAGAAAATGTTCTTAAAAGAAATTAAAAGTGCTACTCCAGTGAACATATGAATGATTAAAAAAGCAAAATTGTCTTGCTGCTGTTAGGGAGGAAGTTCTGGTGGTCTTGCTACAACATTCCTTTAAGCCAAAGTCCAAAGGAAAGCCCTAATTCTCTCCTCAGTTTTATAAAGCCCAAATTCAGTGGAAGGAAAGGGAAGAGACAGAGAGTGATAAATAGGAATGTGTGAGAAACACATCAATTGGTTTTCTCCCACACATGCCCTGGAACCTGGTATATGGGGGGCGGGGGAGGGGGGGAATCAAACCAGGGACCCTTCAGTCGTGGGCTGACCCTCTATCCCTTGAGCCAAACCAGGCAAGATACAAACTTCATTTTTCATTTAAGAAACTAGAGGCCTGATGCATGAAGATTCATGCAAGAATGGACCTTCCTTCCCCTGACTGCTGGCACTGCCTTTACTCCAGCCCGGAGCTGCCTTTCTGCCTTCCCACACTTCCCAGAGGCCTTGAGTGGCTGGGGTGGTACAGAACATCTGCGTTGTCATCATGGCATCCTGCCTTCAACTGCTCAGCACCTGTGTATGCAAATTAACCCTCCATCTTTGTTGGGTTAATTTGCATACTCACTCCTGATTGGCTGGTGGGTTTCATGAAGGTATGGTAAATTTGCGTACTTCTCTTTTATTAGTGTAGATTACCACAGCTCCCCAAACTTTAGCAAACACCACCCAGATCACTCAACAACCCTTAATATTGAGGCAAGACCCTGTACCAGCAAAGAGTATATGACTTGCTGAAGCTCAGGTGATGGTTAGCATTTTTTAATGATAAAGAAATTTTTAATTAAATTATGTATATTGTGTGGGAAAGAATGGGACTTAGTTGGCTGAAGGCAACTGCCTCTGCCTTGATATTATTAAGCAAGTCTGAGCCCCCAGGTGGAATTACTGGAATCTTTATGTTTAGTCTTTAGATGTCCTTGCTTAAAGGACACTACAGATACACATGTCTGCTCAAGGATGCTTATCCTACTGATAGTATCTAATAGTTAATTTTAATTCAAGCTGTTGTTACAATGTCCTATCTAATAAAAGAGTAATATGCACATTTGACTGTACCTTCACTACACTACCAGCCAATCAGGAGCGCGGGGTGGGGCCAAGTGCAGCACGTGGGAGCAGGGGGTGGGGCCGAGCATGGCGCATGGGAGGAGAGAGGCAAAGGGGCCAGAGTGCAGCATCCATGCCACCCCCGGCCAGCCCAGTGCAGTGTCTATACCCTGCCCACGGCCAACCAAGCACAGCATCCATGCCAGGCCCCCGGCCAGTGGCCCAGCCGTGCAGGCAAGGAGAGAGGCAAAGGGGCTGACTGGGGGGTTTCCCGTGGGCACAATACAAACATCAAATCACTGCTGCTGAAGCTGCCCCCCCCCCCCCACACACACACACTCCCAAGTAGTATAGTCCAAAGGGGCAACTCTTGAGGCACTGCTCCCATGGCAGCAAATGGGAACCATGCCAGGCAGGGAAGCCAGACCTGAAAGCCCAAGCCCCCAAGTATCTGACAGGATGTTGTGTGCTGGGGCCCTGAGGAAACCCCAGGACAAGCATCTCCCCAGATGCTGTGCAGAAGGAGGAGAGGAACCTCTGGCTAGAGGCCAGGATAAAGGATGCTGACATTTTTGTAGGCCAGGCTGAGGGATACCACCCCCTTCATAGCCCCCCCCCCAGAATTTTTTGCACTGGACCTCTAGTTGTTACAATAAAAGCCTAAGGAGGCAGGCAAATGGGAATGGGGCCGGTTGGTTTCTCTAGCCAGACAGTCCCTTTGCTCTCTCTTTCATAGAAATGTGTGTCAGAATAATTATTCTTCCGTACTTCAGGGTCTGCTGGTCAGTCCTGGCAAGTGGTACCCCATGTTAGGAGGAACATAATGAGATGTGGCAGAAACCTTGAAAAAGAAAGTAACTGCGCACAGTAAGTCACTGGAGTCTGCTGGGGATTTCTAAGTTCGAGGGGGTTGTTTCTCACCTTTACTATTTCTGTTATACTACTTACGAATGTGAGTATATTTTCCATGGAAAAAATAAGCCTATTTCTGAAAGGGAGAAAAAAAGTTTTTTCTGTATTTGCCTAGGAAGCAAAGGTTTTACATATATTATTAAAATGGTTATGTTATGTTAAACAGGAACTTGATTACTTAAAAGCTCATTTTTAATTATAAGAATTGAAGTTTTACTAGTTTATGTGATGTTTAATAATAAATCATTTAATACTATTTAATAATATATAATCTTTTATGTATTTGACTACCTTCCCAGAGTTTGAATTTTAAGAAACTAATTGGCTTTAAGTCATTCCAATGGGCTCTGAAATGCCTCAAGGATTTTCTTTGTCTCTTTCTGAAGGAAAATTTTATACTTAAGATATATGGGAAGCTCTGTCAAATAAGGAAATAGTAATTATATTCTACTTATATATACATATTAAATAGATTCTAATATACTTTCACTTATAACTAATTGTTATTAATTATAATATTGTAAAATATTGTGTTTTGCAGGACAATATTCCATGTCATTTGCATTATAATAAAATCAATAACCATCATTTAAAATTTCTTCTCATTTAGACATAGTCATTGTTTTGTTATGATACATTTAAAAAAAAGTTACATCTTCTGAGGGATCCATAGAAAATGACTCTGACATATTCAGACCATCCTCTTCAAGGTGGATAACTGTATAGAATATCTGGATTTATAAAAATACTGGCAGAAAAAAACAAAATTTGATTATAGGACTAAATGAACTAAAAATAATCATAGTTTTTGTAATTATTATTCTCATAGCAATGTGTTTGTTTGTATAAATCCACTATGAATCTGATTTTTTAATAACAGGACATAAGTCAGTTTCCATTTATGGTTTTATTAACCAAAACTTTATTGGAATGTCATGTCTGAGAAAGACTTGCCAGGACTCTGCATGTCACCAGAAAGCTCTAAGGCAAGCATGTCAAACTCACAGCCCATGGGCTGCATGCCTCATTTATTTGGCCCGTGTTAACCTTTGAGTTTGACATGCTTGCTCTAAGGAATAAAGATTGACTTTTAAGTTGATAAACACTTTGGATAAATAGCCTCATACCTTACTTGGTCACGTGGTTCATGGCAGACTTTCCAGGTAAAGAATGAAGGTTGCTTTCCTGAAAGATGGCATGAAAGATACCTCAGACACCTGTATGGACCTAAATCTGAGAAATACACCCCAATTATCTAGGTATTGTAGGCAAAGCCTAATGACAACTGCGTGGCGTGGCTTCTTTGCCCTAGGAGTAAACTTTCATATGAGGTTCTAGCAAAGCATATTTTTTATAAAAATAGCCTATGTAATCAACTGTTATTCTTGTTATATTCATGGAAGTGATCAGGCTGAATTGTCACTAAACTTAATACAGTAAATAAGTTAATTTTAGTTTAACTCTTTAATAAAAATAAGGGTAATTTTAGGGAGAAAAATTATGTTTCAACAGGAAATTATTAGAACTGAAATAGTTATGCGTGTTTTTTTTTTCCCTTCTACCATTCCACTTGTCATAATTCTTGCTGTTCTAACTTTTGCCCAATAATACTAAATTTTGTAATACAGTTTGTCTCCACCAGGTTACAAACCCTACACACACCTAAGGAATATCACTTTTAGGCATCATTGCCACCTCATTCCATGGCCAGGCTTCATTGTCCCTCTGACAGAGAGCAAGGATCTCTTGGCTCTGAGAGAAACCTTTGACCCCTCATCAGCAGCAATCAGTTTCAGAAGAGACCCTTTGTCCCCTTTCCCAGAAAGAATTCAGAGCCAGGGTCCTTGAGGGGGATGTAGTAGGCAGTTAAACAGACATAAGCAGAGCAAGGACAATGGGCCAACTGGAGGAGTAATAGATGGAACCTTGAGACTTCTCTCCACCCCAACTGCTCTGAAGCTGGCAATGGAGGAGCCTGTGTAGAATTGGCCTTTAATTCTAACTAATTAGAAAGAATTTATAGTTTTAGTATAACAGAAGGCATAGAGATAAAGGAAAAAGAAAGTAAATTAACAAACTGAAGGAGACTAAGTAAGTTGCAGAGGGTCTGTGAAGAATTAGTGGAGGAAGTAAACCAGGTGAGAAGGAATACAAAGAAAAGGTTATAACAGGAAGAAAGGATATTAGAGTAAGAATACTTAAGAATAATTGTGAGAGTTCTAAGAATGTTTGTAATAGTTATAGAAGGGTTATAAAGAGAAATCTTAAAAGGAAATTATAAGTATATTGGATACTAAATCTAATTAGATAAATGAATCTAAAGTAAACTAATGCAGGATTTCCTGTCTGTTAAAAAGGAAAGCTTTCTTTACAAAGGAATTTACTGCTATAGGATAAGGTTGATAGACATCAACCAATTTAACTAATCAGAGGGGGAAATATAGGAGGGATTTATAACCTGATAGATAGAGCACCTGAATTAATCTAAAAAGTAATCATATTATTTAAAATCTTAGAATACATATACTTATGTGAATAGGGGGTTAAATTTTTCCCGTAGTTTCCTTTTCAAGGCCTACCTGTGAAGCGACTGAGGAAGTAACTCAATTGTGAATCCAGCAAGCAGAACTGATAAGCAGAGTCAGACCAACCCAACAGGAGTCAAACACATCATCTCATTGCCTGATGACTAATTAGAATAGCTGACATCTATGGACCCCTAGGCCTGATTTTAGCTTCATTCTTCACACTAGTGGCTTAGCCCCTTCTCCTTTATAATCCTATCTACTACATCTTGCTAGAAGGCAGGATTTGATGCTTATAAGCACACTGTTTTCTTGATTGGTATGCTAATTAAACTAAAATAGACTGAATTGCCTGCCTGTTAAACTCCCAGGCAACTAAGAGTTAATCATGACCACTTCTTATAAATACTAATGTACTCTATAAAGGATTGAGTTCATAAGAAGGTGAATTAGCAAGATTGTCATACTTTTTGATTGTGTGAATTTCTAGTAATGTCATCAACCCCAAAACAGTACTTGCCATAATTAAGAAAATGGATAAGATTCAATGACTTTTGTATGCCCAATAGAAAAGATAACCTCAAAAGTTATAGTATCATTGTATTATAGTATTATTGCATTAATGAGCTTTTATCTAATTTATTTTTTTAATATATTTTATTGATTTTTTACAGAGCAGAAGGGAGAGGGATAGAAAGTCAGAAACATCAATGAGAGAGACATCGATCAGCTGCCTCTTGCATGCCCCCCACTGGGGATGTACCCACAGCCAAGGTACATGCCTTTGCTGGAATCGAACCCAGGACCCTTCAGTCCGCAGTCCGACGCTCTATCCACTGAGCCAAACCGGTCTCGGCACTTTTATCTAATTTAAAATATAGAATTATTATTTGACTTCTCAATGGCATGCTTTCTAGGGCAGAATGTGCTGCTCTGATAAATTAAGTATCTGACCTCTTGATTTAGTGTAAGACACAATGTTATGCCCAGATTTCATGATCCCCAAAGACTACCAGGGAGCCAAGTCCGATGCAAAAGCAAAAGAACCTTTATTCAAGCTGGGCTTGGCTCTCTGCCTCTACCAACATAGCAGCAGGAAGCAAAAGAGGGCGTGTTTCAAAAGCACAATAATTTTATAGGGCTAGCGGTCGGAAGGTGGGGCATATTCCAATTGGTTGGGTGCGGTCTGGGGTTAGTGACGCAAATAATCCCTGATGCACGTGACCTGTCCTTTGCTCTTGATTGGAGCTCAGGCACACAGTCTTTCATGATTGGCTAATTCAAAGGGAGGGATTGGTCTTTGTGATTTCAAGATGGCAGCCCCCCGGGTAACTTTACACATCATGCGGCCAACATGGTGGCTGCCAAGTCACACAGTCCAAAATGGCAGCTGTATAAATTGTTCTTTGCAGTCCCACTCTGCCCTTTCAACTCCATACCTGAGAGACAAATATTTTTTAATGTGATATAAAATATGGTCTTTTAAAGAGCTGAAGGACAGATTCTAGATTATGCCCAATTGTTAATCCATGCAGACAGTCAGCTTTTTGCACTCTAAACATGTCTCAGTGAGCAGCTGCCTGTTTGTCACTTCTGTCAAGGAAAAATTACCCTTAACTTGATCTGGAAAAGAATGTTGTCTATCATAGGATTCACAACCTCCTTCTGGGAAGAAATCTGTGTCCCTAAAAATGTGTAAGGAAGGTTTTAATAAATGTATATAAGATTAAGAACTTCTGGGAAGTTAGTTGTCCAAACTCAACTCAATTTGAGTTTAAAGTATTCACCTTTAACCAGATATTCTTTAGTTTTTATATCTACTCTACTCTCATAATGATTATTTAACCTCATTTTCCAAAACAAAGAGAGAATCTTAGAATTGGTTTGCTAGAGGCCTTTATCTTGAAACAAGATTATAATAAAGTTTTTGATGGTCTGTTTAATTTTCTTTCAATTTAAGGCCAATCTTGCCTGACCGTGAGCCCTCTAGATTTTCCTGTTCTTATTTACAGCAACCAGCTTATTTTTTAAAAGGCATCCTTTATATGTCACTTCTTTGACATCTTTGTCTACCTAAGCAGTACATACTAGGAACACATAAATCATACTTCAAACCATTCTCTGCCATATACATGGAATCTATTCACTCAAAAAAAGTTCTGTATTTTCTCCCCACCGGTCTTTATTTTTCATGCTTTTATCTGAACTTTCCTACCCCACTTTCACCTGTTAATATTTCATATGTAAATTGGAGCTCAAATGCCGCTTATTATGTATAACTTATTCCTTCAGTCATAATTAATGCCTTCTTCTTCTCAAAATATATTAATTCACTCAGATATTTAACTAAGTCATGTGTTGCATAATGATGTTTTAGTTAATGATGGACCACATATATGACAGTGTTAACGTAAAAAAAACATTGAAACCTGTAAAGAATTTTAGTGAGTTTATTTGAGCCAAATTGTCAACATATGCTGGGAAGCAGAACCTCAATTAATTGAGATAATGCTCTGAAGAATGGCAGATTACATTAGTACTTATACATTGCAATCAAAGGAGGGACATAGGTGGGTTACATGAAATTCATTTGTGATAGATTAAGGAAGTAAAATAAAGCAAAGTGGTGGAAAACCCCTGAGATTGAATAAAAAGTAAAATGACGGACACATACTTAGGTGGGTGCAGGAACAATTAACATGATAATGAAGGAATTTGTAGTATCTGCCCTGGTGCCCAGGACATTTGGTTGTGTCCCAGGGGCTCGAGAAAAAGGGAAGTTACAAGTTACCCAGACATTTCAAGGGTAAGTTATCCTAGATGCAAAAAGACAGATAGGCTAAGTTAAGATAAAGATTGACCTTGTCAGTGAAGATACTGGTCTAGGATGTAACTGCCCATCATAACTGTGTTTAGTTAAAGTTTAATTTTAGACCATCCTTTGCAGTTACTTTAGGTCTCTGAGTTTGCAAGACTGTCATGCAGGTCTCCCCTGAGCTTGTCAGGTAAGCATGTGGCCCCTTTCCTCCACAACAGTGCTCCCAGCCTATCTAATAAAATAAGAATATGCAAATTAACCACCACTCTGATATACCCACAAGCCACACCCACTATCCAATCAGGATCAAGTATGCAAATTAACCCCAACTAAAATGGCTATGGCCATGGAGAGAGTAAGCAGGAGGGAGGCTTGGGTATCCCTGGCGATGGAGGAAGCAAAGCTTTCCGCACACCCTGGCCAGTCCAGGCCTCTGCTTAAGGCTACAAACTTTCAATTATAGAAGCTAAATAAACTCCAACAGAAATGGCTGCCACCATGGAGGAGGGAGCAGCAGGTTTGGCTCCACTCCAGGCTACAAAGTTTCAATTGTAGAAGGTAAATAAATTCCAGATACCAGGGCCTCCATTTGGGTTGCTGGGAGGCATGGCCAGCCTGAAAACCACCACTGGCCTCTCACCCAGGTCTCAAGGGAACCCCCAACCTGATCCTGGAAACATTCAGGGAAAAACCAGCTAGCCCTCACCCATGCACCAGTCTTCTATCCTATTAATAAAAGAGTAATATGCAGATTGACCACCACTCCAACACACAAGATGGCCTTCCGTTGTGGTCAAAGATCCTGCCCCCATGTGGACACAAGGTGGCACCACAAGATGGCCAGCAGGGGAGGGCAGCTGGAAGGAACCAGGCCTGCAAGAGAGGGCATTTGGGGGTGACCAAGCCTGAAGGAGAGGACAATTAGGGGTGAGCAGGCCGGCAGAGGAAAGAAGTTAGGTGTAAACAGGCTGGCAGGGGAGCAGTTAGACATCAATCAGGATGGCAGGGAAGTGGTTAGGGGGTGATCAGGCTGGCAGGCAGAAGGGGTTAGATGCAATCAGGAAGGCAGGCAGGTGAGCAGTTGGGAGCCAGCAGTCCTGGATTGCGAGAGGATGTCTGATTGCCTGTTTAGGCCCAATCCCTCCAGGGGCAGACATCTCTTGAGGGGTCCCAGATTGGAGAGGGTGCAGGCTGGGCTGAGGGACACTGCCCCCACCTCCCCATGCATGAATTTCATGCACCAGGCCTCTAGTAATGTTATAATAGAGCTGAAAAATCTTATCACTTAGTGACATTCTAGCCATTGCAATATCATAACATAATGCTGGTGTGAAAAAAAAAAAAAAAACTACTGTGCTGCCAGTCATATAAAAGTACTAGAGACTCATTACAGAACGATTCCTGTAAGAATAGAGCTTCCTGCAGCCTGAGCAAAGCTCCCTCTCTTCTCTGCTGCCTCAATCCCTTCTCCACTACTTTGCTCTCTCCTTTCTCTGCTGCCTTGTTCACTCCCATCTCCACTGCCTCACTTCCTTCTCTGCTGCCTCTCCTCCTCTTGTCTCCTCTGTCTTGCTCCCTCCCTTCTTCCCTGACCCACTTGCTTACTTCTCCATAGCTTTGCTCCCTTCTGCAGTGCTTGGCTTCCTTCTAGGCCACCTCTGGGTGGATATGCAAATTAACCACCTTCTTGGTTGGGTTAATTTGCATACTCACTCTGATTGGCTTATGGGCATGGCTTGTAGGCATGGCTTGTGGGTATAGCAAAGGTATAGTCAATTTGCATATCACTCTTCTATTAGTTAGGATATGAAATTTCATAGTAAAGTGTTTACCAGACACTTTTACAGACATACACAAGCTCCATAAAAAGTTTGAAAATATGGAATCCAGCACCAAAAGTTTCTCATTAATAGACAGGACTGTTCTTGGTGCATTATCTGCTTACATGCAAATCGACAATTAAAAAAGAAAGAAAGAAAGAAGTAAAGAAAGAAAGAAAGAAAGAAAGAAAGAAAGAAAGAAAGAAAGAAAGAAAGGGAGAAAGAAACAAACCTAGCAAAACTATACAGACCCATTTTTGAAGAGTAACATCTCCTCAAGATAAGCCTCAGGCAGATTCTTTAGGAGGTGTTCCAGAAGAAGGCATCCTTGTAATTGGAGATGACAGCTCCATGCATGTTATTGCCCCTGAAGATCCTCCAACAGGATAAGGTGTGGAGATGGAAGACAGTAAAAATGATGAGCTTGGCCCTGCACAGGCCTAAGCTAAGGTTTATGTCTGTCTTAGTTTTTAATACAGAAGTTTAAAAAGTAAAACAAATAGATAAACAGAGAACTAAAAAATAAATAGAAAAGTTATAGCATAAAAATATAAAGAAAAATATTTTGTACAACTGTATTTGTGTTTTAACTAAATATTATGAGTCAAATTTTCAAAATATTAAAGCACTTATAAAGTGAAAAATTTACAGTAAGCTAACATTAATTTATTATTGAAGAAAGATTTTAAAAAATAAATGTAGTGCAGCCTAATCATAGCATGTTTATAAAGTCTACAGTAATGGATAGCAATGTTCTATGACTTTACACCCAGCACTCACTTACTTAGGGCAAATGCCAGTCCTGAAAGCTCCATTCATAGTAAGTGGCCTATATAGCCGTATCATTTATTATCTTTTATATTGCATTCTTACTGTACTCTTTCTATGTTTATATATGTTTAGGTACACAAATATCATAGTGCTACAACTTCCTACAGTATAAAGTACAGTAATATGCTGTACTGATTTGTAGCCTAGGAACAATAGGCTATGTATATATACCATAGAGCCTAAGTGTGCAGCTACACAGTCTAGGTTTGTGTAAGGGTACTCTATGATGTCTGCACTATGATGAAACAGCCTAACAACCATTTCTCAGAACAGATTCCTGTCATTGAGTGGCTCATGACTGCAATATTCATTAAAGAACTAATATATATCATACAATATTCTAAGCACTAAGAATACAGTTCATGCCTTTACATAGTTCATATTCTAGTGAGGGCAGTAAATAACAAAAAAGTATATAAAATAGTAAATAATACAATTTGGAATCTAAAACATCCTAAGATGAAAATGAAACAAAGACTTTTTAATAAATGGTGCTGGGAAAATTGGACAGTTACATATAAAAAAATAAACTTGATCACCAACTTAAACTGTACAAAAGATAAAAGTCTTATTAAATGTGAGTAGAAAAACTATAAAATCCTAGAAGAAACTATAGGCAGTAGAATCTCAGACTTCTCTCCGAGCAATATTTCTGCCGATATGTTCGGTAGGCAAGGAAAAAAATAACAAATGAAACCACATCAATCTAAAAAGCTTTTTTTAAACAGCAATTTAAAGTTTATTCCAGCTATAATGCAGGTTATTCTGACTTTAAGGTAACATCACATGGCATACTTCTGAGTCTATTCCTGAGATATTTTATCTCTGCCTGTTTTATAGATCTGTGCATGTGGGGTCATCTGGATTTGGATCACGTAGCAGTGAACAAAGAGATAAAGGAACTTTAGAAATAGTTAATGCAGGAGACCACTGTGATCTCAGAATATCGAAACAAATGCTCCCAATACTGTTAGTATTTAGATGATAAATTCTTGATGTAAATGGAACCCTGAAAGCGTAGTCTGTAGGAAAATGAATTGTCAAAAAGAATACACCACCTTAATATGGGCTATCATTAGATCTCATAATTGTGGCTTGCCAATGAAACATCTTCCCCAAATGGACCTGCAGAACATTGTGTGGAAGGATCACGGGCCAAATCACTAAGTTCCTTATTAATCCATTTCAGTGCCATAGTCTGGTGCTTTGCATCTCGCTCCTCACTATCTCAGTGTGTGCTCAAAGTTCTGGCCAAAACTCCTGATTATCCCAGCGGCAGGGAAGGATTGACTTTTCCTCTCATCCTGGCTCTCCCAGGCCCAGATGCTTGGTATTAAAGGGATCTCGGGATAACCAGGAGGTTGGCTTACAGGAGCTGTCCAAACTAAAAAGCTTTTGTACAACAAAATAGACCAGCATCAAAATAAAAAGGAAGCCTGCTGTATGAGAGGACATATTTGCCAAAGATACTTCTGGTAAGGAATTAATTTCCAAATTATATAAACAACTCCCATACTTCAACAACCAAGAAGACAAACAATCCAATTAAAAATGGGCAAAGGATCTGAATAGAGGATTTTTCAAAGAAGACATATAGACATGGAAAAAATGCTCTTCACCAATCATCAGAGAGGTGAAAATTCAAACTATAATGAGATCATCTTATACCTGACAGAATAGCTACCATCACTAAATGAAAAAAAAAAACAAGTGCTGGCAATGATGTGGAGAAAAGGGAACAGCAGTGCACGCAACTGTGGGTGGGAATGCAGAATGGTGGAATAGCCACTTCTGGGAATATAACTTAAGAAACCTGAAACACCAATTTGAAGGAATATATGCACCCTTATGTTCATAGCAGTGTAATTTACAATAGGTAAGATCTCAAAATAGACTAAATGCTCATCAGTAGGTGAGTGGATAAATAAAAACTGTTATACATTTACACAATGTAATACTACAAGGCCATAAAAAAAGAAGGAAGTCTTACCTTTTGTGACAGCATGGATGGACCTAGAGGTTATTATGCTAAGTAAAATAAGCCAGTTAGGGAAAGACAAATATCTTATGATCCAACTTATTTGTGGAATCTAATGAACAAAATAAACTGATGAACAACAACAACAACAACAAAACAAAAAAAACAAAAACAGAGGCATGGATACATGGAACATACTGACAGTTGTCAAAAGACAGATGGGAGAGGGAGACTGATGAAAGAAGGTGAAGGGATTAGCCAAAGAACATATTTGCAGAGCCCACAGACACAAACAACAGCGTGGTGATGGCAAGAAGGAAGGGGGTCTGGCACTGGGTGGAAATGGGCAAACAGGGTGTGAGGGGTGGGAAGGGGGAATGGGAACATCTGTAATAGTGTCAACAATAAAGTAAAAAAATGAAACAAAGTACAGAAAATAGAGTTCAGAGGTGAGGTAGATGGGAATGTTTTTGCAGGACTTGATGAACAACTAGAAAGGTGATATTTGAATAGTGAACTGAAGAAAGTAAGGAAATCTGTAATTGGACTTTTGGGGCAAATAATCCAGGCTCAAATTAGAGCAAGAATATAGGCCTTATGGTAGAAATGAGCTTGACAGATTCCAGGTAATTCAGCTTTCACTTACTTATAAATACTATTCTTGAAAAAGAAATCAGCTGCTGTAATAACAAAATGTCAAAAATCCTTCAGTGGGAAACATAAATCAATATCTTTAACAAAGTGGTACTGAATGTTTTACTCAACAGACACTGTGGCAGCTTTGAAAATATTCAACTAGTACTCTTTAAGGAAAACATTTTGAGGCTTATGTTTTATTTTATGTCTGGAATATTAGCCTTTTCTAAATCTAATTGATCTTCCCCTCCTTCTGAATATCATTTTTAAATATGGTCTAACAGTAATGAGTAGTAATTTTTTATGAAAGAAAATTTATAATTAGGCGATGAAGAGACAGAGGTGTGAGTGCTCTCTTCATTTTCCTCCAACATGAAGATTATAATAAATTACAGAATACCATTTAAAATTTTAAGTCCATTCACCTTTTTTGCCCCACCTTGTATTATATTTAGCTATGGAAGTATGTTTCTCTATGGAGTCATAAACTGCCTGAGATCAGGGACCATGTCTCATTTACCTTGGTAGCTATTTGCCTATTATACACTACTAGAGGCCCAGTGCACAAAATTTGTGCATCGGGGGGGGGGGTGATTCCTCAGCCTAGCCTGAACCCTCTCCAATCTGGGACCCCCTCAAGGAATGTCCAACTGACTGTTTAGGCCCAATTCCGGTAGGCAGTCAGACATCCCTCTCACAATCCAGGACTGCTGGCTCTAAACTGCTCACCTGCCTCCCTCCCTGATTGCCCCTAACCGCTTCTACCTGCCAGTATGATCAGCCCCTAACCACTACCCTGCCAGCCTGATTGATGTCTAACTGCTCCCCTGCCAACCTGTTTGCCTTCAACTTCCCTCCTCTGCTGGCCTGGTCACCCCTAACTGCCCTCTCCTGCAGGCTTGATTGCCCCCAACTGCTCTTACTTGCAGGCCTAGTCCCTCCCAACTGCCCTCTCCTGCTGGCCTGATTGCCCACAACTGCCCTCCCTTGCAGGCCTGGAACCTCCCAATAGCCCTCCCCTGATGGCCATCTTGTGGTGGCCATTTTGTGTCCACCTGGGGGCAGCCATCTTGTGGTGGCCATTTTGTGTCCACATAGGGGCAGCCATCTTGTGTGTTGCAGTCGTGGTCAATCTGCAAATTACTCTTTTATTAGATAGGATAGAGGCCTGGTGCATGGGTGGGGACTGGCTTGTTTGCCCTGAAGGGTGTCCTGGATCAGGATGGAGGTTCTCTTGGGTCATGGCAAAACCTGGTGGAGGTGCCTGTGGTGGTTTGAAGGCTGGCCACACCCCCCAGCAACCCAAGTGGAGGCTCTAGGATCTAGGATTAATTTATGTTCTACAATTGAAACTTTGTAGCCTAGAGCAGAGCCGAGCCTTCTACTCACTCCCTGGCAACAGTCATTTTGTTTGAAACTTTCTTTATAACCTAGAGTGGAGGCCTAGGCTAGGGCTGCAGAAGTTTGGCTTCCTCCATCATCCCTGGCAATCCTAGCTTCTGCTTTCTCCAGCTCCATGGCTGCCACCATTTCTGTTTGGATTATATATCTTTTATAATTGAAATTTTGTAGCATTGAATGGAGGTGTAGGCCGGCAACCGCCAGCTAAAAGCTTGGCTGGCGAAACCCAAGCCTCCCTCTTGCTCTCAGTGGTGGCAGCCATCTTGGTTGGGGTTTATTTGCATAATTTGCTCCTGACTGGCTGGTGGGTATTGCTGTGGGCATAGCTAAATGGAGGTACAGTAAATTTGCATATTACTCTTTTATTAGATAGGATGATATTAGAGAAGAGTTGTTCTCAATACTTATTGGTTGAAAAAGTGAAATCTATATATAAAAACCAGCTGTCTGGAATGACTGGTTGCTATGATGCACACTGAGGCTGGCCAATTCTCCCAATTGGGGTAGGTTGGCCAGACCCCACCTGTGCACAAATTTGTGCACTGGGCCTTTAGTATATATATGGAAAGGCTTTGCAACATTATAGATTCTAAGTTTACTTCTTTTTTTAAAAAGATAATTAATAGTAAGTAGTTTTCCAAAGACTGTATTCCTTATTACCATTGACTCAGATACTAGCAATCTTGGCCTATAGTAGGCTAAAAAATACCTTTTGAATATTGAGTAAAACATCTCCAACAATTCAGCCAAATAAATATTGGTATTCAAAGCAACCAACTCAGGAGTCCATTTGCTTTTTCTGATTCAACCCTTGCTCAATAAATTATTGAAAAAATAATTGACTTCTGAATAAGATTACAGGTTTCACAACAAAATCATATTCGCTTCTTTATATACAGATTTAGTCATTGACCACTCAGAACCACTAACTAAATTAAGAAAAAAAAACACAAAACTATTATCTTTTATGGCAGAATCCTATATAATAAAGCAGTAATATGCAAATTGACCATCACTCCAACACACAAGATGGCCACCCCCATGTGGACACTAGATGGTTGCCACAAGATGGCCGGCAGGGGAGGGCAGTTGGGGGTAACCAGGCCTGCAGGGAAGGCATTTAGGGATGACTGGGCCAGAAGGGGAGGGCAATTGGGGACAACCGGACTGGCAACAGAGGGCAGTTAGGGATGACCAGGCAGGCAGGGGAGGACAGTTAAGGACAATTGGGCTGGCAGGGGAGCAGTTAGGCACTGATCAGGCTGGCAGGGGAGTGTTTAAGGAGCGATCAGGCTGGCAGGCTCAGAAGTGGTTAGGGGCAATCAGACAGGCAGGCAAGCGAGCAGTTGGGAGCCAGCAGTCCTGGATTGTGAAAGGAGTCCCAGACTGGAGGGGGTGCAGAATGGGCTGAGGGACACACACTGCCCCCATGCATGAATTTCATACACCAGACCTCTAGTTACTACTAATAAAGTAATAGCTGAGGAAGTGTTCAGACTTAAATAGAAATGTGTTTATTTGATGTTAAATTCAGATATTAGAAACAATTATCAATGCATTAATGAGGAAGTCAGTTCCTCTGTAAGGCATCGATGTTGTCAATAGAAAAGTTTCAACAAAGTGCTGAGCCTCCAGATTTTATTGAATAATGTAACTTTTAAAGTGTGTATTATTAACACAGTTTCTAATATTCTTTCCGACCTTTACTAACTTAAGATTCATTTCCCTTTATTGGCGGAGTATCACAAGCCATTTCCTTCCCTCCTCTAGAATCACAGAGCCTTGTCTACTAACCATAGGGTGATGGTTGATGCTTGGGAAAGCCTTCCTGCTGTACTCATGTATAAATATTAAAAGCCTGTAATGTTGATGAATTATAGATGTAGGTTGTGATGGTGGCTCATGCATATTTATCTCCTTTCTGAAATATGGTTCTTAATCATGGCAACATGTTGGCTTTTTTTCTTTTTCCAATTCTGCATTGGGGCCTTTGTTTCTACCATAAAAAATCTAAGCTCTATTAGTCATGTTATCAACATGCAATATATTCTAAAGTGTGTGTGAGATCCCACTGCCTATAGTATCTCAAGGGTCATTATCAATTCTCAATTATCAAATTTGTGTGTAACAACCAAGTATGCCCACAATTGTTGCCTTTTCTATCCACCAGATATTTCTTAATCTGAGAACAAATCAGGGTGAGTTTAGTCAAGGGATTCATTTCCCTCCTACAGTGACTGCATTAGCTGTCACAACTGGAGCTGAAGTCATGTACTTTGGTTCCCATTTTCCTTGATCCAGTTCTATTCCTGCCACTGGCAATATCCTCAGTTGTGATTATTATAACTACCCCCAGGTGACAGAATTTAGCATTTCATTTGAAGGGGGCGAGAAGAGCCAGTGAAAAGGGATAGAAGGCTTAGTATTGGTGTAATGCTTATGTCATTTGCAAGTACCATACAGCGGAAAGAACAAACATCATTGAATCCTGCCTGCCTGGGGTAAAGGCCATCACTCAGGCAACAGTGCATTAACAATTCCTTTTTCTCCCCCAGTAATTTGAGTCACATTGGGGGGGAAAAAAAAGGTTGCAGTTATTTCAAAAATTTTTGTAACCTCAGTTCTATTGAATGCTATGTTGGTGTTCTTTTCATGATTCCTTTGGTACCTTATTCCTTTCCAGATCAAGGAGAAATCAATCTTTAAAAACACTTTTTCAAGACTGACATTTGTTCTGTAATTCAAAACAAACAAAAAAATCATTTATAGAATCTGACATATCATCTAACAAGAAAAAGGCTAATTTCTCTAAAAACATAAGTGGGCAACCCAATATAAGTTCACATATATGCACCAAATCAGTTTGTAAATAATGTGAATAAAGAGTTTTACAGTTTAAAGTAAAAAATGACCTTCGGTTTCAGGTAACTGCATCTTCTGAACACAGCACATCTGCATTACAGTGTGTGCTGAGCTCTACCGGGGCTGCCAACAAGGTCTCCATGGCACAGGTTTGCTCTTCATTGTATTACTTTAGCAGGATCCTTCCCTCCTTTACACTAATCCACCATCTTTTTCTAGATAGCATTTTTGGGAAATGTTGACCTTCTTTACAAGCTTTGAATGACTGAAATATGCTGTTAAATCTGCCAGGAACAAGAGTTGTGAAGCAGTAAAGAAACACCTGTGAGGAATTGTGCTACAGCCCTTACATCCTAAAGACACATTAACAACTCGAATTTAGTTCAAAATTCTAAACCAATTTAATGTGCAATGACAGATAGGACTTTAGAAAACGTTTGCTTTTGTTTGTGTGGAATCCACCCACCTATCTCTCAGAGGATGCCAGAGCCCTTTTCCCACTTATATCTGTGTGCATGTGTTCACAATTTACCCTCTGCCAATGAGCTGGCAAATGTTCCCAAGCCACTCTGGAGACAGTTTAGTGAAAAATGAGTATTCGGCATGTTAGTTACAGGTCAATTTGAGAACAAGAGCCAAGGGGTGAAATCAGTGAGGCTTTTCTCCATCTTTTGATATTTTTGACCCTCTGCTGAGTGCCCTCAAGGTCAAAAGCCAAAGGGGCAGCAGCCGCCTCTCCAGCACTCTGCTGACACTTAAGCAAGCCTGGAGGTGGGGGTTGGGAGCTGGGGAGAATTCCTTCTGCCACTAAACTTTTTAGAGCTTTGAGACAAAAAGGGAAGGCCAAAATATGCCACTTTGCCTGAGCTCTGCTTAATTCTGTAGTACATTTCACTCTGAAAGTTATAGTTGCTATAAACAACACAATGGTTTTGTACATGCAAGTTGTGTCCTTTTAATAACTCCACCATACTCACAGGGCATGTTTTCTTTATCTTGTGAGTATAAGCAACATTGTGTCTAGTGTAGACTAAACAGGTAAAGTTTCTTAAATACTTGTTCTGTCTTATAACAGAACCAGTGGCCCGGTGCATAAAATTCATGCACATTAAAAGGGTATTACTTAGAGGAAATATTTTAATAGTGCTATTTGTCCTTTCTCTATAACAAAAGTGTGACAGATAAAAGGTAATGAGTACACTGTATATGAAAATAATACATAATTTCATTAATGAATAAATAATAACAAAATGATATAACAACAATAAAAAACTCATGATATAAAAACAACATTGGGGAGAACTAAGATGGCGGCAAAGGCAAAACACCTATCTTGCCGTCATAATCAGCAATTTTAATACTACAACTTAACGAAAGAACAAACACCTTCCAGAATCACCAGAAAGCTCGCCGAGTGAAAATTCCACAAATAAAAGTGAAGATAAGACACTGTGACTCGGAGGAGCGGCGGCAAACAGCGTTGAAAGATTCGCACGGAGAGAGGTTTGGAGCACGCGCCGCGGAGAGGGCAGGCGGCTGAAAACCGGCCAGTTTTCTCCAACGGGGAGACAAAGGCGTCCCACGGGACTGATTCTCCAGCTCTGGGCGAAGTCCAGAGAACCCACTATCACACGGGGTGAAAACTGGACAGTGGGAAGGAACGCCGAAGCTCGGGTGTTGCCGGGTCTGCCGGCTTGTGGAGAAGGCAGCTCTCGCGCGAACAGCTCGGCTGTGTGACGGCGCAGAGAGCACACCACGACTTGCCACTCATTCGGAAAACCGTCAGACTGCTTTGTTTTATGACCCTGGGTGAGACATTGGGTGTGCAGACTCATTTGGGGAGAGTCTGAATTCCCTGGCAGCCGGTGGAGCTCGCAGCGGCTCTCTCTCAGAGGTGCTGGCGGCCATTGCCCCCGGCACAGAGTCCCCGGGGCCGCATAGGGCGGAGCTAATGCTGTCTGCTTGGCCCGGAGACTCCGCCCACCCAACCTGAGCACAGCTGAGCTTCACAGACAATTGGCCTGGAGGTCAACCCTCCAACTGCTAGCAACGATTAACTGAGCTTAACTTCAGCAAGACTGTGCAGCCCATATCCACCTCAGGTAACCGGGGAGGCTGAGCCACTATCCCTAGTAGGAAGGCTACCAAACAAAGCTAATTGACCAACTCAGGGAAGCAGCCACCATGCAGCAACATGGAAAGAAATCAGATGTGAAAGAAATGGAGGGAAAAAAAATGACTGGACATGGAATTCAGAACTACAGTTATAGGGTTTTTTAAGAGGCTCCAACAAAAGATCGAGGCCTATAAGGAAATAAGCAAGACTACAAAGGAAATGAATGAGTCCTACAAGAAAATGAACAATACCCTCCAGGACATAAACGAGAGCTGCAAAGAAATAATCAAGACCAACGTGGAAATGAATGAGTCCTACAAGGAAATGAAGGAGACCCTCAAGGATATAAAGGAGACTCTCAAGGATATGAAAAAGGACCAACCAGAAATTAAGCATACACTGACTGAAACAAAAAATATTATACAAAGACCTGAAAGTGCCCTGGAGCACCCCAAGAACCAAGTTAAAGATTTGAAATACAAAGAGGGAAAATCCACTCAGCTGAAAAAGCAAGAAACCAAAAGAATCCAAAAAATTGAAGATAGTGTAAGGGGTCTCTGGGACAACCTCAAGCATACCAACATCCAAATTAGAAGGGTGCCAGAAAAAGCGAGAGGCCAAGACAATGAAAACCTATTTGAAGAAATAGTGACTGAAAACTTCCCACACCTGGTGAAAGAAATTGACTTAGGAGTCCAAGAAGTGCACCGAACCCCAATATATAGGAACCCTAAGAGGACCACACCAAGGCACATCATAATTAAAATGCCAAGAGCAAAAGACAAGGAGAGAATATTAAAAGCAGCAAGAGAGAAACAGTTGGTTACCTATAAGGGAGCACCCATATGACTGTCAGCAGATTTCTTAACAGAAACGATGCAGGCCATACGGGAGTGGCAAGAAATATTCAAAGTGATGAACAGCAAGATTCTACAACCAAGATTATTCTATCCAGCAAAGATATCATTCAGAATTGAAGGTCAGATGAAGTGCTTCGCAGATAAGGAAAAGCTAAAGGAGTTCATCACCACCAAACCAACATTATATGAAATGCTGAAAGATATTCTTTAAGAAGAGGAAGAAGAAAAAGGTAAAGATGAAAATTATGAACAACAAATACACATCTATCAACAAATGAACATAAAAATCAAGTGAATTGATAGGCTGTTGAACAGGATAGACTGGTGAATATAACAGAGTCATGGACATAGAGAGGGAATGGACTGACAATTCTTGGGGAGAAAAGGGTTGTGGGAAGTGCAGCAAGAGACTGGACAAAAATCTAGCAACAATGGGATAGGACAGTGGGGAGGGGGAGGTGAGGGTGGAGGGTGGGATAGGTACAGGGTGGAGGGAAGCTATAGGGGGATAAAAAGGGGAAACAATGTAATTAATAAACTGAACAATAAAGATAAAAAAAATAAAAAAATAATAAAAAAATAAATAAATGAATAAATAAATAAAAACAACATTGCCTGAGACCGGTTTGGCTCAGTGGATAGAGGGTCAGACTGCGGACTGAAGGGTCCCGGGTTCGATTCCTGCAAGGGCATGTACCTTGGCTGCGGGCACATCCCCAGTGGGGGGCGTGCAAGAGGCAGTTGATCGATGTCTCCCTCTCATAGATGTTTCTGACTTTCTATCCCTCTCCCTTCCTCTCTGTAAAAAATCAATAAAATATATTTAAAAACAAACAAACAAAAAAACACAACATTGATGCAAATAATGACTGATAAAGTCATTAAACTTATTCTAATATCTCCCTGTATACCACATTAACAGTGAAAACACTTTCAGAGTGCTTGACTAATTTCCCTTGGGATAAAGTATTTACAACTTTAACTTTAACATCACATGCTCTTCTAACTCTAAAGAAAGCAACATAATAACTTACCATGTGTGAAAACGGGTTCAGGTAGGAATATCCCTACTCTGTCTTGAGTTTATCCTTGTGATTTATTAATAGTCGTTGCACATGCTGACATCACAGGAAACTGTCATCGAATTAATTTAAATGGGAGGCCAGTGTCAGATGGGGACAAATCAATTCTTGGGATCATAACAACCTCTCCCTCTGCAGATCCTCTTAATACTTCAGCTTTGATAATGTTAGGTAGTAATCTTTTGAGAATAAATATGGTACCATTACAAAGACACCATTTACTATTAAGATTGCTCAATAATATGATTGCACCCACTTTCAATTTTAATTTATGACATGGCATTCCTGAAGGAGTAATACTATTAAGAAATTCAATGGGAAAATTCTCCTTTTCAGCATCATCTGTTGAGTCAATGGGCATGAGGGCAGCCCCTTTCTGGCCATGTCCTATCTCCCAGGACAAAGGGCTCTCCGCACCAGAACCCGGTCCCAAAAAGCACACTGATGCAGAGAAGCGGTTGGGCCCAGCAGGGATGGCGGGGGACCGGCTATCCAAGGCCAACCTAGGCTGCCACGGCGGGCTGCCATATTGTTCCGCCTGGGCAGGATTCTGGCTCCCACCAGGTGGAGAGAGTTCACAGTGCTCTTAGTTGGTGCAGGGTGTCAGGAGTGCCAAGAATGCTGGGAAATGTATTTCTGGTGGCACAGTACTTCAAACTCTCTCCTATAGTAGGTCTGCCACCAGAACTACATTTCCCAGCATTCTTGGTGCTACCAATACTCTGTGGGGACCAGGAGCACTGTGGGCTTTCCCCACCCAGTGATGGCCACCGGGGTCTCTGCACACCCCAGAGACTGGCAACAGCCCCCCACTCCCATCATGGGTGCTGGGCTGGGGGGCATGCAGGGATCCCGGGTGCTCATTTGTATGATTCAGTCACCATAACTGTTAGGAGGGCGGGCCCTTAAGTACCCTGTGGGTAGAGCTTCTCGTGTGGTGTTTGCTTTCACTGCACTGTGCCCATGCTCCTGCTGGCCTCGTTCCCCTCCCCTGTGTGCTGGCCATGCTCGCTGGCCACGCCTGCTGGCCACATCCCCTGTTTCTGATTGGCATAGCGGAGGTATGGTCAATTTGCATGTTACTCTTTTATTAGATAGGATTGAATATTTGGAAGCTAAAAGGTCTTTAATTCCTACATTGGTGTTGGTTTGGTTTTTGACTACAGCACCTGTGCATGACTGGTTTACACAACAGCTTGAATTATGGGAAGGAGAATGGTGGTGGTACAAATATAAAGCATTTTATTTTTCCCACTCACAGCTGGTCAAAATCCTATAACAGATTAAATGGCAATACTCTTACAATGGTGACTGCATCATCTTCACCCTCCCTTCCTCGTCCTGGCTACCTGTCTGCTCTCTTCTCCCATGGCTGACCTCCTTGTTCTCCATTCAATATGACAGTCATGCTTCATCCACAGGACTTGGCTCAGCTGTTCCCTTTTCCTGGAACTTAATTTGACCAACTCTTTTTTTCTTTAAATCCCATCCTCTCATTGAGATCTACCCTGACCAAACTACTTAAAAATGAAATATCTCTTCTCATCAAATACTTGATTTCCCTCACCTTGCACTATTTTTTTGGGGGGGAGGGGGCATAGCACTTTTTACCTTTTCAGATAGGATGCAACTTAGAGAAACACTAATGTGAGCGAGACACATCAGCTGGGGGCAGGAAGCGAACCTGCAAACCAGGTACATGCCCTTGACTGAAAAGGAACCCATGATTCTTCCATGTGTAGGGCAGTGCTCTAACAACTGAGCTACACTGGCCAGGGCTCAAGTTACTTATTTTTATATTTCTTACTAGTACTTATTATCTTCTCTTACTGCAATGTAATGGACCTTTGTTTTGTCCTGTGTTTCATCTAAATCCCCCAGAGCAGGTCAGTGTCTAGCATGTGCTTGATAAATGGATGATTTTTTTCCTATCCTTTAACCAGTTAACAGCCATGCACCCAAAACAGAAACCATCCCCATATGCCACAATATTTTGAATTTAATTTAAAAAATCAATTTGTAAACAACAACAACAACAACAAAACAAGAAGAAAATCAATTTGCAATGAATGTTGTAAAAATAAACATATTACTCACAATTCAGGTGTTCTTGAGTATTTTCAGCTAAAAATTCTCACGAAAAGTTATTTTAAAGTAAAACAAAATATCAAACCAATGTAATACATTTTAAGCTTTCAATTTTATATTCTTTCTGTCCAAAATTTACTATTATTCAACCTAAGAGATTTTGATTGAGGGTATGGTAGTTTACTTTTCAGTAAACTGATGATGGCCAGGTTTTGTTTGTTTTGTTAGTTGCTTTTATCCCGGGGTATTTTATTCTTTTAATTCAATGATATATAGTTTTATGGGTCAACCTGGTTAAGCTACAGTTACCAATTATCCAATCAGACACTAATCTAGGTGTTGCTGTAAAGGTATTTTGTAGGTATGATTAAAGCCTATCATCAGTTTACCTGAGAAAAATTAGCCTGGATAGTTCAGATGTGCCTGATTCAATTAATTGAAAGGACTTACCAGGAAAACTGAAGCTTTCTCTAAGAAGAAGAAATTTGACCTGTGGAGAGTAGCTTCAGGCTGTGCTCGATTGCTTCTGTCTACACGTCCAGACAGCCTGACATCCAGATTTCAGCATTGCCTCCCTCATTATCTTGTAAGCTAATTCCTTCCATTAAGCCTCTTAATGTATATCTCCTACTGGTTCTGGTTCTCAGGTATAACATTGACACATACACCCCTGTATAGCGGGCCTCCTTAATTATGGTGAAGCCACTGGAGCAGACATCAGGGAAAAGGTACAACACATATATTTTTCTTATTTTAAAAATCTACTAGGTGTTGTGGTTTTATTTTATCCACAATCACTGGTTAATACATAATTAATACATAACTGGTGAGGCAGACTGAATAGTTAATTGCTGCATGAACACACACCATAATTTTTGGGTTCAGAACAGAAATCTACCTTCTGCATATTTCCCAGGAAAGGAGATGTGATCTGGTTTGACATTTCTCGACATGTCACTGTCCTCAACAAATATTTGTTGCATAGCCTCTTGCTTCTGGGTTTTCCTCACCTGGAAGGCTTTCCACTTGCATTAGGTCCTACAAGATGGGTCAAGCGTTGGTATTTTTGTGTCACCCACCTTAAGTTTATACAAGCTGGACTCATCACATAGTGGGAGGGCCATGCTTTTTCCGCTCCTCACCCTCTCATCTTTCTGCAATCTTTTTCTGCTCAAATATACACAGGGAAAATCTCAAGTTTGCTGTTAAGATTCAACTTGAGAACATGTTGCTATTCTATGTATCTCACAGCCATTATTGATCTTCAGAAGGGATTTTCTTGGCAACCTACTTACTTGGCATAGAGTGGGGTTATGGAGTACAAACATACAGAAGAAAGAGAAAAGTCACAGCAATTCTTCTGTAGACCAACAACTACCAACTGTTGCTATTATTAAGCACATAGAGCTCAGAATATGACTATGTAAGACCAGGATGAAAAGTCATGATAATGATGAGATAACATTAGGGCTAATTCTGCGGCCTCTTAATAAATTCTGAAGATATTTGCAACTGGTGTGGTATTGGGGCTTACTTTAAAATATAGCTAATCTGTGCCATTTTTGTTCACTTTGCCTTTTGATTTATAACCAAATTGCTAGGTAAAAGGGAAAGTATCACTAAGCACCTTATTACAAAACTCATCCATAACTAAAGAGAATATACTGAAATACACTACAATACAGATAAACCTTGAAAACATTATGCTATGTAAAATAGATCAGAAAGGAAAGGGCAAGTATTATATAATTGAATTTATAGGAAGTACATAGAACAGTTAAATTCATAGAGACACAAAGTAAAATAGTGATCTGCAGGAGCTAGGGGAGGAGAAGAATAGGGTGTTAATGTTTAATGGATAGAGTTTCTCTTTGAGATGATGAAAAAGTCCTGTAGATGGATGATGGTGATGGTTGCACAACAATTTGATTGTATTTAATATCATTGAATGTACACTTAAAATAGTTAAAATGGTAAATTTTATCTTATACATGTTTAACCAAACGCAGGAGAGAGACACGGAGAGAGAGAGAGAAAGAGAGGCAGACACTCATTATAAGGAGGTAACATCTCTGAAGTTTAGTAGTTTTAGTATGTTAAGAGCCATACCATAACCTGAGAAGATTCCACAGCAATTTAACTGCTTTCTTTGTATGCAACAGAAATAATCATCACCAACCAGGGAAACTTGAATCATTAAAGATACTATGTGCTACAAATGTATATATGGTAAATACTAGAGGCCCAGTGCATGAAATTCATGCACTTGGGGGAGGGAGGTTTCTCAGCCCAGGATCCCTCAGGAGATGTCCAACTGCCACAGAGGCGGGAGTGGCTCCCACCACCACCACTGCACTCGCCAGCCATGAGCCCTGCTTCTGCCTGAGTGGCGTTCCCCCTGTGGGAGCACACTGCATTGAGCGTCTGCCCCCTGGTGGTTAATGCACCTCATAGTGACCGCTCATTCCATCATTCAGTCAATTTGCATATTAGCCTTCAATTATATAGGATTGTTTGTTGAAATTTTTTTTTTAAAAAGATTTATCCATTAAGAACTTGATTTTGATTGATGTATTACTTTCCTGTGGCTACCATAATAAATTGCCACAAACTGGGTCCTGAAGGCAAGAAGTCTGAAATCAGAGCATTGTCTAGGCCACCCTCCCTACAGAGGCTCTAGGGGAAAACAGGTCCCCTGCTTCCTCCAGCTTCTGGTGATGGCCAGGATTCCTGGCTTGTGCCTCTGTCACCTTCTCCAATGTTATCAATTCCTTCTGTGTTTCTCTCTATTACAAGGAAGTTTGCATTAAGTTTAGAGTTTACCAGATAATCCACAATTGTTTCCCTAGATCCTCAATAACCTAACCCTCATCCAGTGTGCAACAGACAGCATTCATGGTTTGTTTGCTGTTCTCTGAGCTTGTTCCCATCTTTACATTCGCTATTCTTTCTGCTTTTTTTTCTAAAATATTTACAAAGTTTATATAGCTTGCTTGTTAATTTTCTATACTATATATTTTATCCCACAAATGGAAAAGTTGGGAAGTTAGGAATTTTTGATAGTTTTGTTTATTACTGTCTCCCTAGAGACAAAACCATTCCTGACACACATGAGTTTCTCAATAAATGTTGGTTGAATGAATAAATCTGTAAAGAACTCATCCATTCATGTATTGTTCTCAATTATATATAAATGATGAAGAAAACATATAAACAGATACAAGTATTTTCATTTTATTGTACTTTTGACTAAGTTTAATGTAAGACAGCATTCTAGTTAATGTGGCAATGTATTCTATAATGTTCTAAATATGTTAATATGAGAAGTATCTTGATAAAATGAGGTATGCAATAATTTAGAGAAGAGGGGAACTGCTTAAAGTTCAAGTAGAAGGCATAAAAGGGAAATTTGAATCGTAAAGATAATTTTGGTTTAATGCTTTGACGTAAATTATAGAAATGTCTTTTTTATATTTTTCTTTTTAGTTTTCTTAATTCTGAGTCAGAGGAGCTAGATGCACCAGACAATAATGATAACTGATGCCTTCCATTTCCTGTCCAGTTACATCCTGGAGCTTCTTGTTCAAATCACAGATGTGACTAAAAGCTATTGTCATATGGAAAGGGATGTAGTCTAGAGCAATTCTGTCTTCCTGGGATTGTGTTTAGATAACAGCACAAATACCTTTGTGACTCAAAAATTAACTCATGCCACCAAGATGCAAAGAAATTGACTGGAATATTTATTTTTTGATGGGCAAATAGCAAAGGCATAAACACTAGCTTTCCCTGTTTTTCTCCAGCTCCATATTAGCCTTGTAGATCTTTAGTATCTGATTTAGGTAGGCAATAAACAATGCATTGTAAGGAAGGTTGCTGTATTGTGCCTATTTTTGCAATTCAGCTAAGGATGTTTTTGAAGGTCTTTTTAAAAGCCCATTAGCTACATGGCAATTGTGTGTGTGATTTTTTTTTCCATTATATGTAAAGAGCTCAGATAGTTGTCACATATTGTTTCTCCATGGGCTTACAATAGCTAAAGCCATGCAGAGCTTTGAAAAACCTGAAGAGGTTAGTAGAAGGTGAAGGTGAAAATTTGGGGATCAGCCTATATTTTGAAAAATGCTTTTCTATGAAAGAAAGAACATAACCATAAAAAAAAAAACAACCACAAACACAAATATTCACTAAGCTCCTTCTTCAAGCACTACAAATTGATTTAGGGTCAATGAAATAGTGTTCAAACACTTTTGATGCCAACAGGAAAAAAAATATATTGAAAGAAGAGGCATCCATTCTTCTGATACCTTTTTTTAGAAGAAAAACTAAATTATTTCCCAAAGGAAAACAATAAACTATTCATCCTGTTAATTGCCCAATTCTTCTAAATTCAACTATAAATAAATCCAATTTCAATACCAAATCACCAATGCTCACTACGGATACTGTATTGTTTTATTTTATTTTATTTTTTAATCTTTATTGTTCAGTTTATTAATTACATTGTTTCCCCTTTATATCCCCCTATAGCTCCCCTCCACCCTGTACCTATCCCACCCTCCACCCTCACCTCCCCCTCCCCACTGTCCTCTCCCATTGTTGCAAGATTTTTGTCCAGTCTCTTGCTGCACTTCCCACAACCCTTTTCTCCCCAAGAATTGTCAGACCATTCCCTCGCTATGTCCATGTCTCTGTTATATTCACCAGTTTATCCTGTTCAACAGCCTATCAACTCACTTGATTTTTATGTTCATTTGTTGATAGATGTGTATTTGTTGTTCATAATTTATATTTTTACCTTTTTCTTCTTCCTCTTCTTAAAGAATATCTTTCAGCATTTCATAATGTTGGTTTGGTGGTGATGAACTCCTTTAGCTTTTTCTTATCTGCGAAGCACTTCATCTGACCTTCAATTCTGAATGATAGCTTTGCTGGATAGAGTAATCTTGGTTGTAGATTCTTGCTGTTCATCACTTTGAATATTTCTTGCCACTCCCGTCTGGCCTGCATCGTTTCTGTTGAGAAATCCGCTGACAATCGTATGGGTGCTCCCTTATAGGTAACCAACTGTTTCTCTCTTGCTGCTTTTATTATTCTCTCTTTGTCTTTTGCTCTTGGCATTTGAATTATGATGTGCCTTGGTGTGGTCCTCTTAGGGTTCCTATATATTGGGGTTCGGTGCACTTCTTGGACTCCTAAGTCAATTTCTTTCACCAGGTGTGGGAAGTTTTCAGTCACTATTTCTTCAAATAGGTTTTCATTGTCTTGGCCTCTCTCTTTTTCTGGCACCCATATAATTCGGATGTTGGTATGCTTGAGGTTGTCCCAGAGGCCCTTTACACTATCTTCAATTTTTTGGATTCTTTTGGTTTCTTGCTTTTTCAGCTGAGTGGATTCTACCTCTTTGTATTTCAAATCTTTAACTTGGTTCTTGGGGTGCTCCAGAGCACTTTTAGGTCCTTGTATAATATTTTTTGTTTCAGTCAGTGTATGCTTAATTTCTGGTTCGTCCTTTTTCACATCCTTGAGAGTCTCCTTTATATCCTTGAGGGTCTCCTTCATTTCCTTGTAGGACTCATTCATTTCCTTTGTGGTCTTGCTTATTTCCTTATAGGCCTCGACCTTTTGTTGGAGCCTCTTAAAAAACCCTATAACCGTGGTTTTGAATTCCATGTCCAGTCTTTTTTTTCCCTCCATTTCTTTCACATCTGATTTCTTTCCATGTCGCTGCATGGTGGCTGCTTCCCTGAGTTGGTCAATTAGCTTTGTGTGGTAGACTTCCTACTAGGGACAGTGGCTCAGCCTCCCCAGTTACCTGACGTGGATATGGGCTGCACAGTCTTGTTGAAGTTAAGCTCAGTTAATGGTTGTTAGCACTTGGAGGGTTGACCTCTAGGCCAATTGTCTGTGAAGCTCAGCTGTGCTCAGTTGGATGGGCGGAGTCTCCGGGCCAAGCAGACAGCGTTAGCTCCGCCCTATGCGGCCCTGGGGACTCTGTGCTGGGGGCAATGGCCGCCAGCACCTCTGAGAGAGAGCCGCTGCCGAGCTCCACCAGCTGCCGGGGAATTCAGACTCTCCCAAAATGAGTCTGCATGCACAATGTCTCACCCAAGGTTGTAAAACAAAGCAGACTGACGGTTTCCTGAATGAGAGATTAAGTCACGAGTGCTCTTTGTGCCATCACGCAGCCGAGCTGTTCGCGCGCAAGCTGCCTTCTCCACAAGCCGGGAGACCCAGCAGCGCCCGAGCTTCGGTGTGCCCTCCCACTGTCCAGTTTTCACCCTGTATGATAGTGGGATCTCTGGACTTCGCCCAGAGCTGGAGAATCAGTCCCGTGGGATGTCTTTGTCTCCCCATTCAAGAAAACTGGCCGGTTTTCAGCCGCCCGCCCTCTCCGTGGCGCGCGCTCCAAACCTCTCTCAGCGCGAATCTTTCAACGCTGTTCACCGCCGCTCCTCCGAGAGTCACAGTGTCTTATTTTCACTTTTATTTGTGGAATTTTCACTTGGCGAGCTTTCTGGTGATTCTGGAAGGTATTTGTTCTTTCATTAAGTTGTAGTATTAAAATTGCTGAGTATGACATCAAGATAGGTGTTTTACCTATGCCGCCATCTTAGTTCTCCGGATACTATATTGTTTTAAAGTCAATATGCAGTTTGGTCAAGGTGCAAGTGTTAACCTGATATTTCCTCTGTTAAGGCAATCCTAGTATTATCAGTGGAAGTGGGTGACCTCTTTTCCGCTGGGTACTGGGTTGGGGTCCTTACAATATCATAGAAAAATAATTTTCTAAGACTCATATGGAAGATCAAGTAATTTTTATTTGCATGTAATTACATTCCTGGGTTTTCAAAGTCTCTTTTCCCTTAATCCAGTCCTGGGAGTTTAGCTGGGGATTTAAGCTAGTGTTTATGCTGTTGCTATTTGCCATCAAAAAGTAAATATTCCAGTCAATTTCTTTGCATCTGGTGGCATGAGTTAACTTTTGAGTCACAAAGGTATTTGTGCTGTTATCTAAACACAATCTCAGGAAGACAGAATTGCTCTAGACTACATCCCTTTCCATATGACAATAGCTTTTAGTCACATCTGTGATTTGAACAAGAAGCTCCAGGATGTAACTGGACAGAAAATGGAAGGCATCAGTTATCATTACTTTCTGGTGCATCTAGCAGAGCTAGAAGCAAAGCCAGAGTCTAGAGTTTCTGTTCCAGGTTGGAATAGGGTCCAGTACAACATCAGGCTAGTTACAGTCCATTAGAATATTGCGTGGGGTCCATATAGCTCTGAGCCAACCAAGATGTGATTAAATTCTCAAATCTTCCTGTGCTTGCAGTATCCACTGTTCCCAGGTGTGAGTGACAGAAAGGTACCTTCCCCATTCCACCCAGACTTTCCTGGGCATGTGTCTCTTCTCCCCTGACCAGGCCCTTCCTCCAGCAATCTGTGGGGAATAGACCAGTGGCTTCCTGGGGAGTGTTCAAGTGCAGTTTCCTGGCAAAGCTGCCCAGGTGGCTTGCTTATAACATTTGACCTTTCCTTTGCTCCTTGCCTGCTATTATTGACTACGCTATTTACAATGGTATCATTAGAATAATAGTTCCTTTCTTTCACTTATTGATATCCTATCAAGGTAGAATAACTGATCTGACCTGTGTGCTTAAGATTATGATCTGGGCATGCTATGGCTCAACCCTCCCTCTTACTTCATAAGGGGACCCAATCAAGCCACAGGAAACCTATCTTCTCTTTTACTCCTCTTGATGTAAATTGTGCAGGGGTATAGTCCATCCCATAGATAAGTTTACAGGATGTAAAACTGTATAAATATGGGACTTAACATTAAGGTATCTCATTATTGTTACATGACTATATTCTCCTGTATCAGCACTCTCAGTAATCAAAGGAGGTATTTTTTATCTCCATTTGCCTGACTGATTTATCTTTTGTTTGTTTGTTTTAATCTTTATTGTTGAAAGTAATTCATAGGTCCTCCTTTTCCCCCACCACTAACCTTTTCCAGTCTGCTCCTGTCCGTCCCCATCCCAGACCCTCGCCACACCATTGTCTGTGTCCATGGGTTATGCATACAGTGTATATGCATAAAAGTTAATTGATAGATCTCTTTCTACCCCTCTCTCCTGCCTTCCCTCAGTCTGTTCATGCTTCCATGACTCTGGATTTATTTTTTTATCATCAGTTTATTTGGTTCATTAGATTTCACATATGAGTGAGATAATGTGATACTTATCTTTCTCTGACTTGTGCTGACTGATTTATATCTCAAGTGGTTTAGAGCACAGAAGAGGATAAACAACTCTTTTCCAACTCTAATACCAAGTTGTGTTTTTATTTACTGAGGCTTAATTTATAAAACATTGGGACTTTACCTATAAGTAATATGTGTAACAATGTCTCTTTTCAGTAGCTTTTCTTACTTCTTACATTTAAATATTGAGACTTTTCATGGCCAGATATTTTTTCCTATGAAATATTTTACCATATTAATTTGTATATTTATTTAATCTATGTTTATGATATATCAAATAGGAGATCAATAAATACCCTTATGTTTATTGATCTAATAGCCCACCATAGATTTGGATTAGTTAAAGATTTCTTTTAGACTTATGACTAAAAGATGTCATTCCATCCTTAAAGTAAGTCTGCTACTTACATTTTCTTTCAACTATTTTATTAACATTTTTAATTAACTCTAAATGTAATCAACATCCCTAACTTTTTCCAATGGAGGGAAATACAGAACTTTAGACTTCTATTCCCTCTATAAAGTCTCATCTTTAGTATTGTTTTCTAGGCTTTCAGTTTCATCTCTTAAGAGGCGAAAGATGAGGACTATTATGCTAGTGGTACCATTGTAATTAATCTAGTTAATAAAATGAGCATAAGAAAATATTGCGGTTGAATCATAGCCAAAGAAAAATAAGAATATGGACTAAAATAGAATTGCTGCAAACAATGACTCATATCAGGAAAAAAAAAGCCCAAAATAAAACAAAACTGTAACTGATACAATTGTTTTCATGTAAAAAGTAAGAGAAAATAAAAAGAAATAAAGGAAAACAATATTTTCGGAAATGAAGACTAAGATAGAAGAAATACTAAAGCCGATAAAAGCAACAATAGGACCCTGGCTAGGGTGGCACAGTTTGTTGACATTATTCCAGTCTTGTGCATGGAGAGGTCACTGGTCGGATTTGGTCAGGGCACATGCCTGGGTTTGTAGACTCAGTCCCCAGTAGGGGGCATGCTGAGGCAGCTATCAATGTTTTTCTCTCACATCAGTCTCTCTCTCTCTCTCTCTCCCTCTCTATAATCAATGAAAACATGTTCTAAAAACAAAACTATACTACCATGGTATTTCCAGAACCCACCAAATAAATTAAAACAACAAAAACAAAAACAATAAGGAAATTAGAGGGTGAAATAGATCTTATTTTCTTAAATCAAAAAATAAAAAAAATATAAGAATGATTTGGCAGAAAATAACAAGGGGCAAAGAACTATCAAATATAGATTTATAATAGCAGTACTGAAAAAAAAAATGAGACCAGAACAAATACTAAAATTACTCAAGAAACTTTTCTAAATAAAAACTTAAAACTACATATTGAAATACTAGTCTACATACCTGGGAACATCCACCTGGAATTACCAAAAACCAAATCATATTCTTATAAAATCACTCAACTATAACAATAAAAATGTCTTTGCAGATCTAGGAAAAAAAAGAACAAGTGATTTATAAGGGAAAGGAGAGTTCATTATTATCAAATTTATATAAATCAATGCTATATTCCATAAAATAAATGGATTAATATATTTAAATTTCCCAAGAGGGAAGGAAATATGTGACTCAAAGACTTTTATATCCAGAAAAATTGACTTTAAAGTACAAAGTGTAAAGAGTTTACCCTTATTATAAGAAATATATGGATTACTATTTCCATGCCTTCCTCCTTTTTTTTTAAGACTCTATTAGACTACAAGCTGCAGACAGCAAATATGACTGCAGAAATGTTGACATAAAGACTGGCAATGGTTTTCATTTTGTTTATTTTATTCTTTGCTGTGTGAAGCATTTAGTTTGATATAGCCTGACTTGTTTAATTTTGTTTTTGTTGCCTATTTGTTTTTGTGTCATACCCCCCAAAAAATTGTTGCAAAAACCACAGTTAAGGAACTTTTCCCCTATTATTTTTCTCAGAGTTTTATGGTTTCAGGTTTTACATTTATGTGATTAATTCATTTCAAGTTGATTTTTGTAAATGGTGTTTAAGATGAGGGTCCAGTTTCATTCTCTGACAAGTGGATATTCAGTTTTCTAAACCATTTAATGAGGACACTACTTGTACCACTTTGTGTGTTCTTGATGCTCATGTCAAAGACTAATTTGCCATATATGCATAGATTAATTTCCGGGTTCTCTGTTCTGTTTCATTGGTCTGTGTATCTGTTTCTATGCTAGTGCCACACTGTTTTGATTACTGTGACTTTGAAATATAGTTTGAAGTTAAGAATAACAAAAAAAAACTGGCAATGAGCACAAAATACACAATTTCTTTTTTAACTGGTTTAGCTCAGTGGACAGAGTGTCAGCCTGTGGACTGAAAGATCCTAGGATTGATTCAGTCAAGGGCATGTACATTGGTTGTGGGCACATCTCCAGTGGGGAGTGTTCAGGAGGCAGTTGTTCAATGTTTCTAACTCTCTATCCTTCTCCTTTCCTCTCTGTAAAAAAAATCAATAAAATGTATTTTTCTTAAAAAAGAAGAATTGGTAATTAAAAGAGAGAAAATATAGTGAGTTAATGGCTGTATGTCTGACAAGACACAGTGAGCCATGAACTATGCATGGAATATGGGGAGAAGCTATGCAAAAATTGTCAGCACTTACTGAGTCATATAAGTAGTAGTATTATTAAATGTTTAATTTGAGTTGTTTTTTGGTGTCTGAGTCAGCTAGAACCACTATAAAAATAAAATAAATGTATGTCTTAAATGATGGATGTATATTTTCTCACAGTCTGCAGGCTATAAGTTCAAGATTAAGATGCCATTGGGGTTGGTTTCTGGTAAGATATCTTTCTGGCTTTCAAAGGGGTGCCTTCTTGCTGTTTCATCACATGGCCTCCTCTCTTTGTGTCTGTGGAGATAAAGATCTCTAGTGTTTATTTTCCTCTTATTAAATCAACAGTCCTATCAAATTAAAATGTCATCCTTATTACCTCAATTAACATTTATTACCTCCATATAGGTCTTATCTCCAAATATAGTCATAATGAGGGTTTGGGCTTCAGCATATAAATTGTGAGGAGAAACAATTCAGGTCATAACAGCAATGTGATTTGGAATAAAGTAAATGAAAACTTATGAAATTTTATAATTGCATTATCTCTTGTATAAGAGTGAAAGAGTATTCCATAAGTGCAACAAAAAGATACAAATATAATATAGAGTAGGTTAAGTGTAAACCCTCTAATCCTGAATTTAAATTGGTATTATTGTTCACTTGTATCATATTGTATTATCCCCTTACACACACACCCTCTTTCTATTCGAAAGGCTTAGATAAAATTAGCAATCCAATAGCAATGAGTACCTTTAACATCCAGATTCTGTTATTCCCCACTGAAAGAAATCAGGATCCTTTTGAAAAAAAAAAAAAAAATATACTTCTATGAAATGAGTAGTAAATGCACAGGTTTACTATAAAACTAGAGACCTGGTGCACGAAATTTGTGCATGCTGGTGAGGGGTTGTCCCTCAACCCAGCCTGCACCCTCTCTAATCTTGGAACCCTCGAGGGATGTCCGATTGCCCATTTAGGCCTGATCCTACTGGGCCTATCATATTCTTACAAATCACTCAGGACTGCTGGATCAATCCAGCACTGCTGGCTCCCAACTGCTCACCTGCCTGCCTTCCTGATTGCCCCTACCTGCTTCTGCCTGCCAGCCTGATCACTCCTTAACCACTCTCCTGCCAGCCTGATTTATGCCTAACTGCTCCCCTGCGAGAATGTTTGCCCACAGCTTCCCTCCTCTGCCAGCCTGGTCACCCCTAACTGCCCTCTTCTGCAGGCTTGATGGCCCCCAACTGCCCTCCCATGCAGGCCTTGTCCCTCCCAACTGCCCTCTCCTGCTGGCCTGATCACCCACAACCGCCTTCCCTTGCAGGCCTGGTCCCTCCCAACTGCCTTCTGCTGCTGGCCATCTTGTGGTGGCCATCTTGTATCCACATGGGGCAGGATCTTTGGCCACATGGGAGCACCCGTCTGCATATTATTCTCTTATTAGATAGGATAGAGGCCTTCTGCATGGGTAAGGGCCAGCTGGTTTGCTCTTAAGAGTGTCCCAGATCAGAGTAGGGGTTCCCTTGGTGTGTGGGACGGCCTGGGTGAGGGGCCCGTGGTGGTTTGAAGGTTAGCCACACCCCCCAGCCACCCTGGTATCTGGAATTTATCTTCTACAACTGAAAGTTTGTAGTCTGGAGCTGAGCCTAGCCTTCTGCTCCCTCCATAGTGGCAGCCATTTCTGTTGGGATTTATTTCTCTATTATAATTGAAACTTTGTAGCCTTAAGCCCTGGAGGTCTGGGCTGGCCAGGGCAGGTGGAAAGCTTGGCTTCCTCCATTGCTGGGGGCAACCCTAGCCTCCTGCTCTCTCCAGCTCTGTGACTGTCATCATTTTTGTTAGAATTTATTTATCTTCTATCATTGAAACTTTGTAGCCTTAAGCAGAGGCCTGGGCTGGCCAGGATGTGCAGAAAGTGTGGCTTTCTCTATTGCTGGGGAAATCCAAGCCTCCCTCCTGCTCTCTCCATGGCTGCAGCCATCTTGGTTGGGGTTAATTTGCATACTAGCTCTTGATTGACTAGTGAGCATGGCTTGTGGGTGTAGCTGAGTGATGGTTAATTTACATGTTACTCTTTTATTAAATAGGATATCTTCTCATATACCTTGTTAGCAAGCAAGTTATCAAAGATTGGTAAGGTCATGTTCAAGAAAAGGAGGGCTAACACTAAAAGTAGCCCACTGGTCGAAGAAGGAAAAAAATGACCTTTAATGTGGAAAACCATTGCAATGAATTTAAACTCATGAAAACTTTCAATTCATACATCCTATCTAGTAAAAGAGTAATATGTAAATTGACCATACCTCCAACACACCCACAAGCCATACCCACAAGCCATGCCCACCAGACAATCAGGAGCAAATAAACCCAACCAAGATGGCTACGGCCACTGAGAACAGGAGGGAGGCTTGGGTTTGCTGGCAATGGAGGAAGCCAAGCTTTCTGCATGCCATTGCTAGTCTAGGCTTCCACTTGATGCTACAAAGTTTCAATTATAGAAGATACATAAATCCAACAGAAATGGTGGCAGCCACGAAGCTGGAGAGAGCAGAGGCTAGGGTTGCCTGGGCTATGGAGGAAGCCAAGCTTCTGCAGCCCTAGTGCCTAGGCCTCCACTCTAGGCTACAAAGTTTCAAATATAGAATTTAAATAAACCCAAACAGAAATGACTGTTGCTGCCACGAAGCCAGCAGAAGGCCTAGCTCACTCCAGGTTACAAAGTTTCAATTGTAGAACATAAATTAATCCCTGATCTCAGGGCATGCACTTGGGTCGCTGGAGGGTGTGGCCAGCCTGCATACCACCACAGGCCCCTCGCCTTGGCTGCCCCATGCCCCAAGGGAACCCCCACCCTGATCAGGGACACCCTTCAGGGCAAACCAGCTGGCCCCTACCCATGCACCAGGCCTTTATCCTATCTAATAAAAGAGTAATATGCAAATTGACCATCACTCCAACGCACAAGAGGACTGCCCCCATGTGGTCAAAGATCCTGCCCCCAGGTGGACACAAGATGGCCACCACAAGATGATCAGCAAGGGAGGGCTGTTGGGAGGTTCCAGTCCTGCAAGGGAGGGCAGTTGGGGGCAATCAAGCCTGCAGGGGAGGGTAGTTAGGGGTAACCAGGCCCACAGAGAAGGGAATTTGGAGGCAAAAAGGCTGGCAGGGGAGCAGTTAGACATCAATTAGGCTGGCACAGTAATGGTTAGCAGATGATCAGGTTGGCAGACAGAAGCGATTAGGGACAATCAGGGAGGCAGGCAGGTGAGCAGTTTAGAGCTAGCAATCTTGGATTGTGAGAAGGATGTCCAACTGCCCAATCCTACAGGGATTGGGCCTAAACGGGCAGTCGGACATCCCTCGAGGAGTCCCAGATTGGAGAGGTTGCAGGCTGGGCTGAGGGACATTCCCAACCCCTGTGCCCAAATTTTGTGCACTGGGCTTCTAGTTTTAATAATAATAAGGAAATATTCATTACCTTGACAGTTGAAAATAATGAGAAAAAGGCATAGCATAAATGGCCTACCTTTTCTATATGAACTCTATCACTAGAAAACCAAATAACAGTTTAAAGGAAGTGCCACTGTATAGAACCAACTCTTAAAACAAACAAAAAATGAAAAACTTCAAGCAAATATCCATAAACAACAAATACTAATCAACTTATTATCTATCATATATTCAAATTTCCTAAAAATCACAATGCAGGTTATAATATTAGTCATGATAAAAGTAAAAAGAATATATAATTCATATTTTATAAAATATATATTTTTTGGAATAAATATATATGTAATTTATTTTGTATATTTATTTCTAAGTTTCTAAATATTAATATTTATGAGTTAAATATCACTTAAAAAGCATTTCAGTTCTTTGACAGTCTAGTATAGCTTAATGTCCTACCTCAAATCAGAATAATCATATACATGCATTAAATAAAATACATCTATATATGTAAAAGCCAAGCAACCAGAAAGACTGGAATGACCAGTTGCTATGATGTGCACTACAGCCAGCCAACCTGCCCAATCAGGGGGCAGCCCTCCCCATGGCTGGCCCCACTCTTAATCAGCCACCAACAACCCCAGTGGGGGGTGGTTTGGCCAACCAACTTCCCGTGAACCCTCCCCCCACAACTGGCCCAGCATATTAGATCTCCATTGGGGCGGGGGACTGGCCAGACCTCACCCATGCATGAATTTGTGCACTGGGCCTCAGGTAAGATGATAAAATATGTAAGAATATTTTGAGATAGTTATAAAATATTTTAATATAGTAAAATAATATATACAATTCTTGATTAGTGTATTAAATAGTGATATCTTGATGTGGGTCTAATAATTACCATAATTTTAAAGTAGAATTATTTCAAGATTATTTGTAGCAATTGTAATGAGATATGAAAATATCTGATCAATATTGGTAATCCTATAACTGAACCCAGGTTTAGCTGCTGATCACAACAAAAGTTGAGCTCCTAAGACAGGTGCTGGTAAAAAAGAAAGGAGCTTCTCCAGAAAATGGGAGACTCTTGTCCTTAAAAACTCATCTCAACATCTCAATGAAGATAGAGATTTTTATTAGGAGGGAGAGGGAAAGCAGAACAAAGAGATCAGGGCAGGGGCTGCAGGCAGTGTTCTTGCTAGCCCTGATATGGCTTTCATGGTCAGGAGCTGGCCATCGGGTTGAATTCCTTTGTCTGGGGGCCTTGAGGTCAGGCTGCTCCGTATGTTCACAAAGGAACTGTAATAGTTGATTCTGTACTTAGAAAAGAAACTTTTAATGTGTGAACTCTAGTTTTGAGAGGAAAAATAAGGTTAGAGTAATAAGCTGGATTTAACATTTACTAAGATCAATATGGGTAACTTTATATAAGGATAGCATATCCATTCTCCATTAAAACCCTACTGTGGATTTTTGTCAAAATTTATGATTGAAGAAAAGTTAAATTTCACTTAGAGGTTAATGAAAATAGAGAAATAATTTTTTGCCCATCCAGTCATTAGATCATCTATCCATGGATTCTTTGGGGATATTCAACATTCTTATTAAAAACCCTGTAAATTAAAATAATTTAAAGAGGTCTCTATTTCAGGGGAAAAATTTACCTTAAATCAATTTGTAGTCCGTTTATTTATCATATTGTATATGTTTATAATTTTTGGTATGATTGTAACCATTAGAGTGTTATAGTTAAATATTTTAGGTATGCTCAATTGCTTGAATAGCAAATATAATTAAGAACATTAATAATTAACTTTTATACATTATGACATTTCTATTTCTTTTGCATATGACAGGAAAAAAGCTTACATTTATGGTCTGACTCTAATATTCATAACAAAGAAAAGAAAAACTCAACTGAACTAGTATTATATTTTTTCACTTGTTAAAGTTATTTTTGAAAGGTTCACTTATTTTTTATAATATCTCTCTACCCAATTAAGGTTTTATTACCTTTTTCAAGTATATATATATTTTTTACAACACTGAAATTAGTCCTTTGGGCCTAACTAGTTATGTAGAACTTTCCACAGTTATATTACTAATCAATTTAGTAGTATAGTGCTTTGTTACTTATCCTATCTAATAAAAGAGTAATATGCAAATTGACCATACCTCTAATCAAGTCATGCCCACAACCATGCCCATCAGCCAATCAGGAGCAAATTATGCAAATAAACCCCAAACAAGATGGCTTGCTCACTGAGAGCAAGAGGGAGGCTTGGGTTTCCCCAGCAATGGAGGAAGCCAAGCTTTCCGCCTGCTGTTGCCGGCTTAGGCCTTCACTCAATGCTACAAAGTTTCAATTATAGAAGATACATAACCCCAACAGAAATGGTGGCAGCCATGAAGCTGGAGAGTAGAGGCTAGGGTTGCTGGGACAGTGGAGGAAGCCAAACTTCTGTAGCCCTAGCCTAGGCCTCCACTCTAGGCTACAAAGTTTCAAACAGAAATGGCTGTCACCACGAAGCGAGCAGAAGGCTTGGCTATACTCCAAGCTATAAAGTTTCAGTTATAGAACATAAATAAATCCCAGATCCCAGAGCCTCCCCTTTGGTCACTGGGCGGGGGGGCATGGTTGACCTGCAAACCACCATAGGCCCCCCACCCAGGCTGCTCCATGCCCCAAGGGAACTTCCATCCTGATTTGGGACACTCTTCAGGGCAAACCCCCACCCATGCACCAGGCTTCTATCCTATCTATAAAAAAAAAGTAATATGCAGATTGACCATCACTCCAACACACAAGAGGGCTGCCCCCATGTGTTCAAAGATCTTGCCCCCATTTGGACACAAGATGGCCATCAGGGAAGGGCCGTTGAGAGGTTCTAGGCCTGCAAGGGAGGGCAGTTGGGTGTGACCAGGCAGGCAGAGAAGGGAAGTTGGGGTCAAACAGGCTGGCTGGGAAATAGTTAGACATCAATCAGGCTGGCAGAGTAGTGGTTAGGGGGTGATCAGGCTGGCAGGCAGAGGTGGTTAGGGGCAATTAAGGAGGCAGGCAGGTGAGCAGTTTGGAGTTGCAGTCCTGGATTGTGAGAAGGATGTCCGTCTGCCCGTTTAGGCCCGATCCTACTTGGGATTGGAGGGTGCAGGCTGGGCTGAGGAACACTTCTCACCCCACCCCCCCATGCACGAATTTCATGCACTGGGCCTTTAGTCTCCTATAACAGCCTAAAAAAGCGCAGAACACAAATTTCAGAGACAACCAAATGGCCAGAGAATAAAGTTGGAAATGGTTGTGTGATATTTTTTCAAATATTGCATTATTTATTTCCTTGATAGTTTCTATATTGAAATTGAAAATATACTTAAAGTATCTATGGATATCTTGGTGCCATAAGACAAGAACACAGGATGGGTCTTTCATAGTACTAACCTAGTGATCTCAAGCAAGTTACGAAGCCTTCCTAGTGTGCATTTTTCTCCACTGCAAGATGGCAATGCAAAAATTAGCTAAATATTATATTGTGAGAGTCAACATTACTGAAAACTTTCTGCACTGTAAACTAATCTTTTACTCATGGTTATTTTTGCCATTGTTAAGTATTATAATTCATTTATTTATTCAATTAGTTTGTACTCAGTGATCTTTGTGTAGCAAGCATCTTAACACTCTGAAGGTACAAAAGCGAACAAGGCATCCCAAGACTTCCCTATAATGAGAGTTGGAAGACAGAGTTGGTGTTAACCGTGTGAAATTGTTAGGTATACTCATACAGCATGAAATGGCAAATGACAATGTGGCAGAAAAGAATGAATATGAATTTTTAAATAAAACCTACTAGATTTATATTCACAAAATTATATTTCCTTTGAATCTAAAACATTACTATTAATTTGATATATACCAGAGAAACATCAGGATAATATATTTAACTCAATTCTACTCAATTTAAAAACATTGTCAATGAAAGTGATACTGCCAAACACTGTGTTGTTGGAAAGTCCTAGATAAATTACAAAATATTAAGAGCAAGAAAATAATATAATAAATTATAACATGCATTTTAAAAAAGTTAAGCAATAAAATATGTGGAGGTATGGGATAAAGAGAAGAAAGGCTAAGCGCCTATGCAATTTGAGAATGACAAAAAGGAAAGGTGAAATTTACTCTTAAAAACATTAAACTATAAAAAATAATATTATAACTATCAATTTTCCCAAAACCCAGCAATAATAATAGCTAATGATTTTCTATATTTGTTATATGTTTGTGTTTAATTTGAATCTCAGAAATGATTCTTGATACACATTGTCCATCATTCTGTGCAAAGCCTCTTTTATTTTACTTAATTTTGTCATTCCCAATGCCATCCCCATTGACGAGTTCCTGATAGGCATCTATATAACATATGCCTAATTGTATACATATGCCAGGAACATATAGTTGATATATACTTTGCTATAAATATAATTTCTTACTTTAAGTGGAAAAAATATTTTAAGAACCAACTTTTTGCAGTTTAAAACTCTAAATCATTGTTAGTTCTTATTATATTGTATTTAAACCTATTTATGTATTGTATTAAGTTGTTCTGCAATAATTCTATAGAACAAACGTTCTGAATTCTCAGTGGTTTACAACATGCTTACTTTCTGCCCATGGATATACCCAGAGCAATCATGTCTCTACCAAACTCAACCAAAGGCAGAGGACACTTCTGTGTAAACGGCCCCCAGGGAGGCTGTGCTGGTTGGGAGGAAGGAAAATGAACAGATAATGCTATCAGACCTATTACTAATTTCTAACCACAAGAATGATGAATTTTATAACAATGCCTTTTGGTGTACTGTCCAAATTATTATCAGGTGCTAACCAGCAGTGAATTTCCTGGATCTTGAAGCACCGTCACTGATTACTGACATAAGGTTCTGCCAAACTGCTTTCACCTTGGTGGTGCCATTATACTCCCACCAGAATATCATGAGGGTTCTCAATTTTCCTAAAATTACACCAGAGTTTGGTGACATTTCCCATTCTATCTTTTAAGAAATCTGATGGAAGTAAAAATGTTCATTTTTAGATTGTTTTATGTTCTTTTTAATATAATCTTCACAGAGGTTGAGCACTTTGTTCAGTTTTCATTCAGTTTTTCTGTTCTGTGACTCAGCTATCTACAGTAATAAAAGAGAAATATGCAAATTGACCATACCTCCACGACACCCACAAATCACTCAGGAATGAGTATGCAAATTAACCCGACATCTTTGTTGCAAAAGCAAGCACTGGGGGGCTGGGGCGGGGCAGGATGCCTGGCTTTGTCACCAAGTTCCCTGGTTGCTCTGGCCCAGAGGGCTGGGCTGGGGGCATATCCTGAGCCACATGATGGCTACTGGAAGCACACCCCCAGCATGGCAGACACACACCAGCCTCAGGGTCTCAGCCTTGGAAGCACCTGTGCCCCCACAGAGCAATCCCCTCCCAGCAGCAGCCTTGGAGTCTCAGCCTCCGAGCCTTGTGTGTCCCCACGGAGTGATCCCCCATACATGCACACAAGCAGCATCAGGATCTCAGCCTCAAAAGTGCCTGCGCCCCCACAGTGATTTCCCTCCCAGTGGCAGCCTCGGGTTCTCAGCCTCAGAATCTTGCTCATCCCCAGTAAATGATCTCACACACACACACATCTACAGCCTTAGGGTTTAAGCCTCAAAGGAATGGGGCAGGGGAGGGGAGGGGCAAGATGGGGAAACCTGGGCAATGCTGCTCAGGAAACACTCCCATTGAGCAGAGAGGTAAATGGGTTTTGATTAAAATCTTTACAAACCACAAAGGAAATGTCTGAGGCAGGTTTCCATTTAGAAGTAACTTACAACTACTTTCTAAAGGAAAACTGCTATGTTGCAGTTCTATTACTAGAGAGTACCCTGAAGTCCAGAGGTCGGGCTGTGAGCGGTGGTGGTGGGCACTCCCCACCATGGATGCTCAGCACCTTGGACAGAGCTTGAGCTCCCCCAGGAAGGTCTTTTCCCCTGCAGTTTTCGCTAAGGCAAGAGGTTCTGTAGACATGAATAAGAAGTGCCCATACACAAGTTCTGAAGATGCCAGGGCCGTCAGAAATGACAAACAGGGAAAAGAGCAAAACCAGAAACACCACAATCCCAACATAGATCATATTTTTCTTCAGATGACAGTGTGTTTCCCTCTTCCTCATCTACAGGAAGTGAGATAGATTCAAGTTCTGATGATTCTACCAATGGAAAAGAGAAAGAGAGGACATAAAAAGAGAAAATAAAGAAAGGACAAAAGACGAAACATCAAGAAAAAGATAGAGAAGAAAAAAGGAGGAAACAACCACATGATATCACCTTTCCAAGGTCACATGAAATTACTGTTGAAGGAGTTTATTTTATGAAACTTTTAGTTTGGGTTTACATTTTACTGGTTTGTCAAAACCATAGCAGGTATAGTGTCCAATATGTTAAAGAAAAAACCCTATCTAATATTAAAGGGAATATGCAGGTTAGGGCAGTTGGGGGCAAGCAGAGGAGGGCATTTGGGGTGACCAGGCCAGCAGGAGTGGACAGCTAGAGGCAATCGGGCCAGCAGGGAAGAAGTTAGGCATTGATCAGGCTGTCAGGGGAATGGTGAGGGAGTGATCAGGGTGACAGGCAGAAGCAGTTAGGGGCCATCTGACAGGTAGGCAGGTGAGCAGTTGAGAGTCAGCAGTCCTGGATTGTGAGAGGGATCCCAGATTGGAGAGGGTACATGTTGGGCTGAGAGATAACCCCCCAGTGCACGAATTTCATGCACCTGGCCCCTAGTCTATAATATTTGTCCATTTATTTCCTTATTGATTTCTAAACATTCCTTTAAAAAATCTTGATATTGAAGGAAACCAATATCAAGCAGCATAGTTAAACACCTAAACTGCTGCCTCAGACAACAATTTCAAAACTACAACTCAAAGATAAAATGGACATCATCCAGAACCATAGGAAGGCTGACTGAGTGGAAATTCTACACCTATAAGGAAAGAGAAAAGCACACTGTGACTCAGAGGAGCTGCAGGAGGCAGAGGTACTAAGACAAATGTGCAGAAAGTACTGGCAACTGAGTGCACAACTGGCTTTCTCAAGCAGGAGGGAGACAAAAGCTCCTGACTGCACTGAACTCCAGATATGGGTGAGACTCTGGGGACCCAGACTCACACGGGGTGAAACTGGACTGTCAGAAAAGAGAAAAGCACACTGAGACTCAGAGGAACTGCAGAGGGCAGAGGTACCAAGGTGCGCACTAGGAGGGGGCAGGCAGCTGAGTACATGGCCAGCTTTCTCAAATAGGAGGGAGACAAAAACTCCCGACTGCACTGAACGCCAGTTCCAGGCTAGACTCTGGGGACCCAGACTCATTTGGGGAGAAACTGGACTGTCTGGCAGGGGGCAGAACTCGAGGGCGGCTTTCTGTGAGAGTTGCTTGCAGTGATTCCCACATGACACTGAGACACAGGGACCTTTTAGGGCAGGGCTGATGGGGAAATCAATGCTGTCTGCTCCGCCTTGAGACTCTGCCCCATCCTAGCTGAGCACAGAGGCTTTTGCATCTCAAAAGACTGTCTCCAGCACAGAAGTTCTCCCAGCGTAGACATAGCTGATCCTCACAGCCAATTAGCTTAGAAGTCAATTTCTCCCAGTGATAACAACAACAATCAAGGCTTACCTACAACAAAACTGTGCACACATCCCACAAAGGGGTGCACCAAGAGTATCCACCTCAGGTAACTGGGGAGGCTGAAACACTGGGACCTATAGGACACCTAGCACACAAAGCCACTCTATCAACTCAGGGAAATAAAAAAAAATGCAGAGACAAAGAAACAGATTGCAAATGAAAAAAATGGAGGAAAGCAAATGACTGGATATAGAGTTCAAAACCACGGTTATAAGGTTTTTCAAGAATTTCCTAGAAAAAGCTGATAAATTTAGTGAGATACTCCAAGATATAAAAAAGGACCAACTTGAAATTAAGCATACATTAATAAAATATACACAAATATAATAAAAATAATATACACAAATAAAAAATATTATACAGATATCTAAGAGCAGACTAGAGGATCGCAAGAATCAAGTCAAAGATTTAAAATACAGAGAAGCCAAAAAACACTCAATCAGAAAAGAAAATAGAAAAAAGAATCCAAAAATATGAAGATAGTATAAGGAGCCTCTGGGACAGCTTCAAGCGTACTAACATCTGAATTATGGGGGTTCCAGAAGAAGAGACAGAGCAAGATACTGAAAACCCATTTGAAGAAATAGTGAAAGAAATAGACTTAAAAGTCCAGGAAGTGCACAGAACCTCAAACAAAAGGAATCCAAAGAGGATCACACCAAGACACATCATAATTAAAATGCCAAGAGCAATAGAGAAACAGAGAATATTAAAAGCAGCAAGAGAAAAAGTTACCTACAAGGGAGCACCCATATAACTGTCAGCTGATTTCTCAACAGAAACTATGCAGGCCATATGGGAGTGGCAAAAAATATTCAAAGTGATGAATAGCAAGAACCTACAACCAAGATTACTCTATCCAGCAAAGCTATCATCCAGAATTGAAGGGAAGATAAAGAGCTTCACAAATAAGAAAAAGCAAACCAATATTATATGAAATGCTGAAAGGTATTCTTTAAGAAGAGGAAGAAGAAGCAAAAGGTAAAGATAAAAATTATGAACAAGAAATACATATCTAATCAACAACTGAATCTAAAAATCAAGTGAATTAAAATCTGATGAACAGAATAAACTGGTGAATATAATAAAATCAGGGGCATAGAAAGAGAGTGGACTGACAATTCTCAGAGGAGAAAAGGGTGTAGAGGTGTGGGAAGAGACTGGACAAAAATCATACACCTATGGATGAGGACAGTGGGGTGGGGTAAGGGCAGAGGGAGGAGTGGGAACTGGGTGGAGGCGAGCTATGAGGGGGGGAAGATGAACAATTGTAATAATCTGAACAATAAAGATTTATTAAATTTTAAAAAATCTAGATGTCAATCTTTCAGTAGTATCTATTCACCCAGTCTATCACTTTCTTCCTTAATCAAAAATCCTTAGTTTTTAAAAATACTTATTTCAATCTTTTATTAATGCATATGGTCTTGGAGTATTATTTAACATAGTTTTGCTATCTACAAAGTAACAGATGTATTCTGTGTTTTCTTTATTGTATTGCTCTTCTTAACTTGGAGTTTTATACAATTGTAGTTTATTTTTTATAACTTTTTAAATTTAATTTTAATTACAGTTGTCATGTAATATTATTACTAGTTTTAGGTGTACCACATAGTGATTACACATTTATACAATTTACAGAGTGATCACTCCAATAAGTCTAGTACCCATCTGGCACCATACATAGTTATTACAATATTATTGAGTATATTCCCCTATGCTGTGCTTTACATCTCTGTGACTATTTTTATAACTGCCAATTTGTACTTCTTAATGCCTTCTACCATTTTCACCTTTTTTTTTCAACCTCTTCCAGCAGAAGACCATCAGTTTGCCATCTGTATCTATGAGTCTGTTTTTGTTTCATTTGTTTATTTATTCTGTTCCTCATATTCACAATATTTAGCAATCCAATTAATGGACATGGTATAGATATTACCATTAATCCCCATTAGTTTTAACATTTTTTAAAGTTTAATTTATTGTACTTTAATGTTGTGAAAAGAAAACATGACATTTTTCCCCTAGAAATCAACTTCACAATAAAGATGAGCTGAATTACAAGTGCTTTCCTCTTTTATTTCCACCACTAATGTTTATGAATACTACAAATGTATGTGAAGACATACCCTGATTTAATTTCCTTCCCAAAGAGACTAGTATAACATTCCTTTTATACTAAAAAAGGAGGGTCCTGTGGTTCTTCAGAGAATTAAATTAATTGTTGGTAAAATACTTATGCAATAAAAGCCCATAGGTGCTAACTATGAAGTACTGTATTTTCTGGTGTATAAGACGACTTTTTAACCCAGGAAAATCTTCTTAAAAGTCAGGGGTTGTCTTATATGCTGAGTGTAAAAATACCATAGCTTGCAGTTATGATGGGCATTGCTAATTCACCAGGGACTTGCCCCGCACTTGCTCTCTCTATATTGTTTGTTTGTTATCTTCCTCCTGTCATCATCAGTTTCAGTCGTCTTATACGCCAGAAAATACAGTACTATTTTTCATATAAGTATGACCTTGAAAGATAAAACTGTAGTTCACACAATTAAATGTGACTATATTTAACAGCTATAAATATATCAATTGAAGAATCAGATTTTAGATTGACCAAAGATAAAATATGTTACCTAAATACATTTCATTTTTATCTTCAGAAAAAGCAAACTCTTCTATATTTATGTTACACATATGACATGTGTATATACATACATATTTCAGCCATGATAATTAACATTTAATCCTATCTAATAAAAGAGTAATATGCAAATTGACCATACCTTTGCCACACCCATAAGCCAATCAGGAGCAAATAAACTCCAACCAAGATGGCTGTGGTCACTGAGAGAAAGGCTGGCTGGAAGAGGGAGCTCAGCATCCGCAACCCCAGCTGGCCCCTCTGGCTGTGTGAAGGGAGGGAGAAGGTGGGCTGGCTGGGGTGGCGGAAGCACAGCATCTGTGCTGCCCCAGCCGGTCCGCCCCTGGCAGCACGGACGCTGTCCTCACACCTCCCTAAAGCGGGCATGCCTCCGGCCATGTGAAAGCTGCACTCGAGCTGCCCTGGTTGGTTTGCCCCAGCCGCGCGGACATTGTGCTCATGCCACCCCGGTGGGCCCGCCCCTGGCCTTGCGGAAGCTCCACTCAAGCCACCCAGAAGGGCTCGCCCTCGGCCACATGGATGCTGCGCTTGCCTGCCCCAGCCGGTAAGGCTGAGGGACCCCCTCTTTACACCCTGCACCCCCCATGCACGAGTTTTGTGCACCGGGCCTCTAGTATTATAATAATTGTCTAAGGACTGAGATAAAGTAGCCAAGCTATAGCTAAAATTAATAAAAATGGGGTAAGAGACATAAACTGCAACAAATATAAATATTGTTTCACAATGTCACCTCTATAAAAATTTCATTTCATGATTTTCTGTAATGGAACTTAAGTTATGTTATAGGGTGGGCGAGATATAATTTGAGTCTGTTTATAGTCTTTCCATCCTATACGAGTTCTGAAAGACCTGAGAAGCAGTATGCTGTGTGTGTGGTAGTGCATTTTTCTGTTTCTAATCATTCAATATTGGCACAGATTTTTATGACCTGATCTATGAAGGTTTCTTTTGAGAATGTTTATTGCTGCCAAATAGCTTTTTTTTTTTAATAAATTAAATTTATTGAGGTTACATCCTATATATAATAAAAGCCTAATGCACAAATTGTCCTCTTGATTGGGAGTTTGACCAGAGGTTAGGGCCAGCCAGCCAACAGTAGCAGCGGGCACCAGGGAAAGGGAGGCCCCGGCCGGCAGCCAGCAGCTGCTAGGGACCCTACCCATGCACAAATTTCATGCACCTGGCCTCTAGTTGGTTAATAAAATAACATAGCTTTAAAGTATATAATTCTACGATACTTGTATTGTGTGCTCACCAATCAAAGTCAAATACGCTTCCATCACTATACATTTGACCTCCTTTACCCTTTACTGATCCCAACCTCCAACCCTCTGGTTACCACCATACTGTTATCTGTGTCTATGAGTTTTCATTTGTTTGTTTTTCTTATATGTTCATTTGTTGCTTTTAGTTTTATATCCCACATATGAGTAATCATATGATTCTTGATTTTTTCTGTCTGACTTACCTTGTTTAACATCATATTCTCAAGATCCATCCATATTATCACAAATGATACTATTTTATCTTTTCTTATAGTTGAGTAGTATTCCATTTTATATATGTACCATATCTTCTTTATCCAATCCTCCATAAAAGAACACTTCAGTTTTTCCATGTCTTGGTCACCATAAATAATGCTGCAATGAATATCTGAGAATAAATGTTCTCAAATTTGGGGGGTAGATACCCATTAAAGGGGTTGCTCTAGTCTTAATTTTTTTTAACAACCTCCATACAGTTTTCCATAGTGGCTGTACCAGTTTACATTCCCTCATTCACTGGTGGGAATGTAAACTGGTACAGTCATTCCATATATTTTTATATTTTCTAGTAGTTTAAAATTATCTGTGAATATTTTTGCATTATTTTGTTCAAATGTATTTGAATACTAGAGGCCCGGTGCCTGGATTCATGCACTGGTGGGAGGTGTGGCCTGTGGGGATTTGGCCCACTGTGGGAACACCACTCATCCCAGTCAGCCCAGCAACTGTGAACCTGCTCTCCTGCTGTGGGAGCACTGCTTATCCCAGTCAGTCAAGCAACGCTCCCACTGTGGGAGCACACTGACCGCTAGGGGGTAACTTCTGCATTGAGCATCTGCTCCTCTAGTGGTCAGTGTACATCATAACAATTGGTGAACCAGTTGTTCTGGTCATTCTGCCATTTGGTTACTGGGCTTTCATTATATAGGATTTTCTATTTTGTGTTATTTTCCTGATTATTGTAAATTGTGATTTTAGTTCCTTCTTATAAATATTAATACTAAGACATGACTTTGATTCTTATAGTTTATCTTTATCAGAAAACACTGCTGAAGTATATCATTATTTTCTATATATATATATATATATATATATATATATATATATATTTCAGAGAGAGGAAGGAAGAGAGAGAGAGAGAGAGAGAGAGAGAGAGAGAGAATCAGTGATGAGGAGAGAAAAATCATTGATCAGTTGCCTCCTGTGTGCCTCCTAATGGGGACTGAGCCTGCCACCTAGGAATATGCCCTGACTAGGAATCAAACTGTGACCTCCTGGTTCAAGGGTCAATGCCGAGCCACTGAGACACACCAGCTGGACTATTTAAAATGGTTTTGCAATTATAGTCAAATCTTGGTTCTTAAATGTTTCCCTCTCAAACAATTTAGTTTTGAACTACTTGTTCATTCAACAACAAAAAAAATGTCTCCCTTGTTGAGCCAAACTTTGGTTCTTAGTCTGACAATCCTTTCATGCTGATACATCAGCATAACAGAAAGCATTTCTCAGGCTACAAACAAAGGAGAGAATGCAAATCAGTTTACTGCTAAACATCTTATTGTTAGTATTTCAGAAAATTGTGCTGTAAATCGTTTTTTTTTCTTTTGTTGTTGGCAAAATGAACAATTAGCACAATCTTAAAATATATTGAAGCCACCAAGAGTGCTAACTTTGCTAAGGGTGTGAAAGAAACAATGATCACAGGCAATTGAGTGGCTGGTAAAACTATTGTTGATTTGGATAAAGGAAAAGCAGTTAGCTGGTGACTGCGGTTTGGAGGCAGTGATATAGGAAGGTCACTTCCACATGCTGTCTTCCTAAAGACACTTCTGAAATGAGTGCTGGAAGAGCTCCATTTAAGGCTAGTAGATAGTAGTTTGATAAATTTAAGAAAAGAGTTACTTATAAATTAAACAGTATATTAGACATGTACTGTATATAAGAAAGGTTAAACAGGGAATCATTTGGGGGTCTGGAAAATATTAATTCAATTTACATTATTTCTAATGGAAAAATGATTAGATTTTCAAACAAGTTACTTCTCAAGGAGCCTTCCAGAACAAATCAAGTTTGACAACCAAGATTTCACTGTAATTGTAGTACTTCTCTACACTGACAATGAAAAAGGACTTTTAGGGGTATATAGGCAAGCTTAGGGAATTTTCAGAATTGCGGTCCATGGAAAAACACAAGGCTACAGATTGGGGAGAAGGTATATCTCCATAACACAAGAAATCCAGGTCCAGGGGGCAACAGTTTCATTTACATAAAACAAGGGAGCTGAAAGAAGACAAAAAGGTCTATATTTACAAAATAAAGATGGAAGAAAGCCAGAAATAAAAGAATAATGAGTAAGGAGAGCATCTCAAGCCCCGAGTGGTGTTTGACTTTTCAGTTCAAGAGTTACTATAGTAACTAGTCTAAGGGAATAGTGACCAATTAGAGGGGATATCAACACACCAAGATCTGCATCCTTTATAAGCCATAGGGAAAAGGAACTCAGTGGGACCCTTCCCCCCTCCCCACATGGGAGTCCATTCTGTGGCACTCTTTCCCTCCCTCCATGTGGGAGTCTGTAAGTATTCCACCTTTGCTATACCACTTTCTGTCTGTGGATTCATTCTTCAATTTCTGCAGACAAAGAATCCGGGTTCCAGACCAAAAATTCCATTTCAATAATCATACAGTCTACAAAAATTGCTATTATATTTTCCTTATCTTCCTATAATAGTTACTCCTATAGTTTTCAATTTTTACTATATTTGGTGGCTTTCCTAGGAATATGTCGAAAGTTAATGGGAATAGAAGTTATTCTTTCAGTAAAAAGTTACCAAACAATTATCTGTGTTTTGAGAATGCTGTTTTTTGTAGGTCTTGGTGTTGGGCTTTTAGTTAAGGAAATTTTATATTTCCTTCCAACATTTATAATCTTACCTAATAATAGACAAACATGTAAATTGACTACCTCCACAACACCCATAGTCAATCAGAGTGAGTAGGTAAATTAACCCAACAAAAATGACGTTTAATTTGCATATACAGGTGCTCAGTGCCTGTGTCCCGGGAACATCCTGGCACCTGAGACACTGTGAGGTAAGCCAACAGAACTGAGGGGGCAGGGGCAGAGCCAGCGATCTGAGGGGCCTGGGCGACCCAGGGCTGGGGCAAAGCCTGAGATCCATTGATCGCAGGGCACTGGGGGTCCCCTGGCAGAGATCTCCTGCCCAAGGCTAAAAGCAAACCATCAGAAGGACATCCCCTGAGGGCTCCCAATATGTGAGAGGGAGCAGGTTGGGCTGAGAGACCACCCAACCCAGTGCACGCATTTTGTGCACCAGGCCCCTAGTAATAAATAAGTGTCAAAATTATGCTTTCCCTAGAAATGCTGAATTAATAGTAGTTTAGTTTCTTTTATTAGTTCATTATCATAGTAAATTACATTGATAGTTTCTGATTTTGAACCATCTTTGTGTCATCACTGCAATAAAACTAACTTGATCATGAAACATGTGTTTGCATATCTTTAAATACACAGTTAATTTGATTTCCAATTTCCCCACTAGCAATGTCAACAGCTTATTGTGTTATTACTAGATCATAATATTTATTTCCTGTACTGTTTTGTAATCAGTAATATTACAGATTCATATAAAGCATTGGAAACATACTTCTTCCTTTCTTGCTCTCTCCCTCATTTCTTTTATAATATTTTTTTGGTGAAGGAGAAAATTAGATAGGCAGATAGGAGATATGAAATGTCATATGAATAACATCTAGACCAGAACAAATTATATATATTGTTAATATTATTAATATTTAATTTAAATTTCAGGGACATGTGGTTCATTAAAATATTTTTAATTTAATTTCAAGTTTTACTGTTTATATGTTTTTATAATTCCATCCATATCATTAAAAATTTCAAGTATATTTGCTTACAAATTTAGAAACTATATTTTATAATCATTTTAGGTATAACATAAAATAAGATGAAGTCATTTAAATATATAGTTCAGAGATTCCAATATGGTGGTGGATTAAGTGAAGGCTATCCTGCCATTCTCCCAGGACCAAACTGGAATTCTAGCTAAAATGTAGGAAAATCATCCTGAAAATAAACTAAAGACTAGCTGGAGAGAACGCTGACAACCAAGGATGTAAAGTGGAGGCCAGATAGAGACTGGTAGGAAGTGTGGAGGCACTAGAGGGCTGGCTGACTCCCACAGGCAGCAGCTGAAGTTCTGGAGGGATATCTCAGCTGCGGGGGTTTCCTACTGAGAACTCTGGGGTCTAAAGCCCAAGCTGGCCTCCTAGCCCAGAGCGCTGGAACTGAAAAAGGTGCCTACACAACATCTGACTGTGAAAAGCGCCAGGATTTCCACCTGCCAGGGTGAGACTGCTGGAAATCCAGGCACCATCTTAAAGGGCAAGCACATAAAATTTTGTGCACAGCCACTTACCTTGGGCTCTGGCAGGGAGAGGGCAGAGTGGACTAGAGCTGTGTGAGGAAAATCCAGGGCTGGTTGCTCTTGGGACAGAGCTTGAAGAGCAACCACCTTTTTCAGGCAGACCTTTATCATTCAGGCAGCTTTTGCCTAGACTCAAGTGGGAAGCAACTGGAAAACCTCTCGCCCTACTCTTGGAGGTTATGCCTTGCTGTGGTCTACAGCCTGAGGCTCATTAAGAGACTAAGAATCAGCCTGCAGGCAGAGGTAGATGTCTGGGTGCTTTGAGTCGGCCTGATTTGCTTCTGGACCCAGGACTAGGAAAAGTAGACTTTGGCATGCATCTTGGTCCCTTCCAAAGGCACCCAACCCCAGCAGAGGGAGCCACAAGCTGTGGATTGCTGATAGCTCCAAACACGGTAGTCAGGGCCAGTCACAGTGATATTGCACAGCACCAGAGACCTCCCCCAAAAGACTGGTAGTCATAGCAGATCTATCTACCACATAGAAACAACCCCAAAACAGACAACCAAAATGGGGAGACAAAAAAAAGCCCTAAATGAAAGAATAAGAGAATTCTCTAGAAGAAAAGCTAAATGAAATGGAGATAAGCAAATATAGAGTTAAAAGTAATGATTATAAGGATGCTCAACAGCATGAGAAAAGATCTAGAAACTGAAAAATGACCAGTCAGAAATACAGGCACCATCTTAAAGGGCCAGTGCACAAAATATCATGGAAAGCCTCTTACCTAAGGCTCCAGCAGAGGGAGGGCAGAGTAGGCTAGCGCTGTGTGAGGAGGATCCAGGGCTGGTAGCCCTGGAAATAGAACTCAGAGGGCAGCCACCTGGATGGACTCCTGTGCTGAGTCATTCCCACACTGTTTGATACTCTTTTCTTGGCCACTTCCATATTAATAATTTTATATCTTCTTGGAGAGGTAACTCCATCATTATGTAATGCCCTTCTTTATCCCTGATAAATTTCCTTGCTTTGGAGTTTGCTTTCTCTAAAATTAAAATAGCTATTTCTGCTTTTTCTTGATTAGTATTAACATGGTATAATTGTCTCCTTCCTTTTACTTTTAACCTTTATGTGTGTTTGTAGTTAAAGTGGATTTCTTATAAGAATGTATAGTTGGGTTTTGTGGTTACCCCCTGATAACTAAGTTCCCCAGAGGTTTTTGACTCTCAGAGTTGTCCATACCAAACCTCCAGGAATTCAGCAATTAAAGTTCAGATTTTCCTACCCAGACCCTCTTTCCCATAAAGGTTTCTGCTCATGATTCTCTGCTCCAGTGAGCCATTCTTTCCTGTGTTCATTTATTTGACTTTCTCATCTTGGGGGAAGTCATTTGTTCTGTATCTTCTCTTCTCACATGAATTCAAGAAGAATGGTTGATTTGTCTGTATGTTCAGCTTTGTACTGTTGTGGTGTACCCCCATTTTACATAGGATGACTCAAAAAGTCGAATTATGGATCATTTATTAAAAGCCAGTGGCATACAAGGAAGCTATTCAGTGCTCCAAATCTCGCAACCCCAAACAGCTCGACACATCTGGCTTATATTGGCAGAATATCACAAAGGTATCGATTACATCTTTGGGTCTGGAATGAGGAACCTGCTTTGCAAAAAAAAAAACATTTTTATAGAAACAAAAATAGAGCAAGTTAGTATCTAAGAATCACTAAATCAACAGAAACACATTATCTGGGACCACCTGTAATTTAGAATAATTGTCCAGATTTTGGGATCACTGAGTCAACAAGAATGCATTATCTGTAGCTACCTGAGGCAATTTAGGGTATGTTCTGAATCTGGGACCACTGAGTCAACTGAAACTCAGTTATCTGTAGCTACTGAGATAATTTAGGATAATTGTCCTGTCCTGGTTCCCAGAGGAATGTGCTTCTATGACCAGTGAGATCACAATCATTGGGATATTCAAACCATCATCAATGGAGTATTGGATAGCATATATAAGTTGCAGAAAATCAAAATAACTTTCTATTGTTTTAACAAACAAATAAGTACAGAACCCAAACAGCAATTTCTACCTGAGATGATTGCTACCATACTTCAGTACTTGTTATTAGGACTGAGTGTTGACTTCCAGACTGCTCACATGCAGATCCAGACACTGAAAATACTACTTTTATGCACTATAGTTAGTCAATTTATCTTACTAGTAGGTTAATTTATATTACTATTCTCCAATCAGTAGTAGTTAATAGGTTGGTGCTAGTGGTTTTGTGATGAATATAATGGTGTATTTCCTCATGAAGTTTAATCTAGAAATTATGACAAGAATAAGGTTGCAATGAGCTCTCAAGTGTTTCCCTTTTCTGCAGTTCAACTTAATATCAATTTACTACTTGCTCATTAATTTTATCACCAGTAAGTATTCCCTAGCAGACCAAGAGGTATCTGGTGATAAGGAATTAAGCAAAAATTTATGGAAGAAAGGTTTATAGTAAGAAAATCCTATCTCAATTTTAATATTTTTCTCTATACCCTTCAAACTGGAAAACAGCACAACACTTATCATTAAATTTAAGCAACTCACAGGCTAACAGTTCCTTATGGGAGTAGAGCATGAAAAAATAGCTGTGTTAATTTTTCTTAACCTTCAACATGCATTTTAAGGACAAAGAAGCAAGAAAATCCAAGACCAAGTAAGAAAATGAGTTAAACGGCAAAATTATATGTAAAATGCAGATCACTTAACTTCAGTCCTTTTTTTACAGTGGCTGGCAGAACAAACAATAAATAATAAAATTTTACTTTCTGTGAAACTAATATATATTGACTATTATTGACATTTGTTTTAAACAACTTCACTACCCATGAAGTACTTAATTGTTATTATTTGTTTCTTTATAGAAAATTGTTCTTTTACCATTACAGGTAAAAAACAATTGTACACACAGTTATGCATAAATAACATTTTGACAAATGAATAATACAATTATTCATATTCAATATAGTAGAAATTTGTATTCATACTGACACACCATTAAGTTTGCAGTCTATATAGCCCACAGTTATCTGATTTTTCTCCAAAGACATACATCAGATGTCAGCAGATAGAAACAAGATATATTCTTTCTGTAGTGACATCTAAGATTTCAAAAAGCCTTGACAGAATTCATTTGCTCAAGTTTTAAGAAATTCCAATTTAATTTGTAAAAATTTATACTATTAAAAATTGATTTTTTACAATTGTTTAAAACTCAATTACATATATATATATATATATATATATATATATATATATATATATGAGTCTTATCTGTGCAATGAGTATTTGGTTCAATTATTTTCAAATACCAAAAAAGAATCTTCTCTGGGCAAGTAAAAATATACATGGAGTTATTCACTATGTGGACTTGGGCAACTTATTTTATTTCTCTGTACCCAGATATCATCATATTTGCTTTTCAGTGGGAGAACTAAAGGGAATAATCACTGTCTTCAAATGAAATGATGTAAGTAAAGACTCCTGCAAATTTTAAGTTAACAATGTAAACTGTAATCTTAATAGAAGGGCAATTGTATTTGTTGACTTCATTTAGCCAAATAAATCCTTCAAAAAGCAAACAATAACATTTTATGTTACATTTGTTAGAGACACCAAAATCGACACAAACACACAGAATATTCACAGCTCTGCTTCTTTCTTTTTTAAATCCTCTTGGTCAATGGGGCAATTCAAGACAGAGACAAAGGAAGGAAAACAATTGTATCTGTCACGTAGAATCAATGAGGCAGAGGTTAGGTGTAAAATAAGATCAGGTTTGTAGTCTCACATGGGTCCTCTTCCAACTTCCACTAATATAAACATAAAAGGCAGAAAAATTTTAAAATTCCCAATGCAGAACACTATGACTGACAGTCAGCCAATTTCCAGCTGTGGGAAGAATTTTTTCTAGGTAAAAGCCTGAGAGAACTGCATTGAAATACAGCCCACGGCCTCCCTGTGCTGGGCTACACTTGTCTGATTTCCTGAAAGTAGAAAAGGTGAGATTTATTTTCTTCTCCACTATCTGTCATTCTCATTCAAAACAAAACAACAAACTAAAGACCAAAGTCTGCAGAATATTGGGAAGCTATCTCATTTTGGTGTGCATGATGTTTTTTAGACAGACAAAAGTCTGATCCTCAACTCCCTTTCAATGCAACCTTTGCTGCATTGAAAGTGAGAAGGTAAATGGAGAGCAGATAAATCCTTCCTCTTGGCTGCATCACCGTAATCACGCCCCTGGTTTCTATAATCTCACTGGCTTCTTGGTGGGTTGATGGTGAGAGGCAGGGGAGGTGCAGGGGACACTCTGTCCTAGGTCAAGGACTTTCCCTTAGGTGCAAGTAGGGAACTGAGCCCACCCTCTGTAGCCTAGTGGTCGGCAAACTCATTAGTCAACAGAGCCAAATATCAACAGTACAACAATTGAAATTTCTTTTGAGAACCAAATTTTTTAAACTTAAACTCCTTCTAACACCAGTTCTTCAAAATAGACTCGCCCAGGCTGTGGTATTTTGTGGAAGAGCCACACTCAATGGTCAAAAAAGTAGCATGTGGCTCCAGAGCCACAGTTGACGGACCATGGGCCTAGGCAACAGGCCTTCAGCAAGAACTGCAATGGGCGTGGAAAGCTGAGAAGTACCCGCATGTAACGTAGACAGAAAGTCTAGAATGTGTATGTATGCCATGAGTGGGAGACGGAGAAGCTAGGGATGTATATAAGGCAAAACCCTGCCACATTTTCGGGCTCCGCCCCTGGAGGGGACTCCACTGCGCCAGCACCACTGCAAATAGACAGTCCTTTTCTGAACCTCAAGTGCATATAGTTTGTCACTTCAGCAGGCCTGATTTCTGCCATAACAAAAGGAGCTGGACAACTCCTAGAAAGCTGAAAAGAGCTGGAGTACAGGTGATTGAAAATAAACCATTTTATCTGGGAGACAAATTCTTACCAGTTTCCAGAAAAACGTTATTTGGGAAACCTGATTTCCCAGCAGGATTACCTTTGGGAAATCTGGAAATACATTTTCCTTTTCTTAATTTACACAGATTCTGACTTCCGTTGATCTGAAGAGGATCCTCAGAATCTGTGTTTCAACATACCCTCAGGTGATCAGAGGAACAACCCTGTGTGGGTGCCAATGATTTAAGACTCCACTGACATGTCTAGTATATTTTTTCTTTGGTTATTGTTGTCTCTGGAATTACAATATCACTTTCTACCATGGTTTTCATCTATCAGCAATAAGTCCTTTCTTGATGAAAATTAGGTACAGTGTAGCAATTCCCTTGAATGTTTTATTCACTCACATTTAAAATATATTTTTAATAAGGCAAATGGGAAACCCAGCTTTAAGCAAGATAGAATGTATTATTTCTTTGGTTAGTTGAAAGCACACAGACATACCACCATTTAATATCTTAACTTTGAGAAGTCTGTTTTTGTAGTGTCACTTACATCCTCTATCTAATTGATCTCAACTTTTACCTTCAAATGTGTTCCTCCTATAGAATACTATATTCTGCTGACTTGCATTGCCATCTCCTTTATTCTATTTAAATAAAATATTTAATAAGTCTTTTCATTGTATATTCCATTTATGTGCCAGAGTTCAGCAAATATCAGTCACACATGAGAATTTTTAAAACATTTTTTGATAAAATTTCCTGTTGACTTTGTGTGGGAAGCCAGACATTGCCTCACCAATAGAGATGTAAATAGAACAAACAGGAAACCTGGTCAAAGCTTAATGGAACTGTTTACTCATTGTTTAGGTGAGACATTGGTAATTGTAAAAGCTTCCACACCTTTTGTCTTATGTTAATTCTTGCTGGTTGATGGGTGGATCCCATGGCCTTAATAAAAGGGATGGCCAGGCCAGAGCAGAGGGCAGTCCCTCCACTAGAGATGGGCTCCCGCCTGGCCCCCATGATTCCCCAAAATTAATGCTTTTCTAAGTCTCTATTCATTGTGTGCAGCCTCCTCCAGACGCTGAACCCTGACATGGGAACCCTGGACACGCAGGATGTGAAAAGGATTTCCACAACTTTGTTTTTATCATACTTTCTATTTGATTACACACATCTGTAGTTTTTCCAACATCCTTTTGATGTGCTTGTTTTGAGGGGAGAAGTTCAAAGATATGTGTTCCTTTGAATAAGAACCAAAGTGAGTGAATTTTGGAATGTAATATTTACTTAACTAAAAAGCTATTGTAATTATCATAAGTCAACCTGTCATTGAGAGAATATGTCTTTTGGCTTTTGTTAATGGAAGTGATCTTTGCTATAAAACCAAATTAACCTTGAGTTAGAACTATAAGAGTAATTTGGTTTTTCATATTATTAGAACTTTCATTCTATTATTGTAGAAATGTGAATAAATGGACATAATAACAACCAATTTAGCAAGCACAACTTAATTAATGAAAATAATTTCACTACTATCAGCAAACTACTATCACAGTCCCAGAGACCAAATATTTTAGCTAAAAGTCACTAATTAATATGCATATTGTAAGATGTGACTATTTATTTATAGGAAAATTATCCTTGACGTTTTATGTATTTATTGTTAAAATATTATAGATACCTCCATTTCCCCCTGCCCATTAGCCTCTCCCATCCACTTCCCTCCCTACCCCAGGCCTTCATCACCCCATTGTTTTTGTCCACAGGTAATGGACATATGCATATGTTCTTTGGTTAATCTCTTCCCTACCCATCTACCCCCTTCCCTCTGAGATTCCTCAGTCTGTTTCATCTTTTTATACCCCTGGTTCAATCTTATTCATCAACTTATTTTGTTCATTAGATTCTTTATTCATTTATTTTGAGCTTTAGATTCAATAATTGATAGCTATGTATTTATTGCCATTTTATTATTTGTATTTTTAATCTTTTTTTTCCTTCTTCTTAAAGACTACCTTCAACATTTCATGTAATAGTGGTTTCGTGCTGTTGAACTCCTTTAGCTTTTCCTTGTCTGTGAGGTTCTTTATCTGCCCTTCAATTCTAAATGATAGCTTTTCTGAGTAAAATAATCTTGGTGGTAGGTCCTTGCTATTTATCACTTTGAATAGTTCTTGCCACTCCCTTTTGACCTGCAAAGTTTCTGTTGAGAAATCTGCTAGCAATCATACGGGAGTTCCCTTGTGGGTAACTAACTGCTTTTCTCTGGTTGCTTTTAAGATACATCTTTGTTTTTAACCCTTGGCATTTTAATTATGTTGTGTCTTCATGTGGGCCTCTCTGGGTTCTTCTTGTTAGAGACTCTCTGCACTTTCGGACTTGTAAGTCTATTTCTTTCACCAGATAGAGGAAATTTCTTGTCATTATTTCTTCAAATAGGTTTTCAATGTCTTGCTCTCTCTCTCTTTCTCTCTCTCTCTCTCTCTCTCTTTCTTCTGGCACCTCCAAGATGTGAATGTTGGTATACTTAAAGTTGTCCCAGAGGCTCCTTACACATTTGAATTTTTACATTTTGGATTTTTTTTTTTTGCACTTCTGATAGGGTGTTTTTGGTTCTTCATATTCCAAATCAATGATTTGATTCTTGGCATCTTCTACTCTACTGCTGATTCCCTGTAAATTATTTTTATTTCAGTGTATTCTTCATTTCTTACAGGTCCTTTTTCTTTTTTCTTTTAATCTTTATTGTTCAGTTTATTAATTACATTGTTCCCCCTTTTTTATCCCCCTATAGGTCCCCTCCACCCTGTACTGATTCCACCCTCCACCCTCACCTCCCCCTCCCCACTGTCCTCTTCCATTGTTGCAATATTTTTGTCCAGTCTCTTGCTGTACTTCCCACACCCTTTTTCTCCCCAAGAATTGTCAGTCCATTCCCTCTCTATTTCCATGATTCTGTTATATTCACCAGTTTATCCTGTTCATCAGCCTATCAATTCACTTGATTTTTATATTCATTTGTTGATAGATGTGTATTTGTTGTTCATAATTTATATTTTTACCTTTTTCTTCTTCCTCTTCTTAAAGAATATCTTTCAGCATTTCATATAATATTGGTTTGGTGGTGATGAACTCCTTTAGCTTTTTCTTATCTGCGAAGCACTTTATCTGATCTTCAGTTCTGCATGATAGCTTTGCTGGATAGAGTAATCTTGGTTGTAGATTCTTGCTATTCATCACTTTGAATATTTCTTGCCACTCCCATCTGGCCTGAATTGTTTCTGTTGAGAAATCCGCTGACAATCATATGGGTGCTCCCCTATAGGTAACCAACTGTTTTTCTCTTGCTGCTTTTAATATGCTCTCTTTATCTTTTGCTCTTGGCATTTTAATTATGATGTGTCTTGGTGTGGTCCTCTTTAGATTCCTATATTTTGGGGTTCTGTGTACTTCTTGGGCTTTTAAGTCAGTTTCTTTCACCATGTGGGGGAAGTTTTCAGTCACTATTTCTTCAAGTAGGTTTTCATTACCTTGCTCTCTTTCTTTTTCTGGCACCCCAATAATTCAGATGTTGGCATGCTTGAGGTTGTCCCAGAGGCCCCTTACATTATCTTCAATTATCTGGATTCTTTTTGTTTCTTGCTTTTCCAGCCGAGTGGATTTTGCTTCTTTGTATTTCAAATCTTTGACTTGGTTCTTGTGGCCCTCTGGACTGCTTTTAGGCTTTGTGTAATATTTTTTATTTCAGTCAGTGTATACTTGATTTCTAGTTGGTCCTTTTTCATATCCGTGAGGGTCTCATTCATATCCTCAGAGGTGTTGTTCATTGTTTTGTAGGTCTCATTCATTTCCTTGTAAGTCTCATTCATTTTCTTGTAGGTCTCATTCATTTCCTGGTTGGTCTTGTTTATTTCCTCGTTGGTCTGGTTTATTTCCTCATAGTTCTCATTAAGTTCATCGGCCTTTTCTAGGAGCCTCTTGAAAAGCCTTATAACTGTGGTTTTGAACTCTATGTCTAGTCGTCTTTTTTCCTCCATTTCTTTCACACCTGATTTCTTTCCATGTCTCTGCATGGTGGCTGCTTTATGTGTAGATGTCCTCTAAGGGCAGTGGCTCAGCCTCCCCAGTTACTTGAGGTGGGTACTTTTACTGCAATCCTTTATGGGTTGTACAGTATTTTTAAATTTAAGCCCAGCTTGTTGTTGTTAGCCCTAGGAGCCTTTGACCTCCAGGTCAATTGGCTATGAAGGGAGACTGTGTTCAGGTTGGATGGGCGGAGACTCTGAGCTGAGCAGGCAGCCTCAGTGTTAGCTACGTCCTATGCAGCGCTTGCGTGCGCAGGTCTCTGTTGGGTGGTAATTGTTGTAGACACCTCCAAGAGAAAGCCACTAGTCTCTACCCCTTGCCAGACAACTCTGCCTCTCCCCAAATGAGTCTTCACACCCAAAGTCTCGCCCAGGGTTGTAAAACAAAGCAGTCCAGTGGTCTCCAGGACCAGGGAGCAAGTTGCCCATCTGTGCTGTCACACAGTTTACGCACGCAAACTGCTTTTCCAAGCAACCCGGTTTCTCCTCAGACTAGGAGACCTCTGCTGCGCCCGGCTTCCAGGGTGCGTCTCCCGGACCTCGGACCTTGCCTGGCACTGGGGAATCTGTGCAGTGGGACGTCTCCACGTACCCTGGATCTCAGACTTCGCCTGGCGCTGGGGAATCCGTGCAGTGGGATGTCTCCGCCCTCCCCGTTGGCGAAATCCAGCCGGGGTTGCTGCTCCAGCCCTACACCTGTGCACGTGGCGGCTCCTAACCTCTGTTTCCACGTGTATCTTCAAGGCTGCGCTCCCGCCACTCTTCTGAGTCTCAGTGTCCCACCTTTACTTTTATTTGTGGAGTTTTCACTCAGTCAGCTGTCCGGTGATTCTGGATGATGTTTGTTTTGTTGTTATGTTGTAGGTTTTGAATTGTTGCGCGGGACAGAACAATAAGTGTTTACCTATGCCGCCATCTTGGTTCTCTCCCAGATCCTTTTTTATGTCTTTGATATTCTCACTAATTTCTTTGAAATTCTCACAGAAATCCTTGAAATTCTCGCTAAGTTCCTTGACGTTCTCACTAAGATCATTGAAATCTCTCATTAAGATCCTTGAGCATCCTTATAACCATTGGTTTGAATTCTGCACCTAGTAGTTTGCTTGCTTTAATTTAATTTAGTTTTTTTTCTGGAGATTTCTTCTTTTCTTTCATATGTGATGTGTTTTTTTGTCTCTACATTTTGGCTCCTTCCCCATGTTTGTTTCCCATGAATTAGGGAGACCATCTATGTCTTCTGGAATTGATAGGCCTTGTGTAGTAGGTGTCTTGCAGGGCCTAGTGGCTCCGCCTCCCCAGTCATCTGAGCTGAACACTCTAGGTATGCCCCTGTGCAGGCTATGTGCACTGTCTTATTGCAGTTGAGCTTTATTATGTTACTTTAAAATGTAGAATGTACAGATCTGCTATACTCTTAAATTTATTATTTTATCAATTAACAAGTATTACATTTTGTAAAATGTAAGCACAATTTTCAATACATGTCAGGATTTAACTTTTTACAGTAAAACAACATCATAATAGATATTTTTTTTCTTTTAATCCAGGAAAATGTTTGAAGAAAGTATTACTGAATTGAAATGGCTGCAATGATATGTGATTAATTTTAATAAACATACTAATTCTTGGGCATTTATATGATGAATATATTTCCCTTTAAAGTAGTTATTAGGTGGATAGGGTAATAATGTGAATTTTGTAATCAAAGAAAACATAATTTCAAGGGAAACATCAAAAGTGCTTTATTCAGAGTAATGTCCCATCACTAGCTACACATTTTACCCATCTGTCAGGTAATTTGTGGATACCATCCCAATAGAACTTTTCTTGTTTTGAAGCAAACCATTCAGAGACCCAATTTTCCACTTCTTCATGTGTTTTGAAGTGCTGCTCACAAAGTGCATGTGCCATTGATTAGAACAAGTGATAATCTGAAGGAGCAAGGTCCGGTGAATACAGCGGGTGGGTTAATACTTCCTAGACAAGATCTTTTTATGTGTCTTTAACTGGTTTTGAAGTGTGTGGTGGTGTGTCATCATGAAGCAAAATTACTTTACCATGTCTTCTGACACATTCTGGTCGTCTCAGGAGCAAAGCATGGTTCAAATTGATTATTTGTTCTCGATAGCAATCAGTATTAATGGTTTCACCTAGTTTTAGAAGCTCATAAAACACCACACATTCCTGATCCCACCAAATGCAGAGCATTGACTTCTTTCTGAAGCGACTTGGTCTTGCAGTCGATGTTGACGGTTGACCTGGATCAACCCATGATTTTATGCATTTGGGATTATCAAAATAAATCCACTTTTCATTGCCAGTCACAATTCGATGCAAAAAAAGACTTTATTTTGTGCCATTGAAGCAACATTTTACTGATGACTTTTCAGTTTTCCATTTGTCTTTCATTCAGTTGATGTAGTATGCGTTTTTCTTCCTTTAAAAAGTTTCCCATTGCTTATAAACTATTGGAAATAGTTTGCTGAACAACATTTAATCTTCCTGCGAGTTGTTTTTGAGTTTGACATGCATCTTCATCCAATAATGCTTGTAATTGTTGGTCTTCAAACTTTTTTGGTTGACCTGGACGTTCTTTTTCTTTCACATTGAAATCATCATTTTTAAAGCATTTAAACCAGCGTTCACAAGTATCTTGAGATGGAGCATGTTTACCATAAGCTTCCTGAAGTATTCAGCAGCATTTTACTTCAAAATAAAGTAATTAATTAAAACTTCCCACAAATGCTCTTTTTATTTGCCATGAAATTTGACATTTTTAAGTGTAAGAATATTTATGATGTTAACACTTTCAGCAAATTCAGCATATGAAATTTTGAAGCTTGTTGTCAATACAACAAAATAGCATACATATCAAATTGCATATATATATATCAACATATGTGTAATTCCATCTATTGAAAAAATTCACATTATTAACTGGTACACATGTTACAACTCAAAATATTTAGGTAAGCTCTCGTATAGTACATATATTTAAATATCCATAATGGTGAAAAAGATATTTGTCCCTTGAGAGCCAATTTAATTTTGAAAACATCTCAGAATTATCTAGAGGCAAGTGTTAGAAATAAATTTGATGATCAAGCTGAATATTAGAGTCTGAGCCTGAAATAAATCTCAAATATGAAAACAAATTGGTTGCACAGCTTATAACCTCTTTTATGGTAACTTCTCCTCCAAAAAGAACCCATAAAATAATTTTTGAAATGCCAGCATTTTTTAAAGTAGATTCCTAAAAATAAACCCTTATTAAATGTAGAAGTTTTAATATAATACTTAAAATCTATTTGTATAAATACCTTGTGATAGCAGGAAAAAATGCTAGTGGAATTAAAGGACATAGACATTAATCAAAGAAAACCTACTGAAGAAAAATAATTTTTAAAAACACTTGGTACTTCTAATAGTACTTCTAAAATAATTCATACTCCCTATAATTTGCTTATACAACTAACATATATAGTAGCTATACTTTTATTTATAATAAAGAAATTATATTCTGATAGTACATAAATTTCTTCTATATAAAACATAATTTTAAGTATGAAAAAGAGTGGTAGTTTAACAAACTATTATTACATGTAACTGCTCTGTTGTAGATATGTATTTCTGCCTTTAACTTATTAGATGTTCTAATTATATAAAGAAAACCATTTTAAAGTTATTTAACCATACGTTAAATATTTAAATATTGTTAATAATTCCCAACCACCTGTGTAATTTAACTTCTCTCACTCTAAGTCATGACCATTTTGAATTGCTTGCATTTCCCTGTTATTTGAATGTGAGTTTCCCTCTCCACCTGACAAGTCCTACTTATTTTTCAAGTCTTAAGTCTAACATTACTTACCCTGTGGGACTATAACAAATCTCTCAAATAGATTTATTATCTTCTTCTCTAAAACTACATAATCCCCCCCCCGAGATATGTGATCAATACCGGGACCCCACCAGCAGGCGAGGGGACCCCAAGGCAGGTGCTGGGCATGGAGGCCATGGGGCATAGACTACAAAGGAGACAGAACTGAACCTCACATCACCCTGCTTGGCCCCGGAGGATGGCTGGTTAGCAGGAGACAGGTAAGTTTCCTCAGGGAAGGAACAACCTAAGACAGGCATAGTCACAGAGGGGCCAACAGGAGAGAACTAAAAGGGGGGGGGGCACAGACCCTCACCTACTAACTGTGCAGGGGCCTGAACTCTCACCCCTTCTGAGGGAGGTCTTCTGCTGCCACGGCTGCTTCGCTTCCCATGCACAGCGCAAATCGAGACTCAGGTTGCAGAAAGAGAGTTGACCAGCAACAGCTGCTCTATATCTAAATTTAGTCTAGTACCAGGAATGCTCAGGACCTACTGAAGAATGCAAATAATCCTTTCCACTAACATTTACAGGGTAAACTAATATTTTCACTTGAGTATTAAAATTGACAGTAAAATAGTAATCAAGTTTTCAGTTTAATTTAAATTGGCCAAGTGAAATAAGTGAATACTCAAGAAAACTTAAGTGTACTGGACAAAAAGCTGTTCCTAAAACATTAACTAAAATATCTATTAGTAGTTCATCTCACTGTAAAATTGCCTAACATCCGAAGAACCTAAAGCAGTCAGATTTGTGTGGAAAAATTAAAATTAAAAATTACCAAGACTGCAATCTAAAATTTTCAAAAGCCCCCATTAATAAAAAAAAGGGGGGGGGGAGATCGTGGGGTAATATCATGTAAGGAAAAATATCCTGTAAGTAAAATACATCTAGAAAATTCTTACTTCAGAAAAATAAGTTCCATTTGTAATGCCAACAGCAGGACACCCATGAAAAACATACATGATGTCAAAATAAGCCAAAGGAAAATCATTTGGGCAAAAATAAAAAGAATCCCAAGTTTTATTTGCAGAGAGGATCCCTTTGTTAACTTTCGGTCGAGAATGTTTTTGTGTGTTTTCAGAGAACAACTCCAAGACCACGTGGGTTCCTATAACAGTGAGAATCTGACGGGTCTGTTCCAGTCACGAGGCCAGTCCAGAGATGGGGGACACTGACAACACCTTGCCATGCTAGCAGTCGGCAGCTGTGCATTGCTGCAGGCGGCCCAGGATCAAATCAGAGAGTATGAAACTTGCATTGCCACGATGTGTCCACCATCTGGATACCATTGCTGACATATACACATAAAGAACTATTTGACATTGAAACTGGGACTCGGAACAGTTGGACATTGAAACTGAGACTCAAACATTTTTTGTTCTTATACATTTATTTCTAGTGTGCAGATGCAAGATATTTTTGAAGGGGAGAGCGATTGATATAGAGGCAGGGAGGCATTGAATAGGCTGTCAAGCTACAGGGGGAAGGCTGGGAAGGGTTGTGGGGGGTGCTGTGGGAGATCAACCAAAGGACTTGTATGTATGTATGCATGTGAGCAAACCAGTGGATGCAAGACACTGGGGCGGGGGAACAGGTGGGGACATGTGCTGGAGGGTAGGGGAGGCTGGGGGGAGGACAATGAGGGGAAAAAAGGAAAACATATGTACTACTATTAAATCTAAGGTATACTGTAAAAAAAATATAAAAAATATATATTTAAAAAAATAAAACTACATAATTTCATGTGCATACCTCTACCATCATACATAGCTACAGACTAATTGTTTGCATGTCTGTCTAGTCTCTATACCTAGAGTACTTTCAAACAGAGTTCTGTCTTCCCAACTTTGTATCCCAACTACCAACATAGCGTCTGGCCCATAGTAAACATTTTATACATAGAATAAATAATTGAAAGAGATTTTCTCTAGCAACTCAATAATGTTCACAAACTTGTAATACTTATGAACCTTTCATTTTGTCCTTCCATGTAGCATCATTATAAAACTCTGAAAAAGACCATTTGAATAGTCTATCTACAGTGCAATTTTCCAAATATGTGGATGTTTTGGACCATAATTTGCAATAATATGCTTATTTTTAACACAATTCTTAAAAATAATTTTTAGTTCTTAAAATATTATATTGCTGGGCAACTGGTTTCTTAATGAGGACACTATTCATTTATTCATTCACCAAATGTTGATTGAGAACACAAATATGTAGGTTTTTGTCTTATAATCTTTTATATCTTAAAGTGATTTATTTCCTTTGTCATTTTATATGTTATTATATCTAAACCTAACCGCATAAGGAAAAGGGCAAATATTACCCTGTTTAATTCCAGGGACTTTTCTAATATAATTTGAGCAGTAAGATAAAAGTAATTTTTATGACTGTTTGTTGCATAAAATAAACAATGATTTTTAATGGAATTTCTTTCTTCTTCTTCTTCTTTTTTTTTTTTAGAATTTAGGGCCATCTTAGCCTATTAAAGAAGTCAAAATCCTCTCTGTTGTACTGGAATAGATCTATTCAGTTCCTAGTTAATAATTTTGTTAAGAAAACATTTTATGAATCATTTACTATTATGAAAGCAATATTTTCAAAATCATTTCTTTGAAAAATATTCCCTTTTGGACCTGAATTCCATACCCAAAATTTTTAAAAAGGTAAACATTACTTCTCTTCCATATTGACAAATTTGCATCAACATGTATACTATAGTGTACTATATATATAGTGTACTGTATATATAGTGTACTATATAAATATACTATAATAATGAATATATAGCTTTTAAGAAATTAAATATATTATTTAAATTCATAAAACAGATATTTTAGGGACATAATTCTTCACATAAAATTGTTTTAAGGAGATATTTCTTTGAATTATAATGTGTAATGTGATTTATTTTTCTATTTTTGACTTCTATACAAATATCTAGTAAATAAAATTTTCCAGAAAGAACTACTAATATTGCCCCCTGCAATTGCTCAGTCTTCATGTAGTCACAATAGTCATCCCTGAAAAAGGAATGCAAAACAAGGAAAAGAAAAGGAGGGCAGCCAAAACCAGCTTGGCTCAGTGGATAGAGCATCGGCCTATGGACTGAAGTGTCCCGGGTTTGATTCCAGTCAAGGGCATGTACCTTGGTTGCAGGCACATCCCCAGTAGGGGGTGTGAAGGAGGCAGCTGGTCGATGTTTCTCTCTCATTGATGTTTCTGACTTTCTATCCCTCTCTCTTCCTCTCTGTAAAAAATCAGTAAAACATATTTAAAGAAAAGAAAAGGAGGACAAATTTGACATGCAAGAGAAGTGAAATAACAGAAAGCAGAGATCATGCAACATTAGGCAGAAAGAATAGGAAAAGTTTGAGAAGGTGGGGAGGGAATAGTAAGCAGCAGATATTCTATTGAATAAAAATAATAGGACCACCAAGAAGTGGTCAACAAGGGAAGTGGTCTGTATTCTGACAATTTCAGTAATTTTTTTTAAAGCAGGGCTGCTGCTGTTATGCATGTGGTAGGGAAGATAAGTGAAGACTAGCCAAGGGAGAAAATTAATTTCAATATTTTGTTAGGTTCTACAGATGGGCTTAAGGAACTAAAAATTAGTGAACAGCTGTTATGTGCCAGACATTGTATAAAATATTTCTTAATAGTTAGACTTTCACAAAATTTCCCCCCGAATTACTTCTAAATTAAGAAGAGGATGAAATTTGTTCCAAGGGAGAACTGGAAATAACTTTATAGAATGTAATTGAAATACCTTTATAGAGTGTAAAATCTCTAGTACTTTTTCTTACAAGTGCCTGCTAATTTTCATTTTTATTCCACAGTATATGTATGACTACTTTAAGGTAAAAATAATGATTAAAATTTTTCAGCACTGAGCAGAAGCAACAAGAAAAATGTGAGCAGCCGAGACCGGTTTGGCTCAGTGGATAGAGCGTCGGACTGAGGACTGAAGGGTCCTGGGTTCGATTCTGGTCAAGGGCATGTACCTTGGCTGCGGGCACATCCCAAGTAGGGGGTGTGCAAGAGGCAGCTGATCGATGTTTCTCTCTCATCGATGTTTCTGACTTTCTATCCCTCTCCCTTCCGCTCTGTAAAAAATCAATAAAATATATTTTTTAAAAATGTGAGCATACATTTCACATTCTTAAGTGCAGAAATATGAGATTTTTAGGAATATATATATATATATATATATATCCTGTCTAATAAAAGAGAAACATGCAAATTGACCATACCTCCACTATGCTCACCAGCCAGTCAGACCAAGTATGCACATTTACTCAACCAATAGCAGGAGATGGGTAAGATTCCTCAGGAAAGGAACAATCTAAGATAGGCACAGTTGCAGAGGGGCAATCAGGAGAGAACCTGGAGGTCAACAGAGTGAGGCATGGACCTTCACCCCCCTAACCTTGCAGGGGTCTGAACTCTCACCCCTTCTGAGGGAAGTCTCCTGCCCCCATGGCTGTTTTGCCACCCATGCTCACCTCAGATTGGGACCCAGGTAACAGACAGAAACTTGGCCGACAGCAGCTGACCTATATCAAAATCCTGCCTAGCAACATGAATGCTCAGGGCCTACTCAAGAATGCAAATAATCCTTTCCACTAATATTTACAGGGTAAACTAAGATTATTGTTTGAGTATTAAATTTGACAGTAAAATAGTAATCAAATATTCAAATTAATTTAAATTGGCTAATTGAAATAAGTGAATACTCAAGAAAATTTAATTGTACTGGACAAAAATCTGTTCCTAAAATATTAACTAAAATTTCTATTGGTAGTTCATCTCATTGTAAAATTGCTTAACATGAAATGAGCCTAAAGCAGTCATATTTTTGTGCAAAAATTAAAATTTAAAGTTATCAAGACTGCACTATAAAATTTCCAAAAGCCTACATTAATCAAAAAAAGGGGAGATAGTAGGGTAATATCATGTAAGAAAAAATATCCTGTAAGTAAATTATATCAAGAAAATTTTTACTTCAGAAATTAATTTCCATTTGTAATACTAACAGCAAGACACCCATGAAAAACACACATGATGTCAAAATAAGCCAAAGGAAATCATTTGGGCAAAAATAAAAAGGATTCCAATCAAATTTATAGAAAAGATTCCTTTATTAACTTTTGGTTGAGTATGTATATTTTCAGAAAACAACTCAAGACCATATGGATTCCTATAACAGAGAGGAATTGACAGGTCTGCTCCAACCACAAAGACAAGAGGAGAAACAATCCAGAGATGGAAGACTCTGATGATGATTTGCCATGCTAGCAATCAGCAGCTGTGTGTCACTGCAGCTTGTCCAGGACCAAACCAGAGAGGGTGGGACCTGCATTGCCACCATTTGTCTACCATCCAGATATCATTGCTGACATGTACATATAAGGAACTATTTGACATTGAAACTGGGACTCAGAACTGTTGGACATTGAAATTGAGACTCAAATATTTTTTATTCTTATATGTTTATTTCTAGTATGCAGATGCAAGATTTTTTAAAGAAAAGAAATGGGGGGAAAAGATATAGAGGCAAAAAAGCATTGAACAGAATTTCAAATTATAGTGGGAAGGCCGGGGAGATTAAGGGATCAACCAAAGGACTTGTATGCATGCATATAAGCATAACCAATGGATACAAGACACAAGGCAGGTGAGTGCATGTGTTGAGGGGTAGGAGAGGTGAATGGGGGAAAAAAGGAAACATATGTACTCCTATTTGTAATACTTTAAACAATAAAAAATCTAAAAACAAGCAAACAAATTAACCCAACCAAGATGGTGGCAGTCTCAGAGCTGGAGCAAGCAGGAGGTTTAGGTTGCCCCCAGCAATGGAAGAAGCCAGGCTTCCTGTCCACCCTGGCTGGCCCTAACCTCTGCTCAAGGTTACAAAGTTTCAATTATAGAAGATAAATAAATCCCAGACACCTGCTTCCAGCCTGCCCTGGCCTCCACTCAAGGTAGTGCTGAAAAAAAAAAAAAAAAGAAAAATGAAAAAAGAAAAAAGGAAAAAAGGAGGAGCTGGGAGCTTGGGTAGCCAGGGCTGGGGCCAGCCTGAAAATAGCCATCAGCCCCTCACCCAGGCTAGCCAGGCACCCCAGTTGGGACCCCCACCCTGAAGGGACTGTGGCCAGCCTGCAAATATCCCTCAGGCACCCCAGTGGGACCCCCACCCTAATCTGAGACACACTTCAGGGCAAACCAGCTGCCCCCTCCCATGCACCAGGCCTTTATCTATACTAATAAAAGGATAATATGCTAATTAGATTGGAAGACCTTCCAGGAGACCTTCTGGACATTCTTCTGGTGGTGGGCCGAGGTAGAGGTGGTTAGAGGCCAAGAGGGAAGGGAAGTTGTGGGTGAGCAAGCCAGGATGGGGCAACAGTTGTGGATGATCATGCTGGTGGGGGGTGGGATTGTTGGGGGTAAGCAGACCAGCAGGGAGGCAGGTGGAGGTGAGCAGGACATCAGTGGAGGTCAGTTGGAGGTGATCAGGTCAGCAGGGAAGGGCAGTTTGGAGTGAGTAGGCCAGCAGGGAAGCAGTCGGGGGAAAGCACACTGGCACCGTGGGCAGTTGGGTGTGATCAGGCTGGTGGTGGTGGTGGTGGTGGTGGTGGAGATTTGGGGGAAAGCAGACTGGCAGGCAGAATGGTTAGGGACAATCAGGCAGACAGGCAGGTGAGTGGTTAGGAGCCTGCAGTCCTGGATTGCAAGAGGAATGTCCAACTGCCAGTTTAGGTCCGATTCCAGTAAACCAGCAGTAGGACATCCTTTGAGGGGTCCCAGACTGGAGACGGTGCAGGCTGCCTGGTGCATGAATTTTGTGCACCAGCCACTAGTGTGTGTGTGTGTGTGTGTGTGTGTGTGTGTGTGTGTGTGTATACTTAACTGATAGATATGCTAAAATGTTTTCAATATTATATCTATTTTACAAATGAGAGCACCATAATTAATAAGTGAAAAACAGATTTTGACTGTCTTTAAAACCCAAAGTATCTCTTTTTTCTATGATGTCTATATCTCCAGTAGTTACCTTAGACAATGTCTCTATTTTTTTTTGTTAAACCCCCAGAGCAAGAAATTTCAACTACATCATACTCACATTCCACAGTCTATATTTCAGTCTATGTTTTATTTTTCTGTTTTTATTGTCTAAAGTTTTATGTATGTCTCCTTCTTCCCTAATTGACCCCCCTCAACCATTCCCACCCCAGGCAAGCCCCAATTGCCCCAGTGTCTGTGTCCATTGGTTATGCTAATATGCCTGCATACACATCCTTTGGTTGCTCTCTAACCACCCACCTCTCCTGCCATTTGTCTCTGGATCTATTTTTGTTCATTAAATTATGTTGATCATTATATCCCACATCTGAGTGAGATCATGTGATTATATCTTTCTTCAATTAGTTAATTTCACTTAACATGATTCTCTCCAGTTCTATTCATACTGTTGCAAATGGTAAGTTTCTTCTTTTTTTATAGCAGTGTAGATGTACCATAGTTCTTTAATCCACTCACCTACTGATGGGCACTTACATTGTTTCCAAATCATAGCTACAGTAAATTGTGCTGCTATGAACATAGGGATGCATATATTTTTTCGGATTGGTGTTTCTGGTTTCTTGGGATATTTATTGTCCCTGAAGTGGGATTACTAGGTCAAATGGGAATTCCATTTTTAACTTTCTGAGGAAACTCCATACTGTTCTCCACAGTGGCTGCACCAGTCTGCATTCCCATCAGCAGTGCACGAGAGTTCCTTTTTATCCACATCCTCACCAACACTTGTCATTTGTTGATTTGTTGATGATAGCCATTCTGACAGGTGTGAGATGGTACCTCATTGTTGTTCTGATTTGCATCTCTCAGATGATCAGTGACTCTGAGCATGTCTTCATATGTCTCAGTGCCTTCTGTGTGTCCTCTTTTGAAAAGTGTCTACTTAGGTTCTTTGCCAATTTTTTTATGGGATTGTTTATCTTCCTTTTGTTAAAATGTATCAGTTCCCTATACATTTTGGAGATTAAACCCTTGGCAAATATATTTTGCTGTGCAGAAGTTTTTATTTTGATATAGTTCTATTTGTTGACTTTTTTTTCTTAATTTCCATTGCCCTAGAAGCTGTATCGGTAAAGATATTGCTATGATGTATGTCCTATTTTTTGCTACCTGTGGAGTTGTCTAAGATTTTATGGTTTATTATCTTAAATTTTAAGTCCTTTAACCATTTTTAGTTTTTTTTTATGTATGGTATAAGTTGGTGGTCTAGTTTCATTTTTTTACATATATCTGACCAAATTTCCCTAGTAATCCCACTTTTAGGGATATCCCAAGAAACCAGAAACACCAATCCAAAAATATATGCACGCTATGTTTATAGCAGCACCATTTATTGAAGAAACTGTCTTGACTCCATTGTACTCTCTTACCTCCTTTGTCAAATATTTATTGAGCATATGGCTAGGTCAATTTCTGGGTTCTTTGTTCTGTTCCATTCATCTATTTGTCTGTTCTTGTGCTAGTACCAGGAAATTTTGAGAACTGTGGCTTGGTAATATAACTTGATATCTGGTATTGTGGTCCTTCCAACTTTGTTCTTCTTTCTCAGCATTTCTGTGGCTATTTGGGGTCTTTTTTTTTATTCCAAGTGAATTTTTGCATAGTTTGTTCTAGATCTTTGAAATACGCTGTTGGTATTTTAATGGCGATTGCATTGAATCTGTAGATTGCTTTGGCTAGTATGGATCTTTTAATAATGTTGATTCTACCAATCCATGAACATGGTATGATCTTCCATTTGTTTATATCTTCCTCTACCTCTTTTTTTAATGTCTTGTAGTTTCCTGAGTCCAGGTCTTTTACCTTCTTTGTTAAGTTCATTCCTAGATATATTAATTTTTTCAGTCTATGTCTTTTTAGTAAACAATAAATGGATCTTCCAACCATAGTCTCAAAAGTTTCTCTGCTTTTTCTTAGCAGGTCTTGCCTATAAACACTGATCAGATGCAAGTCTCTTTGTGTCCCATCAGAGTAAATCTAGTTTGGTATTCTAGCAGAATAGCAAAATCTTTGTTTGTTATACACTTATCTTCATTTACCAAGTGCAGAACTATTAAAATATATATTCTCAGTATGCATGTGAAAATTCCTTTAAAATTTTAATAAAAGCACCTCGCAATGCAAATTTTTCATGTCTCTTTTTTTACTTTATCCATCAAGATCAGTGTCCTGCAATTTACATGTGAATTGTGAATAAATTATAAAGATTCACTCTCCACACATTTACAAAATCATATCACCTCTTCCCTTCTCTTACATGCATACTGTTTCCAAGTACAGCAGTGTGTTTACTAAGGCAAAAATCTGCACCTGTGACCATTTACAAAAATCATATATTGGTATGTACCAAAAATCAGAATATTCATGAGTTGTGCATGATATCTTTTCAAAACTAATGCAAACTTAGAGGCTGTAAAAAAAAAAGGCCCATTATTTGCATGTATAATTCTGTCAAAGAAATACACAGTTTGGCCTTTCCTTATCCTTTGTAGGTACCATTTTCAGGATGAGATGCTTTTGTCAAAGGTAAGATAGGAAAATAAAAGCTATGTCTACCAGTCTATATTCACACAGCTTTCTCTCATCAGTATTCTGAAGGATTTTTTCCCCTTGAAATATTCCTGTCACTGTTCACATTTTAACACCCAGCCATCAACTTTTCCATAAATATAATCACACCAGGAGCTTCTTCATCTTCATGAGTCAAAAGGAAAATGTAAAAGATGTACACTTCATTACATATTAATATTCTACAAAATTCACAATGGAATTTTACAACATTTGGAGATAATTCTTTTCTAAGACTGGTTCAATATGGGTTGTTCAGATGTGCAAATTTGCAGCTTTGTGTTTTATTTTAATCTTAATTTTTTAAAATCAGATTATCTCTTTTTCTATGATCTCTATCTACCCAGAAGCTACCTTAGACAATGTCTCTATTTCCTTTTGTGAGATCCCCAGAGCAAGAATGATGGGGCAGGGACAGAAACTCAGCTGGGCAGAAAGCCTTGGATGCCTAGGAAGGGTTAGGAATGGGCAAAACTGGGAAAACACCCTCAGGGTAAGCTATCCTCCCCTAGCATATCACTGGTCATGTGATTTGGTTTGGATCCCACATTTTTCATCTCTGGTTAGTTGGTTTAGACACATCTGATCTTTCTCCCCCTAAAGAGAACATGTAGGTCTCAGCTGTGTTTTAGCTCCAGGCCCAGGAAGGCAGCAAAATCAGACAAGTGATGTCATGGCTGCCTCAGGACCTGCTACATTGACTAATGATCCCCTACCCTGGCACTGACCAATCAGTGGAGACCACCACCTTAAAATAATACTTTTGGAAAGCTGATAAATATTCTATTAAGACCTTTCCCTGAGACATCTCCTAAGATCTCGACCTGCAAGAAAGAGATAACTACCCTCAGGACAAAGGACCTAGTGTGTACTCTCCCCCCACAGAGCACCCTGTGCACATATCCCCCACAGGTACATATCCCCCAAACTCTAAGGGACCCTAGGAGACTTGAAACCAGAGGGGCAGTAATCACAGCCGCTTGTCCCAGGATAACCCTGGGATCTGTTGCCAAAGTCCTCAATTCTCTGTGTAGCCCTTCCCTTTGGATATCCTCATTTCCCATCCCCCTTTCCTTAAATAAATTCAATTTTCTTTACTTACCATCTGAAATGGCTATTTAACCTGCCTAAGCACCACAAACTTTAACCTCTCACTTTTTTGTGCTATAGAAAAATAAGTGTATAATTATGAAAAGAAGATATAAAATGCAAAATAAATATTGTAACATGTTATCCCAATAGGTAGGATTCAAGGAGGAAGATAAGGAGGGAATATTTATTGAGTTCTTACAATGCCCATGCACTGACATTGTTTTTAGTTAATGATAGGTTATTAACTAGATGCCTAGTGCATGAAATTCATACACTGGGGAATATGGGGTCCTCAGCCCAGCCTGAACCCCCTGGCAACCCGGGACCCCACTGAGGGATGTCCAAATGCTGGTTTAGGCCTGATCCCAGTGCTTATTTCATCCACCAAGATCACAGTGTTAGCAGGATCAAGCCTAAACCAGCAGTCGGACATCCCTCTCACAATCTGGGACCGCTGGCTTCTAACCACTTGCCTGCCTGCCTGATTGTCTCTAGCCACTTGCCTGCCATATCACCTCTTACTGCTCGCCTGCCTGCCTGATTGCCCCAACAACCTCTGCCTCGGCCTCCACCACTGCGGCTTCATCTGGAAGGATGTCCAAAATGACATTCGGAAGGTCACTCAGCTGTGTGACCTAATTAGCTTATTATGCTTTTATTATTATAGATTACTACATATTACTATAGATAACTATAGGTTTATTAGGTTGGTACTATATTTATTCCCATTTTACAAATAAGGAAACTGAAATGGTGCTAAACAGTAGTGGACCTGGTAATGTATTACAAGTATGGTGGTCCCAGAGCTCAGATTTCTAACCATATAAATACAATTAAACTGTAAGCATCACCCAAAGGGAAATTATTACCGTTAGGAGGTGGTATGAGAAGGAAGATACAGAAAATCAATTTATCATGTTTGCACCTAATTTATCTTTTTTATATTTGAGACATTTCACCAAATCCCTTTATCTGAGATGACAAGGAAGAGAGAAGATGAAAATGTATAAAAATTAAAACATACTATTAAATACTGGAGTATGTTTAGTTATATAACTATTTTTTTTTGTCAAATGAAAGTTAACACATGGTTCATAGAAAATTGGAAAAATATATAAACATACAAAAAATCATGATAATCTGATAACACCTTACTTTAAAAAAAGTAAGATGTGTGGCATCCTGATTATTTTCTGAAGGTATGAATTGTCTTTGATGGAATTTAAATAAAACAGAGTCTGAAAGTAGGGATCCAATAGTTTTTATACTTTGGAATTTAATAAAAAATGTTAATTCAGTTTACTGGGATTGCATCAGTTAATAAGACTATATGCTTTCAAGTGTTCGATTCTACAATACATAATCTATATATGCATTATAAACCCACCACTCAGTCAAATACTTTGAAAATCTACTGAAAGCTAGAGAAATGTTCTGTTATACAGTATTTTGAATATAACATCATTTATAATACCTCTCATATCTACATGCAGCTAATAATCTCTGATCCAGATAATAAAAAGCTTTGCCCTCAGACTCTGCAATTGCAGCCTGGGATACTGCCAATATTCAGTGCTATTATTTTGACAATAAAGCGATAATGGACAGAGTTTTTAATGTTTCCAAGAACATAGTTTTTGTCAAATATGGATATTTATACTATCATCTCTATATGAAAGTTAGAAGAAAGGAAGTGTGATGCTAAGAAAATAGTAGTTTCAATTTAAAATTTATCTTTGATTACTTCAACAATTTGTTTCAAACGTGATGTTTTCAACAAACTGACCTATTTCAGAGGGAAGGAGGAATGGAAAGAGATTAACCAAAGAACTTATATGCATAACCCATGGACATAGACAATAGGGTGGTGAAGGCTTAGGGAGGGGAAGATGTGGGAGGGGGAAGGGAATTAATAGGGGGAAAAAGGGGACATCTGTAATACTCTCAACAATAAAGATAAATCCTTTTTAAATGTGGTAATATGTAATATGTTCTCATTGTATAAAATAAGTTAACAATGTAGAAAAGTGAAAAAATTCTAAATACTCCACAAATGAATGATAAATTTTATTGTAATTATGTTAATTTATTTTTAGACATAAATCATTGAAATTATCCTAATATATAAAAACACTGGGACTGTCATAACTGGAGGCTGGATCAATCAGAAGTCAGTCCTGCAGTCAGCAGTCGGTTGCCATGGTGACCCATCGCTGACTGCTGAGGGAGCTGTGAATCAGGCTTGGAGAGAGACCTGAAGAAAGAAGCAGGGTCTGATCTGTAGCCTGTGTGGCAGCTGTTGTTCAGCACTTGCCTCTCTCTTTCTCTCCCAGCTGGGCCAGCAGCCACACCTCCATTTCTCTTCAGGCCTCCACTGGGGTTGCTGATCAGCCCCACCTTTCTGATCAGTACCCTTTGATAGGCCCAGAGACACTGACCAATCAGAACCAAATCTGGGTGAAGTGTGAGGAGCCAATGGCTGCCTAGGAGACAGAGCTTTTGAACCTGACTGGCATAGAAACTGACCAATCAGAAACAAATTTTCCAGCAGGGGAATAGCAGTTGGGAGTGATCATGCCATCAGGGGACAGCAGTTAAGGGCAAGATCAGGCTGGCAGGGGAGGGTATTGGGGGTGAGATTAGGCCAGCAAGGGAGGGCAGTTGGGGGCAACTTAGCCAGCAAGGGAGGGCAGTTGGGGGCAAGATAAGGCTGGCAGGGGATGGAAGTTAGGGGTGATCAGGCAGGCAGAGGCAATTGGGGGTTGGATCAGGCTAGAAGGGGAGAAAGGTTGGGGGCAAGATCAGGTTGGCAAGGGAGGGTAATTAAGGGTGATCTGGCAGGCAGGTAGAGACAGTTAGGTGCAATTAGGCAGGCAGGCAGGCAGGTGAGCAATTAGGAGATAGCAGTCCCAGATTGTGAGAGGGATGTCAGACATCCCCCAAGGGGTTCCTGATTGGCGAGAGTGCAGGCTGGGCTGAGGGAACCTCCCCTCGGGTGCACAAATTTTGTGTCCTGGGCCACTAGTATTTTATAAGAAAAGATAATGACAAATGATTACATGACACTCACTGTTCTGAACATTTTACATGTGTTAACTCATTTTATTCTGCCAACATATCAAGAGGTAGGTACGGTTACTAGTTCCATTGCACCGAATAAGAAGCAGAAAGTCTTTAATTTCCTTATGAGCTTACCTCTACGGACCACCAGAGCAAGGATTTAAAGGCTGTTTACTTAAAAAATCTGCCCTCTTAAACTACTGAGCCAGGCTTTTTTTTTTTTTTTTTAATCCTCACTTGACGATATTTTTCCATTCATTTTTAGAAAGAGTGGAAGAGGAAAAGACAGAGATAAATATCGATGTGAGAGAAATACATGGATTGGTTGCCTCCTGTAGGAGCCCCAACCAGTGCCTGGGCCTGGATGGAGCCTACAACCAAGTTATGTGCCCTTGACTGGAATTGTACAGCGGATCTTTCAGTCTTCAGGCCAATGTTCTATCCATTGAGCAAAACTGGCTAGAGAAATGCTGCTTTTTTTAAAAAAAAATTAAGATCTATTGGTGTAACATTGGTTAATAAGATTACATAGATTTCAAGTATACATTTCTATAGTACATGATCTGTATATCGAATTGTGTGCTCACTACCCAACGTTAAATCATCTACTATAACTTTTTACTACCTCTCACCACCCCTTCCCTCTGGTAAACACCATTCTGTTATCTGTGTCTATGAGTTTTTATTTATTTACTTATTTATTTATTTATTTATTTTTCTGTGCTCTGCATCCTTTTATTTATTTATTTATTGTATAGTAATTTTATTTATTTTTTTCTTTATTGTTCAGTTTATTAATTACATTGTTTCCCCTTTTTTATCCCCCTATATCTCCCATCCACCCTGTACCTATCCCACCCTCCACCCTCACCTCCCCCTCCCCAATGTCCTCTCCCATTGTTGCAGGATTTTTGTCCAATCTCTTGCTGTACTTCCCACAACCCTTTTCTCCCCAAGAATTGTCAGTGCATTCCCTCTCTATGACCATGTTTCTGTTATAGTCACCAGTTTATCTTGTTCATCAGCCTATCAATTCACTTGAGTTTTATGTTCATTTGTTGATAGATGTGTATTTGTTGTTCATAATTTATATTTTTACCTTTTTCTTCTTCCTCTTCTTAAAGAATATCTTTCAGCATTTCATATAATACTGGTTTGGTGGTGATGAACTCCTTTAGCTTTTTCTTATCTGCGAAGCACTTTATCTGATCCTCAATTCTGAATGATAGCTTTGCTGGATAGCATAATCTTGGTTGTAGATTCTTGCTATTCATTATTTTGAATATTTCTTGCCACTCGCATCTGGCCTGCATCGTTTCTGTTGAGAAATCCGCTGACAATCGTATGGGTGCTCCCCTGTAGGTAACCAACTGTTTTTCTCTTGCTGCTTTTAATATTCTCTCTTTATCTTTTGCTCTTGGCATTTTAATTATGATATATCTTGGTGTGGTCCTCTTTAGATTCCTATATTTTGGGGTTCTGTATACTTCTTGGGCTTTTAAGTCAGTTTCTTTCACCAGGTGGGGGAAGTTTTCAGTCACTATTTCTTCAAGTAGGTTTTCATTAACTTGCTCTCTCTCTTTTTCTGGCACCCCAATAATTCGGATGCTGGCATGCTTGAGGTTGTCCCAGAGGCCCCTTACGCTATCTTCAATTATCTGAATTCTTTTTGTTTCTTGCTTTTCCAGCTGAGTGGATTTTGCTTCTTTGTATTTCAAATTTTTGACTTGGTTCTTGTGGCCCTCTGGACTGCTTTTAGGACTTTGTGTAATATTTTTTATTTCAGTCTGTGTATGCTTGATTTCTAGTTGATCCTTTTTTTTTATCCGTGAGGGTCTGGTTCGTATCCTCAGAGGCCTTGTTCATTTTCTTGAGGGTCTGATTCATTTGCTTGAGGTTCTCATTCATTTCCTTGTAATTCTCATTCATTTGCTGGTTGGTCTTGTTTATTTCCTGGTAATTCTCATTAAGTTGATCGGCCTTTTGTATGAGCCTCTTGAAAAGCCTTATAACCGTGGTTTTGAACTCTATGTCTTGTCGTCTTTTCTCCTCCATTTCTTTCACACCTGATTTCTTTCCATGTCCCTTCATGGTGGCTGCTTTATGTGGTGGATATCTTCAAAGGTGCAGTGGCTCAGCCTCCCCAGTTACCTGAGGTGGGTGCTCTTACTGCAATCCTTTATGGGTTGTATTCAGTATTTTTGAATTTAAACCCAGCTTGTTGTTGTTAGCCCTAGGAGGGTTTGACCTCCAGGCCAATTGGCTGTGAAGGGAGACTGTGTTCAGTTGGATGGGCGGAGTCTCTGAGCTGCGCAGGTAGCGTCAGCGTCAGCTGCGTCCTATGCATTGCTCGCGCGCGCAGGTCTCTGTTGGATGGGGATGGCTGCAGACACCTCCAAGAGAAAGCCGCTAGTCTCTTCCCCTTGCCAGACTACTCCGCCTTTCCCCAAATGTGCCTGCACACCAAAAGTCTAGCCCAGGATTGTAAAAATAAATGGTTTCCAGACCCAGGAGACAAGTTTCCAGGGGGCAAGTCGCGGGTTTGAGCGACCGTTTCGCGGAAACTCGCAGTTCAGCAGCCTCTGCCGCGCCCGGCTTCCAGGGTGCGTCCCCCGGACCTCGGCCGGACCTCGCCCAGCACTGGGGGATCCGGACAGTGGGACGGATCTCACCTCGTGCTGGGAAATCCGGGCAGTGGGATGGGCGTTGCTGCTTCAGCCCCAGCCTGTGCGCGCGAGACCAGGATGGCTCCTAACCTGTTTCCTTCTGAAAGACTGCGCTCCCGCCGCTTCTGAGTCTCAGTGTCCCACCTCCACTCCAGTTATTGTTTTCATTCAGCCAGCTTTCTGGCGATTCTGGGTGCTGTCTGTTCTGCTGTTATGTGGTAGTTCCTAAATCGTTGCATGGGGCAGAACAATAGGTGTTCACCTATGCCGCCATCTTTGCTTCTCCTGTGTCTATGAGTTTTTATTTGTTTGCCTACTGGCCCAGTGCATGAAATTTGTACACATTAAAAGGGGATTAATCAGAGGAAATATTTTAATATTGATATTTTCCCTTTCTCTATAATATAAATGTTAGAGATGAAAGAAAATTAGTAAAATGTATATGAAATTCTTCCTCCTCTCAGAGTCTGAGGCATGCCGGGATCCAGAATCAATCCCCCACCCACCAGTGCATGCCTTGAAATCACATGAGATCCAATCCATTCTTATTGTTGCAAATGGCAGTATTTTTTCTTATAGCAGAGTAGTATTCTATTGTATATTTCTGTCAGATCTACTTTATGCAATCATCTAGAAAAAGATGCTTAGGTTGTTTTCATGTTTTGACCACCATGAATAATGCTATAAAAAAGATAAGGGTGCAAATATCTTTGCAAACAGATATTTTCAAAATTTTCAGGTAGATACTCAGAAGAGAGGTTACTAGGTCCTATGGTAACTATATTCTTAAATTTTTTTTAGCAATCTCCATACTGTTGTCCATAGTAGCTATATCAGTTTGCATTTTGATCAGTAGTGAATGAGGGTTCTCTTTTCTCCACAACATCTCCAACACATTACTTTTGTTGGTAATATTCATTCTAACAGGTGTGACATAGTATTTCATTGCAGTTTTGATTTGCATCTCTCTAATAGCTAGTGAAATTGAGCATCTATAATAATAAAAGCATAATATGCTAATTAGACCAGATGTCCTTCAGGATGACCTTCTGGACGAAGCCCAGGCTGGGAGGAAAGCCCAGGTCCCAGGTGCAGCCAGAGGGAAGCCTGGGTCCCAGTTGCCAGAGGGAAGCTGGTGCCAGCATCAGGAGGAAGGAAGGCCTACTCTTGCATGAATTTGGTGCATTGGGCCTTGAGTCTTTTAATATATCTGTTGGCTATTGGTATGTCTTCTTGGGAAAAGTGTTTGTTCAGGTCCTCTTCCTATTTTTTTTTTAAATTTGGATTGTGTGTTTCTTTGGTGTTGAGTTGTATGAGTTCTTTATATATTTTGGATATAGTAGCTCTTGTTTACAAATATCTTTCCCTATTATGTTGGTTGTCTTTTTGTTTCATTGGCAGTTTCTTTTGCTTTGCAGAATCTTTTTAGTTTGATATAGTACTCTTCATTTATTTTTGTCTTTACTTCCCTTGCCTTTGCAGTCAAATTTATAAAATCCTCTCTAGACCTATGTCCATAAGTTTAGTACCTATATTTTCTTCTATATGATTTATTATTTCAGGTTTTATATTTAGGTTTTTTATACATTTTAGTTAATTTTTGTATATAAGGATTAAATGTAGTCTAGTTGCATACTTTTGAGTGTGGTTTTCCAATTTTATCAGGACCATTTATTTAAGAGGCTATTTTCCCCATTGTATGTTTTTGACTCATTTGTCCAAAAAGTATTTGCTCATATACCTATGGTTTTATCTTTGAGTTATCGATTCTGTTCTATTAGTCTGTATATGTTTTTCTCCCAAAACCATGCTGTTTTTGATTATCATTGTTTTGTATTATAATTTGAAGTCTTATAATGTGTACTTCCAGCTTTGTTCTTTTTTCTCAGGATTGTTTTGGCTATTCAGGGTCTTTTGTGGTCCATATAAACATGATGTGTTTTTTTGTTGTTATTCTATTTCATTAAAAAATGTCATTGGGATTTTGATGGGGATTGCATTAAATCTGTACATTGTTTTAGATAATATGGAGATTTTAACTATCTTGATTCTTTCAATTAAAATTCTTGATTCTTTCCATTTCATTATGTCTTTTTCAGTCTCTTTTAATGATGCTTTGTATTTTTCAGTATATAGGTATTATATCATTTGCTAAATTTACTTCTAGGTATTTTATTCTTTTTGTTGCAAATTTCAATAGGAATTATTTTTTTTCTTTTTTTTCCTGAAGTTTCATTGTTAGTATGTAGGAATATAGTGGATTTTTATACCTATATATTTTATTTATATCTAAACACTTTAGCATCTTATATTTGAATTCTCCTAAATATCAATACTTGACTCAAGACCAAAATAATCAGATACATAATTGACACTGAAATACTATTCCTTTAATATAAAGAAAGCATTAGAGCCAGCCACATTATCAAAGAGTACCCTATACAATAAAAGGCTAATATGCAAATAGACCAAACAGTGGAACAACTCAAAAACCCAATAACTGGTCACTATAACATACACTGACCACCAGAGCACATGTGCAGAACATGGCAGGCATTGGCCAAGGTGGGATGGGTGAGCAGATGAGTGGGGGTTTCAGACCAAGGTGGGGTGCCAGTCACTGTCATTGGGGCAAGCCTCTGGTGGTTACTGAAAATTCTTTGCTACTGCATGCTGCGGTCCTGCCTGGTGCTCCCACCTGCTGCCTGTGCCCGACGCCAGTCCTGATCACTCAGTGCTATGGGTGCGACCAGCAACTACTGACCCTGATATCCCCTGAGGACTTCTCCACCTCCCCCTGCTCCTGAGGGGCGATGGAGCACCAGTCTCCACTTGCACCCACTGAGGGCCCTGGCCCTACTCACACCCACTGCTGGCACAGGCCCCAATTGCTCTGTGCCATCAGCACGTGGGAGTGGCAGTGGGAGTGGGGCTTCAGGCAGATAGGATACTGGGGGCCACAGCTGAAGGGGCTGAGACCCACCCCTGAGCCTACCACAGTCTTTCAGCCCACAATTCCTTTCAAGGTGCACAAATTCATGAACTGGGCCCTAGTCATTCAAATAAAGTTGCAGAAAAAGAAAAATGTTATTAATATGATTATTCTGATTAGGAAACAATCTAATGTATCTTGATAAAACTAAATTTATTATCACTTCATCTCTGCTTTACTTATAACAATTCATCAATGTCTTTATTTTTGGTCATCATAGTATAGATTTCCTTCCATTGACAATACATTAAAAATCTGTAGTTTCATTTATAGTGAAAAGAAGAGATGCTGAACTTCCAAAAACCTATGCTTAAATATTTTGGCTTCAAAGGGGTCTATAATTGACTGAGAAATAAATGCATATATTTGTGTAAATATTTGTATTTTTTGTAGAGAATATGTGTGAGAAATCTGCTGACAATCGTATGGGTGCTCCCCTGTAGGTAACCAACTGTTTTTCTCTTGCTGCTTTTAATATTCTCTCTTTATCTTTTGCTCTTGGCATTTTAATTATGATATGTCTTGGTGTGGTCCTCTTTAGATTCCTATATTTTGGGGTTCTGTGTACTTCTTGGGCTTTTAAGTCAGTTTCTTTCAGACAGGTGGGGAAAGTTTTCAGTCACTATTTCTTCAAGTAGGTTTTCATTAGCTTGCTCTCTCTCTTTTTCTGGAACCCCAATAATTCGGATGTTGGCTTGCTTGAGGTTGTCCCAGAGGCCCCTTATGCTATCTTCAATTATCTGAATTCTTTTTGTTTCTTGCTTTTCCAGCTGAGTGGATTTTGGTTCTTTGTATTTCAAATCTTTGACTTGGTTCTTGTGGCCCTCTGGACTGCTTTTAGGACTTTGTGTAATATTTTTTATTTCAGTCTGTGTATGCTTGATTTCTAGTTGGTCCTTTTTTTTTTATCTGTGAGGGTCTGGTTCGTATCCTCAGAGGTCTTGTTCATTTCCCTGAGGGTCTCATTCATTTCCTTGAAAGTATCATTCATCTCCTTGTAATTCTCATTCATTTGCTGGTTGGTCTTGTTTATTTCCTGGTAATTCTCATTAAGTTGATCGGCCTTTTGTAGGAGCCTCTTGAAAAGCCTTATAACCGTGGTTTTGAACTCTATGTCTTGTCGTCTTTTCTCCTCCATTTCTTTCACACCTGATTTCTTTCCATGTCTCTGCATGGTGGCTGCTTTATGTGGTGGCTATCCTCAAAGGAACAGTGGCTCAGTCTCCCCAGTTACCTGAGGTGGGTACTCTTACTGCAATCCTTTATGGGTTGTATTCAGTGTTTTTGAATTTAAACCCAGCTTTTTGTTGTTAGCCCTAGGAGGGTTTGACCTCCAGGCCAATTGTCTGTGAAGCTCAGCTGTGCTCAGGTTGGATGGGCGGAGTCTCCGGGCCAAGCAGACAGCATTAGCTCCGCCCTATGCAGCCCCAGGGGCTCTGTGCCGGGGGCAATGGCTGCCAGCACCTCTGAGAGAGAGCTGCTTTGGAGCTCCACCAGCTGCCGGGGAATTCAGACTGTCCCCAAATGACTTTGCATGCGCAATGTCTCACCCAGGGTCGTAAAACAAAGCAGACTGATGGTTTTCCGAATGAGAGACAAGTCGCAGAGAGCTCCCTGCGCCGTCACACAGCTGAGCTGTTCGCACAAGCTGCCGTCTCCACAAGCCGGCAGACCAGGCAGCACCCGAGCTTCGGCGTGCCCTCCCACTGTCCAGTTTTCACCCCGTATGATAGTGGGTTCCCTGGACTTCGCCCAGAGCTGGAGAATCAGTCTAGTGGGACACCTTTGTCTCCCCATTCGAGAAAACTGGCCGGTTTCCAGCCGCCCGCCCTCTCCGTGGCGCGTGCTCCAAACCTCTCTCCGTGCGAATCTTTCAAAGCTGTTCGCCGCCGCACCTCCGAGTCACAGTGTCTTATCTTCACTTTTATTTGTGGAATTTTCACTCGGCGAGCGTTCTGGTGATTCTGGAAGGTGTTTGTTCTTTCCTTAAGTTGTAGTATTAAAATTGCTGATTATGACGGCAAGATAGGTGTTTTACCTTTGCCGCCATCTTAGTTCTCCATAAAATTTCACTTTAAATCCATTATCTTTATCAGTTACTATGTGAATCTTGGAAAATCCAATTAATTTTTCATTCTAAAATTCAGGCCAAATGTGTTAAAATAATGATTATTTTAGTCATCTGTGGTAGGATAACAAACCACCATATGTTCAGTGGCTTAAAAATATAAAGTTTTTTGTTGTTATTTTGTCAGGGTTCAATGAGAACAGCCTATTTCTGTTCCACAGGACATTGCATTCTAGTGGTGACTCAGTATATAGGTATTATATCATTTGCTATTAACTGCTTTCAGCTTGGGCTGAAAGCATTTAAAGGCTTCTTCGCTCTTGTGCCTGATGGTTGATATTGATTGTCAACCAGAACACCTACCAGTAGCATCTCCCTATGGCTACTAAACTTCATCACCATAGCTAAGATCCAAAAATAAGTACCTAGAGAAAAATGAGGCAGATATCATATAGCTTTTATGAGTTAATGTCACAAATCACAGTGTTATATGTATAGATATAAAAGCCTGAGCAACCATTATGACTGAATGACCTAAATGACCTGTAGAACTGCACTGACCACCAGGGGCAGACTCTCAATGTAGGAGCTGTCCTCTGGTGGTCAGTGTGCTCCCGCAGCCAGCCTCCCATGGTCCCTTTCCCCAGCTAAGGTTCTGGGCACCAGAAATTCTGGGTCCACGAAGGCTGTAGGAGGAAAGCAACCCCAATGGCTATTGAGACAGAGTAGCAGCTTGGAGGAGGCAGAAGGGGCAAGGCAACCTAACTGCAAAGACATAAAGTAATCACAACCACCCTCTTACGTCTATCATTGCCCATGCCATTCTGCTTGCCCTTCTGCCCACTTCAGCCACTTTTAGCTCAGCCTCATGCCTTTCTGTGCTCCCAACCACTGACTGGCTAATGTTCTTACAGCAGTATGCCACCATCGGCTGAAGTCAGCTACCTATCATGCTTGGGGGCAGATCCCTGAGAAAATGTGAGGCTGAGGTAGAAGAGAGAACTTGTCTGTCTGTCAACAACTCCACACCAGGGAGATTGAGGTAGACTGAACATGGGCAGTGAAGTAGAGCTGTATTTCCACCTCAAAGTGTAGCTAGTGTTGAGGCCTTTTTGGAGCACGCTGTGTGTGGTCTTTGCTTGCTGCTATCTCAGCACATCTACAAAACTAGATTGAGGCAGCCAGATAACCTCCAATGGTCCCTCCCCCACCCCATGAACAAATTTGTGAACCGGGCCTGTAATCTATCATAACCACAAGTACACCCAAATTCAAGAGGGGGAACATGAAGCCCACTTCTCAGTGAGAAGAATATCAAAATTACAATGTATAAAGAGCATTGATATGGGAGTTATTATTGGAGCAATTTTTGAAAGAAACAATCTAATCATAGCTTTTTAACAGGTGATGATATTGGCAGAATAAAATGAAATAAAGTGTCTGAATGTGTGTTGAAATATTTTATATTTCAGTATTCAAGGTAAATCATATGTGGATGAGTAAATGGAAAGCATTATTATATAGTTATATGTTATTATTATTATTCAGAATACAAAAAAATATTAAATTACAGCAATGTTGATATGCTTGAAAATTTTACTAACATTTTGAATTTCTCTATAGTGGAGATTTAAATATAAAAATTTAAAAGAAGGGCAAGAGCATGATGGAGTGTAGGATATTAACAGCATTCATAGCTTGAGGATTAGACTATTTTTAAATTAGCTAGGGTATACACTCTAGATTAGTTATTAATACTTTGAATGTTAGAAATTCTGTGATCAACTGAGAACACAGCACCAACAGCAGAATTTCCAATAGCCACAATGGGAGCCTGGAGACAGAAGAAGCTTATTTCCCCATGCAGAGTGAAAATAGCTTTCACAGTGTACTCAGGAAAATTATCTTTTAGGAATAAAGACAAAATGAAAATGAGCGATATTGAGAGGACAAAATGGCAGTGGAATAGACAGATGTGTCCCAAGCCTTGTCCTAGAGCAGACAGAATGAGCAGCTGAAACGAATAACATCCACCCTGAATTGTCTCAATTTGCAGCCAGGAAGGGCAGGGGACCCCTGGAGAAAGGTAAAATCAAGGATCTAAGCAGGAGAGATCTGCCAGACCTCTGAGCCCAGAGGGAAACCACACTGCACCAAGCCATGTCCTGTGGAACAGGCACAGGGTCTGACTGTGGAAAGGAGGTCCACAGGACGCCTGGTGCAGGGGATTCTAGATCTGGATCCACAGTTACGAAAGACTGAGCCCAGAGTGGGCAGCCTGAAGGGCTGACCAGACCCCACAGTGCCGGCAGGGGAGGAGCTTGCAGAGGCGCAGTCTTTCCCCTCTCTGTGGACTGTGCTTTTCTTCACTGAACCTAGTTCATAGGACCTTTCGGATACAGACACTCACCTATGTTGAGGTGCAGGAGAAGGTGCAGATTTGTGAAGTCTGGGGAGAGGCTGGGGAGAGGAGAGGATCCAGGAGAAGTAGCAGCGGGTCTGGAGCCGATCATACCTAAGCCCAGGACCTGGGCAGCCAATTTCTCCTGAAGAGATAGCCCCTCCCTCAAGTCTCCAGGCAGCCAATACAGCCACACCCAGATTCTACCCCAATGGTACAAAGGATTAAAAAAAAAATCTAAATAGTCTTTGAGATTCCAAAGGGATTGACCTAAAGAGGGTCTTAAGTCACAGCAAGAGGAAACTGAAAAACCACAGACAGTAGAGAAAACTGGGATCTTAAGCCAGCCAAATGACCGACACTTCACTTTTTCATTTTTATTTTTATTTTATTTTATATTATTTTGTTATCTCTTTTTTCTTCTTTTTCCTTTATTTTTCTATTTTTGTTTGTTGCTTTATGTTCTATATATTTTTGTATTATTTTTCCATCATTTTATTTTATTTTATTTTACTTGCTATTTTTATTTTATACCACTTTTTAAATCAATTTTTTTTGTAAATTCATTATTATTATTATTTTCTTCTTGTTCTATTTCTTCTTATCCACTCATACCCTTCCTCTATACTGAACTGAGGTCCTCCCCATATTCATCCAATTCTTAACCTTATTTTCTGTATATAGCTCAGTCTCTACTGATTCTGCCTCTACACTCTTTGCTGGGTGTTCGGTGTTTTCATTTTTTTGGTTTATCTGTTTGTTCTGTGGTGTTTTCTCCATATATATATATATATATATATATTCTCTTTTTTCTTCTTTTTTATTTTATCTCTTATCTTTTTTTCTCCTTTTGATATCATTTGTACTTTCTTTTCTGTTCCTTAATTCTTTTTTCTCAGGTGGTCACTTATATTGGGGTTATCGGTATCATGAGTGCATTTGTGCTTTGTTCCCTTTGTGTTGTGTCTTGTCAAGGTGAATTTTATCCTGTCTGGCCAATGTGCTAGAGAGCGAACCACATAACCAGAAACCTGGAGAGGAAACGCCATCCATGAAAGGGTCAATAACACTCCAAACCCAACTAGAGAGGCAGGAAGAAGGCAGCAATGAGGGAGAAGGAATGAGTGAGTGAGGGAGCAAAAGCGGACTGTGTGGACTTGTTGGGTGTGTGTGAGTGTGTTTAGGTGTGTAAGTGAAGCACAGTTAGATCCCACAGGACCTTCGGGGGTAGGCTAACTGGGCTTGCCTAACTAGGCAGCTTCTGCTACTGTTACAAACAGTACCAGGAAAGACCTCTTCCTCAGAGGCCTCGCCTTTTTGAAGGGGAGAGCTGCTGTAACTGAGAGCCCAGCCTCACCTCCACCCAGGGTGCCCTCAGATTATACCTGGGAATCTATAGCCACCCCTGCCAGGCTATCTGCTACCTCGGCCATGGCCCCAGTCACCAAGTCTCCAGCCACCCCGGGCACAGGCTCCTGTGAGTCCCGAAGCATGCTCTCTCTCATAGGCCCAACACTTTAGCCAGGGCACTGTGACCAAGTGAGCAGCAGACATGTGAGCAACCCACTCCTGTCCAAGAAGCACCAGCCCTACAAGCATCCCATCCCAGGGAGAAGAGTAGCAGCTTCACGTGGCCTGCCCCTGTTCAAGGAGCAGCAGCTATGTGAGAGGCCTACTCCCCTGAGTGAGGAACAGCAACCACGCAAGCATCCCAACCCCATCTGAGGAACAGCAGCTGCATGAGCAGCCCGCCCACGACTGAGGACCAGAAGCCCCACACAGCTTGCCTCCATCCAAGGAGCAGCAGCTGCACGCAGCCCACACCATGCACCCGTCCAAGTAGCAGCAGCTGCACAAGCACCCTGCCACTATCTGAGGAGCAGCAGCTATCTGAGAAGCATGCCTCTGTCCAAGGAGCAGCAGCCACCCAAGCAGCCCACCCCAATCAGTGGAACAGCAGTCAAATATAGCCCATACCTGTCCCACAAGCAGCAGCTGGGTGAGCAGCCTGTCCCCATCTGAAGAGCAACTGTGCAATCAGCCTCCCCCAATCAGCCATTGCTATGAACAGCACCCACCAGATGAGATGCTGCTAACTACCTGAGGAGCAACTGCAGCCTAAGGAACCACTGCCATCCGAAGAGCAGCCCTACATAACTCAACATCTAGATCCATTGGTGAGATAAAAAAAATCGGTAGACAAAGAAACTCCCAAAGGAAAGAAAAGGAGGAATCACCAGAAGAGCAGAAAAGTGAAATAGAGGCATGTAGTATGTCGAAAAAGAATGCAAAATAAGAGTCATACTGTTCATAAACCAGTTGGATGAAACAATTAATAACTTACGGAAGAATCAAAAAGAAATGAAGAGTGATATAGTTGCAATAAAAAAAAAAAACACCATGGAAAGTTTCAACGGTAGACTAAGAGAAGTGGAAGACCAAATTAACAAATTAGAAGACAGGGAAGCAAAATACACCCAAACTGAACTGTGTTTGGAGAAAAAAATTAAAAGACAGGAGGAGGGCCTAAGGGAGCTATGGGACATTATGAAATGAAGCAACATACAAATAATAGGAGTGCCAGAACAACAGGAAGAGGAACAAGGGTTAGAAAAAAGTCACACAAGCACAGATTGTCCCAAACAATAGGAACCTGAAAAGACACACACCAAGACACATAATTATGATGGCAAATATTCAGAACGAAGAGCAAATCTTAAAGGCTGCAAGAGAGAGACAGAAAGTTACCTACAAGGAATCTCCCATTAGAATATCAAATGATTTCTCAACAGAAATACATCAGGCAAGAAAATAATGGAAATATATTTACAAAGTGACGCAAACACAGGACTGAATACAAGAATAGTATATCCAAGAAGGCTATCATTCAAAACTTAAGGGGAAATAAGGAGCTTCACAGACAAAAAAAAAAAAAAAAAAAAAAAAAAAGCTAAAGGAGTTGGTCACTACCAAGCCAACAATGCAAGAAATGCTAAAGTAGGACTGGTATAAAAAGAAGAAATAAAAATGTAAGAAGAAACACAGACACAAAAAATAAAAATGGCTACAAACAAGTAGCTATCAATAATAACTTTAAATATAAACAGACTAAATGCTCCAATCAAAACACATCAAATGCCTGAATGGATAAAAACAACAACAACAACATGATCCATATATATATTCTGTCTACAAGAGACCCATCTCAGAACAAGGGACTCACACAGACCCAAAGTGAAGGGATGGAAAAATATATCTTTCAGGCAAATGAAAATGAAGAAAGAAAAAAAAAACTGGGGTAGCAATATTTATATTGGACCAAACAGACCTCAAAGTGAAGGCCATAACAAGAGATAAGGAAGGCCACTTCATAACTACAGCAAGAGGATAGAACCCTGATAAACATTCATGTACCCAATGCAGAAGCACCAATGTTTATATATATATATATATATATATATATATATATATATATATATATAAATAAACTCCTGGAAGATATCAAAGGAGATATTGACAACAATACAATCATAGCAGGGTACATTAATACACCTCTGACATAACTGAATAAATCCTCTAGACAAAAAATCATCAAAGAAACAACAATCCTAAATGACTAACTTGAGCAAATGGACTTAATTGACATCTTCAGATTTCACCCCAAAGCCACAGAACATATGTTCTTCTCAAGTGCACATGTGACATTAAAAAAAATAGACCACATATTGGGTCACAAGCAAAGTCTCCTCAAATTCAAGAAGGATGAAATCATATCAAGCATCTTCTCAGAGCACAATGCCATAATAGTAGAAATAAACTACAATAAAAACAATCCAAAAAATTCAAATACTTGGAAGCTGAATACCATGTTAATAAACAATGATTGGGTTACCAAAGAATAAATTAATAGCAATAAATACACAACAATACAAAATCTATGGGACACAATGAAAGCAGTCCTGAAAGGGAAGTTTATAGCCCACATGCCTACCTCAGAAAACAAGAAAAAATGGTAGTAAACCATGTAACTCTACACCTTAAAAAATTAGAAAGAGAACAAAGAAAAAAGCTCAGTGATAGAAGAAGGAAAGAGATAATAAAGATCAGAGCAGAGATAAATAACATAGCAACCAAAACAACAACAACAAAAAATACAAAAGATCAACAAAAACAAAAGCTGGTTCTTTGAAAGGAAAAACAAGATTGATGAACGCCTAGTCAGGCACACTAGGAAGCAAAGAGAAAGGACCCAAGTAAACATTATCAGAAATGAAAGAGAAAAAATAACAACAGACCCCATAGAAATACAAAGGATTTTTAAAAATACTATGAACAACTCTATTCCAACAAACTAGACAACATGGAGGAAATGGACACATTCCTAGAAAAATACAACCTTCCAAAATTCAATCAGGAAGAATCTAAAAATCTCAATAGGTTGAAACTATGGAAGAAATTGAAGCAGTCATCAAAAAGCTTCCAGCAAACAAAAGCCCAGGGCCAGACAACTTCAGAGGAGAGTTTTATCAAATATTCAAGGAAGCGCTAAAACCTATCCTCCTCAGACTATTCCAGAAAATTCAAGAGGAAGGTATACTTCCAAGCTCCTTTTATGAAGCCACCATCACCTTAATACCAAAACCAGATAAATATAGCACAATGAAAGAGAATTACAGGCCAATATCCTTCATGAACATAGATGCCAAAATCCTCAACAAAATACTAGATAATCAGATCTAGCAGTATATCAGAAAGATTATACACCATGACCAAGTAGGACTTATCTCAGGGATGCAAGGATGATAAAATATTTGCAAATCAATAAATGTGATACATCATATAAACAAATTGAGAGATAAAAATAACATAGTCATATCAACTGATGCAGAAAAAACATTTGACAAAATCCTACACCGTCTCTTAATAAAAACTCTCAGAAAGGTGGGAATAGAAGGATCATACCTCAACATAATAAAAGCCATATGTACAAACCCACAGACAACATCATACTCAATGGGCAAAAACTAAAACCATTTCCCCTAAGAACAGGAACAAGAAAGTGATGTCCATTCTCACTACTCCTGTTTGACATAGTGCTGGAAGTACTAGCCATTGCAATCAGAGAAAAAGAAAAAATAAAAGGCATCCAAATTGGAAAAGAAGAAGTAAAACTATCCTTATTTGCAGATGGCATGATACTGTACATAGAAAACCCTAAAGACTCCATCAAAAAATTTTAGACCTAATAAATGAATTTGGCAATGTAGCATTATACAAAATTAATGCCAAGAAATCTATGGCATTTTTATATACCAATAATGAACTTACAGAAAGAGAGACTGAAAAAGCCATCCCATTTACCACTGCATTGAAAAAATTAAGATACCTAGGTAAAAGGCCTATATGCAGAAAATTACAGGACAATGAAAAAGGAGATAGAAGAAGACATAAACAGACAGAAGAACATACCATGTTCATGGATTGGTAGAGTCAACATCATATTATCCAAAGCAATCCATAAATTCAATGCACTCCCCATTAAAATACCGATGGCATATTTCATAGATCTAAAACAAACTTTCTAAAAATTCATCTGGAATAAAAAAAAAAGACCTTGAATAGCTGCAGCAATCCTGAGAAAGAAGAACAAAGTAGGTGAGATCTCAATCCCAAATATCAAGCTGTATTACAAAGCTACTGTTATCAAAATTGCCTGGTACTGGCACAAGAACAGACATATAGATCAATGGAATAGAATAGAGAACCAAGATATAAACCCAAACCAGTATATTCAATTAATATTTGACAAAGGAGGCATGAACATACAATGGAGTCAGATAGTGTCTTCAATAAATGGTGTTGGGAAAATTGGACAGATACATGCAAAAAAATGTAATCAGATCACCAATTTGCACTATACACAAAAATAAACTCAAAATGGATTAAGAATTTAAACATTAGATGGGAAACCATAAAAATACTAGAGGATTCTAGAGGCAGCAAAATCTGAGACATATGCCGAAGCAATTTCTTCACTGATACTGCTCCTAGAGCAATGGAAACTAAAGAAAAAAAACATCAACAATTGGGACTACATTAAAATAAAAGGTTTTGCACAGAAAAAGAAACTATCAACAAAACCACAAGAAAGCCCACTTCATGGGAGAACATATTTGCCAATGTCACCACAGACAAGGGTTTAATCTCCAACATTTACAGGGAACTAATAAAACTTAACAAAAGGAAGATAAAGAAACCAATCAAAAAATGGACAATGGACCTAAATATACTTTTCGAAAGAAGACAGAAGGAAGGCCAAGAGGCATATGAAAATATGCTCAAAGTCACTAATCATCTGAGAGATGCAAATCAAAACAACAATGAGGTTCCATCTCACATCTGTCAGAATGGCTATCATCACCAAATCAACAAACGACAAGTGCTGGTGAGGATGCACAGAAAAAGGAACCCTCGTGCACTGCTTGGGAATACAGACTGGTGTAGCCATTGTGGAAAACAGTATGGAGTTTCCTCAAAAAACTATAAATGGAACTCCCATTTGACCCAGTGATCCCACTTTTAGAAATATATCCCAAGAAACCAGAAACATGAATCAGAAAGGATATACGAACCCCTATGTTCATAGTGGCACAATTTCTCATAGTTAAGATATGGAAACAGCCTAAGTGTCCATCAGCAGATGGGTAGATTAAAAAACTGTGGTATATCCACAATGGAATACTAAGTTGCTGTAAAAAAAAAAAAAAGACAGAATTCTTAACATTTACAACAGCATGGATGGTCATGGACAGAGTTGCGCTAAGTTAAATAAGCCAGCCAGAGAAAGATCAATATCACATAATTTCATTCATTTGTGGATTGCAATGAACAATATGAACTGATGAATAAAAACAGATCCTGAGACAGAGAAGTATTGATCAGACCGTCAAACCTCCAAGGGAAGGTAGGAGAGGGTCAAGGTAAGGGGGTGAGATCAACCAAAGGACTTGTATACATGCATATGAGCCAACCAATGGACACAGACAATAGGGGGTTGATAGCTCGAATGTGGTGGTTGAGGGTAATGGGGGGGGGGGGGTTTAAGGACACATATGTAATATCTCAATCAATAATTTAAAAAAATTAAAAATTTCAATAAAAAATAAATAAAATCAGCTAAACCTGAGTTATTACTAAAACACTTTCTAAGAGATATACTTCAGAAAAGAAAAAAAAAGAATCCAAAATAAAAGATCAGAGGCATTAGAACAAATCTTAGTAAATATATTAAAAAACATGAAGGTATATCTAAATCTAAAAATGTAAAAATTAATAATAAAATTATACCTAATCTATGAGTCAAAAACAACTACAGAATTAAAGTATTTGAATATAGTGGCACAAAAATATTGCTTTATAAATGGGCAAAACTTTTTATATACTTTAGACAGGTATGGGTAAACTTATTTAGAAAAGAGTGAGACAGTATTGGTTTGTGAATTCTGCATTTTTTTTTTTTTTACTTTAAAACCTGAGGAGAACTGTACAATGAACGCTAAAATCCAAAACACTGACAACATCAAATGCTGGTGAGAATGTGGAGCAATAGGAAATTGTATTTATTGCTGGTGTGAAAGCAAAATGGCACAGTCATTTTGGAAGAAAATTTGACTGTTTTCTGAAAAACTAAACACGCTATCACCAGATGATCCAACAACTGTGCTCCTAACACTTTATCCAAATGAATTGAAAACTATAACCTCACACACACATGTCTGGAAGGTCTCCTAAAAGGTCTCCTGGAGGTCTCCCAGTCTAATTAGCATATTACCCTTTTATTGGTATAGATAGAAGCCTGGTGCATGGGTGGAGGCCAGCTGGTTTGTCCTGAAGGGTGTCCTGGATTAGGGTGGGAGTCCCTCTGGGGAGCCTAGCCAGCCTAGGTGAGTGGCTGATGGTTGTTTGCAGGCTGACCACAGAACCTTTAGGGTGGGGATCCTCACTGGGGTGCCTGGCAGGCCTTGGTCAGGGTCTGATGGCTGTTTGCAGGCTGACTATGGCCCCTGATGACCCAAGCTCTCAGTCTCTCCTTTTTTTTCCTTCATTTTTTTTTTCAGCCCCTCCTTGAGTGGAGGCCAGGGCCGGCTGGAAGCAGGTATCTGGGATTTATTTATCTCCTATAATTGAAACTTTGTAGCCTGAGCAGAGGCCAGAGCCGGCCAGGGTGGGCAGAAAGCTTGGTTTCCTCCATTGCTGGTGGCTACCCAAGCCTCCTGCTCGCTTCAGCTCCATGGCCACCACCAAGTTGGTAGGGTTAATTTATATACTTGCTCTGATTGGCTGGTGGGCGTAGAAGGTACAGTCAATTTGCATGTTTCTCTTTTATTAGATAGGATTAGTGTGTGTCTCCTTGATGCATTGAGCTCTCTCCCTTTCTTCTTTTCCTCCACTTTGTTCTGTGTAAGTACCCCCTCAAAGGTGACAATACTAAAATGGTGGATACATGTCATTTTACATTTGTCCAAATGCATAGGAATTACAATACCAAGAGAAAAGTCTAATGTAAGCTGTTGTCATTGAGAGATTATGATGTGTCTTTATGGGTTCCTCAATTCTAACAAATGTACTTCCCTGGCTTGAGATGCTAATAGTAAAGAAGGCTGTATATGTACATGTATATGAAGGGATATGAGAACTCTGTATTTTCCATTTAGTTTTTCTGTGATCTTACAAGTGTCTTTAAAAATAAACTTCTATGCATTATTTAAGATTGTTCTTGCAAGCACAATAAAAATTTCTAAAGAAACACATCATATCAAGAAATAATAATAGTTACAGTAATAATAAAGAAAATTTGTCCTCTTGAATGTGGATTTATTCCAATAATGTGTTTTAATATTAAAAATCGAGTAAACATAATTCTCCACACAATGGATTAAAAGAGAAAAATAAATTATTTAAATAAATACAGAGAAGATAACTTTATTTATTTATTTATATTTTTATTGATTTCAGAGAGAGATTGAAACATCAAAAATGAGAGAGAATCATTGATTGGCTGCCTCTTGCACACTTCCCAATGAGGATCAAACCCCCCCTGGGCATGTGCCCTGATCAGGATTAGAACTGTGACCTGGTTCACAAGTCAATGCTTTACCACTGAGCCACACTGGGTAGACCTGAGAAGATAATTTTAAAAGCAATTAAAATATGTGTTAAGTAAATCATCAAATAAAACAATTTAATGAGCACTCAGTTAATCCTCACAACAAACCATAAAATCAGTGCTATTTTAAATCTCTGCTGTACAGATGGGGCAAATGAGGATTAAGAAAAGTTATCAGATTTATTCTACTCTCACATATGATAAGAGATCAAGCAAGGATTCAAATCCAGCTGCTAATCCAAGCCCAAGCCTCTATCTACTAAAATCTGTTCAGTTATAAGCTAAAAACTATTTATATAAAATTATTAAGAATAAATCCACCATCCTCATTAATAAAATTATAAATTTGACTATGATCATGTCCATTACCATGACTGCTAGTTTTCATCTATGAAACCAGGCATACAAACAAAAATTGGTTCTTGGACACTAAAATTTAATTTTTTCAAAAGAAAAGACATACATTAAACAATTTAAATATTTTATAATTTGGTTGATATCATTTAAAAATTTTTCAAATAATGGGATCAAGAGTACAGTAGAATATTGGCTGTCACTGCTGGAAATTCTTAACCATGAGCCTGATATCACTGACTTTTGCTTAAGGAGTGTTATAAAGGTCATTCTCGACTGCAAAACAGTTAAATAAATTATACAATTTTGATTTTTTCAAAGGTACAGAGAGCCTTTGGTTTGCTTTGTTCACTGATTCTAAGCTATCATTTACTTTGGTATTATTACAAGAACTTTTAATTTTTTAACATGTGAGTGTTAAAAAACTTACAAGTTTTTTTTTCAATATTCAAATAAATAATTTTCTGTGTTTTTTATTACAAGGAAAAAGTGTCTAAACATGAATTGCTGCTCTTATATCTTTACTAGATGCTGGTGCAAAAAAAATTTGTGCATGGGGTTGTGTGTCCCTCAGGCCAGCCTTCAACCTCTCCAATCTGGGACCACTTGAGAGATGTCCGAATGCTCACAATCTAGGACTGTTGGCTCCCAAATACTCGCCTGCCTGCTGTCCTGATATTATCCCTAACTGCTTCTAACTGCCAGCCTGATCACCCCCTAACCACTCCTTTGATAGCCTGATTAATGCCTAACTGATCCCCTGCCAGCTTGTTTGCCCCTAACTGCTCTCCCCTGCAGGCCCCCCTCAACTGCTCTCCCCTGTAGGCCTTGGTTCCCCCAACTGCCCTTGCCTGCAGGCCTGGTCACCCCCAACTTCCCTTCTCTGCTGGCTTGGTCACCCCTAACTGCCCTTCACTTTAGGCTGGATCAGCCCCAACTGCCCTCCCTTGCAGGTCTGGTCCCTCCCAACTACCCTCCCCTGCTGGACTTATTGCCAACAACTGCCCTCCCTTGCAGACCTGTTTCCTTCTAACTGCCCTCCCCAGCTAGCCATCTTGTGATGGCCATCTTGTGTCCACATGGGGTCAGCCATCTTGTGTGTTGGAGTGATGGTCAATTTGCATATTATTCTTTTGTTAGAAAGGATTTATTTGTTATTGAAAGGTAAAACATAGATGATTTTACCTATCATAATAACCTAAGGACCACTTTTTGTAGTTTAGTTTACATTGCAAACTTTATACTGTGTTTGCATTCAATATTCCTCATCAAAAGCTCTTTAAATATTCAGTAAAACTTAAAGACAATTTTTATTTGTATTAACTCTTTGCCTATTTATGTACAGGAATACAGAGGAATTGATAAACCATAAATGGCACCACTGATTTCATCACTGGTGAAGGTTTCTCTAGTATTAACAATCCAATGTAAGCTATCTGACAGATTTAAAAATGTTTTTCTTTCATTATATCAGCCATTTGAATTTGGAGAGAATTCTTAGTTTCTTACGGAGGACAAATACAAACATTTGTATTCATTTTATATATCCAGTTAGGCACTGATAATGGTATAGACTTCTGGCCTAAAATTACATTGAAACAATGATGTGTTTATATGTATTGTTATTTCTGTATTAACTTCAATGTAACTCATAACAATAATGCTTAGCAAAGTCTCCCCAGTAGCTGTATGGCCTACCATTCAAAATTCATGTTTGTGAAGATCCCATGAAAAGTATAAACCCCCTGCAAGTGTCAGTATTAGCACCTGTGTTGATCTTGAGTTCTAAATCATGAGACCCTCCTTAAGTGACAAGTTTCTCCAAATATGTCCAGGAACTACCCTGTTCAGGTACAGCGTGATTCACTGTGCAAGAAAAAAACCATAAGACTGGTTTGCCAAGCCGAAGTAGAGTAGGGAATGAGGAAATTGACTATTATTTTATAAGCTTGTCCTTAAGGACCATGAATGATAATATATATGTGAAAATTCATGTTTTTACCCTACATAGTGCTCCATGTAGACTATTTTCTGAAAGAAAGTACACAGAAGTTTGTCTAAGACATCACTTTCACAAAATATATAGAGATTAGTTGTGTACACAACTTACATTTTCACTTTTAGTTTACTTGGCATTCCTCTAAAAGAACCGGACTTAATTTTGGTATTTTCAATCTATGCACATCCACATGTGTGTTTATTAAAAAAAAAAGTGCTGAACAATGGTTACTGGCAAAATCAAGTTCAAAATTCCTGAGGTAATAACAGGAACAAATAAGCTGCAATAGGTCAGAGACTGGTCTCAAACATCCATCTTGCCTCACAGGAATGAACTAACCGAAAACTACACAGTGATTGAAGTAAATAAAGATCACAACTCTAAGGCTTGGAAAAGAGAATGCTTAGGCTTTTTACTGCCTAAGTTAGTGAAAGGAAATTCTTATTTAAAAAAAATTTATTCTGAAATTATTCTTTGAATCTTTAAGACAAGAAAGGAGACACTTGGTCTGCTGTAAGTTAATTGCAGACAGCAGGGCTCACCAAAACATGTGACTAGAATGAGATCAGTTTCAGACAGCCACAAAGTGCTCCTCCACACCTTTCATTCTGAAATGCATACGGCTCGTCTGGGTGCCTCAGGATCCCCACCCAGATCAGTCCTGCAATACCTAAAATGCCATTTCTAAACAGCATAGCACACCACTGTTTTTCCTCTCTGTTCAGATATTCACTCATTGTAGCAGGAATCACTATGCTGTTATACACACATTTTTTTCCAATTAGTGTCAGGCCATAGTTATGGTAACAAGACCCTTAAAAGTAGATAAAAAGAAACATTAACTTACTAAAAGGAGTTTAAAGGGGAAAAATAGTTCCTTTTCTTTGGATGTTTTTGTAAAAAGAAGCAGTTTTAAACAAAAGAAACTGCAAAATGCAAAACATCAGAAATTTGTTCAATAGGCCATAGCTACTTATTCAGAGGTAATATAACAATAACATGAAGGTTACATTTCATACAATTATTTAGCTGGCCCCCTTTATGTGATCATTTCAAAATTTGTGGGAACAAATTTACAAACAGCACAACTATATAGGAACCTTCCTTTTCACATGTTATGATTCACATGGCAAAGCATTTCAAGGGAGTATTGTTAAAGAGCTGATCTCTTCCCTCAGCAAGGATTAGATTATCAGAAAACTGTAATCACTTCGTTCTCTGATTTTTATGCCTGTTTTTAGATATATTTCCAATTTCAAGTCACACTGGGGCGGGCATCACCTACAGGGAGGAAGGATATGCAGACTTTTGTGCAGCCTGACAGCTTGTCAGAAATCTCGCTTCTGTTGCAAGACAGAATGAGAACAACAAAGTTTGTCTGGCACTCTCCATTCCAGCAGCAAAGGGAAAATGTCACTTTTTCCTACTGAGGTTATTATTTCCAACTAGAGGCCTGGTACACAAATTTGTGCACTGGTGGGGTCCCTTGGCCTGGCCAGCAATCAGGGCTAATCAGGGCCAATGGGGATTAGCTGGCTGGGAAAAGGACCACAGGAGGTTGGCTGACTGTGGAAGTTTAGCTGTGGGAGTGCACTGACTACCAGGGGGCAGCTTCTGCTTTGAGCATCTGCCCCACAGTGATCAGTCGTTTGATTGACCAGTCTTAATGGTCACTTAGGCTTTTATATATAGAGAATAGAGGCCCAGTGCATGAAATTCTGCATGCGGGTGGGGTGTTCCCTCAGCACAGTCTGACCCATTCCAACCTGGGACCCCTCAAGAGATGTCCAAAAGCCCTTTTAGGCCCGATCCCAGTGGGCCTAAAAGGGCACTTGGACATCCCTCTCACAATCAGAGTTTGCCTGCCTTGCCTTCCTGATTGTCCCTAATCGCTTCTGCCTGCCAGCCTGATCATCCCCTAACCACTCCCATGCCAGCCTGATTGATGCCTAATTGCTCCCCTGCCAGCCTGGTCACCCCTAATTGCCCTCCCCTGCAGGCCTGGTACCCCCAACTACTCTTCCGTGCAGGCCTGGGTCACAACCCAACTGCCCTTCCCTGCAGGCTTGGTCACTCCCAACTTCCCTCCTCTGCCTACCTGGTCACCCCTAACTGCCCTCGCTTGCAGGCCTGGTCCCTTCCAAGTGCCTTCCCCTGCTGGCCATCTTGTGGTGACCACCTTATGTCTACGAGAGGGCAGGATCTTTAACCACATGGGGGCAGCCATCCTATGTGTTGGAGTAATGGTGATTCTGCATATTACTCTTTTATTAGAGGCCTGGTGCATGGATGGGGGCTAGTTGGTTTGCCCTGAATGGTGTCCCGTTTCAGGGTGGGGGTTCCCTTGGGGCATGGAGCGGCCTGGGCGAGAGGCCTGTTGGTTTACAGCCAGCCATGCCCTCCAATAACCCAAGCAGAGGCCCTGGTATCTGGGACTTATTTATCTTTTATAATTGAATCTTTGTAGTCTGGAGTGGAGCCAATCCTTCTGCTCACTCCATGGCGGCAGCCATTTTTGTTGCAATTTATGTATCTTCTATAATTGAAACTTTGTAGCCTGGAGTGTAGGCCTAGGCTGCCCAGGGCTGCAGAAGTTTGGCTTCCTCCATCGCCGGAAGCAACCCTAGCTTCCTGCTTCTCTCCACCTCCATGGCTGCCACCATTTCTGTTGGCATTATATAATTGAAACTTTGTAGCCTGGTGTGGAGGCTTGAGCAGCAAGGACAGGTGGAAAGCTTGGCTTCCTCCATTGCCAGGGAAACCCAAGCCTCCCTCCTGCTCTCAGTGGCCGCAGCCATCTTGGTTGGGTTTATTTGCATATCCACCCCTGATTGGTTTGTGGATGTGGCTGGTGGGCATGGCTTGTGGGTGTAGCAGAGGTGTGGTCAATTTGTATATTACTCTTTTATTAGATTAGATGGGAAGGAAAACCTTTTCTAACTTACTGCATCTAAAAATGCTGCCTGGAAGCCAGTTTGAAATTGAATTGACATAGCCTAGAGCAAAGAATATCCTTACATGATATTATTTCATGATATTGTTGATATTTTACAACAGCATATTGTACAATTATCCCCAAAAAACTTACAAACTAATTCTTGGAATGTTTGGCAGCAATTTAAAAAAAGGAAATGAAAGGAATAAATTCCTTTCAAAAGGAATTAAGCCATTGGGAAGGCACTTGAGCATTCTATATTGGCCCCTCTTGCCCTTTTTGCCAAGAGGGACCCTCTTCTCACAATCCAATTGCACACAGCCATTGCCAAAGCTTTCAGTTCAAGCTGAGGTTGAAGCCTCTTGGTGGCTGGAATCATGAATCTGTCTTTCATCCAATGGTGTAAGCTGGGCCCTCCCTGGAGAAGAAACCTGAGTACCCTGAGATATCTGACCAGTAACAAGACCCTGCCAGCAGGTGAGGCAATCCCAAGCCAGGGGCTGGGCATGGAGGCCATGGGAGCATAGGTGATCAAGGAGACAGAACTGAACCACACATCACCCTGCTTGGCCCCGGAGGATGGCTGGTTAGCCAGAGACAGGTAAGATTCTTCTTGGAAGGAACAACCTAAGACAGGCAGTCGCAGAGGGGCCATCAGGAGAGAACTTGGGGTCAACAGAGGTAGGGCAAAGACCCTCAACCCCCTAACCTTGCAGGGGCCTAAACACTCACTCCTTCTGAGGGAGGTCTTCCCCCATGGCTGCTTTGCCTTCCATACCCAGCTCAAATCAGGACCCAGGTTACAGACAGAGACTTGGCCAGCAACACCTGCCATATATCTAAATTCAATATAGCACCAGGAATGCTCAGGGCCGACTCAAGAATGCAATTAATCCTCTACACTAGTATTTACAGGGTAATCTAAGATTATTGTTTGAATATTAAATTTGACAATAAAATAGCAATCAATGTTCAGATTAATTTAAATTGGCCAATTGAAATAAGTGAATACTCAAGAAAACGTAATTGTAATGGACAAAAAGCTGCTCCTAAATTATTAACTAAAATTTCTATTAGTAGTTCGTCTCATTGTAAAATTGCCTAACATGCTAAGAACCTAAAGCAATCATATTTTTGTGCAAAAATTAAAATTTAAAGTTACCAAGACTGCACTATAAAATTGCCAAAAGCCTCCATTAATCAAAACAAAGAGGGGGGATTAATTTCCATTTGTAATGCTAACAGCAGGACACCCATGAAAAACACACATGGTGTCAAAATAAGCCAAAGGAAAATCATTTGAACAAAAATAAAAAGAATCACATGTCAAATTTATTGAAAAGATTACTTTATCAACATTTGGTCGAGAATATGTTTAGATATTTTCAGAAAACAACTTCAAAACTATATGGATTCCTGCAACAAAGAGGAACTGATAGGTCTGTTCCAACCACAAACACAGTCTAGAGATGGAAGACACTGATGACACCTTGCCATGGTACCAATACCAGTTAACAGCTGTGTGTCACAGCAGGTTGCCCAAGACCAAACCAGAGAGGGTGGGACCTGCATTGCCACCATTTGTCCACCATTCAAATATCATTGCTGACATGTACACATAAGGAACTATTTGACATTGAAACTGGGATTCAGAACTGTTGGACATTGAAATTGAGACTCAAACGTTTTTTGTTCTTATATGTTTATTTCTAGTATGCAGATGCAAGAGGTTTTAAAGAAAAGAAATGGGGAAAAATAGATACAGAGGCAAAGAAGCACTGAACAGACTGTCAAACTACAGTGGGAAGGCAGGGGAGGTTGGGGAGCAGGTGTGGTAAGAGATCAACTGGAGGAATTATATGCATTCATATAAGCATAACCAATGGATACAAGACACGGGGGGGGGGAGGGAGGCACAGGAGGGCATGTGCGGGGGGGTAGGGGAGGCCAGGGGGAGATCAATGGGGGAAAAAAAGGAAACATATGTACTACTATTTGTAATACTTTAAGCAATTAAAAAAAAATAAAAAATAAAAATGCTTCCTGGAGATCATGCACAGGAGATCATCAAAACACCAAAAAACTAAAATAAAAAAATCTGTTTTTAAAGAAAAATTTTGAATGGTTTCAATTTTGCTCTACTGAATACACTAGACCTCCTCTACCTTTGGGAACTTTCATACAGCCTGCCTCCAACTGGTAGAAATCCATAGTACATGGTTTTATAAATTATTTTTCTATTCCAACCTCCCACTTCATATTTGCTGGAATACCATGAAAACATATTCTTATAGTAAACTCATCCATTTACACAATGATGATAAATGGAAAAGTGGCAAGAGAGCATACCTACCTGTATTTGGAGTGATCAACTTAAAATTAAAACACAACTCATATTCTACAAATTGCTGCTATTTATACAAATCATGACAATTAGATTAAAACTACAAGATGGAATGAAATTATGTTTAGCTAAGAAACAAATAGAATAAAAATAAGTAAGAATTATTAATATAAATGGAAAATAAGCTAGATATTGTATTGTTTTATTATTTATGCCTACTACTAGTGGATATACTATTACTAATACATAAGTGGCACTGTACAGAGCTGATTAAAGGATTGCCATTTATTTTATCCAAAAGATTGATTTTGTTCTCTTATCTAATCAGGCACTAACTTGAAAAGTATTAAAATAAGATTTAAGATTTAACTGCTGATGTCCAGTCAGGATGGCAGTATAGCTAAATGTGGCACTCAAATTTTCAAACAACCACATCAAAATTAAAACTAAACTACACAAAAACCATCATTCATAAGTACCTGAAATCTAGCTGGATGGAATTCCTAAAACTAGAAACTTAAAGAAGAATCCACATTGAGACTGGAAGGAGGGGCAGAAATGAGGAGCAGCATAGTCTCATTTATGTGTAGTGAATAAAAATTGGGAGAGATATTTTGACTGTGCAGGTCTCCACTGAGGTGTGAGGGGTCTCAGTCCCACATCAGCCCCCCCATCCCAGGGTTCCAGTGCCATAAACAGAAGTCCCCATAACTTCTAGCTGTAAAAACCAGCAGGGATTATGACTAAGATGAAAGGCTGTTGGAGTCCCAGCCATTCCTCTTAAAGGGCACTTATTTGGACTTACTGTCTCTGAGCTCCAGTGCTGGGGCAGCAGCTTGAAAGGAAGCAGGGCCAAACTGGAGGAACTGAGTTGTTTGGTCATTCGGGCAAGAGTTGGGGGTTTGGCAGCTCTCTGACCAAGGTGCTGACAGAAGCCATTGTTCCTTTTCTGAGACACCTCCATCCCCAGAACTGGCAGGTCAGTACCACACCTGAGTCTCCTCCATCAATGTGGCTCACCCTGTTTGACTCAGTCTGTTAATTCCCTAAGACTTTTCCCACCCAACTGGCAAGCACACTGGAATAATTTCCATACAAATAACGTGATTTGGCTCATGCTTTAGATTTTCCTAAAATCTCTCAAATAAGCATCATCTGGCCTCAGAATATCTTGTACCTCTTGCTAAGTGGCCCCAGTCCTGACACTAGTAATGATCATCCTTGGTGCACAGCTTCGCCTCACAGGGGCACCTCCAAACCCAGCAAAAAGTAGCAGCCATCTTAAGATTACTCTGTAGTTCATGCTGGCTGGCTCCAGATAGGACACAGGGGCAGCTGACCTTGGCCTGCACCTCCTGAAGGCCCCAAAGCCAGAACACCATGTCAAAGCACTACCCAACTACCTCCATAAACAACATACTCAAGGAGTGGGCTCAGCAATCAGCAGAGCCCTGCTGAAGTAACTATGGCTCCGTTGGGTGATGCCTGCACAGCTGATCCTCCATAGTGGTCCACAGTCATAGCCATTCCTTTCAGCCAATCCCTCCCATTGATGTGCCAACAGTAATCAAGGCTCAACTACAACAGAAGTGTGTACACAGTTTATAAGGGGAAGGAAGCATACCTGCCAGCTTGGGTGATCAGAAGGGCTGTGCTTCTGGACACTACAGGACTCTGATTACATAAGGCCACTCTGTAAAGCCTGGGAGATATAATAGCTCTACCTAATAAACACAGGGAAGCTGTCAAAATGAGGAGACAAAGAAACATGCTCTAAGTGAAAGAACAGAACAAAACTCCAGAAAAAGAACTAAACAAAATGGATACAAATAATCTACTAGATTCAGAGTCCAAAACACTGGCTATAAGAAAGCTCAATGAATTTAGTGAGAACTTCAACAGCATAAAAAATGGGCATGGAGACCATAGAAAAGAACTAGTTAGAAATGAAGGATACACTAACTGAAATGAAGAATAATTTACAGGGAATCAACAGTAGAGCAGATGAAGCTGAGAATCAAATCAGTGATTTGGAATATAAGGAAGCAAAAAACACCCAATCAGAAAAGCAAAAACAAATAAACAAACAACAAAAAAAAAAACAAACAAAAAAACCGAATCTGCCCCAGCCCAGGTGGCTCAGTTGATTAAAGCATCATCCCATTCACCAGAAGGTTTCAGGTTTGATTTACAACCAGGACACATATCTAGGTTTCAGTGTGATTCCTGGTTCAAGTGCATTCTTTCTCTCTCTCTTTCTTCTTCTCTCTAAGTATATTCTCTGGTGGGTGGGGAGAAAAGGAAAAAAGAATTCAAATAAATGAAGATAATGTCAGGGGCTCTGGGACAATTTCAAGTGTACCAACATTTACATCATGAGGGTGCTAGAAAGGGAAAAGAGCAAAAAGTTGAAAATTTACTTGAAAAATTAATTATAGAAAGCTTCCCTAACCTGGTGAACGAAATAGACATATTTGTTTAGGAGGACATATAAACCCAATCTAGATAAACCCAAAGAAGCCCTCAACAAGAGCTATCATAATTAAAATGCAAAAGATTAAAGACAAAGACAAAATTTTAAAAGCAAAAAGAGAAAAGCAGTTAGTTATCTACAAGGGAGCTCCCATTAAGTTGTTAGTTAATTTCTTTGCAGGCCAGAAAGAAGTAGCAAAAATACTCAAAGTGATGAAAAGCAGGGACCTATAATCAAGAGTTCTCTACCCAGCAAAGCTATGATTTAGAATTGAAGGACATATAAAGAGCTTTCCAGACCAAAAACAAAAACAAACAAAAATAACAAAAGTAGTTCATCATTACCAAACCAGTATTACTTGAAATGTTAAAGGGTCTTCTTTAAGAAGAATGAAACTAGAATAATAAAATGGCAGTGATACATATCCATCAACAATTGAATCTAAAAAAAAAAACACAACAAAATAAATGAACAGACAGAACAGAAACAGGCTTATAGATACAGAGAACATTTTGATGGCTATGAGATGAGAGGGAAGTTGAGTGAATGGATGAAAAAGGTGAAGGGATTAAGAAATGCAAATTGGTTGTTACACAATAGGCATAGGGATGTAAAGTACAGCATAGGGAATATAGTCAATAATCCTATATATCCTATATTTTAAAGAGGTAATATGCAAATTGACCATCATTCCACCAAACAAAATGGCTACCCCCATGTGGACATAAGATGGCCTACAGGGGAGGGCAGTTGGGGGAGACTAGGCCAGCAGGGGAGAGCAGTTAGGCGTCAATCTGGCTAGCAGGTGAGTGATTAGGGGGTGATCAGGCTAGCAAGCAGAAGCAGTTAGGGACAATCTGGCAGGCAGGTGAGTGGTTGAGAGCCGACAGTCCTGGATTGTGAGAGGGATATCTGACTGCCCAGTTAGGCTATTGGACATCCCTCGAGGAGTCCCAGATTGGAGAAGGTGCAGGCTGGGCTGAGGGATACACTCCTTACCTCCATGCACAAATTTCATCCACCGGACCTCTAGTATCCTAACCACTATGTAAGGTGTCAGATGGGTATGAGATTTATCAGGATGATCACATAACAAGTTATATAATGTTTAATCACTAGGATATGCACTTAAAACTAGTATAATATTGTAGGTCAAATGTAATTGAAAAAAATTTTTTTAATGATTTAAAAATTTATAAATTGTTAAAAAAATAGCTAATTGTCCAAATTTTTTTCATGAAAATAGAAATACAAATACTCCTTAATTTACAATGACTTACCTCCTGATAAACAATGCAAACTGAAACCATTATAGGTTGAAAATGCATTTTACACTTAACCTACTGAACACCATAGTGTAGCCTTGCCTATTTTAAATGTGCTCAGAACATTTACATTAATCTACAGTTAGGCAATTATCTTAATTTTACCTCAAGAGTAATTGCCTTCCTCTTTTTCTTCTCACCAAAAACAGGAGACACAGATGGGCATTTTGGAGATATGATGAGATGCAAAAATGCAAATCACAGTATCAAGAAATTGCTGACAACACAGTGCACAGTAGAGTAGTGGTTGTTTACCCTGGTGATCACATGGCTGACTGGGAGTCGCTGCTCATTACTGCGACCGAGTCTCACAAAAAGAGTGTTATACTGCATTATCTAGCCTAGGGAAAAAGAAAAATTCAAAATTTGAAGTATGCTTTCTATTGAATTCATATCCATAAAGTTGAAAAATTGCATGTCAAAGCATGATAAGTTAGGGACAGTCTATAATTACTATTTCAAGTATTTTATGTCCAATTTCATCATTCCTTCTAAATAAATAGTGATCATAATCTTTTGGAGAGCGAGGTTATATGTCAACTTTACTGGAATCTATGTGTGTTTTGTTTCACATAACACTCTAAAATATGAAAACATGTTATAATGTTTCTGATTTCTACAAATATAGATGTAAAAGCCAGATCCAACCCATGGGTATAAATTTTAAGAAGGTGTTTGACAACTCTCCTGCTTTTTTTTTTTTTTTTTTAATAATTGAGAATGTCTTTTCAGAGGAGTTCATAAGCAGATAGATGCCCACCCACATGGCATTCTCTGAATGTCTCTGAAAATGACAAATGGATTTTATTAAATGAAAGTCAATCACCTCATCCATAAAAGTGAAAAGGAGACAATTAATATGAGAGGCTTACTGAAATGATTTAGTTAATGATTGAGAAGCTCTCTAAAACACATTAAATGGAAGAAAAAGATTTCTTCAAACTGGCCATGGTGTGTTTTGCTAGTCATCTTAACTGATTTTTCATTTCAAAAAGCAAATGTGAAAAGAAGGCAAAGAGCTACACCTCTCACATTATGCATCATTAGCTGATCACGGCTCCATTTTAATTTTCCTATAATTGATTTTGCAGCCCCAGACAAGTACAAAGAACATGATTATGAATGCAAGGCAGCTCTGATTAATTGACAAATGCATGCTCCTTATGAGTACTTTGTTTCAATAAAAAAATAAAAGCCTTCTCTGAGCACTTCATTAGTACAAATAAACTTCTCACTGATGTCAATGGGCACTTTAGTTCTCTGATCATAAGGGCTAAACCCATGGTTAAAAGACAAAGTATATAGTTTACTTAAATACTTTGGAAACTACAGAAAAGGGAAAGGCAACTTCGTAATTGACAGCTTAATCTCTTTCTCAATGTTGAAGCTATTTTTTTTTTTTACAACACCACATAACAATCTCCATATCTCACACATTCTTTTTCCTAAATTTTACATCAATTTATGTCTTTTTAATTGCATATGTTAGTGTAAGTGTGAACTGTTTCACAGGAGGGTGGGGTAACACCACACAATGAAAATCCTTGTTATTTGAGGTTTATTTTGACACCCTATATAATAAAAACCTAATATTCAAATTGTCCCCTTGGGTGGTCATTCAACTAAGAAACCAGAAGTTTGTCTGCTCACTATAACGTGTGCTGACCACCAGGGGGCGGTGTGGAACATGCCAAGTGTCCGTGACCTGACACTGGCAGTGGGCAGCAGTGGAGGCACTGCCCGCCCTAATGAGCCTCGAAGAGAGTGGGACTGCGGCAGAACGGCGGGGCAGGTGAGTGGGTGGCACCAGGCCATGGCAGTTACAATGGCCCGGATGATCACCCCACAGATGGTGACCAGCGGTGGCAGCAGGGGATGGGGACACCATCCAGCTCTCAGGCACTGAGGAACAGGGTGAGGGGCCTAGCCCAGACCGATTATCCTATAGATGGCGACCAACTATGGCAGGAGGCGGGGCTGCTGCCTGGCTCCCAGATGCTGAGGGACCCAGGTGGGGGCCCTACCCCAATTGATTGCCCCACAAGCGAGATAGTGGAGCAGGTGAAGGGGCAGCACCAGGCCAAGATGGGGTGCCAGGTGGGGTTGTGGGACTGTGAGGCTGGGGGCAGCTGGAGCCTGATCTCTGCAGGCCACCCCAAGGGACTCCACCCACATACGAATTTGTACACCAGGCCTCTAGTATATGTTCTAAGAAATACTAGTATAACCCCAGCATTTACTAGTTAAAGTTTTTATGACCATTCCTCAAATAAAATTTGTGTTCAGATTATCAATATAAGAGTCCTAATTTTGCTCACAGGATTCATAATGGCACAAAGTAAAATATGATGCCTTCAAAGAAAGTTTAATACCCATGTAAATCAGAACTGAACAGAAACTTTCGTTTGTCAGGTCTTTGTTTCAAGGAGTGTGGAGCACACACTTTTGTATTCCATTCTTGTATTCCTCACCTGGATTTTTCCTGATTTTTTTTGACAACTTGTCTTTTCTTCCTATGTTTACTACCATAGTCAGATTAATAGTTTTTGTAAACTGATGATTTCAGCTCTCTTATTATTCCACATTACACTGCTGCACAATATCAGTCAAGCATTATGATTTTTTTCACTCCAGCTGTGTTGAACCACAAGTAGATATGAAGCAATTGACCTTGTTGTTCATTGACTTGTATGATGCTAGACTACCTACTGTTTTGTGCCACTCACTTCACTTCACGCATCTTATAAAGTCATGCCATTTGCAGTAGATATTACTCTCCAAGCTAGTTTTAGAAAAGCAAAATATTAAATAATTTTTGGCCAGCATTATGAAAATGTCAAAAATAAGCAGAGGTGTTTTGTTTGTTTGTTTGATTGATTTTTGGTTGTTGTTTAAGATTAAGGGAACTAAGATCCCATGCTTTCTAAAAGAAAAACAAAATAATAACTTTAGGTAAAAAATGGATTTACTTGTTTATTTGCTTAGTTGTTTATTGAAAACACAGTTAATGCTTTTTATTTTAGTGTCTCTTCTATTGAATAGTCAGATGGTGGTAGTACAGTGGATTTCAAACGTTCAAAAGAATTAGAAATAGAATTTATAGGTAAATAAAAGCTAGCAAATTTTTCATGCTTCACAATCTTGGATGTGGGAATTTTATCTTCAAAATGATATACCCTGTACATGACTAGAAAAAATATCTGAAATCACAGCTTTTGTAAGAGTAGTAAAAGCCTTATTAGCAGATTTTCAAGTATCTATCAAATTATAATATCAATCAAGTTGATATTTGTAGGATATCCCTGAAAAAAATAAACTATAAAAATGTAGATATAATTTGCATTAACAATATATTTTCTACTTGCTGACAAACTCTTAAGATTGGTGACCACTTTTAGGACACTGTTTTATTACCCATTGCATTGGATGAGTATGTGGTAATGATGGTCCATGTAGAAACTACTTCATATGACAACATAAATAATAAATCTACTATCATTATATTATTAAAATATTAATTATATAAATGTTCAGTTAGGAAAAGAGTTAACACTATTATGGAGGAAGGGGAAATTATTGCTGGAGAAGTTGAGGACTGGAAGATCAGAGTTTGAGAAGTTGGCGAAGGGACTATTCATGTCTTTAAATCTAATCAGATAAAAGAACCCATTCTATAATCACAGCCTTAAAAATCTGGCCAATGGAACTGATACATAAAATCTATCTCTATTAGTTAGGACTCAGTCAGAAAACCAGAGCAACACACACACACACACACACACACACTAACAAAAATAGTGTATAACAAGGTAGTTTGCTATAGTATTACAATGTTCACAAATACAAAAAGAGCTGAAGAAGTTAAGTTCTGTAAAAGGGGTATGTCCAAGGACTAAAGAGAATCATTAACATGACATCTGAAGTCTGTGTGGCTAGGTCAGATTTTATAGGAAAGTACCAGAAATAATGCACATCTGGCTGCCAAAGTGGTAAAGCTAAGGAGGTGGGGAGAGGAATCATGCAGGGGCCCTTGGAAGTTGTTTCCCTCTAAAGTTCAATGAAGCTCTTCGTAATTAGCATAAGACATCTGTTAGGAGGGCCAATAGTTGAGAAGAGAAGCTAGAAAAGGGAGTCTCTGATACCATGTCTTCCTGAGAGTAATGGTCTCCACTTCAATTTCCATTTTCATGTAATACTACATTGTATTCTTGGCTAGTTCTGGGGGGGCGGGGGTGGGTTTAAAAAGATAATGCCTAAGCATATACAGAAGTGGTAATACTAAAACTCCAGAGCACTAATCATATTATAAGTAGGACTTGAATCATGCAAAAAAAGTCCCCTAACAATGGAATATTTTTCACTAAAAATAAAGGATAGATAGCTAATAAATATACAATTATGTTATTATTACTAAAATTGGTTTGTTTTTCTATCTATTTACTTTAATGATCAGTGAAATGTACTGAAAACCAAGCAATACTCAATTCTCCTGATTTGGAAATAAAACACACAGAGACAAAAGCAATAGCAGAACAGCAATGAGCTACTTATGAGACAGCAAAATCTAATGAGAATGGAGTGAACTAAAGTGAAGGTCAATCCTATTTAAATTGGAATCATGAATCCGTTATGCCTCATACAACTGACCATGCTGATAATATTTTCTGCATAATCTCAGATACAAGATTCCCTAGCACATACAAAATTATCTGGTCTTCTGTCTGTTGAACTGAGCAATAATATAGGTATGCCAAGCATTCTCATTATTTCCTTAATTATTCTCACATAGTTCATGCTTAGTCATCACAGGCATTCACTTCAAGAAAAAACATAGCTCATTCTCCATTTTTTAATATTTTAAAAAATATTTTTATTGATTTCAGAGAGGAAGGGAGAGGGAAAAAGAGATCGAAACCTCAATGATGAAAGATAATCACTGATCAGCTGCCCCACATTGGGAATCAAACCCACAACCTAGGCATGTGCCCTAACTGGGAATGGAGCCCTCATCTCCTGGTTCATAGGTTGATGCTCAACCACTAAGCCATGCTGGCAGGCGTTATTTATCATGAAACTTTCAACAAAACATTAAAATCAATACTACCCTGAGTGTTCAATTTTCCCTAATCACGAACCTGGGGAAGGGAATGCATGGAGATTTACCTTGGTGGCCTAACTATACCATATTGCCTTTTAATTCTTTTTAATTTATATAGAATTTATTCTGTTAGCAATGAGGAAGAAAGGATGTGAACAGTGGAAAAATCCAAATGGCAAGGACTGGTTCTGTTGGAATATATTAGTAGTCAGAATTGGCACTAATTTTATGCTTCCCAGTCTATTATTAGCTGAATATTATCCTTTCAGTGATCTAAGTTGGAAGAGAGTAGGCAAATCTCTTTCCTGATCTTCACTTTCTAAGGCTAAGACATTTCATTAACTCTGCACATGCAAAGGGCCCTGTCCTAGTAGGTTGCTATTCATCTCACCATCTTTTTTCTTTGATTCTATGTACCTTCACTCTTGTCCCAGGATTTTTCTTATCCACAGAAGAGCTAAGCAAATGGAAAGTGTCGGGTATTAAAAAGTAATGCAGAAATCAATGCTTTGTCTGAAAAAAAAAAAGAGATTCATTTTTTAAGTGCTACAAAACATAGCCACTATACTGAGTTTGTGATCTTAGGCACCCCTCCATGATCCTGAAAATGCACTGCTGTTACCAGTCAAATCAAAGGATGCAAGGCAGGGTTTTATAAGCAACAAAATTTTTGAGATGCTTTGAACTTCAATCCTTCCTTCCTTCTCTCTTATAGATCATGATAAAAGCAACATCTTTGAAATCTTGAGGCATTAGTCTCTATGCCCTCTGCAATTCTGTCCTCTTTTTCTCACCATGCCTGAGGCCTTGATCTCTGCCATCTCCTTATTCTCATACTGCGGTGTTCCACCTTTCATTCATTACTGGGTCATCTTCTTTTTAGGTGTGCAGCCTCTCCATCTTACCTCTGAACTAAACAGCTTTTGAAAAGCCATGAATCTATTGAGGGTTACCAGGAGGAAACGTGAAGGGAAGTTCACTTAAAATAAGCCGGAGTGTTTTTCAGATAAAGTTTAACCAAAGTCTTTTGGATTTTTTTAAGCCTATCTTTTTAATACTTTATACAAACTATAGAGAGTTCTCATTTTTTTCTATCCTCCTTTCTAACTTGATGGCTGGCATGGTCAATTAGTAAAAGCTGTGATTAAACAGAATACAGGAAATGGAGCCAAATAGCTAAGATAATGATGTTAGATATTTAAGAATAACAGTTAATAGCATGACCATGTCTTAGACTTTCTTTTTAAACAGCCTCTTCCTGTATGACTAAAGTAGGCAAGTGTGTAATGTAGCAAACACAAATGCACTCTATAATATCATTATTATTCTATAGACTAGTGGCCTGGTACATGAAATTCATGCACATTAAAAGGTAATTAATGAGAGGAAATATGTTAATATTGCTATTTGCCCTTTGTCTATAATAGAAGTATGAGATATGAAAGGAAATGAGTAAAACGTATATGAAAATAATATATGAATTTATTAATAAAGAAACAATAACAAAATTATATAAGAACAACAAAGATATGTTATAAAAATAACAAAAGCATCATATGAAAACAGCAAATCTGACAGGCCCAAACACTCCAGTCTCGCTGCTCAGCCCCCGAGACCCCTGGACTGGCTGACAGGCCCAGACACTCCAGAGGCTGCAGAGCAGCGAGGTTGTATCTGCTGTGGAGTGGGTGGATCCTGCCTCCCGCTTGGTCCCTGCAATCCCTGGCCAGGCCAACAGGCCCAAACACCCTAATGGTGAGGCTGTGGGGACTGGACATCGCCATCTTGTGGCTATGGCTGCCATCTTTGTGATGGAGTGACAGTTAATTTGTATATTACTCTTTTATTAGATTGGATTATTAAACAGTCCACTTAAAGACCTCCAAAGATAGCAAGTGACATAGTATTCCTACAATTAGCTTAGATCTCTAAAGTTGTCAAGAAATGTGTGCTTAACTGAGATCTATTAAATTTAGCCATGTTTCCCAAACACTTTTTTCCTTACTGCATTAAGACTCATAAGCTCTCAGTCGAGCAGTTGTATATTCATTGAGTTATGCAAAAAATATTAATTGAGAAACTAATGCTAATAGTTTGCTTGTTGATGGTAATGCAACGGTAACTAGGAATAAATAAGGGAGCAAAGATGATATGTATTATCAGTGAAAAGATCAAGATACCAAAAAAATGCATGAGAAGGTAGTATTTCCCTTTCATGTGACTTGAGCACAGTGAGAGGGAGACTTGTTGGGTAACTTGGGAAAGGCGATTAGCGATCCTGTATGCCTTCAGTGGTCACCACAGTGAACAATGTCACTGGTGACCTTTTCTTCAATGAGAATTTTAATGCTGTGGCAGACAACATAAACCAGAAAGATGTTTTTAAATGCAAATTAAAAGTGAGAGAGTAAAGGGAGTATCTGTGTGTAAACAACTTTTACTTTCAGGGACATTTTATAGTAAAGGGTCCAAAATGAGGAATAAAAAAATAGTACAGAGAGGAATTGATTATCAGAGTTCTGGTAATTCATATAGTTGAACAATATAATGTTAAATTTATTAAGTTTATTTATGTACAATAGCTTGGAATACACCTAAAGAAAATTACTTTTTATATTCAATTTTTAAGCATGCATATGTAGTTCATCAGTTAACAAAAAATACTGTAAATAAACTATTGGCTTGGTATTAAAAATTATAAGACTGAATAAATATTTGATATACTTATTTTCTCAGACTTTCATGTCAAAATGAATTGCCCATGAAGATAAAAGCTTAACAAGAAATAAACTTGGTCTAAAGTCTGACATAAAATTTATTGCATTGAGCAAGTCTCTATAGAATTCAATTTTGTCATCTTATGTATCTTTAAATATTATAATAAATACTCTAAAACCTATGGTTTTATAAAATCATAAAATAATACATACAAATTTGTTTTTGTTTGTTTTTATTGCAAGTAGCAAAGAACCATCAAGTTAGCTCAATATAAACGAATGAAAAAAGGCTGTATACTTGGATAGGAAAGCTTAATATCAAAAAGGTGTTCATTCTTTCTAAGACAATTTATAAATCAAACAATATAATAAACATAAGAAAATTTTTTTATTTGTACTGTTTCTTTGTAACTATGAAAACTATTTATAGAATTTAAATGGAAAAATAATCAAGCAAGAGTAGTCAGAAAATCTCTGGAAATGAATAACCATATGCAACAACTAACCTTACCAACTATTTAAATGCATAATAATTATTCAATACTAGAGGCCTGCTGCACAAAATTTGTGCAAGGAGCTCAGCCCTCGCAGCCCTTCACAGCCGCCCCTCATAGTCCTGGCTAGCCCTTATAGCCCTGGATTTATCTAGAAGGTTGTCTAGATGGCCATCCAGAATGTCATTTGGACAGTCATTTGGCTGTTTGGTCTAATTAGCATATTAGCTCTTTATTATACAGGATTAACAATTGGTGATATTGGTATACGGGTACAGCAATCAGTACAACAGAAATGAGAGTCTAGAAATCACGAATGATTTGGACCATGAACAATTATAGTAGGACAACTGGATAGCAATTTGAGAAAAAAAATTATTTATATCTACACTTCACTTTTTACATCTAGATAAACTCTGAAGGGATCAGGGAAGTAGAAAATTATAGCACTGTTTGGACCATAAATTTTGCCATGAATTGGCTCCCCAACTCCAACTCATTAAATGGTGCTCTGCTTTTTCCCTGTTAGTGTCTGTCATGCTGTAGTTTCTAAAGCCAGAGACTCTGTGCAGAGTAGGTCAGAGTTTTCTACTGGTCACATCACTCTCCTTTCTAATTTATTATTTAGCACCTTCCCAATTTATTTTCTGTCATCCAGAAACAGATTGACATAATTCAGCTTCACACACACTTCCACACATACACAAATATTTTATTTCTGTATGTTTATATCTCTTTTCTCCCTTAACTATCACTTTAATGGGGCTTGGGAATAAAATGCATAAAACATAGGTGTTTAGATCATGGAATTAAACTAGATCTCCAGTCTTCAAAAAAATTGAGAGGAAGATGTTTGAGTCCAATCATTTCTTTGCAGTACAGCTTAGGGCATAATTTATAAATCGGCTTTCCTAGAACCTCCAATGGCCAAATAACCTATGATCAAGAGATAAGGGTCCTGTAGAATAAAACATGAACTCTGCATCCCCTGCAGGACCATAGAAGTGGGGAGGAGGGGAGTGGAGAATGGAGCAGACATAGTGACAGGGTGACTATAAAATGGCTATGAAATGAGCAGCAGAGCAAAACAACAAGATTAAAATGTAGGGACCACTTAAAATGTAGTGGCTTCTCACCATGTAATCAAGTGCAGTTGCATTTGTTTGACAAAATAATAGCCCAATTTAACAATAAGTCTGGTCTAAAAATAAAATAAAAAGACTAAACACTTAAATCAGAGCAATGTCTTAAGCTATAATAGTGACTTTATAAGGGACAGTCTCAATTACTCCATAAAGATAATTTATGTATTATGTTTTAGTTTCTGTCCTTGTGATTTCACCTATGTCATCTTATAAAAACTCTCAAATTTTAGAGATTTGTTCTCCTCTAGATTGCTATTCTTCTTCTTAAATGTATTTTTATTGATTTCAGAGAGGAAGGGAGAGAAAAGAAACACCAATAATGGGAATCATTGATCTGCTGCCTCCTGCACACCCGCTACCGGGGGTCAAACCTGCAAATCAAGCATGTGCCCTGACCAGGAATCGAACTGTGACCTCCTGGTTCATAGGTGGACGCACATCCACTGAGCCACTGAGCCACGCCGGCCAGGCTAGACTTTGCTATTCTTATTAACAATATTTTAAGTTTCTTTGTTACTTAGAAATAGATTTGAGAGCTTATAAAGTCATCCTATACATCTGTGTCATTAAGGTGATAACAAACCTTTAAAGAGCCTTAGATTTAAAAGTCTTTGCTTTCAAGAGTCTCTGTTTCCTAACTACAACCTGTTACAGCATGAGTCCAGATGCTTCTTCTGGGATTAATGGTGTAGGTAGGATCTTCTCAGACTGAAATGGTTACCTCCTGGTTTACACAGTCATGCTTCAGGGAAAGGATTCTGCTAACCTGCTCCCTTATATAGGAATATAGTGACTAACAAAGGGGTTGGCAACTCAGAGACTTCGATTTCAAAACTGAGTTGTTCTTTGTATGAATGAAATATAAATGTGAAAAAACCTATACCAAGGTAAATTGATTCAATACGTTGCTCACCTAAATGATAAAGGATTATTCATAGAGTCAGTTTATTTAGCAGAAATTGTTTTTTAAAGCCCACTACTCTCAATCAACTGTATGGAAAATGTTGACTGTTTTATTTCCAATGCTATGTTTTTATATCAAATGCAATAGAATCAAGTCCATAAACCAAAACAATAGGGAAAATTTTTGCAGATAATAAATAATTTAAATCAGATTTTATTAAAACCAGCAAGGATATATTGTGAAATTGGATGCAAAACTCACATGAATATTTTAGGATAAGACATGAAACTATAGAGAAATTTTATATTATGGTTAGCCTCTTGAGAATCTACTCACAAATACCCAGGGATATTTATATTCTTCTTTTCCTTACTAGTTGGGAAAGTTTGAAAAGCACAGTATAACATAACTGAATATTTAAAAAAATTTTACTAAAATTTTAGGGAACTCAGATTCATTTAGTTTTAAGTGCATAAAAAGTGAAAAACAACTGACTAACATGCACAGGTAATTTGATAACATAGTAGCACATATATTTAGAAAAAAATTGTTTGTAGTCATATTGCTAGATAACTTTATATACAATACATTGAATAGTTCCATAAACATCAATATTTGTAAAAATCAAAACTAATATTGGAGAACACAGACCCAAATAATATCTAACCCTTATTAGGTCAATTTCATATAAAGATTTTCAATGCTTATCAGGAAAAATGAGGATATTTTATAAAGTTGATAAATATTATTTAATATTTTAATAGTATTTAAATTGATAATATTTGTAGGAAACTAATAAAGATTTATAAAGTATAAAACTTTATATCTGTGATCCTACCATATTGCACTAGTGGAAAAATGGACAAATTATTTAACTTCTCTGAGTTTTAAGTTATTTGTATATAAAACACAAATAATTTCCATAGCCGGTGTGGCTCAGTTGATTTGAGTGTCACTCCATCTACAAAAGGTCACTGGTTCGATTTCTCATCAGGGCACATGCCCAGGTTGTGGGTTCAATCCATTAGAGTGTGTAGGGAAGGCAATCAGTCAATGTTTCTCTCTCATATCAATGTTTCTCTCTCTCTCTCTTGTCCTCCTCCCCACTTAATCTCTCTAAAATCAACAAAAACATATTAAAAATACATACACAATAATAAAGCCATTGTTAATAGTGGAAATATGCCTTAATGGTCACACATGCACTGTGTATTACCTGAGTAATGTAGATTTTAAGATATTTTAATAGTACATGATAGGACGTGTTTTGTGCGTGTCTTTGTTTTTGTTTGGTTCTCATGGACAAGAGAGGAAGTTATGCTAAGCTCCACACACTGCTTAGCTTGCATGCTCTTGAATGCTCTGCGATGTTCCTTAGTGTTCTATAAAAACATGTTACATTGGTCACCTGAATTATGATAAAGGCAAAAACAAACAAAAACCCCCTAGGTATTTTTTTTAACTAGTTCATTATCTGCTATATTCAATTGAACTTCCAATGCACTATCATCAGGTTTTGATTTGGCGAGATTGCTCTATCTGAATAGTTTACCCTTCTACACTCTTGTCATTTACACTGCTAACTTTAGGTTCCATCCAGAATTCTACCATTTTCTTACGAAGTGCAAAGAGCTGAGGACTACAGAACAAGTGCAGGATAGTAAAGAGCTGTGAATGAGGTGAAGAGTATGCTGTACATTGGTCCTATACTTAAGAGATAAGTGGTGCCATGATGCAGTACTCAATATTTAGAAGATAAGTCATGCAAGGGTTTAAATTAGAAGTAGAAAATCTTGCAGACTAACTGAACTTTGGTTAAATGGAAACAACTGAAATAGACATTGAAATAGACATAGAGATTGTATTTGAACTATTCAAGGGAAGCAATGCCTAATAGCATATCATGGAATAAAGATATGGGACTACATAAGGTTCTCAAATAAATATATTCATTGAATTAAGTTTTGATTTTACCTGTATATTTTTAATGTTACCTGGAAACTCAGGCCACTTATTGCAGGAGCATCAGATGTACACTTCCTAAAAAGCAGATCTTGTGACAGCACTTACCTGCTTGCAATCTCACAATCTCTACACAAACCTTTCACAACAAATTTAGACTTTTTGAGATAACACATCATGCCCTTAGGGCCTCTATAAACCTCTAGTGTCTTACTCTATTCCCCCGCCCCCTCTCTCTCTTCCTCTCCCTGGCCCCAGCCCTCACCTGTCACATCAGTCTATATGCAGCTCCTGCAGTAGGATAACTTTCTAGATCTACAGCCTTCACAGCTTAACACAGGCACCTTTGAACCTTTTTAATATTTAAAATCAGCTAAAATATATATTTTTTGGTCCCTACAGTTTTAGGAGAGTGAATCTATATAACACTACAGTTCCTTTGACCTGTGCATCCAAGTCATTCTACCATAGTTATAGGTTCATATTTTCTACCACTCCCAGTGGAGTTTAAGTACCTTACAGATAAGAATCATGATTTATTTGTTTATAATATTTGGTACATGGACTATAAAACACCTAAATATATTTTCTAGGAAAAGTGATAAATTAATCAATTAATAGAATTTATTTCTTGATATTATACATGGAGATTGATATTTCTCTTCTGATTTTTAGCTGTGTCTTTTAAAGGCATTTATGTAATGCATTAAATACAGGCACAAGTTAAAATCACCTGTCATCCTACTATTCAGAAAATAAATAATTGTTAGCGTTTTGCTCTATTTCCCAAATTTATATATATATATCCACACATGTTTATAATTTAAAGTAAAACCAGAACATTCAAGAATTGCAGTTTTTATAATGTATCTTTAAAAATATAACAATAACTTATTCCTACAAGCTGAATATAGCAATGTAAATTCCAGCATAATAGCAAATTATTTTAAAGAAAAGTACACCTTTATTTGCTTGGAAGAAACTTTAATGAGACCTTTTGTTATTCTAAAGAGAGACTAGATGAGACAGACTGAGACAAATTGGAGTTAACTTGCTTAATGAAACAATGTAAAAGAGACTCCTCTTCTCACATTAGAATAGAATTGCTGATTTTTAGCTTCCTAACCTGGGAACATTTCCCAGCCTCTCATGTGAGATGGCTAAAGGCTGCACAGGGAGCTATCAATAAAGCTACCACAGCTGCCCAGAACGACAACTGGTGCACATTTGCTGCCCTCCCTCTTTATTCGTTCCTTCGTTCTGCTTAGTGGAATGTGGTGTGATGGCTGGCTCTCTACTTACATATAAACAACTCTATACTAACCTTTTTGAAGATGAATCTGATATACGTCTGTGTTTTGGAGATGGACATTTCTAGAAATGGAATGCATGCTTAATTCATTGGATCAACATTATCGAATTGTACTCTAGAATAGTTGCAGCAAAATATGAATATTTGTTCACACAAACAATGGATAAATGTTCCAATTCAAAATGTTCTAATTACTAGATTTTCTCAAGTTTAAATATTTGCAAAATTTTCAACAAAACATCTCACTGTTGTTTTAATATGGATTTTTTGTATGTACTGATTAGGTTAACTTTTATTCATAATTATGCCTTTTATGAGGTTTCTCTCTTAATATTTTCTTTATGTCAACTTTTTCACAAATTAATTTTATTAATTTATCACTATTACTAGTAAATGAAGGTATAACGTATTTAAAGCTTAATTCTCTTTGCCACTAAGAATAAAAGTACTTTGTTTCTAGTTTAAAATTTGTCTTCAATTCTCATTATGGTATTGTTTCAGGATACAAAATTAAAAATTATATTAAAATATTCTTCCATGAGGAACATCCTTAGCAGAAAGGTGACTTGGGTTATCTGTGGTTAAAAAACAAAAACAAAAAACCCACCTTATATCTATACATATCTATACTTACAGAGAATAGGGAATAATGTCCAATATAGACCTTAATTAGAGGTTTGAGTGAAATCTTTCAATTCATGTTCAGAACACCTGCCTCATTCACAAAGCTTAATAAATCTAGAACTATTTCAATAGTTGGCATTAACAAGACCTCACTACTCAAGGAAACTCCAGACCAGAAAGATAATTTGTGACTAGCTTTATTATTTATTTTAGAAACCTTCTGAAAAAAAATTTCTCAGAGCAATATACTGCTCCAATATATTTCTCAGGATAATATATTACTCCTTATGGTAAATATCCTTCTCCTTAGAGTAATAATTCCTCAACTGAGCCAACCTCTTGCTTATCAAAACACTTTATTCATCAAATCCTCGCCTCACTATGTCAACCAGTCTTCAACAATTCTACTATGAAGTTTATCCAATACTAATCAAATCTCTGTATCAATGAACTTAAACATGTCTCATATACCTGATCCCAATATTTTATAAGTACATAGCCTTGACAATCTCAACCCCTACACTTAGTCCAGAAGGAATACCAAAAAATATACACCTATTACTGCAGTAGGCGATTAGCTTGTCTTAAAATGAATTCGGGTCATTAGCAATTTATTTGATGAAATTCTTAGAGAGTTGGAAGTAGATTATATGGACTCTCCAAGAGACTGAAATTTTATATGTGGCTCCTCTTTTCTATTTAGCTCCTATTCCCTTATGCCTTTCCTTAACTTGTCCATTGAAGTCTGCTAGAGGCCATTTTCAAGTCTAATCACTAGGAAATCCACACTTCCTTTAAAGATAATCTCTAGTTTTTCTCTTACTTCTTTTTAATATTTGACTATAGCACAGTTTTTTTTAGTCATTTAGCTCCTTTATGACCCATTTTTGGAAGAGGGGGCAATAGGGGCAATAGTGTGGAGGAATCATGAGGAGAGTGGAGACCTACAACTGGCCAAAATGAGCTTTTATTTTATTTGTTTGTTTACTTATTTATTTACTTATAGCAAAAGCAAAGACTAATTACAGAAAAGCTCCAGGGAGGGGACTTAAGTAGGTTGCCCTTTATTTTTTAAAAATATATTTGTATTGATTTCAGGAAGGGAAGAGAAGGAGAGAGAGAGAGAGAGAGAGAGAGAGAGAGAGAGAGAGAGAGAGAGAGAGAGAGAGAGAGAGAGAGAGAGAGAGACAACAATGATGAGAAAAAAAACTTGATCAGCTGCCTCCTGGAGATCAACTGCACATCCCCTACTGGAGATCAAGGCTACAACTCAGGCTTGTACCCCAACTGGGAAGGAACCATGACCTTCTGGTTCATAGGTTGATGCTCAACCACTGGGCCACACAGGCTGGACCCCAAGTGAGTGTTTAATAAATTGCATTTTCAGTTAGTTACCATGTTAAAAGAGTACAGTTTTCTCCCTCTGTCCATTGAAGGAGCATCTCTGCTCAACTGGATAGACTTTGAGGAAACCAGATCACTTCCTTCATATTCCACAAACTGAAATTTTTTCTTTCCATCAGATAGTAAAGTTTGTATCAATTTTCAACATTGATTGAATTTTCAGCATTACAGCAAAGAAAATCATCTGGATTTTAGCAACAGATAGATTGCCAGTTTGGTATCTCAGAAGCACTACAAGTTTGAAGTGAATGTATTTCCATAGGTTTTATACAGATCTTCCTAGTTTTCTTCAGTTTTAGCAGCATGCTATTGTAATGTTTTGTGAGTTTCATTTGTGCCAAGTCAATTGATTACTTTAAACATTTTCAACAGGAATGTAATTCTTATTTTATCTTGTGTCATCAGTCAGGTATCAAAATAATATGTTTTTGTTCTACATATAACATTTTTATGTAGATGTCTCTTTCATGCAATACTCATTGCATTTTCCTACTTCAGTATTTCATATCTAAAATTTTTCAAACATTTTTCAAACATTTTACCTATTAAATTATAAAGTTTAGTGAAAATATATCAATGAGTCAACATATTTACATAAGAAAAAATAGTTTTTTCCTCATTAAACTATAAATAGATTTAGGTAGTCTAGTTTTCCCTTAATTAGAAAACATACCATATTTTAAATTAAAATATCCTTTTGCAGCTACTATCATTAATATTATGGTTATCTCTTTTTAAAAAAATAAGAGATAGCAGAGTTTTCACAGGCATATTTTGAAAAGATTTTACATATAATTAGGTTTATCATATACTATTTTATTTTATAAAAGTCATCTCTGTAATAAGACATCCCCTTATTTTTTCATTTTTCTATTATTAAACACAACTTAATCGATATAGTCATAAACCTGTGTTAATATTCAATTCAATAAATATTTATTGAAAACCTACTGTGTACAAGATGCACTGCAAAACTTTAAATTAGAATCAAAACAGCTTTAGATTCAAGGGCTATGTTGTCATATGAATAAAGGCTGCTAATAAGAAAGTTTTGATAGACAAAATGCTGTGGAAGATGATAAAGTAGTTTAGAAATATCAAGTTTTGAGTGAATTGGGCATTAGATTTGGACCTTACCTTAGAGAGTTCACTGACCCTAGATGAGTGGAGTTGGAAAGACAAATTACAGTGGATGGGCTATGGAAAAAGAGCATGTGTTTACACATTGACTCATGAAAATGGACATGAATATTTTCATCTTATCTTCCAAAAACATTGCTACTGTTGTTTTTGTTGTTAACTTGAAGTACATTTTATAAACTGATGTCTGATGATAAGATTGTCCTTTTCATTCAAATGAAGGAAGGAAGGGAATGTAATTGAGCAAAGCTGGAATATAGGCCATGTATAAAAAATATGAACAATAAATCTGAATAATTATTAGGCTATATAGTGGAGACCTTCATATAAGACTGTATTTATTAGATATATCAGTTCACAAGATAATTCTTTAAATAATAATGCATTGTAATTGGCTTTATTACAGATATATTTCTGTTCCAAAGGCTACAGAACTGCCATTGCAAGAAGTGTTTCTCCTCCTGTCACCAAATACCCAGGTCGTAAGGAGCCCAATTTGGAGGAATCAGATTCCTTGGCAGGAAATAATTTTTGGTATCACTTTGACAAAGATAATGCTTGCTTTAGCTCCTAGCTAACCCAGTAATTCCTTATTTTAACTGTATCAATAAAATTCATTATTAATTTGCACAGTCAGAGTGCCTCAGTGAGCATCAACCTATGAACCAGGAGGTCATGGTTCAATTCCAGGTCAGGGTGCATGCCCAGGTTGTGGGCTTGGTCTCCAGTATGGGGCCTGTAGGAGGTAACCAATCAACGATTTTCTCTCATCATTGATGTTTCTATCTCTCTATCCCTCTCCCTTCTTCTCTGAAATCAATAAAAGTATATTTATTAAAAATATCATTATAATTAGTTTTTAGACAAACTTTCTGTGGAGAATAGATTGATACAGCATTCTCCAGACATAACTTTGAGTGGTAAGAAGACATGGTAACAATAGCTGCAAAAGCATTCCCTCTAGAAAACGTCTACAAAAGACTAAACCCAAAAAAGCAGAAACAGTTCCAAGGAACTGTGATGGTTGGTAGGCAAGGGAAAGAAATTGGCTTAAACACACACACACACACACACACACACACACACACACACACACACACACACACAAAACAACAACCAAAAAGCAGAAGAATGATATGATCAGAACTGAACATTGCTGAAAGCAACTTGACACAGTGTCAAAGTTGGATCAGAAGAGAAATAAAAATTATTTAAGTAGACCAAATGCAAAGTAATGAAAGTCAGCAAAAGTCACCAAAAGGCAATGCTTAGATCTAAATTTAAGAGTCAGAGTTAGAATGGACACTGAAACTAATTGAATGGAGAGTGATTCTAAGGGAGAAAGAAATAACTAAGTTTCAAGTTTTGATTGAGAAAATATTGAGTTTGTAGACAGTGGAATGCAGGAAAAAGAAGTAGTTTTAAGGTGGAAACAGTTAAAATTGGGTTTATGTCCTAAAGGGAATATACATAAATATTTCCAGAAGACAAAGGAAAATTAGATCTGAGTCATGAAAGAAAGATGAGAATCAGAGATTTAAAGGTACAGATTTGGTTCACATGCACAAGATGTAAATTTCCCACTGCAAAAGATATGATAAATGTGTCATTAGGTGAAAAGTTTATATTTGGTAAAGAACCAGCAGATGGTTATTGCTAATGTTAAAAATATATCTTGTTAACCTACAAATAAATATATTTCTTATTAAAACTATGGAAATAGTGCTAATTCTGCATGGTAATATTGAAATAAGGAACAAAGAAATGGGACTAACAAGAAAGTTTAATTTTTGGAAGTTATATCTTTGATTATTCATATTTTAGAATTGTAAAGTCTTTTAAGAACTTAAAACCAAAGTTAAAATAAATTAGCCTCAGGTTTCAAGTATTGGCACCCATTAGGTTTCCTTATATCAGTAAATCATTTCATAGCTCTGAGTCAGAGTATACCGAATCAAAGTGGGTAATTAATGAGGAAAACTTCCGCAGGATTTTCTTTTATTTAAAATCAAGCACACATAAAGAATTGTGTAATATATATTCTACCATTTTAAACCAAAAGTTCAATGTTTATAGGCCTCGGGTAAATGTGCAATGCCTTCCAAAAGTATTAGGCACGTAGGCAAAAAGAAAATTCACTCTCCATGGGAGCCTACTAAATCAACACTTGTCATATTAGATCCTTCATCTCTTTCTACTGTTTAGAAAATACAGAGACTAATCTTAACATGAAAGTTAAATATGAAAACTGCATAATCTATAAAGCTGGAATTATGGCAAATAAATCAAATCAATAGTTATCAACCATGCACTATTTATTATTACAATTTAGACTTTTTAAAACTTTTGAAAATTTAGAACAAACATATTTTATAAATGGAAGGGAAAGTCCTAAGAGAATATTCACACCAAAAATATGCCACAAATCTTGGGAATCATGGAAGAAGCTTAGGCCATTCCACAAATATTTATTCAAACCTGTGATACCATATGCACACTGGAATATCATATATTAAACATCAATACATTATTTGTCATTAGTTTTGAGTTTTTGCTTTGGTGGTAATTCAGCCTGGAAAGGAATCTGAGATAAAATCTCTTCTGCTGCACTTATGTAATCCAAGAGTCTGAATAAATTATAAATTCAGAGTTTTAAAAATATATTAGCACATAGCAAGCAATATGTAGGATCCCCTACAAATAACAAATACATTTGAGTTTTCCAACATTTTAAGGAAACACACAAGAATAAATAAAACAAAAATGATAAACCTAACATAAAATAGTAACACCTCTAGCTCCCATTTAAAAAATATTTTATACTCATCATAAAATTATTCTCATAGGTTGACTTTATAAGTATTAAATCTATAAATTTTACACATAAAATTTAAAAAGTATACAAATTCTGCTTTTAATTTTGAACACATGGTTGCCTTGCCTTTTATAGGTATTTGTTTTATTTATTCAGGCTGAAATAACAAAGTAATATAGATTGAAAGCCTTATAAGCAATATAAATTTATCATTCACAGTTTTGAAGGCTAGACATCTTGAGATTAGGGTGCCAGCATGGTTAGATTCTAGTGAGGGCCCTTTATTGCAAATTGCTAAATTTTTTATGTCTTTATGTGGAAGAAAGAGAGAAAGCTATCTCTCTGGTCTCTTCTGATAAGGACATGTATCCCATTTATGAGATACACCATCATTACTTAATTATCTCTTAAGATCCCCTGCCCCACCATCTCCAAATACTCTTACTTGGGATTAAGTTTCAACACATAAATTTTGGGAAACACAAATATTCAGTTTTTAACAGTGTTTGATTAGTAGTGTACAATGATGATATTTTATTTATCTCTATTGCCACACCATAACATAGATTAGTGCCCTCTTTACCACCACATAGAGTCATTAATGCCTTTAAATGTAATCATATTAGAAAGCCAATTTTTAGGAACCCAGAACTAATTCAGAAAACACTTAAGATTCTGTTTCTTAGGAACAAAATCTATGTCTTTCAGAGTTATACCAAATAAACAGAATCATATAATTATACACAAGATGGGGCAAAAGTAGGCTTACAGTTATTCATATGGAAAATAGTACAATAATTAATAAAAATAATATAAAATAAACTGTGTTTTGCATTCTCACAACTGTAAAACTACTTTTGCCCCACCCTGTATGTATGTGTATGTGCTATGTGTGTATGTGTCTGCATGAGAGAAAGACATTTATTTGAACAGATTGGCTTATGCCATTGTTGCATCTGGGTAGGAAAGTCTGAATTTTATAGGACAGAATGGGCATGCTAGAAATTCTCAGGCAATTGCTGACACTGCAGTATGCCAGGGAATTTATTATTCCCCCAGGAAAGCTCAGTTTTGTTAAGGTTTTGCAACTGGTTATATGAGACCTACTCAGATTGTCAAAGATAATCTCTTTCGTCTAAAAATCAATAACAAGCAAATACCTGAAAAACACACAAAGACATGAGACTGAATAACATGCTATTAAATAATGAATAGGTTAACAATGAAATCAAGAGAAAATTAAAACTTAGCTCAAAACAAATGAAAATGAGAACAGAGCAACCCAACATCTATGGGACACAGTGAAAGCAGTCCTAAGAGGAAAATTAATAGCAATACAGACCTATCTCAAGTAACAAGAAAATTATAAAATTAACAATCTAACCTTACACTTACAGGAACTTGAAAAAGAACAACAAAGCCCAAAGTGATTCTACAAAAAGCAATTCAAAAGTCAATGAAGCCAAGAGTTGGTTCTTTGAAACAATAAATGATTGATAAATCTTTAACCAGATTCATAGAAAAGGAATAAAGGAAAGAAAAGAAAAGAGAACCCAAATAAATAAAATCAGAAATAAAAGAGGATAAATAACAACTGACATAAAACATATACAAAGGTTGTTTAAAAATATTTTGAACAACGAATTGGATATCTGAACAAAATGGATAAATTCCTAGAATCATACAGTCTTCCAAAACTGAATCAGGAAGAATTACAGTATCTGAATAGTCAGGTTATACCTAGTGAAATTGAAGCAGCAATAATAATAATAATAATAATAATAATAATAAACTCCCAACAAACAAAAGCACTGGACTAAATGGCTTCCCAGGACAATTTTACCAAACTTTGAAAAAAATAACTAGCACCTATCATTTTAAACTATTCCAAAAAAAATTCAAGAAGATAAAAACTCTTGAGCTCATTTTACAAGGCCACCATTATCCAATTCCAAAAATGGAACACTACAAATAAAATTATAGGTCAATACCCCTAATTAACATACCCTGTTTCCCCAAAAGTAAGACATCCCCCCAAAATAAGACCTACTTCCAGTTTTGCATCTTGCTGTAATATAAGGAATTCCCCCCAAAAATAAGATCTCCGGATAATATTTTATTCTTAAAACTGAAAAAGCCTAGGCCACACAAGCAGTTATAAGGAAGTGGGTCTATTTAATGCTGCCACTTGTTATGCGAGGGAGCCAAAGAGGTCTGCTAGTCTGGGATGCAGCCAGCACTCACCACGCTAAAGACATGAAGAAATTTCTTCACGAAAGAAAAATAGATCAAATAATGATTCCCGCAGGAATGACGGCCTATCTCCAGACTCTTGATACTGCAATAAAGAAGCCATTCAGGACAATTTGCACATGGAAATTAATGACTACATTGAAAATAGAATGGAGAGAAATCAGCTTGGAAAATTTGTGAACCTAAACTGCAAGAAGTTGAGACTTGGGCGAAGAATTCATGGGAGAAAATCATTGACAGTTGCATTGCAAATGCACTATGAGCAGGCTACCTTGACAAGAAGTACTCATTTAAGGACAGTGCTATTGCTAAAGATGCAAGATTTGGTCCACTGATTCTGAAAGAAATGGAGTCACAAGAAATTCACCAGGAAATTCAGGGTTTGGATTGTTATGATGATGTTCCAGACGATGATGACATGACTGTCACTGAATAAATCTTACTTTGTGTTCATATTGGTAAATATCAGTATCAGTAAATGTACCATAGATTGTTGTACATGTAAATAATGGTAGTAATAAGAAATTCTTGGTACCGCAGGATTCATAGTTTGTCTGGTTATGCTGGTTTGTGATGACAACTACTACCATACCGTATACAGGTAATAAATTTCCTTTTTCTTTTCAACAATAAATATTTACTGTATTCTTCTTCATGAAAAAATAAGACATCCCCTGAAAATAAGACCTAGTGCATCTTTGGGAGCAAAAATTAATATAAGACACTGTCTTATTTTCGGGGAAACAGGGTAGATGCAAAATTTTCAGCAAAATATTACCAAACTGGATCTAGAAATACATTGAAAAGATTATACACCATGAGCAAGTGGAATTTATTTCAGGGATGCAAGATTGGTACTATATTCATAAATCACTAAATGTGAAACATCACGTATAATGCAGGATAAAAAATCACATGACCGTATCAATAGAAGCAGAAAAAGCATTTGATACAATCCAGTTCCCACTGTACTTTAAAACTTTCAGCAAAGTAGGAATATAGGAAATATACCTCAATACAATAAAAATAATATATGACAAACCCACAGCTTATGTTATACTCAAAGGGCAAAAACTAAAAGTTTTCCCTTTAAATTAGGAACAAAATAGGGATGTCTGCTTTCACTGCTTTTATTCAACAAAGTATTGGAAGTCCTACCCACAGCAATCAGATAAGAAGAAATATAAGGCATTCAAAATGGAAAGGAAGAAGTAAAACTGTTATTATTTGCAGATGACATAACACTATATATAGAGACCTCTAAAGGCTTCATCAAAAAAACTATTAGAATTGATAAATAAATTCAGCACAGTAGTAGGATAGAAAACAAATATCCAGAAGTCAATTGCATTTTTATATACCAACAATGAAATATCAGCAAAGGAAACTAAAAGAAAAGAAAAAAAGTCCCATTCACAATAGCTTCAAAATAAAATTAAATAGCTAGGAATAAATTTACTAAGATGTAAAAGATTTGTACTTGGAAAATTATAAGAAACTAAAGAAAGAAACTGAAAAAGATACAAATAAGCGGAAGCATATACTATGTTCATGGATAAGAAGAATTAACATTAAAATATCCGTACTATCCAAAGAAATCTGTAGATTTAATGCAATTCCTATCAAAATACCAATGGCGTATTTCAGAGAACTAGTACAAATATTCCAAAATTTTATGTAAAATCACAAAAAAGAAAAAATACAAATAACCACAGCAATTTTGAGAGAGAAAAGCAAAGTCACTACATGGTATCAAACTATACTGCAAGGCCATAAATCAAAACACCATGGCACTGGCACAAAAACAGACATATAAATCAATGGGAGAGAGCAAAGAGTCTAGAAATAAACACACATCTTTTTTTTTTTTCTGTTCGTTTATTTATTTATTTATTTATTTATTTTATCTTTATTGTTCAGTTTATTAATTACATTGTTTCCCCTTTTTATCCCCCTATAGCTCCCCTCCACCCTGTACCTATCCCACCCTCCACCCTCACCTCCCCCTCCCCACTGTCCTCTCCCATTGTTGCAAGATTTTTGTCCAGTCTCTTGCTGTACTTCCCACACCCCTTTTCTCCCCAAGAATTGTCAGTCCATTCCCTCTCTATGTCCATGATTCTGTTATATTACCAGTTTATCCTGTTCATCAGATTATTAATTCACTTTATTTTTAAGTTCACTTGTTGATAGATGTGTATTTGTTGTTCATAATTTATATTTTACCTTTTTCTTCTTCCTCTTCTTAAAGAATATCTTTCAGCATTTCATATAATATTGGTTTGATGGTGATGAACTCCTTTAGCTTTTTCTTATCTGCGAAGCACTTCATCTGACCTTCAATTCTGAATGATAGCTTTGCTGGATAGAGTAATCTTGGTTGTAGATTCTTGCTGTTCATCACTTTGAATATTTCTTGCCACTCCCGTCTGGCCTGCATCATTTCTGTTGAGAAATCCGCTGACAATTGTATGAGTGCTCCCTTATAGGTAACCAACTGTTTCTCTCTTGCTGCTTTTATTATTCTCTCTTTGTCTTTTGCTCTTGGCATTTTAATTATGATGTGCCTTGGTGTGGTCCTCTTAGGGTTCCTATATATTGGGGTTCGGTGCACTTCTTGGACTCCTAAGTCAATTTCTTTCACCAGGTGTGGGAAGTTTTCAGTCACTATTTCTTCAAATAGGTTTTCATTGTCTTGGCCTCTCGCTTTTTCTGGCACCCCTATAATTCGGATGTTGGTATGCTTGAGGTTGTCCCAGAGGCCCCTTACACTATCTTCAATTTTTTGGATTCTTTTGGTTTCTTGCTTTTTCAGCTGAGTGGATTTTACCTCTTTGTATTTCAAATCTTGAACTTGGTTCTTGGGGTGCTCCAGAGCACTTTTAGGTCTTTGTATAATATTTTTTGTTTCAGTCAGTGTATGCTTAATTTCTGGTTGGTCCTTTTTCATATTCTTGAGAGTCTCCTTTATATCCTTGAGGGTCTCCTTCATTTCCTTGTAGGACTCATTCATTTCCATGTTGGTCTTGATCATTTCCTTGCAGGTCTCGTTTATATCCTTGAGGGTCTTGTTCATTTCCTTGTAGGACTCATTTATTTCCTTTGTGGTCTTGCTTATTTCCTTATAGGCCTCGACCTTTTGTTGGAGCCTCTTGAAAAACCCTATAACCGTGGTTTTGAATTCCATGTCCAGTCGTTTTTTTTCCTCCATTTCTTTCACATCTGATTTCTTTCCATGTTGCTGCATGGTGGCTGCTTCCCTGAGTTGGTCACTTAGCTTTGTGTGGTAGACTTCCTACTAGGGACAGTGGCTCAGCCTCCCTGGTTACCTGAGGTGGATATGGGCTGCACAGTCTTGCTGAAGTTAAGCTCAGTTAATCATTGTTAGCACTTGGAGGGTTGACCTCCAGGCCAATTGTCTGTGAAGCTCAGCTGTGCTCAGGTTGGATGGGCGGAGTCTCCGGGCCAAGCAGACAGCGTTAGCTCTGCCCATGTGGCCCCGGGGACTCTGTGCAGGGGGCAATGGCTGCCAGCACCTCAGAGAGAGAGCCGCTGCCGAGCTCCACCAGCTGCCAGGGAATTCAGACTCTCCCCAAATGACTTTGCATGCGCAATGTCTCACACAGGGAGGTAAAACAAAGCAGTCTGACGGTTTTCTGAATGAGAGACAAGTCGCGGAGCTCTCTCTGTGCTGTCATGTAGCCGAGCTGTTCGCGCAAGCTGCCTTCTCCACAATCCAGCAGACCCGGCAGCACCCGAGCTTCGGCGTGCCCTCCCACTGTCCAGTTTTCACTCCGTATGATAGTTGGTTCCCTGGACTTCGCCCAGAGCTGGAGAATCAGTCCAGTGGGACGTCTTTGTCTCCCCGTTCGCGAAAACTGGCCTGTTTTCAGCCGCCCGCCCTCTCCACGGTGCACGCTCCAAACCTCTCTGGGCGCGAATCTTTCAACGCTGTTTGCCGCCGCTCCTCCGAGTCACAGTGTCTTATTTTCACTTTTATTTGTGGAATTTTCACTCAGCGAGCTTTCTGGTGATTCTGGAAGGTGTTTGTTCTTTGGTTAAGTTGTAGTATTAAAATTGCTGATTATGACGGCAAGATAGGTGTTTTACCTTTTCCGCCATCTTAGTTCTCCCATAAACACACATCTTTGTGGTCAATGAATATTTGACAAAAGAAGCAAAAACATAAATGGTGCTGATAAAATTTGACAGATGTGTGTAAAAAAATGAATCTATATGACCTTACACCATACTCAATAATAAACTCAAAATGGACTAAAGTCTTAAATGTTAGACTGAAAACCATAAAAATCCTAGAAGAAAACATAAGCAGTAAAATCTAAGATATTTCATGTACCAATGTTTTTTTCTGATACATATTCTCAGGCAAGGGGAACAAAAAAAAGAAATAAATGAGATTACATAAAATTTTTAAAAAATTTACACAGAAAACGAAACTATCAACAAAATAAAAAGATGACCCCTAAATGGAAGAATATATATGCCAGTGATACAACTGATAATGGGTAATAACCAAAATCTATAAAGAGCTTATAAAACTCAACACCACGGAAAAAAATCGAATTAAAAATTGGGCAAACCCTGAATATACACTACTTCAAAGAGGACTTATGAATGGCCAATAGACATATGAAAAGATGGTTAACATAATTAATAAAGGATCAGAGAAATGCAAATTAAAACCATAATGAGATATCACCTCAAATCTGTTGAGATGGTTATCATCAGTAAATTAACAAACAATAAGTGTTGAAAATGTGGAGAAAGGGGAACCATCATGCACTCTTGCTGGAAATGTAAATTGGTGCAGCCATTGTGGAAAGCAGTAGAGTTTCCTCAAAAAATTAAATATGGAACTGCCTACTGACCAGGAATTCCACTTCTGGGAATATATCTGAAAAACATGAAACACTAATTAATAAGAATATATACATCCCTATGTTCATTGCAGCATTATTTACAATAGCCAGGATTTGGAAGCAGCCCATAGAGAGTGGTTATAAAGGTTTTGGTACATTTGTATGGAATCATACTTAGCATGTATAAACCCAGAGAGCATTATGCTAAATGAAATAAGCCAATCAGAAAAACACAAGTACTGTATGATTTCACTTATTCGTGAAATCTAATGAACAAAATAAAATAACAAAATAGAAATAGAAATAGATAGGCAACAGACTGATAGCTGAAGAGGGGAAAGGGGTTGCAGAGCTGGGTGAGAAAGGTGAAGTGATTATGAAAAAACAAAGTAAAAAAAAAACAACAAAAACCCTCAGACACAGACAATAGTATGGTTATTACCAGAGGGAAAAGGGAGTGAGGGGAGGCAGAAGAAGTTATAGAAGAATATAGCAGTAGACTTGACTTGGGGTTGTGAACAAACAACACGATACACAGTTGCTGTAGTAGAGAATTGTACACCTGAAATCTGTATAATTTTATTAGCCAATGTTACCACAAAAATTCAATAAAAAGGGTGGAAAAAAGAAGAACAGTGAAATCTTATCTACTAATAAGGGTATTCAATGTAAAAAGTCTAAACACATGGATGAAAAGGAAGATATTCCAGACTGGTGATGAAATAAGACCAAATGAAAAGCTATTGATAAGTAACAGCCTTTAATAAAATATCAGATATAAAATGAAAAGAAAAATGTTTAACATGCAAAATCAAATAACAAAAAAGTAGAGAGGCTTTATTACTTTAAAGTAAAATAGTCTTCAGGAGAAAAAAAGTGTTCCCAGAGATAAAAAAGGAGATTTCATATTGATAAAATTATAAATTCAGTAAGAAATATAAATTCTAAATATGTATGCAAATAAAAACAAAACTTAAAGAACTTTCGAGATTTTATTTTATTTTAAATATATTTGTATTTATTTTCTTTTAGAGGGAAGAAGGGAAAGAGAGAGAGAGAGAGAGAGAGAGAGAAATATCAATGTAACAGAAGCATGGATTGCTTGCCTCCCACACATACCCCGACCAGGGACCAAGTCCAAAACCTGACTAGGTACCCTGACTGGAAATTGAATCCTTGACCTTTCATATATGGGACAAAGCTCCACTAACTGAACACTGGCTAGGTCTGAAAAGATTTTAAAAGGTATTTATAATTTAATTTTTCAGTTAGTTGTTGCTAATGTATAAAAATACAACGTATATATATAAAATTCTAATATGCAAATAGACTGGATGGCAGAACAACTGAAAAACTGGTCACTGTAACATGCACTGATCACCAGGGGGCAGCAGCTGGTGGTTGAGCATGGAACATGGTGGGCATTGACCATGGCAGGATGGTGGAGTAGGTGAGTGAGGTCACCAGACCAAGGTAGGGTACCAGTCACTGTCATCAAGGCAAGCTTCTGGTGGTTACTAAAAAATCATTGCTCCAGTGTACAATGGCCCCACCTGGTGCTCATACCAACTGCCAGCCCTGATCACCCCTCAGGGCTTCTCCACTTCCTCCTGCACCTGAGGAGCAATCAGGGCAGCAGCCGCCACTCGCACCTGCTGACAGCGCCAGCCCCACTTACAATTGCTGCTGGCACCGGCCCCAATCGCTCGACACCATTAGTGGGTGCGAGCAGGCCCAGGGCCATCAGCGCGTGGGAGCAGTGGCAGATGGAGCCAGGCTGCTGGCAGAGAGGGAAGCAGGGGCATGGCAGGAGGGGCCAGGTGGGGGCACAGAGGATGGGTTAAGACCTATCCCTGTGCCCACCAGAGTCTCGTGGCCCACAGTTCCTTTCAAAGTGCATGAATTCATGCACTGGGCTCCTAGTTTATTATAAACATGTAAATTTGCCTCATAAGAAAAGGGATTTATATAGAAAAAACAATGTTATTATTTTCCTTATAGTTCAAAACATATTGCATGGTAAGTTTGCTCCCCTAAGGAACCAGCTATACTGTTTTATATTCAAAGGGTGACTGAATTGTGGTTGAATGGGAGCACAGGAAAGTTCTATTAATAAACACTGCTTTGAAATACTGCCCTTAGTGATCATGTAACTTTGCTGCATTTTCCCATTTTAAAGCCGACACTACAAAATTTTATGCAAACTGACAATCACTCTTTCGTTAAGTTTGCAAATTTAAGTAATACAATATAGTGAAGTTATATTTAGAAAATAGTTTTTCTGCGTAACTAATTCACTTTGCTTTCAATGTGGCTGTTAGACACACAACATTTTCTATTTTCCTCAGTGAGGGCAAGAAATACAGCTTTTAACATTAAGTCTGACAAGAGTTTGAGAGCCTAGAAATAGCAACACTGGGTCTCTTTCTCCTCTCTGTCAGTCACTTACTGCACACTGAACTAATCTCAGCCTAAACAAAAAATACACATCAAAGGCAGGGGTTTTAGACAAAAGAAAACCTAAATGATCTTTAAAGAGAAACTTTTGTGCAGAATATGTGATTTCCATATAATTCTCAAAAGTCCTAAGTATTAATTAAAGAGAGATACTGACATCTGAACATAAGTGGCAGTCATCTTGAATGACAACACTCAAGTGCACTCTAAGTAACAGTCACAAATGCCCAGCATACTAATACACCTCATGGGAAATTTGTGCATCATTAAGCTTTCACTGATTTTGTTTATATGGCTTTTGGTTTAGGGTATAATATGGTCTGTCAGCATAACATTTTGGAAAAAGAGATACTATTTATAAGATTCCAAGATTACATTTTATATTTTGATTAGAAGCATAAGTGGCATTGTTGTCAGATGGTGAATGCTGTTCCTCCATAAACAGATATTTAATAGGAAGAGGGGAATAGAGGAGAAAAATAACAAAAATAACCAGAGGCATTAGTTTAACATATTTTGAGAGTTTAAACAATTCTGCTCTTGGAACATCTCATTTCAACTACATAATATAAATTATTCACTATTAAATGTATCTTGATATTCATTTGCCCTCTTTCAAAACCCAGGGACTCAAAAAGGGTTGTTGATTACACTTACATTGATTTTCTATTAGAAATTGAGTAGATCCCAGAGCTTTATACATATTAGACCACTTGGTTAAAAACCTGGATGACAATCATAACTACTGCATTTGAGAGTTTTTAAGTCAGTGCTAAGTCTTCTACTTTAGTGTGCCTGAGAATCACCTGGAGGGCTTGTTAAAATGGACTCCAGGGCCCAGATTTGTGCCTGGTCATGAGAACTGCATTTCCGTGAGGCTCCTAGATGATACCGATGCTGCTAACTTGCAGATGCCATGAGTAACACTGTTCTTGTCATTATCTGGTAATATTTATATCCAGGTAGATTCAACAAATACATATGTTAATTCTGTTTTATTAAAACACACAGTCAGATTCAGCCTATAACTTCTTAGCAAAACTATCTTTCTTTATATAAGTATCCAAGACAATTAGGAAATCCGAAGATGGTTTGTTTTTCAGATTCACAATTCTAACCAGGGGTCTCAGTTCTATAATGTCCTTAGTTTCGTCATAAAGATGAACTTTATAAAAAGTGAGAAATATATCCAGTATTATATAAAATGTTAGTCCATGGTCACCAATGGCCATTGCTGTACCTCTATATATATATTTGTTAAATGGGTCCCTTCTAACGGAAGCAGGATGCAGGCCCTGATTAGATAGAGGGATAGAAGGGAAGGGGTCATGATTAAGACATATTGAAGAGATCTCAAAATCTACATTAAGGATTGTTAATTTTAAAGTGATGGTTATGAAATTACTAAATGAACTTTGACATTTACCTACCATGCCATCCTGGATTTCATAAAGAGATAGAAACTCCACAATAGGTTAAATAGGGATTATTTGACGTAAAGAACAACTACTTATGATAAAAATAAGTAACTGTGACATTTAAAGACACTCTACCCTAGGCCTAATTGACAGGCCAGAGCTACTCTGCAATTTCTAAATAAGCAATGGACCACACTCGAGTGCAGAGAATCAGCAACCGATTGTATGAGCACACAGTGGAAGTGCAGGTGCCAATAGGGACATAGTGTGCGGGTCACATGGGAAGTAGCTGTGAACAGGCCACAATATTGCTTCCAGAGAGTTCTGGCACTGGAGGCTTGGACAGGAGGCACTCAGATCACACGCTGTGCAGAGGCTCTGTGGAAAGGTTATCTCCAAGCCAGTGCTGCCAGATCCCATAGAGACCACCTTCTGGGCTTATGCTGGAGCAGTGCTCCCTGGCTATTCTCACACTCACACTCTCTCCTTCCTCTTTAGCATCTCCCATTTATGGAGGTATACCATTTACCATGTAACAACAAAATGCCACTTACTTTTCCTAATCCGAATTTAAATAGTAATCAGGGAGAGAAGCAAAGATGGCGGCATAGGTGAACACCTATTGTTCTGCCCCGCGCAACGATTTAGGAACTACAACATAACAGCAGAACAGACAGCACCCAGAATCGCCAGAAAGCTGGCTGAATGAAAACGCCACTAACTGGAGTGGAGGTGGGACACTGAGACTCAGAAGCGGCGAGAGCGCGGTCTTTCAGACAGAAACAGGTTAGGAGCCGTCCTGGTCGCGCGTGCACGGGCTGGGGCTGGAGCAGCAACGCCCGTCCCACTGCCCAGATTTCCCAGCGCTGGGCGAGGTCCGGCCGAGGTCCGGGGGACGCACCCTGGAAGCGGGGCGCAGCAGAGGCTCCTCCACTGAGAGCTTCCGCGAAAGGGTCGCGCAAACCCACGACTTGCCCCCTGGAAACTTGTCTCGTGGTTCTGGAAACCATTTATTTTTACAATCCTGGGCTAGACTTTTGGTGTGCAGGCACATTTGGGGAAAGGCAGAGTTGTCTGACAAGGGGAAGAGACTAGCGGCTTTCTCTTGGAGGTGCCTGCAGCCACCCCCATCCAACAGAGACCCGCGCACGCGAGCGACGCATAGGACGCAGCTGACGCTGACGCTACCTGCGCAGCTCAGAGACTCCGCCCATCCAACCTGAACACAGTCTCCCTTCACAGCCAATTGGCCTGGAGGTCAAACCCTCCTAGGGCTAACAACAAAAAGCTGGGTTTAAATTCAAAAATACTGAATACAACCCATAAAGGATTGCAGTAAGAGCACCCACCTCAGGTAACTGGGGAGGCTGAGCCACTGTCCCTTTGAAGATATCCACCACATAAAGCAGCCACCATGCAGAGACATGGAAAAAAATCAGGTGTGAAAGAAATGGAGGAGAAAAGACGACAAGACATAGAGTTCAAAACCACGGTTATAAGGCTTTTCAAGAGGCTCCTACAAAAGGCCGATCAACTTAATGAGAATTACCAGGAAATAAACAAGACCAACCAGCAAATGAATGAGAATTACAAGGAAATGAATGAGAACCTCAAGCAAATGAATGAGACCCTCAAGGAAATGAACAAGGCCTCTGAGGATACGAACCAGACCCTCACGTATAAAAAAAAGGACCAACTAGAAATCAAGCTTACACAGACTGAAATAAAAAATAATACACAAAGTCCTAAAAGCAGTCCAGAGGGCCACAAGAACCAAGTCAAAAATTTGAAATACAAAGAAGCAAAATCCACTCAGCTGTAAAAGCAAGAAACAAAAAGAATTCAGATAATTGAAGATAGCGTAAGGGGCCTCTGGGACAACCTCAAGCATGCCAACATCCGAATTATTGGGGTGCCAGAAAAAGAGAGAGAGCAAGTTAATGAAAACCTACTTGAAGAAATAGTGACTGAAAACTTCCCCCACCTGGTGAAAGAAACTGACTTAAAAGCCCAAGAAGTACACAGAACCCCAAAATATAGGAATCTAAAGAGGACCACACCAAGACATATCATAATTAAAATGCCAAGAGCAAAAGATAAAGAGAGAATATTAAAAGCAGCAAGAGAAAAACAGTTGGTTACCTATAGGGGAGCACCCATATGATTGTCAGCGGATTTCTCAACAGAAACGATGCAGGCCAGACGCGAGTGGCAAGAAATATTCAAAATAATGAAGAGCAAGAATCTACAACCAAGATTACTCTATCCAGCAAAGCTATCATTCAGAATTGAGGATCAGATAAAGTGCTTCGCAGATAAGAAAAAGCTAAAGGAGTTCATCACCACCAAACCAGTATTATATGAAATGCTGAAAGATATTCTTTAAGAAGAGGAAGAAGAAAAAGGTAAAAATATAAATTATGAACAATAAATACACATCTATCAACAAGTGAACATAAAACTCAAGTGAATTGATAGGCTGATGAACAAGATAAACTGGTGACTTATAACAGAAACATGGTCATAGAGAGGGAATGGACTGACAATTCTTGGGGAGAAAAGGGTTGTGGGAAGTACAATAAGAGATTGGACAAAAATCTTGCAACAATGGGAGAGGACATTGGGGAGGGGGAGGTGAGGGTGGAGGGTGGGATAGGTACAGGGTGGAGGGGAGATATAGGGGGATAAAAAAGGGGAAACAATGTAATTAATAAACTGAACAATAAAGAAAAAATATATATAAGTTAAAAAAATAAATAAATAAAAAATAAATAAATAGTAATCAGGGAATCATAAAAACATTTTTGGTATAACATTTTAGCATCAGTCAATGTTATAACCTTTTAAACCAAAGGCATATAAACAAGATCAGAGAAAGCTTAGTGATACATAAATTTCACATGCATATAATTAATATGCTAGACATTTGTAACTATTTACTTGAAGAGCCTTGAGTGTTACCATTGAAGTCGATTGCTACTTACTGCATTGATTTTTCTCCATCTTATATAGTTTTCAATTTCTGTTATTTCTACTTTAATCTTTATTGTTTTCTACCACATTTTTTTAAAATTTATAATTTCTTTTAGTTCTTAGTTATAAGCTCAGAAACCTAGATCATTGATCTCAAATTTCTCTTTCAATGTAAGTATCAAAGCACAAATTTTCTTCAAAATGTTGCTTTAGTTGTAATCCACAAATTTTAACTGGTTGTGGTTTTATTTTTATTCAGTTTCAAAAAATTGTAATTGTCAATATGATTTTCCCTTTGACACATGAGTTTAGAAGTATTATACAAAGTTTCAAACTATTTGGGTTTTTCATAGATATATATATATATATATATATATATATATATATATATATATATATGTGTGTGTGTGTGCGTGTGTGTGTGTGTGTGTGTGTATGTGTGTGTGAGTGTATATGTGTATATATATATATATATATAAATTTAATTTTCTCTTAGCAAACATACTCTGAGTGATTTTCATTCTTTTAAATTATTGAAACTTTTGTGGCCAAGCATATGTTTTATTTTGGTTAATGGTCCATGTACAATTGCAAGTAATGTGTATTCTGCAGTCGCTGGGTGTAGTATTCTATAAATGTTAATTAGGTTAAAATGGTTGATAGTGTAATTCAAATATTCTACCTACTGCCTGTTTTTATGTCTACTTGTTCAAGTATAAATAGAGAAGTAATGAAATTATTAGTTTTAACTGGATTTATCTATTTCTCTTTTCAAGTTTGTGTTTGCCTCACATGTTTTAAAGCTTTTTTCTTTTGTTAATACACATTTAGACTTGTTATAGTTCTTGACCCACTCATTCTATTGTCATTGGGAAATGTCACCTTTATCTTTGGTAATATTTCTTATTTGAAAGTGAATTTTGTATGATATTTATATAGGCAAATATTTCTTATTATTACAGTTTTCACAGTATGTTCTCCTTAATCCATTTACTTTTAAATAACCTGTATCTTTATAATTAAAACTTGAGGCCCAATGATTATTATTCCTGCAAGAATGGACCTTTCTTCCCCTGGCTGTTGGCACTGCCTTCACTTCCACCAGAGCTACCTTTTCATTGCCCAGAGGCCTGGAGAGGCTGGGGCAGTGTGGAACACTACCCAGAGGCCCAGAATACCCCTGGCTGCTTGGTACCTGCATATGCAAATTAACCAGCCATCTTTGTTGGGTTGATTTGCATACTCACTCCTGATTGGCCAGTGAGTGTCATGGTCAATTTGCACCTTATTCTTTTAATACTGTCGATGTGTTTTTTGTAGAGGGAATATAATTGGAAATAACTTTGTTTAATCCATTCTGAGGATCACTGCCTTATAATTGGTATGTTTAATTCATTTATATTTAATATAATTATTAATTTAGTTCAATTTAAGTCTAATTTTTCAATCTTTGTAATATTTATCTCTTAGGTATTCTTTTTTCTTTTTATTTCCTTCCATAATTTTGATTGAGTATTTTTGGTTTTAAATGCTATCTCCAGAGGAAAGGTGGGGAGAACACATTTAGGCAGCATTCTAATCATTTAATAGGAAAGAAGGAAATGGAGATATTGATACATTAAGTTGGTAAATTTGATACCAAAGTGTAATTTTGTTATAATCAGTACCATTTTGCAGTGCTAGGAGGGAAGAGGAGATAATTTTAAAGTTGATTAATGGTTTCCAGAAGTACCAGGTAAAGGAAGGCGATTCCTGCTAAACACATGACCTGCAAAGGCCCAAAGCACGCCACCTACTTGATTCTGCAAACAAATACTCAACTTACAGACAAAGGTGACCTTTTGTAAAACTCTTAAATTCTCTTTGGTCTGAAATGGCTGTCAAGTAACATTGAAATAAACATTTTTAAAATGAAAATAGCCCTAACACCAGTGGTCAGGAAACTCATTAGTCAACAGAGCCAAATATTAACAGTACAACAACTGAAATTTCTTATGAGAACCAATTCTTTTAAACTTTAATTTTTTCTAACACCATTTCTTCAAAATAGACTCACCCAGGCCATGGTATTTTGTGGAAGAGCCACACTCAAGGGGTCAAAGAGCCACATGTGGCTCGCGAGCCGCAGTTTGCCAACCACTGCCCTAACCAGTTTAGCTCAGTGGAAAGAGCATCAGCTTGGGGACTGAAAGGTCCCAGGTTTGATTTCGGTCAAGGGGAATGTACCTTGGTTGTGGGCACATCATCAGTGATGAATGTTTCTCTTTCCTTGATATTTCTAACTCTCCCTCTTCCTTCCTCTTTGTAAAAAATCAATAAAAAGTATTTTTAAAAAGTGGAAATATCATTTTTGGATATTTATATGACCAACAACTTTTTTATTTTGTAGAAACTGTAATTAACGCAACCTAAATGTAATTAATGCTTTAAAAATAATTACTAATCGGAATACAGATTAATTATATAGTTGAATGCTAGACGGTGTTGAAAAGTTTATAAAGTTTTGAGATAAGTAGGTTGATATAGAATAAAACAGGGAACTAAGAAATTCTCCAACTACCTCTGCGTATAACTTCTAAAGGGAGATTCAACAACTAAAGGAAAAGGGAAGAAAGCACAGATGCCCTGTCAGTAATGAAATGGAATAAAGGAGCCCAAGGAGAACTAGATGAAACAAAGTCTGTCTTCTGGCTCCTCCCTGTTAGTGTAGGAAGGTTCACATGAAGATTTAAGTAAAGCTGAAAGATGATAAGCAATCATAATTAGATATGCATTGGGTATATATTTTCTTTACTTTCATTCTGTTTAAAGGGAATAAATAATGATTTATAATATATTCAGAGACTGGATTTTTGCTTCTAGTGTACAATTCCCAAAGGGATTGACTAGTGATGGGAGTACAGCCTGCACAGCTGTCAGTTCTCTATTTGCTAGTTGCATTGGGGTTTTACTTTTCTCTTTTTTTGTTTGTTTATTTTAACAAAATAAAAATCTACCTCTTCATAGATTTTTTTCATTATATGTATCTGTAAGACACTCACTTCAGCATTTGTATTTGAGAAATAATTGGTTTATGTGTGTAGTGAGCTACACAAAGGTAAATGAAATTAAACATAGAGAATGCATCCTTATGAAAGCATATGTTCAGGGACTAGGAAATCAACAAGCTGCCTGAAGTAAACAAAACCTCTAGGATGAAATGGAATGGGTGGGTCCCATATCACAACCAATGGAGCAGAGAATTACAGCATTTAGACCAAACATCAGTTGTAAAAAAAAAAAAAGTTATTTTGCAAAAAACATTCTCCATAAATTAAACATGCTTATAACAAAAATGTTTTCCCATGCCTAACTCCAATTTAAAAATAATTATCTACATATCCAAAGAGAACAAGATTTAAACTATCTAGATAACTCTATCTAGGAATAAATTTGCAGGAATCATTTTATCTGTATAATTGCTTCCATTCTCCACTTCTATTACAGGATTTTAAAATTACCTTGCAAAAACAGTGTGAAAGAAATGATCGGGGCAGCATCAGCAATAACTTAATTCTTTATTACAAGGCCACTATGTAGTCTCCCGTTGCTGTACCCCATGCTCCTTTTATCTAATTTTCTAATCCTGTAAAACACTCAGAAATAGACTTCTTGCCTATGTTCCAGATATAGTCAGTGCTCTTAAACAATGATTTTCTAGAACAACAGTTAACAGTTATTATTGAAAACCCAAAGTCTGTTCATAATGAGCTTTGTCTACACTTATCCTCAGATTTAAATTGTCCCCACTGTTACTGGAAAAACAGTGATTTTATTTTTCCACAATTACCACCTCTCTGGTATTTAGTCCCATTGTGTACCTCCAAATATATTTTCTTCCAGAATTCTTTTAATTTATGATATAATTAGTGATAACTACAATTAGATCTGTTATCTTATTCAAATAGTTATCTAAATATTTCCCTTAACCTACTATAGTATATATTCATATTCACATGTTTATATAATTCTATGATTATTTTAAAAATTAGGAGATTGATAGAATATTTTTGACAATAAAAATGACAACTTCTTCTGATAAGTATATTTTCCAACCAAATATCTGACACCTGAATAATATTGGTATTTACTAACATAGAACCATCTTGTTTAAATGTGACTTTAAATGCATTTTTATTTTATTGACCCAGTAGCATTATTTCTGTGGAATTCTCAAAAATATCTACCCTACATGGCTTATTCTGATCAGGATCCAGGATTTTTATTTCTCCCATTTTGAAAGCAAAGCCATGTCTATCAAAAGCTATGAAGATCAAAAGGAAACAACACAAAAGAAACCTCAAATGGTGCCGTGAATTCTGTAAATTTACGGCTTACTGCCAAACCCAAACAAATTGGCTTTTTATTGTGACAATGTTGGAGGAAAAACTTCCAAAAAAATGAAGAAAGTGAATGGATATTCCAAATTTGTCTGAAATACAAACAAAAATAACATTTTTCTCTGCAGTTTTCAATTTCTAGTAACCTCTGCAATATATGCCAGGCCAATAAAATACACTCTTTTGAACAATTAGTTCTTAAAAGAGAAACCCACTTATTGGAAAAGTAGATGTAAAAAGACTTCTGTATACTGAATCACTTCCCTTATTTCTTCAGTAAAAGAATAAGCTATTTTCTTTTATGGTGCTATGTAGGCTTATGGGTTCTTTTAATGCAAATAATGAAAACAAAAAATTACAAAACAAAATAGCCCTTCTAAACTTACTCCAGATGCTTGATCCTCACTGAGCCCACTAGGTTATTTTCTGAGGAAGGCCTCTCAATCAGAAAATATTAGATTTGGTAGTGTTCAAGGAAAAGTTAGTCTGAAACTTGGTAAAATGGTAAGGGAGACCTTATTCATAACTTGCAGTCGATGTCAAGACTATCTTAACATGGAAGAGAGATGTGGCTCATTCCAAAGATAGCAGAGATAACTGAGGATTTATAACCAAGGAACTAAGTAAGGAGTCAGTAGAGAGAAAATTATTAAGAGGGGACATCAATGCTAGGGGTATTTTTGCTAAACTGATAATAGGATTTTTGCTGAAGGCCAGTCAAGGACTTACACATCACAAGTTGGGGATGATGAACTTGATCAGATACTGTGGGTCATCAGATATCAAGAGCAGGGGGATTCTTGCTAAACTGACTTGGAATTTTTGCTAAAACTGGGCAATGCAGGACTGGCAGAACAGTGCAGACACAGAAAAAAAAAAGTTGAAAAGCAGTTGGGTGGAGGTAAGCAAAGTGGGGAAGGGGAAATGAGAACATCTGTAATAGTGTCAACAATAAAAATGAAGTTTAAAAAAGGTGGGACTCTGAGAGGTCTAAATTTTTGTCAGAAGGGTCTGTCAGTAGTATGATTTAGAAACTCCACATGGCTTAAACAAATATGGATTCTTCTCTCCGCCTTCTCGTCCTTTTTCTTTAATCTTCCTGCCCCCCATCATCTCCCCCTCCCCTCCCCCTCCCCTCCCCCTCCCCCTCCCCATCCCCCTCCCCTCCCCCTCCCCCTCTTCCTCCTCCTCCTCCTCCTCCTCCCCCTCCTCCTCCCCCTCCTCCTCCACAGTTTACGGCAGCATACAGCTAAAGCATTACTTTAGGATGAACAAGCTCATAGCTGTTACTAGGATAGATCCTTAAGACATGGCTTACAACTCATGTTGAAAAGGGCCAAATAAAAATAAAAGCTATCTTCTCCTCCTCCCACCCAGCACATACAGAACATGCAAAACACTGTGGCTCTTTTTGCTGCATGTTACTGCTGGCTTGCATGGCTCTAATGTTGCTGGATCATCCAATGCAGCCTCACATGCTCATCTGTGTGGAGGAAGGTACACAGCTTGATACTAATTTTTCATTGAGGCAGCTTAGTTCTTCTCTGGCCCTGTCTCCTCTTTTATTATTACTGTCAGGTGAAGTCAAGGTAAGCCCAGACTCAAGAGAAGAAAGAAACTCCCCTACTACAAGGGAGAAATATGCACATTCAGAAATAAAAGGAATTGCTGGCAGTTACCTTTGCAGAAAAGCCACCACAGTTCACCTTCTGGCATTCATGTTCTCTCAAATCCTACCATACTTTTGATTAAAAGTGAGCTTTGCAGACTTCTTTGTCATCTTTTATAGATTTTGACCAAATCTAAAACCTCTTCATATCTTTGACATTTGGCTGACATAGTATTTTGGATTGTTTTTGGTTCTCCCAATATGGGTTGACCTATTAAAACAATTTCAAAACATGTACTAGTATATGTGATTAATTAATTGTTTTAACATCAAATGCCAGTATATAAATTCTTATTAACTTTAGGCACCATGACAAAATATGACAGAAATGGAACGAGTACTGAGGTATCTGTAAAATGAAGTGTGCTCCCCAAATTATTTGTATGCCATTACAGAAGTTTAGGATTATATACTCCATAGGAAAATAAAGCAGAATATAAAATTATTTAGACTGAGCAGAATTCTAAGTCAGGAAGAAATGTTACAAATTATGTTCTGCTTAGAGCATATGTGCAGTACTATGCCAGGTCCTGGGATCACTGTCAGAAAAGGACGTTGATAATGTTCACGTGGTCACTGAAGTAATCTTGAAAGTTATGTGCTATGAGGAAAATTGGCATTTAAATTTATACAACATAAAAAATAAATAAATGAGCCATCTTATTTACAGGTGTGTGTGAACAGTAATATTTTGTATTTTTTCAAATTCAAAGTTAATCAGAATCAGTAACATAAACTTCAAAGATATATGACTTCTCTCAAATTAAGGAATAAGGTTTGGGCCAATAGAACTGAAGAAAAGAAGGTTGTACTTCAGTCACAGGAGGTATGTACCTAATTCGATATCTGGCACCAAGTGGGTACTTAATATAATTTTTTAAAAAATGAAATACTGAATGGCCACCTAAAAAATAAGGTAGGACAATAATTTCTCAATGAGCATTAGGAAGAAATAGGAACAATCTGTAAAGTCATTTCTAACTCTGTAACATAGAGGAAGCAGACTCCCTTTATATTTTATCTAGAAAGGTTCATCAATGAAAGAAGCAGAACAGTCATGTTATAAAACTGCCAAAGAGCCTGAACCAGTGAGCAAATTATTAGCACAGTTCCAGTGCGACAGCCATGGAAAGACACATTCTAGTAGTAATGACTTTTTATCTTACTATCACTTTAGTTGTTTTTATTTTTTTTTTTTTGCTTAAATGTGTTCACAATATGTATGTTTGTTTATGTTTTCATTCAATTTCCATACTTATTAGAACTTATGTGGCATAGGCCAATGATCAGATCTACTTAATTTTCTTTGTATTAAGCTCAAGTAGACACCAAATAAATGTTAATTCAAGATTACTTTCAAGATGATTTACTCCAATGATTATTTTGTTTTTTTCATAATATCAGCCAATATCTCAAGCCTGGATAACTTAATATAAGACACTATTATGAATGCATAAACACATACATGTTCATACTCATACACTACATATTTTCAAGTGATTTCACATGAAATAGATCCAATATTTTCTCAATCTTTATTGTGGACATTAATTTAATAGTGAAATTACCCAGAAGACATTTCATGAAAAAAGTAGCTTCACAAAGCTCATGAAATTTTATTCTGGCTGAAACCAGTTTGGCTCAGTGGATAGAGCGTTGGCCTGCAGACTGAAAGGTCCCAGGTTCAATTCCGGTCTAGGGCACATACCTTGGTTGTGGGCACATCCCCAGTAGGGGGTGTTCAAGAGACAGCTGATCAATGTTTCTCTCTCATCGATCTTTCTGACTTTCTATCCCTCTCTCTTCCTCTGTAAAAAAATTAATAATATATATATTTTTTAAAAACCTTTATTCTGAAATAATGCACTACTGTCTGGTCAATGTGCTTAGTGGTTAAGCATCAATCTAGGAACCAAGAGGTCATGGTCAATTCCTAGTAAGGGCACATGCCTGGGTTGCAGGTTTAATTCCCCAATAAGGAATGTGTAAGTGGCAGCTGATTGGTAATGTTTCTCTCTCAATGATGTTTCTTTCTATCTTTCTCCTTCCTTCTTTTATTAAAGAAAAATCAATAAAAGCATTTTAAAATGAAAGAAAATAAAAAGCACTATTTACCATTATATTCACTGCAACATTAATTAACAATAGCCAAGATCTGGAAACAGCCCAAATGCCCATTAGTAGATGAGTAGAGAAAAAAAGCTGTGCTGCATTTACATGATAGAATATTATTCAACTGTGAAAGAAGAGAGAGAGAGAGAGAGAGAGAGAGAGAGAGAGAGAGAGAGAGAGAGAGAGAGAGAAAGCAGGGAGGGAGAGAGAAGGAAGGAAAGAGGAAGGAAGAAGGAAGGAAGGAAGGAAGGAAGGAAGGAAGGAAGGAAGGAAGGAAGGAAGGAAGGAAGGAAGGAAGGAAGGAAGGAAGGAACGGAGGGAAATCTTACCTTTCAAGGCAGTATGGATACACCTGGAAACTATTATGCTAAGTGTAATAAGCCAGTCAGAGAAAGACAATTACAATATGATCTCACTTACATGTGGAATCCAATGAACAAAACAGAAAAGAGGCATGGATACACTGAACAGACTGACAGCTGTCAGAGAGGGAAAGCATCGGGGGGAGGGGGATGGATGACAGAGATGAAGGGATTAAGCAAAAACTCTATATGTATATATACAAATCCTATATAATAAAAGAGAAAGATGCAAATTGACTGTACCTCTGCTATGCCCACCAGCCAAACAGAGCAAGTATGCAAATGAAACCAACAAACATGGTGGGCTTCCACAGAGTTAGAGCGAGCAGGAGGCCTGGGTTGCCCCTGGTGATGAAGGAAGCCTAGCTTCCCATGTACCCTGGCTGGCCAAGGTTACAAAGTTTCAATTATAGAAAATAAATAAATCCCAGATACTTGCTTCCAGCCAGCCCTGGCCTCCCTTCAAGGAGTGCTGGGGGAAAAAAAAGAAAAGAAAAAGAGGAGCGGCTGGGAGCTTGGATCACCAATGGGCATGGCCAGCTTGCAAACATCCATCAGCCCCTCACCCAGGCTGGCCAAGTGGCCCAGCGGGGCCCCCCACCCTGAAGGGGGTGTGGCCAACCTGAAAACAGCTCTTAGCCCTTCACCCAGGTTGGCCAGACACCCCAGTGGGACCCCCAAACCTGAAAGGGCTGTGACCAGTTTGAAAACAGCCCTCAGCCCCTCACCCAGGCTGGCCATGCACCCACAGCAGGAACCCTCACCCCATGGGGGCATGGCTGGCCTGCAAACCACCACAGGCTCCTTGCTCAGGCCACCCCATACCCCAAGGGAACCCACAACCTGATCCGGGACACCCTTCAGGGCAAACCAGCTGCGGCCCCCCCTCCCCCATGCACCAGGCCTCTATTCTATTTAATAAAAGGGCAATATGCTAATTAGACTGGGAGGCCTTCCAGGAGATCTTCTGGACATTCTTTTGGACAAAACCATGGTGGCAGGGCTGAGATAGAGGCAGTTAGAGGCCAAGAGGGGAGGGCAGTTGTGGGTGATCAGGTTGGTGGGGTGGGGGGGGGGCCAGACCTTGGGAGTGAGCATATCAGCAGGAGGACCAGTTGGGGGCAAGCAGGCTGTCAGTGGGAGTCAGTTGGAAGTGATAAGGACAGTGGGGGGGGCAGTTTGGAGTGAGCAGGCCAGCAGGGGTCAGCTGGGCACAAGCAGGCCAGTTGGGAGGTAAGGTAGGGGTGAGCAGGCTGGCAGAAAGGCAGTTGGGGGTTAGCACACTGGCACAGGAAGCAGTTGGGGGTAATCAGGCTGTTGTGGGGGTGGCATCTGGGAGTGAGCAGGCCAGTGGTGGGGGGCCGTTGGCAGGCAGAGTGGTTAGTGGCAATCAGGCAGGCAGGTAGGTCAGCAGTTAGGAGCCAGCAGTTCCGAATTGTGAGAGGGATGTCTGACTGCCGGTTTAGGCCCAATCCCTGTAAACCAGAAGTAGAACATCCTTTGAGGGATCCTGGACTGGAGAGGGTGCAGGTTAGGCTGAAAAACACCCTCCCTCCACTCCATCCCCTATGCACGAATTTCATGCAGTGCCAGGCCACTAGTATATATATATATACACACTCACACACATACACATATAGATGTAAACAACAATGTAGTGATAGCCAGAGGGAAAGAGAAATGGGAGGAATTTGTGGAGGTAGGCAAAGGAGCAGGGAGAAAGGGGATGGAAGGAAATTTGGCTTAGGGTTGATGGATACACGATGCAGTGTGAAGATCCCTTGCTGAATTGTTCACTTCAAACCTGTATGGTTTTGTGAACCAATGTTACCCCAATAAATTCAATTAAAAAAATAAACCACATAAATCTTCAGTAAATGAATAATAACCATTTCAGAAGTGCCAACTTTATTTTTCAAAAGAACAGCTCAACTTGTATTAGTGGGAAGTGATTCATAGAAAGGAATCACCTTTACTTTCATAGGTGAGTTTTTAAATTTCAGATAGAGAAAGAGAGGGAGAGAGAGATAGAAACATCTATGAGAAAAACATTCACCTGTTGCCTCTTGCACGCCCCCTACTGGGGATCCAGTGCCTTGAGCAGAAATCAAACCAGCAGCCTCCTGGTGCACATGACAATGCCCAATTGACAAGGGTGAGTTTTATCATTCTAGTCTACCATACAGTTAAGCAAGAATAACACTGTTTCTCAGACCCATAAAAATAATACCAGTTCTCAATTTTTACTCACTCTGATGCACATTATTAATATTTCAAACAGTTTTTGAGTTAATATGGAAGTTTCTCTTTTACCCCCTGTGAAAGGATAGCATTTGTAAATATACTTGACAGATCAGTAGCAAGGCATTGGATATAATGTTGTCTTTATAGAAGTGATATTCATTTTACCTACCAATAATTTATCATTCTTGTAAACAAATTCCTATTAAAATAATATCATTTGCTTAAAATTGAAATTTTCAAAGCAGAATAAAGGCAGTTTTATTGACCCACTCATTTATATTATTAAAACTGACATCTTGACATGCATGAAATAGTTATGGAATAGAAGATACATAAATAAGTAGGACATTGAATAATGTATAAGAAACACATTGAAAATAGTCCATTTATTTAAACATCACTTAAAGTATAAATTTTGATACGATAGTCAGGAAACAGAAAAAATAAAGGAGTTATCAAATAATTTTAGTACAGTGGTTAAGAGCATGGCCTTTGACATTAGATAAAATAGCACTGCTTCTTAAAAATTATATATCCCTGAGCAAGTTCATTTCTTTAAGCTGTAGTTGCTTCAAATATCAATATGAAAAATAATATTAAATTCTTAAGTAATTAAATGCCTTTAATATCATAATTCATAAATTAATAAGCATAGTATCTGGCAAATAGTAAGCTTTCCATAACTATGATACTAACCATTATTATTAGTATCATGGCAAAATTACAGCATGCTTATATCAATTAAGTAAAATATTCCAGCTGTTTATAAATATAAAATGAATTGAAAGATTGCTAATTTAGACAAGTTTACCTCAGGTAGTTTTTGTTAGAGTTATCTAGATATAACATTTCTATTTCTCTTTATATTCATAGCTTGTGACCTAATTTAATAAACTGTTTCAGAGACTTAGCTCCCCTCCTGAATTCTAAGCTAGAGGGTAGTTACAAGGTCATGGTGTCAAAGTACCTATGGATTCAGCCTGATTTTGAGAACTGGATATAATAAAAAGTGTGTGTTTTTTTCTTCTCCAACCTACAGAGAAAATATTGAAGTACCCTATGAAGCCAGAAGAGAAAAAAATTGTCCTTTTGTTCCTTTTGTTATTAGTAACCTTAATTTCAGATTTAAAGAAAAACTGGGATGAAAATAACTCTTCATAAAATAACTTTAAGGAATACTTTACACAAACTGCTTAATCATATGATATATAAATCATCACACTAAAACCTGAATTGCAATTTGACTCAGGGGAAGTTACAAAGGTTAAAGCTTAGACAAGTAACAAATGAGGAAATCATCCTTATTACCTTGAGGGCAGGTATATCAGGACAGAGGTTTTCTACAGAACTGATTTATTAGTGTTTTCAAGCAAAAATGAACTAAAAATCTTGTTCATAAAGTTCTCCTGCTGTTAATTCATGCTGTTTCTATTTGCATGAATGCTGTGTGTCTATATTTGACTCCTGGCCACAGATTTGCCATCAAAAAGCATGACTAAGTAATAGAGAATAAAGGTAATTTTTACACATAGAAGAATTTTAACCCATTTTAACTCTGCCAAAGAATGTTACTCAATGCCTATATTTCAGATTCAATAAGACTGAGAAAGGCACCTGTGTTTCATGTCAAAATAAAAAGAACCATCATCAATCTTTGTCAGCCAACCTCAAAATTTGAAAATTATGCTTGACTTACTTGCCCCCAAAACATCATTTAGCTATTTGTCCAGTCTTGTCAATTTTACTTCCAATACATCTCTCATATCGATACCCTTTTTTTCCAGTCTCTATGCAAAAATAAGAGTGCAAATAACCTGACTTTATGCCTATTATACCATGGTCTCCTAATTAGTTTTCCTAACACCCAGGTTCTCTTTCTCCAGTTCATTCTTCCAAAAATACAAGTTTTTTTTTTCTGTCTAAAATTTATAACAGCTCACACAACTTACTTGATTCAAACCTTTGAAAGATTCCATCTGAGGGAAAATAGTTCAATTCTATCATATTTTATACTCAGAAGAATAAAAAATGTATGAACTTCACATTATTTAATTCAGACAACAATTTGTTTCAAATGCTAAAATATGTATTATTACATACTTAAGGTTGTAAACTATATGTATGGGGTGGTACTATGACATTACCAACCCAGAGCTAATTAACTTGAATCAAATGACTTTGGATATTCTTTTGATATTGGAAACACAGATTAAGACAGAATCATAAAAAAGCTTTAAAAATAAAAAGAATTGATTTGAAAGGATCACTATCAAATCGAAAGAAAGAACATTGGTTTGTCACCGTAACTCTTGATGTTCCAACCACCTCCTCACAGCTCTCCTCATTATTTTCAATCAGCATCATGGCCCGTTTGAACTGCTTGTTCCAGATGTAAATTTTAAGGGAAACACAGAATCTGAAACTAACACCTTACATAGAAAAGAAAGTAGAATGGGCTCTTATATGCTAATTTCTGACTGATTTCTGTGTTTTACTCTTTATTGAAATTTCTAATGCCATTGGATTGCTTGTTTGTATCCTTTTGTATACAATTGAAGGGATTTTCATAAATTCCACATTAAAAAGCCCCAGTCTAGGTCTTCACTTGATCATGGCCCTCTAAATGACATCACTCATATGGTAAAGAAAAGGGGAAGACCTGCAAGTGGCCAAGCTAGGCATTTCCAGAGTAGAGTAAACCCTCTAACGAGTAGGAAACTTGAGTGCATGTTTCAATAGCAGCCACTTGTGAGGGGTAATATTCAATCTGAATAGCCTGTGAATTTCCAAAGTTTCTTCATGCCAGGTAGACTTAAGGACTTCTAGTCTTTGAAATTAATCCTTCATTAATTTGACAAATTATAAGCAGAATAACCATGGTAATAACTATAAATAAAATAGTGAACAAAGTGGACATGATATAATATGTCTTCACAGGACACATAAGTAAGGAATCAGACAATACAACTAGATTTGACTCTCACAATATGAATAGTGTTCAATACAATATGTTAAGGGTTAAAGAAGGAAGAAAAAGGTCAATAGGAGAGGCACTAACCAAAGAAAGGAGGTTCAAGGAAGCCATTCTGCAGGAAATATCATTAAGTTGAAAATCAAATAAAATTAATGCACTGCACTTTTAAGAAAGAGGAGAGATGTCGTAGAGCAGAAATAATGTAATTAAAGGTGCTCAAAACAATAAAAATCCCATATGTCACAAATTGACCATTTAACTCTCCTCCTATATTTTATAGTTTTAGAATATCTATGAAACATTATTATGAGAAAAAGAAGGATCTACATTTTAGTCTAAGGCACAATGGAAACTTGAGTTAATTAATATAATGATATGATACATATTTTAGTAATTAAGGTCAAATGCTTAACTACTCACAAGTGTTCCAAGGAGAAATAACGAATAAATGTCTACTACCAGGAGTGTAGATCATATGTGTGTAAGCAGGATTGTTTTGATAAGCTACTGATAAGACTCCCATCTGATTGAAAGCTATGGTCCTGTGTGACCTCAAATTAAATAATTTAGCCAAATGGGTCAGACAGCCTGGGGAATGTTACATGGTCAGAAATAGCGGTGACCATAAAAATCCATTATGAAATTTTCCATAAATATCCATTTTTACCAGAAATATCCATGATGAAATTTTCACTAAAGTAAGCTTCTTAGTTTCTCTTCAACTACTCCCCCAACCCTGTCCAAAAACACACCCTGTACATGCACATATACATTTTGTCTCATGGTAGAAACAATTACTTTTGTGATAGTGAGTTGAGAAAGTAACTGAGCATTTCAGCCCTGTCAATTCTTCTCTTATAAAAGAGTACATTCTAGTCTTTCTGTACCATGTGACAATCATCTGTCTCTCTGAAGGATGACGGAGGTATCCTGGGTGGACCAAGGGAAAAGGGACATGGGTATATGTTCTTTTGGGGAGTTCAATTGGGATAAGGACAACTGACTCAGAAGCTTTTCAACATTTATTCTGTGGTCTCTTATAAAACTTGCAAATGCTAGCATGAAATACTATATAATAAAGAGGTAATATGCAAAGTAACCTCGCACTCTCACAAGATGGCTGCCTATGGCCAGGTCGGCAAGAGAGTTAGTGAGAGATGACCAAACAACTAAACACCAGGCTGCATGGGTGACCAGGCTGGTGGGAGGGGGTCAGTTAAGGGCAACCAGGTAGGCGGGCAGATGAGCAATTAGGAGCTAGTGGTCCAGGATTGTGAGAGGGATCAGTCCTGAACCGGCAGTCAGACATCCCCCAAGGGGTCCCAGATTAGAGAGAGTGCAAGCTGGGCTGAGCCCCCTTGCCACATGCACAAATTTCATACAGCAGGCCTCTAGTGCATTATAAAAGGGAATTATCTTCCCTGGCCTAGTGACTCAGTTAGTGAGAGTGTTGTCCTGTACACCCAAAGGTTGTAGATTCCATCCCTGGTCAGGGCACATATAGGAGGCAACCAATTAGGTAAGGATTTAAAAAGGGGGGATATTGTCTAACTGAGTAGTTTGAATTCTGAAATTTTAAAATAGGAAAATTTCTAGAGTATTACAAGCTTTCTAAATTTAGAGCTCATTACTAGCCATCCTTATCAAACTACAGTTCTATTCATTCAAGCAACAATTATTTATTATAAATATTTACTATTTTCTTTTTTAAATTTAATCTTTATTGTTCAGTTTATTAACTACATAGTTCCCCCTTTTTTCTCCCTATAGCTCCCCTCCACCCAGTACTCATCCCACCCTCCGCCCCCACTTCCCCCCCGAATGTCCTCTCCCATAGGTGTATGATTTTTGTTCAGTCTCTTGCTGCACCTCCCACACATCATTTCTCCCCAAGAATTGTCAGTCCATTCCCTCTCTATGCCCATGATTCTGCTATATTCACCAGTTTATCCTGTTCATCAGATTTTTAATTCACTTGATTTTTATATTCACTTGTTGATAGATGTGTATTTGTTGTTCATAATTTTTATTTTTACCTTTATCTTTTTCCTCTTCTTAAAAAACATATTTCTATTTTTTCTTATTAAGTGCTTACCATGTATCAATATTATTTTAGGCATTAGAGATAAAACAATGAACAGGTAGAAATCTTTATATGTGTGGGCATCAATGGGTGTGTAAACATGCTATATTAGTGATGAAGACTGAGGAAACAAAATGAAACAAGGAAGGAGGATATAAAATGCCAGAAGTGGAAGATGAAGGAAGTAATGAACCATATAAACAAGGTTGGACTAGACATGAGAGCCCAAAAGAGGGTTAAAATTTGAGACCAGTCTAAATTCTTTAAAATATATTTTAAACGTATTTAAAATATACTTTAAATCTTTATAGGACAATCTGAGTGTTGTATGAAAGAAGGGAAAAGAATGAAAAGGGGTAGTTATTCAAGGTCATTTGGTACTATCCTAAAGCTTTCAGATTCCCATCAATCAAATTAAAGCCCAATAGTTTCAGAATCATCCTGACTATAAGGCAGTTCACATAAGCAAGGTCATGGTGCAGAATTAGAGAAGTTTTAATAAGATTTTTTTGTCTCATCCTGTTACCAAGATGTTACTTGATCCTTTATAAATAGAGATGCCTGTGAGCTGCTTACCTGCCTGTCTGACCTTTCCATCTGAGAGGTGGTGAGCCAGGTCTGGTTTCCACTTCAGATGAGGATCACAAGGAGCATCATGGAGCTGGGACTGGAAAGAAGATGAAAAGAAGCTTGTACTATGAGAAACTAAAATGAACACAGGTAATTCCTACCTAAATTATTGTTTTACATAGAATATCTCTAAATTGTGTTAAATGTCCCTTTTCTCTGTCCTACTATTTCTTTCTATTAAATTCTAGAAAGTGATAATTTACATTCTATTTTTATAGACATATACCCCTGTTTATTTACTGCCATTGCATTTGTTTGCTAAATAGAAAGAATCATAATGATGATGGTTTCCAGCTTCTTTGTTTTATGTACATCGTAAATTAAAGTTGGCTAAAGGAATCTCACATATTCTCCTACATATTTTTTTCCGTGAAAATCTTGGTAGATTTTGCTCTCTTGCTAACAAATTTGTCAAAATTACTATTTATTTATGTTTGCCTTGATTTTCACACCAATTTCTTGGCCTCCTTTGTAAATTTGCCAAAATCTTAATTGCATTTATAAAAGCAAGCAAATTAAATGCTTAAGAATATGCCAAAAATAGAGGTTTGATAAAAGAGAAATATAAAACATAATGGACTAGAGAGAGATGCATTTAAGGCCTCTATGAAATTTCTAATTATTACTTCTTTCTAATATGGACAGAATACTTGGTTGACTGCAGAAAAAAATTAAATTATATCATTGTCTAAAAGTAATATTTTTAAAGTAATCCTATATCTAGTTGACCTAAATCTCAGTACCTGAGTGATCATGCCAGAGCAATTAACAAGGCAGCATATTCAGTTGTGGAGAGTCTAAAAAAAATAATATATTTAAAAACTAAATATTTTAAATATTAAGGAAATTTTTTCTTGTTTCTTTCTTTTCTTTCCTTATATATTTTTGTATTTTACATTTACTTCATAATGTGCTTCATAATATTCCTGTTGATGTATAAAGAACACTATTAAAAATGGATATAGCTTTACAATGAAAAAATAAACGTTATTCTAAAAAGTCACTAAGAATCCTTTGTCCTAAAGCAATAAAATAATGTTTAATCAGAATGGAAAGTTCCGACATAAATCTTGAGAATAGAATAATTAGTTTATAACATAACACCTAATAAAAAGCAGCAAAGAAATGAAAAATATGCAGCCTTTACTTTCCAAGCTCACAAGATATATTTGTGAGAAGCATCCTTAAGAACTACTTCAGAGGTTTAACAGCCTAATGAGAACTAATATAACTTGGTCATGAAGGGACCTGAGCAGATTTGTTTTATCTGGCCTGAATTTTAAAGCATTATCTTAGATTCTGTGTTGAGAAATCTATTGTAAATATCTAAAATAAAGGTGATGTACAAGACAAGGGTGATAGAGATAGTGAGAAGTCATCAGATTCACACATCTGCTATGTGTGATATCTGTGACAAGTTACTAAACTCTCTGAAAAGATAACATGTTTTCTACATGTAAACTTGAGACTGCACTGCCTTTCTTGCAGTGTATTATACAGTATCACTCAGAAGAATACCAGGACACATCCAGTTAGTACTTGCTCCCCAATCTTGAATAGTTACAAACTATGAGTGGAAAAATACATGCATAGAACAGGGACAATAGATTTCTAAAGCTATATAGCTTATAGCACAATGCTAACTTGAGAAATGTGGAAATTGTGTTTTGTATATGTTAACACTTGCATTAAAATTAGAAAAATAATATAACACCAAAAATGGCAGAAAATGAGATTTCTTAACTTTACAGAACATCTCCACTATAGTAACTGTAAAATAAAATTAAATTGTTTCACTTTTAAATCCATCAAAATAATGTCTTGTTAATAAACTTTATTGAAAGCTGCTGAACTATTGGAAATTGAGGTTGTTAAGCTTTGCTGTTTATAATCCAGAACATTAACACAATGCAGAGGTCAGTGCAGATGTAGGTAACCGAACTAATTCCTGAAACAGAAGATCAAAGGTAGAGTTTCAAGGACCTCCTGGTTTAAATGAGTTTGGGTCCTAAGAATATGATAAAAATTGGGTCTTTAACTAGGTGCCAAGGTCTCAATTTTTGGACAAGAATGTTGTAAAGAAAACAAAAAAGAAAATGGAGCCAGAGCCTGACACTGATGGTTCAATGTTCTATTTGTATTCATTTGTAAGTAACTTTAAGTTATTAAATATTAGGTATTTGGAAAAGTCAGAAAGAAGACTAGGAATGATCAATCATTTTCAAGATATCCCCAATGAGGATCAATACTCTTCTAATACTCTGACTCACTTGCAGTGTTTCCATGGATTGGTGTGTAGTGAGCAAAGTCAGCAGGCAGATGTCATCTACTCTTCAACACATTTTAGTCTTTCTTACCTCTCCAAACATTAAGCAAATCCAGACAGAAAAGATGTCAAATAATACAAAATATAATCCAAAATATACTTATTTTTATGAGAAAAACAAAGGCAATACTTAAAAAATACACATAATCCCTTTAAAATATTTTTAAAAGCTGGTTAAATAATATGAAATATAAATAATATAATCTTAAATATGAAAAATAAATTAGCATACCTAATTGCAGGCAGTTATTTACTTTTGTGCAGCTTATTATTGTTCATTCTTCTGTGTTGCTTTTAATAATGTTATTACATTAAATCCAATGTATATAATTCTAACCCATCTTTAACTTCTATAGAACAGTATTGTTATATTCCCACTGTAAGGTTTTTTGTTTGTTTGTTTAAATGTGTGTTTCCACCGTTAAGTAGTATACCTATATGATCCTAAAATAAGAACTGATTTTTGCTATGCAGAATATGACAACATAGACAAGATTATGAAAAAGCCCAGCTCTTTGTGTAAAGACTTCAGATGGCACATTAAATAAGCAGGTGGAACAGAGTATCTATCTCTTTTACCAGACAGAAAATTTCCCCAGAAGTCATATGATGTGCTAGATGATAATATGAGCATCCTATACTCTTCAAAAAACCTGGTCACATGACAAATAATACCCAGCTTCTTTATTAAGTACAGGGGAGGTGGTTTCTGTTCCTTACCACTCAGAGAGCCTTGTCTAAAAATTCCCCTATGTAAAGACAATACTTAATAGCACACAAATAAATCTGTTATTTTATGTAGTATACTGGTTAAAGTATATGAGTGAAGCGGGTGGAAATATTATCTTCAGGTTTTACTAAAACACATTTAATATGTATATATAAAATATATCACTAATGCAATCTTACGAATGCCTTTTTGTGTACTTATCTGTAAATTAAATGTCTTCATAGGATAGCTGTTACACCATCTGCAAAATGCAGTTGTCATGCCCAGCTGGCATGGCTCGATGGTTGGACGTTGATCTATCAACCAAGAGGTCATGGTTTGATTCCTGGTCAGGGAACATGCCCCAGTTGTGGGCTTGATCTCCAGTGGGCGGTGTGCCAGAGGCAAAGGATCAATGATTCTCTCTCATCATTGATGTTTCGATCTCCCTCTCTGAAATAAATTTTTAACAATGCAGTTGTCATGTTTTCTGTATATCCTGAGTTAAATCATGTACATTTTAAATAAATATTTTTACTCTATCAATACAAACATATGATAAAATAGAGTATCTTTTCAATTTATCTAATGTGTTTAATTAGCTTTGAGGTAAATAGGAGGTGGTTAGCCCTGCCTAAGCCAGTGACTATCTGACAGTAGGAATGGCAAAATCTGTTTACCTATGAGTCATGGATTCTGCATATAAAATGATAAGTGAGGGGCTGTTTATTCCCTAGAGATAAGCTGTTCAACACAGTGGTCACTTATCACATGTGGTTCTTGAGCATTTGAAATGTGCTAGTCCAAACTGAGATGTGTCATAAGGGTAAAATGTACACTAGATGTCAAAGATTTAGTACAAAATATGAAGATAAAGTATATCAGTAATAAGGTTACATTGATTACATTTGAAATGATAATATTTTGTACATGTTGGTATAAATTAAATAGAATATAAAACTACTTTTACCTGCTTCTTTTACTATTTTATGTGATTTCTAGAAATTTTCAAATTCAACATGTGGATGATTCTTGCTCTACTTACCGTAGACAGCGTTGCTCCAGTTTTTCCCAGTACTTCACTTCTCCAGGGATGACAACTTTTCAGTGTTTTACAGGTTCAAAAAGCAAAATACATTTTAATCTAATTACTAAGTAATCCCTTTTTTTTTCTTTTCTTGTTTTCTGGTCTTGGATTCACTTGAAAATGCAATAAAAAGAAATATATTCATAGATTCATTCCTTTAATAAGAATGAGTTAACCGGTTTATTCTTCCTGAAGGGTTAGGGTTTGGCTATTGCTTGCTAACTCCATCAGTTTATGTATGAAAGATACCTGTTTCTGAATATTAATGTGCCTTCACCAATATGTATTGTTGCTTAATATATTAAACAAAGGTAATTTCCACCTTGTAGAGTCTCCAAGAAGCTCTGTGTTTCCTTTCTGTGTCCAATAATTCAAAGCACCTGACAACCCTTCTCCACACCCAGTCCTTAACAAAAATTGCAGAGTTCTGCTGTTTGTCAGCACTGACATTTCACTTGAACTTAAATGACCTTGAGCTTGCCATCACTCCTGTATCCTTCAAGCATGTACATCTACCTCTCAGAGGTCAGGTACTCCACCAAATGCCAAATTCTACCTTTAGCACTGATGAAAGCAAATGTCTTATTGTAACTTGCTTTGTAATTCTGGTCTTAGAATTAATATTTCAATATTTATCTCTAAAAAAAGAAGACTGGAAATGCATGTTTTCCATTTTGTATTTACTCAGTTACTTTTATGAGAATTAATTTGCATAAATTTGAGACACATTTTTTCACTTATTTTAAATCATATTTTTAACCTAAATATTGAGCATATGGCATTTAATTTCATACAAGAAGTTGGCTTTTTAAAAATTCTTATTTTACCATGTACTCCCTAGAGTTGTCATGTCAGCGGTTCCTGACAGAAAAGAAACAAACACATCCCTGTGTTGTAACTAGGCAAAGGCAATGTTTCCACTCCAGGTTCATGAAACCTTTAAAAAGCAAGGCACACAGAGAATTATAGAAAAGGCTGACTTCTTCAATGATGAAGTCATCTACCTCTTTAGGTTTGACTATACAATACAGTGGCATTTTATCAAAATATTTTATAAGACTGAAATGAGTATACAAATATTTTTCATAAAAGGAGATATAAAAAGCAAAAGTAAAAATGTCTCACAAGTTCATTCAGTTTTTTCATCCCCTATTAATAAAGAATAAGACATTGATAAAAAAATAAACAAGCTTGTAACAAATAGTCTATCAATATATAATATCTTATATAATAAAAGAGAAACATGCAAATTTGACCATACCTTTGCTCCTGATTGGCTATGCTACCAGCCAATCAGGAGTGGGGGCAGGGCCAAGCCGGCTCCAGGGGTGGAGATGAAACGGCAGTGGCGGCAAGCACCTAGCCCTCAGGTGCTATGTGGGGAAGCGGCAGCAGCAACAGTGGTGGTGGTTGCGCCTGGACCCTGGGCGCTGTGAGCAGAAGTGGTGGTGAGCACACAGCCCCTGGGGCCAGGTGATTGCAAGCAGCGGGACTGAGCTGAGTAGGGCGATGGCTGGGTGCCCAAGGCCTAAAGCCTCACCAGAGGCTTTGGGCAGGCTGGGGGTGAGCCATCAGTTGGACATCCCCTGAGGGCTCTCAGTATGTGAGAGGGGGCAGGTTGGGTTGAAGGACCACCCACCCCCAGTGCACGAATTTCGTGCACCGGGCCCCTAGTATTATATAAATTAAAACATTACAAAAAGTGAAACAAAAGAATTTGCCAAAATCTCAAAGGATTTACTTTAAGAACACCAGACAGGCCTGGCCAGTGTTGCTCAGTGGTTGAGCTTTGACTTATGAACCAGGAGATCACAGTTCAATTCCTGGTCAGGGTACATGCCTGGGTTGCAGGCTCAATCTCCAGTTGGGGAGTGCAAGAGACAGCCCATCAGTGATTTTCTCTGATCATTGATGTTTCTATCTCTCCCTCTCCCTTCCTCTCTAAAATCAATAAAAATACTTTTTTTTTTAAAAAAGAAAACACCAGATAGAAACTGAGGAGATTTAAGTTATTTGAAGACATGGAACAAGAAAAGGATTTTTGGCCAAAGAGAATTGAACTTAAAAATGACATATTTAAGCCCTGGCTAATGTGGCTTAGTTGGGTGAGCATCTTTCCATGTACCAAAATGTCACCTATTGATTCCTATCTGGGCACAAGCCTAGTTTTGGGGCTCAGTCACCAATAGGGGACATGCAGGAAGTGGCCAATCATGTTTCTCTCTCACTTGGATGTTTCACTCTCTTCCTCTCTCTCTAAAATCAATGTAAACATATATTTTAAAGGACATATTTAATATCATGAGAATATTAAAAAGTGATTAAAGGGGACAACTATATAATTAACATTATAAAACATTGAATAAGCTATATTTTATTTCATATAGTTTGTAAAGACTAAGGTGATAGATAGCTAATACATTGGAGTTATATGCACCAGATATTTTTAGATTAACCTATATAATGAAATGATTATGTACACACTCATCATAGCTAATGCTTACAGTCTATATGATGTGTTACTTTATTTTTATGCAACATCTGAATTATTCCTCAGAAACTAAGACATTTTTCTCACTTTGCAGACAATAACCTTAGACATAAAGAGGTTATATTACTTGTCCAAGGCCACCCAAATAATAAGTAACAGAATCAGGATTTAATTTAGACTCAAAGTCAGGCTCCAGAGCTCAAACTCTTTAGCACCATGATGTACTGATGAATTAGAATTGCTATTTCATTTTTATGTCTTATGCCCTATATAACTTACAATATACTTTAAAAGATCAAGTATCAAGAAAATGATCTTTAGAGTATTAGACTCAGTATTTTAGAGAGAGCTACGTTCTTAGAAACTCTGCTATGACCACAGATATTAGTACACTTGCCCAGGGAGTTAATGATTTAGATCAAAGGTCACTTTTACTTTGAAAATTTGGGCCAAAGTTCATAGGAAACTCTCTCATCCATGAGAGAATTTTAAATTAAACATTTAAACTCAATATTCTAACTGAAAGTCTCAGACATCAATCAGATAATGAATGAAAATTTTCTTTTTCTTTTTTCTTTACTTTTCCTGAAAGTGTTTGCACGTAATTGGATTAATCATAATTATTGCTGTCTCCTTAAGTCTATTTTTTTGGTGTATTGATATAGTAGGAAGAATTCTAAAATTTCCTTCCCTCTAGTGTACATGGCCTGCATAATTGGTCAGACAGTTAATGCCATGGATTTTTACTCCTATGATTAGGTTATGTGATATGCCTCAGCTAATATTGAGATAGTGAGATTATCTAAGTGAGCCTGACTTAATTATATAAACCTCCTAAAATCAAGAGGTTTTTTTTCAGCTGGTTGCAGAAAAAGAAGGGAGAGATTCAAAGTCCAAGAAGCATTTAATGTGCCTTGGATAGAGTAAAGAGTCAAGGAATGTAGGGAGTATCTAAGAGCTGAGAGGGCCCTCAACTGACCAGCAATCCTATAGCCACACAGAACTGAATTCTACCAACAGCAAGAGAACACAGATGCCAAAATCATCAACGAAATATTAGCAAATTGAATCCAACAATATATTACAAAGATTATCTACCATGACCAAGGGGAATTTATCCCAGGGATGCAAGGCTGTACAATATTCACAAATAAATAAATGTGATACATTATATAAACAAACTGAAAGATAAAAATCATATGATAATATCAATAGAGACAGAAAAAGCATTTGACAAAATCCAGCACCCATTTTTTTTAATCCTCACCCAATAATTGAGGATATTTTTGCCATTAATTTTTAGAGAGAGTGGAAGGGAAGAGAAAGAGGTGAAAGAGAGGGAGAGAAGAGAGAGAAAAACATTGGTCTAACAGAGACACATTGGTTGGTTGCATCCCACACATGCCTTAACCAGGGGCAGGAGTGGACCTGCAATCAAGGAATGTGCCCTTGACCAGAAATTGAACCTGAAACCCTCTGGTGTGTAGGCCAATGCTCTAACCACTGAGCAAAGTGGGTAAGAGCCAGCACCCATTTTTGATAAAAGCACTCGGCAAAGTGGGAATAGAGCAGTGATGGGCAACCTTTAGAGCTTGGTGTGTCAAAATTCGCCAAACAAACAAAAAAAAAAACAAGCATAACTCAATAACTCTTATTGATTATAACTCCATCAGGGGGGCAGTGACAGAAGATAAAATTATAGATAGCCTGTTAGCCCTGCAGGCAATTAGGGGTTAACTAGCCTAACTGATCACAAGATGGCACATGTAACTGTCTTTTAGGAAAGGGCAGGGTTAATAAGCAGAAATAGGGGTTAATAAGGATGCACAACAGTAATAGTGGTGAAATGGAGTCTGCACTATGCTGCAAAATGACGTTCCTTATATAAATTAAGATGGCTGCCACTATTTCTAATGGTGGGACATGGCACCCATAGCACAGGCCCTCACCTCTCCCAGTCTCCCCCTCACTTATCTCAGTAGTGATGGTCAATTAGAAATACATGACACTCCAGAACAGTAGATTGGATGATGGTTGCTGTGGTTATGTGGTTGCTGGTAATGGTGATCACAGGGCCCCCAGAGATGCGTCCCCTGCTGCATTCCACTGCTCCCTGCTCCATCAGTCGGAAGTGAGTCAAAGATCCCCTAACGGCCTAACTGGAAGTCCCAGAACTAGACGTTCTGTGCCAGAGTTCTGTTGTTTTGACTTGCAGACCTCCAGCCCAGAGTGTCTACACTACACTACAGTAAATGTTTCATCCTTGGCTACTGCACCTGGCCGTGCAGTAGCTGAGGATGAAACGTCCTTCTCAGCATGCAGTCCCATACTTCTCTGTATGTGATCACATGCGGCTGCATGTCATCGAAAATGGCTATCGGTGTCAGTGATGATACCCGTGTCATAGGTTCACCATCACGGGAATAAAGGGATCATACTTCAACATAATAAAGGCTATCTATGACAAATCTAAAACCATCACCATATTCAATGGGCAAAAACTAAAACCATTTCCCTTAAGAACAGGAACAAGACAGGGATGTCACTTTCACCACACTTATTCAGCATAGTACTGGAAATCTTAGCCAGAGCGATCAGACAAGAAGAAAAAATTAAAGGCATCCAAATTGGAGAAGAGGAAGTGAACTGTCATTATTCACAAATGACATGATATTGAACATAGAAAACCCTAAAGGCTCCACCAAAAACATACTAGATTTAATAAAGGAATTCAGCAATGTAGGATACAAAGTTAACACCCAGAAATCAATGGCATTTTAATTGATTTTTTTAGAGAGAGTGAAAGGGAGAAGGAGAGAAAGTGAGAAACATCAACGTGAGAGTAAAATATTTGTTAGCTGCCTCCTACACCCCGCCCCCCCACTAGAGATCCAGCTGGCAATGCAGGCATGTGCCCTCACTGGGCATCCAACCCACAACCTTTCTTGCATGGGATGATGCTCAACAAACAGAGCCACATAGGCCAGGCCTTTTTTTATAAATAAAAATTCTTGTTTTTAAAATAGTCAAATGTTTTCATCTTATAAAGATTTATTTTTATTTGTATCTTAGGAATTCTTCCTGACCCAGGATCAAAAAGTAACTTCCTTTTGTTTTCTGTGTGTGTGTGTGTCTGTGTGTGTGTGTTTTAATTTTATAGTTTTTCTTTTTCTGTCTTAAGGTTTTAATTCGTCTGGGATTGGAACAGAGGTGACAGAATTGGAATCTGAGTAACCTGTTCATGCATGTTGTTTGTGTCATCTGACCCCGTTAATGCTTTATCCTGGAAATACTACTTTCATCTCACAGTGATTTCTGCTGGGCCAGCCTGACACTTGACAGAACCCAGATCATAATTAGCAGTTTGGCTTCATGGCTGCTTTGTGCCCCAAGGTCAGACACCCATCTCTACCCAAAGCTTATTTTTATAGGTAATTTTCACTTATGGTCTCTTTTGTGATTTTCCCATGTGGGATGCCTTAGAATCTAGACCTTTTCTCATTAATATATTACTACTGCCCCAGGGTTTCCTATGGCATAAGGCCCAAACAGAAAGAATGCTTGCGCTCTAGCCCGGACCACTGCAAAGCCCTTTCTGTTCTGTATCCTCCTTTGAGCTGTAAGTTTTTTTTATGACACCCAATAAATGGGTTGAAGCATTATTCCCACATGCGGAACATGCTGCCTCCAGACCCCTACAAGAGTTGTCAGGCATGATGCTTCATTTTTAGTTGTAGGAAATATACAGGATGTGGATACTCCATTATTACTCAGAACTAGGCAACTGACCTCCAGTGATTAGATTCTTGAGGCCAGACAGATAACCACAATCTGTCCTGCTTACAAATCTTATCTTAGCATGTCTTTTCTTGGACCACTTCTGGTACAAATTTTGCAGGTTGGGTACACTAGGGAGAAAGTTTTGAGTTGGTGATTAACCTATGTTTGGATCTCTTAAGAAATGTTCTTAGGATTATCACCTGTCTAAGAAAAGGGGATGAAGAAGAATTTAGCAAAGGCAGAAGCTGGGTTTCTATGCAGCTTCAACAAAGGCCTTCCGGTCAAGTGAGGATATATGCCTTTACTTGGTATATCCATAAACTAATCAGGTGGTGGATTCAGGCTGCCCTATAAAGGGTGCATGTTTTATAAAGGGTGCATGTCCTATAAAGGGCACATAACCTTTGTTAAAGCATCTCCTGTCCACTGAACCAATTCTGAGATGGACTGACTGGCAGCACCTAAAATAAGTGAAAAAGCACCTTGGGCAAGTTTTTCAGTTCAAAAGGGGAATCTAGGCAACATATTCTAGTGCTCATCTCAAAAAGAAGAAGGCCAACAAGGATTTAATGGAAAAATTTTGGAAACTTGAAATAACTGGAAACTCATTTAAAATATATCAAAATAAAACCAGAATAAATAGAGAGGTGAATAGCCTTCTTAAATTAAAGAAGAATTTTAATCATGGTTGAAAATCTGCACAAAGAAAATGCCAAGTTTAAATGGTCTGATAGACAAATTTGACCAATTTTTAAGGAACTCATGAATTCAACTTTTGAAAACTCTTCCAGAGAATGGAAAGAAAAAAAGATACTATTCAATTCATTCCATGACATCAGAATAATGACAGAAAACTTGGCAAAGACATTATAAAAATGAAAAAGTATAGATCTGCCTTGTATATACACATACAAAAATCTTAAAATTCTAGTACACTGAGGCTGATAATAAAAACAATATATTTTGACCACACTGGATCTATCTCAGTATTCAATGGTGGGTTTAATATTATAAAATTCTCAAATGTTATCTATTATATTAATGGATTTATGTAAAATAATAATATTTTATCTCAAATGGATCCAGAGACAGTATATGGTAAAAATTTCTTTTATTTCCTACTCAATATAACATATGTAAAATTAGATATCACACTGTTTCTTGGTCTTCTGCCAGTGAGGCCCTTGTCCTTGACCTATTTTCTGGTTCTACATAGCAGGAAATTGTCATACATTAGAGAAGAGAACATCAAATTTCAGTGATCAAATTTCAAGAACATGATGATATGATTTCCCAAGAGGTGACCTTCCTTGTTTTTCAAATAAAACATTTTCCAGTTTTATTGAGGTATAATTGACATATAACTTACTATTAGTTTAAGATATGTTACATAATGATTTGATATCCTGATATATAAAAACCTTGGGTCCATCACAACCAGAGGCTTGACCAACCAGAAGTCAGTCCTGCAGTCAGTGCTGAGTTGTCATGGTGACCCAGCACCGACTGCTACTGCAGCAGGTGAGGTGATTCAGCACTTACTGCTGAAGGGACTGCAAATCAGGCCCGGAGGTCTAAAGAGAGACACAGGGTCTAATCTGTAGCCTATTTGGCAGCTGTTGATCAGCATTTGCCTCTCTCTTTCTCTCTGGGCCTGGCCACCAGCCAAGCCTCCAATTATTTCCAGGCCTCCAGGGGGCTGCTGATAAGCCTCGCTTTTTTTATCAGGCCCATTGATAGGTGCAGAGACACTGACTAGCATAGAAACCAGCCAATCAGAACCAAATCTGGGGGAAATATGAGGAGCCAATGGCTGCCTAGGAGGCAGAGTTTTTGACACTGACTGGCACAGAAACTGGCCAATCAGAACCAAATTGGCAATTAGGGGTGAAATCAGGGTGTAGGGAGGACCATTGTGTGTGAGATCAGGCCAATGAGGGGGGGCAGTTGGGGTGAGATCAGGCTGGTAGGGGAGGGCAGTTGGCAGGGAGAGGGACAGATGGGGGTGATCATGTCAGCAGGGGAGCAATTAGGGGTTAATCAGGCTGGTAGGGGAGCAATAAGGGGGTGATCAGGCTGACAGGCAGAAGTGGTTAGGGGCAATCAGACAGTTAGGCAGATGAGCAGTTAGGAGGCAGCAGTCCTGGATTAGGAGAGGGATGTCCAACTGCTGGTTTAGGCCCAATCCCTATGGGCATCTCTCTGAGATTGGACCTAAACCAACAGTTGGACATCCCCTGAGGTGTTTGCAGATTGGAGAGGGTGCAGGCTGGGCTGAGGGACATGCCCCCCAGTGCACAAATTTTGTGCACCAGGCCTCTAGTATGTATATAATGTAAAATGAATACCACAATAAGTTTAATTAATATCCATCACTTAATGTAGTTATGAAATACATTTTTGTGATGAGAACTTTTTTTCTTGTTTTTCTTATTTAAAGTGCATATCTCCTTTTTTCCCTGATTAACACCCACCTGGCCACTCCCACTGACCCAGGGCAAGCTCCACTGCTTCAGTGTCTGTGTCCATTGTTCATGCTAATATGAATTAACACCCCTCTGGTTGATCTCTACGTACCCCCCACCCTGCCTTCTCCCCAAGCTTGGACATTCTGCTCAGTGCCACCTTGTCACTGGATGGATCATTTTTTGTTCATTGTTTTATGTTGATCATTATAGTGTACATATGAGTAACATCATGTGATATTTATCTTTCTCTGAGTGTCTTATTTTGCTTAGCATAATGCTCTCCAGTTCTATCCATGCTGTTGCAAGTGGTAAAAGTTCCTTCTTATTTATAGCAGAATAGTATTCCATGTGTATATATATCACAGTTTTCTAATCTATCCATCTGCTGATGGGTACTTAGGCTATTTCCAAATCTTAGCTATTGTAAATTGTGCATATATCCTTTCTGATTGGTGTTTCTGATTTCTTGAGATATATTCCTAGAAGTGGGGTTGCTGGGTCAAATGGGAGTTCCATTTTTAACTTTTTGTGGAAACTCCATACTATTCTCCACAGTGGCTGCTCCAGTCTGCATTCCTACCACCAGTGCACGAGGGTTCCTTTTCCCCCACATCCTTGCTGGCACTTGTTTCCTGATTTGTTGATGATAGTCATTCTGACAGGTGTGAGATGGTACTTCATTGTTGTTTTGATTTGCATCTCTCAGATGATTAGTGACTTTGAGCATGTCTTTATATGTCTCTGAGCCTTCTGTATGTCCTCTTTCGAAAAGTTTCTACTTAGGTCCTTTGCCCATTTTTTGATGGGACTGTTTATTTTCCTTTCATTAAGTTGTGTGAGTTCCCTGAAAATTTTGGAAATTAAACCCTTATCTGAAACAGCATTAGCAAATATCTTCTCCCATACAGTGGGCTTTCTTATTGTTTTGTTGATGGTTTCTTTTGCCATGCAAAAGCTTTTTATTCTTATTTAGTCCCATTTGTTTATTTTCTCCTTAGTTTCCATTGTCTGAGGAGCTGTTTCAGTAAATATATTGCTACAACATATGTCTGATATTTTGCTGCCTATAGAGTCTTCTAGTATTTTTATGGTTTTCTGTCTTACATTTAAGTCCTTTAACCATTTTAAGTTTGTTTTTGTGTATGGTGTAAGTTGGTGACCTAATTTCATTTTTTTGCATGTATCTGACCAAATTTCCCAGCACCCTTTATTGAAGAGATTGTCTTGACTCCATTGTATGCTCTTGCCTCCTTTGTCAAATATTTATTGAGCATAATGGCTTAGGTCTATTTTGGCGTTCTCTGTTCTGTTCCATTGGTCTATATGTCTGTTCTTGTTCCAGTACCAGGCAGTTTTGAGAACCATGGCTTTGTAATATAGTTTGATATCTGATATTGTGAGCCCTCCAACTTTGTTCTTCTTTTTCAGGATTGCTGTGGCTATGTGGGGTCTTTTTTATTCTGATGAATTTTTGGAGAGTTTGGTCTGAAAATTATGTCATGGGTATTTTAATGGGGATTGCATTGAATCTATAAATTCCTTTGGATAGTATGGACATTTTAATGATATTGATTCTACCAATCCATGAGCATGCTATATTCTTCCATTTGTTTATGTCTTCTTATATCTCTTTTTCCAATGTCCTGTAGTTTTCCGAATTGTGATGAAAACTTTTAACATCTACTTTTTTTTAGCAACTTTCAAATGTATAATGCAGTATATTAATTATAACCATCATTCTGTCTATTCCCAGAACTGATTTATCTTTCCTTATAACTAAAAATAATGAACTATGAGGATGACCAATTACAACTTTTCCTTTCTTAATGGGATTCCTGGAAGACAGACTTTCTCCAGTCTCCAACAGCAATAATTCAAAGTAAAAAGCACTTATGTCAAACAAAAAGTTTCATGACAGAACTGATAAAAATTATGCTTTTATTAAAATTTTTGTTGTAAACTGTAAAACGTATTTTCTGGAAATGGAATGTTTAGATATTGCTATATAATCTACCCTAGTGATAATTAATCAAGTCTATTACCACATAAATGCAAATGGCAAGAGAATCCATTTGATCAGATAATACTGTCTAATAGTCTCTAGTATAGTGAGTGATTTTAGCAGTAGAGAAAAGGAGAGGAAATGTGTTCTATTATTTTATCATAACATATATTTATAATTAATGTAAAGTTGTATTCATACTAATCATAAACGTACAAATATTCAGTCCAAACTGCAGAAATATCTATGTAATATTTATTTGATGAGCCTAGATCAATATTCTATTTCCTTTTTTTTTATACTTCCCATATTTTTTCTAAAATTAATTTATTATTGTTTTCAATTTCACCATTTATTTTCTTTTTTAATATATTTTTATTGATTTTAGAGAGGAAGGGAGAGGAAGGGAAAGGAAGAAACATCAATGAGAGAATCATTGATGGGCTGACTCCTGCACCCTCTCTACTGGGGATTGAGCCCACAACCTGGGCATGTGCTGTTAACCTGAATCAAACTTGGGAAGCTTCAGTCTGCAGGCTGACACTCTGTTCACTGAGACACATAGGCGAGGGCTCACCATTGACTTTCTAGGTCAATGGGCTAATGAATGCTGCTTAGCTGTAGGATTAAACCAAGGATAGAATAAGAAGATATCATTTATTTTTGTTATTATCTTATTGATTATAAAGCAAATTTAGTTCATATTTATAATGCATAATACATTATTTAAATTTTTAAAGATTAATTTATTTAACAGTTGTTGAACAAATGAACTTACAAATATTTTATGTAAAGAACGCACAGTAAATATTTTACATTTTGGGGCTATATAGACTGTTACAACTATATACTCTGTCGTAATGCAAACACAATGTTCTGAAAATGAATGTTTATTACTGTGCCCCAATAAAACTGTGGGGCAAATTTGGTTCATGAGTCATACTGTTGTTGCTAGGAAACCACCAGGAAGGCTTGGCCTGCCTGATGCTGTGTCCAATTACAAAGGCAGGGTTGAATCACATAAGGCATTTATTGAAAAGGCTAGCCAACCTTTAAATCCTGTCTTACAGCAAGGTGTGGGGGACAGAATAATAAAGGGAAATGGGCTAGGGTGAGGCTGAGAACTTAATGCAGCTTCTTGCAGCCCAGGAGGTCCACAGACATCAGCTATTTTCCTTAGTCATCAGGGGACAATGAGATGATGTTTTGACTCCTGGTGGGTTGGTATAACCACACTTATGGGTTCTGCTTGCTGGATTCACAGCTGAGTCATCTCCTCAATCACTTAGCACAGGCCTTGAAAAGAAAACTTAACCCCCTACTCACATAAGTATATGTGTTCTAAGATTTAAAATAATATGATTATTTTTCAAATTAATTCAGGTGCTCTATTTAGCAATAATTTGCCCAATCCTTATTCCAGACAAAACTCTTAGTTTATTTATTTTGGCTTATTCTTTTGAACCATAAAGTTAAAAGCAGGCAAGTGAGATGAAAAAGAAATGAAGAACAGTAGAAAGTAGCACAATCAAAGCTATTCACATCTTGAAACTTTCTAATTAAAGGATACCATAAGTACAAATAACCATTAAAAAGAAAATAAAATGTATATACTAGTTCTCATTTAGCACCATGGCTGGAGCTACAGTTTTCTAACTTCAGAAAATTGGAGTTACGAACTGGCAGTTAGGTGAACATCTAAAGGAATACACTGAGAGAAATGTGTCCATTGTAGTAATTGAAGACGTATGCTGGTCAAGTCAGTGCACTAAATGCAGCAGGGACCAGCTCATAGTATAGCTGAGTAAATCCTTCTCACTTACTACTAAGAGAGCTATTTACATCATAAAGACTTACAATTTCCCAGCTGGTGTGGTTCAGTGGTTGAGTGTCAACCCATGAACTATGAGGTCACTGTTCAATTCTTGGTCAGGGCCAGTTTTAAGGCTCCATGCATGCAGGAGACAGCTGATGAGTGATTCTCTTTCATCATGGATACTTCTATCTATCTCTCTCACTTCCTTAATCTCTGAAATCAATAAAAATATATATATTTAAAAAACACACACCTGAGTTTCATTAACATTCTCTTAAAATTCAACATGTATTGGATTTCATAAATTTGTCTGGAATTTGTTATAAGAATCCAGAGAGAAATAAGGCATATAATAGTGTCTTCCAATAATACAAAACTCAATGCAGTGATGGCAAATATACTCCATCTTAAGTGCCACATTTAAATTTATAATTGTTATCTAAAAAAGCATGTTAATAAAGATATCAAGGCTTTCTCAAGCTCAGTGGGGGAAACGCACAATTGTCAAGTATTACCTGCCATAAATAGGAACATATTTTTCATTTTCAATCTAATCCTTTATACCTGAGAGATAATTCTCTCCCAATTGCATTATTTCCTTCATCACTCTACTCAATTGACTAAGATCCTAGAAATATAGGTATGAATAAAATATATTTGCTTAACAAGTACTGATTGGAGTGTTAAAAATAAAAAGAAACAGTAATGCACAGCATATATATACAAGAAAACTTAACCCCTTACTCACATAAGTATATGTGTTCTAAGATTTAAAATAATATGATTATTTTTCAGATTAATTAACAGCATATATATATGCTTTTAACGACAGAGGATAATAGAATTACAGAATTATGTATTCTTTGGAAATCATAAAGAGCCTGTTACCTCTGTCTCCTATGTACATAAGTAGCATATATAACCCAGCCGGCATTATATTAATGGGACCAGGAGACAGAGTTCTGGCCAGTGTAATGTGGGCCTCAGTGATAAATGTAATGTTCAGGTCTGGCCTATAAAAATCAACCATAATATCCTCTGCTCAAAGGTTTGGCAAACTTCTTCTGTAAAGGACTAGATTGTAAATCTTTTAGGCTCTAAGAACCATATGATGTCTGTCACAACTTCTCAATGTTATCATTATAATGCAAAAGTAGCCATAGGCATTATATAAACAAATAGGCATGACAGTGTTCCAGTAAAAGTTTAATTAGAAAAATAGAAGACTGGGCAGATTAAGCCCCTGATGTTAGTTTGCCAACTACAACTCTACTTTTTCTATTTTCCATCTGCTACTTAGATGCAAAAGACACAATCAAGGAATTAAAAACCAACTAAGTAAAAAACACTGTCAACCCTCAATCACTACATAGAAAACTGTCTACTGGACAATGCATTGAACTCTTAAATGAGAGAGAGATAAACTTATCTTGGCTTTAAGTTGCAGAATTGTGTTTACTCACTATAGAAGATTTTATACAAAAGGTGGAGATTTTGTGCCAGTAAAAACATAAGTTTTCATAGCATATGGCTAAATACCTAGTAGTAAGATTACAGGTTTGTATGCTAAGCATCTGATTAACTTTTATAACTGTCAAACTGTTTTCCAAAGAGGCTATATCATTTTGCATTTTCATCACCAGTTGATCTGCATCCATGTCAGAATTTTATATATATATATATATATATATATATATATATATATATATATATATAATCTCAGAATGTGCCAAAAGAGGGGTTCTGTGATTTGGACACTAAGCCCTTCTCAGTGAAACCAGAAAACTAAACTATGTGGTACCACAGTTACAAAAATGATATACCTACTAAATTGTAAGAATGACCAAACTTCCCTATCCCTTTGTGTCTCCACTCCCTTTTGCAAAGCAACTTTGCCGTTATTTGTCCACGCCTTGTAGCTGGGTTGACCTTTCGGCTTGCTTTGGTCAATGAAATGTAGCAGAAGTGAAAGGCCCGATTTTGAGACTGGCGCCCAGATGATCTTGCATGCTTCCCTGCGACTAACATGTGAACAAGTGTAGAAGGATAAGCAAATACATGAAGCACATTCAAAGCAGCCTAACTGAGGCCATATTAAATGAGCCAGCCTGCAGTCAATCTTGCAGCTGACCACATAGTATGTGTGAATGCACCTCGCCAAAACCAAAAGAACTACCTAGCTCAGTCCAGACAAAATTGCCAAACCATAGAATCATGATTAAATAAGTAGGTGTTTAATGCCACTGAGCTTTGACATGGTTCATTATGTAGCAAAATGCTGTTTCATCCCTAACCTATTTATATAATTCCAAATAAAATCTATATTGCTATTATTAAACAAGATTAATGTTCTTACTAGCTCTTCTCTATGGCACTATTCAAATCTGAAAGGTAAAAGGGTTTTCTTTAAAAATAAAATGGTACTTTAAAAAGTATTCAGATTGGTTTCTGAAAACAAGTTACACTCTTAATTTTGCCAGTAATAAGCTATATGACTTTAGAAAAATTATTTAATATTTTTTGCTTCAGAATCTTCATATGTAAAATGATGATATGGAAGAAACCACATTCTAGGAAAGGACGTGTACACATATCCATATATATGAATAAATCTATCATATTCATATATACATATGTTATACATACAAACACAGAGATACATAAATATGCTCCTTTGTATGTTTTCATGTGTGTATGTACATAACTCCAACATATATGTATTTCTAAAAAATCTTAAAAAAACAATCTTGGAATCTGAATCATCTTGGAAAACCTCCAGTACATGTGAATTTATAATAAAGAAAGACAAAGAAATAAGGGCAGTAAAAAGGTATGACAAATGTTCTAATACAATCATCTCTGTGAATGATAAGAAAATCCTACTGACCAGTCTGTGGTTCATACACAAGTGAAAGATGCAAGTAAAACTCCATATACAGTACAATGAAAGCAGACCACAAGTACCAATGAGTGAATTGTCACAGAGCTTCAGAGGTGGCAGAAACTTTAAAAATCAAGTATAACTTTCAGAGTTTTTTAGTTTTTTATGTATTTACTAGAGTCCCAGTGCACAAAATTCATGCATGGGGGTGGGGATGGGGAGAGGGGAGTCCCCTCAGCCCAGCCTGCACCCTTTCCAATCAGGGGATGTCCAACTGCCATCCTGGGGATCGGTCCTAAACCAGCAGTCAGACATTCCTCTCACAATCCCAGATCACTGGCTCTTAACTGCTCACATGCCTGCCTGCCTGATCACCCCTAACTGACCCCCTGCTGGCCTAGTCACCACTTACTGTCCCCCCTGATGTATCCCCCACCCCCCGTGGGCCTGGTCACCCAATGCAGTCTGCTGCTCAGTCACTTGGTCATCCCTCACTAATCCTCCTGCCATCCTGGTCATGCCATGCAGCCTGTTCAGTTGCGATGGTCACTTAGGCTTTTATTATTATAGATTCTTTTTTTTTAAATATATTTTTTATTGATTTCAGAGAGAAAGGGAAAGGGAGAGAGAGAAACATCAATGATGAAAAAGGACTTGAGTGGCTGCCAACTGCACAACCCCCTACTGGGGATTGTGGAACCCAGGTATGTGCCCTTAACTGGAATTGAACCCAGGACCCTTTAGTACGTAGGCTGACACTATCCATGGAGCCAAACCAGGTAGGGCTTCAGGGTTTTTTTTGAGATTTTATTGATTTAAGTCAATTACTTTCAACAAAAATTATTGGAAAATTCTATTATGAAGCATATTATGCATATTTTGTGCAAATCCTGTTCTGGAAAAATCAAATAACTTACAGGAAGTCAACCAGTTAGTAGTTGAGACTAAGAAACAAGTTTCCTGATTTCCATTTTAGTACTCTTTCCACCACATAAGGTAAATATTCCATAAAATGACAAAAGACCTTTCTATGACAAGTTATCATTATATATTAAACAAGATATAATTTTAGTATATTGCAAGAGAACCAGTTATTCATTGTAATCTTATTTTGAAAAGATGTTTTTTATAGTAAATAAGGTGAAAAAAGTTTTCCAATTTAACTGAAAGGCCAATATAATCAAACTCCTACATCTATGCTAGACTTCTGGGATCCTATCTATGTGGAATCTAAATTGTCCTGCCAATCACAGGTAGGAACTGGGTTATAAACTGCTGAAATCAATTCATGCCTCACCCACTTTGCTCCCTGTCTTAAAAAGGATTCCTTCATCACTGTAATAAGAGGAAGCTTTTCTAATTTCTGATACCTGCTTTGTTCACGCTACAAAACTTTCAATCATTCCACAAATGTCTCTCAAAATTAACTCTTCTTTGAGTCACAGTGATCTTCCTTTCCTCTCCAACTTATCAAGTACACTGCACCAAGGTATCCAGACTCTTTTCCCCCCAAACTCTTGTAATTTGAGACTATATTTCCATCTGAGGGAGAAGGAAAATGTTCAAGTTGTCTTGAGTTTATGAAATACAGTAATGGTGATAGAGAGATGATAGTTGCCTTTTAATGATTCTACTTGCAAAATAAATAATAAATAACCTGTTAATAAGACTAAGGATATGTGTCCTTAAACTATTTTTCTCACTGGGTCAGGAAATTCACAGATTTGGAAACAAACAATAGAATCTCAAATTGCCAGATTGATAAAGCAGATATAAATTCATAACAGAATTAGCATGCCCTTATCACTTGCTGATTTTCATTCCAACAATTAAGCAAACTGTATATATAACACCAGAGGAATGTTTAATTTGATCAAGTAAAATAAAAGGCTAAATAAAGAAAATTTAATTTGGTTAAATTAATTGTTGATAGTGAAATATTAATAAATAATATTACTAAAATACTTAATAGCTTCTTAAAATCTTTCATGAATATTATATTTTTGGGTTAAAAGCCAGTCCATGTTTCTGGTCTCATTTTACATGCAAAAACTGGTGTTAACAGAGATTAAGTGATTTGCTAAGGATCTAATAATTGGTTGTATCAAATAAAAATCTAATAGGAAATACAGACATAAATATTTTTACTTTCATTTTGGGGTTGTTTAGATTGCCTTAGGCTGCTTTATGTTAAGAGGTTCAAAAGGCACATTTTGTTGGTCCCACATCATTTAAGACTGAGCACTCTCATATATCATTATGTAATAAAACTTGATTTCATAAATGTGGCAAAATTGTTCAAATGCTATGTTAAACTATATACAAGGGAGTGGCATCTTTCTGTGAGAGATGGTCAAACTCAGATCACTGATTAATATATTTTAAGTCTGTTTTCTTTTATAGCAAATTGAAAAATCAATTTCTAGTTTATCTGCCATTCTAAATCTAGTTATCTTAGGTAGACTGTGTTTTAACTCAAAGTATTTTTTGAATTAAAAAAAGAATTAGTTGCCTCCTTTTTATACTAGAAGAGTGTTCTTTGATATCAGGAGATATCTCTACCAGGTCTCTGTATCAATTGCTACATCCTTTCCATAAGGGACCCCTTTGAACTGTGAGTATTATTAGGAGGAATTTATACTCATAAGTATTACATATTTCATATTTATGTTTACTTAAAATAACTCTTCCTGATATGTCCAAGTCATTATTTTCACCTGAAAGGATTCAAGAAACATACTATTTGTAGATTTAGCTAAAAAGGATATCACTTTTAAAGAGATTTGCAACACAAAATCTGGAGTCCTATTTTGTTTTATATCTTTGCTTCTATTTCTTAAATTTTTAAAAATGTTTTAATAAAAATTATACCTGTACTTAAAACTTTAGGGTAAACCCTGGACAGCTTGGCTAAGTAGGGTGTTAACCCACATACTGAAGGGTCATAGGTTAAATTTCCCGTCAAGGGCACGTTCCGTTGGTTGTGGGTTAGATCCCTGGCTCCATTGTGGTGAGTGTGGGAGGCAACCAATCGATGTGTCTCTCTTATGTCGATGTTTCTCTCCTGCCCCTAACTTCCACTCTGTCTAAAAGCTAGTGGAAAGAAATATCCTTGGATGAATTAAAAAAGTAAAATATATATATTAGGGTGCAATGCTTTGAGGACAAACTATTCTACACACTATTACCACAAAGATTGTATTTCTTCTTCTAAGAGAAAAACTAAAAACTCTAATATCAGAGAGATTTCAGTAATAACTCAATAACTAAGACTTGTTCCAGAAGTTGTTTATATGGCTGCTTATATTTGTGTGTGTGTGTGTGTGTGTGTGTGTGTGTGTGTGTGTGTGTGTCTGAAAAGATTCTTATTAATGACCAGTGTTGCTCAATTTGGAATATCTGCTTCTAAATGTGATTTCTACATGTCTAGAATAAATTAACAATGAATAACTTGATTTAATTCCAGCTTAGCAAATAAGGAAGAGAACTGAGACTAGAATCAAACGAGGAGTTTGTTATATGCTTATAATCATTCTATCAATACATATTCACTCAAAATATGTATTGAAAAGCAATTATTTTTTCAGCAATACATAGGTTAGGTCTTAAGAGTATATCCTATATAATAAAAGCCTAATGTGCTGTGTCTGGTTGTCCAGTTGGCCTTTCAAGCAATCAAAATGTAATATGCTAATGTGTTAATGATATGCTAAGGTCACTCAACCTCTCACTGCATGCACTGACCACCAGGGGGCAGACACTCCCACATGTAGGTTAGCTTGCTGCTGGGGTCCAGTTGATTTGGACTGAGAAACACAGGCCAGACACACTCTGGAGCCCTCCTGCTATCCCTCCCCTGCTGGCCAACCTTCTGCACTCTCCTCGTCCCCAGTAGTGCACCAGTGGGGTCCCTTGGACTGGCCTGTGATCTCTCGCAATAGGAAACCCCTCAGAGGATGTCAGAGAGCCAGTTTCGTGAAGGCCTGGACAAGGGTACACTGGTACACAAATTAATGCACCTGGCCTCTAGTTGATGAAAAAAGAAAGGCCTCAAGATTTTGTGCAAAGAGTTTACATGTCTAATAGTTTACAGATAAGTAAACAGCTATAATAAAAAGTAATTATAGGGAGAGCAGATTTAGGAAGCGGTATAATAAGATAAGAGAGACATTAAAGCCACATTAAAAGAATTAAAAGAGCCCTGGCAATGTTTCTCAGTGAATAAAATGTTGGCCTGCACTGTATGGTTGTGTTTGATTTCCTGTCAAGGGACATACCTGTGTTGTGAGTTTACTCCTGGCCCCCCAATCAGGCCCATATGGAAGGCAAGCAGTCAGTGTTTCTCCTTCTTTCTCTTCTCTCCTCTCCTCTCCTCTCCTCTCCTCGCCTCTCCTCTCCTCTTCTCCTCTCTCCTCCCCTCTCCTCCCCTCCTTTCCCTCTCCTCTCCTCTCTTCTCCTCTCTTCTCCTCTCCTCTCCTCTCCTCTCCTCTCCTCTCCTCTCCTCTCCTCTCCTCTCTTCTCTTCTCTTCTCTTCTCCTCTCCTCTCCTCTCCTCTCCTCTCCTCTCCTCTCCTCTCCTCTCCTCTCCTCTCCTCTCCTCTCCTCTCCTCTCTTCTCTTCTCTTCTCTTCTCTTCTCTTCTCTTCTCTTCTCTCCTCTCCTCTCCTCTCCTCTTCTCTTCTCTTCTCTTCTCTTCTCTTCTCTTCTCTTCTCTTCTCTTCTCTTCCCTTATCTTCCCTTATCTTCCCTTATCTTCCCTTTCCCTCCCTTTCCTTCCCTTCCCTTCCCTTCCTTTCCCTTCCCTTCCCTTCTCTTCCCTTATCTTCCCTTTCCTTCCCTTTCCTTCCCTTCCCTTCCCTTTCCTTCCCTTCCCTTCCCTTCCCTTCCCTTCCCTTCCCTTCCCTTCCCTTCCCTTCCCTTCCCTTCTTTTCCCTTCCCTTCCCTTCTCTTCTCTTCTCTTCCCTTCTCTTCTCTTCTCTTCTCTTCTCTTCTCTTCTCTTCTCTTCTCTTCTCTTCTCTTCTCTCTCTCTCTCTCTCCTCCTTCCTTCCTCCATATTCAGGAAATCACATTTTCAGTATGATAACGCAGGGCAGGTCATTGGACAAAGTTGTCAATATGTAGTTCTGAATAAAGAGGAGAAGAAATTATGATGACTATTACTCAGAGTAGAAATTAATATTAAAGGAAATGTTGAGAAAACTTTACCTTGCAAAGAAAAAGTAGAAGGTATAAGAAATTGAGCTTAAAATGTGGGAAATTTTAACTTAAATTTTAACATATAGTTTCAGAGTTTGAGAAGAAAGAAAGAACTTCATTTTTTATTTGCAAGAATTTTACAAAGAAAAAGAAGCAGAAATATGAATAAAAAACTGACATCCAAAATAGGGGATTATTCTTTAAAATCAGGGAAGTGCCTCAAAAATATTTCTGGAAAATACTTCAACAAAAAATATTTATGGAAACAGAATAAAATGATAGAAGAGTTCCTGTTAGTATTTTCAAATGGATTAAGAAGATATTGTACCTAAAAATACGGATAATATATTGATCAAGAGAAGACCAGCTGAAATTCCTAAAAAGACTATTTATATTTTTTAAAAATAAATTGACAATTATTAACCATAATGAGAGTAAATAGGCAAATATTGTAAAATGTATATTCATTAAGTCAGAAGGGAAGAATCATGAAGTGGTCCAAGAAATTAAAGTAAGTGAACATTTAAAAAATATAGCTTTTGCACAGCTGGCTTGGCTCAATGGTTGGGTGTCATTCTGAAAGGAGTTTTAGGGATAAAATAGGCAGGTTTAGGGAGTTTTTGCAATAAAGAGAATCCATGGGGGAGAACTGCATAGATGAAGGCTTGGAACTACCAAAAAACATACATCCACAGACAAAAATGAAAGGGAAGGTTGCTACAGGATAAGGAGAGAAGATGATACCCATTTTCAGAAGATAGGGAAAAGCCATAGGGTATGGAGAGAAAGAGGAAACAAACTTTCACAGAGGATAGAGAAATGCCAACAAATGAGAGAAAGACGAAAACAGATTTTCACAGGAGATAGAGAATTCTACCATTTAAAGGGGAGAGAAAGAGGGGCACACCACATGAGTTTTGAGCATTGAAGGTGATATTCTACCAATGGGAAAGCAGTATGAAGAAACAAAAAACTGCAGCCTTTATAAACCTCATAAAAAAAAGAGCTTAGTGTGCTATCCCTTTGGGACCCCCTCCCTACATGAGAGTCTGGATTTGCTTCCAATAAATTCCCACCCTTTTTTTTCAATCTTTATTGTTCAATTTATTAATTACATTGCTCCCCCTTTTTTATCCCTCTTTAGCTCCCCTCCACCCAGTACCCATCCCACCATCCACTCTCACCTCCCCCTCCCCACTGTCCTCTCCCATTGTTGCAAGATTTTTGTCCAGTCTCTTGCTGTACTTCTGATACCCCTTTTCTCCACAAGAATTGTCAGTCCATTCCCTCCCTATGTCCATGATTCTGTTATATTCACCAGTTTTATCCTATTCATCAGATTATTAATTCACTTGATTTTTATATTCATTTGTTGATAGATGTGTATTTGTTGTTCATAATTTATATTGTTACCTTTTTCTTCTTCCTCTTCTTAAAGAGTATCTTTCAGCATTTCATATAATATTGGTTTGGCTGTGATGAACTCCTTTAGCTTTTTCTTATCTGCAAAGCACTTTATCTGATCTTCAATTTTGAATGATAGTTTTGCTGGATAGAGTAATCTTGGTTGTAGATTATTGCTATTCATTACTTTGACTATATCTTGCCACTCCCATCTGGCCTGCAACATTTCTGTTGAGAAATCTGCTGACAATCGTATGGGTGCTTCCTTATAGGTAACTAATTGTTTCTCTCTTGCTGCTTTTATTATTCTCTCTTTATCTTTTGCTCTTGGCATTTTAGTTATGATGTGTCTTGGTGTGGACCTCTTTAGATTCCTATATTTTGGGTTCTCTGTACTTCTTGGGTGGGGGAAGTTTTCAGTCACTATTTCTTCAAGTAGGTTTTCATTACCTTGCTCTCTCTCTTTTTCTGGAACCCCCATAATTCGGATGTTGGCATGCTTGAGGTTGTCCCAGAGGCCCCTTACACTATCTTCAATTATCTGGATTCTTTTTGTTTCTTGCTTTCCCAGCCGAGTGGATTTTCTTCTTTGTATTTCAAATCTTTGACTTGGTTCTTGCAGCCCTCTGGACTGCTTTTAGGACTTTGTGTAATATTTTTTATTTCAGTCAGTGTATGCTTGATTTCTAGTTGGTCCTTTTTCATATCCTTGAGGGTCTCATTCATATCCTTGTAGGTCTTGTTCATTTCCTCGTAGTTCTCATTAAGTTCATCTGCCTTTCCTAGGAGCCTCTTGAAAAGCCTTATAACTGTGGTTTTGAACTCTATGTCTAGTAGTCTTTTTTCCTCCATTTCTTTCACACCTGATTTATTTCCATGTCTCTGCATGGTGGCTGCTTTATGTGGTAGTGGCTCAGCCTCCCCAGTTACCTGAGGTGGGTACTCTTACTGCAATCCTTTATGGGTTTTACAGTATTTTTTAATTTAATCCCAGCTTGTTGTTGTTAGCCCTAGGAGGGTTTGACCTCCAGGCCAATTGGCTGTGCAGGGAAACTGTGTTCAGGTTGGATGGGCGGAGTCTCTGAGCTGAGCAGGCAGCGTCAGCATCAGCTACATCCTATGCGGCTCATGGGTCTCTGTTGGGTGGTAATGGTTGCAGGCACCTCCAAGAGAAAGCCGCTAGTCTCTACCGTTTGCCAGACAACTCTGCCTCTCCCCAAATGAGTCTGCACACCCAAAGTCTTGCCCAGGGTTGTAAAACAAAGCAGTCCGGTGGTCTCCCGAACCAGGGGGCAAGTCTCCAGGGAGCAAGTCGCGGGTCTCTGCTGTCGCACACTTTATGTGCACAAACTGCTGTTCCAAGCAACCCGGTTTCTCCTCAAACTCAGAGACCTCTGCCATACCTGGCTTCCAGGGTGCGTACCCCAGACCTCGGACCTCACCTGGCACTGGGGAATCTATGCAGTGGGACGTCTCCACCCTCCACGTTGGAGAAATCCAGCCAGGATTGCTGCTGGCAGCCCTACAGCCCGTCCACGCCCCATGGCTCCAAACCTCTGGCTCCACGTGTATCTTCAAGGATTCGCTCTGCCGCTCTTCTGAGTCTCAGTGTCCCACCTTTACTTTTATTTGTGGAATTTTCACTCGACCAGCTTTCCGGTGATTCTGGATGATGCTTGTCTTGTTGTTATGTTGTAGTTTTGGAATCGTTGCGTGGGACAGCACAATAGGTGTTTACCTATGCCGCCATCTTTGTTCATCCTCCTCCAAATTCCCACCCTTTTCATCTACCATCCTTTTGTCCGTGGCTTCATTCTTTGAATCCACCTGGACAAGAACCTGGGAAAGAAATCACACTTGCATCCTGCTCAGGAGAAAACCACCTACCTCAGTCCTATGAACCATGAGGGCACCGTTTGATTCCTGGGCAGGGCACATGCCCAGGGTTGTGAGCTGGATCCCCAGTATGGATCATGCAGGAAGCAGCCAATCAGTGATTCTCTCTCATCATTAATGTTTCTATCTCTCTTTCCCTTCCACTCTGAAATCAATAAAAATATATTTAAAACATATACATATAGCTTTTATACCTTAGTTTTTTTTTTATTTGTAAGTAATGGTTGATTTATAATATTATATTAGTTTCAGTTGTACAATCTCAGGGTTATAGTTTTATGTAATTTACAAAGTGATCACCGTATAAATCTTGTACCCATTTGACACCATATATAGTTACTACAATATTATTGACTATATTTCCTATGCTGTCTTTTACATTCCCCTGACTAGTTTGTAATTATCAATTGGTATTTTTAAATCCCTTCATTTTTTTTCACCAATCTTCCCACTTTCTCCCATATGACAATTCTCAAAATGTTTTCTGCACCTGTAAGTTTCTGCTCTGTTTGTTTATTTTGGTTTTTTTTATATTCCACATCTAAGTCAAATAATCTGGTATTTATCTTTGTCTCTCTGAGTTACTCCATTCAGCACAATACCCTCTAAGTCCATCCATGTTTTTGCAGGTGGCACAATTTCATTCTTTTTATGGCCAAATCATATTTAATTGTATATATGCACTACTTTTTTATCCATTCATTTATTGATAGTCACTTAGGTTGGCTCCATATATTGGCTATTATAAATAATGCTATAGTAAGTAAATAGTTATCTTTCCTATTTAGTGTTTTGGGGTTCTTCAGATAAACACTCAAAAGTGGAATTGCTAAATCCTTTTTTGTCTTGTGATAGCCTGTGTTTTAAGTTCTGTTTTGTCTGGTATAAGTATTGTTACCCCAATTTTTTGTTTGTTTATTTCCATTTTCATGAAATGTATTTTTCCATCCCTTCACTCCGTGTATGTGTCTTTTGATTTTAAGTGAGGCTCTTATAAACAGCATGTTAGGGTCTTGTTTTCTTATCCGTTCAGCCACTGTGTGTCTTTTGACTGGAGCATGTACTTCATTTGCAATTAATGCAGTTGTTGATAAATATGTATTTAGTAGAGGCCCGGTACATGAAAATTGGGCACGGGGAGGAAGGGGAAGGGAGAGGGTGTCCCTCAGCCCAGCCTGCACCCTCTCCAATCTGGACTAGGATAGGGCCTAAACGGGCAGTCGGACATCCCTCTCACAATCCAGGACTGCTAGCTCCAAACTGCTCGCCTGGCTGTCTCCCTGATTGCCCCTCACTGCTTCTGCCTGCCAGCCTGATCACCCCCTGACCACTACCCTGGCAGCCTAATTGATGTCTAACTGCTCCCCTGCCAGCCTGTTTGTCCCTAACTTCCCTCCTCTGCCAACCTGGTCACCCCTAATTGCCCTCCCCTTCAGGCTTGATCACCCCCAACTGCCCTCCCTTGCAGGCCTGGTCCCTCCCAACTGCCATCTCCTGCTCGCCTGATGTCCCACAACTGCCCTCCCTTGCAGGCCTGGAACCTGCCACTGTCCTCCCCTGCTGGCCATCTTGTGGTAGCTATGTTGTGTCCACATGGGGGAAGGATCTTTGACCACATGGGGGCAGCCCTCTTATGTGTTGGAGTGATGGTCAATCTGCATATTACTCTTTCATTAGATAGGATAGAGGCCTGGTGCATGGGAGGGGGCCAGCAGGTTTGCCCTGAAGGGTGTCCCAGATTAGGGTGGGGGTTCCCTTGGGGTGTGGGGCAGGCTGTGGTGGTTTGCAGGCTTGCCATGCCCCTCAGTGACCCAAGCAGAAGTGCTAGGATCTTGGATTAATTTATATTCTATAATTGAAACTTTGCAGCCTGGAGTAGAGCCAAGCCTTATGCCTGCTCCATGGCAATAGCCATTTCTGTTTGTAACTTTGTAGCCTAGAGTGGAGGCCTAGGCTAGGGCTGCAGAAGTCTGGCTTCCTCCATTGCCCTGGCAACCTTAGCCTCTTCTCTCTCCAGCTCTGTGGCTGCCACCATTTCTTTTGGCACTATGTATCTTCTATAATTGAAACTTTGTAGCATTGAGTGGAGGCCTATGCTGGCAATGGCAGGCAGAAAGCTTGGCTTCCTCTGTTGCCGGGGAAACCCAAGCCTCCCTCCTGCTCTCAGTGGCGGTAGTCATCTTGGTTGGGGTTTATTTGTTTAAGTTGCTCCTGATTGGCTGGTGGGCATGTCTTGATAGAAGGTACAGTCAATTTGCATATTACTCTTTTATTATATAGGATTGACATTTTATTAGTAACAAAAATTGTATCTAATTTTCTTCTTATTCTTCTAAAACAAGACCCTTTAACATTTCTTATAATACTGGTTTTGTAGTGAACTCCTTTAGCTATTTCTTGTCTGGAAAGCTCTTTATCTGTTGTCCTTCAATTCTAAATTATAGTCTTCCTGGGAAGAGTAATCTTGTTGTAGGTCCTTGCTTTCCATTACTTTGGATATGTCCTATCAATCGCCTCTGACCTGCAAAGTGTCTGTTAAGAAACCAGCTGACAGTCTTATGGGAGCTCCCTTGTAGGTAACTACTGAATTTCTCTTGCTGCTTTTAAGATTGTCTCTTTTTCTTTAACCTTTGGCATCTTAATTATGATGTGTTTTGGGGTTATCTTACTCAGGGCTCCCCCATACATCCTGGACTTGTAAGTCTATTTCTTTCACCAAATAGAGGAAGTTTTTGATGGTTATTTCTTCAAATAGGTTTTCAGTATCATGCTCTCACTCTTCTTCTGGTACGCCCATAATTTGGATGTTGGTACACTTGATGTTGTTCCAGAGGTTCCTTACACTATCTTCATGTTTTTGGATTCTTTTTTCTTTTTTTTCTTTTCTGGCTGTGTGTTTTTTGCTTCTTTGTATTTCGAATATTTGACTTGATTCTTGTGATCCTCTGGTCTGTTGTTAGATTTCTGTATATATTTTTTTCATTTCAGTCAGTGTATGCTTAATTTCTAGATGGTCCTTTTTTATATCCTCAATGGTCTCACTAAGTTTATTGGCCTTTTCTAGAAAATTATTGAAAATCCTTATAACTGTGGCTTTGAACTCTATATACAGTCATTTACTTTACTCCATTTTTTTCATTTGTGATCTGTTTCTTTGTCTCTGCATTTTGGCTGCTTCCCTGAGTTAGTAGAATAGCTATAGGGCCCAGTGGCTCAGCCTCCCCAGCGACCTGATGTGGACACTCTTGGTGCACCCTTATGTGGGCTGTGTGCACTGTCTTGTTGTAGTTAAGCCTTGATCGTTATTGCTATCACTGGGAGAAACTGATCTCCAGGCCAATTGGCTGTGAGGATCAGCTGTATCTATGCTATCTATGCTGGGAGAACTTCTGTGCTGGAGATACCCAAGACTTGAAAAAACCTCTGGGCTCAGCTTAGATGAGGTGGAGTCTCAAGACAGCATCAGTTTCCAAAGGCCCTTGTGTCTCAGTGTCCCATGGTAATCTCTGCAAGCACCGCTGAGAGAGAGGCACCCTAGAGTTTCACCCACTGCCATACAGTCCAGTTCCTCCCTGAATGAGTCTGAGTCCCCAGAGTCTTGCCCAGAACTGGAGTTCAGTGCAGTTGGGAGCTTTTTTCTCCCATCTGCTTGAGAAAGCCAGCTACACACTCAGTTGCCAGTCCATTCCACACGCACGCCTTGGTACCTCTGCCTTCCACAGTTCCTCTGAGTCTCAGTGTGCTTTTCTCTTTACGAACAGTTCAATTTCACCCCATATGAGTCTAGGTCCCCAGAGTCTTGCCCAGAACTGGAGTTCAGCGCAGTCAGGAGCTTTAGTCTTCCTCCCACTTGAGAGAGCCAACTGCATACTCTCCACATACGCATCTTGGTACCTTTGCGTCCTGCAGCTCTTCTGATTCTCTGTGTGCATTCCTCTTTCCTTCTAGATGTAGAATTTCCACTCAGCCAGCCTTCCTATGGTTCTGGATGATGTCCATTTTGTCCTTTCGTTGTAATTTTTGAAATTGTTGTGTGAGGCAGCAGTTTAGGCGTTTACCTATGCCACCATTTTGGTTTTCCAAATGTATTCTTTATTACTGCTATGTCATTTTTTATTTCTGACTGGTCTTTTTTTTCATAGTTCCTGCTCCTTTTCTAATGTTGTTGAGCATCCTTGCCATCATTATTCTGAGCTCTATATCTGATAAATTGCTTTTCTCCATTTCATCTAATTCTTCTTCTGGAAAATTATCTCTTTCTCCCATTTGGGACTTGTTTTTTATCTCCCCATTTTGGTTGCCTATTTGGATTTGTACCTATGTATTAGGTAGATATGCTACAACTCCCTGTCTCTAGTGCAGGACAATTCAGACGCTGTTTCCAACTGACCATGAGTACTCTGTTTGGAGTTATCAGCAATCCACACCTTTGACTCCTTTTGCTGGGGTTGTGTGCCTTTGGAAAGGACCAAGATGTTCAGCACGGTCTGCTTTTCCTAGCCCTAGGCCCAGAAGGAGATCAGGCAAAGACTCAGAGTTTCCGAAGATCCACTTCTGCCTTCAATCTGATTGTTATTCAGTCTTGATTAACCTCAGGCTATCAACTACAGGATGGGTGAGAGTTTTTCCACAGAGTGGGGTAACTGCCTCCCCGCACCAGGCAAAAGCTGCCTGCATGGTAAAGGTCTGAAGGAGAAAGATATTCTCTGCATCATGAGGGAATGACTCAGCACAGGAAATCAGGTATCTAACCCCAGAGCCCCCAACCCTGGCTTCTGCTCGCACAGCTCCAATCCACTCTGCCCTCCCTCTCCTGGAGCCCATGGTGAGTGGCTGTACATGAAATTTATGGTGTGGCTCTTTAAGAGGGTGCAGTATTTCCAGCAGTCTCTCACTGGCAGATACCAAGCCTGCTGCTTTTGACGGCCAGATGTTGTTTGGGCACCTTTTGCAGTTCGGGTGCTGTGGGCTGGGGAGCCAGCTTGGGGTTTAGATCCCATACAGCTGATACAACTCTCTGAGACTTCAGTGTCTCTCTGTGGGAGCCCAGTCAGCCCTCTCATGTCTCTGCCCCTCTTACTCATCTCCATGTGGTCTCCACTTTCTGTCCTTGGGTATCAGGGTTCTCTTCAGTAGTCTTCAGTTGATTATTCAGGATATTTTCTTCCGTAGTTAGCTGTAATTCCAGTTTGGTCCTGGGACCACATCATTGTAGCTTCCATTTACTCCGATGCCATTTTGGAATCTCCTCTCCTCCATCTTTACATTCAGGAGCCACAGCAGCAGCTTTCACTTACCTCAGGCAATAGCTCCCCCATAGCATCACTGGGATGTCCTAAGCTCCACCTGTGTTTTGTTTTTGTTTTTTTCTTTATTGACAACCAGCCAACCACTGAGCCATGGCCACATATTTTAGGTTGGTTGTAACTTTGTATTATTAAAACTTTGTATTAGTTAGAATAATGTTATTTGCTAAAGTAGACACATATTAGAATGTCAGTGTCTTGATACAACGTAACTACGTCTCTTGTATAGGTAATAATGAGGTGCAGTTGTTCAAAGTTGCAGGGTGTGGCCCTGACATGGACTTAGGATAGCACAGATAATGTCATATTTAATACATGAGCCAGGGTTACTTTACACATTGACATCTGGCCAAGAGATGAAAACAAACAAACAAACAAACAAACAAACAAAAAACGTGTTTGGAGAAGATACATCCTTCTCTTTAACTAACGGGGCCTAAGAGTAGCATACCTCATTTATGGTAGCATTCCATTAGCAACACCAAAACAGGCCCTAAGTGCAAAGAATACTGGGAAATATAATAACTGTCTAAGTGGACAACAGCAAGCGATAATACTATGTGAAAGAAAGACAAAAAATATTATCATTATGTTGGAGGCACCTACCTCTCACAGACACTAGAGAAGTGTTATGAGACAGCCCCCTAGTTAGAACTGATAACGTCGGTTCTTTTCTTCTCATATAAATGAATTTAAATGAGAAAACTCCAGAAGACTGTGTTGTGATGAAGTGAATTTTATCAAAGTAATTAAAGCATGCACCTTTATAAAAGACATAAGGCAAATCTAGCTTATGAAGCAGTCAGGCTGTCAGCTAATCTGAAGCTGAGTGGGGATCGAGGCATTATAAACCCTCTTGTCTATAGGTGTCAAAATTCCTCTGTTGAATATTTTGGGACAGATTAATTCCCAAGGTCCCTTTTTACTTTGTTGTGGCTTTTCCAGAATTCATGAGACAGACCTGGCAATTTGATCTTGCCAAGCCTTGAGACTGCTGGATTCTCTGCTTAAGGAGTAAAACTGTCCCCTCCTACCCCACCCCCAGACCTCCACCCCTCAATCCCCCCCCCCACACACACACACACCTTTTCTACATTCTCTTCTTAAGGAGGTTTTTAACCAGTGCTCTCCTGCCCACAGCTGGGGAAGATAATGGCTTGTTAGTTACAAACTGGCTGCAAATTGCCCATACTGTCTGGCCTTGCTTTAACCTTCCTGTCTCAGTTTCCCTATTCCTCCTGCCATGGAATTTTCCTAGTTTTTCACTGCCCAGTAACAATTAGTCATCCATTTCTGCCTCACAGAGACAGACCATCAGACATTTCGCTCTCAGTGGTTATCAGCTATTTTTGATTGTTTATTGTTATGTTGCTTTTATTTAGTCTAGCATCCACTTCTGCTTACCTTTCTATTTCCCAGGGTTAGCTTCCTCTAACTCAGTAATTATTCCTTTACTTGACATCATCTTTGGGTCACATGGGAAACGTGAATGAACACCAATATCTGGATTTAGTCAGTCACTGGGCTAAGGACCTAGGCACAGTATTTAGAAAAATCTTCCCTGGTGTTTCAAATTGGCTGCCAGAGTTGATGTTCCTACCTAACATGTTTTAGAAATCAGTACTTTTGTATTTCTGTATAACTCCTGAGTGAATTTTTCAATCAATACCCTGCTGCCTGTACCTCCTTTGTAACCTTCCATTTGCTTCCTGCTAATTTTCGTGAAACGCCCTTTGCTTCTTTATTGGTAGCAGCAGAAAAGTGGATGTGTGGTGCACTAAGAAGAATTGCAACTCATGTGTTGTGTATGAGTGTGCTGGCTTAATGTGCCACATCTTGGAGTTGGTTTAAAACCCTGAACATTATTTTATAAGATTTAAAGATTTGTTTTAATGGCAGGACACATTACATAGCACAGACAAGCTGGGCTTGTATAGGGACAGTTGATGTATGGCAATCAGGTTTATTAGGCGCCCTGGGGACTGGCTAATTTGAATACATTTTGTGAGCTCTGAGGCTGTTCATAGTTGTCCGGTGCCTTGTCCAAACATCAATAAGGGCAGAAGCAGAGCAGCCCCCCAGTGTGAGAGCCTGGTAAAGAAAGTGGATGGGATGTGGATTTAATCAGCAGCTCAAGAAAGAGAACTGACTAGACTTTAGCCAGGGCCTTAAATTTAATGTTTCACACAAAAAAATCTATATTACAAATTGGCCCTATGATGTTTTGACATAAGTTTTGTGCTCAATTATTTCAAGTATTTGAGTGACCTAAATAATAGAAGAGACTTCCAGAGAGTAGGCTAATAGATGCCCTAAACAGTATAAAATAAATTTTATTATGAGAGGGAAAGGGATACAAATAACTGGAAGTATAAGTAGTCATTTGTAAGTCACTCCATAACCAAGTTATATGGCATTAGCCAAGAAAACAGATGTGAAATTTCTGAAGTTTCTAACAATATGCTGCTATAGTTATAAAGCATGTTGAAAGTATCAGTTATGCTTGTCATGACAATAATATCTTGCTGTATTCCTTAGGTCTAGTTGGCAGGTCCAGAAGTTATACTGTAGGAGGGTATGAACTGATAATTCAGTAAGGCAGTATGTGAAACTACTGTTAATGAATCGTAATGTAAATATCTGTGTTTTCTGATGGTCTTAGGTTCTACAGCAGCAGTTCTCCACCTGTGGGTTGCTAGCAGGGTAGCCTAAGACCAGCGGAAAACATAGATATTTACATTATGATTCATAACAGTAGAAAAATTACCGTTATGAAGTAGCAACGAAAATAATTTTATGGTTAGGAGTCATCACAACATGAGGAGCTGTATTAAAGTGTCGCAGCATTAGAAAGATTGAGAGCCACTCATCTAGAGAATATTAGATAACAGACTTAAAATATTCTGATATCAGTGCCCACCAATACCTCAGGAGAACTAGTGTAGCCAAATGTTATTAAACACATACATCATTTCTGCTACCTTCATGTTGATTGTGTAGTCTAGACAGACAACATTTCTGATATTTGTGGTAGCCCTGCATTTTTTAATACTCATCCTATAATTTCCTATATATATTTTTTTATTTCTATAATGTTGAAAATTCCAACATTATTAGTCATGGTTCATTAACAGAAAAGTCAAAATTCAGCTTTGTAAAGAGGTCAGAAGCTATCACTCTATTATCATGGTAAAAAGCTGCACAAACCCAAAATTAACATTTCTTTACTCTTAGAGAATATGTGTTGCACTGTAAACCCCACAATCTGAAGACATAGGTGAAATCATGGAGACATAGATTTACTTGCTTTCTTTCTTTCTTTTTTAACTCCAGAACAGAAACCACTGGAGATATTAACTGTTAGAAAAATTTCATGGTAATTTTGATGAATTGCCAAAAACAGAATGTAGATAGACTAGAGTGAGAATGAAAATCTCCTGGAATTAGTTTCAAGGGAGATCTCGCAGTCATGAGGTTTACCTCCAGAATATCCACTGCTCAGTGTGAAGATGAAAGAAAAAGTCTCATTCTCTTTGCTATGTACAATACTTCCGTACTTTCTACGGTTGTTTCTACTGCTTTTTCTCTTTGTCTGCACAAAGAGAATTACTCTTATTCATTCAGGAAGTATTTATTGTGTGCCTACTATGTGCCAGGTATTGTGCTATATTTTAGAGTTTCAAAGAATAATAAAACACAGGCTAAGCTAACAAGTACTCCAGTTTGTATTATCTCACATGCTTAATGTGGTTCAAATAATTCATGTGCTGTTACATGACAAATGAATAAAGATTTTTGCACAACATACTTAGATCCAGGATGAAATGTCTGTGGTGGTCAATGGTCAAGAAAACAAGTAGATTAAGCATGTTGAACATAACTGCAGAATGTAAGGTCAGGAGAACTGTACTGTTAATTATTGTACAAACAGAAGTAGCTAAGAAGACAGAAGGACAGGGATGTCTCCAGAAGATAAAGGAAGTTGGTCTAGAAGAAAAGGAGAGTACAGACAACATAAATTTGCAGAAAACAGAATATTGTAGTCAAGGACACAGTACTTTTTTATAATCCCACTCTCCCAGAGAAGTTAGAATATATGATATACATTTCATATACTTGAAATTGTTGAATTATCAAAACATTCAAAAATTACTCTTTAAAAATTCATTCTATTTGATTCTTTCCTTTGGTAATGATATTTTCAGATAATATTTTTTAATGCAGAAATTCCCATTTCTCAAAAGCTGTCATCATGTCAAGTGAAAAAGCTATTCATCCATGAAAGCTTCCTTTGTTAAAATACAGACCGCATTATTTATGCATTATGAATGTTTAATGAATGCATACAAATTCAAATGTCAAGGTAGATAAACTAAAATTACATTTCTATCAAGGAAGAAAGGCTTTTTAATAAAGAACAAGTCTTTGTTTTAAGGTGAAAAAATTAGAGAATAAATCCTAAATTTTTAAAATAAACATCAGAGAAGTATATGTGGGTTTCCTTAAAGGTTATCTTAAAGCAAAATGTGAAAAAATATTTTTCAATGATGAAATGATGTAGTCATCTTATTTTATATATTAGAGAATAAATTAAAATAACAAATTTTATCACATATCATAAAAATCATGGAAAAATCTTCATTATGTGGATAATAAATATGTAACTTTTTCCATGAATCCAGACTAAAGTGTCATGAGCTTTAATGGCTCAAGTTTTTATCAATAACACACTGGAGCAGAATTGCCATTCATAGGATAATTTGACTATAATAAAAGATTTGGTGAAATTATATTTCAATTATTTATAAAACATTTTGCAAACAAAATCTTATACCAAGTTTGTTATTTCAAGATATTCAGTCCTTTGCAGGTCACATGAGAAGCTATGACAAAAGAAAGTAATCAGGTTCTTTCCTTTTTTCCCCCTATTATAACTGTATAAGGAAGATTTCCTAGATAACATGGAAGTCACATTTAAGAAGAAGATTTTGTTTTATTGTCTTCATTGATGTTTCTCATCCAATTTACTCTTTCTGTAGACAAAGCAAATTGGCGATTTCTGCCATACTGAGAACCTAACTGATGAAATAGTTTTCTGCTTTAGGCCTGTTTTAGTTGTTCCTCTCTATTTTCAGTGAAATAATCAACAAAGATTTTAACAATCTCTGTAAACTAAGCTTTATTAGGCATGAAGGGTTGGGGAAAGGGGAAAGTTTTTAGGGAAAAGGAGTTAGAAACTCTCCCCTACCATTTTACTCATATAAAAGATTCGGTGAAATTATATTTCAATTATTTATAAAACATTTTGCAATCTGACCAGTGTTGTATGGAAGACTCATTAAGCACCATGTAAGTACATACTGCTATATATATCAGTGATCATCACAGACATTTCACCTAGCTGCTATATAACCTGGAATAAGGACCTACTTAGTTGTCCATGTGAGAAGCTATTTAATGCATAGGATATGGAACATCTGCTTATTTGATGCAGGACAGTATAATGGTTATTTCAGATGGAAGAGAAAGCAACTCAGATTAAAATAATATAGAAAATAAAAAGTAATTTATTGGCTAAAGTAACAGAAAATTTCAGAATGGCCTGGGGTCTGGCAACTTAAACAATGCTATGAGACCAAGTTTATGTCCAGCACTTGAAGATTCCTTGTCCTGTACTGATTTCATAAAGATAGTTACCCAACCTGTTACCACAACAGAAAGGCATATATCTTACCCAATCCCAAAACCAGCTTTAGTTTGCAAATTCAAAGTCTCTTCAATGAGAAGGACATGAAATCTCTTTTAGAAAATTATACTATCTAATAAAAGAGTAATATGCAAATTGACCGTACCTCCGATCAAACCATGCCCACAGCCATCCCCAACAGCCAGTTAGGAGCAAATAAACCCTAACCAAGATGGCTGTGGCCACTGAGAGCAGCAGGGAGGCTTGGGTTTCCCTGGCAATGGAGGAAGCCAAGCTTTCCGCCTGTCCTTGCTGGCCTATACCTCCACTCAATGCTACAAAGTTTCAATTATACAGATACATAAATCCAACAGAAATGGTGGCAGCCACGGAGCTGGAGAGAACAAAGGCTAGGGTTGTCCAGGTGATGGAGGGAGCCAAGCTTCTGCAGCCCTAGTGCCTAGGCCTCCACTCTAGGCTACAAAGTTTCAATTATAGAATTTAAGTAAACCCAAACAGAAATGGCTGTCTCCAAAGAGCAAGCAGAAGGCTTGGCTCTGCTCCAGGATACAAAGTTTCAATTGTAGAACATAAATTAATCCCAGATCCCAGGGCCTTTGCTTGGTTCACTGGGGGGCGTGGCAAGCCTCCAAACCACCATAGGCCCCTAGCCCAGGCTGCCTCACACCCCAAGGGAACCCTGATCCAGGACACCCTTCAGAGCAAACCAGCCTGCCCCCAGCCATGCACCAGGCCTCTATCCTATCTAATAAAAGAGTAATATGCAGATTGACCATCATTTCAACACCCAAGAGGGCTGCCCCCATGTGATCAAAGATCCTGCCTCGATGTGGACACAAGATGGCCACCTCAAGACGGCAAGCTTGGGAGGGCCATTGGGAGGTTCCAGGCCTGCAAGGGAGGGCAGTTGGGGGTGACCAGGCTGGCAGAGGAGGGAAGTTAGGGACAAACAGGCTGGCAGGGGAGCCGTTAGACATCAATTAGGCTGGCAGGGTAGTGGTTAGGGGGTGATTAGGCTGGCAGGCAGAAGTGGTTAGGGGCAATCAGGGAGGCAGGCAGGCAAGCAGTTTGGAGGCAGCAGTCCTGGATTGTGAGAAGGATGTCTGACTGCCCGTTTAGGCCCGATCCTAAACAGGCAATCAGATATCCCTTGAGGGTCCCAGATTGGAGAGGGTGCAGGCTGGGCTGAGGGACCCCCCCCCCATGCACGAATTTCATGTACCAGGCCTCTAGTATACTATAAAACTGTATTATATAATAATAAAAATGCATGATATAATATAAAACTATATTCTCATTTTCAGCAGCTACATGCTAGAAAGGACTGTGCATTGGAGGAGGGATAGAGTATTATTGGATACTGGCTGTAAAGATTTAATCCCTTATGACCAAAATTTCACTTTGGTCCTTTAGGATTTCTCTTTGTTAAATAGTCAACAAATAATGCCATGTTTCTTGAGGAGCAGAAGAGATTAGAAACACATCAAGATTGGAAGGATGAAGGTATTTAATCCTTCTATTTCAACTGCATTTAACAGTGATAAAACTTAGGCTATGATAATGAATTGATATAAATCTTTAAGTTCTAATTAATATTTATAGAATACTCCTTCCAACAGTGGTAAAGTACATTCTTTATATATATATTTTTTTATTTTTATTTTTTTTTAAGGGAAAGGATAGAGAGGTAGATACGTCAATGATGAGAGAGAATCATTGGTTAGCTGCCTCCTGCACACTTCCTCCCTTTGACTGGGAATTGATCCCACAGCCTAGGCATGTACCCTTGACCAAAATTGAACTGGGGAGCCTTCAGTCACAGGCTGATGCTCTATCCACTGAGCCAAACCAGCAAGGGACATTCTTTTTCAAGCTCACATGGAACAATCACAAAAACAAAAGCCATCCTGAGTCATGATAAAAGTAGCATATTTTAAAAAGAATGTAAATTACACAAAGTATGTTCTTAGACCACAGGTACTTAAACTAGATCAATAACACAACATTGCTGGAAATAGACAAATATTTGAGATTGAAAATACACTACTTAAAAATCCCTGGGTCGCTGATACTGGTTTGGCTCAGTGGATAGAGCTTCGGCCTGTGGATTGAAGAGTCCCAGGTTCGATTCCAGTCAAGGGTATGTACCTTGGTTATGGGCACATCCCTAGTAGAGGGTGTGCAGGAGGCAGCTGATCAATGTCTCTCTCTCATCGATGTTTCTAGCTTTCTCTTCCTCTCTGTAAAAAATCAATAAAATACATATATAAATAAACCTGGGTCAAATAAAAAGCCTCAAGATCATTTGGAAAACTTTAAAAAACTAAATTAAAATGCAACTTATCAAAAATTTGTGAACTACAATGTAGACAGTACCTAGAATAGCATTTAGAGTAGTAAATGCACATATTAAAAGGAAGAAATATTTAAACTCATATTCTAAGTTTCTACCTTAGGACATTAGAGAAAACAGAGTAACATAAGCCTTAAACAAGAAAAAATAGCAATAGAGCAGAAATCAATAAAATAAAAAGCAAGGATTAAATATAAAAAAACAGCAATATCAAATGGTGATTCTTAAAAAGATAAATAAAATTATTGAATATCTAGCTAAAATAATTCTGAAAATAAAAAAGAGAAAGACACAATTACCAATATAGAAATTAAAAGAGGAACATCTTAGCTAATTAACAGAGTAAAGTAGTTATCAATTATAACCAAAATTATATAACATAGTATTATGATTTAATACTAATAGAAAAATAATTTAATAAATAGACAAATGAAGAAGAGACAAATCTATACTACAGAAAAATTACAAATAATTTACATACATATTCTAGTTCAAGAACGAAGAGAATAAATCCAAGCTCCAAACATAATATAAGAGAGGGAAGGGGGAGTAACCTTAGAGTAGAGGAACTTGGCAAATCATATTTTAGTCAAGTGATCAATGTTAATATAAACAGTGATAAGTCATGGGGATAATATGTTCCCTGGATATAATGTAATGATAATGGAACTCATCATGAAGATAATGAACTCTGTGGTCTTCCTCCCCAAGTCACATAAATCCCAGTATAATCATGAGTAAAATATCAGATAAACTCAAGTTGAAGGACATGCTACATAATATTCAACCACTACTCATCCAAATTATCAGATTTATTTTTTAAAAAGGGAGAAAGGACCAAAGAAAGAATAAGAATCTTTAACAGTCAAAAAGAGGCTCAAGTGCCATTCAGCAGATGAGTGGATTAAAAAGCTGTGGTGCATTTACACAATGGAATATTATTTGGCTGTAAAAAAAAAAAAAAGAAAAAAAAACAAGAAAGAAATCCGATTCTTTGTGATAGCAAGGATGGATATGGAGAACATTATGTTAAGTGAAATAAACCATAGAAAGACTAATGTCATATAATTTTACTTATATATGGAATCCAGTGAACAAAATAAACTAACAAACAAAATAGAAACAGACACTTAGATACAGAGGACAGACTGATGGCTGTCAGAGGGGAGAAGATTAGCGGACTGGGTGAAAAAAGGTGAAGATATGATCAAAAATATGTATTTCATAGACACAGACAACAGTATGTTGTCAGAGAGGAAGAAATCTGAGGAAGGTAGAAGAGGATATAGGAGGGAATAAATGATGAATACTATATACATATGATGAATTATAGAATTGTACACTTGAAACTTATATAATTTTACTAGAGGCCCATTGCATGATATTCGTGCAATAGGCCTTCCTTCCCCTGGCTTCACCCCCCAGGCACCTGGGCGCTGGCAAATCCCCACTCTGGTGCCCCAGACCCAGCATGTCCCAGCTCCCCAGCTGCTTGGGAGCCAGCAAGTCCTCGCTTTTGTCCAGAGCATCGCTCATGTAGCTTCCTCCGCCACTGTCCCACTTCTGGCTCATAGCAGGCATCCAGCCCCTCCCAGCTTCTCTGCACCTGCATATGCAGATTAACCCAGCATCTTTGTTGGTTTAATTTGCATACTCACTCTGATTGGCTGTGGAGGTATGGTCAATTTACATGTTTGTCTATTATTGGGTAAGATTAACAAATATTACCCTAATAAATTTTTAAAAAGTATTTTTAAATAAAAGAGACTAAGGAGCCATGACAAGTGAATGCACTGTGGTACTGTGGATGGGAACAGCAAGAGAACATTAGGTAAAAGGCAAGAAAATCTGAATATGACATTCACTTAATTAATTATAATGTATTAATATTAAATAAAATGGAGTTACTTTAAAATGGAATTGGAGCTGCCATTCCAGAGGAACTAACTTGCAGGTCTTACTCCTCAAACCTTAGGAATATTAAAACTGAGCAAAATAACCTTTAGGCTGGTCCTAAAACAACTGTTTGCAGAGATAACAAGAAAGCAGATATTATGACACATGGACAAAAATTAAATACATTCTTTAGGATTAACATCACTATTAGTTTTGTGGAGTGACTTCCACGACCAGTTGCAAATGACCACGGAGGCGGTTAAGTTGGTAATAAGCAAGCAAGGATTTATTGGAAAAACTGGCCAGGACGATCGTGCAGGCACCACATGGAGACCAAACACCCACACCATACTGCCCCAGGTGCAGGCAGTCCTTTTAAAGGGGTATGAACCATAAATTTTCATTGTTTTTGAATTCTGAGAACAGCTGTCAAGGTCGTATCCAAGAGCGTTGCCAATGCACTATGATTGACCCTGTTGCCTGCTCCTTAATCTCTAACCATACCTTTGGCTAGATGTGGGAAAGTTGTCCTATCTCACAGAAGCAGGTGGTGCAGCTTAACTTCTGGCGCCAACCAGTAACTCCTCTGAGTTCTGGTCTGGTCTTCAAACGGACTTTTGCTCCCCTCCTACCCGCCCCTGCCCAAGGTCTCAAGCTGGAAGCTGAATTAATTACCTTTTTGTTTTAAGTAAGCAAGCAGGATCAAAATTCATACAGCAGTTTTATCCGAGATGCATGCTACCGTATTTCAATGAGCTTATCTGCCTTCTAGAAATGACTTCCTTCCATTACTGTGACTGTTCCCTTTGACTAATGTGATTTTCTCCTTCATTGATGTAATTGCTCCCCTTCATTTCCTCAACAATATCCCTTGCCTTTGTCTGCTATTCAGAACACTGGGTTTCTGTTTGAATTAGTGCTTCCAGAATAGCTATTCTTTTGGATCTCAAAAAAATACTGTTGCCTCTCACTTTTGCCTTTTATTTTTAGGTTAAAAGTGCTATATAAAAACAAGATGTTAGTAATCAGGAAAACTGGGTGTGTAATATCATATAACTCTTTACTAACTCCATACCTTTTTTGTAAATATAAGTATATCTTAAAAATAAAATATATTAATAAAGTTTTTAAAAATAATCAGTACATTAAATTTTTTCATGAGAGTTTCACCTTAAATAATTTAAAATAATTGTCACTATTTTTATGAATTGTTCATAGAATAAGGAATTCTTATTGTGCTCAAAATAAAGGAATTCTTTGACAAAATTAGCTACATATAGAAAAAAAAAATTCCTAAAATCCTTTTCACAGAGAGTGTCTTTACTGGGGTGTTAATAAAAAGGAAATAAGCCACAGTTATTGTTTCTTAATTTCTCTACATAAACTTTTACTATCTTTGATCCTGTCATATTATTTATCATTTTTCTCATTGAATACCCTTTAAAACCATATAAAATTTTAACTCATGAGTTGGTATTAATTTTAGCCAGGAGTTTAAAAAAATATAGTCTCATATTCTTCAGGAATAATTAGTTTTAAAGTTGCTTACATTACATTTAAATGGGAAACACTGTTGGTTCACAAACTCAGAAGATTTCCAGATGATATCTGAAATTGACCCCATTCAAAAAGGGCAAGGAAAGAAAAAGGCAGACTGTGCCAGATTGGTAGATGGCAGATTTTTTGGTTTTGCGGCTTTTTTGTTCGTTTGTTTTTTCTTTTTTAATGCATTTTTTATATATTTTTATTTTATTGTTTAAAGTATTACAAATAGTAGTACATATGTTTCCTTTTTCCCCCCATTTACCTCCCCTCGGTCTCCCCTACCCCCCAGCACATTCCCTCACCTGCCCTCCCACCCCCCGCCAGTGTCTTGTATCCATTGGTCATGCTTATATGCATGCACACAAGTCCTTCAGTTGATTTCTTACAGCCCTCACCCTCCCCTGCCTTCCCACTGTAGTTCAACAGTCTGTTCAATGCTTCTTTGCTTCTGTATCTATTTTCCCCTGTTTCCTTTCTTTAAAAAAAATATTGCATCTGCATACTAGAAATAAACATATAAGAACAAAAAATGTTTGAGTCTCAGTTTCAATGTGCAACAGTTCTGAGTCTCAGTTTCAATGTCAAATAGTTCCTTACATGTACATGTCAGCAATGGTATCTGAATGGTGGACAAATGGTGGCAATGCAGGTTCCACCCTCTCTGGTTTGGTCCTGAGCAGCCTGCAGCGACATACTGTTACTGACATCTAGCCTGGCAAGGTGTCATCAGCGTCTTCCATCTCTGAACTGTTTTCATGGTTGGAACAGACCTGTCAGTTCCCCCCTTGTAAATGCATTTTTCCTTGTTGATAATATTACTGATATTGCTTGTCTGCCCCCCCCCCCATTTTCCTACTTCTCCCACCCCGAAACTACCCCCTAGGTCTTCACTACCCTGTTGCCTATGTCTGTGGACTATGTATATCCTATCTAATAAAAAAGGTAATATGCAAATTAGCCATCACTCCATCATAAAGATGGTAGTGTCTATAGCTGGCAGAGTCACTCTGGGGACAAGGACACTGAGGCAGCATCACCCTGACATGAGCCCCAGTGTCCTGCACGCCCCAGCCTGTGCAGGGAGGAATGGTGAGCAGGCAAGCCTCTGGCCAGAGGCCAGCCAGTGTGCCTGGGACATTGGCGCAGCATCATCCTGGCTTTGAGCCTCAGTGTCCTATGTGCCTTTACCCATGGAGGGAAAGAGAGAAGCCAGCCAACGTGCACAGGAGCTGGGGCAGCATCACCCCAGCAACCAGCCCCAGCGTCCCATGTGCCCTGGCCCACAGAGAGAGGGTAGGTAGGCCTCTGGCGAGAGGCTGGCCAGGGTGTAGATGCTGGTATCATTGCGAGCGGAGATGAGAGGAAACCCCCCCCCCCATGCACGAATTTTGTGCACTGGGCCTCTAGTGAGTATATAAGTTCTTTGGTTTATCTCTTCTCATCCCCCCAACTCCACATTGAGGTATGTCAGTCTGTTCCATGTCTCCCTGCTTCAGTTCTTATTTTCTTGGTCAATTAATTTTGTTTATTAGATTCCACAAATAAGTGAGATCATGTGATACTTATCTTTCTCAGTTTGGCTTATGTCATTCAGCATAAAATTTTCCAGGTCAACCATGCTGTCCCAAAGGGTAAGAGATTCCTGTTTTTTTGTTTGTTTGTTTGTTTGTTTGTTTGTTTTTGTAGCTGCACAGTATTCCATAGTGTAAATGTCCCACAGTTTTTTATTTTATTTTTTTTAATGCTCACCCAAGGAACTTTTTCCATTGATTTTTTTTTAGAGAGAGTGGAAGAGAAGGAAAGACAGAGAGAAATATTGGTGTGAGAGAAACATATCAATTAGGTGCCTCCTGCACAAGCCCCAACCAGGCCCAGCCTGGGGAGGAGCCTGAAACCAAGGTCATGTCCTTGACTGGAATCTAACCCAGGACCCTTTGGTCCACAGGCCAATGCTCTATCCACTGAGCCAAACCAACCACAGCTTTTTTTTAAAAAAATATATTTTATTGATTTTTTTACAGAGCGGAAGGGAGAGGGATAGAAAGTCAGAAACATCGATGAGAGAGAGACATCGATCAGCTGCCTCTTGCACGCCCCCTACTGGGGATGTGCCCGCAGCCAAGGTACATGCCCTTGCCGGAATCGAACCCGGGACCCTGCAGTCCGCAGTCCGTCGCTCTATCCACTGAGCCAAACCGGTCTCGGCAACCACAGTTTTTTTATCTATTCATCTACGATGGGCACTTGGGCTGTTTTCAAATCTTAGAATCTTAGCTATTGTAAATAATGCTGCTATGAACATAGGGTCACATATATTCTTTCTGATTGGTGTTTTGGGGATTTTAGGATATGTTCCCAGAAGTGGGATCACTGGCTCAAATGGAAGTTCCATTTTTAATTTTTTGAGGAAACTTCATTCTGTTTTCCATAGTGGCTGAACCAGTCTTCATTTCCACCAGCAGTGAACTAGTGTTCTCTTTTTTTCCACATCTTTTCCAGCAGTTGTTTTTTGTTGATGTTTTGATATGGCCATGCATCTCTTTACCATTTACATGAACTTTTTTATAGAAATGTCTATTCAGGTCTTTTTCCAATTTTTAATTGGATTATTAGTCTTTTTTTGTTGTTGTTGAGTTGTACAAATACTTTATATATTTTGGATATTAACCCCTTATCAGATGTATTATTGGAAAATATGTTCTTCTATTCAGTGGGTTTCCTTTTCAATTTGATGGCGGTTTCTTTTTCTGTGCAGAAGCTTGTTATCTTGATTATCTGGACAGACACATGAAAAAAGATAAAACTAGACCATCAATTTACACAAAATTGGCTTGCTCATAGAAAATTATAAATCTCCTACCAAGAAATCTTGTCACACAAGAATAAATTCAAGGTGGATAAAAGACTTAAATGTAAGGCATAAAACCATAAAAATCTTAGAAGAAAACATTGGCAGTAAAATCTCGGACATCTTATACAGCAATATGTTTATGGTTACATCTGTTAGAGCAAAGAAAACTAAGGAGAAAATAAACAAATGGGACTACATCAAAATAAAAAGCTTCTGCACAGCAATAGATGGCAGTTTTAAAAAGTAAGGGGGTCACCTACTTCTGAGGTGGCCACAGAAGTTTAGGGTGGCCACAGAATATGAAGTTTATATAGAAGTCTCAACCAGGCTTTCTCATACACAATCTGGGTGATTTCAACAGCATTATCTTGTGGTTGCATCCACTGAAATGGTTCTAGCTGTGTAACTGGTGGGCAGAGCATACATTCTAAGGGCAAGGATCGGGGTGAGGAGTATCTGATGACCTGGGTCACTGTTCAGTTATAACATTCTCTCAATGACCTCCTCCAACAAGCACCATCATAATAGAATATATAAATATCCTAAACTTAACAGAGAAACATCAAAGAAAATAAAATGTATTGAGGATAAAGCTCACGGTCCTCTTGTCGAGAGCAATGTGACGAAAGAGCATACTGGCCCAAAGGCTCACTAAAATTTATCGAAGCAGTGGCAGCCAAGAAAAGCGGTACATGACGACAAAAAAGTATAAAATTTTTCTGAAGAAACAAATAAAATTATGTAATATATGTGTAGTATATTCAAAGTGTGTAATTTTTGTGCATAAAACGGCTATGCCATATCCTGAAAAAACATACTTTGAAAGCAATCTCACCATATTCTGCCAAACTAATATTATCCAGAACTCACCACTAACAAGAGTTAAATTAAAATTAATCAGCCAAGATAAAGAATTTACTTTCACACATTAAAATGCTTATTTAATTAAGGTTCAAAAATTTACTCAGCCTGCCCTTTTAGGCATTTAGATATTAATGACTCATCAATCAATTTCTCCTTGAATGTTTGTCAAAGGCCCACAAGTGAGCTGATACAGGTTGAATCACTAGAACAAAATTCAAATGTTGTTGTTGTTGTTTTCTTTTCTATTGGACAACTACCTTTTGTTATAAGAGCAAACTGAAAGAATCCAGGAGAGTTATATTAAATCCTGGTGGCTTTAATAATGAAGAAGAAAAGACTTCAGCACATTAATACTACATAAAGTTTCAGAGTTTCAAGTGAAGGACACACAGAGATAGGTTTGATGAATCTTTTTGTTCAAATTCAGGCCTAAAGGAAGACTTATCAGCAAGATGTTCAAAAGAAAATATTGGCTTACTCATAAAAAAGTCTAAATCTCCTACCAAGAAACCTGAAAAGACTAAATAAGGATTTTGTCATTTTTTGTGAGATGAAGGATAACAACCTCAGAAAGTGGAATCCCTTTATTATGGACTAGAGGCCCAAAATTTGTACACAGGAGGGCGGATCCCTCAGCCCAGCCTGCGCCCTCTCTAATTTGGGACCCCTCGAAGGATGTCACTCTTGCAATCCGGAACTGCTGGTTCCTGACCACTCACCTACCTGCCTGCCTGATTGCCCCTAACCACTCTGCCTACTGGCCTGATCACCCCTAACCGCCCTTGCCTGCCAGCCTGATCACCCTTAAAAGCCCCCCTGCCAACCTGATCACCGCTAACCACCCTCCCTGCCAGGCTAATTACACCTAACCGCCCTCCCCTTCCAGCCTGATCACCTCTAACCACTCTCCCCTCCTGGCCTGATCACTCTTAACTGCTCTCCCGTGCTAGCCTGCTCACCCCTGACTGCCTCTGCCTCAGCCCCCAGCACCATGGCTTTGTCTGGAAGGAGAACAGGATGACCAGAAGGTGTCCAGTGACCCAGTCTAATTAGCATATTACCCTTTTATTAGTATAGATTAGTTGTTCATGATCAAATAAAGCATATCTATAATTACAATGTGTTGTTTTTATCTGAAGGCTACAATAAGAATAATAGTACCAAAATTATCATATCTAATAAAAGAGTAATATGCAAATTAACCATCACTCCACAAAATGGCAATCCCTATAGACACAAGATGGCGGCACCCAGTCATCTCAGGCACACTGGAGTCCCCCAGTCCCAGGGAGGGCTGCTGGTGAGAGCAGGAAGCAAGTGGCCCAGTCTGTTGGTCTGAGAGGTGGCTGTGCTCCCTGTGGGCCTGGGAGGTGCCCATGCACTGCTGGGGCAATCCACTACAGCCTGGGCCGTGAGCCTAGGAGGTGCCTGCACAGCCTATCTCTAACCCCCCCTCTCCCAATGATCAGCTCCCATCTCCAGCGGAGGGTGTAAGCCGGGGAGACAACCGCACCCCCAGAGCTATCCCCTCCCAGCAGCAGTCTGGTGTATTAGCCTCCAAAGGGCCTGCGCCCCCATAGAATGACACACACACACACATAACCCTGGAACTTCCCTTGCCCCCAGCCGAGTGATTGGAGATGGGGGGTGTGATATCTGGGTGATGCTGCCCAGAAAACCTCTCCCATTGGGTAGAAACTTCTGACCAGGTTAGGGAGGTAAATGGGTTTTGTTTAAAATCTTTAGAAACCTCAATGGAAATGTCAGAGGTAGGGTTTCACATTGGAAGTAACTTACAACTAATTTCTGAAGGCAAACGGGGACATTGCAGTTACCTCACTGGAGAGTACCCTGAGGTCTGGAGGTTGTCTCTGCAAGGGTGGTGGTGGGTGCTCCCCACCCTGGTTCCTCAGCACCTTGGGCAGGACTTACGCCCACCCAGGAAGGCCTTTCCCCCCACAGTTTTCACCAAGGCAGGGAGGTTTTGTAGACATGAATAAGAAGTGCCCATGCACAAGTCCTGAAAATGCCTGGCAGCAGAAATGACAAACAAACCGGAAAAAAGAAAAACCAGAAAAACTACAGATCCCAACATAGATCATCTCTTCAGATGACAGTATGTTTCCCCCTTCTTTGTCTTCTAGAAGCAAGACAGATTCAAATACTGATGATTCTACCAACAGAAAAGTTAAGAGAAAGAGAAGACAGAAAAGGAATAAAAGGGAAAAAAAAGAAAGGACAAAAGATGAAACATAAAGAAAAAGAAAGAGAAGGAAAAAAGAAGGAAACAACTACATGATATCACCTTTCCAAGGTCTCATGAAATTCCTGTTTAAGTTTATTTTATGACATTTTTAGTTTGGGTTTACATTTTTACTGGTTTGTCAAGACCATGGCAAGTACACTGACCAATATGTTAAAGAAAAAAAACCCTATCTAATAAAGAGGGAATATGCAGGGAAGGGTATTTGGGGGTGACCAGACTGTCAGCGGAGGGTAGTTGGGGATGTTTGAGCTGGCAGGGGAACAGTTAGGCATCTGTCAGGCTGGCAGAAGAGTGGTTAGGGGGTGATCAGGCTGGCAAGGAGAAGCAGTTAGGGGCAATCAGGAAGGCAGGCAGGCAAGCAGTTGGAAGCCAGAAGTCCTAGATTGTGAGAGGGATGTCCAATTGCCGGTTTAGGTATGGGATCAGGCCTAAACAGGTAGTTGAACATCCCTCTAGGGGTCCCAGATTGGAGAGGGTGCAGGCTGAGCTGAGGGACACACACTCCCATGCACAAATTTTGTGCACCGGGCCTCTAGTATAACATAAAATTTTGTAGTTATTTTTTAAAACACAATACTAAACTTCTCCCCAAACACATTTTCTGAGCATCACTATAAGTTACTCCAAAAGAAAAGTTGGAAAGTGAGGGAAACCGTTAAATCTTTGTTTATTTTCTCCCCTTTCTCTCTCTTTAACATTACTTCACTTTCCTTTCCTTTCCATGTATTTATTAGAAACCTAGTGTTAATTATTGATGATTTGGCCTGCTTGTCAAAAATAAAATTAAAAATTAGGACAATTTATTTAACTTTACTTGAGGGAGAATAAATCTCTATTGAGTTGAATTCAAAATGATTGACAGAATAAAGCAGTGGCAGATTTGAGGGGCACTAGCCTAGAGTTCTCTTTCATAGTCTGAAACCCTCCAGTCTATTTTTTGCCCGGGGAGATAGTTTCTAGAAGGCTACTATCCTATCTAATAAAGAGGAATATGCTAATTGACCATTATGCCCTCACAAAGATGGCAGTGACCAAAGCCAATAAGGAGAGAATATGCTAATTGACTGTCACACCCTCAAAGATGGTGGTGCCCACAGCCCCAAGATGGTGCTCTCAGTCTCCTCTGCCTTACCAGGGTGGCAGGCACATGGCCCGGCCTCTCTGTGCACCTGCTTCTGGAGTCCCCCAGTCTCCTCAGCTTTCCAGCCACCCAGGCCCAGCCCAAGGCATAGACAAGCCTTGGATGGCAGTTGCCCAACCAATACCAAAGATGCAGACAAGCTTCGGATGTTGGCTGCCCAGCCACCCAGGACTACCTGAAGCTCAAGTAACCAGGGCTGGCTAAAGCTTGCGCTGCTGGCAGTCGCAGCAGCAGAGGTGTGATGGGGGTCTCACCTTCCCCTGATCACTAGGTCTGCTCCCCACCTGAGGGCTCCTGGACTGTGATAGGGGGCAGGCTGGGCTGAGGGACTCCCCTTCCAGTGCATGAATTTTCTTGCACTGCACCTCTAGTTAAGACATTAATTTGTTGGTTCACTATCAGATTTTCTATAATTAATTTTTAAGTGCCTCCTTTGGAATATTTCATTCTGATCACTAATGTGTGTTCTCCACTAAGAAGTAAGATATTCAAATGATGGTTCTCTGCTTTTGAAATTTGGGCTTGGAGATAGCAGCACCATGAGAAATTCCAGAGCAATTCAGAGGCTACAAAAGAGAACAAAAGAGCAAGGAGGTTCTCTGAAGTTCCCAGACCCAGTTCCAATGTGAGTGTGGGGTTGGGAGTGGGGGTTCCCATAACACCAACAGACAGACACCAGCAGGGTGACTGAGAATTCTACTCAATTCTGACACAATCTACCTGGAGACAGCATCTATTTTCATAGTTAGGACTCAGCCCTACACCAAAGAGTAGTGTACATCAAATATATCAAAGCTAAATTTGTTAGCCTGTCAGCCAAAAAAGAGAGCACCATACGAGAACAACTCTAGTCAGTCAATGTGGATAAATAGTAATGCATGTACTATGCACAGACTCAGTTCTCAGCAAAGTCTGAAAAGGCTTGTAATTTTTTTCTGTCTTCTATGGATATAGAAAAACAAACACCCACAATCTAAACTGGCAAGGGCAGAATCTTTAAAATATAGGTAAGGATTGTAACTTAGCTCCTTGTTTTATTGCACTACCTTATGGCATCTGTCCCATGGTTAAATTTTAATATAAGCGAGACATGGTGGAGCTGATGATATTAAATAAAATTTGTGATAAGTTCTCCAATTTAATCTAATTTATAATTCACAGCAGTCCTATCTTATCTGAGATGTTATGTAACTTTACCAACACTGATATTACTTGTGACATTTTCATCATCATCTCTAAAAATTTTCTTCCTGGGTCCCTGGAATTTGAGAGAATGCAGGTTTGTGTCACAACAAAGCTCATGCTTTTCCTTTCGTAGCATACTAATAAAATAATTCTTCTCTCCTCATGCTTTCATTAGACCTTAGAAGTGCTTCTCTTTCCTGGGTGAGAGACCCTTGCATTAAAAAAATGTTTATTTTATTGTCAAAATAAAAGTGTTGTTTTTGTTTTCTTTACTCAGCTGCTCCGATCTGAACATTTCACTATTATTTTCACAGCTACCTTCTGACAGTTTGGCCAGGCTATGAACACTTTTCCTCACTTAAGGATTGCAGAACAAAATACATTGTCTACATTTTTATTTTTCTCCAGGCATAAACAAAATATTTAATCCAATGCAATTGTGACAAGGAGTCACACTGATGTATGGGAGCCAGTCGGTTTTATATTATTTTATTCTTATTTGGAATAATTAGAACTTCAAAAATACTAGTTCATAAGGTGACAAAACTCATTTTTCAAAGACTAGCAGTGGGATTTTGCCAAGGTGGTTTAGAGCCTCAGCTCTAGAAAGTTTGCACTAGCCCTTAAGACCAATAAAATTAGCATATGTTCCCCCAAAACAGAATGTCTGCTTCATTTTGATGCAACCAATTCTCTAACAGCTGAAAGTTTCTTGATAACATAAAAGAGTATACTTATTTTGCTATTGTTTTTGCCAAGTTGTATCCCAACCCTTAAGTTGTACACAGCCAATATCTAGCCTTATTGTACAGTATTATGTTTTTTTCCCTACATTGTGTTCCCAAACAAGCACATTCTAAGAACCTTGCAGAAATCTCTCCATTTGACATCTCCTTAGCAAATGCCTCTTGGTTTTCCTATACCTATGTTTCAAAAAATGTTACCCTAATGGATATGATATGATAAAGTCAGTGCTGCCACAGCAGATGAGAACAAGGCTTGGCAGGCAGTAGTTTATTATATTCACAGGTCAAAGACAGGGGTCGCTGTATGACACACTGAGTCCTGGGAGCAAACATGATGGTGGCAAGAGCTAGAAGACAGGGGCTAAGGTGAACTTAGATCACAGTTTTACTGGAGTTCCCAAGGGAAAGTCAATACAGGGCAGAATAAACACCTCAGGATTGGCCAGTTTGGACAATTCCAGCATGCTTTGGGTTATAGGAGTGGTATTTAGTTGCCTGATATCTGTCTTCAGGATGATTTGATGCAAGGAAAACATTAGCTTGATGTGTGAGAAGGTAGTTGGCATTACAACTCAGGATTGGTTGGTTTAGATATGAAAAGCACTCTCACTGGCAAGTTATTATTATCCTTAGAAATTAACTGCCCTGGGAGGATAACTCTCCCCCCAGCAAGAAAAGATTTCTTAAGATACCCAAACAGTATAATATAAAGTAAAATAATACAAGCCAAATTTCATACAAGATATGTATCTCTGAAAAGAACATCTTCAGCCAAAGCCTATATTAAGAAAAACTATAAATTTTCCTCCCCAATATTTAATATAATATTTTACCATAAAAGTGTGGAAAGTTACATTCCAAATAGATGTATTAAACTGTCAGAATCAGATATATATATATATATATATATATATATATATGTGTGTGTAATAGAAAGGAGGAGCATCATGTATGTCATGTACAAAGTACCTTTTATTATAAACTCTATTGTTTAGTGGTCAGAATATCATATTTTAAGTTTCTTACATTCTAATATGATAATGTATTTATTATAGGCATTTCTCTATATTTTAGTTACACTTTAGAAAATGTGTTGAGGTATGGTTATCATGTATGCATTATTTTTTCCACTGAAAAATAATGAGAAAAATAAGCTCTTGTTTAGTGTTGCCATACAGAGCAATGATTTTCAGGAAGAGATTACTGGCATTCAGAGGCAATAACTTTTATTTGTTGAAACTATTTTAGGTCTCAAGTGCATCAATGCCATGAGTTAAATTACAACATGGGATAGTTACCTTCACTCTCTCTATGACTACCAGTTCTAAGCTTATGAATGATACTATTGCTATTATGCTTAAACTGAAGTTCCAACAAAAGACTTTTCTAATTTTTTTCTCAGTATGTATATTTGTCATCTGCTATTTCTGTCTGCTCATTATTTACTCTCCCTAATTCTAGAAGACCTTCCTGATTTTTCTCTGAGAAACTAACCACCACAGTTCTCAGTTTTGGGAGTACAGATTGATTTCATGTATTATTCTCCTGACAGGCATTTGATGCATATGTATGTGATCACATTACTTTGTTACCCTAATGGGTTCACAGGTAGACAGGTGACCCAGCAAGAACAATAAGAACCTTAGATAGCATCATTGCTTGTGTTATTGGACAAGAGCTGGGTGCTCTTTCCTTTTTATTGTTAAGGTAGTGGTCTATATACCAAATCATTTTGAAAGACATCTTGCCACTATATGGAAGAGCTTCCATAAAAACACAAAAGAGAAAGAGCAGATTGAGTCCTAATGATATCGTCTGAGTCCGCAGTTCTAGGCATGTGAAGCCCAGACATCTTTCTAGAAACAGGTGTAAAGTGTTTTCGTTGTTGTTTAGCACACTTGCAATAAAAGTTATGGCTCTTTCAAACTATCTTTTGGGTTAAATAAAAATGTATTTTGATTCTTTCTGCCCACTGCATACTTTTAAGGAAATAAAGTATTTTTGATCATTTGATACTAAAGTATTATCATGGACGATGCCATTTTGTTGAATTTAACAAATACAAAAAAGAAAAGAAAAGAAAAACAGGGATATACCATCAGTTGGCCTTCCTTTGAGCTCCTATTTGTGATTCTAAGGGAGAAAATGATTCAAGGGCATAGCATAGTGGTCAATAGTGAGGGTTCAGAAAAGATAACTAGAATTGAAATGCCAGCTCATCCATTACCAGTTATGTAGACTTAGGAAACTTACTCTGGGCTTCAGTTTTCTCATTAATAAAATCAGGACAATATCATGTGAGATTACTTTAAGAATTAAATGAGATGATATATGTAATGTACTTAAGACATATTATTAGAACTTAATAAATTCCAGTATCTGAGTATTATTTTTCACTAAAAGTGTATATTATTTTATGTATTCAATTATTATATATAATTAAAATATAATACAATGGTAATATGCAGAGAGACAAAGAATAGCCCCATCTAAATCTTTCATAATTATAATAATTTCTCTTGCATATTTATCCCTCTTCCAAAATGTTTTTCCATCATAGCAGATAAGCTTCTGGTGGGTCCATTTATCTCAAGGATTTAATACCCTGCTCCCCCCAAAATAAGACAATATCTTATATTAATTTTTGCTCCCAAAGATGCACTAGGTCTTATTTTAAGGGGGTGTCTTATTTTTCCATGAAGAAGAATATGGTACACATTTATTGTTGAACAACAACAAAAAAGAAATTTATTACCTGTATTTGGTACGGTAGTAGTTGTCATCATAAACCAGCATAACCAGACAAACTGTGAATCCTATGATACAAAAATTTCTTGTTACTACCATTATTTCCATGTACAACAATCTATGGTACATTTACTGATACTGATATTTACCAGTATGAACACAAAGTAAGATTTATTCAGTGACAGTCATGTCATCATCTTCTGGAATATCATCATAACAATCCAAACCCTGAATTTCCTGGTGAATTTCTTGTGACTCCATTTCTTTCAGAATCAGTGGACCAAATCTCTCATCTTTAGCAATAGCACTGTCCTTAAATGAGTACTTCTTGTCAAGGTAGCCTGCTCATAGTGCATTTGCAATGCAACTGTCAGTGATTTTCTCCCATGAATTCTTCACCCAAGTCACAACCTCTTGCAGTTTAGGTTTCACAAAGTTTCTACGCTGATTTCTCTCCATTCTATTTTCAGTGTAGTCATTAATTTCCATGCACAAATTGTCCTTGAATGGCTTCTTTATTGCAATATCAAGAGTCTGGAGATAGGCCGTCATTCCTGCGGGAATCATTAGTTGATCTATTTTTCTTTCGTAAAAAAATTTCTTCATGTCTTTAGAGTGGTGAGTGTTGGCTGCATCCCAGACTAGCAGACCTCTTTGGTTCCCTGGCATAACAAGAGGCAGCATTAAGTAGACCCACTTCCTTATAACTGCTTGTGTGGCCCAGGCCTTTTCAGTTTCAAGAATAAAAATATTACCGGGAGGTCTTATTTTGTGGGGGATGTCTTATATTACAGCAAGAGGCAAAACTGGAAGTAGCTCTAATTTTTACTTTCGGGGAAACAGGGTATTTATTGAATTCTGCTATGATCAAAGCTCTGCCCGCACAACTCAGAACATCATAGGTAACAATTTAAGTAGAATGTTCCTCTCATGGAATGCACATTCTACAAGTGGCACAGAAATCAAAATCAATTCATTTATTACTTTGAAAAGTATCATGTAGAAGAAACACAAAATTCTTTAAGAAAATATTCCGGGGTACCTCCTCTATGTCTGGAAAGTCAAAGGAAAATATAGAGTAAAGAAAATATTAAAATCTATTTGTGTAATTTTGGTGAGGTAGAATTAGAGAAGTGAATGAATATGAGCAATATTTAGAAGGATAAAGAGACAAAAGTGAATTAATTACAGATATACTTAGGAGTCAGAATCAACTGGCTTTGATAACTGATGTGTTATGGAGACTGGCAGAAGAGTAAATGGAAGATGTTCAAGGATGCTTGCAGGTATCTGGATTTTTATGGGGTAAATAGTGCTGTCATTCACTGAGATAGGAACACTATTGGAAAGAAAAAGAGCTTCCCATTCTGGGAGGAGAGGCAGAAGACAAGGGAAGGCTCATTCTGCCATGATCAGGAAACACACACACACACACACACACACACACACACACACACACACGCATTACATTACTGAAACTTTCAAGAAGTTAAGAAAAAAAGAAGACAAAAAACGCCTGAAGAAAATAATCACATCATAACATAAATCAATGAAATATAGTGCAGACATTCAATAGAAAAACACTACACATTCAAAAATAATTTTTTGAAATAAATAAGGATCCCTAGAAAATCACAGTAAAAAGATAAAATGACATTAACCATCTCAGGAATAAAAATGTAATGTCATTATAGATCCTTAATCATTAAAAAGAAAATATTTTGAACAAATGTATAACAATAGATTTAATATTTGATAAAAAGAAGAAATGCAACATATTACATTTGACAAAACAATTAATAGTTATGACTAATTCTAGATCTACTAAAAGAAATAAATAGATAAATAAAACCTTCCCAAAGAGAAAACTCCAGGACTAGTTGGCTTCACTGGTGAATTATTTCAAACCATTCAGGAAGTAATAAAACCCTTTTTACACAAACTTCTTAAAAAAATAGAGACAATTTTCCAATATATTTTATAAGAATAGCAAAATACTGATTCCAGATCTTACTAACACATTACAAGAAAGGTAATTACAGATTACTATCTCTCAGAAACATAGATGTCAATATCCTTAAACAAATTATATATCTAAAGAATATAATTTTTAATGAAAGATAAAAAATAAGACTAAATGGAATTTGTTCCATGAATGCTATGCTAGTCTTAAATATTAAAATTAATCAGTGTGGAATTTCAAAATTAAGAGGTAGAAAGAAGGCTGAGAATTAACAGCTAGAGAAGTAGAATGATATATAAGAGAGCATGATGTCAGAACTAAAGAATAGAAAGTTTTGGAAGAAGAGCATACCCTTTAGTATTCACTCTTTCCCCACTGCTATGAATCAAGTATAGGCCCATATAAGTCATCTATAGCTGTATACCAAACATCACAAAAATCTTTGTGATATCCTATATAATAAAGAGGTAATATGCAAATTTACTATTGCTCCAACACACAAGATGGCCACCTCCATGTGGTAAAAGATGGCTGCCCATGTGGGCAAAAATGGCCACCATAAGATGGCCAGCAGGAGAGGGTAGTTGTGGGTGGTCAGACCATGAGGGGAGAGCAGTTGGGGGTGATCAAGCATGCAAGGGAGAGCAGTTGGGGGTGACCAGGCCTGCAGGGGAGGGCAGTTGTGGGGGACCAGGCCGGCAGAGGAGGAAAGATGGGGGTGAGTGAACCTGCAGAGTAGGACAGTTGGAGGGGAACTAGGCTTGCAGAAGAGGGCAGTTGGGGGTAACCAGGACTGCAGGGGAGGGCAATTGGGGAAAATCATGCCTGCAAGGGAGGACAGTTGGGGAAAATCATGCCTGAAGGAAAAGGAAGTTGGGGGCAACCAGTCCTGCAGGGGAAGACAGTTAGAGGTGACCAGGATGGCAGAGGATGGCAGTTAGGGGCAATCAGGCCAGCAGGGGAGCAGTTAGGAACTGATCAGGCTGGCAAAGGAGTGGTTAGGGGGTGATCAGGCTGGAAGGCAGGTGAGCAGTTGGGAGCCAGCAGTCCTGGATTATGAGAGGGATGTCTGACTGCCCACTTAGGCCTGATCCTGGCCTCCCATGCAAGAATTTTGTGAACCGGGCCTCTAGTATAACAATAAGTGTTTGTTTTGGCTATTAAGTAGTAAGTTGGGTTCAGCTGATTTAGACTGGGCTTACCTGGACAATTATAAACCAAAGGTTAGTCGGAGTCTACTTCACATATCTCTCATTTTCCTTGAGAATGTTTTCCTCACATCCATAGCAGAGGTATAAGAGGACAAATAAATATCTGATGTCTCTTAAAGACCTCTCTTGGAACTGGCACGTTATCATTTCTGCCCACTTTCTTGTCATCAGAGAAATCACATGACCAAGCCCAAAGTCAAAGGTAAGGTACCCTTCTGCCAGAAGGAACTGCAAGGTCAATCACTGAACTGTAAACTTCAAAATGGTCAAAATGGCCAATTTCATGTTATGTACATTATACCACACACAGAAAAACAGTCAACTTGGACAATAGAGAGAAAGTTTCCCCTCATCAACTATATAAACGTATGACAAAGTATTTTTTATATGTCAAGTTTAGTGTATAAGCAGGGGCATAGTTTTTCAAAACTTTTTTGGGGAAGGGAGTTCCTAAGTACTAAAGGAAGGAATTCATGGATTGGATCATGGAAAGCCATCACACTCCTCTCACATCATCACGGCCTCTTTTTGTGTTACCATGGAGCTTCGAGGCCCATCACAGTGCCTCTCTGCATCTCAGAGCACATCTCTGCCTCACCATGTGTCTCTGTCCTCTCTCAGTCATCTTTTGTCACCCTCCATGTCTCTTAGGTCATCACAGCTCCAATAGCTTCAAAATGGCAATTCTGAACAGTAGTGGTACCACTTATAAGCTTTGGGCTTGCTTTCCCTGGTATCAAATTCTGAGAGACTGCACAGGCTGAGATTAAAAATGCTGAGACGGGTCTTAAGGAGGGGCCAGCAGGTAGAAGGGGACAAAGGATACAAAGAAGTTTGAGCACCCACATCTGTTCCATGTGCCCTCATCCACAAGAAACCCAGCCATCAGAGCCCGAGGCCAGCTTTAAGGTCACAAGGAATGTTGGTTTTTTGAGACCGTAGACATTTTCACCTTGTAGGCCCCTTCCTTCATATAAAAATTATGTTTTACAACTTTATTGGTATTAAGATTATATTAATATTATCTATTAAAACATTTTCTTCAACCTAAAAATATAATACAAAAAGGCATAGATATTGGAGGACGCGAGAAACTGGGCCAATAACTCCATCTACTAAAAGGCTCTATTATCTGGGATTCCATGTTTAGTGTCTTCTAATGCAAGGCCACAAACAGAGCCTTTTCATTGCACTGCCCTTAACTAAAAATGCCCCAAATGCCTCCAATATTTATAGATACATTTTGAGAAATTCATTTTGTAGCAGTTACTATTCAATGTGCTACAGTGGCTTACCACTGTGGACACAGTTGACTGGATCAGTGGTGTATTTTATCCCAAAGAGAGTTTAAAAAGGAAGTGCAGAGATCTAAGAGGCTGAGTGGCCAGAGAGTTCTGTCTGACTGAAACACTCTATACTGGACTAAGAAATCCAACCAAATTCATTATCTTGTGACAATTTAAATTTGGGATTAAAAGAGAGCCTGGGTCATGATCACGGTGGATTTTATGAACTGTTATTAGCTCTTCAGACCTACTTTTAACAACAAGTAACTAATATTGCAAGCTGAGCAGCAATGAATTATACCTGAGTTCTCTTTGTAGCCTGGCTATGTTGTTACTAAGGATTCTTCCTTCCTTGTACACATCTCTTAATCTATCTCCTTGTTTTGAATAACATGCTTCTGTAATATACATTCTAATTTTTCAATAGATTATTTTAAATAAAATTTTTCATCAGTTATAAAACAAAATGTATGTATGCTCTTAGTAAATAATTTATGAATTTTAAAACACAAAGAACATCAGCTAATTAATCTTTTAAAATTCCCTGAAATATATGCAGAATATAATGAGATTTTTATTTATGGTTTTATTTATCTATGGTTTCTAAACTTGAAAGTCAAGATAAAATCCTGTCAAGCTCAAGAATTAATTCTAGACCTCAGTATGACATGGATAGCTAATCATCTTATAACTAACCAAACGTTTTTTTTTCTATTTGTATATGCATAGCAAACTAGATGAATAAGTATACCCCATCCCAAACAGTTATTACATCTGGAGATAGGAGAGATTTAGGAAAGCATTCATTTCCCCATATATTAGTCCATTGCATTTTTTTAAAAAAGATGCATTGCTTTTTATAATAAAATTAATTAAAGTCTCTCTTTACTGATCCACATGTTCAGTATTCTGCACTACACACAAGAAATAATTAGGAAAAGTATTGTTCCAAAGCCTCCCCTTACAGTGAACTTACCTTAGAAGCAGAGGCAAAGGAACAACAACATGAATGAATATAGGTGAATATAAATATATTAAGAAATGTCATTTATCATTATTGTTTTTGAAGACATTTTCTTTGATGAATTAAAAGTAGGATTTCTCACCGAACAGGATCACAGACAAATAATACATCATCTTCAAAGGTCATGCGTTAGTTCCACTTCAATCTGAACCCACAATGTATTCATCTTTAACATATATTTAAAATAAAATCTTTAAACAATTGAATTCAACATGTATTTTAGAAGATAAATCTGTATGAAATAATCAAAAGTAAAGAATATTATGATACTAACATTAAAATATTTTAAAAAGCAAAATAATTCTGTGATGATAAAGTTACCATCCTATTTAATAAAAGAGTAATATGCAAATTTGACCATACCTTTGCTATACCCAGAAGCCAAACCCACAGCCATGCCCACCAGCCAATCAGGAGCAGATTATGCAAGTAAATCCCACTGAGAGCAGGAGGAAGGTTTGGGTTTCTCTGGCAACAGAGGAAGCCAAACTTTCCGCCTGCTGTTACTGGCCTCAGCCTCCACTCAATATTACAAAATTTCAATTATAAAAGATACAGAAATGGTGGTAGCCACTGAGCTGGAGAGAACAGAGGCTTGGGTTTCCCTGGCAACAGAGGAAGCCAAGCTTTCCACCTGCCATTGACAGCCTAGGCCTCCACTCTAGGCTACAAAGTTACAAACAGAAATGGCTGCTGCCACAAAGCGAGCAGAAGGCTTGGCTCTGCTCCAGGCTACAAAGTTTCAATTGTAGACATAAATTAATCCCAGATCCCAGGGCCTCCACTTGGGTCACTGGGGGGCATGGCCAGCCTGCAAACTTCCACACGCCCCTTGGAAGGCCACCCCTCACCCCAAGGGAACCCCCACCCTGATCTGGGACACTCTTCAGGGCAAACCAGCTTGCCCCCACCCATGCACCAGGGCTCTGTCTTATCTAATAAAAGAGTAATATGCAGATTGACCATCACTCCAACAAACAATATGGTTGCCCCCATGTTGTCAAAGGTCCTGTCCCCATGTGAAAAGATGGCCACCACATGATGGCCAGCAGGGGAGGGGTGCTGGAGGTTCCAGGTCCTGCAAGGGAGGGCAGTTTGGGGCAATCAGGCCAGCAGGGGAGGGCAGTTGGGGGGGACCAAGCCTGCAAGGGAGGGCAGTTAGGGGTGACCAGGCTGACAGAGGAGGGAAGTTGGGGGCAAACAGGCTCTCAGAGGAGCGGTTAGACATCAATTAGGCTGGCAGGGTAGTGGTTAGCAGGTGATCAGGCTGGCAGGCAGAAGCAGTTAAGAGCAATCAGGGAGGCAGGCAGGTGAGTAGTTTGAAGCCAGCAGTCCTGATTGTGAGAAGGATGTCCGACTGCCCGTCTAGGCCTGACCCTGTCAGGATTGGGCCTAGACGGACACTTGGACATCACTCAAGGGGTCCCAGATTGGAGAGGGTGCAGGCTGGGCTAAAGGACATCCCCTACCCCCATTCAAGAATTTCGTGCACCGGGCCTCTAGTCTATACTAATAAAAGGGAAATATGCTAATTAGACTGGGTCAACTGGACATCTTCTAATCATTTGGTTCACCTTCCAGAGAAAGCCATTGTGTTGGGGGCTGAGGCAGAGGCAGTCAAGGGTGACCAGGCTAGCACTGGAGAGCAGTTAGGGGTGATCAGGCTGGAAGGGGCAGGCTGTTAGGGGTGATCAGCCTGGCAGAGAGGGTGGTTAGGGGCAATCTGGTTGGCAGGGGGGCTGTTAAGGGTGATCAGGCTGGCAGACAAAGGCAGTTAGGGTTGATTAGGCCAGTATGCAGAGTGGTTAGGGACAATCAGGCAGGCAGGCAGGTGAGTGGTTAGGAGTCTGCAGTCCTGGATTGTGAGAAGGATGTCCGACTGCTCTCGAGGGGACCCAGATTGGAGAGGGTGCAGGCTGTTCTAAGGAACATCCCCTGCCCCCCCCCCCCCCATGCACGAATTTCATTCACCCGGCCTCTAGTTACTATATAAAAGTCAATCCTTTTCCAGTATAATTAAATAATGCTCCTTTCAGAAATATCTGTGATATACTAAGCTGGTATGGAAGCTATTATGTATCAGTGAATATGTGCAGAAACTTGAGTTAATGATGTATTAGTCCTTATAAGGTTGACTTTTAACATTTCGTAGGTTTTTGTGAATAACTCTTTGATTTTGTATTCATATATTTTCCATTATTCATACAACCAGTATAGTTACTTATTTTACCTATTACTATGACAACGATAATAAAATTGGCCTATTTAGGGAAATATCCTTACGAAAAAATTGAAATGGATCAATGGATTCTGGCTTCTAATGGTGTCATTTACACTTCCATCACAGATTTTAGTCTTTGTCATAAAAAAAATACAGATGCCATGTCTGCCACGTGGCAAATCAAAGCAGTTATCAGCTACTCTATCTTAAGTCTTTTTGTTTCTAAGTTCTTCTAAATGGAAAGTTTTGCTAACTCAAATATCCTCTATGCCATTTTCTAATTTCTCTCCAAAAGTAATTCAGACTTCTTTTGTTTAGTCCGAACTACTTTTGGGGACATTTCCAATTTCTCATACTCAAGCAAAAGCCTTTCTTTCCAAGCACAAGTCATATCACTTCCAACTGCGAATTTTTTATTCCAGTCTATCAAATTTCTTGCTACCATAAAAAAAATATGAAAATGCCAAGTTTCCACCTGTTTCCTTCTTACTGAAATTGTAAATGTCTTCACCGGTTGTCAAAAATTACCTCCTAGCTCTCATGTTTGATATTCAAATATCCCATCTCATCGGGAGCCTTTCCCAAATGCTATCTGGCCTAATTGCCTGCTTAAGGTTCCCTCTGCAAGAAGCATTAGCTATGGGGCTAGCACGCGTAGTTGTGCAGTTTATGCACTGCATAAAGTCACTAAGGGAGAGAATGACAACATGAATTCAGCTAGTACTGCATTGCCAAGCCTGTGTGCTAGCACAGAGCTGCATTCTCCAAGGGGAAAACAAAGGTGGGTGAGGGGAAAAGAGAGATTTTTTTTTAAGAATACATTTTTATTGATTTCAGAGAGGAAGGGAGAGGGAGAGATATAGAAACAGCAATGATGAGAATCATCGATTGGCTGCCTCCTGCATGCCCACTGGGGATTGAGCCTGCAACCCCTCCTAGTTTGTAGGTCGATGCTTAACCACTGAGCCAAGGTGGCCAGGCAGGGGGAGCCTTTTTTATACTGGAAAATGCCATCAGCTTTCTGAAGCATCCAGTGATGAGACAACATTTATAGAGGGAGAGTTTGTTCTAATTTATTTATTTTAGAAGAGTGAGGTTCTTTCTTCTAATTCACACAAAGTTTCTCTATGGACTGGCTGCAATCCTCCTGGCTATAACATCTCTTAGCTATATATATATATAATGTCGCTCTTCAATAAATTATGACCTGAACATAAACTATATATTTACTGATCTTTGAATGAATATTCTTCCAGTAATTACCCTAGAGTCTGGTGACATAGGAGACACTTAATAAGTGCTATATATTCAATTAATTACCCTTTAGAGGACAAAACTGTGGAGAAAACTGTATCAATTTTAACATCTGGGAATGAAACCCTGCCATGAGCTTTCCAAGCATTTTTAGTTAGTTTATTTGAAACTACTTGCCATTTTCTCAGAGCATCACAGTAATTTGTAGTAAGGTTTAGAATGCCTTAGAATTCAGAAAATATCTACTTCAAAGTAAAAGTGATTTGTTTTAATTCTATCTACATAATTCATTGGGATAAATTTTCCTTATTAGTTTCTTCACAGGGAGGAAAAATGCCTCATTAGTTTTAAACATATCAATCTGAAAATGCTGTAGACATCAACTAGAATAATGACTGACACTATAAGGAACACAGTACACTGCATTCTAAAATCAAATTGCCTATTATTCACTCAGAACAAATACACAGCTTTATTTGTACTTTTTATAAGCTTTGTGAGGAGAAACTGAATTAGATATTTAAACCATAGAGGGGGTTGGAGGATATTATGTGATGGAGAGACTACTGCTCTATCATTAGTAACAATATTCTGCATAATATGTACTATATATGTAAAGAAATCCCATGTGAAAATAGTATTTTACATTTAGAAATCATTTAAGTAAGACATTGTTTCCCTTGCCCAAGAGAATTATCAGAAAAAAATATTGCTATGAGAGATGTCTGAGATTTTACTGCCTACGTTTTCTTCTATGATTTTTATGATTTTACAACTTACATTTAAGTTTGAATCTATTTTGAGTTCATTTTTCTGTATGGTGGTCTAGTTACATTTTTTACAGGTATTTGTCCAATTTTTTCAAAGCCATTTATTGAATAGAATGTCTTTACTCCACCCATTCATGTTCTTTTCTCCTTCATCAAATATTAATTGAGCATAAAGACATGGGCTTATTTCTGAGCTCTCCATCCTGTTCCATTGATCTATATTTCTATTTTTATAATATTGTATGCTTACAAATAAAATTAATTAAATAAATAATTAAAGTTTAATAACTTCTCACTAGAATCAGAGGTCATGGGAAAGGCTTCCAGAATGTTGACTAAATTCCCTCCACTAGAATATAAGCCATAAGAGCAGAGACTTTATTTGTTCATTTCTTTTCACTACAATTTATAACAACACATACCATATAGTAGAAGATCAACAATTTTTAATATGTTTTCATTGATTTTTAGAGAGAAAGGAAGGAGAGAATCAGAGATAGAAACATCAATGAGAGAGAAATGTCATTGACCTGTTACCTTCTGCATGCCCCTTATTGGAGATTGAGCCCACAACTAGGATTATTGCCCTGACCTGGAAGTGAAACAGTGACCTTTTGGTTCCTGTGTAGATGCACAACTATTGAGCCATAGTGGTTGGGCAACATTTTTTAAGTAAGTGAGATAATCCAAGTGAATTTTAGTCTTGTATGTCTAGTCTACTTGAAGTTGTGTAGAAGAATTTAGTATCAATGAAGATAGATTAATGTAGTCAAAAGACAAATAACTTAATGGACAAAAATCTGAATAATTTGGTCCATGAATTGAAGTGTGAATACAATCTCATTTTTAGCCATAGTAACACAGGTACTTTAATTTAAGTATTATTTTCTCCTTAAGTATATTATTAATACTTTTGAAATATAAATGTATGGAGAAAGATTTATGTACTTTTAATTGAACATTTTGTAATACTTTTAAACTTTTGTCATTGTTCTTAATTTTTACAGGTACTTTAATTTAAGTATTATTTTCTCCTTAAGTATATTATTAATACTTTTGAAATATAAATGTATGGAGAAAGATTTATGTACTTTTAATTGGACATTTTGTAATACTTTTAAACTTTTGTCATTGTTCTTAATTTTTATGCACATCAGATAATGAAAGAACTGTGTAACATTTCACAGTTATGGGAATGCTTTCTCCAGAGAAAACAATATAATATATAGAAGAAGGCCTACTGTTCAGAATTGGAATAGCACATTTTTAAGTTCTGCCCTTGTCATTTGCCGTGTGTTGTTGAATAAAAGAGGTGATGTAAAATGCAATTTGTATACCAAAGATGGATTTGAAATTATCTGCAACTTTTTTCACACCGTAGGCTCCTGTGATTATGGCTGTGTCAAGGGAATTTATCCCTGATGGGAATTACCTATTTCTTTCAATATTAAAAATTACTGAGCACTGAGAGAAATGTTTAGGACATTAGTAAACAGAGTTCATGGGGAACTTTCTTGTATAAGCAAATCCAAAAGGAATATATTTAAATCTGAGGGTTTGTTTATGAGGGGAAAATTAAAGAAACTAATGGTGCTTATGTATATCCCACTTCTTTACTTCTCCAAAGAAAACCTACAGGAGCCACTATATTTATTATATCAGCTTCAATCGCAAGTATAAAATAAGTTTTTCCTTTAAAGTTATTACATAACAATCCCCCTTTATCCAGGAGGAATATGTTTCAAGACTCTTAGTTGATGCCTAAAACCACAGATAGAACAAAAACTACATATGCTATTTTTTCCTATACATACATACTTATAAATTAGGCATAGTAACGTATTAACAACAATAACATAATAGAACAATTATAAAAATATGCTGTAATAAAAGTTATGTGAATGTGGCCTCTCTCTCAAAATATATTATGATAGTATTATACTTGCTCTTCTTCTTGTGATAATGTGAGATGACAAAATGCCTACATAAAGAGATAAAGTGATATGCCAAGAATGGTGAGCAATTTAAAACTTATAAATTGTTTATTTCTGGAATTTTATACTTAATATTTTCAAACTGCATTTGACCATCTGTAAAAAAAAAAGTATGAAAAATGAAACTGCAAATAAGGATGGCTTCTGTAGTTTGTGTATTTTAAGCAGAAATGTTTTTGGCTTACAGCCACTTTTTTATTTAGCAACATTATTAGGCATCTATTACATGCTGCTACTGTGTTGGGTGCAAGAGCACAAAGATTATTAAGACACAGTTGCTTCCCTTTAATGGGCACAAAGCTGAGTAAAAATCAGTCCCTCATTCCAGAGAACTTATGGTCCAGGAAGGAAGACAGACATAAAAACAAATGTCACAAGTACAAGTGGAGCAATGGTAGCCTGTACAGTATATTACAGAAGCTCCTAGAGCCTGGGAGCTTTAGGAATGGCTTTCCAAGAATACCTGAGATGTCTTACAAAATGGGTAAAGTTATATGCATGAATGGGTTGTGGGTGGGGTGGTATTGGAGGCCATTTCACAGAGTACTGCAGTGAGTCATGGGTGAGGAATAATGAGGCTGGAGAGAAAACAGGGCTCATATCAGAAAGGTTCTCAGAAGTCCACTCTGGCTGAGACCTTCAGCAGGTGATTGTCATGATGGATGTGTGAGTGGGTAGAGCAGGAACATGAAGGGACACAGGCTTTGACAGAGGGACCAGTTGGGAAATTGTCTGAGAGAGACCATTAGGGTCTGACTAGTTTGGAGCAGTAAAGATAAAGAAGAGGATACATATGTAATAATATTTCAGAAGGTCAGGCAGGAGGGAGGACCTTCTTGGTTTACTGGGATTAGAAGACAGGTGAGACTACACAAAAGAAATAGATGACTCACTGGTATTGAAAATATTGGTGATTCAAGAAAAATTAAACAGAAACACAGATGTAGAATTGTCAATAGCAGAACTGGATTGGATCATTCGAAATATTTGCTGCTTGTTCCCTCGGGGTAAGTTAATTACCCATTTCCAGCTGTCAGCATCAAGTTTTGTACTGCTACTTGCTTTTGGTCAATTGAATGAGAACATGGTGATATGGTCCATTTTCAAGAATAAAGTTTAAGAGCAATTGCAAAGTTCTATGCTGTTCTATTTTCTCTCAAACATTGTATCTACAATGTCTCAGGTCAAGGTCATTCCTTTAGTTTGGGTCTGGGATGAAGACAACATGTGGAGCACAGCCTCAGAGCAGAGTTGCCACTGACCAAGAATACACATGTAGCATGAGAGAGAGAGAGAGAGAGATAAACCTTTGTTGTCACAGCCACTGTAATTTCTGGGATGTTTATTCTGCAAGATATGTGAGCCTCATTAATTCAATAGCTAGCAATATTAGGGTAAGAATGAGTAACTGTCTAAATACCTTATTGAGGAATAAATGGAGTGTGCTTGAGAGGAGCTTAGAGTGCATGAGGGAGGACTGGTGTCAGAAAGAGAATTGTAAATTATTACGAGATGGTTGCAAAGGATAGTGGCTAAGGGTTAATGTGAGCAACCTTAAGGAAGAATGCCCTGAAGCCAGAGTAAGCTCAGGTTCCCAAAGGAAAGAGTCCTTACTTTCTGTGATAGCACTAGAGTTTAAAAGGCAGCAAGCAACGTGTTGTCTAGAGGGGCTTAATCATAAGGAACAACAACAGCCTGTAATTATTGGAATCGAGAGTCTAGGTCAGTGGTCGGTAAATTCACTAGTCAACGGAGCAGCAAACCGCGGCTCTCGAGCCACATGTGGCTCATGAGCTGCAGTTTGTCAACCACTGATCTAGACAAAGGCAAGGACCCATAGTAGTTCTAAAAATGCCGATTTCTTAAAGGAGTTATGTACCACCAACTTTAATGGAAGCAAAACACAATGCCTAGGATGGATACCAATTAACGGTAAAATTGTACTTAGGCGAGTTCACTTTGAGAAACAACAATTGCAATCAACTGAACATACACAGTTTATATCCTGAACTGACCCTGCAGTACAATAACAGGTAGGCTGGGCATTTTTAAATTGCTAGATGGCAAATGCTGCATTGTAGTAAATGGAATAAAAGGCTGCCAAAGAGAAAGAATAGATGTAAAATCCAGGAATACAGTCTCTCCAAGAGAGTTCTTACTTATTTCTGCTATATTTGTCTGTGTAACAGTAAATACCTATCCAAGATATAATATAGATATATTTTGATATTTGAGAATTCAGAAAATGTGTGTTACATATAGCTTTGCTTAGGAGGTTACTTGAAAATGGTGCTTTAAAAAATAGGGATGAGGCAAAAAATGAGGAAGATGTGGCCCAAGAGAATTAGGCCAAGAGAAGAACATGGAGTGAAATGGTAGCAGGTGAAATACTGCAGTGCTTCTCTCTAGCAGGCTCATGTTAGTATAGTCTGGATTAGCCATTGTCAGATGGTTGCACAAAATATTAATTTGTAGGGAGAAAAATCACTCATTAATTGCCGCAACATCTGCATTATTTTCTTACACATTAGTATATATGTGTTAATTGGCCTGACAGGAAACATGAGTTGTATCTGAACAGACTGCATAAAGTATTTGTCTGTGTGTGTGATACCATTTACATAAGGGGATCACTTCCTTTTTCTCCTCCAACAATATGCTCTTGACATTTATCCACAGTCACAGAGATATTTCTAATTCATTCCTTTCAATCACTGAATATTTACTGATAAGAGTTTTTCTGAGAGTCACCCTTTTAAGATTTGAGCTTTTAAGATGTGAGTTTTTCATTTGCTCTGATTGTAAATATATTTAAAATTATCCTATATAATAAAAGCCCAGCAACCAAAACTAAGAGGTGCAAAGACCACCTTTTAGTTCCTTTCCCTGGCCAGCATTGTCTGATTGTTATGGAAAATGGGGAACTGGAGTGGGTGGTGGTGGGGGACCAGACTGGTGAGAGAGCGAAAAGGCCAACCTATTGGTCCTTCCCCCTGGCCTGCAGGCTCCGATTGTTAATGGCAAACGGGGAACTGGGTGGATAGTGGGGGATGTGGGCAGCACCCAGTCAAGGCTCTCACCCTGTCAGTCTCCCCACACACAGAGCACCAGTGAGTGAGCAGCAATGGCCAATCTCTCGGTCCTTCCCCTGGCCATCAGGCTCCCATTGCCCAATGGCAAACGAGGAACTGAGGTGGATGGAGATGAGATGGCCCTGATTGATGACGAGGCCTAGGAACTGTACCTGTGCACCGGGCCTCTACTGTTTAATAATTGTGCTTTCTATTGTCCTTTTTCATACACATTTTTCTCCTTTCTTAAATTTTCATGTTTATTCTCTAACACTTTAGAAATTTGTATGTAATTTCTATACTTTCATGTTAGCTTTTAATTTTATCACATACTTCTCTCCGTATTGTAAACAATACCTAAAATTAATAATTATCTCTGCCCTCTTCCTAAATAAGATAAGGATCTTAACACAATTGGTTTTCTGTGAAATCTCCTACAAAGCCATTCTATTTTTTGTTAACTAGAGTTTTCTATTCTGATTTCAATTTGCTCATGTTTTACTATGTTTATTCTTTTTAAATTAAATGTACTATAGTAATATTGTTTAATAAATTTATATTGGTTTCAAGTGTACATTTCTATGATATATAATCTGTATATTACATTGTATGCCCACTGCCTAAAATCAAATTACCTTTCATCATCATATATTTGCCCCCCTTTACCCTTTACAGGCCCCTAACCTCCTTTTCTCTGGTAACCACCACACTGTGGTTTGTGTCTATGAGTTTCAGTTTTATATCTCACATATCAGTGAAATCATATGGTTCTTGAATTTTTTTGTCTGACCTATTTTACTTCAATGGATATTCTCAAGATCCATCGTTGTTGTTGCAAATGACAGTATTTCATATTTTCTTATGTCTAAGTAGTATCTATCTATCCTATCTAATAAAAGAGTAAAATGCAAATGTGACTGTACCTTTGCTACACTACCAGCCAATCAGGAGCGGGGGGCGGGGCCAAGGCACACGCAAGGCAAGAGGCAGAGGCCCCTCACGCCCATTTACTGCTCCGAGGGGCCCGCGGAGGGACAGGGACATGAGGGGCGAGGCCACCCCCGGGCGGTCCCAGTGGTCTTGGGCAGCCGTTCCACCGCTCCGTGGGGCCTGTGGAGGGATGGGGATGTGTCTCAGGCTTCCCTGCCCCTCATGCCCATTCTGCCACTCCACGGGGCCCAAGAAGCTGAAGAGAAGCTGCCCCAGAAGCTGCCCAAAGAGATGAAGGTGCTGGGTAGGAGCAAGCAACGAAGAAGAAAGATTGAGCCCCCCTTTCCTTATTTATTTCAGGAATAATCCTCCCAATAATCAACTCCATCACCAACCAAGCAGTTGAGTCCCCGATAGTATATGAATTAAAGTTGGACATGAAATGTTAGGCTATGACTTTTCTCCTTATACAGAGCATCAGTTTGCTTGCAGAGTGGCTTCCAGGCTTTCTCCCAGCCTGTGCATAGTCCATGCTTATGAGTTCAGGATCTATGACAATGTGAGTAACTCATATGTTTATAATAAAAATACATGATACACGAATTCACTAATGTTAATGTTAAAATTCATGGAAAAAATAGTCCTTTGAATCTTTGGTGGTTAGAAATTAAAGACCTCAAATTATGTGCAATAAACAGTAAAGAAAGTTACACTGAATGGCAGAAATAAAAAAAAATAGGGGCCAGGAAATGTTCAAAGACCTGGGAACCATTCCCAGATCAGGAAGAGAAGTCACAGGGTATATATATATTATTGCTACAAATACTGTATTTTCTACTACTTACAACATATATAATGTAATGTATTAGATGCCTTCCTATCTCATGAAGTATGTATTTTCATAGGTAATATTGGTAGATATGTTATAGTCATGGCAGTATGTCATATCCTATCTATGTTAATAAAAGACTAATATGGTAATTAGACCATGAGATATTCCAGATGTCCTCCCAGACAAAGACATGGTGGTGGGGCTGAGGCAGAGGTGGTTATGGGTGATCAGGCCAGGAGGGGAGGGCAGTTGGGGGTGATCAGGTTGGCAGGGGCGTGCAGTTGGGGGAAAGCAGACCAGCATGCAGAGTGGTTAGGGAGATTAAGCAGGCAGGTGAGCAGTTAGGAGCCCGTAGTCCCAGATTGCAAGGGGATTGTCTGACTGCCAGTTTAGGCCTGATCCCACAGGGGTCCCAGATTAGAGAGCATGCAGACTAGGGTAAGGGACACACCCCCCTCCAAACCTCTCCCCCAGTGCATGAATTTTGTGCACCAGGCCACTAGTCTATATATAAAGAGGTAATATGTAAATTATACAAGATGCCATAATGTCATGACGGCTCAGGAGGAGGCTGTGCATCCAGATGGGTGAGAGAAGACTGTGTATGTGGTAAGGCAAGTCACGGATGGCACAGGCCCCGAGAGAAAAGGGCCTTTCAGCCACCACAATTGCAGGGAGGCCTGCCTCTGAATGTGAGCTGCAGAGAAAATACATTTTGTTATGGCTTATTGGCTAAGATCCTGGTACACCACTCACAGTGTTCTTGTCAACTTAGGGAATAAGAATCCAAGGTGGTGGTGTTGGGTTCTTCCACTTCACTCCTGGAGGAAAAAAATGAAGGTCTGCTGCTGGAAGGGCTAATAAATGGCATATTCTGCCCTAGCCAGTTTTGCTCAGTGGATAGAACCTTGATCTTCAGACCACAGGGTACAGGTTTGATTTTGGTCAAGGGCATGTACCTAGGTCGCAGGCTCCTCCCTGGCTGGGGCCCAGGTCAGGGCTCATGCAGGAGGCAACTAATCAAAGTGTCCCTCTCACATTGATGTTTCTGTCTTTCCATCTCTCTTCACACTCTCTAAAAATCAATGGAAAAATATTCTCAGGTGAGAAAAGAAGAAAGAAAGAAAGAAAGAAAGAAAGAAAGAAAGAAAGAAAGAAAGAAAGGAAGGAAGGAAGGAAGGTCATATCCTATGAAAGAGATATCTTGAAAATGCTTTAAAAAAGTTGTCATTTTTTCATGGTGAAGGGACTGGTTGGAGTCGATGTTAATGAAAACACTTTGATGGCTGTTGGGTGTTGGGGCAGCACCTTCCCCTGATCAGCCTGGGTGCCTTCCACAGAGGGAGGCCAGACTGCAGCTTAGGGTTGTTTCCCACAGAGAGTGGGCCTAAGCTGTCAGTAGGACATCCCTTAGGGCTCCTGGACTGTGTGAGGGAGCAGGCTGGGCTGAGGGACACCCCCCCACACTCTAGTGCATGAATTTTCATGCACTGGGCCTCTAGTTGCATTATATATATGTACTACATCTTTTTTATCTAATGTTCTAGTGAAGGACATTGTTTCTATGTCTTGGCTACTGTGAATAATGTTGCACTGAACAGAAGGGTGCATATATATCTTTGTAAATAAATATTTCCAAATTTTTCAGGTAGTTATCCAGAAGAGGGGTTACTGGATCATGTGGTAGATCTAGTCTTAGTTTTTTGAGGCAACTCCATGCTATTTTCCATAGTGCCTCTACCAGTTTATATTCCCATTAGAGGCTCAGTGCATGAATTTGTGTACCAGGGGTTCCCTCAGCCTGGCCTGCACCCTCTCACAATCCAGGATCCCTCAGGAGATGTCGGATTGCTGGTTTCAGCCTGATCTCCATAGGCCAAGCATCCCCTGAGGGATGTTATAGTACACCAAGTGGCAGGTGGCCAGGATGGAGCCCAAGCCTGGGCCGGGCTCTGTACTGCTCTCACTCATCCCAGCTACTTGGTAGCACTGCCATGGAGACAAGAGAAGCTTGTGCCACTGTAGCTATACTCATCAGCCATGAGCCCCAGCCTGGCATCTGGTGCCCAGCAGTCAACTGAGTGGCACTCCTGCTGTGAGAGTGCACTGACCACCAGGGGTAAGCTCCTGCATTGATCATCTGCCCCCTGTTATTCAGTGTGCATCATAGCCACCGGTCATTTGGTGGTCCGGTTGTTTGCTTGTTCAGTCACTTAGGCTTATATATATATATATATATATATATATATATATATATATATATATATATATATCAGCAGTGAATGAGTATGTCTTTTTCTCCACAACCTCTCCAACACTTGTTATTATCTGTCTTATTGATAAATCATGTCATTAAATATACCTAAAGACAGAGCAATTTGAAGAAGAAATGAACAGAATTAAAATTTTAAACAGACATGTAAAAGAGTAACAGTGACAAAGCAGATTTAGAAACTGTTCCGGGGTAGGTCAGTAATCCTGACAACTATATGTTCAATTGATATGGTAGGTATTTTTCGACAAAAAGATTGATTCACAAAGCTAATCAGATGGAGTCCAATAATTTCATTTATTTATACAACTAATTCTGTTTGTTCTTCAGACTCATTATAAATCTATTCACTTGTTCCAGTTTCTATAATTCAGTTTAATTAACTCTGAGGCACATGGAATGTTGACTCCTTCAAGGTGATGCTATTTTAAGGTCTCTGGCTATTCAACTAGTTTTGATATAAAAATGGGAAACCTTGGCTACTGCCCACTTGCGTAGTCAGAGAAATGCATAACATGAATTATCTCAGAATGCATAACTGACCTACATATAGCATGGTAAGGGGGAAAGTCCATGGGCTGTAATGTCTGCCTCTGGGATTCAAATTTGGCATTGTATAGAGTTGCTATGACCTTCACTAAGTTACTTAAATGTGCTCCAGTTTTTATGTCTATAAAACAGAAACAATACTAGAATACTACCTCTAAGAATTATACATATTAAATGAGTTAATACATGTAAAAGACTTAGGATAGTAAAAAGCATGTAGTAAGAACTAAATAAGTATTAACGGTGATCATGCAATGATGGTATCTGGTTCAAAAAGGATGAACAGGGCTATTTAAAAAGACATAGAGGGAACTTACCAGTTTCTGATCTGAACTAGGTCACGTCAAGCATACTGGCTCATTATTAAAATGAGCCTGCAGAAAAAGTAGTAAAGAATGATGAGAAAAGCCATGAAACTCCCAAGATGTGGAACGATGATCCTTTGTTCTGGATTTTTCTGTTTTCTGATTGGTTCTAGCTCTATTTAGGCAAGACTTGTCTTATTTCTTGGTATTATATGAACATGGAATTGCCAGTCATATCCTGCCAATATACAATGCTCTTCTCTCCATCCCTATCTATAAATCACTTAACTGGCTTTCTGATTCTTACATCTATAAAATTGTACATTTCATTTGCAATTTGTGTAATTAATTCTTTTGCACTTCTCTAGTCTTTTTCATCTTGTCCTGTCTGTCACTTATCATTTAAATCTGTCATATTGATGTGAACAGCATCATAATTGATAGTAATAAAAATTATCTGAAACCACAGGAAATTAGATTGAATTGAATATGGAAAATACATTCATCTCACAGACATAAAATGGATTTTTATGGTCTCTGTGCTAAGAAAGTTATACCTCTCTCCACACCTTACCAGGACATAAAATAGGAGTACTCAATTACTCGGAGTCGTCATTTCTGACACTTGCGTTCACCATCCCATCCTCAGCATTCTGCTTACCTGTCTTTTTTTTGTGGGTCCCTCCTTGCTCTCGGTTTCTCTGTCATGTTTTCTCTCTTTTGGCTTTTTCCTTAGGTTGTGTCTGAGTTATCACTTCTAAAGCACTGAATTTTAAGCTCCCCCTTCAAATCTCTTAGGAGGCTATATACTTTTGAAAAACATTAAGCTATATATCATACAGCTTAGATTCCAATGGTTAAAAATTCATTAATGGGGCCTGGCCAGCATGGCTAAGTGGTTAAGCATTGACCTATGAACCAGGAGGTTACAGATTGATTCCCAGTCACAGCACATGCCCAGGTTGCATGTTTGATACCCAATGTGGGGTTGTAGGAGGTAGTCAATCAATGATTTTCTAATCATTGATTTTTTTCTCTCTCTCCCTTCCTCTTTGAAATCAATTAAAAATTAACAAATTAATTCATTAATGGAAACAGATTGATAACATATTAGCTACTTTAACTAAGGCTATAGAATAGCATTTTAAATAGCAATGTCATTCTCTAAATTGATATAGTTCCATTATTAGAAAAAATACTTAAATCCAACCTAAGTTGAACAGTTTCTCCTCTAGTAATAAGGACATTTCAATTTAAATTTTTAATCTGCTAACAAAATTTTCACTACCAAAGAAGAGGCCTTTTCCCAGTTTTTCATTTTTACCTGAATTCTTGTACTAGAACGGCTCCAAGATTATTTCCAGCTATCTCAAAAAGTAAATCCTAGTTTCTGTGACTAGAGGGAAGTGGGGGGAAAAATCTAGTGGAACAGCTACAACCTAAAATTTTCAAAAAGCAGTTATTTTTATTTATTTTATAGTTTCATCATATGCTTCCTCTAATCTCCCTTGAGTCTTAGAAAGGAGCCTCAGGTCACTGGATGCTAGCATTAGAGAGACTTGTCCAGAGATTTGCTTGGTGTCATACAACTTGATGCGTAAAACCAGAGCCATAATGCTGAGGCATTTTCCAACCATATTATGTGTTATTTAAAAATCAATTCCAATCTCTTATAATACTCTTCCAGGTTTTTTGTTTGTTTGTTTTGTTTTTGCTTAAGCTCTTAGTATATAGAAGTTTAATTATGATTTTGGCAAGGACATTAAGATATTGTTGAGGGAATTTTAAAAAATCTGCTCCTGCCGAGACCGGTTTGGCTCAGTGGATAGAGTGTCGGACTGCAGACTGAAGGGTCTGGGGTTCGATTCCGGCAAGGGCATGTACCTTGGCTGCGGGCACATCCCCAGTAGGGGGCGTGCAAGAGGCAGCTAATCGATATCTCTCTCTCATCGATGTTTCTGACTTTCTATCCCTCTCCCTTCTGCTCTGTAAAAAATCAATAAAATATATTTTAAAAAATAATAATTTAAAAAAATAAAAAAAATCTGCTCCTTTCCTCTTTTTAAGTTTAATGTTGTAGGAAAATAAATCCAGGAACATCAATTTTTTGAAAGATATTTATTATTGAGAGTATTACAGATGCCCCTCCCTTTTATCCTCCATTGCCCTCCTCCATTCAGATCCCACCCCAACCCAGGCCTTCGCCACCCTATTGTCTGTGTCCATGGGTTATACATATAAACATACAAATTCTTTGGTTAATCTCTTCCCATCCATCTGCCTCCTCCCTCCTTTCCTCTGAGATTCTTCAGTCTGTTCCATGTTTCCATGCCTCTGGTTCTACTTTATTCATAAGTTTATTGTGTTCAGTAGATTCCTCTTTCATTTATTTTGACTTCTAGATTTAATTATTGATTGATATGTATTTATTGCCATTTTAGTGTTCATATTTTTTTATCTTTGCTTCTGTCCTTCTTACCAGTCTCCATGTGCTTTCTGCTTTCCTCTTTACATATCTAGTTGTAGGACTTTCATTCATCCAGATATCAGGCAGTTCTGAATGATGGTTGTTGTGTATTTTAGCTGTGATTTTGATGTGGTTGTGGGAGGTGGCAAGCAATGGTATTTACCTATGCCACCATCTTGGTTCCTCAAGAACACAATTTTTTGAAAGAAACCTTTAAGGTTGGATTTGTTAAAATAGAATATGAGTTTAGTTTTGTTTTCTAATAGTGAAACATTCAGATATACATACAAATGTAGAGAATAACATATACTTTTTTTTCACTAAAAACCTTTTATAAAATTTTAAAATTTCACCATGTGCATTTCAGATATAAAACATAATTAGAGCCCTAGCTGGTTTGCTCAGTGGATAGAGCATCAGCCCGTGGACTGGAGGGTCCCAGGTTCAATTCCGGTCAAGGGCACATGCCCAGGTTGTAGGATGGATCCCAGTGTGGAACGTTCAGGAGGCAGCCAGTCAATGATTCTCTCTCATCATTGATGTTTCTCTCTCTCTCTTTCCCTTCTCTGAAATCAATAAAAAAATATATTTTAAAAAATATAACTAGAGATTAATAATCTATGTATTACTTTTTGATCCCATCTTTTCTCACGAGTAACCACCATCATATTTCTGACATTTGTCATTCTCATAAATATTTTGCTTAATATTTACATAACATAAGACAACATATAGTAATCATGGTAATACATATAGTAATATAAATAGCAGCATAGTAAATGTTTTTTGCAACTTATCATTTTCTCTCTATTGATGAGTGCACTTCTAAGTTGTTTGTTTGAGTAGCTGTAGAGTTTCCTATTTACCAATATATTGCTGTATCAGTTTTCTACTATTAATAATCATTCTGGTTGTTTAGAATTTTTTTTACAAATATCCTTGCATTGAGCATTTTTCTAATATCCTTTTCTGTACCAGATCTATCTTTATAGCACACAATTAGCAGAGGAATATCTAATCTAAGTCACTGGTATTTTCTCTCTCAAAATGATTATGTCAAATGGACTTATATCTGTCAGAACATATAAGAATTCTCATTTATCCACAACCTCAACCATATGTTACATATACTATTGTCAAATTTGTAATTAGTTATCCAACAAATAAGTATAAAATGATATTTTGTTATTGTTGTTGTTTTTCATTTTAATTTCCTTGGTTACAAGAGAGGGATAAGTATTGGGTTAGTTTTGTATTGCTATTGTAACCAATCACTACCAACTTAGTCTCTTGAAACAACACAAATTTGTTTTCTCACACTTATGGAGTTCTCACACTCAAAGGGTTGGCAAGGCTACAATTCCTTCTGGAGATTTCAAGTCATAATTTGTTTCCTCTTTTTTTTCAGCTCCAAGTCAGCCTGTATTCCTTGATTTGTAACCCCTTCTTCTTCACATCCCTCATCACATCTCCTGCTACTTTTATTGTATGGCTCTCCTGTCTTCCTGTTCTTCAAAGAAGCTTTGTGGCCCTGGCCAGTGTGGCTCAGTTGGGTAGGCATCATCTCGTGCACCCGGAGGTTGCCAGAGTCCATTCCTGATCAAGAGCACATGTCCAGGTTGCAGGCTAGATCCCTAGTATGATGCATTGTGCATATCAATTTTGTGCTCTCATATCAAAGTTTCTCTCTCTCCTCCTTCCTTTCTCACTAAAAATCAATAAATTATTCTTTAAAAAACATTTTTATTGATTCTGAGAGGAAGGAAGAGGGAGAGAGAGACAAAAACATCAATGATAAGCTGCCTCCTGCCTCCTATATGCATCCTACTTGGGGGGGGGGGGGCGGGTTTGAGCTCACAACCAGGTATGTGCCCTGCCCTGGAATTGAACCATGACCTCCTGGGTCATAGGTTGAAGTTCAAGCCCTGGGCCCATGCCAGTCAAACTCAATAAACTATTCTTTAAAAAAAAAAGCTTTGTGATTACATTGGACTGACTGAATAATTCAAAAATGAGCTCTCCATCTCATGATCTTTAATCTATTTCCATGTAACAAGTCTCTTTTACCATTTAAGGTAACACGTTATAGATTATAGGGATTAGGATGTGAGGATCTTTGAGAGGCCATTATTTCACCTATACAAATAAATATTGACAAATTGATTTTTTTCCTAAGGTTACCCATACATATAAATTTGTCAATTCTTTCACTTGGTCATGTTTTTCTAGTTGATTTTTTTTTCTTTGAGGGAATATTTTATGAATATTAAGAGTTTTTCAGTTGTAGGCATTGAGAATATCTTCTCTAGTCTGTGGTATTATCTGTAAATGTAAATCATTCTTATTAAAAATTCCAATAGAACTTTTCAAGGAACAAGGGAAGTTGATGAAAAGCAGAGTACCAAGAAGAGTCAAGACAATCTTTTAAACAAGACACAAAAGACCATATTCTTAATAATAAAAAGATAGGCTAAATGTTGAAAGCATTTAAATTAAAAATCAGTCCTAGCCAGTTTGATTGTTGATAGAACATTGGCCTGCAAACTGAAGGGTCCTGAGTTCAATTCTGGTCAAGGGCACATACCTTGGTTGCAGGCTCCTCCCTGGCCCAGACCCTGGTCAGGGCACATGCAGGTGGCAGCCAATCGATGTGTTTCTCCCACATCAATATTTCTGTCTGTCTTTCTCTCTCTCTTTTACTCTCTCTAAGAATCAATGGGAAAATATCCTCAGTTAAGGATTTTAAAAAATCAAAAGTGAAAAGACAAAAATTCATAGAAACTAAAATGGGGCAATGGCAGGAAGAAAAAAAAGGGCCTAGATATAAAGCAAACTCTTCCTTTGGTCATTAGGATCTTCAAGGGAAAAGAACCCAGAGTTTTCTGGTAAAGATTAAGAAGCCAAAATATATCAATTATCACCCTTATAATATATATATATTCTCTTTCTTTCCAAGGCCTTTGTAATATAAATACTTGACCTATGAACTATGTGAAAGGGTCCAAAACAACTTTATTATTTTGTGTTGGTAGAACATTATGAACAGTGAAAGCAATGTGAAGGCTAATGAAAAAAGTATATACCTAGCTGCTCTTCATTTCTTCCCTACGTCTGTCTAGAAAAGATTTCCCTGAATCCACAACCAGGTGTATGTTGGCAGCTAATGTTTGGTTTATGGTATAGTGGGAAATATCAATTTATAAATATTACTGTCTAACTAAAGGATTATGATGGGATTTCTTCTGCTTAGAAATGTCATTCTGTCAACTTCCTAGAGATGTGCAGAACTCCCTTGGCTTCTGCAGAAATAATAGTGCTGTGTTTATTCTTCCTTAACGGGAGGGAAAGGGCAAAGACACAGGCTATCCCTGAGAGGCCCTAGCACTGTGTCTACAAACAAAAAGCCAATTTGCTCAGTTCCCTTCCTCAGGTTCACTTCTACCAGGTCAACTGAGAGTTTAACTAACTCCAAGCATTTTCTCTCCATATCACATTTACCAAAGTCCTGGGTTAGAGAGCAGAGATCTCATGAGAACTTTTTCCTCAAACCACTGATACAGACAGTAAATATATTCAATCTTCTGCGATAGGAATTTTTTTATATATTTCTTATTACCACCTGAAAAACTATTTCTAATCTTTTCCTGGCAAAAAAAAAAAATTTTTTTATAGGTACCAGCTATACTAGTCAGATATACTAGTATGAAGCCATGACTGCCCTCAACTGGATTCCATGAAAAAATTAAGTCCTGCCCAGCCAGGTGTAGTTCAACAGTTGGTGTTGACCCAGGAACCAAGAGGTCACTGGTTCAATTCCTGGCATATGCTCAGGTTGCGGACTCAATTCCCAAGTGGGGGGTGTGTAGGAGGCAGCCGATCAATGATTCTCTCTCATAATTAATGTTTCTATCTCTCTCTCTCTCCCTCTCCCTTCCTCTCTGAAATAAAAAAAAATATTTTTTTTTAAAAAATTAAGTCCCACAGAAGATAATTTGATTGACTGTTTTCTCAATTTTCTAAATTTGCATATTACCATTCCACACGTATAGGAGAAAAGACAGCTCATTGCATCCAATAAATGTTTTGGGGCATTAGGATTTAATTTTCTCACAGAACCTCTTTGGGGAAGGAATGTACAAAGCCTATGAACTCACATGCTTGCAAGGACTGTGAAGGGCGTGAGATTCTCCCCTATTGTCTCTTAACTAATTAGCCTGTCACAGATACACAGATGCTGGCAGAGGACAGAACATTTCTGGATCAGAAGCGTAGGATTTTTTTAACCCATGGCACAACTTCATGGTTGCACTGTGTTCTTTGCCCCCCAAAGCCCTATTAGTGGTCTAAGGAGCATTCCAAGTATCTGCTACACATGCGCTAACTTTGTGTATCAGCCAAAGAACCCTGAGTTTCAGAAACTGTAATCTCTGAAAGGGGCTCCAAGCAGGTTGCCCATTATTTTCCCCAGAGAGAAACATTATCTATATTACCTTGAATAGGTAAAAAGAATTCAGCCCTTCACTCCAGAGGTAAACACAATCTGTCTTCCTTGGCTGTTTGCTCTATAAAACCCCTTGGAAAAAAAATAGTCTAAAACAAAATTCATCAGTGCTTTTTCAAAAAACATGCAGAAAATCAAGAGACCCAAGAAAAATGGTTACCCAACAATGGCCAACTTCACAAAATCTGAGATGCTTCATTTACACAGCTGTGCTTCCACCATTCTCTGATGGAAAAGCTGCAGAAGAGAAGTAACAATGCAAAAATAAAAATCAGTCATTAAAAACAACAGTGTGCAAGAATTGTCTGTTCCTTGAGAGGACTGAGAGATAAATTAATCTTAGCAAGCATTTAACAATCAAGGTGAGGTTGGATTTGTAAAGTTTGCACTCTAAACTAAGTGTATTTTGAAGATTCCCACCATGAACAGCCACCATAGTGTGTGTGTGTGTGTGTGTGTGTGTGTGTGTGCAAACATTAGCTATAACTTATAGTACAAGGCTATTGTATTTAATTACTTGGTTTGGGGATCTATACTGCAAGAGTACAACTAAGCCAGTCAGGTCTCTGAGAGTTATTTATAGCAGTGGTAACCTCTTTAGGGCAGCCATAAAAGAAATCAAGAAAAATCTCTTATTACTAAAGAATTTTTTATGGAAATTTTACCAATTACAATTACTCTGGGGAATGATGTTATTACAATTTCAGTCTCTGGGGTAAAATTTTATTTGTGTATATTTATTTGTAGTTAATGAGTGGAAATGTTGATGAAGTTCTGAAGCTCAGGCCACATGCCCCATAGTACCAATGAAAGACACTGTAATTGGCCCTCATTGTTAAAATAATTAATTAATTAATTAAATCAACAAAAATATAGCATAGAAATATAGTCCATGTACTGTACCCAAGAATAAAATTTTAAAAACTTGAATTATGTGAATAAAAAAATGATAATGAAGGCATTTTAACTCTATTATAATTTTATTAAAATATCTATTTAAATAACAAAAGTCAAATCTCAGATATGTGTCAATCAGGAAATATATTTATTGCTAAGAGCCTGAACTATTTTATATATTCTCTTCAGAAAATGACAATATAGAATTATTAGAAGTATCCCTAGTTAAAAAAAATAATTAAAATATTGTCTGTAATTAAATATCATATAGAAAAGAATTAGCTCCTGCCCATATGAACCCATTAGTTTGAATTGTTTATTTCATTCAATATATAATTTCACTATCAAAATTATGTTTCAATAATTCAAAGGTAATATTAAGTCGTTTTAGACAACTTTTTAAAAAGAATTTTATTATTCTAATTTTAGAATAATTTTAGCACTCTAAAATCACTTCCTTCTTTGACTTATTATTTTGTTACTAGTGGCCCAGTGCATGAAATTTGAGCACATTAATAGGGATTAATTAGAGGAAATATTTTAATACTGGAGGCTTGGTGCATGAAATTCGTGCACGGAGGGAGTGTGTCCCTCAGTCCAGCCTGCACCCTCTCCAATATGGGACTCCTCAAGGGATGTCCAGCAGCCTGTTTAGGCCCAATCCCCCCAACTTCCCTCCCTTGCAGGCCTGGTCCACCCCAACTGCCCTCCCATTAGACACAGTGAGAACAGGTCTGAACTAGCAGACAGACATCTCTCTGACAATCCAAGACTGCTGATTCCCAACCACCTGCCTGCCTGCCTGCCTGATCACTCCCTAATCACTTATTTACCAGCCTGATCAATGCCTAACTGCTCCCCTGCCAACCAGATTACTCTAACTGGTCTCCCCTACTGGCCTGGTCACCCCTATATGCCCTCTCCTGCCGACCTGGTCGCCCCTAACTATCCTCTCCTGCAAGCCTGGTCATCTCCAACTGCCCTCCCCTGGTGGTCCAGACACTCATAACTGCCCTCCCCTGTCAGCCTGGTTGTCCTCAACTGCCATTTAGTGCAGGCCTAGTCTGCCCCAACTGCCCTCCCCTGCAGGCCTGGCTCCCCACAACTGGCCTCCCCTGCTGGCCTGGTTGCCCCAACTGCTCTCCCCTGCTGGCCTGGTCACCACCAACTACCCTTCCCTGCAGGCCTGGTCTTTCTAAACTGCCTTACCCCGCAGACCTGGTTGTCCCCCCCCCAAAAAAACTGCTCTTCTCTGTAGGCCTGGTCTCCCATAACTGCCCTCCCCTGCAGTCCTGGTCACCCCTAACTGGCCTCCCCTGCAGACCTGCTCCCCCTCCATTGTGCTCTCTGCCAGACTGGTCCTCCTAACTGCCCTCCCCTGCCAGCCTTGTCCCTCCCAATTGCCCTGCCCTTCCACTCTGGTCCCCCAGAACTTCCTTCCTCTGCAAGCCTGGTCACCACAACTGCCCTCCCCTGCTGGTCTGGTCACTCTTAACTACCTTCCCCTTCCAGCCTGGTCATTACCAACTGCCCTCCCCTGCAGACCTGGTCCCCCACAACTGCCTTCCCCTGCAGGCCTGGTCACCCCCAACTGCCCTCCCCTGCAGGCCTGCCCCCCCATCCATTGTGCTACATGCCAGACTAGTCCTTCTAACTGCCCTCCCTGCCAGCCTGGTCCCTCCCAATTGCCCTGCCCTTAGAGTCTGATTCCCCAGAACTTCCCTCCCCTGCAGGCCTGGTCTGCCCCAACAGTTCTCCCATGCAAGCCTGGTCATCACCAACTGCCATTCAGTGCAGCCTGGTCTGCCCTAACTGCTCTCCCCTGCAGGCCTGATCACCCCCAACTGCCCTCCCTTGCAGGCCTACCCCTAGTCATTGTTCTCCCTTGCCAGCCTGGTTCTCCTAATTGCCCTCCCCTGCCAGCCTGGTCCCTCTCAATTGCCCTGCTTTTCCAGTCTGGTCCCCCAAAACTGCCCTGCCCTACAGGCCTGATGTGCCCCAACTGCCCTCCCCTATAAGCCTGGTCCTACTCAGTTGCCCTCTGCTGAAGGCCTGATCATCCACAACTGCCCTTCCCTGCCTGCCATCTTATGTCCACATGGGAGCAGCCATTTTTGACCACATGAGGGCAGCCATCTTGTGTGTTGGAGTTATGGTCAATTTGCATATTACTTTTTATTAGATAGGATTACTATCTAATAAAAAGTAATTACAGGCTCTTTCCCTATAATAGAAGTGTCAGCGATTAAAGAAAATTAATAAAATGTATATGAAAATCTTCCTCCTGTCAGAGTCTAAGGTGCTCCCTGGGACTCAGAGTCAAGTCCCCACCCAAAATCACCTCAAAATCACATGAGACCCAGACTCAGCCAGTCCCACCCCCTTTGAGCAATATCTAGACACAACTGGCCCCACCCTTGTCAAGCCCTGCCAGGCAGGGGGCACAGCCTCAGGTCCCTTGTCAAGCCCCACTATGTGTGGGGCACAGCCTCAGGTCCCCCACTCAGCACTGAGGTGGGGGGCCAACATGAGGTCCCTAGTCCAGGGCAAGCGGAGCAGCCTGAGGTCCCTTGGCCTAGCACTGAGGCAAGGGGTACAGTCTGATGTCTCCTGTCAAGCCCCACAAGATGGGGGGGAGCGCAGTCTCAGGACCCCTGCCCTGGCCCAGGGCCAGACAGCCTCAGGTCCCTGCTGATTGTTCATTAAAGCTCATTATGGGAATTCGGCTTCCGCTGTGGGTGCAGCCATCCTGTGTTATGGAAACTCCTGTGTCTGCTGTGGGTGCTGCAATTTTTGTGATGCTGTGACAGTCAATTTGCATATTCCATCTTTATTAGATAGGATTAGAAAAATGTATAGATAAGTGGAGAAAACCTAAGGAAAAGCTGTTTTAGATTTACATAAACAGATTATCTATAAAGTGTTTTTCAGATCTATAATTAAGTCATACTATTTAAGTAATGGCACGAAGTCTCAATACCAGAAATATGTCTGGAAATAGTTAAGAGCTAAAAACTAAGCAAACATGGTAAATAGGCAGGTTATATATATCCAACAAAGTTTATGTAATAAACCCTAAAAGGCACACTCACTTTGGTTTATGCATATTTCCAAAAAAGTAAAATTTGTGGTTTTCAGGATTGCAAATATTAAAGTAGTAACACAGGAAAGCACATTAAGAGGCAGAAAAATATTAGCATTAAAATGAAAATAGGTCGAGAATAGAAAAAAAAAATGGCGGCGGAACGGAGGGATTCGATCTGAATCTGCTCACAGGGTAGAGGGAGGGAGCAGCTGAGAGTCGCGCAGGGAGCATTTGTCGGCGACTAGGGGGACAGCTGTGCTCCAGGAGGAGATAGAGGACTGCTGGGCTGGCCTCCCTAGCCTGAGCGGCCCCTGTACTGCTGGGTTCTCTCCCTGAGCCAACTGCGCGAGGAGGCACGCGGAGGCGGACCACGACATCTTGAACGAGAGGAGCCGGAAAACATACAGCTGCCGTTCGCGGTACCGGCGGGACCTCTGGGGCTCCCGGAGCACCGGCGACCAGGTGGCGCGCAGAGCCCAGGGAGCTCTAAACTCCAGCAAGGAAAGGTCAGATTTCCCTGGGGGTACTTTGGGCGCGAAACTGAGGGGGCTGGCAGTCTGGGAGATCTGCACCTTGGAACTCAAAACCTGGAGATCTGCACCTGAAATAGAATCTGTGGCTGTTGAAGCTGGTGAACGTGGGAGAGGGCCCTTGGAGCTGGTGGCAGAGTTGATCCCTGGAGCGCAATCAGTTTGGACCTGACAGAGGGGGGAAGCACGGAAGATTTTGGGAGGGTTCTGGCTGCTAAAACAGCAGTCACCATTAGAGAGGCAGTATTGTTTAGTTCAGGATAAAGAGGACCAATAGACCCAGAAGTCAATCTAGAAACACTGCCACCCAGGGGCCAAATCACAAATTGACTCTTATGTGACAGGGAATTGATTATATCTTCTCTTCGACCTTGGGAATACAGTCTATTTTCATCTACACTTTAGTATCTTTTACTCTACCTCAACTTCACCTTTATACCACCACTCTCTGGCTAACCTTTCCCTATTTAGTGCCTTGTTTCCCTTACACTTTTCCCGCTTTAGATTTACCTAATTCTTTCCCCTTACCCCCTGGTAAAATTTCACCCCACTGATATATCTAATCTCTAACCACCTAATCCAAGTGCATATATACCTCTAGCTTCTCTGACTTCACTATCTTAAAGTGTTTTGAGCCCTGTCCTGTTGTTGTTGTTTACTTGACTGTTGATTATATTGATTTTTTAAGCAGGTTTATGAGATTGATTTGCTTATTCTGTTATTTTGGTTTGTCTTGTAGGGGGGGTTATTTTTATTTCTGGTGTTGTTTCTTGTTTTGTTGTCCTCATCTGCATTGTTTTTGAGATAGATTTTTGCTTCTGTGTTCCCTCACCTCTCTTGATATTAGTAGTTGTATGTAATTTGTATCAATCTCCAAGTACTTGTTGCAGGTTTTGGTTCGGATTAGGGGCTATCCTATAGGAGTTTTCACCCCACATTTATAATTTACTCCTTTTATTTCTTTTTTTCTTCTCCCCCTTTTCCCATTATCATTTTGGCATTCCTGTCTTTCTTTTTTGTGAGTGTATTGTTTGGGGGGGTCTCTTTCTTTTTTGTGTGAGTGTGGGTGTGTGAGTGTCTGTGTGGGTCTGGGGGAGGTTCTCTTTCTTTTTTCCCACCTATCACCAAATTTGCCTTTCTCTGGCGGTCACCTTTATTTGGAATTACAATTACTTTGACTACATTCCGGTTCAGTGCCTGGTGCATTGCACCTGGTTGTGTTGTATTTTGTGCCTTTAAATCAACACAGGAGAGTGGGAACTACATAACCACATACACAGAGAAGAGAGACCATGGGAAGACAAAGAAATAGCCCACATATGAAAGAAAAGCAAGGCTCGCCAGAAAAGGAGGTAAACGAAATGGAAGTTAACAACCTGTCAGAGAAAGAATTCAGAGAAATGGTCATAAGGTGGCTGAAAAGAATGGAAGACAAATTTGATAATATGAGTAAGACCCAAGAGGAAATGAGGAAGACCCAGGAAGAAATGATGAAGAGCCATGAAGAAATGAAGAGAAGCCACGAAGAAATGAAGAGGAGCCAAGAAGAAATGAAAAATGACATTGCTGAAGTAAAGAACTCAATAGAAAGTATTAAGAGTAGACTAGAAGAAGCAGAGGATCGCATCAGTGAGCTAGAAGACCAGGTAGGAAAAAATAACCAAGTAGAGCACCTTCTAGAAAAAAAAATTAAAAAGCAGGAGGAGAGCCTAAGAGAACTATGGGACAACATGAAACAAAACAACATCCGTATAATTGGGCTTCCAGAAGGACAGGAAACTGAGCAAGGAATAGAAAACCTGTTGGAAGAAATAATGACAGAAAACTTTCCTGGTATAGGAAAGGAAAAACCCACACAAATCCAAGAAGCTCACAGAGTCCCAAGCAAAATAAACCCCAAAAGACCTACGCCAAGGCACATTATAATTAAATTGGCAAACACCAATGACAAAGTAAGAATCTTAAAAGCTGCCAGAGAGAGACAGAAAGACACCTACAAAGGAACACCCATCAGACTAACAAGTGATCTCTCAACAGAAACTTATCAGGCCAGAAGGCAGTGGAATGAAATCTACAAAGTCATGCAAAGGAAGGGTCTGAATCCTAGAATACTGTACCCAGCAAGGCTCTCAATCAAAATTGAAGGTCAAATCAGGAGCTTCACAGATAAAAAAGGACTAAGGGAATTCGTCACCACCAAACCAGCAATGCAAGAAATGCTAAAGGATCTGCTGTAAAAAGAAATAGGAAGCGAAGAAGGAACACAGGGGCAAAGAACAAAAATGGCAACATATAAGCACCTATCAATAATAACTTTAAATGTAAACGGTTTAAATGCTCCAATCAAAAGACATAGGGTATTAGACTGGATAAGAAAACACAACCCATGTATCTGCTGTCTACAAGAAACCCACCTCCGAAAAAAAGATGCACACAGACTGAGGATGAAAGGTTGGAAAAAAGTTATTCAGGCGAATGGAAATGAAAAAAAAGCTGGGGTAGCCATACTTATATCTGACAAATTAGATCTCAAAGTGAAGGACATAACAAGAGATAAAGAAGGCCACTTCATAATACTAAAGGGAGCAATTCAACAAGAAGAAATAACTCTTGTAAACATATACGCACCCAATACAGGAGCACCCAAATATATACAAAAACTCCTAGAGGACATCAAGGGAGAGATAGACAGCAATACAATCATAGTAGGAGACTTTAATACCCCATTATCACCATTGGACAGATCCTCTAAACAAAAAATCAGTAAAGAAACATCAATTCTCAATGACTCACTGGACCAGATGGAATTAATTGACATCTTCAGATCATTTCACCCCAAAGCCACAGAATATACATTCTTTTCAAGTGCCCATGGGTCATTCTCAAAGATAGACCATGTATTGGGTCATAGGCAAAGTCTCTCCAAATTCAAGAAGATAGAAATCATATCAAGTATATTCTCAGATCACAGTGGCATAAAGCTGGAAATCAACTACAATAGAAACAATCCAAAGAAATCGAACACATGGAGACTGAACAGCATGCTATTAAACTATGACTGGGTTACTAGAGAGATTAAGGAAGAGATAGAAAACATCATGGAAACAAATGACAATGATAGCACAACAATCCAAAATCTATGGGACACAGTGAAAGCAGTTCTGAGAGGGAAGTTCATAGCTCTACAATCCTACTACAAAAAACTAGGAACAGCAGCAATAAATTATCTAACCCAACAACTCAAAGAGTTAGAAAGAAAGCAACAAGAAAAGCCTAGTGTAAGCAGAAGGAAGGAAATAATAAAGATCAGAGCAGAAATAAATGACATAGAGACCAAAGAAACAATACAGAAGATCAACGAAACCAAGAGCTGGTTCTTTGAAAGGATAAACAAGATTGATGAACCTCTAGCCAGACTCACCAAGAAGCAAAGAGAGAGGACCCTAATAAATAAAATCAGAAATGAAAGAGGTGAAATAACAACAGACCCCATTGAAATACAAAGGATTGTTAAAAAATACTATGAACAACTCTACTCCAACAAACTGGACAACCTGGAGGAAATGGATATGTTTCTAGAAAAATATAACCTCCCAAAACTCAATCAAGAAGAATCTAAACAACTCAATAGACCAATAACTGTAGAAGAAATTGAAGCAGTCATCATAAAGCTTCCAGCAAACAAAAGCCCAGGGCCAGACGGCTTCACAGGGGAGTTTTACCGAACATTCAAGGAAGAACTAAAACCTATACTCCTTAGACTATTCCAGAAAATTCAAGAGGATGGAACACTTCCAAACTCCTTCTATGAAGCTAGCATCACCCTAATACCAAAACCAGATAAAGACGACACAATGAAAGAGAATTACAGGCCAATATCCCTCATGAATATAGATGCCAAAATCCTCAATAAAATTCTAGCAAATCGGATCCAGCAGTACATCAGAAAGATCATACACCACGACCAAGTAGGATTTATCCCAGGAATGCAAGGATGGTACAATATCCGCAAATCAATAAATGTGATACATCACATAAACAAATTGAGAGATAAAAATCACATAGTCATATCAATTGATGCAGAAAAAGCATTTGACAAAATCCAACATCCTTTCTTAATAAAAACTCTCAATAAGGTAGGAATAGAAGGATCATACCTCAACATAATAAAAGCCATATATGATAAACCCACAGCATACATCATACTCAATGGGCAAAAACTACAACCATTTCCCCTAAGAACAGGAACAAGACAGGGTTGCCCACTTTCACCACTCCTGTTCAACATAGTACTGGAAGTATTAGCCATTGCAATCAGACAAGAAGAAGAAATAAAAGGCATCCAAATTGGAAAAGAAGAAGTTAAGCTATCCTTATTTGCAGATGACATGATATTGTACATAAAAAACCCGAAAGACTCCATAAAAAAGTTAGTAGATTTAATAAATGAGTTCAGCAATGTAGCAGGCTACAAAATTAATGCCAAGAAATCTATGGCATTTCTATACACTAATAGTGAACCTACAGAAAGAGAGACTAAAAAAGCAATCCCATTTACCATCACACCAAAAAAATTAAGATACCTAGGAATAAACTTAACTAAGGAGGTAAAAGATCTATTTGTGGAAAACTACAGGACACTGAAAAAAGAGATAGAGGAAGATGTAAACAGGTGGAAGAACATTCCATGTTCGTGGATTGGGAGAATCAACATAATTAAAATGTCCATACTACCCAAAGCAATCTATAAATTTAATGCACTCCCCATTAAAATACCAATGGCATATTTCACAGACCTAGAAAGAACTCTCCAAAAATTCATCTGGAACAAAAAAAGGCCCCGAATAGCCACAGCAATCCTGAGAAAGAAGCACAAAGTCGGTGGGATTTCCATACCAGATTTCAAGCTGTATTACAAGGCTACTGTTCTTAAAACAGCCTGGTACTGGCACAAGAACAGACATATAGATCAATGGAATAGAATAGAGAATCCGGATATCAACCCAAACCACTATGCTCAATTAATATTTGACAAAGGAGGCAGGAACATAAAATGGAGTCAAGACAGTCTCTTCAATAAATGGTGTTGGGAAAATTGGACAGATACATGCAAAAAAATGAAACTAGAGCACCAACTTACACCATACACAAAAATAAACTCAAAATGGATACAGGACTTAAACGTAAGACAGGAAACCATAAAAATATTAGAGGAATCTACAGGAAGAAAAATCTCAGACATATGCCAAAAGAACTTCTTTGATGATACTGCTCCGAGGACAATGGAAGCTAAAGAGAAAATAAACAAATGGGACTACATCAAAATCAAAAGCTTTTGCACAGCTAAAGAAACCATCAACAAAACAACAAGAAAACCCACTGTATGGGAGAACATATTTGCAAATGTTATTAGTGATAAAGGTTTAATCTCAAGCATCTACAGGCAACTCACCCAACTCAATAAAAGGAGGACAAATGATCCAATAAAAAAATGGGCAACAGACCTAAATAGAATCTTCACGAAAGAAGACAAAAGGAAGGCCCAGAGACACATGAAAACTTGCTCAAAGTCACTAATTATCCGAGAGATGCAAATCAAAACGACTATGCGGTACCATCTCACACCTATCAGAATGGCTTACATCAACAAATCAACAAACGACAAGTGCTGGCGAGGATGCGGAGAAAAAGGAACTCTAGTGCACTGCTGGTGGGATTGTAGACTAGTACAGCCACTGTGGAGAACAGTATGGAGATTCCTCAAAAAACTAAAAATGGAGCTCCCATTCGACCCAGTGATCCCACTTCTAGGAATATACCCCAAGAAATTAGAAAGGCGAATTAGAAAGGATATATGTACCCCTATGTTCATAGCAGCACAATTTACCATAGCTAAGATTTGGAAACAGCCGAAGTGCCCATCAGCAGATGAGTGGATCAAAAAACTATGGTACATTTACACAATGGAATACTACGCCGCGGAAAAAAAGAAGGAGCTCCTACCATTTGTAACAACATGGATGGATTTGGAGAGCATTATGCTAAGTGAAATTAGCCAGGCAGAGAAAGACAAATATCACATGATCTCACTCATTTGAGGAATACAATCAATGACATAGACTGATGAACAAGAATGGATCCAGAGACTGAGAAAAGTCCATCAGAATGTCAAACCTCAGGAGAACAACTCCAAGACCATGTGGGTTCCTGCGACGGTGAGGAACTGATGGATCTGTTCCAGTCACGAGGACGGTCCAGAGATGGGGGACACTGACGACACCTTGCCATGCTGGCAGTCAGCAGCTGTGCATGTCTGCAGGCAGCCCAGGACCAAACCAGAGAGGATGGATCTTGCATTGACACGATATGTCCACCATCTGGATACCATTGCTGACTTATACACACAATGAATTATTTGACACTGAAACTTGGACTCAGAAAAGTTGGACATTTAAACCGAGACTGAAACACTTTTTGTTCTTATACATTTATTTCTAGTATGCAGAGGCAAGATATTTTTGAAGAAAAGAAACAGGGGAGAGTGATTGATATAGAGGCAGGATGGCCTTGAACAGGCTGTCAAGCTACAGGGGGAGGCTTGGGTGGATGGGAGGCAGATGCGGGGGGAGATCAAGGGAAGGACTTGTATGCATGCATATGAACATAACCAATGAATGAAAGACACTGGGGCGGGGAGGGGGGGAAGCTGGGAATATGTGCTGGGGGGTGGGGGAGGCTGGGGGGAGGATAAGGGGGAGGGGGAAAGGAAAACATGTACTACTATTATACGGCAAAAAATCAATAAAAAATAATTAAAAAAAAAAAAATAAAAAATAAAATGAAAATAGGTCAATACACATAGGTCAATATGTTCAAAAGTATCAGCATCACAAAGAATTACCGCAGGACCCAGTTATTTTACTCCTTGATATGTGCCCAAAAACTTGTACATGAATGTTCATAGCAGAATATCCATGAATGCTAAAAAGTATAAACAACACAGATGATCTGTTGAATAGATAAATAAAATTTTCTACATTTACTAGAGCAGTGGTTGGCAAACTCATTAGACAACAGAGCGGCAAACTGTGGTTTGTAAGCCGCATGTGGCTCGCGAGCCACATTTTGCTGACCACTGCATGAGAGGCCTGGTGCATGAAAATTCATGCACTGGGGATGTGTATCTCAGCCTGACCTTCACCCTCTCACAGCCTAGGACCCCTTGGGGGATGTCTGACTGATGGCTTAGGCTCTCGGGGTCTTTAGCACTGCCATGGAGCAGGAGAGACTCCTGCCACTGCCACTGCGCTAGCCAGCCTTGAGCCGACTTCTGACTGAGTAGTGCTCCCCCTGTGGAAGCATACTGACCACCAGGTTGCAGCTCCTGCATTGAGTATATGCCACATTGGTGGTCAGTGTGTGTCATAGCAACCAGTCGTTCTGCTGTCAGGATCCATTTGCATATTATTTTTTTATTATATAAGATACCATGAAACATTATTTGTGAATGACAAAGAACAAGTACTGATTCATGTAACCATACAGATAAACCATGAAAGCTGTATTGAAACAATGGAGTCATTAAACAATCCAAAAAAGACTATTTCCTGACTTTTTTTATATGAAACGTCCAGAACAGGCAAAGCTAAAGAGACAGAAAGTACTAGGTTGGTGGTTGCTAAGGAAGGATGAGAGTGGTTAGGGCATATGGGGAGAAAGGGTCACTGCTGAAGCGTTTTTACTAGGTTTCTTTGGAAAGGGATGAAAATATTCTAGAATTTTTATGGGTGCACAACTATGATTTACTGAAAATCATTAGGTTATGCGCTTTGATGGGTAAATTGTATGAGAGGTAAACTACATATCAATAAAGCTGTTGCAAAGTAAGTAAATAAAAAGATCCCATCACAAACAGCAAAAGTGGTCACTCTTAAGCTATCTGTGTTCATGGTATAATATAGTCCCCCAACACCAAAGAATTATTTTTCATATTTTTATACCAATGCCTCTGTTCAAGTGAATTATAATTATTCTTTATTGTACAATTTTTCTGCAATATCTTAGTCTCTTTAAGTTAGTTAAAAGGAAAAAAATCTACAAATTATAAATAGTATATTAATAACTCAAATATAACCTGGTCCCAAGAAATATAACAAAATACATTATTAATAATCATGTACCCCTCAAATAGTAAAAAATAGAAAGAAAGAAAAAATGTTTGATGAAGTATCATGTATATTTTTTCAAATTTTGGTAAAAAATTTAAATTTGCCTCTCTAGTCTCTTTACTGAAGAGAATGCCAAATATCTCCAGACATAATAAAAAGATTGAACTAATATCAAATTCTGTTTGAAACACTCCAGTCATTTGGAACCAATATATGTTGTCATCCCATTCTACTCTATCTTCATTTCTGTCCGCCCTCAATTACTGTTAGTAAATGAGACAGTGTTTAGGAAAACTGGCCATAGCAATTTCACACATAGTAAATAAGGTACTTAATGTAAATAAAGATCCTGGTAAGCTCTATCACTGAAATGTATAACTCAGTTTTTCTGCGTCTGTCTTTCAACTGACTAATGTAACAGTTGATATAGCTACTCTGTATTATTAATATGCATATTGAGTATGGCTCTTCTTTTTCATATTCAAGAGTTAGAGTATTAGAAGTAATTTACATTATTTAGAGAATAGTAAGAAGAGATATATATTTCAAAACTGAGTGTAGATGCACACATCCATGGGGAATTACAGCTTTAAACAACACATGCTCATCTATGCATAAACACTTTAAAAAGTTAGGATCTTGTTATCAGGCACTATTTTAGATTCTAAGGATGAAACTTGTTTGGACAAAAAAAATAAAAATTCCTCCTAGAAGTCAGGTGACTTTCATTCTAATGGGTATAAAATGACATTAAAAACATAAATACACAATACAAAATCTTTTAGGGCTATGAATAAGACATGAAGGCAGGAAACAGTATGAGGAACAATGAAATGTGTATGAGTGTTAATGCAGACAGGGTGGACAGGAGAGGACATGGTGATGAAGGGCCTTATAGCTGTAAGATGTTACATTTTGTTCTATGTATGATGAGAGAAGCCTTTGAAGAGCTTTTAGAAAAGAGCTACGGTAATTCAAACTAAGTCTTATTTTCAAAAGATCATCCTGGCTACTTTGTGAAGAATGGGTTCTAGGACAATACATGTAGGTAAAAACCAATTAGATGAAGATCTGGGCAAAATTAAGGGTAGCAAATTAAAATTTAGAGGTGGATTTGGCCAGAAAAGTCAAGCATAGTATGTATTTTCAAGGCTAATTTAACATGATTTGTTGGTGAATAGATAGGTCTTTTTTTCTCCCATGAATACTGAGTAATATTAGTTAATGAAATGGGAAAAGAAAGTAAGAGTAGATTCAAAGAACAGGGTTAATCAATAATTCTGACTAACCAATCCTATATAATAAAAAGGCTAATATGCAAATTGAGCGAACGACAGAATGACCAGTCACTATTATACACACTGACCTCCAGAGGGGAGATGCTCAATACAGGAGCTGCTCCGTGGTTGTCAGTACACTCCCACAGGGGAAGCAGCCCTTGGCCAGAAGCCAGGCTCATGGCTGGCAAGCACAGTGAATTGGCAGGAGCCTCTTCAGCAATAAGGATGTCCAACTGTTGGCTTAGGCCTGTTCCCTGTGGGGTCATCCCCTGAGGGCTCCCGGACTGCCAGAGGGCGCAGGCTGGGTGAGGGACTCCCTTTCCCCCCAAGGGTATGAATTTCATGCACTAGTCCTCTAGTATTTAAGTAAAAATGTTAAGCAGGTATTTGGATATATATCTGGGATTCAGAGGAAATTATAAGGCTAAAGATACACTTTCAGAAGGCATCCCTTCAGGGTTAATTTGTTGGAATACAATCTAAGTTGTTATAACAAAAAAAAACACCACAAAAAGAATATATAGTTACTTAAATAAGATAGACATTTATTTATCTTTCATATAAAAATCTAATAGCAAAAATATATTCATCTAATCCTTGGAATTATTGTTATTTCTAACTAGGCTAGTTGTTTTGACTCATGAACCCTAGATTTCACTTTTACTATGATAAAGAAGTAAAGTCTTTCCCTTATTTGACCAATAAAACACCTCTTTGCTTTTAGACAAAATCTACTTTGACATATTCAATCCCATCACCTAATTTGGTATCCTATTGTCATAGCCCTCAGGTATCTAGACTATGTGTCTAAGAATGCCAGGCATTAAGCTAGACTCTGAATCCATAATATTAAATAAAAGAGATTTGGTCCTTGTTCTTAGAATAAAATCTACAGAATAGACAGAAGAAAAAGTAGTTAACATATAAAGTGATGCAGGTGGACAGGGGAAGTATAGTATCCAAAAAAGGTACTTAGGAGGGAAATATCCTTAGACTTAACTACCAGATTTTGAGAAATAATCCCCTAACTGCTGAATTATAAAATATTCTGTTTTATAAACTTAAGACCTTCCTTTATATTCTATATCTAGCATTTTCTATTACACACCGTAAAATGACACTTCACTTTGCCCAAGTGAGGTTCCATTTTTTTTCTTAGAAAAAAAATTACAATGTATTATATTGGAGCTTTGATCATTTTTAAGGCAAAAGGTTATATTATAAGGGGACTACAAATCTATTTGCGTAGTATGCAATGTCTGTAGATTGAAGAAATACTGTATTTCATCTAGATGTTAGGCTACTAGTATAATGCAGCTTCCATCTGGTTGGTTGGAACCTCTGTGTTACTGTTTACTGAATATTTTAAATATCACCTCTCTGCTTATACATTGTACTTACAAATCTATATGAATCTATCTATATAAAAGCCTAAGCAACCATTGCAACCCTAATGGATGACCAAACAGGCTGCATGGGGCGACCAGGCTGGCAGAGGGATTAGTGAGAGGTGACCAACCAACCGAGCAGTAGGCTGTGTGGGGCAGCCAGGCCAGCAGAGGGGTTAGTGAGGGGCAACCAAATGACTGAACAGCAGGCTGCATGGGACAACCAGGCTGGCAGTGGGAGGCAGTAAGGGGTGATTAGGCAGGCAGGCAGGTGAGCAGTTAGTAGCCAACAGTCTAGGATTGTGAAAGGGATATCCAACTGCTGGTTTAGGCTCAATCCCCAGGATCAGGCCTAAACCAGCAGTCAGACATCCCCCAAGGGACCTTGGATTGGAGAGGGTGCAGGGGCTGACCTAAAGAGACCCTCTCCCACCTCCATGCATGAATTTTGTGCACCAGGCCTCTAATACAATTTTATCATATGCAAAGTCATATAAAACATTAATAAATTCACAGTAGCCTCTGTGTTTGCTCAATAAAAGGAAGTACTGATTCTGCAGTTTACACTCTTGGTCTCAGTTTAGAGTCTATTTTCCCCTGACAGCTAAAGAGAATATTTTAAAAACTAAATCCAGATCATGCATTCTGTTCAGAAAACTCCACTATCATCTCACTCATGGTCTACAAGTTCCCATATGATGGGCTCTCACTCCTGTGTTCCTCATCACCTTTCAGTCCCCCTTGTTCACAAGGTTCAGTCACACTGGATATGGTGATGTCCTCAAACCAAGCAAGTTCTAGACTTGGAAGCTTTAGCAAAATTCCACAATAAGGCCTCTACAGTCACTGTTCTCTCCCTGGAATGATTTAGTTATTTCTCCCATATGCACTCATCATCTTCTCATTATGCCCGTGAACACTGTTTGAAACCCAATCAGACCCTTTTTAAAGGTTTGTGCATCCATCCACAGCTGCTGCTAATGTTGGCAAGATGAGGACACATAGCTGCCCTTCCTTTATCCAGATCAGTGACCTAAGCCAAATGGAGGTGCCCTTTGTGCAGGCCATGTTGTACTGCTTTGGCCAGAAATCAGCTGAAACATGCTACAAAAGGCCAGACCTTTCCTACGGTGGTATAACGTCTGTTCCCCGGTTTCCTGTGGTCTACCTGAAAGTCACCATCTGAGGTCACATTCTTGCTGAACTTTTGACCCATTTCCATTCTTCTTGCCTTGCTTCCCTTCTCCTGACTTCACCTCTCTCTCCCTCTAATAAATCTTTGAACAAAAATCTCCATCCTATATTGTTCCTCTGAGGAGACAACTTAAGACAGAAGCCTTCCCTCACCACCACACACCCAGGCACTCCTTACCTTGTTTTACTTCTTTAACATAGCCTCTATCATCACAATGCACAATATATTTTTGCAATTTCTTTATATTTATTGCCAATATCTTCCAATAACATGTAAACCCCATGAGGGTAGGGGTTTAGCCTACAAAACTATCTGGCTTTTTGCAGTTAATAAATATGCATTGCTAAATGCATAAATAAATGGAATAGCACAATGAAATTTTTATCATGTTTTTAAAAGGTGTTCCTGTTTTAAAAAACATTCAGAAACAATAGCCTGGATTAATTTAATCTGCAATAAAGAATGATTCTGTTAGGGATCATGTGTTTTGTGTGCTTTCAACCTATCTCACTCCTGGGATACTGATTATTAATAAAATATATTTTAATTAACTGATTAGTTCACTAAAGCATTCTTCTCTTCTCAAGCCTTGCAGACTTTAAATTCAAAATCTTTCATCTTATTGCAGTCTGATAATCAAATTTCCCTCTAGATTTCTTAATTAGCCTTTTTTAAAATAAGACTTTGTTTTTTCAATCTCCAATATTTTGCACCCAGATCTTAGAAGTTCATTTTGAAAATATCTAAATGAAAATGTAGGTATTTTAATGATAGAAATCATTAAATAATGAATACTGAGAGAGAACAGAATTTGCCACCCCAAATTATGCCTTTTTGAGATATAATTTAAGCTGGTTTTTACTAAGAAACAAAAGCCTCAAGAAAAAAAAACATTTTATTTTCTCCTACCTACCTGAAAGAAATTTATAGACAGGACCTGCTCCAGAAAGGGAGTTATTACAGGTAACTGTAATAGTTTAATATAAACTAGTGTGATAGACAAGGAGGAACCTCGAAAGACCCATTTTTATCTCTGTCCCGTTGTTAAAGATGGCCCTGTAAACATGGTTTGCCAAACATTTGCTTTTCTATCTGGATGTGAATGGCCTTCTTGCCTTTTGAAGTCCCAAACTGTAGCCCCCTCCTTTCTCCTTAGCTCCAAAATAAAATATAAGCCTCCACTGCCAATGTGTTCTCATATTCTTATGGAACTCCCATGTACATGTGTTCAATGTGGTTATTCTCTCTTGTTAATCAGTCTCATGTTAATTTCATTGTTTGTCTAGCTGATAATTAGAAAGGTAGGAAAAAATATTTTTCCTTCCCCACAATATCTTATAACTGTTGAATGGTCAAAGTATCACTCAGATTCAGTCAGAGATAGAAGGATTCTAGAGGAGTTTCTTAAAAAATGATTTTTAAGTAAGATGATAGCTGTTTCACTAGACAGATCCTATTTTGCTATAAAGTCAGCAAAGGTACAGAGCTTGCCTCTGAGCTCCTTCATTAGGGAAAGACTGCAGCCAGATATGACACATCAGAAATATTCAGATATCCAACTGTGGAGACTTTGGCTGACTTTACGCCCTTCCGTTCACAAGCTCTCCAATAGAACTCAGCTTTGATGAGTGCTTCCAGAAAACTGTCTACTTTGTCTACTACTCTCTACAAAAAATGACTAGGATAATTTGACTGCTACAGATATAAAAAGTCAGAAAGGATTTGAGGTTGCAAGCCAACTCCACAGAGGTCTTTTCATTAAGCAATAAAGAAAGTTTGATTTAATTTTTTCATAAAAAGGCCTTTGTGGTCATGAAAGCCTGTTATCTGCTCCATTCGAAATAAAGATATCGTCCGGAGAGAATATTAAGCAGAGTCAAATAAAGGCCTTGCAAAGATACTTCATTCTAATTTGGAAATACATAATGAATGTACTTCTTTGCATTAGCACTTAATGCCAGAGTTTTTATGGCTTATGATGTAACTTTTGTTTCTTTTTATTCAACTGAAAAAGGTCAATGTGACTAATAATTAGAATTATAACTCTGAGAGAAGAAGACTGTAATTAAACTATTTTTCAACAAATAATAAAGTGTCAGATAAAAGAAGGTGAATCCTTGTTGTGAGCAAAACTAGTTTACATATAGACAGGAAAGTAATTCTTTCATGCAGATGCATATTTAGGTGACCTTCCAATAATCTAACTCATATAATAAATATTTACAAAAAGCTCTACCTAGATATTCAAATAAAGAAATAGTTCTCATAGAAGTGTTGTTTTGCCTTCAAGGTTGTATTTGGCAATGCTGGAAACTTTTAGGGTTCTATAATTAGAGGTGTACCACTGTCATCTAGCGGGCGAAAGCCCAGAGAGGCTGCTAACATCTGACAATGCACAGGATAGTGCCCCACAATAAAGCATTGTCTGGATGCAAGCCTCAATAGTGCTGACTGTGAAAAACTCTGAACTAATGCCATAAATCTTTCTTGCTTCTAAAATTAATGAGCATTAAAGTAGTCCAGTTATTAGAGCACAGTGAGAGACATTTTATAACTGTTGTAGATTAAATGTTAAAAAGTGGGGGAGGGGGGCTGTTATAATTTTTAAAACCAGTACTCTGTGATAACATTGGGATTCACAGATGTCACATCATTGTCCTTTGGGGCTGTGTTTATTAAGGCTGCCATAATGACATGTCACTGACTAGGTGGTTTAAACAACAGAAATGTATTTTCTCACAGTTCTTTAAAGACATGTTGAATAGATAAATGAGTAAGTGCTTTTCATTTCTAGGCATTCTCTGGACACCAGACTTGGACTTTATAATTTACCAGTCCATCTAGGGATCTGACATATTTCGCTTATTCTTTTTTTGACATATGCTTATATTATTTATTACTTGTGTGTGGCTGTGAACTTATGCTTGCATCTCTTCTTTCCCTATCTCACCACTAATCACTCATCTCTACCTACATTCTAAATTTTCATGAGAGGATCTATGTCTTAGTCATTTACTTTTAACTCAACAGAATATCATACATTAACACAAATTATTTTCATTTATTACCAGAAAAGTATTCATTTTTAATAGTAAATGTTTCTTTAATTGTTCAAAATAAGTTATCTTTGTATTTTCAACAAGAGTGAAATATCCTTGATTGTAGATACAATGTCTTATCCTTTTCTATGTCCTCAAGACTTTGTATTATTTGGGGCATATAAATGGCACATTAAGAAATATTTTCCAAATCATTAACTTTTATGTCCCAGGTGTATAAATTATTCTTGAAAAATAGTTTAAACACTGAGGATTTTGACTTATTTGGCATCTGGATTTGTCTGACAGATGATTTAAAGTCTTATAATTATAAAATATGACTGTTTATTGAGACAGATGTACATATGGTGCACTGTTTGAAATTGAATAAAAAGTGCCCGTGTCTAACATCTGTGTTGAAGGCATTCATCACAGCAGGTCTCTCAGAAATTATTTTATACTTTCCTTGATTCTACTAGAAATAGTCTTTCACCATGCCTATTCTATAAAAGTTTATTATTTTCTTAGACATATCTTTACAGATTTGGTTTCATGTCACAAAACTCTGTGTCCTTTATAGCCTTATGAAGTTAAGTTATATATTGTGTTAGGATGCAGACTAAGCTGCTCTAAGAGACTCTAACCTAGACAGTTTTTCTTATAAGTTTATTTCTCTCGTATTTAATAGTCCAGAAGTGACCAGTCCAGGCTGGTTGGGTGGCTCTGCTTTTTTAGATCATTTAGGAACCTAGTTCCACTCCTCCTATAGCTTCCTCATACCTTAGGTTGTTGTGTTTGTCTACTTTGTTAAAGATGAATCAGCCTTTGTCCACAATCTAAATAAAATGATTAAGAAAAGAAATTCCAAAGCAAACATCTTTGTTTTGAAGGAGACAACTAAGAAGTTACTCTAATAACTCCCTTGACCATCCTATTGGCCAAACTTAGACACAATGCCAAGAACACTAGATGTAAATCTGTAAGCTCAGTGAGGAAGTGCCAGCCAAAACCCCCAAAATTCTATTATTTAAAAAAATGTAGAGAACAGATATGGTCCAACACTGACCCAGTATGCTCCTCTAGCCACCTTCCTAGAGTCACTTCTTCCCACTTTCAGACCACATCCTTTCCTTCCCTAAATGAGGCAACCAAAATTCTATTAAGTTATTCAATCCATATAAAAATTGAGGCTAAACTGTTGTCAAGTTTGAACTTTGCACTTTGCAATTGGTAACTCATAAACAAACACAAAAGTTACATATGTCTCTGAAACTCAATGTACAATGGTGAAGTTGGAATAGAATAACTACCATAAGTTCCTATTTAATACAATAGTTAGAATAGGAGCAGTCAATGCCCTATCGAAATGACAAAAAATATGGTATGTAATAAGTTTCAGATACTTTTCTAGTACTAGAATCAATTTCTCAGCTCAACTTTTCTCCTGATCTCTTTGAGAAACTTCTGGTCTGTTTTCAAGTTATCTGGTTTTCCTCTCTGGAGTAGGATTGGATATTTTTCTGTCCTTATCCTTCCTTTTCCACAACCTAAATAGGCATTGAGAATACACTCTTCATAAACACTGTTTTAGGGATAATAACAGGCTCTTGCAGTTCAGACTTGTGTCTTCTTTGGCAATAGAGATTCCTCAAAAATGTAATAAACTTCTAGTCTTCACTCCCAATAAAAGCTACATGAAAGTCATCACATTCAGATTTATTTTATTAATAGTTCTTAAGTCTCTGAGATATTTTATTACTTACTGCATCTGTGCTTGAATCCTCCCTCTTACTGTCAACTTAATTCTAGCTAGTTTAAGGTTTTCTAAAAATATAGATTTCAAGTAAGAAGTTAATATGTCTTTTGTCCCTGAGATGCTCTCACTGTTTCACTTAAAAATATTTTTGGAAGAACTGAAAGAAAAACTCTAAAGGACAAACACAGCTTCTGCTATTTGGAGCGCAAAAGAGGTTGACTTGTCTGGCTATGGGAGCAGGGGGAATGCCACAGATAGAAATTCTCTCCATTAAGTTGTCTCTTTGCCTCAGTACCTACTTGCAAACCAATTTATGTTATACTGTCAACTAGGAGGATGTCCACTTCTACATGGACAGGAGGCAGAGAAAAGAGAAAGTTCAGAGTAAGTGACTTTATCTTCAATGTAATGACTCTGAAGATGTACATATTACCTATGCTTACATCCATCCTGTTAGACCCAGAGTTAATCGCATGGCCACATACAACTGCTATGAAGGATGAGGAATGAAGTCTGTAGTGAGGCATCCCAACTCGTTGTAAGCTAAACAAATTCAGTTCTATTATATATTTTTTAAAAAGAAGAAGAATGAAGGAAAGAGGAAAGAAGGAAGGAGAGGGATTATTGAGGACACTTAGCAAAATCAAATATTAATTTATAAAGGAAGTTTCATTGTACTCAATTTCAAAGAAGTTTATTATCTATTACTAAGGGCTGATTTTACTTATTCCCTTGAAATGTCATAAAAAGTATAATTAAGTACAAAATTCTTAAAATTTGGAGTAAATGCCTCTATTAGAGCATATTTCTACTAATTCTTAAATATATCTATTTTGTTAGGAATACAGTAGCTATTAACTGATTTTGACTTTTTCCCATAAGCAATTTATTTGGGTCACTGCACTTTTTATATTGCTCTTTAATATATTCTCTACAGAATTTTCAATTGTCTGTGAAAATGATTTAACAGTAGGCTCTCCTGCTGTTCAACTCAGTCATTCATGACTTCACCAGATGGTTTTGCTTTTGGGGCCAATGTTTTGTTGTTGTTGTTGTTGTTGTTGTTGTTGTGTGTTTTTTCATATTGTTTCCCCTCACCTAGATTTAGCTAAGATCCAATATGTGACACCTATTTTTAATTTTATGACTAAAATGTAAAGTACTATGAGTATTACATATTTAAAGCCAGAGACTAGAATACTTTCTATTACTTGTGAGCAAGGTAATTTTAAAGTCTACCTATTTTCCTCAATTACTTTCCACATGTACAACCTTCTTTACTCTTGTTCTCTAATAATTCAGGTGACATTCATGTTTATCACCTCATACAACCATCCCTTCAGTTATCCTATTACTTTTATGAATTTGCTTTATTTAACAAGTTTATTTCCTAAGTCTGGCTGAGAAAAGCTGGTATGATTCTAATTATTTCTAGTCTACATAAATAGTACATAATAAGATACAGTCAAATAAAGAAAAACAGAGAGATTAAACTGCATGAAAATTTCTCCCATGTTTTAATTCAGTTATGACTATCTGTTAGATAAAACATTATGAAACTTTAACTCTTTCATTGATCATATGACATTTCCTTGCTAAATTATTAATTTCTTTTATTGGCAAAACTTTTAAAGATCTTCAACCATGCCAGCTTATAAAAGTGGTTACCCTAAAGCCATTTGCTCACTAGTGATCTCTAAAAAATGAGGTTCAGTTATGTATCTAAAAGATTTTTCTAATATAGAGAACAAGTTTGAAACTTGGTAAAATCATATTTTCAATTATTTTCATCAAAATATCACCAAGAAATTTTACTTGGGTAGATATAGAAATCACAAGTCAATTTTGTCATTTTACTGATAGAGAATCTGGATTCCAATGTTTGGATACCTTGTTTAGAATAACATCCTCATTTGGGGGCAGTGAAGATGGAGTCTGGGCACCTTTATAATCCTTGCTCATCCAATGCTTTTTTCTTTGTTACATCTTTAGTTTCATAATACAATCTGTTTTCCACATTGAATAATTGTCAATTAATTTATATTATTTAAAAGTTAAATTAGCCCACCCAGCACGGCTAATTGGTTGAGTGTCAGCCCATGAACCAGACCAATTCCCATCCAGGGCACATACCTGGGTTTCAAACTCAATCCCTAGTAGGGGGATGTGCAGTAGGCAGCCAATCAATGTTTCTCTCTCATAAATGTTTCTATCTATCTCTTTCCTTTCTTCTCTCTAAAATCAATAAAAAATATATATTATGAAAAGGTTAAACTAAATATATGAAGGATGCAATATTCTCAAGAAACAGAAAATAATTGCTTTCATTAGTTACTAATTTTCAGGAAAAGTCACTCTGAATGTAGTGAGTTTAAACTAATTACCTTTATTTTATAATCCAAAAAAGAAGGTTGATTTAAACAGAATAATTTGAAGAAAGCAACTATTACACATTTTTAAAGTCAGTATTTATCTGATTTTTTAGTCACTAGTATTATATGCCTTTTTAATAAAGAGATCTAGCTACTGTTTGCTATATATATTCTAGGTTATATGTATTTTTTGAAGGCAGGGACCTTGTATATATTTTGTTATCATATATCTAGCATATATGATATATATCTATCATATATCTAGGTAAGGAGTCTGACACAAATTAGACAAATATTTGTGAAAAGATAAATGAATGCACACATACATATATACATATATTTGTGAGTATTTACATATACTCACATGTATATATATGAATCAATACATATATGTTTTATTTTTACTAACATAACCATGCATAAATTTTGATAAGTTACCCTGCTTAAAAACATTATCTCCTCTTTAAAAGAACAATGCTAAAGGTGATATTTGTGCATTCTTGTGTGTGTGTGTGTGTATGTGTGTGTGTGTGTGTGTGTTTAATCCTCATGCAAGGCTATGTTTTTATTGATTTAAGAAAGGGAGAGAGAGGGAAAAAATCTATTGATTGCCTCCCATAAGAACTCTGACAGAGAATCAAACCTGCAATCTTTTGGTGTATAGGACACCTGTGCAGTCTTTAAGTAGGAGGGTTTACTTGGTAAAGTGAAAGGAAGGAGAGGACATTCATTACAGACAGATGGAAAACAGTATACACTGGACATGTGACTATGAATGACTTGCTGTTGCTGTATCATAAAATGCATGGCAAAAAGTGCTCACAGATAAGGCTGGAAATTGGATAGGAGGGAGGTTAGAAGCATGCTACGATTCAATACATCACAGACTTTAGTGGTCCTATGGAATTAATAGCTCCATAGAAACCTCAGAGGAGAGCATTTAGATCCTCCCTCCACAGCAAACCTAAAATTTAATGTCAACCTTTCTATATGTGAAATTATCTTCCTGGACACACTGCTACTACGAATTATGTTGACTCTTCCCTCATTCAAAGTCCAGTCTAGATGTTTTCCTTGTCTTTCACCTTTCTTTTTTCATTCTGTCATTTTCCTTTTCTTCTCCTTCTTCTCAGGAACCTACAAATCCACTTCTGTATCTTATTCACAACAAATTAGCAATCAGATATTTTTCTTAAGCATTTACTTTTGGTCTCACTCTTCACTTTTATTGACCAATCAAGTTAGGGGTTTGTTTCTCAAGAAAGTATGATAATTATCCTTAGGACAATTCCATTGACTAAAAGGATTTTCTATCTTATTACCGGGGATGATCTCATTTTGTTTATTGTTGTTTAACAGAGCCTATATATTATAATCAGGAAGTAGGGACTTTCCATTGCAAACACAGCTTGAAAGTCCTGCTAGCACTGTTATAGGATTAAAACAACATAAAAGAGGATCGCTAGTTTCTTCCTGATCTTTTGTCCTTGTGAACCTCATGAACCTTAACTAACTGACCAACAAATAAGATTGCAAAAGAAGTTCTCAGCCCTAGCCAGTTTGGCTCAGTGGATAGAGCTTCAGCCTGCAGACTGAAGGGTCCCAGATTTGATTCTAATCAAGGGCACATACCTTGGTTGCAGGCTCCTCCCCAGCCCAGGTCCTGGTTGGGGTTCATGCAGGAGGCAACCAACCGATATGTTTCTCTCATATGGATATTTCTCTCTGTCTTTGCCTCTCTCTTCCACTCTCCCTAAAAATCAATAGAAAAATATCCTCAGGTGAGGTTTTAAAAAAATGAAGATCTCAGAAAGAACTATTCTAACAGTTATCAAGATAAAATTGCACAAACAATCCCAAGGAGGTGGCATGAAAATGAATACAACCCTCAATTGCAAATTTTGCAGCACTTCAATATAAAAACTGATAACTTGGGCCAAATCATAAAAACTGAGGACTCTCTATTCTCCACTCCCAATAAAACTCCAATCTCATTTGAACTCAGGAAGTTACCTAGTCCTTAGATACACCCAATGTGCATCTGATGACCTAAACCTGTATCTCTTTGAGTAACTTAAATTCTATTCTTTTGATAGCACGGAAATACATGGATAAGCTTCATGCACAAAAACCTAATATTTAACATGTGATCAGTGTCTGATAGAGAAAGATAGAAAATCTCCTTTTCTTCATTCTATGACAGCAAATGGTTGGCACTATGAACAATTAAGTTATTCACTTGAAATACCTGAAGATGAGGAAAATTGAAGCAATTAGGGCAACTTTCTTAATGTCTGAACTATAATCTCTTGTTGTGCACTGTTTATAGATCTCCTGCAAGAATCCTTCCACCTGAAGTATCAGGTGGAAACAAGGATCTCCTTCTAATTTGCTATCTAATATATTTTTGGGCCGAAGCCCAGAGAACAGAAAACGTTGATTCTCTGTGGTTATTTTATTTTCTTTTTTTTTCTATCTGCATTATTTCCAAAATTCACTGTTCTAAGATTTCATAAAGGCACAACTATGTTCTGTATATTACAAGAGAGTCCTGAAGTGCTACTCTAAAATGAGTTATTTGCAAATATAAGGAATGTAATAATAATGGAACCATTCGCTTTAGAATAGCTGGTTACTTTGATTTACTATTATGTGAAGAAACTGCCAGTTCTCCCTTCAACCCCAAGAAACCCTTTTTTATAACACACTACTTTATTCCTTTCTCTTTTTTATTTTTTGGGGACTTTCTCTTTGTATTTTTTCTGTAACAAATCCTAATCTCTCTAGGCCTCTTGTTGCCTCAGGCAAACTAAGACAATGGTCTTGTAGTCTAAAAGGTAAAATAAAAAAGCACATCATTAATTTTCAAAGTATTACGCCATTGTCCATGTTTAGTTTAAAATACCTGCAGAACATTTAGGAAAGCAATTCCCCCTTGGCAATCCAGATAAATTTGTTTTCTCATTTTAAATTTAAAGTCTAAGCAATGGTCTCTTATTATGAGTAATCATCACTAATGGAGCTTAGCTGTAAACCAGGAGGAATTTTTAGACACCTTAAACCCATATAGTTTAAAGAACACATTTGGTTCTTGGAAAATATGATAAGAATTTGATATACCCAACCATAATTTTTAGGTCCCAGAACCCACCTTAACTTAACAATGGTCATTATTCGTTGTGTCAGCACTGTAAATATCGGGGTAGAACATTCACAAACAGGTCATCAAACCTTGAAAAGTTAAAGGAGGGACCATATAAGAGAAATAAGATAATCAGACTACTCAGCCAACAGTCAGGTATGTCTTAGATACCAAGGTCAATGCAAACCAGAGCTAGGATCACAACAGCAAAAAGTCAGAGCCACAGGAAGCAGGAAACAGAACAGACTGCTCACTAAAGCCAGGTAGGATATGTCCAGACTGGCAGAGAGATGAAAGCTGCTAACGGTCACCAGGCATGAGGATAAATTAGTTTTAGGAAGCCATTGGATATAAAATAAGGATTTAGGGTTGATATTCTAATTCTTTTTCCCTCTCTCTTACTAGAACTGGTGATAAAAAGACCATTGAGAGTCAGTGATTATTTTTCTTATGGCTGAGGTTACTGCTGACATTTGCCTCATACAGTAACTGGAGATTCTGACATCTAACTGGGTGAATAAGGCTAGACTTGAGGAACAAACAACACAACAAAATGGAGATTCCAGAGTGACTTTACATGGGAATGACTATTGGCATGACAGCACTTTAAGTTGCGGGGTAAACAGAGATGTGATCAAAATTCAGCAGAGCATGAGGGATCCTGGATGATTGTCTGTAACATTAAATGGAACCTGTGAGTTGCCTGTGGATCATATCTAAGATATATAAATGGATCAAACAGAATGTAAACTGGACAGTGCACATGCTGAAGCAGTGGAAATTGGGATTCCAGAGAGACCAGCAAGAAATCCCTAAGTGGCCCTAGGACAAGGAGATTTATAAGATTCAGCAGGTTATTGTTTTAGAGAATTAGAAAGTATATTTTTAAAAATGGTACAAGTCCCAATTCTATGTGATAGGAAGGTAGAACAGGTTTCATTTGTCTAGCCATTTTCCAGTTTGAATCTCTCAACAGAAACTGATTAACTCCTTTCAGTGATAGTTAATGTTAATTCAGAAGCCATCTACAAGCACTTGAAATTCCTCAAGTTAGCAGGGAGTTCTTAATAGACACCTTTTAAGTGTGCTGAAGTGTTTTAACATTTATGTAAATGCCACTGTTTTTTGAATTACAGAAATATGAGATCAAATCCCTTCTTCTACATCCTTGTTACTTTTTCTTCTCTTAAGCTATCATTTAATATAAAATATGATATTTCATGCTCCCATCGCCAACCAACATCTCTTAAAACCTCCTCTTGACAAGCATTCAGCTCTGTGCTGGGAAGGATGTAAGATATATGACAAATTGTCCATGTCCTCGGCACTTTGAAATAAATATATTTGGAGATGAAAGAGGATTAAATAGTAATTTTGTTAAATTGCTTGGTTTGAATAAAAAAAACCAACAAACCTTGCATCCTCAATGGTAGCAATTAAACTTCAGAGGGTCAAAGCTATATGTTCACAGGAAAAAGCAGAGTCAATACAGGAAAGAAAAAAAATCTATTTGCAGTTCATAATGGGGTCTTTCCAATGCCAAAGTATCATCAGCACGAGTCTTATGTGAGGTGAGGAGATATTGGGAGGACATAATTATAACTGTATCTGTTTGAATGTTTACATATCTGTTTAAATATTTACACATGCCTGCTTTTCCCATCTGACTGTGAGCTTCATGAGCCTAGGGACCACATTGGTGAGATTCATCATTACACAATCAATTCTGCAAAAATCTCAAACATGGGATATAGTCAGTAAACACTTTTTGAGCAAACAGAATTTGGGCCAAATTTTAGAATTCTATGTAAGTTCCAATAAGTTCTCCAAACCTACAGTAGCTGGGATTGTGTAAAGGGCAATGCAATATCTTACTGAACTCAAGATCATTTTCACTTTGAGAGGCGGAGAGACTAGAATGGTTTCCAGGCCACTAAAAGGCCTTAATCTTTTCCAGGTCACACATGCCAGGAAGCATAGAGGCATTTTCTGAAGAACCTTTTAGATAAAGAACACTTCTGAGAGCAGGCAGTCACCCTTGACATTTTGCCTCGTGACACAGTAACAAAGCCATTTAACTAGCAGGTGTTGTAGAGGGTGCTCAGCCCAGACTATTTTCTATCCTGTGTCACATTCAGCTCTTCCACAGATCAACATATTCTAGTCAATGAACTTCAACTGCCCTTCAACCTTTGAAGCATTTTATAATCCAATATTACTAAAGAATAAATAGACTCTTTCCATTTTAAATGTATTTTTTCATTATCTCCTGGTGCTGAGTTTTTATGTAGCATTTTAGAAAGAGCTGCAGACATCCCAGCAGGGTGTTGTATTACACACAAAATCTTCGCTTTACTGACATCGGTTTTGGGCCCCTGCCATTTATGTATAACTTTTTGTTTTTGCCCTTCAACTGAACTGTGTATAAATAGACTCAAAATAAACTCATTATGGAGTTGAAAGTTGAACATATGTCTGAAATGTCACAGCGTTCTTGGCAGCCAATGGAAGATTGTCTATAGATTACCATTTTTATTTTCAACAATAAAAGCTTTTTCTCTGAAGCTAACTTCTAGGATTTAAAACACAGCTCAACAAATTTGTATTTGATATAGAAACACTATTTTTCAAAGTCTTATTTCCTGCCAAAGTGGTACCACTGGGAATTTTATAATAGCTAAATGACAAAAAAATATATGTCATAACTCTCTGAGCACAAATAGGTTTTTTAAAGAGTTCAGCACCAGTCTTTGGCTTTATTTGCCCATATTGCAGTGTTAAGGTGAGCATAAGTCAAACATTTTCTAAATGTACAAGTATAGACAGTCCTCAATGTTAGTGTATTCAACTAATTTTTGTTAATGGAATTGGATTTTCAGGAAAGAAGGAAAAACATGTCTAAAATGAAAACTTTGGGTTAAGACCATATATGTTTCAAGGTTAGACTATGATTAATCTGACACCTATGTAATCATATTCAAAGATGTTTTAGGAGTTGAAGAAATTTATATTAGTCAAAATTGCTTATATTTGCTTTGGTAACAAATACCACCAAAATCACGATGGCATAAACATAACCAAACTTTACTTATCACTCAGATAAGGTCCACTGTCCAGGCAACCTTCATGTTCTGAATTTCCTTCTCAATTCTAGGTTTCATGCTTTATTGGACAGAGGTGAGAAAAATAATTCCCACTCCAGCTTTTATGTCGTTAAACTAGAGGCTCAGTACACGAAAATTCGTGTACTTGGGAGGGGTCCCTCAGCCCAGCCTATGCCCTCTCCCAACCCAGGAGTCCTCGGGGCATGTCCACCTGCCAGCTTAGGCCTGCTCCCTTGAGGATTGGGCCTAAGTTGGCAGCTGGACATCCTTTCCCCTGCTGAGGAGGCAGGAGAGTCTCCTACCACTGCCACTGCACTCGCAGCCATTAGCCTGGCTTGTGGCTGAGTGGTGCTCCCCCTGTGGGAGTGCACTAATCACCAGGGGGCAGCTTCTCTGTTGAACATCTGCCCTTTGGTGATTAGTGTGCATCATAGCAACTGGTCGTTCCCAGTCGTTCCCCCATTAGGGTCAATTTGCATATTATCATTTTATTATATAAAATGGCAAAGTAATTCTTATCACTACCAGTCATAGGTTACTGGGAAAGACTAGTGGCATAGTCCCAACCAGTACAAAGGAACCAGGAAATGTTGCTTTCCATAAGGACAAAATGGTGATGAGAATTGGTGACATTGGTAAACACCAAGAATGTCAGCCTTAAAACTCCATCAAAGTAAGACAGGTTTGACTTAAGTCACCCCTCTCTGTAGCTTGGAATGATGCATTTACAAGGCAAGGAATGCCATGGCTTGCCATCAATCACCAGAAACTAGGCCTGGAATAGATTCTTCCTCAGAGCTTCTACAGGGGACCAGTTTTGCCAACACCTTCAGTTCAGACTTCTAGCCTCCAGAATTGTTAGAAAATAAATTTCTGTTATTTCAAGCCATGCAGTTTGTGTAATTTGTTAATGCTAGCCCTAGAAAACTAACATACCACCCCTAAAGCAAGGTGGTCAGTAAAGAGTCCAATCCTTTCTCCTCTAGTCCTGCAGAAACATTTTCACACCAACTCCTCTCAGAAGCTAGGCCTTATTTTAACAATTTAGGTACTCTTCTTGATGAAACAGTCCTAAAATATATTACGCTGAATTACTTAAACTCAAGAGGGCACCATTTAATGATCAATCGAAGGATGAGTCTGCCCTCCTTATGTTATACTAGAGTCCTAATGCATGACATTTGTGCAAGGGACTCAGCTCTGCTGCTGTGGCTTCATGCAGAAGGTCATCCAGAAGGTTGTCTGGTCTAATTAGCATATTATGCTTTTATTATATAGATTCTATTAAAGTATTTGCTCTGGAACTCTGGAAATTCATGTAGAATTTGAAGTCTCCTGGAAAGCTAAGAACAATTATAATAGCATTAATAGTCTGTACATTTTCTTGTATTTTACTTCTTCACTAGTGTTTAAGAGGTTAGGCATATTGAGTTGGGAGTTGGGGAGTTAGAATTACAGTTAAACATTTATAAAAATGTCAAGAATTTCTGTGCCAAAGTCACCACTGAACAATTTCACAAATAGCTAAGTGGGATGCCAAAATTAGGTTGCAATAAAAGCCAGGTCAATGGGAAAATGGAAGTGAAGTACTTATATTATTTCTTCCATTAAAAATATGTTAGAAACTCTGTAAGATACCACCTGTCTTTTTATGCAGAATTGTTTACTCTCCATTAAAGTTGTGATCTTCCATTTCCAAAATGTTTTCAGAATATTTTTCTATTCTAGAAATACTTTCCTCTAAATTTTGGTAATGAACTAGAAAGGCACCACAAAACTCTGCAATTTCTATTGCATCAATTTATTGACATTAATATTTAATTTCACTTTGCAAATGCAAACACTTTTATACATGATTATTGCTCTTTGCTGCATCTTATTTCCAACTCATTTCTTTGAGTGTGAGCTTCTGAGCTTTTGTGGCATATCTAGTTATGTGGAAGAAAAATCACTGAAATGGGCTACTGTAAGACTGATGTATGCTCAGGCATTATCTCAGAAGTACTGCTATGACAGCCATTTGTGTAGTAACTCTACAGGTCTAATTCACTCCAAAAATATCTTGTGATGATATGCTCTGTGTTTGGAACTACAGTTATATACATCATTTTAATGTATCCATATAGATGCATGCGTAATTCTAAAATCCATAATAACTAGTGTCATGATATCATGAAAGCTAGAATTTTCATACTTAAATTTCCTCTAAGCCCACATGGTTCTCCTCATAGTGTAGGTGGTTTTGATATTACAATACGTAGACTTAAATAGACAAACGATTATTTGCTATGATTGCTATCAAGTGAAAACAGAGCATCAAAATGAACAGGAATGAAAGAGAGAGGAGAGAGGAGAGAGGAGAGAGGAGAGAGGAGAGAGGAGAGAGGAGAGAGGAGAGAGGAGAGAGGAGAGAGGAGAGAGGAGAGAGAGAGAGAGAGAGAGAGAGACCAGCCCTGTAATTTCTGTCTGGCATATAGTGCTTACTTGATTTGGAATCTGGAGACCAGAATCAGTTCCCATTTTCTTTACATAATTAACATAACAAAGAGATGTATGCTTTCTTCAATTTGCACAAAAATCAGCTCTTTTTAAAATATTTCATTCAAGTGCATGCTGGCTGCTTTTTTCACCATTTAATATAGTCTAATTTTTCAATAAGCCCTATATCAATATTTTCAAGTCAGTTTGGTTCCTCGAAAAAAATTTTATTTCTACATTATACAAAAAATATACGCACCTTTTGTTTACACTGTGAGCTTTTATTTCGGATTTTTGTATAATGGGTTTATATATTGTCTATTTGAGCATATCTGTCTGTCTCATGTTGCCACTAAAAAGAAAAATCACTAAATTCAAGAATGACTATCAAACATTGTAGGACTATATTTTTTAAATCTCATGATCCCTATGACAGCAATTTTTATAATAATGTTAAAAATATGAATTATCTGACTCCTGGTTTGTTGAGTTTACAGCAAGTGTTATATGACAGGAGTAAATGAAAATATGTTTGAGTGATTTCTATATACACTCAAGATACAACCATGAAAAAGGCACCTAGTTCCTGACTTCCTAGGGTTTATAGTACAGGGGAAATTTAAAAACAAAACATATATAATTATTTTTAATTCTTTGAAGACAGCTCTCTAAACTGTCCTGATTATGCTATTTGTAGGTTAGCCAAAGATAACACAATGAAATGTTTATTTCTTCCCATTCCTTATGAAATAGTGTCTCTTTTAATTTATTTTCTCCCTCTTTTATTATATAAGTGCTATTTAAATTAAGTAACTAATATTTGACAGTAAAATAAAAAATTATTGTATACTATATATTAGTATATTCTATATTTCATTTTTAATCTATCTACCCTATTTGATTTTAGTATATAAGATACCCTTAGAGAACTATAGTAGCACACCTATCATTTAAATTATATTTCAACTCCAAAATACAATTAAGAGGAAATTAAGAACAAGATTTGATTTTCCCAGGGCTCTGGGCACAATCAAACAAATAACAATAATATTAGCATTAACTCATGTTAAATACAAAGTGATGCTATGTTGCTACCCTACGTACCCAATCTGTGATGTTGTCACTTTCAGTGCAAAACCTTTTCAACAGCTTTTTTAGTGCATTAAAATTCAAATCCAAACCATCAAACATTATATTTCATAATGTTTGCTTACTCTTAATCTACAGGGTGAGAATCAAAAACCATCTATACTAATAAGAGAGAAATATGGTAATTGACCATCATTCCACAATACCCACAGCCAATAAGGAGGAAATATGAAAATTAGTGGGACAAAGAAGGCTGCGGCCACCGAGCTGGCCTGAGTGCAGGAGGCTTGGGTCGCCCAGGCCGGTTACCAAGGGAGGGTCCTGCAAAAGGCCATCAGCCCCTCACCCAGGCTGGCCAGGCACCCCAGCAGGGACTTCCACCTGAAGAGGGTATGGCCAGCCTGAAAATGGCCCTCAGCCCCTCACCCAGGCTGGCCATGCTTTCCCAGCAGGGACCCTCACCCCATGAAAGCATGGCTGGCCTGCAAACTGACCCAGTCCCTTGCCCAGGATGACATCATCCCATTGGGAACCCCAACCCCATTGGGGATGTGGCCAGCCTACAAACCACCACAAGCCCCTTGCCCAGGCCACTCGGCCTGCCAAGGGAACCCCACCCTGATTTGGGACACCCTACAGAGCAAACCAGCCGGCCCACACCCATGCACCAGGCCTCTATCTATACTAATAAAAGGGTAATATGCTAATTAGATTGGGAGATATTCCAGGAAACTTTCTGGACATTATTCTGGACAAAGCTATGGTGGCGGGGCCAAGGTAGAGGTGGTTAGGGGCCAAGAGAGAAGGGAAGTTGTGAGTGATCAGGCCAGTGGGGGCCATTCAGGCTGAGCAGGCCATCAATGGGAGTCAGTTGGGGGCAATCAGGCCAGTGGGGGAGGGGCAGTTGGGATTGAGCAGGCCAGCAGGAGGGGAGAGGGACAGTTGTGGGTGAGCAGGCCAGCAAGGGGGCAGTTAGGGGTGAGCAGGCCGGCAGGGAGAGAGGTGGGGACAAGCAGACTGGCAGGGGGCGACAATTGAGGGTGATCAGGCTGGCAAAGGAGGCAGTTGGGGGTGAGTAGGCTGGCAGGCAGAGTGGTTAGGGACAATCAGGCAGGCAGGCAGGTGGGATAGGGCCTAAACTGGCAGTCAGACATCTCTTGAGGGGTCCCAGAGTGGAGAGGGTGCAGACCAGACTGAGGGACACCCCCTCCCTCCCATGCACAAATTTTGTGTACTGAGCCCTAGTAAAATATAATGTAAAATCTATGATGAAAAGAGTGATTTCCCTCTGAGATTTGACTAGTATTATGGCAATTTGCTTTCTTGTTACCATACATTTTATTTTTTCAAATACAAGCAAATTTATTTTAAAGGTCAGATAGATAGAGGAAGTGAACCATGGAAGAAGTGATCCATCTGGGCTGCGTGGACTCAGGAAACAAATTACAGGGGCAAAAGAAGGGCCCTTGGAATTTAGAAGAAAGAAAGCAAAGGTACAAACCTTGAGGGCAGAAAGGGGGAGGAAACACTCAGGCATGAGGCATGAGTGTATGTGTGTGTGTGAGAGAGAGAGAGAGAGAGAGAGAGAGAGAGAGAGAGAGAGAGAGAGAGAGAGAGAGAAACTGGGGAAAGTTTTGCTCAAGAGAAAATAAATGGCATGTCTATATATTTTAAATGAAGAAATGATGTCTTGGTTAGGCCAGTATTTATAAACTGTCTCTTGAATTCTTACCAAAAATAGTAATAGCCAGCTAAACCCCAAAGACAAAATAATTTACTCGATTTGTTACAATAGCTTTTAATATTCATATATGTTGAGGCTTTTGTTAAAAAGATCCAATTCTAATATGTCCTATACCATCTAAGAATGCCTTGGGAGATTGCGTGGAATATCAGACTTTTAAAACATATTTTTGAAGATTATAAATCTAATTTTAGCTTTGGATAAAGAGCAGAAAGGAACTGGTAATATTTCTAGCACAGAAATTCAGGAATATATTATATTTTCACATCTCTATAGTAAGAAACTTAAAATAAAAGAGGAAAGATTGCTAAACACATTATAAATAAAAATAATTTTATTATGTGATCATAATATTAAATTCTTATTTTCTAAAATAAGCATATGTCAATTTTAAAATTTTAAGTATATATGACTTCCAATTTACCAAAGTTATTGCCCTAAATATCCTTTTTTAAAATATAACCCATACTTATCCATTTCAATGAAACACTGCACCAACAAGGAAACTAATAGGAATATATGATTTCATGGTGCTAGAACTATTACACACACTTTGGACAAATCCTTCGCCTTTCTGTGAGAACATAGATAATGATAAATTGATGTATTTGCTCTCAGCACCCATCAGAAAATTGGAGTTGGAGACTAGGGGACAGACCCCAGGAATCATAAGCATATATAGTAAGCAGGAACATTCTCCTAAGATAACAGCAATTTAAAAATCTTAGCAGTCCGCACTTGTTACCAATATCTCTTCACTTGCTAGGTAACAGAAATTTGGAGAAACACCCCCTTCATTAGGTACATATATTAATTATAACTAAAGTACATATGTTAAAGATCTGATATAAAATGGGTTGGCATATCAAATGTTGTATACTAAACATAATAGAAACATTTATGTGTAGCCATTAAAGCATGTATTCCAAAGTTTCCCAGGACAATAATCATTCATACTTTAATTTATCTTTCCTTGCTTAATTTTACTGTATTGGTTACAAAGATAATAGGAGTTTGATTCACACTGAGTGAATTCAATTTTTAAATAAATGTAAACAAGAGATGCCCTCCAACATTTAACAAAGATCACTAATCCACCCTTTAAAAAGACAAGAATACATTGACATCTCTGAAAGATACAAATCAAAATGACAATGAGGTGCCATCTCACACCTATCAGAAGGGCTATCATCAACAAATGACAAGTGCTGGTGAGGTTGCGGAGAAGATGGACTCCTAGTGCACTGCTGGTGGGAACACAGACTGGTGCAGCCTCTGTGGAGAACAGTATGGGGGTTCCTCAAAAAAGTTAAATATGGAACTCCCATTTAACTCAGTGATCCCACTTCTAGGAGTATATCCTAAGAAACACCAACCAGAAAGAATATACGCACCCCTATGTTCATTGCAGCAAACTTTACAATAGTTCAGATTTGGAAAATGCCCAAGTACCTATCAGCAGATTAGTGCATGAAAAAGCTGTGGTACATTTACACAATGGAATACTACACAGATGTACAAAAGAAATAACTCCTACCATTTGCAACGCCATTGATGAACCTGGAGAGTATTATGCTAAATGAAATAAGTCAATCAGAGAAAGATAACTACCACATAATCTCACTCATATGTGGAATCTAATGAGCAAAATAAACTGATGAACAAAATATATCCTGAGCCGAGACCGGTTTGGCACAGTGGATAGAGCATCGGATTGCAGACTGAAGGATCCCGGGTTCGATTTAGGCAAGGGCATGTAAGTTGGCTGTGGGCACATCCCCAGTAGGGGGCGTGCAAGAGACAGCTGATCGATGTCTCTCTGTCTCATCGATGTTTCTGACTTTCTATCCCTCTCCCTTCCCCTCTGTAAAAAATCAATAAAATATATTTTTTTAAAAAGAAACAAAATATATCCTGAGACATAGAAGCATGGAACAGACTGTCAAACCTCAGAGGGAAGGCAGGAGAGGATGGATGGGTGGGAAGAGATAAACCAAAGAACTTATATGCATATATGCATAACCCTTGGACACAGACAATATGGTGGTGAAGGTCTAGGGCAGAGGCAGGCCAGAAGAGGTTAATGGAGGGTAAAGGGGACATATGTACACTTTCAAAAATAAAGATTTTTAAATAAAATAAATTGTTTTTTAAAAGCCAATCCAAAATATTGCATTTTCAATGACTCTTCTTTTTAACTAACTCACCTATGAAAAGAATATCAAACTTATGTACAGTAGAATCTTGGAGACTTTCTTTTAACACTTTATTACATTCTGCTTCAGCAAAATAAACTCTAAATCAATAGTGAAACAGAAAATGTGGGAATCTATTAAATGGTATAACTAAATAAAGGCCAGTGGGATGGATATAAATTGGTTTATAAAACAAAAGTAATTCTTGGTTTCTCTAATGGAACTTACATAAACTTTGAATTAGCAAATATAACCTTGGTGAATACATACAAACTTAACATCATTGTTTCATATATTTTTAATAATGTTATCAAAATTAAAATTGCTTGCAGCAAATGGAAATAGATACTATTCTATCAGACTAGCAATAAGAAGATCCCATGAGAACCTTAGAAAACAGAATAACAACAGTAAGAGAAGTTAAACTGCTAAAACAAATTCCAAAGAATATTTATGGATATGATTGTGAGACAGGACCATGAGCCTTTGGCACTTTTAAGTGTAAAATTGTATAACTGATATGAAAGATTATAAACATCAACATCTCCAGCTGTCGAGGACAATTTATTCATAAGATTAAAAAATATCTGATTATCATCAAGTTATTTTATGCTTGTAAGGCTGAGTGAATATTTCATATGGAAGATAGTGTTAAGTAAGTAGTTATCAACTAATATAAAATAAAATTTCTAATCACATATATTAGAGATATGGAGATACTCAACACTGTGAATAACTCATTTTCTCTATAATAAGATTTATTTAAAATTTCACCCAATGGTATATATAATTCAAATGAAATTTCTTAAAATAGAGTATAGTTTTCTTTAGTTTAAGTTACATTTTTCCTAATTTATAATAATAAAACCTAAAATTAGAAGTAAAAAGAACATGAAATTATCTAGTATATCTGTTCATTTTACAGACAATGAGGAAAAACTGACCAGTCTGAGCTGATGACTCAACAGACCTCCTGTAGAAAGCCAGGGTTAATAATCACATCTCTTCTAAATCCAGTGCTGTTTCCATTACTATTCGCTTCCTCAACTTTTGTTTGTTTTTATTGTTTGAAGTATTAACACTTGATAATATAATTTATTGAAAAATTTCCTATAGACTAAGGTAGTATTTTCATTTTTTTATCTAAAGAACAAATGATATTGTATTTTTAATTGGTTAATTTATTTTATAAGCTTTTCTTTCATATTATTTTTTCCCCTTTTCACCTCAGGATTAAAAATTATTAAAATTTTGCCGACTAGTGTAGCTCAGTGGTTGAGGATTCACCCATGAACCAGGAGGCCATGGTTCACTTTCTGTCAGGGCACATGTCCAGGTCATGGGCTCAATCCCCATTAGGAGGCAGGAGGCAGGAGGAAGCTGGCCAATGATTCTCTCATCATTAATGTTTCTGTTTTGCTCTCCCTTCCTCTCTCTGAGATCAATAAAATAAATAAATAAATAAATAGTACCTAATATATTTTTAAATGTATTAAAAGCTCATTGAAATACATTCTTTCCCAGAGGCTTTGAATCCAATATGATATCTTTATTAGCACTACACATTTTCAATGTATTTTCATGATTACAATAATAAGTCACTTCTAAGATTACTGATGGTTACAAGTGATTTAAATATTAATATTAACTTATTCTCTATAATATGCAGAAACAGAATATAAACTGAAAATGGCATATCACTTTCGAACCTCTTTAGAGCATTCTTAATTACTGATTCAATCCCTTTTTTTTCCTGCTATGCATAACACATAATACTATGATAGACATAATCCCCTCAGTTATAGGCAGGGTTATACAAAATTCACAGTCGTAAATTTTTCTTTCTCTCATCAACTCAAGAAAGCACATAAGAATGCAAGAGACGGTGTAATATTGTTAAACAATCAAATTTAAATCCCTTTAAGTGCATTAAAAGAAAAACATAATTCACTAGAATCCATACTTTATTGTTGCTTACAAAAAATTTTTCAATACACCACATACTGATTGTGATATCCCAGGATATTTGTCATGCATAAATAGATAATTACCATCTAGAATGATAATAATTTGTGTGGAGAAAATAGAAAATATAGCTTTAAAATGAAATTAGTGTTAAATACTTAAGTATTTACCTTAGAAGAGGTAATGGATAAATAACAAGGTAATGGATAAATAACTCTTGCTTCTAACAATGGTAAAGAAAGTAGTACCAGATTTCCCAAGTGGAGAAATTATGAGAGACAACTATTTTTGAGCATTGGAAATAAGCCATTGCAGAACTATGACCACTGAGAGTAGAGAAACACCAGATGAACTATGTTTTGACCCAGCCTTTTAACAGAAGCATTTTCTGAGCTGTAGTGTAGAAAGAGTCCAAGCAGAATATGAGAGTTTATCTTAGGTAAGAAGGCAAAGACAGAAGTTTAGGCTGCTGCAGGAATGTGAAATTGTTGGTCAGAATCCTAAAGAATGTCAAAGTGGCAGAGTGGGGAACAAAAATACATACATGAGTTTTCCTTATTGGTTAATGAACCAAAGATTGGCTGAATAAGTGTAGGGCAAGAATCCACAAGATCTAACTGAAGAAACAAATTGAGGAAGATTCAAATAATTGGAAAGATCTACCTTGCTCATGGATTGGAAGGACTGATATTGTTAAAATGTCATTACTACCTAGAACAATATACAAATTCAGTGAAATACCTATTAAAATATCAAGGACACTTTTGTCAGAATTAAAGCAACTAATCCTAAAATTTATGTGGAGCCACAAAAGATCCTGAATAGCCAAAGAAATCTTGAGAAAGAGCGAAGTCGGAGGTACCATGCTCCCTGATATCGAACTATACTCCAAGGCTACGATACTCAAAATGGTAAGGTACTGGCATAAAATTATATATACTTATTAAATAGAGAGCTCATAAATAAACACTTGATTATATGGTCAATTAGTCTATGATAAAAAAGGCAAGAATGTAGAATGAGATAAAGATTGTCTTCTCAATAAGTGCTTCTGGGAAAACAGGACAGACACATGCAAATAAGAAAGAAAAGAAATTGGACCACTTTCTCATACCACAGACAAACATAAACTCAAAATGCATTAAAAACATAAATGTAGACCTGAAACAATAAAATTCCTAGAAGAAAACATAGGCTGTAAATTCTTTGACATCATTCTTAGCAATATATTTCTGGATATATCTTCTTGGGTAAGGGCAACAAAAGCAAAAATAAATAAGTTGGACTATATCAAACTAAAAATTTTTTCTACAATGAAGGAAACCTTCAACAAAATGAAAAAAACAACCTACTGTATGTGTAAGCTATTTGCAAGTGATACATCTGATAAGGGACTAATATCCAAAATATATAAAGAACTCATACAACTGAACACTAAAAAAATCTAATTATAAAATGGAGGAAGATCTGAATAAAAAGTTCTCCAAAGAAGGTGTACAAATAGTCAATAAACATATGAAAGGGTTCGCAACATCACTAATCAGGGAAATGCAAATAAAAGCCACAATGATATATCACTTTACACCTGTAGGAATGGAAAGCAAGTGCTTTCATAAATCAACAAACAGCAAGTGCTGGTGAGGATGTGGAAAAAGGAACATTCATACACTGTTGGTGGGATTGTAAATTAGTGCAACTATTATGAAAAAAGTATGAAAATTCCTCAAAAAATAAAAATATCGAGTGGCAATTCTATTAAAAACACTAATTTGAAAATATATACACATCCTTATGTTTATTGAAGCATTACTAGTAATAGCCATGAAATGGGAGTAACCTACCAATAGATGTCCATCAATAGATGAAAGAATAAAGAAAATATGCTATATATACACAATGGAATATTACTTAGCTATGAAAGAGAATGAAATATTTCCATTTATAACAACATAGATGAACCTAAAGGGCATGATGCTAAGTGAAATAAGTCAGACAGAGAAAGACAAATACTATATGATTTCACTTATATGTGGAATTTTTTAGAAAATGTTTAAATAGCCCAGCAACAGTGGCTCAGTGGTTGAGCATCAACCTATGAACCAGGAGATCAGGGTTAAATTCCAGATAAGGGCACATGCCCAGATTGCAGGTTTGACCCCAATCATGTAGAAGGTAGCCAATCAATGATTCTCTCTCATTATTGATGTTTCTATCTCTCTACCTCTCCCTTCCTCTCTGATATAGTATAAATAAAACAAAACAAAAACTGACCCATAGATATAGAGAACAAGCTGATGGCTGCCAAAGGAAGAGGAATACATAATAATAATCCACAAGGTCTAGTGGAGAATCCACATGGTCTAATAGAGAATCGACAAGGTCTAGTGGAGAGTATATGTTACTTACAGGATTGTTAACTGACTAAAGATACCAGAGCTCATACAATGTTGGGAGATATAGCTCCAGCCATGCAAAATGAAGAATCCACACAAAGCACTTTGGGCATTCACTCCAGATCTCTGGAAGGTTATGTTTTAGAATAAAGGCTCAAGACCTAATGTAAGGACCACACATAGGACAAAGTTCAAAACCAAAATAGTTCAGCTCTAATAAAAAATAAACCAAACCTATCTAGATAAAAAACATTTTCATTGTTAGTTAACAGAGGATGTGAACTAAAAATCCTAAGATAGCTCTTCACTGACTGAAACAGCTAAATATAAAATAACTGTCAAAAACAAATACCAGAAAGGATATATAGTAACTAAAGCTCTCAGACATTGTTCATGGAAAGAAAATTTGAAACAACCACTTTGGAATCCATTTGCATTTTCTATAAAGTGAATGTACTCCCATCTTATAACTCAGCTACCCTACTCCTTCAATTGAGAAAAAAAGAAAAAACTACTGATACATAAAACAACATAAATCAATCTCAAAAGTTACATTTAGCAAAAGAAGCTCAATATAAGTGAGTACATACTATGTTATTTTACGTTTATGAAGTTCAAGAATAGACAAAATTAATGAATGACACAAAAATCATAACCTTTTAATCTCTGATTGTAGGCGTTGTCTGGAAAGGTAACACTAGTAAACTTTTTGGGGTATTGGAAATCTATATGTTAATGTTATATTCATGGCTTAGTCTTTATTAAAATTCACCTAAGTGCATATGTAAGATCTGTTCATCTCAATATATGTACATTTTACCTTAATTTTAATAAGAACTTGGGAAAATCATAGAGAAAGTTCTCATTAGTCAAAAAATGTCCTAAAGGAAGCTAACTAGTTTTTAAAATATGCTTCTCTTTTACTATTGGAACAAAATCAGCATAAAAGAAAAGTGATAGAGCACAAGTTAATTGGGATGAAGAAAAAAATACTTTCTTAAATGTTGTGATCTCAAAAGAAAGACTACATATACATGAAAAGAAAACCTTGGAGGCCAGGGAAAAAAAACAAATGCAACTGATCCTTTTTTAAAAAGGATAAAAACAAAGAAAATGAAATACTAGTTATATCACACTGGACAAAGATATAGAAGAAAGAAATGTTTATCACAGCCCAGAAATTCAAAAGTTGAGGAGAGATAATCTTGAGGGTAAATGGCAAATTTATAGTTCTCACTTGGTTCTGTTTGGTGTATAGTTTTCAAAAACATCAGCAGCAGCTTCAGCTTAGAAACTTGCAGAGCATGATTTTCCAGTTAAGAAATAAGATCGAGGAATGAGGAGGAAGCCTTTCCTAGGAGAGAATTTTCTATATACAAGCAAGAGATAATGAATGATAGCAGCCATTGTACATGCATTGGATGTTGAAATCAGATGGAGTCCACCTCTTTGACAACTTTGGGGTGTGAATAATGCAAAATTCAAAGAAGCAATGTGAACAAAAGGGTTTGAATATACTATATAGGAAATAAATCCACTCAATAAGTCCTAATGTCTGGGGCTTCCATTATTATAAGCACATACATGCCTCAGATGCTTATAGCTGAGAAAAGTGATATTTTTCCCTTAGGTGTGGTAAATGCATAGTGCCATTGGGTTCTCCAGACATGTTGTTAAACTAAAACCAAGAAAATATTCTTTCACTTTCTTTTTCTTGGTCACCAATAAGTTCCTCATATGACGTTTGGCCAATAACAATGTATTGTTTCTTTCTTGCTCACAGCCATTAGCCAAACTAGTCTCAAGAGTCATACTAACTTTAAGAGTGATTATATCATTCTCCCAGGAGTCCCAGAAGTCAGGACACATAATTAATTCTAGTCCATGGAACATTTTTGCAATGCTCAGGAATATAGAATGTGAAGAACAGTAGTGATTAAGCTATCAGCATCTAGAATCAGATCACCTGGATTAGGATCCTGGTTCTATCATTCAACAGCTAGGCAACTTTGGGGCAAATTGTTTAATTTCTACAGGCCTCAACTTGCTCTTCTATAAAATAGGAATAATAACGTCTATCATATACAATGTCATAAGGATTCAAGTAAATAATAAGTATAAGCATTTACCACAGATATAAGCACATAGAAAGCATTCAGTATACAAGCTGGGTACAATAAGTTAACTGTCCTTTGGCTAGGCAGTTCTTTACTCATAATTGAGATAAATTATAAACGCTGTGTTAACTTGTTCTGAGCTTTTAACCTTAACTTCATTTCACAAAGTGAGAAATATTGAGCCATTATAATAGAAATTTAGAAACACTTGAAAGATACTTCTTATTCACTTTTGTATTATTGCACAAAGTTCAGCTAGCAAATATAATAATCTGAAGAAACAGAGTCCTCTGAAATCAAGTTAAATACATTTTAACAGAAACAAATTATAATAGGAGCTAACATTTGTGTAGCTCCCATTTGGTTTGCACTTGACATAATTTATCTCACTTAAGCTTAACAACGGGAAGGAAACAAGTACCATTGGTAACTGCATTGTAAGGTGAGGGCAATTTGAAGACTACAAAAGAAATCTCTAGGTCACAGAGTTTGCAAGTATATAAAGTATATGACCTGGATATAAATTGATTTCATCTGATCCTATGTGAACTACTGAATTATTCTATGCCTCAAGTCTCCTCATCTGCAAAATAGGAATAATTGTATAGCTTCTTCATATATACTCAAACTATTAGAACAGTGCCTGGCACCATATTATAATTGTGTTAATGCTGGCAGAGTTGAGAGCATTGGTGATTGAGAGTATCAACAGATCTTTATTTCTACTGAAGAGAAGGCCTACCAGAAATGACAGTGATTATAAGAAAAGATTCCCTTCTCACCTAACTTTATCAGTAGCAACACTACAAGTTGGCAGAGTAGAGTTTATAGTCATCATGAGCACACCACAGTGGAGAATGTGAATCAGAATTGATTTGTCAGTATATGTAAGAGACCAATTTCGGACTCCGCAAGAACCTAGTAGTGGCTAGGAATAGAGGAATGTGTACTTTTTTTCAATTGAATTAGAACCAAAGAAATTTAGATTTAAGTGTGATGTGGTCTGAGGACATTTGAGTCATAGATATTTTATGACAATTTGATACTACTAGTGAAGATTCTATTCATCTACTGCATGTAAGCTTATTGCCAGAGTGTGCCGACCATCCAACATAAAGAATTAAGAAACACAGTCACAAATAACAGCAGAGCATTACTCAACCCAGTGTATATAGCCTCAAAAGCCAGCAGCATTGCTTAATGGGATTATGTTTAATCTGAAAGCACACCACAAAAGATAATATAAAACCTTCTATGGCCTGAAGTGGCACTGAAATTATTCAACTCCTGGACTGGAGAAGCTCTTAATCAGGGCCCCTAGAATGCTGCAGCAATTCAATAAGTTTAAATTGGTTTCACTAGGGCAGATCCATATGTGTGTTGCAAATGTTATCTCACTCAAATCTCCTGTACAGGTTTATCAAAAAGGGGATCACGCCTAAGCAATTTGTGAACATAAAAAAAAAAATGAAACTCCAAAGCTTGAATCTGGAAAATGTCTCAGAAAAGTTTACTAAAGATTAAGCCTGTGAGTGTGTTCAATTTATATTTTTTTCAGAGCTTTTGATATTTTTTAAATTTATTTTTATGGTTGAAAGTATCACAGATGTACCCTTTGTTTTTTTATGTGTTTTCTTTTTCTCACTGACCTCCCCCCCACCCTGCATTCGTCCCTCTCAAGCCTGCACCACACTATGGTTTGTGTCCATGGGCTACGCACATGTGCATGTAAATTCCCAGGTTAATCTCTCCTCCTCCACCCATTCCCATCCCTACCTTCCCTCCGAAATTTATCAGTCTGGAGTGTATTTTAGACAAAATAAAAATATCAGAATGTTAAAGATGAAACAAAACTATAATGAGTACATTCAAAATTAGTAAATTTAGCCATGACCGGTTTGGCTCAGTGGATAGAGTGTCGGACTGCGCACTGAAAGGTCCCGGGTTCAATTCCGGCAAGGGCATGTACCTTGGCTGTGGGCACATTTCTAGTGGGGGGCGTGCAGGAGGCAGCTGATCGATGTCTCTCTCTCATCGATGTTTCTGACTTTCTATTCCTCTCCCTTCCACTCTGTAAAAAATCAATAAAATATAAAAAAAACTAGTAAATTTAACTGGATCCAATCAAGATGCACAAACACAATAAGAAATGTATAGAATGTAAATGTAAATAAAATTGTTTTCATATAAAAGAGAGGATATATGTTTTGAAGGGGTCAGAAATTCTGTATGAGCAACTTTTGCCCTTAAGCTATAGAATAAAAGCAATTCACATTTATGCTCCTAAACTGAAATAGGATTTTAAATGTCTATCACCATATATAAAGGAATGTATCTCACTTCCAAAAGGAGAACACTGAATAGGGCAACAATTAGTTGATTTATTATTCATAATCATAGCCAATATTCTACAAAGTATGAAATATACCAAGCAATTGCCCACATTTTCTCACTTTTACAAGGGCATTTGCTAAGTGCCTATTAAATGAATATAACTAATCATGGGTTATGTATGCAAATTGTGCATAAATCTATCAAAATTAAATTACTACTGCATTCAACCCATAAAATCTAGCAGGTGGCCTGAAGAACATTTAACGACTAATCTACTAAGCAACTTCTATAACCAGCTAAATAACTTTCAGCAAGAACCTTAATTATGTGCAGGTGCAGATGGCTACATCCAAAATATTAAGTAGGTACATGAGGATAGAAGGAAATGAAACTAGTCTTTATTGAACCAAGGCTCTGAGATAAGATCATTTACTCCACATCACAAAAGACTATGATAGTTGGAGTTTTAACGTAAGTCAGTCTGACACCAAAGTTCACAATTTCTCTACTTCCTTACCATGTCTTGTCTTTGTATAGAGCAGATTAAATCTACTTTAACATATGTCTCTTCTTTAATCTTGACTCACTTCTCCCTTCTGACTACCTTGCTCAGATAGTCTATCATTCTTGTTCCCCCAATAATTATAATCATTTGAATGTACACCTATGAAGCTTCCAGATTCATGATTGTGTAATACAAAACTATCTTCCTCCTTCTCTTAAAAATCCAAAATCTAAGATAGAAATGCAAATCCGTTTTTGAAAAAAACAAAACAAAACCTAGATGGCATTTCTGACCACAAATCATAAAATATGAAGATGGAAAGAATATGGAGAAGAAATCAAATACTTGACATAAAGAAGGAAGAGCAATCCTAAGTGCCTGCAGAGTGGGTGTTTTGGTGGGTTCAAATCAACAAGTTCTATTTCCTCCTCGATAAAAATGGAAATAATAATAGCATATAACATAGCATTGTATTAAGAATTCAATGAGAAAAAAAATTTGGTGTGGGATATTGAAATGAGGTGTGGAGATACCTACCGAAAATCTCACTGAGGAAGTCCATTATTTGAAAATGCAGAGCTGAATGAAGCTCACAAGCATTGCCAGGGCTGCTGAACACCTTTGGAAGGCATGGACACATAAATGAGATCTGAAGCTGTGTGAATAAAATTTATGGGAGAGCAAAGCGGTACAGTTGATGGGACAAATAATAATGTAAAAAATTAAAATTAATTAAAGTAACATTTATAGTAACAATAATAATAATATTTAAATGAGAACTTAGTGCCAGGCACTGGGCTAATTACTCCTTTCATTTCTCATTTCTATCAAGAACCATATTTGGTAGACACTATTGTTAAGACTTTACTGATGAGAAAAATTGAAACTTACATGGTAAATTTTTATAGAGGTTGATATTATTATCTTTCTGAGCTATAAATAAAATATATGATTATGTGCCATTCAGTTTGTTTTATATCTTGTGCTTCTGGATATAGAAGGCTTTGAGAGTCAATTGGCCAAGAAAATTCAACAAATGGATATAGTCAGACACAGGTGGGCAGTATCTCAGTTTTACCTGAAAAATGAAGGAAGAGAGAATCTTCAGATGAGAAGGATTTGAGCATGTCCACAGTCCTCAGACTTTAAGGTGGTGATCTCCCCTTCAGGAATATGACTTTAATAAATGGGCTATCCAAGTACATAAAGGAGTTGAACAAAGCAAGTGACAAGAGATAATAATGTAGATGAGAGTGGGCTAGATAGAAGCTGTGTGGGTGGGATGCAACAGAAATGAAACCAGGAAAAGCTTTTATTGTTTACTAGAGGCTCGGTGCATGAAATTCGTGTACAGGGGGCGAAGGATGTCCCTTAGCCCAGCCTGCAAGCTATCCAATCTGGGACCCCTCGAGGGATGTCCGACTAGGCCCCATCCCAGTGGGTCAGGCCTAAATGGGCAGTCGGACATCCTTCTCACAATCCAGGACTGCTGGCTCCAAACTGATCACCTGCCTGCCTCCCTGATTGCCCCTAACTTCTTCTGCCTGCCAGCCTGATCACCCACTAACCACTACCCTGCCAGCCTAATTAATGTCTAACGACTCCCCTGCCAGCCTGATCACCCCTAACTGCCCTCTCCTTCAGGCTTGATCACCCCCAACTGCCCTCCCTTCCAGGCCTGGTCCCTCCCAATTCCCCTCCCCTGCTGGCCTGATCACCCACAACTGCCCTCCCTTGCAGGGCCTGGAACCTCTCAATGGCTCTCCACTGATGGCCATCTTGTGGTGGCATTCTTGTGTCCACATCGGGGCAGGATCTTTGACCACATGGGGGCAGCCCTCTTATGTGTTGGAGTGATGGTCAATTTGCAAATTACTCTTTTATTAGATAAGCCAGAGGCCTGGTGCATGGGTGGGAGGCAGCTAGTTTGCCCTGAAGAGTGTCCCAGATCAGGGTGGGGGTTCCCTAGGGGTGAGGGGCAGCCTGGGTGAGGGGCCTGTGGAGGTTTGCAGGTTGGCCATGCCCCCAGTGACCCAAGTGGAGGCCCTGGGATCTGGGATTAATTTATGTCCATAATTGAAACTTTGTAGCCTGGAGCGGAGCCAAGCCTTCTGCTTACTCCGGGGCAACAACCATTTTTGTTTGAAACTTTGTAGCCTAGAGTGGAGGCCTAGGCTGGCAATGGCAGGCGGAAAGCTTGGCTTTCTCTGTTGCCAGGGAAACCCAAGCCTCTGTTCTCTCCAGCTCAGTGGCTGCCACCATTTCTGTATCTTTTATAATTGAAACTTTATAGCATTGAGTGGAGGCCTAGGCCTGCAATGGCAGGTGGAAAGCTTGGCTTCCTCTGTTGCTGGGGAAATCCGAGCCTTCTTCCTGCTCTCAGTAGCAGCAGCCATCTTGGTTGGAGTTTATTTGCATAATCTGCTCCTGATTGGCTGGTGGGCATGGCTTGTGGGTGTAGCGAAGGTACGGTCAAATTTGCATACTACTCTTTTTTATTAGATAGGATAAGAGAGAGCTTCCTTTGTCAAATCAAAGCTATTCAATCTGTTTTAAGAATAAGTCCTAAAAATAAACCTACTTATATGGTCCAGAGTCAGAATCATTCTAGGTATTCCTACGTAGATAAAGCGAATGTTGCTCAGGATCTTAGCATGTCAGAAGAGATTGTCTATTAATATGCCCCTATCAGAGCAACAGATTATAATGTTCTCTAAGACATGAGTTGTGTGAAATCCAATGGTCATAGGGGGATTCATTTGGAGAGGGGCAGTTTTATCACAAATGTGGGCAAATAATTTAGTCTCAGCCACAATGAGAGGCTAGTTAGGAGCCCTTGTTCCTTCTGCTTCCTTTTCTTAATTCAATAGAGACATCAATTTATTGTTTCCACAGTTTATTAAACCTGTTTTCAAGAAAAAAATCAATTATTCTGAAGTTATTCTCAAAAGAGTCAGGTATGTCATCAAATTCAAAAGATTCTGAGAAAAAAAAAAGTAGTTTATTTTCAAATAGATCTAGCCAAAATGAATCATGAATCACCTTGTCACATTAAATGTAGAACCACTGATTCAAACATTGGTTAGAGTACAGGCTGTGTGAAAGATGGCTAACTGTCCGTCAAAAATTGGTGATTCTCCCATCGAGGGAGGCAGAACCTAAGCATAGACTGTATTACCCACCCTTCCTTGATAAGGTGCAGACACTTGAGTGCGTTTCACCCACAGAATATGAGCAACAGTGAGGCTTGTACTTTTGAGGCCACCATTTCTAGGAAAGTGGTAGTGAACTCCCAGAAGCTGCCCACCAACTGCATTTGAGTTAAATGAATGATAACTATTTGATAGTACTAAGCCACAGAAACTTTCTTTTTGATGTTTTAGTTGTTTCAGCAGTATTTTGGATATGTTTCTAAAGTTGCAATGTTATGTGTTTAGTTTTCATTTTGAAGGAAACGTTTTAACCGCTGTGCGCACAATGTGTGAAAGCGTCTCCGGGCAGGAGACTTCTGACGTTGTAAATCTGAAAGCCACTGCAAATTCTCACACCGAAACCTTTCCTAAATACGTGTAGGTGTTCTTCTTTTTCTTTCAACATTGTGCTATTTTCATTTGTAAGAAATTAAAACATGAAATCCCTCCGTAATTTCTTGTGCACTCATGATCAGGTTGGCTAAAGGAAATGTAATCACTGGAATAGCTGTCTGACTGTATGATAAAACAATGATGTAAGCTGACCACCGGTTTCTATGGATACAGCCACATATTTTTACATTCTCATTACAGGCAATGTGAACAGCCTGTAAGGAGGCTTAGAACTAAAACATATACAGAATATATTAGGGATAATTTAATATAATCCTTGTCAGGTAGCACATGTAATTTATACAGAAATGCTTTATATAAGGCTCATAGTCAATTAGAAAGCTATAAGTGTACAATCATTAACTTGGGATAGGGATGCTTAGGAAGACTTACAATCTAAATTCAATTAAGACAGATGATAGATGATAGATAGATAGATAGATAGATAGATAGATAGATAGATAGATAGATAGATGATAGATAGTCTTTGTGTATACTTTAATGAAAAATGTAATTTTTATAAAACCAGACTATTTTTTTGTGTTTATAGTCCTCCCAAAAGTTCTCTTGTTTCCAAAGAGCTCAGTCCAGTCCGAATGATTCATTTCATCTCTGATTCAATAATTTAGTATCTACTGCTCAGTCTTTGGAGGAGTGATAGCACAAGCATAACTGAATGTTAAAAAGAAAGTTTTGGGTGGTATGGGCTAGGATGAAGCATGTTGGCATCTCAGGAAGGCTTCAGGCTGATTATTTCTAAAAATTTTTTTCCATCTGTGCTCAGAAGAAAGGTTGATTGCCATAGTTAAAAAGAAAGAATGAAGAAAATAACTACTGTTAATTGTATCAAGAAATAATTTAAGCTCAGGCCCCAAACTTGAAAAGTCTGTAGTTCGTTGGACCAATTAGCCTATCAGAATGGCCACCATCTATTTCACTCAAGCAAAAGCACATGAACTTAAAGGGCTTTATCAAATATCCCTTCAGCCTTAAATAATATCCTTCCTAAGAAAATTTCGGTTAACTATAACTTTCCATCTCCTTACATATCCAATAGTACCTTGAAATTCCAATGATACATGAATGATCTTTATTGATTGATATCACAGGCAATTTCCCCCCAGCCTATCCATTAGTAAAGTGTGTTAGCCAGTGTGTTATTGAAATATATGGATTCCAATTTGTTAAGGAGACAAACGAAAAGTCAATGAACTGGAAAAATGGAAAAATATAAACTGCTAAGTGGTACAGTAAGTAAAAAATACAAGATATGGGAAGTGAAAAAGAGTGAGGGAATTATGGCATACTTTCTCTAATAGCTATAGTTAATCATTTGGATGCTTGGTTTTCATTTCTATTGCAGCTTTCATAAGAACTGCTTGATGGTTCTTTTATTTGTGCACTGATCTCTTCTTCTAAATTATAATTTGGAAACAAGAACATCCTCCTATTTATCTTTTCACCCTCAGTTTTTAAAAATGTATACAGTGTTGATTGAGTTTAATTAAACAAGCCTAAAACAAAGTAGAGAGAAAATTTTGGAGTCAGATCTTAGAAGCATAGACATCCCATCAACTGATCAAAATGAAAGGATGGTGATGAAAGTCAGTGGTCGATATATGAAGTTGAGTGTGTCTGAGGAGGCTGAGGAACTCTACAAACAAGGTATTATAAGATTTGGTTATTATTAAGGATTCTTGATTACTACAATGATGTTCAAGGTTAGGGTAACGTGGTAACGATGAGTGTTTAACTTATTGAAATAAAGTAAGGGCAAAATGTAGACTCTAAAAGGGGAAAGTGGACCATAAAGAAAGAGAGACTGGTCAGTGATGGTCTGGAAGTGACAACAGAGCATGGAATTTATTGACTTCACCTTTGTTTTATAAGATTTGAATATGTTTTTATGGCAGGACATAATATACTGATACAGTATATGCAACACAGAACTCTTACCAGGTACACCAGATTTTTTCAATAGATGGAGTTACACATATATTGATATATATGTGATTTGATATGCATGCTATTTTGTTGTATTGACAGGAACCTTCAAAATTTCATGGCAAATTTGCTAAAGGTGTTAACATCATAGATATTTTTATGCTTAAAAATCGCAAATTTTACGCCAAAAAAAAACTTGCAGGAAGTTTTAATTTATTACTTTAGTTTGAAGAAAAGTGCGGCTGAAAGTTATTGTATACTTCAGGAAGCATATGGTGAACATGCTCCATCTCAAGATACTTTTGAACACTAGTTTAAATGTTTTAAAAGTGATTGTTTCAATGTGAAAGGAAGAATGCCCACGTCAACTGAAAAAGTTTGAAGACCAACCATTACAAGCATTATTGTATGGAGATGCCTGTAAAACTCAAAAACAACTTGCAGAAAGATTGAAAGTAGCTCAGCAAACAATTTCTGATCTTTTACAAGCAATGGGAAAGGTTTTAAAGGAAGGAAAATAGGTGCTACATCTACTGAACGAAAGACAAATGGAAAACTGAAAAGTCATCAGTAAAATGTTGCTTCAATGCTATGAAAGAAAGTCTTTTTTGCATCGACCTGAGACTGGTGATGAAAAGTGCATTTATTTTGAGAATCCCAAATGCACAAAATCATGGGTTGATTCAGGTCAACCATCAACATCGACTGTAAGGCCAAATAGCTTTGGAAAGAAGACAATGTTCTATGTTTTGTGGGATCAGGAAGGTGTGATGTATTATAAGTTTCTAAAACCAGGTGAAACCATTAATACTGATCGCTACCTACAACAAATAATCTATTTGAACCATACTTGGATTATAAAATGACCAGAATGGGCCAGAAGACACAGCAAAGAAATTTTGTTTCATCACACACTTCAAAACCAGTTAAAGACATGTTAAAAGATCTTGCCTGGGAAATATTAACCCACTTACCATATTCAACAGACCTTGCTTCTTCAGATTACCACCTGTTCTGACTGATGGCACATACACATTCTGAGCAGCACTTCAAAATGTACCAAAAGGGGAAAATTGGATCTCTAAATGGTTTGTCTCAAAACAAGAAAAGTTCTATTGTGACGGTACCCACAAATTACCTGAAAGATGGGGGAAATGTGTAGCTAGCAATGGACATTACTTTGAATAAAGCACTTTTGATGTTTCTCTTAAAATTATCATGTTTTCTTTGATTACAAAATCTGCATTATTAACCAGTATACCTGGTAGTTATTTAGAGAAGGCTGCCTGTCCAGGCCCCACAACAGAAAAGCATAACTGCAAGCTGAAGCTGTAGGAGGCAGCATACGAATGATAGAGTGATCCATAGGTTTCCAGGGCTCCCTGTGGATTAGTTATTTCGCTTAATTTAAATTCCAGGGCATAGACTTTGTCTCCATTTGTCAGTACCTACCCTGAGGCAGCTAAGCTAGGGAGAGTGTATAAGGTCTTGGAGTATGGGAGACCAATAAAAGAAGTGGTTGGATGTGGAATTAATCAGATAATTGAGTGCTGACCATTTTTAGGTCAATAGCGCTTTTTTAAAAACTAACAAAAATTACATTATAATCTTGACTACTGAGTTCAGGGGAATGGAGAAGTTTCCTATCTTTCCAGGATTAAAGTTCATACTCATCTGCTCTATGAACATAGTTATATGATCTTTTCCTTATAATTGAAGCTACATTAAGGCAGAATCTTAAGAGATACATCTATGTCATGATGTATCAACCTTTAACAAATACTATAAACAGAGAATTAATGTTATCCCTTGAAGCTTCAGAGAAAGATTTTTAGAAGACAATGAGTGATACTACAAAAATTGTGTCTATAAAGGACTGGGAATTCCTAAATCTGAGTCTCCAATGTATCAATTTCAGATCTACTGTCAACATGCCCCCCTTAATTTCAAGCCTATTGACTACAAATGGGATATGTGCTTACACTGTCACGTGGGAACTCTGAAGAAATGATCCTCTAATTTTGGTTCACCTCCCAGCATGACATCTACATATGCCCCCATTTCACACACACACACACACGCGCGCGCGCACACACACACACACACACACACACACACCCCATAAATGACCTATAATAATAAAAGCATAATATGCTAATTAGACTGGATGTCCTTCTGGACGACCTTCCAGATGAAACGACGGCAGCGGGGGCCAAGGCAGAGGCAGCCGTGGAGTGGCGGCGACCAAGCCTCTTGCATGAATTTCGTGCATCAGGCCTCTAGTTTATTATAATAATTTTGCTAATCTCTCTCTAGAGAGAAGATAAAACATTAATAATTACAGAAACCGTTGCAGCTAAGTTCACATTGCTGAGAAAAAACACACAAATATCCTCGGTGCTGCTATTAGAGATTTAACACTGACCAAAATGACCACCAGTGTGACCTACTAGAGGATGTCTTATGTGCCAATATCTACTGATCAAATCTTAACAATGAAATTAGTGTCAAAGAAAATTTTACCAGACGATTTAAACATTCAAGTCTATTGGAATAGAGTAGAGATATTGAATTCAACTCATTTGAAGAAAAACAAGAGAAATTTTAAGAACTGGGGTAAGCTCGTTTTAAGAACTGAAGAGAAGATTTTAGGGAAGAGATTGGTAAATGCAGTCCGGCCATCAGTGTCTGCTATGGCACTCACCTAAACTTAGACGTCTACCCTGGCCAGTGTGGCTCAGTTGGCTGGAGCACCGTTCCACACACCAGAAGCTTGCAGACTCCATACCTTTGTGCGGTGTGTATGGGATACAACCAATAGATGCTTCTCACATTGATGTTCCCTTCCCTCTCTCTAAAATCCATAAGCATGTCCTTGGATAAGGATTTAAAAAAATAGAGCTAGGTTTCTATCCTCCCATTGAGACTGAGTGGGAGATAGGGGTGCTGTCTTCTTGGATGATCACATTTCAAAGGGATGCTTCCAGGTCCGAGAGAAAGGCATCTGTGGGTTGTAAAACTGACTAGAGGCTAGAAGACTGAAATCTGAGAAGGAGAGAAAGAATTTACAAAGCAAGTAAATGCTCTAAGAAAAAGAAAGGCAGAAACCTAAAGTCGAGAAGAAATCTCTCTAGGCAAGCTGAGGAAAATAGTAAGGCTGTTTTGGTCACTTGAAAAGTAAATTTTTATCCTTTCAACAATATAATTTTAATTGCTTGTTTTCTTAGCTATGTAGACTAATGTCTCTTCATACAGTATTTATTCATCAACTTATTTACACAATTATCAGATATTTACCACCTGGCAAACACTGGGCTCAGGATTATTGTAAACTTAAATAAGAAATTTAAAATATTAACAAAACAAAAAGGGAGGAGTAAATAAATTACTCTAAAAAGGTCAGAAAATATAGGTGCCAATGAATGTGTTCTTGTAAATATATTTAATTTTAATAAACAGTCATATTTCAAATGATTTGATACAATTCACTAAAAAGACAACTAAAATTAACCCTTTCACAAAGCATATAGTTTTTTCTAAATTATCTGCATTTTAAAATTAAATAAATTTCTTTGGATGCATTCATATTCTGATTTTCTAAAAAAAAAAAAAACCTGATAGAGTTTATCAGTGTATAGAAAGTCATATTTTTCAGGTTGTACATTATTTTATTTTTTATTTTGTTCTTAATTTTGGATTGTAATTGCTGCTTAAAACCAACCCAAAGTATTGGCCTGTTTGCTACTTAACCATGTCCTTAATTTTATCCCTGTAAAGGAATCACATTTTAATGCATAGTCTTTTATCTATGCATCTTATTTTTTCTTCCTACCTCAGCTATGCTAAACCACAGGTGAATTTTGTTTTTGTTTCAGGACTGCTTGGTTATTCTAAGAACTGGAGGCCTGATGCATGAAATTCATGCAAGGGGCTCAGCCCTCACAGCCCCTCACAGCCTTGGCTGGCCCTCACAGCCCCGGCTTTGTCCAGAAGTTCGTCCAGACAGTCGTTCGGCTGTTCAGTCTAAATGCATATTAGCTCTTTATTATTATATAGGATGGTAATGCCAGTGTGCATTTAACAGCTTCCAGCTGTTGATTAATGTACAAAGTAACCCCCCTTTGTCTGCTGGAGATACATTCCAAGATCCCCAATGGGTGCATGAAACCATGAATAGTACCAAACCCTATGTATACTGCTTTTTCCTATACACATATGCCTATGCTAAAGTTTAATTTATAAATTAGGCACAGTAAGATATTGACAACAGTAACTAATAATAAAATAGACCAATTATAACAGTACACTATAATAAAGTTATATGAATGGGGGTTCTCTCGCTCTCTCAGCAAACTAGTACAAATTTATTTTGCCCTCACAATTTCACAGAAAGAAGATTCGTTTTCGTCATAGATCTTAGCAATCTCAGCATATGATTTTTTTCCTTACCATATTGTCCAGAACTTTCAACTATTTATTTAAAGGAGGGACTTTAGCCCTAGCCAGTTTGGCTCAGTGGATAGAGCTTTGGCCTGTGGACTGAATGGTCCCTGGTTCGATTCTGATCAATGGCATATTCCTTGGGTTGCAGGCTCGCTCCCTAGTAGGGGGCATGCAGGAGGCAGCCAATCGATGATTCTCTCTCATCATTGATATTGCTCTCTCTCCTTCTCCCTTCCTTTCTGAAATCAATAAAAATATATTTTTAAAAATAAAGGAAGCACGTTACAGCTTCTTATTGGTGTATCTGAATTGCCAGCATTACCTCTTGCACTTTGGAGTCATTATTAAGTAAAATACCATTACTGCAATATCAATCTGATAATTAAGATGGCTGCTAATGATCTGAAGAAACCCAAAACACTAATTTGAAAGAATGTTTGCACCCCTATGTTGATTGCATTGTTACTTACAATAGCGGAGATATGTAACCCAAGTGCCAATCAACAGACAAGTTGATAAAAAAGATTATGATATATATATTCACATACACATAATATTAATCGGCCACAAAAAAAGAATGAAATCTTACCATTGGGACAGTATGGATGGACCTAAAGGGTATTGTGCTAAGTAAAATAAGTCAGTCAGAGAAAGATAAATACTATGGGAATTTGCTAATATGTGTAATCTGGAGAACAAAATGAATGAGCAAACAGGATTTAGATGGGCTCCTAGCTACAGAGAAAGATGGCTGTCACAGGATAGGGACTGGTAGACTGGGTGAGGGAGATGAAGGGATTGAGAAGTACAGGTTGTTGGTTTCAGAGGGGTCACGGAATGCGGAGTGCAGCGTAGGGCATATAGGCAGTAGCTTTATGTTGACTATGTGTGGTGCCAGGTGATGCTAAAAATACCAGAAGAAACACTTTGTAAAGTATATGATTTTCTAACCGCTACACTGAACACCTGCAACAAATACAAAATAATATTGGATGTAAACTGTAACTGGAAACTAAACTTAAAAAAATATGGCTACTAATGGCACATAGCACATACAGCCTAGATACACTGGAGAAAGGGATGATTCACATCCAGGGTGAGATGGAGCAAGACAGTGTGAGATTTCACCAAGCTACTGAGAACAACGTGCAATTTAAAACTTAACAATGGTTTATTTCTGGCATTTTCCGTTTCATATTTTCAGACTACAGTTAACTGTGGGTAACTGAAATTGCAAAATGTAGAAGAGTGGATAAGGGGGGGCTACTGTCATTGTTTACCAGTGAATACCAGGCTCCTGAAAGACCGAAGGACCGAAGACTGTTCTCTCTTTGGAGCTGAGATCTTTAAAAGGCATTTTGCAGAAAGTTAAAATCCTTTTATTTCCATTAAACATACTCATAGTTATAAGCAACAAATACAAAAATGCTCTTTTTATGCCTCACTTCACTCATTTTTCTTCACAACTCTCTTACATTTTGAAACACTTTAAAACTTTTTACATTACCCCATTACATTGTAGAGTTTAAATGTGCAATTCACTTTACCAGAAACAAATCGAACCAACTAAACATAAAACAAATACTTTACACCAACGATGTATGTATTGAATTTTGCTTCTTAGTTATATGATGTATAAAAAGGCCATATAAATTATTGAATGCCCAATGAAATGACTGAACTTGACAATTTTCTAAACACAACATAAAAAAAAAAATCCAGGGTTCTGAGATCCAGCCAGGCTTCTCATTTGAGTGGTAAGGGGAAAACAATTTTAGGAGAGAAAGTAAGTATAATTTTTCATATATAAAGTCAATGTTATTGATTTTTAAAACATTATTTCTTATATGATTAGAGTTCCACCTAGTGGTAAATATATTAAACCATGTGCATTTTAGCAGTTCCTTAATTTTCCATCTTTCTTGTAACTGAATTATAAGAAGTAAGACTAAAATCTGAGAAAATTGCTGTAATTCTGATGAGGCAGCTTCTGGAAAAATATATTCATCCTGAAAGTTAACGAGATAATTTTACAGTTTGACTTCTGAAAACGGCAGACTTTCAAGGCAAAGATTTTCAGCACAGACCACTGCGTCCGCTCCCTTCCCATATAGACAACAATACCTGACCAAGATTTGGCATAGCTTCCCTCAGCTCCAGGTCCTGTCGCTAACTCAACTATGCCAGGCCCCTTAAAATGCCTGGCTGAGAAAGCTCAGCATTGCCAAAAAGATTTACTGTTTGTTCCAAATGGGACTATGGCTGCTAAGCTGCTTTCCGTGGAGCATTTACTTGAGAAAGCAGACAACTGTAAATCTTCACTCTGTCTTTTTGTGATATACCTTCTACAAGACAGGAATGTCTTTCTCAAGGGCTGGAGCCATCCATTTGAAATGTAACCATCAAGAAGGCTAGGGTCCCTGTCTTCCAGTTTTCTTTTTTCTTTTTCTTTTAAAAATTTCTTTATTGATTAAGGTCTTACATATGTGTCCTCATTCCCCCATTACTCCCCCACCCCCCGCCACACACACACATGCCATCACCCCACTGGTGTCTGTGTCCATTGATTAGGCTTATATGCATGCATACAAGTCCTTTGGTTGATCTCTCCTCCTTACCCCGACCCTCCCCTACCTTTCCTTTAGGTTTGATAGTCAATGCTTTTCTGTCTCTGGATCTGTTTTTGTTCATCAGTTTATGTTTTCACGCCAGGGTAGGAGACCAACTTCAATAACCACCACATAGCAGACCCAGGTGGCCTCATCACCCTGACCAGCTGCCTGCCCTCGCATCCTTCAGCTCTTCTCCGTTAGCCTCCCAGCACTTAAAATACCTCCCACCTTTTGTTTGAGGGGATTTCAGCTCAGTTTTAAACTGAGGTCTCTCTTCCCTACTGCAGTTGTCTGAATAACATCTCTTGCCACCTTTCACAAAGTCTACTTTTACTTCTCTTTGACACTTCAAAGCTGGCAATCCAGGAGGTAATTTCAGAGGCTGACAGAATCCCATGGAAATCATCTGTCCATACCGCCTTCAGGCAGTGATTTGATTCGGTCAGTGTAGAAAGTTAAACATGTGCACTGATCTGCTGGAAGTGACTTCTTGGCTTCTCTTTGAAACACTTCGCAATATTGCATCTCCCGCTCACTGTCAGGAAATGCGTCTGTAATCCTCACTAAACCAACCCCACATGTTATCATCTAAATTCTTCTTCTCTTGTTCCTTCCTCAGTGGAACTAGAGAAAGAATTTATGGATCATCTAGTAAGAGCTGAAAGAACTGTTACAGATAAAGTAGGCCACTTTACAGAAGCTCAATTTTTAAGTCAATTGCCTAAATTAAAGGAGAAAATTAATGCCAGAAAAGGATTAGCTGCTAGAAGCTGATTTAAAACCTAGCAATCTCTCTACTCCATAACAGTGAGTCTACCTCCTTTGGGTATGGTCTCTTTGGTAATTGTAACCAAATATCACAGATGTGTGGTTTGCCTTCAGTCTTCTCCTCTTAAAGTTTTAGCACTATTGATATCCCCTCTGATACCTTTCTAAATTCTCACCTAGCACCCCCCTCCCCGTTTATAATACTTAGTACACCATAAACACATTAGACTCACTCAGTAATTATTGTGTGTCCCCTCCCATCTTAACTGCATCACTAAACTGTTCTTCCTCATGCCAATTTGAGATATGCTCACCAGAAGAAAACAGCCTATGTGTGTACATGGCTTGCAATTATTATTGCTTCATTTAATATATACTAAGAGTAAATCATCCTCATTTTTATAATCCATCAAGAAAGACTTTAGCAAAGTGCACAGTAAATGTGGCAAGTAATGAATTACTCTATGAAAAAGCATGAGCTCCATATTCCCTGATGGTTTATATAGGTATGAAGATAAAACTTAGTGATAGAAATTTTGATTTACATTTTGTGGTTTCTCCTACAGAATATTAGCCATATTGATGCCTACATCCTATTCCTCATTTTATATATAGATTATAGATAGATAGATAGATAGATAGATAGATAGATCTTTGTCAACCAGCTAAAAGCCTTGGCATCCCATCTTTAGTATTGCTATATTCAAATTATTGTTATAGAACAATGGTTTCTGGTTTTCATTAGTGTTATTCCTGAGACCATATGCCTACTTCTACATAAAAATATTAACTCTTTCAATTTATTTTTCTAAAATATTAATTCATTCAATTCAGAGGCTTCTCACAAATGTTAAAGTTCTTTCAAAGACTCATTTTTGTGCTTTTGATGCCACTTAGAAATACTGACCTATAAGTTACTTATGTCTAGAACTAATTGTTCATTTTATACCAACTCAAACACACATGAAATGGCAAGCAGACACCCTGACATCAATCAGAGACAACAACAAATAAACTGCTTTTCCAAGAGATATATGGAAGAAAGTTTGTGAAACTGAGACATGAGAAGAGAAAACTTAGACTATGAAGATATAAGAAAAAAGATCTGAATTCAGTCAAAGACATCCTTATTTATATTGAGCAGCATATTCTATTATGACTAACTTTATTTTTCTTTGACTTAAAATATATTTACTGACCAATTCACAAAATATCCCTTAATAGTATCTATAAGTCATTTTAAAATCTAAAGTTATATATAATGTAAACAAAAAAGTATATTTTCTTGCTCAAACCAAATAAAAAACAAAAAAACCCACCCCTAGAAATCAGAGGTGCTTAAGGAATTAAGCAATTCCTTAAGGGTTTTAAGAAAAATTGCAGCTGTAAGGAATCTATCAATATTGAGAATAATATACTTCTACCAGTTCATGTAGAAAGATGATTTTAACTACCTACTGATCTGTCTCTTCCACTATTCTAAGCCCCTTGAGGAGACTCGGTCGTAACGCCATCTTTGAACATACTATCTATCACATATGGGTTCAATAAGTGCTTGCCCAAATAAACTACACTTAAGTGCTTATTGAATTGGTGATTAGACTCAGAAAATCTTTAAGATTTTTTTACTCTTGATAATTCAGTAATCTACAAAAGTTGGTACAAGTTTTGTATCTGATATCAAACTTTACAAATGGCCTAGAACACAACCCCCCTTCCAGAAATACAGTCAAGACTTTTTAGTTTAATTTTACACATTTTGACTGTGATGTTAATGTTAGAATAAAAGGTCTCTTTTAATTCCTCGAATATGCCCCTCAAGTTACTATCTTTCAGCTTTTGGTGACATTCTTTTAGGCCTCTGTGTACATATTTTCCTATCTCATCACCTGCTTTTGACTACAATTAATATCCAACACTCATGAAGCTCAGAAAACCACTCATAACACACCTCACCAATGAAACATAACATAATGTCCATAAGCATTGAAATTAGGTGGAATCGGGTGTGCTTTTCTGAGGTATACTTCTGTAAAATGTACATCATTATGAGGAAATATTTTATATTCCTAACACTGTATATGATAATACATATTTCTAGACTTTTTATTTTGGGGTCCAACACACCATAACTGGTACCTAAATACATCAGCTAACCAGTATGAATCTCCAAGCCAGTGATTTTCAACCATTGTACCACAGCACACTGGTGTGCCACAAAATTTTTTAAATATGCAATATCTGACTATTCAGTCAGGACCACTGACCTCTTTTCCCTTCGATTGTCAAGTTAAAAAAAAAAAAAGGAAACAGGAGAAACTAAGATGGCAGCATAGGTAAACACCTAAATTGCTGCCTTGCACAACAATTTCAAAACTACAACTAAAAGACGAAACAGACATCATCCAGAACCATAGGACAGCTGGCTGGGTGGAAATTCTATGATTAGAAGGAAAGAGAAAAGCACACAGAGAATCAGAGAAGCTGCAAAAGGCTGACATACGAAGACATGCACACGGAGAGGAAGGGTGGCTAAGTGCCTGGCTGGCTTTCTCTAGCAGGAAGGAGACAAAAGCTCCCAACTGCTCTGAATCCCAGTTTTGACTGCACTGAACCCCAGTTCCAGGTGAGACCCTGGGAACCGAGGCTCATACAGGGGAAATATGGACCTTCAGGTGGAAACTCAGGGGAGCCTCAAAAGACAGAGGCCTGGAGGCACGCATGCGAGTGGACGCAGAGAGGACTGACTGCTGAGAGTGCTGCTGGCTTTCTCCGGTGGGAGAGAAACAGAAGCTCCCAACTGCGCTGAACTCCAGTTCCAGGCGAGAATCTGGGAATACACTCATTGGGGAAGAAACTGGATTGTGTGGCAGCAGACAAAACTCGAGGGCAGCTTTCTACCAGAGGTGTTTGCAGTGATTACTGAGGGACACTGAGACCCAGGGGCCTCATAGGGCAGGGCTGATGGGAAGCCAAGACCTTCTGCTCAGCCCTGAGACTCTGCTCCATCCAAGCTGAACACAGAAACTTTTGCAATTTTGCAAGTCTTGTCTCATAAGACTGTCTCCAGCAGAGAAGTTCTCCTGGCATAGACAAAGCTGATCCTCACAACCAAATGACCTGAAGGTCAATTCCTCCCAGTGATACCAACAATAATCAAGACTTAACTACAAGGCTGAGCACACAGTCCACACATGGGTGCACCAAGAGTGTCCACCTCAGGTAACTGGGGAGGCCGAGACACCTAGTACACAAAGCTACTCTATTAACTCAGGGAAGCAGAGAAAATGTGGAGATAAAGAAACATCATAAATTAAAGAAATGCAGGAAAGCAAATAACTGGATATAGAGTTCAAAACCACGGTTATAAGGTTTTTCAAGAATTTTCTTTAAAAGGCTGATAAATTTAGTGAGACCCTTGAGGATATGAAAAAGGATCAACTAGAAATTAAACATACATTGACTGAAATTAAAAAAATATTATAAAGAGACCCAACAGCAGACTAGAGGAATGCAAGAATCAAGTCAAAGATTTGAAATACAAGGAAGCAAAAAACACTCAACCAGAAAAGCAAAAAGGAAAAAGAATCCAAAAATTTGAAGATAGTGTAATAAGTCTCTGGGAAAACTTTAAGTATACCAACATCAGAATTATGGGAGTATCAGAAGAAGAGAGAGAGCAAGATACTGAAAGCCTATTTGAAGAAATAGTGAAAGAAATAGACTTACAAGTCCAGGAAGTGCACAGAACCTCAAACAAAAGGAATCCGAAGAGGATCACACCAAGACACATCATAATTAAAATGCCAAGAGCAAAAGACAAAGAGAGAATATTAAAAGCAGCAAGAGAAAAAACAGTGAATTACCTACAAGGGAGTACTCATATGATTATTGCTGATTTCTCAACAGAAACTATGCAGGCCAACAGGAGTGGCAAGAAATATTCAAAGTGATGAATAGCAAGAATCTACAACCAAGATTACTCTACCCAGCAAAGCTATCATTCAGAATTGAAGGTCAGATAAAGAGCTTCACAGATAAGAAAAAGCTAAAGGAGTTCATCACCACCAAACCAGTATTATATTAAATGCTGAAAGGTATTCTTTAAGAAGAGGAAGAAGAAGAAAACGGTAAAGATAAAAATTATAAACAACAAATACAAATCTATCAACAAGTGAATCTAAAAATCAAGTGAATTAAAAATCTGATGAACAGAATAAACTGGTTAATATAATAGAATCAAGGGCATAGAAAGGGAGTGGACTGACAATTCTCAAGGGGAAAGGGGAAGAAACTGGACAATAATCGTACACCTATGGATGAGGACAGTGGGGAAAAGGTGGGGGTAGAGAGTGGGTTGGGAACTGGGTGGAGGGGAGTTGTGAGGATAAAAAAGAAGAACAATTGTAATAATCTGAACAATAAAGATTTATTAAATTTTTAAAAAGAAAATACAATAGTCAGCACAACAATAGCCACCTGGTATGAATAAATCAAAATTATTTTTTATACCACAGAATTTAAATTAGTTTATGTATGGCATTAGATGAAAAAGGTTCAAAATCACTGTTCTAGGCATTTTCCCCAGACTCTACTCCCCTAACATTCAATCTTCTGTGCCTATGCTTACCTACCTAGTTTCTATTTTTATATCATTGTACTCTTGTCTTGATATCTGCTTTATTGCTACTGCTGGTGGTATTATCTCCCAGCTTTGGTTGAGTGTCTTGAAATCTGTTTCTATATTTTCCTCAGCCTGTCAATATGTAGCCATTCTCAACCTTATATGGAAAGCTTCTCCTCTCATTGTATTGTAGTATTCCCTTCAGCTCCTGTACCATCAAGGAAGGAGACCCTGAGCAATAAGCACTGATCTTCGAGCAATGACTGTAGTGAACTAGACTCCTTGGATATTTAGGGAAGTTGTATTCTAAAGTGGAAGGAATATCCTATTTAGTAGAAGTTCCAAAGAGCCAAGACTACTAAAAAAAATGATGGCCCCCTCATTGTAGGAGCAGTATGAAAAGACTGAAAATAAAGCAGAGTGCTACTTCATATGAGTATTCTAAAAAGGCCCCAAGGAAGAGACAATATTTCAGCAGAGACTTCAAGGAAGTCAAGATACAAATTATGTGATAATCTGGGAATGCAGCATTCCGCCACAATGAAAAAAAGTCTACAATATCCTCATGTTCAATCTTTCTTATAATTTTTTAAAATATATTTTATTGATTTTTCTTAGAGAGGAAGAGAGAGGGATAGAAAGTCAGAAACATCGATGAAAGAGAAACATCCATCAGCTATCTCTTGCACACCCCCTACTGGGGATGTGCCCACAGCCAAGGTACATGCCCTTGAATGGAATCGAACCTGGGACCTTTCAGTCTGCAGGCCAACAGTCTATCCACTGAGTCAAACCAGTTTTGGCCTTTCTTATAATTTTTAAGTAACAACAAGCAGACCAGTTGGCTGCAGTGAATCAGGAAGAAAGAGGTCAGAAATAAGTTCAGAGAAGCCAACTGATATGTCCTTGTAGGTAAAGACTTTGGAAAATATGGTAAATATGATGGGAAACTATTAAAATGTTGAAAACAGGAAAACAACATGACCTGGTTTATTTTTTTCATTGATTTAAAAGAGAACGAGAGAGAGAGATTTGTTGTTCTACTTACTTATGCATTTGTTGGTTGATGCTTCTGTGTGCCCTGACTGGAGATTTAACCCATAAAATCCCATCCTCCCCTGGGGGCCTCAAGAAACCCTTTCCCTGTGGCACCCCAAGAACTCCACTTCCATCAATAACATCACATTTCTATCAGGCTAAATCCTGTGTATCTTTCAAAGATCAATTCAAATGTCACACCAAGGTCTTTTATGCTCATCAGCACGCTGCCAAAATAACTTTTAACACATTTTTATGTTTATTATTGCTCATTAAAAACTGAGAGCAAGGCTAGGGATTTCACAGTAATCTCTCACAAATCACTTATCCTTCATTGTAGAGTGCAATGCCGCAGCCATCTTAAAGCTAAGGACTAGACATGCTATTGCAAAGAAATACCTGGGAGAGAAATGTCTGCCAGCTTTCAAACACCCCGCCCCCCAAGGTTGAGAGATGGTCAACAAAACAAGGAAGGGATTCCCGTGGTAAGAGAAGCGGCCTGGGTAGTAATAAAGAAATCAAGTCATCACATTCCAAGCCCTGATGAAAGGAAAATCTCAATTTTGCCCCCAAATATTTTTCTCTACTTCTCATAACTAAGCTGCACATGGGTGTGTGTGTGTGTGTGTTTTTATCCAATTACATATGTAGGGAGAATGAAGGCCTCTGGAAAAGTCTAGCTACCAGTTCATTGTTATACCTACCATAATATATGAATAATTCAACTTTGGCAGAAAAAAAGTTATCAGGGAAAAAAAAGCTTATGCTGTACTCTGACTCCTCATGGCAACCCACAACAGAGACCAAGGATTCTGAGAAAACCATTGCAAATCATATAGACTCCCACTGTACTCAGATGTCATCTTGTGTAGAAGCCAATTGTTGGAGGAGAAAATACGAAAAGCCAAGCATTTGCCTACAGGAGATCAAGTCATCCCAAGATACTATTTCAACCGGAAGAAAGATCACACTTTCTTCCGGTTGAAATAGTATATCTTGTGAGAGAGAAGAGGTCAAAAGTGAGATAAGAGAATTAGCTATGTTATAGAGCCAAAAAAGTGTTCTTTTTGCACATTTGGTTAGTAATGTAATTGTTACCACTTGACTACTGATAGAAAAGTAATCAAAAGATAGATGGATTTATAGATGATGATAGATAGATAGGTTGATACAGGCAGATAAAAATAGCCAATATATAGGTATAAATGATCATTAAATATAGAGAAAAATAGTTGATATAGAGATAGAGATAGAGAGGTATATATAGATACAGTTATAACATTTCCCACATAAAAATGAATAATTTTGTATAAAATTTTTATTCCACAGATATTGTTCATGAATACAAAACTATCAAAATGACTCCTCCACATATGTGCCTCTCAAGAGTAAAGTTTAAAGGAAGGAAGTCAATACTATTGAATATTTTAAACATACTACCTTCTTCCCATATGCTATTTCATGTAATTCCCATACAACTATGAGGTGGAAAGTTTATTAGTCCATTTTATAGTTGAGAATACAAAAATAAAGTTAAAGAAGTTAAGCAACTTATTTAAGACCAGTGAGGACCAATAACCAGGTTTTATTGGATTTGTTATCTGAAATTAACTCCCCAAAAGAAAGATTTTAGGAAAATTAAAGAACTTCTTTGGGACTCTGATATATAGATTCCCTTGGAATATCATGGTACAAACATCATGAATTAGTCAACTTATTATATTTTCTTTTCCTAAAAAATATTATTGCAAACTTTTAGTGATTTACAATTCCTGTGCTCTCTCTGGAAATACAGAGCAATTGTACTAAAATATGTATATAGTATGAAAAAAAACATTTCTAAGAAAATAACAAAGTTTTAAGTTGCTTAATATTGGAATTAGATTATATTCAGCAGGTTGGTAGAGATATTAATAGTATATAAAACATAAATTATTAGATTTTAGGTACTAGATTAATAGTCAACACAAAACAATCTTAACACTTCAATAGAAGCCTAAATATAGGAAATAAAGCTAATCATTCTTTTTAAAAGAGATTGATTTTAAATGATTCTGGACTAAGAAAATTTTGGCAGATTCTCTTCTAAAATACATATGTAAACAATCCAGATTAATGATACAAAAGGAGAAAGACCAGACATTCCAATACTGATCTATGAGGAAGATAATGTGAACACAAGTAGTGCTGCTTTATTTTATATATTCTTGAGTTACTGAAGAGGGGAGAAATATTTAACATTGATTGATCAATAACACAGTGTTGTTTTTCTTATGTCATAATTTCGTGCATTAGGTCTCTACTAATGTTATAACCTCTACCTGACTCTACATTCAGAATCAGGCATGAGGTTTTTAATACCACTACACAGTAACACAGAAACTAAAAGGTATAAAAATTCAATTAAACTGAGAAGTAAATAGAAATTCTCTTAGGAAAAAAAAAAAGAAACTTGCTTTAAATAATTGGGGACAAGATTATTTATATATCCCAAGATTCAACTGTAAGACTTTACTTTAAAAAAGTAAGACAAAAACAAGTTTTAGTTTCAGTTTCTATTATTGGCACTTGTTTTTACCAAATCCATTTATTAAAAGCAAACAATGTTATATATTTGTTTAATCTTTTAAATGTTTTTATTGATTTATAGAGACAGAAAGGGGGGGGAGAGAGAGAGAGAGAGAGAGAGAGAGAGAGAGAGACATCAATGAGAGAGATACATCGATTGGCTGCCTCCTGCACACCTGAAAGGACAAAGGACTATCCTCCATCTTGAGAGGCTGGTCAGCCTATCTCGCCTTTCCCCCTGCTGGGAGTGGCCACAGGGGTGCCAGGAATGTCCTGACTCCCCCAGCCACTGCCTGAGCGAACCAATGCAGCCCAAGGACATAGCTTAGGTCCAAATAAGGCATAACTAAAGTACTGATCCTTGTACTGTGAGACCCCCGCTGAAAGACCCTGACCTAATAAGGCTATCTCTGTAACCCACGTCACTTCCCTGGGACCACCTAAATCACCAACCCTTTATAACCTATTGTTCTTGCTGGGCTCACTCTCTCGCCTCGCTGCTGTGCCAGATGAAGGTTGAGGGCCAAACCCGGGTTTGAATAAAGGTTCTATGCTATTGCAGCCAATTTGGGCTCCCTAGTGGTTTTGGGGGATCATGAAATCTGGGCATAACACACCCACTAGTGGGGACCAAGCCCACAATCCAGGCATATGCCTCGACCAGGATTTGAACCAGTTACCTCTTAATGCATGGGATGATGCTGAATCCACTAAGCCATACTGGCTTGGAATCAATGTAATTTTTTAAATTAAAATAATTACCATTGTCATTTCTCATTGAGTTGATAAGTGCATTTAAAAATCCTGAATTCCTGAATGTCATAGTGTTATAGAGCAATGCTACTCAAGGTGTAGTCTGTGGACCACCACTGGTCTTTGGATTTTTTGTTACTGATCTACAATACAATAACATAAAAATTGGGAGTGAGAGTTAGACATTTTTATGGTAACAGTATAATTTTATATCTGTTGAATCTAAAAATAAAATATATGACCTTGCATTTTATTTCTTTAGTAATTCATTTATATTGTGCTTCATAAAATCTTCAGTCTGCAATAGTTTGGAGAAAGAAAAATGGTATTTTCCCCCAGGTAAGTTTTAGAAGCACTGGTTAAGGATAAGCTTTGGCAACAAATAGAAGTTGTTTTTCAGTCCTAGTCTACTAAATTCTAATTGTATGATGTTGGGTAAGTTACTTCATCTCTCTAGGTTTAAATTTCCTCATCTGAAATAAGTGCGTACTTGATAGTGTTGTGTGGTCCTTAACCAGAAACATCAAGGTCACTCAGGTGTTTGTTATAAATATATATTCTCAGGATTTTCTCATACCTACTAGATCAGAATTGGCATTTTAATATTCATGAACATAGTATATGAACACAGTATATGTTTCCACTTATTTCTGTCTTCCTCAACATTGTCTTAAGGATCTTATCATTTCCCAAGTGAAGGGTTTTTTTTTTAATATCCTTTGTTAAATTTATTCCTATGTACCTTATTTTTTTTATGCAATTGTAAATGGAATTGTTTTTTATTTTATTTTTAAATATGTTTTTATTGATTTTTAGAGAGAGAGGAAGGAAGAAGTATAGAGATATAGAAACACAGATGAAATGAGAGAGAAATATCATTGATGGCCTGTCTCCTGCACACTGCCTACTGGGGATTGAGCTCGAAACCCAGCCATGTGCCCTGATTAGGAATCATACCTGTGACCTCTTGGTTCCTGGGTTGATGCTCAATTGCTGAGCCACACTGGCTGAGTGGTATTGTATTCTTAGTTTCTCTTTCTGATAGTTCATTATTGCTGTATAAAAATATCCATACTGCCCAAAAACAAACTATAGATTTAACACAACTCCTATCAAAATACCAATGGCTTATTTCACAGAACTAGAGCAGATATTCCAAACACTTATATGGAATTACAAAAGACCCTGGATACGCACAGCAATCTTGAGAAAGAATAACAAAGTTGGTGAATCACACTATCTGATACCAGACTATTCTTACAAGTCTATAGAAATAAAAACAGTATGATACTGACATGAAAGCAGACATATAGGATAGAGTTGAGAAATAAACCATCACCTTTATGGTCAATTAATATTTGACAAAGGAGGCAAAAACATGCAATGGGGTAAGGACAGCTATTCAAATAAATAGTGTTGGAAAAGTCGGACAGATCCATGCAAAATAGAAAATAAAATTAGATCACCTCCTTACACCATACACAAGAATAAACTCAAAATGAATTAAAAACTTAAAAATAAAACTCAAGCCTTAACCAGTTTGGCTCAGTGGATAGAGCATCAGCCTGCAGACAAGAAGGGTCCTAGGTTTGATTACGGTCAAGGGCATGTACCTTAGTTGTGGGCACATCCCCAGCTGGGAGTGTGCAAGAGGCAGCTGATCAATGTTTCTCTCTCATTGATGTTTCTAACTCTCTATGCATTTCCCTTTCCCTTCCTCGCTGTAAATAAATCAATAAAACATATTTTTAAGTAAAACTCAAAACCATAAAGATCCTAGAAGAAAAACTTAGGTGATATATTCTTGAACATTTCTCATAGAAATATTTTTTTTCTGATATATATCCTTGGGCAAGGGGAACAAAAGAAAAAATAAATAAATGGGACTACATCAAACTAAAAAGCTTGCATACAGACAGCAAAGGAAACTATCAAGAAAATGAAAACAACCCACTGAATGGGAGAATATACTCACTAATAATTCATCTGATAAGGGGTTAATATTCAAAATTTATATAAGATAAAAAACCTCAACTTAATACACACTTAAAAGAAGAATCCAATTAAAATTGGGCAAAGGACCTGAATAGATAATTTTCCACATAGGACATAGAGATGGCCAAGGTCACTAATCATTAGAAAAAATGTAATTTAAACCACATCAGCTATCACTTCAAACCTATCAGATTGACTGTTGTCAATAAATCCACAATAATAAGTGTTGGAAAAAAGGGAATCCTTGTATACTGTTGGTGGGAATGCAGATTGGTACATCTACTGTGGAATACAGTATGGTGTTTCCTCAAAAAACTAAAAAAGGAACTGCTGTTTAACCCAACAATACCACTTCTGGGAATATATACAAAGAATCCTGAAACACTGATTCTAAAGACTATGTGCACCTCTATGTTCTTTGTAACACTATTTAGCAGCCTAGCCAAGATTTGGAAGCAGCACAAGTGCCCATCAGATGAATGGGTAAAACAGCTATGTACATTTAAGCAATGGGATACTATACAGCTGTTAAAAAGAAGGACATCTTACCTTTGCAACAGCATGAATGGATTTAGAAGTTGTGCTAAGTGAAATAAGCCAGTCAGAGAAAGACAAATGCCATATGATTTCACTTATGGAATTTAATGAAGAAAAATAAACAAAATAGACTCATAGATATAGAAAATAAATAGCTGTCAGAGGAGAGGGAGGCTGAGGTGGTAGGTGAAATAAGTGAAAGGATTGAGGGGCAAAAAACAACAACAAAATAAATTTCATGGACACACACAACAGTATGGTGATTACCAGAGGGAAAGGGTGATAAGGGGTGGTGAAAGAGGGTAAACAGAATAAAAGATGACTAAAGGAGACTAGATTTTAAATGATGAACACATAATGCAATATGCAGAAGATGGTGTAGTGCAGAATTGTACACTTGAAACCAATGTATTTTATTGATTAATCTAACCCCAATAAATTCAATAAAAAAAATAATTGGCTTTTTAATGAAATCCCAACCTCCAAGAGATGCATGTGCATATAGACAGTGTTTCATGTAAAATATATGATCAGAAACTATTATCTCTTGTGTATTCATAATAAGATATGTAAATATTAGAGGCCTGGTGCACAAAAATTGTGCACTGGGGGAGGGGAGGTAGTCCCTCAGCCCAGCCTGCACCCTCTCCAATCTGGGACACCTTGAGGAATGTCCAACTGCTTCTTTAGACCCAGTGGGATTGGGCCTAAATGGGCAGTGAAACATCCCTCTCACAATCCAAAACTGCTGGCTCCCAACTGCTCGCCTGTGTGCTTTCATGATTGTCCCTAATTGCCACCCTAATCACTCCCTAACCACTCTCCCCTGCCAGCCTGATTGACGTCTAACTGCTCCCCTGCCAGTCTGTTTGCTACCAACTTCCCTTCTCTGCCAGCCTGGTCAGCTCCAACCGTCTTGATCACCCCCAACTGCCCTCCCTTGCAGGCCTGGTCCCTCCAAACTGCCCTCCCCTGTAGGCTTGGTTCCCCTGCAATAGCCCTCCCCTGCAAGCCTGGTCACTCCTCACTGTCCTTCTCTGCCGACCTGGTCCCTCCCAACTTCCCTCTGCTGCTGGCCATCTTGTGTCCACATGGGAGCAGGATCTTTGACCACATGGGGGAAGCCATCTTGTGTGTTGGAGTGATGGTCAATCTGCATATTATTATTTTATTTAGATAGGATAGAGGCCTGGTGCATGGGTGGGGGGCCAGCTGGTTTGCCCTGAAGGGTGTCCCAGATCAGGATGGGGATTCCCTTGGGGCATAGGGCAGCCTGAGGGAGGGCCCTGTGGTGGTTTGCAGGCCAGCCATGCCCCCTGGCAACCCAAGCAGAGGCCCTGGTATCTGGAATTTATTTATCTTCTACAATTGAAACTTTGTAACCTGGAGCGGAGCCAAGCCTTCTGTTTACTCTGTGGCCACAGATGCCAAGTGGAGGCCCTGGTATCTGGGATTAGTATTATCACTTTGTTTTAGCCCCAAAATAAGTTGTGGAAACTTTATTTTATACTAATGGGCCAGGGGCAGGGGTGGTGCAGCCCAGCCTGCACCATCTCCAATCTAGGATCCCTCAGGGGATGTCTGACTGCTGGTTTAAGCCCAATCCAACAGAAGTTGGACATCCCTCTCACAAACCGGGACTGCTGGTTCCTAACCACTCACCTGCCTGCCTGCCTGATTGTCCCTAAACACTCTGCCTGCCAACCTGCTGGCCCCAACTGCTTCCTCCCTCCACCAGCCTGATTACCCCAAGCTGCCCCCCTGCCAGCTTCCTCACCCCTGACTGCCCCCCACTGATGACCTTCTTGCCCCCAACTACCCCCCTTGCCTACCTGCTTATCCCCACTGCCCCCACCCCTCCGCTGGCCTGATCACCCCTATCTGTCCTCCCCTCCTAGCCTGATTGCCTCTAACCACCTCTGCCTCAGGCTTACCAACATGGCTTTGTCTGGAAGGATGTCCAGAAGGTCTCCCATCCTAATTAGTATATTACCCTTTTATTAGTATAGATGTCATGGCATTGTCTAATTTTTTTAAAAAAGAACCTTCCTAAAGTACATGTGAATAGTTGTATTAAATTATTCATCATGCAAGTTAAATTGACAGTTAATTATAATAAAGAAGAGGGTTTTCTGAATGTAATCCAGAGCTTTAATGTCTAAAGGATAAACTACACAAGAATTTGTTCTTGACTAGTGATCTCAATGCTGTATGCTAACCCCCAAATTAACATTTCACGTTTTCAAAAGATAAAAAGAATGGTTTTTTTGACAGCATAGAGTATGTGGATTTTTATCTTGGAGATGAGCATGAAAGAGTGAAAGTTGAGCATGTTTCATATTGAATTCCTAATTTCACCTTTCATCCGTTGTGTTACTTGACCAAATTGTTTTAACTCCTTGAGCTTCATGATTTTTTTCCAGCTGTAAAATGTTGATTAAAGATATACAATTTTTGGCTTTGTAGTGATGAGTAAAAGAAATGGAAAGCAGCTATAACTGGGCCTGAAATATAGAAGGTACTCAATAATTATTGGCTTCCTTCCTTTCTTCCTTTCCCTTCATAATGGGAGAAGGAGAATACTTGTAATACCCTCAGGTCCCTCAATAAAATTTTTAATATTATTTTTGTAAGATTTATTACTTAATTATTACTTAATTTTTCACATGCATTCTCTCTTTTATTTATTTCACTTTTTAATTTTTTTTTAATTCTCACCTGAGGACATTTTGCCATTGATTTTTTAAGTAAAATGGAAGAGAGTGAGAGAGATAGAGACAGAGAGAAATATTGATGTGAGAGACACATTGATTGATTGCCTCCTGCATGACCTGGACCGAGCCTGCAACCAAGGTCTGTGCCCTTGACCTGAATTGAATCAGAGACACTTCAGTCTGATGTTTTAACCACTGAGCCAAACAGGCCAGGGCTGCATTAGCTCTTTTAATGTTTTCAATAATCTTGTGCTGGGGCAAAGCAGGTAATTATTCCTTTTTATTGGGTAAATAAGTTCAGGGAAGTTAAATAAATTAACCAAGTTCACACAACTACAAATGACATAAGTGGGGTATAAACCCACATCTGTCTGATTTCAAAGCCATTCCCTACCCCCTAGATCAGTGGTTTCCAAACCCAGGCCTACACATCAGTACTCAGTGGCACAAAAATCTCTATAAACAGTAGAAAATTTAGGGAAAATGGTGTAATCAGGAAGCTTTTCAAAAAGCATCATATATTTATATTTTTTTAATTCAGGGGACATGCCCTTTTTAAGGATAAATATTTATTCTTTTTATTTTAAAGCAGTAGTGAAAGGAGAAAGTAGATATTTCTCATTTTTATATAAAATTAAATATTGTCAAGGCTACATGTCTCCATTTTTTAAAATTTTACTGGACTATGAAAAGTGGAAGTGTAGAAATATACGCTACAGCATGCTACTTTATTACTCTCACTAGTAATAAAAAAATGAAATTGCACTGAAAGAACATGAGACTTCCAAATAAAGCGGGCTCCAGGGAATGTAATAGGATGATGTGTGTAATCTCTATTCTTATCGTATAGAGACTAAAAGCTCCAAAAAGGACATTTTAGGCTTTTAATGGATTACAATGGTGGCAGTTTCAGCACAACCGTGAAGTTTGGCGGTATCCCATTATTCCCTAGTAGCAAGCTCCACATACACAGGATTGAAGAGACTCTGGTGACTGTGGTTGCCTCTTACCAGGCCCTGCCTGGCAGTCCCCGTGGAAGCACACCTAGCATGGGCAGCAGTGTTCTTATGACTCTGCAGTGAAGGGCCAGGGGTCTTGGGAGTAATCACACTGATGACATTAAGGTTAGTAGGACACTAACATTGTACTGCGCTAGTTTTCTAGATTATTTTCTACATGTCAATTTATTTTTTTTACTTTTTAATATATTTTTATCGATTTCAGAGAGGAAGGGTTAGGGAGAGAGAGATAGAAACATCAAAGATGAGAATCATCGATCAGCTGCCACACCCCCTATTGGGGATCAAGGCCATAACCTGGGCATGTGCCCTTGACTGGAGTCAAACCTAAAACCCTTCAGTCCACATGTTGACACACTATCCACTGAGCCAAATCAGTTATGGCATCGGTTTACTTTTTATAAAGTGAAATTCTTTCTCATTCATTTTGGGTCACATCTGGCTGGGCAATGTAATGTTGAAAGGATCTGAGATTTAGTAACCTTGGATTATCACATTCATATGAAAGCTGTCTTCCTGTCCTCCCCAGAAACAAGGCCAGGTTGCCCTGAAACAATGCCTCTATCATTCTCATTGCACTTGCATTCTACAACACAATTCACTTTTTATTGTCTGTATTACCAGTGTCTGCAAGGTATCTGGCCACTCAGAAAGTGAAAGGATGAATGAATGAATTAACTAATTAATTGTGTCTCTAGTACAGGTACATTGAGAGCAATTTTAGTGGCTTCTCTCTATAGAGAGATGAGATCTAGTGATGCACTCCTGGATAGTGCCCCCAGACATTTCAACAGACCTGCAGAGCCCCTGAAACACCATCAGGATTTGAATACCCATCTTTAAAATTGGTCTACATTTATAAAATTCAAGTGATGTTTCACTGATACATGATGCCACCGGGTTTATAATTATATAATCTTGCAATAAAAAGGAAGAATAAAGAAATATCATGCCCATGTGGCTCAATTGCTTGAGCCTTGTCCCGTGCACTAAGAGGTCATAGCTTTCACTCCCACTCAGGGCAAATGCCTAGATTTCAGGCTTGATCCCTAGCAGGGGGCATTCAGGAGGCAGCCAATCAATGTTTCTCTCTCAGATTAGCAGATGTTTCCATCTTTCTCTTCTCTCTCTAAAATCAATAAAAATGTATTTTTAAAAAAGAAACATCTCATTTGGCATGCCTTTAACAATAGGTCCTTCAGTAGGTTTCCTTGATGATGTAAAGAACTGAAGCATGCAACAGACTGATGTATTTAGAGGGAATGGAGGGTAGGGAGAGATTAACCAAGAAATTTATATGCACATATGCATAGACCTTGGACAGACAATAGTTTGGAGGGAAGATCTAGGGAGGGGATGGGAGTGTGATGGAAGGGGTCATTGGGAGGGGAAAAGAGGTATCTGAAACACTTTCAGCAGTTAAAATATTTTTTAAAAAGGAACCATGTGTAATCAAGATTTTAATAAACTGGCACTGAATATATTCACAATGCAGGATAAAATTCATTCCATTATTTTTGACAACTTTGAAGCAAACATAAAGGAGTTGTTAAGAGCTCATGTGGATATAGTATGTACTTTCAAAAAAAAAATTTCCCCCAGAGGGAATTATAAACAGAAAACCTAGAAATATTTTGGGAGTTCTTTGAAATAAAATGTAAATTAAAATGGCATATAAAAAATCCATATAAGTTAACTCAAAGTGAGTTAAATCATGTTCTCATGATTAGATTAGCAGAAGTCCTGGGGACAAAAACAAGCTGCAATATACCAAAAGGCAGAATTCTAAACTATGATATGATAAATACCTCTGAAGCATGAAAAATTTTCAGTATCAATGATTAGAACACTGCAGCTTTCTCTGACTGAAAAAGATCCACTAGAAACATTTTTTCAACTCAGCAATGAACGGCATATGCTTAATAAAATATGTTTATGAGAATAATATCTCTACTAGGTGAAATACATAGATGTCTCAGTGCCTTGGGTCCTTTTACAATTACAATCATTATAGCCATTAAGGGACTGCATATAGAAATAAGATTCTGTAAGGTACTATAAAATTTGTCTGATGTCTGTTAAGAAAATTCAACATTCAGAAGACTTCCTAAGACTATGAATAAGGCTGAAAGGGTGCAGAAACATTGGTGTGAGACCAGGGGATAGGCAAAACTAGAGAGGGATTCAAACAAACATCATGCTGGATGGGAGGCAATGGGGAGATAAGTACACATATGTAATACCTCAATCAATAAAGAAAGAAAAAATTGTATAAATAAGAAAAATGCTGGTCCATTTGAGAACAAAAGCCTTTAACAGTTGTGTTTGCATGTTAAACAATAGCAAAGAATAAGCCATTTGCTGTAGCATTTACAAGATGTTCTAACACACCAGGCTAGGTTCCTGCTTCCTCCCAAACTTAACAGGTTAGTGTGTGTTCCTAAGTGTCTGAGTTCTTGTTCTGGCATGAAGGAGGGTTCAGCAATCTGGAAAAAAGCTGTATGTAACTTAAGTAAGAATCTAGAGATGAAAGATAATTTTGAAAGGCATTGTGGGTCAGAGGAGCCTAGCTAAAGGAGTAAGTTCTCCTTGTCTCAAGGCCCCTTGCTTTTTATTAACACAAATTGTCCTAAGGCAAGGTGGAGATATACACTTTAAAAGGGTAGGGTTTTGTACAGAATCATTATCAGAATGGGGAATAGCCTGTGGCTGTTCAGGTGTTTTTGCCAACAGGAGGCAATAACACGCAGATTAAAATGCCCTGAGCTGTCTGGCAGCAAACAATCAATTTAATGCATCCTTTTCAGGTTTGGGGAAATGCCTTTAGCCATTCCAGCAAGTGATAGATAACATATGTGACTCAGCCCTTATTGAGTCCCCAAGTTCCATCAACCTTTCAATGAAACTCTTGCAATTATGACCTGCTGAAACTTGCTTCTGGCACCTAAGAGTAATAAAACTGTCTTTGTTCTAAAAACAAACAAACAAAAACAACAAAACACACACACAACAACAACCAAAAAAACATACTTAACTGAATTTCAAAGAATTATTGATAATTTTCCACATAAGTAATGAGAACAAAAACATTCTAGACAGAGTAGCAGTATACTATTTAATACCCATTTGACCATAGGAGGCAAGAAATACACCTCAAATTGTTTTAAGCCATAAAATAAAATAAAAAACAGAGTGATATTTAGCTGAGATTAGTCAAAATCCAAACATAAAAACAGGAAACATGTTAGGCATTTCAAACTAAAAACATTTACTATAGGGGAATTGATTATCTGATGTTGGATGCAAAAGGGAATGCTAAGTTAACAAATATAGTAACTGCAGTACAAATCTACCATTCTTAAAGTTGTAGGACAAAATCAAACCTAGGATCTTGAAAGAAGGGCTCCAATATGTTTGATACTCAGACTTCTGAGATGGACACAGAGAAGCTGGACTTAGAAACAAACTGGAATACAAGCAAACAATTTTGAGACCCAGGCCTCTCACCACTGGAGTGGGAATTCACATATAAGCAAAGGGAGAAGGCTAGAATGATCAATGTAGTAGTGGATTAGCATTGGCAACATCAGTAAGAACCCATGATTACCTTAATGTAGAGATAGATGTGGTTATATAGTTGATTTTTTAACAATGCATAGGGTTATAGACAACACCCCCAACATCCATGCAGTCAAAAATCCATGTATAACTTTTAATTCCTCCAAAACTTAACTACTTATAGTCTACTGTTGACTAGAAGCCTTTCCAACATTAGTCAATGACCATATATTCTGTGTTTTACATATTATATACTATATTATTACAAGAAAGTAAGCTAGAGAAAATAACATATTATTTTAAAAAGTCATAATGAAGAAAAAATACATATATACTATTTATTGAAAAAATCCACATATAGGTTGACCCATGTAGTTCAAACCTATGTTGTTCAAAGGTAAACTGTATATAGAAATAACTGTAGATTGTATATATTCCAAGTTACTACATACACATACATTCCTGTACTCTGTTATTTGAGAGGGTCTAGAAGTAAGGATTCCCCAATAGCAACAGGCCCACATAGTGTTCAGATGTAGTTTCTGTTACCATTCTGCAATAAAAGGAACCAGGGCAAAAATATATGAGTCTGAAGCATCTTGTGGTGTCAGAAAGTAAGGAAGTGTTCAACAACAGAAAACCCCAATTCACAGGAGTATGTTAAAAGGACATGAGTCATCTGAAAGGGCTCCCAATGGACAAAGCCAAAACAAGTTAAGCAACAAGTAAAGTAGTATCAGGTTATAATATAAAGTAAATATTTATAAGCCCATGCTGACACAAATGACTGAATAAGCCAACAAATAAGAAAGAAGAAACAGGTGAGGAGTACATATAATTTTTCTGCTACCATCTCCATTTTTCTATAAAATTAAAATTATCATTTTTAAAAGGCCTATTGAACAATAAAATTAAAAATGGTTAAAATGGTACTGTTTGTAAGAATAGTTTACCACAACAAAAAGTCTGTTATAAAAACAAATAAATAAATTAGAGGCTAGAGCTGGAATTTTCTTCAGTTGCTGGAGCCATGCTGTCAGGAGCCAGGAGCAGGAATGTGTCCCTTTGTCCTCCTTCCTCCTTCTACTTTCACTGTGACACCTTCCAGTGCCAGAACTTCAGAGGGAGCTGGTATCAACAGACTGTGCAGTTAGTTTCCAGAGACCCAGTATCCTAAACTTAGAAGTCTAACCTTAGAGCTAACAGACATCAGGTAAATTTCTAGCAAAGCTGTCAAGAATTGAACCAGGAACTTAGAGGACATCATCATGTGCCATCCTTTGACTTTTTTTCCTTCATGTCTGTTTCTTTCTTGGGTAAAAAGCTCACAGAGGCTGGAGGCTCACCTTTTAGGCTCAAGATAATGGGGGGGGGGGGGGGGGAGTGCTTGCAGTATTCTGAGGTTGGTATTGGTTAGGCCAGACTGACTTGGATCATGTGACATGCCTTTCCAATCATGTTGCTTTGAGCAAATTATTATTTGATTTGCCAAAAATTCTACCCAAAACATATAGATTGATAGGTTATCCAGCTATTCATGTGATGGATGTAGATGAGAACCAAGCTTCAAAACAAGTTTATATGCCATGAGAAATAGATTTTTACATTGATTGTAGAAGATAAGAAACCACTGAGAGATTTTGAACAGGTTTCAAATTGGCATTTTAGAGTAATTATTGCAATAGCATTGTGGAGGATATTTCCAAAGAGTTACACTAGAATCAGGATGATGAGCTAGATTATATTAGACAATTCCACTACTATAAAAATTAAAGGACAAGAACCTTATCTAGGAGGCGTGTGTCAAAATGAAGAAAAAAGAGAATTATAGTCAGAGCAATGGTATTGCCTACTAACTGAATGTGTAGGGCAGACCAAGAGAGGAAGTGATCAAGAACAGAAATTTTTAAAACCTAAGTTTAACCATTTCTTGGGAGACTTACTAAAATACAAGTCCAAATTACCCATCCTCAGACATTTTGTTTAAATCTGGTATAGGATGGGAATTTATTTGAAATTTTATTTTTTTAAATATGTTTCTATGGGTTTTAGAGAAAGGAAGGGGGAAGGAGGAAGAGATAGAAACATCAATGATGAGAGAGAATCATTGATCAGCTGCCTCCTGCATGGCCCCTAAAAGCCCAAGATCTAGACATGTGCCCTGACAAGGAATGGAACCATGACCTCCTGGTTCTTGGGTCAACATTCAACCACTGAGCCACAGTAGTGTGGCTTAAATTTTTATTTTGAATTAGCACAGAGATTCTGAGGACCACATTTATATATATATATATATATATATATATATATATATATATGTGTGTATATATATATATATATATATATATATATATATATTTCAAAGAGGAAGGGGGAGAGAGAGAAACATCAATGATGAGAGAGAATCATTGGTTAGCTGCCTCCTGCATGCCTCCTGCTGGAGATCAAGCCCACAACCAGGCGTGTGCCCTTGACTGGAATCAAACCCGGGACCCTTCAGTCCACAGGCGGATGCTCTAGCCACTGAGCAAAACCAGCTAAGGCTGAGGACCACATTTTAGGAATACAGGTCTAGAGTCGTTCTCATTGTTCTGGCTTGGGTAAAACTGAGTTTTGGGATAGTTACATTAACCAAGATTAAAAGTAGAGAAGAGGGAAAAGGTAGAAAAGAGGTAGGTTGACCAATTTATTTTGCCTGGGACTATACCAGTGCTAGCATTGAAAGTCCTCCATTTTGAGAAATCCCTCAGCCCAGGGCAAAACCAGGGATCACCCAAAATTTGAAAAGAAAAATGTATTTAGTTGAGCAAGAGCAGTTTGGAGAAAGTCTAACTATCGATGTCAAATAAGCAATTATAAATTTAAAAACCAAGAAAACAGATATGAGCTGGAAATACACATTTAGAAGTCACTACTATAAAGGTAGAAATTTAAGTAATAAAATTAGGTAACACCAGCCCTGGCTGAATAGCTCAGTTGGTTAGAGCATTGACCTGATATGCTAAGGTTAAGGGTTCAATTCCCAGTCAGAACACATACAAGAATCAACCAATGAATGTACAGATAAGTGGAACAACAAATCAATGCTTTTCTCTCTCCCTCTATCTCTCTCTCTCTTTCCCTCCCTCCATCCTCCCTTTATTTCTCTAAAAATCAATATTTTTAATTAGATGACACAAGTCAGAATAAATTGCATAAAATAACAATAATAATAAAGAGGAGAAGAAGGAAGGGGAGAGGAAAAGGAAGTGAAATGTTAATGAATATCAATATTTAAGGAAATATATTTAAAAAATCATCTGCAAAGGAGAATAAGATGGTATTTCAATGATGAAGACACTGAGAAGAGTGACAGAGACATCAGTGCAAATGAAAATAAGGTGGGAAAAAGAGTGGCCTAGAATACCATGTGGACCAGAAAACTGGCAGAGAGGTAGCCAATGATTTTGACATTAGGAGATCATAAGTGAGTTTAGTAGGAACATTTTTATTTTTGCGGAATTTTATTTACAATTTAATTTATGTAGCTCTGTTTTATAATGGTTTGAAGAATTAGTAAGAAGAGAGGAAATGAAGACAATAAGACTATTTCAAAGAGTGAAAACTAGCCCAAACCAGCAAGTGACAAGCTGAATTCAGCCCATAGAAATCTCTTAACAGATATTCACAGTTTTTGCTTTTGTTTGGTTTGGTTTTATTAGTTAGTCAGTAGCATTTCATATTTAAGAGATTTTAGATGAACTCCAGATTTCTGTGTTTTCTTTAAAAATTAGACATTCTGACATCTGCATGTTTGCATGGTAGAGATCAACCCTTCCAGGGCTCTGCAATTTTCCATTGTCTGCCCTGGGCTTCTCATTTCATTTCCATCAACAGCCGCTGGTCTCTGAAGACATCTGAGTCTGAGACCCAGTCATAACATCGAGTTTTAGAAGGAAAAAAAAAACTACTTCTATCAAATGATTTGGTCCAGTGAAAGTGTTGACTTTATTGTTCTGTTTAAGGATGGTATGAGCTTGAACCTATCTATACGCTAACTAGAAGCAAGAGCATAATTATTGAAGCAAAGTCAAACCATGAGAGGGATGTAATGTAGAACAATGATGGAGAAATCAACCTTGGATGAGAGGAAGGATGCCTCCAGTGAACCTAGCTGTATATATAATGAAGCTATGATTTAAGAATATGATAGTAAATGTAAGTTAATTAAGCTTACCTGAGCTAGATAATTACTAAGGCTTCACTGTAGCCTTACATAGGTCAGAATTTGGCAATTAAAAAATAAAAGCCCCAACATTTTCAGTTATACCAAGAAACTTGTATTCAGTTTCCTAGGATAGCTCACGTTTTTGTGTTTCTGATGAATTATACCCAGCAGTGCTTTGCTGATATGTTGTGCCCTCATGTAAAGGACTGGATAAAACATGTTTGTATAAATCCAAAGAGTTTGTAAATCAAGACTGCTACAGCACAAAATGATCCATTTCCCAGCCTTGCCTGGGAGTATTTTTTTATACATGCATATCCTTCTCATGAAGTTCAAATTTATTTTTGTTCTGGTTGAAGTACTGGGGCCAAGTGAAACCACAAAGTATATTACCTGAGTTGCAGTTTCATAGGAACTAGTTAGAAAAAGTTGATGACAGTGGCATGATTCTAAAGAGAGGGCTAGGATCTAGAAATGCCATAAATTAGACCTCTGATGGGTTTAGTATATCATTCAGGCCCCTCCAAATAGAAATGCATATACGAGATAGTTCACTACTATTATACAGTTAAGATAAAATTTCTCATTATAACATCAGGATCAACCACAACACAGATTTATTTACATAAATTTACATAAATTAAAACTTAAGACAATCTATTGTTGTCTTGTCTACTTGGAGGATCAAATTATTTCCTGGATCATTCTGCTTAGTTTTGGGCAATTGTTCTTTTGTCATCATAATGATGGGCTAAATATTTAATTTACCTTAATATCGCTGATGGATCTATATTGTGGCAATACTGAAACATTATAGGTTTAGTCAGAGCAATAATTAGGGTTTAGAAGTCCAAAAGCAGTCCTAAAGAATATTATCTAGATGTAAGCGTGAGTGAAATACTATAATTCTTCCAGCTTTAGAGAAACCAACTCTTGATATATATTTTCACAAGTATTTGAAAATGAAAATGCATTCTGACCATCATATTAATATTTAAAATGACTGTTGAATAATGATAGATAAATCAACCTTGTAATGAAGCTATAATTTAAGAATATTAGAGTAAATATAAGTTAACAAAATCATCTGAGATTGATAATCACTAAGGCTTCAATGTCAATTTTATGTAGAATTATGGTCCTTTAACAAAAAGATATTACAGTAAAGAAGGGAATATATATATATATATATATATATATGAATATATATATATATATATATATATATATATATTACTAAGGATGTGATATGAAAATGAAATGACAGACTTTTGAATCAATCGCCTACTCATTTTCAAGTAACTCTTTTTAGTCATACTGGAACCATGCAGGTCAGCCTAATGTAATCTTACCTGGCAGTCTGATCTTAAAATTTATCTTTCTCTTGTGTGTATGCCTCTGAAGTTTTTCTAAAAGATTTAGCTAAATTGGGGACATAGCATGCATTTATTCTTACTCTCTTTCAAACCGATTCACAAAAGAGAATGCTAAGTAGTCTTTTATGACCCAGTAGGCATAGCAGGTCACAGGACTGAAAAGAAACGTGATGCTCTTCTATGTACCATTTTACAATTTCTCTCAGTTCATTTTAATTGGAACAGAATTTTGCCCCCATGTTTTTCTTCTGAACATAATAACATTTCTTTACAAAGGCTTTGATTCTTCTCCAAAGATGAGAGAGCAAATGAAAAAGTTATTGAAACTGAGAAAGAGTTATGATCCTTTCTAGCCTGGATATGTTTTATAATTCCCCAGTCAGATATCCTAACCTCAAACATGTTATAATTTTCTAGCCTTCTCAGAGTTGATGGTATCCGTATATTCATTAATTTCTATCTCAAGAGGACTGATTCAAAAGCACCTACTATTATTTATCTACTTCTCTTCTTCCTGTTCAGATTTTTTTGTCTGAGTTAGTTTTCTTTTGCTGCTGCAACAAATTATTACAAATGTAGTGGCTACAAACAACACCAACTTATTATCTCCCAATTCTAGAGGTTTGAAATCTAATGCAAGACCTCCCTGGCTCAAATCCAGGTTTGGGAAGGGAGTCCTTCTGTAAGTTCTAGAGGACAATCAATTTCCTTACCTTTACTAGATTCTAGAAACGCATATTTCTTGACCCATGGCCACCTTAAAACATTTTTAAAGCAAGAAAATCTTTTCTCATCTGGCTTCACTCTGAACTTGTTTCCATCATCCTGTATCTTACTCTCTCATATATGTCTCTTCCACATTTAAAATCCTTGTGATTTCATAGCGCCCACAGGGGAAAATACAAAATAATCCCTATTTTAATGTCAGTTGATCTTAATCCCATCTTCAATTTTAAATGCCCTCTGCCATGCAATTTACTCATAGGTTCTAGGAATTCAAAATTGATCATTCCTTAGAGGCCATTATTCTGCCTACCACAGTCTCTAAAAGTTCTTCCAAAATTTCATCTTGAAGACACGTATAAATGCAACCTCTATTCATCGGGACACAATTTCACTTTATTTTTCAAAACTTTTCCAAGGTTGTAGTTTATTGGCATCATGCTATTGTGAAAAAGTATTGAGAAGGATTCAAAAAGCTTAAATCCAAGTCCTGGCTATCCCACTAATTTGGTATAGATATTTAACATTTGTGAACCTCAATTTTTATGTTTATTAAAAAAGAAAGGTAATAAATAGTTCACAACTTAATCAGCTCACAGAATGCTATGATGACCAAATAGGTTGGTGACTTGAAAGGTCCTTCAAAACTTTTAAGTTAGACAAATGGCAAGTCAAAGAACAGTAATGTAAACTTTACAGATACATTGGCCTGTGCTAAAATCCTAGCTCTTTCATGTGACTCTGGGCTAGTTTCTTAAATTCTCCAAATCAGGTTTGCCATATGTAAAATAAAGCTAACATCTCAAGAAAATTAGAAAAATATAAATTATATAAACATGTAAAAGTGCTTAGAACAGTGCCAAAAGTACATTCTAAACACCCATTGTTAGTTTTTATTTTATGGAATTTATTGGGGTATAATTGGTTAATAATATTTAAGTTTCATTGTTATAATTTTGATAATTAATAAGTGATTGAACTAATTTGCTCAATGAGTTTTCCAAAATTTTAATTTTAAAGGAAGTGATATTATTGTTCAACTCTGGTTAGTATGTGGTTAGCACAATTTATCTGTAAAAGATTTTAAATACTTTCCCATTTAAATCAATCTTTAAAAATACATTAATGCATCAAAATACCCTACTTACAAATATTTTCTACCACAATACTAGAATCACCCATTCTTCCATAAAACCCCGATTTCTATTATTTAGAAGCTCATATGCAGGCACCAAATATTATCATTGCCATTGATTCTGTCCCAGCTCCATGGACAGAGCTAGGAAATAAACATATAATCCACAAAGATTTTCTTTACCTGGGGATTTCACCTACATTTTACCCACACGAGAAACCTGATTCCCAAAACATCAATATATTTATTCATTTGTTTTATCCTTCAGGACATACAAAGTAATTCTAGAACTATTAAACCAAAACTATTATCAACAACAACAAACCTATTAAGTGAAGTACAGGGTTTGTTTTATTTTGTTTTTTTGTTTGTTTTGTTTTGCTTTCATTTTTTTTTATCACAAGTCTATAACTCACTAAGGTTGAGAAAAATTTCAAAAGTTTCTTAAATAATACCTATTTTAGTCAAATCAATTTTCTCTGGACACCTTCAGTGTTCAGTTTTCTTTGAGCTTTTCACAAATTATTCTGAGATGAATTTATTCTCCTTTATTTTTATTTCTGAAACTAGAGGCCTGGTGCACAAAATTCACGTATGGGTGGGATCCTTAGGCCTGGACAGTGATTAGGGCTGATCAGGGCCAGCCCAATGAGGGGCCAGGTCAAAGAGGAGGCAATGGTCACTGGTCCAGGCACAGAGGAATGGATATCTGATGCTGAACACTGATGCTGCCATCATCGGTGCCCCGCCACCATACAGTTTCCCTCCTTCCCCCTCCTCTTTCCCACAGTGAGTGGGCAGTGGGCCAATCAGAGGCTTCTGGCTTGGAAGGGGAGATGGGGCATGGGAGATTGGCTGCTGGCCCTGAGGAGGGAGCTAGCCCTCAACCCCCCTAGGAAAGGGGCCATGTCCACCACCACCCACCCCCAATTCCCCATCCCAGCCCAAGGGCCTGCTGGTCAGGTCAAGGAACCACGAGAGGTTGGTTGGCTATGGGAGCACACTGAACACCAGGGAGCAACTCCTGCATTGAGCATCTGCACCTTGGTGATCAGTGCACACCACAGTGACCAATTATTCCAGTCATTCTGGTTGTTCCAGTTGCTTAGGCTTTTATATATATAGATATTTGCCTCTTTTTTCCATTTCTTTCCAAAGTTTGGTTGACTCACAGAATGGTTAGTATTTTTCTGCTATTTTAAATTTTTATTTATTTCTGTAGAATATTTAATTTCACTGCCTCCTTCCTTCTTTTCTTTCACCAACAGAACTCCAAGGGATGCTCCTAACAACAAATCTCCCCATGCTACCTCAAAAGAGGTGCTTTTCCTGAACTTCCACCACTGGTTCCATTCACCTTCATACCTTTTCCCTTTTATCTTCCAGTAACTAGAGCTCTGACCAGCAAAATCTCTGACCTGCTATCAGTATTTCTTCAATAAGCATGTTGACTCTTACTGTGTGTGATTTTATCAGTGTTTATCACTATTTGGTTCCTATCACTTTTCCTGTTTTCTGCTGGATCTCTGACTGACTCCCTACACAGCCATACATCCTGAGAATGAATGTGTTTAATTTGTATTTTTGTTTAACTACCTACACATAATTTAGAATTTGTAGCACTCTTGGTGTTCTAATTATGCCATAGGTATCTATTATAGCTAATTTTATGTTATCTTCTCATTGTCCTGTGTGGCTTTTGGGGAAATATTTAGAAATTTTTATTTAGACAACCACCTTTACCTATAGATAGCTGGAATTCATAATCATCATTTCTTATTCCTTGTAACTACTAAATAAGACATATATAAATTAAGAAAAATAACTGATTCAGAAGTCTAGAGATTAGTTCTTCTTCAATAAAATATTTATAACTGTAACATGCCTATGGTTACATCTAGTATGCATTGGCCAAAAGCTCAACTCTTACCGATTTTCTTGGCTCTTACTGATTCCCTCCACCCTTTAATTCCAAGTGTTCCGTTAGCATTTTTCCCTGAACATATCTTTCCATCATGATCCTAATTTGTTTTGACTTGTTTCACTTGTTCTTAAAGCTATGCCCTTCAGTTTATGCCTCATACTAATTGAGAAAGTCTACACACTTCCATAACACTTCATATTCCTCTGTATTGTTTGAAAACTTAAAAAAAATAGATTATATTACATAAGGACTTTTAAGAAAAAGTGCTTTGTAAAGAGAATATAATAACATTCTATTATTAACCCTATTTTATCATAGAAAGAATTTATTTAGGTGTCAGTTAGTTATTTCAAGGTGATATAGCAAGTTTATATGAATTTCTAGTCCGGGTTACTAATTCTTTAACTTATATGTCTTACACATGGACATCTTCATTCAAGTATTTTTAAACTTCAACTGAAACAGGTTTCCTCAAACTCTAAGACAATCAACTTAAAATACCGTTACTACCTTTACTCAATTTTTATGTCAGAAGAACAGTGAGTAAATTTTCAACCTTCCCTATTGGTATGCATCATTACTCCATCTATCCCATTTTTATTTGCACTCACTTTATTTTTGCATCCATTTGTGTCTATTTTTTTTATTAGTATTGACTAGAGGCCCAGTGCACAAAATTCATCCATGAGGAATGGGGTGTCCCTCAGCCCAGCCTGCACCCTTTCCAATCCAGGATCCCTCAGGGCATATCTGACTGCCAGTTTAGCCCTGATCCCTGAGGACAAGATTGGGCCTAAACCGGCAGTTGGACATTCCTCTTGCAATGCAGGACCACTGGCTTCTAACCACTCACCTGCTTGCCTTCCTAATGCTCCCAACTGTCCTCCACTCCTGGCCTGGTCATTCCCAACTGCCCTTCCCTGCCACCCAATTCATCCCCAACTGCCCTCCTCTGCCAGCCTGGTTGCCCCCAACTGCCCTCCCCTGCCAATCTGGTTGCCCCCAACTGACCTCCCCTGCAGGTCACCCCCCAACTGCTCGCCTCTGCAGGCCTGATCACCCCCAACTGCCCTTCCCGGTTGGCCAGTTCACCCCCAACTGCCCTCTCCTGCCAGCCTGATCTTGTCCCCAACTCCCTCCTCTGCTGGTCTGATCTTGTCCCCAACTGCCCTCCCCTGCCGTCCTGAGCGTGCCTAACTGCCTCTGACTCGGCCCCCACCACCATGGCTTTGTCCGGAAGGAAGTCAGACGTCTGGAAGATGGCCACTCTAATTAGCATATTACCCTTTTATTAGTATAGATTTCTGAGACGAAGAGAGAGAGAGAGAGAGAAACATCAAGGATGAGATAGAATCATTGATTTTTCTGCCTTTGGCACACCCCACACTGAGGATCAAGCCTGCAACTTAGGCATATGCCCTGATGGGAATAGAACTGTTACCTCCTGGTTCATATGTCCAAGCACAACCACTGAGGAACACTGGTCAGGCCATTTATGTCTATTTTAACATCTGAGTGTTTTTTTCACAATTTAGAGACAAGGATTTCCTTCTCAGTTTTTTTCCATATCACTGCTTTTTTTCTTTCTTTTTTTTTTTTTTTTTTTTTGGAACAGCCAGTTTTTAACCAGAAATTTTCATATACTGAAAAAGTTCCTGAAAGTACATCTATAACTGAGGAAATTCCTACTCATCCTGGTCTTCCCTGTTGCTACCCACTGCTCACATCTGTTATGTTCTCTTTTTTGTCTCATCATAAATTTCTCAGGCTTTTCATACTTCAATGGTCATTTTAACAACTATAGTAGAAAGATAAAAGAATACTAGTAAGGATGAATAGAAAGCTCCTTGATCAATAAATTTTTATTGTCTAATATCTCCTATGCTGTGAGAATATATTCAAGAGCAAAAAAAAAGAAAAATATGGTTTCAAATCTTGAGGAGTCTGAGATTAATCTCAAGCCAGAGTAATTTGCTAGAAATTAGTTATTTAGACTAAGCATGAGAGAGCTGAGAGTACTAAGGCTAACAAGTTAAAAGACACAAGTGGAGGCACAATTGCGCCTGGCACTCTGACATTAGGAGACACGTAACACTGACAAATGATTGCTTGGGGAAATGTAAAAGCATGCTTGGTCACTATGATTGCACTACTCGATTTAAACATGTGATGCCCTTAAATGTTCTGGGAGAGGTATGAAAGGAATTAGGAGGATTTTCCCAGTAGTTATTGTTATAAGGGGACAATTTATTTCTACTTGATTCATGCAGAGTAATTATGGTTCTGCATTAATAAGAAGATAAGTTAACATTCTTCCGGCCTCTAAAGGAGAGCTAAAGAATTCCTTTTTTCCCAAGATAATGCACAGTTGGCATAGTTGCCAAACTATAAAAATAATAGTCATTGTAGACTTTCTGCTTCTATGTTCACCAATTACATTAAGAGTTGGAGATACATTAGTCCAGTTCAGTTTCAATTATTCTGACTTCTCATTAGAGAGAGGATTGATAAGTACAGTTTTGCTAATAGCACATAAAGCTTTCTGTGCTCTACATTTAATTTAGGCCAATTCCCAGCACAGTGTGAACTACTGTACAGTCAATGAAATAAGACAACCTAATTTTCTCACTTTAAGCAGTTAGCTACATAGAGGCTGTGTCATGAGCCATTTGCCATTTGCCATTTTCTTACTATGTAGATAATAATTTATCAGTATTTTTTAAATTGCTGATAGATGTCCTCCATTTCTCCCCTCTTTACCCACTTCCACTCAGCCCATGTCCCCTCTCTCTGGTCATCACCACACTACTGTCTGTGTCCATGGGCTATGCATATATGTTCTTTGTTCTTTTGTGTGGTTTTTAATCCTCACCCAATGCTATGTTTTTTGTTTTTGTTTTTTATTGATTTTCAGAGAGAGAAACATTGATCAGTTTCCTTCCATACACATCCCTGGCCAGGGATTGAATCACAACCTAGATATATGTCCTGAAAAGGTATCAAACCAGAAATCCTTATGGTGTACAGGATGACATTACAACCAACTTTGCCATCTGGCAGGGTAACATACATGTTCTTTGACTAATCTCTTCACCTTCTTTCATCTATCCTCATCTCCCCTGACTTCTGCCAATCTTTTAATTTTATCAGTTTTAAAATATTAGGGTCTGCCTGTTTATAATGTCACATGTTCCACTTAGAAGTTGAAAAGTTTGATAAAATCTAAGTGCAAATATTTTTAAATAATTAATGGAGTAAGTATAACTTTAGATTCATGTCTGTTTACTTATTTATATCAAGTTCTTCTGTAAGTGTAATCACTTAAATCATGGAGTATGTTGCAATACTTCTCTAAAAGAGTCTTTTCCAAAGGATATTCCAAGATACACTTTTCCCATATATGTTAATTAATATTAATGCAAAGTGCAATGGAAATTTATATTAAAGTAAAAATATGTCTATTCTTCATAAAAATTTTCATAACTTTAAATATGATATTGTATATTCATCTCTAAGAGTACTGTAGAGTAAGTAGTGTTTCTCAACTTAACTTGGCAAAAGTATCCTGTTTTTATCAATGACCACCAATCAGTTACTGGGAAACATTGACCCAATTAAAAAAACTTTACCATGAAATATATGAGATTGTGCCAGGCATCTCTCTCATTTCTGACATAGACATTAAACCTCCAGTTTCAAGTATGAATAAAACACTTCAAACAACATCTAAACCAAAACTCAGACATTTATTCAAAAGGTATATGATGAAATATCTTATTTTACATGTCAATCATACTGGGCTTTAAAACTAATGTGAAATGAATATTAAAAATTACTAATATATGATTCTTATGTGTAAGAGAACTAAGGCAAAGGGGGAGAAACTGAGGCAATTTTTAGAAAGAGTAACACATTAGTTAATGTTCCATTTGCCATTTTTTGATGAGCACACTATAACCCAGCATTACTTGATAGACAACAAAATTATGAAACATTGGGAACTTGGGCTTTTTCATCAGGATTGGAAAGGTAGAAAATAATTTAAAGGGTAATGGAAAGGTGCAGAGCACGGACCATTTTGTCAAGATGCTGAACCCATCATAACAGGCTTTGTGAAGGCTGGAATACTTCTCAAACCCTGTTTGCAAGGGTATGCAAGGAGCAACAACCAACATAAGAAAATCTAAAACAGTCTAGCCAGTGTTTCTCAGTGGGTTGAGTATTGATCTATGAACCAGGAGGTCATGGTTCCATTCCTATACAGGGCACATGCCCAAGTTGCAGACTTAATCCTCAGTGTGGTGTATGCAGAAGGCAGCTCTCATCATTTATGTTTCTCTCTCCCCCTCTCCCTTCCTCTCTGAAACCAATAAAAAATATATTTTTAAATTAAAAGAAAGAAAATCTAAAACAATCAGCCATTATCACAGTTTTGTGTATGAGTAGTCTTAAGAAAAAAAGAGAACTTCTTTTTCTTTTTTAATGCTTTTTAAAAGCTACATGAATCCAGTGTTATTCTCTACCCCATCCCATCTCTCTGGATATACACAGTTGCATATTAGAGGTCCAGAAATCCAGATAGAAATTTATACAAAATGATAGTGGCAGGAGATACAGAAAATAAGTAGGAATTGGAAAGTAGGCAAAACTATAATAATAACTACTATGTTAGAGCTAGCAGGTAAAATTTGCTACATGGTATGAACTGCTATTCTAAAATATATATTATATAATTTAACTCTTAATACAGCTTTTTGAGGTAGGTACTTCTATTATTCCCATTAAAAATAAGGAAACTGAGACCCAGACAGGTCAAGTATATCATTCAAAGTTGAAGGTAGTATATGCATAAATAGAATTCAAACCCAGTTGTCTGATTCCTTATTCTTTGCTCTTAATTACTATAATTATTCGAAAATGTTTTCTGAAATTTAAGTTTTAAAATTTCCAGGAGTTGATCTATCTAATCAAATAATTGATTTTTAAGTTCCTAAGTGAATGATTAATCATGCATCTACTGCATAGAGTCAGTGCACTACTTGCCGGTTTTTTTAAAACTAACTCCAAATCAAAAGGCCATGCCCAAATGCTGTGTGGCCATATTTAGGGATCTTTCTTGGGGCAGAGAAGCAGTTTCCTTCTGTCAAGATGAAGCTAAAATGGAAAGACAGGAAGGGGAAAGTTTGATTTGGTTTTTGTTTATCTCAGGAGCTCTCTGACAATCTGCTAAACTGCTGTTTTATGCAGTCAGACTTTGCAGACCGTGTCAAGACAGCTTGCAGACAACTCATTTTTTATTTAGGATATGTGTGCTTAACGGCTTCAGTAGCTAAAGTTTCTTTTGAATCAAATTTTGTAGTGTACTTGCTTTGGTTTCATTTCATTTGGAATTTGACAGAAGAGGAGTGGTGAATGAAAATTCTCTTATTTACGTACTTTTCTCTGTACACAGAAGAGACAGAATATGAATTATGACTCCATATGAAACTAATACCTTGTTGACTGAAATCTTCACATGCCTTGATATATTTTATTATAATATATATTTAATGATTGTATTTTTCCTACATATCTTTATTTATAGAACTATTACAAATAGTTTATATTGATGTAGTTTAACTTTTTTTCAAGTGCTGGTATAAGTTTTTCTTATGCCAATGACATTTTTTAATGTTAGCACTGAAGATTCAGAGTTCACAGAGCCAGTGTGTTTAAAATACTATGATTATTTTTTCTTTGATTTTCTCGATCTAAATTTGCAGTATGCATTAAATGAATAGTAACAGAATAGCCACATTAATTATATATCCAGTGTCTGCTAAATACATATTGATGTCCACACTAATATCAAATTCTATAAGGATTATATTTAAGCCTTAATTCCCTGAAAACATTAGTAAATCCATCTCTTACTTTTTCAAGTCTGTCAAATGGGCTTTTGAAGTCAATAAATTCTGAATTATAAATCATTTTTCAGAAAGATAACAATAGATAAGAAACAGTTCGGGTAAATTTGGTATTACTGATTACAGCTTGTCATGATCATTCAATTATGTGGATGAAATCTTACTTGTCGAGGATCTTTTCTTATTATAGTTGATGTGATTGTGTCACTGCAGGTTCTCAAGTTTTGAATGCCTGATGTGAATAATTCGATTTCTTTTCAAAACAAAGAAATTTGTCCTATGGAGTTGTAAGCAAAACTGCAATAATTTCAGAAAATGGGCAATTAAGTTCTATTAGTTCAGGCATACCTCATTTTACTGCACCATTAAGAACATTCTTATTCTACAGAATAGGGAATCAATTTGGGAAGTGTACCAGTTGCCTAGTATATCTTTTAGCCAATGCCAAAGACCTCAGGGAAAAAAGTACCGTTTTGACCCAGTATGCTAACCTTACCTATCTTTATTATATTTGGTCAATAAGTGCCAAATAAGTGTCTTTGACCTAGTAAGACACCATCATCTTCATATAATTCATAGAACCCCATTCAAGGACAGCAGTTCCCATGGTCACTCCATGCACACAGAGAACACTGAGCTTACAAAAGATGTCAGTGCTCCTCTCATCTAGTGGTACTAGTATATATTTCTCAAAGTCTAGGAGAACATGACCTTCCTAAAGGATTTAGTTAAGAAGTTGTTGAACAGGTCTTATATAAATCCATGTAGTGGTCTGATCTCTCTGTACCTATTGATAATTTTTTGCACATTATTTTAAGGAAATGCTGGTATTTTAAGTTATATGTCCAGTTTGGGGTCCAGATATCAGACAGTTAGCAAGACAAACTCTTAAAGGCATTCTTATATGTTCAAGCTAATACAATGAGCCCAGAATCTCTGCTGACAATACTCATATCAACTAATTATGCAAATTAAATAGTGCATTCCTTCCATTCTCACATTCCCTTGGGATCTATTCCCATACGTATTCTTCAGGCATTTGGTCATGTAAATTGGCCAAAACTTGCAAGTTGTTAGGCATGCATGATACCTTTTCATTGTTGACAGTTTGTGTCTGACTTGAGGAGTCTTCCAGGTCTAGAAGCAATGAGAAGTGGTAAGGGTAGATTCTTAAAAGGATCAGCAATCTCTTACAAGGCAATTATATAAGGCAGACTCTTAGTTTTTAAAGGAGAGAGAGATTAAGCTCCACAGACCAGGAAGGAAGAGGTATTTTTATTGGAGAAGAAAGTTCAACATACTTTATGGGTTCAAGGTAGCCTGTTTCATTGGACTCTGCCATAAATCCCCAGCTTAATTTTCAGCATTCCACTCTTTCTCAACTACTTCTATAAATATAATAAAAGACACTCTATGAGACTGTACATTGAATTTGTGTAATTCAGCCACACACATAATTAGATTTGGATTTTCTTTTTAAAAATACTATCACCACAGTTATAGGTGATAAGGGATTCTTTTAGGGAAACCATAGAAATTATCTGGTTCTATATTATCCTGACTTGGAAATTTACACCTTTTCTCTTTTTTTGTTACAAGTTTTTCACCATACTTAGAAGAAATCAACTAAACCAATCGTATTCCTTATTTATACTGAATTGTCCTATTGTGTTAACTACTTGGCCACAACTAAGACAAAATTTCTATAGTCAGCAAGTTATAGGTGCTCATAGGTGATAATTTAAGTAACTATTTTGTTACCATATGCCACCCACCATTGGTAAAGGGTTCATTAATGCTTTTAATCTGATTATTCCAAAGAAGCAGTTCCAGATTCTCAATCTTAAAGTTTTGTAACCATATAACCATTTCTGATACCAATAACTATATTATTTATGGTTTAATCAGATAGGGGTCCACAATGAACATTATGGAATTTGAAAATTATTGTAAAAATTACAGTTAACTGTGAGAGAGGCTATGGAAGTTAAAGTCTGAAAAGACGAACAATCAAAGTATGTTCACTAACTAGTCCTAACACAGTTAAATGAGCTAGAGCTTAGAGAGAAATATGGGAGCCTGAAACATCTGGCTCCTGGAAAAGTACCAAAAGGGAGAGTTAGCACAAGCCTTTCAAAAGACCTCACTGTCAGTGATTATCACCTTTGTGAGTTCGTAAGCAATCCTATTGAGATGGGCCTAGCTGTTGCGGACAAGGAAGGGGGACCATTGGAGAGATTCTACATATGGTGTGGGCAAGAGCAAGGGCAAAATGAATCCACACAATGGAGTCAATATAATCTCTAACCCACAATGAGGCAGCTTCACTTTTGCCTCTCAAATATCATGCAATTTCACTTTTAGCCAACTCTGATCTGATAGAATACAAGGAACGACAGTGTAAGAAATATAGTTTCTTGTATAACCACGTTAACAATAGAATAACCTTATATATTAGATTAAGTTTACAATAAGGCAGACACTGTATTAAGACCTTTATAACAACCTTATGTAATTAGTGCTATTTTTTTCTTTATTTTTTTTACCTGAAAAATATCAAGAACACAAAAATGGTAATAAAATGAACCACTTATACATATAAATATAGAAAAAGAAAAGATGTCTCTTCCCTCTGGGGTTCTGGCGATAGCTTCAGAAAATGAATTTTCTAAAATTTGTATGGGAGGATGGGATGTGGTAAAAGCTTTATTTACATGAAGATTCTAAGTCCCCCGCCCCTTAAGACAGTCCTAAAAGAAGGGCAGCTGGGAGTTCAGCAGAGCCAAAGCAGGGTCAGTGTCCAGAGCTTCTGTCCCATGTTGTAGCCGGGTGTGGTTCAGCATCCAAACTAATTAAAGTCTATTAGTCCATGTGTGGAGTCCAACATGGCCATGTGCCATGTGGGCACAGGGGAACTCATTCCTTGACTAGAAGAGCCAGGAACCCAGTGAGAGGAAGAGAGAGGAGAGAGAGAGAGGGGAGAGAGAGGGGAGAGGGGAGAGGGGAGAGGGGAGGAGAGGAGGAGAGGAGAGAGGAGAGAGGGAGGGAGAGAGGAGAGGGAGAGGGAGAGAGGAGGAGAGAGGGGGAGGAGAGGGAGAGAGGAGGAGAGAGGGAGAGGGAGAGGAGAGAGAAGGCAAGAACTTCCTTTGTTTAGAAGTTTAAATATTTAGGCTTCACACATTTGCAGTGGCCATGCCCCTCCTGGCCACCCATTTGTTCCCAGATATGGCTGGCAGACAGACAGGCACCTTTCCACAGCACTCAGACCTTATGGGGCACGCGTCTAAGCTGTCTTTGTCCAGTCCCTTCCCACATGGATCAGCAGAAAACAGACTTGCAGGATGTTAAATGCAGCTTTTGACAAAGCTCTGTAAATGGCATGCCTATATTTAGTTTTTTATTTCTTCCTTTTCTGTTAAGTAATAAACAAGTTATTACAGCGGCACTACCCCCTCTAATCTCAACTTCCACCTGGACACCTCCTCTATAATCGTAATTACTGTCATCCTTCTGTATCCATGGCCTCTACAACTATGGATTCAACCAACTGCAGGTCAAACATATTCCAGAAAAAGACATTCCAGAAGGTTGGTCCCTAAAAATACAGCATAACAACTATTTACAGGGCATTTACATTGCGTTAGGTATCATAAGTAATCTCGGCTGATGTAAAGTATACAAGAGCATACGTACAGGTTAGGTGCAAGTACTTCGCCATTTATGTAAGGGACTTAAGCTTCTGTGGATTTTAGTTCTTGGGTCCTGAAACCTGGGCTATGAAGGGACAACTGTCCTGTCGGCTCTTCTGTTTGTTGTGCAGCCTTCCTGACTCTTTTCTGTGCTTGCGAATGAGTGAAGATAGCCAGAGCGATTTTGATGGCGTGTTAATCCAAGACCCTTCCAGATGGTTTATAATATTTAGTAAGGGGATGGGGAAAACATGGAATGTGATTCTGGTGTAAATCTCAAAGTGGCATAGGGACTCAGAAATTAATATAACTTCATTTATAAAAAAATAAATTGGCCTCATACCTTTGCAAATTACAAAAAATCCAGAAAGAAAAATCTAAGTAAAGCATTTGTTCCATTATCATGTTTAGGTTCAATTATATAAGTATTTCAGAATTCTTCCTCCCTTTCCTGCCCCTGCCATAATTTCCCTGTGGACAGAGTATACTTTTCAACTCCATATGGCTTGGCTGTATGACCTGCTTTGATGAGTGGGATTTGAGAAGTGACACTAAACCATTATGACCAGAGAGCTGATCTTGACCTAGAGCCTGAAGCAAACTGCTCTGGGGACTTTCTAAGCCCTGAGTGAGAAATAAATCCCTATATTGAAAATCATAAGAATTTGCCCGTGATTAATGTACAGTATTTCAGAGCAATAATTTTTCTAACTATGGGCAATAGTTTTTCTAACTATAGTTTTTCTAAGAAAGTGGGCAAAGAACTCAGTACCAGGTGTTTGTTAATGATAATGTTACCATTATTATTTTGTTTTGATCTTTACTCAACGTTATCATTATTAAGTGATAATAACACTCAGGGAGAAAAACCCAATAATAAGGAGTTTAAAAATAGAGATTTCTTTAAATAAAATATTATTTGCCAGGTTTTTAATTTTTTTTTTAATTTCTTGGCTGAATAAATAGTAGCTAACTATAAGGTATATGGTTGGTGGCTAGAATTATACTAAAAATTTAATAATGGTAAGTATTTCCATTGTTAAATGAAAAGGAATAAAAGCAGATATTGAAGTGCTCAACTCAAAATGTTAGAAAGACAATCATTAAAAACCCTACAACCTCATAATTAACAGTAAAACATTAGATAAAAGCCCACTAAAATCAGAAGAAGGGAAAATTTACCCAGTATCATCACCATAATGTGACATTTTGGGACCTTTGGGCAATGAATAGTATAAATAACAAATGAAAATCCAATTTGATTATTTCTTAATAATGGTTATTGTCTTCAACAAATGCAAAAAAAATCTTCTAGGAAAATTATAAAATTAATATGAATTAATAAAAAAGGTATATACTAAATAAGCATAAAAAACTCATTAGTACTATATAACCTAGGAAGAACAAACTAAATAGACATTTTAATTAGAATATATATAATTCAATATTGCTAACAAAAAGTATAAAATATATAATAGCAATCTTAAGAGGAAATATACTGAACATAAATTAAAAAATCTATAAAATTTCACTGAGAATTTTAAAACAATACTATAATAATTGAAAAACCACACTGTACAGCCAGTTCAGATGAAAAGACACTAAGAGTCTTCTCTAATTGTGACATAAGTTTAATGCTACTTAAGTCATATCCCAAAGTGATTGTTTTCTAGAAATTGATGAAATGATTTCACTTTGCTAAGGAGTGAATGTATTAAAAGATTCAAGAAAACCTTCAAGAAGAAAAGTAATGAGGAAGATTAGCTATGACAAACAGATAAATGGAATGAAATAAATTTTCTAAAAATAGAGTTTTGCAATAATGTTAGATAACAAGAAAAATAGTGGGGGGAGGACAGAGAGAAAGGAATGTTTATATAATAAATAATGCTAAAACAATAGTTTTACCTCTTTGTGGAAGATAACATCATATACTCACCTAACAACACACAAAAGTAATAAAAGTAAATAAAAATCATAAAAATATCAAATATTAAGGTAGAAAAATACTTCTTTATAGTAAATGTCCTTAGTTTTTAAATTTTAAAAATTCATAAACATACAATAAGTAGTGAGGATAACATGATGAATTTCTGTGTTCCCATTACCCAACTTCATCAACTAGCTAAGTTCTGCAACCTTCTGTGACACTGAAGAACCAAACTGAATAGGAAATTGTCTACAGATTTTATTATGTAAATTTGTGAACAAAATAAAACAGAAATTAAAATCCAAATGACAGCCCTGGAGGGTTTGGCTCAGTGGATAGAGCATTGGCCTGTGGACTCGAGGGTCCCGGGTTCGATTCCAGTCAAGGGCACGTGCCTGGGTTGTGGGTTTGGTCCCCAGGGGCAGGGGTGCAGGAAGCAGCCTATCTATGATTCTCTCTCATCACTGATATTTCTCTCTCTTTCTCCCTCTCCCTTCCTCTCTGGAATCAATAAAAATATTTTTAATAAAATAAAATAAAAGTGACATATTTTTAGCAGATCTTTGAAAAGCTGATGGAGATGGTGTCCTATGATAGCTAGATAAAAGTAAATATTACACTTTATGTGAAATGCAACAAAAACTACTAAAAACTCCAGCATCTTCATTTACATTAGAAAAACAGTTACAAGTTTAAAACATGAAGAAAAATATTTGCCAAACAGTGTGAACAAAGGGAGGAGGATATAACCTTCCACACTTCATAGAAGAATAAGAAGTAAATAGTGTAGCTTGGTAAGGTCCTGGCATCATTTCCTTAGATTGGTATGAGTTGTGTACCAGTCTAAGAGAAAGAAGGTTCCCATGGGGAATGAAGTTCCATACTGCAGAACAGAAAAGTGCCATTCTAAAAGTTAGTGCACTTAAAAAGAGAAACAAGAAATACAAACAGTAAGAAGAAAATGGCAAAATAACTATTCTTTGCAGTAGATATGACAGCTTTCCTAGATCTTTATCTTCTGTGGTGCCTGGTCTAGAGAAGAAGGTAAAATTCCACACTGCCCCTTCCTACCCTAATTTAGAGTGGCAACCAAAATACAAATTATAAGAATTAGACCTTCAAATTGTAACTTATAAATTTGCTTTCTAGGATTTATTGGTATCAATCATTTCCTGCAGACAGCTATTTCCTTCATTGTTGGCCTTGTTTTATGTCCTGAGAACTTGGCTTGGCAACCATCAGATGGATGGTCCCCAAAATACAGCCCGACAGAAATGTGGGTCAACCTCCATTTGCACTTTGGATCCTATGACTGTTGCCAAGCACATGCAAGCAAGAAGATGCTCTGATGGAATTCATTAATGAGCTGAGAATCAAGGGAAGACTACTTCCTTTTTTTGTCCTTCCTGTATCCAGTTGTGTTTTGGAGTTAAGGGCTTTCTATTGATATTCTATTTGTTAGACTTCGATGCTTATATGTTTATTAATGTTTAAAAATAACACTATCACTGATAGGACTGACCTTAAAAAGTTGAGATAATGTAAGGATTTTAGAAGGGGGCAAAAAAATTAGTTGCCCTTTGGAAAAGATAACTTAAGAAGTCAGAAGGATGTTTAATGATTCAAGGGCTGGAGGAGAGACACTGCATAATTTAACAGCTTAAGTGAAAGTTACCTGCCCTTATTAAGTTTAAACTCAGTAACCAAAACTTTTTATAGTCTTATATTTTCTACTTTTATTTAAATTTAACATAAGAAATTAATTGAAACACTTTTTGGTGATTTTTAGCTCAAATATTAATATCTGAGAGCTTAGAAATAAATGACTTAAATACATTTAATATTTATTTATTAATGTAAAACTATATATTTTATAAATGTGAATTATATATTTTACTTAATATCACAGCTAACATAAAAATCTGCATTTTTGCTTACATGGTGGCTTTTAGGAAATTTCAAACTATGATTGATAGTAAGTTGACCAGTGTCTGTTGTTTGGGAAAATTTGCCTGAATTGTTTTTTCAAAACAACTGACAGCTGGTTTTTGGCATAATATTGGACATACTAGTTGGTGAGGTTCTGGGGATAAAGGTGGGTTTATTTCATTTGTACCTTCCAAAAAGAATGGTAGTTCCAAAACTTACTAACACTCATTGGGCAGAAACTATAGACAGCTATTTGTTGGCAGTTGCCAGGACTATTTAATAAGCTGGGGCTCAGGTACAAATTCCAAAATCATTTAAAGAATCTTAAGACCATAGCCCTGGCCAAGTAGTTCAGTTGGTTAGAGCATATACTCAATACCTCAAGGTTTGGGGTTTGATTCATGGACATGGCACAACAAAAGTCAACCAGTGAATACATAAGTGAACAAAACAGATCAATGTTCCTCTCTGTTTGTGTCTCTCTCCCTCGCTCTCCCTAAAATCAGTAAGTTACAAAAATTTTCCAAGAACTCCGTGAAATGTTATTTATTCAATGGAAAAAGGATATAAGTAAATTAAAGAAAACCAAACATTTCAGTGAAACAGAGAGTTCTTCAAAGGGCTGCTTTTCTATCTTCCAAGAAATTACTTTATTTTCTAAGGTCTCAATAAATTTTCCCTTCTCCAAAGTGTCAAACTGAAGATAATAGGGAAACATCTCTGAAAGAAGCCTCTTTGGGGATTTTTCTAATGATAATTCACTCTGAGCAGGAGCTCTGCATTCTTATTATATTACTAGAGGCCCAGAGCACGAAATCGTGCACGGCTGGGGTCCCTAGACCTGGCTGGCTATCAGGGCTGATTGGAACCAGATGAACTGGGTTTGGCTGATCAGCACCTGCCAGCCAGGGGGAAGGCTGGCTGCTGAGCCTGAGGAGGAGCCAGCCCTCGGGCCCCCCGGAAAGGGGCTGCATCCACCGCCACCCACCCTCATGTCCCCAGCCCAGCCCAGGGCACAAAGGCCCAGAGGGGTCGGGAGAAGATGTGGTGGTCATCAGGCTGAGTGCAGAAGGAATGGACGCCACCACTGCCATTGTTGCCACCTCACCATCTCAAGGTTCCCCATCTCCCCCCTTGCCACCGCACCACCACCACAGCAGGCAGCAGCCCCCCAGGGAAGGGAGAGGATGGGAGTGAGACAAACCCTTGTGTCAAGGGCTGACTTTCAATAGAATACAGTGAGGGAGGTGTTCTGCTACATATGAAACTCTGACCCAGAAGCAGGTCGTCTACAGATAGTTTAGCATCAGGGGCCGATGGGGGCCAGCCAGCTGTGGGGAGAGACTGTGGGGGAGGTTGGCTGGCTGGAGGGAGGGACCACAGGTGACTGGCTGTGGCAGTGCACTGACTACCAGGAACAGCTCCTGCATTGAGCATCTGCTTCCTGGTGGTCAATGCAGGTCATAGTGACTGGTTATCTGGTCGTTCCAGTAGTTCAGTCATAATGGTTGCTTAGGCTTTTATATATACAGATAGATGTTTCTTATCAAAGTATTGCTTTGCACCTGCACTCTAATATAGCTCTGTGTTTCAGATAAACAATGGGAACCTGGATTTCTCCATGGTATAAGTGTCTTAGCATCTTCTATATGGGAATTCCTGGGGGAAAATGCAGGGTTACATCTAGCAACAGTGAATGCTTCTTCATACTAAAATTATATATATATATATATATATATATATATATATATATATATATATTAGAGGCCTGGTGCATGAAATTCATGCATGGGAGTGGAGGATGTCCCTTAGCCCAGCCTGCACCCTCTCCAATTTGGGACCCCTCTAGGGATCTCTGAATGCCCTACCAGGATCGGGCCTAAATGGCAGTCAGATAGCCTTCTTACAATCCAGGACTGCTGGCTCCAAACTGATCTCCTGCCTGCCTCCCTGATTGCCCCTAACTGCTTCTGCCAGCCAGTCTGATCACCCCCTAACCACTCTACTGCCAGCCTAATTGATGTCTAACTGCTCCCCTGCCAGCCTGTTTGCCCCCAAGTTCTCTCCTCTGCCAGTCTGGTCACCCCTAACTGCCCTCCCCTGCAGGCTTGATAGTCACCAGCTGCCCTCCCTTGCAGGCCTGGTCCCTCCCAACTGTCCTCCCCTGTTGGCCTGATTACCCACAACTGCCCTCCCTTGCAGGCCTGGAACCTCCCAACGGCCCTCCCCTGCTGGCCATCTTGTAGTGGCCATCTTGTGTCCACATGGGGGCAGGATCTTTGACCACATGGGGGCAGCCTTCTTGTGTGTTGGAGTGATGGTCAATCTGCAAATTACTCTTTTATTAGATAGGATAGAGGCCTGGTGCGTGTCTGGTGGACAGCTGGTTTGCCCTGAAAAGTGTCCCAGATCAGGGTGGGGGTTCCCTTGGGGCAAGGGGAAGCCTGGGCAAGGGGCCTGTGGAGGTTTGCAGGTCCACCACCCTCCCCAGTGACCCAAGTGGAGGCCCTGGTATCTGGGATTAATCTATGTCTACAATTGAAACATTGTTTCCTGGAGTGGAGCCAAGCCTTCTGTTCCATCTGTGGCGGCAGCCATTTCTGTTTGAAACTTTGTAGCCTAGAGTGGAGGCCTAGGCAGGCAACAGTTTAAAGCTTGGCTTTCTCTGTTGCAGGGGAAACCCAAGCTTTCCTCCTGCTCTCAGTGGCGGCAGCTATCTTGATTGGGGTTTATTTGCATAACATGCTCCTGATTGGCTGGTGGGTGTGACTGTGGGCATGGCTTGTGGGTGTGGCAAAGGTACGGTCAAATTTGCATATTACTATTTTATTAGATAGGATATTTCTCTTTGCAGTTTTCCAATATAATCTACATTTATTTAGGGGAAAACAACCACCAATTATCAGCAATAATAAAACAATACATAATACATACATATACACAAATGCTCCTCTTCCTCTTCGCGCGCACACACACACGTGCATAAACAAAACACATTTTCAGGGTTTAATATGTGCCAACTATGATAAAGTCAGCCCTGGAGGTACAGCACTGACATGCACCAGAGTATCATCAATTTGGGCAAGTCACAAACCTTAGGGGTGTGAGAAGTCATCTCAATACACAATGACAATTGTCAATTAGATGTAGCTCTTGCCCTGCCTCCCATCTCATGGACAGAAGTAGCAACAATAAGTAAAACAACAGAAAAGATTTTGTCTAAAAATAGCTGCATAATATTAGAGTCCAAAATTCACAGCTTTAGTCCACTGAGGAAAACATAATTTTAAGGGCCTGAAAAAAGGTCTTCTCTTCCCTTCTGTCAAAATTATAGAAAGAAGTTCATACTTCAGGGGTTCCAGAGAAATCAGTTCTGCTCAGGGCCCTGTGGAGGATGGAAAAGAGTTTGTTGTGACAATACAGTGCTATATGCCATAAAATCTATGAGAAATTATAGTATCAGATAATTCAAAAAAGCTTCTACAGTTCAGAAAAGGAAGCAAGTTGTAGATTCCACATAGTAAACTATAGAACTTGGCATCTGAATAAACACGAGAATCTCCCTAGAGTGCAGTTGGGGAAAAATGATAATGATATACGGCTTGAAATATATATAGTGTGTGATGCTGTGTTAAAAGTAAAACTCTGTATCTATAATGCAACATAGAGAAAAGCATATAGGATCCATATGTACAAAAAATATGGTAAATGGTAAGAGTGCTTGTTAACACTGATGACTGGATATGTATACTTCTAATATTTTTTCTGTAGTTTCCTGTTTTCCAATTTTCTTATGATTAAGAAGTATGCTTTATAATATGAAGTGCTTTATATATGAAGTTAACAATGTTAAGATGGTTTTTATCTATACTTTTATTTAGTAATAACAGTAATGAAAAGGAGTTAGTGCTTTATCAAAGTCCTTGAAAAGATATCTAGAAACAACAGCTTTAGAAATTTCCAAGTCACTAAATTTTCCTATTTGAATTAGTATTTTAGCACATAAGGTTCATTGTCATATCCAATGTTGGCTTAAAGTTACACAATAACAGTCCATAGCATCTTTTATTTAATAATTGAAAGTATTATTTTTATAAAATATAAACCTCATTTCTTTCAAAATAAAATTGTAAAAGTCTCATTTTAAATCATTTTATTGTGTAAGAATATATAAATAACTACTTCTGTAGCTGAGTTTTATATTTTATTTACCACCCAGATGCAGTGGAGAAAAAATAACAAATAAAAGCACTAGACTATATAAAAATATTGCTAACATAATATTTATTTTCCATTTTAATAGCAATGCAGGTACACTGCAGAAGAAATATTTCCATATGGCATTTATAAACACAGTGGTTATTGATCCCTTAAGAGTTTTTATACTATAATAAGTTTGAAGACTGGGGGAATGTTTCTTGCATCATGGCATTTTTTCTTATTATTATAATTTTTTAATTTTTACTTTAAATCATAAGAGATTTGCATTATTACTTTTTATATCATATAATACCCTATCAAAATGTTGAATATTTTGTTACTTTGTGCTATTCACCTTTGAACCTAGAAAACTAAAATAAGGAAAACCAACGACAGGTAGGTAGATGATGATAGATAGATAGATAGATAGATAGATAGATAGATAGATAGATAGATAGATAGAATATAAAGATTAGAAGGAGAGAGAAATGGCATGAATGTGTGCATGTATACACATTATATGTATACATATATATCTACAACATACATATAAGTCGTCATGGGATTTATGCTCAAATAATAAAATTAATTTTGGCAACTAAATACTGGTTAGAAAGAGATATGACTGAGAAAGGAAAGCACTTGAGCAAGGAGGATCAATGTCAAATTCAGAAAAACAAGTAAGATTTCTCCACCCCTCCCGATCTCCTCTCTATTCTTGATACCTCTCTGTTAACATAATAGTTTCCATTTTGTTTCTCAGAAGCTTAATTTCTGGAGTTACTAGTAAAAGAAAACATTATGGTTAAGAAATATGGGGAAAACTACACAGTATTGTTTTCAGCAAGAATTTGCAAAGGTGCGTTAGAATATTAAAGATTCTGAGAATTCCTATAGTAAATAAATCTGTCCAATTTTTCTTAAACCTATCTTGCAATGAACACTTAAACTAATATTCAACAGAAACACATTGTCCAACCCCTACCTTTAATTATAGCACTTACCTTTCAAACATTAAATTTGTGCCTTAACTGATTTGGCTCAGTGGACAGACCGTCAGCCTGCAGACTCAAGAGTCCCAAGTTTGATTCCGGTCAAGGGCATGTACCTTGGTTGTGGACACATCCCCAGTAGGGGGTGTGTAGGCTGCAGCTGATTGATGTTTCTCTCCCATTTTTTTGTTTGTTTGTTTGTTTTTTTCTTATATTTTATTGATTTTTTACAGAGCGGAAGGGAGAGGGATAGAAAGTCAGAAACATCCATGAGAGAGACATCGATCAGCTGCCTCTTGCACGTCCCCTACTGAGGATGCGCCCGTAGCCAAGGTACATGCCCTTGCCGGAATCGAACCCGGGACCCTTCAGTCCGAAGTCCAACGCTCTATCCACTTAGCCAAACCGGTCTCGGCTCCCATCGATGTTTCTAACTCTCCCTTTCCCTTCCTCTTTGTAAAAAATCAATAAAATATATTTTTAAAGATAAACATTAAATTTGTAAATGTCCTAATTTTCAATGTTCTATTTTTCTGAATTTTCCTCCCATTCTTTTTAATTTTTGCATCTTCCCCATTATTTTCCATGTTCTTTATTCCTCCACTTGCTCTCACATCATTAACTATTTTACTTATTTATATATTCATTAATGTTCATTTAGAGGCCTGGTGCACAAAAATTCATGCATGGGGGGGGTGGTGTTAGGTCCCATCAGCTCACCCTGCACCCTCTCCATTTTGGGCCCCTCAGGGGATGTCCGACTGCTGCTTTAGGCCCGATCCTAGGCATAAACTGGCAGTCAGATATCCCTCTCACAATCCCAACTGCTCCCCCTGCCAACCTGGTCACACTCAACTGCCCCCTTCTGCTGATCTGATAATCCCTAACCACCTCTGCCTGCCATCCTGGTCACCCCTTCCTCCCCCCCCCCCTGCAGGCCTGGCCACCCCACAAAGCCTGCCGCTAAGTCGTTTAGTTGTCCCTTACTAACTCCACTGCTGGCCTGGTCACCCCATGCAGCCTGCTGTTCAGTCATCAATCCAGTTATTTCTGTTGTGACAGCCCCTGGATTTTTATATATTAGGATACCTAGACTCTTAAGTTTATTTTTGTTTTTTAATCCTCACCCAAGGATATTATTTTATTGATTTTTAGAGATAGAGGAAGGGAGAAAGAAACACCGATCGAGTGTATCCAATTGCCTGGCTACTGAAGACTGAACCTGCACCTTAGGCATGGGCCCTGACTGGGAATCAAAACTGCAACTTTTGATACACAGGAGGATACTCGAACCAACTGAACCACCTGGCCAGAGTGCACAGAGTATTTCTACAATGTTTAATTGTTCAATGAATAAATTAATAACCAGGTAATGCTGTTAACATGACTATATACTTTGAAGACTCTTGAACATAGTTACATAGAGTATATCATAAATATTTCATTGTTTGAATACAGTTGCTATTATAAAGCTTTCATTGTTGAGTAGGTCAGTATTTTTCTTGATTGAATAGAACTTTATTTTATGTAGACCATTGATTACCTAGAGACAGTAACAGCACTTAATAGTTGAGTGTAACAAATCTTTTACACATATTAATCTGAACCAATCAATTTTTGTGAAGTGACTTTGTACTGACTGACATACCTAATTAGAACAGTGAAAATATCCAAAACTGTTTTTATGTAAAAAGAGAAAAAAAAAGTTTTCCTTGTTAATAAAGAATACCAAGCAGTCCTGAGAGAGAAGTTTATACCATTAGAGGTCTACCTCAGAAAAGAAGAAAAAATGGAAACAAACTAACTTTAGAACTTAAAGAATTAGAAAGAGAGCAACAAAAAAAAGCCCACAGTGAGCAGAAGGAAGGAGGCAATAAAGATCAAAGCAGAAGTAAATGACATAGAGACCAAAAAATATATATATATATATATATACGAAAGAGCAATGAAACAAAGAGCTGGTTCTTTGAAAGGATAAACAAGATTGATGAATCTCTAGCCAGGCTCAGCAAGAAGCAAGAGAGAGGACCCAAAGTCAGAAATAAAACAGGCAAAATAACTGCAGACCCCCACAGATATACAAAAGATTGTAAAAAAAAATACTATGAGAAACTTTTATTCCAAAAACTGGTCAACCTAAAAGAAATGGCTATATTCCTAGAAAAATATGACCTTCCAAAACTCAATCAAGAAAAGTAAAAAAATCTCAACAGGCTGATAACTAAAAAGGAAATTGAAGCAGTAATCAAAAAACTTCCAGCAAACAAAAGTCCAGGGCCAGACGGCTTCACAGGGGAGTTATACCAAACATTCAAAGAAGAACTAAAACCTACTCTTCGACTATTCTAAAAAATTCAAGAGAAAGGCACATGTCCAAGCTCTTTCTATAAAGCCGCCATTACCCTAATCCCAAAACCAGATAAAGACACCACAAAGAAAGAGAATTATAGGACAATATTCCTGATGAACATAGACCCTAAAATCCTCAACAAAATTCTAGCAAATCAGATCCAGCATTTCATTAGAACTATCACACACCATGAACAAGTGGGATTAATTCAAGGGATGCAAGGCTGGTACAATATCCACTAATCAATAAATGTGATACATCACATAAACAAATTGAGAGACAAAAATCACAAAATCACATCAATTGATGCAGAAAAGGCATTTGACAAAATCCAACACCTTTTCATGTTAAAAACCCTCAGCAAAGTGGGAATACAAGGCTCCTACCTCAACATAATAAAAGCCTTTTATGACAAACCTATAGCTAACATCATATTCAATGGACAAAAACTAAGACCATTTTCCCTAAGAACAGGGACAAGATAGGGATGCCCGCTTTCACCACTCCTATTCAACATAGTACTGAAAGTGCTAGCCATAGTGATCAGACAAGAAGAAAAAATAAGAGGAATCTAAATTAGAAAACAAGTAAAATTGGCCCTAACTGGTGTTGCTCAGTGGATAGAGCATCAGCCTGGACTCAAGGGTCCCAGGCTCGATTCCAGTCAAGGGCATGTACCTTGGTTGCGGGCACATACCCTGTAAAGAGTGTGCAAGAGAACTGATCAATGTTTCTCTCTCATCGATGTTTCTAACTCTCTATCCCTCTTCCTTCCTCTCTGTAAAAAACTTAATAAAATATATTTTTAAAAAGAAGTGTAAGTGTCATTATTTGCAATATGACATGATATTGTACATAGAACACCCTAAAGAAGCCATCAAAAAATTACTAGACTTAATAAATGAATTTGGCAATGTAGCAGGATACAAAATTAATCCTCAGAAATCTATAGCTGTGTTATACACCAATAATGAATTCACAGAAAGAGAAACTAAAAAAACAATGCCATTTACCATTACAACAACAAAAATTAAGATACCTAGGAATAAATTTAACCAAAAAGATAGAGGACCTGTACTCAGAAAATTACAGGACGCTAAAAAAAAAAAAGATAGAAGAAAATATAAATAAATGGAAGAATATACTATGTTCATGTGTTGGAAGAATCAACATAATTAAGGTGCGGCGTGAACATGAGAAGCAAAAGAAAACAAGAAAGTATGCGACCATGAAGCGAATGCTTAGGCTCAGAGATCAGAGGCTTAAAGAAAAGGATAGATTAAAACCTAAAAAGAAAGAAAAGAAGGATCCCAGTGCACTCAAAGAAAGAGAAGTGCCCCAACACCCCTCCTGCTTATTCTTTCAATATAACACACAGCTAGGCCCACCTTACCACATCCTGGTTGATACCAACTTTATCAACTTTTCCATTAAGGCCAAACTGGACTTAGTGCAGTCAATGATGGATGGTCTCTATGCCAAGTGTATCCCTTGTATAACTGACTGTGGAATGGCTGAAATTGAGAAATTGGGGCAGAAGTATCGAGTGGCTCTAAGGATCACCAAGGATCCAAGATTTGAACGATGACCATGCACACACAAAGGAACCTATGCAGACGACCGCTTAGTACAGAGAGTAACTCAGCACAAGTGTTATATTGTGGCCACAGGTGACCGGGACCTTAAACGAAGAATCAGGAAGATCCCTGGAGTTCCCATCATGTACATTTCTAACCATAGGTACAACATTGAGCAGATGCCAGATGATTATGGAGCCCCTCGGTTCTAATACTTAAAAGACAAAGTTTCTCTGCTTCCTTCAAACAACTTTCTCTGTTGCAGGTTTATTAAACATGCTACAACATATGTTATTGCTCCACTCACACATTTGCTCTTATGAGCTGAGAAAGCTAAATACACTCCCTTTTAGTGGTGTTTTGAAAACAATACTGATGTTGTTTTGAAAATGATATTTTGTGTCCTTTAAAATTTTGTTACATCTTTTTATAAATCAAATGACTGCTCACAAAAAAAAAAAGAATCAACATAATTAAAATGTCCATACTACCCAAAGCAATCTAAAGATTCAATGCAATCCCCATTAAAATACCAACAGCATTCCTCAAAGACCTAGAACAAACTCTCCAAAAAATCATCTGTAATAATAATTTTAAAAAGACTCCAAATAACTGCAGCAATCTTAAGAAAGAAGAAAGAAGAAGGGGTCACAATACCAGATATCAAGCTATATTACAAAGCCACTGTTCTCGCCAATAATGATTTGGCTCAGTGGATAGAGCATCGGCCTGTGGACTGAAAGGTCCCAGGTTCGATTCCAGTCCAGGGCATGTACCTTGGTTTCAGGCATATCCCCAGTAGGTGGTGTGCAGGAGGCAACTGATCGATGTTTCTAACTTTCTATCCCTCTCTCTTCCTCTCTGTAAAAAAATCAATAAAATATAATTTTAAAAAAACAAACAAACAAAGCCACTGTTCTCAAGCCTGGTACTGGCACAAAAACAAACATATAGAACAATGGAATAGAGCAGAGAACCCAGAAATAGACCCAAGCCATTATGCTCAATTAATATTTGATAAAGGAGGCAAGAGCATACAATGGAGTCAAAATAATCTCTGCAACAAATGGTGTCAGGAAAGTGGGACAGATACATGCAAAAAAATGAAACTAGACCACCAACTTACACCATACACAAAAATAAACTCAAAATTAATAAAAGACTTAAACATAAGACAGGAAACCCATACAAATACTAGAAGAAGCATAGGCAACAAAATAGCAGACATTTGTCATAGCAGTATCTTTACTGATACAGCTGCTAGGGCAATAGAAACTAAGGAGAAAATAAACAAATGGGACTACATCAAAATAAAAAACTTCTGCACAGCGAAAGAAACCATCAACAAAACAATAAGAAAGCCCACTGCATGGAAGAACATATTTGCCAATGTTATCACCAATAAGTGTTTAATCTCCAAAATTTATAGAGAACACATACAACTTAACAAAAGGAAGATAAACAATCCAATAAAAAAAATGGGCAAAGAACCTAAATAGACACTTTTCAAAAGAGGACATACAGAAGGCCGAGAGACACATGAAAACATGCTCAAAGTCACTAATCATCTGAGAGATGCAAATCAAAACAACAGTGAGGTATTATCTCACTCCTGTCAGAATAGCTATCATCAGCAAATCAACAAACAAGTGATGGTGAGGATGTGAAGAAAAAAGAATCCTCTTGCATTGCTGGTGGGAATACAGACTGGTGCAGTCACCATGGAAAACAGTATGGAGTTTCCTCAAAAAAAATAAAAACAGAACTTCCATTTGACCCACTAATCCCACTTCTAGGAATATATCCCAAGAAATCAGAAACACCAGTCAGAAAGGATATATGCACCCCTATGTTCATAGCAGCACAATTTATAACAGCTAGAGATTTGGAAACAGCCTAAATGCCCATCAGCAGATGAGTGGATTAGAAAATTGTGGTACATCTAAACAATGGACTACTAGAATGCTATAAAAAAGAAGGAATTCTTACCATTTGTGACAGCATGGATGGAACTGGAGAGCATTATGCTAAGTGAAATTAGAGAAAAATAAATATCATATGATCTCACTCATTTGTGGAACATAATGAACTGCATAATCTAATGAACAAAAATAGGACCAGAGTCATAGAAGCATCAAACAGACTGTCCAACCTAGTATGAGTGAAGATGGGGGATGAGGGGGTAAGAGACCAACTAAAGGACTTATATGTATGCATATGAGCATAACCAATGGACACAGGGCGGTGGGGGGAAGGAGGACATGTGTTGGGGGATGGGGGCAACCAGGGAATAGTCAATAGAGGGAAAAAGAGGCTTATGTAATATTTTAAACAATAAAGAATTTAAATTAATAAAAATAAAGAATACCAGACCCCACAAATTCCAAAGAAAGATAAATTTAAAATCATCTAAATTTGAAACATAGTTATTAACTATATTATATGTTTAATTCATTTAAACAACATATTAAAAATAAGACCAAAAATTTATTTACTAAAAGTAGATTAGTAGAAATTTAAACATATAGAAATAATATAGTTTTTCAATTGTCATGAAATACATCACTTCAAGAAAATATTAAATATTTATTATTACCTGGTAAGTTGATTCATTTGTGTAATCAATAATTAATTACTCTGAAAGCTTCAGATATTTTATAATATTTCTTTATAAATCCCAGGTAGCATAGAATCTACAGGCTTAATATATCAAGGGAAATGGATACATGTTTAAAAGATGGGTGCTTTAAAATGAATAACCTAATTCTCAAATGTTCAGATTTTGAAATGTTTGCTTTTTATAAAACAGATCAGTGGGATGAAAGGAAAATAAAAGTAATATAATTTCTAAGCACAGATAGAGCATATGCATGAGCAAAAATGCCAATATACCAAACTCACTGCCAGTTCCTCTTTTGAAAACATTACTGGTAAATACTTACCATCTCAGAATTAGTCTGTATAGTGGAAGAAGAAATAAAATACACAGATTAAATTCACAGATTATCAGTGCAGCCATTTGTATTAGCTCTGTCCTCTAAACTTATCAAATGTTATAATTAACTACATTGAGTTTCAATTTCTGTACATGCTTGTTCTCCAACTATAATAGCCATAGCTTTTAAAATTAATGGTGGCTTCACATTTATTGGGTACACAATGTCCTATATCAAGAATGTTACATATATTATCTCACTTAAATATTTTACCAACTTATTAGTAGATTTTGTTAAGGCAAAAAAACATATTGTAATAATCAATGTATAAAACTTTCAAGTGCATAACATATAAAATAATGTTATTACAAGTGTACTTAAATGATTTGGTTGAATCTGCACAATATTTGAGGGGACAAGGCTTATTGAGATGCAAAGATGTTGCCTTCTGATCCCAACTGTAACTTGGTATCATCTAGTGACAGGTATTAGTCCTTTTTGGGGGGGGGCAGAGCCGAGATTTGATACATTGTGGTTGTGTTTTGTTTTGCATTGTATAAAAGTTAATGTGTATATACCGTGACATAAATGTAAATTAATTCTTATTCCAGAAAATACAAATAAGCAGAAAAAGGATAAAAAGTCACTCACAGAGCTACCACACAAAAATGAGCATTTTAAAGATTTAGGAGTGCTGTGTTAACTAACTTCCAACATGGCCCCCAATAATAGTTATCATTTCTGGCTTAAATATCTCCATGTGTCTTGATAATGATAATTAAGACTTCTAGGTCACAAGCAGTGGTTCCAGGAATTTTTTAATGCTCATTTTGTCAATCAGCTGTACAGTGGTTTGGCTGAGAAAATACTAGGACTTCGGGACTCACCCACCTTTCCTCTTCCCAAAATGGACTAAGCTGTCACTCACCCTCCTGGCCTTTTGCTACCATCCAAATCTCATTATGGCTACCCTCCACATGTAATATGATTAATAGAAACTCAATGGAGAAGAACCCAATGCTAATTGCATTATCTGAATTTGTAAAATCAACAAATTCTATCAAACTTGTTAAGTAAGTTACCCAAAATCATTCCACAAGTAAAAATTGACAAGTCTAGGACTATTTTCTTTGAGAGTATAGAAATCAACACTAGTTAATAGAACACAAAAAGATGAAAACTAGTGTATTAACAGTATCTAGGTACTGTTTATTGACACCAGAGTCAGAATATAATCAGGATTAATCTGGAAAAAAGATGCTGGACTACTATAGGGAACAAAGAAATCTCTCATTCTTTACTACTCTCTACATGTCTGCTTCATTCTGCTGTTGTTGAGAACCAGCTTTCTTTGCTTCTTTTCCTCGTGGCAGAAATAATCAACAGCTTCCAGATGTTATTTCTTCCAGTTAAGAGATCAGACAGAATAAAATTGGAATCTTCAAGAAATTTACTGAGCATTTATTGAGTTCCAGGTACTTTTCTGGGTACGAGAGACACAAAAATAAGATATGATTACTGCTCTAGAGGAAGCTGCACTTCAGAGGAAAATAAATATGTATAAGTAAATAATGCTACAAAATATGGAAAGTGCTAAAATAAAGTGCTTAAGTGTTTCCTTTTCTTCCATACTTCCTTCTCAATCAATACACCTCATAGCTTACAAATCTGATCACAAAATTTCCCAATTTATCAGGCACTGTGGATAAAATTTAAACTCATTATCACAGTCTGAACTTTCTACAAGAAATGGTCCTGCTATGTTCCTAATTTCATCTCATACAATTTTATTCCTTGCTTCTGCTACAAGCCAAACTAAGTCTAACAATAGAAGACCTTTGCCTTCACTAATCCCTCTGCAAGAAAGATGCCAATGATAGATCTTGACTGATTTCTTACTCTAATTCATTTCATTTCAAATGTCACCTCCTAAGAGAGGCCTTCCATAACCAATATATAAAAAAGCACCCCTTCTCTGGTTATTCTTCATTACAGGTCCCTGTTTTGCTTTCTCATGCCACTTCTCACTAAATGCTTAATTAACGTCTGACTCCCACAGAGTCAGTTCTATGAGAGCAGGCGTCTTTCTTCAGCACTATGTGTCCCCGAGTGTAGAACAGCTCTTGGCATGTAGCAGTCATTCCATACAATACCTAATGGGAAGAGTGAATGAACGTACCATATGTGAAAGAGGGGTAGAAGAGGGGCACGTGGACGAACACAGAGATTCATGGGAGGCTTCCTAGAAGAGAAATTTCCTTCAGTATTGTATTCTGCACAATCAAAATTGTAGATGCTCCCGATACTTCTCATGACATTGTTTCTAGATCCCACCAACTTCAAATGGCCATTTATTGGACAAACTCCAGTTCTATGCCTATCTCTTAAAATACAACAAAATAGAATGCAGTAATCCCAGGAGTATGTCCAGCTCAGAGAATGCTAAGATATACACTTTTTATGACATGCGCCTTGCACTTCTATTATTCAAACTGAGAATAGACTATTTCTTAAATCACATAAACCAATAAAATATACTTGGTTTAAATTCAGATTGTGGTGAATTAAAACTAGAATCACTGACTTGCCACTAAGCCTCACTCTGAATAGTGACCATTCATATCTATACCAAAATATTGATGTGTACCTTCATCCATTGAATTGCATCTTATTGGTCTCAGTGTCTATTCTAACCTACTGAGAAAATTTTTATTTCCTTTTTGTGTGGTATAATTTACATATAAATTACACTAGTTTTAGGTATCTAACATAAGGATTTTATATATGTACTACAGGCCCAGTGCATGAAAATTCATGCACTAGAGGGGGGGGTCCTTCAGCCCAGCCTGCCCCCTCTTACAGTCTGGGAGCCCACAGAGGAAGGAGGTGACCTGGCAACTAGAGGAAGGCAATGCCCCATTACACCTCTGCTTCTGCCACTGCCAGCAGCACAAGCCTTGGTTGGCCTGGTTATCTGAGCCTTGGGCTGTTCTGGGTGGCTGGACAGTTGCCATCCGAGGCTTGCCTGCACCTCAGTCCAGACTTGGGCAGCTGGGGGGCTGAGGGGACTGGGGGACTCCAGAGGCAGGTGTGCGGAGTGGCTGGGCCAGCCAACCCAGTGGGGCTGAGGGGACTGGGCACCACCATCTTGTGGCTGTGAGCCTCCATCTTTGAGGGCAGGGTAGTCAATTAGCATATTATCTCCTTATTGGCTGTGGGCGCTGCCATCTTTGCAATGGTGTGAGGGTCAATTAGCATATTTCCTCTTTATTAGATAAAATATATTGCAAAACAATTGCCACAATAAGTTTAGGTTGTATCCATCATCATACATATTTCTACTCTTAGTAATTTTCAAATTTATAATATAGTATTACTAACTATAGTTACCATGTTGTACATTGATCTTCAGGATTTATTTATATAATAACTAGAAGTGTGTATATTTTGACCATCTTCCCCCATTTCCATTGAGATATGTTAATTTTATCATCCATCACATTTGTTATCTCACTTTGCTTTTTATCAGCAACAAATTTTAGTAGCATCTTTTCTTTGTCAACCATCTAACTTATCAATTGGAATGTGGATGCTTAATCAATATTTTCTACTGCTAAACTTAATAACCAGCTCCAAATTGATCTTTGATATTATCACTATTAATGAAAGGTATTTTTTCATATTCTTCACAGATCACAGGCCTCAATTATTTAATGAGATTTTCTGTACTATTTCTAAGATGAAGATTTTATAATTGATAGAAAAGATAGAAACCAAGTAAATTACATATGTCTTAACATTAATGAATATATTTTAATACTTGAAAATGTATTTTTTATATATTTTATTGATTTTTTACAGAGAGGAAGGGAGAAGCATAGAAAGTCAGAAACATCGATGAGAGAGAAACATCAACCAGCTGCCTCTTGCACACCCCCTACTGGGGATGTGCCCACAGCCAAGGTACATGCCATTGACCAGAATTGAACCTGGGACCTTTCAGTCCACAGGCCAACGCTCTACCCATTGAGCCAAACCGGTTTCGACTGAAAATGTATTTTTATAATATTAACTATAAGCAATAAAATTTAATTTTATTTTGACATAAATAAATTTTGATTTTTATTTCTAATGCTAAAACTTAAAATGTACTAGTATATGCTAATTTTAAATTGCTTACACCTTGTGCTGTGCAAATAATAACAATTTTTTTTAATTTATAAAACAATGCAGATAGTACTTGGGTTACGTCGGATTCCACGTACATTGCTTCAAGGTTACATTGTATATCTCCCATTTATTTACAAAAAAAAAAAAATTCTGTCATTTCGACATATGTACACATGTGCTTTATGTTTTTTATTACTTATTTACCACAAGTAAAGATCAGGAATTGTTATCTTTCTTTTCTGTTTTGTTTTATTTTGTTTTGTTTTTTACTGTTTCACTTCATTACTGCTGTTTATGTGTTTCATGTGAGTTATATAGGTGCATATGTAGGTGGGTCATACTTATAGTGAAAATCATGTTACGTCTTGCCTTAGGAATGGATCTCTGATGTAACCCAAGGACCTACTATGCAGAGAAAATTATTTCAATTAAAAGTGACTAATTTGAACTTTTTATTAGTAAATATAAAAATCTGAAATAAAGCAGTATTTTCTTAGAAAATATAGTTTACCAAAACTGACAATAAAAAATAGAAGTCTAAAAAAATTTCCCCATAGTCATTTCTCCAAAGAGGGCATACAAATGGCCAACAAACGTATAAAAACAATGTTCAATGTCACTAATCAATAGAGATACAAGTTAAAACCATAATGAGAAAATCATAAGGTGATAATCTCACAACTGTCAAAATGGCTATCATCAATAAATCAACAAAAAAGTATTGGTAAGGATATTCAAACAAGGAAACCCTTGTGAGCTCTTGGTTGGAATGCCAATTGGTGCAGCCCCTGTGGAAAACAGTATAGAAGGTTCTCAAAAAATTCAAAAAGGAACTGGCGATTAGACCTAGTGATTCTACTTCTGGGACTGTATCTCAAGAAACCCAAAATATTGATTCAAAAGTATATATGCCCCTTATGTTCATTGCAACATTATTTACAACTAGAGGCCTAGTACACAAAATTCCTGCACTTGGGGGAATCCCTCAGCCCAGCCTATGCCCTATTGCAGTCTGGGAGCCCTCAGGGTGACTGGACCTAACCCAGCAGTCAAACAGCCTTAGCGCTGCTGCGGAGGCGGGAGAGGCTCCTGCCACCACCACTGTCTCTTCAGCTGGGAGCCTGGCTTCTGGTTGAGCAGTGCTCTCCTGTGGGATTGAGCTAAAACCAGCTCTCCAACATCCGCGAGAAGTATTGGATTGTGAGAGGGCACAAGGGACCCCACTGGCACACAATTGGGGCCAGGAAGAGATGTGGGAGGTTGGCTAGCCGGGGATGGCTCCAGGATATGCCTGGTACATCTAGCTCAGTCCCAATTGGCAGGACCCCAGGAGCAAGGATCAGAGCATCTGCTCCTTGGTGGTCAGTGCACATCAAAGCAACTGGTCAACTAGTCAATTGTCTGCCCCCTGGTGGTCAGAGCATGTCATAGCAACTGATTGAGTGGCCTTAGTATATCATTGGCATATTACACTTTGATTGGTTGAATAGTCAACCAGACACTTAGCATATTAGGCTTTTACTATATAGGATAGCCAATATCTAGAAATAGATCAAGTGCCCATGAGTAGATGAATGGATAAAAAAAAGCTGGGGTACATTTACAAAACAGTATACTACTTGGATGTAAAGAAGAACAAGGAAATCTTACCTTTTGCAGTAGCATGAAGGGACCTGGAGAGTATTATGCTAAGTGTAATGAGACAATCGGAAAAAGACAAGTACCACATGAACTCACTTATATGTGGAATCTAATGAACAAAATAAACCGATGAACAAAGCAGAAACACACATGGATATGAACAACAGTGTGGTGATTGTGGGAGAGATTGGGGTGGGTAAAGGTGGAAGAGGCCTTATGGGGGATAAATAGTGATGGAAAAAATAAAATAAAATTTAGAAGAAACAGAGGCATGGAACAGACTGAGAACTTTAAGAGGGGAGGGGTTTAGTGGAATGGATTAAAGAAGATGAAGGGATTAAGCAAAAAGAACAAACATAAATGGTTACAGTACAAGTGCCCATCATCAGATGAGTGGATAAAAATGTTGTGGTACATGCCAAAACCGGTTTGGCTCAGTGGATAGAGCTTCGGCCTGTGGACTGAAAGGTCCCAGGTTCAATTCCGGTCAAGGGCATGTACCTTGGCTGTGGGCACATCCTCAGTAGGGAGTGTGCAAGAGGCAGCTGATCAATGTTTCTCTCTCATCGATGTTTCTGACTTTCTATCCCTCTCCCTTCTTCTCTGTAAAAAATCATATTATATATATTTTTTAAGTTGTGGTATATTTACACCATGGAATACTAAGCAGCTATAAAAAAGAAAGAACTCTTACCATTTGCAACAGCAATGGATGGACCTGGAGAGTATTATGCTAAGGGAAATAAGCTGTTCAGAGAAAGATAAGTATCACATGATCTCACTCATATGTAGAATATAGTGAACAAAATAACCTGAAGAACAAAATCTATCCAGAGACAAAGAAGCATGGAACAGACTGTTGAACCTGAGAGGGAAGATGAAAGAAGGTAGGTGCGTGGAAAGAGATCAACCAAAAAACTTACATATATGCATATCCCATGGACACAGATAAAAGGGTGGTGAAGGCCTAGGGCAGGGGGCAGAGGTGGGATAAAGAGGTCAATGGGACAAAATAGAAGGATGTATGTAATACTTTAAGCAATATTTTTAAAAGACATTTATATCATCGACATAGACTACAGTGTGATGCTAACCAGAGGGAAAGTGGGGAAGATGATAGGTGGAGGTGGACAAAGGCAATATAATGAGAATGGAAAGCGACTTTGCTTTATGTGCATGATGCAGTGTACAGATGATCTTTTGCTGGGTTTTACACTTGAAACCTGTATGATTTTGTGAACCAATGTCACCACAATAAATTCAATAAAAATTAAAATTAAAAAATTTTCCACCTTGGTTAGAGCATCGTCCTATACACCGAAAGATTGTGGATTCAGTTCCTGTGGGGGCACATATCTAGGTTGCAGTCTCCATCCCCAGTCATTCTCCCCCCAGGAGGCAACCAATTGATGTTTCCCTCACATCAATGTTTCTTTCTTTATCCTTTCTTCTCTAAAATCAATAAACATATCTTTGAGTGAGTATAAAAAATATTTCCAAAAAAAAGTAATTTTAAAACTGTCAGAGATACTCCACTCTCCAAAACAACTGTCAGTCTTAGATGACTTCATATGGAAAATTACCATTAATTTAATCTATCTGGGATAAGAGAAGGAAAGCTTCCTAATATTTTTTTCTGAGCTATATAAGAAATCATTTTATTTTATGTATGCAAAGAATAAGCATTAGGAATAATGAGAGAAATAACTGCAAATAAAATACCAATAGGAATAACTTTATCAAGAAGGTTATGAACTCCAAGACCATGTGGTTTCCTGCGACAGTGAGAAACTGATGGATCTGTTCCAGTCACGAGGATGCTCCAGAGATGGGGGACACTGACAACACCTTGCCATGCTAGCAGTCGGCAGCTGTGCATGGCTGCAGGCAGCCCAGGACCATACCAGACAGGATGGAACTTGCATTGCCACGATGTGTCCACCATCTGGATACCATTGCTGACATGTACACATAAAGAACTATTTGACATTGAAACTGGGACTCGGAACAGTTGGACATTGAAACTGAGACTCAAACATTTTTTGTTCTTATACATTTATTTCTAGCATGCAGAGGCAAGATATTTTTGAAGAAAAGAAACAGGGGAGAGTGATTGATATAGAGGAAGGGAGGCATGGAACAGGCTGTCAAGCTACGGGAGGAAGGCTGGGGTGGATGGGAGGCAGATGCTGGGGGAGATCAACCGAAGGACTTGTATGCATGCATATGAGCATAACCAATGAATGAAAGACACTGGGGCGAGGAGAGGGGCAGGTGGAGACATGTGGTGGGGGGAAAGGGAAGCTGGGAGAAGGATAACCGGGGTGAGGGGGAAGGGGAAAACATGTGTACTACTATTAAATATAAGTTATACTGCAAAAAAAATAATAAATTAATTTTAAAAATAAAAAAAGAAGTTTATGGGTCAGACTTTCCTAGCCTAATAGAGGTTTTGAACCCTGTGGCCGCAGTAGTAGCTGCCATAGGTTTGAGGTGATGGCGCCAGTATCCTGCTTCTGGGAAGGTCTTAACCAAGATTCTGTGCTTAAACTCCCTCCTAAGATGTGCATATCAGAGTGTCCCACTTTCCCCCCAGTTCCTCAAGTATGCCTCTCCCCTGACTAGTCCCAAAGTCATAGTTTGGGTCTGATACTGCCTCCCTACCCTTAGTATTCCCTCTTCCAATTGACTTTGTGGCCTTTCCTGGGCTGTGCCTAGGTTGTTCTGTGCTGGTAGACAGGAGAGACAGACCCCTTGCTGTAGGCTGTGACTCTGAACCTGAGCTGGTCTGAGCAGCTGGATGCACTTCTCATCTGACCTGAAATGCAGGCAGGACAAAGCAGTTGTATTCCCTTGGCATCTCTGCTGCAGACCTCCAGAAGAGCACCCTTTCTAACCTGGAACCCGGTACTTTTCAGCTCCAGGTCCAGAGCCGTGAACAGGAGGACCTATCCTTTAATGGCTTCAAGGTACTCCTGAGTGACCTGCAAGAACTTGTAAGAGTAGTAGGATGAAGTCTTTGCTTACCTTCCCCTCCAAGGTCCAGTTTCTGGGCTCCTTGCCCCTACCCTCTTGATCTAGCTCATATCTTTCCTCCCTACTGAGGCTTGTCATGGCCTGCCCATCTGCCCACCAACTGCAGTGAAATGGTTTAAACCTAAATATATAAATAAATCTATGCCTACCTACAGTAATAAATGCCCAAATGTCATTAGCTGACAAGAACAAATGTTTTTGTTCTTTTTTTAATTTTAGAAAGAGAGAGAGGGAGAGAGAGAGCCAGGAGCATCAACCAATTGCCTCCCATATGCACCCTAAGCAGGGATTGGACCTCCTGAATATGTGTTCCAACCAGAATCTAACCAGTAACCTTTCAGTATACGAGATGATGCTCAACCAACTAAGCTAACTGGTCAAAGCAAGAACAAATGTTTATTCTTTATTCCATGTCCTTGGCGAGTTGCTTGGTTGTATGTTCCATATTTTCATTTTGGCACTCAAGTTGAAGGAGCATCAGTTATCATGAGCATGTGGGCTTCATGGCAAAGGAAAGATTGATGGTTATTAAACTTTCTGTCAATGGGTAGCATATGTCACAACTGTGCACATGGCCAAGCAAGTAACCAGGCCAAAACTGATATTAATGGAGAAATTATAATCCTTCACAAGGAAATTATAATCCTTCACGAGGAGTAGTAAATAATTAGTACAACAACAACAAAATCTATTACATGAATTAGTTAATTGAAACCCTAATAACAAACCTGATTTAAAGAGAAATAGAAATATGCAATTCTTTCTCACTTATGAATATTGATGCAATATGACTAGAAATACTATTTAAAGTTTATTACTTTGTAAACAAGTAGGATTTATTTCAGGTATTTAAAGATAATTAACAGTAGAGAAACTATTAATAAAATTAATCTTATTAATGCATTTATAAGAAAATATCATCAAGTTCATAGACACTAAAAACACATTTTTAAAAAGCTAACACATTTTTTTTTTCAAAAAACTTCATTAAAATAAGAACTGATGGGTACTTCCTTATAATAGTAACCCAGCATTATACTGAATGGAAATACACTCCAGGCTTTTAAAACTAAAGAAACTAATATGATAAACAGGTTCTCTGATATAATCTAATGTAACAGTCTATTAAAGGTATTAGGCAATGCATTGAAATAAAAGAAAAAAATTAAAGATATAAAAAATAAAAATGGAAAAGATTAAATTATAACTACTGACAGCTAAAATTATTGTGTATCTAGGAACAGAAAAGAATCCATTATAAAAATTTTACAAAAAAAAAATTAGTGTAGTACCTTGGTATTTAGAAAGCAATTGCTTCTACTATATACAAAGAATAACCATTAAGAAGCAAAACTGTAAAGGAAGTGAAGATTAAAGTTATAATAGCAGCAAATAATAAAATACCTAGGAATAATTGTAATAAGAAATACACAAAACCTATGTGAGAAAAACTAACGGTACACAAACATAGACTTATATAAATGGTGAAATTTTCCATATTTTTAATTAGGAAAACTCAAATTCATAATGACATTTTAACATTTATAAATTTAATGTGATCCCAATAAAAACACCAGTACATTTTAATGTAATTGTACAACCTAAAGGTTATATAGAAAAAAAACTACAAAGCAAAATTAGCAAATCTAAAATAGGAGAGCAAGAAGATGGGCACAGCTCTATTGGATATTAGTATACTAGAAGCCCGATGTATGAAGATTCATGCTAGAATTGTTTTTTCCTTTCCCTGGCTGCCGGTACCGCCTTTCCACTCTGGCCCAGCCTCTTTCTGCTCTGGGAGCTATCTCTTTCTTCTTCCCAAGCTGCCCGGAAGCCCTGAGAAACCAGGGGTGGGGCAGAAAGCCTGGGTCATTGCCATGGTGATGACACAAGCATCCCACCTGCCCCCCATCACTTGGTGCCTGTGTATGCAAATTAAACCACCAGCTTTGTTGAGTTGATTTGCATGTCACTCCTTATTGGCTGGTGGGCATAGCAGGGGTACAGTCAATTTACATGTTTGTCTATTATTAGGTAAGATTATAAAACCTCAAAATTTTAAAAGTGTCATTTTTAAAAAGTTCATAAATATACCCAAATGTATACAGGTATTTAAGATATTAATGAATATTATTAAACAATTGAGTAGTGACCTTGAGAAAGATTAAGTTGGATGTTTACCTCACACTATACCTCTGAATAAAGATCAATAAAACCATAAAATTTCTTGAACCACACTCAGTGCAGCCTGTGGTGAACCTGAGTTGGGGTAGTGAAGGATTAGAGAAAACAGACAAGAGAATATAGCTGGGGCTAGATGTGACACTGTTCTCGGATGGAGAGACAGTGCCACTGCCTGTAAGCCAAATCTTTATCTTATAGTCAGATCCCATGAGGCAAAGCAAGGGCGTGGTCAAGATGTTTACAATGTTCTGGTGAATTTCAAATCTATTTAATTACATGCACCTGAGAACTGCATCAGGCTTTATTTGGGCAACATTTGTTGCACCTCTGATAGCCAACATCATTCAGCCACCTGGGACCACAGGTTCAGAGCATAAGGTCAAGCTTACACCATAGCCTTTGGCTATAATTGTACTGGGAAGGCTTTTCCCTCTAAGCTGGAACCTGCACGTGGCTTTGCCGTGAGCGGACCATATGTCATTAGTCTGAGTCTTGGACCTATCCAATTGTTGTAGTCACTCTCCACAATATCTACAGAACAAATGGGGAAAATACAAAACTTTATAACAATCCCCTTGTATGTTTGGGATATGAGATAGTAACTTTAGACATTTGGGGGGTTGGAGGTTAAAATAATCAAGGTACCATTAGAGAAAGAGAACCTAGATAGCCAAATGTATACATATATATGTAGTAAGCAGATAGACAGACATGAGCAGAGCGAGGATGATGGGCCAGGTACAGGAGGTGGAAAGTCCTAGGTGCCTAGCAAAAGACACTTATAGGATGGGACCTCACCCCAGCATAACCTTTCCTGTCCTAGCATATTTCTGGACATATGGTTTGGACCCCCTGACCTTTCTTCCATAGAGATAATATATAGGCCTCAGTTGTATTTCAGCTCCAGGCCCAGAAAGCAAAATAAAAATAGACGACTCCATGGCTGACCTCAGGACCAACTGCACTGGATAATGCCCCCCTGCCCTGACATCCACCAATCAATCAGTGGAGACCACAACCCTGAAAGGAAAGCTGCTAAATATTCTATTAAGATCTTCCCCTGGGAACTCCCCTAAAATCTCCACCCTTAAAACTTTTATGACAGGGCCCAGTGCAATGTCGCTTCTGGAAACACACCAGTGTTACCTTCTCCCTCCCCGTCTACCTCCATTCGTTTTCTCATTTCCAAGCTCTAAAGGCCCTTTCTTTACCTCTATACTTGTTTCCTAAGCCCTTTTCTTCTACAAATTACTTATCCTAACTCAGTGATTTCCCCAAATAAATGTTCTCTTATAGTTTGAATCTTGGCTCTGAATTCTTTCCTAGTCAGAACTCAAGTATCCAGGTTTCTGAACCGAGGTCTGGTCTGACTCCACTGATCTAACACCTGGTGCTGCTCCTGACATCACCTACCACATATACTCGCATGCATACCGAGATTTATTGGAAGGAGTTGGTTTACACAATTGTGGGGTATGGGAGACTACCTAGGTAAAACCGACGGACAGTTCATTAGGAAGGGCATGGAATCTCAGGCAGGAATGGAAGCTGCAGTCCACAGGTGGAATTTCTTCTTCTGGAAGACCTCATTTCTTCATGTAAGGTCTTTTGATTCACGGTTTCAAGTCCATCCAGATTATTGAAAGACAACCTCCTTTATCTAAAGTCAAGTATCTGGTTTGGCTCAGTGAATAAAGCATTGGCCTGCGGACCAAAAAGTCCCAGTTCATTTCTGGTAAACGACACATACCTTGGTTGCAGGCTCCTTCCTGGCCAGATCTGGTTGGAGATCGTGCAGGAGAGAACCAATTGATGTATGACTCTCATATACATGTTTCTCTGAGTCTTTCCCTCTCTCTTCTACTCTCCCTTTAAAAAATCAATGGAAAAATACCCTTGGGTGAGGATTAATAAAGCAACCCTCCCACACAAAAAAAATTAAATAAAATCAACTGATGAGGGACTATTATTACATCTACAAAAAGCCTTCATAGAAACATCTAGATTAGTGTTTGACTGAATAACTGGGGTCAATAGCCTGACAAAAAACTATCCATTACAGGGGAAGAAACAGTGTCCTGCTAGGAGGGCTTCTCTCAGAACTACCATGAGGCACCTGATTACGGTTCTTTTAAAAATGTAAGAAATTCTCTTTTTATTCCTTTCAATATGTCATAATTTTACTTGGAAAAGTATATTGAATTAAAAAATCAAACATGAGCAAAACATGGATAAAGAAACATACATAAATGTTTTCCACTTCAAGACAACAGACCGAGTGCATTTGCCTTCCTTTCCTCCTGACTGGATTAACATTGCAAGAAAGGAACACTTAAAGAAACAAATCCAAGTATCCATCAGGAAAGCAGAAACAGTTCTCGACATGTTTTGTCCACAAACTCACCGTTCATTCCTGCACCTCCTTCATCACTTGCTTAAAGACCTCCTAGTTTAGGATAAAAGCCTAGAAAGAGGAGAAGGTACCTGTTGTTATTCTAATAAGCTCTATTATAAAATATAATTGTTTTTACCATATCCATAATTTTTATTATTTTTAAACACAGTGATGATAAAGTGAATGAAGGAAAATTATGGTGTTTAAGTTTAAAAAAACAAATTAATCTGAACTACTCCTTTTATTAAACATTCTTTATAGATCATAAGTAAATTTGCTAAGTTAAAGTAAATAAAAAGACACTTACTTGTCTATGAGCTATTAGTGATGCCCAAGGAAGATTGGGAAAACAAAACAGAGAGTGCCTCTCAACATCTTGTTAATCATTATGGTGCTCACAGATGTCAGAAGATTGAAGGAATACAAGGAATCCTATAAAAAAATTTCTGAGTGCTCTTGCTGACATTTGTACTGTGACCTCTCTCTAACTCTAATCTTATAGTTCTTAAGTTATTTCAGTCTGATTTTGTACAAACAGGAATTCAATCTCTGTGCAACCTGTAAATTTGTAGGTCAGGCAGCAATCAGATCAATTTATTTCTAACTCTGAAGTACAAAACATGTTTTCAGTAATTTGAGAGGAAAAATCATTTCTTCTACTGGGTCTTATGATGTTCAATTGTCTTTCGAACATTTGGAGAGTTTATTGTAGTCTTCCTTCCTAAGTTTTCTAAGACTCATTTAAACCTACCTCCTAAAGCACAGTAGAGTTGTAAATTTAGGGGATGGTTCAACAGACATAAAGAATATTTTTAAAAACACAATAATTAAAATGAATAAGAGCAGGAGGAAGAGGGGAAAGTAGCAAATTTGCCTTATCTCTAGTCAACACAGATGATTTAAAATGAAGGAGATCACAAAATTGATGCCCCTCTGAATGCAATGTGGTATTCTGAACCAAATCCTAGAAAAGAAAAAAGACATGAATTGAAAAACTGGTGAAGTCATACTAAAGTCAGAAATTTAATTAATAATTAAATATATATCAAGGTCAACTTCTTAGTTTTGACAAATCATCATACCTAATAATAGACAAACATGCAAATTGACCATATCTCCACTATGCTCACAGCCAATCAGAGTGAGTAAGCAAATTAACCCAACAAAGATGGGGGTTAATTTGCATACATTGGTGCCAAGTAGCCTGGGTTCTGGGAACTTTTTCAGCACACAGGTCACTCGGAGGTAGGTCCAGGGTGGGTCATGAGCAACCAGGAAGGGGTGGAGCCAGGGGGCTCCGGGGCAGGGGTGGAGCCAGGGGATAGGACGGCGCTGGGGGGTAGCCTGTCCAGAACCCATGCCTCTGCCAGAGGCTTGGGGCTTTGCAGGGGCAAAGCCAACGATCTGAGGGAGCTGGAGGCCCCTGGCCAGGCACTGAGGCTTTAGGTGTTGGCAGGGGCAGAACCAACCATCAGAGGCAATAGGTGTGAACTACAGAGGAAACATTTTTTCTGACCACTCATTGGCTAAGCCCCCTGTATGCCACTGGTAATATTCTTAGTAACTTAAGTATAAGAATCTTAAAAAGTGATCTAGGTCTTTTCCACCACATCCCTGGAGAAAAAAACAAGGGTCCGCTGCTGGAAGGATAAGAAATGTCATATCCTGCCATAGCTTGTTTGGCTCAGTGGATAATGCCTAAGCTTGCCGACCACAGGGTCTGGGTTTGATTCTGATCAAGGGCATGTACCTAGGTTACAGACTCATCCCTGGCTGGGGCCCAGGTCAGGGATCATGCAGGAGGCAACCAATCAAAGTGTTCCTCTCACACAGATGTTTCTCTCAGTCTCTCCCTCTCTCTTCCACACTCTATAAAAATCAATGGAGGAGAGACACCAAGATGGCGGCATAAGCAAACACCTATTGTTCTGCCCCGCGCAACGATTTAAGAACTACAACATAACAGCAGAACAGACAAGCACCCAGAATCGCCAGAAAGCTGGCTGAATGTAAACTCCACTAATAGCAGCAGAGGAGGGACACAGACTCAGGACCAGCGGGAGCGCAGATTGAAACAGGTTAGGAGCCGCCCTGGTCGCGCGCGCGTGGGCTGGGGCTGGAGCAGGGACAGGCCGGATTTCTCCGACGGGGCCCAGATTTCCCGAGCCGGGCGAGGTCCGAGATCCGGGGTACGAGAAGTCTCCCTGCACAGATTCCCCAGAACCGGCGAGGTCCGAGGTCCGGGGGAAGCACCCTGGAAGCGGGGCGCGGCAGAAGCTCCTAGTCCCAAGGGACAGCAAACCCGCGACTTGCCCTCTGGAAACTTGTCTCCTGGTTCCAGAAACCATCTAATTTACAGCCCTGGGCTAGACTTTTGGTGTGCAGGCACATTTGGGGAAAGGCAGAGTTGTCTGGCAAGGGGAAGAGACTAGCGGCTTTCTCTTGGAAGAGTCTGCAGCCATCCCCACCCAGCACAGACCCGAGCCCGCGAGCTTTGCATGGGACCCAGCCGCCGCGCCGCTGCTGCTGCCGCATCCCAGCTCCGCCGCGCCGCCACTGCTGCCGCCGCCGCCGAGGCATAGCCCAGAGACTCCGCCCATCCAACCTGAGCACAGCTGAGCTTCACAGCCAATTGGCCTGGAGGTCAAACCCTCCTAGGGCTAACAACAAAAAGCGGGGTTTAAATTCAAAAACACTGGATACAACCCATAAAGGATTGCAGTAAGAGTACCCACCTCAAGTAACTGGGGAGACTGAGCCACTGTCCCTTTGAGGATATCTACCACATAAAGCAGCCACCATGAAGAGACATGGAGAGAAATCAGGTGTGAAAGAATTGGAGGAGAAAAGACGACAAGACATAGAGTTCAAAACCACGGTTATAAGGCTTTTCAAGAGGCTCCTAGAAAAGGCCAATCAACTTAATGAGAATTACCAGGAAATAATCAAGACCAACCAGCAAATGAATGAGAATTACAAGGAGATGAATGAGACCCTCAGGGAAATGAACAAGACCTCTGAGGATACAAACCAGACCCTCACAGATAAAAAAAACGACCAACTAGAAATCAAGCATACACAGACTGAAATAAAAAATATTACACAAAGTCCTAAAAGCAGTCCAGAGGGCCACAAGAACCAAGTCAAAGATTTGAAATACAAAGAAGCAAAATCCACTCAGCTGGAAAAACAAGAAACAAAAAGAATTCAGATAATTGAAGATAGTGTAAGGGGCCTCTGGGACAACCTCAAGCAAGCCAACATCAGAATTATTGGGGTCCCAGAAAAAGAGAGAGAGCAAGTTAATGAAAACCTACTTGAAGAAATAGTGACTGAAAACTTTCCCCACCTGGTGAAAGAAACTGACTTAAAACCCCAAGAAGTACACAGAACCCCAAAATATAGGAATCTAAAGAGGACCACACCAAGACATATCATAATTAAAATGCCAAGAGCAAAAGATAAAGAGAGAATATTAAAAGCAGCAAGAGAAAAACAGTTGGTTACCTACAGGGGAGCACCCATACGATTGTCAGCGGATTTCTCAACAGAAACGATGCAGGCCAGACGCGAGTGGCAAGAAATATTCAAAATAATGAAGAGCAAGAATCTACAACCAAGATTACTCTATCCAGCAAAGCTATCATTCAGAATTGAGGATCAGATAAAGTGCTTCGTAGATAAGAAAAAGCTAAAGGAGTTCATCACCACCAAACCAGTATTATATGAAATGCTGAAAGATATTCTTTAAGATGAGGAAGAAGAAAAAGGTAAAAATATAAATTATGAACAACAAATACACATCTATCAACAAATGAACATAAAAATCAAGTGAACTGATAGGCTGATGAACAAGATAAACTGGTGAATATAACAGAAACATGGACATAGAGAGGGAATGGACTGACAATTCTTGGGGAGAAAAGGGTTGTTGGAAGTACAGCAAGAGATTGGACAAAAATCTTGCAACAATGGGAGAGGACATTGGGGTGGGGGAGGTGTGGGTGGGATAGGTACAGGGTGGAGGGAAGATATAGGGGGATAAAAAAGGGGAAACAATGTAATTAATAAACTGAACAATAAAAAAGAAAATTAAAAAAAAATAAAGAAAAATAAATAAATAAAAATCAATGGAAACATATCCTCAGGTGAGAATTTTAAAAAAAAGAAAGAAAGAAATGTCATATCCTATGAAAGACACATCTTGAAAATGCCTAAAGAAAGTTGTCATTTTTTCATGGTGAAGGGACCAAAATTTGGGTTGATGAAAACACGTTGGTGGCTGTGGTGACTGGAAGTGGCTGCAGAAGCTGGGTGAGGAGGCTGGTGACTTTCCCTCATCAGCCCGGTTGCCTCCCACAAAGGGAGGCAGGCCTAAGTTGTCAGTAGGACATCCCCTCAGGACTCCCCAGTATGTGAGAGGGGGCAGGCTGGGCCGAGGGACCACCATAATGCATGAATTTAATGCACTGGGCCCCTAGTATATTATGTTTATCTAAATTGTAGCATCAGGGGGAAACTAGGTAAAAGGTACGCAGAAACCAACTGTACTATTGTCAACACCTGGGATGGGGGGAAGTTAGGTTTTGTGAAGAAAATATTTGATACAAGAGCAAAATGATTAACCTGTTAAATCCAATAGAAGCAAGGAATACAAGATGTCTTGACTTGGCCAAGCATTTACATGTGCCCCACTCTCTTTGTCCATTCAGTTTGTATTGCAGAATATCTTGTCCCACCCCCAAAACTGCCCTCACATAGATGTTTCTTTCTGTGTCTCCCTCTCTCTTCCACACTCTATAAAAATCAATGGAAACATATTGTTAGGTGAGGATAAAAAAGAAAGAAAAAAGAAATGTCATAGCCTATGAAAGACATATCTGAAAATGCCTAAAGAAAGTTGTCATTTTTTCATGGTGAAGGGACTGGAGTCCATGTTGATGAAAACACCTGGGTGGCTGTGGTTTACAAAGAACAGAAATTTATTTCTCACAATTCTGGAGGCTGAGAAGTCCAAGAGCTGGCACATGAAGATTTGGTGTCTGGTGACATCCAAACTCCTGGTTCATAGATGGCTGTCTTTTGCTGTGTCCTCACTTGGCAAAGAGATGAAGGGACAATCAGGGGTTTCTTTTACAAAGGCCCTAATCTCATGCATTAGGCCTTGTGACCTAATCATCCCCAAAGATCACACATGCAAATGCCAGCATATTGGGGACTAAGTTTCAATATATGTACTTGTTAGGGGTCAAGGGGACATAGTCAGTCTATACCACTCACTTAATGGGTACAATAAAAACTTAGAAAACAAAATCCCATATATAGAAATATTTATTTTTGCATAGATTATAAGCTTCATAAAGCTCTAGGTCTTTTTTTTACAGTTATAGCCCTGATATTAGGAACACAGGCATTTAGTTAATATATGATAAATAAAAAATAGTTTCCCATTAAATATTGCCTTTGTGTTTATGACATATTAAAGTTCTAATATATCATAACTGAATTGACTAAATGAAATTAGAATGGTTCTGATTCATACAGTCATACCATGGAGACAGTTTAGTTATTGTGTATTATAATTATCTGTGAATTCACATCTAGACAGTATGGTATTGTTAGGGTTGTTAATAATAGCAATCCTATCTAATAAAAGGGTAATATGCAAATTATCCATCACTCTAGCACACAAGATGGTCACGCCTATGTAGTCAAAGATAGTCGCCCCCATGTGGACACAAGATGGTCACCACAAGAAGGCCAGCAGAGAAGTTTGGGGCAATCAGTCCTGCAAGTGAGGGCAGATAGGGGTGACCAGGCTGGCAGAGGAGGGCAGTTGGGGGGACCAAGCCTGAAGGTGGGGTAGTTGGGGGGAGGCCAAGACCTACAGGGGAGGCCAGTTAGGGGGGACCCGGCATGAAGGGGAGGGAAGTTGGGGGAACCAGGCTGGCAAGTGAGGGCAGTTAAAAGTGACCAGGCCAGGGAGAGGAACCAAGATAGCAGCACAGGTAAACACCTATCTTGCTGCCCCGCACAACAATTTCTAAACTACAACTTAACCACAGAACAAACATCATCCAGAATCACCGGAAAGCTGGTTGAGTGAAAATTCCACAAATAAAAGTAAAGATAAGACACTATGACTCAGAGAAGCAGCGGAGGGCAGCTTGAAGATATGCGGGGAGTCCGAGGTTTGGAGCCATGCGCACGAAATCAGATAGGGTGGGCGACTGTAAACCCGCCTGGTTTTCTCAAATGGGGAAGGAGACAAAGGTGTTCCACTGCACTGATTCCCTAGTTCCGGGCAAGGTCCGGGGAACCCACACTCATATGGGGTGAAACTGGACAGTAAGGAAGCACGCTGAAACCTGGGTATGGCAGAGGTCTGTGAGCTTGTGAAGAGGGCACATAAACTTGGGAACAGCAGAAGTGCATGAGCGCTCAAAGAGGACTCATGACCTGCTCTCTCATTTGGGAAACCAACGAACTGCATTGTTTTACAACCCTGAGTGAGAATTTGGATGTGCAGACTCATTTGGGGAGAGGCTGAATTATCTGGCAGCAGGTAGAGCTCGGCGGCAACTTTCTCTCAGAGGTGCATGCAGCTGTTACCACCAGGCACAGAGACCCAGGTGCTGCATAGGACAGAGCTGATGCTGCCTGCTCAGCCTGGAGACTCTGCCCATCCAACCTGAGTACAGCTGACCCTCACAGCCAATTGGCCTGGAAGGCAAACCTTCCTAGTGCCAACAACAATAATCTAGGTTTAACTTCAACTATAATGTACAACCCATAAAGGGCTGCAGCAAGAGTATCCACATCAGGTAACTGGGGAAGCTGAGCCACTGTCCCTTAGAGGACATTTACCACACAAAGCTAATTGACCAACTCAGGAAAGCAGCCACAATGCAGAGACATGGAAAGAAATCAGATGTGAAAGAAATGGAGGAAAAAAGAAGACTGAACATAGAGTTCAAACCACAGTTATAAGGTTTTTCAAGAGGATCCTAGAAAAGGCTGATGAACTTAATGAGACCTTCAAGGAAATGAACAAGACCTATGAGAAAATGAACGAGACCTACGAGGTAATGAACAAGATCTACGAAGAAATAAACGAGACCTACAAAGATATGAACAAGACCCTCAAGAATATGAAAAAGGATCAACTAGAAATTAAGCATACACTCACTGAAATAAAAAATATTACATAAAGACATAAAAGCAGTCTAGAGGACTGCAAGAACCAAGTCAAAGATTTGAAATACAAAGAGGCAAAATCCACTCAGCTGGAAAAGCAAGAAGCCAAAAGAATCCAAAAATTGAAGATAGTGTAAGAGGCCTCTGGGACAACCTCAAGCATACCAACATCGAATTATAGGAGTGCCAGAAAAAGAGAGAGATCAAGATAATGAAAACCTATTTGAAGAAATAGTGACCAAAAACTTCCCCAATCTGGTGAAAGAAATTGACTTAAAAGTCCAAGAAGCACACAAAACCCCAAACTATAGGAATCCAAAGAGGACCACACCAAGGCACATCATAATTAAAATGCCAAGAGCAAGAGACAAAGAGAGACAGCAAGATAAAAAACAGTTAGTTACCTATAAGGGAGCACCCATATGATTGTCAGTGCATTTCTCAACAGAAACTATGCAGGCCATATGGGAGTGGCAAGAAATATTCAAAGTGATGAATAGCAAGAATCTACAACCAAGATTACTCTACCCAGCAAAGCTATCATTCAGAATTGAAGGTCAGATCAAGTGCTTCACAGATAAGAAAAAGCTAAAGGAGTTCATCAAACCAATATTATATAAAATGCTGAAAGATATTCTTTAAGAAGAGGAAGAAGAAAAAGGTAAAAATATAAATTATGAACAACAAATACACATCTATCAACAAATGAATCTAAAAATCAAGTGAATTAAAAATCTGATGAACAGGATAAACTGGTAAATATAACAGAATCATGGGTATAGGGAAAGGACTGACAATCCTTGGGGAAAAAGGGGTGTGGGAGGTGCAGCAAGAGACTGGGCAAAAATCTTGCACCTATGGGAGAGGACAGTGGTGGGGAGGTGAGGGCAGAGGGTGGTATGGGTACCAGGTGGAGAGGAGCTATAGCGGGGGGAAAGGGGGAACAATATAATTGATAAACTGAACAATAAAGATTAAAATATATTTTTAAAAAGTGACCAGGCCAGTAAGGGAGGGCAGTTAGGGGCAATCAGGCAAGCAGGGGAGCAGTTAGGCATTGTTGGAGTGGTTAGAAGGTGATCAGGCTGGCAGACAGAAGCAGCAAGGGGAAATCAGGCTAGCAAGCAAGTGAGCTGTTGGGAGCCAGTAGTCTTGGATTGTGAGAGGGATGTCCAACTGCCTGTTTAGGCCCAATCCTACCAGCAGTCAGACATTCCTCAAGGAGTCCCAGATTGGAAAGGGTACAGGCTGGGCTGAGAGACTCCCTTCCCTCCTCACCCATGCACGAATTTTGTGCACCAAGCCTTTAGTAAGACTATATGCAAGAAAATATTTCTATAGTCCTTCAGTTGTTGCTTCCTCCATGGGAAGTCTGCAGCAAACAGAGTCTATGTGAGGGTTTTTTTAAAAAGTCTCCCTATTATAGTAAAAAAAAATATTAATAGTTTTTTTAAATAAAAGGATTTAGTTTTGTACTATACTAACATGTTGTTACCTTAGACTAAATATTAACATGTCTCTGTAAAGTAACTGTACTTGTTATTACCAAAGATAATATAAACATAATTTGATCATCTTTAAGGCAACTGACTTCGGATTCTGAAAAGTCATTTCTCCATTATGCTTAGACTAGAGGCCAGGTGCATGAAATTCATGAACAGTGTGTGTGTGGGGGGGGGGGGGGAGTGTCCCTCAGCCCAGCTTGCACCCTCTTCAATCTGGGACTCCTTGAGGAATGTCTGACCGCCCAATCCAGGACTGCTGGCTCCCAACCACTCGCCTGCCTGATTGCCCCTAACTGCTTTTGCCTGCCAGCTTGACCACCCCCCTAACCACTCCACTGCCAGCCTGATTGATGCCTAATTGCTTTCCCATCAGCCTAATTGCCCCTAACTGCCCTCCCCTGTCAGTCTGGTCACCCCTAACTGTCCTCCCCTGCTGGCCTGGTCACCCCTAACTGCCCTCCCCTGCAGGCTTGTGCCCCTTGCAACTACCCTTCCCTGCATGCATGGTCACCCCTTACTGCCCTCCCCTGTAGGCCTGGGTATTCCCCAAGTATCCTCTTCTGCAGGCCTGGTCCCCCCCAACTGCTCTCCTCTACAGGCCAGGGTCTCTCCCAACTGCCCTCCCTTGCTGGCCTGCTATCCCCCAGCTGCCCCCCTCTACCAGCCTGGTCACCCCCAAATACCTCCAACTGCCCTCCCCTGCCAGCCATCTTGTGGTAGCCATCTTGTGACCACATGGGGGCAGCCATCTTGTGTCTTGGAGCAACAATCAATTTGCATATTACTCTTTTATTAGATAGGATATTTCTACACTTATAATTATAGCATTTAATTTACTGTATATATTTAAGAAAATCATAGAAAAAACTAATTTTGTAACCACTAGACCAATTAAATTATTTTAAACTGGAATTTATTTCAATGTGATACAGTATATTAAATGTTGCAATGGAGTCATTCATTTGAAAGGAGAAATTTCATCTTACAGTATTACAGATATCCCTCATTTTCTCCTCTTTGCTCCCCACCTTCACCTAGCCCTTGCCCCACCACATTATTGTCTGTATCCATGAGCTATGCATATATGCATACATATTCTTTAATTAATCACTTCTGGTCTTCCCCACTTCCTTTCCCTCTCAGATCCTATTTCCAAATGAGACATATTCATAGATCCTGAGGATTAGGACTTGAACATGCATACCATTTGGAAGAATGTAATTCAACTTACTACACTCACTGAAGGAAAATATCATTGCAGAGCTTTTCTTTTAAAAAAATGGCATAACAAATAGAAATAGAGTTAAGGATGAGAACCAGTCTGTCAGGACTGCTCTTCAGCTGTATAATTCAATATGGACATCAAGAGAGGAACTGCGGATATTTATTAGTCCAGGGATCTCCACAGGGCACAGCTCCAGGGATATCATTCACAGACACTGCAATATGAATGGTGCCCCCTGGGATTTCACCCTCAATTTCAAACCTTTTGCAGGGCCAGAAAGGTAATCTAAAGTAATAAATCAAGCCAACTTTAAGTGTTGGAGATTAGAGAAAACTTGACTGCTCTGTCTAAAGGCTCAGTGATAGTCAACTCCATCCTGATCTTTCCATGCAGGAAATACAGTCTCAGGGCTACTAGGCAATCCATTCTATTTTGATAAGTGTGAAATCTGGCTTTAGTATAAAATCTTCTAATATTTAAATAAAACAATATTTAAATGTTTAAACTGTGTGAGGACTAAAAATTAAAAGCCATCCTCAGGAGTACTTTAGGTATTTCATCACCAACTTGTAATCTTTCTGATTTGAGCCCACCTTATTTAAATGTATCCCCCTCACATTATTGTATACCTGAAAATAATATAACTAACATAATATTGTATACCAACTATACATAAATTAAATAAGAAATCCAGACCTTTTGACCCAGCACTTCTACTTCTAGAAATTACTCTAAAAAAAATTTAAAAAGCAGAGGTAAAAAGATTTACATATAAGGATATGTATAAAAATACTAATCATGACATTATTTAGAGTAACAAACAATGTAAGAATCTTAATGGGAAAATGTTTGCATAAATCCTGGTGGAATTGTTCCCCCTCCCCTCCATAAAAAAACAGTCTTTTATACTAAAAGTTCTGAGAGGAAATTTCCTTTAAAAGGGAAAAATTTTGAATATTTTAACTCAAATGATGTCATCAACCATATACTTTCAACCTAAGCATATGAATGTGCTACTCACTTGCTTTTATTTCACTGTGAAATGGAAGTAATCAGTAGAAAAATCCCTTTAGTGTTTACCACCAAACTGCCAACATCTGTTCCTATTTCTCTGTTTTCTCTGCTTTCCCTCTGGTTACAATTGATAAATAATTCATGCTCCTGTCTAAGGCCAACCCAACCCCCTTCTCCCATGACCTCAATTTCATCAATCATATTCCCTTTTTACTGCTCAAAGCCATTGCACTGATCTCTTTCTCTCCTCCTCATACAGTGCAAATTCTTAAAAGTTTTGTTCACATTTAATAGTCTCCACTCTTTCTCTTCCTGTTCTCACTGGAATACTTTGCATAAGGATTTATCCTCAAAACACACATAAAATGCTTATATCCAAAGTTAGCAATGACCTTTACTTCGCTTTTCTCAATGCTCGGGCCTCGTTTTATTTGATCCATCAGTACATATGACAGTTGATCAGTCCCTTTTAAACACATTTTCACTTAACTTTTACAATACCACCCTCTTGGTTATTTTCCCATCTCAGTCTATTTTGACAGTTCTCTTTTTTATGTCACAGAATGCCAAGAACATGAAAATAAATTTTGCAGTCATATCCTTGACTTGCTTGGGGCCCAAGAGCCCTATGGGTAAGAAAGCTTAACACAGCTTACAAATGAAATGTAGGTAGATAAATACCTGCCAAATGGACTGGGAATCCCAATGGAAGCTTATTTGAAATAAGAGCAAAAATAGGAGCTCAGTAAAGAAAAAGTGTACAAGAGTGGAAAAGTCTGCCAAAACTGATGACATTGGGAATCAAGGAATATAAAGCAAAAGAGTGATTAATTCCACATCCAATATGAGGTGCTGCCTAACTATGATCTGACCCACACCCCATTTGGTTCCATTCCCTTCACCCCATAGCACCAATACAGACTGACACCATAAGAGAGAGAACAGCAGGTGTCATGGAGCAAAAGAAAAGGTAGAGAGATAGAACTAGAAAGAGGAACAGCAGGGCAAAAAGTGCCAGCTCTGACTCTCAAGTACACCTTTATCTCAGGACTCCTAGAGAAAAGAATTGGGGAAAATGATATGAGATAAAGCCAAGGCTTCCTGGTAGTCAGCCTTTCTGTACGACTGAAATTGTGTTTTTAAATGTTACAAATGTTTTTAAAAACCTAAACAAGTTCCAAATAATACATTTGGTTTTTAACCTGTTAAATGTTTGTAATTCCTTCTTTAAAAATCTATGAAAATAGACTTTCAATTAGACCAATAAGGAGTCTCCCTCCATTTTTTGTGATTGAATACTGAAATTTTTCAAGCCTATCCCTACCTCTTTCTTTCTACCTGGAAAAGCCAATAAGGAGGCTCATGAACTCCTGGTGGTGTCATGGGGGGAGTTCAAGCCACACAAACAGAGCCATACACAGAGCTCACCTTGGCCCTCCCCCCTATACACAACAAAAACCAAAGACATCATCCATCCCTTTACTCCAGCCATTCCAAATTGGTTTGAGTGCCTGTCCTTTTCTCCTCAGAAAGCCTCATACTCTCTTGGTACATGTGTGGGATCTTCAGGCTCTGCATTTAAAAAAAAACAAACACAATTTGGGTGGGGAGATCAATCCTGTGCTCATGTTTTGGGGGCAACCACAGACAGCAATATTATGATAGAGGTTAGTAAAAAGCCCTGTAAGACATATATCCAGAAAGAACAGGGAAGTTACACAGATATTGAAAAAAGAAAAACAATTTTTTGCAGAAAGTGGAATATAATGGTTCATCTTATCACTTATCAAGGATATCTTTTATTTATTTATTAAGTTATATTTTTATTGATTTCAGAGAGGAAGGGAGAGGTAGAGAAGGAGAGAAACATCAATGACGAGAGAGAATCATTGATCAGCTGCCTCCTGCACACCCCACACTGGGGATGGAGCCTGAACTTGGGCATGTGTCCCGACCGGGAAACAAGCCCTGACCTTATGGTTCAGAGGTCAATGCTCAACCACTGAGCAGCACCAGCCAGCTATTAAGAATATATTTTAAAGTTGCATCTCACTTATTAGTATTGTTATAAATAAACACTTAGAAATATTTCTAGTGAACCATTATAAAGGCAGAAGACATCCCTCAGAATTCACAGGATATTTTCACCCAGATGCTATCAGAGTTCATGAAACTTTTTTAAAAAATATTTAACAAAATAGACACACTGCAAGACACTTTACTGCCTTCAGAGCATTTCCCTCTCATCTCCAAGATATAATTATTTTTCAATTTAAAACACTCTGCTTTCTGAGAATGTTCACCGACTCTGTAGATGACCATGCTCTATCCCTGCTAGCTGACAATTGTTGCAGAAATCTGGCTGTCTCTGTGAAAGATAGAGTAAGCAAGGAAAAAAGCAAATCTGATTAAAGGCTCCTTTTGGCCTAAAGGAAGAGCGAAATCCATTAACAAATTCTCAGGGATCATTGATTTTTAGGTGGGGGGAAAAAAGGAAAAAGAATACAGGAAGGCGAAAGAAAATTAAAGCCCGAAAACAGATGTTGAACATTGTTAGCAGGTAGAAAATGCTTGTTTATCCTCAGAAAATCAACCTCTTGAGGCTAAAATGTCACATGGTTTTCCAATAAATTCTTAGTTTCTCACAGACCAAAATCCAGCATTTTGCTTGCCATGAGCTACATTCTGAAATTTATTGACTATTTTAAAGTTTTTAACTTTTTTTTTATTGACATGGTTTTTAACTTTTCTCTTTTAATTGTTAAAGTAGATGTCTGGGTAAAGGTTAAAAGTCACTCCTTAACCTTTGTAAGTAAATTCCGATTTGTAACATATCAGTTCTAGGGAAAATGCCTTTGAAAGTCAGTTAACAACAGTTCATTAGTTAAGAGCAGATTGAAGGCTGTGGCAGGATGTTAGCCTGTGTCCAAAATAAAGTACCATATTTTCCGGCGTATAAGACAACTTTTTAACCCAGGAAAATCTTCTCAAAAGTTGGGGGTCGTTTTATAGGGCAGGTGCTGAAACTTCTGAGCCATACTGGGGAATCTGCGGTTGCCGCATATGGTGGGCGGAGCTCAAAAAAGTGCGAGGCCACATCCCCGCCACATGTGGGGCCATATGAAAGCAGCAAGTGCAGCGCTGTACATACCTGCATGCCATAGCATTTGAATTAAAATTACCATATTGGAATCAAATCTGATGTGTTTTTAGTTTTCATTTGGTGTGTGTTGGAAGAAGGTTAGTATTATATGACGAGTATGTCCCAAACTCTATATTTTAACTGGAAAAGTTGGGGGTCGTCTTATACACCCAGTCGTCTTATATGCCGAAAAATATGGTACATTTCATCCTTCATAACGGGAGGATTTGAAAACTAGTGGGCTTGTGGGAGGTGGCATTCACTCATACCAAGCACTAAAAGTTTTTATGATACCTTACTTTAGTCATAACTTGGCTTTTAAGTATTTTGTATTTAATTAGGGTAATACTAAGATCCTGTATCTCTCACACATAATTGATAAGAAATTGCATCCTAGATGTTCTCAGAGAACAGCAAGGAGCAAGTACTTTACCAGTGTGGCAAGTAAGTACCTAGCTTAGTGTTTTAAAAATAAAAAGATGCTTAATAATAGCACATTATTGTTAATACATCAGATGCTAACAAGTGAAGATGAGGGTGGTGAACTGGTTAAATGCTGCTCTTCATTAACATCCTTGAAAGACCAATACATTATACTGTACTTTGATAAATGTTGCTGTTGGAACATCCTCTAGAAAGCTTCCCTCTGGATTTTTTCCTACTTGAAGAGAAATATATAAAGGCTTCTGGGGATTAGGGAAAAAGCTATTTCAGCTGTCTTTTTCTTTTCCCAGGCTTAGTACATCACTGTCCATAATTGTGTCAGCAAAACAAATTGTAGTTGTGGGAATTAAGGAATAGGAGTTCAGGGTTTTACAAAGCACTAAGACAGAAAGACTTTTCTGTCTCTGGACAACTTTTGATAGGAGTAGATATTTGCTTTTTATCTCCATCAGCCAGACACGGCAAAGAAGAAAGACTGAAGGGAGAAAACAGCAAACTTACAGAAAATATCTGTTTTTCCAGAGTGAAAGTCTTCTTGATCATAGAGAAGCATTTTGTTAATAAGTTTCCAGGATCCTGAAAGAGAAGAATGGCAGACCAAGCAGAATGACAGCACAGTCTGCAGAATTGGGTCAGACCCCAAAAGATGTCACCGCATGGTCAGAAAGCCTAACTGGTGATGTGGACGTTTGTTGGTAGCCTCTCCAAAAACCTTCCCACAAGAAACCTTCCCTTCCTACCATTTCCCAAGTTATATAGAGAAATGAAATAAACCCAATAAAACTAAGAACATCAGGTTTTGCTGACACTTGGCCAGAGTCTACCCTCAACTCCCGGAAGCTACCAGCAATTCCTTGCCATGTGGAATCCCCCAACATAGCTTGGATGGTACAGGAATCTGTCCACCCCACTTGAATTAATAAAAAGTCATTAGGGATAGAAAGAAATAGATAAGGTACAGCTATATTAGATTATCTTTCAAAGATTCCACTGTTTATATCAATTACCATTACATTGTGTTAAACATTTGAACCTATCCCTTAGGAGGGATAATTTACTTTCAGATGTGAATATTGGGGTTAGAAAATAACTTTCTTAGCTACCATGCATTTATTATAAATTAGATATTTGATCTAAGTAGAGAAATAGATTTGGAAAGGAAATTACTACCTTTGGACAGTAAATTCAAAGACATCCTTTTACTACCAAGAAAAGGTGCCCAAAGACTGACATTCTTTCCCAGCAACATGAACAGCAGGCATTAGTCACAGTTTGGGCACATGAGCAGATGCTGGAGTCCTGGAGCTTCACTTGCAAGTAGTTAAAATGAAGCACATCATTTCAACATGTCACAGTTATGTGACATTTCAGGAAAGAGATTAGCTCAATTTCACCAGAACCTTAGGAAATTTTTCCAAATTATTTTCACCTTGTAACCTTATGGTATGTGTCTTCAAATTCTACTTCTCCTATATAGTCCCAAGTGTGTTATTATTCAGAGAGATCAAAAGCCTGTTCAAATCATTCACAGAAATCCCATTAGCTGTAGTAGTATTCTGGGCAGTTAATATAACTAAATTAGGAATTTTTCGTTTATCTTCAGTGATAAAAGTTCAAAATTCTTTAGTGTTGGTCTAACAATAGACTACAGAGTCCCTCAACAGTCATACCAATCAAGTATAATATTTATATTATTTCCATATCATTGTTAGTTTATAGGAATGCAAATTTGTTTCATTAGTACTGGCACTGCTATATTATGTCAATTTGAATTTTAAATGCCTTTTGGATCACCAAGGTATTAAACCAGACATGCAAAATGAATTTGCTCGCCGTGAGCACCACTTCAGCAGGTAAGTTCAAACTGGAGACAGAATGTCGCCCACTGATGTGTTGGCATTTTACAGAGCATCTGTGGAATAGCCTTATGCTCACTTCCTTTATCAAGAGATTTGTTTTCTCCAGCTTGCTGCTCCTTCAGGCAAGATATATGAGTAAGGAAAGCAAACCATACTTTTAGTCTCCAAGTGTAAATTATATTTTAAAAAATAATAAACATAGGTAACAAAATAACCATAGCAATGCTTTATATTATTAACTAGTGACCCAGTGCATGGATTCCTGTGCATTGAAAGAAAATTAATTAGAAGGTGGCTGGTGGGGTAAAACTGGACTAGATGGTCCAGATGCGCCCCAGAGCCAACCTCCTGCAGTCTCTCCCCAGTTGGCCACACCACATGCTCAAAAGGCATCTGCAGAGTGAGTGGGGTCCCTCTGGCAAGTGGGGTCCCTCAGCCTGGGCTGTGGGGATCGGGCTGAAAACGGCTCTTCAACATCCCTCAAGGGGTCCTAGAGTGTGAGAGAGCACTCTGCAAACTTGCTGTCATACAGAGTGTGGGACACAAACACAAGTGTGCAGTAAAGCAGATCCAGAGCCAACAGTGAACCAGCAACAACATAATCCTCAGGAGGTGAAATTGTGTGGCTCTGCAAGAAATCAGGCTCTCTCCTCTCTGGTTTGGGGGTGCATAACTGAGAACAGCCACTGTCAAATCACTGCAGCTCAGTAGCTCCTGCATTGAGCATCTGCTCCCTGGTGGTCAATGTGCATCGTAGTGACCAGTTGGAGGAAGGAAAGGACATTTAGCATATTAGCCTTTTATATACACTGAGTGGCCAGATTATTATGATCTCTGAATGCATAATAATCTGGCCACTCAGTATATATATATTAGAAGCCCGGTGCATGAATTCACACATGGGTGGGGTCCAGCCAGCCTGGCCAGAGGAAAGGGACATGCTGGTCAAACTCCTGGCGTAGGGGACAATTTGCATATTAGCATTTTATTATATAGGATATACACTGAGTGGCCACTCAGTATATATAAATTTCCAGAGGTCCAGTTTTACGGATTTGTACCAGTGGGGTCCCTTGGCCTGGCCTATGGGGATTGGGCCGAAACTGGCTCTCTGACATTCTCTGAGGGGTCCTGGATTGCAAGATGGCACAGGTCAGACAGAGGAACCCTACCAACGCATGATCAAAACAAGGGAGGCATCGCAGGAGGGCTCCAGGGTGTGTTGGGCCTGTCCTGCCCAGTCCTGATCAGCTGAACCCCAGTAGCAAGCTAACCTACCAGTCAGAGTGTCTGCCTTCTGGTGATCAGTGTGTGTCATAGCAACTGGCCGGTAGGTCAAAAGAACAGTCAGACACTTAGCATATTAGGTTTTTATTATACAGGATAATACTAATAGTGATAAATATAATCCTATCTAATAAAAGAGTAATATGCAAATTGACTATACCTTTGCTACACCCCTAAGCCAATCAGAATGAGCATGCAAATTAACCCAACCAAGATGGTGATTAATTTGCATATCCACATGCAGAAGATGGCGTAGAAGGAAGACAAGCATTGCAGAAGGGAGCAAAGCTGTGGAGGAATAAGCAAGCAAGGCAGGGGAGAAGGGAGGGAGCAAGGCAGAGGAGACAGGAGCAGTGGAGATGGGAGCAAGGCACCTGAGACAGGAGCCAGGCAGTGGAGCCAGGAGCCAGGCAGCGGAGATGGGAGCGAGCGAGGTAGTGGAGAAGAGAGTGAGGCAGCAGAGTAGAGAGGGAACTTTGCTCAGGCCCCAGGAAACTATTCTTGCAGGAATCTTCCTGCAGTGGGTCTCTAGTAGTAATATAATTATTACATTATACAAGCTAACAAGAATAATAGCTAATATTTTGGTGGTGCATGTGGGCAAGTCAGGGTGTTAAATTAGTTAATCGACCTAAGCTTATTCTTATCCCTGAATAAAAAAAAAAAAGGAAAAGGAACTTTGGACCTACTCATGTTTTTTTGTTTGTTTGTTTTATTTTTTAAAAAAAAAACAGATTTTTTTCACCAGGCACATTGAAGCCCCAAATAATATTGGGGGAGGGGGGTTATTATATTTTATTGATTTTTACAGGGAGGAAGAGAGAGGGATGGAAAGTTAGAAACACCGATGAGAGAGAAGCATCGATCAGCTGCCTTCTGACACACCTCCTACTGGGGATGTGCCTGCAACCAAGGTACATGCCCTTGACCGGAATCAAACCTGGGACCCTTATGTCCGGATGCCAACACTCTATCCACTGAGCTAAACCAGTTTCAGCCCTACTCATATGTTTTAAGCAAGTTATTTCACTCATAAGTGTCTGAAACAAAATTCACACTTAGTTGTATTTTCTTTGAAGTGCTTAAAGATATACAATATAGCCAACTTTATCCCAAGGATGTGAAAATAAAACAACAATATCCATAAATTGTTACAGGTTGAAATAAAAAAGAAAAATTTTTGAAGAAACATATATTTTAAGGACCAGCTCTTACTGTCCATGTCTCAAAATATATTATAATATTACAAAAGATGGCATTGACTTTTCTAGAAATTATTGTTAACACAAGAGTGCAATCACCCATTTCTTAATGCTGACAAATGGATCTGACATTCTATGACTTTAATTTGGTTATTTAATTCTTTTTCTTTTCCTAAGATGCATTATTTCCTTTCAATGTTTGAGATTATGTATTTCACAGGGTTTAAAAATGCTTGGTCTATTGATTTAATTATACCTTACTCCTCTTTATTTTCACCTGCAGAATAGAACACAAGTGTTGCCAGTGAAACCATTATCTCCTAATCGCAATAAAGTACCACTCAGCTCATGGATTTCTTTTCTTTTTACCTCAGCTTGAATTCTGGACACATAATCATGCCATTACAAACACTGCCTGTGGGAAATGAGGAAGTAGAGCCATTAGTGTGCTACGCCAACTGGCATACCAGATGACAGCCAGCTGCTTAGCACTTAGCCAGTAAAACCAACAGAAACCACATTGAGGCTTCCATGCATGGGGGAGAATTGCAAGCATATGCTCACCTTGCCTTTCTTTTTTTTAATTTTTTTTTCTTTAAAGTATTACAAATAGTAGTACATATGTATTCCATTTCCTCCCCATTGTCCTCCGCCTAGCCTCCTCTACCCCCCAGCACATGCCCTCACCTGTACCCCCCTCTCCAGTGTCTTGTATCCGTTGGTTATGCTTATATGCATGCATACAAGTCCTTCGGTTGAACTCTTACAGCCCCCATTCCCCACCTTTCCCTGCCTTCCCCCTGTAGTTTGATAGTTTGTTCAATGCTCCTTTGCCTCTATTTCAATCTTTATCCCCTGTTTCTTTTCTTTAAAAAGATCTTGTATCTGCATACTGGAAATAAATGTATAAGAATAAAAAATGTTTGAGTCTCAGTTTCAATGTACAACAGTTTTGAGTCCCAATTTCAATGTCAAATAGTTCCTTATGTGTACATGTCAGCAATGGTACCTGGATGGTAGACATATGGTGGCTACATAGGTCCCACCCTCTCTGGTTTGGACCTGGGACACCTGTAGGGACGCACAGTTGCTTACTGCTAGCATGGCAAGGTGTCATCAGTGTCTTCCATCTCTGGACTGTCTTCACAGTTGGAACAGACCTGTCAGTTCCTCTTTGTTGCAGAAATCCATATGGTCTTGGAGTTGTCTTCTGAAAATATGCAAACATATTCTCAACCAAAAGTTAATAAAGGGATCTCATCTGTAAATTAGATTTGGCATTCTTTTTATTTTTGCCTAAATGATTTTCCTTTGGCTTAATTTGACATCATGTGTGTTTTTCATGGGTGTCCTGCTGTTGGCATTACAAATGGAAATTAATTTTCTGAAGTAAGAATTTTATAGATGTAATTTACTTACAGTATATTTTTCCTTACATGATATTACCCCACTATTTCCCCTCCCCTTTTTTTATTAATGGGGGCTTTTGGAAATTTTATATTGCAGCCTTGGTAACTTTAAATTTTAAAATTTTGCACAAAAATATGACTGCTTTAGGTTCTTTGCATGTTAGGCAATTTTATGATGAGATGAACTACTAATAGAAATTTTAGTTAATATTTTAGGAACAGCTTTTTGTCCAGTACAATTAAATTTCCTTGAGTATTCACTTAATTCACTTGGCCAACTTAAATTAATCTGAAAACTTGATTACTATTTTACTGTCAGATTTAATACTCAAGCAATAATCTTAGTTTACCCTGTAAATATTAGTTGAAAGGATTATTTGCATTCTTGAGTAGGCCCTGAGCATTCCTGGTACTAGACTGGATTTAGATATAGGGCAGCTGTTGCTGGCCAAGTCTCTGTCTGTAACCTGCGTCCTGATCTGAGCTATGCGTGGGAGGCAAAGCAACCATGGGTGTAGGAGACCTCCCTCAAAAGGTGTGAGAGTTTAGTCCCCTGCAAGGTTAGGAGGTGAGGGTCTGTGCCCCACCTCTGTTGACATTTTAGTTCTCTCCTGTTGGCCCCTCTGCAACTGTGCCTGTCTTAGGATATTCCTTCCCTGAGGAATCTTACCTGTCTCTGGCTAACCAGCCATCCTCTGGGGCCAAGCAGGGTGATGTGAGGTTCAGTTCTGTCTCCTTGTTAGTCTATGCTCCCATGTCTTCCATGCCCAGCTCCTGCCTTGGGATCCCCTTGCCTGCTGGTAGGGTCCTGTTACTGATCACATATCTTGGGGGACCCAGATTTCTTCTCCAGGGAGGGCCCAGCTAACACTATTGGGCGAGAGACAGATCCATGTTGCCAGCCACCCAGAGGCTTCAACCACAGCTTGAACTGAAAGCTCAGGCAACAGCTGTGTACACTTGGATTTTGAGAAGAGGGTCCCTCTTGGCAAAGTGAAATTAGCCAGACAGAGAAAGATAAATATCACATGATCTCACTCATTTCTGGAATATAATGAATGGCAATAGACTGATGAACGAGAATGGATCCAGAGACTGAGAAAAGTCCATCAGAGTGTCAAACCTCAGGGTAAGTGGGGGGTGGCGGGAGTAAGGGGGAAAGTCAATATATTTGACCTCCTGAACTAAGGTAAGTAATTTGTGTTTTTACATCCCTGACAAAGTTTATATAAAGTTATAAAAAAAAATTGGCAGCTAGTTTGAGATTGAATTGACATGGCCTAGAGCTTGTCATCTCCTATGGACACCAGTCCTTAGGCTAGGCCCCCCTTAACCTCCTGTGACACCATAATACCCTTACATGATATTATTCTACAATGTCATTATAATTTTTGATATTTGACAACAGCATATTGTACAATTATCCCAAAGAAAGTTACAAACTAATTCTTTGAATGTTTGGTAGCAATTTTAAAAAGGACAGGAAAGGAATTAATCCCTTTCAGAAGGAATTAAGGCACTGGGAAAGCACTTGAGCATTCTATATTGGCCTTCTTGCCCTTTTTGCCACCCTCTTCACCTTGCCTTTCTTTTTTTTTTTTTTCTTTTTTTTTAAATATATTTTATTGATTTTTTTACAGAGAGGAAGGGAGAGAGAGGGATAGAAAGTCAGAAACATCGGTGAGAGAGAAACATCGATCAGCTGCCTCTTGCACACCCCCTACTGGAGATGTGCCCGCAGCCAAGGTACATGCCCTTGACCGGAATCGAACCCGGGACCTTTCAGTCCAAAGGCCGACGCTCTACCACTGAGCCAAACCAGTTTCGGCGACCTTGCCTTTCTTAACCAATAGTACATACCTTACTCCAGGTATTTTGTGTATCCTGTCCCGCCCCAGAGCATTGCAGAGCGTTTGAGAATAGGATAAATGGTATAGAGAAACTACACGATGTTTGGGAGGTGGGGCAACTTCTCTGCAGTAATGTCTCAAATGGAAAGTGAAGTCAATACCTACCACATTAGCCACAGCTCCCTCCTCAAAACCTTTCTTCTTCTTTCCTCCTTTTCTACTTCACTGCTGGATGGTCTAATGGTCCACAGCACATTTGAGAAATATTATATACTTCTTAATAACCACTATTACTTCAATAAAATCAATGAAAGTGTGGGAAGAATAATTATGCCATTTATTAAGTTACTATCTCTCAGCTCTGCACCTATCTTCTCTTACTCTTTGTGATGGGACTATGCAATCCACTTTTCTAGTACACAAACTGCTGCCTGTTAAGTTTAGACAATGATGGGAGCTAGAAGTAGACTGCTAGGTTAGAGGAAGAGGCAGGGGCTTGCTCTTTCCTGTTCTCTGGTGGCTTCTAGTAGGCTTCCCAACTGCTGTGGTTTCATGAGCATCAAATCAGCAAGGCTACTTCACCCTGGACTTCCTTTCAGTAGGAAGATAGAGGAAGACTGAGAAACTAGAGACCAAAAGGAGACACGCTCCTTCCCATGAATTTCTTATGTGCTTCCTATGAGATGCCTGTGAGGATGTATTCATCCTGGCAGATGTATTCCCACAGCAGCAACTGAATCTGGTGCTCATTTTTCCCGGCACTTGCACAACCAGCTTCATTGATATCATTTACTCTGACTGGCCCTCTCTCAAAGCCTAGGTGACAGCCCCTTGGGACCCCTCCTCAGACCTCAGAGATGGCAGCTCAGCTGAGCAGCAGCCTCTCTTCGGAGAGATGTGGCATGCTAGATTCTGTCTTGCCAAGAACCAAGAGAAATATGACTGAATGAAAACTCATCAGACTGTCTCTGCAGAGAATGTAAAGAATGCAAGCTTCTGAGAGGTGTTCTAATAGAGCAAATGGGAGTTGCAGGTCATGGCCTTAGAGTTGGAGAATCAGTTTCTCAGATGCTCTTACATGTGCATTCATGGGCTTTATTTTTTTAACTTGTTAATATCACTGCTTTCACTAATTTTAATTGCTCTATTTTCCCTAAGAGATTATGTGTTTTTGAAGGCCAATATGAAAGCTTATAGAGAGTAAAAAGTCTGTTTGGTATGCTCCATATATGGACAGTGCTCATTATGTCTGAAATGACAACAAAGGAATTGCATGGCCTTTCCTGTAGTTCTTGATTCATGTGTTGAGAACAGCAGGTTGCCAGAAAGGCTCTACCTACACAGTCTGTAGAGATAGGGCTGCCCCCGCCCCAAAATAGAATGATAACTTTATAAAGCCTTAATTCAAAGTGTCAGCAGGGAAGAAAATGTAAGTAGCGGCGAGAAATGGCAAATTGCAGCTTCTATAGAGCAAAGGGGAAAAGAGCCAAACCAAAAAATATATGTAATAATAATAATAAGCAAAACAAAACAAAAAATTAAACCCCAAGAAACTCACAAGAGTTATATTACGATTGCTCCAGTAATGCTTTCTTCAAACAGCAGTCTCTGGGGTTGCCTATTGGCAACACTAATATAAGCTAGGACTAGATACTCTCTGAAATCCTGTGAAACTACAGAGAGTGGAGAGAAACTGAGGGGTTGAATAATACAATAAAAGCACAGAAGTGCTAGCCTTATGAGGCTGTTTATTCTGCAGCAGTTTTAGCCAGAGCAAGCTGATAGTTTTCTAATGCCTTAAACCAAACAGCAGGTATCTACAGCCTCAAAGAAATATTAAGCATTAGCCAATGGTCAGGCTTGAAACATTGCAGAAGTGGAGCTGGGAGATTTCCCAGGATGATTTCTTTCCCAATTTTCCCCTCATTTTTACCTTCCTATTCTAAAAATTGCTAGGAATAAAATTCCAGTTCCATGTCCCTCTGTTGTTGTGGATATCATTATCTTACTTCCTGTATTAAAATGACACTTTTCATAGGAGTCATAGCTTAAGTTGTGGTTCAAACCACCCATATAAGTATCCTGGGAATACTAATGTGCAAAACACTTCTTCCTTTTTTGTAATAAAAATATAAGGTAAACATCAAGATTAAGACAAAAAAGGCTACTTACTCTTTACAAATAATAAATCTTAAGAAATATTGGCATTAGTTCTGGAGAAATTCTATGTCTTGGACTCAAGAATCATACATTCAGAATCTCAGTATTAGAAGGGAACCAAAAGGTCATTGAGACCAGGAATCAGCAAACTCTTTCTGTAAATGGCCAAATACTGAGTATTTTAGGTTATGAGGACCATATACTCTCTTTCTTACTGTTCAACTCTGCCTCTATAGCAGAAAGCAGTGTCTACAATACATAAATGTATAAGTATGACTGTGTTCCAAAAATTTTTACTTATTTATACAGACCATGGGCTGTGTTTAGCCCCCATGACTCTTGACTTTATCTAAACAATTGGACCATGAGATAGAAAAGCAAGACAGAAAGAAGAAATTCCTTCAAGCAAGGCAGGGGGAGAGCGGGGGAAAAGGTTCTGAATATCTAGCCTCTATTTGATTAGTCATCTTTTCTTATGCATTATATTCCAACAATTACAAGTATAAATCCTAAATGTGTAGCTTGATATAATTTAACATATTTTATATTCAGTAACATATGAATATACCCCCATAGCCACAACCCAGATCATGATATAGACTATTTCAACATCCCTAAAAGACTATTTTATCTCCCTTCCAATCAATTATCCACAGAATTAACCCCTATTTTTACTTTATCAATATAAATTGATAATTCTTATTCTTGAATGTCATATAAATGGAGTTGGCAGTTTATAATTTGTTGTGGGGTGTTTCTGTGTCTCAACATTATGACTAAGGAATAATTTATCACTATAAGATTCTTGCTCTAGAATGTGAAATTTTCAAACATGTTTATTGCAGCATTATTTATGTCAATACTAAATATTCATGATAGAGTAATGGTAACTCATATCATATTAGAATTGACTTGATCCCCCATCTAACATATTGGCAAAAGGTTTATTATCTTACTTTTGGGATTTCTCCTCTTCCCATCACCCCATGTACTTCACCCATCTTCCAAAAGCCATAAGGGCTTATACAATATGAAAGAGAGGTGGGCCAGCCTTTCTTTCCCAGGCTGGAAAGAGATCAGGTGCGTAGCTGTCTGCAGTTGTCATCACTGAAGCTTGTCCTCCCAATGTCACAGATATACTGTGAAAAATGTTTTATCTCAACCCTGCTGGCTCATACCACAGTCTATACAAATCTCTCTTTCTGAGCTCTGTAGCCACAACTTTTTGGAGGACCACTCTGCCAGCTATTCCACTCTCTCCAGTTTGGACTAGGCCACAGGTGACCCATGTGTAAAACCACAAAGCAGTTAGTCCTCCACACAGTTATTCACTTCCTCAGAGCATTGTCCTAGAAGGGAGAGTCAAGATTCTGAGAGGCAACATGGAACTTTGCATTTAGCTCAGATTCAACTGTGTGACTGGTGGGAGATACTTAGCCAATCTGTGCCTGTTTTTGCCTGTGCAAAATGATGATAACAACAGTACTTACTTTATAGGGTTAATGTAAGGATTAAATTAACTATGCATATAAAGCATTCAGAATAATGCCTGACACATACTAAGTTACACTAGTGATAGCGCTTAGCTCTGAAACGCAAAGTCTTCCAGCTCATCTCTTTTGTATAATAATCAAGGTTTTATTATTCTAGACACCATAGTAATAAAAAATTGCCTACAGAGGTTTAATCAAAGGTTCCAAACTGAACTGATACAGACATAAAGAGACTAAGCCCAAAATAGAATATATTGTATGATCTTTAACTGTAAAATTGTATACATACACATAGGAAACATACTGGAAAGAATATATAAAGATTTTAGCAGTCATCTCAAACTGTGAGATTACAGATAACTTTATCTAATTTGTATTTTTAATAATTTCTAATATAATAAGCAAGTATAACTTTTAATTTTAACAGTAAAACTGCCTTCAGCATCTTATAATAATGTACAAAACCTGTATTTGAGTGCTAGAACTCCATAGTATGAGGCAAGTAAACTAGCATATCAAAACCTCAGTTTACTGGTATCAAAAATAGGAATACTGCCGAGACCGGTTTGGCTTAGTGGATGGAGTGTCAGACTGCGGACTGGAGGGGAGCCCCGGGTTTGATTCCGGCAAGGGCATGTGCCTTGGCTGTGGGCACATCCCCAGTGGGAGGCGTACAGGAGGCGGCTGATCGATGTCTCTCTCCCATCGATGTTTCTGACTTTCTATCCCTCTCCCTTCTGCTCTGTAAAGAATCAATAAAATATATATTTTTAAAAAATAGAAATACTATCTCTACCTCAGTTGCTTGTAGAAGTTAAAGGAAACCATTTATTATATAATGTACTATACAAATGTAAGAAATTTCATTAATTATTTTATTAGGTTAAAGGTATATAAGGTAATATTTTTGAAAACTCAAGGTGTTCATTTATATTTAGGACATTAGGGGGAAAGTGAACAAAACTTGCAGCAAGGAAAGTGATTTAAAAGCTCATTAAACTATTGTATTTTCACTTTATTTGTGAATAATCACAGAAGGCTATTGGCTGGCTTGTGCCTGCTCCTATGAGAAAAAACCCAGGTGAATACACAACTGCTAAGAAGATTCCAGTGCTACAAAAATTGACAATCTGCCATGAGCCAGATATTATATTAGTTTTAGGAACATAAAAATGAGTAAGATAGAACATTATCCTAAAAAAATTACAGTGTAGAAAATTTGAAAACAGTTCCATGCATTTTTATTCTACCTTAATCTCGGACTGTATATCTTTTTAATCCTTGTGGAATTTGACTTGATTGTTGTGGTTCCTGTTGCTTTTCACAAATTTTAAAGATTAACTTTTTAAACATGGGGTTCGGGGTGCAGACTTTATTTCTCGTGGGTACTTGTCCAACGAAGGTGAAGAATAAATTCGTGGACTAACAGATTTCTTTAATAAAAATGTGGACATTTATTGGAAGCATATACAAACTCCATCTGGGCAGGAGTGTCTGTCCCCAAAGGGTCCCCTGCATAGAAGCCCCCAAATGGAAAAAGCCTGCTCTCGCTCTTTCTAATGTGAAAAAAAATCTAAAAATATCTGAGTCTCTTTGCCTCCAACTTATAAAGGCTACTCTTTGACTGAACTGTACCTTGTCTAATTGGTCCCTTTCCCTAATTTGGGACTCCGTGCTTTCCTCATTGGTCATTCTGCTATATAATATTGGTTTCAGTGCTCAAAGCCCACGTGATCTCCCTCTTTCTCTCCCCTTATCTTACAACATTCCTCTATCCTCTGTGAAAATCTGGTTCCTTCTGCCCAATATCCTGTCACTTTTCTTTATCCTCTGTGAATGTATGTCTTCCTGCTCCCCTCCCCCTTATTCTGTGGCATTTCTCTATCCTCTGTACCAATAAGATAAACATTTTGGGATCTCCAAGCCCCCATTTATGCCTTCCTCTCCCATGGACCCTCTCCCAGTTGTCTTGGCCAGAGATATTTTATTACCCCTTATGGCTCTCCCAGCTGCTCAAGTCAGAGATATCTCTGTCCTTGGTTTATGTTTAAGTGCTTAGGCCAGAAATGCCTCCATCCTCCCTGGACACTCCCCTCTCCTGTCTATCTAAGCTAACTAGTTAACCATTATCACTTTGATATTGTTTATATGTACATTCATCCCTACTGTTTTTGAGTGTCAAACTTGGCAGTCATATCAGGAAACAGTGGCTGTTCCTGTTATTTATTGTTCATTTCTCAACCCATATGGATACCAGTTTGTTTAATAAGATGGTGAGTTTGGAAAGGAATTCATAACAATGAGTTGAATAAAATAAATTTCTCAATTTCTTCTACCTTAATTTTAAAAACTCTTCAAAGAAGTCTCCTTTTTTTTTTAATCTTCTTATTCCCCCCAAAGTCAATTGTTGAGATTACCACAGTGAAAGAAAGACTGGGAATTTGAAGAGAGATTTAAAAAAAAAAACACTGTTCTGTGTTTGTTTTACTAGTCATCACATCACCTATTGTCACAAACACACAATCAGCAGAAGCAAATGGATCTCAGAAAAGAACCACACTTCACTGACTGGGGAGGTAGCTGGAGCTAGAAAAAAAAAATAACTTTGGACAGAGACACAAGACAGGTTTTAGTCCAGTGGCTCCTTGACTGCTCACTAGCTGTATAAATTTATTAGCCTAAATTTTCTGTAAGCCTCAATTTCCTTAGTGCAAAGAAGACAGCTTAATAAACACATGGCTGCTATGAAGCACAAATGAGCTTATATTCTCTTTCAGCCTTATCCAAAGCAATCTTTGGTAATGTACATAAAATACATTGGTCTACGTGTTTCTCTTACAACGTAGTTATAAAAGTGTGCGGAAGTTAAAAAAGTAAACTAGGACCTGGCTGGTGTGGCCCAGTAGTTGTTGATCATGGATCAATGAACCAGGAGGTCATGGTTCGCTTTCCAGTCAGAGCACATGCCTGGGTTGCGCGCAATCTCCAGTAGAGGGTGTGCAGGAGGTAGCCGATCAATGTTCTCTCTCATCAGTGATGTCTATATCTCTTTACAGCTCTCCCTCCTTCTCTCTTTCTCTTTCTGAAATTAATAAAGCATGTTTTTTAAAAAAGTAAACTGGGATCCTTTCACCTCCTTCATGGAGGATATACCATTGGGGAAAAGAAAAGAAGCAGGTGAACCAATTAATTTAAACTCCTTGTCAGTTGGGCATCTGGGTAAATAGACTACTAATATACTAGAAAGAAAAGACTTTCTCTGAAATGTCCTTACACTTTATAGATTCCCCTTATATCCCTGGTTAAGGATTACCTGTAGTGAATAAGAGGTGGGATCTAGGAGACATAACTCCCTGAAGGATGTCATGTGAACTATGCAATTCTCTGGGCTATCCAATGAAGATATTTCATAATCTACAGTATGAAGAGCTTGAAAAGCACACTTAGAGACTTCACCCTTCTGGGTCAGAGAGCCATATCTGACATGGGAAGGAAGAACCATGTGAACTATGCTTGATGTCTCAGCCTCCTCTCTACTTCGTCCAAGCCTTTTCATGGCCTTCATTCTCATTATTGTGTAGCGAACATTGATATCAGGTAAGATCTCTGATTCCTGTTAACCTCATTTGGCAATCCAGCCCTGTGTGTGAGTGCAGAAATATTTCAGAACTGCGATGTCAATAGCAAAAACAATGATTCTGCCAGGGAATTTCTCTTTTAGTCAGTTGTGATTCTCTGTTTCTGCCTGTCTATCTTTCCAATTTTGGAGCAGCAGTTTGCCTTGTAACTTCACTTCTCTGATGAATTTAAGGAGAGTTGTTGGTGTTTTCCATTTGTTCAACATTCCTTGTTGTCAGGATGAGTGGCAATTTGTAAGTTCTTTACATGCCAGACTGGAAACCTAAGACAGTTGATACTAATTTTAACAATGATGATACAAGAAAACAGAATGTTAATGGCAGTGGGATAAGAAACAGTAAGAAGATATTCTATACTGGATTCACATTCTTGATTATAATGGTCCAGATTTCCCACAGAGAGTGAGTAAATTATGGGACATTTCCTTTAATATATTTATGTAATTTAGTTGTCTTCTGAAAATATTTAACCTTTGTAAATTCTAATTGTGAGCAATTTAAAGTATTGAAAATATATTCTCAAAATGGAACAAAGGTCTAGAAAATTATTACATTGAAAAATTTGTGCTTAAATTATTGTAAGAAATTCTATGTATTATAACCTCCTATTGTAGCTAAATAGTAACACTGAAAAAGAATTCTATATTGTATTGACTAGTGGGAAAATAGGCAGAGGAGAACAATTACTCAATTATTCACTGAATAAAAAAAGCTATATTAGTTGAGAAAGAGATCTAATAATAAAGGTGATACAAAGGAACTGTAAGTGAAATAAGATTCATAAGGAAAGATCTAATCTAAGTGTCCTATAAAAACATGAAAGATATAATGAAGAGTGGGAATAAAGTGGCAGCATGGTAATTTTGCAAACAGCAAATAAATACTTCATGCAACCTATTCACTATTTATTTAATAAATGTTAATTTTCATGTGCATCATTTCACTCTTTTAGTTCTTTTATCATATATGTAAAGTGAAAATGGTATTAGATAGTCTGTTTTTGTGAGTTATGAGCTTTAAAATTGAAAAACATGCAAATTCCTTAGATACAACATTTATTGAATAGCACTTTGTTTGTTCTCATATTTATCTCACTGAACCTGAGTTTCTTGGCAGTAGGTACTATGTGTCTTCTTCAGCTCTCTAATATTACCATCTAGGGTAGTGCCTGCCATATACTGAGCTTAACACATACTCATTGAATACAAGAAGACAAGAGGGAGGGAGGGAGAGTATAAGGAAAGAAAAAAGGAAGAAGGGAAGGAATGAGGTAAGAAGGAAAAGAGAAAAGGAGGGGAGGAGGAATTAAATAAAGGATGGAAGTAAAGATGGAAGGATGGTTCAGTGATCCAAGAAAGAAAAAGTGGAACCACATGCATCAATAGCTGATGTTACAAAGTCTTTTATCTACAAGAGACAGGAGACTGGCTGAAAGGAGCAAAGATTGATCTCACAGGTGAATGAAGTAATGATGAAAGAAAAACTGGAAATAGATGCCAACAATAAGTTGTATTTATGGTACTTTGTAAGCATGTGCCTAATTGACCTAAATAGTTTTTAGTCCATTTAACCCAATTCATTCAGAGTTTCAAGTAAATAAAGTATAATGTATTTGTCTTGTATCCCTATAAAAAGATATAAACACTATGTCCTTCATTATTTCACACAGAAAATGAGGCAGCAACTTTGATACATAATAATGTTATTCTATAAGCATCATATTTTTAAGTACCGGTGTCAAGAAACATAACCTGATTGACTGTATTTTTAGCTATAAACAGCAGTTTAACAGAAGATAAAACAGTACCTGAAATATATATTCTGTCTCTCTCTGTGTGTGCTGTGTGTGTGTGTGTGTGTGTGTGTGTGTGTGTGTGTGTGTGTGTGAGTCCCTCTCTCATACATATACACTTGTTAATTCATTATCACATCACCTTTTCTGATAGTAGGTAATGAATTTCTCCAGGAGATAATCACCCTTCCCCCAAACTTAAATCTAGTATGTTAGCTCCTGACAGTTTACTTATACACATCAGTACCTATTTCATTTTCTAGCAAAAATGGATATATTGCCAATTGTATATAAGCTAGTATGTCTCTTTCAGTAGTATTAAAATAAATGAATTGTTCATTTTTCTTATCCCTTTTTGGCAGACTCTAAAGCTTTATTAGTTTTACTTCAACTCTGCACTTTCTTCCTTTATGCACTATTTATTGCTTGTTTTATATCTTGCATCCTCCTCTATTCCCTGATGAAAGGAAGATTGCCATTCCAGACTCAATCACCCGTGACCTTACAGGCCCCACTGCTACGACTGATTTAAGTAGGGCCTCAAGCAGCAATGTCACCTTGCTTAGGAGGCACATATACCAAAGCTGCAGCCCAGCCCTTGGGAGGAATATCAAATTTGAACTGGGTGATCTGGGCTTCTCTCTTCTCTATCCTGATGCAATTCATCGTTGCCAGCATGATCTCGACAAAGGCATCCAGAGAAAAATATGCCCCAAAGTTGACCCCTGATACATCTGTCTTTATATTTTTATTTTCAAATACTATTGAAACCCCCAGGCTATATTATATCTTCTCTGGATCTTTATTAACTGAAATAAATTGTTTTTATATAAAGTGTCTTCAATGAAAAGGTTATGCTGTGTTTATTTTTATTTCTGAAGACTCTTATTGCCAGCATCAGTGAGTTAGAGACAAATACAACCAAACAAAATGTCTTACTGAGAATACTTCCTAGATTCATTTTGTATTTCTGGGATTTTGCTGACCTCTAGCGATCCAAACACCAATACTTTTTTAACTTCACTGATTCTTGTTATTTTCAAGGTTCATGGGTTTGTCTCTTCTATTAATGGAATCAGATTTTTTTAATTGTTAGTAATAAAGTTCAGTAATAAAGATTGCCTTTAAATATAAGAACTGACACTGAGAAGTAAGGTTTAGGGACTTCTTAAAATATGAATTTTTAGAATAAACAAACATTTTATTTTTTTATTTTTGTGTGTTGAATTTATTGTGGTCACATTTGTTAATAAAATTACTTAGGTTTTAGGTGTATACTTCTATAACACATCATCTATATATTGCACTGTGTATTCACCACCACAAGTCAGGTTTCCTTTCATTACCATTTATCCCCTTCTCCCCTTTACCCTCTGAGGAATCTAATAAGATCACAAATAAAATAAAAACAAACTCATAGGTACAGAAAACAAACTGACAGTTGTCAGAGTAGGGGGGGGGGTTGGCTGAAAAATTGTGAAGGGATTAATCAAAGAAAAAACCTCATAAGCACAGATAACAGTATGGTGATTACAAGAGGGATAAAGAGATGGGGGGACATAGAAGAGGGCAAAGAGGGGATCGGTAGAAATGGAAAGAGATATAAACATTTTTAATTCATCATAGCACTCCCTTTGAGGCATCTCAAACTGAACATAGTCCAATACAAAATTCCATAGTTCGTTTATGGTATCCAGCCTTCCATTTGTTCATACTGAAAACCTAAGAGTTAACTTTGACGTCTTTACCTCTTTCACTCTACAAATCCATGAGAAATGCCGTGGTTTCTACTACTGAACATGTGAGAATCCAGCCACTTTTCACACTCCTGCCACCACGACTCTGTCCCAAGCCACATGTTCTCCCACTGGGATTAGGATGACCTTCTAACTGGTCTCCCTAAGGCCACAGAGTCTACAAGCTTTACTGTCACCACGGTCCATTAGAAATGGAAAGCAGATTGTGGCACTCCTCTGCTCAAAATCTTTATTTTTTGTATAACTTTTATTTATTGTTTAAAGTATTACAAATAGTAATATGTTTTCTTCCTCCCCCCCCCCATTGACCTTCCCCCAGCCTCCCCTAACCCCCAGCAGATGCCCTCACCTACTCTCTCCCCTCCCCCACCCCAGTGTCTTGTATCCATTGGTTATGCCTACATGCATGCATACAAGTCCTTCAGTTGAACTCTTACAGCCTCTGCCCCCGCCCCTCACCCTCGCCTGCCTTGCCACTGTAGTTTGACAGTCTGTTCAATGCTTCTTTGCTTCTGTATCTATTCCCCACCCCCCTTTTTTTCTTTAAAAAAAAACTTGCATCTGCATCCTAGAAATAAATATATACAAACAAAAAAAAATGTTTGAGTCTCAGTTTCAATGTACAACAGTTTTGAGTCCCAGTTTCAGTGTCAAATAGTTCCTTGTGTGTACATGTCAGCAATGATATCTGGATACTGGAGAAATGGTGGCAATGCAGGTTTCTTCCTCTCTGGTTTGGTCCAGGACAACCTGCAGAGATGCACAGCTCCTTGCTGCTTGCATGGCAAGGTGTCATCAGTGTCTTCCATCTCTGGACTGTTTTCATGGTTGGAACAGACCTGTCAGTTCCTCTTTATTGCAGGAATTCATATGATCTTGGAGCTGTTTTCTGAAAATATACAAACATATTCTTGACCAAAAGTTAATAAAGGGATCTCTTCTGTACATTAGACTTGGGATTCTTTTCATTTTTGCCCAAATTATTTTCCTTTGGCTTATTTTGACACCATGTGTGTTTTTCATGGGTGTCCTGCTGTTAGCATTGCAAATGGAAATTAATTTTCTGGAGTAAGAATTTTCTAGATGTAATTTACTTACAGTATATTTTTCCTTACATGGTATTACCCCACTATCCCTCTCCCCTTTTTTTATTAATGGGGGCTTTTGGAAATTTTATATTGCAGGCTTGGTAACTTTAAATTTTAATTTTTGTGTAAAAATATGACTGCTTGAGGTTCTTTGGATGTTGGGCAATTTTACGATGAGATGAACTACTAATAGAAATTTTAGTTAGTATTTTAGGAACATCTTTTTGCCCATTACACTTAAATTTTCTTGAGTGTTCATTTATTAGAATTGGCTAATTTAAATTAATCAGAAAACTTGATTACTCTTTTACTGTCAAATTTAATATTCAAACAATAGTCTTAGTTTACCCTATAAATATTAGTGGAAAGGATTATTTGCATTATTGAGTAGACCCTAAGCATTCCTGGTGCTAGATTGTATTTAGATATAGGGCAGCTGTTGCTGGCCAAGTCTTTGTCTGTAACCTGGGTCTCAATTTGAGCTGGGCATGGGAGGCGAAGCATCCATGGGGGCAGGAGACCTCCCTCAGAAGGTGTGAGAGTTTAGGCCCCTGTGAGGTTAGGGGGATGAGGGTCTGTGCCCCACCTCTGTTGGCCTTCAAGTTCTCTTTGATGGCCCCTCTGCAACAGTGCCTGTCTTAGGTTGTTTATTCTCTGAGAAATCTTACCCATCTCTAGCTAACCATCCATCCTCTGGGGCCAATGAGGGTGATGTGAAATTCAGTTCTGTCTCCTTGGTAATCTATGCCCCCGTGGCCTCCACTCCTAGCACCTGCCTTGGGATCTCCTCGCCTGCTGTCGGGGTCCTGGTACTGATTACATATCTCAGGGGACTCTGGTTTCTTCACTAGGGAGGGCTGAGCACACACTATTGGGCGAGTGACAGATCCATGTTGCCAGCTACCCAGAGGCTGCAACCTCAGCTTGAACTGAAAGCTTAGGCAACAGCTTTGTGCCCTTGGATTGTGAGAGGAGGGTCCCTCTTGGCAAAAAGGGCAAGAGGGGCCAATATATAAATCTCAAGTGGCTTCCTAATGCTCAAAATCTTTAAATGGCTTCCTTGGCTCTCAGATAAGGACTGAAGTCTGGCGATGACAATAAATCCCTAGCTGACCTGCCGCCATGCCTCACATCCCTAACCTCATCTTTCACAGCACTCTTCTCTGAGTGTGAGTCTCCCTGATCTAGCCACACTAACTTCTTGGCTATTTCTTTCCTTTTTAATTTTAGTAATATGTTGTATTAAGCCCAATATATTCAAAATATATTTTATTTAAACATGTGACAAATATAAAAATACTAATGAGATCATTTTTTGTTTTTAATTTTCAATTACTCTTGCCATTCAATATTATATTAGTCTCAGATGTACAACAGTGATTAGATATTCATATAACTTATTATCACCCCAATAAATCTAGTACACATCTGCCCTAGCTGATTTGGCTCAGTGGATAGAGCATTGGCCTATGGACTGAAGGGTTCCAAGATTGATTCTGACCAAGGGCACATGCCCAGCTTGTGGGCTCAATCCCCAGTGGAGGGCATGCAGGAGGCAGCCGACAATGACTCTCTCTCATCATTGATGTTTCTCTCTCTCTCCTTTTCTCTTCCTCTCTGAAATCAATAAAAATATTTTTTTAAAAATCTAGTACACATCTGACATCTATACATAGTTATTATAATATTATTGACTATATTTCCTGCTGCTCTTTACATTCCCATGACTATTTTTATAACAGATGGTTTGTATGTCTTACCCTCACTTTTTCACCCTTCCCCCAACTGTTTGACAACAATCAATTTGTTCTCTGTATCTATGAGTTTTTTGTGGTTTGTTTCTTTAAATTGCACATATAGGTGAAATCAATGGTATTTGTGTTTTTCAGTATGACTTATTTTACTTAGCATAATATGCTCTAGGTCTATCCATGTTGTTTCAAATGGCAAGATTTCAATCATTGAGTAATATTCCATTGCATATATGTACCACTTCTTCTTTATCCATTCATAGATTGATGGACACTTAAATTGCTTCCATATCATGGCTATTGTAAATAATGCTTAAGTGAATATAGGAGGCACATATATCTTTTTAAATTATTGTTTTGGATTTCTTCAGATAAATACCCAGAAGTATAATTGCTGACTCACATGATAGTTCGATATTTTTTATTTTATTTTTTGAGGAAACTCCATATTCTTTTCCACAGTGTCTGTACTATTATAATTCCACTAATAGTGGATGAGGGTTACCTTTTCTCCTCATCCTCAAGATTTATTTATAATAGCCATTCTCACAGATGTGAGGTAATATCTCATTGTAGTTTTATTTGCATTTCACTAATAATTACTAATGTTGAGCATCTATCTAATAAAAGGGTAATATGCAAATTAAACATCACACCATCACAAAGATGGCAGTGCCCAGAGCCACAAGATGGTGGTGCCCAGTCCTCTCAGTCCCACTGGAGTCCTCCAGTCCTGGAGGTGTGGCTGCTGAGAGTGAGCAGCCTGAGCAGCTTAGCAGAATTCCTGCTTCATTGCAGCAGTGACCAGGCAAGGGTTCCACACCTGGCCATGGATGGGCCTCTGGGCTGTGGAGAGCCTCTAGGCAGCAGACACAGAGTGGCCAGGCCCCACAGAGAGCTATTGGTGCACAAATTTGTGCACGGGGCTACTAGTCTTTTCATATTTCTATTAGCTATCTGTCTGACCTCTTTGGAGAAGTGTTTATTCAGGTCCTCCGCCATTTTTAATAAGATTATTTATAGTTTTAGAGTTAAGTTATATGAGTTCCTTATATATTTTATATATTAATTCCTTATCAGATGTGCTATTAGCTCATATCTTCTCCCATTCAGGAAGTTGTCTTTTTAGTACTTTTTTAAATAATTTGCTTCACTGTGCAAAAAAACTCTTTAGTTTTATATAACCCTATTTGTTTGTTTTTTCTTCTTTTTCCTTTTCTACAGAAGATATATCTAAATACATATTACTAAGAGTGATGTTGAAGACTTTACTGCCTGTTTTCTTCTGGAATTTTAATGGTTTCATGTCTTAAATTTAAGTATTTAATCCATTTTGAGTTTATCCTTAAATAGGGTGTAAGAAATTTTCTTATTTTGTGTATCAGTCCAGTTTCCCTAGCACCATTTATTAAATAAACCATCTTTACCCCATTGATTAATTGACCAAATATGCATGGGTTTGTTTCTGGGTACTATTCTGTTCCATTGGTATATGTGTCTGTTTTTATACCAGTAAAATGCTATTTTGATTACTATAGCCAGGTAGTATAGTTTGATATCAAGTAGCATGATGCCTCCAACTTTGTTCTTTCTCAGGATTGGTTTGCTATTTGAAATCTTTAATGGTTCAATATAAATTTTAGAATTATTTGTGTTATTTCTTTGAAAAATGCCACTAGTATTAATGTAGGAATTGCATGAATGTATAGATTGTTTTGGGTAGTATAGACATTTTAATGAAGTTAACTTCCTATCTATGAGTACAGTGTATTCTTCTATTGACTTATATCTTCAATTTCTTCGTTCAATGTCTTATAGTTTTCTGAGTAAAGTTTTTTTTAACCTTATTGGTTAAATGTATTCCTTGGTATGTTATTCTTTTTGATGCAATTGAAAATAAGACTATTTTTGTAATTTTACTTTCTGATAATTTGTAATTGGAGTATAAAAATTCAAACAATTTCTGAATTTTCATTTTGCGTCCTGCTACTTTACTGAATTCATTATCACTTATATTAGGTTTTTAGTGAATTATTTAGTATTCTCTCTATATATAGTATCATGTCATCTGAAAGCAGCAACAGTTTTATTTTTAATTTTCAAATTGAATAACTTTTATTTATTTTTTCTTATCAAATTGTTATGGCTAAGACTTCAAATACTATATTGAATAAAGTTGGTGATATTGATATCCTTGTCTTATTTTTGTCTTGAAGAAAAATATTTTGCTTTTCATCATTGAATATAATGTTAGTTGTGTGTTTTTCATATATACCCTTTATTATGTTGAGGTAAATTTCCTCTAACCCCACTTTACTGAGTGTTTTTGTCAGAAATGGGTGTTGTATTTTGCCAAATACTTTTTTCTGTATCTATTGATATGATAATAAGATTTTTATCCTTCATTTTGTTAATATGGTATATCGTGTTAATTGATTTGCAGATATCGAAACAGCCTTGCATCTCTGGAATAAACCCCACTTGATCAGGGTGTATGAATTTTGAATGTATTGCATATTTGGTTTGCTAATTTTGTTGAAGATTTTTGCATTTATGTTCATTGGGGATATTGGCTTATAATTTTCTTTTTATGCAGTTCCTTTGTCTGATTTAGGTATTGGGGTAACCATGACCTCATAAAATGACTTTGGGAGCCTTCTTGCCTCTTAATTTTTTTGTAATTGTTCAATTACAAAATATAGATATTAATTCTTTTAATAAACAGTTCATCCTGCCTCTAGGCCCCTAACTTTCCTTTTATTGGAGTGTTTACTTTATAAAATTTTTAACTGTGTATTCTTTCTCTGCCCCTTTTGGACACAAATTTAAAATTTAGAAATGTATTTCTCAAGGACCTGAGAGAAAATGCTTTAAAATGTGGCCATTAAGAAATATAGTACTCCTATCTTCCAGTTTCTATGGGCTGGTTAGAGTTTACCTTCCTTATACTACATGGTAACACCACTTCCTCCTCTATGAAGCTATGAAAAAGTTTGCTTTTCCTTTGAGTAATACCAATTAATAGACACAGGTAGCTTTTAATTCCTTCACCAAAAACAGCTTTTAAAAATATCTAGCCCTTTAGACTTGAGCTCAGTGTGTCTCACCCATTACAGTAGTCTTAAATAAGATATTCTTTGTCTGTTTAAGTTTGTCATGTGCAATTATTATTTGACAGCACCAAGCACACTAATTACTTAAGGTCTGGGTATTTGCTGTTCCTTCCCTCTGAAATGTGTTAATCCTTAGGCACGACTTGCTCCTCACTCCCTTTAGACTTTATTCAAAACTAGAAGCCCAGTGCACAAAATTCATGCATGGCAGGGTTCCCTCAGCCCAGCCTGCACCCTCTCTAATCCAGGACCCCTCAGGAGATGTCTAACTGCCAGTTTAGGCCCAAACCGGCAGTTGGACATCCCTCTCACAATCCTGGACAACTGGTTCCTAATGGCTCACCTGCCTGCTTGCATGGTTGCCCCTAACTGTTCCCCCTGCTGGCCTAATCACCCCTCACTGCTTCTGCGTGCCAGCCTGATTGCCCCTAACTGCCCCCTGCTAGCCTGGTCACCACTAACTGCCCCCCCCACAGGCCTGGTCACCCCCAACTGCCCCTCTGCCAGCCTAATTGCCCTTGATGGCCCCTTTTCCAAGCTGGGCACCCCCAACTGCACCCAACCACTGCCAGCCTGGTCACCCCTAACTTCCCCCCCTACCAGCCTGATCACCACCAACTGCCTCCCCCTGCTGGCCTGGTTGCCCCAACTAACTCCCCTGCCATCCTGGTTACCACTCACAGCCCTCCCGCCAGCTTGGTCATCCCACACAGCCTGCTTTTCAATCATTTGGTCATCCTTCACTAACTCCCCTGCCAGCCTGGTCGCCCCACAAGCCTGCTTGTTCAGTTTTTTGGTCATCCCTCACTAACCCCTCCCCTGCCAACCTGGTCAGAGGCAGCCATCTTATGAGGCCATGAGGGATAATTTGCATATTATCTCTTTATTATATAGTACTAGAGGCCCAGTGCACAAAATTTGTGTACTCGGGCGTGGGGGATGGGGGTCCCTCAGCCTGGCCTGTGCTTTCTCACAGTCTGGGAGCCCTGTGATCAATTGCCCCAAAGAGGTAGGCCCCACCCACCTGTCTAGGGCTCTGTGATGGATAATCCCAAAGAGGTAGGCCCTGCCCATCTGGCTGGGGTCTGCAATGGATCACCCTCGCAGAGGGAGGTCGCACCCACCTACCAAAGTGCCACCACAGAGTAGCCTGGACCTCACTCTTCAGGGCAATCATGGAGCCCCCTGACTGACCAATTGCCCTGAAGGCCAGTGGCCTAGGCCTGCCTCTGCAGGGTGATCATATGGCAATGGATGGGCCCTGGACCAATTACATTGCACCTGCCTTAGCTGCCCTGGCACCAATGGGTGTCATAGTGGGTTCGTGCAGAAGGTTGTCCTGTCGGTCATTCTGCTGTTCAATAATTCAGTTTATTTGCATATTATCCTTTTATTATTATAGGCTAGAGGCCCATTGCATAATATTCCTTCTCCTGACTTTGCTCCTGGCTTCCCAGGAACCTGCAAGTCCCCACTTCTGGGCTGCTCAAGAACCACCAAGTCCCCACTCCAAGGCTGCCCAGGAGCCAGCAAGTCCCTGCTCCTGGGTCACCCAGGAGCCAGCAAGTCCTCGCTCCTGGTTGGAGCACTGATCCTATAGCTCTCTTCACCCCCATCTTTTTCCCCCTCCCCCTCATATTAGCAGGCATCCAGCCCCACCCAGCAGCTCTATCCCTGCATATGCAAATTAACCTTCCATATTTGGCAGGTTGATTTGCATATTCACTCCTGATTGGCTGTGGCTGTAGCAGAGGTACAGTCAATTTACATGTTTGTCTATTATTAGGTAAGATGCCAGTCTATCCATGACCTTTCCTACCTTATATAAAAGAGTAAATTCTACACCCTCAAAAAAAAAAAAAACTATCTTAACTTGCTTCATTATTCTTCAATGAATTTATCACTATCTAAATTAATTATATATTTATTGTCTGTCTGTCTGTCTCTTCCCAATCTATATATATAAAAAAGCCAGCTACCAAAAGAGCCATAATGACCATAATGACCTGATGCTATGACACCCACTGTAGCTAGCAAACCCAAACCCACCCAATCAGAGGGTGGGGCCAGCTATCCAACCTCTCAGACCCTCTCTCCTGCCTGCCTGCCTGCCTGCCCTGTTCAGAATTCTCCCACCCTGATCAAGAGTGGGCCTAAGGCCAAATGCACCCTCCTTTCCACCAAGCCAGCCCCATCCCCAATTAGCCCACTCACCACAATAGGCCTTCAGGCCCTCTTCCCCACCAGCTCACCCCTGATAGCACCCCCCACTGCAATAAGGGATGGGGCTGGCTGGCCCACCTCCTGCAACCCCTCCCCCAAGCTGGCCATATCCCCTGTGGGCCCCCACCACTGTGATCAGCCTGCAGCCCCTCCTCCCAACAGCCTGCACCTGATCCTCAAATAGGGGACAGGGCTAACCAATCACCTACAGCCTCTCCACATGTCTGGTCCCACCCCCAGTCAAACCCTCCTAACTCCAATCTGAAGCAGGGCCTGCCAGCCAATCACCCATGGCCCCTTCCCCCAGCCTGTCCAGGCCTGATGGGGTCCCAATTGGGAAAAACCAGCCAACTTCCTGCCATCCCTTCCTCCTGGCAGGCCCACCCCAATCTTCCCTGATTGGGCTAGGCCAGCCCAATCCCAACCATGCATGAATGTGTGCACTGGACCTCTAGTACAATACAAGTTCTATGCAGAGTGGAGGCAGGACATTTTGGGGGGTTTGTTTACAGGTAAATCCCTGGCATTTTGATAAAGGTATTGAGGAACTACTCAACTAAACATTTTCTGTATGAAAGAATAAAAATTAATTGAGAAATTGATGCCTATAAAGTGCATTTTTTGTCTCTAGAGCAAATCCTATTTGAACTTTAGTAATTTAGTTGTCCAAAACTTAGTAATGCCTAACTTAAAGAGTTGAGCACCTTCAGTAATATACTTTATGAAATATGTAAATGCATTGCAAATGGGAGTTTACATAGGGCCTAGACAAATATGAAGTAAACTAAGGAAAGGTAATAATTAAAAACTAGATTCCATCAGAAGAAACATACTTCATAGGTCTATCACTTCCCTTTTGCTTCCTCTGAATTTGATTCTGCAACTTTATTGAAGAATCTATTAAATAAAATTTTAGAAGACATGATAATATGATTTTTATCCTTCATTTTGTTTACATGCTAATACAAAAGACAATGTTCTACTAAGAAATTTAAAAAAATTAAAATGAAAATTAGGAAGGCTAATGTATGATAGTAATTAAACATCTGAAAGAAAGTGGAGGTATATTTTAAAAGAAAAACTTGTTAACTGTTGGTTAATTGGTTTACTAGAGAGAGTATATTAGTGGGGGTAGAATTTATACTGTGCCCTGGTCTACATCTCATTCATTGTTGTACCTCAAGCACTAAAATAACATTATACTTCAGAACAAAAAAAATAGAAATCTATCACCTAATTTATGAAATGTTAAATGGTTATTCTTCTTTAACTTAGGTCTCTCCAATACTTTTTAAAATAACAATAAAAACTAATATGAATAAGCATTTACCATGTTCCAGATACTATTTAAAATACTTTACATGGGTCATCTTATATACTTCTCTCAACTCTATGAGGCTATATTATTAATATCACCATTTTCTTGCCAAAAGTGATACACCAGTGAGCAGCAGAATCAGAAAGGCTATGAAAATCCAGGTGAAGATGTTGGATAAATTATCTTATGAAAATTGTATTGGTACAAGACAAGAGAATAAGCAGTAGTTGGCAAAACGTATAATTATCCTATTTTCTGCCACAGATCCTAAAACACCTAAAGGGAACTGTACCTTTAATGTCTACACAGCTTGCCAGTGGGTTCCCCAGCCTCAAGAAAAGATTGTTTATGACTTCCTCCTTTCACAACTTGCAGTGAATTCATTGAAAACCTGTGGCAAATTTGCAGCACTTTGTAGAGACCCTGTCATCAATAGTAGAGCATCATTAACTAGAGGAGGGGCTCGGGAGAGGAATAAGGACACATATGTAACACCTTAATCAATAAAGAAATAAAAAATAAACACAATCCTAATTAGTGATTTTGCATTTGCACAATGAGAAACATCACGATGAAAATGTGACCTGTCCAAGACTATTTTCAAACAACAAAGAGGAAAACATGTGTTTAAAAGAATAACTAGAGCCGAAACCGGTTTTGGCTCAGTGGGCAGAGCGTCGGACTGCGGACTGAAAGGTCCCAGGTTCGATTCCGGTCAAGGGCATGTACCTTGGCTGCGGGCACATCCCCAGTAGGGGGCGTGCAAGAGGCAGCTGATCGATGTTTCTCTCTCATTGATGTTTCTGACTTTCTCTCCCTCTCCCTTCTGCTCTGTAAAAAATAATCAATAAAAATATTTTTTTTAAAAAATAAGCTACAACTTACGGCTATTTAAAAAAATAAAAAATAAAAGAATAACTAGAGATTTAGGGGATAGATTGAATAATCAGAGAAGCTTGCATTCAAAATGGAACCTGACAGGCACTGGTTGTTGACTTCAGCAACTTACTGAATTATTTGGGACTTCAGTTTTCTCATTTATAAAGTGGAAAGGTAAAATTAGTACATCTACACTAATAAAAGAGAAAGATGCAAATTGTACCTTTGCAACACCATCCAGCCAATCAGGAGTGAGTATGCAAATTAACCCAACAAAGATGGAGGGTTAATTTGAATATGCAGGCACTGAGTGGTCAAGGGTGGGATGCAGGCAGTCCACACCACCCCAGCTGCTCCGGACCTCTGGGCAGTGTGGGAAGGCAGAAAGGCAGCTCTGGCCAAAGTGAAGGTGGTGCCAGCAGCCAGGGGAAGGAAGCCCATTCTTGCATGAATCTTTGTACATAGGGCCTCTAGTATTTAAAATAATATAATGATAAATAAATGCAGTAAAACATGTAATTCACAGCATATGACTACCATGAAACAAGTACCCTATAGTCACAGTCAACATATAATAATACTTCAATAAAATACAAATTTTGTTAGAGATATAAATTATCTCTATGAAATTATTACTATGAAATTTATTACAATATAATTATTTATTACAATATAATTTTTAACTTTAGAAAAATACTGAAGCTTATTGATTATAAGATACTCTAATTTTTTGTCTTACATACCATTTTGTTTCATTTTCTGATAGACTGTAAGCTTGTTGAAGAAAGAAATTAAATCTCCTTCATTTAAGTCAGTGAATCTTTATTCATCACCTGCAATGTGTAAGCTATCACTCTAGAATGAAAGAAATAAAAATAAACCAAAAAAAATAGTCCTTAGTTTCATGAGGCCTTTTATTAAAAAGATAAAAACTGCTAACAAATGAACAAACATATAGCACATATACTATATAGTTAGAGGAATATCCTCAATATCTTAAACTAGGGCCCAGGGCATTGAAATTCATGCACTGGGAAAGGGGTCACTCAGCCCAGCCTGCCCCCTCTCACAGACTGGGAGACCTCAGGGGATGTCCTACTGACAGTTTAGGCCTGCGGGGAGTGGACCTAAGCCACAGTCTGACCACCCTCTCTGGAAGGGGACCAGGCTGATCAGGGGAAGGCACCAGCCCCATCACCCTGCTGCTGCAGCCACCACAGCCACCAAGGTGTTTTCATTAACACAGACTCCGGTCCCTTCACCATGAAAAAATGACAACTTTCTTTAGGCATTTTCAAGATGTGTCTTTCATAGGATATGATATTTCTTACTTTCTTTTTATTCTCACCTGTGGATATGTTTCCATTGATTTTTAGAGAATGTGGAAGAGAGAGGAACCGAGAGAAACATCAATGTGAGAGGGACACTTTGATTGGTTGCCTCCTTCATGAGCCCGGACTCAGGCCCTGGCCAGGGAGGAGCCTGTAACCTATATACATGCCCTTGATCAGAATCAAACTCAGACACTGCAGTTGGCAGGCCAAGGCTCTATCCACTGAGCCAAACTGGCTAGGGCAGGATATGACATTATTTCTTAGCCCTCCAGCAACATACCTTCATTTTTCCCTCCAGGAATGCGGTGGAAAAACCCTAGAACACTTTCTTGGATTTTTATTACACAAATTACCAAGAACACTGCAAGTGTTAGCATGCAGGAGCTTAGCCAATGAGCGGTGTTTACGCTGGAACTGGTTTGGCTCAGTGGATAGAGCATTGGCTGGGAGCACATTGCCAGTGGGGAGTGTGTAGGAAGCAGCTGATCGATGATGTTTCTCTCTCATAGATGTTTGCAACTGTCTAACCCTCTCACCTCTTCTCTGTAAAAAAATCAATAAAATATATTTTTTTAAAAAGGAAAGAAAAAGAGTTTCCTCTGCAGCTCATGCACAAAGGACCCCCTACATTGTGTCCACTGGGCTAGGGGCATGTCCCCGCAACCTGGGGTGGAACAACCCCAGGCCAGCAGCCAGGCCCACGTTGTAGGTGCCATGCTGGGGGTGTGCAGACCCTGGCTGAGGGGCATGCAAACCCGAACTACATGGCGGCTGCTGGGTCTGCACATTCCCCAAGCAGGCAGCCAGCCCCACATTGTGGGCATCTGGCTGGGGGCATGCCGCTAATGGATGCACACATCGCTGTGGTCATGCGGTGTTCCTGCCCCACCCCTAGCAGCTTGGAGCCTATGCACAGGCCTATAGGCTAGGAGCGACCTGGGTCCCAACAATGGTCTCAGGACCTAGGCCACTTAGAGTATGCAAATGCAAATTAACCGCCATATTTATTGGGTTAATTTGCATACTCCCTCTGATTGGCTGGTGGGCATAGTGGAGGAATGGTCAATTTGCATGTTTCTCTTTTATTAGTGTATATAAATCTGGCTCACAATAGACAATTAATATAAAGTGGGTTTAATTTCATTATTTTTAATTATGTTGATTTAACATGGAGAATCTGTAGAGGTGTGCTTGAATGAGTTCTTTAGGAAAGCCAATTGTCTGCATGTCTTCTTAATCTGGTGTTCAATTCTGCAAATTCACTTTAATAATTTTAAGTCAGCCATGGTAAGAATTTTTACACAACAGAAATCAGCAATGCTGCAAACAGCAGCTATTTTTCCTAAGAACCAGTGGTTAAACATTTATCAGCACTCCACTGGATAAAGGCTGGCAAAGTATGAAATCTGAATTTTATGTACTAAAAAAACCCTTAGTGTATATAAGAATAGATCAATATATTTTATAGAGTCACACTTGAAAATTATGTAATGGAGTGCTAGTCTGAACATTACATAACTAATTTTTTTCTCCCAATACTGAGTTACTATTGCTTCATCATTCAGGCTCCTGGAAGAAGCATAATGTTGATAACCCACAAAATCAAGCAATTACTACGTGTTTTCTATTTAATTTTAAATCTACCATTTTGATAAAATAATTTAGTATTATGTAATTTTATATGCTTTAAACATAATAACTCACTAGCTACGGAGGAAAAGGAGAAGTTTCTGAGAGTCAGGAGGAAGAAAATTTGAAATTATTTCCCTGTGGAAAATTTCATGAAAATCATTTAGTTGACTTTATGCAGAGCAAAAAGCGCCTGGGCTGGACATTTCCCAGGGCTGCATGCCTGAGAAACATAAGTTATTAAATCATAGTTTTAAAAAGAAAACTGAAAAGCATTTCAAATTCTGCTACAACATGTGATTTATTGTTTAATTTTTAATGGTATAATGTATCAAATTTATTTTGATCTTATTGTGTTTCAGAAATATTTCCATTAAAATATTAGATACAGATTTGTTTCTGAATTTAAAATGAAAGAAAAGGCAACATTTGTGCATTCTTAATAAATAAGAAGCAAGTGAACCTGAGAATTATCAATCTGTTCTCAAAAACATATTCAAACTATTTCTAGCCTATTCCCCAGTCAGAACATTCAAATCTTATTATACTTAGTCACAGTTTAATATCATGCAAATTAAATACCAGATTAAATTCTAAGAGTATGGTTACATTATTTCAAATATAATGATCATCAAGTGGCAATAACCTATCAAATATCCTATTTAATTAAAAAGTAATATGCAAATTGACCATACATCCACTACACCCACAAGCCATGCCCACCTGCCAATCAGGAGCAAATATGCAAATAAACCCAACCAAGATGGCTGCAGCCACAGAGAGTAGGAGGGTGGCTTGGGTTTTCCTGGCGATGGAGGAAGCCAAGCTTTCTGAGTGCCCTTGCCACTCAGGCCTCCACACAAGGCTACAAAGTTTCAATTATAGAATCCCAACAGAAAAGGCACCAGCCATGGAGCTGGAGAGAGGAGGAGGCTAGGGTTGCCCCTGGTGATAGAGGAAGCTAGGTTTCTGCAGCCCTGGCCAGCCTAGGCCTGCACTCCAGGTTACAAAGTTTCAATTATAGAAGATACATGTTGCAACAGAAATGGCTGCAGCCACAGAGCGAGCAGAAGGCTTGGCTCCACTCCAGGCTACCAAGTTTCAATTGTAGAAGATAAATAAATCTCAAATACCAGAGCCTCCACTTGGGTCACTAGGAGGCATTGCCAGCCTGCAAACCACCACAGGCCTCTTGCCCAGGCCACCCCACAACCCAAGGGAACTCCGACCCTGATCCAGGACACCCTACAGGGCAAACCAACTGGCCCCCACTCATGCACCAGGCCTCTATCCTATCTAATGCAGATTGACCATCACTCCAACACACAAGAGGGCTGCTCCCATCTGGTCAAAGATTCTGCCCCTATGTGGACACAAGATGGCCAGCAAGGGAGGGCAGTTGGGGGGGGACCAGGCCTGCAAGAGACAGCAGTTGGGGGTGATCAAGCCTGCAGGGGAGGTCAGTTAGGGGTGGCCAGGCCTGCAGGGGAGAGCAGTTGAGGGGTACCAGACCTGCAGAGGAGGGAAGTTTGGGACAAACAAGCTGGCAGGGGAGTGGTTAGATGGTGATCAGGTTGGCAGGCAGAAGCAGTTAGGGGCAATCAGGAAGGCAGGACGGTGAGCAGTTGGATTGTGAGAGGGATGTTGACTGCCCCCCTCGAGGGGTCGCAGATTGGAGAGAGTGCAGACTGGGCTGAGGGACAACCTCCCTAATGCACAAATTTCATGCACTGGGTCTCTAGTCCTATATAATAAAACTCAAATATGCAAATCAACCCAATGGTGGAACGACCAGTCACTGTGATGTGCACTGACCATCAGGGGTCAGACGCTCAATGCAGGAGCTGCTCCCTGATGGTCCAGTGCACTTCCACAGAGGGAGCGCCACTCAGCCTGAAGGTGGGCTCATGGCTGGAAAGCACAGCAGTGATGGCAGGAGCCTCTCCCACCTCCACTGTAGACAGGCAATAAGGAGCCAGGGGTCTCAGGCTGCAAGAGCCCTGGACTGCGAGAGGTATGTCTGGGTGCCAGCTTAGGCCCAATACCTTTAGCCAGCAGGTGGACAGCTCCTGAGGGGTCCTGGATTGCAAGAGGGTGCAGGTCAAGCTGAGGGACCCCTCCCAAGTGCACAAATTTTGTGCACTGGGTCTCTAGTCTATATATAAAACCCTAATATGCAAATAGACCGAATGGCAGAACAACTGAACAATCAAAAAGGTTGCTATCACATGTGCTGACCACAAGGGGGTGTGCATGGAACATGGCGGTGTTGGCTGTGGCGGGATGGTGGAGCAGGTGAAAAGGAGTTCTAGACCAAGGTGGGGCTCTGGTTGCTGTCACTGGGGCAAGCCACTGGTGTTTACTGAAAATTCTTTGTCCCTGCATGCCATAGTTCCGCCAGGCACTCACACCTGCTGCCAGAGCTGGCCCCATTCATACCTGCTGCCAGTGCCAGAGTGACTGCTTACACCTGATGACACGCCCGGCATCATCCCCAATCACTTAGTGCCATCAGTGGGTGCAAGCAGCAGCTGCTGGCCCCAATAGCCCCTCGGGGCTTCTCCAGGGCCTGAAGCTTACACTCACACCCATTGCCAGTCATGGTCCCTCTTGCAACCACAGCCGGCGTCAGAGCTGCCACTTACACCAGCTGCCAGTGCCCCACACAGGTCCGGATCACTCATGCCATCATTGGGTGAAAGTGGCAGCTGTCGGCCCTGATCACCCATGAGGGCTTTTCCACCTCCCGCTGTTCCTGAGGGATGATTAGGACAACAGCCACTGCTCACACCTGCTGCTGGCACCAGCCACAATCACTCCAGGCCAACAGCAGGTGCAAACTGGGCTGGCACTGTCAGAATGTGGGCGCTCAGGCAGCGAGAGTGTGGTTGCTGGCAGACAGGGAACTGAGGGCCGCAGAGGGAGGGCTCAAGCAGGGGCACAGAGGAGGGACCAAGATCCACTCCTGTGCCCACTCCAGCCTTGTGATCAACAGTTCCTTTCAAGGTGCACGAATTTGTGCACTGGGCCCCTAGTTTTTTAATAATAGTAAATGGGTATCATTGATCCAAAACCACCCATATCCTGGACACGATGTTTGGCACTCCATGTATTATCTCTAATGCCCATAACAACCTTATCAGTAAAATATTACAAATGAGGAAATGTATGTGCAGAGAAACAGAGCCCTCCTAGGTCCAACAACTACCAAGTGGCAAAAACAGGACCCTAAAAAAATGCCCTTTTTTCTCAAAAGCCCATGTAAATTTATTGAAATTATTGTCAACTATTTACTGTTACTGCTAGTCACCCTTAATTTGTTCTATGGCATTCTTTTCCTTGGGGGAAAGAACATAAGCATCAACTTGGCAATAGGGGCAATTATCTCCACTAACACTACCATCCAAAGCCAACTCAAAGCAGATTGAATTGGAACCAAAAGTTTTCCCCTAGCTTGATTTTGGATGATGTGTTTTAATTAGCTTGCAAATGGTACAAATTGTCCTTTTGAGTTTATGCCAGGAGCAAAGTAAAAGTTGTGGCTCTTATTTTTAATAGAAAGATTAGACTTCAATTTTTGACAAAAAAGTTATAAGTAAAAAGAAACTATCTAGCAAAATCTTTTATTTCCAGGTAAAATGAGAGCCTCTGGTAAAAGAAGCCAACAATCATTTTCAAAGGGAAGATTATCTATAGTAAAATTTTCTTAAAGATAGCAAAGACATTGAAATATTAATGTTTCTAGCATATAAATGGTTAATCTTTTTTATCTACATTCTGGTAATAGATTTATTTTGTATGTTGTAAAAATATTAATTAATTAATTTGTTTTAAAGATAGCAAAAATACATGCTAAGATTAGCATTAACGACAAGCTAGTGTATTTTTCCATGTATAAGACGCTATTTTTCTCTAAAATTATTAGAATGAAAATCTAGGGACACGTTACACATGAAAGTTAGCCAAAGAGGGAGCCAGGAGGGTGCATAGCTGCCCAAACCTTGTCAAACAGGCTTCCTCCAATCATGAACCTTATTGTTACTGGTGTCAGTTGATGCCCTCTTTGGAGCTGGAGGTGAAGGGGGAGAGTGCACAGATGCAACAGGGACTGGAGTGTTCTGAGCCCATAAAAATATCAAAAAAATAAAAAGATAAATATCTAAAAGTGATTGTCCTATTCTGTAAAATTCAAACTGAATGTAATCTGCTATGCAAAGGAGCATGGAAATGAGCTGTATAGAGACAATTTGGACCTCCTCCCACTGTGTGTATGATCAGACAGTGGAGAAAATAGGAAGAACAACTCCTTAAGATGCCAAAAAAGAAGGCCTTAAGAGGAAAACCAACAAAGTGTTTAAAATATTGATTTCTTAATTTTGGGTTGGAAAAGTGTGGAGGAGGGGAGATCTTATACCCAAAAAATATGGTATTTGGGTCTTACAAATGAATCTAGAAAAACATTTTAGGTCAAAATGTATAATAAAGACAGAAACCAATATGGCAGCATAGGTAAGCACCTAAACTGCTGCCTTGCACAACAATTTTATAAAACTATAACTAAAAGACAAAATGGACATCATCCAGAACCAAGGGAAAGCTGGCTGAGTGGAAATTCTGCAACTAGAAGGCGGGGAAAAAAGCACATGGATATTCAGAGGAGCTGCAAAATACTGAAATACGGAGACACACGTGCAGAGAGGATGGGCAGCTGAGTGCCTGGCTGGCTTTCTCTAGTGGGAAGGAGAGGGAAGCTCCTGACTACACTGAATCCCAGTTCAGACTGCACTGAACCCCAGTTCCAGGCGAGACCCTGGGGACCCAGACTCATACAAGGGGAATCTGGACTGTCAGGAAAAGAAAAAAGCACACAGAAACTAAAGGGAGCCACAAAAGGCAGAGATCTGGAGGTGCGCATGTGAATACGAGCAGAGAGGACTGGCTGCTGAGTCTGCCACGGGCTTTCTCTAGCGGGAGGGAAACGGAAGCTCCCAACTGTTCTGAACTCCAGTTCCGAGTGAGAATCTGGGAATCCAGATTCATTGGAAGAGAAACTAGACTGTCTGGCAGCGGGAAAACGTGAGGGTGGCTTTCTCTCAGAGGTGCTTGCAGCAATTACCAAGAGACACTGAGACCCAGGAGTCTCATAGGTCAAGGCTAACAGGAAGCCAAGGCTGTCTGCTCAGCCCTGAGACTCTGCCCCATCCAAACTGAGCACAGAGGCTTTTGCAATTTTACAAGTCTTGTCTCATAAAACTGTTTCCAGGACAGAAGTTCTCCCAGCAGAGACACAGCTGATTCTCACAGCCAATTGGCCTGAAGGTCAATTCCTCCCAGTGATACCACAACAATAAAGACTTAACTACAACAAGGCTGAGCACACAGTCCACAAAGATGCTCACCAAGTGTGTCCACCTCAGGTAACTAGGGAGGCTGAGCCATTGGGCCCAACAGGACACCCAGCACACAAAGGTATTCTACCAACTCAGGGAAGCAGAGAAAATGTGGAGACATAAACATATAACAAGTGAAAGAAATGGAGGAAAGCACATGATTGAATATAGAGGTCAAAATCACAGTTATGAGGTTTTTCAAAAATTTTCTAGAAGGCTGATAAATTTAGAGAAACCCTCGAGGAAATGAAAAAGGACCAACTAGAAACTAAACATACACTGACTAAAATAAAAAAATATTACATAGAGACCTAACAGCAGACTAGAGGATTGTAAGAATGAAGTCAAAGATTTGAAATACAAAGAACCAAAAAACACTCAACCGGAAAAGAAAAAAGAAAAAAGAATCCAAAAATATGAAGATAGTGTAAGGAGCCTCTGGGACAACTTCAAGCATACCAACATCAGAATTATAGGGGTGCCAAAAGAAGAGAGAGAGCAAGATACTGAAAATCTATTTGAAGAAATAATTACTGAAAACTTCCCCACTTGATGAAAGAAATAGACTGACAAGTCCAGGAAGTACTCAGAACCCCAAACAAAAGGAATCCAAAAAGGACCACACCAAGTCACATCATAATTAAAATGCCAAAAGCAAAAGACAAAGAGAAAATATTAAAACAGCAGAGAAAAACAGTTAGTTACCTACAAGGGAGTACCCAAATGACTGTCAGCTGATTTCTCAACAGAAACTATGCAGGCCAGATGGGAATGCCAAGAAATATTCAAAGTGATGAATAGCAAGAACCTACAACCAAGATTACTTTACCCAGTGAAGCTATCATTCAGAATTGAAGGTCAGATAAAGAGCTTCAGAGATAAGAAAAAGCTAAAGGAGTTCATCAACACCAAACCAGTATTATATGAAATGCTGAAAGGTATTCTTTAAGACGAGGAAGAAGAAAAGGTAAATATGAAAATTATTAACAACAAATACATATATATCAACAAGTTAATCTAAAAATCAAGTGAATTAAAAATCTGATGAACAGTATCAACTGGTGAATATAATAGAATCAGGGGCATAGAAAGCGAGTGGACTGACAATTCTCATGGGGAGAGGGGTGTGCAGGTTTGGGAAGAGACTGGAGAAAAATCGTACACCTATGGATGAGTACAGTGGGGGTTGAGGGTAAGGGCAGAGGGTGGGGTGGGAGCTATGGAGGGAAAAAGAGGAACAATGTAATAATTTGAACAATAAAGATTTATTAAATTTTAAAAATGTATGCTAGTTGTATTGTGAGATAAAAATGTATGTACATCCAAGAATAATGAATTAAATTAGAGAAATGCCATGAAACACACAGCCCCATGTGTGATGTCAGAGAACTAGTGCCTAATTTCTTATAAATGTGCCCTTTATTTGGAAGTATATTTAAGGGATTCTATGTGACTGTAGAAGTAGAACATGCTTACCTGTCTCTCTTCCTGCCTTCTTTCCTTTACCCAAGTATTGGCAAGCAGAGTAGTCATTTAAAGTAAACTTTTCATTTAGTTGTACATTTCTAAGTATGCTATGGATTAATTACATAGACATACAACATATAGTTTTGTGAATTTTAAGGTGTTTACTGTGATAGATGTTTGATTCATCTGAAATTTATCCTGTGTGTGAGATTAGGAATCTATTGCCTTCTTGGAATACTCAATCTCCCAAAACACTTATTTAATAGCATCTTTCTTCACTGATCTGCAATACTACTTGCCATATATAAGATTTACATACACTGAGTGAACAAATTATTATGATATCTGAACATAAAATAATCTGGCCACTCTGTGTATAAACAAGTAGATAAAATCTGGTATGCTTTATGGCCTCTCTGTTCTCTTTTATTTCTATATCAAATATAATGTCAACACTATGCTGTAACAAATATAAAATATAATTATAATATTAAATGTCTTTAGAATAAGTCGATGTCTGACAGGGCAAACTCTTTACACTTTACTTTTCTCTGTTAGTAGTGTCTTGGTTATTCTTGAGGCTTTCAAATTTCATATTAATTTTAGCATAAGTTTATCAAGTTTCATGAAAGTAACGTGTTAAAATTTTCAATGACATAATATTGAAGAAGTCTATTTGAAGACAATTGATTTTATATTTGTTTTTTGTTTTAATTAGAGAAAGAGTAGAAGAGAAAGGGAAAGACAGAGAGAAACATACCCACTGGTTGCCTACTGCACATGCCCTGAGCTGGGGAGAATCCTGCAATCCAGGTATATGCCCTTGACAGGAATAGAGTCCAGGAGCCTTTGGTCTGCAGTCCAACACTCTATTCACTGGCCCAACCAGCTAGGGCAATATTTTTAACATATAACGTGTCTATGAACATGGTATGGTGGTATGGCATTTCATTTATTTAGGTTTTGTTAATAACTTTCATTGACATTTTACAGATTTCTGAACAAATGTCTTGCCCACTTGGCTTGTTTTATTTCCACACATCTTATAGTTTTGCTGTTTTTATAAATATATCCCTTCCCACTCATATATTTCATTCTAAACATGTCAGCAGGTATATAAAAATACAATTGACTTTTGTACCTACAATTGTATATGCAATCTTATATTCCAAATTTACACCATTAGTATCTTGATATGAATTGCATTCAATATATAAATTGCTTTGAGTAGCATGAATATTTTAATGATGCTAATGCTTCCTATACTTGAACATGGTATACGCTTCCACTTATTTCTGTATTCTTTGATATCTTTCTTCAGTGTCATACGATTTTCTGAGTATGAGTCTTTAAAATCCTTGATTAAATGTATTCCTAGGTGTGTGATTTTTAAGCAATTGTAAATGGGATTATTTTCTTAGTTTCTTTTTCTAATATTAATTATTAATGTGTAAAAATGCAGATGATTTCTGGATATTTATTATGTATCCTGCTACTTTATTAAATTCATTTATTAGTTCTCCTGGGGTTTTGGTGGAATATTTAGGGTATTCTATATACAGTATCATGTCATTGGCAATAATGACAATTTTATTTCTTCCTTTCCAATTTCAATGCTTTTTCTACCTTCTTCTTGTCTGATTGCTAGGGCAAGGATTTTGGCTGTGGGTTTTTCATATATGGCCTTCATTACAGTGAGGTATGACCCCTCTATCCCATAATGCTAAGAGTTTTTATCATAAATATTTGCTGGATTTTAATAAATGCTTTTTCTGCATTTATTGATGTGATCATGTAGTTTTGATTCTTTATTTGTCTTGTTATGTCATGTTTATTGATTTTTGTATATTGTACCAACCTTGCATCTCCAGAATAAATTCTACTTGATCACGGTGCATGACCTTTTTATTGTATTGCTGTATTCAGTTTGCTAATTTTTGTTGTGGATTTCAGCAGCTATATGCATCAGGGATATTGGCCTATGATTTTCTTTCCTTGTAGTATCTCTATCTGGTTTTGAAATTAGGATAATGTTGGGCTCATAAAATGAACTTGGGAGTCTTCCCTCCTCTGAATTTTTTGAAATAATTTGAGAAGAATAGGTGTTAGTTCTTATTTAAATGCTTGGTCCAATTCATCTGTGAAGCCATATGGTCCAGGACTTTTCTTTGTTGGGAATTTTTGTTTTTGTTTTTACTGTTTCACTTTCACAAGCTGTAACCTGTCTATTCAAAATCTTTGATTCTTTCTAATAAAGTTTCAGAAAATTGTATGTTTCTATGGATTTATTTATTTCTTCCAGATTGTTCGATTTGTTGAGATACAATTGCTTGTAATATTTTCTTACAATTCTTTTATTTCTTTGGTGTCAGTTGTTACTTCTCATCTTTCATTTCTAATTTTATTTCTTTGGTTCCTTTTTTGCTTGACGAGTCTGGGTAAAGGATTGTCAATCTTGTTTATCTTTGCAAAAATCAGCTTTTAATTTAGTTGATCTTTTATATTTCTTTTTCTCTATTTCATCTCTAATTATTTTTTCCTGTTTTCTACTCACTCTAGACTTCATTTGTTCTTTTTTTAGTTTCTTTTAGTGTAAAGTTAGATTTCTTATTTCTTGAGGTAGGCTTATGAATTTCACTCTTAGGTCTACTTTACTCTGTCCCTGAGATTTGGGGTTCTTTTGTTCTCTTTTTCATTAATTTCAAGATATCTTTTTATTTATTTCTTAATCTCATTGTTAACTCTTTCATTGTTTAGTAACATGTTATTTATCCTACATGTCTTTGTGTGTTTTTCAGTTTCTTCTTGTGCTTGATTTCTAGTTTCATACCATTATGATCAGAGAAGATGCTTGATATAATTTCAATCTTCTTAAATTTATTGAGACTTGTTATGTATCTAACATGTGGTCTATCCTAAACATGTTCCATGTACACTTGAAAGAATGTATATTCTGCTGTTTTGAGGTGAAATGCTCTAACAATATCAATTAAATACATATAATCTAGTGTGTCATTTAAGGTCACTCTCTTTTTGTTGATTTTCTGTCTGGAAAATCTGTCCATTGACGTCAATGGGATGTTAAATCTTCTACTGTGACTATTACTGTTCACTTCTCTCTCTCTTTATGTCCATCAGGATTTGCTTTACATAGGATATGCTCCTATGTTGGGTGCATATATGTTTATCAAGGATTATATCCCCTTGTTAGATTGTTCCCTATTATCAGTATGTAGTGTCCTTCTTTGTCTTTTACTATAGCCTTTGTTTTATTTTTTAAATATTTTTAAATATTTATGAATATTTAAATGAATATTATAAGGAATGTTAAAGGGCCTGCTTAAACAAGAAGGAAAAGAAAAAAGGAGGAGGAGGAAAAGGAGGAGGAGGAGGAGGAGATGATAATGATGATGATGATGATGATGAGGAGGAGGAGGAGGAGGAGGGGGAGGAGGAGGAGGAGGGGGAGGAGGAGGAGGAGGAGGAAGAGGAGAAGAAGAACCACCACTAGAGGAATATATTTTAAATATATTTTTTAAATATTTCTTTAGAGAAAGAAAGTAAGCGAGAGGGAGTGAAAATCATCAATGTGAGAGAGAAACATCAATTGCTGCCTCTTGTACACCACCTACTGGGGATCAAGCATGCAACTTGGGCATGTGGCCTGACCAGGAATTAAATCAGTTACCTTTTGGCATACAGGTACAATGCCCAATCAACTGATACACCAACTAGGGCTAAAACCTTTGGTTTAATGTCTATTTTGTCAGATATAAGTATTGCTATATCAGCTTTTTTTTTCCTATTTGCATCACATATCTTTGTCATTCCTTTACTTTTAGTCTGTGTGTATCTTTCTTTCTGACATGGATCTTTTATAGATAGCATCTATGTGGGTCTTGTTTTCTTATCCATTCAACTACTTTATATATTTTGATTGAAGCATTTACATTTAAAGTGATTACTGACATATGTATTTATTATCATCTTAATTTTTTAACTATATTCCTCTGGTGGTGGTTCTTCTTCTCTTCTTCTTCTCCTCTTCCTCGTCCTCCTCCTCGTCCTCCTCCTCCTCCTCCTCCTCATCTTCTCCTCCTCCTCCTCCTCTTCCTCTCCTCCTTTTTTCTTTTTCTTCTTGTTTAAGCAGGCCCTTTAACATTTCTTATAATATTCATTTAGTGTTAACAAATTCCTTTAGCTTTTTTTAAACCTGAGAATCTCTGTTTTTCCTTTAATTTTAACTGGTAACATTGCTGATTAAAGCAGTCTTGGCTGTCGGTCCTTGTTTTTCATCACTTGTAAATATTTAATGCCATTTCCTTCTGGCCTAAAATGTTTCTGTTAATATAGAAGCTGACAGTCTTATGGGAGCATCCTTGCAGGTAACAATCTTTATCTTAAGGCTTTTAATATTCTTTGTCTTTAACATTTACCTTTTTAACTGTGATTTGTCTTGGTGTTGGTCTCTTTGGGTTCAACTTCTTTGGTACTCCATATGTTTCCTTGTACTTATATGCTTTTTTCCTTTACCAGGTTAGAGAAGTTTTCTCTTCTTTTTCTGGTACACATATGATGCAGATGTTGTTATGCTTCATATTGTCCTAAAGGTCTCTAAAACTATCCTCATTTTTTAATTCTATTTTTTTGTTTTATATTGCCATGATTGAATATTTCTTTCTACCTTGTCTTCCAAATCAGTGATATGATCCTTAACCTTCTGCTTTATCCAACCTACAGTTTATTCCTTTTAGTATATTCTTTATGTCAGATATTATATTCTTTATTTCTGACTGCTCCCTTTATATGTTCTCTATGTAATTTTAATGTTATAATTATCACTAAGTTCTTGAGAATCCTTATAATCATTACTTTGAACTCTATCTGATATAATGTTTGACTCCATCTTCTTTAGCTCTTTTTCTAAATATTTATTGTTCTTTTATTTGGGGTCTGTTTTTTTTTATCTCCCCATTTTGATAAACTCTTTGTGTTTCTATGTATTAGATAGATATGCTATGATTCCCAGTCTTAGTGCTTAGTGAGGTAGCCTATGTAGGAAGTGTTCTGTGGGATCTAGTGGTGCAGTCTCCTTGATCACATGAGCTTTACGCTCTAGGAATGTCCCTTGTGTTATGTGAGCCGTTCTGTTGTAATTGAACCTTGATAGCTCTGACTGGTTGAAGATGAAGCGGAACCCAAACCATGGCTTGCGAGCTATTAAGTGGGTGCTGACCACATGAAATAGATTTAACTTCAACAGGGTTTGGTGCCTGCTAAAACCTCTTTTTTTATATGCTCTTTTTAAAGCTTATTGGATCCTGCTCTGATACTGTCTGAAGCTGGCCACTGGGTGTGTCGTTTCTGAGTCTTTTGAGAAGGACTCTGGTATAGACCAATGTCAGACAAAGTCTGTGTCTGGCACTCAGCTACCTGTTCAGAACTACAAGCTATCCACAGTTGTGGCTCCCTCTGCTGAGTTTGAGTGCATATGGTTTTTCCACCACAGGGGCAGGTCAATAAATGTCCCAAGTGACTCTGAGATCTACCTCCAACTGTCTATGCCTGCTGGCTGCCTGTTAGACTCAGTAACTGAAAGAGTCAGAGTAGTGAGAATTCCACTGGTGGATCTCTCCCATGAGGAGGAAGTGCTGATCAAGCTTCAGGGAAGATGATGGGTGTGATTCCCCAGAGCTATACAATTCAGTGTCCCTCTTAGTAGGGAAAAGTCACTAGGAGTCAAGCAGTTGTAGCATCCAGAACCTGGAGTTATGTTTCCTGGAAGCCAAGAGGGTGGTTCTATCAGATCTCCTCTGAGGTTAACCCTGAGGCACTCTCCAAGCAGGACAATGTTGATTCCCCTCCGGGTTGACCCCCATCACCATTCTTTGCTACTAGATTTATAACCAGACTCAAGGCCACTAAAAGTGAGGTTCAAAGCATGACCCAAGAGGAAGTACACTATACTCCAGAAGAACTACTTGAGTTTTCCAATTTATGCAGAATTCCTGGGATATGTGCAGGGATACTAAAAATTTAGAAAAATGGTGACAGGCGCATAAAGTTATATCAAGCCAAATTTGTTGATATGAACCCACAAAGAATATATTCTGCATTTACAGTTGCAGTTCTCAGGGAATTAGAAAAACTTTAATAATTTCGTTGGTTAGCTCAAATAAGGGTGAGAAGGTGGCCAGTGAATTAGCCAGAAATGCCAGATTTACATCGGATTACTGTAGAGGAAAGAATTCAAAGGTTCAGGGAGATTGAAATGTTAGAGAGAATTTGTCATTTAAGACCTACTCACCCACTTTGAGAGGATCAGGAATGACACTCAAGCCCTACATAACATTTGTGTCCCACCTAAAACTTATGTTGACATTCTAACTCCCCATGACCTTATAGGGAGATTGGATTCTTACAGAGATAATCAAGCTAAAATGAGGTCATTAGGGTGGGTCCTAATCTGACATGACTCATCCTATCTAATAAAAGAGTAATATGTAAATTGACCATACTCCAATCAAGCCACGCTACAGCCACACCCATCCACCAATCAGGAGCAAATTATGCAAATAAACTCCAACCAAGATGGCTGCAGCCACTGAGATCAAGAGAGAGGCTTGGGTTTCCCCAGCAATGGAGGAAACCAAGCTTTCTGCCTGCCCTTGCCGGCCTAGGCCTCCACTCAATGCTACAAAGTTTCAATTATAGAAAATATATCCCAACAGAAATGGTACTTTGCAAATTACATATTACTCTTTTATTAGATAGTATATCCCAACAGAAATGGTGGCAGCCATGGAGCTGGAGAGAGCAGAGGCTAGGGTTGCCCAGGCAATGGAGGAAGCCAAGCTTCTGCAGCCCTAGCACCTAGACCTTCATTCTAGGCTACAAAGTTTCAATTACAGAATTTAAATAAACCCAACAGAAATGGCCGTTGCCACTCCAGGCTATAAAGTTTCAATTGTAGAATATAAATTAATCCCAGTTCCCAGGACCTCCGCTTGGGTCACTGAGGGGTGTGGCCAGCCTGCAAACCATCATAGGCCCCTCTCCCAGGCCACCCCATGGCCGAAGGGAACCCCCACCCATTTCCGGCATACTCTTCAAAGCAAACCAGTTGGTCCCCACCCATGCACCAGGCATCTGTCCTATCTAATAAAAGAGTAATATACAGATTGACCATCATTCCAACACAAGAGTGCTGCCCCCATGTGGTCAAAGATCCTGCCCCCAGGTGGACACAAGGAGGCCACTACAAGATGGCCAGCAGGGTAGGGCAGTTGGGAGGTTCCAGGCCTGCAAGGGAGGGCAGTTGTGGGCTATCAGGCCAGCAGGGGAGAGCAGTTAGGGGTGACCAGGCCAACAGAAGAGGAAAGTTGGGGGCAAACAGCCTGGCAGGGGAGCAGTTAGACATCAATTAGGCTGTCAGGGTAGTGGTTAGGGTGTGATCAGGTTGGCATGCAGAATTGATTAGGGGCAATCCAGGGAGGCAAGCAGACAAGCAGTTTAAAGCCAGCAGTCCTGGATTGTGAGGATGTCCGACTGCCCATTTAGGCCAAGCAGAATTGGGCCTAAATGGGCAGTCGGACATCCCTCGAGGGTCCCAGATTGGAGAGGGTGTAGGCTGGGCTGAGGGACATCCCCTGCTCTCCCTCCCCTGTGCACGAATTTTTGTGCACCGGGCCTCTAGTGCCTTTAAAAGGAGGAAATTTGGACACAACACACATAGAGAAAATGTGATGTGAAGAGACACAAGGAGAAGATGGTGATCTACAAACTGAGGAGACAGGCTGACACAGATTCTCCCTCATTGTCCTCAGAAAGAGCCAGCTCCACCGATACCTTGATTTCAGATTCACAACTGACAGACAATGAATTTCTGTTGTTTGTGCCACTCATTTTGTGGAGCTTTGTTATAGAAATTCTAGAAAATTAATATACTAAACATCCAAAAAATCCTATTTTTAGTGTTGCACATTTTGAAAAGTATAGAATCATAGAACACCTGTCAAATGCATTGAAAGCTTTGGTAGGTGCTAAAAAAGCAGCAGCCCACCACTGATATAATAAATGCACCATTTTTATATTCATGAATAAGCAAGGAGCGCTTTTTACTAGCTTACTAAATTTTTTGGTTGTTCACTTATCTCTATCAACCTCTATCTTCTCTTATTTTAGATAGGGTTTGCTATCTTTTTCCTTTTTGGTTTCTAGTTTACCCCACTTAAACTAATTTTATTTTACAAAAATCACAATAAAAACAGTGTTGGTTAATTTCATCATATACAAAGATTTTCATAGTAAAAATTTGAATGACATTCAAGCTCTCCTTCCCATTTTTCTCATTTCTTATTGATTCTTCAGCATTTTGGATGTAATAAAGATATACACTGAGAATCTGTACTTCAAGAAAGACATCTTGAATTGCCTTCTTAGAACACTTCCTTCTTCATCATTAGTTGAATCTTTGGAAGGACACAATCTGCTTCTTAAGTGAAATTACAGGATGTTTCCTCTGAGCCTCCTTCTAGACAGCTTTTCAACTCAGCTCTTATATCCCTCACAGGTCTGTCAAACCAAGATATTTTGCTGGCAGAGTGTTAATTTATATCTACTCTGTTTGTGAAAACAAAATGATTACATCCTCATGTGTTTGAAAGTGGGTAACAGAGCACCATGAGAAGTCAGAAACTAAGATTTATTAATCCACAAGCTGGAATCAAATGTTTTTAAAAGTTTTTCTAAGAACCCTGATCTCCACTTCCCAATAAATATTGAACAAAAGGCTATCAAAAACCATAAGATGCATGTAAATAAAAATACAAGGTGTCCCAAGTTTTAGTTAAGTTCTGAGCTTTAATAAACTCAGAAGCATGAAAGTTACAAACTTACAAAACCATCATTTGAAAAATTAATTACTTATATTGCTTTCATACTTGTTTTTAAGTTTGAAGAACAAATTTTTATTTTGTTAATCTTTATTGTTGAAAGCATTATATACATCCCCTTTTTCCCTCCTATTCACCCATTCAAGGGCACCCCCCCCCCAAGAACTACACCACCATCCTAGGTTATGCATATATGCATACAAGTTTTTTGGTTCATCTCTTCCCATCCACTCACCCACCCCCACCTTCCATCTAAGATTCTACAGTCTATTCCATGCTTCTATGTCTCTGGATCTACTTTGTTCATCAGTTTATTTTTGTGAAGAACAAATTTTTTATTTCAGGCACTCTGCAGATGAAATTTTTTTAATTGCATAAAAAGTATTAAAGATGCACAATTCTAAACAAGTACAAAAAAAATGGAAATTCGTTTTCAAAATGTATCTCTCAAATTTGTACTCCTGGAGTTATAAATACCTCACAAAAACTCTTGGGACACCAGATTATTAATTCACTTTTTTTCCCCCTTTATCAAGTCCTTTTCTCCAATATGATCATATAATTTTTGTTTTCATAGTAAGAAAATTTTTTATTTTCAGCATTAAATGTAGCACATAGCAGATAGATATTGTAGTTGCCAATTAAAATACATTGTTCAGCAACTGCCCTGCATGATAAACAATCCATCTCTTTCTATAGCACATCAAAGTGTATTTCTATTGGAATTCCTCTAACATACTCATCACCAAATTGCTACCCTGGGATTTCATTGAATTTGTTTATACTTTATATCTGTTATTATAGCTGAAGGCCAAGCTTAAAATCTAGGTAAAGAAAGAAAATGTGAGGTTTCTTCCATAAAGAATATTACAAAACAGACATGAAAGGCACAATTTTACTCCTCAATCTGTTCAATCTAACTTAGTTTACAATTAAAGAATGATTTTAATTGTCAAACTTTTAAATTTTATTAAATGTTGTGGCAATGCATCAAATGAGTTCTGGACCTATATAAATACGCAGGCAGCTGTTTGCAATTTGCATTTTTATCAGTTGTGAAAGAGTACAATGTACTTCCTGCATCTTATTTTCAGAATTTGCATTTATCATCTTTGGCTACCCAGTATACAGAAGGGAGTACTTGAATATCTCATTCTTTGAATTTTCATTTTTGATTTTAAATCAAATGATGTCTGGGACTTTTCTCTTTTTCATTTTTCTCTTCTCTCAACCTCCAGGTTTACTTGCTCCCATTTCTTCTTGGCTCTAGTAAAACACAAAAAAATATTTCAATTATTTTTTTTCAGCATTCTTTACAGATCAGATATTTTGCATGTCTTTTGCTAATTACCATAAATGTAAACACAAAATAAGCTATTGTTTTAATTCATTAATTGTCTGAGTGCCATTCAAACTAATTTCACTGCTTTCTGAAGTTTATAGCATTTTGAATTTGGATGCAGGTCTGCGAAGAAATGGAAAAAAATATATGCTAGAATCCCGGTGCATGTACCAGTGGGGTCCCTAGACCTAGCCTTTGTGATCAGGCCAAAACTGGCTCTCTGACATCCCCAAAGGGGTTCTGGATAGTGAGAGGGCAAAATTGGGGCCAGGGAGGGACACCGAAGGTTGGCCAGCCAGGGAGGGAGGACTCCAAGGCATGTCTGGTCCATCATGCTCAGTCCCAATCATCTGGACCCCAGCTGCAAATTAACCTACCAGTCAACTGTCTGCCCTCGGTGGTCAGTGCATGTCACAGCAACCAGTTGAGTGACCTTAACATATCACTAGGATATTATGCTTTGATTGTTGACAGGCTGACCACATAAATGGATACTTAGCATATTAGGCTTTTATTATAGAGGTTAAGGCTGCACCATGGAACAGCTAGAATGAGCAGAATGAATGTTCCATCCTATGGAGTCAGTTCCTCCAGCCACACCAGCTATGTCTCTTTCAGAAAGGAGATGTGGCCTCAAGGAAGGTTAACAGTGAGAAAGATATCTCTGATTGCCTTCAGCAACTTTCCTCAATTCCTAACATAGATTTTCCTCTCCTATTGCATTATCTTCATAGCAGCCAATGACATTTTCCCCAAAAGACTCTTCCTGCCCATTTATATTTCTGTGGCCTTGGCACACAGATATTTTTTAGAAGAATAGACTAGTAGCAGCTGGTGTGTTCTGCTTTCTGTTTCCAGTAGTCCACCTGCCCACTGGGAAATGCTGAAATCAATCCTCTGTGCCCTAGCAGAAGGTGCAGGGGAGGAAACACAGGTTAATCTTCCTATCTCTTATTCTGGTGATGAAGACAACTGAATGCTTAAGAGGTTAGGGGTCACAAATTCCCCAGTCAAAAGCTTGGGTAAATAAGAAAACTAACTTTATTTTTTACAACTGCTTTTGATGTTTTTGATGTACTGGTAAATCGCCATTCTGTCTGATGTAAAACCTATTGGTACTTTGCACAAAATTCCATCAAACTCAGTGATTTATTACTTGATTCACATTTATATTTCAATCTCATTCAGATTTGAAATTCTCAGAGTTTTTCTCCCTCCCGCATCTTCCTGCTGCTTATACTAATTTCTAAGTTTGGGATAGGGAAGAATGTTTTCTGCTCTGTGACAACTGGGAAGAGAAATATTATTTCAAAAATCTCATGTCCCAACAAGATTTGGACTATGGGCTGATGAATGGTGGCCCAAATCACACAGACTAAGGTTTCTCAATCCTGAGGATCTTGTTAAATGCAGATTCTGATTCAGCAGGTGTGAGATGCAGACCCCACATTTCTGACAAGTTTCTAGGTGATGCCATTGCTGGCAATGCTCAAATCATGCTTTAAGTAACAAGTGTTTGATTGGTGAATAATAGCAGAGTAATCTGTTGAGATTCCAGCTGAGCCCTCCCTTCCAATAGGACCTAATCAAAAAAAGTAACTTCCTGATGCTATCAGTCACAGTCAGAAGACTTTGGGTAGACCCATTTGTCTATTTTCCCAGAAAATCACCCTTATTGAAACTCACAGGAATAGGTGATGCTCTCCTAAGCAGACGTGGAGTTTGGAAATTTCAAGACATTATCTCCAACCCTTTCATGGCTTGCCCTGCACCCAACCCCACCACCAGATGGCACTGAAAAATTATCTTCAAAGCTTTCCCCCCTAGGTTGCATCTGGGAAATGCATACAGATCCACTTTGTGCTCAGGTTCTTATAAAGTTCAAGGGAAATTCTATAATTGGTCTTTCTACACTTGGGTCCTGGCATAGCTGAGGTGGTGGAAGAAAAGAAGGGGACAAGCAAGTAGCTTCACATTGTATCTAGTCTCCTGCTGCTTCTCCAGACCCTTTTTATCACTCTCCAGAGTTGAAAGAAAAAGTGGTTTTTGTCACATCCCATCACATTCCCTTTCCTCTGCTGTGCTTGGGTGGTGGATGTTTCATGGTCTAAAGTCATCCTCCCTCCACTCCAAAATCCTTCTGCAATTCATGTTTAACTATTTGGGGTGGGAGGGAGAAGGCTATTGGAATAAAAGAGCAGTTACTGGGAAGGTGCATGAGTGAAAAATACATCCCTTAATAATCCAAATAACTCCCACCCACAAGGAGATCCTGGGAGAAAAATGTGTGGCTTAATAATCTGTGGTTTTATCCAGGATTTCCACTGACTTCTCACTTCCTTCCCCCTGAAATTAAGTGGGGGAAATCATATGTAAAAACCGACACAAAATTAAGAGAAAATATAGTTAATTAAATTGTACTGCAACTGAATTTTCTTACAATACGATATGTTTGGGGAAGAAATGGGAAAAAGGAAAAACAACTGACTCCAGTACACAAATATACATTCAAGTCTGCATACCATGTCATAGAGAAATACTGCTTAGAAGATCCAAGCTATTTATTTTGGAAAGGGGACAGTTTCTAGTCTGGATATGTTCTAGTTCATTCTGGAAAGCCCTAGGCTACTGATTCTAAAAAGCCCTAGGCTACTGATATGGGAATTCCCTATCTAGAACTTTTTCTGAAAAGTTCAATTTTCTGAAAAGTAAACTGTAACCATTTTACCTTGTGTGTTCTTCCAAACCTACTGAGCCAGCCCAGAATAAGCCAGAAGAAGACATCAATATTTTTAGCAAAAAACCCATCTGAGGTTGGGTCTATAAGCCTCATCTCTTCCCAGAGAAAAGAACACAACAAAAGGGAGACCACAGTCATTATGAACCTCCTGACTCAGAAACTGTATCTTAGGGTCCCATAAGTATCCACCAGCCAATACTTGTCTGTGGTGAACAGAAAAGGGCTTTACTACTTTGTGTAAAAAATATGGTTTTATATATTTGCTTTGTGGTTCAACAAAGAATACATATATATATATCCCAGACAATTTGCATACTACCTCTTTATATACATATATATATGCATACTACCTCTTTATATACATATATATATGCATACTACCTCTCTCTCTTTCTCTCTCTCTCTCTCTCTCTCTCTCTCTCTCTATATATATATATATATATATATATATATATATATATATATACATATGTATATAAAGAGGTAGTATGCATATTGTCTGGGATGCCATAGCATCACAACTGCTCAGGAGGAGGCTGCACACACAGGTGGGCGGGAGGAGTCTACGTGCAGTGAGGCAAGACATGGATGGCAAGGGCCCTGAGAGAAGAGGGCCTCCCAGCTGCTGCAGCTGTGAGGAGGCCCGGAGAGAAGAGGGCCTGCCAGCTGTGGCGTGCCAGCAGTCCCACCTCTGCACATGAACTGCAGAGGAAGCACCTTTTCTGACCTTTCATTGGCCAAGCTCCCAGTACGCCACTCGCAGTGTTCTTGGTAACTTTGGTAATAAGAATTCAAAAAGGTGATCTAGGGTTTCTCCACCTCCCTCCTGGAGGAAAAAACAAAGGTCCACTGCTGGAAGGGCTAAGAAGTGTCATATTCTGCCTAGCTGGTTTGGCTCAGTGGATAGAGTCTTGGTCTATGGACCATAGGGTCCTGGTCCGATTCTGATCAAGGGCATGTACCTATGTTGCAGGCTCCTCTCTGGCTAGGGCCCAAGTCAGGACTCATTCAGGAGGCAACCAATCAAAGTGTCGCTCTCACATTGATGTTTCTCTCTGGCTTTCCCTCTCTCTTCCACGCTCTCTAAAAATCAATGAAAAAATACCCTCAGGTGAGGATTAAAAAAAAGAAAGGAAGGAAGGAAGAAGTGTCACATCCTATGAAAGAGACATCTTGAAAATGCCTAAAGAAAGTTGTCATTTTTTCCTGGTGAAGGGACTAGAGTCCGTGTTGATGAAAATCCCATGGTGGCAGCAGCAGAGGGGTGATGGGGGCAGCACCTTCTCCTGATCAGCCTGGGCACCACCCACAGAGGGAGGCCAGACTGAAGCTAAGGCCCACTTCCCACTTAGAACAGGCCTTAGTCATCAATAGGACATCTTCTGAGGACTCCTGAACTATAAGAAAGGGCAGACTGGGCTGAGGAACCCCACCCTCTGCCAGTGCATGAACTTTTGTGCACCGGGCCTCTAGTATTCTATAATCCTGCAGCTGCTAGCTTGTAGCTAAGGAGAGAAATATATCAAATATTTTTGATAACACATAAAAGTAGGCAAAGTAGAACACAGTAAAACAAAGCAAAATTGCCAGTAGAAAAATATCTATGAAACTCCAAGTAATTATGTTCACATACATCATGAAATTGATTTAAATTTTCCAAAATATGTTCCTTGAACTTAAAATCTTGTCATTCATTTTTATAATTGTATAATGCAATTAATATTAGTAAAAATTTACCTGTATATATCTTTTGAGTTTTTGAGTATGATTTTGAAAAAGGAATTCTTTTTCTCCAGGCTGAACCATTATATGGTGTTGACATATATTTCTCTGACAGAAAAAAAAGAAGACTGAACTTAAATATTGTATAACTTTAAAATCATATTCTAGGAGTGTTTCAAACATCTCAGGAAAGTAATCATTCTCTAAGTAATGTTACCAATTCAAAGCTAAGAGATCAGGGACAAAAATGAGCTTATTAAGACTATTTATGTTATCAATGAACATGAGTACACATTCTCTTAATTGGCTGTCCAGGTCCTCAAATAAGACTGTGTCCCTTGAGACTAAGCTAGAGGAGAAAATAGTATCTAAATGTAATAAGAATATTTCTTTGCCTTGTTTAACTATGACTTTACATGTAATTCTGCTAATATTTACAGAAAAGGAAGGAAGGAAAGAAGGGAAAGAAGGAATGAAAGCCAGAAAGAAAGAAAGAAAGAAAGAAAGAAAGAAAGAAAGAAAGAAAGAAAGAAAGAAAGAAAGAAAGGAGATATAGCTCTACTCCCTTTTTCCTCCATGAAATGACTCCCATAATAGCAGATTGCTCTACCATAGTGAACTTATTGTTCCAGGAAACCAAAGCATGTATATACTAACTTGGTGTTTAAATATCTATTCAGAGCTCTATATTTAACTCTCATCTAGCAAAGTTGCATTTGCATTTTCAAGTATGATTATACAACTATGATACTCAACGCCTGGTTCAAAATAGTAACTAAAAATGTGTTTGCTCTTTGTCTTGTTGACATTTGCACTAATGATGCAAAGGGAATAGTGAGTATAACAGTGGCCACTTTAACACAATGGTACAAAACTATTCTGGATGCCACTCTATTCTTCACAGCCAATTACGAATAGGGAAATATAATAAAATTACTAATAATGTCATGATAGTAAAAAATAAAATTAAAAGCCTTTTTACTTTACTTAAGAATATACTTATTTTTACATTGTTCTGTTTTAAAACAGAGTAAAAATAATTTAAATAAAGCTAACTTCAGTTTAAATTGTAAAACAAAGGTCCTATGAGAGACATAGAGTTTTCACTCATGTTTCACAAAGTACACAGCATTCAGAACTCCACTGATCAAGCTGTGAACATAGGAAAATATAAACATGCAGTTATAGGGAATTGAGTGGCCTTTTTTTAGTTTGAGAAAAGCTAAACCCAACTTTGAAAAAGGAAAATTCATCTGAGACAGGAAGAAAAAGAAATTTCTTCCCTCCTCCCTTGTGACCTTGTACTTCCTGACAAATAGTATGATTTTGCCTATGGTGTGATGAAATGATTTAGAAGCAATCTGTGCATGGTGGGAGAGACAAGAGCTTGTCAAAAATATTGCAGTGAACCCTCAAACTAACCCTTTCAGAAAGTAATCATGAAGGTCTAAAGAAAAGCCAAGGCGTGGGCATGAAATGATCCTTGAACAATGCAGTTAGTGCAACAAGGATGTGTCAAGCATCTGAAAACAGTCCTCAAGAGTGACATAAAGCTATCCGGGGAACAGTGCAGTGCTCTGAGACAAATTGCTAGCAAGCTTCATTGCCAAGTCATCTGCACCAACATTTCTTTTTTCCATAGCCTTTAAATCACATGCACTCCTGCACATGGAAGAAACCCTTTCACTGGTTTTCTCAGATGGTGGCGATGGCCTGAAAAAGGAAAAGGGGGGTAGATAGCAGCAAAGATTCATCGGACCATCAGGAAATTCCATGGGAAAGCAAACCACAAACCAGTAAATAAAGAGCCTACCTGGACAGAGATTGAGTTTGGGTTCCTTGTTAACGTTGACTTTATTGTAGAAGCCAGGTGTGGGCCTGCTGCAGGGAGGTGCATTTAATGAGACAGTCCTGACAGGATCCCTCTGAACGTGGATGTAGGATGCATTCTCAGCATTTCTGTCTTTATTACTGCGATGGTAACTAGTTTTATTTTTTGGATTTGGGGTCTGTAGTGCTGTAAAAGAAAGCGGGGAAAGAGTGAGGGGAAAAACCAGCTGGTTTCATACCCATTAATAACAATGGAAGACATTGGAAGCTAAAAGAACTAAGTTTATTGGAGTTGGGTTGACACCTAAAATAACATATTTCACAACAGTAATTTGATTTTCAGGTATAAAATATTATTTTATATTTAATATATTTTCAGATTACAATTTAGAAATATCAAATATAGAGACACTCTACCTCTCCGCACTCCTTGGCCAGGAAAGTTCTTTGGTTCATCATAAACCCATTTTCTCTTTTTCACACCTTTAAAATGAGGCTTCCTCACCGGCTGAACATCATTCACTTAGAGGAAATACAAATTTTTACAGTTTTTTAAAAGATGCTTTCATCTGAAAATTACTGTAGGTGATAATTATATATCTGTGCATTCACATGTCAAGCAAGAGAAAAAAATGAATTCACCATCCTAATACTTTACTTTCCAGAATAAAGGGTGATTTGTTTTTAAGTAACCAAAAAAAAATCTATCTTGAAAATATATGAGAAAACATTCAATAACTAGCATTTCTCAGAGAAAAATACTTGTCTTCAAAGGAATGTGTGGATTCTTTTTAAAGAACATAAAATTGCATTCCAAACATAATTATGTGTCTATCTCATTACAATGTTATTACAAGAAGTTTTAGAATTGTTATTTTGAACATAAAACTTTTAATACATTTTTTGGTCAAAACTATGACTTCTGAGGAAGTTAGATTAATGTAAAATATTTTTGGAGAATTTTACCTTATCCTTTTAAGATCTTAGGAAGTTTTGTGTATAGATAGTTTGGTAAAAACAAGACCAAGTAATCAGAATTTATAAGTGTTAATAGTACTAGATTATTCACTTCTTACTTGCATAATTTTTCATCAAACATTTTATATGCATCCTAAATTTTCTGGGAATTTTTAAGGTATATTTCTCCAGACACTCTTAAAATAATGTAGTAGAGAGGAGCATTCTTTGTTACTTCTCTGTAGAGGGATCCTGAATAGTCACAAGTAAGCAATGCACAGATCAAATGCACTGTGTAGATTGCGTTAGCTCTCTATGGTGGACCGAAAAATGACTTTGCTTTTGCTTTTAAGCTCATCTTAAGTATTAGGCATTCAATGAAGCTGATTCTCCATCTCTTGTGCAAATATCATGCTCCACCCTTATTCTCAATCTCCTGTTCTTAGGTTTTGGAAACCATATTTTTAACAAATGCCATTAAACTGAGCTTCTTGAGAGTAAAGCATCATAGTTCCCTGAGTGCCTATCTGGGGTCCAAGAATAATATGTGATTTCAATAAATGAAATAAGGGAAAGGAGAAAGGATGGAAGAAAACAGAGAGGAAGAGTCATGAGTCTTAATTGTATCACAAAAAATAGCTTAGAGTACTGAATGGCAAGGGAAGCCAAATCAAGAAAAATAACCCGAAACAATAAAAACCGACCATTGTATTCCACTATGGATTACATTAAAAGTGCAACACTGATGAATCTTCTGAGAAGATAGTATACTATTAATTTTAATACTTAAAATAGTGGGAAAGTATATTATTTACTAGGATCTATATCACAATTCATTGCCAAAGCTAGTAAAAAAAAATGTTGTCTTTAATTCTTAATCCTGAATAATTTTCAAAGCCTCCTTTTTAAATTTCTTTTTAGGATCCTATTTCAAGTAAACAAAACAAATCCATGGTAAGATAAATACATCTAAAGCCAAAAAAAGAGCTCTCACTTGAGCACTGCACTTCAAACTGATATTCTCAGTAGCATTTAATACATGCCTTGCAGGTGCTAGTCGGGTAGTTAGGGAACGCTTTGGATGAGGACTGTCCTTGTTATCTTTTAAAGCAAATTAAAAAATGAAATGTCAGTATTAGTAAAGAAGTGTCTCCGTTGGTATTTCAGTTTTCAAACATTATATAATGGGCATACTACTTTTTAAAAATATACGTATGTATGCTAATTTTTAGAATGCATTATTTAAATTCATAATCACTGCCTAGAGTGCCCCAAATTTGTCACTAACAAAACATTAAAAATCCAGTAATATAGCCATTATTTTCAGTATATAAATTACATATTTGCGGCAGTATTTATAATAACTCCATGAAAAAGAATCAAAAGGTTATCAATTTTGACATAAAATGTGCCAATTTAAATTGAGATTCCAAAAATATTTTTAATGTGACAACTTTCACTTGTTCTATGCTTTGGAGCAGGACTACCCAACAGAGTTCTCCTCAGTGATGAAAATAGTTTAAACCACTAGTCTCCTGTGGCTATTGAACACTTGGATTATGGCTAGTGCAACTGAAGACCTGGGGGGGGGGGGGGGTTGTTTTGTTTAATTTTTATTGTTGTTGTTAATCCTCACCAAAAGATATTTTCCATTTATTTTTAGAGAGAGTGGAAGGAAGGGAGGGAGTGGGGAGAGAGAGTGAAAAAATATATATATCAGACACATTGATTGGTTGCCGCCTGCACGCGCCTTGGCCAGGGATTGAACCTACAGCACAGTAGGACCAGATATCAAACCCATGACCCTTCAGTGCTCAGGGCCCACTCTAACTACTGAGTGCCACTGGCCAGGGCTCGTTTTAATTAACTTATTAACTGCCACATATGGGTAATAGCTACTGTAATTAGTGTATTTTTTTGAGAAGGGTGTTTTGTTTTGTTTTTGTGTGGATTAGGCAATTTTTTTTTTTCATCTCTGGGAAAGGAAGAGAGATTTATATATATTTTCCTTTAACAATCCTTGAATTTGATTACAAGTACCTTTTCCTATTCGTGAGAACATTTATTAGTGGAGGGAAAAACAGTAGATGAGGTTGTTTAATATTTAGATGGAGAACATGTAATGTGACTGGGAGAGCTGCCCCACAGAGAGGTACCAGTTGGGAGATTCTAAGCATGGTAAGGGCATCATAAAACATTGAGGGTGTGTTTTATTATCTTAGATCTTGATTATCTACAGATTATAGTTAGTAATTATTATTAAATGGGGAAGTCAAGGAAGTCATCATGAGATTAAAATTCTTCACAGTGATCAGAAACAAAGATTTCTAGAAAATTCAGTCGTACTGAGTGTTTGAAGTTGGAAAAAAGAAACTAAAAATGACTTAGTACTACCATTTAAGAGAACCAATTAGAGCTAGCAAGACTCCTAGAAATTATGTTCTCAGTAGTATTTAATACACGCGTTAATTTTTCAGGTTAATCAGATAAAGTGCCAAGTTCAAACAATTAGCGACAGAGCCAGGATGGAACCTCAGGGCTCTTGACCCCATTTAGTGTATTTAGTGAAAAGGTTTATTTATTACTTTGCCTGTTTTTTATTGGTTTCCACAAAAATTAATCTTTATGTTCAACACATCTATTCAAATTAAAATTGATTAAAATAATAAACGTTTTATTACCTTTAGTATTTGAGCATTTCGACATGGTGATTTCTTTCTCTTTCTTTTCATCTACTCCGAGAAATATGATCCTCTGTGGAACGTAGCAATCACCTCCTATGATAGTACCTTACTGTTAGTGGCAATGATGGCAGAAAACTTTACAAAACTGCCTTTCAATATAGGATTATCACTTCTATAATATCTCTTTTGTCCACTTCTTTTACACAGTTCTCAATGATACCATCCCCATTTCACTATATATCATTTGTTTAGATTAATACATATAAATATATGTGTATATGAATACATAGAATGAACACATATTAATAATTGCAAGAAAATTTACATAGTCAACACAATTAATTTGCCTTTAACATAAAACAACTTTACTTCCTCTTTTTTTTTTACCCTTTAGAGATAGAGTAAATATAATTTATTTTCCAAATATCATCAGATATATGAATGCAAGGGTTTTTTTTCCTTAAAAATCTTCTATTTTTCAGGATAAATATCCATAGTTGAATTAAATATTATTTAATTTTCAGGTGCTTCACCACACAAGTCACCTTTTCTCATCATACAATAAGTGTTTCAAGTGACCTTTTTTAAAGGTAATACCCAAATGTGAGCTGCCCTGTACAGAAATCAATGAAACTAGTATAATAATATTCGACATTTATGGAGCCTTCTTTCATATGTCAGACACTTGTCTGAATACTTTAAATGACTTATCACATATACTTATCTTCCTATACTACTCCTAATAGTTCAATGTGAGTTTTACCTTAGCTATTTGCTAGATGACACATGTTACTGAATCATTTTGAAATCTTGTTGGCAACAAACATTTATTATTCTTTTACAAATCTGTATCATATCAGGTATTTTCCTAATTGAAGAAAATCTTCCATTAATGTCTTGATCTTTTTTTTCCCTTTAACTAGAGGCCTGGTGCATGAAATTCGTGCATGGAGGGGGAAGGGTCCCTCAGCCTGGCCTGCACCTTCTGGCAATCTGGGGCTGCTCAGGGGAGTTGGACATAACTCTCAAAATCCGGGACCACTGGCTCCTAATCACTCACCTGCCTGCCTGATCACCCCTAACCACTCTGCCTGCCTGCCTCATTGTCCCTAACCATTCTGCCTGCCTGCCTGATCACCCCTAACTACTCACCTTCCTGACTCATCATTTCTAATCCACTCTGCCTTGGCCCCTGCCGTGGTGGCTTCATCTGGAATAACGTCCAGAAGGTCATTCAACTGTCTGGTCTAATTAGCATATTATACTTTTATTATTATAGATAAGGAATTTTTAGAATTAAATTCTTTGGTGTGACATTGATTAATAAGATTATGCAGATGTCAAGTGTACAATTCTATGATTCATCATCTGTATATTACATTGTGTGCCCACCTCTCAAAGTCAAATCTTCTCTCACCATTTCTTTGACCCCTTTTACCTATTACACACACCCCCTCCTTTTTCCCTCTGGTAACCACCCTACCATTCTCTGTGTCTATGAGTTTTTGTTTGTTTTTCTTGTTTGTTCATTTGTTGCTTTCAATTTTACATCACAGATATAAATGGAATCACATGGTTCTCCTTAATTTTGTCTGTCTGGCTTATTTTGCTTAGCATGATATTCTCAATATCCATCCATGTTGTTGCAAATGGCAGTACTTAATCTTTTATTATGGTTAAGTAGTATTCCATTGTATATATGTATCACAACATGGATGTTTCCATGTCTTGGCCACTGTGAATTACACTGCAATGAACATAAGGATGCATATATCTCTGCAAATAAATGTTTTGATATTTTTCAGGCAGACAATCAGAAGATGGGTTGCTGGGTCATATGGTAACTCTATTCTTAATATTTTGAGGAATCACCATACTATTTTCCATAGTGGCTATACCAGTATACATTACTGGCAGCAGTGAATATGGGAATGAGGTTTCCTTTTCTTCCACAACCTAACACTTGCTATGACTTGTCTTATTGGTAATAGCCATTTTAAGAGGTGTGAGGTGATATCTCATTGTAGTTTGATTTGCATTTGTCTAATAGTTAGTGAAGTTGAGCATCTTTTCCTATCTCTCTTGGACATGAGTATGCATCTCTTCTTGGGAGAAGTGTCTGTTCAGGTTTTCTGATCATTTTTTAATTGGATTGAATGTTTGTTTGGTGTTAAGTAGTATAAGTTCTTTATATATTCTGGATATTAACTCCTTGTTGGAGCTGTTGTTTGCAAATGTCTTCTTCCATTTGGTTGGTTGTCTTTTTGTTTTGTTGGCTGCTTCTTTTGCTGTGCAGAAGCTTTTTAATTTGATATAATCCTATTCACTTATTTTTTGCCTTTACTTCCCTTGCGTTTGTGGTCAAATTCATAAAATTTCCAAGGCTAAGGTCCATAAGCTAACTATGTTTTCTTTTATGTAATGTATGTTTTTTAGGTCTTTAATAAATTTTGAGTTAAAACGCAAAACCTTGTTGCTCCCAATTTGAGTTTACCTTTGTAAACTTGGCTCATTGTTCCAGCATATTAACTTCCAGTCACATGTAAATTTTGTAAACATGTCTCCATTCACCCACTCATTTAATTGTCTAAACATAATAAAGGCAATTATTTTATAGATATTTACAGAGAGCACATCAATTGCCAGATATTCTACTACAGGGATTCATTTGGGGCAACTGATTATGTGCAATTCCTGGCCTTAAAGAGCTTACCGAATGCCAACAATAAACATGGCAAATGATTTTAATGAAACAAAATTAATTATAAGAGAAAATTCAGACTCATTTATTATATAAAGATATATTGAGGATCAACCAGTAATAACATAACTCACCTCCATTTTCAAAAGCAACAATGTCAGTCCTTGGTTTCCTATCCAATGATACTTTAGCCTCACCATGCCTTTCAATTAGGCTAAATTTTGTTGGAACTGTAAGACCATCCCCTTGAAATTAAAAAAATAAAAATTATTTCTCCAGGAACCATTGGGTGCTTATATAAGTTTATGATAGAATTCATAATGATAGTAAAAAACCTAAAAATTAATGCAAGTATTGTTTATATAATGACACTTTGAACAATAAATTACATGAATTTTAAGCATGTTTTATAATTGTCAAGCAAATTTATTTTCCTATGTGGATAATTAATAATGATAATTTAAAAAACTTAAGCAATCTAACATTATCATTTGTGTATAATACATTTAGATTATTTAATGTATCTTATATAATGAATTTTGTTATATTTGTTTATATCTATTCATTATGAACAAATTGAGTAAAAAGTATTACTCTACGGTTGACAAAAATGCTAATTATACTGTGATAAACAATTCTCACCATTTCCCTTATACATGTCCAATTTTCTTCTAAAATAAACTATTAAAAGCAGAATAAAAGAAATACAACACTCTAATGAAACATGTGATTGAATTCTAAACCAAGGGAAAAAAATCTTCATTTTGCTATAAAAGATATCAATGGAACAATTCAGGGAATTTTTCCTGAATTTGATATTCATACTCCAGTTATGTAAGATATATGTACGAGCATCACGTATGAAACTTACTAACAGTGGAAAAACAATAATAGCAATGTGTATATTTACAGAGAGAAAGAGAAAATCACATGTGAAAAAGGTTAACATTTGGGGAAATCTGGGTAAAGAGTGTTCATGAATTAACTGAAATTATTTTAAGATAAAAAGATTTTTGTTTCTTTTTTTATTGATTGATTTAAGAGAGAGAGAGAGGGAGGGAGAGAGAGAAACATTGCTTTGCTGTTCCACTTATTTTGTGCATCACTGCTTGCTTCTTGAATGTGTCTGGACATGAGATGGAACCTGCAATCTTGGCTTGTCTGGAACCTGCACACTGAGCAACCGCGAAGGGCATAAAACGCTTCTTATAATATAAATCCAAAGTACATATACTTGTCTTTATTATCTACCGTTTTTAATATGCATTGCTAACTTGGTTTCTTTAGTTTTGTTTTGTTATTGTTTGGGGGGGTTTTAGGAATTCTTTTTTGTCTGGGTAATCTGTAATGTGAGCAATCCTGTATTTTCCTAGATGACTTCTACCTCAGCTAGTTCCTGCTGATTGTTCTACCATCTGATGGTGTGTTGCTGCCACCTAGCGTCATGTGTTTAAATGGTTTGCAAGACACTTTATTTTCATTTATTTAATCATTCATTCATTCATTCATTCATTCATTCTTAATCTTCACCTGAGGATATTTTTCCATTGATTTTTAGAGAGAGTGGAAGAGATAGGGAAATACGGAGAGAAATATCGATGTGACAGAAACACATCGATTGGTTGCGTTCTGATCAAGGGCCCTGGCCAGGGAGGAACCGGCAGCCAAGATAGAGCCCTTGACCAGAAAGGAACTTGGAATAGTTTGGTCCACAGGACCAGGCTCTATCCACTGAGTCAAATGGCTAGGACCAAGACAGGCACTTTAATCTTTATTCTATACTGATCTTTATCCTGGGAGACTTTCCCAACTTTTTAAAAACTTCATTTTATTTTTTAGGATAGGAAGGGATTCAGATCTCTCCTACTGCTGCAAACTTGTATTTTAGCTCATCTTAGTGGCAAGAAAATTATATAAACGTGTGGCATATATGGATTTTCTCTGAGTTCTTGGTTTTATACCCAGAAAACAATGTTCTTATCTTGCCAAAGGAAACATGTTCATCAATAGTAAAATCAGATTCACCAAAGTGTAAGATCCATGAAAGTCACAGCCTTGGAATGACCCATCTAAACCAACCCTGTAATTGTCTGGTACACAGAAGGCACTCATTCAATGAACAAATGTATCCTTGTTCCATCACTAATGCCATTGTATGGATCCCCTTTAGGGCTAGGCTGCCCTTTCTATTCACAAATTTCCTTTTTCACATGGAGATTTATGTTTATAGAGAAATGAAGTGATAAAAGCAAACTACTTACAGAAATACTATAAAGTGTTTACAAGTATATAGTGTCACCATGCATTCATGACTTCATTTTGTGCTCTTCCGGGAAAGCTTAATTATATCAATAGCAGCTTTTTACATTAAATTTAGGTCCCACAATAAAATAACTTCCTTATCACGCTCAATTTTGATCTACTATTTATCACTTAACTCTTTAGTATTTCTTATTAAATAATTCATAGCCTATCATACCAAGTATCTTTAAAGCATTACCTTGAAATGCTGCCATTTAATTTCTTACCTTCTTGTAATTCACTGCCGTTTTCCAAAGGCTTTTCTAACTCTTTTTCTGGTGTAGAGGCTGTGCTTTTTGATGATGAAACATCTGGAGGCGTATGAACCCTGTAGTATTCACCTAATCTCCCATAAGAAAAGTAATGGTTAGTATATTTGTCACATCAAGTACTAGAAAATCCACAAATGTTTGATTGCTTACCAGATTTATAACACATCTCCTTTATTGCTCTTTTTTCTTCAATTTCTTCAGGAGTCTTTGTCCATAAACTTGAAGCATCTATAAGATATATATTTTTTTAAGTTAAATTGTTCCAAAGCCAAATAATCTGAAAATTTATTAACCAAAATGAAAAAATGCCAAACATTGTTCTCATGGATAGGTTACTATTTTGCTATTTTGGTTACTAATTTGGTAAACCAATGATTTGTATACCGTCAAATATTCCTAATTTCTATGTTTCATATATTAGAATCAGCCAAGAAAAAAGAAATGACTACTTATACATTATGTGTCTTAAGCTAGAGCTACAGATTCACATGCTGACTTCATATTTGTTTGTTTAGAGGGAGACGTGCGTGAGGGAGATATGGAGCCCCGACAAAAACAGAATATACCCTGGGGCGGCCTGTAGCTCAAAGAAAGACACATTCAAAGCAAAGACAGTAGGATACTGTCCTATTTTTCAGCATGTTCATCTTGTTTGTACCTATATATTGGCAGCCCAGTGCTGTGATAATATGGGAGGAGTAGGATAGACTAGAATGAAAAGGAAACTGAGTTATAACCTTGTTTACCTTTGTGAGGATGACTTGGGATAATGCAAAAGATAGGGCTTTATAAATTACTAAAAGTGGGGGGCGGCCCCAGGCAAGACACTTTGAGCATTCTCTAAATCTTTGTGCCAGCTGAATTCAAGGGGCCTGGAAAAACCAGGTCTGGGAAAAACACATTCACCAATGTTATCAGCTTGGCTTACTTTGCCTCAGTTGTCCTGAGAGGGCCTTGATATGTAAATGCAGGCTTCCCCGGGGGAATGGGTGAATGAATAGGGCCTGGGTTCACAGAAACTCCTTTGATCCTAATGTTGGAGAAACCCCTTTGTATTGTGGAATATAAATAAAGGCAGCTTCATGGGCTCAGAGCACGTGGCTATTTCTCCATGAAAGGAAGAACAGAAGGCCACCTAGCCCCAGCTTTTTATTCCTACTTCTGTGTCTTCTCTTCTGTATTTCATTTTTCTTCATCCTCAGCTCCTCCACTCAGAAACTGAACCCAGTCTCTCTCCACACTGGATGTGGGAGAGAGACAGAGGAAAAAACACCCTCCATAACTAAAGGCCTGGGACACGAAATACATGAATCGGGGACAGGGGATGTCCCTCATCCCAGCCTGCACCCTCTCCAATCTGGGACCCCTCGAGGGATGTCCAAACTGCCCGTTTAGGCCCGATCCCAGTAGGCGTATGAACCCTGTAGTATTCACAAATTGAAAAAATTCATTCTAGTCTATCCTACTCCTCCCATATTATCACAGCACTGGGCTGCCAATATATAGGTACAAACTGGCCTAAACGGGCAGTTTGGATATCCCTCTCACAATACAGGACTGCTGGCTCCCAACTGCTTGCTTGCCTGCCTTCCTGATTGCCCCTGACTGCTTCTTCCTGCCAGCTTAATCACCCCCTAACAACTCTCCAGCCAGCCTGATTGATGCCTAACTGCTCCCCTGCCAGCCTGTTTGCCCCTAACTGCAGGCCTGGGTCTTCCCCAACTGCCCTTCCCTGCAGGCCCAGTTGCCCCCAACTCTCTTCTCTGCTGCCCTAGTCACCTCTCCCCTTCAGGCTTGATTGTCCCCAATTGCCCTCCCATGCAGGCCTGGAACTTCCCAACTGCCCTCCCCTGCTGGCCATCTTGTGTCCACATGGGGGCAGCCATCTTGTGTGTTAGAGTGATGGTCAATCTGCATATTACTCTTTTATTAGATAGGATAGAGACATGGTGCATGGGTGGGAGCCTGCTGGTTTGCCCTCAAGAGTGTCCCAGATCAGAGTGGGGGTTCCCTTGGGGCAAGGGGCGGCCTAGGTGAGGAGCCTGTGGTAGTTTGCAGGCTGGCCACATCCCTCGGCAATCCAAGCAGAGGCCCTAGTATTTGAGATTTATTGATTTCTACAATTGAAACTTTGTAGCCTGGAGCAGAGCCAAGCCTCCTGCTTGCTCCATGGCTACAGCCATTTCTGTTGGAATTTATTTATCTTCTATAATTGAAACTTTGTAGCCTTAAGCGAAGGTCAAGCCAGGCCAGGGCTGCAGAAGTTTGGCTTCCTCCATCACTGGGGGCAACTTTAGCTTCTGCTCTCTCCAGCTCCATGGCTGCCACCATTTTTGTTGGAATTTATTTACTTCTGTAATTGAATCTTTGTAGCATTCAGTGGAGGCCTGGGCTGGCCAAGGTGTGTGGAAAGCTTGGCTCCCTCCATCTCCAGGGAAAACCAAGCCTCCCTCCTGCTCTCTCTATGGCAGCAGCCATCTTTGTTGGGGTTAATTTGCATACTTGCTCCTGATTGGCTAGTGGGCATGGGTTGTGGGCATGGCTTGTGGGTGTAGTGGAGGTATGGTCAATTTGCATGTTGCTCTTTTATTAGATAGGATAAACTGTTCTATGGATCTCTATAATGTTAAAGATTAAATGTGAGACAGATGTAATGCAATAGATAAACACAGGCATATCAATGCTAAGTTACATATAAGTAAAATGAGTGAACCTGGGCTGGGTGGCTCAGTGGTTGAGCATTGACCCAAGAACCAGGAAGTCACAGTTCAATTTCCAGTCAGGACACATGCCCAGGTTGTGGGCTTGATCCTCAGTGCAGGGGTACAGGAGGCAGCCAATCAATGATTGTCTCTCATCACTGATGTTTCTATCTCTCCCTTCCTCTCTGAAATCAATAAAAATATATTAAAAAAATAAAAAGTGTTTATTAAGCAAATGAGAAGTGAAACTCTGGGAGGAAAAAAGTGATTAATATCCCTACAAGCAGCTGTACATATTTAAACAGGAAAACTATCTCCCACCTCTCATATAACAAAAACCTTCCAATCAAAATAATAAGCATGTATAGACATAGAATTAGGATGTAATGAATTTAATATACTTATTAAATTTAAAGCTATTTTCTAATCAAAATATGCCTTATATATTACACTATAAAACTCTAAAAGTAAAAAAAAAATAGAAAATATTATGAGGTTTTTTGAATGTGCATCATAAATCTGAGAAAAGGTTTACTAACCATTCTGCTCATTTCCTTCCTCCTCTTCTTCCTCAAAGTTGGTTTTTAAAACTAAAGGATGGTGAATGGGTCGTGATATATTCTCCTGAGGTTTCAGGGGCTCTTGACTCTGGGTCAGGGGTGGAGTTCCTTCCTGAGTATCTTTTTGTAGTGTAATATCTACAGAGAAAATGCAACATTTCCATCTTATCAAAATATATAATGATCAACTATTATTCTCCTGATTAACTGTATATTTATGAAAAGGTTATTAAACTAACTTATAAAATATCAATAGCCTAGATAGTGTGGAAAATATATTAATTCATATATATTAAATAGTAATTTAATGATAACTTAGTATATCACACACTATTGGTATAAGTTAAAAGTGATCACAACCATTACTGTATTCTTACATTAGATCTGCAGGATAAGACTATAACTAAACTAATCACGTTATGACAAATTAACAAAGTCAAGCTCATGTAAGGCATAGCTTATTGCTAGCAGTTTATGTGTCCTACTTGCAAGTGAGGGAAAATGATACCTTCAGATTTCTCTATTGGCTACACAGGAGTTGGACTGGCCAAAGCTCTAGGTCATATTTAAATGTTCTGTGACCTTCAAAACTAACCATCAATTAACAGAAGTGGCTAGTGAATACATGTACTTTTATCATTACTAAATCAACTTCCTTTGTTTTCCACACCAATATTCACCTAATCTGGCTAATTATCAGAGTCTTACTACAGAAAATTTTCAAAGCATCTTTTGGGTCTCTACTTTCTAAACTTCTGGTTCAGCAGGTATGAATTAAGCTAGGAAATCTGATACCATTGTATCAATATCTCAGGTAAATTATAAAGGCAGCCAAGTTTGGAAATCACTGCCCCAAATCAATGATCATCTAACTGGGGTCCTGGGTCATGAGAAGGTTGTCAGTGGATATGCCATCCCAATAATTTGAAAACAACCAATCCTATTTCAGAGCCTCAATATCCACATTTATTTTCCCCTTACGTTTGGGGAAAATAAATTTGAGAACGAGCCTGAGTTCACAAAAGCCTTTCTCCACTTTACAGCATGAAGGCATACCCTTCATTGATGCCAAAGTTTACATTGCCCAAAAGAGAAATCCTCCTTTAGTGATTAATCAAACTACCACAAAAGCATAGGGGTTTCTCTAATACCGTGACTTACACGCACTTCTACCAGGAAAAAATTATAGTGTGGTCAGCAGAATAACTCCTCCCCCCACCTCCCCAGAAAGATGTCTATAACTGTGGCTGCAGACGGAATTAAGATGGCCAATCGGCCTACTTTAAAATTGGCAGATTATCCTGTGTTATTTAGATGGGTCCAAGGTGATCAAAAGATCTTTAAAGTGGAAGAGAGATGCAGAGGAAGAGAGCCAGGAAGGGAGATGTGACAGTGGAAGTTAGGTCAGAGTGGTGCAATGCCACAAGGACTTGGCTATCCACTGCTGACTTTGAAGATGGAAGAAGCGGGCCATGAACCAAGATGATAGAGAACTCCTTTACAAATGGGAAAAGGCAAAGAAACAGATTCTCTGTCAGGGTTCCTTGGAGAAATGCAGCACTGCAGACACCTTAATTTTAACCCAGAGAGATCTGCATCAAATTTCTAAACTATAGAATCTAAGGTATAGACCCACAAAACAATAAACTTGAGTTATTGAAGCCATTTGGTGGGAGTCCATTTTATCAGATACCCAAGGCAAGTGCTATTGAGGTCAATGTTGGAATCTTGTGATTTCAAATGTGTGGTAATAGTTAAATTTTTTCCTTGAAAAAAAATTTGCTTCTTTCATTTCTGGACTATTGTTAAAGAACATATCAGTCTTTTATTTTTTTATTTTTTAATATATTTTTATTGATTTCAGAGAGGAAGGGAGAGGGATAGAGAGATAGAAACATCAATGATGAGTGAGAATCACTGATTGGCTGCCACCTGCACACTTCCTATTAGGGATCAAGACCACACCACAGGTGTAGGAAATTGATCAGAATCAAACCCAGGACCCTTCAGTCCACAGGCTGATGCTCTATCCACTGACCCAAACTGTCTAGAGCAGAACATATCACTCTTTCAAAAAATATATTTACTGTTGAAAGCATTACATATATCCCTTTTTTTAACTCCCACTGACCTCTTCTAACCTGCCTCCCCCAAACCCCATGCTTTCATCACCCTATTGTCAAGAACATGTCACTCTTAGAGAAAGTCTCATGACATTAATGGAAAGAACACTGGTAAGCTTTAAAGGAAAAAAATGGCTTTAAAACTATATATATATCCTAATATGCAAATAGCCTAAACTGTGGAACAATCAATCAAACAACCAACCAAACTGTCACTATGAATTGCACTGACCACCAGGGGTTTCACATGGAACATAGCAGGTGTCGGCTGCAGTGGTATGGCTGAGCAGGTGAGTGGGGGTGCCAAAACAAGATGGGGCACGGGTTGCTGTCATCAGGGCGAGCTTCTGGTGATTATTGAAAATAATTATATGTCACAGTCCTGCCTGGTGCTTGCACCTCCTGCCAGCGCTGGAGCAGCTGCTCGCACCTGCTGCTAGTGCCTGGTGCGGGCCCCAATCGCTTAGCACCATTAGCAGGTCCAAGTGGTGGCTGCCAGCACCAATCGCCCTTCAGGGCTTCTCCACCTCCCCCTGTTCCTGAGGGGCAATCAGGGCTGGCAGCTGCCTTTCACACCAGCTGGTAGCAACAGCCGCACTCAAACCAGCAGCCAGCACCAGAGCCGCTGCTCACACGCACTGTGGGCACCCAGTGCTGGTCTTGATTGCTTGGCTCCATAAACATATGTGAGAAGCAACTGGGTAACCACAATCAGCTCTGAGCTTTCTCCACCTCCCCCTTCTCCTGAGAGGCAATCAGGGCAGTGTCTTCCACTTGCATCTGCTGCTGGTGCTAGCCCCAATAGCTCTGTCAGCAGGTGTTGAGTGGGGCCAGTGACATCAGCACATGAAAGCAATTGCTGCCAGATGACAGGGGACAGGAGCCACAGTTGGAGGGACCAGGCAGGGGCCCAGAATATAGGCCAAGACGTGCTCCTGTGCCCGCTGCAATCTCTCGACCCACAGTTCCTTTCAAGGTGCACAAATTCATGCAGTAGGCCCCCACTTATCCTATCTAATAAAAGAGTAATATGCAAATTGACCATACCTCCAATCAAGCTATGCCCACTAGCCAATCAGAAGCAAATAAACCCAATAAACCCCAACCTAGATGGCTGTGGCCACTGAGAGCAGGAGGGAGGCTTGGGTTTCCCCGTCAAAGAAGGAAGCCAAGCTTTCTGCCTGCCATTGCCAGCCTAGGCCTCCACTTGATGCTACAAAGTTTCAATTATAGAAGATACATAATCCCAACAGAAATTGCAGCAGCCAAGGAGCTGGAGAGAGCAAAGGCTAGGGTTGCCCGGGCGATGGAGCAAGCCAAGCTTCTGCAGCTCTGGCAGGCCTAGGCCTCCACTCCAAGCTACAATGTTTCAATTATAGGAGGTAAATGTCCCAACAAAAAATGGCTGCCACCACAGAGTGAGCAGGAGGTTGGCTCCGCTCCAGACTACAAAGTTTCAATTGTAGAACATAAAATAAAACCCAGATACCAGAGCCTCTGCTTGGGTCACTAGGGGCTGTGGCCCACCTGCAAACCACCACAGGCCTCTCACACAGGTTGTCCCATGCCCCAAGGAAACCTCCACTCTGATCTGGGACACCCTTCAGGGCAAACCAGCTGAACCCCACCCATGCACCAGGCTTCTAGCCTATCTAATAAAAGAGTAATATGGAGATTGACCGTCACTTCAACACACAAGAGTGCTGCCCCCATGTGGACACAAGCTGGCCACCACAAGATGGCCAGCAGGGGACAGCAGTTGGGAGGGACCATGCCTGCAAGGGAGGGCAGTTGGGGGCAATCATGCCTGTAGGGGAGGGCAGTTAGGGGTGACCAGGCCGGCAAAGGAGGGAAGTTTGGGGCAACCAGGCTGGCAGGGAAGCAGTTAGACATCAATTAGGCTGGCAGGTTAGTGGTTAGGGGGCGATCAGGCTGGCAGGCAGAAGCAGTTAGGGACAAGCAGGGAGGCAGGCAGGCGAGCAGTTTGGATCCAGGATTGTGAGAAGGATGTCTGACTGCCTATTTAGAAAGGATGGGCCTAAATGGGCAGTTGGATACCCCTCAAGGGGTCCCAGATTGAAGAGGGTACATGCTGGGCTGAGGGACAACTCCTCCCTCCAACCTCATGCACGAATTTTGTGCACCAGGCATCTAGTCCACCTATAAAAAGAGTAACATGCTAATTGACTGTACCTTCAGGACACCCATAAGCCAATCAGGAGTGAGTATGCAAATTAACCCAACAAAGATGTCAGGTTAATTTGCATATGCAGGTGCTGAGGGACCAGGGGGATTCCACAAAACCCCAGCCACTCGGGGCCTCTGGGCAGTGTGGGAAAGCAGAAAGGCTGCTCTGGTCAGAGCAAAGGCAACACCAGCAACCAGGGGAATGAAGGCCCATTCTTACACAAATCTTCATTCATGCATCATGCCACCAGACAATAAGTATTTCCAAGACTTGTCAATACTTGCAAAAAAAAAAAGTTTCATTTAATACTCAAAGCACTAATGTTAGATTTTTAAAAAACTTTATTGAAGTGTAATTCATGCACCTTTAAATTCACCCATTTAAATGTAATATTCAGGGGAGAAAACAGATGGTAGCACAGGTAAACACCTAAACAGCTGCCCCACAACATTTTCAAAACTACAACTAAAAGACAAAATGGACATCATCCAGAACCACAGGACGGCTGGCTGAATGGAAATTCTACAACTAGAAGAAAAGAGAAAAACACACTGAGACTCAGAGGAGCTGTAGGAGGCAAAGGTACCAAGAGGCGTGCACGGAAAAGACTGGCAACTGAGAGCACAGCTGGCTTTCTCAAGCAGGAGGGAGACAAAAGCTCCCGACTGCACGGAACTCCAATTCCGGGTGAGACTCTTGAGACTCAGACACATACCAGGTTAAACTGGACTGTCAAGAAAGAGAAAAGCACACGGAGACTCAGAGGAACTGTGGAAGGCAGAGGTACTGACACATGCGCAAGCGTGCAGAGAGGGCAGGCGATTGAGTACGCAGCTGAATTTCTCAAGGAGGTGGGAGACAAAACCTCCCGACTGCACTGAACTCCAGTCTGGGTGACACTCTGGGGACCCAGACTCATTCGGGGAGAAATTGGCAGCAGGTGGAACTTGAGGGTGGCTTTCTCTCAGAGGTGCTTATAGCAATCACCAAAGGACACTGAGACGCAGGGGCCTATTAGGGCAGGGCTGACAGAAAACCAATGCTGTCTGCTCCACCGTGAGACTCTGTCCCATCAAAGCTGAGCACTTTGCAAAGAGGCTTTTTGCAAGTCTTGTATCATAAGGGTGTCTCTAGAACAGAAGTTCTCTCAGTGTAGACACAGCTGATCCTCACAGCCAATTGGCAGTGAGGTCAATTGCTTCCAGTGATACCAACAACAATTAAGACTTAACTACAACAAGACTGTGCATACAGTTCACAAAGTGGAGCACCAAGAGTGTCCACCTCAGGTAACTAGGGAGGCTGAGCCACTGGGCCCTATAGTACACCTAGCACACAGAGCCACTCTATCAACTCAGGGAAGCAGCAAAAATGCAGAGACAAAGAAACAGATCACAAATGAAAGAAATGGAGGAAAGCAAATGACTGAATATAGAGTTCAAAACCACATTTATAAGGTTTTTTAAGTATTTTTTAGAAAAGGATGATAAATTTAGCGAGACCTTCAAAGATATAAAAAAAGGACCAACTAGAAATTGAGCATACACTGACTGAAATAAAGAATATTATACAGAGACTTAACAGCAAATTAAAGGATCGCAAGAATCAAGTCAAAGATTTGAAATATAAGGAAGCATAAAACACTCAACCAGAAAAGCAAAAAGAAGAATTCAAAAATATGAAGATAGTTTAAAGTGCTTCTGTGAAACTTCAAGCTTACCAACATCCAAATTATGGGAGTGCCAGAGAAGAGAGAGAGCAAGATACTGAAAACTTATTTAAAGAAATAATTACTGAAAACTTCTCCCACCTGGTGAAAGAAATAGATATACAAGTCCAGGAAGTGCAGAGAACCCCAAACAAAAGGAATTCAAAGAGGACCACACCAAAACACATCGTAATTAAATACTAAGAGCAAAAGAAAAAGAGAGAATATTAAAAGCACCAAGAGAAAAAGAGTAAGTTACCTACCAGGGAGCACCCATAGAACTGACAGCTAATTTCTCAACAGAAACTATGCAGGCCAGATGGGACTGGCAAAAAATATTCAAAGCGATGAATAGCAAGAACCTACAACCAAGATTACTCTACCCAGCAAAGCTTTCATTTAGAATTGAAGATCAGATAAAGAGCTTCACAGATAAGAAAAAGCTAAAGGAGTTCATCACCACCAAACCAGTATTATATAAAATGCTGAAAGGTATTCTTTAAGAAGAGGAAGAAGACAACAAAGGTAAAGATAAAAATTATGAACAACAAATACATATCTATCAACAAGTGAATCTAAAAATCAAGTGAGTAAAATTCTGATGAACAAAATAAATTGGTGAATATAATAGAATCAGGGGCATAGAAAGGGAGTGGACTGACAATTCTCAGGTGGAAACGTGTGTGGGAGGTGCAGGAAGAGACTGGCCAAAAATCATATGCCTATGGATGAGGACAGTGAAGGGGAGGTAAGGACAAAAGGTGGGGTGGGAGCCGGGTGGAGGGGAGGTATGGGGGGAAAAGAGGATCAATTGTAATAATCTGAACAATAAAGATTTATTAAATTCACAAAAATTAAATAAATGTAATATTTAATGGTTTTAATATATTCACAAAATTATGCGACCATTATCATGATCAATTTTTAGGACAGCTGATCACCCCCAACAGAAACCTATACCATCTAAGTTACTCCTTCTGATTTCCTAATGTCCCCAGCCCTACACAAGCAAATATATTCTGTTTCTATGGATTTGCCTATATTGGATATTTCATGTAAATGGACTCATACTACCTCTGATCTTTTGCACATGACATATTCCACTCACACTACTGTGTTCAATGTGTATCCATGCTGTCACTTATAACAATACTTTTTTTATATACTATAAAATAAAACCCTAATATGCAAATCTACCGAATGGCAGAATAACTGGTAGTTATGCTGTACACTGACCACCAGGGGGCAGATGCTCAATGAAGAAGCTGCCTGCTAGTGGTCAGTGTGCTCCCACAGGGGGACCACTGCTCAGCCAGATGCCAGGCTCATGGTTGCCGAGCACAGCGGCAGTGGCAGGATCCTTTCCCACCTCCATGGCAAAGGACTCCAAGGGGGATGTCTGCCTGCCGGCTTAGGCCCATTTCAAGGGGGCCTAAGCTGTCAGTTGGTCATCCCCTGTGGGATCCCGTATTGCTAGAGGGCACAGGCTGGGCTGAGGGACCTCCCCAGTGCACTGAGCCTCTAGTAGTCAAATAATAGTCCATTGTATGAATATACCACAATTTATCCATTCATCAAATAATAGACATTTGGGTTATTTCCTCTAGGTTGTTAAAAGTAATGTTACTTTTATTTGGTATGAACATTTGTGAGGATATATGTTTTCACATATCTTGGGTATATACTTAGGAATGGAATAGCTGGTACATTTGATGACCTTGTTTAATCTTTTGAGCCAGCCTGGTTTCCAAAGCAACTGCACCATTTTACATTCCTACATGCAATGTATGAAGATTCCAATTTCTCCACATCCTTTTCAACATTTTTTATCTTTTTGATTGAACCTTCCAGTGGGTCTGAACTGGTATCACATTATGCATTTAATTTACATTTATCTAATGCTTAGAATGATAAGCATCTTTTCATGAGATGATTAGCCATTTATATGTCTTTGAGAAACGTCTTTCAAATTATTTGCCCAGTTTTGTAATGGAATTTTCTTCATATCTTTGAGTTATTTATATATTTTAAATACAAGTTCCTTATCACATATACGATTTCCAAAATATTTGCTCCCTTTCTGTGGGTAGTCTTTTCACTTTCTTGATGATATTCTTGGAAACACAAAGGTTTCTAATTTTGAGGAAATTCAATCCATGTTTTCTTTGGATGCTTTTCCTTCTAGTGTCATATCTAAGATGGCTTTGCATAACCTAAAGTTTCATATAAGAATTTTATTTATTTTTTAATTTATCTTGTTGAAAGTATATATCCCCTCTTTTTTCCCATTGACCTTCTCCACTCTGTACTTACCCACTTACATTTATGTTTTTGTTCTATTTTAAGGTAATTTTTGTGTAGGATGAAAGGAAGGAGTTCAAATTAATTTTTTTGTGTGGCTACCCAGTTTTCTTGGCACCATTTGTTGAAAATAATTTTATTTCCTCTATTATTTGGTCTATGTACTCTTGTTTAAAAAATAATTGACTATATACAAAGTGACCTATGCAAAGGTTGAATTCTGGTCTTCCAATTCTATCCCATTGATTTAAATATCTATTTTTATGCCAGAATCAAAAGGTCATGATTACTGTAACTTTGTAGTAATTTCTAGATTTTGAAATCAAGTGTGAGTTTTACAATATTATTCTTCATTTTTCCATGTTGTTTTTACTATTCTGGGTCCCATGAATTTCCATATCTATTTCAGAATCAGCTTATCAATCTCTATAAATAAGTTGGGATTTTAATAAAGGTGGCATTGAATCTGTAGGTCAAGTTCGTCTATAGTTCTATAGGTCAAGTCAGTATTTCCATATTAACAATAAAGCCAATTTATAAACAATGGCTAGCATTTAATTTTTTTAAGTTTCATTCATTTCTTTCAATAATGTTTTATAATTTTGAATATAATTTTTGCATTCTTTGTTAAAATAGTTTATAAATACTTTCTTTTTATTGTAAGTGAACTTTTTCCATTTTTATCTTGGTTTATTTATTGATAATATATAGAAATATATTGTATATTAATCTTGTACCTGCAATATTTAGAATTTTCTAAATAAAAGATAGTTTTACTTCTTCCTTTTCAATATGAATGTCTTATTGGTTTAAGTGTCAATTGTACAATTCTTCTGGATTGACTATAACTGGCAAGCAAGAGCATCCTTACATTTTTCCTGATCTTAGGGGAAAAGCTTTCAGTCTTTCAGTATCCTATATAATAAAGAGGTGATATGCAAATTGACCCTCACACTCTCACATCACAAGATGGCCACCCACATATCATCACAAGATGGCCACCCACGCGTCATCACAAGATGGCTTCTCCCGTGTCATCATAAGATGGCTGTCTCCATGTTGTCACAAGATGGCTACCACAAAATGGCCACCCCCACGTCATCACAAGATGACCACCCCCCCATTGTCACAAGATGGCCAGCAGGAGAGGGCACTTGGGGGTGACCAACCTGCAGGGGAGGGTAGTTGGGGGGAGAATGGGCAGGCAGGGGAGGGCAGTTGAGGGTGATTGGGCAGGCAGGGGAGGGCAGTTGGGGGTGACCAGGCCTGCATCGCAGGGCAGTTAGGGGTGATTAGTCCAGCATGGAGAAATTAGATGTCAATCAGGCTGGCAGGGGAGTGGTTAGAAAGTAATTAAGTAACCAGGCAGGCAAATGGTTAGGAGCCAGCAGCCCCAGACTATGAGAGGTAGGTCTGACTGCCAATTTAGGCCTGATCCCAAGGAGTCCCAGATTGCAGAAGGTGCAGGATGGACTGAAGGACAGCCCCTCATTCCTCCCTCCCCCCGCAAGTGGACAAATTTCATGCACTGGGCCTCTAGTTAAGTATGATACAGGATATATATGAAAAATCCACAGCTATCCAGTGGAGAAAGATACTTTCTATTCATAGCTGGTTTAGTGTTTTTATTGTCATGAGAGAATATTTGCTTTATCAAATGCTTTTTCTTCATCTATTATCATTACACTAGAGGCCTGGTGCATGAAATTTGTGCATGGGAGGAGGCGGACATCCCTCAGCCCAGCCTACACCCTCTCCAATCTGGGACCCCTCGAGTGATGTCCAACTGCCTGCCAGTCTGATCACCCACTACCCTGCCAGCCTAATTGATGTCTAACTGCTCCCCTGCCAGCCTGTTTGCCCCCAACTTCCCTCCTCTGCCAGCCTGGTCACCCCTAACTGCTTTCCCCTGCTGGCCTGATTGCCCACAACTGCCCTCCCTTTGCAGTACTGGAACCTCCCAATGGCTCTCCCCTGCTGGCCATCTTGTGGTGGCCATCTTGTGTCCACATGGGGGCAGGATCTTTGACCACATGGAGGCAGCCATCTTGTGTGTTGCTCAATCTGCATATTACTCTTTTATTATATAGGCTGGAGGCCTGGTGCATGGGTGGGGGCCGACTGGTTTGCCTTCAAGAGTGTCCCAGATCAGGATGGGGGTTCCCTTGGGGCATGGGGTGGCCTGAGTGAGGGGCATGTGGTGGTTTGCAGGCTGATCACCCCCCTCAGCGACCAAAGCAGAGGCCCTGATATCAGGATTAACTTATGTGCTACAATTAAAACTTAGTAGCCTGGAGCAGAGCCAAGCCTTCTGCTCGCTCTGTGGCAACTTTTATTTTGGGGTTTATTTAAATTCTATAATTGAAACTTTGTAGCCTAGAGTGGAGGCCTGGGCACTAGAGCTGCAGAAGCTTGGCTTCATCCATCACCCAAGCAACCCTAGTGTCTGCTCTCTCCAGCTCCATGGCTACCGCCATTTGTGTTGGGATATATCTTCTATAATTGAAACTTTGTAGCATTGAGTGGAGGCCTAGGGTGGCAAAAGCAGGCAGAAAGCTTGGCTTCCTCCATTGCTGGGGAAACCCAAGCCTCCCTCCTGCTCTCAGTGGCCACAGTCATCTTGGTTGGGGTTTATTTGCTCCTGATTGGCTGGTTGGCGTGGCTTAATTGCAGATATGGTCAATTTGCGTGTTACTCTTTTATTAGCTAGAGTGTGTTTTTTGCCCTTTATTTTATTGATTTTGTGTATTACATTGACTGACTTTTTGAAGTTAGACCAATCTGTAGGTCTGAGATAAGCTATACCTGGCTATGTACCATATCCTTTTTTAATGTTCTTTAATTGAGTTTGCTACAATTTTTATTGTGTTCAAAAAACAAGAGTTATTTGAATACAAGCACTACTATACTGCAACAATTTGATAACTGAGAAGGCTACTACGTGATTAATAGGTGGGTAGTATATACGCCTTGAATACCTTAGGTCAGTGATTGGCAAACTCATTAGTCAACAGAACAGCAAACTGAGGCTCGTGAGCCTCATGTGGCTCGTGAGCCATGGTTTGTTGACCACTGTGCTAGGTGAAGGAAAGATTTATGTTCAGGGCGGGACTGAGCAGGACAATGTGAGATTTTATTATGTTACTTAGAACATCATACCATTTAAAACTTATGAATTGCCCTGGCCAGTGTCGCTCGGTGCTTAGGAGCATTAGCCAATTCACCAAAGGGTTGCAAGTTTGATTCTGGACAAAGGCTCAATACATAGGCTATGGGTTCAATCCCTGAGCCCAGTCCAGGCTCATGCAGAGAGACAACCAGTTAATGTCTCTCTCCCAACCATGTGCCCCTCTCTCCCCCACCCCTCCTTTCCACTCTCTCTAAAAATCAATAACAAATATGTGAAGGGAAACCAAGATGGCGGCATAGGTAAACACCTAAACTGCTGCCTCGCACAACAATTTCAAAACTACAACTAAAAGACAAAATGAACACCATCCAGAACGACAGGAAAGCTGGCTGAGTGGAAATCCTACAACGAGAAGAAAAGAGAATAGCACATTGAGACTCAGAGGAGCTGCAAAAGGCTGAGGTACGGAGGCACACGGAGAAGACTGGGCAGCTGAGTGCATGCACGGCTAGCTGTCTCAAGAGGAAGGAGACGGAAGCTCCCAACTGCACTAAATTCCAGTCCTGGGCAAGAGAGTGAGAACCCAGACTCATTTAGGGGGAATATGGACTGTCAGGAAAAGAGAAAATCACTCTGAGGCTCGGGGAGCCATGGGAGGCAGAGGTCCAATGGCGCATGCACACAGAGAGAGCTGATTGCTGTGTGCACGGCTGGTTTTCTCAAGCAGGAGGCAGACAGAAGCTCCCGACTGCACTGACCTCCAGTTCCAGGCAAGACTCTGGGAACCCAGACTCATTCAGGGAGAACCTGGACTGTCTAGCAACGGGCGAAACTCGAGGGTGGTCTTCTCTTAGAGGTGCTTGCAGCGATTACTGAGGGACATTGAGAACCAGGGGCCTCACAGGGCAGGGCTGATGGGAAGCCAAGGCTGTCTGCTCTGCCCTGAGACTCCGCCCCATCAAAGCTGAGCACAGAGGCTTTTGAAAATTTTTAAGTCTTATCTTATAAGGCTGTCTCCAGCACAGAAGTTCTCAAAGCATAGACACAACTGATCCTCACAGCCAATTGGCCTGGAGGTCAATTCCTCCCAATGATACCAACGACAATCAAGACTAAATTTCAACAAGGCTGTGCATATAGGGCACAAAGTGGTGCACCAAAAGTGTCCACGTCAGGTAACTGGGGAGGCTGAGCCACTGGGCCCTACAGGACACCTAGCACATAAAGCCACTTCACCAACTCAGGAAAGCAGAAAAAAATATGGAGACAAAGAAACAGATCACAAATGAAAGAAATGGAGGAAAGCAAATGACTGAATACAGAGTTCAAAACCACGGTTATAAGGTTTTTCAAGAATTTTCTAGAAAATGCTGATAAAATTTAGCGAGACAGTCAAGGATATTAAAAAGGACCAACTACAAATTAAACATACACTGACTGCAATAAATAATATTAAACAGAGAACTGCAGACTAAAAAAAACACAGAATCAAGTCAAAGATTTGAAATACAAAGAAGCATAAAACACTGAACCAAAAAAGCAAAAAAAAAAAAGAATCCAAAAATTTAAGTATAGTATAAGGAGCTTCTTGGACAACCTCAAGTGTACCAACATCTGAATTATGGGGGTGCCAGAAGAAGAGAGATAGCAAGATACTGAAAACCTATTTGAAAAAATAATGACTGAAAACTTCCCCGACCTGGTGAAAGAAATAGACTGACAAATCCAGGAAGTGCTCAGAATCCCAAACAAAAGAAATCCAAAGAGGACCACACCCAAACCCATCATAATTAAAATGCCAAGAGCAAAAAGCAAAAAGAAAATATTAAAAGCAGCAAGAGAAAAACAGTGAATTACCTACAAGGGAGCACCCATATGATTGTCAGCTGATTTCTGAACAGAAACTATGTGGGCCAGACAGAAGTGGCAAGAAATATTCAAAGTGATGAATAACAAGAATCTACAACCAAGATTACTCTACCCAACGAAGCTATCATTCAGAGTTAAAGGTCAGATAAAGAATTTCACAGATAAGAAAAAGCTAAAGGAGTTCATCACCACCAAACTGTATTATAGAGGCCCGGTGCATGAAATATGTGCACAGGGGACAGGGGAATGTCCCTTAGCCCAGCCTGCACCCTCTCCAATCTGGGACCCCTCAAGGAATGTCTGACTGACCATCTAGGCCTGATCCTGGTAGTATCAGGAACAAAGGAGCAATCAGACATCCTTCACACAATCCAGGACTGCTGGCTCCAAACTGATCACCTGCCTGCCTCCCTGATTGCCCCTAACTGCTTCTGCCTGCCAGCCTGTTCACCCCCTAACCATTACTCTGCCAGCCTAATTGATGTTTAACTGCTCCCCTGCCAGCCTATTTTCCCCCAACTTCCCTCCTCTGCCAGCTTGGTCACCCCTAACTGCCCTCCCTCTGGAGGCTTGATCACCCCCAACTGCCCTCCCGTGCAGATCTGGTCCCTCCCAACTGCCCTCCCCTGCTGGCCTGATGCCCACAACTGCCCTCCCTTGCAGGACCTGGAACCTCCAACAACCCTCCCCTGCTGCCATCTTGTGGTAGCCATCTCATGTCCACATGGGGACAGAATCTTTGACCACATGGAGGTAGCCCTCTTGTATATTGGAGTGATGCTCAATCTGCAAATTACTCTTTTATTAGATAGGATAGAGGTATGGTGCATGGGTGGGGGCCAGCTGGTTCGTCCTGAAGAGTGTCCCAGATCAGGGTGGGGGCTCCCTTGGGGTGAGGGGCAGGCTGGGCGAGGGGCCTGTGGAGGTTTGCAGGCTGGCTACGCCCCCCAGTGACCCACATGGAGGCTCTGGGATCTGGGATTAATTTATGTCTACAATTGAAACTTTGTAGCCTGGAGCAGAGCCAAGCCTTCTGCTCATTCTGGGATGGCAGCCATTTCTGTTTGAAATTTTGTAGCCTAGAGTGGAAGCCTAGGCCAGCAAAGGCAGACTGAAAGCTTGGCTTCCTCCATTGCCAAGGAAACCCGAGCCTCTGTTCTCTCCAGCTCAGTGGCTGCCGCCATTTCTGTATCTTTTATAATTGAAACTTTGTAACATTGAGTGGAGGCCTAGGGAGGCAGAAAGCTTGGCTTCCTCCTGCTTTCAGTGGCAGCAGCCATTTTCATGTGGTTTATTTGCACAATTTGCTCCTGATTGGCTAGTGGGTGTGGCTGTGGGCATGGCTTGTGGATGTGGCGAAGGTATGGTCAAATTTGCATATTACTCTTTTATTAGATAGGATGCTGAAAGTTATTGTGTAAGAAGAGGAAGAAGAAGAAAAAGGTAAAGATAAAAATTGTGAACAAAAAATAAATAGCTATCAACCAGTGAATCTAAAAATCGAGTAAAAAATATGATGAACAGAATAAATTGGTGAATATAATAGAATCAGGAGCATAGAAAGGGAGTGGACTGACTATTCTCGGGGGGAAAGGGGAATGGGGAGTGCGGGAAGAGACTGGACAAAAATCGTACATCTATGAATGAGGACAGTGAGGGGGAGGTAAGTGCAAACAGTGGGGTGGGAACTGGGTGGAGGAGAGCTATGGGCGGAAAAAAGAGGAACAATTGTACTAATATGAACAATAAAGATTTATTAAATATAAAAAGATGTGAAGGAAGGAAGTAGAAATAGTTTTTGGAGAGGAAAAAACATCGATTTTTAAAAATTGTTTATCAAAATATTTATAACCTTTTTAAAATTGTGAAATATAGCACATATGCAGGATAGTACACAAATCATAAAAGGTGTGCTATAACAAACATCACAATGCTAACAACTATGTCAAGAAATTCCCTGTTTCCTCTCCAGTTTATACCACTTACTTTTAAAAAATATACTTTTATTGATTTCAGAGAGGAAGGGAAAGGTAGAGAGAAATAGAAACATCAATGATGGGAGAGAATCATTTTTTAGCTGCTTGCTGCATGCCCCCTACTGGGAATTAAGCCCAAAACCCAGGCATGTGTCCTTGACTGAAATCAAACCCTGAACCCTCAGTCTGCAGGCCAACAATCTATCCACTGAGCCAAACCAGCTAGGGCCAATTTATACCACTTTGCTTCTCTATACCTATTTTACAGGCAATCACTTTATGATTTTCCGTCTGGTTTTATTAGTAGGTATGCATCTATTAAAAATTAAAGTTTAATTTTTCTTAGTTTTGAACATTTTTTTAAATGGAAATGTACAGTATCTTCTTCATTGTCTTTATTTAGTCAACATTATAACTCTGAGATGCATGGTGGCCCTAAATTATGCCATGATGAAATAATTTTAGATTGTTTTTCGAACTGCTTGTTTCAACTTATATAACTAACTACAGTGCACAAGAATTTCCCAATGTTCTTTGTCTTTTTCAACAGTTGACAAATTTAAATTTTTTTGCTAATAATGGGTGCATCATGATATATCAGTGGTTTTCATTTTAATTTCTGTAGTTACTAATAAATGATCACATTTTCATTTGTGATTGACATTGGATCTCCTGTTTTTCAACTCTCTGTCTGCTTTCTTCTCATTGTTCTATCACAGTGGTTCTCAACCAGAGATAATTTTAACCTTTTTCCACTAAGGTACACTTGGGAATGGTTGGACGTATTTTTGGTTACCATAGCTTCAAAGACTTGGCATCTAGGGGTAGTTGCCAAACATGCTGCTAAACATTCTACGATGCATGGGCTAGACACCCCCACAGCAAAGTATTATCCAGTGCAAAATGTCAGTAGTGTCAACCAAGAGAAACATATTCCATCAGGCTCTATGCCTTCCTTTTGATTTTTCATCAAATATTGAGTCCAGGTTTTTTGGGGGTCATATAAACAGCATGTACTACAATATCTTCTCCCATTCTGTAGCATATCTTTCCACCCTTTTAATGAATATAAATTCTTATTTTAACGGATCTAATTCATGCATTATGAATAGACAATATGTTTTGTGTCCGATTGCCTTCTAAAGCCTTTAAAGGTTGACTTTTTACATGTTGGTCTATAATCTTACCTAGAATTGATTTTTATGTATGGTGTGAGAGAATTTCATTTTTCCTCTTTAACTGAAAAGACCATCCTTTCCCCTGTGCTCAGTCATGCTACCTGTTACAAATCAAGTGTCCATCTTTGCAAGGATGGTTCCAGATTTTCATTCTGTTCCATTTGTCAATTTGTTTGACTCAGCCAAGGACATCATCATTATAATGTCCTTATTACCCAAAGCAATGCAATAGATTCAATGAATAGATTTAAAAAATACCAATGCAATAGATTCAATGAATAGATTCTATTAAAATACCAATGTCATACTTCAAAGAGCTAAAAACAAATACTCCAAAATTTTACATGGAACAAAAAAAGCCCCCAAATGGCTTCAGGAATCTTGAGAAAGAAAAACAAAGTTAGAGGAATCACAATATGAATATCAAATTATACTACAAAGCCATTTTAATAAAAATATCCTGGTACTGGCATAAGAGCAGTCATATAGATCAAAGGACCAGAACAGAGACTCCAGAAATCAACATATGCTATATGTTCAATTAATATTTGGCAAAGGAGGCAAGAACATATAAATAGTGTTGGGAAAATTGGACAAGTACATGAAAAAAAAGTGATGAAACTTGACCACCAACTTACACCATATACAACAATAAACTCAAATGGATAAAAGACTTAAGTGTAAGTCATGAAACCATAAAAATCCTAGAAGAAACCATAGGCAGCAAACACTCAGACATTTCTCGTAGCAATGTTTACAGATACATCTCCTAGAGCAGTGGCTCTCAACCTTTCTAATGCTGTGACCCTTTAATACAGTTCCTCAAGTTGTGGTGACCCCCAACCATAAAATTATTTTCGTTGCTACTTCGTAACTGTAATTTTGCTACTGTTATGAATTGTAATGTAAACATCTGTGTTTTCCGATGGTCTTAGGTGACCCTGCTAGTGGTTCTCAACCTGTGGGCCGTGACCCACTGCTGTAGAGCCTAAAACAGTGGTTGGCAAACTGTGGCCTTCAAGCCACATGCAGCCCTTTGCCCCTTGAGTGTGGCTCTTCCACAAAATACCACATGCAGGTGTGCATGTACAGTGTGACTGAAACTTTGTGGCTCATGCGCAGAAGTCGGTTTTCGGCTCTCAAAAGAAATTTCAATCGTACTGTTGATATTTGGCTCTGTTGACTAATGAGTTTGCCGTCCACTGGCCTAAGACCATTGAAAAACACAGATATTTACATTACAATTCATAACAGTAGCAAAATTACAGTTATGAAGTAGCAACAAAAATAATTTTATGATTGGGGGTCACCACAACATGAGGAACTGTATTAAGGGGTTGCGGCATTGGAAAGGTTGAGAACCACTGTGCTAGAGCAAAGGAAACTAAGAAGAAAGTAAACAAATGGGACTACATCAAAATAAAAAACTTCTGCACAGCAAAAGAAATGATCAACAAAATGAAAAGGGAGCCCACTGTATGGGAGAACATATTTGTCAATGATACATATGACAAAGGATTAATTTCCAAAATAACAAAAAAACTTATTACAACTAAACACCAGAAAGACAAATAATCCAATTAAAAAAGGAGCAAAGGGGCAGGACAGACACTTCTCCAAAGAAGACATACATATGACCAATAGACATATGAAAAAAATGCTCAATGTCACTAATCATCAGAGATGCAAATTAAAACTGAAGTGAGGTACCATCTCACACCTGTCAGTATGGCTATCATCGACAAATCAACGAACAACAAGTGCTGGCGAGGATGTGGAGAAAAAGAAACTCTCAGGCACTGCCGGTGGGAATGCAGACTGGTGCAGGTACTGTGGAAGACAGTATGGAGTTTCCTCAAAAATTAAAAATGAAACTTCCTTTATTTTTTTGTACTTTAAGCAGTACTTTGGATTATGAATGAGAAGAAATAGTGTTCAGTCAGGATAAAGAATAGCCCATTCAAACACAAACTGTTTCAAGGGTCAACATTGTATGGGTTATGGCATTTATGCAACCCTTCCTCACCTTTTCCCAAAGAAAGTAGAACTGAGTTGAACAAATCTCCTCTCTTATAACCATTAACAATTAATTTTTACTGTTTAAACTCAAAATTAGTCTTTTACTTATGCATATATATTCAAGTCAAAGTGTTTATTTAACTATTTAAGAGCCATTTATTAGAAAATAGTTTTTCAAGACTTAGAATAAAAAGGTCATATATACATGTTCATTTAAGTAAGAGCTTCTAAAGTGAGCTGATCCAAAGTTCATTAAAGTGGCCACACAGCCCGGCTGGCGTGGCTCAGTGGCTGAGCGTCGACATGTGAACCAGATCATCACGGTTCAGTTCCCAGTCAGAGCGCATGCCTGGGCTGTGGGCTCAACTCAGGTGTGAGACATGCAGGAGGCAGCCGATCAATGATTCTCTCTTATCATTAATGTTTCTGTCTTTCACCTTCTCTTCTTTCCTCTCTAAAATCAATAAAAGTATGAAAAACAAAATAAAGTGGCCACATAGTTGGCCAAGGCTTCTCTCTAAGACACTGACTTAGAATAAATGATTATCAAATAGCTCATTCAGTTGTTCATGACAGAATATCATGGCAATTAACCAAGGAGATGAATAATTGCTCCACTGTGTCAGCTACTATATTTCGAACAAACTGTCCCCTAGCAAAATTTGGAGAGTTCATTAAGACGAACAGTTATTCTGAGTACACTAACCCTAACATATATCATGGCAGAGAGAAAAAGTACCTAACATGTTTGCAAAGAAAATATAAAATATACTCAGAAATACCTACCTACTTCACATAATTATAGCAAATATCAGTTGATTTATGTTTTCATAGCACTATCATTTGGTTTAGCTGCTATTTGCTTTTAAACTTGTAGATGATAACCAGAGGGATTAGGCCTCTTTTTAAAATGTCTGGTTTAGCAACATTTAAATGAAGTCTCTTTCAAAAGTGTCCCAAAACTTTTTTAATTTGCTAGCAGGTTAAAGTTTAAATTGCAAAGGGACTGACAGGCAGTTTTATACATTTAGACCAAAAAAATGCAGAACTCTTGATAATTGCAGTCAGTGTTTAAGGACAGCATACAACAGCAAATCAACTAATGAAAAATTGCTTTTGGCAAATATCTCCTGCAAGAGAGCACAGCTGGTGACTTAGATAGCATTGCTGGGGCTCCAACTCACCCACTTAATCGGGACCACGTGATGAGTTTTAATTCTTTGACCAAAAGCCTTAGAAATTATCACAAGTTGCACATTTAAATGTCTAAATTTTATGCTATTTTAACCTGACTGACAAAATTACAAATAAATTGAGCTATGTAATGTGAATCGATACTTTATTATTGTTGTTATAATTCCACCCTAAATTTATCAATCACATGCACTTACTAAAACATAAAAAAGTAGATTTCAATATAAATACAGTTTTATAAAGTAATCTTTGAATTCAAGATATTTATGGTCCCAGTTTTGGTTAACATGGACCTTAGTGAATACGTACTCCTGGAAATACTTTAGGAAATATTAGGTCTACAAAAGATCAAATTATAATTTTAGAGGCACTGAAATATTTCCAAAATGAGCTGATGATATGGTCATTCAATACATAATTCAACTGGCTTGGTAGTTTTCCTACAGTCTTGGAATTGAATCTACTTTCCTAGAGCACAGAAATGTGTTCCAACAGATGGAAAACAGCTGGGTGCTTAACACAAATACAGAGATGGGCAACAGTAGTTTTACAGTTGTAATATAAATAAATAATATAATAATCCTATATAATAAAAGAATGATATGCAAATGAACATACCTCTGATCAAGCCACGCCCAAAAGCCATGCCCGCAAGCCAATCAGGAGCTAGGGCAGAGCCAGCCAGTGAGTACGGGGACCCCAGGGCCACACACTCTTTGGCTGCTGGGGTCAGGGGGGTGGGGCTGAGGAGGCCAGCACACGCTGTTCGGGGTGAAAGCCAGGGCTGGGCGGGGGGGGGGGGGGATGCAGGGCAAAGGCGGCCAGTGTGTGTGCAGTCCCTGGGTCCAGGTGCGTGCTGGCCGGGGAAAAGGCCTTGGCCAAAAGGGCAGGACAGGGGCGAAGGCTGGGGACTGTGGGGGAGGGGCAGGTTTGGGGTGGAGCCAGCCATAAGCCCCATTGCAGGGTGATGGCTGGGTGCCCAAGGTCTGGGGTGAGCAGTCAGTAGGACATCCCCTGAGGGCTCCCAGTATGTGTGAGAGGACAGGTTGAGCTGAGGGATTACTCACTCCGAGTGCACAAATTTCGTGCACTGGGCCCCTAGTTATTAAATAATAATACAAGAGTAAACAATGATTTGCAAACCCATAACTGTAAACCTACTTTTGCCAACCCCTGTATATACTTTAGAACTTTCTAGGGTAGAATTAGCCACTATGCGATAGGTAATTTGAAGTTCCTATAGTAGGTGCTTGGGATTTATCAGTGAACCAAAGGAAGACTTTGGCTGTTATGGAACATTCATTCTAAAGGGAGGAGTCAGACAATAAACATTAGATGTGGGAAACAAGTATATTATATTGGATCTTAAAAATTATAAGGAATATGGTAAAAATAAAGTACAGCAAGGCCAGGAAGATTGGAAATGTATAGGGAGGAAGTAGGAAGGCTGGTTACATTTCAAAAAGAGTTCAGAATACACCTATTAAAAGGTTATATTTGACTAAGGCTTTGAAGAAGTAAAGAAATTAACCATAAAGAAAATTGATAGAAGAGGATTTCATGCAAAGATCCTAAAGCAGGAGCATGCTAACATGCTCTAGGAAAAAGCAAGGAAACTAGTGTGGTTGGAGCAGAGTGAGCAAGTAGAAAATTTGTGGGAGATAAATTCAGAGAGGTAACAGAGCACTAGATTAAGCAGAGTCATTTAAACCTCCTTAAGAAATCCCAAAAGTACAGAATTCAGAGAGCTTTAAGGTTGGTGAACATGTCCAGGTACCAGAAAAGTGGTATACCCCAACCCCACAGGAACAGAATTTCCTGCACTCCCACCTTTTCAGACCTTGGCTTATGTATCTCTCCACCTACCTGTTTATCTGTATCTTTTATAATGTCCTCTATTATATAATAAACTGGTAATGTAGGTAAGAGTTTCTGAGTTCTGTGAGCTCTTCTAGTAAATGATTCAATTTAAGGAGTGAAATCATGGGAACCTCCAAGTTGTAGCCAAGTTAGTTGGGCAACCTAGGAGTCTACTACTTGCAATTGATATCTAAAGTTTGGGTACGCTTTCTGGGCTAGTGTGGGTCAGTGGTTGAACATTGACCTATGAACCAGGAGATCACAATTCGATTCCCAGTCAGGGCACATGCCCCAGTTGCTGGCTTGATCCCCAGTAGGAGACATGCAGGAAGCAGCTGATCAATGATTTTCTCTCATCATTGATGTTTCTATCTCTCTCTTCTTCCTTCCTTCTTCTATGAAATCAATAAAAAATATATAAAAAACAAAATTGAAATAAAGTTAGCTCATTAAGACCTGGGTTTGGGGTCTTTGCTAATTCTGATTATCCTATATAAGAAATAGGTAATATGCAAATTGACCCTCACACCCTTGCACAAGATGGCCACCCTAAGATGGCTGGCAGGGGATGGTAGTTATGGGCATTCAGAAAAGCAGGGGAGGGTGGTTAGAGGCAACAGGCCAGCAGGGGAGGACAATTGGGGGCAACAGGCCAGCAGGGGAGGGCAGTTAGGGGTGACCAGGCTGGCAGGGAAGGGCAGTTGAGGAGGACCAGGCCTGCAAGGTAGGGCAGTTGGGAGCAATCAGGCTGGCAGGGGAACAGTTTGGCATAAATCAGATTGGTAGAGGAGTGGTTACAGGGTGATCATGCTGGCAGGCAGGCAAGTGATTAGGAGCCAACAGTCCCAGATTGTGAGAGGGATGTCTGACTGCTGGCAGTCGGACATCTGCTAAGGGGTCCCAGATTGGAGAGGGTGCAGACTGGGCTGAGGGACACCCCTCTCACCAGTGCACGAATTGCGATTACCAGGCCTCTAGTTGTCAAAATAAAATTAAATTGTAGGATACTCAGCTGATGTCACAGAGAATTGTTTGGTGTAGTGGGGGGAAAACACAGTTGTTTGGTGTTAGAAGTGTTGTGTGTATTCCAGTAGTGTAAGAGTGAAGGAAAAACACAGAAGTGTGTTTGTTTGTTTTCCCTAGACAAACTGACATAAAGAGGATAAAGGACAGAATGAAATTAGTCCTGGTGAATTCAAACAGATAAGTGGACATTATAAGGCTACGTTCAAGGGTAAAATGGGTGTGTGGGGCTCTCTCTTATCTCCTCTAGACAGAGAAAAGGAAGCTGAGGAAGCAGGGTATTAGCAGCCCAGGAACCCAGCTTATTCCTTTTCACAATGGAGGTAGAATGCAGAGGGGAGGGTTTGCTCCCAGTGCATGAATGTAGTTGTGACTCCATTAAAAATAGGAAAATCTTACTGTAAGAATCAGGCTCAACCTTGACACTTGATGAAATTGAGACTTCTAGAAGTTGCACTCGACCCCCAGATTTTATGTCTAGTAGGTGAGAATAATAAAATGTATTCCTACAAAACTTAGCCCAGGGAATGTCTGAGAGTGGGTAGCCAAATAATTTTCAGTTGCACATTCTACTTTTTTTTTTTGTTAACCCTCACCTGAGGATATTTCCATTGCTTTTCACACCTTGCCTCATGAATCTCTCCACCTAGCTGAGAGAGGCAGAAAGATAGAGAGAGAAACATTGATGTGAAAAAGACACATCGATTGGTTGCCTCACACATGCTCTTCAACAAGGGCAGGGAGTGAACTCACAACCCAGGTACATGCCCTTATCTGGGAATCAAACCAGAGACCCTTAAGTGCATGGGCTAATGCTCTAACCACTGAGAAACACCGGCCAGGCATTCTATCCTTTCTTTGTCCAAACAGGTTTCCTTCTATCCTGAAGAGCTGGTGTGAAAGATAGTAATGTTACCCATAGACCATTCAGAAGCAAATTATTAACTAAATATAAAGAATTTAGTATAATGTTCCCCATAAAATAAAATCATATTATGTGTAAATCAATGGGGCCAATCACTTTGTAGATGCAAAATTTCCATCCCAGTAGATTACCTTTCAGCAGTCATCCATCCATCCCCTATTCATCTATCTATCTATACATCCAGTTTTACTGAGCATCTGTGCTCTAGATACGGTGCAAAGCTTTGGTAAGGGAACTAGTTATGATCTCCATCCTTGTAATGTTTACAGTTTAGTAAGAGAAACACTGATCAAGCTATTACATGTGTGATGAAAATTTTCCAGAAGACTACAATAGGGAGACCTAATTTCTAGTTATCCATTTGCCAAGGATATCTGAAGCCAAATTTTCACATCGCAAGGACTGATACCCGGTAGGCTTATTACTAAAACTATTCCATCAGGAGAACATCATGGTCACAGCAGCAGAACATCATCAGGGAAACTTGACCCCGCCAATGTCTTAAGCAAAGTTCTTGCCATTCACTGTATTTGGGCCTGGTGTCTTCTGAATCTTCCCCACCCCCTGAAAGTAGAGTGAGGTTCACCACATAATAGAACCTTAGTATCATCTGGTTGGACTAAATTGTGATACAGGTTTTGCAGCTCTGGGGTCACATTTCTCTACTGCCAAAGTCTTAGGAAGAACCACATATATAGCTGCTCTTCTGGAAGCAGAAGTGTGCAAAACAGAGCAAGCCCTTGCTCTCCCTTCCTGTAAGAGGTCCACACATTCAAAGGGACACTGTGGAGGCTGTGACCTCTGAGCTTGGCTCCAGTGGTGTGATGCTTACAAAGACACAGCTTCCTTCTCTCTAGTGAGGTCAGTAGTTATCTCACTTTTCCAATGAATAAAATCCACTTTAGATACACAGTCACAGAAAGCTTAACTTGCTCTTTGTTCACTTCCTTTAGCGACTTGATGATTCATTTTAACTTTATGTCATGATTCTTGCTAGAATCCTCCCAAGTCATCCATTGAACCACATTACTCATTGTACGTTACTTAATGTGTTATTCTCTGCTGCTACTCCAAAACCAGATTATAGTGTGATATGTTTATGCTATTCAAAACATATACTCACTGCTACTTGGTGGCAAAAATAATCCATTGATATTTCGAGGTTTGCTGTGATAAAAGATACAACTGATCTTCACACAGCCAAGAGGTTGAGTTTCCCAGAAGCATGAAATACTGCAGTTTTGCTAAAAAAAAAAAAAAAAAAAAAAAAAAGGTGGGAGAAATATAATGATCAGATGTCATTAAAAAAACCATAAGCTACAATACAATATGAGAAAAACTATTGCAATTATTGATATAGGATACTGTGTTTCCTGGCTTTCCATGTTTTTAAGCTGTGCTCTTCAAAAGATGCAATGGAACCCAACTGGCATGGCTCAGTGGTTGATCATGGACCTATGAACCAGGAGGTCATGGTTTAATTCTTGGTCAGGGCACATGCTCTGGTTATGGCTTCAGTCCCCAGTGTGGGTCATGTAGGAGGCAGCCAATTAATGATTCTCTCTCATCATTGATGTTCTATCTCTCTTTCTGCTTTCCTCTCTGAAATAAATAAAAATATACACTGAGTGGCCAGATTATTATGATCTCTGAATGCATAATAATCTGGCCACTCAGAATATATCCTATATAATAAAAGGCTAATATGCAAATTGTCCCCTCGACCAGGAGTTTGACCAGCAGGCAGGCCAGCCAATCACCTATGTCCCCTGCCCCTGGCCAGGCTGGCTGGAACCCACTCATGCATGAATGGATGGACTGGGCCTCTAATATATATTTACTGAGTGGCCAGATTATTATGAATTCAGAGATCATAATAATCTGACCACTCAGTGTACTTGAAAAAGTAAAAGATGCAATGGATATTCCTAAAACATATTCCCTCATTTTCCCATGATTTTAAGTTGAGCAAAGTCCACAATGTCTAAAATTCAGTAGTGGAAAAAAAATATGCATTTACTATTGTTTCTAAAAGTATAAATATTATTGAGGGGAAATCTTTTTAACAAACAATGACGGTGAGTAATTCTACCTGCATTTCCATGTGTCTAAATCTGCAAAGCGGATTTAGACATTTCCCCTCTCTCCATAATGAGCACACAGTGTCACTGCCAAGGGCCTTTTCACAGTGTCGGAACCTGCACTGGGAACCCTGAAAGAAAAAAGTAAACAGTGTAGAAAACTCAGTATATTAATGTTAGTGTTCAAGAACAGGAGGCTGTTAATTAATTAAAGAAAATATGAGATCAAATTATAATTAAAAAATACTACAAGTATAAGGCCATAAATTTAAAATTTGACAACGTAGTTTATTTTTTAGTGAGATTGACAATATAATCAATTAAATGTCACAAGTGGGTGATGAAATGCTATTTTTTTATTCTCACTTAATCCATATGGCTCCCTCAGAACAAATATGAGACCAGTGATACTTTTGATCACAGTCTCATGAAGAAAGCCAGAGTGTGTTTTCATAGACTCTCCAGCCATATTCTACTTATGGAGATGTCCTCTATCACTCAACCTTCTTATTATATAATGTCTTCTCACTCAGTCTATGAAGATACTGTTAAGTGTGTTTATATAAGGAAAGTGAATGAAGCTTACACTTTAAATTGTTAAGGAATTTTAAATAATTATCACATTATGGTACATTTAATTATGCCTTGTTTTACACTGGTAAAATAACTGTGCCAATATATGTACATACTAATACTTTTTTTACACCAATAAAAGCAGATGCGGATTACTTAATGGGCTATTATACATTTTTTTTATTCTTTGTCTTTTTTACATAGATCTGTAGTGAAAAAAACTGTAAGGAATTTTTTTTAGGCAGAGAAATAGATAACATACAATATAAGTATTCCATTTAAGTTCTCTCTTTTGACATTTGTTTCATGATTGTTTCTTATCTTTGACCACTCTAGTCTTCACTCTACTCCCTTTTAAAAAACAAATATATATATATATGTATTATATTATATATTATATATTACATATATAAAATATATAAAACAAATATATATATACATATATATGTATATATATATGTGTATATATATGTATATATATATATTATTTCAGAGAGGAAGGGAGAGGGAGAGAGAGATAGAAACATCAATGATGAAAGTGAATCATTAATTGCCTGCCTCCTGCACAACCCCTACTGGGGATCAAGTTCACAACCCAGGCATGTGACCTCCAACCCAGTTGAACTGTGACCTCCTGTTTCATAGGTAGATGCTCAACCACTGAGTCACAGTGTTGGAATCAGTGCTGGGCTCCTACCCTTTTAAAGGTGGATCAGTGGATCAGTGGATCTCATAGCACAACACTGTGCAAAGAGTCTAGGTAAGTAAGTATTTGAACTCTTGGCTCCACCACTTGTTGATAATCACAGTCAACACATTACTCATCTTTGTGCTTCAGTTTCCTCATATGTGAAAAGGATAACATGACCTCCACACAGATTGTTTTAAAGGTTATGTGAGATACAGTATTATGGTTGCTATCATTTTATTGGTTGATTGAGAACTTACTACCACATCAATCACTGTGCTAAGTATTTGGAGACACTGTGAAACAGACAAAACTCTCTGCCCATATAGAACATAAATTGTATTATTACTAGAGGCCTGAGGCATGAAAATTTGTGCAAGAGTAGGCCTTCCCTCCCCCGGCTGCCGGCTTTAATCAGGGTGTTACATGTAACCATGCAATAATGGTAACAGTATTTGCAAATAATCTAATGCAGCTAAAACTTGATAAGTGGAGAAGGAGTTTATCTGGAGGTAAAGACCATTTAAATACCCGCTTCTCCAGCACCCGGGACCTGGACTTTCCTTCTCTGGCAGCCGGCAGGCTCCCGAGATCTGGGGTGCTTTCCCACAGGCCACCAATAGGCACCTGGGACCTGGGCTCGCTTCCCCCTGGGGCCCCAGCTTCCTCAGGAAAGATATCTGGAAGACATCTGGTCTAATTAGCATATTACCTTTTTATTATTATAGCTTTTTAACCATAAGATAACAGGCACTAGAAGTGAATCTAATTCTAACAAAGAGGTTGATTATATTCAGATTTCCTAGCAGAAATGAAACTCCTTAAACTAGATATATTATGCCTTTCACTGGGTTCATTCTGGCATGAACATAAAATCCAAATATTGAGTTTCTATATTTATTTGGTTTCATTGCAATCCATTAATCCTAATCTTTTAACTGTGTTTCCCAATTAACTTTATAAACCTAACTAATGACTGGCTAATTTGTTTATATTACTTCTTTTCCCTTTTCCATGATATAAAATGTTTGTTGTTACTTAGGCTTTTGACAGGGGGAAATTCATTACTTGAGTTAATGAATTTCAAATAAGGAATCAATTTGATTTTTAAACTAAATTTGATAATGACCTGAATTTTTTTGAATTTATATGATTGAAACCATACTAACCAAAATAGTATGATGTGTCATATTATGTTTCCATATTAGAAATTTGATATCCCAAAGAACCATAATATAGGCAAAGTGCCACATCAAGATGAAAAGAGCCATTGGCATGTAACTGGCATGTATATAAGGGTAGTTTCAAACAAATATTTAAATTCTCACAGATTCCTCAGAGAATTTTAATATATCAATAATACATGGTAATCTTTTACTTCAGATTTTAAATACATAAAATATTTTACATAAAAATAGTAAATTTTGGTTCAGCAATACAAATTATTGCCATATCTTCCCTCATTTAGAAATCTTTAACATGTGTAGTACTATAAATTGTATATTTACCTTTATGCATGTGGAATTAAAAAAGAAATAGCAGTCATTCCCAACTTCTGCCATTTGCAACTTTCTTGCTGCTAATCCAAAGTTTTTTAATATAAAAATTGCAGAACTACAAATATAAGAACTATCAGTGTGTAAGGGAAAAATAATTTCTTTTCCACAGTCTTTCAGGCTATCAGTATTATTCCTTGAAAACTGACCTCCTGTTGACAGTATATTACACAATAGATACTTCCTAAAGAAATTTAAATTAGAAGATACCTTCTCTAGCTTTGCAGAAATGTTGAAAGTGGTTGCTAGTAAGCACACAAACTCAAACTTCCAGAATTTTCCTCAGTTATCAAATCCATTGTTTGCTCATCATAAATGACCTCACCTATAACTGTAGGTTAGTTTGCCTTAGTGAATACTGTGTAGTATTTCTCTTGCTCAATTCTAGTATATTAACCAAAAACAGCTAGTAAAAATAAATAGTATATTTTCTATAATTGTATATCTCAAAAGTATTAAGTATTGCCAAGTAAATGGCTATTTTACTACATATGGATTGAAAACAAAACTAAACTTTTAAATAGGTAAATATATTATCTATATTTGAAGGTAATAAATTATTAAAATATATACTCACTACTATCCACTGATCTTGAAAAAAAATCATTCAGATTGCAATATTTTAATAGGTACTTGAAAATAAATTGGATTACTTATTCATCTTGTAGCTATATTCCATTCATTACTCATCCATCATAAAAGGAGAAAGAGCTTCTTCCTAAAGTTGAAAGGATCCAGAGTACTTGCAAATTTTGAGACTGTGTTGAAAGTCAAGTGATATACTTTGATTGTAGAATGAGACATTTCAATCGGCAGTTGAGTCTTTCTTCATCTTATCTTTACTAAAAGTATTAGAACCTAGCAGAAATTAACAAAAATATTCATAGTAGGTGACTTAGAAGATGCCATAGAAATAACAGATTACACTAGATTAAAATATACTTTTAAATTGAAATGCACTCATTTGAAAACTTAAAAGATCAACATATGGATTCCCATTTTGGTCTAAGTATAATACTTTGGAGTGAAAATCTAGGAAACAAAACAAGAGGCTAATATTTAAAAGAGAATTGTTTGCCTATAACTTTAAATGAGAGAATATAATAAAAAGAACTGGGCAGTATTCAAAGTAAGGTAAGAAGTAGAGAATAAATGTTTGGCTAAACCCTTAAATATATTAGCAAAGATTTAAGGAAAAATCTAATAACTTGCCTTTTACTTTGTCCTGTTAGCACTATAATAAAGTAACCAATTTAGGCACATAAGTTAATACCCCTAATAAATGTATTTAAGTGGTCTTTACCTCCAGATAAACTCCCTCACCACTTATCAAGTTTAAGCTGCATTGGACTATTTGCAAATACTGTTACCAAACACCATTATTGCATGATTACATGTAATGCCCTGATTAAAGCCATTGTGAAAAATATGTTTTACAGTACACCTGGGAAAGGCTAAAATAATGTTTTTACCTCTTGAAGTTTGTTGTGAACAGCTATATTCCAATAAATACAGCAAAAACAAAATGTGGAATTAAAAAAAATTTTTTTGTCATTGCAAAGAACAGCAAATAGATCCATACATTTTGATAGTCTTTAAAATGCCCAGAACTCTAATCTCCATCTTTTTAACTTTTCTTTTTTTTTATTCATTTCTTTCCTATTATTAAAGTCATTCTCATCTTCAAGGGAAAGTTATGACTGTATCAATGAGGATTTTTACTCCTAGTAATGAAGGGATGAGAAATTTGCCTCTGCAGCTGAGGGTAGGCCCCCAAATTCTGTAAATATTTTGTGTTGGTCAAGGTAGACTCACATTGTGTCTTTCATGACAGGTGCATGTTAGAACACTAGCACATCAGTCACAGAGGAAAGTCTTTCTTCCAGTTTGTAATCCAGTAACACCACTTTAAGTGTGGGGGCAGGTAGTAACTCTGTGATGGCTCTTCAGACTTGTGCGAATCAGGCAAAGCTGCTAGCTACCAGGCATCAGAGTAGGAGTCCAGTTGCTAAGCCTGGATTGGTCCTGTGGCACTCTCCTGACTTAGACTCCCCTTTCTGCAACAGGCTTTGCCTCAGGCACTAACAAAACAAAAGCACTGGAAATAAAAGAATGCTTTCTTGAGTAAAATTGGTTAGCTTTATTGGTATTATCAAAAAGCAAGTGGAATGTTTCTTTAAGGTAATCCTTTTTCAAAAATGATAGAATGTCGGACCTAAATTCTGTGGCAGTTTGGGAAATGACAGTTGATAGTTGTGAGGGTATTTGTTGTCCCCTTGAGACTTATGAAGAAAGCTGCTTTCCAGGAATCCTTTGGAGGGGAAAAAAAAAAAAAAGGTCATTAATTCTTGATTATAAAATACTAAGAAGGTCCTGGTCCCAAGTTCTTGCAGCCGGCCTCAGGTGAAGCTCCCACCCCAATCCTCATTGTTCTTTTGATAAATAGTCCAAGCTGCTTTAGTTCTGCAGTTGATTGGCTTCAATGACTCAAGCCATTTGGACTCTGTTGGAGCTCCTATTAAGATAAACGAGATTGCCATTTAAAAAATTTGAAGTTGAAATCAGCTTGCAGGTATTCCTGTGGTTTGGGTTTGCACTCCGTAAAAAACATCAGAACCAATTCTGACCACATCACAGTTCAAAACGAGGGGTAATCCAAATGGCAATTATTTACTTTGCTTGTGTTTTAATTACAGCATTTTTAAACGGTCTTACTGGGAAACCAGTTTTCGTTCTGCTTTGGGATGACTCAGGACATTTCTAATCTTCTACAGTGCTTTCCCCCGGGAACTTATTACAGAGAACAGGTTTCATCAGAACGGTGTTAAATCGCCATTGAAGTGATTCGCTACTTATAAGTTGATATTATTTAATGATCAACAATATCGTCGGTTACTACGTGTAGTTGAGTACACATATCCCACAAACGGATCTTTGTTTTTTTTTCAAGAACCCCGGGGAGAAACACGTGGGAGAGCAGGGGGCGGTGTCTCGGCTCCCGCACTACAACTCCCGGAAGGCACCGCGGCCAGGTACGCTTCCGACGTACGTCCCCGCCCCACGCTCAGTGTGGGCGGTTGAGGAGGCTGCCGCCGCTGCGCCCGGGCGTGAAGTCTGTGTGGCTGGAGCGCGGTTGCTGCCTCTTCTCCCAGCAGGGACCCCCGGGGCTGTTCCGAGGCTCGCTTTCCACTCGCATTGCGCGTCGTGCCCACCATGAGGCGCCTGGGCTCCGTGCAGCGGAAAATGCCTTGCGTGTTTGTGACGGAGGTGAAAGAGGAGCCCTCCACCAAAAGGGAGCATCAGGTAGCTGGGGCGGCCGCGCGCTTCTCCCCGCGGTGCTGGCTGCCTTTCTGCCCCGGGAGCGGGAGGGCGCTCGGGCGCGTTGGAGCCGCCCCGGGGGGTTGGCGTCTTCCTGCAAGTTTCGCTGGGGAGGTGTGGGGTCGGGGTCGTACGACCGACCGGAGTCCAGCTCTCTGTACCTTCTCTGTTGCCAGGGAGGAAATCTGCAAGGGCATTTTTCTGGGCAGGCGATTCACACGTGCTCTCGCGCGGACGTCTTAAACCGTATATACCCCTTTCTTCGCAGGTTGCCACTTTGGGGGGGAAACTCCTTACGTGTGGACGTAATCGCCGCAGGGCGAGTCTTCCCTCTTTTCAAGGGGACGCTGACCGAGTGGCGTTGGTGCGAGACCTGCTTTATCCCGCCTGGTCTAACCTGCCTCGTTCGGTCACTCAAGATCAGACTCAGCCCGGCAGCAATTGCCTACCTCATCCTAATTGGGGGGTTCCCATCTCGAGGTTTCCTAGTCTCTCGGCTCCGAGTTGTACACCTAGAGTTCTCAGTAAATACTGATGGATAAGGTTGGTAACCTGTATTGGGGTCATTCCTTCGTATGGAGCAAAGCCTCGATAGCAGAATCCCCAGATACCAGGTGGGTGCTGCCCGCGCCCGGACCGCCAGCCCCTGACATCATTCTCCCCGGCCTTCCAGGGTTCCAGACTTAAGACCTTTACAGGCCGGCCCTGCCGTGTTATTTCTGGTCCCATGGAGGAGGGGGGGGGGGGGGGTGGGGGTGGGGGGAAACTGGATCCGTATCTGTTGAATTAAAGAATGAACCCTGACCCTGGCTGGGTAGCTCAGTTGGTTAGAGCATCGTGCCCAAATGCTAAGGTTGCGGGTTCAGTCCTGGTCAGGACACATACATACCATGCAAGCATCAGCCAAGGAATGCATAAATGAATGGAACAACAAATTGATATTTCTCTCTCCCTCTCTCTAAAAAAAATTATAAAAAATAAATAAATTCAAAATAAGACAAAATATAAAGAATGAACCCTGGAGTCATTTTGTGCCAGTTTTCCATTCACCTTGATGTTTTTTTTGTGTGTGTTTTTTTTTACTTATAACCTCTCTTTCTAGTCTGCTTTCTACTGTCATCACTGTTGTTACAGTCTTAATATGTTTACACCCTGATTACCACCTAATTGTTCTTGCCCCCAGAGTGACTATTACACTTTTTTTTCTAGTTAAGACCTCACATTTACTACTAAATGCCTGTCGCAGTAGTTGTCAAGCTTTTATTTTTTTAACTCCTAAAACACAATGATCTATGTGAAACATTGTCATCCTGAATAAATGAATAAATAGTTCACTCTAGCTGTGATTCTCAACTTTGAAGGTGGGCAGGGAGTGTAGTTTGTGCAAGTTTCCTCCACCAGGAAAAATAAGCCCCTTCTCTTTCCCTCTGCAATTAAGAGTAGTTTATAGCATTGCTTATTGTATTAATTACAGCATAGTGTATACATCTTTAACTATAATTCAAGGCTTCCTGTTCATCAGGCCCAATCTACTCTCTAATCTCACTTGAAGTGAAGGCTCTGTTCTCGTGAAGTCTATATTTTATCCTGCAAGAATACCAGGTACAATTCTCTCTCTCTATTTTTGCTGTGTACTCTTCCTAGATCACCTCCAGGATTTTTAATTTTTTTAATCAGATCTTTTCTGTGACAGTATCCCTACCCCAGAATTGTAGAGGATCACTCTACTGTCTTAGTTCTTATACACGCATGCCTTTTTTTTTTTTTTCCTAGTTAAAGTCTTTAATGGCAGTAAAGAAGGAGAGCTTTGTGTACCACTTTTTATCTTACGTTGTCCTTTGGAGATGGCTATAGGGGTAGATACTGTATTATGGAAGGGATGTTTGTAATCAAGAACTCTACCAGCACAGTGACCTCTTCTCTAGGGTCTTTGATAAATGTAAACAAATACACACTAAGGAGCCAGACCTCGCTTCCACCACCACAGGTTAGATTGATACCCTCTGATACTTGTGTCATAAATTAGTAATAAACTACCCATTTACTTGTATCTTAAAAGGACTGAACCAGGCCCTGGCCAGGTGGCTTCTTAGTTGGTTAGAGAGTCTTACACCAGGCAGGCAGGTTTGGTCCCTCCTCAGCACATACGCCCATACAAGAACCAGCCAATGAAAGCACAGATGGGTGGAACAGCAAATCGATGCCTGTCACACATGCATGTGATGTTTATATTGTGCAGTGTTTTTTCATATGTAAGATGAATGTTACATCAAATAATTTAGAGTGAAACAGTGGCATAAGCCTTTCTCAGAAATGAAAAATGACACATGAAGAGTGGGTAGGAACCCTAGAAACAGTTTCTTCCTCCATTCTTGATGCCCTTGGCTTGTCTTCTGATAGTAGAAAAGTCATAAATGTGCAATTTACTCCTAATAACGCTGAAAGCTCCCCTGCTTGTTTTTCTCTTTAGCACTTAATCAGACCTAACATTGTTTTGCATTTTATTACTATTATCTCCTTTCTTTGTAAAATGAAAGTTCCACAGGTACTTTTTTGTTCACCTCTATACTTCCCAGGGCCAAAAACAATGCTTAACCCTCAAGATGTATTTAGCAAATAATTGTCAAACAAGTGATTGAACATACTTGAACACCTTTGCTAGGGATGCAGCAAGGAATGGGACATAGTTCCTGGTGTCAAGCTCATTATGGTGGATAAAGAAACGTGAACAATTTAAAAGTCTGTGTGGGAAGCCAGGTATTGCCCAGGCTGGTGTGTCTCCTTGGTGAGAGTGTTGACACTGAAGGGCCTTTGGTTCGACTCACAGTCAAGGGCACTTACCTGGCTCGCAGGTTCCATCTCAGCCGGGGTCAGATGGGTGTGAGAGACAACCAATTGATGCTTCTCTCTTTGTCTCCTTCCCTTGCTCCCTCAAAAATATCCTTTGGTTTTATTAACCAAAAAAAAGAAAAACAGGTATTGCTGTGATATCATACAGGAGGGAATGATTCCTGAGAACCTCATGGACAAAATAATTTTAAATTGTCTTAAGGATAAACAGACTGTTTCTTAGAACTAGTGAAATTATAAGAACATTCCAGGTGAGAGTATGTATGAGGGTGTAGATGCTAAATGTAAACCAGTTTTCTCTCTCTCTTTTTTAAGACATTTAAAGTTTTGGCCACTGAAACTGTAAGTGACAAGGCATTAGATGCAGATATATACAGTGCAATTCCAACAGAAAAAGTGGATGGAACATGTTGTTATGTTACTACCTACAAAGGTAAAATAAAACTTCTACAAATATTATTTATTAATACTCATTAAGGGCCATCCAATTTGGTAATTGCTTTATACATGTTATCTCTAATTTGTACAATAAGCTCTCCATTTTTTAGGTATGGAAACTGAGGCTCAGAGAACTTAAATAGTTTATTCAATACACACACACACACACACACACACCCTGTATTTTCCAGCGTGTAAGACGACTGGGCGTATAAGACAACCCCCAACTTTTCCAGTTAAAATATAGATTGGGATATACTCCCCATATAAGACTACCCTTCTTCCAGCGCACACCAAATGAAAATTAAAAAAACAGATTTGATTTCGACCCCCAACTTTTGAAAAGATTTTCCTGGGTTAAAAAGTCGTCTTATATGCCGGAAAATACGAGAAATATATATATATCTGTTCTATATATATAAATGCTCAGTGACCCTTATAGTGGAATGACCAGAATGACTGGTTGCTATGATGCACACCATCAGGGGGCACACGCTCAACGCAGGCGCCTCCCCCTGATGGTCAGTGCGCTCCCACAGCGGGAGCGCCATTCAGTCAGAAGCCAGGCTCTGGGCTTGTGAGCGCAGCAGTGGTGGCAGGAACCTCTCCCGCCTCCACGGCAGCGCTAAGGTGCAGCGAGCCAAGTGGTAAGGAGTGAGTAAGTGGGCGGTTAGGAGCCAGGAGTCCCAGATTGTGAGAGGGATGTCCGACTACTGTTTTAAAACTGATCGGACTAAACCGGCAGTGATACATCCCCTGAGGGGTCCCACATTGCAAGAGGGCGCAGGCCGGCTGAGGGACTTCCCTCATGCCTCGCAGGAATTTCGTGCACTGGGCCTCTAGTACCGTATAATTAATGAATGGAAGAACTGGTAATAGAACCCACATTTGTCTGACCTTAAAGCTGATCCCAGTGCTGATTCATTGTTTTTATTATTGACAATGTCTCTGATTTATTTTATTTTAATGTACTTGGAAAAAAGTAGGAATTCAAAAAGAAAGAGAAATAATCTTTTTAGTTTCTTTTGGTTGGTGAAATTACCTCAATTCAAGCAAGAGAGATAGGACAGTTAAATAAAAATTGAATATATTCCTGGTATCAGGAAATCCTTTCTGAAATGTATTTTTTTCCATTTTTAATTGTGGTAAAATACATACATATAACATAAAATTTTACCACGTTAACCATTTTCAAGTGTACACGTCAGTGGTGTGTACAGTTTGCCTTGTTGTGCTACTATTTTCACCAGAATTCTTTTCATCTTCTAGTACTGAAATTATGTACCCATTAAACATCTTAACATTTCCTCTCCCTTCAGATGTTGCCAACCAACATTCTATTTTCTAAGATTTTGACTACTGTGGGTACCTCCAGTACAAATACTGGAATGGTACAGTTTTTGTCTTTTTTGTGACTAGCTTATTTTACTTAGCATAATATCCTTAAACTTCACCTCTATTTTATAGTATGTGTCAGAATTTCCTTTTTAAAGACTGGATAATATCCCATTATATGTATATACCACATCCTTCCACTCATCCATCAATGTACACTTGGGCAGCTTCCACCTATTGGCTATTATGAACAATGCTGCTATGACGTGGTGTAAAAAAATATCTTTCAGACCCTGCTTCAGTTCTTTTGCGTATATATACAGAAGTGGAATTGTTGAATCATTTAATTCTATTTTTGATTTTTTTGAGGAACTTTCATAGTTTTTCATAGAAATTGTGCCAATTATATTCCTACCAACTGCACCCTTCCAATTTTTCCACATCCTCACCAATACTTGTTATTTTCTGTGTATTTTTTTATATTAATGATCTTAAAGAATGATTTTGTGTGTGTGTGTGTGTGTTTACTAGTAAAAAGAACAAAGGTCCATTCAACACAGAAATGACAGTATAATTTTAATCAGGTTTTTCTCTATTAATATGAAGAAACTTCACTGTGCATCATTATGTGGGATTATGTATAATGGTAGCAGTTTAATAAGTTTGCTAAACAAAACTTAGTAATGACAGTGCTCAGCTTATTACAGGTGGAGGATACATAATATAGCAAGGGTATTAAAAGTAAGGATGTGCATCACAACCCAAACTGTCTCGCAGCAAAGGGTCAGGAGAGACCAGGTGAAAACTCCTGTTGCCCCCCTCTACCCACAGCAGGCCCTCTACCCAGGCCAGGCTCTAGTAAGACACACTCTCAAATCAGGAACCCTTGATTGTGTCCAGGGAACAACTTTAAAACAGGGAATCCAAATTAGAGTCTCAGCTGGGGATTTCTGTGTTTTGCTGGTCACAAAAGCGTCTTCCTGCTAACTAAGCAGCCTCAGCAGCAGAGCCCACCAGGAGTCTCACTGAGACCAGGTCCAATTCATTATTCTCACTGTCATATTTCTATTTAGTATAGAGGTAGATTCAGTTTCTCACAAATGCTAGTTATAATAAAATATGGCCTTATAAAGGGTCACATACATTTTATCTCATCCCCATCAATATATTTTTATTGATTTCAGAGAAGAGAGGGGGAGAGATGGAAACATCAATGATGAGAGAATGAATCACTGATCAGCTGCCTCTTGTTTGCCACATCCTGGGGATTTAGCCCACTACATGTGCCCTGACCGGGAATCCACCTTGACTTCCTGGTTCATAGGTCGATATCCAACTACAGAGCCACGCCTGCTGGGCTTTCCCATCATTCTTTTGCCAAAACTTAAGTCTTCTTACAGTATCAGGTATCGCTAGGGAGGATGTGTCTGTTTGGTCTGCTTATTTCAGTTTATCTTCTATGGTTGCTTCTCTTGCAGAAGGTTACCCTGCTATTTATTGAAAATTTTATTCTGAAATTTATTTTAAGGTAAGTTTGCCTCCTAATATTTTTCTTTTTCTTTTATTTATTTAGGTCAGCCATATCTGTGGGCTCGATTAGATAGAAAACCTAACAAACTAGCTGAAAAAAGATTTAAAAATTTTCTACATTCAAAACAAAACTCAAAAGGTTAGTAGGTCTTTTTTTTCTCAGCTTTTCACGATTTGCTGAAATTTGTGAGTTATTTTTTGCTGTGTTGTTTCTGTACATTGTAGTCTTATATACAATTTAAGTCTGGGAAAAAAATTAGAATTGAATATTGTTCTATGTAAAAGAATTTTTCTGAAAAGTATTTTTAAATGTCTTCCTAACATTTCTGTGACTCTTCATTATTGGAATCAACTTTATTAAAACATACAAATTACTATTCATCCTATATAATAAAAGAGAAACATGCAAATGTGACCGTACCTTCACTACACTACCAGCCAATCAGGAGAGAGGGCGTGGCCATGGTGCACTGGGCGCGGGAAGGGAGACTGGGAGGGGCGTGGCTGCAGCACGCTTGACAGGGGAGGCCGAAGTGCTGGGCAGCCGGGGGAAGGAAGGCCTATTGCACGAGAGCTGGGTGCAAAATTTGGAATGCCTCTGTGTTGTTCCAATTTTAGTATATGTGCTGCCAAAAAGAGCATGCTACAAGCTCCGCCCACATGATATTTAAGGGCCGGCGAGATCCCTCCTTTTCAGTTACGGTGACTGAGTCACGTCCTTTTGTGGTGACCTTGGGACGGTTAGGGGAATTTGATGCCACGGGATCCCCTCAGGAAGCTTGCATGTTGGTTGCTCTGAGAGTTAGGCTGCGACTGAGCTGCGGAGTTTACCTGTCGCGTGGGACATGCAAATGAGCACCCGGGGCACCTTGGGTAATGAGTGCGAGGCGGGGCTGTGAGTCGTCAGGCCCTGGTGCTGGGTCTCAAGCTCTGAAGCCAAGCAGCAGTTTGGTTCCACACCCCCAGCCCAGCACCCATGACAGGAATGGCTGCTAGAGCATGCGGAGACCCTGGTGTCTGCTGCGGTGTGTGGTCCAAGGGTCCTACATGCCCCCTAGCCCGGCGCCCACAACAGGGCTGACCGCTGGCCTCTGGAGACAGGGATGTTCCTGCCCCGACCCCAGCCGCTTGCAAGCAGTGCTTCGGGTCCATGCCCCTAGCCCAGCACCCACGATAGGGCTGGCTGCTGGCCTCTGGAGCATGTGGAGACCCTGGTGGCCACTGCCATGTGTGGCTCAGGGGTCCCTGCATGCCCCCCCAGCCCGGCGCTGTACTTAGGCCCTCAGTGGCAGGTGTCCCAGAATACCCCCAGCCACTGCGGGACTATGGGTGCAGCAGCCAAGCTGCTGGGGGCGGGCTCTGAAGCCAAGCAGCAGTTGGGGTCTATGCCTCCAGCCTGGCGCCCACCACAGGGTTGGCTGCTGGCCTCTGGAGCATACGGAGACTCTGGTGGCTGCTGCCATGTGTGGTGAAGTTTCTAAAACCATTAAAAAGGCCCAACTTTTTATTATTGATGAATGCACCATGGCATCCAGTCATGCTATAAACGCCATAGACAGATTGCTAAGATAAATTATGAATTTGAATGTTGCATTTGGTGGAAAAGTTCTCCTTCTCAGAGGGGATTTTCGACAATGTGTCAGTATCGTGCCACATGCTATGCGATCAGCCATAGTACAAACGAGTTTAAAGTACTGTGATGTTTGGAGATGTTTCAGAAAGTTGTCTCTTAAAACAAATATGAGATCAGAGGATTCTACTTATAGAGAATGGTTAGTAAAACTTGGAGATGGCAAACTTGATAGCAGTTTTCATTTAGGAATGGATATTATTGAAATTCCCCATGAAATGATTTGTAATGGATCTACTATTGAAGCCTCCTTTGGAAATAGTATATCTTCTATAGATAATATTAAAAATATATCTAAACATGCAATTCTTTGTCCAAAAAATGAGCATGTTCAAAAATTAAATGAAGAAATTTTGGATGTACTTGATGGAGATTTTCACACCTATTTGAGTGATGATTCCATTGACTCAACAGATGATGCTGAAATGGAAAATTTTCCCATTGAATTTCTTAATAGTATTACTCCTTCAGGAATGCCGTGTCATAAATTAAAATTGAAAGTGGGTGCAATTATCATGCTATTGAGAAATCTTAATAGCAAACGGGGTCTTTGTAATGGTACCAGATTTATTCTCAAAAGATTACTACCTAACATTATCGAAGCTGAAGTATTAACAGGATCTGCAGAGGGAGAGGCTGTTCTGATTCCAAGAATTGATTTGTCCCCATATGACACTGGCCTCCCATTTAAATTAATTCAACAACAGTTTCCCGTGATGCCAGCATTTGCAATGACTATTAATAAATCACAAGGACAAACTCTAGACAGAGTAGGAATATTCCTTCCTAAACCCGTTTTCACACATGGTCAGTTATATGTTGCTTTCTCTCAAGTTCAAGGAGCATGTGATGTTAAAGTTCAAGTTGTAAATACTTTATCCCAAGGGAAATTAGTCAAGCACTCTGAAAGTGTTTTCACTGTTAATGTGGTATACAGGGAGATATTAGAATAAGTTTAATCACTTTATCAGTCATTATTTGCATCAGTGTTGTTTTTATCACAAGTTTGTTGTTGTTATATCATTTTGTTATTATTTACTTATTAATGAAATTATTTATTATTTTCATATTCATTGTACTCATTACTTTTTATCTGTCACACTTTTATTATAGAGAAAGGGCAAATAGCACTATTAGAATATTTCCTCTAATACCCTTTTAATGTGCACGAATTTCATGCACCGGGCCACTAGTATATAATAAAGAGGTAATATGCAAATTGACTATCATGCCCTAGCACAAGCTGTCCGCCCCCATGTTGTCACAAGATGGCTGCCACAAGATCGCTGGCAGGGGAGGGCAGTTATAGGCGACCAGGCTTGCAAGGGAGGGAGGGCAGTTGAGGTTGGGACCAGGCCTGCAGGGGAGAGCAGTAAGGGGTGACTGGGCTGGCAGGGGAGGGCAGGTGGGAGTGAACAGGCCAGCAGGTGAGGGCAGTTGCGGGGGAGGGGGGCAGGCCTGCAGGGGAGGGAGGGCAGTTAGGTGGGACTAGGCCTGCAGGAGAGGGCAATAAGAGGTAACTGGGCCTGCAGGGGAGGGCAGTAAGAGGTAACTGGGCGGGAAGGGCAGTTGAGGGTGATCAGGCCAGCAGGGGAAAGCAGTTGGGGGGGCAGGCTTGCAGGGGAGGGAGGACAGTTAGGGGGCTGATCAGGCCGGCTGGATAGCAGTTGGGAGGGACCAGGCCTCCTGGGGAAGGCAGTTAGGGGTGACCTACAGGCAGGGGATGGCAGTTGCAGGTGACCGGTCCAGCAGGAGAGGGCAGTTGGGGTGATCGGGCCGGCCGGGTAGCAGTTGGGGGCAAGCAGGCCGGCAGGGGGGCCAGTAGGGAGTGAGCAGGCTGGCAAGGGGGGTCAGTTGGGGGTGAGCAGGCTGGCAGCGGGGGCAGTTGGGGGTGAGCTGGCGGCAGGCAGAGTGTTTAGGGGAGATCAGGCAGGCAGGCAGGTGAGGGGTTAGGAACCAGCAGTCCCAGATTGTGAGAGGGATGTCCTGTGGGATTGGATTGGGCCTAAACCAGCAGTTGGACATCCCCCAAGGGGTCCCAGATTGGAGAGAGTGCCATCTGGGGTGAGGGACACCCCTCCCCCCATGCATGAATTTAGTGCACTGGGCCTTGTATCGATAATCATAAAAGAGAATATGCTAATTAGCTTGGGAGACCTTCCAGACGTCCTTCCAGACAAAGCCAGGACTTGGCTGGCCTGCAAACCACCCCCAAATGGCCCTCAGCCCCTCCGCCAGGCTGGCCATGCCCCCTCCACCAGGGACCTCCACCCCGATGGGGGCGAAGCCAGCCTGCAAACAGCCATCAGCCCCTTGCCCAGGTCCGCCCCTCTCCCCATGGGGACCATCACCCAGTTGGGGGTGTGGCCAGCCTGCAAACAGCACTCAGACCCTCGCCCAGGCTGGCCATGCCGCCAGCAGAGACCCCCATCCTGCAAACACCCGAGGCTGGCTCCATCCCGCACCCTAAGGGAATCCCCACCTTGATTTGGGACCTCCTTTAGGGCAGAGCAGCTGACCCCTACTTGTGCACCAGGCTTCTGTCTATACTAATAAAAGGGTAATATGCTAATTACACTGGGAGACCTTCCTGGATGTCCTTCCCGACAAGGCCATGGTGGTGGGGCCGAGGCACAGGCAGTTAGGGGCAATCCAGGAGGGGAGGACAGCTGGGGGTGATTAGGCTGGTGGGGGGGTGGGGTGCAGGTGGGGGTGAGAAGGCAGGCAGGCAGAGTGGTTAGGGGCAGGCAGGCAGGTGAGCAGTTAGGAGCTAGTGGTCCCAGATTGCGAGAGGGATGACCCGAGTGCCAGTTTAGGCCCAATTCCTCTGGCAGTAGGACATCTCCCAAGGGGTCCCAGATTGGAGAGGGTGCAGGATGGGCTGAGGGACCCCTCCCACCATGAATTTTGTGCATTGGGCCACTATTATACTATAATGAGAAACACAGTTTTTATTTTGTCTGCCTAAGAGACAATGATGTAATTTTATAAAGCAGGCAAAAATCTCAAAGGATTATTAATATTTTTAATTATTAAGTTAAAATACCTCAATATTATATGTTGATAGGCATTCATCATTGCATATCTACTCATTCATATATATATAAAATCTAATTATAGTTGTATTCATAATGCATTAAAAATTCACCATAAATCTACACGTACAGAAACATTGGCTACTTTAATTAGACTGTTATCCGGTATCTGAAAATGGTGGTGTATCCAAAATTGATTAACTCAAGTGTTAGTACCCTAACCCTGAGAAGTATAGTCATATTGTGGTGATAATGAGTGGAGAATAATTATATGATACCTGATATAATGGGGTTTATTAGCTATTCCCACTTCAAAATTTTCAACATTTTATATTTTTTAAAGTGCTGCCACATATAAGATTGTCTTATTCTTCTAGAATTTTTTTGGAATGTTGAGGAGGACTTCAAACCTGTTCCAGAGTTCTGGATACCAGCAAAGGAAATTGAACAGTTAAATGGAAATCCGATGCCTGATGAAAATGGACACATTCCTGGTATCATGAAATCTCTTCTAACATGCAGTTTTGTGTTTCCTAATATAAAGAACAAAAGATCCATTTGATCAGAAATTATGGAATTTTAACTTTAATCTGGTTTTTCATAGTGTTTATTTAGCACAAAATTTGAGTCTAATTTATGTTAACAGTTATACCAAAGATGTTTCATGTAGAGAATGTCCTCTCTGATTTAGAATCCTAAGATCGACAGTTTACTACTGTAGTCTGTGAAAATAAAGTGTTGAGTAGAAATAGCCTTGAAGTTGTCAGGATAGATGATGTAATTGATCTTTTCTGAAATGAGATATTAAGAAGCCTTTACTTTTTTAATTGGGGATAATGTGTATACTTTTTGCAAAGGTCCTAGAAGACTGTTTTAATTAAGGGAGGTAAAAATAAATATCTCACAAACAGTTTTACTAGAGAAGGGAAAATTTTTGCAGAAGTGTGCCGAGTAGAAAGATACCCCAGATTAAGGTTCAGCTAACAGGCATATCTTGAGTACCTGTAAGGTGCAAAGTACTCTTAGGTTCTGGTAATACAAAGTGAAGATCAGACATGATGGAGAAATCCATCAATAATATGATTTAAGAATCAAAAGGAAAAGGTACACAGATTACAGTTAGAGAAAAGCTGAAGAATTCATACTCTAATGTGTGGTGGCTAGAGAAGGTTTACTAGTAAGGGGAGTGACATCTACTGAACTTAAAAACCAGGAAGTTAGCTGAAAGGAAGGGGGAGGGTCTACTTAGGCACACTCCCATGGAGTGGCCCCCGCCACTCCCGCCGCCAGAACACTGTCTAAGTGTATATAATGGCTTGTCTCATGGAGGAGAGCACCAGAATAGGTCAGACTTGGTTGCTATAGCCAGCTCAAATCCATGGAGTCTTCTTGAAATTTTATTTAACATTTTATTTTGCCTGGAATGTTTGAGTGTATGACATTTGAGGCTATTTTAAAATTTGAGGCTGGAGATGTGGAATGGGCTCAGATCTTAAAAGGTTTGTATTCCATCTAAAGGAATTTGAAGTTTGTCATGAAGATTATAAAATTACATTTTTAAAATGGAACTGAGATAAAAATGGAGGGGAGGTGGGTTTCCCTGGACTAGTATACCAAGAAAAAGGTCACTATAGTAACCGTGGGTAACGACAGCCACAGATATGATGGCCACAATGTTGTATGTCATAGCAAGCACAATGAGGAAGTCTATTCTAGCAACTGAATTTAGGACGGGAATAGTAGTAACATTCAATAAGTATGAATCAAACACTTTTCAGTAAATATGGAGACAGTACAATAAATTGTAGAACAGTTATGTTTGTTGTCCCTGAAATGAGAGAAGGTAGAAAGAAAACTTAATTTAAAAAAAGGATTTTAATTCTGTGTCTTAAAATGGTGCTCAATTCATTGAAAAGTTAAATTTTCTGGTAAAAATGCTGAGTGCTCTATAGTGAATAATCAAGTTAATTTCTCAACAGAATCAAAATGAAACCTTATAATTTAAAAAATTATTGATTTAAAAAGTAGTAAAATCGTTATTTCTACTGAATTTAAAAGTGACTCTGTAATACAATATCCAGAAAATATGGAACATTTACTACAAAAATAAAAATTATCTTGTCTAAATGCAGAGAAAGACAATGCCAAAAAAAAACCCTTTTTTCTTTAAATGATAGGGTGGGTACCAGTGGAGAAAAACAACAAGCAGTATTGCTGGCATTCCTCTGTAGTTAATTATGAATTTGAAATAGCCTTGGTACTGAAGCATCATCCTGATGATTCTGATCTTTTGGAAATTACCACAGTGCCACTATCAGACCTCTTAGAACAGACGCTGGAGCTTATAGGGACTAATATTAATGGAAACCCATATGGTGAGTAGAGCCTTTTTCTGTTCAATTGTAGTTATAGTAATTCATTTATAAGGGCAACCTAGGTTCAACTTACACACAAATACACACACACACACACACAGAAAAGTGACTAATAAATGAGTTAAGTAGCCTAGGGTAATAGCTATTTCTTTTATGTCCATGGAGAAATTTACCTGATAGTTTTATTAGTACAAAATGTTTATGTTTAGCCTCTTGTCCTTTCCTGTAATCTCCTATATAATAAAAGGCTAATATGCAAATAGACTGAACAGCGGAAGGACCAGTCGCTATGGCGTGCACTAACCACCAGGGGACAGGAGCTGACCCCTGGTGAGCCAGAAGCCGGGCTCACGACTGGTGTGTGCAGTGGCGGGAGCCTCTCCCGCCTCCACAGCAGTTGGACATTCCCAGAGGGCTCTCCTCCAGAACTGGGAGAGGACGCAGGCTGGGCTGAGGGACAGGCCCCCCTCCCTCCACCAAGTGCATACATTTTGTGCACCAGGCCTCTAGTAACATTATAAAATTACATATGAAAGGTAATTACTCAAGTGTAACTTTTCATTGCTTTTTAAAATTTAGGTGAACTGAGCTGAATGAAAATAATGGTATGCTTTTCATGACTAGGTAATTAGTGTAGCATTAACAGCTGAGTGTAAAGTGAATAAAAGAATTGGCAGTGAATGATGAATTGAGTACAAGTCCCAGGGGCACTATGGAGTGTATTGTTGACAGAGGGGATGGATGAAGACAGGCCCAAGAACAGTGCAGCTTGAATGGCAAAACCCTATATAAAGATCAGAAGCAGACTGATTGGCAGAAAGAAGCTAAGAAAGTAATTATATAAGTTATCAGAAATGCTGGCATGGCTGTTTGGCAAACAGTGAATAATAGTTGACCGTGGCTAATGATGTACAGCGTAGAGCAGGGGTTGGTGGACTTTTTTTATAAAAGCCCAGATAGGAAAGATTTAGGTTTTGTAGGCCATACCTCTGAAATAGGCCATAGATAGTACCTAAAAATGAATAGGTATGGTTGTGTTCCATTAACATTATTTATGAAAGCAGACATCTGGGTAGATTTTGTCCACAGGTCATAGTCTGATATCGAGTACAGAAAAGGAGAATTTAATCTTAATGGGATATGGTGCTACTTTTGAGTGACAGTGCTTGTAGCATATCTCTCTGTGAGGAAACCAACTAAACTTTTTGGTAAATATATTCTTAAATATTTTAAAAGGCTTTTTTTATTTGGAAAGGTAAATGTTCTCAGTTCTTCTTGAAACCTTTGTATAGCTAATTGCAAGATTTTATCATTTAGGGTTAGGAAGCAAGAAGCATCCACTACATCTTCTTATACCACATGGAGCATTTCAAATAAGAAATCTACCTACCTTGAAGCACAGTGATCTGTTGTCCTGGTTCGAAGGTTGCAGAGAGGGTAAAGTTGAAGGAATAGTATGGCATTGCAATGATGGCTGTTTAATCAAGGTAATGGCAGAAAACAGCTTGCGGAGTTACGTCGTCTTATATTCCTCACAGTAGAAGTGGCACTAAAATGCTTTCTGTTAATTGCAATATTTCTGATGGTGCACTCAAATTTAATTTATCTCACATGCCACCATTCTTATAGGATAGTGTTTTCTAGTGTACTTGTTCTGTGGGGCATTGGTTGTTCTAGATGTACTTCAGAACTGAAGTGATAGAAAGTCTAGGAAACTCTGCTTACAACATATTCCCTTCTTGGAAATTCATGTTGCATATTAATGCTCTGAGATATTCTATAATGACAGCTTTTAATCCTGTTTAATCCAGAATTTCCAAACTTACTTGGTTATAGAGTTTGTTGGTTAGAAAGTGCCAAGGGTTCAGTTAACATACAGAAGGAATTATTTTATACTTTGTGCCCTTTCTGTCTGTCTCCTGGACTTGACTGTTTGGTTTCTCACAGGTTCTTAAAATTCATGTTCAAAACTGGACCTAGTTATATCAACCTTCTGACTCCCAACAGTTCACTGAAGTCAAAAACTTAAGATAACATTCTTAACCCCACTCTCCATTACTTCATACACACAATTATCAGTTTTTAAAGATTCTGGTCTATTGAATCTGTATCTTGCTCTCCAATTAATTAGTTGTTAATTTGATTTAAGCCCAGATTCACAACTTGAGTTGTTATATCATCCTCTTAAACATTAACTTTCAGTGTTAGTCCTGTCCTGTTCATTCTTTATAAATGAATGAGAATGTTATTTCCTTCATAAAAATGATTAAGGACATTAAGATTTTTCATGATCTGGCCCCTACTCAACTTTCTGGAACTGCCTCTACCCCCATATCCTAAACATATCTACATTGTATAATTTTAACCATACTTAAATAATTACAGAGAAAATATACACCATTCTGTCACATGATATTCCTTTTGGTTAGACTGTTTCCCTACCCACAGTTGGTTAGCTTCTGAACTTACTAACAGACTCTATTATTAAATGTTTTGGAGCCCCTAATTTACGTTCCTGGCAGTGTTTCCAGGTACTACAAATATGAAGTCCGGGTGAACAATGTCTGCCTTCATGAAGCTTACATTTTAATGGGGAAGATAGATAATAAACAGATATGTAGTATGTCAGGGGGAGAAGCAGCTATGAAAAAAAATAAAGCGTAAGGTAAAAGGGAGCCTTAAATAGTGCCTGGAAGATGGTAGGCACACAAAATAAATATTTTTAAGTCAATGAAGGAAATGCAGGTTAGAGCTAATACCTTCCTTTCTCTTTTCAGGTCCATCGCCATCATCTTGGTTTATGCTGGCCAATTCCAGATACTTACATGAATTCAAAACTGGTTATTATTAACATGAACTTGAACAAACATGACTATGCTTTTGATACTAAGTGTCTATTTAATCATTTTTCAAAAATAGATAATCAGAGATTTAGTAGGCTCAAAGATATAATACTCGAATAGACTGGAGATGTCATTAAAAACCAGCTTTATTGTTGTTATATTTGAATCTTGAATATTCTCCCATGTGTAAAAGGTGAAAATATCTCAAGGTTTCTATTTATTGTTCAGTATCTAATGGAGAAATAAGTCTTCCAGCATTTGAAGAAATGAATTTTCCAGTTGGAATTATCTAGTCAAAGTCCTATTTAGAATTAGCAAATTTTAACCTCTGGATTTAAAATGTAAGTAATAGTAAGCTCCCCAGCTTGTACAAAGAAAGGGTTGGATTCTGTCCACTATAACTGAATAGTAATTTAAAGACGACAATGAAACCAACAATTTTGGATCATTTACTTTAAACATTAAAGCTGAGTTTAATTTAATCTTGCTTGACATTTAACAAGACATATGGCTCAGCATTATTTTATATATATATATATATATATATATATATATTATAAATACATATAAAATTTAAGAACCATGACACATATATAAATAGGTAAGAATATAAAACCCCAATTTTAAATGTTAAAGTTGTTACTCTCATATTTAAAAACTTAAAACATTATGAATGTACAGAAGTTCACTATAGCTCATTGCCTACTTGATAGTTACAATTTAACTTTAAAAACTCTTCAAATATATACTTTTCTAATGTGTTAAAAATTTCATACAACTTTATTTTCTAAAATTTCAAATTCAGGTAAAGGTACAGGGTATTGGAAAGGATATGTAAGTCAGAGACTTGTAAATAGTTAAATAAAAACTGTAATTATAGCTGGCCCTTAATAAGTGGGGAAATTGACAGGACTTCCCTCTTTACCTTCAAACTGTTCAGAAACAGCAATAGGACTAGTTAATTCAACTCCAAATTGTTCAGAGAGTTTTTTTAACTTCTCTTCTAAAAGAATATTTTTTTTCACTTCTTCTTTGTAGTTATATTTAAGATCTTCGATTTCTTCAAAAAACGCTGGATCAAAATTTCCCAGTTCTTTCTTCAGCTTTTTTATTTCCTCCTAAGAGAAACATATTGTCTTTAAAAGACATCAATCTACATATGTATAATGCCTAAGGGACCACTAGGAGCAGATGGTAGCTCTGATGTGTACTGACCACCAGGGGGCAGACGCTTAATGTAGGAGCTGCTGCCTGGTGGTCAGTGGGCTCCCACAGCCAAACTCCCATGGCTAGCCAACCTCCCATGGCCCCTCCCCTCAGCTGGCCACCTCCTGGCCCAATCAGCCCCAATCGCCGACCAGGCTGAGAGACCCTACCCATGCACGAATTTGTACACCAGGCCTCTAGTAAGTATATAATACACTCCTTAGGTTTAAACTAAAAGATTTAATTATAAACATGAGCACCAAACCTGAATAGCAAATATAAAGACTGAAGTATTAAGATTTTGTTAAGGTTTTGTGCAGTATAAGTAACTTGATTTGTCAAATCAAATTATCTGTTCTGTAAGTTATATCCTAGTCTTTGACTAAAATTTATTACCTCTTAAATTAGAGGGGGATTTAATTTTCTCCAAAAGCATACTCTAAGATAGTGAGGCAAGCAAAAAGACATGGCTATTCACATAGCATTTAAGGTTGTTTTGATTAAGATTCTTTAGCTTAGGCTTCATTTATATTTTCTTTACAAATATGTTATTTGTAATGAATAATGGTCAATTTATTATAAATATATTTATGATCAGGGAAATTCTAGGGCTTCTTGCCTGACTAAGAATTATGCATCTGGTGAAGAGGCAATTTGAGCTTTAGAATAGCCAATAACCACTAGTTAGTTAACTTTCATATCATGTTCTTTTGTTCTATTTATAGATTCCTGAAAGACATAAAGCATAGCAAATATCTTTTTAAGGGAGGGGAACTATTCCTGAAAAGATTTTCAAAAGGAAATAAAAGACACTGTTTGCAATGTGACAAAAAACTTAACAAAATATTAAAATGAGCTCTATATTTGTGACAATTAAAAAATAAATTACTCTTTAATCCTATTTGTTTTATCTCAGTTTTTTTGGTAGCTCTTATATATTTTTTAACAGATGAATATAATGGACTTTACAATGTCAGGGTCAAATATAAAATGTAATCCCAGGAATTTTTATGATACATACTTAAAATTCAAACATGGTGACCATAAAACTTCATAAAGCATCCTATATTATAAAAGCCTAATTAGCTAAGTGGTCATCCATTCGTCCGTTCAACCAATCAAAGCATAATATGTTAATGATATGTTATTACTGCTCAACTGCCCGCTATGATGTGCACTGACCAGGAGGGGGAAGACAGTCAACCAGTCGCTATGACATGCATTGACCATCAGGGGGCAGATGCTCCAACCGGTAGGTTAGCTTGCTGCTGGGGTCTGGCTGATCAGGACTGACTGAGGACTGCACATGTCCTGGAGCCCTCCCACACTCCCTCTCCTGGCCCCAATTGTGCACCAGTGAGATCCCTCTTGCAATCCAGACCCCTTGAGGGATGTCAGAGAGTTGGTTTTGGCCAAATCCTGCAGGCCATGCTGAGGGACCACAATGGTGCACATATTTGTGCCCCGAGCCTCTAGTAATACTATCTTATGTAATAATCCTATATAAAAAAAGGGTAATAATGCAAACAGATTGAATGGCAGAACCAATCAAATAATATGCTAATGAAATCCTAAGGCTGCTCAACTGCTCACTATGATGTGCACTGACCACCACGGGGCAGTCTCAACTGGTCAGCCAGTCACTATCACGTGCACTGACCACCAGGGAGCATTTGCTCCAACTGGTAGGTTAGCTTGCTGCTGGGGTCTGGCTGATCCGACTGAGTAAAATGGGCTGGACGGGCCCTGGAGGCCTCCCATGCCCCCCCCCCCCCCCCCAAGCCCGATTGTGCACTAGTGGGGTCCCTCAGCCTCTTGCAATCCGGGACCCTTCGGGGGATGTCAGAAAGACACTTTCAGCCCAATCCCACAGGCCACTTCTCTTGGGGGGTGGGGGGAGGGTGCCAGAAGCAGGGCTCATGGCTGGCTAGTGCTGCTGTGGCAGCACAAGCCTCTCGTGATTGGGATTGATTGGGCACGAGCCCACAGCAGGCACAGCGGGACTGGGATGAGCAGGTAGGAGCTGCAGGCAAGGTTGGACTGCTGGTTTCAGCCCAATCCCTGCAGGCCATCAAGAGGGACCCCACCCCTGCATGACTTCATGCACAAGGCCTCTAGTAATACTATAATTAGATATATTATTTACCTTCATATGCTGCTTTTCTAGATCTGACATTTTCAGCTGTGTCTCTAGATCCTTTATCTTTTCCTTTAGTTGATCATGATCTGCCAAAAAAAAAAAAATATATATATATATATATATATACACACACACACACACACACACACATACACACATACATGTAAAAGGCTAATATGCAAGCTGTCCCATTGGGAGTTCGACTGCTATGACATGCGCTGACCACCAGGGGGTAGTACAGAACAAAGGAAGGCCCCAATTAGCCCTGGTCACCAGCCAGGCCTAGAGACCCTACCCATACATGAATTTCGTACACTGCCCCCCCCCCCCCCCCCATAAATACCGGGCCCAGCGCTTGAGTCTGGATGCAGCCTGAGAGATGAAGAAGCCTCCTGCCCCATGATCCCAGGCCACAGCCAGCTGGAGAAGTCGCCCGCACTGCATCCCAGGTAAGATGGAGAAGCTGCCCACCTGTGGTTCAGGTGCCAGCACCTGCAACTGGCTACAGCCTGGTAGACAGAGAAGCTGTCCATCCCAGGGACCCGGGCGCCAGCACTTGTGGCTGCAGCCCAGGTGAAGCCACCCTGCCCACCGTCTCCTGTGGCTGCAGCTGGCCCAGGTGCCTGTGGTTGGCTGAAGGAAGGAATCCTGGGTCCCGGACGTGGAGTCGAGTCAGAAGTGGTTAGGGGCAATCAAGTCAGCAGGGAAGCAGTTAGGGACAATCAGGCTGGCAGGCAGAAGTTAAGAGGCAATCAGGCAGGCGGTTAGGAGACTGCAGTTCTGGATTGTGGGAGGGATGTCCGACTGCCAGTTATCCCGAGGGGTCCCAGATTGGGGAGGACGCAGGCCAGGCTGAGGGACACTCCCCCTCTTCCTTGTTTTAGACAATAAGGAGAAAACTTACGAAACTAGAGCCTGGAGATGTGGCATTTTATGGATGAAACACTTTAGGCTGTGAATACTATGTTACCTCTATTGGGTAATATAAATGCATGGCTAAGAGAAAAAACATTTGCCAGATATTTGACGTAAAGAATGAGGTTAACTTTTTACATGGAAGAAACTTATTTTCCAAAGAAAAATTCTAAAGCCAGGAAAATTTGTTAAGTACTAAAAGTATAACAGGAGAATACGTAGACTGTTAGGTAAGGGGCTGCAACCATAAGCTGCTCAAATTGCCGCTGTTACCTAGCAGCACCGGCTAGTCTATGTACGTCATTACTCAATTACCGTGTAACTGCCATATAGAAAATGTGCTAAGCAGGATGGATAACACAAAGATGAGTTAGTCCTGATACTTAGCTGGAAAAGGTAAGTACAAAACCAGTATAAGGGCTTTAATTTATGGATTTCCTCCCCAGAGTTAACATCTAATTTTATAATGAGAATCAATGGGCAAATGGTATTTTTGCTGTAATTGCCGTCTTCTGGAAACATACTTTGTGTAAATTAAACACTTCCTATATTGAGTCTTGTGGTCATTTTGCAGCCATTGAAGTAAAAAGGCAATAATAAAGTTTAGGAAAATAATGGGCAGTAAGCACATTTTAATGAGTAAGATAAGATGTATATTCTATTAAGGTGCCTATTAAAGGGTCCTCTAATTATAAGTTGGAGACAGGAAATATTTTCCTCACCCTTATTATGGAAATAGCAGAACCCATCTTCCTTTGGAAGGCAGAGCAAAATCCTACTTTTCAAAGCTTCCCTCACCTTTGCAGAAAGTGCTAAAGATTTTTTACAGAATTGATTCTTAATCACTGGGATGCTGTATTGAGAAGACTGTCTAATCAGTGGGCTGCTATATATTACACTGATTGGTAATGTGTATCACTTTTGAAAAGTTAGTTTAATGACCACTTATATTAAAATAGAATTTCCATAACAGTTAAGGCTTGATTTTGAGCCTCAATCTTTGAAATACAATATGGGGGTTAAGAAATTCCCTTTCAGGAAATGGGTTTAGAACTTGCCTATTATTCACAGCATTACCAGGTCTTTGGTCTACTGTGTCTAGTACACTTCACCAAGCTAGCTGCTTTGAGAGATACCATTGAGAGAGAGGTTATATGTACTTTTAGTCACCGAGTGGCAAGGCAGCATACTGGTCAATGGCAGGATATAAAGAGAAGTTTTGGAGTTCCCTAGATTCAAGTTTCATCCTGCCTCTGCCAATTTCTACCTATTGTGACCCTGGGGACAGGTAACTTAACCTCTTCAAATTTATTTATCATAGGAAAAGGGAGAGAATAGGACCCACCACACAGGGTTATAAATAATAAAATGGTCATAAAGGATTTAGCATAGTGTCTGGTACAACTCATACCACATGATAGCTTTAATACAAAGTAGCATCAAGACTATGTGAATAAGCTACATGAAGTAATCATGTGATTCAGATATTAATTGGCATTAATTCTTTGGCAGAGAATTTGCCATTTCCATCAAGCATCAAACATACAGCTCAAAGAATCAATTCTCATTATTTACAGTAGTTAATGATCTATAAAGTCAATACAATGAATTAGTGAACACTGAACCATAGCTCTTAAGGGAAAATTATATATATATATAGTTAGATAGAGATACTAGATATATAATCTATACCTATATCTAAACATATACATATGTCTCAGATTATAATCCTAAATCCTGGAAACATTTTGGTAGATTCTATTTGTTTTGCAAAAGAGAAAAGGTTTAGAAGTGCCAAATAGCTTTCCCGAGGCTGCCCGACTACCCAGTGTGAGAGTTGGGATTCAAACCTAGTCTATCTGGCCCCAGAACTTCAGCTTCTGGCCCTAAACTGCACTGACTGCCCCCTACTGTCTGCGTCCTCTGGGCATCTCTGTATGAAAACTGAGCAGGAATGCAGAAGTCACCTTGTTGGGTCTCATCTGGGAAAGTGTGGGTCTGAGATTTTTTAATGCTCTATTTTCACAACATACCTTGAGTACTGATTTTGGGGTTATAAGTAAATTTTAGTGAGTAAGTGAACTCAGAAATACAGAATCTGCAAATAGTAAGTATCAAATATTCACTGTGTGTGTGCATATATACATAAGCATATAAGAATAGGGGAAGGACGAGCAATCACTTTTGAATGAGAAAAGAAGGGGGTAGAAGGATAGACATTACTTTGTAAAGGAAAAAAATAAAGAATATTTTTACTTACACATGTAGTTTATGTAGGTTTTAAATTAATAAGATTACAATAACATTTAGAAAAACATATTCAGAGGGTTTAAAAGGACCTATATTTAAAAACTGGAAGCAACAATCATCACTCAGCACTGTATCCTGATTAAATCTATAACACCAAATGGAACACAAGGAGAAAAACATTTAAGTACTGGCTAAGGGCTCGATGGGAATAATATTACATGGAGGAAGAGATAGCTCTACAAAACTTATATTGGGGATTGGACTTTATAGGAAGAAAGTTATTAGAAACCTGTGAACAAACAAAAAATGCAAACCCTAATTCAAAACCTCAGTTACCTAACATGCTATAAGTTTGCTATAAAATACATTACCATGTACGGTGCTCTCAGCTCCGCCTAGTTTTTTGTGTACTTCTGTCTGATGGATTAAGTCTTCTTTTTCTTTTTCCAGCTTACTATTAGCTAATCTAGAGCACAATGGTAATGTTATTAAAACAAAACAACAAAACAAAAAACAACAACAATGTTCCACAAAATATATGGTATTTCCTATAATCCGTAATGCATAGTGCTTAGAACTCACTGATAGTTAGTTATAGAATATTCATTTGCTTTCCCTGCTGCAATATTACCATTCTTAAAGAAAGATCATGGAATCAAAAGTCTCCATGTTTTTCTTAAAATCTGATCTGATGTAATTTTCAAGAGTAGTTTTCCTACTGGAAGAGCTCATAAGAGCATGCTACTTAGAACCTGGTAAGTAAAGGCTCTCCCCCCCTCCTAACCTCACCCTCTTTCATTAGTATTTGCCTCTGAAAAGTTAAAGTTTAGCCAAACCGGTGTGGCTCGGTGGATAGAGCGTCGGCCTGCGGACTGAGAGGTCCCAGGTTCGATTCCGGTCAAGGGCATGTACCTTGGCTGCAGGCACATCCCCAGTAGGGGGTGTGCAGGAGGCAGCTGATCAATGTTTCTCTCCCATCGATGTTTCTGACTTTCTATCCCTCTCCCTTCCTCTCTGTGAAAAATCAAAAAAAAAAAAAAAAAAAAAAGTTAAAGTTTAATACATTCTGTGCTACTAAGGAAGTTTAAATTACATTACTTATATTAGAACCTGGTTTACTGTGATTTTTCTCCCACCATCTATTATATAAAAGATAAAATGATTGGAATTAGGAGGATAAAATAAGGCTGATCAGCCTCTTAGGTAGCAAGGTTGAAAAATCTTACTCTAGATATAGTAAACTTGGTTAAATAAAAAGATAAAAAAGAAGAGTTGTCACATTAAGAAATAATGTACCTGAGAAACTGAAGCTCCCTTTGAAGGCCTTGCTTTGTTTCAGCACCTTCAGGAATATGTTTGAGAATCTCAATCTTTGGGCACAATGAAAAATTAGAAAACAAAGTTAAGACATGAAAATGAGATTTTTATAAAGATATATCCTATACATATAATAAAAGGCTAATATGCAAATTGTCTCCTCGACCGACCAGGAATTTGACCAGGGGGCGGGGCCAGCCTGGCAACTGTCCGCAGCCCCTCCCCCAGCTGGCCCCTGGCCCCCAGCCAGCCCGGACCCATTGCCCTGATTGGGGTGAGCCAGCCAGCCCCCACCCATGCACCAATTTGTGCACCGGGCCTCTAGTTTCCAATAAAGCATAGTATTAAAAGTTGGGTTTTTAAAAGCATGCATCCATCATGTTCTATTCAGTGTTCATTCAACAATTATTTATTAACTATTATATGCCAAACATTGTCTAAGGCATAGAGGACACAGAGTGAAAAAAGCAGGCAAAGTCCCTTGCTCCATGTTCCCGTGGTCTTCATATTTTTAGTAAGAAGAGACAATGAGTGTATAATGTGAGGTGATAATGGTACCAGATGGAAAATAACCCAGGGTAAGAGGATAAAGAGTGATGGAAGGTACTATAGGGTAAGGAAGGTCTAAGCCCCCTCCATTTAAACAGAGATGTAAAGTAAGGAAGTGAGCTATGGGAATATTTGGGTAAATATTATTTGAAACAAGAGCAAGGTCCTGAAGTTTGAATGAATTTGGTTTGTTCAAAGGACTGAAAGGTCAAGGTGGCTAGAACACTGTGGATGAAAGTAAAGTAAAGAGGAGGCTAAAGAGGAAAGCAGATGCCAGACCATGTGGATCCTGACAGGCCGTGAGAAGAACTTTACAGCTTTACTCCAGGATATCGGGGAACCATTGGGAGATTCCATGGATGGGGCAGCTATATTTGCTTTATGCTTCAAAAGGATTACTTGGAAACTATGTGGAAAATAGAACAGGGAAGGGAGAAGGCAAAACAAGGCAAGAGTAGAAGCACGGAGAGGGACCAGTGGGGAGATTACGAGACTAGTTCAGTTGTGATAGAACAGCTTGGACTAAATAGAGGTGTTGAGATCTTGTCAGATTTGGGATAGATTTTGACAACTGAGCTAACACGATTTATGAAAAAGATGTGAGGTGTGGGATAAAAAAAGGAGCTGATGATCTAAAGTTTGGGGCTTAAACAAATGGGTGAATGGTGGTGCCATTCACTTAGATTGGCCTTCCAGGGTAGGAATTAGTCAAGAGTTGATTTTTAGCTACATAAGACAATATCAAGAAGTGGCTAGAGATATAATACATTATTTTCTCATGTAAATAAAAATTACATTACTTGCCTGTTGCTCAAGGTCTTCAGTATATTTCTTAACTTTTTGTTCTCTCTTTGTTGCTTCTCTTACAAGCTGTTTAAGATCAGTAAGGCTTTGGGCTTTCTTGGCGATATCAGTTTCTAATTCTTTCAATTTGGTTTCATACATTCTAAAAGCATAAAAGAAAATAATAGGTGACACATGGAAAATAATATCATTGATTTAAGACAGTACAAATTATTGCACCCAAAATAACAAAGAATATCTTATTATACTGTTTCTTTAAGTCAAACCTTTTGCTATATATTTATTTAGCATTAGCTGACAGTAAGTACTCCTAACTAACAGGCCAATTAAAAAATAGAAGTTAGGTGTTTCCCAAGGTTATAAATATGGGTGGGGCTTGAATTTGATCACTGTAAAATATTAAATATCTTTTTCAGTCGTAAAACAAAAAATTAAAAGTAAAATTCATTAGAATATCAAATTCTACATTCTTGCATATTCTTTAAAAAAAAAATGTTTGTATTGATTTCCAAGAGAGGAAGGAAAAGTGAGAGAAAGATACACACATTGATGAAAGAGAAACACTCCCTACTGGGGATCCAGACTGCAGCCCACGCATGTGCCTTGATCGGGAATCGAACCAGCAACCTCCTGGTGCATGGGACTACATTCAATCCACTGAGAGCTGTTCCACCTGGGATGTTGGATAATCTTATGAATATAGTTAAAGATCACAAGTTAAAGCACTTCACACACACACACACACACACACACACACACACACCAAAAAGGTATCTAAGTAGAAAAAAAAAACCAAAAGGACACAGGACATTGCTGGGAGAAGAAAGAGAATGTGCATAAGCATGGATGAGTGAAATGGCCTATGATGGGGAGGGATGAAGTTTATAAAAAATCTGAATAGATACATAACCTTTAGAGAAATGATAAATAGTTCAGAAAAAAACCACAAAACAACAAACCCAAATGCCAATAAAAAATTTTAAAACATTGAGCCAAAATGGTTTTACAAGCACATCATAACACCTTAAAGGGAGACAATGCTTATAATATTATTTTTTTTTCCAGAGAAAATAAGGAATTCTATGGTAATAATATCAAGTAAGGCCAGTACAAGCAAGAAAAATTATCTCAATACATTCCAAAAGCTTTTGATAAATCTTAGAAACTCAGATTAGAAGGCAATGTGCTTACCCTAACAAAGACTATCAACCCAAGTGGTAAAATATTAGAAGCTTATTTCTTCATTTCATTCAGTTTCCTTGCTCAAATGCCACCCAGTCAGAGGGGCCTTCTTTGATCACCCAACCTAAAACAGGGCTGCATTATCCGGCCTGTCTCAGCAGTCAGCAGAAGGCATGACATGGATCGTACCTACAGACTGTAGCAATTTCTTTGGTGTATTTAGAGAGGCTGGAGGCTAAGGATCAAAATGAGTCTTCTGTCAAGTGGATTCTACTTATGTAATTTTCAAGAGGGTTTACTGAATGCCCACTGTATGCTCAGTTATCTGTACAGTTCTCAGATTAAACATACATTCTAAAAGGCAAAGTCATCCTCGGTTAAATATTACCACCTCAAATATTTATGAAATTCATAAACCCTTTTCACATTAATAATCTTCCCTAAAGGCTCACAGAGCCCTTTTTTAGAAAAGGAAGGACAGGGATTATCATTTCCACAGATACAAAACCTTGATCGCACAGAGAAGAACTGTAATGTAGTTAAGGTCACAGTGAAATTAGGTGTTTCTCCATGAAGGAACCTGGCTCTCTGAAGGAAGCTAAGCAAAGTAGGCCTGTTAGGAAAACAAAGAGCACAGAGTCTGGGGAAAAAAACCCCACCAAGATGGCGGCAAACACCTAGGCTTCTGCCCCACACAACAATTACGAGAATAGAACTGAAGGACAAATCGGACACTGTCCAGAACCACGGGAAGGCTGGTTGACTGGAAGATCTGAAATTGGGGGGTCATAGACGTGCACATGGATAATCAGAGCCTCTACAAAGCCCAAGTAAGGTGGAAACTTGCGCATGCAAGAAGGGGTGTCTGAGCCTGGCAGGGGTGCTCTGGAAGAAAGGAGACAGGAGCTCCAGGCTGCGCTGAACCCAGTTCGGTTTGCACTCAAAACCAGGGGGAACCAAGCCCTTACAGGAAGAACCTGGATTGCGAGCGGAATCCCAGAGGAAGAGCCAGAGGCAGACCTCTGTAGGCGTGCGTGTGAGTGTGCGCAGAGAGGACAAACGGGTCGCTGGCTGTGCCTGTTAGGAGAGGGGAGCTCTGACCAGAGGCGGAACTCCGGGGGCACGCACGGGTGCTCACGGTGAGGGCGTTGTGTTGACTGTGTGGCTGGCATCTGGTGGAAGGAAAAAGGAGTTCTGATTGCTCTGAACCCAGGTGCCAGGAGAAAATATGAGATTCCGGATCCACTGGGGACTGGACGTTCTGGTGGCAGGCAGAGCACGAGAGAACCTTTCTCACAGAGGTGCCTGCAGCGATTGCCTGCCGACGCTAGGACCCGGCGACTGTGGGCGGCCGGGGCTGACTGGAAGCCAAGGCTGTTGGCTCCACCCTGAAACTCTGCCCCATCCAAACCTAGCACAGACACTTTGGCAAGTTTGCAAGTCCAGACGCTGAAGGCTGTCTCCTAGAGTAGACACAGCTGATCCTCACAGTCAATTGGCCTGGAGGTCAATTCCTCCCAGTGATACCAACAACAGACAAGACTTATCTGCAACAAGGCTGTATACACAGTCCACAAAGGGGTGCACCAAGAGTGTACACCTCAGGTAACAGAAGAGGTCGAGACACATAGCACACAACCAACTCAGGGAAGCAGTGAAAATGGGGAGAGAAAGAAAAAGATCACAAACAAAAGAAATGGAGGAAAACAAATGACTGGATATAGAGTTCAAAACCACAGTGATAAGGTATTTCAAGAGGCTCCTAGAAAAGGCCGATAAGCTTAGCGAGAACCTCGAGGATATGAGCAAGACCTTTGAGGAGATGAGCGAGACCCTCGTGGATATGAAAAAGGACCAACTAGAAACTAAACATACACTGACTGAAATAAAAAATATTTTACAGAAATCCAACAGCAGACTAGAGGAACGCAAGAATCAAGTCAAAGGTTTGAAATACCAAGAGGCCAAAAACACTCAACCAAAAAAGAAAAAAGAAAAAGAATACAAAAATTTGAGGATAGTGTAAGAAGCTTCTGGGACAACTTCAAACGTACCAACATCAGAATTATGGGGGTGCCAGAAGAAGAGAGAGAGCAAGATACGGAAAACATATTTGAAGAAATAATGACTGAAAACTTCCCCCACCTGGTGAAAGAAATAGACTTACAAGTCCAGGAAACACACAGAACCCCAACCAAAAGGAATCCAAAGAGGACCACACCAAGACACATCATAATTAAAATGCCAAGAGCAAAGGACAAAGAGAATATTAAAAGCAGCAAGAGAAAAACACTTAATTACCTACAAGGGAGCACCCATACGCTTGTCAGCTGACTTCTCAACAGAAGCTATGCAGGCCAGATGGGAGTGGCAAGAACTTTAAAAAGTGATGAACAGCAAGAACCTACAAGTAAGATTACCCAGCAAAGCTATCATTCAGAATTGAAGGTCAGATAAAGAGCTTCACAGATAAGAAGAAGCTAAAGGAGTTCATCAACACCAAACCAGTATTATATGAAATACTGAAAGGTATTCTTTAAGAAGAAGAAAAAGGTGTCTGCTTCAAACTAGAGCATGGAATGGAACTGGAGAACATTATGTTAAGTGAAATAAGCCAGTCAATGAAAGATAAGTATCACATGAACTCACTCATTTATGGGATACAATGAACACCATAAACTGATGAACAAAAACAGATCCAGAGACAGAAAAGCATTGACTGTCAAACCTCAGAGGGATGGTAGCGGAGGGCGAGAGTAAGGGGAAGAGAACAACCAAAGGACTTTTATGCATGCATATAAGCCTAATCAATGGACACGGACACCAGGATGGTGAGGGCATAAGTAGTGATGGGGGGAGGAGGGGATTGGAACAGGTAATGGGTGATGAGGATACATATGTAATACCTTAATCAATAAAGAAATTAAAAAAAAAAGTGGGATTGAAATGTTAAAAAAAAAAAAAAGCACAGAGTCTGGCATGCAGCAGTTACTGAGCAAATATTTGCTGAATAAATACATCTTAAAGCAACTCAAAATCCCTTGAGCTCATGCATTATTACAGAATAAAATAAGAGACCAAAAAAATCATTTGGTAGTGTTGCTGGGTGAAAGCCTCTGCTGGGGTCCAAGCAGACCAAAGAAGAAACACCTTCTCCCCTTTATTCTGCTATACATTATTTCATCTAGCCCCGACACTTGACCTCTGTCGGGATTAAGAGAGGGCTAGAGTGGGGAAGAGTGGCTTTGATTCTCAGTATATCAGGACAGGAACCAAGGAACCCTCACCTGGACAACCTGGCCACCTGGGCTGCTCTCTAATGACCTGCATAACCTGCTTTTCTCCTCAGACTTGGTTGACAAGGGCCAAGTGCAAGTCCACTAAGGGACGTGTGGCCTCAGAATGTTAAGGCTCCCATCCTAGTTGTAGGAATGGTAACTGCCATCCCAACCTTTCATCAAGTAAATAGCAGTACACAATGAAAGGGAAACTAGGGATGCATGGACATAACGAACCCTAGGCATACGGGAAGATAAAGATGTGTTTGCCTTTGAAATGGGGCCAGCAGACATAAAGAACACAAGTAATATGGGATGACTTTAATGGGAAAAAAAAATGGGCAAGATTTCATTGGTCTATGGCTTTTATACTATTACTGGAGGCCCAGTGCATGAAATTTGTACACTGGTAGGGTCCCTAGCGGCTGCTGGGCAGGTACTCCTTCCCTTCCACTGGCCACCTGCCACAGCTGGCCAGGGTGCCCCTCCCTTCCCTCCGGCTGGCCCCGCCACCTGGCTGAACTCCCGAACAAACTCCTGGTTGAGGGGACAATTTGCTTACTACACTTTTATTATATAGGATAAGCAGCTAGCTGCTTATGGTTGAAAATGAGATTGACATTAAAGACTTTTACTGACTCATCAGTCATGATGAACGACTGTGGTGACAGTGGCAATGCACACAGGAATGTTTCTTTGTGAATTCCCACTACCTCTTTCATAGCTACAAGGTTTATTTGACAGGCAGGGATCACACATACTTGTAGAAAAGGTTCACGGAGTAGGAGAAAAGCAAGTGAAAGGGAGCAGAGGCCAGTGAGACAATACAGCAGCTGCTGAATTCATCTGTTGGAGTTATTTGAAGGACAAGTTGCGCAGAATACAATGCCCAAATTACAGCCTAGCCCAGATCCAGTATGACAAAACGGCTCAGTTATGCCCGGCATATACTTGAGGAAGAAAATGAACACGACATAAAGCTGAGTTGGAGCTGGACAAAAGCAGTGCCCACAGAGCCCATAGCAGTCGAGGCTCCCGGCTGACAGCAGCTTCCACATGCCCATCCAGCTCCAGGAGCTCAGCCCAGTGCAGCTCTGCTCTGCCCCAGGCCCTGCCACCCAAATTAGTTAAATACTTGAAGGAAGAAAAAGACTCTCTGTCAATGCTAGGATCAAAAAAGAATAAGTATCATGTTAAAACAAATGACCGAATAATTCATCAGGAAAGAACTAAGTGAATCAGAATAGTGTCAGATTCTTTTAAAATGGCAAAATTAGAACTGATTCAATTTTGTTAGTTTTGGACTATTTATTCGTACCTTGTAACAACAATTGATTTCCAGCTCTTGCTGTCAGCACCCTCGAGCTGTGGACCTCTACTTTCCGCCAACTGTAACCTCTTTCCCATCTCTTCTAGTTGAACTGTCATCTTCTCATTCAATATCTCTAAGTTATTCTTGGCTATGCGCAATTTCTCTGCAGCTTCAGTTTCCTGTCATTAAGATCTAATTAGTGTATTATGACAAAATGTCACTGTTGTCACAGATGCAATATACTCAAAATGATCTCTATAAATTAGAAAATAAAAATAATTTGGAGTTCTAAATGCTAATTAAAATTGCAATAAAAACCCCATGTTTCTTTATTCTAAAACAGTAATATAATCAGAATAATTAGAACAACACATCATTTAAATGGGGTTAGAAAAATATATTTACAAGTATTTAATTCTAGTATCTACTCTAAATTTGTCATTTTGTTTGGTTACTTTGTTATCACTGTCTATAATACTTACAGAATAATGGATAGTTTGTCTTTACACATTGAAAATATGTTTTGTTTTGATTCTACCTACATGCATAAATTTTGTATAAGTACCACAGATTATTGCCACTATTAAACACCATGCTCAAAGAACAGCATCACTCTGAAGATTCGACTTTGTGTGGTAGATACACAGTGCAATATACAGATCTTAGTAACACAGAAACCCACACCTGAAACTTGTTTGATCATGTTAACCAAAGCCACCCCAATAAATTTAATAAAAAAGGGAAAAATTAAAAATACTAATTTCAATTTATTCATTGGGTCATCCATATAAATAATAATACCTACGTGTTTGGGCAAGGAATCTACTTTGTTATTTTGAAAGGAATCTGTTTAATAAAACAGTTTCATATATACTTTACAGCACAGTAGGCACTGTTCTAAGTCATATGTATAAAAAGTCACTCATTTAAACCTTAAAACAACTCTGTAAAACAGACATACTTATTATTCCCAACTTTACAGATGAGGAAACCAGGGATATAGGTTAGTAGCTTCACCTAGTTACCATGGCTAATAAATGACAGAGCTAAGATTTAAATCCCAGCTTCTACATTATACTGCCTCTTAATTTATTATGTTTTTATTTTCAATATTCCTCATGGTGAAAGGATGACAAAAATAAAAACATAATTCATAGAACTCTTAGTAACTACTTTGAATAAACATGTCATCAACTTTTTCATTCAGTTTTTCCAAGATATATTAGTAAATTAACATAAAAATAATTATAATCCCTAATGAAAAGTCATACTTTTTTAAGTTCTTTACGAAGCCGTTCATTTTCAGCAACAATTTTCTCTGTGCCTTTGGTCTTGGATTCATATTGCATGCTCAACTGTCGTCCAAGATGAGCTTTAAGTTTTTCTAATTCAGCCTAGCAATAAAAAAAAAACTGTACATTATTAAAACACTAAAATATAGTAAAAGATGATCTTGTAAACCTCAAACTTAATTCAAAGTAGTTGCAGGGATAATATTTGATATAATTATAATTAAAGTCTTCCATTTAATACTAGTCATCTACAGCATAGTTTCCCAACCCTGTCTATACACATTAGAATGAACTGATAAATTGAAAAATTTTAAATCACAGTATCTATGGTAGCACCCACCCCAGAGGAATCTAATCAATAGCAGGATGGGGACTTAGGCATCTATATTTTTGAAAATAGATACAGGTAATTATTTTTATGCTGACTTCTCTAAGAACCACTGGTTTGAAATAATAAAAAGATCAAGTAGTTATGCTAACTACTCCTAGTCTTGTTTCCAGTAATCTTTTCTGTATGTGCAAAATATCTCCTGTAGTCGTTATAGCCATTTTATATAGATGGAATATATTTAAAATTTTCCTTCAAAAATTAATAAAATTATAATAAATATTCCATACAAATGATCATATTTAAAATATTACCTTCAACTTTTCATTTTCCAGCTCAATATTAGCCATTTTTTCACTGGTCATTATTCCTGATGCTTTTTTAAACTGTTCATTTTCCCTTTGGACTTTTTCAACTACTTTTTTCATTAAACCAATGGTTTTCTCTAGTTCTGGGATTGTCTTTCCACTTCTGCCGGACTACAAAAGAATATAACTTTCAATTAATTTAAATATTTTAGAGAATACAATATAAAGTATCAATAACATACCAAGCTCATTATTATACTCACATGAATGATTTCTAACATTTGAAGTCAAAGCTTATACTATTTCAATTTATCACTATAAAAAACCCTCTAAGATAGGAATTATAATTCTCATTTTACATACAAGAAAATTAAGAGTCAGAGACTTGATATTCCTAAAGTCATGCAGCTGTTAAGTAACAGCTTAAATACTTACTCTATACTTGATGTCTGTTCCAAATAAATAAACTGAAGAACCTAAATATTCTATTTCGCTAATGATCATTACAATATACCAGTTTTCTTTATATGTGATAATCCTACTCCACACACACACATTACCTTTAGAGCTCATAAGTTATCAAATTTGAATTGCAGTGTAACAAAGATGATTTCCTTTAAGAATAACCATTGATTAGAAATTCCGTTTCTGACCAATAAAATAGGAGAGATAGCTGAAATTAAAAACCTGGTATAGTTATCAAAAGATCTGGGTCAGCAATTAATAAATTTAACTGCTTATAATTTAGAGTAAAAAGATTTTTAATAGTAAAGTAAAATAATCTGCTTACTTGTTTGGCATTTTATTCAGTATTCACACAGTAGTAAACAACCCTAAAATATTAACTTTTACATAATTTCAATACTGTATACTTTTATAATTAACTTAGAAAAGGTTAAGTTAACAAATAAATTTTTATTTATGAAGTGAAAGTTGCTGACTGCCAACAGATATTTGTCTGAATATTTTGCAATGACATTAAATATTTTTATCAAATCTATTATATATTTAATATTATTACTTGACAAAGTTTTTGTCTGTTATGATTGCTTTCACTTGTACCAGTTAATAATATAAAAACGGGATTAAATATTTGGTCTTGACCTCATAGGCAACATTTATTTATTATAAAAGGTGAATACAAAATACACGAAAAGAAAAAACAATACAACAGAATTTGGGAAACATGGTTACAGAGCATTATACTAAGAAGTTGCCGTGGACATCATAACATAATTACACAATGTCAGAATTGGACCGAAGAGCACTTAGTAGTTACCTTATGAACAAAAGCATGATTCCTGAAAGTTAAACGTTTTCAAGGTGTGGAGAGATATGCAAAAAGAGATGAAGTGGAGTACAAGTGAAATAACATGCATGTAAGGTGTGTCAGATGATAAAACATTAACTTAACACAGAAAAGCTTAATAATGTTTTATATTGTAGATGCAGCAGAATAAAAACTGAAACTGTAAACTAGTAAAGGCTTATCACTACTGTTATGACCTATCCCTGAAACCAAACAAATATATGGCATATTCTCCCAAACTCACCCCTCTAACATGCCCAAGTTTCCGCTCAACTTCTGCTTTTCCTTTTTTAAGAAATTCACACATTTCCTTCAAATCACTTACTTGATTCTGTAAGATTAAAGCAAACATGTAACAATTTAACACAGCTCCAGCCATTGGAAAGAAAAGACAAACCATGCATCTGAACTAGTAACTGCTTTAACTCAACAGCCAGACTTAACAAGTGGGTCTCCAGCAACAAGAAGGATTTTGAACTAATACATATGTTAAATTAAAGTCTATAAATATAAGTATATTATGTATATGAATTTCAATAACTATTTTTGCTTATATGTGCAATATAAATTTGAGTTTAGGAACCTGCCCAATAGGAATCTGTCCCATAAATTACATATGTAAATATATTTGGTATGAAGAAGCATACAACTGAACTTCTAACACTGGCTCTAACAGTGTAAAAATCAGAATGAGAAGCAAGAAATAGCTAAATTATATGATTACCAGTGGAATTAAGATTGCTAATATTTTAGGTAAAAAAAACAGAACTGAAACAATTAACCAGCCAAGAGAAAAAGATGATTCCCATAAATAGCATAAAATTTGAAAAACCAAAGATAAACTTTATACAAACATCAAAATAAATAACATTTCTAAGAGAGTCAATTAACCTAATGTATTTTTAATGTAAAGATTTGATTTTTTAGCGGTATCCTAATATCTTAAGGAGGAAATTGTTATTGAAGTACACCAGAAATCTTCTTAGTGCTGGGCATTTGAACTCGCTATTTCTGTTGTCTGGAACTCTTTTTCAGTTATTTGTATGACCCACTTCTTTATTTGTCCCCTTCCTCTCTACTAAAATATCATATTAACCTACCTACCATATTTTTTTTTAAATTGATTCATTTGAGAGAGAAAGAGAAAAACATAGCTTTGTTGTTCCACTATGTATGCATTCATTGGTTGATTCTTGTATGTGCCTTGAACAGGGATCGAACCTGCAATCTTGGTGTATTGGTGCAATGCTATAACCAACTGAGCTATTGGGCAGAGCTTCCTTACTAGGATATTTTAAAGATTTTCATTCATTATCATTATTATTATTATTATTATTATTATTATTATTATTATTATTATAGAGCAAGAATGTCAAACTCGCAGCCCATGGGGGCCAGATGTGGCCCACATAAATATTTCTGGAGCGCAACCAATATAATGGTGTGTAAGAAACATTTTAATAAAAATTCTGTAACTTAATTTCTACAATATCCTTTTATAGATAATCCTATCTAATAAAGAGGGAATATGCTCACTGACCATCACACCCTCACAAGATGATGGCACCCACAGCCAATAAGGAGGGAATATGTTAATTGACTGAAAAGCCCTCAATGATGGCGGTGGCCACAGCCACAAGATGGTGGTGCCCAGTCCCCTCAGCCCCACCAGGGCAGCAGGTGCACAGCATAGATGGGCCCGCCCCAAGGTAGCCTGGCCAGTCCATATACCTGCTTCTGGAGTCCCCCTTGGATAGCAGCTGCCTAGCCACACGGGGCTGGCCTGAGCATGGGCAAACCTTGGATGGCGGCTGCCCAGCCACAAAGGGCTGGCCCGAGGCACAGGCAAGCCTTGGATGACAGCTGCCCAGCCGACACCCAAGGTACATGCAAGCCTCAGATAGTGGCTGCACAGCTGCCCAGGGTGGGCCTGAGTTGCAGGTAAGCCTCAGATGTCAGCTGCCCACCCAACACTCAAGGCACAGGCAAGCCTTGATGGTGGCTGCCCAGCCACCCAGGGCCGTTCGAGGCTCAGATAATCAGGGCTGGCCAAGGTTTGCACTGATGGCAGTGGCAGCACCTGAAGTGTGATGGGGGTGTGGCCTTTTCCTGATTGCTGGCTCGCCTCCTGCCCCTGAGGGCTCCCATTCCAGTGCATCACTTCTCTTTCCTTTTTTTTATTTTTTTAAAATATATTTTATTGATTTTTCACAGAGAGGAAGGGAGAGGGATAGAAAGTCAGAAACATCAATGGGAGAGAAACATCGGTCAGCTGCCTCTTGCACACCTCCAACTGGGGATGTGCCCACAGCCAAGGTACATGCCCTTGACCAGAATCAAACCTGGGACCTTTCAGTCTGCAGACCAACGCTCTATCCACTGAGCCAAACTGGTTCGGCGAGTGCATGACTTTTCATGCACCGAACCTCTAGTCTACACAGATCCTATCTAAAAAGAGTGATATGCAAATTGACCATACCTTCACTATACCCACGCCCACAGCCAATCGGAGTGAGTATGCAAATTAACCCAACCAAGATGGTTAATTTGCATATCTGCACGCAGAAGACAGTGTAGAAGGAAGCCAAGCACTGCAGAAGGGAGCAAAGCTGTGGAGAAGTAAGCAAGTGGGGTGGGGGAGAAGGGAGGGAGCAAGGCAGAGGAGATGAGAGGAAGGGAGGCAGCAGAGAGGAAGCGAGGCAGCAGAGAAGGGAGGGAGCTTTGCTCAGGCCGCAGGAATCTCTATTCTTGCAGGAATTTTCATGCAATGGGTCTGCAGTCTATGTATATAAAAGCATAAGCAACTGGTTGAATCGTCACTATTATGTGCACTGACCACCAGGGGGCAGACTCTCAGTGCAGGAGCTGCCCTCTGGTTTTCAGAGAGCTCCCATAGTAAGAGTGTTGCTCAACTGACTGGCGGGCACCAGACACAAGTTGAGAACTGCTACTGTAGAGCCTAAGACCATCAGAAAATGCAGATATTTACATTACAATTCATTAATAGCAACAAAATTATAGTTATGAAGTAGCAACAAAAATAATATTATGGTTGGGGCCCACCACAATATGAGGAACTGTATTAAAGGTTCACAGCACTAAAAAGGTTGAGAACCACTGTACTAGAGACTATGTGCATGAGTTCGTGCAAGGGTGGGATCTGGCTGGTCCAACTTGATCAGGCAGATCAGGGCCTGCTGGCCAGGGGGAGGGGCTGCAGGAGGTTGGCCAGCTGGCCCAATCCCCATTGGGCTGGTTGACTAGCCACAATGCCCATCACAGCAACTGGTGATTCCAGTTGCTTGGCTTTTATGTATATATAGCCTAGGGGCCCACTGCATGAATTCGTGCACCTCGAAAGGAACTATGGGTTGCGAGGCTATGGTGGCCACAGCAGCAGGTCTCAGTCCATCCTCCATGACTCTGCCTAGCCCCTCCCATTGCTGCCCCCATTGCCATGTCTGCCAGCAGCCCCACTCCCAAGGCCACTGTTCCTACATGATAATAGCATGGAGTGATTGGGGCCGGAGCCCACAATGGGTGCGAGAAGGGCAGGTGTTGTCAGCAGGTGCAAGTGATGACTGCTGCCCTGATTGCCCTTCAGGAGTAGGGGGAGGTGGAGAAGCCCTCAGCGGCACTTGGGGACAGCAGCCATTGCTTGCACCCGCTGATGGCGCCAAGTGATTGGGACCCGCGCTGGGCACAGTCAGTGGGTGCGAGTGGCGGCTCTGGCACCAGCAGTGGGTGTGAGCAGGGTTGGTGCTGGCAGCAGGTGTGAGCGCTGGGCAGGACTGCGGCATGCAGCAGCAAAGAATTTTTCAGTAACAACCAGAGGCTCGCCCCCATTACAGTGATTGGTGCCCTGCCTTGTTCTGGCGTCCCTGCTCAGTTGCTCCACCATCCTGCCACTGCCAACACCCGCATGTTCTGCACTCTGCAGCCTGTTCTGTGTGCGGTGCCTCGTGGTCAGTGCACATCATAGCGACCAGTTGTTCTGCCATTCAGTCTATTTGTATATTAGCCTTTTATTATATAGGACTAGAGACCCGGTGATTGAAATTCGTGCATTAGAAGATGTCCCTCAGCCTGGCCTGTGCCCTCTAGCAATCTGGGAGTCCTCGGGGTATGTCCGACTGATGACTTAGGCCCACACTCCTAAGCCATCAATCTGATATCCTTAGTGTTGCTGAGGAGGTGGGAGAGGCTCCCACCACCACCACTGCACTTGCCAGCCATGAGCCTGACTTAGGACTTCTCGCTGAGCAGTGCTTCCCCTGGGACACCAAGGGGCAAATCCTGTGTTGAGTGTCTGACCCTGGTATTCAGTGCACATAGCAACCGGTTGTTCTGCTGTTTGGTCTATTTGCATATTAGCCTTTCATTATACTACTAGAGGCCCAATGCATGAAATTCATGTAAGAGTAGGCATTCGCAACCCCAACTGTTCCAGCTGCCCTTGCAGCCCCAGCTTCACCCAGAAGGTCATCCAGGCAGTCATTCCAGTATTCTTTTGGACGATTTGCATATTATAGTTTTATTATTACAGATATTGACCTGTTTGCTTATCAGCCTTCCTTACTAGAAGGTAAGTTCCATGAGTGCAAGATTTTTTCCATTGCTATTTGCCAGCATCTAGAAGAGTGCTTGACACAAAGTAGGCCCTCAACAAATAATTATTAAAAGAATAAATGTAGAAAAGTATAACATTTTTATGAATATGAATTTTGACTTCTTTATAAACCAATACGGTAAGCATAACAAATGAATAGAGAGAAAAAGATTTTCAAGCATTAGATTTCCTAATGGTAATAAAGAATACTAAATTTACCTTCAATCTTGGCAAATCTTTATTTGCTTGTTCAAGCTGAAATTTTAGTTCAATATTTTCAGATGACAACTTCAAGTTTTCCCTCTGAAGCTCTTGTTCTCTTTGCCAACGATCATCTGATTCTATTTCTGAAGTCTTTAGGAAAAAACAGGAATACTTTTAAGGTTTAATAAATAAAGCCTGCATAAGACATACTGAATCAAAAAACACAATGCTAAAATGGAACATTTCCTTCAAAAGAACATGGAGAGCTCTGGAAAAAACAACCAAAAATAAATAAGAGTATAAAATTTGCAGGAGAAAAGGTCATATATTTTAATTAATATTAAAAGAAAAATCAAGTATGACTTAATAGTGTCTACACATATAATGAAAGCCTCCATATATATTCTCATAACAACTAAATTATAATGTTTATATTTTCAGTCCAATAATAAAGTATGACTGTATTATACCCTCCACCTGCAGCCCACTCCCAAATTCATATGTTGAAATCCTAACTCCCAGTACTTCAAGACCTTATTTGGAGATAGGACCTTTGAAGGGAAAATCAAGTTAAAATAAGGTTATTAGGCCTTAGTCCAATGACTGGTGTTTTTATACAAAAAGGAAATTTGCATTCAGACATATAACAAAGACAGACATGGGGAGACACAGGGAGAAGACTGCCATGTAACAGACAACGAGAGAGGTCTGGATAGATACTCCCTCACAGCCTGAAGAAGGGATTAACCCTGCTAATACCTTGATTTTAGATTTCTGGCTTCCAGAACTGTGAGAATGCATTCATGTTATTTCAGCCATCATATCTGTGGTTCTTTGTTATGGTAGTCATAGCAAATCAATACGCACAAGCCTACAAAAATAAGTGCCTCAATTCCTTCCTCCTTCTGAAAGCTTTCCTCATTCCTTGAGCTAAAGGAATCACTCCCTCACTAGTAACACTATATTTGCATTTCTCTTAGCACGAGTCCACCTTAAGTTTTACTTATGTTCAAATACCATAGGTTATTTGAATGAGAAATTTGTGCTTGACTACTTTTTTCTATAAAGTGGAAAGTTCAAATCCTCAATTACTTATGTAATGGGGAAAAAAGAACCATTATGAGCCTGACAAAAGAAATGAGAATTAACTTTCATCCATTTTCTCTGAATATTTAAAGGTGTGATTTTAATCAATGTTTTGAGAACTTAGGTGACTGAAATATCTCAGGTGGAAAGGATAAAGAAAAAAAAAAAAGAAATGCTATTTGACTTCAATTGGGAACAAACTTGTCTTATTCTGTATTGTGTAAACTGACCAAAAGTAGTGTGTAGATAGAAAGCTCATAAACTATAGAGCTAGGCTGTTAGAACTGCATTTAAATTCTATTCTGCATAATTTTTAAAGTAATTATTTTAAAAAAACATATTATTATTGATTACAGAGAAAGTGTTCTACATCTAGTGAGAAATGTTATTCTCTCAGCCTCCCATGTAAATTAACAGTAACTCACTGCAAAGTATTGTGGCTATTACATGTAGACAGAGAGTTTAACACAACATAGATAGCAATACATGTAAGTTTTCTTTTTTCATTATACAAAAGTATCTTAACAATACATGGAAAAAAAACTACTGAAGAAACTTGGTATGTATGTTAGAATGTCACACAGCATCACAACAAATTTTTATTGATATTATTCACTGTATAAAATTTTACTTGTATTGAGATTTTATAGCATACTGTATTAGAAATTTATAAGACAAAATAAACACCTCTAAAGTACTTATTTTTGCTATTCTGTTATCTAATCTAATCATTTCAAGTGAGCACCAATGGTAAAACAGGAAGTACTAAAATGATTTAGGAAATGCATGACCACTACTTTTGTAAGAACTAGTCAAATGTTTGGGTTTAAGAAGTTTATTAATAATTAATATTTTTTACAAATCTTACACAACTCTTTTTCATTTGTATTACATATATAAACTACTTGCTATAAGGAAACTCAGCTAACAAGGAAATGAAGGACTGCCATGTACTCAAACCTGGGGCCCGCCATTTCCTGGCTGGACTGGTACGTCAGTCTCAGAGTTTGCCTGAGTAGCCTCCTCAGCACCCAGATTCACTGCAGCAGCAACTGTGGCGGGAGCCTGGTCCTCCCCGGGAGATTCTTCTGGGTCCGTGTAGCTGCTGCGACTGAGGTCTTCAGCTATGTGTTCCTTTCCTTCCCCATTCTTCACTAGTTCATTCTCTTCTTTGACTTTATATTCCTGCTTATTATTTTCACAACAGTCTTGATTAGTTTTCTCAATTTCAGGATCAGAATCATTTTCTAAATTGGGTTAAAATCTGCCAAGGTATCATCATTTAGCCTAAATAGACTTGATTTGGCCTTGCCTCAGATATATTTAACTCAGTAGAATCTACAACATATCCTGCTTTGTGTTTTTCTTCTTACTATGATACTGTAGAGTATTTCTCAATTCCTGATGATATAAGTTGTCACTGGCATCTATTGCCTTCCCATTTTTAATTCTGAGCACTCTTAGGGTGTTCTGCTTTTTTTTTTTTAGTTGTTCCTTTATAAAGTGTTCTTTGTGTGAAAAATATTGTGCCTATAGTTATTAACACTGTTATAAAAGGCAGAAAGAGTACTTGTGTTATGTAACAAATTCTGCTTCATGCAGAAAGAGAAAAAACATGAAAAGAAAAACAATAATAAAAGGGTACACACTGAGTGATTTAAAATAAGATTCTAATAATTCTTCACTAATGAGTCTTTATAAAGAACACTAAAAACACTGTCACATGTTTGATGGATAATAATTTGATAACATATTTTCCTATTTACCTAATTGCATAGTCTTGCCACAGCAAACTCATAACAACTACATTTAAAATATCTAGAAATCATTTGTAATCAAGTTCTATGGGAAGCATACGAATCTTAAGTTTATAGTTATTATGTAAGAAGGATTAAAGAAGTTAATGTATTATCAGTAACTACTAAAAATAAAAGCTGAATTCATTGTATTAATACATATTAAGGACGGAGATATATTACCTTTGGCCAGAAAAAGGTAAGAATTGATTTTACTTCCAAACTTTACCATTAAAAAAATGAAAAGAAAAGATATACACTTACAGAAGGCATAGAAGAGGCACCCTTTGAAGACTGTTTTTCCAAAGCGTGAAGTTTTTCTTGGAGGTATCTGTTTTGTAAACGTAAATCTTCTATAACAGAATCTCGAGGAAGAGCCTGATGGGCCCTAAAAACAACAACCATAGTCTCTTTACTACCAAACTTCAACTTCTCAATGTGTTTTGTATTAAACTATACAGGAGAGAATAAAAATATATAATATATTTATTTACTCTGTACTTATTTTAAATATTAAAAAACTTATAAACTTTATAAAATTAAATTAGGACATGACTATTTACATTATAAAATGATCCTTAGATTAAAAATGGCAATAGAGTAGGAGGATGCTGCACTGACATGCTCCCTGGATCAAGCTGGAATTACAACTGAAATATGAAGTCTCCCTGAATAATCAACAAAAACCTCACAGGAGAGAACCCTGATACCCAAGAACCAAAGGTGGAAACTGCAGAGAGATTGGTAGGAGGGGTGGAGGCACAAAAAGGCTGGCTGGTCACCAACAGACAGGAATTGAAGTCCTGGAGAGATATCTCAGCTGGGGGAGAAGGGGTGCTACTGAGAACTCTGGGATCTAATCTCCAAGCTGGGCTCCCCAGCAGAGAGCACCAAATCTGAGAAGAATTCCCACATATCTAGCTGTGAAAAACAGTGGGGTGCTATCTGCCAGGAAGGGGCAGCTGAAAGTTCGGGCAACCTCTTGAAGTACCAATGCACACAAATTCCCTGTGGAGCCACCTACCTGTCCTCTGGTAGATGAGGATCAAGTGGTCTGGACCTATGAGAGTAGAACCCAGGACTGAAGACTTGGGGGATAGAGCTCAGAAGGCAGATATCCCAAGTTTCTTGAGTTGAGTTATAGCCTCATGCAGTAGAGGACATCTTTCTCTCATAGACATTTACCTTGCCTCGGGGGGAAGACAGTGGACATACTATATTGGAAAACACCTTACCCTGAGACCACTTAAGAAATTAAAAGTAACAATTAGCCTCCAGGCAGAAGCAACTGCCCCAACCTGTTGAAAAAACTCTCCCTACACCTATGGGCAATTGCCTGGGGGCAATTCAAGTGGGAATCCTATTAGTCTGTAGACAGAGGTGGTCTCTGGAGGCTTTGAGTCTTTGCCTGATCCAATTAGTCAGAAATAGCCTTTAACACTCTCCTGCACTAGAGATTGAGAGGTGTAGAGGATCTACCTAATATATAATCACAAACAACCAAAATGAGGAAACAAAGAAATAACCCGAAATGAAAGAATCAGATAATTCTCCAGAAGAAGAGATAAATGAAGAGGTAATAAATTTATGTGAAACAGAGTAAAGAGTAATGATAGTAACAATCCTCAACAGTATCCAAAAAGATATAGTAACTATGAAAAAAGAACAGCCTGAGATAAAAATGACATAACACAAATAACACATTGGAAAGAATACACAGCAGAATGGGGGAAGCTGGGGATCGAATCAGTGAAATAGAAGACAGAATTGAAAATATGATTCAATCAGAGAATCAAAATGAAAAAGCAATTAAAAAACAGGAGGACAGCTTAAGAGAGCTGTGGGAGAATGTGAAATGCAACAATATTAGAATAGTAGGTGTGCCAGAAGGGACAGAAAGGGAAAAAGAAATAGAGAAGGTGAACTTTACAATGTTCATTTAGCATGATTCCAGATAATTTATAAACACCTTGAAGAGGAATAAATGAATTAGGTAAAGCGAATATACCTTCATCTTGGAAGAAAAGAGTGAAACAGAAAATTATAAACAGTTTTAATTGCTATTGTTAGGATATGATTTTATTTTTCTATGTACTACCAAGACAAAGCTTGGAAAGGGACAACAAACCAAGAAAAATCTCAAAGTATTTACCAAAAAGTGGCCTTCAGGGTTCTGGTTCTAGGTAAAGGGGAATAAACACAACCAATCTTGTCTCCCAAATGCATGGAGCATCTACTTAAGAACTTGAAAAGATAAATAGTTTATAGATTGGGACCAAATGCCAGACTTTTAAGTACCAGCAAACAGGTGATGAATTTATGTTTTCTTTTCCTCTGATATTTAATGGCTGGAACACAACATTACTTGAAACATTAAAGTGAGTTTTAACACTGAGGGAAAGTATTCTGGGGAAGCCTTCAAGTTATAGCGCAAAGTGTACAAGAATCCCTCATTATTTCTTTCTTCTATCTGGTCTTTCATGCCTCAACACTCAAGCAATCTCGTAGGCAGTGGTGGCAGAGACAGCAAGGGGAATCCATAGGTGGCAAAATTTTTATGGAGGCAAATCATTTCCTCCAATTAGTAGAGAGCTGTGATTGGTAAGGTGGTAGGAAGAAAGTAGTTCTCCCACCTCCCCTCACCTCCTTCCTGCCCTTCTGTTGTTTGCTTGGCTGCAAATGTACACAACTGCTGAACTGCACAAGATAACAGGGTAACTAAAGTGCCAGTTCTGGTTGAAAGCACCTAGGGAAAAAGAAAGTATCAGGGAAATCACAGTAAGGGAGGAGCTTCAATAATTATAAAGTTGTTTATGAACTTCTGGACTCACACTTGAGCTGTACATGCATGGATCTGATCCTATTGTGAAAACCGAAGACTCTGAGGACTGAACTAACAGAGAGAAGACACGTACCAGACTGTCCACTGGGAGGTACACAGGCAGAACAGATGCCAAGAGCACTGATAATGGAATCAAAGCCCACAGAAAGCAGGTGAGAATTTTGGGCTTAACCTATCCAGACCAACATAGCCTGTTATGTAGCTATTTTTATTACAATAGAATTATCCATAGAATTGAACCAAAATCCAGCATCTTATAACATATTAAAAATTTCAAGAATTTAAAATTATGTGGCATATAAAGAAAAAGGAATACCTCAACTCAGAAAAGCCATCAACGGAATCCAACTTGAAAATACATAACATGTTTACTAGTATTTTATCAATTTCTATGGGTCAACCAGTTTCCTTCATTGTAATGAACTAGAGGCCCAGTGCATGAAATTCATGTGCAGGTACAGTCCCTAGATCTGGCTTGTGATCTGGGCCATCTTCACCATCTGCCTGCGTCCAGCACTGCCCCCTGCCACCACCTACCTCTGGTTCCCCTGACGGCCAGAGGAATGGACCCAAGAACTTGGCCGTTACCGCCCGCTCACACTGGACACACCCTTGTGGCAGGTGGCCATCAGGTGATTAGAGCCTGCTAGCCAGGGAAAGGAACTAAGAGGTGGTCAGTGCTCCTCATAGGGACTGGTCCAGTGGTTGTTCTGCTATTAGGGACATTTTGTATACTATTCTTTTATTATATAGGAGGATAGAGACCTAGTGCATGGGTGGGACTGGCTGCCCTGCCCTGAAGGGGGCCCCAGATCAGTGTGGGGAATCCATGCTGGGGGCGAGGCCAGCCGGTGCGAGGGGCCACAGTTGGCTTGCAGGCTGGCCATGCCCCTGGCTTTGTCAGGAGGGGCATCTAGAAGACGTTCAGTCTATCCAGTCTAATTAGCATATTACCCTTTTATTATATAGATAGCACATTTCCAAGTAATAGTGTACCTCATATATGATATCTCATTTTCTAAGTCAAGATTTCTCTTTTTTAATTCTTCCAATTCTTTTTCTGACTCCAAAGCTTGCACTCCCATAACTTGATTAACAGTCATGCCAGTTGTTTTTAGTTTCTTCTGCAAAGTTAGTTTCTCTTTATCAGCTCTGTGGGATTAAATAAGAAACCTGAAAATATACCATCCACTGTGTCGCTTGTTCAATTTATTGAACTGCAGCTTACTCATTACAAGATCAATATACAAATATCAGATTGTCCTGCATTTCCTAGGAGCTAACTTATTTTTAAATTATAGGAAACCCCATTTATAAGTTGTTAAAATACATTCAAAATACATTTTAAAGAAAGAAAATAAAAAATCATGCATAATAATTCATCATTAAAATTAGATAATTTCTAATTTTAATATTATCAAGAACAATAAAACTATATAACTTCCAGGTCAATTAAATACTTTACACAATTAATTAGATTTACTTTACACTCACTTGGCAAAAAGATCCTTCACAGTATTCAACTGCTTTGTTAAAATATAAATTTCCCCTTCTTTCTCTTTTAACTTGTTTCGAATTCCCTCTATTTTGCTTTGCCATTTTTTACCTTCTTCCCACCTAATTAATTCTTCTCTAGCACTCTATAAACAATAATAAAGAAGGAAGAAAATTACCAATATTTTTAAAATTTTATTTCAAGAGTTATCAGTTACAACTTATTAGAACAATGGTAAAACAACCCTTCTTAGAAAGTAAATAAATAGGTTTTAACTTCTACAATTTTTAGACATGCCAAGCTATTAGCAAAAATGATCCTCAGTTTAAGTATCTTGTATTTTATAACTTGACAAATACAATTCTGGGGAATAGTTTGAACTAATGATAACACCCTTATGGAGTCCTTACATGAAGATTTTTAACATAGACAATCATGACTACAGTAATCAATCAACTGCCTCATGTAAACCTACTATTGGAGATGTACCCACAACTAAGATGCCCTTGAACAGAATCAAACCTGTAACCTTTCAGTCCACAGGCTGACGCTCTATCCATTGAGCCAAACCGGTTAGGCTACTAAGCCATTTTTAATGATTTTACTATATAATAAACTTTCTAGGAATGCAACAACCTTATAAAAGGAAAACCTGTACATATAATTTTGCTAAAAACTGTACCAACAATTGTGTACCATTTTAGAAATGAGATTATAGCTGAAACCGGTTTGGCTCAGTGGACAGAGCGTCAGCCTGCGGACTGAAAGGTCCCAGGTTCAATTCCTGTCAAGGGCATGTACCTTGGTTGCGGGCAAATCCCCAGTAGGGGGTGTGCAAGAGGCAGCTGATTGATGTTTCTCTCTCATCGATGTTTCTGACTTTCTATCCCTCTCCCTTCCTATATGTAAAAAAATCAATAAAATATATATATTTTTAAAATGAGATTATAAATGGAAATGCCACTTTGACATATGAGCTGCTAATAGAATATATTGTACTAGTATTAGTCTGCATTTATAGCTCTGAATTCACATTAACACAACCTAGAGGTGCAATGACAGACTACCTCATTATAACTTTTAAGGTAGTCATGCCAGTGCATTTATATTTGCTGAAACATGAAAATATACTATTTTCATAATTTCTTTTATGTTTTTCCTTTATTTTTTATTTAGGGCATTTATAATAAATTTGAAAATATGCATGTAGATAGATACTAGTTTATATTACTGGGAATTTCATTTGGAATAGTAAAGAAGACATTATGAAACACAGTATTTACTATTAAAAAAAGAATGTTGGGGCTGGAAGGGTTAACCACCATAACTTTAAGCCAAATACCCAGTTGAAAGTCAAATGCCCAACTAACATAAGTTGCCTGGCTGGTGTGGCTCAGTGGTTGAGCAACGAGCCATGAATCACGAAGTTGCTGGCTCAATTCCCGATCAGGGCACATGGCCTGGTTGTGGGCTGGATCCCAGTAGAGGGGCATGCAAAGGCAGCCAGCCAATCAATGATGTTTCTCTCTCATCAATGTTTCTATCTCTCCCTTTCCGTCTAAGAATTAATAAAAATATTTTTAAAAAGTTGCTCTCTCAAAACTAATTTTTCTCATACTACCTAAGTTTTAATCTCTTTTATTTAGTTCAACTAAAAAGTATCCTTTAAAAAATGTAAAAACTTCACTAAATGTTTGATAGTCATTAACTTCTATTTTTTTTCCCTGAAATATAACCAGGAATTTTATGTACCTCCAGAAATATAAATATGAGTTGGGGGTATAATGTATATAAGTAAATTTTCCTGCATCATATAGTGCTTTGTAGGGATTGAGTAATTCTATCATATCTGACATTACCCTCTTAAGTAAGATTTAGAGAAGAAAATAATTAAAAAACGAACAATAAAAACAACAAAGGCAAATGTCACCAAGGTCTGTTCTAGACTGGGAAAGAAAAGGCAAGAAGAAAGGATGGAGAGAGAAGTTATCTTTTGATATTTTCTGTTCCAACAGCTTCTTACATGTAAATTTCAGAATAATGTTGTTACATTTAAAATTTTTCATTCAGGCCGAGACCGGTTTGGCTCAGTGGATAGAGCGTGCGACTGTGGACTGAAGGGTCCCGGGTTTGATTACGATCAAGGGCATGTACCTTGGCTGTGGGCACATCCCCAGTAGGGGGCGTGCAAGAGGCAGCTGATCGACGTTTCTCTCTCATTGATGTTTCTGACTTTCTGTCCCTCTCCCTTCCACTCTGTAAAAAATCAATAAAATATATTAAAAAAATTTTTTTTCATTCATTCAACAAATACTGAGCATCTACTATGTGTCAGGGACTGTTCTAGGTGCTAAGGAGACAACAATAAACCAAACAGGTCACTTCTGCCATCAAAGCTTGAGGACCAAAAGAAGAACACATAGCTAAGGAAATCTCTAGTCTGTCAGATAGTATTAAGTGCTATGGAGAAAAGTACATTATCTTAAGAAAACAGGACTGCAAGGCATGGGGGTGGTTTGTTTTTTTGTTTGCTTGTTTGCTTTTTAATACAGACAGGCTACAAACATTGTTTATGGAGGAAAATGTGTTGAAATTTATGTTTATACTCAACGAAAGGATTCTTTGAGTATAAAAACATCCATGAATTAGGGATGCCCAGCACTGTGTAATCTGAAAGAACATTTTTACTAGACTCATAGCTATAAATTTTACTATTACTGTAACTTTCTCTGTTTTCTTTCTATTTCTAGTTAGTAATAACACCATACACTGGGATGAACTTGATGGCTTACAAAAATTTTTCACAAATTATTTCACTGTCAAAATAATCTTGAGAAGTTGGTAATAGAAATATTGGTAATTTAAGGAGAAATAAGCTGAAACAGAGATTAGGAGTCCAGGGAAAGCCACAAAGCTATTAAGATATTCTGATGGGAATCAGGTTAGGAAACGGGGGATTCAAGGATTATTTAGACCTTTTTCCCAGGAAGGAGAGAGCAAAGAGACCAGTCTAGAAGGGTAAAGACATTTTGATCTTCCAGTTTTCACCAATAAGGCTTCTGACAACAAGTATGTTGTGGTTCCATGTATATAATGCAAGCATTTTCATCAAAATTATACTGACATTGGTTAATTTTGATACTTTTTGTAATATACTCTTTTAAAACATTTAGTCACATTACCTATTTTCTATACAGAGTCATTAAAATATGTAGTTTTCATGTTATGAAAATTTATTTTATAGATATTGAATATTTTCTGGGTAAATTTTTCCTAACCATAGTTCCTCCACTATGATTTTCTTCAGGGGCAAACATTACCACTACCATCAATACTTCCCAGGTCACTTTTGATATTTTCAATGCTACCAACAAGGTAAAAGTCTTCAATTTATCACCTATCCAAAATTAACTATATATATGGATTTTAGCTAAGGTTGATTAATTCTATTTTTAATCCTCACCTGAGGGCACGTTTACTGATTTTGGAGAGGGGAAGGAAGAAAGAGAGAGACAGAGAGAGATATCGCTGTGAGAAACACTGATTGGTTGCTTCCTGATCAGGGATCAATCTGCAACATTGGGATGTGCCAGACAGCAATGATGCTCCAACCAACTGAACCATCTGGCCGGGGCACTATCAGTAATTTTTTATTATAAAACGTTTTACTTAAATTGTATGAACATTTTAAGCCATTTTTCTCACTTATAGAATCAATTTAAGAGTAGATTGGTTACTTTAATATTGCTGTATATTCTGACTATATTCCAAGTCACATTGTTGACCCTGAAATAATAGTCCTGCCTATCTATACTAATAAAAGAGAAACAAATTAACCATCACTCTGCTACACCCACAAGCCATGCCCACCAGCCAATCAGGAGTGAGTATGCAAATTAACCCATCCAACATGGTGGCTGGCCACAGAGCTGGAGCTGAGCAGGAGGCTTGGGTTGCCCCTGTCAATGGAGGAAGCCAAGCTTCCCGCCCGCCTTGGCCAGCCCTGCCTTCACTCAAGGCTACAAAGTTTCAATTATAGAAGATAAATAAAACCTAGATAATTGCTTCCAGCCTGCCCTGGTCTCTGCTCAAGGAGGCACTGAAAAAAAAAAGAAAAGAAAAAAAGGAGGTGATGGGACCTTGAGTCGCCAGTGGGGTAATCAGGCCAGGATGGGACGGCAGGGGGATGTTGGTGTAAGTAGACCAGCAGGGGAGACAGTTGGGGGTGAGCAGTCCATCTGTGGATGTCAGTTGGATGTGATCAGGAAATGGGGGGCAGTTTGGAGTGAGCAGGCAAGCAGAGGGGCAATTGGGAGTGAGCAGGCCAGTGGGGAGGAATGATGGGGGAGAGCAGGCTAGCAGGGGGGCCAGTTAGGGGTGAGCAGACTGTCTGTGGGGGTCAGTGGGATATGATCAGGATGGGGGTGAGGGGCAGTTTGGAGTGAGCAGGCCAGCAAGGGGGGGGGGAGTTGGGGGTGAGCAGGATGGCATGGGGGGCAATTGGGGATGATCAGGCTGGCGGGAGAGCATTTGGGAGTGTGCAGGCTGGTGGCGGGGGACAGTTGAGGGTGAGCAGGCTGGCAGGCAGAGTGGTTAGGGGCAATCAGGCAGGCAGGCAGGTAGATGAGCAGCTGGAGCCAGCAGTCCCAGATTGTGAGAGGGATGGGATGTCGAACTGCCAGTTTAGGCCCGATCCCTGTAAATTGGCAATAGGACATCCTTTGAGGAGTCCCAGATTGGAGGGTACAGGCTGGGCTGAGAAACACCCCCTCCCCCGTGTACGATTTCATGCACTAGGCCACTAGATGAAGGATGAAAGGACACATTTGGGTCAACGTAGAAGAGTAAAAACACCCAGTTTATACCCCAAAGGTCAAATCATAATGTCAACAATTATATTGGGAGAAGTGATAAATAAATAAGCAAAATGTGCAAAGATTTTTTGGATGTCAGGAAAGTGAAATGGACATGATGTAGTAATTTCCAGGTAACTGTTACATACATTATAAGGGTCTCCTCAAGTACACTTGTCTTAGACTTTTCCATATTATTCAATATCACTTAAAATATGTATTAGGTCCTCAAACTAATATAGTATATTAGCTATTCATCAATTACATATTTAACTTAGTCTTGCACCACCTTAAATATATCAGTATATTACTCCACATACCTTTTCTTTTATAGGCTTAATTTCTACCTCATTCACTTTTCTTTCTAGTTGGCTTTCTAGCTTTTTAATTCTCTTTTGGAGTTCTTCAATTAAACTTTGTTTATTATCTATCAGAGTTTTGCCCTGAAAAATAATATGTATTTTAACATTTATAAGTAAAAAAGTATCAAATAAAATACACATCAAATATTCCAACTACAGAAAATTTCTGAGACCATAGTTTATGAAATATTCTGAATGACACTACTGATATATAATATGGTAATTGTTTCTGCATTTCAGTAAGATATACTTCTCTAAAATTATAAATACAGTGGCAATCACTGAAGGAATTAGCTAAATTAATCAAGGGGACATGCAAGCTAGTTTCAGCAAATATTATATATGAAATTAAAAAGTGAAATGAACTGCTACCAAATATAAATCAAATATATTATCACAATATAAAATTACCTGTAATCCAGTCGTTAGTCTTTTTATTTGCCTTCTCAGTTCATCATTCTCTTGTTCAATTTCATCTTTCTCTCTAAGCACTTTATTATAGGCTTTTTGGTTTTTTTGTAGTTCATTAGTTAAATCATTCAAATTATCAGTTAGTGAATTTTCTCTGTTTTTACTTGTTTTAAGAGCTTCTTTCAATGTTAAAATAGTTTCACTTAAATCTTCAATTTGTAGCTAATATATAAAATAAAGAAACATTTAACTCACAAATCACCAAATATCCATGATAAAAGCAATATAATATAAAATTATAGCATTAAGACTTAAGAAGAAAGTTTTTAATCTAAATGTTTAAGTATACATGGAAAAAAATACCAACCACAAACTACATATATTCATCCATCTTCATTCCAATTAATCAAGTCTACTTGAGAAAAAAAAATATAAAACAAAACATGAAGAAACAATCTAAAGCAATTCATCTTCAACATATACCGAGGGCAAAAATTTTATCAAATAAGGATAAGTAAATGTTTCATTGTGGTTGAACTAATTAATTAAATAAACAAGTACAATGTACACAGCAGTGTTTTAAACATTATGAAACTTCTGAGTAGTATAAATGAAATCTCCGACTTGAATTAATTTCTAATTTACTTTGTAAAGACAAGACATGAAAGGGTACTGGCAATACTAGACAATATGCTTAAGAAAGTATACATAGGAAGGAGGTCTTAGCTGTCCAATACGTTAACAGTGAAGGAAATACTGGTACTTAAAATATGGTTTGTTGAGCCTGGCCAGCATGGCTCAGTGGTGGAGCATTGACCTATGAACCAGAAGGTCATGTTTCAATTCCCAGTCAGGCACATGCGCAGGTTGCAGGCTCGATCCCCATTGTGGGGCATGCAGAAGGCAGCCAATCAATGCTTCTCTCTCATCATTGATGTTTCTATCTCCCTCTCCTCTCTCTTCCTCTCTGAAATAAATACAAAAATATTTTAAAAAATGTTTTGTTGAATAAATTTATGCAGGCAAAAAATATTGCCAGTAAAAATAATAGAAATTAGTAGTATTATAATGCTGCTAGGAGAAAAACATAAATTTTCCCAGAGAAATTAAAAAAGGCTTTGAGGGAAAGGAGTTGAAGAATGTGAAGAATTCAGAGAAGCCATTACAGGAAAAGAGAAAGGTATTAAAGACATTAACAAAGGGTTATTACTGATTTATAATTATTAAATAATGGATTTTTTACTGTCGACTATGCTTATAATCTTGATAGATGCAATGGAAGATTTAAAGAATTTGAGTAAGCTCAGCCTGTGTTCCTTAGTGGTTGAGCATTGACCTATGAACCAAGAGAGCACTGTTCAATTTCCTGTCAGGGCACACACCTGGGTTGTGGGCTTGATCTCCAGTGGGGGGAGGGGAGGTGTAAAGGTGGCAGCCAATGATTCTCTCTCATCATTGATGTTTCTATCTCTCTCCTTCTACCTTCCTCTTTGAACTCCTATAGAATAAAAGGCTAATATGCAAATAGACCGAACAGCCAAACAACTGAACCAGTCGCTATGACGTGCGCTGACCACCAGAAGGTGCACATGGAACATGGTGGGCATCGGTCGCAGAGGGATGGTACAGCAGGTGAGTAGGGCACCAGATCTAGGTGGGACACTGGTTGCTATCATTGGGGTGGGCCTTTGGTAGTTACTGAAAATTCTTTGCTCCTGCACACCGTGGTCCCACCGGGCACTCACACCTGCTTCTGGCACTACCCCTACTCACATCCGCTGCTGGAGCTGATGCTCATACCTGCTGCCAGCCCCAATCACTTGGTGCCATCAGGAGGTGCGAGCGGTGGCTCTAGGCCCTGATTGCCCCCGAGGGCTTCTCTACCTCCCCCTGCTCCTAAGGAACAATCAGGCTGGCAGCTGCCACTCACACCTGCTGATGGTGCTGCTCCTGCTTTTATCTGTTGCTGGCACCAGCCCCAATTGCTCAGCGCAGTCAGTAGGTGCGAATGGGACCCAGTGCTCTCAGCATGTGGGAGCGGCAGCAGTGGGAGCGGGGCTGCCAGCGGACGGGACGGGGGCCATGGCAGGAAGGGCTGGACAGGGGCACAGAAGATGGGCCAAGACTCTTCCTGTGCCCACCATAGCCTCGCAGCTCACAGTTCCTTTTGAGGTGCATAAAATCATGCCTGAGCCCCTAGTCAATAATAATATATTAAAAATTTATTTTTAAAAATTCTGAGTAAAACCTGCTCTAACTGGTTTGGCTCAGTGGATAGAGCATTGGCCTGTGGACTGAAGGCCCCAGGTTCAATTCCAGTCAAGGGCTTGTACTATGGTTGCAGGCACATCCCCAGTAGGAAGTGTGCAGCAGGCAGCTGATCAATGTTTCTCCCTCACTGATGTTTCTAACTCTCTTTCCCTCTCCCTTCTGCTCTGTAAAAAATGCTCAACATGATTTTCATAAACTATTTCAGGGAATAAAAAAGCAAAGCTAATTAACTCAATAAACTAGCAAAAATCAGATAGAAAATTCTGATATGGCAAAAGAAAGAAAAAAATCTACACATTCTAAAAATCATATGTAAATGTATTTAAATTTAATTCTATTAGGAAGAATAGTTTATAATCCTATCTAATAAAAGAATAATTTGCAGATTGACCATCACTCCAACACACAAGAGGGCTGCCCCAATGTGGTCAAAGATCCTGCCCCATGTGGACACAAGATGGCCACCACAAGATGGCCAGCAGAGGAAGGCAGTTGGGAGGGACCAGGACTGCAAGGGAGGGCAGTTGGGGGCAATCAAGCCTGAAGGGGAGGGCAGGTAGGGGTGGCCAGGTCAGCAGAGGAGGGCAAACAGGCTGGCAGGGGAGCAGTTAGACATCAATTAGGCTGGCAGGGTAGTGGTTAGCAGATGATCAGGCTGGCAGGCAGAAGCGGTTAGGGGCAATCAGGGAGGCAGGCAGGTGAGCAGTTTGGAGCCAGCTGTCCTGGATTGTGAGAAGGATGTCTAACTGCCCATTTAGGCCCTATCCTACCGGATCAGGCCTAAACGGGCAGTCGTACATCCCTCGAGGGATCTGAGATTGGAGAGGGTGCAGACTGGGCTGAGGAACATCCCCTGCCCCCCGTGCACAAATTTTGTGCACTGAGACTCTAGTAGCCTATATTTTGCTAATTCCAAGATGATAATTAGTACATAAGTATAATAAAGATACTTTTTATTTTTTAAAAAGATGGATTCTCTTCCAATGGAATTATCATGATTTTTTAATATTAATAAATGTGTTCATGTTCACCTTTAGCTCTTTAGTATGTCGATCAACAATCTGTTGAACATTGAGATTTGCCTCTTTCTGAGAGGTTGTAGAAATAATACGTTCTTCAGCTGCTGCTGTCATTTCCGCTCTGAGTTCCAAAAGTGCTCGACTAAGTGCCTAAAAATTACAACAGATATGTCATTTTGTTTGAAAATCTGATATTTTATGAGCAATATATAATACTAAAGATAACCTGCTTTATTACTTTCAACTATTTTCCTAAAGTGTCATATATTTAAGCAAACATAATCAACAAATTAATAACCCAACTTTTTCAAATAAATTTACTTTAGTAACTGAATTCAATTATTTTAAAATGAGTATGAGAGTTCAAAATCTTGACATTAATAATTTTGGGAACACAGCATTAAATTAGGAAACTTTTATTACAAAAACCAGGTATGTTTTGGTTTCAAAGATCCAAATTTAGGTATTTATCCAAATTACTCAAGACATACTTCCATATGAAATTAATTGAATTTAAGTACATTAGGAAAGTTAAAAGATTTAAAAAAGGCTTAGAATTTGCCAATAAATTTCTTGAGCTAGCACAGAAAAACAACAGTAACTTGCACTGAGTGGCCAGATTATTATGATCTCTAAATGCATAATAATCTGGCTACTTAATGTGGCGTGTGTATGTGTGTATTAGAGACCTGGTGCATGAATTCGTGCATGGGTGGGGTCCAGCTAGCCTAGCCAGGGGGAAGGGACATGGGCACTTGGCCGGCCTGCCTACTAGTCAAAGTCCTGGTCAAGGGAACAATTTGCATATTAGCCTTTTATTCTATAGGATATACACTGAGTGGCCAGATTATTATGTGTTCTGAGATCATAATAATCTGGCCACTCAGTGTATAAAACAATTGAGTATATCAAATCTGATAAATTAAAAACTAATAAATCAGATAACCCAGTGAACAACTTCTTTTCATAAAAATATCTCTGTAATCTTCTTTAGTCTTTCTTATTCCCTCTTACCCCCCAAATTTTTCAAAATTGTTGTTATTCAAATTGTTCAAAATAGTGTCAGAGTAGCATAAAATCCCAGTAGAAAAGGAAAAGAAATAATGGAATAAGGTTTTCTCTTATTTTTTCTACAGATAACTCACAAATCAGGCAGTTTAAAATAATTATCTTAAAAACTCCCATTTCACAGCATGAGCCTCATACTCTTTTCTACAACAGAGAGAGAAATACCATCATCTTTTACAACTCTACTCTAAAAGCAATCCACCACATGTATTTCCTGAATGTTGACAATGTTCTGTTGTTACTTACTTTTTGTTGTTTCTCTTTAAGGGATAATTGGCTTTTTAACCTTTCCACGAGATTTTTCATTGTCCTTGTTGGAGCTCTTAAATTTGCTTCTTTTTGAGCCTGAAGTTCAGATTTTAAACTCTGTGCCTCATTTTGAGATTGGGCCAGGAGGCACCTTAAATCCTCTACTTCTGCTTTCACTTTTTTCATTTCAACTGCATGGTTTTCTTGGAGCCTAATATCAGCGAACATATGTATTTAGTAAAGTAGCTGCTGCAATTAATATTTTGATTGACAAAAATTTTATATAAAAGCAAATATTTGGTACTAAATATTCTTACAACCTCTCTCTTAATTCAAATCCCAAATAAATACAATTTTTAAATTAAAAAAATACTTTTATTGATTTGAGAGAGAGAGGAACATCAATGATGAGAGAGAATCATTGATCAGGCGCCTCCTGCATGTCCCTCCCTGGGGATCAGGAGATCGAGCCCACAACCTGGGCAGGTGCCCTGACCAAAAATCGAACTGTGACCTACTGATTGGCACTCAACTACTAAACCACACTGGCTGGGGCCAAATCAATACAATTCTTTATTCCACTTGACCACTCTTCAACTTAAAATACTTTTTCTTTCTAGTTCCTACTCTTTTTGGTAATGATTGCAGCAAGCAATTTTGTGGATTTAGATAAATAATAGAGAAAATGAACAAACAGCACTTTAAATACCGTGTGCTGGGCAAGGTATGACTTTCCTCTGATCAAGGTTTCTGAACCACAGCACTACTGACTGTCTGACTGAGTAATTCTTTGTGAACTGTTCTCTGCATTGATGACAATGCAGAGTTTTAAAAGCATTCTTTGCTTCTAGACATTCTTTGCTTTCTAGATGCCAATAAAACCTCCTCGTTGTGACAATGTAAAATGTCTCCAGATATTACCAAATGTCCCTGAGGGAAAGAGGACAGCAATAATTACTTCAGTTGAGAACCACTGCGCTATATTATCATGTTGCAAAGACAAAATGTACACTTTCACAGAAATTACAAGTTATTGCTTATGGTTCCAAAGTCACTAGTATTACATCTACTAGAGGCTTGGTGCACAAAATTTGTGCACGGGAGGGGACATCCCCTAGGCTGGCTTGCGACCTCTTGCAGTCTAGGACCCCTCGGGGGTTGTTTGACTGCCTAAGCTGGCAGGGATTGGGCCTAAGCCGGCAGGCAGACATCCCTCTCACAGTCTGGGGTCCCTCTCACAGTCTGAGAACCCTAGCTCTTTACCACTCACCTGCTTGCTGCTCCTTACCACTCCACTCGCTGTTCCTTAGTGCTGCCATGGAGGCAGAAGAGGCTGCTGCCACTATCACTGTGCTTGCCAGCTGTGAGCCTGGCTTCTGGCTGAGCGGCACTCCCTCTGGGGGAGCACACTGACCACCAGAGGGCAGCTTCTTCATTGAGCGACTGTCCCTTGGTGGTCGGTGAGCATCATAGTGACTGGTGGTTCTGCTGTTCAGTCAATTTGCATATTAGGATTTTATTATATAGAATAATACATGTATATATATGGAAATAGACATTATCAGCAGACTCAGTTAATGTGATTAATCTGATTGTTCATTCATCTTTAGTAAGTCATACTCAATTATATCCAGTTTACTTTGCATTTAGACACTGCAATAATAATGCCAGTAATATGGAGATACAAACAATTAAACTTTGACCAAAGAGAAGATTGTATTAAATTATGAATAAGTGTTAAACACTCTGAGACTTGTTGCTTTCAGCTGAAAAACTTGTCACTTCAATCATCAAATTGTGAAACTATAAGATTTTACTTAAGAAAACACAAGAATCTAGAATTTTTTATACACTTCTAAGACATTAAAATATATATACTATGGACACAAAAAAAAGGGATACTGTAATAAATCTAATGGAAAATAACCTCAGGATGATCTAATTATAAATTGTTAACTGAGCAGGTCACGGTAGGTAGTCATGCCCCAGACTTTAACTTCTTTAGTAAAAGGTTTATCTTTGCTCTAAGCGAGCTCTGCCCATTGTTTTTGTACATCTAGGTTAACACAACTTTGAAATGTCTATTTTTCCGACCCCTGAAAGAGAATACATAATCTTGTTAATTATTCCATAATCTCTGCCTTGCTTTCTCCCACCTTCATATAATCTTACTTGCTGTTCTTTCATTAATTCCAAATGCAAAAAAGTAACCACAACTGTCCTGTGAAGCATTGTTCTGTCTATAGAGATCTTGCTTCCAAGTATATCTCTTTTTGGTTCAAATTAAACTCTAATAAACTCATAAAATTTATCTACAGATTTGAATATTCTCTGTCAATAATATCAATTTGCACACAGAGGATAAAAGTATAATTTTAGACTAAAATGACATGACTAAAACAACTACTCAAGTATTTCAACTGGCAAAAGAAATTACATATATAAGGTAATTTCAAAAGATGATTATTTTCTGTACCCAGGGATTAGGCTAAAAAGCAGAGGAACTTTATAATCAAAAACATGACAAAAGACTTACTTTATCAAAATAACATCTCAGTTATACAATTTAATAGAATGGGTAAAATTTGATTTAAGACACAATATCTATTGCTAATTCTCTTTCAGAGAATAATTTTTTTAAGTGGTAGCTTCCCACTAAAGAAAAAGTAATGTTTATTTTTTCAGATGCATCTTGGATAAGTGAGTCAAAAAGGTTCTAATAAGAGTTTCAGAGCTGGAATGCAATTATAAGTTGTTCAGTGTTCTCATTTATTCAGATAAGAAACAAAGGTGCAGAGAGTTAGTTCTACAATGATTATAAAATACATAACTATAAACCTATTTTAGGTTTAAAAGTCTATATTCTGATAAATTGAGCAATGTTTAAAATCTCTAATGCAGAGAATGAATGCTGTGAACTCACTACTGTCACTATAATAATAACAAAAAAGTTAATTTTTCATACAACAAATATTTACAGAACCTCTATTGTGTGCCAGAAACTGTTATAGGCTTATAAACAAAAGTTTTATATCTATTTGTTACTTTACAATTTTGAAATTACTTTCTTATACAAGAGCATCTGGCTTTCAAATAATCATCCTGAAGGAATGTTTCTCTCTCATCAATGTTTCTAACTTTCTTCTATCCCTCTTCCTTCCTCTCTGTAAAAAATCAATAAAATTCTGGACAAGATTCTGGGTTGGTGCTTGAAACTACAGTAGACTAAATAGATTCAAATTTTGACTTTCCCACCTGTTCCCAGGCATATAACTGAGACTCCCTGTGGCCTAGTTTCCTATGTGAAGAATGAGGAGAATATGACCTATTTTATAAGTGTCCTGAGGATAAAACAAGATAATATAAAGTTTTCAGAACAGTGCACATAGAAAACAGGTTTATCCTCATTATATCATTACTAGAGGCCCAATGCATGAAATTCGTGCATGGGGGGTGGGGGATGTCCCTTAGCCCAGCATGCACCCTCTCCAATCTGGCACCCCTTTAGGGATGTCCAACTGACCGTTTAGGCCCGATCCTACTGGGATCAGGCCTAAAGGGGCAATCGGACACCCTTCTCACAATCCAGGACTGCTGGCTCCAAACTGCTCACTTGCCTGCCTCCCTGATTGCCCCTCTCTGCTTCTGCCTGCCAGCCTGATCACCTGCTAACCACTACCCTGCCAGTCTAACTGATGTCTAACTGCTCCCCTGCCAGCTTGTTTGCCCCCAACTTCCCTCCTCTCTGGCCTGGCCACTCCTAACTGCCCTCCCTTGCAGTCCTGGTCCCTCCCAACTACCCTCCCCTGCTGGCCTGATCACCCACAACTGCTCTTCCTTGCAGGACCTGGAACCTACCAACAGCCCTCCCCTGCTGGCCATCTTGTGGTGGCCATTTTGTGTCCACATGAGGGCAGGATCTTTAACCACATGGGGGCAGCCCTCTTGTGTGTTGGAGTGATGGTCATTCTGCAAATTACTCTTTTATTAGATAGGATAGAGGCCTGGTGCATGGGTGGGCCAGCTGGTTTGCCCTGAAGACTGTCCCAGATGAGGGTGGGGGTTTCCCTGGGGTGAGAGGTGGCCTGGGCAAGGGGCCTGTGGAGATTTGCAGGCTGGCCACGCACCCAAGCGACCCAATTGGAGGCCTTGGTATCTGGGATTAATCTATATCTACAATTGAAACTTTGTAGCCTGGAGTGGAGGCCTAGCCCAGTAATGGCAGGCTGAAAACTTGGCTTCTTCCGTTGCCAGGGAAACCCATGTCTCTTCTCTCTAGCTCAGTGGTTGCCGCCATTTCTGTATCTTTTATAATTGAAACTTTGTAACATTGAGTGGATGCCTAGGCAGGCAAAGGCAGGCAGCTTGGCTTCCTCAGTTGCCAGGGAAACCCAAGCCTTCCTCCTGCTCTCAGTGACGGCAGCCATCTTGGTTGGGGTTTATTTCCACAATAAATTGGCAAATGATTGGCTGGTGGGTGTGGGCGAGGCTTGTGGGTGTGGCGAAGATATGGTCAAATTTGCATATTATTATTTTATTAGATAGGATTACTATTCGCCTATTGTTATAATACATTTCTAAGGCTTACCGTAATTTGATATTTTCAAAATCTTTGATTTTTAATTCAGTGATTTCTTTTTGTCTCTCTAATTCTTGAGACACTTTTTTTAGTTTTATCAAAAGTGAAGCGAGAGAGTCATCTTGTTCTGCTACTGTCTGTTCCATCTCAGCCAGACGAATAAAATGCTTGTTGGTAGGAACTGGAGTAGGAGACTGTTTCAGTAAATCCTATGAAATATGAATAAATTAGCTATAAACCTGTATAACTCAATGCAATGTTTATTCCATAATTTTAATGTATTCCTCAAACAGTAAAAAATAATATCTAATCTAAAATTTTATAGGCAATGAAAGTCTAAAGAAAATAATAGAGACCAGGTTCTTTGTATTCCCAATATCTAGCAAAGTCCCTACATATAGTGAAGTATCAAGAAATGTGAATTGAATTAATGAGTTAAGGCTCACAGATGATAAGGGTTTGCATATTAGGAGATGAAAGATCATTTTATACATACAAAAGACAAAGATCAGCTCCGAGTATAAGCTGAATTCAGAACATGAAAATCAGTTATGAGCAAAATCTGAAAAAACAATGACTGAGGTCAGATCATGGAAGGCTTTGCGTATATGGCTACAGAATTTAAACAAGATTTTATAAGCATCAGTCTAGGGCAGTGGTCAGCAAACCCTGGCTCACGAGCCGCATGCGGCTCTTTGGCCCCTTGAGCGTGACTCTTCCACAAAATACCACGTGTGGGCGCACACGTACAGTGCAATTGAAACTTCGTGGCCCATGTGCAGAAGTTGTTTTTTGGCTCTCAAAAGAAATTTCAGTCTTTGTACTGTTGATATTTGGTTCTGCTGACTAATGAGTTTGCCGACCACTGGTCTAGGGAGAATGGTCAGAGCTGTTTTTAGAAGATTATTTTGGCAAAAAACAAAAAATAGGGTGGCTTCTATTCCCTTCACACCCCAAAAAAGAAACCAACATTTTCAAGTATATGATCTCAAAAATCTGTAAAGATTAAGTTCTTAGACTCTTACCCAAGCTGTTTGTTTGAATTTATTCAGTGAACTATCAGCCTGCAGTTCTAATTTATGATGAAGAATATGAAGGTCTTCTTCATGTTTCTTAACCATTTCTCTTTGCTCCTGTTTTATAGAAAATCAAATATATAACTTAAATTGTGTTTTAAATAAATTCACATCAGCATCTTAAATATTTATCTTTAATTTTTCAAAACCCCTGAGATAGGGGAAGGAAAAATATCTGCATGCATATATTTATACCAGTATGCATTTTCACTGGTACATAATTCAAGTTGACAAGTTCAGCGTTAGCTCATAATTTAATCTTAATATTAAAATAGTATGTACACATCATCTTTAACTTGTTTTTAGAAAAAAATTTTAAGTTTTTAAATGCAGATTTTCTCTGTTCACCACCACCAAAGTTCTAGCAAATCTGATTTCACTTATTACTTCTAGTGAGATAGATTTCTAATTTTCTGAGCTATAAACTCAATTGGTATTTTTCAAATAACATGGTTTCTCCATGACAGCTATTCCTGGTTTAGCCAATCCATATATAAAAAGATTCACATATATAAACTGCCATTTTTCTTACAGATCTGTAATCTAATCACGTGAAAGTGATAATTCCTAAATAGAGTGATTTGAAATGTACTACCACTTCAGGGCAGAATAATATTTGCATTACATAGATAGATGATAGATAAATAGCTAGCTAGCTAGATATTAAACAAACAAACAAACAAATAAATAAATTACCTCTCTGGCTTTTTCCAGAAGACGCTGATACTTCTTTAACACGTCTTCCTTCTGATTCAGCCTTGCTTGCATGTTTGCAATAGTCTGCTCAGCAATTTTCAATGTGTGATAGGATTGTGGTTCTATCTCTTTTCTGCCTAGTTCAGCTATAATCTTTTCTCGTTCTGTGGTGGCAGGTAAATGAAGCCTGAGTTCGTTGATTACTTTGTCTCTTGACAAAATATTTTGCTCTGCTAACCGTAAAGCAGAGTCTTTTTCTTTTAGCTTCTGCAATGATCAAATCATATTATTAAAGCATATTTTTTTCTTTTAAAATGTTTCATCTGAATTTTAAATTAGTTGCAAGTTCAGAGAGGAGTTTGCCTTTATTTTTCACAATATACTTAGCAAAAGACATTAATAATGTTAAATTGATACTTTTATGTAACAGTTAAGTTATTTGTACTCACATTTTAGTTTTAAGACTATTGAATGTGTTAAGAAACAAATATTATGAAAATAAAATTTAAGGTGCTTTATTTAGATGTGATAGTTTTAGAAATAGAATTGTATGGTAGTGCTAAATTTAGAAAAAAACTGTAATAAATTCTTTGTCTTACTTTGGCCTATTGACTATTAGAGCAGTAGAAGAATAATTCATAAATCAGCTGGGTATAAAAATTGGAACTTTACTGGCTCAAGTCAATAAATCACTATTATAAAATCTGTGGTTTATGAAAACAAAATAAAAAAGAAAGTGTTGTCTATTGAATAGGATTAAGGAAGATATTTTAAATGAAGTAACTCAATGAAAATCCACATAAATGATAAATCTTATAATTGCTAAAAAAAATCTAAGTTTCCTCAATTGAAAATATGCAATTTTACTAGCAAAATTATTTTTAAATGTGTTTACAATTAATAGATTTACATGAAAACTAAGATGAAAATCATATTCAGTTTATATTACTTTCCATATAATTTAATAAAGAAGATATTTGATCCCCTTAATCAAGTTGTAGGCCTAGATTAAAGAAAGAAGTAATTTCTGGCTCTCCTTCAAACCCTTTAACCACCCACAAAAGGAATTAACTGAAACTGATTCAGAATGTACAACATACACTTCAAATAAACAAAGCTGAAAACAATTCTTGATCATATAAAAGAAGGTAACATATTGCTCATAAAATTACATTCAAGTATTCTTTTTGTTTCAATACAACTGATTAGTGTGCCCAAAAGGAACAAGTAGTAATTAAATGAATAATTAATTCTAATTAGCGATATCTGTTTTCCTTTATTGCCTATTAGAAGCATTATGGGAGAATAGAAAAGGAGGGTGGAACTAGCAACAGATTCATCATTGTCCTCATTAAAATATATTACACATGTAAAAAATTCTATATACCCAATAATATACTAATCAAAATGCAAATTTTTCTAATTACCTCCTCTAGTGATTTACAAGTTGCCCGTGTTTCTAAAATTACTCGAACATTCTCCTTAATTTTTCTTAGAGCAATCTCAAGTTGATTTGGAAGGGGCAAGCTCGGGTCTGGCATTGTTCCTGTAACATCTTCAAACTATTAAAAATAGCATTAAAATAAAACTGTTGTAGCATTGAAGGAAACAACATTAATTTTTATCACTATATGATCAGATATGGTTAAAGCCTACTTATATTTGAAATATAAAAAGACAGCAAATTAAAATCCCATCTGAAATTAGAAAACATTTCTTTAGCTAACATTACAGGCCATGCTACAGAGAAGCAAATAGGATTAATCACTCAGACCTTTTGTGTTGCATTTAGTATTTCATTTTGTTGACGGTCAAAAATGTCTAGTTGACGTTCCAACTCAACTTCTCTTTGATCCCAGGCCATTTCTCTTTCTTCATGAAACTGAAAAAAGATATTTTGCATCAGACATACATAGAAACACTCACCAAGTAAACAACAGGAATTTTTGCATACATTTTCTTATTTAATTCCAACAACAAACCTTTGAGGTCATTGCTATAATTTTATGGGGAAAGGAAGCAAACTCAAGAGAGGTAAAGTACTTTGCCATCAAAGAGGTAGGCAGATATGGTGTCAGGATTTTAATCCATCAATGTAGTCATCTATTCATCCATCTATCCACCTATCTATCTAAAATATATTTAATGACGTACTATATGACAATCACTATTCTAGGCAATGTAAGCATAAAAGTAAACAAAGCCAAGTTCCGCAGCTCCTCACCCCAGCCAGCCCCTTCCCTGATTGGTCTCTCCCATCTCATCAAGGGTGGGGCAGCTGGCCAACCACTCCGACAAATGGCACCCCCCCAATCGGCCTGCCCCACCCCGACTGGCCCACAGTCCCTCCCACAACTAGGCAGGCCCTGCCCCTAATTGCCACCACAGATGGGCTGCCACTACCCCATTTGGGGGTGGGGCTGGCTGGCCAACCCCCTGCAGCCCCTTCCCCCAGCTGGCCACACCTCAGATCGGTCCCCCGACTCCAATCAGGGGCAGGGCAGACTGGCCAATCACCTGTGGCCCCTCCCTCAGGCCGCTGACCCCCATTTGGTCCCCCACCCCAATCAGGGATGGGGCTCACTAGCCAAACATCCTCAGCCCCTTCCCCCAGTTGGCCCAGCCTTGATCAGGACTCTATCAGGGCAGGCTGGCCAGCAAATCCCCCACTATCTCTTCCTCCCAACAGGTCTGGCACCAATCCACCCCGATTGGGACCGGGCCAGCCAGACTCCTCACCCTGTGCACAAATTCATGCACTGGGCCTCTAGTTTCAACATAAATAAATGTGCATTCGTATAATGGTTTAGAAAACAGAAATTAGAATATTTTATACCATAATAATGGAAGCTAAATTCAAGTAGGAGAATGATGTAGTCACTTATACAATGTTCTTATGTTTAAAATCTTAGCAAGAGCCTAGCTAAATGGTTGCATATCGACCCATGAATCAGGAGGCCATGGTTTCATTCCTAGTCAGGGCACATGCCTGGAGTTGTTGGAGGCAGCCAATTCTCGCTCATCACTGATGTTTGTATCTCTCCCTTCCTCTCTGAAACCAATAAAAAATATTTTTAAAAAGAAAATCCTTGCAAGAAAACATCAAAATAAATATAAAATGAAACCTTGTTCTGCTGTACAATTTCTTCCTCCAGACTGCTGATTGTATGCTCATATTCAGAAATTATATTATTCAAATATTTTATTTCTTCTTTATCCTTGACTAATTCTCGATTTAATTTAAGCTCTTGAAGACGGAGTTCTTCTATTTTCATATGCCAACTGATTACCTAAAGATTTATAAATTATACATACAAATGTCAATGCTATATAAATTTTTCTTCACATCCTAATGATTTTAATTCAAATAATAGACCCTATAATAAAATAAAATATAAAATTACTTTGGTGTCCCCCCAAAATGTATATACACTTTAATAGCTGATAGCTCAATTTTGAAAATGAAATGTACTTTAATAAACAATGCATTTAAATGATTCAAAGTATGTGTATAAATTTTTTGCTCCATCCTATATTTCTAGCCTAGAGAATACAGCTGCAAGATAATTATTTTTCATTTAACTTCTTCAAATAAAGGTAAAACCAAAATTATATTAAAAATACATACAAGCCCAATACTTGTAAATTTTAAACAAATAATGATTACAAAGATTAATATTCAATTGATAAGCACTATGTTTAAAAATTATAATTAGTATTTTGTTAATATATATACACTTAAGAGTATTTAAAATTCTTTGTTATTTTAAAACCTAAGTACTTCTACTAAAATCATTGCTTAGAAGAATCTCATTTAATTTTTACAAATAGACATTCAATTAGGCAAAACCTCTCATTTATAAATTCTAAATTAATAAATTAAAATATATTAAATGTTCCTCATACAGGTACATATGATTATGTAACTCTTCTGGAAATACTGAAGTTAAAAATCAGCGTTTTACCTTTTGGGCTCCCCGAGCATCCTTTAAAGTGCTTACTAACTCTTCTAGCCCCTTTAACTTTAATTCCATCTCCATTGTTTTGTTCTCCATATTTCTGTGTTCTTGTAGAGAATTTTTCATTTCTTGCATTATCTTCAGTTTGTCATTCTGTAACTGAATCATTGTCTTAGAGAACTTCTCCTGCTGTGCCAAGGGCAAAGCTCCACTAAACTGGCGTCGGAGAGACTGAATTGTCTGGCGCAGATGTTTTGCTCTGTTTCTCCCCTCCAAACGGGCATAATAGAGAGCCTGTTCTTTTTCATCCAGTTTCTGTTCTAAGCGCAAATTATAGGCCTCCATCTTCTGCAGTTTCGATGTAACAGACTCCAACTTACCAAGAGCAGTAACTTCACTAATTTGAAGAGAGACAAGGTGTTGGTGCAACTTGGCAATTAGTGCCTTTTCGTCCGACTGTGCCTAATATAAAAATACATATATTTGTACCAAGTTTCAAGTTTTTCCTATGAAATTTATCATGGATTTAGTACCATAATTTACTAAACATTTAAAAGTGTGCTACATGAGATCCTATAAAAATCTAACCTTGCTTTAATACAAATTACCAAAAAAATTAAAAAGCAAAAACAGCAAAAAACAGAATCAAATAGGTGTAAAATCCAAATCTGGCAACTGGCTAAGTAACAGCTGGGATATTGTGATGTGTTTTTTTTTTTAACTTCTATATATAAACTATAATATTGATGTGTACAATGTTATTCACTAATTATCTGTACTTGACAGATCAACTCAGGGATCCTCACACATTTCTTTTTATTTTTTATTTTTATTAATTTTTTTAAATGTACATTTTTTTATTGATTTCAGATAAGAAGGGAGGAGAGATAGAAATATCAATGATGAGACAGAATCATTGATCGGCTGCTGCCTACACACTCCCTACTGGGGATTGAGCCTGCAATCCAGGTACATGCCCTTGGCCAGAATCGAACCTGAGACCCTTCAGTGTCCAGGCTGATGCTCTATCCACTGAGCCAAGCAGGCTAGAGCAATTTTTATTAATTCTTAAAAAAACATAATGTGAGAATATGTGAAAATCTACATAAAGCTACAAGAGAAAATATTGTTATGAAAGGTTTACTATTTCTCCTCACTGTCTTAACTCTGATCAGCAGTCAGCACAATGCATTTATAGGCATTTAAATGCTTTTCTGTATTATGATTTTTCGCATTAAGTCGCAAACTAATCAGATTATAATTATTGAGAATACGAGCTTCTATTTGATATATTCTTTAATTAAAACTATAAAATCATTCCAATATCTAATGTGAATTTAGAAAAAAGAAAAAAAATTATATAAGAGCCAACACTGTACATACCTGATAGTCTAACAGTTGTGTTCTGATGGACTCTACTTCCTTTTCCCTGGACTGTTGTTGTACATTCAAAATTTCAACTTGCCTTTTAGCAATGTCAGAAATCTCTCTCAGTCTAGGAAGCAATATTTCAGAAACAATTAGATACATTTTCTAAGGAAATAAATACCAGGATTTCAAATTTTTAGAGTCTAGGAAAAGCCATTAGATTCCATCATCTCTTCTTTGTATGAAATGCTAAAGCAAAATTTCCTAAGCTGTTTCATGAAACATAATGTCCACAGAGGTTAGCATGTGTTTCATGGGAAAACTCCATTTTCAACACCCCTCCTCTCTTGAAAAATTCAAAATACACAGTCTTGTGTTAAATGTTCTGAGAATTTTTAAAATGAAAATTATCTGAAACTATACATATGTAGCATTTTCTAAATGGATGTGGCCAATAAAAGGGGAGACTTTATGGTAATTTATTACATTTCCTATATGACTACCGGGAGAAGACTACACAGGTAAAATAAAATGCATTTTACTGTAGGTTGAAATAATTTTAGTTCTGTGTGACAGATAACTTAGGTTTGTTCATATTGACTAGAAGTTCTCAATGACAGTTCTATAAGTTTTGATTAATTGAAATATAATTAATTAAAATGAATAATATAAGTTTATTTCAAAAGGTAAGGTGCATGAGATGAAAGAATTAAAAAGAAGTACTCTTCACAGTGAAAATGGTTAGAAATGACTGATATTCCCAAAAGGATATCAAAGCTCCAAAAAACAGCTATAACTATGAAAGGCTGTAAAATTTTTTTCGTTAATTATTTGTACTTGACAGATCAACTCAGGAATCCTCACACTTTTCTATTTATTTATTAAATTTATTGGGATGACATTGGTGAACAAAATTATATAGGTTTCAGGTGTACAATTATGTAAGATATCATCTGTATGTTGTATTGTGTGTTCACCACCCCAACTGGGATCCTCACACTTTTCTACTGAAGTAACGCATGATTACAAAGGACAGTAAATACATAGCATCTACCTGGCACATAGTATTTACACCTTACATATAGTTTGTGTCCTAAGCAAACAAACTGTTTCCACACGCAAAATGAAAATAACAATGTTGCTTCATGTTAGTATGAGTTCACACTTGTTTAATACCTAGCACAGTATATATAGTAGATACCCAAAATAAAATCAAAATCTGAAATGTTTCATTACATTTTTACAGTAACCTTCAAAACAGATAAAAGACATACTATTTCTTCCTTAATAAAGTGAAAAAACTTGTTTAAATAAATTAATGGGCCTCTCCCCCAAAATATTTAATATGCAAGAGAAATACTTTATATTTAATCATATTCTTTTAAAAGGAAACCAGTATTAATTGTCATTAAGAATATTACCCCTGTACCACTTTAATTAGGTTTCTTAAAGACAAATTAAAATAGACACATCTAATCAGATGACCAGAAAGTTTGCTTGGACTCACTTTGACACTTCCACTTTTAGTTCCATTTCATTCTTCTCTAATTCTAGAATCCGTTGCCTATCAGCATCACTTACTGTCTTGCTCACACTATCAGCTAATTCGTCTCTTAACATCTGTTCCACCTTCTGTGCTTCCAAGTTGATTTTGGTAAGCTAAGAAAAAATATTCAGATATATCAGCTTTAGAAGAAATTTTCCCTTTATTGTTACTTTAAAAATTTATCTTTATTGTTAAAAGTATTACAGATGCCCCCTTTTTCCCTATTACCGCTCTCCACTGGGCACCCACCCCCCAAAAAAACGTTTTCCTTTTTATTTTAACTGTAGCAGTCCTCTTTACTTTGCATTATCAAATACTGAATTGAGTGTGAAGTATTAATAATATATTGAAAAGGGTAAAAAGGGAGAGTCATAAACAAATTATGCAAACTCTGATTATGCATCAACCCACCCAAAGTCATTTATGTTAGGCAGCTCACAATCCAATGATATCAGAATTTCCGATATTCTTAATTTGCTAGGAATGCAGTACACTCATTATGTTTTACTTCAAGTATATAATCTATAAGTAAATCTAAATGAGTTAAAGTCTTAATATATATTTAGTGACAGTGAAATAAACAACACCATGCTTTAAAAATTACACTAATTCTCAAGGTAAAAAAAAGTTACATGAATGCTAGTTCATCATAAATTGCTGAATTTTTGTAAACTGTATTTATTGCCATCCACTTTAATTATTCTGAACATGTCAAAAAAGTCTAAAACCTCGTACTCTTACTAATAAGAGTAAGATGCAAATTGACTGTACCTTTACGACACTCACCAGCCAATCAGCAGTATGCAGATTAACCCCAAAAGATCGTGGGTTAATTTGCATACACAGGTGCCAAGTGGCTAGGGGTGGGGCAGGACACTTGCATCATTGCCAGGGTGGCGACACAGGCATTCCGCACTGCCCAGCCGCTCCGGGCTTCTGGGCAGTGTGGGAAGGCGGAAAGGTGACTGCAGGCTGGAGCGAAAAGGTAGCTCTAGCCGGAGCGAATTTGGTGCCAACAGCCAGGGGAAGGAAGGCCCATTCTTACACGAATCTTTGTGCATCAAGCCTCTAGTTAGAATATACAGTCCCTGAGAGCATGGATTACTGTTTGCAGTATTTTGTTTCCGGCTATAACTCCAGCCCCTATGCACTGTCTGGATGAAACAGGCACTCAATAAATATTTGTTAAATGAATGGGTGGTAGTGGAAAAGCATTCCATTATTTAGAAAATAAACTTTTTTGCATATAAAATCTAATATAATGCTAGTGAGAAATAAAAACTCATTCACAAAAATATTTGCTTTCTTTATAAACATTTAAAAACATCTTTTATCTTTATCCATTACATAAAACACAAATGCTATATGAATAAGCTACTTCAGAGATACAAACAAACCTCTTACATAATACAATGTCTACCATGATTAATTCCTTATTTTCCAATTACATGATAAAAAAGATAACATCGAACCTCAGCAAATTTGGTTTCCAATTCAAAATTACGTTCTTCCATTTGTTTTAATGAAGTCTTTATATGTTCATACATTTTCTGAGAATGTTCAGCCCGCTGCCTTTCATTTAATTCCTTCATCTCTAGCATAGTGATTTTTTTTGAAATAGAAGCAATCTCACTATTGGTTATTGATTTCTTTGTCTTATCCATGTTAGATTCATTTCCTGTATACAACAATATTTAAATTAATCTTATGCTGTTCTTATCAAAATTATATTCTAGATATTTTAGATATTATGTTCAAGAGATAACATATAAGGCTTTTAATTATGACAGATGCAGATTCCAGTCATAGCTCTGTTATTTCCTATTTACCTCCTGCCTATCCCATTTAATCTCTCTGGCATTAATATTCTTCATCATACAAATGATACCAAAAATTATTCCTTGCCTTAACTGGTTTGGCTCAGTGGATAGAGTTTCAACCAAAGACTGAAAGGTTCTGGGTTTGATTCCAATCAAGGGCACATACATTGCTTGCAGGTCCAATCCTTGGTCCTGGTTGGGGTGCTTGTGGGAGACAACCAATCAATGTGTCTCTGCCATCAATGTTTCTCTCCCTCCATCATACTCTCTCTAAAAATCAATAGCAAAATATTCTCAAATGAGGATTAATAAAAGAAAAAATTCCTCATGGAATTATTGAAATATAAAAGGTATACTATAGATGGTGTCACACGCAGAGAATCAAAAAAGAGAAAATATGTGTATTTTGTTAACTAAAAGGAGAAAAATTGTGTAAGAAACAATTCAAAAAAAACAACAACACTATTTTGTGAATATAAATGCAGTGACTTTATTTTAAAGTCTCATGGAGTCAAACTGAAAGTAAAATACGAAGCCATATGATTTAGGGATCTCACCAAGTATCTTCTTTAACTATGAGTATTACTTGGCCTTTGTAAACATCTAATATCAAATATTTTAAATTATTGTATTGGTTATTAATATCATAAATATAGATAAATACATGCTATATGTATATCTAATATTGTATAATACATATATGATATGGCTTGCCTTTGGACATAAAAATCTGTGGTGAAATCATGAGAACAAAATTTAAAAAGAATTACTTTAAGAAGGCATCGCATAGGATTACCATTAGTTACTTAGTTGTTTTTTGAAAAGGAGAAAACTAATACTTTTGATTTGCGTAACCCACATACCTCAGAGGGAAAAAATACACAAATTTGGTACAGTGTTTTATTTTTTTTGGAGAATCAATTAATCATATATTCAGCGAAATAAATTATTTTAAGGAACTAGCACTAATAATAAGCTAGAGTTTTAAAAATGAATTTGCTCAAAGACATATATATTTAAAACAAAAAAAATAAACAGTTTTGGTATCTGGCTCAGTTTTAAGAAGTACTTCATTTTGTTCTGTATGTATCTTTAAACATATGAATTTAGAATAACTACTGTAAACAGTCATCAAATAACTAACAGTAACAGTTTATTGAAGAAGCTAAAAGTGTTAGTAAATCAGTCCAAGCAACCCTCATCACTATGAATGAAAGGAAAAAAAATGGTATAAGTATAAGTTATACAAAGAACATAAAACCCTTTCTCCATTAATTTCTGTGCTAAACTATGATAATGAAGAGAGGTAGGTCACAGGGGCTGTGGATTAGCCATGTGTACATTCTTGTGTTTGGAGTTTTCTTAGAGAAGAGAGGCTAGTCCACACAACCCAAAAGGAATAAACTCCTGGATAATAAAACCTAATAAAGTGACACTTTTAAACAAAGATATAACAACAAAAATTAAGAAAAGCTCTTAAAACTTCCATGACATAAAGCCATGTATGGGAGAGATGAAGGTATTTGAAAATGAAGATATTTCTAAAGATATTCAGACCTTATTTAAAAGAAACAGGGGAAAATAAACAGAAAATTTACTAATATTTTATGTAATACACTTTTTTATATCTTAAATGGTATTTTCTATCATGCAGAAGCTACATGGAAATCAATTCACTTTAAATCTCTTAATGAATTAAAAATTACATTTCTAAAAGTAGCTTATTTTAGACTTCTCATTGTTAGGTCTCTGTAGACTACATATCTCAGTTACCAATATAATAACACAGCTCTACTAGTATTTAGTAACAGAAACTTTAAACAGCATAGAGCTCTAAGGTCCAGAAAACAAAAACATGAAAACATCTTAACCAAAGCAGCAAATTTATGTGAAAATTATAAATCATAATGCTGGCAAGATAAAAATGATTTAAATGCTATAAACTAAGATAACCTATCGAAAAACTAATATGGAAAGTCCTAGCAGGAGCAACAAATATTTTAATGCCCTCTGAGACAATAATATTGACTAGATATACATGAAGATGTTCAGTGTAGCACTACAAGCAATAACAGAAATGAGAAAAGCTAGTGATGTAATCACTTGAACACAGAAAGGTACTGCATAAACATTTATAAGCTTAGTGAATAAAACATAGCAATAGTTTGACATAATTTATTCTACTAAATATAGTGTATGTTTATTATAATTTAATGTGCAATATTTAAGTGTATACAAGGTTATATAAAAATTATAATACAGTAGTGGAACTATGGGTAACATAAATTTAATTTTTTTATGCTATATAGTAAACTTTTATGTTAAAAATATCAAATAATCTATTCTTAATAAAATTTTATACATAGTGAAAGACCTCATATTACTGTCATTAAAATACAGGTATTTTAAAATTATCACCAGTATTCACTGACAAATGGTTTAAAACAGCAAATGCTGTTTTTTAACATATAACTTTACTTTGAACAAATCTAATTTTATAACTAAAAACCAAATTTTGGTAGAGTTTAGTCCAAGATATTATTAAACTGCCTGCCAAATTAAATTGTAATGTAGAGAATTCACTTTTATCAAAATACTTCCTTTCCATGTGGTATGGAAAAGGAACTTTAAGTGCAAAATATTCTCTTAGATCTTAAATCATTTCATATTATTAGAGTCATAGCACTTACCTAATTTAGTTTCTTTTTCCCAGGCTTGTTCAATAGTGTGAAGTTTTTCCTTAGTAATCTCTAATTCTTTATTTATAGACTCTATTTGCTCTTTTAGAGATGCATTTTCACACTGAATAAAACAGAAATAACATTGAGAAAATACATTATAATTCAGACTACTACCAAAAAAAATGACATTGTCTGAACTTTATATAATACCTCCTAAAACTTACAATCCAGTAAGTCTTTTTTTAAACAAAATTAGAAATTTTCACACATTAGGTTTATATATATACTATATAATAAAACCCTAATATGCAAATGGACCAAATAATGGAATGACCGGTCGCTATGTGCACTGACCACCAGGGGGCAGATGCTCAATGCAGGAGCTTCCCCCTGGTGCTCAGTGCACTCCCATAGCGGGAGCACTACTCAGCCAGAAGCCGGGCTCACAGCTGGTAAACACAGCAGCAGTGCCTCAGCTGCCAGTGGGCAGTGAGGAGTGAGGGGTCCTGGACTGTGAGAGGGTGAGGATGGCTAAGGGACCCCTTCCAGTGCACGAAATTTTATGCACAAGGCCTCTAGTATAATGTAAATATTATTTTAAAATAAAGTCTTGTATATCAAATATGTGGCCCCAAGGGGCTTCCATGTTCCTTTGGTTAAACTAGAATACCCATAGCTTCAAAACCATCACACACTAGAGCTTTCTTCTCTCATTCACACTAACAGTTACTGAGCATCCCTAGCATGCTATCAGTGACAGGTGCTATATGTTAATGTTGAAAAGAAACAAAAAACATTTTGGCCTTCAAAGGGCTGACCTTTGGTGTCTGTGGGTATGTATGTATGGCAGGAATTAGGATGTGTAAGACAGTAGACAGTAAACAGGTAAGCAAACTAACAAAAAAATTATTTAAAATGTCAAGATCAAGAAAGAAACAGAGTATGGACCCAGAGAATAATAAAAGGAGGAATATCTAGACAAAGTGGTTAAAGAAGGTATTAACCATGGAAGAGGTGGGTTTTTAAGTTAAAAATGAAGACATGAGAAGGGACCAGTCTTAACAAGAAACCAGCCATGGGATGAAATGATATACTGGTGAACCCAGGTGCTCTAAAGCAGAAAAGAAAGATGTTGAAGTGCTAGAGGACTGAAGCATAGAGAGAAAAAATAAGAGTGGAGAATGGACTAAGATAAAGTTGGAAAGATAACAGGGGAATGAATATACACACACAAAAAAAATAATAATAAAGAGAAAGAAAAAAAGTAGCCCAGCCTGTGTTGCTCAGTGGTTGAATGTCAACACATGAACCAGTCACTGGATTGATTCCTGGTCAGGGAACATGTGGGCACAATCCCCAGTAGGGAGAATACAGGAGGCATATGACTTAAGTTTCTCTGTCAAAGAAGTTTCTATCTCTCTATCCCTCTCCCTTCCTCTCTCTCTCAAATCAATAAAACCATACTTTAAAACAATTAAAACAAAACAAACAAACAAACAAACAAACAAAAAAGAACAACGAAAAGATAACAGGACATGGTATGTCAAAACAACGAACTGGAATTTAACTTAATAAATAAAAGGGAATCATTTAAAGATGTTAAGGAAGAAGTTTTAAACAATTCCGGGATGCAATGTAGAGAATAAAGGGGTAAACAGAAAAATCAAAAATTAGTCAGGAAGATACTATAAAGTCCGGATGAGTGATGATGTTGGTTTAGACTAGGGCAGTGGTCAGCAAACTCATTAGTCAACAGAGCCAAATATCAACAGTACAACAATTGAAATTTCTTTTGAGAGCCACATTTTTTTAAACTTAAACTTCTTCTACCGTCACTTCTTCAAAATAGAGTCGCTCACACCGTGGTATTTTGTGGAAGAGCCACACTCAAGGGGCCAAAGAGCCACATGGGGCTCACGAGCCGCAGTTTGCCGACTACAGGACTAGGGTAATAGCAGTAAAGAAGGAGAAAAGAGGACATACATAAATTAACTACATTTGGGAAATAAAAATGGTAGCAAACACAGTGACTAGAGAAGAACTGTAAGGTATCTGCCTTTAACTGAGCAGATAATATGGCATATACATATCGAAACAGGAATGACTATGAGAAAAATAGACATCGGGAGTTCATTTTGGATACATTAAATGTAAGACCCCTTTGAAATATTAGTTGTAAGTGGTAATTTCACACAGTAGAAGATAGCTTAGAAGTTGCCTCATAGTCTATTTCAAGCTAATTTATTCTTTCTTTTAATGGATAAAATGCCTACTATATGCCAGGTATTCTATGCACTAGACTTCAATGGTTACAAATTCCATCCTAGACCTTGCGTTTTAGTGACAGAGTTGGATAATAAGCTAACATATAACACAAATAGAGGCCCGATGCACAAAATTGGTGCAAGGGGATCGGTCCTCGCAGCTGCAATGGCTTGCCTAGGCCCTCACAGCCCCAGCTTTGACCAGAAGGTCGTCCAGAAGGTCGTTTGGCTGTCTGGTCTAATTAGCATATTACACTTTTATTATTATAGCTGTCAGGTTAAAAGATTTATGAAAAACATTAGAGTAGAATAACGAGATTTTTTAAAAAAGGGAATGTTATGATGAAAAGAAAAGTAAAAGAATAAACTTGCCTTTCGGTAACATGCACAATTAAAACCCCATTCTAGATACTTTAAATACAGGAGAAAAACAACCAAGGGCTTAGGGTATCCTATATAATAAAAGAGAAACATGCAAATTTGACTGTACCTTCACTCCTGATTGGCTATGCTACCAGCCAATCAGGAGAGGGAGTGGGGCTAAATGGCATGAGTGCTGGGCCTGGGGGTGGAGATGAAACAGCAGTGGTGGCCAGTGTCCAGCCCCCGTGCTTTGAGGGGAAGTGGCGCTGAGTGCCCAGCCCCCAGGGCCGGGTGGTCACAGGCAGCCGGGGCTGAGCTGAGCAGGGCAGGCTGGGGGTGAGCCATCAGTTGGACATCCCCTGAGGGCTCTCAGTATGTGAGAGGGGGCAGGTTGGGTTGAGGGACCACTCACCCCCAGTGCACGAATTTCATGCACCGGGTCCCTAGTTTTAATACTTTTCTACCCTTTTATTTCCAGACTCTTTCAAAGTAAAACTCTGGTCTTGTTCCAGATTCCATTTTCACCTCCACCCCGTTATTGCAACTTCACTTATTACAATTCCAATCTTTAATCTGGCTCTAAAGTTTCTTTCCCTCCCCCTTCAAACTTGACTAGTCGCATTTAAAAAAGATAAAATAAAACAAATCCTCCTCTTGATTCTAATTCAATACATATTTATTTCTCTTCTATTATCAAACTTACAATTTTTCTATAGCATAATTCAGTTTTTGTCCTTTCTAATCACCCACCCTTTTATTTAAAATTTGGAAATTCAATTTTAATTACCTTTACTCTCATGTATCTTTACCCTTAAGAGGCATTTATGATTTCCTAGTCACCATATATGATAATCTTTGCACCATGTTCTACACCATTAATCACCATCTAAGGTCAACACTGATCAGCTCTCACTCTGTGTCAACTAGGAGGTACTAAATACACACATGAATTAAGCAGAGATCCTGATATCAAAAGGCTTCTATTTCAGGAGAAAGGCAGACACAGAAATACATATAATACGATGTGATAAACAGCAGAACTAGATACAAGATATAGAACTAATATAGACAGGGGGAAGGCATTTGTTCTATGAAGAGTACTTCAGAGAAAAGGAGTCTGAACAAAATTTTGAAACATGAATAGAAATACACTGAGCAGATGAACTGGGAGAGGGGAAGGGGTTTCTAAATAAAGGAAAGAGCATATACAAAAGAATATATGTAAGAAAAGACACTGTGTTACAAAAAATCGGTATTCTAAAATATTCTAAAATATTATTTTTTATTAGATAGAATATTCTAAAATATTCTATCTAATAAAAGAGTGGACGCAAGTGGACACAAGATGGCCTACACAAGATGGCCAGCAGGGGAGGGCTGTTGGGAGGGACCAGGTCTGCAAGGGAAGGCAGTTGTGGGCAATCAGGCCAGCAGGGAAAGGCAGTTGGGAGGGACCAGGTCTGCAAGGAAGGACAATTGGGGGCAATCAAGCCTGCAGGGAAGGGCAGTTACAGGTTACCAAGTTCGGGCCTAAACGGGCAGCTGGACATCCTTCAAGGGATCCCAGATTGAAGAGGGTGCAGGCTGGGCTGAGGGGCAACCCCTCCTGTGCATGAATTTCATGCACTGGGCCTCTAGTACATAATGAAACTCCTTAGAGCATTAAGGGAAATGGAGAGAAGTCAAAATGAAGGCTAATCAAAAAAGGAGGTTGACTTTTATCCTGGTGCTCTTCTGTAACTCTACCATTAAGAAAGAATGGGAATTTGCTGAGCTCATCCACGGCTGGGGAAGAGTCATTAACATCTCACCCAACTCGGCTACAACCACAAGGAACAGAAAAGCCATGAGGGAATAATTTGTTCTGGGAACAAAGGTAAGGAAAAGGGATGGGTACTTAATGACGCTTCTTTTGATTATAACAGTTTATCTGTTCCATTTTCCTTTTTTCTTTCTTAATTTCCTGATGGAAAGAGGTCTGATTCAGCAAAATCATTCAAGTTGAATGTGGAGGACAACCGGGATGAAATTGCCCAGAAGGCATTTTGCACTTAAGATACATATGACCAAGGAAAAATGGCTGATATCACAGGATTCTCAGATCACACAAACTTACCTCTAGGTGTTCCAAGTTATTTGTTCTTTGGACAAGCACATTATCTTTCTGCAAGATGTCCCTGTACTTAGCAGTCAGTTCATTGTATTGTTTATTGGCCAATTCTAGTTCAGACAGAGAAACACTATTATCCATAACTTTTTGGAGAGCGGCAATCTTGAAAATGGCCATCTCCTATGTAAATCAGGATACAATCCGTTAAATTACTGTACTGTTTCTTCTGGTGAGGCACTAGCCACTTTTGAGAAAGATAAGATAATACATCCAAAATAAAAGAGCTTTTGAGAATAATTTTAAAAATAATATTTCTCAAAAAAGAAAAAAATATAGATTTCTCATATAAGAAAAATATTGCAATAATAATTTTGTTTCATATAACAAATCACCTTATTTGGAATTTTTAATCATAAAGTGAATCCTTTTATAAGTCTTATCATAATAAAATAAAATTCAGTTAATTTGAGCAAAATAAAAGTAGCAGGAAAATACATAATTTAGACTGTATCTTTAGCTGGCTTTTCTAAATTTCATAAAATTAAAAAAATAACATCTCTTTTGACAACTGGATGGCAAAATTTGCACTGCCACAAGTAACCTTACAGCTTAGCTATTTCTGGTTAGTATAGTTACAAAGACTGTTGAATAATTTTTTTTTCACAGAAAGGAAACATTATTTAGGGAGAAAAGAGTTATCTTTATCACATCTATCTATAATAAGCAATATCAAAATTTTTAAGTTATTTGGCTCATATTCTACTCATTAACTACATAGCTATAAAAAGTCACAATTCAAATACATAGTATTAACACCAAAAAAAAAAAAAATCTAAACTTTCAGTTCTCTTCAAAGTAAGCTGATAAAGAAGTAAGACAAAGAACAATTTTATGTAGTAAAAAAGATAAAAGAATTTATAGTTATAATTCACTCTGAAGTAGAATAGTAAGGAAAACAAATATTTGTAATGGTGCTTCAGATCTCATTTTGACAACTTTTCTTCTCCACGTAAATAAGTACACACTATTCTACAATACCCTTGAGATTTGGTTTCACTTTTTCTTTGTGGAAGGTGAAGGAAGTTATGTTTCAGATCCCTCTTAAAACCCCACCCCCATTTTTTTAATTTTGTTTTTCTACTTGTTGAAAGAAAAATCCAGCCCTAACCAGTTTGGCATGGTGGATAGAGCATTGGCCTGAAGACTGAAAGGTCCCTGGTTCAATTGGTTGTGGGCACATCCCCAGTGGGGAGTGTGCAGGAGGCAGCTGATCAATGTTTTTCTCTCACTGATGTTTCTAACTCTCTATCCCTCTCCTTTTCTCTTGTAAAAACTCAATAAAATATATTTAAAAAATATCCAGGTTAAACAATCAGGTTGAAGAGGAAGAAAATTCTAGTTCTTTTTTCCCTTCTATCTCATATACCAGCTGTATTTGTAATACTCCAGGAAAAGCACATTCTATAAAATACAATGCAAAAATAAAAACAAGAATGCTTAAGTGCTAACATTTTCTTATTGTATGTCCAAGTAAAAATAGCTTTTATTTTTCAACAGGTTTTTTTTTGTGGTATCATGATTCAGCTTTATGAATACATTGAAAACAGGGTTCTTAGCACAATAATTTGACCAATTACTATATTTAAAAGGGTAAGATAAGGAACTCAAGTTCACACGTGCTTAAAATAAGCTACATTGTCCTAGCTGATTCGGCTGAGTGGATAGAGAGTGGGCCTGTGGACTGAAGGGTCCCAGGTTCAATTTCAGTCAAGGCACATGCCCAGGTTGTGGGCTGGATCCCCACTGGGAACGTGCAAGAGTTAATCAATGATTCTCGTCATTGATGTTTCTATCTCTCTCCCCCTCTCTCCTCCTCTCTGAAATGAATAAAAATATATATTTTTAAAAAGCTACATAATAAGATCAGATTTAGAACAAGGTGCAGAGGAGTACATATAGCATGTAACATTTTGTGTCTTTGTTAACATTTGCAAAATGAAACATTAGAAGGATAATCAGTTACTTATAGGGGGTGAAAGGTACAGGGTCAGAAGATTTCTCTGACTGAATTTTTGAATATGCAAATACTTCTATATTAAAACTTTTCAAAAAGAAAAAAAGTTATCCCTAAAATTAAAAACAAATATATTAAATGTCTGGATAACCATACAAAAGGAATAATGTGAAGTTAGTGTCAATTACGTGACCCCTTAGTTATTGACAGTCTAAAGAAAATAAAAACTGTAATGAAATTTTAAACTACATCGAGTAGCAATGTTGTCACTATTAATACTGATATAAAATTATTATTTTTGAATTAATGTATGAATATTGTAGTATAAAACAATTTTTTAATATTAGATTTAATGTTTTCTAATAGAGATTTCCATACAAAAAAACAGAAACACTAGTATAAAATCAAGTTAGTAAAACTCCTTACTATTTACTTACCCCATAATGTTAAATTTGAATTAGTAATAACATTATGAACTCCTAATGTTGTAATTCATATATATATAATTCATAAAATATATACATATTTTCCTAATGTTTCCACTGAAAGGAACTAGAACCAATAACAGACAGCAAAGATACTTAGTGACCAATTTTTTGGTATCTAAATTCCTTTCCTATTAAAAAGACAAGGGCTATTTAATGAAATAGCTTATTCCAAAGTTGGATAAAAAGTATCAAGGTAAATATTGGGCATCTTATTGTGCCAGAAAACTAACCAAGCTTTGAAGCTTGGTTCAAAGACTAACTAATTCTTGACAAGACAGCTTTCAAGGATTCCCATTGGCCAAAGTTGAGGCAAAAAACAAAACAGAACAAAACAATATCAATGACTCCAACTGTTAAAGCATATTGAATATTTAAAAAGTGTGTGAGTCTGCTAGGACCTGTAGAGAAGAGAAAGAGGGAATGGAGTGGGGGGCAGGAAAAGGTAGAAGCACAGTACAGCTTAGTATTCTGAAAAGTGGTCCTTAAAAGAAAAACATGAAGACTTTATATTACCTTTCCTTTCTGATAGGAACTATACTTCAAGATAACAAAATAGCCTGAGCTAATAAGGGAAAGCTCTTTCTTCACTAACAAATCTAGAGAGCATAATGTAATTAGAAAATGATAATTTTTGCAACTTCTAATAAAATAACTGAATTAGGAAACAACAAATATCAGTGGGTGGTAAAGCTATCAGGAGAACTGACAAAAAATTGATTACGTGCACGGTACCAAAATTTTCCCAAACAGTTAACTAAAATCATTTAATAATAGAGATTATCATGAAACATGGGACTACCAGATACTCTTGAAATGATGTAATATAAAATATCACTTAAATATAAAGCAAAAAACATTTCTTATGAAGTATTTTTGTCAAAAATATTTAACCTGCATATAACCAATGCTTCCAGGGTAACTTTAGCAAATGTAATGGATAGAGAAACAAGTAAAATTATGCACACACTCAAAAAAAGAAAATAATTATCATCACATAAATTATTAACTATGGGATTCTATATTGAAAAAAAACAAGTAACATTTAAAAAAAAAAGGAAAGGTCCTTAACTGAATCCTAGGACAACTAAGGAAATATGAATATTGACTGGACATTAGATAATATAAGGAATTCTTATCATTTTACTAGGTGTAATAAAGTTATTGTGGTTATGTCAAAAAAGTTTTGATTTTAGAGATGCTCACTAAAATACTTAGGAAAGAAATGTCTGCAATTTAAATACTCCTACAAAAACAGATAAAGCAATTATGGCACAGTGGTCATAAATGTTAACTATTAATCCAGATAATAGGTGTTCACTATACTATCCTTTCTTCTTCATGTTTGAGAATTTTCAAAGATAAATATTCAGATTTACCTTAAATCGTTGTAAACGTCCAATTTTTTCACCAACTTCAGCTTCCATTGATATCAATTCATTCTTCTGTTTCTCATTTTCTTTTCTAAGTTGCTGCTCTATTTCTATTAAAGTAGTATACTTTCTTACGAGTGAATTTTCATTGACTTGCAAGACGGTGATTTTTCTACTATAATCTGAAAGTGTTCTTTTCATTTCATCTGAATCCATCTGAAGAGTATTGAGCAGGTTCTGCACAAAGACAGAACTTGTTAATTTTAGCTATCTTAGTTTATACAATATCATATATATTCCTTCATGAGAGAGAAGCATTGATCTGCTACCTTCTGGATGCCACCTATAGGGGATCCAGCCCGCATGTGCAGAGACCGGGAATTGAACTGTGACCTCCAGGTTCATGGCTAGACGCTCAACCACTGAGCGACTCAGGCCGGGCTACAATATGTTGACTTCAAAAGTGTTTTACTTACATGATATTCTTTTACTTTTATAGCATCTTGTTCAATTTGACTATCAAGTTTTTTCTTTTCCTCTTTCATTGTTTCAGATTCTGTTTTCCAGGTCTCCTTTTCACTAAAAAAATAAAAATAAAAATGACAATATGCTAAACATAATAAAATATTTACCGCAGGAAGAGAAAATGTTTTATAAAACCAGAGTCACTGTAGTCTCAGTGGTTGATTGTCAATCTATAAACCAGGTCACAGTTCAATTCCATCAGGGCACGTGTCTGAGTTGCAGGCTCGATCCCCAGCAGGAGGCATCCAATCAATAATTCACTATCATAATTAATGTTTCTATTTCTCTCTTCCTTCCTCTCTGAAATCAATTAAAGCATATTTTTAAAGAGTACTGTAGCTACTCAGTACCTACTAACATAAGAATATCAAGTTCCCTTCAAAAAAGATTTAGCCTGAAAGTGACATTTTATGTAATAAATGCAAGATAAAATAATTATTTTATGAAACATTTTCATTATATCATGAATCATCACCCTACAATTATAGCAACATAACAATTGCTGCTGAATCTTATGAAGATTTTATTAAAAAAATACAAAATTATTAGGAAAATAGACAATCCCTAAAACTAATGCTGGAAATCAAGTATCAGTATTCTGATCCTATTCTTAAACTTGAGCATTAAATACTTGCAAAATATTTAGAACACAAATAAAATGAGAAATCTTACTTGACATAAAAGAAGATAGTATGGAGTTTCCTCAAAAAGTTAAAAATGGAACTCCTATTTGACTCAGTAATCTCACTTCTAGGACTATATCCCAAGAAATCAGAAACAACAGTCAGAAAGGATATATGCACCCCTATGTTCATAGCAGCACAATTTGCCATAGTTAATATTTAGAAACAGCCTAAGTGTCCATCAGTACATGAGTGAATTAAAAAAAGGTGATACATCTATACAATGGAATATTACACCACTATAAAAAAGAAGGAACTTTTACCATTTGCAACAGCATGGATGAAACTGGAGAATGTTATACCAAGCAAAATAAGTCAGTCAAAGAAAGAAAAATATCACATGATCTCAATCATATGTGGGATATAATGATCAATATAAACAGATGAACAAAAATAGATCCAGAGACATGGTGGGGGTTGGAGGGAGGTTAGAGATCAACCAAAGAACTTGTATGCATGCATATTAGCATAACCAGTGGGCATAGATACTGGGGCAGTTGGGGCTTGCCCTCTAAGGTGGGATTGGTGAGGTAGGGTAGTCAATCGGGGGGAAAAGGAGATACATGTAAAACTTTAAACAATAATAAAAAAAAGATGTGTCACAGGCATAAAGAATAAAAATGACAAAACAAATAGGTACCTATCCTATCTAATAAGAGCAATATGCAAATTAACCATCACTACACTACACCAACAAGCCACCCTCACCAGCTCTGCCTACCAGCCAATCAGAAGTGAGCATGTAAATTAAACCCAACCAAAATGGCTATGGCCACCAAGCAAGCAGGAGGGAGGCTTAGGTTTCCCTGGCAATAGAGGAAAACAAGCTTTCCACACACCCTGACGGGCTGAGGCCTCCACTCAGGCTACAAAGTTTCAATTATAGAAGATAAATAAATCCCAACAGAAATGGCAACAGCCACTGATCAGGAGATTGGGTTGTCCCAGCCAATGGAGGAAGCAGAGTTTCTACAGCCCTGGCCTATTTTGGCCTCCAATCAAAGCTACAAATTTTCAATTTTAGAAGATAAATAAATCCCAACAGAAATGGCTGCTGCCACAGAGCAATCAGGAGGCTTGGCTTCGCTCCAGGCTACAAAGTTTCAATTGTAGAAGATAAATAAATCCCAGATACCAGGGCCTCCACTTGGGTCACCAGGGGGCATGGCCAGCCTGCAAACCACCACAGGTCCCTTGTCCAGACTGCCCCATGCCCCAAGGGAACCCCTACCCTAATCCGGGACAACCTTCAGGGCAAAACAGCTGTCCCCCACTCAATGCACCAGGCCTCTATCCTATGTAAAAGAGTCATATGTAGATTGACTATCACTCCAACACACAAGATGGTTGCCCCATGTGGTCAAAGATCCTGCCCCATGTGGACACAAGATGGCCACCACAAGATGGTCAGCAGGAGAGGGGAGTTGGGAGGGACCAGGCCTGCAAGGGAGGATGTTCTGGGCAATCAGGCCAGCAGCGGAGGGCAGTTAGGAGTGACTAGGCCAGCAGAGGAGGGAAGTTGGGGGTGACTGGGCCTGCAGGGAAGGGCAGTAGGGTGGGACTCAGGCCTGAAGGGGAGAGCAGTTGGGTGGTGACCAGGCCTGCAGGGGAGGGCAGTTAGGGCAAATAAACTGGCAGGGGAGCAGTTAGGCATCAATTAGGCTGGCAGGGGAGTGAATAGGGGGTGATCAGGCTGGTAGGCAGAAACATTTAGAGGCAATCAGGAAGGCAGGCAGTTGAGGAGTCGGGAGCCAGCAGTCCTGGATTATGAGAGGGATGTCCTACCAGGATCGGGCCTAAATGGGCAGCCAGACATCGCTCAAGGAGTCCCAGATTGGAGGGTGCAGGCTGGGCTGAGGGAACCCCCTCCCCACTGCACAAATTTCGTGCACCAGGCCTCTAGTCAATGATAACCTTAAATGTAAATGACTTATGCTCCAATCAAAAGACACAGAGTAGCCCTAGCTGGTTTGGTTCGGGGCACAGAGTGTTGGCCTGCAGACTGAAGGCTTCCTGGCTCAATTACAGTTACAGTTAAGGGCACATATCCAGGTTGTGGGCTCAATCCCAGTAGGGGGCGTGCAGAAGGCAGCTGATCAATGATTGTCTTGCAACATTGATGTTTCTATCTCTCACTCCCTCTCCCTTCCTCTCTAAAATCAATAAAAACATTTTTAAAAATACATAGGGTAGTTGAACGGTTAAGAAAACATGACCCATTTTTATGCTGTCTATAAGAGACAAACTTCAGAACAAATGACTCACACAGGATGAAATGAAGAGATAGAAAAAAATTGTCCACGCAAATGGAAATGAAAAGAGAAAGCTGGAGTAACAATACTCAGACCTGAGAAAACAGACTTCAAAAGATTCTATAGTAAGAGACAATGAAGGCTACTTCATAATACTAAAGGGACTGATCCAAAAGAGCATATAACCCTGAGAAACATATATGCACCCAATACAGGAGCACCCAAACATATTAAAAAAATTTCTGGAGGATTTTAGGTGAGAGACCAACAGGAATACAATCACAGTAGGGGACTTGAACAAACCACTAACATCACTGAACAAATTTTCTAGACAAAAAGTCAACAAGGAAACAGTGACCCTCAAACAACACACTAGATTAAATGGATTCAATTGACATTTACTGAACATTTCACCCCCAAGTTAGAGAACATACATTCTTCTCAAGTGCACATAGGGCATTCTCAAAGATAGACCACATGTCTCTAGAAGTCCAAGAAGATTGAAATCATATCAAGCATCTTCTTAGATCATAATGTCGTGCACTAGAAATCACCTGCAATAAAAACATCTAAAAACAGTCAAACACATGGAGGTTAAATGGTAAGTTACTAAAGAATGAATGGGTTACCAATGAGATCAAAGAAGAAATCAACTTCCTTGAAACGAATGAAAATGAACACCCAACAACCCAAAACCTACGGGACAAGCAAACACAGTACCGAGCACAAATTTCAGAGCACTACAGGCCTATCTCAAGAAACAAGAAAAGTTTCCAATAGACAATGTAACCCCACAACTTAAAGAATTAGACAGAGAACAATAAAAAAAAGCCCAGAGTAAGTAGAAGGAAGAAAATAATAAAGATCAAAAGGGAAATAAATGACAAAGAGTAAAAAACAATACAAAAATCAATGAAACCAAGAGCTGGTTCTTTAAAAAATATACAAGATTGATGAACCTTTAGCCAGAATTATCAACAAACATTAAGAATCAGAAATTAAAGAGGTGATGTAACAACTGACACCACAGAATTACAAAGAATTGTAAAAAAATACTAAACATCCGTATGCCAACAAGCTGGAAACTTAGATAAAATGGAAAAAAAAAACCACCTTAAAAACTATATCTTCCAAAGTTTAATCAAGCATCAGAAAACTAGAATAGAGCAATAAACAACCCATGAAATTGAAGCAATAAAAAATAAAAAAATAAAACTCCCAGCAAACAAAAGCCCTGGTACAGATAGCTTCACAGGAAAGTTTTACCAAATAATTAAAGAAGAACTAATACCTACCCTCCTCAAACTAGTCCAAAAAATCCGAGAGGAAGGAATATTTTCAAGCATTTTCCATGAGGCAAGCACTATCCTAATTCCAAAACTAGATAAAGACTCTACAAAGAAAAAGAATTACAAGCCAATATCCCTGATGAAGATAGATGTTAAAATCCTCAAAAAAAATTTTTCCAGATCAGATTCAGCAATATATTAAAAATATCATACCCAAGTGGGATTTATTCCAGGCATGCAAGGTTGATACAATATTTGTAAATCAATAAACGTGATACATCACATAAACAAATTGAAAGACAAAAATCACATCATCATATCAATAAACCCAGAAAATGCATTTGACAAAATCCAACACCCATTCTATATAATAAAAACCTAATACGCAAACTTTCCCCTTGACCAGGAGTTTGACTGAGAGTTTGAGAGCTTGCTATGATGTGTGCTGACCACCGGGGAGCAGTGTGGAACATGGCAGGCATCGTTGATGCGGAGCTGGCAGCAGGTGGCAGCAGAGGTGCTACTGGCCCGGATGGGCCCCAATGGGAGCAGGACCATAATGAGATGGTGCGGCAGGTGAGGGGGCAGCGCCAGACCAAGGCAGAGTCCAATCGCCCTGCCAATAGCCCCGCAGAGAGCAACCAGTGGTGGTGGCACGGTGAGGGAGAAGGTGAGAGGGGGACGGGGCCCAGGTGCTGTCCAGGGCCCAGAGGTCAGTTGGGACCTGCCCTTCCAGGCTAGAAGCTCCCGCTTTGATTGTCGACCAGGCCTAGGGACTGCACCAGCATGAATTTTATGAACTTGGCCTCTGGTTGTTGATAAAAAAAATCTCAGCAAAGTAGGAATAGAGGGATCATACCTCAACATAATAAAGGCCATATATGACAAACCTATAGCCAATATCATACTCAATGGACAAAAACTAAAAACATTTCCCCTAAGAACAGGAACAAAACAGAGATGTCTGCTTTCACCACTTTTATTTGACATAGCACCAAAAGTCCTATCCACACTGATCGGACAAGAAAAAAAGAAAAGACATCCAAACTGGAAAGGCAGTGTAAAACTGTCATTATTCACAGATGACCTGATATTGTACATAGAAAACCCTAGAGACTCAATCAAAAATTGTAGATTTAATAAATGATTTCAGTAATGTAGCAGATACAAAATTAACATCCAGGAATCAATGGCATTTTTATATACCAATAATGAACTTTCAGAAAGACAAACAAACAAAAAAAAATCCCATTTACCATTGTAAAAAAAATTAAGATACTTAGGAATAAACTTAACTAGGAGGTAAAACACCTATAGTAAGAAAACTATAGATAGTTTAAAAAAAGATAGAAGAAGACATAAACAAGTGGAAGAATATATTGTGTTCATGGACTGGTAGAATTAATATCATTAAAATGTTCATACTTCCCAAAGCAATCTATAGATTTAATGAAATTCCTATCAAAATAACAATGGCATATTTCAAAGATCTACAATAAATACTCTAAATATTTATATGGAAACAAAAAATAGCCACAGCAATCTTGAGAAAGAAGAACAAAGTTGTAGGGATCACAATACAAGATATAAAATTATCCCAAAAAGCCACTGTAATCAAAACAGCCTTGTACTGGAATAAGAAAAGGCATATAGATCAATAGAACAGAACAGAGATCCCAGAAATTGACCTAAGCCATTATGCTCAGTTAATACTTGACAAAGAAGACAAGAGCATACAGTGGAGTAAAGACAGTCTCTTTTAATAAATGGTGTTTGGAAAACTGGACAGATACATGCAAAAAAAATTAAACTAGACCACCAACTTACACCATATACAATAATAAAACTCAAATTGGATAAAAGACTTAAATGTAAGTCATGAAACCATAAAAATCCTAGAAGAAAGTGTAAGCAGCAAAATATCAGACATCTCATGTAGCAGAATTTTCACTGATAACAATGCATAGGGTAAAAGAAATAAAGGAAAAAAATAAACAAATGGGACTACATCAAACTAAAAAGCTTCTGCTCAGCAAAAGAAATGAGCATCAAAATGAAAAGGGAGCCCACTGTATGGGAGAACTTATTTTCCAATGATATATCTGATAAGGGGTTAATTTTCAAAATACATAAAGTACTCATACAACTTAAAAAAGGAAGACAAACAACCCAATTAAAAAATAGGCAGAGAACCTGAGAGTAGACACTTCTCTAAAGAGGGCATACAAATGGCCAAGAGACATACAAAAAAGTGTCCAATGTCACTAATTTGTAGAGATATGCAAATTAAAATGACAATGAGGTACCATCTCACACCTGCCAAATGGCTATCATCAACAAATCAACAAATAAGTGCTGCCAAGGATGTAGATCAAAAGGAATCCTCCTGCACTGCTGGTGCAACCACTATGGAAAACAATAGAGTTTCCTCAAAAAATTAAAAATGGAACTGCCATTTGACCCAATAATTGCACTTTTAGGAATCTATCCTAAGAAGCCAGAAACACCAATCAAAAAATAATATAGCAGTGTTATTTTCAATAGCTATGATCTGGAAATAGCCCAAGTGCCCATCAGTAGATGACAGAATAAAAACACGATGGTACATTTACACATGGAATACTATGCATCTGTTAAAAAAGAAGGATATCTTTCCCTTTGAGACAGGATGGAGGAACCTGGAAAGTATTATGCTAAACAAAATAAGCCAGTCAGAGAAAGATAAGTATCATGTGATCTCACTTATATGTGGAACCTTGTGAACAAAATAAAGTAACGAACAAAATAGACCCAGAGACATTATAAAGCCTGCAACAGACTGACCAATTTCAGAGGGTTTGGGAAGAGATTAACCAAAGAACTTATATGCATATATCCATAGTTCATGGGCTGATAATATGGGGAAGGCCTAGGGAGGGGCCAGGAGTCGGGTAGAAGAGGGCAATAGAGGGAGAAAAGGGGACAGCTACAATACTTTTCAACAATAAAGATAAATTTAAAAAAATAAAAAAGATGTGTCAGACACTGTTGCCTAACCAAGAGATATTCCAAAGTCATCTGCAATCAGCTTAGCATAAACTAATTATGCTGTCATTCTGTCTGCCACTGACAATGATTAAGACTTAGCTCATTAGCCCAATTCTGGCTAATAAGATCTAAATCACAGTCTGTCAGAAGCTTCTGGAAAAAAATTTCATGAAAAAATAAAAAGTTGTATGGAAAAAATACGCCTCTTCTTCAATGGGTGAAATAGTTCTGTCTTCCTTGTAATCTTATATCTACTTTATAACCATAGTAGGACATAACATGACCTACCTATAATTAGCTATAGGTTTCTAATTAGATCAGATTATTACCCTTAGTGTTTAAATCACCTTTCATCAAGTATTCTAATTACTACTAAAATCTTTTTTCTATTGATATAGATGGGTTGGCAGAGATAAGAAACACACTAGTCCCTGATGAAAACCTGAATAATTATGATGGTGATGATAAAAAATGATGCCAACAGATGACACAAAATGTTTATATGTGCCATGACATTTACAATTTTCTCATATCTGACCATTTTCATATAACTCACCTGTTTCAGAATACCTCCGTGAAAAAGGTAATACTATCACAGAATATTTGAGATACTAAACTGACACAGATAAAGTAGAGTGGAAAGGCAGGAGGGAAGGGTAAACAAAATATGAAAACTTCTTATGTTCTGTTCATTATTAACATGAATATGCTGCAATTATATTTATAAAATGTTATGAACACTTGTACCTTAGATATTCTTTATATAATAAGCTTTGTTGATGACGAATTACTGCAAATTTTCTGTTATACTCTTCAAGAGAATCTTCTAAATCCTTTAACTTATTTTCTTTATATTCTAGTTCCTAAAAATGGGTTTAGAAAAAAGAATGTAAAAAACATCAGAATAGATTTTAAATCTGAAGACAGAAATTTATATTCTGGCAAGAGTATAGAAAACTAAGAAAGGAGAACAATCACCAAAAGTAGCACAGATCATTTCTATGATTATTTTGAATATCTTCATTAAAGGCATATGGAATGAGGCAATATATGTAAAAGAGAAGTACTATAAAACAGGTAAAATTAATTTTATCATATATGATAGTTACAGTAACTACACAAATTATCAGATGCAGTAGTTGTATACTTACCTTTAGTCACTCAGTCCCACATACCCTTTCATGAACATCCTATCGAATAAGAGTAATATGCCAATTGACCATTCCTGCGCTACACACCAGCCACGCCCACCAGCCAATCAGGAGTGAATATGCAAATAAATGCAACCAAGATGGCTGTGGCCACAGAGAGCAGGAGGAGGCTTGGGTTTCCCTGGCAATAGAGGAAGCCAAGCTTTTCGCCTGCCCTTGCCAGCTCAGGCCTCCACTCAATGCTACAAAGTGTCAATGATAGAAGATACATAATCCTAACAGAAATGGCAGTGGCCATAGAGCTAAGAGAGCAGGAGGCTTGACTTGCACAAAGTCAACTTTAAGGCTACAAAGTTTCAATTATAGAAAATAAATAAATCCCAACAGAAATGGCTGCCACTATGGAGGGAGCAGAAGGCTTGGCCCCACTCCAGGCTACAAAGTTTCAAATGTAGAAAATAAATAAATCCCAGATACCAGGGGGTCCACTTGGGTGGCTGGGGGCGTGGCTGGCTTGCAACCCACCACAGGCTGCTCGTCCAAGCCGCCCCATGCGAACCACCAACCTGATCAAGGATATCCTTCAGGGCAAACCAGCTGTCCCCTATCCATGCACCAGGCCTCTCTCCTATCTAAAAAGAGTTATATGGAAATTGACTATCACTCCAACACACAAGATGGCTGCCCCCATGTAGTCAAAGACCCTGCCCCATGTGGACACAAGATGGCCACTACAAGATGGCCAGCAGGGAAGGGCAGTTGGGAGGGACCAGGCCTGCAAGGGAGGGCAGTTGGGGGCAATCAAGCCTGCAGAAGAGGGCAGTTAGGGGTGACCAGCCTGGCAGAGGAGGGAAGTTGGGGGTGATTGGGCCTACAGGGAAGGGCAGTTGGGGGGGGGGGAACCCAGGCCTGCAGGGGAGGGCAGTTAGGGGCAAACAGGCTGGCAGGGGAGCAGTTAGACATCAATCAGGCTGGCAGGAAAGTGGTTAGAGGGTGATCAGACTGGCAGGCAGAAGCAGTTTAGGGGCAATCTAGGAAGGCAGGCAAGTGAGCAGTTGGGAGTCAGCTGTCCTGGATAGTGAGAGGGATGTACGACTGCCCGTTTAAGCCCGAATCTGGTACGATCAGGCCTAAACAGGCACTCATACTTCCCTCGAGGGGTCCCAGATTGGAGAGGGTGCAGGCTGGGCTGAGGAACACTCCCACCCCCCCAACCCCGCGCACAAATTTCATGCACTGGGCCTCTAATCCTATATAATAAAAGGCTAATATGCAAATTGTCCCTTTGGGAGTTTTACAGCTGGCTATGACCTGAACTGACCACCAAGGGTTGGAGCAGAAGGAAGGCCCCAGCCAACAGCCAGAGGCCCTGATCGGCTCTGATTGCCAGTCAGGCCTAGGGACCCTACTCGTGCACGAATTTCATGCACTGGGCTTCTAGTTCTATATAATAAAAGGCTAATAAGCTAATAGACCAAACAGCGGAACAACAAGTTTCTATGACATGCACTGACCACCAGGGCACATGTGTGGAACATGGCAGGCACTGGCAGCAGGAGGCAGAGTGCAGAACATGGTGGGCATCAGCTGCAGCTAGATGGTGGAGCAGGTGAGTGGGGACCCCCAGACCAAGGTGGGGCTCCAGTAACTGTCATCAGAGCAAGCCTCTGTTGGTTACTGAAAATTCCTTGCTCCCACACACACTGCAGCCCTCCTGGCACTTGCACCTACTGTCAGCACCGGCTCTGCTCACACCTGCTGCTGGCACTGGAGCCACTGCTCACACCCACTGCTGACGCCTGGGACAGGCCCCAATTGCCCCTGAGGGCTTCTCCATCTCGCACTACTCCTGAGGGGTGTTCGGGGCAGTAGCCACTGCTTGCAACCACTGATGGCACTGGCCCCGCTCATACCTGCTGCTTGTACCGGCCCCAATTGTTCCATGCCATCAGCAGGTGAGAGCAGGGCTGCCAGCAGACAGGCGACCAGGGGCTACTGCAGAAGAAGCCAAGCAGGGGTGTGGAGGATAAGCCGAGACCCATCCCTCTGCCCACCGCAAACCTCTCGCCCACAGTTTCTTTTAAGGTGCATGAATTCATGCACTGGGTCCCTAGTATGTATGTGTGTGTGTGTGTGTGTGTGTGTGTGTGTGTGTGTGTGTGTGTATCCACTTGAATTATCCTAATTAATTCTTTTCAAAGATAAAGAAACTGAGACTTAGAAGATTAAGTAACTTACTCAACATTAAAACTAATTAGCAGTACCTTTAACAACCATTTCCTAAATATTAATGTTGAGCTTGGTGCCAGGTACCTCTAATATATATACATCCAAAACTGTAGGTCAGGTCTATCTGACTCCAAAGACTTTGCTACTTCCCTCACTCTGTGCTGTCTTAGGATTGAAGTCCAAGTACCTGTTTTACCACTTTGAAAAAGTTTTTAGATTCCCAATCAGTGCTCTCTCTCTATGCTACCATTGTGCTTCTCATGTTTTTTTTATATAAAGACTAGAGGCCCGATCCTCAAAATTCATGCACAGGTAAGGTCCCTAGGTCTGGCCAGAAACCATCACTGATTGCGGCCTTCCTTCCCTGGCTGCTGGCCAGGGCCTACATTAAAAGTAGTGTATAGAGAACTAAGATGGCGGCAAAGGCAAAACACCTATCTTGCCGTCATAATCAGCAATTTTAATACTACAACTTAACGAAAGAACAAACACCTTCCAGAACCACCAGAAAGCTCGCCGAGTGAAAATTCCACAAATAAAAGTGAAGATAAGACACTGTGACTAGGGGGAGCGGTAGCGGACAGCGTTGAAAGATTCGCACGGAGAGAGGTTTGGAGTGCGCGCCGCGGAGAGGGCGGGCGGCTGAAAACCGGCCAGTTTTCTCCAACGGGGAGACAAAGCCGTCCCACTGGACTGTTTCTCCAGCTCCGGGCGAAGTCCAGAGAACCCACTATCACACAGGGTGAAAACTGGACAGTGGGAGGGCACGCCGAAGCTCGGGTGCTGCCGGGTCTCCCGGCTTGTGGAGAAGGCAGCTTGCGCGAACAGCTCGGCTGCGTGACGGCGCAGAGAGCGCACCAAGACTTGTCTCTCATTCGGAAAACCGTCAGTCTGCTTTGTTTTACGACCCTGGGTGAGACATTGCGCATGCAGACTCATTTTGGGAGAGTCTGAATTCCCCGGCAACCGGCAGGCTGTGGAGCTCGGCAGCGGCTCCCTCTCAGAGGTGCTGGCGGCCATTGCCCCCGGCACAGAGTCCCTGGGGCCACATAAGGTGGAGCTAACGCTGTCTGCTTGGCCCGGAGACTCCGCCCACCCAACCTGAGCACAGCTGAGCTTCACAGACAATTGGCCTGGAGGTCAACCCTCCAAGTGCTAACAACAATTAACTGAGCTTAACTTCAGCAAGACTGTGCAGCCCATATCCACCTCAGGTAACAGGGGAGGCTGAGCCACTATCCCTAGTAGAAAGTCTACCACACAAAGCTAATTGACCAACTCAGGGAAGCAGCCACCATGCAGCAACATGGAAAGAAATCAGATGTGAAAGAAATGGAGGAAAAAAAACGACTGGACATGGAATTCAGAACCACGGTTATAGGGTTTTTTAAGAGGCTCCAACAAAAGATCGAGGCCTATAAGGAAATAAGCAAGACCACAAAGGAAATGAATGAGTCCTACAAGAAAATGAACAACACCCTCCAGGATATAAACGAGACCTGCAAAGAAATGATCAAGACCAACGTGGAAATGAAAGAAACCCTCAAGGATATAAAGCAGACTCTCAAGGATATGAAAAAGGACCAACCAGAAATTAAGCATACACTGACTGAAACAAAAAATATACAAAGACCTGAAAGTGCCCTGGAGCACCCCAAGAACCAAGTTCAAGATTTGAAATACAAAGAGGGAAAATCCACTCAGCTGAAAAAGCAAGAAACCAAAAGAATCCAAAAAATTGAAGATAGTGTAAGGGGCCTCTGGGACAACCTCAAGCATACCAACATCCGAATTATAGGGGTGCCAGAAAAAGCAAGAGGCCAAGACAATGAAAACCTATTTGAAGAAATAGTGACTGAAAACTTCCCACACCTGGTGAAAGAAATTGACTTAGGAGTCCAAGAAGTGCACCGAACCCCAATATATAGGAACCCTAAGAGGACCACACCGAGGCACATCATAATTAAAATGCCAAGAGCAAAAGACAAAGAGAGAATATTAAAAGCAGCAAGAGAGAAACAGTTGGTTACCTATAAGGGAGCACCCATACGACTGTCAGCGGATTTCTCAACAGAAACGATGCAGGCCAGACGGGAGTGGCAAGAAATATTCAAAGTGATGAACAGCAAGAATCTACAACCAAGATTACTCTATCCAGCAAAGCTATCATTCAGAATTGAAGGTCAGATGAAGTGCTTCGCAGATAAGAAAAAGCTAAAGCAGTTCATCACCGCCAAACCAACATTATATGAAATGCTGAAAGATATTCTTTAAGAAGAGGAAGATGAAAGAGGTAAAGATGAAAATTATGAACAACAAATACACATCTATCAACAAATGAACATAAAAATCAAGTGAATTGATAGGCTGTTGAACAGGATAGACTGGTGAATATAACAGAGACATGGAAATAGAGAGGGAATGGACTGACAATTCTTGGGGAGAAAAGGGGTGTGGGAAGTGCAGCAAGAGACTGGACAAAAATCTTGCAACAATGGGAGAGAACAGTGGGGAGGGGGAGGTGAGGGTGGAGGGTGGGATAGGTACAGGGTGGAGGGAAGCTATAGGGGGATAAAAAGGGGAAACAATGTAATTAATAAAATGAACAATAAAGAAAAAAAAAGTAGTGTATAATGCTAATTATAAAGTGATGTTCTAAGTAGTTAAGGTTGTTGCTCCCTAACTAAGATAGCATATAAATTCCAATATCCAGAAAAGATTCATTAATGTAATTTCCAAATAAAAAAATAAGAATTTGATAATCTTAACTCAAGTATATTCAGAAATAGATTATCTAGGAAAGGGAAACAGAAGTGCTTATAATAAAAAAATATGTTCTCACTTATTTTGAACTAATTTTTGTAATTATACTGTAATGTATGTAATGTTATATGAAAAGCATTCTTTGTGAGGCCATTCACAATAACCACTAGATAGATGGCAAAACTGTGAAACAGATGGCAAGCAGTCCACAATCTAATTTGCTGATGGACTAACAAATACTTTGCAGAGTAAATGAAAAAAAGAAATAAAAGAGAATTTAGTTTTCTTCTTCTTGCAGTTAAAAAAAAAGGAGTAATTTTAACCATCATGCTAAAAAGACTTCATTCACTTCAATTGCTTTTCTAACGAGCAAAAAACAAAAGTTCCCTGCCCTGATGGCTCTTTTGGTTGGAGCACTGTCCCATTCATCAAAATGGGTACGTTTTTCAGTCAGAGCACATACCTGTGTTTGATCCTAGGTCGGGGTGCATATGGGAGGCAACCAATTAATATCTGTGTGTGTGTGTGTGTCTCTCTTTCTCTCTCTCTCTCTTTCTATCTCTCTTTTAAAAAACATATCCTTAGGTGAGGATAAAAAATAAAATAAAATAAATTCATACATAAAAGTGCACATTTCATTTATACGTTACTAGTTTAGAGCAGCTGTATATTATTCTAACTGTCAATCATATATTTCATATGAATGATATCCAGTGAACAAGGTGTGTCAGTATGCTTCTCATGCAGATAAATAGAATTAATTTTATCCATAACGTTCCACCTAACATTAAAATATATCTCTGTTAATATGTTAAGAACTCAAAAAATATGTGAAGATTAAATTGAAAAACATACTACCAATTGTTATTCGTATATAAAAATTTCAGTACCTGTAAAATATGTATTAAGTATTCATTCAGAGAATTAATAATATTGGCACTAGATGGTGCTATTCCATCAGGTAAGTCTACTGCTTTAAAAACAACATTTGATCCTTCTGATTTCCGTAAAAGACTGGTTTCTTTTTCAAGATGATCAATCTGGAAACAAAGAGTTCAGGAATGAGAATCACATCTCTTATACCCAAAGAAAGACAAATTTAAAAGCAGTAACTGAATATTTTTTAAAAGTAGACATATAAATGCCCTGCTAGGAATTAAACCATAATTTAATTTCCACTTAGAAATGACTTAGTATACTAGTACACTTAGAATTTTTGTATTTTGTTGTATTATAAGATACTTATTTTTCCACATAATTTTATAAGATTATAAAGATTATAAGATTATAACCCACCCAAACAGGTGGGTTTTAATAATGAAAGAATTAATTTAAGGGGTATTTTCTAATAAAGTAGTCATTTTTTTAAACAAGTTTCATATTATACCTATGCTTAGTGCTTAACATATTTTATTTGATAAAATTCTTACCTTTAAATTTGCTTTTGCCAACTGTTGAGAATAATTTATAGCCTCCTTCCGAGTTTCCCTGAGCTCCTGTCTTAATTCTTCATTCCTCCCTGTAAATTGGTCAACTTGGGCTTTCAAATGGAGATTGGCATCAAAGATTCCTTCTGCATTCTTTGATTCCATTGCCTAATAGATTTAAGTTATATTTAAGAAATGTGAAGAAAAACATTAAAATCATAGTTTAAAAATCTACTTTTAAATAAAATTCACATTTAAGCATTTTACTATTCCCAATGCCATATATAATAACAAAATAAGCCAAATCTATTTCTTATTAATGAATTTAAATTTATAAAACTATTTTAACTTACAACAGTATTACCAAGTTTAGTAACTACTATATTATAAAAATTAGCAAACATCTAGCTAACCTTAGTAGATTAGTAGACTAGTAAATCAACGGAATAGGAACAGGATGACAAGGGTTCATATGTTAACCAATCTTTTACTAGCTTCGCAAGTGACTTAAATCCTTTATACTTTAGTTTCCTTATCTCTAAAGAAGAGTAAATAATATTAGCTCTGTCAACTTCACAATGTTGAAATCAAAATGAGATACACATGAAAATACTTTGAAACTATGGAGCACCTAAATTTATAGCATGAGCAAGGAAATGAAAGTTACTACAGACAAGTAAGCAAATTTCCCATCGCTTTCTCCCCAGTTGAAGCACCCATGGTAACACAGGCAGAATATAACACAGTGTTATCCCCAAGTGCTAGATGAGCAAAAGTAATGTCAAAAAATTAGAACATCAAAACACCCTTCATTGTCCTAATTCTCCAACAATCATAAATCCATATATACAAGTACAATATACATAATGTATAAAAATATATTAGGACGTTAAAAGACCTATATGGTAGAAACCTGTTAAATGCAAAGCAAAACTTCAGAAGTAAAGGTTGAAGATAACGTGATAGGATGAATAAAACCAAATGTAATCTCATACTCAGGAAGGTGAACTGGCGTTGAACTCTGGGCAGCAGATTTATAAAAGGAAGCCTTTACCCTAACAGCTCAGAGCAGGACATGTAAAGTAAGAAGATATTCTAATTCAAAGGGATACCATGAAGACAGAAATAGGTAGCAGGGGATTTCTGACAGACAACAAAGTAGTCTAGTTGGTTCTGTTGCTAAGAAATAGCACCATTCCATCTACATGGTCTTTTGGTAAAATAATACTAAATTAGATAGCGACTCAAGGTACTAAAAAAAAAAAAATAGAAAGTGCATAAACCAGAATTATCTGATCTCAAGATTCTGAAGATTTTTTACAGAGGGTATTATTAGGTTGTCAGTGTTAGATAGGAATATATTTCAGGAAAAAAAAATGACAACCCAGAATAAATGCAGATAAAAACCTAGGGAAGCAGTGGCCATAAGAAGGCCAGAGACTATGAATTGAAATAGAAGTAAAAAGTTTCTAGTCTATTCATTTACTAAATAGTTTCCTTTGGAGAATAAAATTTGATCTGAGATATAATATTAGTAGTGGGCAGCATAATAGACAAAAGATAGAATCATTTTAGACATTCAAAATAGCAGAGGCAAAAGAAAAGTCAGAATGAGTAGCAGAAGGAAACAAATCATTCTCATAAATTATGTAAAATGATTTTCCTGCCTCAGGAAGTTATCATCTATTTCTCCTAATAAAATAGTGTCATTTAAAAAAAGTATTCAACTATTGACTGGTCATTATTAAAAAAATTCAATGAATAATGAGATGTTTTTATATTTAAATCAACCATAAATTTAGGAAACAACATAAATCCTTATCAGATTACATAAATAACATATTAAAATCTAAATATAAAATGCATATTTTACTAAAGTTTATCTAATATCATTAATACTGTGAAACTTTTTTAAGTCCTCAATATGGTAAATATAAATAGAATATTATTTGATGGCTAAAATATTTCCTGTAGCAATGCTTAATTCTTTATATATTTAAAATATTCTTACTACATTCTATTACACTTCTAGTTTTGTGGTGTAAGATCCTCACAGACCTACCCTCCCATATTTAACAATACAAAAAAAACAATTACCTAAAGATTCTAGAAAATAAACAAAAGCAAACAGATTTTGGAGAGGACTTGTTACTTTAAAAGGGGAACAGCCAGGAGTGATTTGCCATTTTTAAAGCTTTTCTCTGATGGCAGACTGCAGTTGCAGTGACCTGTCAACTTTCTAGCCTAGAAAACCAGAGGTCACAGCCAGCCCAAAGCCACACCAAAGGGAGAGGGGGGAATCCCAGAAAGAAAAAAGCTAGCAAAAGGGATTTTCAATTTCTGTGTAAAAACTATGTCAGGTCTAAGACTGACCATTGAGGCAGAAGAATGGAGATGACAGAAGAAAGTATCAGTGAACATAAAGAAAAGGCAATAGCAATTACACAACTGGGAGAAGAAAAAAAAAAACAAATTAAGAAAAAAAAACGAACTAGCTTCAGGGACTTCTGGACATCAAAAGGTCTAAAATGTTTCACTGGAGCTCTGGCTGGTGTGGCTCAGTTGGTGGGAGTGTCATCCCCAAAACCAAAAAAGTGACAGGTTCTATTTCCAATCAGGGCACATACCCAGGCTGAGGTGAGAGTTCGATTTCTGGTCCGGGCACATTCAGGAGGTAGCCAAACCATGTTTCTTTGTTTCTCTTTCCCTTCCTCTCTAAAATAATTTTTTTAAAATTGAAGAACACACTCTCTCTTATAAAAAATATTAAATGTTTCACTGGAATTCCAGAGACAATGGAACAGAAAAAAAGTAAATTACTGGTAGAAAAATTATTAATTGTGGTGAATGACATAAGTAAACAGATTTAAGAAGTTCAGCAAACGCCAAACAAGATACATGTACATATATACAAATGAGTGTGCACATACATTCAGGCACATTATAATCAAACTGGTAAAAAAACAAATATAAAGTTTTGAAAGCAGCTTGAGGAAAAAAATACACATTACATACAGGTAACAATGACTCAACTGACAGCAAATCTGTTATCAGAAACTGTATAGACTAGTAAAACAGTGAACGATTAAAGTTGATGAAACAACAAAATGAAACCATTAATATAAAAACATAACTTACATTAACTAGTCTTTCCAGACTAGGAATTATTAGAGATGTTTCTCCTCCATTAACATCAGGATCTTTCTGCATTTCCTTAATAGCTTGCAATATTTCTTTCATACCTCCTTCAAGTTGCTTATTTTCTTCAACTAATTCTTTTACTGTAATGACATGTTTCTCATTGAATGAATAAATATTACACCATTTGCACTATTCTATATCAATGAAAATAGTTCACATATAGTAAAAATAACTCATTTGTAAAATGCAAATAAATATATAAAAAGGTTCAACTATAAATCCATTGTGTGAATAGTTGAGCTGAATGATATACCTATTCAAATTATATGCATATACATATCTCATAGTTCAAAGAAATAAGTCATCAGCATATCTTGCCTTCACTTTATTAAAAAATTTGTTTACTTTCATTAGAGAAAAAAACAGAAAAATTAGACTTATTTATAATCACAAAAATATTCATATTAAGAACATTATCCGACTATGAATATAGCAGAGCAAACCAAATGGATGAAAAAAAAAACTGCCAAAACCGGTTTGGCTCAGTGGATAGAGCATTGGCCTGCGGATTGAGAGATCCCGGGTTTGATTCCAGTCGGGGGCATGTACTTGGTTGAGGGCACATCCCCAGTGGGAGGTGTGCAAGAGGCAGCTGATCGATGTTTCTCTCTCCACGATGTTTCTGACTTCCTATCCCTCTCCCTTCCTCTCTGTAAAAAAAATCAATAAAATATAAAAAAAAAGAAAGAAAGAAAGAAAAAAACTAATGTCTATATCATCTAGAGGTAATTAAGGCTAAAAGAGATGAGAAAACAGTGTATTAAAGTCCTTTCAGATCCATGATTTTCAGTATAAGATAAATAAGTAAAGAAAAATAAGAGATAACAGTAACTTACATTTACTCTGATATTTGGCTATTATTGTTTTACTTCTTTCTAAATCTTTTTCTTTTTCAATTAGCTCTCTTGAAAGAAATTCAGTCTGAATAAAACATAAATGAAATTATTTTTATTTTACAAAATATCACAATAGTTTAGTTCTGAACCTTTAACAAAGTTTGATTAATTGAGGTTTAACACACCAAATACAAGTTATAGAGACATAACAGGAGTCAAAAAAATAAAATCTAAATGATAAAACAGATGGTGATTTTCTTTCCATCTTCAACCTCTCCCGCCCTCCATACCCTGGCAAAAAGCAAACGGATATAATGAAAGTTTTTGTCTTTAGTACCACCATCATCTGTTTTAATAAATTCACACTACCTGTTCTGCCTGGCTTCTATGATGTTCAAGCTCTAGTTCTGCATTTCTACTCTGTGCTTCCTTGATCAATAAATCCTGTGCTATGACTTCATTCTAAAGAAATAATCAATAAATTAGGCAAGTTGATGAGTTCATATCAAATGTACTGCATTTTTAGATTTAAGAAAAATACAATGTGCATAAATTAATGCTAATGTTCAAACATTAAAAAAAAATCTTATTGTAATTACTACTTAGGGAACTTTATTAGAAAAGAAATTTTTTTAAAAAGAATTAATAAAAAAGTAATCCCAGGAATGCAATTTAGAGGAAAGCTCACCTGAGATCTAAGAAATAATAGTTCTCTCCATAGTTGTTCTGTAACTTTTTCAACTGGATCTACCTGAGATAATTCTGATTGTGCACTAACAGGCACAGGATCTGAAAGATTAACTTCAAGCTTACTTTTCAAAATCTCTGCCTGTAAGGGTACTTCACCTTTTCTTAGATTTTCTTTCAAATTATCAGCACATTTTATTTGGGCATAAACCTGCTCATCTTCTGGTGCTTCTACTTGTGATTTTTCCATGTCTGCTTTATTATCATGAATTTGTTGACAAAATATTGCAGATTTTTGCCTAAGTGATAACTTCCACATTAAATCTGAAGCTGTTGATAAGGCTTGTAAAGACAAATTGCTTTCTGTGAAACTTGTCTTCTCAGGTGCTTGATGGCTTTCTGACACTTTCTTCAGAGAGTCGTCAGAAGAAGAATATAGGAAGTTGTTTATTTCTTCATGACTCTCCCTATTAAAGTCACTGGCTAACGACTGTAGATTTCCTAACGATTGTAGACATGGTGCTTTAAAGATCTCCCTTATTGTAATAGTTTCTGGAAGTGTATTATCATTTACTTGTGAGGATGAAGACTGTCTAGTTAGAGAGACAAAAGGATCCACTTCACTTGCTACTCTATGAGGAACTTCAGATAATATTCTTGGTAACGATCCTACAGTCATGTTCTCTTCTGACTCTTTCTGGTAAGATTCTGTAATACGGATTGATGCTCTCCTATGCAGCAGCTCTACTTTATCTGAACTTCTAATCTGTATTCAGAATAAATAATGTCTCATTAATCAACCTTTGAATCAATAGATTATTTAAATAAGAAAACATTTTTTAATTTAACAACTATAAAAAATAGCAATATCTAAAGTGAGATAATAGGGCAGAAATGAAAGAACTGACCATTTTCTTTACTTTCTCTGTCATAGCAAATAATGTTTACCTTCGAATATGCTGCATTCATATTTTCAAGGCTCATGAAATCAAATTTTCTTTCTCCCATTCTATTTTCTTGAGAAAAATTTTCAGTTAGGTTCAGGTCCACAACTGTTAACCCTACATATAAAAAATATAACAAATTAGACATAAAAATAACTCTATTATTTTAATACTTTCACTATTTAAAACTAGAATCAAGTTTTAAATAAAAAATGATAGAATAATAATTTCTAAAATCCCTGAAAAAGATGTAGCCTATACAACCTTCTCATTGAACTTACTTTTAACAAGATATTAGCATGAGAATTAATATATACTGTATCCTCTTTATCATTCCTATTTGTTCTATAATTAAAAGACACATATAAAGAAAGTAGACAAAAATCTTGAATAATGAGAAAACTGGTTAATATACTAATAAATTATGAATTTTTGCCCTTCTAGAAATTTTTTGATGTATTATGGCAATGGTTGGCAACAGAGCAACGACTGAAATTTCTTTTGAGAGCCAAATTTTTAAAACTTCTTCTAATGCCACTTCTTCAAAATAGACTCGTCCAGGCCATGGTATTTTGTGGAAGAGCCACACTCAAAGAGGGGGCAAAGAGCCATATGTGGCTCACAATCCACAGTTTGCTGACCACTATTCTATAGAAACTAAAATGCTCAAAAAAATGTATTACTCATAAGTATTTATGAACTTAGTTAAAAACAAATTTCTTTTCTATGGTCTTCAACAACTATAAGATACTTAACCAATTGCTGTCTTTATATCATGTAAGATAAGCAGACAAAAAATACTAATTTTTATTCAGCAAAACATTATACAGTAAATAATGTCTAAAAAGTTTTCAATACTGCCGAAACCGGTTTGGCTCAGTGGATAAGAGCATCGGCCTGCGGACTGAAGGGTCCCAGGTTCAATTCCGGTCAAGGGCATGTACCTTGGCTGCAGGCACATCCTTAGTAGGGGGCGTGCAAGAGGCAGCTGATGGATATTTCTCTCTCATCGATGTTTCTGGCTTTCTATCCCCCTCCCTTCCTCTCTAAAAAAATCAATAAAATATATTTTTAAAAAAATAAAAAGTTTTTAATACATAACTCTCTTAAGAAAAGATAAAATATTATCAGTAACATATATTAACATAAAAATTACTAAATTTTATCATTACTAATCACAACTTACTGGCATTGTCTACAAATTAATACAGACTTTACTGTACAATTTTTCAGAATTCATGAAGCTGAAAGTTTGTTTTTTACTCACTTGTTTTATTGTTTTTTGTTTTGTTTATTTGTATACCAGTTCCAGATTTAGGACTGAACCCAATGACACTCATTTATATAATCTTCATCAGGCCATTATTTTCATTTACTAAACTTGTAGCAGAACCACAGAAATAGAGAGATGACATTTCTAACATACAGAAAATTTCAGTTCCAGATGATTCATTTTCCCAAGATTCCTTTAAAGGTTTGGAATAACTGAGTATACCTGAAGTTGCAGTTCTTTTTCCTTTTTCTTGAGCCATTTGGCGAATTTTTTTTTTCAGGTCAAGTCGTTCTTCCTCTAAACTTTCAATCTATAAAGTAAAAATGTTAGTATTTTTCTTTAGTTCAACCAGAAAAATAACCAATTGACTACTGCACTTGCCTCTTTCAATAGAATCTGGTTTTCGGCTCTGTACTGATGCTGTTTTAAACTTTTGCTATTTCTAAATTCAGTTAAATCAATCATTGTCTTCGGTTCAAGGCCTAAAATAAAAAGTAATGTGATTAAAATCTTATCAACATTCAAATGAACTACAAAAAGTCCATATAGCAGCTAGTTATTATCAAGCAACTGGTTATAATTTATTAAGTCAGCATCACTACAAAATAGGGCAATGGTCGGCAAACTCATTAGTCAACAGAGCCAAATATCAACAGTACAATGATTGAAATTTCTTCTGAGAGACAAATTTTTTAAACTTAAACTTCTTCTAATGCCACTTCTTCAAAACAGACTTGCCCAGGCTGTGGTATTTTGTGGAAGAGCCACACTCAAGGGGCCAAAGCTGCATGTGGCTCGCGAGCCGCAGCTTGCCGACCACAGGAACAGAGATATTTTGTGCAACAACTTTCCTGATGTTTGAACTATAACCCTCCAAGTTTAAATTTTATCATAATTATTAATGAAAATCCCGACAAAAAAGTATTTAGAATATATCTTCTCCATGTTTGTGTGACACAGAGGTACTATAAATGTAGTAATTAAGAACATAATTAAATCATAGGGATAAAACTGTACAATTATATACATTTTGACTTGTTGTCAGGGATATATTAAAATCAACCCAAATAAAGAGTTAGTGCAGTGCCTGGCACAGAGTAGTCATTATTTAATATTAATATCAAGAATATTGGCTGCTCTGCCTGTGGAGTAGCCACTCTCTGTCTCAGTGCTTCACTAATACACTCTCTTCACTTTAAACTCTAAAAAAAAAGAAAGAATATTATCATGACTAGTTTGGTGCTTCCAGTGTTCATGTATCATAACTTTCTATTACTTAAGCAGTGATATTCTAAAAAACAGATATTAAGACTGTCTTAAATAATTATAACCAAGTCTTGCAGCCTTTACAGTACAGAAAATCTGCTGTATTTTATTGCTATCTGGATGGCTCAGTCAACTTTAGGAACTTCGATATCGAAGTTGGCTATCATGTGATAAGCCATCCATCAGAAGTGTAACTTGAGGTCCTAGCATGATGCTGGGTCCTAGTTAAATACATTTTTACAGTTAAATCACCTGTATAAAATATTTATTTTTCCTTCCTCTAGATAACAGTTTTTACAGATGATCATGTTAATTCTAAGAAAGCATTAACAGGTATTTACCAAGTAAAATAAAATCATTATTTAGATCTTTATTTTCATTTTAAAGTAGCAATTTAGATTAGAATGGCAAAACATTAAAACTGGTAATATTCACTAATAAGGTATTTATTGAAATCAATATATAACTTCTCAAGCTATATTACTTCTTAGAATCAATAGTAACCTTAAAATACTCAACCAAAGAAAAACTTAAGCAGTCTAAATTATAAAAGTCAAGTACTTAAAATTCTTCAAAAGGTTTATACAGTAGAGTATTTCTAAATGTCCTCAAGAATTCTTATGAAACAAAGGCATCTTACAAACTGACATGGGTCACATACCTTGATTGAAAAAAATTAAAGGGTTAATTTCAAATATGTGGTATTAAGTTAGCAGACTTTCATTTTTAGACAAGCAGTTATTACTGAGGAGATCCTGGCCTGCACAGAGCAGTGCTCCAGTTCTGCGCTCTGCCATCCCGGCCCCGCCAAATCCCCAATCCCACATCAATCAGAGTAGCTCCACTTTTTGTTTGTTTTAAACATTTTTATAAAATAATGTATTTAAGAAACATACAGTCAACTATTTAAACATAATACACAATCAAAAAGGAAAAGTGAAAATGACTTGCCAATTAGGATTGAGTAAAAGACATATCTTAAAAGATGACTCACCCACACGGTCTCTAAGTGCCTCATTTTCATCAAGGAAATCATTGATCTTCATCTCAAGTTTATTGATTTCCCTTGTCAATCCTTCAATCTCTCGATCTCTTATTTTAATTTGGTTTTTACAATTCTTTATTTCAATAACAGCATCTTCTAAACCATATACTCCCTAAAAAAATACCAAATCTAATTTAAATATAACATGATATCTTTGGAATAAATTATTAAACTCATGAATTTATTTTCTTATTAAGCCTGTGGTAAAGTGCACATATACCTAAGGTCTGCATCACTAAACTGTGTTTTTTATTGTGCTTTAAAAAAAGAAGTGCAATAATGATGACCAAAAATGGAAGAGTTGAAACTTCTCGATACAGCACCCTAATAGCAAAGTGACTCCGAATATTACATGTAAAAGGCTTCACAAAATATAAAAAATAAATAGTAAGGGTCAATCGGCAATGCTATTACAATATGTAAATCATTTCTTGCCTGACTTGGTGGTAATCAAATTTTAAAATATATTTTTTTAAAAAAAGTACAAAGTCAGGTGTTGGCACGGTAGGTAATAAAATAGTCCCTGTTCTAACTTTTATCAAATGAACCAGGTGTCAAATCTACATGGTGGCATACTTACACAGATTACAAAGAACCTAATCCTGCTGCCTTACTAAAGCTGATTATTTGGCAAATGGTTTGAAAATAATTCTCCTGCCAAAAAGTAAATGCTACACAAAAGTTTGAATAGTTTAATATAAATTGATTAGGATAATCTTTATCATAAGATATTTCTGGAATGCTTTTAAATGGTATGCAATAAATGGCATAAACAGTCTGTGTCAAGAAAAACTCTAAACTTCTTGACTGACAAGAATACATACAGATTCATAATCTTTTAATCGCTTCAGAGTCTCAACTAGTTCTTTATCCTTTTCCTTAGCATCAGCCTCAGCCAGTTCAGCTGTTTTCTCAGCCTCTTTAGTCTTCTCTTCTAAAATTTGAACTTTAGACTGCATTTTCATATAATGAGTCTGTTGAGAAAGTGTTGAAGCACCTATAAGATAAAAATTTGAATTGATTACTCATTCCTTTAAACCACTGATTCTAATATGGGTGCAGAAAAAGTACTATATCACTAAAAAAGCCCTTTTAATATCATAATTTCTTATTTATAAAATAAAGTTCTAATTTGGTTATATCAATAAACCTAAAAAAAGTAAAGTATAATAAAATCTCAGCTGAAAGGGTATGGATTATAAAAGATTGCAAAACACTGTTCTACAAAGAATGATCACTATGCAAAGACTGCTAAAATTTTCTAATATTTAACCTCTCTTTTGTCTACTGTAATAAACTATGGAATTTTAGCTGGACATATGACCACTTGAAATAAACACTAAATTTCTACTTATACTACAGCAGCTTCATGCAGTCATATGACTAATGCGGTACAGATAGAAAAGGCATGTGCACATTTAAAGAAATGTTAGTGTGTTGTTTTAGGATTTATTGTCCTAAATCCTAGAGCCTCCCTTCCCCACCTTTACAATGTCTAAGTCACTCTTTCCGCTTATAGATCTTGTGTGTTAGCCTCAGGAAGACGGCTGGGGTCAGGGTTGAAGAGCACTGCTCGATGAGACCCACAAAGTGGCTGTCACTGCATGAACAGAGCCTGCAAATTACAGCTCCTCATAAAGTGCCTTCATCTGGGTCATCTTCTCAGCCTCTTTCTGCCCATAATTCTGCTGCAGGATTTGGCGCTGTTCCAAAGAGGCCCGTTGCAGACACTGAACCACCAGCCAGCTGCATTTGTTGTCCTGGATGTCAATGCCAATCTTGCATGTCACACTAGAGTCCACAAAGAGGTCAAGGTAGTCATCCTTAATCTGAAAGAGCTCTCCCATCTCCAGCAGGAACTTCCTGGCATTGACATGTTCCTTCCCTTCTCAGTGCCCACCGTATAGCAGTTTACATGGCAGCCACTACAAGAAGGCAGGGTAGAAAGCTAACTTACACATAACAACAGATTTGTACCTCTTTTCAGTGAATCTGCCCATGTTGCCCTGCAGGGCTGTGATGAAGTCCAGGCTCTCTCCAATCTCAGCCTGATAGAAACTCTGCAGAAAGAGCTTGATCAGATTCAGGTAATAGGCTGCTCCCAGCAGCAGAGCTTCAGCAGTTGGTATATACATGCTTCCGTAAGCATAGCATCTGGATGGCATCCAAACCTATGCCTGGTTTCAGATACCAGCAGATCTAGTCCTTTTCAGGTGAGGGATGAATCCATAATGTCGTCTGACACCAGAAGGAAAGCTTGTAGCAGTTGCACACACTAGCCAAAAATTATGCCTACTGAAGACTATCAGCATCCTGCTTTCTGGGTTCGACCAGGTCTTGGAGTGTTGTGAGTACTGACATATCCCGCTGGTACTTACCTGTAATAGCATTGTACTCCAGAACCTCCTTGAGCCAGGCAATAGCATCTCTTGTATTTGGGTGCCCCCTGTTATCTTCAGTTAACACCCTGACAATCTGGGATAAGTGCTGGATGAAATTCTGCTTTTTTTGTCATAACATCGAATTTCTGATCCCCATTCATTCTGTTCCTGGATGCTGGTCAAGAAATGCTTTTAAAGGAAAGAAGTGAATCTTTTCTCTTTCCTTCCTCGTGGCAGCTGGAATATATACATTGAGGCTGGAAGTCATACGGTCTTCTTAGGACGAGATGGAAACCAGATGTCAAGAGAGGCAGAGTATATAGAGTATCCGATATTTGATTTGTGCAGTTATCACACTAACCCTCAACTAGTTCCTCAGTTTTGTATATATCATGAAAACAGAGATTTCTATCCTGCTTAAACCATTATTACATTTGATTTTCTGTCACCTGCAGCTAAACTTAAACCTAACTAATAGCTTAAAAAAATCACTATTTTATTACCTTAACAAAATATTACTAGACCAGAATATAATATTCCTATCACTGTAAAATTTACTGACACAGATCATTCTTATACGCATCCATAATAAACATCTACTGATTTATTGGGCATATACTTACGTATTGGTATTGGACTAGTGTGGGAAATCACTTTTGTATAAGAAAAGAGCCCTGTTCTCTGGAGTCAACAGCCTCGCTGGAGAAATGTGACAGAGATTGAGTGGTCCCCAATATCTATTCTCCCTTTCCTCCACATGGCCCTCCATAATATTTACCTGCCTAAACTTCAGTATGTGCCCTTTGCCTCTTTCCCCTTCTTCCTTCATCTTGCTGTCTGAAACATGGATGTGACACTAAAGCTCCATTCTGAATAAGGCAGATGAGGGTAACACCCCTGTGCAATGGTCTAGATTCAGGCATTTCCTAATTCCAATGCACAAGTGAGGAATACATTTCTATCTTGATTTTGTTACTATTTTTCAGGTCTGTTTCTGACAGCTAAACCTAATCCTAACTAATGAAAGGGGAAAGACCATTGGCTGTCATATTTACAAGTTAAATTCAAGATATAGAGTATACTCCAATACATACATCTGTGGGCTTTAGATGTCAAATGCTGTGACTGACTGAGGTTGAAGTGTCATTAGATAAGACCTCTACCTTATTCAACAGCAGAGATCAACTGCCACTTTCTTTTGTTGGCTGGAATATGTAACACCCATAATATCAATTATCCTTTTAAAGCGCTTTAAGTTACTACCAAAGTGTAATTCTAATACATACATATACACACACACACATAGAAATATATATATCAAGTGGCCTTGGTGTTGCTCAACAATCACACTACATTTGCCTTAGTCTGTTCATTCTTCCAGGTGACCATTTCATATTTCCTCTTTTCTACTCACTCCTCAAACTTCTAAAACATATTCCCCTATCCTCACTTTCAGCTGAGAACCTTGTTTCCTGTTTACTGAGAAAATAGAAGCAATCAGAGAAATTCTGCAAGTTCTCACTGAAACATGGGGATCAGGTTGCAGACATCTGCAGGATTTTGCCCTATGAAGTTTGAATAAATTCGCATACAAAAAGGCTTCTTTAATAAAAATGTAGAAGTTTATTGGAAGCAGAAACAAACTCAAAATGAGAAAGGCCTGCTTTTTCCCTCTTTCATGGGAAAAAAAATACAAAATTTGAATCTATAATTTGTTGAGTCTTTTTGTCTCAGAGTTTATATAGGCTGCAGTTTTCTGTCTGAAGTATTATATATTTTGGAGACCATTCTTTTCCTTATTGTGTCTCTTCCACACGGGATCTAAGTCTTATAATAAGTTTTCACGATCCCCATTTTCATGTTGTTGGGTTTTTTTGGTTATTTTATTTGCCCAGGTTGGAGTCATTTTAGACCACTCTACGGCTTCCTTTTAGTTGTGCTAGCTGGAGATGTTTTATTACCATTTAGATCAGGGCTGTTTTAGTTGTTCAGGCCAGAAATGCTTCTTCCATCCTTCTTGGACTCAGCCTCCCTTCCTGTCTTAAGCTAGTTAGTTAACCCTTTTCATCACTACCAGGTCATCTACCCAGCCACCTGCATCTGAATCCATACGTTCCATCTTGAGTGCTATTACTGAGAATGAAATCTCTGTGCTCCTAACACCAATTACTCTGCTGGAGCACCACATTACCATCCCTTCGCCTTCTCAAGGACATTGCTCCCTCCCCTCCTTCATTAATTCATTGTTTCTTCTTATGGATCTCTCCTATTAACCTAAAAGCATAATTATTTCCTCCATTTTACAAAGAAAAACATTTTCAAAACTCTTTTTTCCTTCAAGCAACCACTCTATTTTTCTCATTTCCTTCATAGAAACACTCCACAAGAGTCTATATCTGTTCTCTCTAGTTCATGTTGAACCATTTTATCTTGAACCAAAAATGACCACTGCTAATGGTCAATTTTCAGTGGTTAATTGACTCAGTAGCAACCATGAATAAAACCCTGAATACAGTCGTTTATCCTCATCCTTGATGACACTATACATGTGCCTTGCAGAACTCGACATGCTCTGGTTTTCCTCCCATCTTATTGGCCATTCCTTTTCATCTCCCAAGCCTCTAAAGTAAAAGTATTCCAGGGCCCAGTCTTCTCAATTTTCCTTTTAACCAATATTTTCTCCCTTGATATCAGTGAGCCTCACGATTTGAAGTAACATTTCTATGTACATGGTTCCCAAATTTGTATCTTTAGCCAAGATTCTTTCCCTGACCTATTTATACAAGGACCTATTTAACACTTTAACTCAAATGTCTAACACATTAAATCTGACATGCCTTGTTTAACTAAGTACCTGGTCATTACCAACCTGGCCCTTTCACAGCCTTCCCCAGTGTTCAAACTAAACATCCTGATAACTCTTCCTCTTACACCTGATCTATTGGCAAATTTTATTTCTATCGCCTTCAAAATACATCCAGAACTACATAAAATAACTCCACTGCTCTAAGCTACTATCATCTCTCCAAAGGTTATTATTGACTAGAGGCCTGATACTCAAAATTCATGCACGAGTAGGCCTTCCTTCCCCCGGCTGCCAGCACCGGCTTCCCTCTGGCACCCGGGACCCGGGCTTCCCTCACAGACCCGGCTTTGTCTGAAAGGTCACCCGGAAGTACATGCAGTCTAATTAGCATATTATGCTTTTATTATTATAGACAGATTATTATAGATAACAGTAGAGGCCCGGTGCACGTGTGGCCTGCAGGAATCAGGCTGAATCTGACATCCAACATCTCCTAAGGGACGTAGTGTGCCAAGTGGCAAGCTGCCAGTGAAGAGCCACTCCTACTCATCCCAGCCCCACTCATCCCGGTCAGCTGAGCATCTGCCCCAGTCTTCCACCGCTGTCCCTCGCATCTCCTGGTCTTCCACACCCAGCTATGGAGAAGTGGGCCCCTAGGGCAGAGCTCCCATGGCCTCATGCAGACTGAGGCTTGGAGAAGTGGGGTGAGTGTCCGAGGGGCACCTGGGCAGACTGGGGAGTTGTGGTAGTTGTGCGACTAGGCTGCCCTCTTCATGCACTGTCCTGCCAGTCCTACGGTGACTCCAGTAAGATAGAAGGAGGCAGGCACTAGGGACGGAGTTTATGGTCTCTTTTTTCTCTCCCTCCATCCCCCAATCCTGGCTGCCTGGGGAGGACGCATCTGGAGGGGTTGATGGTGGTCAGGGGTGCTGTGCCTCTGGAGTGGTACCTGGGTAGTGGCAGAATTTGGGCCAATGGCCCAGCTTCTCAATGCAAACAGCAGCTCAGCCCCACCTGCTTGCAATTTTTCATAGACTCAATGGCCTGTTTCTCTTTTTGTCTGTCCAAGTTGGCCCCTGGTGGTCAGTGTGAGTTCGTGCACAGGAGGGATCCCTCGGCTTGGCTGGTGATTGGGGCCAATCGGGCTGTCTCACCCAGTCTCGATTGGGGTGGCTGGCTGGGGGGAGGGATAGTGGCAGGTTGTCTGGCCAGTCCCGATCAGGACCATGGGGGCGGGGAAAGGGACTGCAGGAGGTTGGCTGGCCATGGGAAGTTAGCTGTGGGAGTGCACTGACCACCAGAGGGCAGCTCCTGCATTGAGCGTCTGCCCCATAGTGGTCAGTGCACGTCCTAGTGACTGGTCAACTGGTTATTTGGTAAACTGATGGTACAGTCGCTTAGACTTTTATATATATATATATATATATATATATATATATATATATATATAGAATAGAGGCCCAGTGCATGAATTAATGCACAGGTAGGATCTGGAGGCCTACCCCGATCAGGGCTGATTGGGCCCACCAGGTGGAGGAACCATGGGCAGTTGGCTGGCTGGCCTCACCCCCATTTGGGGTGGGGGGCCCAATCAAGGGCAGGGCTGGCCAGGGGGAGAAGCAGTAGGTGGTTGGCTGGTTGGCGCCACTCCCTGGTCAAACTCCTGGTTGAGAGGACAATTTGCATATTAGTTTTTAGTATACAGGATTATTGCAACAGTGTTATCATAGGTCTCCCTGCTTCTGTCCTTACCCCTATTATACTCTATGGCAGACACAGCCTAAATCAAATTATATCACTTGTCTTCAGAAACTTTCTTTGGTGTCCCTTCTCAGTTAAAGTAAAAGCCAGTCTTTACAATGAACTTTAAGGCTCCATACGATATGACTGCTGGCTACATTTCTGTTCTCTTCACCAACTACTGCCCACTTGCTCACTCTGCTCCAGTCACAAAAGCTTGTTGTTCCTCAAACATACATGGTACACTCCTGCGTCAGTGCTTTTGCACTTATTCCTACTGTTTAGGGGACATTTACATAGCTCATTTCCTCACTCTCTTTAAGTTTTTGTTCAGATATCCCCAACCACACCATCAACCAGTATCACCACTCTATCAGACAGTTACATACAAACACATAGGCTCATACACTAGCTCTCCTTTGTGTCTTTTTCTTTTAACTTCAGGATTATAATAAATATAACAAACTTACTATGAACAGTTTGCATTAATGTGCTCTGATATATCTACAGTATGTAGTACTGTGGAAGTATAAGACCACTGATGTTTTAAGGGCTTATATTCAGAGTATTTAATGTGTTAAACAAGGTAGTATGACCCAGGATAGCAAGAATATGATAAGACATTAAGTTAGGTAAGATTAATTCAAATGTCAACAAGTCAAATTATGGCTGAAAACTATGTGCAATACTGCCACATTGATCAAAACTTTATTGTCTTCCATTCTATATTAATTATTAAAAGAGGTTTAAATAAAGAAAATCAATTATATCACTATTTTCATTTCTTTTACTCAGCCAACCTAGTAATAAAGGCTAATGTGATTTTCATCAGAGAAAAAGCATAGAAAATATCTGCATGATTTATGAATTTAAACACTAGTAGGATATGTAGTTAATATCCCATACAATTTTTTTAAAATATAATAAAATTCATACAGAGAAAAAGCAATAATATATCTATTGACATGACATGGTTTTATTTTTTAAAAATATTTTAAAATGTGACAGTTTGTACAATAATGACATACTTATATAATATTAAATTACCTTTGTTTCTTTGGAGCTCATTTTTCAAATCTTCAATAATAAACGTATTTTTTTCCATTTCTTTTGTATATTGTTCTACTTGCTCAGTGAGCATCTTAATATGACTGTCTCGTTCTTGTATACCCTACAAAGTATTTTTGAATATTACATATTATCTCTTCATTAATATTAACATATATTTTTCAAGTAAGAAAACAAGTAGGTCTTGCCCAGCCAGTGGGCTCAGTGGATGAATGTTGACCCATGAACCAAGAAGTCAGCAGATTGATTCCCCATCACGGCACATGCCCGGTTGTGGGCTCAATCCCCAGTAGGGGCATGTGTGCAATAGGCAGCTTATCCATGTTTCTATTTCTCTCCCTCTCCCTTCCTATCTCTCTAAAAGTCAATAAAACATATTCTTAAATAGAAATTATTTTTTTTAAATATAGGTCTTATTTTTTTAATAAGACTAGAATATATTTTTATGGGTTAATATATGCCTTTATATCTTATATATCTCAATTGCACTATACAACATTAAATACAATGCTGTCATTCTAATACATAAAGATGACTTAATGGCTAATACTCCAGCAAATAGGAATTCTAGAACTTTAATATTTGTAGCTTCTTAGCGGTTCTTTTATGTTACTTTTTCCCATCATCCACCCATTTCCATCTTTTTTACCATTTTGTATGTTTGTATTTAGCCCTGTGCATCCTCACTTACTTAACTTAGCTTTTACCTCTGCAGTACTCAAAATCATTGTCCCTTGAAATTGTTATTTATCAAATACTTACAAAATTTCCTTCTCTTTTGAATTATGACTATAGAGCACTGAAAATGAAAGTAACTTTTTTCTCTATGTATTTGCACTAAAACTGAAATCCTTACGTAGTAGTCTCATAACCACACTTTTAGCCTATTTCACATTGTATAGGATATTTCAGCACTAAAATACAATATAATAAACTTTAATAACAGAGTATGAAGATGTTTTAAACTTCTAAAAGGTTTTAATAGTTTCACATTAAAAAATTCCCAAATCAAAACAATGAATATATTATCTGCATGAATGCAGAGAAATACACAAAATAATTATATTCCCAACTCAAAATTTACTTCTAATTTTTTTTATGGGACTGGATGGTATAAGAAACTTCAAGAGACTTTATTACATATCCAATAGTGCAAGCCACTGTATTAGGCACTGGTGATATAATAAGACAGTATAAAGTTTCATTGCTAACTTTAATAAAACTGGTTGTTAAACCAAATTTTGAGAAGGTCTTACCTGTTGTAGAGCCATAATGTTACTTTTGTCAGCATCAAGCTGGGCATTTTTCAGTTTCTCCCTCAGGTTATGTAACATTTGCTGATATTCAATAATTTCATCATCTTTAGAAGACAAAATTAGCTGGAAATAAATGAAATAGGATCAGTTATATAAGAGAAAAAAAGAATAAACCATTCTTCAATTATATTAAATACTCTTATACCACTGGGAGATTTAAAAACAATACAGGAAATAAAATTCTTTGAAGTGAAAAAGTATCAACAACTATTGAGTAATCATTTTTCCTTTTATGTGTACAACTTGAATTTCAAATAGGAAATAATTCAAAAATATATACTGTGATTTTTGCTATTCTAGGAACTGATTCTCTAACAATCTCAAGCTTTCAAAACCCATTCCTAAAACAAGAGGTTAAAAAAAGTTTTGTAGAACTAATCTTTTATTTAAAATATAACTTTGTTGATTTCAGAGAGGAAGGGAGAGGGAGAGATAGAAGCATTAATGATGAGAGACAATCACTAACTGGCTGCCTCCCGCATGCCCCACACTGGGGATCGAGCCTATAACCTGGGCATGGGAATCGACTGTGACGTCCTGGTTCATAAATCAATACTACACAAACACTGAACCACACCAGCCAAGTAGTATAACTAATCTTTATGAAGAAAACATTAAAGTGCCACTGAGAAGCATAAAGTATCTTGAATGAATGAAAAGTATCTTATAGTGCTGTATGAAAGGAGAGGCTAGCCTTCCCCTTGACAAGGATGGAAAAGATGCTCGGGCATGATAACATGCATCGGGTTAAAGCATTGCGACCTACTTCACAGCAGCTAACCTTTGATTTTTAATACTGTATTGCATATTTGAAAATAAGTAAGGGAATGGATCTTGAAAGTTTTCATCACACACACAGAAATTGGAATTATGTATAGTGACGGACATTAACTGAACTTATTGCAGTGATGATCATTTTCATATAAATACAAACTAGAGGCCTGGTGCATGAAAATTCATGCACTGGAGGTGGGGGCCCTCAGCCTGGCCTGACCACTCCCACAGTCTGGAAGGTGACCCGGCGATCAGGGGAAGGTGATGCCCCATCACACCTCTGCTGCTGCCACTGCCAGTAGTACAAGCTGTGGCAGGCCCTGAGCAGCTGGCAGCTGCCATACAAGGTTTGCCTGTGCCTCAGTCCGGCCCTGGGTGGCTGGGGGGCTGAGAGGACTGGGATACTCCGGAGGCAGGGGCACGGAGCAGCTTGGGCCTGGCCTTGCCACACACCTGCCACCCTGGCAGGGCTGAGGGGACTGGGCACCACCATCTTGTGGATGTGGGCACTGCCATCTTTGAGGACATGGTAGTAAATTAGCATATTCTTTTTATTAGCATATTCCCTCCTTATTGGCTGTGGGTACCGCCATCTTTGAGGGCAGGGCAGTCAATTAGCATATCCCCTCCTTATTGGCTATTGGCGCTGCCATCTTTGAGGGCGGGGCAGTCAATCAGTATATTCCCTCTTTATTGGCTATGGGCGCCGCCATCTTTGTGATTGTGTGAGGGTCAATTAGCATATTCCCTCTTTATTAGATAGGATATGAAATCATAACACTGTGCACTTAAAGTAATGTTATGTTATGTCAATTACATCTCAATTAAAAAGAAAGGAATCTTGTGCTCTTTGCTCCTAGGACCAAATATCAACAGCAATCTATAAATTAACTTATAAGCTGAATACATACACAATAAAATAATATTTTTTTAAAACTATTTCTAGCCTAGCCAGTTTGGCCCAATGAATAGAGCATTGGCCTGCAGATTGAAGGGTTCAAATTTGATTCTGGTCAAGAGCACATACCCAGTTGCAGGTTCAATCCCTGGCCCTGGTTGGGGTGTATGTGGGAAGCAACCAATCAACGTGTCTCTCTTACATCAATGTTTCTCTCTTTATGTCTCTCCCCCACCTTTCCACTTTCTCTAAAAATCAATGGAAAAATATTCTTGGGTGAGGGATAACCAAAAAGTATATATGTGTATATACATATTTTTTTCCTAAAATTTGTATTAAAAAAACACATTTATAAGGAAGAATGTAAAAGTAGAAAAATTAAAACAGCTTTTTGCAAATATTTACACATAATAATTAAAACAAGTATACATGGTTAAAAATAGATCAATCGATATAAAAAAGAGAGTACTAAAATAAATTCAAATTCAACAAGAGTTTGTTGTAATAAAAATGGAACTGCATTTTAGTAGGAGAATGATAAAATATTCAATAAATAATGTTTGGGCAACACTAGCTCTAGTGCATACATATCTCATTTTTATACCAAAATGAATTACATATTCTTCAGATCTAAATGTAAAAAATGAGATTAGAAGATACTAGAAGAAAATATGAGGAAATAATTTTATATTTAGAATCCTTTCCAATTATGATACAATGGCCCAAAGCCATAGAATATACAACTATATAATACATAAAAAATATTTCAAAGCAAAAAAATACCGTAAACCAAAACACAAATGACAAACTGAAAGAATATAGTTGCAATGTGTATCACAATTATGCTTGTATCAACTTCTTCTATAGATATACATTCTCAAAATAATGAATATACACAGATATTTCTTCATTAAAAGTTTCCAACAGCAAAAATTGGAAACTAAATATTACACAAAGAAATATTACACAACCATTAAAAAGAATAATGCAATATAATATGCAGTGATATAATGTTTCTTGAAAGATACTAAGCAGCCTGGTCTGTGTGGCTCAGTGGTTGAGTGTGGACCCAGGAGCCAGGAGGTCACAGTTCAATTCCCAGTCAGGACACACCCCTGGGTTGTGGGCTTATTCCCTGCTGGGGGGGGAGGGTGTGTGTGTGTGTGTGTGTGTGTGTGTGTGTGTGTGTGTGCAGCCAGTCAATGATTCTCATCATTAACGTTTTTCTTTCTCTCTCTCCCTTCCTCTTTCTGAAATCAATTAAAAAACACACATTTTAAAAATCTATAAAATTTTTAAAAATTACTAAGCAAGAAGATAGATACTAAGAGGGTGAACTAGGAAGAGTCAATTGGAAAAAAAGCGGATGTATATAATACGTTCAACAATAAAGCTTTAAAAAAAAGAAATATCTGAACAACAAAAAAAAGATACTAAGCAAATAAAAAGTACAAAAGAATACATATGCTATCATCTCTCCTCCCAAAATTAAATATGGCAAAAACAACTTTTCTTCCAAAGGATTAATTATGCCTCACAAGTCAAATCTGGCCTATTACCTATCTTTTTAAAGATATATTAGTACTTTGCTCCTTCATTTACATATTGTCCACACTTGCTTTCATGCTATACTAGTAATAGCAGAGTTGAATAATGATACCAAAGATGAAAAGGGCTAAAATATTTACTCCTAGACCTTTTACAGAAGGTTTATTGTCCTCTAATTGCCTTTGTTTAAAATATAGATTATGAGCTTCTCAGCTGATAACCAATTCCAAATAACCAGTAAAATTTATGTGAACCCTATTAGAAACATTGACTATAGAAGTGATATATTTTATAATTAAAATTAGAGGCCCAATGCACGGATTCATGTACTGGTGGTGACCCCACGGATGGCCTGCACTCTTTTGCAATCCAGGACCCCTTGGAGTATGTTGGAGGTCTGGTGCATAGAATTGCCCCAATCCCCATAGGCCAGGCCGAGGAACCCCACTGGTGCAAGAATCCATGCACCGGATGCCCTCTAGAATGCATATAAGATCTTTAGTTAAACTTTTCCCATCCTACCCCCTTCCTTCTCCCCTTTAAAATTCATCAGTCTGTTCCATGTTTCCATGCCTGTCCATTGAGTGTCAGCCACCTGATGGTCAGTGTGTGTCATAGCTACTGGTTGAACGGATGGTAGCTTATTTAGGCTTTTATACACACACACACACACACACACACACACACACACACACACACACACATACCAGTGGCCCAGTACACAAAATTCGTGCATGGATGGGGGCGGTTCCCTCAATCCAGCCTGCACCCCTCCAATCAGGGACCCCTTTCGCTAACCACCTCTGCCTACCTGCCTGATTGCACCTAAGTGCTCTCCTGCTGGCCTGATTGCTCCTAACTGCCTCTGTCTTGCCCCACACCTGGGACCCAGGCTTCATTCCCTCTGGCTAGTTATAGGCACCCAGGACCTGGGCCAGCTTCACTCAGGCCAGCCGCAGCCACAGGCACCAACAGGCACCAAGGACCACAGGTCATGCTGCTTAACCCCAGGGCCGGAAAGGGCCCCAGCCCCTCTATGTGCCTGCCTGGCCGAGTCCCACCACTCTGACTGCCGTGGCTTAAAAAACTTTGCCATATATGTTCTCCCCAGCCTCCTGAGAAACTGGAGATGCTGCAGCTCCCCTGAGGGCGTGCCTTCCTCAACATCTCCAGAAGCCGGAGCACCTGATTGGAAGTCTCCCGGCTCCGATCCTGGCCTGAGGGGGCGGGGAGCCATGGAGTGTGAATGGTGCTTGGGGAAAGGGTGACCTTACTGGACTCGCACACACTGCCACTGACAACGGCATGAGGTCATAGAGACTGCAGGAGCAGAGACATGCATCCAGAACTGGGGGGGTCCCGCGCACACCTCACAGACAGCGTGCCCCGCAGCCCCAGGCGGGCCTCCCGCAGCCATCCCGCCCCTCCTCGGGGCCCCCACCTGGGGAGCACATGTACGCTGCGCCGCTGCCATGCCCCCGCATGCCTTGCCGGCCTCACCTCCTGTCCTGCTGGCCATGGCCCCTGCTCCTGATTGGCTGGTAGCATGCCAATCAGGAGCCAAGATACGGTCACATTTGCATGTTACTCTTTTATTAGATTATATATATGCCCAGTGCATGAATTAATGCACAGGTGGTATCCCTCGGCCTGGCTGGTGATTGAGGCTTATCAGGGGGTGAGGGGCACACAACTGGCCAGGTAAAGGGACTCCAGGAGGTTGGCTGGTCAGGAGGAGGGACTGTGGGAAACTGGCTGGCTGGGGGTGGGGAGGAGTGGGGCCATGGGAGGTTGGCTATGGGAGCACACTGACCACCAGCCCCCTGCTTGTCACTGTGGGTCATAAGAGGCTAGTTGACTGGTCATTCCTGTTGTTCATTCTGGTCATTCGGTCGTAAAGGTCACTCAGGCTTTTATAAATTTATTCAGAATTATTTCAGACTTTTTTGAAAACATGCAACTGCTGGATCCTAGCTTCTGATATGTAAGGCTAAAGATATGCTGTGGCTGGAAAGCAGTGAGGAGGAAGACATTTTTTAAAAGTAACATCACACATGATTCTGAAAGATCCCTTTCCTCACTCCCATTCCCACTGAATGCCAAAAGCTTGTTTACTCTGACATGGAAGGAGAGTTAGAAAACTGACTACACTAAAATGTCACCTGGAACTACATACCTAATATATTTAAGGTAACTATGATTTATGTTAAAATAATTATGTCTATTTAGAATTATCTATTTTAGATAACAAATACATTATATTTTGGACTTAGATTTCTATCAGAAATTTTAGTTACAAGTTGAACTCATTGAATGTGGAAGAGCTCATTCAACAACAAATAAGCTAGAGGACTATGGAGGAGAAAGGAATTTTTCTAGCTAATACATTTCATATACTTTTTAAAATTAAATGTCATTAATTGTTATAAAGCCTTTTAAAAAACTAAGAATAAAAATTGAAATGTAAACTGCAAATGAAAAAGCTATCATATCAATTGAAAAAGGTACCTTCCATTCTTCTACTTTAGCATTGACAGCTACCATGATTGGGTCATCTTCTTCATTTTTTGCTTTTAGAAGATCTGTAAGCTCCTGCACCTAGAAGGCAACAATCATTTCTAGAATTATTGCAAATTAGTGTAATATAAACACATTTATTATATATGAATACTTATAAATATAGCACACACACAATATGCATTTACATACACATATACACATGTACATTACTAACGTATATTCATTATTCGAGCAGTTATATAGTTAGAGGTAACATTTAATGGTTTCTGCAACTTTACAGTTATATAATTATTTTCCATTACTAGAAAATTGTATTTTTAAGTATTATTATATTTTCTTAAATAAAGTTTAAACCCACGTGTGAACAATATATTGGTTTCTTTGATTTTTATAGTACATTTATGGTGTAAAATTAAACTTTGTTTCACAGGACTCCTAAGAGTCTTTGTAGAAAATTCCAATAATTATTAGCTTTGTAGGGCTACTATCTACACATTCTTTAAGGTATCACCTGTACATCCTACATGACAAGAATTTACATGTAAGGAAATTAAAGAACTAGATATGAATAAACTAGAGGTTCGATGCATGAAATTCTGCATGGGAAGGGTCCCTAGGCTTGGCCATTGATTAGAGCTGATCATGCCTTCCAGCTGCTGGCCATGGCCTGCCTTCGGGCTGCTGGCCGTGGCCTTCCTTCCCCAGCTGCTGGCTGCTGGCGGGGCCTCCCTTTGTTTTGTGCCACCCCCTGGTGGTCAGTGCACATCATAGTGAGCGATCAAACACTCAGTCTCCCAGTCAAACTCCCAAGGGGGCACTTTCTGTATTAGACTTTTATATTTATAGAAGATAAGCCAGCAAGGCAACATATTATAGTATAAAATGACATGTTACCGCATAAAACAAAAATTCGTATCTTAGAACGTTAAAGTACAGTCTAGTTTCAAATAATTACTAAGAAGCCATTATGAAATAAGACAGAGGTCTGCAAAAATAAGTTAGTCCAACAGAAATTCTTACTTGAAGCCGATAATGCTCATTTTCTTTTTTTAATTGGTCCATTATATTATCTGTCTGATGCACAATAGCTTTCATTCTATTATATTCATCAGTCATTTTCTCCATTTCCTGTACAGACTCTTCTAGATTTTTTCTCATTTCTTGATTCTGAACCTCAATTTTCTCATTAGCTTCTGTTAAAGTCTAAGAAAGTTAAAGACATTCTGATTAAAAACAATTTAAGAAACTGAAATTTAAGCTAAATTAAAATTAAATGGCATAAGTATCTGTTGGAGAAAAGAGAATTCTTCATAGATCTTTAGTATTAACTATTGCTGACCAATTAAATCAAATTAATATCAAGAACACTTTACACCTAAGGATCTTAGTTCTCCTTAAACAATGGCCAAGATAGGCAAATAAAAAGAATGATTTGAAAGATTTGCAACTTCAAAGATGCAATTTATTTCATCTTTTACAAATATACAGTTACAGATTTATACTAAAAAATTTAGGGCTAATAATTATACTATAATGAAATTAAAGATTTATAAGAAGTACTGCCTTCAACCGACTTTCATCCACTTTACCTGAATTTCATCCAGATATTGAACAAGTTCATAGTTTTTTTTAGACAATTGTGATCGATAGTCACTGTCTTCTCCTCTTCTTGATAACAGTGTTTCTTTTTGTGAATCTATTTGTTTCTGATAGTCAATAACATCTTGACGAAGCTGTTCATTCTGAAGGTAGACCAAATACAAAATTCTATTAAGAAACTATCCAGAAAAAGAAATTTTTATCTGCTAAAAAGTGATCTTAAAACATATCTTTAAGATCCCAAGATTTCACCACCCCTAAAGCCTCACCTTTTTCTTTAGACGTTTGTTCTCCAGAAAAGGACAGGAAAGAGTAATTAGAAATGAAAGGCAATATAATTAAAAATAATAATCAGAAATTTAAAAAAATAAAGAGAAATTCTAAAAGGATGAGATGATATATTGGGTAAACAAAGAAAACAAGAATACTAAATATCAACAAAAACAAAGAACATCTTGATTGTGTTAAAAAGATAAGAATTCTTATCAAAATAAACAATGTACAAACATTATTTGGCTCAGAAAAACCAAATAATAATTAGAACTGACAGTATTTCATGAACAAAAATCGTAACAGGATATTGGATAAATGTAAGAGAAATAAAATAGAAATCCAGTCATATATTCGGTTAGGAAACTAACAAAGAATAGCTTAAACAATAGGAAGCAAGATTTATCCACATAGGCCTAAGAGATGAATGTAGTACTCACTGGCCTCACCTCTATATTAATTTTCTATTTCCCTGACACAAAGTCATGTTATAAAATCTGCTAGTTTGAAAACATCACTTACTTAGATGATTCCAGTCCCGGTTACACCATAAATTTATGAAAAAAATTTTTTAAGTATCTTTGCTGAAACACCACAGATACTATATATTTTTTTTTACCAACCTCTCTTCTTAATTTGCTGTTTTCATTTTCTGTTTCCTCATTTCGAAGAGCCAACTAAAAGAGCAAATGAATAAATAAAATTCAGCAGTAATTTAATATGCAAGGTTTTCACATAATCAATTTAAATTTTAAATAGTCTCTAATAAAGAAAATAATATTTAATTGCTAAGGACTACATATCAACTGAAGACATAAATAATAAGATTTTTGAAAACTAAGAATTAGGAAGGATAAACACTTTGAGTTGAAAAATTATAAAAACAAAAAGGCAAAAAATTCTAACCAAGGATACAGAAAGCAACAAATATTATTCCTTCCTCTGCCCATTTATCCTAATTAGAGTCCTGGTGCATGAAATTCATGCAAGGGGGTGGGTGGGGGGGTATTCCTCAGCCCAGCCTGCACCCTCTCCAATCTGAGACCTCTAGGACTGCTGGCTCCAACTGCTTGTCTGCCTGCCTTTCTGATTGACCCTAACTGCTTCTGCCTGCCAGCCTGATCACCCCCTAACCACTGCCCTACCAGCCTGATTGAGGCCTAACAGCTCCCCGGCCAGCCTGTTTTCCCCTAACTGCCCTCTCCTGCAGACCTGGTCACCCCTGTCATCCCCTGCAGGCCTGGTCCCTCCCAACTGCTCTCCTCTGCAGTCCTGGGTCCCACCCAACTGCCCTTCCCTGCAGGCCCAGTCGCCTCCAACTTCCCTCCTCTGCCAGCCTGGTCACCCCTAACTGCCCTCCCCTACAGGCATGATTGTCCCCAACTACCCTCCCTTGCAGGCCTGGTCCCTCCCAACTGCTGTCCCCTGCTGGCCTGATTGCCCCCAACTGCCTTCCCCTGCTGACCTTGTGGTGGCCATCTTGTGTCCACATGGGGGCAGGATCTTTGACCACATGGGGGCAGCCATCTTGTGTGTTGGAGTAATCTGCATATTACTCTTTTATTAGATAGGGTAGAGGCCCGGTGCATGGGTGGGGGCTAACTGGTTTGCCCTGAAGGGTGTGCCAGATCAGGGTGGGGATTCCCTTGGGGTGTGGGGTGGCCTGAGAGAGGGGCCTATGGTGGATTGCAGGCCAGCCATGCCCCCAAGCAACCCAAGTGGAGACCCTGGTATCTGGGATTTATTTATCTTCTACAACTAAAACTTTGTAGCCTGGAGTAGAGCCAAGCCTCCTGCTTGTTCTATGGCTGCAGCCATTTCTGTTGTGATTTATTTATCTTCTATACTTGAAACTTTGTAGCCAGCCTTAAGCAGAGGCCAAGCCAGGCCAGGGTGTGCGGAAAGCTTGGCTTTCTTCATCGCCGGGGGTAAACCAAGCCTCCTGCTCTCTCTAGCTCCATGGCTGCCATAATTTTTGTTGGGATTATTTATCTTCTATAGTTGAAACTTTGTAACATTGAGTGGAGGCCTTGGCCGGCCAGTGTGTGTGGAAAGCTTGGCTTCCTCCATCGCCAGGGAAACCCAAGCTTCTCTCCTGCTCTTTCCATGACTGCAGCCATCTTGGTTGGGATTAATTTGCATACTTGTTCCTGATTGGCTGGTGGGCGTGACAAAGGTATGGTCAATTTGCATATTACTCTTTTATTAGAGAGAATAATGAGTAGTGTTCTGCCCAAGCTCTTTATCATTTCACAGTTGTGCTATGTCAGGGCTAGAATACTCTTCGCTTCCAGTGAACATTAAATTGTTTATAAATATAAGGCAATAAAACATAATGGTTAAAAAGAAGAAATGTGAAATCAGACCAGCCTAGGTTTATATACCTTTGTTCAACAATTTCTAATAAAGTGTGAACAAGTCATTTAACAGCTCTGAAATTCAGTTTTCTCATTTCATATGTTGACATAGAATTAAGTATGATGCATATAAAGTCCTTAGCACAATATTCAATGCATGGAATATAAAAAAAATTAAGTGATGTTCTCTTCTCCACATAGAAATGATTTAATTTGTGACTCTTTAGTTTCTCTAAACAGGCACATATTATTTCCATTATTGTGGATTTTTTTTTACCTATATTCAAATTCTATCTCTCTTGTGACCTTTCATTTTTCTGCTTTTCCTCCTTATCTCAAGAAGAAAACACAATCACAATGCTTGCCAACTATAACACATTTAAAAGTCTATAATACATAACAAATTATAATAGGAGATCCTTGATTGAACCTTGGTTAGTTGGTAGGGAGGTTATGATGGACATTACTGAGTCAACAGATAAAGTATATTATTATTATATTTCTCTACTATGCTAATTATAGAGCGGTAATGTTAGAAAATTCTTCACTTTTCAGATGAAAGATACTGAATGTTTAAGTATTAAGTATCATGATATCTGCAATTTTTAATATGAAGTATCATAAGATCTGAAATCAATTATCAATGGCTTAACAATGAGAGAGAAGTAAGTCTCTGTGTATAAAGACACACAGAACGTGGCACAGCGTTAACTTCTGAGCCTATATGAACAATATAAGAGTATTATTTTTCTTATAATCGTGACGATATGCAGGTTTTTAAATTTAAAGAAAGTTCATAATAAAATGCAATGTGCTATATAAATCTTAAAAGTTACCTCTTATTATCTATAACAGTAAAAGCACAATATGCTAATTGGTCCAGACGTCTTCGTGGATGCTTTTCTTGATGACCATCCAGACAAGCCAGGGTTGCTAGGGAAGCCTGGGTCCCAGGTGCCTGCCAGTGGCCAGAGGGAAGCCACTGCTGGCAGCCGGGGGAAAGAAGGCATACTCTTGCACAATTGTCGTGCATCCAGCCTCTAGTCTATATAATAAAAGCCCAGCAACCATTATGGTGGAACGACCAGAACAACCAGTTACTATGATGGGCACGGACCACCTGGGGGTAAACACTCAATGCAGGAGCTGCCACCTGGTAATCAGTGCACTCCCTCAGCTGGAGTGCTGCTCAGCCAGAAGCCAGCGCTAAGGAGTGGCAAGATAAGTGGTAAATAGCAAGCAGGCAGGCAGTTAGGGGCAAGGAGTCTCAGACTGCAAGAGGGTGCAAGTTGGGCTGAAGGCCCCCACTCCTCCTGCACAAATTTCATGCATCAGACCTCTAGTTATTATATGGGAGCTAAAAAAGTCTTGCAGTTTTGAATTGAAATGTGTTAACACACAGAATGATGTCAAGAATTTAAGTCTAAAGCATTTACCACTACCTAGGCCTTTTTCCTTTGGTTTTTGAAGCATCACACTCTTGATATTTGTCCTTTTTTAAGCTGTACCTTGAAGCATCTCTTCCTACTTCAATAGACATTTCTGTTTCAGAGATCCTCCTAAAAAATTTTTCTATGGCTTCAATATCTACACTGATAACTTACAAATCCTTAACTACCCAGTGTTTCTGGTGTACTCCATCTATCCAGTGGCCCAACCCAAAAAATTAAGTGGACTACCCATTCCTCCTTCCTCACCAAAAAGCAACCCTTCATCATGTCCAATTACATCCACATGACTCAAATGTATTTATGTCCCTAATCCTACTCAGTCACTACTTCAACACTTGCCTGAATTGTCTCTTAATTATTCTTTACCACCATCAATCCACTCTTTAAAGTAAACTTAAAAGCATAGAATTGATCATAATATCCCTGTGTTCAAAATTCTTCACTGGCTCCTTTCAAAAAAGGACCAAATTTCTCAGGAAAAGGCCTTTGCTTATCTCTCCAGAGGATCATGAATGTTAAAATTGGAGGGCAGACCCTGGGCCATGTGACTCAGTTGGTTTGAGTATCATCCTGTGTACCAGAAGGTTGCAGCTTCAACCCCCTGCCAGGGCTCATAAGAAGGCACCCAATCAATGTATCTCTTTGTTTTTCTTTTTGCTAAAAATGCATAAGATGAATTTATTTTTTTATAATTATGTTTTTTATTGTTTAAAGTATTACAAATAGTAGTACGTATGTCTCCTTTTTCCCCCCATTTACATCACCTGGCCTCCCTTAACCCCCAATACATGCCCTCAACTGCCCCCCTGCCCCCACTGTCTTATATCCATTGGTTATGCTTATATGCATGCGTACAAGTCCTTCGATTGATCTCTTACAGCCCACCCCCCTCCAGGAAGGCCACCACAAGTTGGCTGGCAGGGGAGGGCAATTAGGGACAACCAGTCCTGCATGGGGAAGGGGGTAGTTGGGGGGAACCAGACCTGCAGGGGATGGCAGTTAGGGGCAACCTGGCCGGCAAAGGAGGGCAGTTAGGGGCAACCAGGCCTGCAAGGGAGGGCAGTTGAGGGGGACCAGGAAGGCAGGGGAGGGCAGTTAGGGGTGACCAGGCTGACAGGGGAAGGACTTGGAGGCAATTGGGCTGGCAGGGGTGCAGTTAAGGGGGTGATTAGGCTGGCAGGCAGAAGTTAGGGGCAATCAGGCAGGCAGGCAGATGAGTGCTTGGGAACCAACAGTCCTGGATTGTGAGAGGGATTGTCCGACTGCCAGTTTAGGGGTCAAGCCTAAACCACCAGTCAGACATCCCCCGAGGGGTTCCAAATTGGAGGGTGCAGGGTGGGCTGAAGGACATCCACCCCAGTGCATGAATTTCATGCACCAGGCCTTCAGTGATATTCACTCCATGGCTCTGAACACTAACAATCATCTCACTTTCAAAAGCTGTTAAATGGCATTATTTACCCATATCTTCAGGAAAAAAAAATCACTCCTACTGTTGTGGTAAACCTGCTTCCCTATTTATATTGGTCTGGCCCTCTTAACAACTTCAGCGCAAAATTATAGCTAATTTGCCTACAAATATCAGGTAGTCATAATAATCTGGCCACTCACTGTATATCCTATCTAATAAAGATGGGATATGCTAATTCACCCTCAGGCCATCACATTTAGGCAGCATCCACAGGCAATAAGGAATATGCAAGCTGACTGCCTGCCCTCAAATTGGCAGTGCCCACAGCCAATAAGGAGCGAGTATCAGCAAAACAGCTGAATTAATTAAATGTTCAAGAATACCTGTTGTTAAAGTTTTTAAAGACTGGACTGTCAGCTAATGTTAGGGCAGAATGGAAAGTGGCAACAAAGGTACAAGAACACAGAAGGGCAACAGTGCATCAAATTACTGCATATCTTATCAGGGATCCTCTCAAATGATCTCTGAACGCACAATAATAATCTGGCCACTTGGTTATATATATTGGACGCCCAGTGCATTATTATCAGAGATCATAATAATCTGGCCAGTCAGTGTGTGTGTGTGTGTGTGTGTGTGTGTGTGTGTGTGTATATATATATATATATATATATATATATATATATCAGTTCCTTCCTCTCCAAAATCATTTTTTTAATTAAAAATAAAAATAAAAACCTGGAAGGCAGGATATAGTGCATTGGTTAAGAGCACAAAATTTTGAGTAAGTTAAGATTCTAATCATGGCTTTATAACTTATTAGTTGTGTAACTATGGGCAATCGCCCTTTCTGTGTCTCAGATTCTTCATCTGTAGCATGGAAGAAATGTCACCTACTTCATATAAGTATCAAATGAGGAGTAATCAATTAATGTATATATAGTGTCTGGCACATAGCAAGAACCCTACACTAGCTGTTTTTATCTACATTCAAGCTAAAATAAATATTCTATCTTCTACTCAGATGCGCTTTTCTTAACCACCATGTACATCCCATTCCCTTTGCCAGGCTAACTCCTACTTCAGGTCTCAATTTACAGATCACTTCCTGAATATCAAGACCGATTTAGGTATTAATCCCCAGAGTATCCCCAAATATTCTTATATACATATGTACCCCCAAAGTATTACATTATCTCTATGTTACAATTATTATTGACAGTAAATATGATGGAGAAACAGAATACTATTAGTTGCCCACTATATCCCTAGTACTTAGCATATTATCTGGCATGCTGTAAATACTCAGTAAAACTGAGTTATGAATGACTGGTTATGAACAAAAAAAAAAAATTGTCAGAGCAATTCGTAGACATATTCCATCTGCAAAGTACATAGGTCATATATTCAAGTTTTCTGTTTGTGCCTATTAATAAAGACAGAAGTTTAAAAACTGAATGAACAGGTAGCTATGATTAGCTAAGGGTGTGTGGTATGAGTACTAAGAAGTTGACTAATATATGGGCCAGACAGAAAACCACACAGACATCCCCCTAAGCAACTGTATTACTGTATAGCATATGTTGGATCCTTTACGATTATTAAGAAATCCACAGGTCTGTTGTTTTACTGAGTTCACAAAACAGATAATGCTCTCAAGAGTTTAACCCTAATCTTTACATGGCATCAATCCATACTTTTTACACTGCATGATTCTTCAAAATTATACAGTTAAATAGATATATCAAGAATGGGGATGCTTTTTCTTACAAATTAATTTATGATGGATTCTCTTTAAATAGAAAATCACCTAAATAATCTCTGTTGTTTACTTAAAATGTATAACCAGTGGATGGGCATCAGGTATGGACCAGTTACCACAGGTAGGTATCCAATTCTGTACTAATTTTACTGACAGCTGAGCCACAAGTAAAACATGTTATTTTCTGACAAAAAATACAAACTTACCTACAAAAAACTTTTTTTCCTAAAACAAAATTTAGAAGATAGCATGAATTATTTTATAAGGACTAATGTAACAGGTAATAGGAAATTATGATCATATAAAAGATAAAATGTCATGTTTCAAAGTATGAGTTGGAAAAAATGAGTAAAGTATGCACTGATTTACAAAATACTGGCATCAGCACAAATTTTAAGATCCTATATATTATATAATGTGAAGTATACCTCAAAACAAGAAATCTGATTAATCATTATAAATACATTATTAAAGCAATAATTTTTTATTTTATTAATAACATAAAGAAATTATTAAAAATATCTTTTTTCCCCAAAATAAACTATGGCAGATATAAGAAAAAATTTTTTTAAATGTCTATTAATTTCTTCACACCTATTTTCCAGACCAAATAATCAATTTTATGTAAACAATTGTAGTCCTGAAGAAAATGTACCTCCAAATATAAAGAATTAATCTCCAAGTCATATTCTCCTGACCCATTATGAAGATGTGATGACAACACAAATTTATAGTAATAAAGGCGCAATATGCTAACTAGGTCAACGTCTTCCAGACATCATTCCAGATGTCCTTCCTGACAAAGCCGGGGCTGGAGGGAAGCCTAGGTCCCGGGTGCAGGAGGGAAGCTGGTGCCCACAGTCAGAGGAAGGAAGACATACACTTGCATGAATTTTTGTGCATCATAAGCCCCTCATCCAAGTGGCCCCACACCCTAAGGAAATGCCCACCTCGATCCAGGACACCCTTCAGGGCAAACCAGCTAGCCCCCACCCATGCACTAGGCCTCTATCCTATAAAATGAAAGAGTAATTTTCAGATTGACCATCACTCTCACACACAAGATGGCTGCCCCCATGTAGTCAAAGATCCTGCCTCTCACCACAAGATGGCCAGCAGGGCAGAGCAGTTGGGGGCGAACAAGCCTGCAGGGGAGGGCAGTTAAGAGTGATCAGCCAGCAGAGGAGGGAAGTTGGGGGTAAACAGGCTGGCAGGGGAGCAGTTAGACATCAATTAGGCTGGCAGGGTAGTGGTTAGGGGGTGATCAGGCTGGCAGGCAGAAGCAGTTAGGGGCAATTAGGGAGACAGGCAGGTGAGCAGTTTGGAGCCAGCAGTCCTGGATTGTGAGAAGGATGTCTGACTGCCCGTTGAGGCTTGATCCTACCAGGATCTGGCCTAAAAGGGCAGTCAGACATCCCTTGAGGGGTCCCAGATTGGAGAGGGTACAGGCTGGGCTGAAGGACATCTCTCACCCCCCGTGCATGAATTTCGTGCACCTGGGTTCTAGTTAATTATAAAAAGCATAACCGAGTGTTTTTTAGGTAACTTAAACAGTTAAGATTCATTGAAAAAATATGTCTTACTTGTTCATTAACTTTCTTCTCTTTCTCCAACTCCTTTTCCATGTCCTCCAATTCTCTATCTTTTTGTTCCAATTGCTTTTCAAGTTGGTGAATTTCATCACGTAAAAACCGAGTGTCACGTCCACCTGTATACTGTTGTGCCATCTAAAATAAATTAATCCCATATTTAGAAATTAAATTAATCAACAACAAACCACTATCTTGACTTTAAATGTGTATTATATTTAAAGTCATATTACCTTAAGAAACATATTTAAAATTTTAGCTTATTTAAGGTTTAGTTCATGTGTTGAAAACCCTCTAAAGCTCTTCCTGAGTCCCCCAGACCTATGAAGAACCAACCATGAATTACTCAGGCTCTGTTATAGCTTCTGAGCCAGACTAAACTACCAAGGCACAGGAAATTGATGGTGAACTATCTAGGTTTCCCCTGAATAGCAGAGCTCTGAAACCAGACGACAAACCACCAGCGCCTTCATTCCAGTCACTGAACCCGGTGTTAACCTGCCCTTACACTTTTTATAATCTTATTATTGAAAGTATTACAAATGTCACCTTTTTTCTCCATTTACCTCCTCCCCTCCACCCTGCTCCTGCCCCCTCCTCAGCCCTGCACCAAACTATTGCCTTTCCATGGGTTATGTGTATATGCATATAAATTCTTTGCATAATCTCTTGCCATCCACCTAACCCTTTCACTCTGAAATTTGTCAGTTTGTTTCATCCTTTAATGACTCTGGATCTATTTTGTTCGTCAGTTTATTTTGTTCATCAGATTCCACACATAAGTGAGATAATGTGATAGTTGTATTTTTCTGACTGATACTGCCCTTACTCTTATACCACAGACTATTTAGACCAGTGTTATGCAATAGGACTTTCTACAGTAGAATGTTCCCTGCACTGTCCAGCATAAGAGTCACTATCACATGTAGCTAACGAGCACTTGAAATGTAGCTAGTGCAACTATAGAACTGAATGCTTAATTTTAATTATAATGAACTTAAATGTAAATATTCACAAGTGATTAGTGCTACTATATTGGACAGCCCAGACTTTATCTTTAATATCTTGCAGCAGACTAAATCCATTTCACTTCACATTTCTGTTATTTTGAGTCATGATCCAAAACTTCAAATCCTTTGGTCACCTAATCTGTCTCACATTCATCTCTTCACCAGATTCTGTTACCTTACCTTAACTAAATTTTTCTCCTTCTTTCCCTGATTCAAAAATTTTCCATTGTGCCATTGAAAATCCTCTTCAAGGTAAGGTAATATTTTACATCTTCAATCATTTTTACCAAATTATCCTTTTCAATTCCATGCCTTAGTAGCAATTGGCTCCTTTAGTAGACTAAATTCCTTTAAAACTCTTGTCAATTGGAAAATGCTCAATTATATCCACATATTTCAGGGTCAAGAAGTGTTGATTTACTTATGCAACTTCCAGATTATCATCCCTGCACTATTCTGCAAAATCTCTATATACCCAGCTACAGATCTCTACTTACTCATGATAGAAGCAAACTACCAACTTCCCAATCATTCACTCGCAAAATTCATTGAGAATTTTTGGCACGTGGTCAAAGTCTTCCATCAAAAGCTTCCCTAAGCAATATACACACACACACACACACACACACACTAGAGGCCCAGTGTATGGGATTTGTGCACTAGTGGGAGGCATAACTGCTGGTATCTGCCTGTTGAGGGAGGGCTGCTCATCCTTCATTGAGCATCTGCCCTCTAGTGGTCAGTGAGCATCATAGAAACGGGTTGACTGACCCATCATTCTGCCCTTCGGTTCATGGGCTTTTATTATACAGGATAACTTTCATTGTTTGTCTTCTTTTTTTTTTAACTTGCTTCTAGAATTCATTAACTCCCACTCCCACACCCATTCCAGCACCTTGTCCAGGCAGGAACATTCTCTGCTTTATTTCCAGTATATCTATCTGCCTTTGACTTCACAGGACCCTTTAATCCCTGACTCCTCTTCTCCCTCACCTCTCACACCACTGTAATCTTGACTTACTTGCCCTATTCAGCTAGGATTTCAATATCATCACTTCAACCACTTTCTTACTAACATCTTCAATAGCCCTATCCTTCTATTCTAACAGCAACTCTCAGGCCAAACACTAACACAGAATGGATCAGACTTTATAATTTACTTAGTACTTATTGAGAGTAGTTGGTATTATCCTAGAAGTAGAATATACAATAGGAAGTAAAAAACAAAATTCACTGAGTTAACATATAAAAGAATCAGGATTTGAACTCACACAGTTTTACTCTGGATCTAGTAATCTCTACTGTATTTCATGCTTTTAAACTGGAATGCGCACCTTCTACATTAATTTCAGCAGATGACCTTCTCTGCATTCTCTCAATTTCCAGGCATAAAACCTACAAACTGAAGGCTTCTGTACACATTCACTTCTGCTCCCTTCTTCCTTTTAAAATATAACCCATTTGTATCACATTCTGTCCCGCATTCTCAGGAATCTCAATATAAAAAGCTCCTTAACAATAAATTTCTTATTTTGACTCTCGCTTGGCTTTCTCAAAAGATGCTTCCTCTATTATACCTTCTGTCACTATTCCTCAAATTTCAAAATGCCTCACTCTATTATTATTAATAATCCTTTGCATATCTCTCTAAACTATAGGCTCTATAGGATTATTGAATGTTTTTATTTTGTTCACAATCAAGATGCTCAATTCGTAATAGGATTTAAGGTACATAATAGACATGTAAAATAAATATTGAACGAATATGAATATAATATCGTTCTCGCAATTTTTCCAATAAAAAGAAAATTATTAAAATAATAATTCCAGTAATATAATTAATGGCAATTATACCCTATAGAATACAAAAAGACTTACCTCCAGTTCATTTTCCAGTCTCATTAACTCAGTTTGGAATTTATTTTCTGTTTTAAAAAATGAGATAAATTTTCCAATTGGTCAGATTTATGAAGCTTTTAAATAAATTTCAATAAAATTAAATCTTTTCAAAGATTCCATTATGATTTTTAATATGGTTGTTATGTAAGAGGAAAAATATTATTTTATACCAGACCCATTAAGTAGGAGTGATCTTTCAAAGTAGAATATACAAATTTTATAGATTATAATAAAGCTAATTCTCTATTGCTCAGTGAATAAATGCAATCCACTATCTAACAGCATAAACTTTCTAAAAATTATTGTTGACACTATTACAGACGTCTCCTATTTTCCCTCCTTTGCCCACCTCCACACGGCGCCCAACCCCACCTCCCTCTGGTCTTCACCACACTGTTGTCTGTGGCCATGGAATTTGCACATGTTCTTTGGCTAATCTCTTTAACACAATAAACTTTTCTCAAGGTATTTACCAACTTTTGCTTGTTCTTCTCCAGCTTTATCAATTTCTTCCAAAGCTAGCTCTGCTTCTTGAGCTTTCATCTAAATATTTTTTTTTAAAAAAAGATAACATTAGTATGCCTTTAAACTAGAATGTAAGAACTGAAAATGAGAATTTTATTTGCTCTCCTAATACTTAGTGTCTGGAGTGCCTGTTACACGGAGACCTTCAATAAATATTTGTTACATGAGTACCACAAGATTTCCTTCTAAAGGCTATAATTTATAGATTGTTAACAGTTTAAAACATCTTTGTTTCCTCTTTGTCTCTTAAGTCTTATATCAAGTATTGCTGATGCTTCCTTTTGTAATGTTTTCCAATATCTCTTTTGTATTTCTTTTTTTAATTCTGTCATTATTCTAGTCCATAATTTTATATCTAATCTCCTTCCTTATGTTATGTCCTTCACTTTGTTCTACTAACATATTCACATTAGCATATTTTTGTATCTATCAATTGTGGCTCAAAATCCTTTAATGAGTCCTCACTGCTGACAACATAAAATAGCAAGGCTGTCAAACTATACAGATACCCACCACATGTTTCCTCTGTAAACTGCTATAAACTTTTTGCACTTGTCTCCTCAACTGTAAAGAATATATACATTTTCAATTTCCAGTTTTTATTTATGGTAGCCTCCAGATCTAGAATCTCAACATTTTTTCATTTCTACCTCAAGATTATGCTAAAATAACTAACAGAGGACCTCCCTATGTTATTTTTAAGCATACCTATTCTGTTTCCACTACATATTCTTTTAGGAACTTTAGAGCAAAAACTAGCAATGTTTTATAGACTAAAATTCTCATGTGATGATATCTCATTTTCCAATAGTGATTTAGATATTATAAAGTACTTTCACAAAGATTAACTCCATATTTTCAGCGTATAAGACGACTGGGCGTATAAGACGACCCCCAACTTTTCCAGTTAAAATATAGAGTTTGGGATATACTCACTGTATAAGACTACCCCTCTTCCAACGCACACCAAATAAAAAATAAAAGACATCAGACTTGATTTTGACCCCCGACTTTTGAGAAGATTTTCCTGGTTTAAAAAGTCGTTTTATACGCTGGAAAATACGGTATTTAAGAACAGATCATTAAATTTTTCTAATAGTCAAAACTGTTCTCAAAACCTTCTACATACAAACCTTCATCAGTGACTGAGTAATTCTGAAAAGGTGTATCACGTTTCCTTGGCTCTCATTTTTTAACTCATTTACTTCCACCTAAGAAGTAAACAGAAAAGCAACTATTTCATAACTCTTAAGCAAAATATAAAAATTCTTCCAGTTAAACCACTCATGACTTCACAGACAACTTAGATTCAGTATCGTTATGTGTTTATATCTACGTATTATTTGTCAATTAAGCACCTTGGATAAAGAAACCAATAATTTATCTGCCAATTTTTCTTGACGAGGCAGGTCATCTGGGTCAACTTTTATTATTTCTTTCCAGTTTATATTAGGTGGCATCTTGAACTCTTTAGCAATGCTTTATCTTCTGAAACGAAAGAGGTGGATATTAGCATTTTCAAAGTAAACAGCATTACCGTTTTTACAGTAACTTACAATTTTTATAGGTTACATTATTATAACTTTGGTGTTAGCAAAGAGCTATGCTAATGGCTCCTTAAATTGTGTAACAAATGTGTGAGTAAAACAGACTTCATCAAAATTATAGCAGCTGATACAAAACATCAATTACTGTACCGGCTAAATAAACTATGACAGCTCTCTTGCTAAAACTAAGTTAGGTCAGAACTAAGATTTTGAGTAACCTTCTCCACGCTCTTTACCACCAAGGCGCGCGAACATCTAATGGTGCCAAGCACGGGAGTGCTTGGAAGGCTGAACCTGACCTCTGATTCGGAGGAGCAGGAACTGAGGGGGGTGGGAGGAGCTGAAGTGGAGTGCATAAATAAACGACTTAAATGAGTGCATCAGGGTCGGAGTAAACAGGGCTGAAGCAAGAAGGGAGATGGATTTCGAAGCAAAGACTAAGGAGCGGGGAAGCTGGGCTATTGCACACGCGCCCTAAGGCTTAAAGAACCTGGGTGGGAAGAGATTCGCTGCGCCTGCTCACCAGGATCCACCCAGCCCGCCTGGCAACCAGCGGAGGTTTCTTATCTACCGCATCCACCAAGCCGACCCCGCAACTATGCTCCCCAGTGCGGTTCCAAGCGGACACTGGATCCCGCCAACTGGTTCCCAGCAAAAGCGGCGGCGGCTGCTAGGCGACACCATTCTCCACCCAACCAAGGCTGGGACAAGGTCCCGGATGCAAAAGGAGCCTACATTTCACGACCGTGCGTGATGCTTTACGTTTAGATCCCAGCGGGTTCCCAGGACTCTGCGCTAAGGACGAGGAGAAGGCTTAGAATTAGGACTTCAAATCCCAGGGTGCAGTTCTTCTTGGAGGCTTGTGCATCCTGGGAACTGAAGTATCGGAATAGTGGAAGGAGGCCTTTCCCGGCGTGCAATGCGAGGCTGCGAGCAAACTGGGGCGGCGGGGGCGTGGGGATCCACCCGGAGGCGGGAGGCGCAGCCGCGGATGGGGTGCGACTGCGCTGCTGACCTGGAGGAGGTAGACCATGACTGTCCCTTTGGTGGCGTTGCTCGCTGGCCCGCTTTTCCTGAGTTTTCCCTAAGCCATTCCCTGGTGGAACCGCTCTCAGGTATGGGCGGGCGGGTGTGCGGTCAGCGGCCCGGGCGGAGTTTAGGGGAGCTGTCCCGGCTTAGAGGAGCTCCTTCCATTGGGGAGGAAGGGCCCTGTCCGAGTCTGAAGAGGTGGGAAGACCCCACCTTCTCCTTAGGCGTTTGCTAGCTACGGACCTGGGTGGTGCTCTCTGTAGGAAGACTAGGGAGAAGAGAAGTTGTAGCCTTTTTTGGTTTCGGAATCTGTCTCTGCACGGTGGAGCGAAGGGCGCGCGATGGAGAGCCTCCTTTGGGCGCGAGTGAAGAATGGACTAGAGGACCCCGCCCCGCGGACCCGCCCGCCTTACCTGTGGCGCCGGTGTCTGTGCCTGGAGGAGTTAGCGGGAGTGGAAGCTCTAGGAGAGGCTGGAACAGGTCTGGCCACTGCTGGGGGTGCAGAGGGATAGGGCCTCAGCTCTCACGGTTCCTGTCCTTTACCTGGATACGCAGGTGCCCTTCTAAGAAAGCACCTTTGATGTTTACAACTCTTATTTGCGCAAGTTTTACTCTTCCCTCCTCTCTCAGCCATTCTGCAGTATGTTACTTTCTCAAGAAGCTGTAGGTTTGAACTCTAAAAGGCATTTCAACTGTTTGGACTAGGGTGTTTCATTTTTATCTTTTTTAAAAATCAGTTTTCTTCCTTACTATAGGTTTCTTTACAAAACAGGTTTATAGAGCTCAGTAGAAATAGCTTAGAAAAAAATAACTTTTGAGAGAGCTATTTAAAGACATCAGATTTGTCATTTTTCCTAATCCCTTTACTGAAATATGCCAAGTACTATTCATTATTTAAAAAAAAAAAAACACAGCTAAAAGCTGTGTTTTAATTATATCTGCAGAACTTATCACTGGAAATTTGTAACTTTTTATCAGTCTTTTTTGTGTTCATTTTTAAAAATTCCACATGTAAGTGAGAGTGTACGATATTTCTTTCTTGCTATCTGACCTATTTCACTTTACTTAATACCCACAAGGTCCATTTATGCAAATGACAGAATTTCTTTCCTTCGTTGTTATAACTGATTAACATTTCATTGTGTATATACACCATGTTTTTTGTATCCATTCATCTCTCCGTGGACACTTAGTTTGTTTCCAGGGCTTGGCTGTTGTAAACAGTCTGCAATAAATATGGGGGTACAGATATTTCTTCGAAAATGATTTTGTTTCCTTTTGCTATCCAGGGTAGAATTAGGAATAACATGGTAGTTTATGTTTAATTTTGGGAGGAACCTCTATACTTTTTTCCACAATGGCTGCACCAGTTTACATTCCCACCAGCAATGCACAGGGTTCTTGTCTTCTCACCCTTGACAATACTTATCTCTTGATTTTTGATGACAGCCATTCTAACAGGTGGAAGGTGATATCTCATTGTGGTTTTCATTTGCATTTCTCTGATGATTTGCAATGAGCAGCTTTTCATTTATTTACCTGTTGGCCATTTGTGTCTTTGGGAAAAGTTCCTCAGCCCATTTTTAATCTGATAGTTGGGAGGCGTGAGGAAGGGGGTGTTTTTGTTTGTTTTTGTCTTTGTTTTTTTGCTGTTGAGTTATATGAGTTCTTTATACAGATATATATTTTATCAGATAAATATTTGCAAAAATTTTCTCCTATTCCATAGGTTTTGTTGATGATTACCTTTGCTATTCAGAAGCTTTTTACTTTGACCTAGTGCCACTTGTTTCTTTCAGCTTTGGTTGCCTTTGCTTTTGGTTTTAAATCCAAAAAAACATTGACAAGAGAGCAATGTCAAGGGGTTACCCCCTGTTGTCTTCTAGGATTTTTATTATTTCAGGATTTATGTTCAAATCTTTAATTCGTTTTGAGTTGATTTTTGTGAGTAGTGTAAGGTAGCTGTCCACTTGCATTTTTTTCTGCCTGTGGCTCTCCAGTTTTTCCAACACCATCTATTAAAGAGGTTATCCTTTCCTCATTGTATACTCCTAGTTTCTTTATTTCTGGGCTCTCTATTCTGTTTATTGATCTATGTGCTTGTGTTTTGACCAATACCATACTGATCTGAGTATTATAGCTTTGCCATTAAATCTTCATAGCAATCCAGTGAAATGGGTGCTTATATTATCATTTTCCAAATTAGTTAAGAAACTGATACTTGGAGAGGTTAAGTATCCTGCTCAATCTTAAATTATGTTATTGAACACAATCATTCTAGAAGATGTGCTTGAATCTGTTATACTGCCTCCTCAGGCATGCTGCTAACCAATATTCATAAAGTGCTTGTACTTCAATCTTGCAATTTATAGTCAATTTTTCATATTCTAATTATATAACTTTGTTTACTCAAGAAGATGATTTAATAATCTTCTTTTCCCAGTAATAAGCCTTTTTTTAATCCTCACCAGAGGATATTATTTTTATTGACTTTTATGAAGGAAGGGAGAGAGAAGAGAGAAACATCCATCAGTTGCCTCCCATCTGTGCTCAGATCAGTGATTGAACCCTCAATGCAGAATCTTTCCAGCAATCCTTTGGCTTACAGGATAATGCTCCAACCAACTGAGCCACTTGACCAGGGCAAATTAAATACTATTCATTCTCAATGTTTTTAAGAAGGTATGAAATGTGATATTTCTTAAGCACATATTAGCACCTTATTTATCTTGTTTTTTTTCGTTCGTTGTAGCTATTAGTTCCTATTTATTTTTATTTTTTATATTGACTAGAGGCCTGGTGCACGAAATTCATGCAAGACGGAGGTTGTCCCTCAGCCCAGCCTGCACCCCTTGAGGGATGTCCCACAGCCCATTTAGTGCGATCCTGAGATTGGGCCTACACGGGCCATCGGACATCCCTCTCACAATCCAGGACTGCTGGCTCCTAACTGTGTGCCTGCCTGCCTTTCTGATTGCCCCTAACCGCTTCTGCTTGCCAGCCTGATCACTCCCTAACCACTCATCTGCCAGCCTGATTGATGTCTACTGCTCTCCTCCCAGCCTGTTTGCCCCCAACTTCTCTCTGCCAGCCTGGTCACCCCTAAATGCCCTCCCCTGCAGGCTTGATTGCCCACAACTGCCCTCCTTTGCAGGCCTGGTCCTTCTTGTGGTGGCCATCGTGTGTACACAGGGGGGCAGGATCTTTAACCACATGTGGGCAGCCATCTTGTGTGTTGGAGTGATGGTCAATCTGCATATTACTCTTTTATTAGATAGAATAGCGGCCTGGTGCATGGGTGGAGGCCAGCTGATTCGCCCTGAAGGGTGTCCTGTATCAGGGTTGGGGTTCTCTTGGGGTGTGAGCCTGGGCGAGGGGCCTGTGGTGGTTTGCAAGCTGCCCATGCCCCCAGTGACCCAAGCAGAGGCCCTAGTATCTGGGATTCGTGTGTCTTCTACAATTGAAACTTTGTAGCCTGGAGTGGAGGCCTAGGCTGGCCAGAGCTGCAGAAGCTTGGCTTCTTTCATCACTGGGGCAACCCTAGCCTCTGCTCTCTCCAGCTCAGTGGCTGCCGCCATTTCTGTTGGGATTATGTATCTTTGTAGCATTGAGTGGAGGCCTAGGCCAGCAAGGGCAGTGAAAAGCTTGGCTTCCTTCATTGCCAGGAAAACCCAAGCCTCCCTCGACTCTCAGTGGTCACAGCCATCTTGGTTGGGGTTTATTTTCATATTTATTCCTGATTGGCTGGTGGGCGTGGCTTGTGGGTATAGGGAGGAGTGGTCAATTTTCATATTACTCTTTTATTAGATAAGAGGATTTTTAGAGAGAGAGGAAGGGAGAGGGAGATGATGATATGAGAGCAAAATATCAATCAGCTGTCTCTTGCACCCCCAATTGAGGATCAACCCTGAAACCTGGGTATGTGCCCTGACTGACAATCAAACCTGCAACCTTTCAGTAAACCTGCAAAGGATGACACTCAACCACTGAGACACATGAGCCACGGCCCTGTTTATTCTTTTACCGGTTTTATTTTGTCTCTATTGTTTTTTGCTACCATTACTTCCCTCACCCTGTTGTTCATATTTATATTCCCAACAACTCAAGGTATATAGTCTAATGGTAAATTTTTATTGTTGTTCATTTGTTTTCTTTTTTAATGATATGTTTTATTCTCATTTTTAATAGTGAAAACAGGTTCAGAAAAACTAAGTAATTTCCTGACAATTAAGGAAGTTAAGATTGCAACCTGTATCTCAATTACAGTCCTGACTAAAAGCAAAGTCTTGCTTAAATTTTATTATTTTACTTATTCTAAAAATAATTTTGAGCTTTAAAGTTAGTTATCTATGATGTCGGTCATAATGTACTACAGTATGTTTGAAACTAACTCAGAATCAAGAAATTTAACTCAAGTTCTAGTTCTGTCACTTTCTATAATTTTGAAGAAAATTGCTAAAACTCGCCTTTTTTTTTTTTAGCATATTTTCTTCATTAGTCAATTTTCACCAAGAGAAGGGATTTATGTGACAATTTTATAAATGGCTTTACTACAGGAACGCTTGCCTGGACCTGCCGCCTTCTTCTATATGGTTTTATGAGTAGTTTTATCTGACCAAATTCATTTCACAAGAAAGACTTGTCTTTAGTAATTGCTACCTCTCGTCTCTTTATCAATCAATCGATGTTCATTCCTTAGATGTTACTTCCATTGTCGTTTTGCTGCCTTATCAAGAAAATGAGTTGTAGCTTAATTTTCAGCTTCTGAAATAATTCAAGGCCATGAGCAATTTAGTATCCCCTGTCTATAATAAATGTTTTGTTTTGCCTTGTTGTCATGGTGAGGAATCTATGCAGCAAGCAGGTACTTGTCTTCTCTCAACTTGAGGAGACTGGAAAGATTAGTGAATGCAGACTGCAAACTTAAGCCAAATTTTATTAACTACAAAAGAGTAATAAAATATATGGATTATTCCTATTGAAAAAGATATAATCATGAAATTACTGAACTGAGAAGCCTTTCCTTTTCAGGCTAAATTTTCCCAGATCTATATAAAATTTTCCTGTAGGTTAATTTTTTCTACAGTATTATTAGAAAAAGTGGGCAATTGGTATAATTTTGTTGAAGGAATTACATACATTGTCTTGTATGTCTGTATTGTAGCTCATGGGTTTAACAATGAGGTGATAATTTTACTGAGTGGATAGCATTAAAAAATGTTTATTAGTTGGACTAGTGGCCCAGTGCACCAAATTCATGCATGGGGGAGAGTGGGGTGTCCCTCAGCCTGGCCTGCACCCTCTCAAATCTGGGACTCCTCAAGGGATGTCCTACTGCTGGTTTAGATGCAATCCCACAGGCCTAAAACAGCAGTTGGACATCCCTCTCATAATCTGGGACTGCTTAATAATGTTATTAAGTCACCTGCCTGCCTGATTGCCCTTAACTACTCTGCCTGCCAGCCTGAGTGCCCCAACTGCCCTCCCAACCAGCCTGATCACCCTCTGTTGCCCCCCTCCCCTTCCTGGCCTGATCACCCCTCACTGCCTCTGCCTTGGCCCTGCCACCATGGCTTTATCCAGAAGGACATCCATAGGTCTCCAGGTCTAATTAGCATATTACCCTTTTATTAGCATAGATATGTGAACTTGGCTAGGCAATAGTAGTTATACTAGTATTCTAAAACTAAGCTAGGTGTTGCTATGAAGGTATTTTGTAGATGTGGTTAACATCTACAACCAGATGACTTTAAGTAGCTCTGGCTGGGAGCCTCTGTTGCTTGAAGTGTTGCCAGATATGTCAAGGTTGTGGGTTTGATCCCATCAGGGCACATAGATGAATCAACCAATGAATGCATAATTAAGTAGGCAGCATAAAAATATTGTTTATAAAGTATGTCACTTTTTAAAAAAATAACAGATAACTCCAATTGAAAGAACTAAATGACCTTAATCATTGCATTTAAAACCTGATTAAATTGACTTAATTTAAAATTGCGTTTGTAATTTTAATATATTTATTTGTATTCAAGGACTTCATATGCTAGACTTAATAAGTAAAATGTTCTCAATTACTTAAACAACTTTTATAAAGCTAGTATGTTAAAATGAAATAAAAACAGAACAAACAAAAAAGAACAAAATGAGACAATAATGCCTGCAGATTACATTTAACACTAAAGCAACTCAAATTCCATAAAAATTCCAATACTAAATGTAAACTTTGCTAAGTTCTTTTGTTTTTATTAGACTATATGCTGGAGAGGGAACAAGATCTCATGGTCTGGAGAACTACAGTTTTGCAGATTTTTATGCATTTGAAATTAAAGATGGAGGAGGGATTGGAAGGAAGATTACTTGGAAGTGAGAGAAAATAAGGTAGGATGGGATTACAGGATAGGTAATAAAATTATGTCTTTTGAGAGTTTAAAAAAATGTGTTAACCTATATGCACAGAAACAATAGAAGGGGCTTGCTTAAGGCAAAGGTAAGCCTTTTACTAAAAAGTTACATGCCTGGGGCATTACTACCCACCAGGACCACCCACTTAGGAATTTATGATCAGATCACCTGGTGAAATTACTTTCTATAGAACCCTATTTTTTGTCCACAGTTCCTCCTTTTGGTCGGACATCAATCCAAAGGATGCATTGATGAACAACCTTTTGGTGGATAGTGTGTTCTCACAGCTCCCAGCAGGCTCATTCCGAGGACGTCTCAGTATCCCCAGTGTCTTATTGATTTGGGGGAATGGGGCAATACTGTAACCCATGGGATTTGAGTTGAAGCTGAATTTTCCCAAAATGGGAAGGGCAAGTAAAGGGAAGGCAATCAAGCATTACGTCTATTCTGAGAAAAGAAAACAAAAAAACTGACTCTAGATTATTTCTATACTATGAACTATTGCCTTCTCTGTCATTTTTCTAGTATTAGGTAAGCCAGCAATTGTCACTGGTGTGCCACAAGAATTTTTAAAACATGAAATACTTGACTATTTAGTCAGGGCACTGACCTCTTGTCCCTTTAGTTGTCATATGAAAAAATGACAACAGCTAATTCAACAATAACCATCCAGTGTGAATGAATCAAAATTTTATCTTTTTTTTGTCAGCTAGGCAAGAAATATAGTAATATTTTTTGTTGTGCTGCAGAATTTTAGTAATTAGTTTATGTGTGCCATGAGATGAAAAAGATTAAAAAATTGCTGCAGTAGACGAAATCTCCTGGTTATAAGCTGTGATCTTTGAAGTCTTTGTATCTCCTTTCAGCACACTGAAAAATGAATCAGTCAATAATTTATCAATTTATTTTAGCCAATTAATAAGCCTTTAGTAATAATGCATAATGCTTTCTCTGAATAAAATTAGTTCACATGCCCTTTCTTCCAGATGCATAGAGCAACCAGTTACTTTTTTATAAGGAGAAAGGCTGTGTTTTCAAGGAGTAGATCTCAGTTGAGAAGCACTATAGGGAGAGCTTTTGGTCAAGGGAGACTAAAAGCTTCTGAAAACTTAGCTATTTGAGTTTTAATTGTACAGTTTGTACGAACCACCATTCCAGAGGACTGGGAGTGATAAGCACAATGAAAATGCTGTAGAATAGGCAAAATGTTACAAATCGATTGCATTATTTGCCCAATGAAAGGAGTCCCTCAGTTACTAATTGAGAATTGGGTCAGATTTAACTAGCAAAAATATACTGTGTGTTGGTTGGCCTGTAACATTCCCTAGTTGAAAGGGAATAGGTTCTTATTTAAAAATGAACATTGAGTCCCTGGCCAGTTGGTAAAAGCATTGTCCTTTTATGCCAAGGTTGCAGGTTTGATCCGTGATCAGGGTATTCCATCTCAAACACTTGGGTTTTTGACCAGATGGTTCATAGAAAAAACTCAGTTTTGGACCTGGCGACCCTTTCATGCTGATAACCTCAGCATGACAAAAAGCATCTCTCCAGCAACAAGGAAAGGAGAGAATGCTTTTTTGTTGCTGAAAAAATCAATTATTTGCACAATTTTAAAACATAAAGAGGCCATCAAAAATGCTAATGTTAAGGATGTGAAAATGCATACAAAACAATAATCACAGACAAAGGGGTAGCAGAATTTGGATAAAGGAAAGCAGTTAGCCAGTGACAACATTTCTGAGGCAGTAATAGGTGAAAAAGCAAAGATACTACATGTTGACTTATTTTTTTAAAAAAATACATATATTTTATTGATTTTTAACAGACAGGAAGGGCGAGGGATAGAAAGTCAGAAACATCCATGAGAGAGAAACATCGATCAGCTCCCTCTTGCACACCACCCACTGGGGATGTGCCCACAGCCAATGTACATGCCCTTGACCGGAATCGAACCTGGGACCCTCCAGTCTACAGGCTGATGCTCTATCCACTGAGCCAAACCAGTTTCAGCTACATGCTGACTCCTTGAGAGTTACCCCTGGAACCAGGGCTGAAAGTGATTCTGTTATTGGAGAATTGCTTCGGTGGAATTTCTGTTGCTAGTGGGAGTGGAGTTCTTATATCTTGAGAAAAAGAATTTTCTAAGAATCTCAGGAAGAATGAGTGATTTTTATTTGTGTGTAATTATTTCGCTCGGTTTCCAAAGTCCTATTTCTCTTAAAGTAGTCCTGGAAAAGGTACAGCTGGGGGCTTCAGCAGAGTTAGAAGCAAAGCCAGTGTCCAAAGTTTCTGTTCCATGGTGGAGTCAAGTCCAGCACAGCATGAAGCTGACTTTGGTCCATTGTGTGCAACAAGTGAACCAGGAACCAGTGTGCAAGAGAGCTAGGAGAGGGCACTCCCTTTGTTCAGGAGCCTGTGTATCTCAGATTTCCTTCCTTTGCAGTGGCCATGCCCATTCTAGGCAGTGATTTCCTCCCAGATGTGATTGACAGACAAGCACTTTTCCAGGTCACCCAGGCCTTAGTGGACATGCATCTATTCCAGTCCCTTCCCCCGTGTGGGGAACAGACAGGAATGTTAAACTGCAGCCTCCTGGCATAAATGCCATGCCTATATTATCTGGCCTTCTCTTTACTCCTTTCCTGTTAATTAGTAATCAGGTTATTACAATAATATCAATTCATTTAAGGCTAGTAGGGGGTGGGTTGATAAATTTAAACAAGAGATGTTTGTTTATAGATTAAACATGTACTGTACTAGTAAGAAAGGTAAAAACGGGATCTGGTGGGTCTGGAACAAATTCATTCATTATATAATTTCTAATGGGGAAAAATGATTTCTTCCAGAGCGAATTAAATTGGAAAGCTAAGGTTCCAATGTATGTGCTTTCTTGAGGATGATTATAGTCTATTTCAAAGATATGTTAACTTATATGCACAGGAACAATGGACACAGCCTGCTTAAGGCAAAGATAATTCTTTTAATAAAATGCTGTATATCTGGGGCATGACTACCCAGTATGACCTGCCCAGTTAGGAATTTATGATCAGTAACGCTGAGATTATTTCCATAGAACTCTTTTTTTCATCCACACAATTGTCGTTATTCTTGTGAATTTATAGCCATTTTTTTTAATACCTTTAGTGTCATTTTAGCATGTTTGGGAAGGAGCTGAGGCAAACAAATACCTGTTCCATCTTTTCAATCTTTAAACAAGCACCATTAACTTCTTGTGTGTGTGTGATAATAAGTGTAAGTACAAGTCTGTACCATTTAGAAATGATAGCTACGTCTTGCCCTTCCCTTTCTCCACCCCCCAAGGCATGTTACCTTTGCCCTTCTATCTCCTGAGCTCCCAGAGACCTTCTTTTGCCTCTAACTTGTTTCCTGAGCCTAAGTAGCCCAGCTGGCGCACTTCTACTACCCCGGTGCTTTTCTAAATAAACTTTCTCAGGGAGGGAGGGAGGGAGGAGGGAAGAAGAGAGGGAGGAAGAGAAAGAGGGAGGAAGAGATGGAGGAAGAGAGGGAGGGAGGCAGGAAGGCTCTTACATAATGGGAAAAAGCCCTTTTCATTGAAAACTATATTTCTTCAAAATATACAGCTAATTTCCATTCATGATTTATTGGATTGGGTTTTTCATTTTTTAAAAAAATGTTTTTAAAGAATGGAAAAGGTTTCATTTCTTTTTAAGGTTTTCTCTCTGGTTCTAAAGATACATTAGCATTTTCCCATAAGTTTTTTAATATCTCTTTGTAAATTATCAATGTAAGAAACATCCAAACCTGTAGAGAATTTTTATGAGTTTATTTGAATCACACTGATGACATTGCTGGGAAACAAGATCTCAAATACTCCAAAGGATGGCTGTTTTTCAGTTTTTTTTCTACATTTGTAATTAAGGAGGGAATGTAAGGAAGATTTAGATTAAAGTGGAAAAAAGCAAGGTACATGATAGTAAACTATATTATGTGCTCACTTGAGGGTGGTTTTGCCTCTGAGGATCTGAAAAAGGCATTTCAAAGGTGTGTTGACCTAAATGCACAAAAACAATAAGGTGAAGATAAACCTTTTATAGGCCTGGAGATTTTTTAAAAAATCTTTATTGTTCAGTTAATTACATTGTTCCCTTTTTATTCCCCTATAGCTCCCCTCCACCTGGTACCCATCCCACCCTTCGCCCTCACCCCCCCTCCACTGTCCTCTCCCATAGGAGCATGATTTTTGTCCAGTCTCTTGCTGCACTTCCCACACCCCTTTTCTCCCCAAGAATTGTCAGTCCATTCCCTCTCTATGTCCATGATTCTGCTACATTCACCAGTTTATCCTGTTCATCAGCTTATTAATTCACTTGATTTTTAGATTCATTTGTTGATAGATATGTATTTGTTGTTCATAATTTACACTTTTATCTTTTTCTTCTTCCTCCTCTTAAAGAATATCTTTCAGCATTTCAGATAATATTGGTTTGGTGGTGATGAACTCCTTTAGCTTTTTCTTATCTGCGAAGCACTTTATCTGACCTTCAATTCTGAATGATAGCTTTGCTGGATAGAGTAATCTTGGTTATAGATTCTTGCTATTCATCACTTTGAATATTTCTTGCCACTCCCATCTGGCTTGCATCGTTTCTGTTGAGAAATCTGCTGACAATCGTATGGGTGCTTCCTTATAGGTAACCATCTGTTTGTTTTTCTCTTGCTGCTTTTAATATTCTCTCTTTGTCTTTTGCTCTTGGCATTTTAATTATGATGTGCCTTGGTGTGGTCCTCTTAGGGTTCCTATATATTGGGGTTCGGTGCGCTTCTTGGACTCCTAAGTCAATTTCTTTCACCAGGTATGGGACGTTTTCGGTCACTATTTCTTCAAATAGGGTTTCATTGTCTTGCTCTCTCTCTTTTTCAGGCACCCCTACAATTCGGATGTTGGTATGCTTGAGGTTGTCCCAGAGGCCCCTTACACTATCTTCAATTTTTTGGATTCTGTTGGTTTCTTGCTTTTTCAGCTGAGTGGATTTTCCCTCTTTGTATTTCAAATCTTTAACTTGGTTCTTGGGGTGCTCCAGAGCACTTTTAGGTCTTTGTCTAATATTTTTTATTTCAGTCAGTGTATGCTATATCCTTGAGAGTCTCTTTCATATCATTGAGGGTCTCGTTCATTTCCTTGTAGGTCTTGCTTATTTCTTTATAGGTCTTGACCCTTTCTAGGAGCCTCTTGAAAAGCCTTATAACCATGGTTTTGAACTCTATGTCTAGTCGTCTTTTTCCTCCATTTCTTTCACACCTGATTTCTTTCCATGTCTCTGCATGGTGGCTGCTTTATGTGGTAGATGTCCTCTAAGGGACAATGGCTCAGCCTCCCCAGTTACCTGAGGTGGGTACTCTTACTGCAATCCTTTATGGGTTGTACAGTATTTTTTAATTTAAACCCAGCTTGTTGTTGTTAGCCCTAGGAGGGTTTGACCTCTAGGCCAATTGGCTGTGAAGGGAGACTGTGTTCAGGTTGGATGGGTGGAGTCTCTGAGCTGAGCAGGCAGCCTCAGCGTCAGCTATGTCCTATGCGGCGTGCGCGGGTCTCTGTTGGATGGGGATGGCTGCAGGCACCTCCAAGCGAAAGCCGCTAGTCTCTACCCCTTGCCAGACAACTCTGCCTCTCCCCAAATGAGTCTGCACACCCAAAGTCTCGCCTAGGGTTGTAAAACAAAGCAGTCCGGTGGCCAGGACTGCCCGGGAGCAAGTCGCGTGTCTTTGCTGTCACACACTTTACGTGCACAAACTGCTTTTCCAAGCAACCAGGTTTCTCCTCAGACTCGGAGACCTCTGCCGCGCCCGGCTTCCAGGGCACGTACCCCGGACCTCGGACCTCACCTGGCACTGGGGAATCCGTGCAGTGGGACATCTCTGCCCTCCCCGTTGGAGAAATCTAGCTGGGGTTGCTGCTGCCAGCCTGTGCGCAGCCACGGCTCCTAACCTCTGTTTCCACGCGTATCTTCAAGGCTGCGCTCTGTCGCTCCTCTGAGTCTCAGTGTCCCACCTTTACTTTTATTTGTGGCGTTTTCACTCAGCCAGCTGTCCGGTGATTCTGGGTGATGTTTGTTTTGTTGTTTTGTTGTAGTTTTTGAATTCTTGCGCGGGGCAGAACAATAGCTGTTTACCTATGCCGCCATCTTGTTTGCTCCAGGCCTGGAGATTAATACCCATCATAACTTGCTTAGTTAGGAATTTATGTCTAATCATCCTGTGAGATTAGTTTTGATCACTGACCTTCTACATACTCCCTTTTTCAACTCCCACATCTTACATAGGATTTTAAATCTTTGTATATCCCTTGTACCGTATTATTTCTCTCTGATCTAACCAGTACTCTTATATATGTACTAGAGGCCCGGTGCATGAAATTCAGCCTAGCCTACACCTTCTCCATCTGGGACCCCTTGAGGGATGTCCACCTGCCCATTTAGGCCCAATCCCAGATCGGATATCCCCCTCAGGTGGGATAGGGCCTAAATGGCAGACATCTCTCTCAAGGTCCAGGACTGCTGGCTCCCAACTGATCACTGCCTGCCTACCTGACTGCTCCTAACCCCTTCTGTTTGCCAGCCTGATTACCCTAACCACCCCCCTGCCAGCATGATTGCCCCTAACTGCCCTCCCCTGTTGGCCTGATCACCCCTAACTGCCCTCCCTTGCAGGCTTGATCACCTGCAACTGCCCTCCCTGAAGGCCTCGTTCCTCCCAACTGCCCTTTCCTATTGGCCTGATTGCCCACAACTGCCCACCCTTGCAGGCCTGGTCCCTCCCAACTACCCGACCCTCCTGGCCATCTTGTGTCCACATGGGGGCAGCCATCTTGTGTGTTGGAATGACAGTCAATTTGCATATTACTCTTTTATTATATAAGATAGAGGCCTGGTGCATGGGTTGAGGCCAGCTGGTTTGCCCTGAAGGGTGTCCTGCATCAGGGTGGGGGTTCCCTTGGGGTATGGGGCAGCCTGTGGTGGTTTGCAGGCCAGCCATACCCTCCGTGACTGAAGCGGAGGCCCTGTTATGTGGGATTTATTTATCCTACCTAATAAAAGAGTAATATGCAAATTTGACTGTACCTTCACCACACCCACAGCCACGCCCACCAGCCAGTCAGGAGCAGATTATGCAAATAAACCCCAATCAAGATGGCTGCCACCACTGAGAGCAAGAGGAAGGCTTGGGTTTCCCCAGCAACAGAGGAAGCCAAGCTTTCCGCCTGCCTACACCTGCACTCAAAGTTACAAAGTTTCAATTATAAAAGATTCAAAAATGGCAGCAGCCACTGAAGCTGGAGAGAAGAGAGGCTTGGGTTTCCCTGTCAATGGAAGAGCCAAGCTTTCACCCTACCATTGCTGGCCTAGCCCTCCACTCTACATTACAAAGTTTCAAACAGAAATGGCTGCCGCCCCAGAACGAGCAGAAGGCTTGACCCTGCTCCAGGCTACAAAGTTTCAATTTTAGACATAGATTAACCCCAGATACCAGGGCCTCCGCTTGGGTCGCTGGGGGGCGTGGCCAGCCTGCAAACCTCCACAGGCCCCTCAACCCAGGCTGCTCCTCACCCCAAGGGAACCCCCACCCTGATCTGGGACACTCTTCAGGGCAAACCAGCTGGCCCCACCCATGCACCAGGCCTCTATCCTATCTAATAACAGAGTAATTTGCAGATTGACCATCACTCCAACACACAAGAGGGCTGCCCCCATGTGGTCAAAGATCCTGCCCCCATGTGGACACAAGGTGATCAGTAGGAGAAGGCCATTGGGAGGTTCCAGGCCCTGCAAGAGAGGGCAGTTGTGGGCGATCAGGCCAGCAGAGGAGCGCAGTTGGGAGGGACCAGGCCTGCAAGGGAGGGCAGTTGGGGGCAATCAAACCTGCAAGGGAGGGTAGTTAGGGGTGACCAGGCCAGCAGAGGAAGGAAGTTGGGGGCAAACAGGCTGGCAGGGCAGCAGTTAGATATCAATTAGGCTGGCAGGGGAGTGGTTAGCTGGTGATCAGGCTGGCAGGCAGAAGTGGTTAGGGGCAATCAGGCAAGCAGGCAGGTGAGCACTTTGGAGCCAGCAGTCCTGGATTGTGAGAAGGATGTCCAACTGCCTGTTTAGGCCCTATCTTACCGGGATCGGGCCTAAACAGGCAGTCAGACATCCCTCAAGGGGTCCCAGATTGGAGAGGGTGCAGGCTGGGCTAAGGTGCACGAATTTCGTGCACCGGGCCTCTAGTCTTCTATAATTGAGTAGAGGCCAGGGCCAGCCATTAATTTTGGCTTCCTCTATCACCAGGGAAACCCAAGCTTTCTGCTCTCTCCATGGCCGCAGCCATCTTAGTTTGGTTAATTTGCATACTTGCTCCTGATTAGCTTGTGGAAATAGCGGTGGTTTGGTCAATTTACATGTTCTCTTTTATTAGATCCCTCAGATCTCAGATCATCTGGCTCTGTGACTGATGTACTAGTTTCCTATTGCTGCCCTGCCTTCTTGGCTTGTGGCCTCCAGCCAGCCATCATTTCAGTCTGACCTCTGCTTTTAGATTCCTTTTAACTCTTTCACTTCTAAGGTCTTTTCCAATTGAATTGGTTTACCCATATAATCCAGGATTATCTCCTTATCTCAGAGTCCTCAATTTAAACACACCTGCAAAATGTCATTTGCCATGTAAGGTAACATATTCACAGGATAATGGGATTTGGATTTGGACAATTTTGGGAGCCGTCCACATGTGATAATACTAAAATGATATTATTGACACTACTCTGACTGGAAAAGTATATCATCAGCTTGTAAGAATACCTCTCAACCTTATTTTTATCATAGTGTGGATTCTTCAGCATCTTCCAGTTCTTTTCTATTCTAAACCATTCTCTCAAAGAATCATCCTTAAGCAATGATTTAATTATACGTTGTCACATATAAAGTCATTCTCTAGATTAAAAGTGTTGTAATGGGAAAAAGAAAATTCATGATTTAGACCTAGGTTATAAGCTCATATATATGCCCGTGAGGCCAGGTAGATAGTGTGGCCTCAGAGGCATATATATATGTTTAATCAAATCAATCTGGTAAAAAGAACGGGACTGTTGTTAACTGCCTACGATACAACTAGCATAGTAGCATTCAAGACACATTTTAAAAATCTTTTGATCAAACTAAACAGGGCTTCAGGAGCTCCAGTGGCGCAATCGGTAAGCGTGTGATTCTTATAAATAGGGCTTCAGGCTAAAAGTTTGGACACCTGATTTAGGTACTAGTTGGTCTTTAGATCCATAAAATAATAAAATAGTAGCACTTACTACTAGTTTTTAAAAGTTATCATATCTAGCTATTTATATATTTATTTCCTGTGGTCACCTGACCTGTGACAATTGATAAGGTGTTCACTGTCTAGCTTGCTAGAACGGTAAGTAAAGATCAAGTGCTGTAATAAAGTACTGTAATAGAAGTTTGAAAATACATATAAAGGAGCAATTCTGTCTTATTAGGAATATGGAGAGGTAATCAGCTAATGCTTTTTAGAGATGGATGACATTTAAGCTGAGCTTTGAGGAATTAATTCTCTGAGATAATTACCATTCAATCTTTATTTTGCTTACTCTCCACCTCTTAAAATTGTATTTATTTGAAAAATAAACACGTTGATTACTTCATTTTACCTTTATAATTTCTCTCCCCCCTCCCACCCCCAGATTTTGTGTACCAGTGCTTTGGAAAAGATGGCTGATATTAACCTCAAGGAAATAACCTTAATAGTAGGTGTGGTTACTGCCTGCTATTGGAACAGTCTCTTCTGTGGTTTTGTTTTTGATGATGTTTCAGCAATACTGGATAATAAAGACTTGCATCCATCTACACCTTTAAAAACTTTATTTCAGAATGACTTCTGGGGAACCCCTATGTCTGAGGTAAGTAATTACATATTACTTATAAGAATCTCAGATTTTAAAATATTTTGGTAGTTTATTACTCCTATTTCTTTTTTAAATATATTTTTTTATTGATTTCTGAGAGGAAGGAAAAGGGAGAAAGAGCTAGAAACAATAATAATGAGAAAATCATCGATTGGCTGCCTCCTGCATGCCCCCTTCTAGGAACCAAGCCTGTAACCCATGCACGTGCCCTGACTGGGAATCGGACTGTGACCTCCTGGTCCATGGGTCACAGATCAGCCACTGAGCCACCAGCCAGGCCCTGTTTCTTTCTTTATGAGCATTGTCATCATAGCAATTAATGGACTTTTTTACCCCAAAGTTTTATGAGCCATAGCATGTTTGTAAAAAAATGAATAGGAAGTTGAAAATGTGGTTATCTTTTTTAAAGCATCACTTTTTCTTTCGTTGGTTGTGTACCTTAGCTTAGTCATTTAAAAAATAACGTATGTGTATGAAAAGCAAATGTGTTAGCAAAAACAGTGATGTAATACAAGTCTGTTTCTTACTCACTGCCTTTTTTTTCTCTCTCTTGTGAATGAGGCCAAAAGAGATGACTATTTGTTGTATATTTATTTAAATACTCATGTAACTTTAATATAAATTAAACCTTAAGCGAAAAAAGTAGTAAGTACACATATATATTGCCAATTTTTGTGCAGGAAAAAAACTGATATATTAAAAACATTAAATATCATCTTTTATCTAATAGGTTTTTATTTGATTTTATATTGAGACCTCAAAAGCTCAGTTAATTTTATGAGTGATTTTACTTTACCAGAAATTTTATTTTGAAGGTCAATGTTAAGTTGGGATTAAACTCTTGTCAATTTGGGATTATATAGATTGGATTTTAATTTTATTATGTAATAGCTGTGTGAAATAGGTGGGAATACACCTTTTACATGGCAAATCAGTTTCCTACTACTCTACACCTTGAGGATAAGTAAATGAATTGACATATCTACACTACCTGGCACATAGTTGTTAAAACATAATATATAATATTTTGTTACAGTAATAGTTTGTCAGTCATTATTCATGACCTATATCCCACATTTCTACTTTTGGAAGCTTCACAAGAATAGAGATGGATAGACTCTTTCCTTTCTCTCATCACAAGCACATAATAAGTATTTTTTCTTATTAAACTACATTGTTTTAGTTGCTTCTGGGGATGACAGAGCTGCCCATTGTTGCTAGTCTCTAGGTATCACCTAATTCGTTGCTTGTTTTCCAAACTAACAACCTATATGAATTTAAATCATTCTCTTTCAAAATCTTTTCATTCCAGTCATCTGAAGTAAAATCTGTTCCTCACTAGGATTCTGATACACAAATATAATTAATTCTAATACATGTAACACAGATACTTCCTTACTAATCACAAATTCCTTCTCAAAATGATATAGTAATTTTTGCTAATGATAAAGAATCAGGCATGCTCAAGTTTCCTGTGTGTTTTATTGATTTCAGAAAGGAAGAGGGAAGGATAAAGAGATAGAAAAATCAATGATGAGAGAATCACTGATCAGCTGCTTCCTGTACATCCCCTACTAAGGATTGAGCCTGCAACCTGGGCATGTGCCTTGACTAGAATCGAACCTGGGACCCTTCAGTCCACAGGCCAACGCTCTATCTACTGAGCAAAACCAGCTAGGGCTCAGGTTTTTTATTATGTTACATACTGACCCCTTTTTATGATATTTGGATACATCATAAGTCTTAGTTATTTGGTTAGAACTCTGAGATTCCATATCACTTGCTCAATATAATACGTGATATATTTTAAGTACAGAAAAGTTTTCTACTTTAATTACATTTCATTCTGTACATTTATTCTAAACTAGAGGCCTGGTGTATGAAATTTGTGCATGGGAGGCTGGGGGTGGGGTGTTCCCTCAGCCAGGCCTGCACCCTCTCCAATCTGGGACCCCTCGAGGGATGTCCGAATGCCTGTTTACTGGGATCAGGTCTAAATGGGCATCCCTCTCACAATGCAGGCTCCCAACTGCTTGCCTGCCTTCCTGATTGCCCCTAACCGCTTCTGCCTGATAGCCAGATCACCCCCTAACCACTCCCCTGCCAGCCTGTTTGCCCCCAACTTCCCTCTTCTGCCAGCTGGTCACCCCTAACTGCCCTCCCCTGCAGGCCTGATTGTCCCCAACTGGTCTCCCCTGCTGGCCATTTTGTGGTGGCCATCGTGTGTACACATGGGGGCAAGATCTTGTGCATGGGAGCAGCTGTCTTGTGTGTTGGAATGATGGTCAATCTGCATATTACTCTTTTATTAGATAGGATAGAGGCCTGGTGCATGGGTGGGGGCCAGCTGGTTTGCCCTGAAGGCTGTCCCAGATCAGGGTGAGGTTTCCTTTGGGACATGAGGCGGCCTGGGCAAGGTGCCTGTGGTAGTTTGCAGGCCAACCATGCCCCCTTGCGACCCAAGCGGAGGCCCCGGTATCTGGGATTTATTTATGTTCTACAATTGAAACTGTAGCCTGGAACGAAGCCAAGCCTTCCGCTCATGCCGTGATGGCAGCCATTTCTGTTCGTGTTTATTTACTTTCAATAATTGAAACTTTGTAGCCTTAAGTGGAGGCCTAGGCCCACCAGGACTGAGAAGCTTGGCTTCCTCCATTACCAGGGGCAACCCTAGCTTCCTCCTCTCTCCAGCTCCGTGGCTGCTGCCATTTCTTTTGGGATTCTATAATTGAAACTTTGTAGCATTGAGTGGAAGCCTGAGCTCGCCAAGGAGTGTGGAAAGCTTGGCTTCCTCCATCGCTGGGGAAACCCAAACCTCCCTCCTGCTCTCTGTGGCCGGGCCATCTTTGTTGGGGGTCAATTTCCATATCTCTTCTGATTGGTGGGTATAGCGGAGGTATGGTCAATTTGCACATTACTCCTTTATTAGATAGGATGGGATGTATTGCTGTTGGAGACTACCATAGTAAAGGTGTCTGTTCTCTTCTTATAAGACTATAGGCCCAGTGCACAAAATTTGTGCATTGGGGGAGGTGTCCCTCAGCCCAGCCTGCACCCTCTCCAATCTGGGACCCCTCATGTGATATCCTACTACCCATTAGGCCAAATCACACCCATTTAGATTAATCTCTCTAGTAAGCCCATTTTTTTAGTGTGTAATAAATACCCTCTTTATTGATGTTTTCTTATATTGCAACCCTACCTGCACATAGAATCTGCCTGGATCACTTTAAAAATATATATTACCATGGATTTACCCAAAGCTGTTAATTGCAGTTATCTCAGAGTGGGATGCTGGCATCAGTATTTTTTGTTCTGTTTTGTTTATGTGTTTGCTTTCTCATTTTTGTGAAATTTGGGAGGGAGGGTGAACAAGAGGGGCTGTGTAAGTTATCCTACACGGGCAGTCAGTCACAATCCAGGACTGCTGGCTCCCAGCTGTGCGTCTGCCTTCCTTCTTGATTGCCCCTAACCGCTTCTGCCTGATCACCTCCTAACCACTCCTCTGGCAGCCTGATTGATGCCTAACTGCTTCCCTGCCAGCCTTATTGCCCTTAACTGCCCTCCCCTGCTAGCCTGGTCACCCCTATCTGCCCTCCCCTGCAGGCCTAGTCACCCCTACCTGCCCTCCCCTGCAGGCCTGGTCCCCCCCAACTGCTCTCCCTGCAAGCCTGGGGCCCCCCAACTGCCCTTCCCTGCAGACCTGGTCGCCCCCAACTTCCCTCTGTGGGTCTGGTCACCCCTAACTGCCCTCCCCTGGAGACTTGATTGCCCCAACTGCTGTCCCTTGCAGGTCTGATCCCTCCCAACCTGCCCCCCACTGCAGACCTGATCGCCCACAACTGCCCTCCCTTGCAGGCCTGGTCCCTCCCAACTGCACTCCACAACTGGTCATCTTGTGTGGCCATCTTTTGTCCACATAGGGATATCCACCTTTGACCACATGGGGGCAGCCATCTTGTGTGTTGGAATGGTGGTCAATTTGCATATTACTCTTTTATTAGAAAGATTTTTCTTCTGCATTACTTTCTGTGTAGTATTTTGAGATGAAAAGTGTAATATAATTTAGGTTTATACATTATGGACAATAGGGGAAGAAAAAGGAACATCTGTAATACTTTGAACAATAAAGATTTTTTTTCAGTAAATGCAATGATTAGTTTATATACACTAAAGAACTATGGTACTTAGTAATCAATGATTGTTTTTTTCTTTTAGGAGAGAAGTCACAAGTCTTACCGTCCTTTAACAGTATTGACATTTCGCCTAAATTACCTGTTTAGTGAACTGAAACCAATGTCATATCATCTTCTAAATATGATTTTACATGCTGTGGTCACTGTAATATTTCTTAAAGTCTGCAAACTTTTTCTGAACAGCAGAAGTAGTATGATTGCTTCTTTACTCTTTGCAGTACACCCAATACACACAGAAGCAGTAAGTACACTGTAAATTAACATTCTATTATTTTTATAAAGTCTACACAGTGATTACATGATATATATTTTTAAGAATAATATTCAACTATGACTTTATTATACACTCTTAAATTACTGCATAAGTCCTAACTCCCCACTGCACAGAATCTAACTTTGTACTACATAAAATATTAGAATTTAAAGCAGTTTTTGAAATATAAACATTTATTATTCAAAAACATAAGATCTAATCATTTAGTCTTAATAATGTAATATATGAATGAATACAGTTTTAGTCCTTGCTAAATGTTTTATTAATATAAATATTTTTTTAAATTTGGTATCATTTGCAAAGGACAGAAAATAATAAAGCAAATTTAAATAGATGAAAATATATTAAAATATATACAAATATGAACAGACATCCTAACAAGTGATGAAAGTCAGTAGTTTCAAATTGTCTGTTGCCATATATTTCAAAATTGTGGGCTGTTCTTGCTATTGCCAATATGTCCATCGGCCCCACCTGCCAAGACATACTTCAAACAATAACTTTTTTTGTTATTAATCTTAAAACTCCAAAATTGCCTCTGAGCAGAGTAAAGCAGAGTCTGTTAAATTGTTTTATTCTAATTCTAAGTAAAAAATTATGTTTAAATTCTGTGTATATGTTGCAGGGGACTTGTGTTTCCCACTATCTTGAACTTTTTGGAGTCTAGCAATTTTCCATTCATTTACAAAAATGATTGTTTTAAATTTTAGAGTGAGTTCAGAATATTTTAAAGGGAGAGGCTTGTTGTTTTATATTTAAATTTTTTAGACTTTAAAAGGACTTTAAAGTTGATTATCTTTTTCAAACTTTAATTTGCTGGCTTATTGTGAGATATAACTCATTGAATTTACACTTTTTGTTTTAGAACACTTGTATTTTAAGGAAATATTTAAGAAGTACTTAAATTTTCTAATTGAGGAAGCTGGGAAAAGGATACATGGGACCTCTACCTACTATTTTTGTAAATTTCTGTGTGCTATAGTTACTTCAAAATATCTATATATGTAAAAAGCTAATATGCTAAGTGTCCTCTGACTGGTAGCTATGATGCACACTGACCACCAGGGGGCAGATGCTCAATGCAGAAACTGCCGAGTTTCAGTGACTTGGCAGCAGCAGTTCTTGGGTGATGCACCCCAAACCAGAGACAATGGAGCCCAGTTCCTCGCAGGGCCGTGTAGTTCCACCTTCAGCAATGGGTTATGTTGTTGCTTGGGCACTATCAGCCCTGAATCTGGTTTACTGCACACTTGTGTTTGTGTTCCACACCCTGTATGACAAAAACTTTGCAGAGTGCCCTCTCACACTCAGGGAGATGTTGGAGAGCTGGTTTCAGCCTGATCCCTGTAGGCCAGGCTAAGGGACTCCACTTGCCAGAGGGACCCTACTCACTCTGAAGACGCCCTTCAAGCCAAGGTCCTACCCCAGGTGTGGCTGGCTGGGGAGGAACCCAGGAAGGTTGGCTCCAGGGTGTGTGTGGCCTGTTTTGGCCAGTCCTGCTCTGCCAGTCACCTTTAATTAATTTCCTTGCACGAATTCATGCATTGGATCACTAGTTACTGATAAAAGGACTTTGGAGTCACTGATGTATTTATTTTTATGGGACATATACAAATTCACCACATGAGGGCACTCGAAGAATGTCTAAATAAAAATTTTTACTTGAAAAGTTGTGGCATTTTAGTTTCTCCTTAGAGTGCTGTTGCTGTTATATATAGTTAAGTTTTCAAGATGCTCTTCATTAATATGACCCCCTCCTTCTCTTTACAGGTAACAGGTGTTGTAGGAAGAGCAGAACTTTTGTCATCTATCTTTTTTCTAGCTGCATTTTTGTCATATACCAAATCTAAAGGACCGAATAATTCCATAGGTAAATGTCTTAACATTTAATTTTTTTCTATAGTTATAAAATTTGATCAGGTAATTTTTATCTACTTTAGTGTTGCCTATAAAACATATGCCACACTTGGGGCTTATCATTATATAATATTCTCCTTTGCATTATGGACATATGAAAGTATGCAACATTGTTAATAAAGTTTCTTGCATGTAGTTTATATTTTCTCATGACTAACAGATTCTATGTGATCTAATTTTTTTTTTAAATATTCTGGGATGTAGGAGTTTTTGCATTATTTTTAATTCTATCTGCTGTTTCCTATAAATGATAGGTACCAGTATTTCAGTTGTCTTTCTGTAAATAAATAAACACCTGTGAAGACTGTAAATTATATTATTAGGCAAAGTTAAAAGCCTACTAGAGTGTAACTTTTATTATGTGTTGATCATAGTTCAGCTGTTTGAGTCCTTACCATGTGGCCTACCCCTGGAAAATACTTTGTATGCAGTAGCTCTTTAGTGCTGATAATGCCTGACATTGTCAGAAAACAAGTTCTAAGCAATAAAAAAGAACTTTTTACAAGTGCAGAGACAGTGGCATGAAAGGGTCCTTAATTACAGGATATTGAGGAAAGGGAACCAGGGTAACAGCTGGTCAGGGTACATAATGTCCTTAATCTGTATTTGATTGTTCTTAAAGTTTAAAGCTAAGGGTTTTTTTCCTGCGTTCTTAGAGAATTTTCTCACTATAGACTCAAGGTACCTATGATAAGAAGCCTAATTTTTTCCCTGCATTCTTAAAGAATTTTCTCACTGTAGACCCAAGGTACCTATGGTAAGAAACTAAAACCAGGGTTCAGGAAATAAGTGACTTAGTAGAACAGCGTTAGTGTCTTCTCAGATTTGTATAAATGAGTTTGCCTCTGCTGTTATGCACAATATCTTCTTAAAACAGTTTGAGTGACAGCATAGCTTAGAGATTAAGAGCATGAACTCCAGTCTTGTTTCACATTCCAGATCCACCATTTGCTACCTTTGTTTACTTCTTTGAGTAAATTACGTAACCTCTCTGTGCGTTAGTTTCTTTATCTATAAAGTGTAAATAATAACCTTTCTTACCTGTTGTGGGGTAAGAAAGATTGATGTCGGCCAGCATCTGAGGAAGCCAAGGGAGACCTCAACCCAATACCAAGGTCCAGGATCTTAGCACAGCCCAAGAAAGGATTTGAGAGTGTGATAGGAAGATTCAGCAAAGCACAGTAGGTTCATTAAAGTGATAATACCCACTCAAGTGAGAGTTGGGCAACCTCAGAGAACAAGATGCCCCAGTGGGGTCTGTGTGGAAGTGTGGAAGGTTTTTATTAAATAAGGGCAAGGTGGGCATAAGGTGGCTTGGTTTCTGGCACTGGTGGGGTGCCTGCCGAAGTGGCTCATCTTCATCCCTCTTCTCCAGGTAGCAATTTCTTTTATTGTCCTCCTAAAAATGTCATGGCAATTCAGGGGGTAGGGGTGAAGGCCCCAAAACCATAATGCAGTTTTATTATAAGGATATTATAATGGCCCTATTGGTCACTTTTAGGTTAATAGGCTGCCAAATTTTGGTAAGACCAGTTTTGTTTGTCTTAATTACAGGATATTGAGGAGAGGGAAGCAGGGTGACAGGTGGTCAGTGAAAATTATATTTATGATATTTCAGCCAGGATGGAAAAGGGAAGAGCCAAAGCTTGAGGCCTCTGTTCCCTGTTCTAACTTTCCCTCCCTCAAGATGAGTTAAGCATGTAAGGCATTTGGAGCAGTGCATGGCTCAGAGTAAGCAGTGTACATGTTTTCCTTATTGGCCTTCCATGCTGTCAGAAGTAGTTCAGTAACTAATGTAGAATTTCCTAAGTAAAACATGAATAATAAACTTAGAAAACACTGTGAGCTACAAGACGATGGTCAGAATCCTGCCTACCTCTTTAACCCTATTTCTCTGCCGTTTAACCCTATTTCTCTGCCGTTTAACCCTATTTCTCTGCCGTTTTGCCCTGCCTAGCTTCAACATCACCAATTAGACCTTTCTCATCCTCACATAGGTGAAGCACCTGTGTATACTTGGCTATTATGCCCTCTTTTTTGAATTTCCGTCCCTTAGTTCTTCACATAGTTGTCTTATTTATATTTTTCTTTATACCATCAGGCCTCAACTCAGCTGTTTCCCTCTTAAGGAAACCTTTCCTATTCTAACTAAAATAACCTTTCACTTTCAGTCAAACCTCCTTTGTTTCTCAAACATCTCCCATCTTGAACAGTTTGATCTCAACCGGCAAATGGTTCATGCTGCTAACTGTATGATCAGTCACGACTCTTTCAGGCAGCAAAGGAGAGGATGCACAAATATCAGTTTACCGCTATTAACATCTCAGGATATTGTGCTGTGAATATTTTCTTTATATATTTTTTGCTTTTGTTGCTACTTATTATAAAATTTTCATTTTTTACTGTACATTTCATTTCCTTTTAAGTTATAATATTCTTTTCGTTTTTTTAAGTGTTTACTTATAGATTAAACAGTACATTAGACAATTACAGTATATAAGAAAGGTTAAAACAGAATTATTTGGTGGTTTCGATCAGATTAATTCAATTTATATGATTTCTAATGGGAAAAAAATGCTTTGGTTTTTGAACAGCCTTCCAGAACGAATTAAGGTTGAGAACCAAGATTCCACTGTATTATATTTTTTATTCCTCATAATTTTACTTGGTTCTTTTAATGATTTCCTATCCTACATAATCCTTGTATCTCCCTTGTTTCCTTTAGAATTAAATTTTTGGTCTATCTTTTCAAGTAATTCTGCTATAGTAGTATATTATTATGTTTGCTATCTCTTATTTTATGACTGTTGTGTCCTCCAGATATGTACTTATTTTGGCTTGTGTGCTCAAGCCACATGATGTCCTGAAGTTACTGATCACTGTCTCCTTACTCTGTTAAGGAGAAAGGATCACTCTTTCCATCCTGTCATTCATTAAAACGCAGGGTGAGAGCTTTAGGTTCCCAAGGGCCACTATTGCTCTCTATTGTTGTTACCATTTTCTACCAAATGCCTCCTTGATCTCTTAAAAAGAATCAGCGTTGAGAAGAGGCCAATCTACCCTTCTGCATTTAGATGGGAGATGTTTTGGAAGTGATTCCTAGGGGTGGTTGGTCAACTTAAACCCTTTAAAATAAAATCTACCCTTTAACCCAGAAAGACTTCTGAAATGCTCTGATTTAATCCAGGGGGTTGGGGGTGGGGGTGAGGGTAATGCCAATGCCCACAGTCTGCAGATTTCTACAGTAAAGGAGCACAGAAGGATCTACCCAAGATAGTCAGGATTGGCTATAGCAGAAGTTAATAAAGGTATTTTTTTCCTCTCATGCTTTAGATACAGTCCCTCATAGCACCACACAGATATGTTAGGGAGAACCTTCAGTCCCAAGAAGTTATCCAGGAGTTAGTTTTTTTAGGGTTATTTGTTTTGTTTTTGCTTTCAAAAAGCTTAGAAGTCTTGTAGTTCCTCTTACTTAATATTTTTCTAGGGTTGATTTTTGCAGAAGAGGCCAACAAATAGGTCAACAGGTTATGCTAGTTCATGGCTTTACCAAAACAAAAATCAAATCATCTTGCTTTCTATCCCTTTATCTCGCACTACTCATTAGGGTCATTTCTAACCTGAAAATACATATTTTGCATTTTTCTTTTACCCCTTTATTACTTGTTCTCTCACAGTAAAATGTAGCATTCATTAAGGTAGATAATTTTATCTCATTTTCTATCTCCCATTTCCTAGAGTGGTTCCTGGTACACAGTAGGTATTTAGTATATACAGGTATTTGTTGAGGAAATGGCCAAGTGAATATAAGTACTATATTGATTTTAGGGAGAGAGGGAGAAACATCAATGATAAGAAAAACATCGACATTGATCCTCTGCCTCCTGCACACCCTCTGCTGGCGATTGAGCCCACAACCTGAGCATGTGCCCTGACCAGAACTAAACCAGTGCCTTGGTGCCTGGGTCGATGCTCAATCATTGAGTCACACTGGCTGGGCTAAATATATTGTATTTTAAAATCTAATGGATAAGATGCTAAAGCCTGTGTGGACCTCTCTCTGTTCTTTTAAACCCTGTGATACTTCTTACACTATGTTACCTAATTTTACATGTGAAACTACAGAGTTGTGTCATCATCTTTGTGTCCTCCATTCTATCTAATATATGCTGTCCATACAAAGATTTTCATTTTGTAATTATTTAAATCACTTTAATTTCTAATTTATTTGCACCCCATACCCTTTTTATAAGCATGATCCATCCATGGCCTTTGCACTTGCTTTTCTATTTACATTTCTGCTCAGTCACCAGTAGCACTACTCATCTTCCCCACTCCTTTTTATTTCCCTTCACCTTCTGTTTTTCTCTATAACATTCTGGTCACTGGTCAGCATTTGACAAAATATATCTTTACTTGATCATTTGATTGTTATTATGCTCCCTCACAAAATGACTAGATACTTAAAATAACTAGTTGAATACTCGACAGCTGAAAGTATATATCTCTATATATTTGATACTTACAATTCTTTCTTTTAACGTGTTATTAACTTACTTAGTAGAGGTACTTGTTTTGGAAAGACTCATACACGGTAATTTTGGCTACAGATACCTGATTATAAAATTCAAAGTATATCTGTTCATACAGCAATTTAGTCACCAAAGATTAAAGAACTGAAGTGACTGTTTTCAGTAAAGCTTTTGCCTATGTTAGTGCTATTGGTTGCTGAGATCAAATCCAACATTGTGAAAGACAACTGTTTGCTTTCTCTTCCTTGTAGTGGAAATACAAATTTGTAAAAAGTTCTGAATTTAAAATTAAAAGAACCAAGTTAATGTCATTGGCTCTTTATTATGCATTACCTTTTAAAAACTGCAAAATTCTTCCTCAGCTTAAAAAAAAGGTATAGTTACATCTGCCCTCTTATGTCATAGTGTGATTTTTCGAGACTCTATGAAATAATGTATGCTAAACTGGTCTTATAAACTGTTTAATATATTTTTTAAATATCTCTTTTCAAGGTTATAATTTTTCAGTAATTTTTAATATATGCGTATGCTTCCGGTCATACTATTCTTTATTCCAATCCTCCCTTACTCCTTTATTCCTACATACCCCTTTCCCAATTTTTCCATGTCTTATATATCCTTCCCAGTCCAAATTTAGGTTCAGCTTGTTTTGTAAATAATTATCTAATGCTTTTTTTCTTTATGAATTTCTTGTTGAATTTAGCATGATATTTCAGTCCTTGGCGTAATTCGTTTACCAGGTTTTAAAAAATATTTTTATTGATTTCAGATAGGAAAGGAGAGGAAGAGAAAGATGGAAACATCAATAATGAGAGAGAATCATTGATCGGCTGCCTCCTGCACACCCCCTACCGGGGGGGGGTCGAGCCTGCAATCCAGGCATGTGCTCTTGGCCGGAATTGAACACGGGACCCTTTAGTCTGCAGGCCAACACTCTATCCACTGAGTCAAATCAACGAGGGCTGTTTACTAATAATTGATGGTTTTGGCCTATGTTGTGAAGTATTCTGACAATTTTTCAAGGAACAAATACTATTATACTTAGTATCCCCAACAGTGTTGTTGTTTTTTTTAAGTTGTTTTTTTCTTTGAATAATTTTAATCTATAGAATATACATTAAAATTAACAATTTCAAAAATAGATGAATTTCTATATTAAGCCTAATGTCTAAAGAAAATATATTAGATACATGAGTTGTATTACTATTTCCTCCTGGTTATAAGTCATTTATTTGAGTTTTTGCTTTGATTAGTATTTTTAATGAGTAAAAAATGAGGTCACACATCATACTACCACTTTTTTTTAACTGGAAAAAATGCAACTCCTATTTCCAGTAAGAAAACTGAAGCTAGGAACAGTTGTCCAGTATCACAAAGCAAGTTTAGTAGATCCACAATTACTCTCACAAGTCATTGTTCTTTAATTAAGTTATTACTGAGTAGTAAACATTTACTTAAATTTGCTGAATTAGATTTTTCATTTAAATAGAACTTGTGAATATTTTATTGTGAATTTTTAAAAGAACTATTGATGTATATTCTTACTGTTAACCTGTTTCAGTTTTTCTAGCCTTTTTAGTAAGAATGATACTCTACCTTTCCTAGTAGTTTTTAATAAATGAAATATATTTATATGTGTGGGTTAATTTTAGGTATTTGTCCTTGTTTAAAATTGATCATTGATTGTGATACTAAAGCTTGTAAGTTTCTCTCCTCCAAATTGGCCACCCTACATTTGTTTTAAAAGTTAGTATTTGGTTAGATAATCTTTATCTCCACAAAAACATTTTAAATTATGTAACTTGATATTTTATTTTTAATGTTCAAAGCATAAATTACTTATACATTTTAAAATATAAAGTTTAAGTCATTGGGAAATAGCACAAATGTGAATACAGAATCACAAGTAAAGTTTTTCAATAATGTCTAATAGTTGTCTAACTTAAAATATCCTTTCATGCTATTTAAAAAATTTTTTTGTCGTTTTATATTTTTCTGTTCTTAAATTGCAGTGTGGACTCCAATTGCATTGACAGTGTTTTTAGTGGCTGTTGCAACATTGTGTAAAGAACAAGGAATAACAGTTGTGGGAATTTGCTGTGTGTATGAAGTATTTATTGCTCAGGGGGTAAGAAGAAAAATAAATGTTCTTAATGCTCTCTTTTATCTTACTTGGATCTAATTATAATAAACTTATTTTCTAAATGTATCATTATGTAAATCAGTCTTTTGACCAATAATAACAATACCAAATTTTTTCAGGAAGCAAGCATGTTTTCTCTCACACCACTGAAAATTACTTAACATTTTAACACCGTCAGCTTTTTAAGTTTAAATAATGGAATTGTTAGGCAATTTGGAATACTTTACAATATAATTAATTATTAGATACGATTGTTGGGCTCTGTTTTATTCATTATCAGTTCCATAAATTGTTCCATACTGATTTTGCAATTACAGTCAGTTTTTATTTATTCTTGCATTTAGAAATTACTACATTGTTAAAAACATTGTAGTACTTGGTTATTTATTTAAAACATTTTTTTCTTTTCCAGTATACTTTACCATTATTATGTACTACTGCTGGACAGTTTCTCCGTGGAAAGAGTAGTATCCCATTATCTATGCTGCAGATATTAGTAAAACTCATTGTTTTGATGTTCAGTACATTATTACTTGTTGTGATTAGAGTCCAGATTATCCAATCTCAACTTCCAGTCTTTACCAGGTATGCATTTCTATGTCGTTGTCATTGTTGTTTTTCCATCCTCTTTAAATTAACTTTAGATTTTAAGTACTTGCAAATATTCCAGGAAATCTTCAGTTTTATTTTTTTCTCATTGCACTTTTTTGTTTTATAAATCTTTTGTTTTGTAATTTTATAAAACTTTATTGTTGAAAATATTACATATGTCCCTTATTTTCCCTATTGGCCCCCTCCAGGCTGATCACGACCTCCACCCCATGCCTTCACTACCCGAGTCTTCAGTTTACATTGAGGTTTTTTAATAGCTTTATTAAGTTACTAGAAGCCCAGTGCATGAAAATTCATGCACTGGAGGTGGGGGTCCCTCAGCCAGGCCTGCCTTCTCTCACAGTTCAGCAGTTGGACATTCCTCAAGGGGTCCCAGATTGGAGAGAGTGCAGCTGGTCTAAGGTGACTCTCCCCCCACCCACACCCCCACCCCACGTGCATGAATTTCATACAATGGGCCTCTCATAAGTATATATTTCTGTGTGTATATGTAAATGTTATTCTGTTATCTTACCCTATGAGGTTGATTATAATATGATTTAATTTGTTTTGACACGCACTCTTTCTCTACTATTCAGTTATTAAATCATGTATCTAAATAAGTTGTTCATTATAATAAATGAACTCTGAATAGTGGATTACAGGAAAAAAACAAACACAGTTTTGTATTCAGTTCTGTTGGTTATTTAAGAATTCAAGCCCGAATTCTCACGATTTGTTGTTTTGATATATGTGGGTATTAAAATACTTTTTAAAATTTAAATGATGAATTTAAAATTTTTAAAAAAAATTTTGTTTAAGTAATATCTACTTTTCTCAATCATTTGATATTTTTAAGAAGATCAAACAAATGCTAGAGGTTTTATTGCTTTTATTATTATTTAGTGCTTTAGTTATATATTAATTTTATGTTTAGAAAGTGTTTTAGTTTGAATAACTTTTTGTTGTTGTTGTTGTTGTTGTTATTCTTTATACAGGTTTGATAACCCAGCTGCTGTAAGCCCAACTCCTACAAGGCAACTAACTTTTAACTACCTCCTGCCTGTCAATGCGTGGCTTCTATTGAATCCTTCAGAGCTCTGCTGTGATTGGACCATGGGAACAATACCACTTATAGAGTCATTTCTAGATATTCGAAATGTTGCCACATTTATTTTCTTTTGTTTTTTGGGGGCTTTGGGAGTATTCAGTCTCAGATATCCCAGTGATTCCTCCAAAACTGTTTTAATGGTAAGGATTATTCTTCACATTTTATATTTGTGAACTTATTTTGGGTTATCCTAAAATTATATATCAAAATTTGATATGCAGGCATAATTTGACATGAATTCAGCATGTAGAAAAAATTATTAATTTTCCTAATTTGGTAGGAACTCTGAAATCATAAGGCATCTCTTTTGACATAATTTTCTTATATTTTTATCTTTTTACACAACTAGATTATACACTTTTTGAAGAAATAGAATATTTTATGCTTCTTTGTGTTTTTTCTTTTGGCACACAGAAGAGTGTCATCAAAGATGTATAGCTAGAAATAGATAGCACTTTAATTCTCAGTAGCAAGATTGTCATTATTCCCTGAGGTATTTCTTACTCTGTTCAGGTGATTCTGACTGGAATTCTTTTTGTTGTTTTTCTGAAGTTCAGGTCTTTGTAAATTTTTTTTTTTCTAGGACGGTAAGTCAGGTTTTTTTTTTTTTGCATTTTAATTTCTTTATTGGTTAAGGTATTACATATTCGTCCTCATCCCTCCATTACCTTCCCAAACCTTCCCCCTCCCCCCCACACTCATGCTTCACCCTCCTGTTATCTCTGTCAACAGGTTAGGCTTATATGCATGCATACACGTCATTTGGTTGATCTCTTCTCCTTACCCCCACCCTCCCCCCCCTGCGCTGAGGTTTGACAGTCGGATCGATGCTTCCCTGTTTTTAGATCTGTTTTTGATCGTTAGTTTATATTGTTCATTATTTCCCATAGATGAGTGAGATCATGTGATATTTATCTTTCTCTGACTGGCTTATTTTAGTTAAAATAATGCTCTCCAGTTCCATCCATGCTGTTACAAATGGTAGAAATTCCTTCTTTTTTCATGCAGTGTAGTATTCCATTGTGTCGATGTACCACAGTTTTTTAATCCTCTCATCTGCTGATGGACCCTTAGGCTGTTTCCAAATCTTAGCTATGGTGAATTGTGCGACTATGAACACAGGGGAGCATATATCCTATTTGATTGATGTTTCTAACTTCTTGGGATATATTCCTAGAAGTAGTATGGAAACTCCATACCGTTCTCCACAGTGGCTGCACCAGTCTACGTTCCCACCAGCAGTGCATGAGGGTTCCGTTTTCTCCTCATCCTCTCCAACATTTATCGTTTATTGATTTGTTGATGTTAGCCATTCTGACAGGTGTGAGATGGTACTGCATTGTTGTTTTGATAATGCATCTCTTGGATAATTAGTGACTTTGAGCATGTTTTCATATGTCTCTTGGCCTTCCTTCTGTCTTATTTCTAAAATTTTCTATTTAGGTCCTTTGCCCATTTCTTTATTAGATTGTTTATCTTCTTTTTGTTGAGTTGTATGAGTTCCCTGTAGATGTTGGAGATTAAACCCTTATCAGTAATAATATTGCCAAATACATTCTCTCATGAAGTGGTCTGTCTTGTTGTTTTGTTGATGGTTTCTTTTGCTGTGCAAAAGCTTTTTTTTTTGATGTAGTCCCATTTGTTTATTTTCTCTTTAGTTTCCATTGCCCTAGGAGCAGTATCAGTGAAGAAGTTCCTTAGGCATATGTCTGAGATTTTGCTGCCTGCGGATTCCTCTAGTATTTTTATGGTTTTCCGTCTTATGTTTATGTCCTTTATCCATTTTGAGTTTGTTTTTGTGTATGGTGTAAGTTGGTGGTCTTGTTTCATTTTTTTGCATGTATCTGTCCAATTTTCCCAACACCATTGTATTTAGATTACAATTCATAACAGTAGCAAAATTACAGTTATGAAATAGCAATGAAGATAATTTTATGGTCGGGTCACCACAACATAGAAACTGTATTAAAGGTTTGAGGCATTAGAAAGGTTGAGAACCACTACCTTAGAGTGTTTGGTCATCATTCTCTCTCACAAAATAGGTGAAGGGCCTGAATAGAATGATAGAGAAGAAGCCTACTTCTATGTCTTAAAAAACTTCCATTATTTAGAATTACAGAGGACAATAAACCTAAATAGGAGCTAGGCCAAATGGACAGAAGAATAGGAAAATTTCAAGAAAGACAGAATGCTGAACACTAACTGTGCTGTCAGGTAGAAAAGTTGGAGTAGACCTCTTTTAGGCGTGTTAGTTACTGTAGTGAAATTTATTTCTGTGGAATGATTTGATTAGAAGATGAGAAAGTGAAGATTGCTAGTATAGATAACCTGTTGGGGTAATTTAATTTAATGGAATATTTCAGAGGATAAAACAAGCTTGAAATTATTGCCTGCCTAAGTAGGAAAAGACTGCTAATCAGGCAGTGGCTTCAAGCATAGTGGACTAGTAATCTTGGGGAAACATGAAGATGTACAATTTGTGGACCTTTAGAGGTGAGAGCAAGGGATATTGGAAGTAAACTGCTGGTTGATTGGCACTTAGAATCACGTTCATTGTAATACTCAGTTGGCTGACTTTTATAAGCAAGGGAATATCACTGAAGGATTGGCTTACAAAAACATATTCATTGAGTTAAAAATGTTGTTTAAGCTCAATTAAAATCAGCTACTTGTTACCATTGCTTCAAAAGTCTTTTCCTGAAACTGGGAACTTGTTTTATACCTGAGAAACATAATGAATGGTTGAGGTAGTTAAAAAATATGTTGTCAAAAGAGAATATTTTTAAAGTTGCAGAGGCAAGAGCATGTTTAAGAATAGGTAGGAAAAAAAATACAATTGATTAGAGAGTCACCAAGTAAATAGAAGAGGTTATTATAATGAGATTTGTGAAATGCAGAGGGATGTGCACCTCGGATTTGGCCTGAGATAAATTAATGGCGACACCTTTTCTTAGAGCATGAATATGTGTGGATGTTGGTATGGTTGCTAGTATGGAATTGAAGAAATTTTTGTTTTATGGCTTTAGTTTTCTCTCTGAGTTTGAAAGTGTGCTCACCTGCTAAAACTGACGTGGATCTAAAGTTTAAAGAAAATAGTCAGTTTTCAATAAGTCAAGGAAAGTTGGAGTGAATCTACCAAAGAAACCTAGGAATCCTGAGCAGTCTTCAGAATCAGTTTGAAGCTGATGGTTATGAATTTGTGATGATATTTATTAATCTACTCTGCTTGGGAACTACCTTTGGTAGTGCTTGTTGCTCAGATAAATACAGATAAAAGCAGATATATGGAAGATACATCCAAAGCTGAAGTTATGCTAAAAGAAAGATAAAAAAGGAGGAGTAGGTGAATTTAAAGATTTTGCAAATAAAAGAATGATACAAAATATTAAACTGAATAGAAAATAGAGTGTAATGTCAATGAAATAAACAAATTTGTATAACTTTTATGTGTATGAAAGAGGAACATTGTGAGGTTAAGTGTAACTGTTTTACATATAGTCTTATAAATGCTATTTTTTATGGTGATATTTTCCAAAGATCTCTGAAAGGGTAAGTAGATCAAAGGAGTTACCTGTCAAGTGCCAGATACCATGTTAAACACTTTTTATCTTTAATTTTTTATTGTTTAAAGTATTACATGTTTCTCCTTTTGTCCTCATGGACCTCTCTCCTGCACTCCCATGCTCCATCCCATGCCCTCACCCCCCTGTTGTCTATGTCCATTGGTTATGCTTGTCTGCATGCATACAAGTTCTTTGATTGATCTATTAGCCCCCCATACCCGCCCCTGCCTTCCCTCTGAGGTTTGATGATCCATTTGATGCTTCTCTGTCTCTGCATCTATTTTTGTTGATCAGTTTATGTTGTTCATTATAGTCCACAAATGAATGAGATCATGTGATATACATTATATCTTTCTTTGACTGACTTATTTCACTTAGTATAATGCTCTCCAGATCCATCTAGGCTGTTGCAAATGTTAAAAGTTCTCTCTTTTTTACAGCAGCATAGTATTCCATTGTGTAGATGTAACAAAGCTTTTAATCCACTCATCTGCTAATGGGCACTTAGGCTGTTTCTTACAAAATCTTAGCTATTGTAAATTGTGCTACTGTGAACATAGTGGTGCATATATCTTTTCTGATTGGTGTTTCTGATTTTTTGGGATATAGTCCTAGAAGTGGGATTACTGGGTCAAATGGGAATTCCATTTTTAACTTTTGGAGGAAACTCCATACTGTTCTCAGTGGCTGCACCAATCTGCATTCCCACCAGCAATGCATGAAGGTTCTTTTTCTCTACATTCTCCCAGCACTTTGTCAATTTGTTAATGATAACCATTCTGACAGGTGTGAGATGGTATCTCATTGTTGTTTTGATTTGCATCTCTTAGATGATTAGTGACTTTGAGCATGTTTTCATGTCTCTTGGCTTTCTTTATGTCCTCTTTTGAAAAGTGTCTCTTTAGGTCCTTTGCCAATTTTTTTATTGGATTGTTTATCTATCTTCTTTTTGTTAAAATGTATGCGTTCCCTATAAAATTTGGAGATTAGACCCTTATCAGATATAACATTGGCAAATATGTTCTCCCATGCGGTGGGCTTTCTGGTTTTCTTGATAGTTTATTTTGTAGTGCAGGGTATTTTTATGTTGATGTAGTTCCATTTGTTTATTTTTTTTCTTAGTTTTCATTGTTCTAGGAGCTGTATCAGTAAAGATATTGCTATGACATATGTCTGATATTTTGCTGCCTTTTGGTTCTTCTAAGATTTTTATAGTTTCCTGTCTTACCTTTAAGTCCTTTATCCATTTTGAGTTTATTTTTGTGTATGGTGTAAGTTGGTGGTCTAATTTAATTTTTTGCATGTATCTGTCCAGTTTTCCCAACACCGTTTATTGAAGAGACTGTCTTGACTACATTGTATGCTCTTGCTTCCATTGTCAGATATTAATTGAGCTTAATGGATTAGGTCAATCTCTGGTTTCTCTGTTCTGTTCCATTGGTCTTTATGTCTGTTTTTGAACGAGTACTAGGTAGTTTTGAGAGCAGTGGCTTTGTATAACTTGATATCTGGTATTGTAACCCCTCCAAATTTGTTCTTCTTTCTCAAGATTGATGCGACTATTTGGGATCTTTTTTTTTTTTTATTCCATATGAATTTTTGGAGAGTTTGTTCTAGGTCTGTGAAGTGTGCTGTTTGTATTTTAATGGGGATTGCATTAAATCTATAGATTGCTTTGGTATTGCTTTGATATTTTAATGATGTTGATTCTACCAATCCATGAATACAATATATTCTTCCATTTGTTTATATTTTCCTCTACCTCTTTTTTCAGTGTCCTGTAGTTTCCCACGTACAGGTCTTTTAATTCCTAGGTATCTTAATTTTTGTCTTTTTGGTTCAATGGTAAATAGGATTGTTTTATTTTGTTTTTGTCTCTTTCTCATTCTGTGAGTTCAGTATTGGTGTATAAAAAGCCGTAGATTTCTGGGTGTTAATTTTGTATCCTGCTACGTTGTTGAATTCATTTATTAAGTCTAGTAGTTGTTTGATGGAATCTTTAGGGTTTTCTATGTACAATATGATGTCAACTGCTAATAATTACAATTTTACTTCTTTTCCAATTTGGATGCCTTATTTTATTTCTTGTCTGATCACTATGGCTAGCATTTCCAGTACTATGTTGAACAGGAGTGGTGAGAGTGGGCATCCCTGTCTTGTTCCTGTTCTTAGGGGAAATGGTTTTAGTTTTTATCCATTCAATACGATGTTGACTGTAGGTTTGTCATATAAGGCTTTTATGTTGAGGTATGATCCTTCTATTCCTAGTTTGCTGAGAGTTTTTATCAACAAAGGGTGTTGGGTTTTTGTCAAATGCTTTTTTTCTTGCATCAATTGATATGATTATGTGATTTTTATTTCTCAATTTGTGTGATATATCACGTTATTAATTTGCAGATATTGTATCATGCTTGCATCCCTGGAATAAATCCCACTTGGTTGTAGTGTATGATCTTTCTAATGTAATGCTGGATCCTATTTGCTAGAATTTTATTGAGGAATTTAGCATCTATGATCATCAGGGATACTGACCTGTAGTTCTCTTTCTTTGCAGTGTCTTTATCTGTTGTGGGGATTAGGATAATGCCGGCTTCATAGAAAGAGCTTGGAAGTGTACCTTCATCTTGAATTTTTTGGAATAGTCTGAGGAGGATAGGTTTTACTTCTTTAACTGGTTGGTAAAACTCCCCTTTGAAGCCGTCTGGCGCAGGGCTTTTGTTTGCTGGAAATTTTTTGATGATTGCTTCAGTTTCATCAGTAGTTATCGGCCTATTCAGATTTTTTTATTCTTCCTGATTGAGTTTTGGAATGTCATTTTTTTTTCTAGGAAGATGTCCATTTCTTCTAATTGACCAGTTGGTTGTAATAGAGTTGTTCATAGTTGTTTTTGGTTTTTTTTTTACAATCCTTTTTATTTCTCGGGGTCTGTTGTTATTTCACCTCTTTCATTTCTGATTTTATTTATTTAGATCCTCTCTCTTTGCTTCTTGGTGAGCCTGCCTAGAAGTTCATCAACTTGTTTATCCTTTCAAAGAGCCAGCTCTCAGTTTTATTGTTAGGCACTGATTAAGTAAAATTTCATAAGTATCTCAATAATAAAATGTAAGTAGTTATTTCATTTATAAACAGTTGCAAGTAGTCATTTGATTAATTTATCTTTATGTTACATAGAAAATAAGAAGTGACACAAATTTGTCTCCAAACTCTTTTTTTTTTTTAGTTTTATTAATCTTTATTGTTCAGTTTATTAATCACATTGTTCCCCCTTTTTCCCCCTGTAGTTCCCCTCCACCCGGTACCCATCCCACCCTCCACCCTCACCTCCCCCACACTGTCCTCTCCCATAGTTGCATGATTTTTGTCCAGTCTCTTGCTGCACTTCCCACACCCCTTTTCTCCCCAAGAATTGTCAGTCCATTCCCTCTCTATGTCCATGATTCTGTTATATTCACCAGTTTATCCTGTTCATCAGATTGTTAATTCACTTGATTTTTATATTCATTTGTTGATAGATGTGTTTATTGTTCATAATTTATATTTTTTTCTTCTTCCTCTTCTTATAGAATATCTTTCAGCAATTCATATAATATTGGTTTGGTGGTGATGAACTCCTTTAGCTTTTTCTTATCTGCGAAGCACTTTATCTGACCTTCAGTTCTGCCTGGTAGCTTTGCTGGATAGAGTAATCTTGGTTGTAAATTCTTGCTATTCATCACTTTGAATATTTCTTGCCACTCCCATCTGGCCTGCATCGTTTGTGTTGAGAAATCGGTTGACAATCGTATGGGTGCTCCCTTATAGGTAACTAACTGTTTTTCTCTTGTTGCTTTTAATATTCTCTCTTGAACTTTTGCCCTTGGCGTTTTAATTATGATATGTCTTGGTGTGGTCCTCTTTAGATTCCTATATTTTGGGGTTCTTTGCACTTCTTGGGCTTTTAAGTCAATTTCTTTCACCAGGTGTGGGAAGTTTTCAGCCACTATTTCTTCAAGTAGGTTTTCATTATCTTGCTCTCTCTTTTTCTGGCACCTCTATAATTCGGATGTTGGTATGCTTGAGGTTGTCCCAGAGGCCCCTTACACTACCTTCAATTTTTTGGATTCTTTTGGCTTCTTGCTTTTCCGGATGAGTGGATTTTGCCCCTTTGTATTTCAAATTTTTGAAACTCTTGTTCTTTCCACAACTGTTCTTCCTTTCAAAGAGTTTACATTGCTTGAGGAAGGAGATTATGTTAGTCATAGTGAACTAGGTTGGCATACATTAATAGAGAGCATATTAGGACTTCTAAGTTAATAGTTAGTGGAGATATTCCTTACCTAAGAACCAATACATTTTTGGGTTGATTGCTTTTCTGTTTTGTGTAGTTCATGTATCAGTCTATGATGCATCTTTGAATCAATTTAATACTTATTCTTTCAAATGAAATTGCTTTAGGGAAGCCGTGAATTAATAGGGAATTTTTTTTAAAGCTCTACATATTTAGGAATATATCTGTTTCTCAGCTAGCTGGTTATTTTTATTGAGCACTTCTGGGAAATGTAAATGAACTATGCACTCTTAATGCTTTCCTTGTTTATTTAAAAAAAAACCCACTAAAATGTTAGATATATAAATTGGTAATAATGACCAGTATGATGGTAGTGCTTTTCTCCATATTTAGTATTATTGCCTCATTATAAATCATTAATTTGTGATTCATAAAGAAAGTATTTTTAATATATGCATATCTGCAACTATATTTTGCTATAAAAACTGATATTCTTTCCTCTCAAACTATTAGAAGACTGTCACGCTTACAAAGCTGAAGGAACTACTTACTTATTTAACTAGGCACTATCAAATAAATCAGGGTAGTAATATATGGAATCATATGTCTATAGAAACAGATGTTCTAATGACAGCTAATTTGTTTTCTTCCACAAGTTATTTCTGTGCTAGTTATTTGTGTCCTACCTTTTCAATGGCTTTATAACCTGGAAACCACGTGCCATCCATTTTCAAAATGAAAAACAAAAATAAAAAAATAAAGCCTAAACATTTTTAGATGTTTTATTTCAGTTAGAATATCAGACATTCATTAAAGTATTTCTTAGAAGTCTTAGGGAAAAAAAGACTAAGACACTATTGTTTAAAAGGGAGGCAGTTTTATTCTTAAACATATACTAAGCCTGTGTTACATGTATGTGACTCATCAGAATATAATGCAAAATAATGTTAAGGCATAAAAGTAATAGTCTGCTCTCTTATCTGAAACACACTTTATGAATTTCCAGTATGATGTGGTTACTAATAATAGTAACAAAAACTGGCTTTTAAAAATACTTCTTTTTTTGGACCACAAGTATATTTCCAAATTAAATGACAAAATATTTGGATTTGACTATTGAGTGTTCATATATTTTTAATTTAATAAAATATCTTCTTTTTCTTTGTAGGCACTTTGTTTAATGGCGTTACCATTTATTCCTGCATCGAACCTTTTTTTTCCAGTTGGTTTTGTGGTTGCTGAACGAGTATTATATGTTCCTAGCATGGGGTTCTGTATTTTGGTAGCCCATGGATGGCACAAAATATCAAACAAGAGGTGAATTTAAATATTAGCTTATTTCATGCTCCTAACTATAAAATCAAATGTGATACATTTAAGTATTTAAATGTTTATTTTAAATCTGTTTTATAAGTCATACTTTTATACATCTCTTGTTTTTCATCTTGATAGTCTCATTTTCCTATAATTCAAGTTAGGAAAGCTCCATAGCACTTACTGCATCTTATGTTCTTCATATATATAATGAAGGATAATTTTATTTTGCAGCCTGAGACATAAACTTTGAGTCAGACCCAAATGAAAAGGATATTATTGAAACTAAAGTTAAAAATGACCATTGCCACTTTATATGCAATGAACTATAGCCTTCTTACTTAAGTGAGTCATATATAAAATGTACAGTTATATATAAAAAGCAGGTTTACAATTGTTCTCCTGGAAAATAATATAACAGTTAATAAATCGTATTGGAATAAACTGTTTTGTGTACTCAACTATGAGTATTATAAGTTCAATCTGTCATTACTGTCTTCATTATAACCACCATGTTATGATTGCCTTAAACTAGCAGTTAAGGAACAGAGTAGTTAACTGTATGTATACAAGAAATGGGCACTATCTCTTCTTTCTCACTTCCAATCACCATTCAACACATAGAATTCTGACTTCTCTCTTATCATCTACTAACACAGATAACAAATTACCTTCTGGTAGCTAAATTTGGTCAATGCTTTTATTTAAAATTTATTTAAATTTTTTACAGGCATCTGTAAAAACTCACTCTCGATTCTCTTTTATATCTTTTTATTTCTGTTCTCTGATTTCTTCTTCCTCTGCCTGCTCTTTAAATACTTATTATTTCTCAGAGTTTTACAATAGCCATTTTTATTACAGAGCATAGTCTCCCTATATGATCTCTCTGTCTACAGTTTTTATTACTATCTACCAAACCTTTCCCTTAGCTTTGACCCATCTATCCTATTATAATCAATATCAATTTTTAGTGTCTACCATGTATCAGGTGCCCTGATAGATTATTTAGATTTATTTTCTTATTTCATCCTTGACAGTCCTTAATTTTGTTTTGCACATTTTAAAATTAAAGATCATACAGGTTACCTGAATTATGCAAGATCACACAGCTGTACATCTGACTATTTCCTATTCCACGTTCTTTCTGATGCATGCACTCATATTCTGGTTAAATGTGTCATCAAAATGAAAGAAGTTAAACTGTGTTACCAGGGCAAAAACACAGAGTTTGAGAACATTAGTACTAAATGAGATTATAGTGAGTATTGAAATACAATCATATTTTCTAGAGGAATTGAATCCCAAATAATTAGCCTAAAGTATCTAAGTAATGTGCATCTATTTTATAGAGTTCAGTTTACTGTGACATTTATTTAATAAATAGTTCTAGCTTTAAAATGTAAAATTACTCTAAGTATGTCATGATAACCTGTAATATATAATTATAAGTAGAAATGTTTTTAAATGTAGCCAGTGATGAGATTCACCCCTTTAAAACACAAGTAAGGATATTCATGTTGTAGGTAATGGTACAAAGGGCTCTAAATGTAAAAATTCACAATTAAAATCTGGTTTCATCAACTTTTTATTAAATCTAAAAAATGCTTTTGAAATAGAGGTAAATATTGTAGTATTTCATGTAATTGAAGAGTGAAGTGGAAGATAGTATTTAGATGTTTAAGTTTTTGGTATTGGTCTCTCTGAAGTCAGATAATTATTAGAACAATCCCTGTTTTTAGAATAAATTCAGAGGTGACATTGGAGGTATTTAAAATTTCTTCTGTTCTAAAAGATAAAATGCTTTGGGTGATATAAAGAATTTTTTTATTTGTTTTATTCTCTTAAACAGTGTATTTAAAAAGTTATCCTGGGTTTGTCTGTCTTTGGTGATATTCACTCATGCCTTAAAAACAATCCACAGAAATTGGGATTGGGAGTCTGAATATACGTTGTTTATGTCAGCCTTGAAGGTAAAGTATTACCCAAGAATGACAGGAAAGTATGTCATAAATTACTTTTTATAGCCATATCTAAGATGCTTTACGTTTCCTTTTAATTAGACTTTTAACTATCAATTTTAATTCACTAAAAAATTAATATAGTTTGTTCTTTATATAATATATCTTAACCAGTACATTGAATAGTACTTACCTATATGACCACAACACATATGAGTAATTCCTTAAATGATATACAGTCATTAGAAACTCAAATGATAAAATGTTCAAATAAGAATACTGTGTTCATTGGTTCCTAAGGTACACATTTTTAAACCTTTTAATGCCTCTGAAATTAGAATAAATCTTATAGTGAAAGGCATCTTGCAATTAATTTGTTACCTTTTTTCTTTCTTAATAGTACATAAAATTGATGGCATGTTAGATTCAATGAAATAACATATATGACCAAAAAAATGACAGCCTATTATGTGGAAAAGAACCAACCAATGATTAAAACATCTGTAATACTTTCAACAATAAAGATACTTTTTTTTAAAATGCTATAGGAAAGATAGAAACTGGCAGAAAGGATTCACACAGCATTCCTATAAATGAACAATATAAATAGGAATTTGGTTTTTTAAAAATCACAAAATTTTGTTTTCTATAAAAGTTATAAGCAAAGTTTTTTTTCTTTCAGGTGCTCCTTTGCCAATGCCTCTCTTCAAATCAGTAAATTCTTAACTTCCTTTTGGCTATTTTAGTACTCTCCATAGCCTAGCTTGATTGGGTTACTGCCTCTTTTCAGTAGAATATGTGACTTCTTGATTTGACATCTATTTAAAGTCAAATGACTGTCCACTTTACTGTCTCCCTTACCTCAGAAATTTGCAAACAGATGAGACCTCATTTGCATTATTATTAATTCCCCCTTCAGATTACCAGTGGAGCCCATGGTTTTCAGGATTTTTGCTTGTCTTTACTCACAGGACAATGCTCAAAACCACAGCCCCAATCACTGTAGCTAGTACCTTGGCTAGCTAGATACCCTCCTCTACCTGCAGTAACACCACGTCCATCTATAAACTCTGAAAGTACAGATCAACTTAGTATTTTAGTCTCAGGGTTCCCTTACAATAATAGACTATATAAGTAAGTCCAGCCTAAAAGTAAGTAATTAGTGCAATGTTTAAATGTGTTCTTGTCACATACCTTTTCTTCCAAAGGAATACAAGTAGTAGAGCAGAGTTTTCAAATAACACTATGCTTTCATTACATAAAATTTTTAGTAAAACTCATCTATACTAATAGAAGGGTAATATGCTGATTAGACTGGGAGACCTTCCAGTGTTCTTCTGGATAAAGCCATGGTGGCGGGGCTGAGGTAGCGGCAGTTAGAGGCCATGAGAGGAGGACAGTTGTAAGTAATCAGGCTGGTAGGGGTGGGCTGTTGGGTGTAAGCAGACCAGCGGGGGGGAGGGGGGCAGTTGGGTGAGCAGGCCATTAGTGGGGTTCAGTTGGAGGTGATCATCATAGCAGGGGGGGATACTTTGGAGTGAGTAGGCCAGTAGGAGGGCAGTTGGGGGGAAGCAGGCCAGTAGGGAGGAAAAGTGGGGGCGAGCAGGCCAACTGGAAGCAGTTGGGGGTGAACAAGCCAGCAGGAGAGGGAGTTGGGGGTGAGCACACAGGCACAGGGGGCATTTGGGGATGAGCAGGCTAGCAGCTGGGGGCAATTTGGAGCAAGCAGGCTGGCAGGCACAGTGGTTAGAGGCAATCAGGCAGGAAGGCTGGTGGGCAGTTAGGAGTCAGCAGTCCCAGATTGTAAAAGGGATGTCCAACTGCTGGTTTAGGCCCGATTCTTGTAAACCAGCTGTAGGACATCCTTCAAAGTGTCCCAGATTGGAGAGGGTGCAGGATGGGCTGAGGGACAACCCCACCCCCATGCATGAATTTCGTGCACCAGGCCTCTAGTGTGTGTGTGTGTGTGTATATATATATATATACATATATATATATATATGTATATATATATATATATATAAAATGAACTTAGATTGCTGTGGTTTTAGTATATTGATATTGAAAGGAGAAACAGGGTAAATTGAGTGAAGAAGTGTTCATTTGGCTGCTTCCTCATCTCCAAGGGCATCTCAATGGAACACTGTATTCCAATAGTATACCAAATAGATATCTGTGTTAGTTGGAGTCATTATTTTCCTGGGAGAAAATAAAAATGATTTTTTCCTGTTTAATTGATATATAATTCACATAAATTTCTTATTTAAGATATATAATGTGTATATTATGAAATGATGAAAAGTTTAGTTAATATATAACGTCTTACACATTTTTTTTCTCATGATGAAAAATTTACAATATCTCTTACCAATTTCCAAATATACAACACAGTGTTGTTGGCTATAGTCTCCATGTTGCACATTACATCACCAAAACTAACTTACCTTATAATTTAAAGTATGTACCTTTAGACCACCTTCACCCATTTATGGACAGCTCCATGGATCACTCCATTTCTAAAAGTATATCAAACAAATATCTGTGTTAATTGGATTCATATTTTAATTGTAGTTAATTTCTAATTGTATTTCTATATTTAAGGTAAATAAAAATAATGCCAAATTATGGAATAATGTTGGTCATGCTCTGGAAAATGAAAAGAACTTTGAGAGAGCATTGAAATACTTTCTACAGGCTACCCATGTTCAGCCAGGTAATCATTATTAATAAAATTATTTGAATAGTTTATTTTCTTTTTTAAAAGATCGGTTATGTTTGAGGAAAATTGAGTTGAGTTTATTTTCAAGCTTTATTTCCAGTGTTTTGAATACTACCAGTGTTCAATACTGTCTTATTTTGAATTTGATTGTTAGAAATATGTAAGATATTTAAGGAATTTTTATTATTAAATTTATTAGGATGACTTTGGTTAATAAAATTATATAGGTTTTAAGTGCATATTTCTATATCATCTGTATGTTGCATTGTGTATTCACGACTCAAAGCCAAACCTCCTTCAGCCATGGAATATTTGACACCTTTTAGACTTTATTACCTCCCTTCCGTTCCCTCTGGCAACCACTTTACTGTTGTCTCTGTTTATGAGTGTTTGTTTGTTCGTCATGTTCATGTGTTTCTTTCAATTTTATTTTTGTTTTACACATTGGACAGTAACATAGCCCTAGAAAAAGATGGTTTGTTGTACTCAGTTTTATATCTCAAACTAGAGGACTGGTGCAAGAAATTCATGCACGGGAGGTGGAGGATATTCCTCAGCCCAGCCTGCACCCTCTTCAATCTGGGACCCCTCGAGAGATGTCTGACTGCCCATTTAGGCCCAATTCCAGTAGGATCAGCCTAAACGGGCAGTCGGGCATCCTTCTTACAGTCCAGGACTGCTGGCTTCAAACTGCTTACCTGCCTACCTCCCTGATTGCCCCTCACTGTTTCTGCCTGCCAGCCTGATCACCCCCTAACCATTACCCTGCCAGCCTAAATGATGTCTAACTGCTCCCCTGCCAGCCTGTTTGTCCCCAACTTCCCTTCTCTGCTAGCCTTGTCACCCCTAACTGCCCTCCCCTGCAGGCTTGATAGCCACCAACTGCCCTCCCTTGCAGGCCTGGTCCCTCCCAACTGCCCTCCTCTGCTGTCCTTATCGCCCACAACTGCTCTCCCGTGCAGGGCCTGGAACCTCCCAACAGCCCTCCCCTGCTGGCCATCTTGTGGTGGCCATCTTGTGTCCACACGGGGGCAGGATCTTTGACCACATGGAGGCAGCCCTCTTGTGTGTTGGAGTGATGGTCAATCTGCAAATTACTCTTTTATTAGATAGGATAGAGGCCTGGTGCATGGGGAGGGGCAGCTGGTTTGCTCTGAAGAGTGTCCCAGATCAGGGTGGGGATTCCCTTGGGGTGAGGGGATCTGTGGAGGTTTGCAGGCCAGCCACGCCCCACAGCAACCCAAGTGGGGGTCCTGGGATCTGGGTTAATTTATGTCTACAATTGAAACTTTATAGCCTAGAGTGGGGAACAGCAGGCAAAAAGCTTAGCTTCCTCCATTGCCAAGGAAATCCAAGCCTCCGTTCTCTCCAGCTCAGTGGCTGCCGCCATTTCTGTATCTTTTATAATTGAAACTTTGTAGCATTGAAATCACTAAGAATTTTTACAACCATAATGATGGAGAGAATGACAAGGAGCCAGGATCCCTGACCCAAAAATTGGTGACTGGAACAAGGAAGGATATTAGATAATACAATTTAGTGACTTGATAAGAAGGAGTAGGAATGGTCTGGTGTGGTAAGGCTCAAAGCGGACACCTACCCTACCTTGTAGCCCAGAGCTGCAGAGGATAGGAGAACACGGGCACCGCTTGGAAGGGCCGCAGTGTAAAGTCCCCAAGGCAAAGCCAAGTGTCAGAGAATGGTGAGAGAAATTTGTAAAAATATAACTGAAGGTCTAGCTATCCAGTTGTATCTCCCCTGGCTCTTTATATAGTTTCGTTTTTCTTGAAATAATGGGGTACATATCTCAGGTTTCCTCACCTCTGCTTCTTTAAATCTAAATTTTTCACTTCTCCCCTCTTTCCCATCCACCTTGTACCACATCCTACCCATCTTTTGCAATCCTGCTTACTTGACTTCTTTTATAAAAAACAAACAAACAAACAAACAAACAAACAAAAATCACCTGTATTTTCTTAGAAGCAAATATTGCTTATCTTTAAAACTTTTTACAAGTTCTGTCTTTCCTGTGAAATTTCTAATTTCCTATTTAGTACTATATCATATTTATTTCTGTTTATGAAAAATATTTATCTGTTTAAACTGAGGAACTTCTCTGGGGCAGCATGAACATCTTACTCATCTTCATACCTTCTGCATCATCTAGCATAGTCTTATACACAGTCAGTGGGCATTAATTGTAGTAGTTTTAATTTATTACTTAATAAAGTCTTAGAGTTTTTTGAGTAGTAGAGTTATCTTTGATGTCAGATACACATGGACTTTGAGACTTAAAAGATGTTATTTAAGCCTCTTCAGCTTTATCTTTCTCATTTCTAAATTGGGACAGTAATTTTTTCTCATTGCATTGTTGTAAAGACTAAATTAAATGGTGTAAGTGGATGTTTATAAGCATGTTTAATTCTATTTAGAGAGTAGAATACATATTATAGAATGTTGCCAGGTAGGGGCACTGCTTTAAAATAACTTTTCATTTTATTGTCCATTATCACTTTTTTTTAGTTTAATAAATCTTTATTGTTCAGATTATTCCCAATTGTTCCTCTTTTCTCCCCAGAGCTCCCCTCCATCCAATTCCCACCCCACCATCTGCCCTACCTCCCTACCACTGTCCTCATCAATAGGTGTACAATTTTTGTCCATTCTCTTCCCCCACCCCTACACCCCTTTCCTCCTGAGAATTGTCAGTCCACTCCCTTTTAAGCCTCTGATTATATTATATTCACCAGCTTAATCTGTTCATCAGATTTTTAATTCACTTAATTTTTAGATTCACATGTTAATAGATATATTTGTTGTTCATAATTTTTATCTTTACCTTTTTCTTCTTCTTCCTCTTCTTAAAGAATACCTTTCAGCATTTCATATAATACTGGTTTGGTGGTGATGAACTCCTTTAGTTTTTTCTTATCTGTAAAGCTCTTTATCTGCCCTTCAATTCTGAACGATAGCTTTACTGGGTAGAATAATCTTGGATGTAAGTTCTTGCTATTCATCACGTGGAACATTTCCTGCCACTCCTGTCTGGCCAACATAGTTTCTGTTGAGAAATCAGCTGACAGTCGTATGGGTGCTCCCTTGTAGGTAATTGTTTTTCTCTTGCTGCTTTTAATATTCTCTTTGTCTTTTGCTTTTGGCATTTTAATTATGATGTGTCTTGGTGTGACTTGATTCTTGTGGTCCTCTAGTCTACTGTGTTTTGTTGCTTCCCTGAGTTGGTAGGGTAGTTTTGTGTGCTATGTGTCCTGTATGGACCACTGGCTCGGCTGTACCTGAGGTATACAGCCTGATTGTAGTTAAGTCTTGATTGTTGTTGGTATCAGTGGGAACAATTGGCCTTCAAGCCAATTGGCTATGTGGATCAGCTATTTCTACACTGGGAGAACTTCTGTGCTGTAGACAAGACTTGCAAAAGCCTCTGTGCTCAGCTTGGATGGGGCAGAGTCTCAGGCAGAGAAGACAGCCTTGGCTTCCTGTCAACCCTGCCCGATGAGGCCCCTGGGTCTCAAATGTCCCTCAGTAATTTCTGTAAGCATCTCTGAGACAGTTGCCCTTGAGTTTTGCCCACTGCCAGACAGTCCAGTTTCTCCCTCAATGAATCTGGATTCCCAGATTCTCTTCTGGAACTGGAGTTCAGCACAGTCGGGAGCTTCTGTTTCCCTCTCCCTAGAGAAAGCCAGCGGCGCACTCAGCAGTCAGTCGTCTCTACACATCCTCGTGCACGCTCCTCCAGACCTCTGCCTTTAGCTGCTCCCCTTAGTTTCCACCTGACAGTCCAGATTCACCCTGTATGAATCTGGGTCCCCAGAACTGGGGTTCAGTGCAGTTAGAACTGGGGTTCAGCACAGTTGGGACCCTTTGTCTTCTTCCCATTAAAGAAAGCCAGCCAGGCACTCTGCCTCCCATCCTCTCCACTCACGTGTCTCCATACCTCAGCCTTTTGCCTCTCCTCTGTGTCTCCATGTGCTTTTCTCTTTCCTTCTAATTGTAGAATTTCCACTCAGCCAACTTTCCTATGATTTTGGATGATGCCCGTTTTGTCTTTTAGTTATAGTTTTGAAATTGTTGTGCGAGTCAGCAGTTTAGATGTTTACCTATGCCGCCATCTTGGTTTTCGCTGTCAATTATTACTTTTTGCTGATTTTGAGTTTCTTGCTGTACCACTCTACTTTACTTCCCTCCCATACGCTCAAAATTGCCGTTTCTAATAAGCCATGGACTAAAAAAAGAGGTAAACCAGTGTATTACAATTTGTTATGAAAAACTACACATAGAAATATTGAGTTTATCATTCAGAGGCTTCTCAGACTAGTCTTTGTTTTCTAGCTATGCTCTTCTTAAATAGATTTGACAAATGAAATGACACATAGGGAGGAGAGTCAGAAGTCCTTTTTCGTCCCTATTAGATATACTGATATAGATTTATAATTCTGGAGATAAGGGGAATGATCAAAGCTAGATATAACCCTTTGAAATAACAAATATAAAGATTCTGTTTAAACCCAGAATAGTATAGCATTGCACAGAGTAGGAATCTGTAATATTGTAAAGTTAACTTAAAAAAAAAAAAAATTAGCCTGTGGCATAGGTAAACACCTATACTGCTGCCTTCTACAACAATTTCAAAACTATAACTAAAAGACAAAACGAACCACTGGAAATCTGGCTGAGTGGAAATTCTACAACTAGAAGGAAAGAGAAAAGCACACTGAGACTCAGAGGAGCTGCAGAGGGTAGAGATACAAATACACAGAGATGTGCGCAGAAAGGGTGGGAAGCAGAATATGCAGCTGGCTTTCTCAAATGGGGATGGAGACAAAGGCTCCCCACAGTTCCGGGTGAGACTCGGGGAACCCAGACTCATGCAGGGTGAAACTGGGCTGTCAGGAGGAAGCACACTGAGACTTAGGGGAGCTGCGGAAGGCAGAGGTACAGAGGCACTCATGCACGCTTGTGGAAAGGGCAGGCAGCTGAGCAGGTGGCTGGCTTTCTCGTTCGAGAGAGAAACAAAACCTCCAGGTGAGACGTTAGGTATCCAGACTTATTCGAGGAGAAACTGGACTCTCTGGCAGTGGGCAAAACTCGAGGGCAGCTTTTGCTCAGAGGTACGTGCAGCCATTACCAAGGGACACTGAGACCCAGGGACCTCTTAGGGCTAGGCTGATGGGAAATCAAGGCTGTCTGCTCTGCCTTGAGACTCTGCCTCCAAGCTAAGCACAGAAGTCCTCTCAGCATAGACACAGCTGATCCTCACAGCCAGTTGGCCTGGAGGTCAACTCCTCCCAGTGATACCAACGACAATCTAGGCTTAACTACAACAAGACTGTACACACAGCCCATAAATGGGTGCACCAAGAGTGTCCACCTCAGGAAACTGGGGAGTTTGAGCCACTGTGCCCTAGACAACATCTACCACAGAAAGATACTCTACCAACTCAGGGTAGCAGTGAAAATGTGGAGACAAAAAAACACATCACAAATGGGAGAAAAAAAAAGACGGAAAACCAACGACTGGATATAGAGTTTAAAACCATGGTTTTAAGGTTCTTCAAGAATTTCCTAGAAAAGGCCAATAAATTTAGCGAGACTGTCAAGGATATGGAAAAGGACCAACTAGAAATTAAGCATACACTGACTGAAATAAAAAATATTATACAGAGACCTAGCAGTAGACAAGAGGACCACAAGAATCAAGTCAAAGATTTGAAATACAAAGAAGCAAAAAACAGCAAGAAAAGTAGAAAACTGAAAACATATTTGAGGAAATAATGACCGAAAACTTCCCCTACCTGGTGAAAGAAATAGACTTAAAGTCCAAGGAAGCACACAGAACCCCAAACAAAAGGAATCCAAAGAGGACCGCACCAAGACACATCATAATTAAAATGCCAAGAGCAAAAGACAAAGAGAATATTAAAAGTAGCAAGAGAAAAACACTTAATTACCTACAAGGGAGCACCCATACGATTGTCAGCTGATTTCTCAACAGAAACTGTGCAGGCCAGACAGGAGTGGCAGGAAATATTCAAATTGATGAATAGCAAGAACCTATAGCCAAGATTATTCTACCCAGCAAAGCTATTGTTCAGAATTGAAGGTCAGATAAAGAGCTTCACAGATAAGAAAAAGCTAAAGTAGTTCACCACCACCAAATCAGTGTTACATGAAATGCTGAAAGGTATTCTTTAAGAAGAGGAAGAAGAAAAAGGTAAATTTAAAAATTATGTACAACAAATACATGTCTATCAACAAGTGAATCTAAAAATCAAGTGAATAAAAAAATCTGAGGAACAGAATAAACTGGTGAATGTAATAGGATCAGATTTATAGAAAAGCAGTGGACAGACAATTCTCGGGGAGGAAGGGGTGTGGGAGGTACAGGAAGAGACTGGACAAAAAAGTGTACACCTATGGATGAGGACAGTGGGGGGAGGGGGTAAGGGCAGATGGTGGGGTGGGAATTGGGTGGAGGGGAGCTGTGGGTGGAAAAAAGAACAATTGCAATAATCTGAACAATAAAGATTTTAAATTTAAAAAATTAGTCTAAAAGCTTTTCTTGCTTAGCCAGAATGAGAATATAAACTGTACAATAGACTTGGACCTTGAGATATCCATATCATGTTAAATGAACAACTGTTTGCATTTTTTGTTTTGTGATGTTTTGTTTTGCTGGTTACAATTGTTTTAAAAAGATAACAGTTTTGCAACGATAAAAGTTTTGCAGTTGGAATTACAGTTTACAGGACAAGGATAGATATTTCTCATGAACTACCAGAATGCTCCAAGGTTTGTTTTTGCTGTAAAATAATTTTGATTTTATCTCTAGATCCAATCTTTGAAATTGTTTATATCAGAAAAGAATCAAGGACCTGTTATTCAACTTGGATACCATCAAAATGGAAATAAATTACTTTTAAAGAGTTTTTAGGAGTTTCCATATGTTTACAATTTACCTTTATAAATGCATGGACAGACAAGTTTTGAATAGGAAATACTGGGAAGCAACACAGATGCCTCACCCTCAGTGTGGGAATACTCAACTTCATTGTTGGTGGCTGAGGAATCATTAGGCACTGAGCTGCCTGCCACTTGTCATTCCTCCTTTCCATTGAATTAAGGACAGACTTCTGCTGTTGGCCTCAGTAGTGCACTCATAATAGCAAGATTGTTCTTTGAAATTCTATAGCTTTTCAGTCATTTAAATATCGGAGAATTTTATATCTTTCTTGCTTTTCTTAACCTTTTCACACAAAAAATTTAAATGTGTCTTACCAGTAATGCTATTATTTCCTCTTCTGCAATCCTAAAACTTTGTAACTTTATGTCTGTCATTTTATTAGCTGTATTATATAATCCTTTTGATGCTAAAGGCTATCTAATTGCTATCATTTTTTCTTTGATGAAGTGGGGCTGCTTACTCTAGTGTCTGAAATCTTCATTGATGACAACATCTCCTCTCCATACTTCTGAGATCTGATTCCAGTGGGTAGCCATTTACCTAGTTTTTCATCCAAATAACCTTTTTAAAAAGATTGGTTAGAAGTAATTTCAGTAACATTTTAAATACTTAGCTGACATAATTATATTTTTATTTATCTAAACTAATTTTGTCAGGTGTTACATATTCTTAGATTTGCCTGACTATATTTCAGATCTCTATAGTAAATGGCATAAGTTTTAAGCTATATATAAGCAATGTCTGCCTATTTTCATGTGCATGTGGTAATGCAGTGAATTTCAACCTTGACTCTACATCAAAATTGCCTTTTAAACATTTTAAAAACATTTTTGAAGATTTCCATCCTGAAGATTCTATTTGGATAGAGCTGTGTGAGACTAAAATAAAAACTTTTAAAGCAGTATTGGGAATGATTGGCTTAAGCATTTTTTTTTTTACCCCCACTTCCTGAGATCCCATTGGATTAAGCAATATATCTAAAAACTGAAATCGATCTCCCTCTCAATCTTGTCCCCTAGTTCTCTAATAAAATGTGTACTACATCTGACCATTTTGGTGCAGTGCACACATTTGCCAACCTGAAACATAATGTAATAAGATCTTAGGACTGTTACTCTCCTCCTAGGGGAATGCCTAAGATATATATGCTTGGCCCCTATGTATCCTGGGAGTTGCAGGCAGAGACCTATTCCACAATTGCAAAATCATCGGTGTCACAGGCAAGTAGTAATCACAATTTGAAGCCTTGTCGTGTCTGTTAGAGATTCATGTTGGCTAAAATTGTCTGATTTAAGATGTCCCTTCTTTCTGTCTTTATTCCAGACCTTTGAAATATTTACTTGGAAATATATATCTTAAACTCTCATATCTTTTATTATATTTGCACGTTTTTCTACTCCTGAATAAATTTGCTGAGGATTTAATTTTCTGCATCAGAAAATGAGACAAAATTTTCTGACATTCTGATATTTAAAACTTTCAAAAAGTTTTATGTAGGAATTTGTCGTCATTTAAGAGAGATGGGCTGCTGCATATTAAGTAGTATTATATAATACTTGCATTCCAACCACATTTCACAAACATTTTAGAAAATAAAGTCGCAAAGTGTTTTCATGTTTTTTTGCCCCTATTCCACCATTGCATATTTGTTAGTTATAACACTGAAAATAATTCTAGGGATTATGATGATCCTTTTTTCTTGTATATCCTTTGTACTTTTAGAGTTAGTTGAGCCACACTTTTTGAGTAAATGCCAAAGCTCTGAGCTTAGGAAATGAAAGCAAGCCTTAGTATGGTATATTAAAATGCAGTGAATAAAAGTGATGTACATTTCTTCATTGCCTCTTTTTCTTTCTTCTCATGTCTTAATCCATCAAGGGTACATTCAGAAATTTTTTTCATGTTATATGTATATTTTCTGTCTTTACAGCGCATTATTTAATAGTTTGCTAGTATAGCATTGATCATACATTATAAAAGTTGTATTATAAGACCTTTGAGGAGGAATGTCTGCGTTTGCATTTTTTACTATTTGTTGCAAGAAACATGTCCTCTTAGTAGTTTATATTGAATTCTATTTCACATACTTGTCAACAAATAATTTCTTTAAAATTTTAGATGATATTGGTGCCCACATGAATGTAGGAAGAACTTATAAAAATTTAAATAGAACCAAAGAAGCAGAAGAATCTTACATGACAGCCAAGTCACTGATGCCTCAAGTAAGTTATCATCATTTATTCCTGTTTGTGTCATGTCTATCAAATATCCATATTGAATAAAATTATCTGGATGGAAAATCCTTATCTTTCCTTCAATTTATTGATATAAAAGTAAGGGGTCCAAAGAACTATCTATTTAGTATATGTAAGTAAAATAAATGAATATACTTACTTTTCTAGCTCAATTAAAACATTTTTTGTATAGTTTATAATAACTAAATTCATAGTTAAGGAATTTTTAAAGTTTTTATTACAAGTTATCAATGAGTTAAATTATTTGGATGAAGAGAATTGTACATATGTACACTAAGCCTTAAATTTAGCATTAGTCCTACCAAAAAATTAATGAATAAGGATACATCTCTTGCTATATTATGTCCATCAGTTATTATAATGATACAAGATTCTCTTGATATTTTGGAAAATCGCATCTTGCCCTTGATCTAACTATGCATCATTGGAAAAGTTGGTTTACTCTGGCTACAGTTTTCTTGATTGTAGTATGTATGAATACTATGTTAATAATAGTATTAATAACATTAATAACATTGATAAATGTTTTAAAAAACAAATTGGACCACATGATACCTTAAGAATTCATTTCTAAGATTCTAAAAAATTGTGTTCAGTGTGGATTTTTATCAGATATAATTTATTCCGTTCATTGAAAATTTGGGTCCATATATTATTTATGATAATGTTTATTTAACCTGAATAATCAACTAATAAGATGATTTTATTTCCTAACTCCACCAGACAAGTGAGGTTTTAGTATAACTATGAAATACAATTAAGTACCTTATTGTCACACCGGTAAATAAATATTTTGTTGACAACATGAAAGTTGACATGGTTTAACAAATACACTAGACAGAGAAAAGAGCACTGAGTCTGTTTCTGGTCTGACATAAACATGCTCATACCTTAACCTGTAAAAGTTCTGATTTATATGACTTCGTTCTATTAAGCTGGCATGAATAAAAAAAATATATTCTTTAGGGCAAGAAAATATTATTTTATATATTGACTATAGATGCTTTCACATTTATGACTTTAATATAGTAGCAGTAAAACTAATAGCACTATCTTTTTACATTCTATGTATATTTTAAATAAGCTACTGGGCCTACTTACTTTTGACTTTTATTTGGTAATGAAATATCAACTTATGGAAATGCCTTTTCTTTTGAACAGATTATTCCTGGTAAAAAATATGCAGCCAGAATTGCTCCTAACCACCTCAATGTTTATATTAATCTGGCCAATCTGATCCGAGCAGACGAATCCAGGCTAGAAGAAGCTGATCAGCTGTATCGACAAGCGATAAGCATGAGGCCCGACTTCAAGCAGGCTTACATTAGCAGGTATTATAGTTCATGTTAAGCTATTGTTATAAAAGATTGAAGCTGCAACTAACATAGAAACATAGCCCATTTTGGACTAGCAATTAAAATTAAATTGATTTGATTTGAAATTGACAGGGAAGTGCAGAACTTATAATGGACCCGTTAGCTTTTATATGAAAGAAGTTCTTTAGTTTCATTTGCTTCTTATCACCAAATTTATTTTATGTAAAACACCTAAAACTTACATTTTAAAATTAGTACTTTTAGTATCTAACTCTCAGGAGCTTTCTTAAATGCTAAGAATTGACTGGTTATTAATGCCTTTACCATAAAGAAACTTTTTAGTTGTCATTAAAAATAAGTTTTTGGTATCATATATTAGAACTTGATATATTTTCCCATGTAAGTGTCATTGTTTATATTATACTTGAGAAAAGTAGTGTGCTAAACTTTTGTTTTGTAGCCTGGCTCAAATACCTAATCATAATTTATGACATTGTTTCTGTGGGGAAATGCATTCAGAATTTAATAAGTTTTTGATCTCAAGATTATTTGGGAGCCATCTTTGTTCAGCCTTATCCAGTGCTTTTTGAAATTCTCTAGGTTTAGTGGGGTTGCATCTGTAAATAAAATCTTTCTTTATTAATACATAAAGAATTATTTAACAGTCTCTTCATAAAAAGATAACATTTTAGACAAACACTCATCTAAAAGTTCCCTAATCAAGAATATTAATAGGAAAAAAATGTAAAAAAAGCAAGAATGACAGCAAAACAAACAATCTTATTCCAATCATTTCAGCAACTTTTTGTGTATGTACTTACTATACTGTAAATAGCTGGTTTGTATGAAATGATTAAAAGGCCAAAGATAAAAAGGTTTTTTTTTTTCATTTTTTTTTCTATGAAGTTGCTGTTTATTTTTTATTTATTTCTTACCTGTTTGATGTATGTGTGAAACAATGTTGTCCAACAATAAAAGGAAATATTATTTTACTGAGTTGTTCTAACAACAACAAAAAAGAATACTACCATATTTTCTGGCGTATAAAACGACTGGCTGTATAAGATGACCCCCAACTTTTCCAGTAAAAATATAGAGTTTGGGATATACTCGCCTTATAAGACGGCCCCTCTTCCAACACACACCAAATAAAAATTAAAAAACATCAGATTTGATTTCAATATGGTAATTTTCATTCAAATGCTATGGCATGCAGGTATGTACAGCACCGCCCTTGCTGCTTTCATATGGCCCCGCATGTGGCGGGGATGCGGCCTCGCAGTTTTTTTAGCTCCTCCCACCATAAGCGGCGACCGCAGATTATCCAGTCTGGCCCGGAAGTTTTAGCACCCGCCCTGTAAGACGACACCTGACGTATAAGACGATCCCGACTTTTGAGGAGATTTTCCTGGGTTAAAAAGTCATCTTACACACCGGAAAATATGGTACTAGTCATTCATTTGATTTCACTCCTATCTTGATACTTTAGGAAAGAGTATTATAATAAAAGTCTTACATCATTACTTAAATTGATTTGCATGTATGTTCTTAATCAAAATGATGTTTTAAACTCTCTGACAGGAAATAAAACCTTATTAGAAAGATATATAAAATAGTTTTCAACTTGTGTTCCTCAATTCCAGCAATGTTTCTCAAAGGTATCTGCAGGTGGCACCAGATCCCCTTCCAGATCAGTGTTTTTAATTGTTCCTCACCTCCCAATGAATGGTCATTCTATAATACACTGGCCCAGGCCTGTGTGGCTCACTTGGTTGGAGTCATCCTACACCAAAGGTGGCATGTTCGATGCCCTGGTCGGGCCCATGCCCCATGCCAGAGACAGTTGATCCATGTTTCTCTTTCACATCCATGTTTCTTCCTCCCCTCCTTCCCATTTCCTCTCTTAAAAAAAAAAAATCAATAAAATAAAAATATTTAAAGAATGTGTAGAAGATAAGAAGGGTTAAAATTTTTCGAATTTTCTACTTTTTGTATAGTAAAAACATATATTAAAATGCCCCATCTCTTCTAACACATATTAAAATGTCCCATCGGTACATTTTTCTTTTTCTTTCTTAAAATGTTATCAACTGGTTTTCTGACAAATTATCTCCCACAAATTAGCTATTATTTTTCTGAAGTAGTCTACTCTGCTTTCTTTCAAGTTATATTCAAAGTATATATTTTTCTGTGAATACGTCTCCCATCTGTCTCTCTAAAATCAGGCATGCTTGTTTTTAAATAATATATGAAAACATATCAAGTCATATTTGCCAAACCTATGACTTCATGTTTGAGGACAGTTTCCAATAGTTTTTTTTTTCTGTTATTGCTATTATTTATTAAACTTATTGGGCTAATATTGGTTAATAACATTATGTAATTTTTAGGTATACAAGATTATAATTTGACATCTGTATACTCTATTGTGCAGTCCCCACCCAAAGTCTAGTTTCCTTCCATCCTTATATATTTGACCCCTTTTACCTACTTCTTCCTCCCCCCCACCAACCTCTTCCCCTTCTGGCAACCACCAATCTGTTTTCTGTATCTGAGTTTTTTCTGTTTTGTTATTTGTTTGTTGCTTTTTGTTTTAATTCCATGTATGAGTGAAATCATACATCTAACTTAATTTATTTAGCATAATACTCTCAAGATTCATCCGGGTTATCACAAATGCACTATTTGTTACTTTTTATGGATGAGGAATATATATACATAGATTGTTTCCATGTCTTTGCTATTGTAAATAGAAATGTAGATATCTTTATGATAATTTTTTCATACTTTTTGGGTAAATATCCAGAAGAGCAATTTCTGTATTACATAGTAGTTCTAGTCTTAATTCTTTGAGAATCTGCCATACTGTTTTGCATATGGCTGCACTAATTTACACTCCCACAAACTGTGTATAAGGTTTCCCTTATCTTCACACCTCTCTAATGCTTGTTATTTCTTGTCTTTTTATAATGGCCATTATAACAGGTGTTGAGGTGATAATCTCAATGGGTTTTAATTTGCCTTTCCCTAATAATTAATGATGTTGAATAGCTTTTCATACATCTGTTGGCCATATGTGTAGCTAGTTCATTTGTTAATAGGATGGTTTTTGGTTGTGTGAGTTCTTTATATATATATTGGATGTTAGCCCCTTTTGGAGATATGTTGCAAATATCTTCTCCCATTCAGTTGTTTGCCTTTTTGTTTTGTTGATTTTTTTTCCTATGCAGAAGCTTTTTCGTTTGTTGCAGATCTAATTTTGCTTTTACTTCCCTTAAGATTAGGGTTTAGTTCACAAACCTTCTGACACAAAGATCCATAAGTTTAGCCCCTATATTTCTACGTATTTAATTGATTCAGGGCTTACATTCAAGTCTTAATCCATTTTGAGTCAGTTTTTGTTTATGGTGTAAAATATAATCTAACTTCATTCTTTTGCATATGTCTCTCCAATTCTCCCAACACCATTTATTAAAGATACTTTCCTTTCTCTATTGTATATTCTTGGTTCCTTTGTTGAAAATTAGTTATCCATATATATATGGTTTATTTTTGGACTGTCAATTCCGTTTCTGCCAGCACTGTGTATTGTTTTTTATTGCTGTGGCTTTGTAGTATAGTTTTAAGTCAGAGAGTGTGATACCTCTGGCTTTATTCTTTTTTTCCCAGTATTACTTTGGCCAGGTGATTATTTTGAAAGAAAACTTTAAGAACTGCAGTTAAAAGGAAAAAAGAAAGCTGTGAATATATGGAAAAGCTTAAAATTTGTGAAAAATAGTATTTACAAACTGACATAGTAATGTTGCAACTAAAGCTTGTGCTTGATTTTTCCACAGAGGAGAATTGCTTTTAAAAATGAATAAACCTTTCAAAGCAAAAGAAGCATATCTTAAAGCACTGGAGTTGGACAGAAATAATGCAGATCTTTGGTATAACTTGGCGATTGTTCAGATTGAACTTAAAGAACCAAATGAAGCTCTTAAAAACTTTAATCGTGCTTTAGAACTAAATCCAAAACATAAGCTAGCATTATTCAATTCTGGTATATTAATGCAAGAATCAGGTATGTTTTCTCAAAATACTTCTACATTTAAACACTTTGAGTTAGAAATAAAATAAAACCTTAATTTAAAATATATTACCTGTAGCAAACATTTTATGAATGGATAGTGTGTGTCAAAATTATGTCAATGATTTATAAGTAGAATTTTTAACATACTTAAGATTCTCAAGGAATATACATATATATATGACAATTCTAATTGTTCTTCTGATACATGTTAAAATTGAGTTTTTAGGCAATCTCTTAAGCATTGCTTTATTAATCCTGATTTTTTATGTAGGAAAGTATAATCTCATACTGCTCAAATACAGGCAGTCCTCAGGTTACATCGCCATCTCCCATTTATTTATAAAACAAAAAAAATATTCCATCATTTTGTCATATGTACATATGTGCTTTATGTTTTTTATTACTTATTCACCACAAATAAAGTTCAAGAATTGTTATCTTTTAATTTTTTTTTATTGTTCACTTCATTACTGCTGTGTATGTGCTCCATGTGAGTGACATAGGTGCTTATATAGTTGGGTTCCAACTTATGGGCGAAAATTGCGTGACATCGTGCTTTAGGTATGGATCTCCGACATAACCCGAACATAACCTGTAATTACATTACATTATATAAGCTGTAATCTGAATTTGTAAAACTTTTTACATAATTATCTCTAGGAAGCTAAAAGCATTGTATGTTTTAGAAAAAAATATTCTATCTTCTCTCCATTTATAAAACCAAATACTGTTGGTATTATTTTTTATCCAGTTTTACTGTTTTCTGAGATATTATTGTAACTTCCTATAATTTATATGATTTAATGAAATTTATGAATTATAATAAATCAGGATTTTTTATATATGGGATTTTAGTACTAAAAAAGCTGTGTATGGTTTATAATCTATATTTAGAAAATACAGTTACATTTTTAAGTTAATTCTTTTTAAAACTTTTACAAAATAATGAATGGATCGTAAAATTATTTTAGAGCAAGAAGACCTACAAGTTTACTTTTACCAATCTTCTATTTAGTGGATTAGAGAGTGAGGACCAAATAGATAATAACCACCTCAACTTGAGATAGCCTGTAGTAATTAGTCCAAGATAGGAACTTAAGCCTACTGATTTATTTCAAGTTTTCTTTATTTACTATATTGTCAAATAAAAAAATAAAGGAGTTCTTTAGTAAGTATATATTTAGAGAAGAGCTAATATTTTTGTGAAGTTAGCTAACTTTAGTAATCATGAAAGGGCCCATTACCCAACACAAGATTGTACCTTAAGGTTTATTATAGTTGTAGAACTTAAATTCATTTGTATTTATTCACAATAAAGTTACCTCAATAAATACTTGTTTACTAAATCCAAATAAGTATTTATAATATTTATACTTAGTGGTATATTTTCACCTTTGAAACATCCTAAAAAATTTGAAGTAACATACAAAAATCCTAATAAGACAGCAACATTTTGTTACCCAATAATAGTTAATGTTTACTGAGCATTTTTGCATGTATCTCATGTTATTCTAAGAAAATTCATAAGTTAACCCAGAAAAGTTCAATAACTTGTTCAGTGGATAAAGTCACAATGTTAACAGAATCAAGATTGGATGCATGTCTCTTGGCAAATCTCATGCCTTTCTTTCCATTCTCTAGGCTTTCTCTGCTACTCACAGTTAGCTTATAAACTGTAAGATATTTTGCTAGCATTTCAGTTTCAAACACACTCTCTTTCCTAGGAAGACTTCCCTTTCTGCTTTTGATTTAGGTATAGCAATCAGTTGTTTTGATGTTCTCTTTTTGTAATCTAACTAGATAAAATATGAAAGTGGCTTTTTTCCTTAGTCTTAATTTATTTGCTAACAATATCATATTTTTCTTTTTAAAAAAAATTGTTCATAGGTGAGGTGAAGCTCAGACCTGAAGCTAGAAAACGACTTCTAAGTTATATAAATGAAGAGCCACAAGATGCTAACGGTTATTTCAACCTGGGAATGCTTGCCATGGACGACAAAAAGGACTCTGAAGCAGAGATGTGGATGAAGAAAGCCATAAAATTACAAGCTGACTTCAGAAGTGCTTTGTTTAATCTGGCTCTGCTGTATTCTCAGACTGCAAAGGAATTACTGGCTTTGCCAGTTTTAGAGGAGTTACTCAAATACTATCCTGACCATATTAAGGGTCTCATTTTAAAGGGAGACATTCTGATGAATCAAAAGAAAGATATACTTGGAGCAAAAAAATGTTTCGAAAAGATTTTGGAGATGGATCCAAGCAATGTGCAAGGAAAGCACAATCTTTGTGTTGTTTATTTTGAACAGAAAGACTTATTAAAAGCTGAAAGATGCCTGCTTGAAACATTGGCATTAGCACCACATGAAGAATATATCCAGCGCCATTTGAATATAGTCAGGGATAAAATTTCTGCATCTAGTTTAATAGAACAGCCAATATTCCCAGTTAGTAAGACTTCAGGAAACAAAATTCCAACTGAAAATGCAAGAGAAATAAAAAGTGAACCCCAAACCACACGGATAATGAAAACAAGTGATGATAAAAGTTCATCTAAAACCAACAAGCAATTAGGAAAAGATAGAGACAGTGAGACCTCTCACAAAACAACAAAAGAAATAAAAGAAATTGAGAAGAAAAGAGTTGCTGCTTTAAAAAGATTAGAAGAAATTGAACGTATTTTAAATGGTGAATAGCCTTACACTTTATTATGTGACAATGGTTTCAAAGAACTAAAGACTAAATTGATTGCTTATGGCAACTTTGAAAAATAGCAAAGATTCATAACAGTCTATCATGAGATGCCTATATGTAGGATCAAAATAAGATTTTTATTAAACATATCTTACACCAGATTATGTATTCTAAGATACTGCATAGTTTTCTGAGTTGGTGAATATAGCCGAAATATTAAATTATAGGTGGCTAATTTGTACCTTTTACTACAGAAGGAAGATTGTTCCAGCAGAATAGTCTTGACTACTCTCAATTAAAAATAGTCTTGAGGTGCAAATCCAACATTTGCTATTTCATTCTGTGAATTCCCATTTATTACTTCATTTTTCCTTCACCTGTTTAAACTTGGCTATGAATTGAAAACATTTATTGAACACTTATTTTTTCTGTAGTAACTTTCTGTTTAACCATGGGACTTTGCCTATAAAAGAAGACTGGCCTTATGTGTATTCTTTTTTGATTTTTAGTAGGAATGCTAGATGAAACATTTTAAAATAAGTCACGACATGGGAGATTAAGAATGTATTTTTATAATTGTGTGCTGTCCTTCACTCTAAAATGCAAATTTCAATCGGGTAAAATTTTAAATATATGTATGTACATATAATACATTTCTTCATGGTGCTCATATATACTCTTATTTTTATTTTCTTAACATACTGAGAATTTCACATCATGAACCACATAATCATGATTATTTTTTACTTATATTCCCCAAACTATTTGTATTTCTTAGGGTCATAGTATATTAAGAAGCCTAAAAAACTAAATTTATTTAAACTTTTGATTTAAAACATGGTAAGTTTCTCTTTCATCTTAAGATGTATTATCTCTCTAGTGTTATTTGAATTTTGTTTCCAAAAACAATGTGATGTTTATTTTTAAACACTAAGTTCTTAATATCGTGCTATGGTGTATATTTTTATTACATATTTATTTTGACTACTGAACTTTCATAAAATTTTAAAGCTGTTTTAATTCTATTAAGTATGGAAAACCAGTTGCTATTGCGTTTTCCTATGTGTTCCTGTATTACAATTTAATCAAAATTACGTCATTTTGGTCTGCTGTGCAGTTCTAAAAGATAATTGAATTAATAATAGAAGTAATTGAATTAATAAATTGATCATTTGGTTTTAGCATATTTGAATCTGAAAACTGTTAAAAGAATAAATACAAATCAAATGTATTAATTTAAATCTAATATTTTTCTTGACTTAAATGCATTTCAAGTGAATTTAATAGTACTTAATAAAGTTGTTGACTTAAAATGTTAAAGCTAGTGGCATCCTGAGCTAGTAGCAAATTCTACTTATGAAGTAAGAAACTATATTTTATTTTTGTCTTCCTTTTTTTGAGATAACTAATTTCTAATTGTGTATTGTTTCAAAAACCATAGCCCTGTAACTTTTTAAAAGAAATATTTTATAAATAGGTCACAAGGAATTCGGTTTGCATTAAGGACACACTTGTACTAGGTTCCCTGAGGCTCTCTTCTGGATTACTTTTTAGGCAATGTAAAGCAAGCACTGACACTAATGGTAGATTCTTGATGCAGGAGATTCCATTATTCATTAAATACCTAATTTCAGTTCTTAAATTATGGTTTTGTGACTCCACTTATATAGTATAGTGAGAATACCTCATCTGTTATGACTTGAAAAATGAGATCTATGTTATTCTTATCTTCTTTTCATGTATCTTGAAACAAAGCTTCTGGGTATGATCTCTTTGGGTACAGGAGCAAGTGAGTATAGTTTAAAAAAGTAGAAGGAAATCTTTCATGACAGCAGACCATAATAAAAGCTTTAAGCAATATTTTAGTAAAGTTATATAACACTCAAAAGATAAAAGGTATATTAATATTATCAAATGATTTTTGTAAAAAAAAAAAAGAATTTCTCTTCACTAACTCTTAGAACAATGCCTACCATGTAGGAAGTGCTCATATATTCAAATTTTAAATAATTTTTTAAATCAGATTCAACCTGAAATTAGTAATTTTTCCAAATCAATGTTTTGCAACCTATACTTTATATTACAATCATCTATAGGCCTCTTAATATGAACCCACCCCACAACAGTTAAATCTGAATTTGTTAGGGTTGGAGCTATTAAGTTTTTCTAAAAGTTCCCCAAGTTATTCTAATTTGTGGTTAAAGACCACGATCTAATTTAATTTTTAAAATCCTATCCTGTATCAACTTTTTAAGTAATATAACACAATTAAGTTTTTTAAAATATATTTTTATTGATTTCAGAAAGGAATGGAGAGAGAAATATCAGTGATGAGAAAACCATTGATCAGCTGCCTCCTGCGCAGCCCCGCCTAGGAATTAAGCCCACAACTCAGCCACGTGCCCTGACTGGGAATTGAACCACAACCTTATGGTTTATAGGTCGAGGCTCAACCACTGAGCCATGCTGGCCATGCTCTCCAATTCAGTTTGATTTTTTGAGTTCCATTAAGAAATATGCTCTTCTGATAACTAGTACAGTATGTCTTCACATAATGTCATCAGTAGCTTATTGGAAACTGCTACTTTCAGTGAAACAACATATGAAGAAACCAGTTTGCCACAGGCTAATTGATATCAATAACAGTTAATTTTCTACAGATTTCCGGTCACAAAAACCTCACAAAACCTCTAAATAAAGACCCAAAACACTTCTGATAATAAACATTGAAATAAATTTGAGTTATACATAATTTAGGAAAGATTAATAAAAATAAGAAAATTAGTTTCCAACCCATTTATTCCAGTTCAATGTCAAGGAGGGCTGGAGTTGTTCCTAGCAGCTCAGAGCACAAAGCAGGCACCCATCCTGGACAGAATGCCTTCCATTGCAGGAAACACTGCACACCCACACTCCATCAGACTGGGAGTATAGAGATGCTCCAATTAACCTCACATGCAAAACTAGGAAGTGGGAGGATATTGAGTATCTGGAGAAAACCCAGGCAGACATGGGAGTCATACAAATTCCACACAGACATGGCCCAAGCTGGAAATTGATTTTTTTTTTTCTTTCATCAACATAACGTCAAAATGCTGTTTAACAGAATGGTTCTTGAGGACTTGCTTTATTTATTCCACCTAAGTTCCATCAAGTTTACTTATATGTAAGATGATTATTCTCTTTATATTCATAATAGGAATTTATTCAAGTTGTTTAATTCAGAAAAAGGGAATGTGTTTTTCCTCCTTTGGAGCTGCCTTTTGGAGGGTTAGGGACATTTTAGCCAGTTCACTAACCTATGGTTCAGAGTTGTGAGCATATATAAGTTTGGAAAATAAAATTTATAAAGTGTTTGTGTGCTGGTGAAGTATGCAGTTTTAGTTCTGTTTTACAAAAGAATCTACTCCCCTTGAGTTCTAGGAAAGCTTTGACAATCCCCAAGGGGCAGTTTGCTAATCCTTTATTGCTTCTCAGAAGGAAAAATAAAGTTTTTCATGTATTGTTCCTATATGTGTTTGCCTTTGATCATTCAAAATTGGGGACTTTATCTTAGAGTTATTTCAGTAAGTAACTTTATGAGGTTGATGATTTGTAGGACAAAATTATGTTTGCAGTTTTGTGTTTACTTTTATGTAAATATTTGGTATGTGACTTGCACAATTTTAATAAAACCATGGCTTTCATTACATCTTATTTGGGGTTTCAACTTCATATTACAGAATGCTTTAAAAATATTTCAATGAAAAGCATTATGAAAATATATAGATTTGTATGTCAGTTTATACTTAGAAATCCACATATTTGTCACATTTATTTTTATAAAAACCTACTCTGTCTTAATGACTAAATAATATTTAAAATGAACCCCTTTAAAATGTCTGGAATCTGCCCAAAATTTTATCTATTAGAAACTGTCAGCCATCCATGTTAACAGTTCATAAGAAAGTAATTTAAAATTGTATGCATTTTATATTACTATGGTGTCTGTGTGTACCATATTTGTAAATATTCAGTATTAAATTGATACTTTCAAAAACCTTAACCTGAACTGTCTTTTAATGTTAAAATAAAAAAGACAATCTGCCAGATAGTTTTATTAGCAGTCATCTAAGAAAGGCATGTTTTAAATTAGCTCCTAACAGTAATACATTTTTTAAAGTTTATTTATTGTTGAAAGTATTACAGATGCCCCCCTCTTTTTTCCCTTCATTGCCCTCCCTCCACCCAGGTCCAGCCCTTCACCACTCTATTGTCTGTGTCCATGGGTTATGCATATACTAGTATACATATAAATTCTTTGATTTACCTATTCCTGTCCCCATCCCCTCTTTCCTCTGAGATTCTTCAGTCTGTTCCATGTTTCCATGCCCCTGGTTCTATTTTTTTCATCAAGATTTTTTGTTGTTGTTGTTTGTTTATTAGGTTCCTTTGTTTTGATTTTTAGGTTAAAATTTTTTGGATTTGTTTGTTTCTTTGTTTTTTAATCCTCACCTGGAAATGTTTTTTCCATGGATTTTTAAAAGAAAGTGGAAAAGGTGATTAGAGTCAGAGAGAAAGATGTGAGAGAGACACGTCGATTGGTTGCCTCCCCTACACACCCTGACCTGTACTGAGAATCAAGCCTTCAACCAAGGTATACACTGAGTGGCGAAATTATTATGATCTCTGAATGCATAATATTCTGGCCACTCAGTGTATATCCTCCTATATGATAAAAGGCTAACATGCAAATTGTCCACTCGACCAGGAGTTTGACCAGCAGGTAGGCTGGCCAACCGCTCATGTCCTTTCTCATTGGCCAGGCTGGCCGGACCCCACCCATGCACAAATTAATGCACCATGCCTCTAAAATTTGTGTGTGTATACGCACACACACACACACACACACGGGTGGTCAGATTATTATGCATTTTAGAGATAATAATCTGGCCACTCTGTATGCCCTTGACCAGAATCAAACCCATGATCCTTCAGTCCTTGGGCTGATACTATAACTACTACTGAGCAAAACCAGCTAGGGCAGATTGAGTTGTTGATAGATAAGCATTTTGCCATTTTATTTTTCATAGTTTAGGTCTTTCTTCTCCTTGAAAAAGACCCTTTAATATTTCATGCAATACTGGTTTGATGGTAATGCTTTATTCCAGGTATGCAAGGATGGTATGATATATCATATAAACAAATTGAGAGACAAAAATCACATAATCATATTGATGCAGAAAAGGCATTTGACAAAATCCAACATCCTTTCTTGATAAAAACTCTTAGCAAAGTGGGAATACAGGGACATAATAAAAGCCTTATATGACAAACCTACAGCCAACATCATGCTCAAAGAGCAAAACTAAAACAATTTCCGCTAAGAACAGGAACAAAACAGGGATGTCCACCTTCACCAATCCTATTTGACAGTACTGGAAGTGCTAGCTATAGTGATCAGAAAAAAAGAAAAGGCATCCAAATTATTATTTGCAGATGACATGATATTGTACATAGAAAACCATAAACATTCCATCCAAAAACTACTAGACTTAAGAAATGAATTTGACAATGTAGCAGGATACAAAACTAACACCAAGAAATCTATGGTTTTCTTATGTACCAATAATGAACTCACAGAGAAACAAAAACAAAAATCCCATTTACCATTGCACCAAGAAAATTAAGATACCTAGGAATAAATGTAAGGAGGTAAAAGAGCTGTATTCAGAAAACAATAGGATATTGAGAAAAGAGATAATAACAAAAAAAGGAAGAATATACTATGTTCATGGATTGGTAGAATCAACATAATCAAAATGTCCATATTACCCAAAGCAATTTATAGTCAATGCAATCCCCATTAAAATATAATGGTATATTTTACAGACCTAGAACAAATTCTCCAAATCTTCATGACAGCAGACCATAAAGCTTTTTTGTAAAGTTATATAACACTGAAAAGATAAAAGGTATATTAATATACATTTCTTGTAGAAAAAAGAATTTCCTCTTTACTAACTCTTAGAACAGTGCCTACCATGTAGAAAGTGCTCATATATTCAAATTTTAAATATTTTTTAAGTCAGATTCAACCTGAAATTAGTAATTTTTCCAAATCAATGTTTTGCAATCTTTATATTACAATCATCTGTAGGCCTCTTAATATGAACCCACCCCACAACAGCTAAATCTGAATTTTTTTGGGTTGGAGCTATTAAGTTTTTTTAAGTTCCCCAAGTTATTCTAATTTGTGGTTAGAGTTAAAGAGCACGATCTAACTTAATTTTAAAAACACTACTATCCTGTATTAATGTTTTAAGTAATATAACCCAATTAAGTTTTTTATGTATATTTTTATTGATTTCAGAAGGAATGGAGAGAGAGCAAAACATCAGTGATGAGAGAAGCAATGATTGGCTGCCTCCTGCATGTCCTCAATAGGAATCAAGCCTATTCAATTTGGAAGAAGATGACCTCATTGCAAATTTTTTGTATCTATTGATTACTTGAGAGGTAAAACATTTTTTATGTATTTATAGACCTTTTTTGCATCTGTAGGGAGACTTCATTTATTTGTTACTTCATTTTCTACTGGAAGAATTAGTCTTTTCTTTCTATTTGTGAGCATACTTTAAATTTTAGGACACTAAACTTCAAATTTATATAATACTAGGGGCCCAGTGCATGCATTCATGCACCTTGAAAGAAACTGTGGGTTGCAAGGCTGCTGTGTGCACAGAGGTGAATCTTGACCTATCCTCCACACCCCCGCCCAGCCCTTCCTGCCATGGCCCCTGGTCCTCTGTCTGCTGGCAGCCCACCTCCTGCCGCTGCTGTTCCCATGTGCTGATGGTGCTGGTCCCACTTGCACCTGCTGACAGCAGGGAGTGATTGGGGTTAGTGTTGTTAGTGCGTGTGAGCAGCAGCTGCTGCCCTGATCATCCCTCAAGAGCAGGGAGAGGTGGAGAAGCCCTGAGGGGTGATTGGGGCCAGCAGCTACCACTCATATCTGCTGACAGTGCAGAGTGCTGACAGCGGGTGTGAGCAGTGTTTCCAGTGCTGGCAGCAGGTGCAAGCACAGGAGCAAAGAATTTTTAGTAACCACCAGAGGCTCTCGACCAGCACCCCGCCTTGGTCTGATGAGCTGCTCCACCAACATGCCACAGCCAACACCCACCATGTTCTGTGCATGCCCCCTAGTGGTCAGTGCACATCATAGCACTGGTTGTTTGGTTGTTCTGCTATTTAGTCTATTTGCATATTAGTCTTTTATTATATAGGATATCACATATAATATATAAGGATATTGTATAATACTAGAGGCGTGGTACACAAAATTCATACATGGGGGGATGGTGTCCCTCAACCCGGCCATCACCCGCTCCAATCTGGGAACCCTTGAGGGAGGTCTGACTGCCTGCTTAGGTCTGATCCCAGATTGCCCCTAACTGTTCTCTCCTGCTGGCCTGGTTGCCCCCACTTCCCACCCTTTTAGGCCTGGGTTCCCCTCAACTTGCTCCCCTGCAGGCCCAGTCTCTCTCAACTGCCTTCCCTTGCCAGCCTGGTTGCCACTAACTGCCCTTTCCTACAGGCCTGGTCATTCCCAAATACCCTCCACTGCAGGCCCAGTCACCTCCAACTGCCTTCCCTTGCAGGCCTTGGTCCCCGACAACTGATCTCCCCTGCAGGCCTGGATCCCCTCCAACTGCCCTCCCTTGCTGAACTGGTCTCCCCCAACTGCCCTTCTCTTCAGACCTGGTCGCCAATAACTGCCCCCTCCCTGCATGCCTGGATCCCATACAACTGTCCTGCACAGCAGGTCTGGTCCCCCCTAAATGCCCTCCCATACAGGCTGGGTCCCCCCCTATCTGCCCTCCCTTGCTGTCCCGGTCTCCCACAACTGCCCTCCTTTGCTGGCCTGGTCATCCCTAACTGCTCCCTGCCTGCATGCCTAGGCCCCCCTCCAACTGCCCTCCCTTGTAGGACTGGTCCCCCCAACTGCCCTCCCTTGCTGGCCTGCTCTCCCCCAACTACATTCTTCTGCCATTCTGCTCACCTACAACTGTCCTCCTCTGCTGGCCTGGTCATCCTAACTGCTACCCCCTGCATGACTAGGTCCCCCCCACAATTGCCCGTTCTTGTTCTCCTGGTTCCCCCAACTGCCCTCCCTTGCTGGCCTGGTCTCCCCGAACTGCACTCCTCTGATGGCCTGCTACCCCCAAACTGCCCTCCCTGCAGGCCTAGTCACACCCACCCCCTCCAAATCCCCTCCCCTGCAAGCCTGGGTGCATCCTAACTGCCCTCCCCTGAAGGCTTGGGTCCCCGCCGCCTAACTGCCCTCCTCTGCAGACCTGGTCACAACTAATGGCCTCTCTCTACATGCCTGGGTCAACCACAACTGTCCTGCATTGCAGGTCTGGTCCCCTACAACTGCCCTCCACTGCAGGCCTGCCCCCCCCAAACTGCCCTCCCTTGCTGGCCTGCTCTCCCCTAACTGGCCTCCTCTGCTGGCCTGGTCACCCCTAACTGCTCCCCTCCTGCATGCCTATGTCCCCCCAAACTGTCCTCCACTGCAGGTCTGATCCCATTCATTGCCCTCCCCTGCAGGCCTGGTCCTCCTCAAATGCCCTCCCTTGATGGCCTGCCCCCCCCCCCCCCCGCAACTACCCTCCTCTGCTAGCCGGGTCACCCTAACTGCTCCCCGCCTGCATGCCCAGGTCCACCCAAATTGTCCTACAATAAATAAAGGTCTGGTCCAAATCATTGCCCTCCTCTGCAGGCCTGGTCCCCTTCAACTGTCCTCCCTTGCTGGCCTGGTCTCCCCAACTGCACTCCTCTGCTGGCCTGGTTACCCCCAACTACCTCTTCTACTGGACTGGAAACCCCTAACTTCTCTCCCTTTGTATGCCTAGGAGCCCCCCAAATATCCTCCACTGTAGTTCTGGTCTTCCCCAACTGCCCTCCCTTGCCAGCCTGGTCACCACTAACTGCCCTCCCCTGCCAATCTGGGTGCCCCTAACTGTCCTCCCCTGCATGCCTGGTTGCCCCCAATTATTGAATAAAATAATGCATTTAAAGCATTTAGCCCAGAGCTTTGTCTACAATAAGTATCAGTAGATAATAGTGTTGTTATTCTTACGGTCATGACTTTTTTCTCTTCATTAATTAGTGTATCAATTTTTGCCCCAATGTCACACATAATATTGAATATTTCATAATTATAAAGTTTTTGCACATATCTAATAGGGACATTTTATTTATTATTTGTTGATTCCCTTCTACATGCCTCTGCCAGCTAGGATCTGAAGCAATATGCTTGAGCAAATCAGCACAGGTTCCCTTGAATTAAGCTGACAACCATATCTTTCTGTGAATTTGACCAGTTTATCAAGATCAAAGTTTTTAAATGACTTTTACTTTTCATTTGACTCTGAAGACACCTTTGTCTAATAGTGACATACTTTTAGAAACATATTAAATCTAGTTTACATCTACTGGTAGCTAATTTCATCCACTTTAATGTTGAGTTTATCAATTTCAGTCTCAAAAGATAAAATATTCATATTTTTATAAAAATACTCCTGCCCACATCTTACAACATTGAAATCTTCTCTTCTTGCGTAAATCATGTTGGATATACATACACAGCTGATTTATATTATATTAACTTGACATAAAATAAATATGTTTGGTGGAAGACATTTTTTTACGTTTGTAAAGAATTTTATTATGCAGCTTAGGTAGCTCTGCGTTCTACTAACAAAAAAAGCATTTTCCACATCTTACTCAACCCAACGAATTCCATACAGGTTTGTGATGTTTATCTGCATCGCTACAGTAACACACCTCTCAAGAAAACCTTCCTTTGGGTTGTACTTGGTTAGGTACACAGTGGGTTCCGCTTCCCCCAGAAAATAAAAACAGTCTTCATCTAAGATTAAAACAGAACAAAGAATTAATGCCGGTTTCTTGCACCGCTTGGTAAAAGATCGAACGACAGTCCAGACCGGAGGCCGCTCACAGAGCAGGAGACCGCCAGCCTCAGTGCCCCTGGCGGACCGGCTCCGCACCGGGTGTCTCTTCTGCAGCTTCACAAGCCACGGGGCCGCCCCGTAACGGAGGAGTCAGGCTCTCCACTGCACCCGACTCACATTCTGGACTCTGAGGCAGGAATGTCGCTTGGGGCTTAGCAATCCACACACATGAAAAACCGCCTTAGGAAAAATTCACTGTCGGACTGCACACTTGAAATGCCGAATCACAGCTTCACGCCTTTAAAACGTTTCCTCCAAGACGCTTATTCATGTTTTATTTATGAAATGAAACCGAGTCGCTTCCATGTGACCCATGTTCTGGCCCCGACCCGAGGCCCCGTCGTTCGGTGTTGGGTCGCTCCGGTTCTGACTCGTTCCGGACCCTCGGCCAGAACCCCGGGCATCAATCAGGTCCTCTCTCGGGATCGCAGGCCTCAGCACTTGGGGAGCCGGCCGGGGCTCCTCCCGGACTGCAGAGGTTCACTGTCCGTCCATCGGGACCCCAGGCTTGGGCGCCTCTTCTCTGCTCCTGGGGGCGGTGCTCTCTCGGTTCGGGCCCTTTTCTGCTCCTTCCTCATCAGACCCTGCTTCTCCCTCTGTAGGCCTCCCCTTTTTCCTCCTTCTCTCTCCACCCTCCTCTTCTCCGCCTGCTCGCTCGCTCCCCGAGCCCCTCCTTCTCTTCTTCTGTTTGGACCCTGGCAGGTCTTCCTCCGCGTCCTCATCCACAGATCCAGCCAGCTCCCCGTCCTCAGAATCCCACCCGCCGCCGCCGCCCCTGGTCTTGTCTGTCCCTGCTGCGGTCTGTCCAGCAAACATCACCATCTTTTTGGTCTTCTCAACATACTGGGCCCGCTGTTCTGAAAGTCTCTTGTGCTCTTCCTCCTCTCTCACACGTTTCTCTTCCTGCTCTTTAACAAGTTTCTGCCTCAGCAGTTCTTTCTCTTGCTCGCGTTTGGCCCGCAGCTCCCTCTCCTCCTCATCCAGTCTGCGCGCCCGGGCCACGTGGTAGCGGGCCTGGCTCAGGAGGTCCGAGCACTGCCTGGCTTCTGTGGCAGCGAGGGCCCAGTCCGACCTCATCTTGTCTCCCGCTTCACTCACGTAGCCGAAGTATCTGCGTGCAAGCTGCAGTTCTTCCACAGCATTGAGTACTTGCTTTAGATTACTCCTCTGGTCTTCCAGGACAGAGGTGGCCAACCTTTGCAGGACCACGGCCACATTAAACATGACAAGTGTGTCACTGGGGGCCACATGTCTAGCCTTCAGCAAAGTCTGTTTGCATTCCTGCAACTTGCCGCACTTGAAGAGGGCGCGGGCCAGGTAGAGCACAACTTCAGTGTCCTGGTGCTTATAGAACTTCGTGAGGCAGTTTTTGTACATCTGCACGGCAGTGATGTATTGCTTCTGTTCCATGTAGATGTGGGCTAGGTTCAGCCACACATCGCTGATATCCGCTGTTGCTTCTCTTACGTGGGCAAACAGGTCATGAGCTTCGCGGAAATATCCTTTGTGGGCCAAAACAGCTCCTATGCCGTTAGCAGCATACAGATTCTTGGCATCGTTCCTGAGTACTTGCTTGTAGATGGCCAGAGCATGCTCTTGATGGCGCCTTTCTTTCTCTCTGTCTCCGGTGGGCCGATGCAAAGTTTGGAGCCAGATGTTGCCAAGGGCCAGCATAGAGTACAGGTCACGCTGTGTAGACGGCTGTTTTAATATTCTCTCGAATTTCTTCTGGCCTGGACCCCATTCTCGTTTCGCCAAATGAAGATTACCAATCAAAGACCAAGCATCTGGATGGTCCAGATTAACCAGAAGTGCTTCCTTAAACCAATCTGAAGCCTCATAAAAGTTGCCTTTATCTCGAGCCACGGCTCCTAGGCGCAGATAGCAATCGACATAGTTAGGATGTTCCCATAAGATGTTCTTGCACAGTTTCTCTGCTTCGTGGAATTCACACATCGCCTCATGCAGCCTGGCTAAATTGTAGGATGTTGTGACAGAAATGGCATTAAAATAATGCTCATCGTGTTCACCTTCAGCCTTTGCACGATCCAGTGATGCCAATAAACATTTCTTGGCCTCCCCTAGATTCCCAAGTCTCAGATGGAGGGCACCCACATTGTTTAGAATCTCTGGGGGGACAGCGGCCTGTGCTTTTTCCTGAAGGATCCGTGTTGCCGTTCCATAGGCCGAGAGGGCACCCCGGATATCAGTCTGTTGTAAGATTTGTGCCAATTCGATCCAAGCTTCAACATCATCAGGATACTGCTCTGTGACCTTCTTCAAATGGCCCTTGCCGATGTCCTGTTTTTCCTGATCTTCTGAGGCAGCATACAGAGAGCCAAGAATTTTCATAGTTTCATAATTATTAGGGTAAGTTTTCAAGACTTTCTCGAAGCACTGACATGCGTTTTCTTTGTCACCTCGATGAATATACATTTGTCCCAAGCCAAAAAATGGCAGCACAAAAGAGGACGAGGCAAACTGTGTGGCTTGATAGTAGTACTGGAAAGCTTGCTCGTAATCTTCTTGAACATGGAATGATCTAGCCAGCTGGTAGCAGCTTTCTGCTTGCATAGCCTCCACTTCTGTGCAATGGAATGCATGGAGGGCCAAGTGCTGGACTTTACAGTAATCCTTTTTGAAGAAAAAGTGATTTGCCAAGTGGTTCAATACCATAGGGTTGCTGGGATCAATGGTATAGGCTCTAGAGAGAAGCTGGACCCCATTTTTGATGGAATCGGCCTCTTTGTTGTTGAGCTCCAGAACAGCCAGTCCGACCAATGCTCCCACACATTTGGGGTTGAGCTCCAGCGCTCTGCTGAATGCCAGGCGAGCTTTCTGCAGGTTGTTAAGTCTCACGAAGCAATGGCCCATTCCTAAACGAACTTCCGCTGGACATCCTGGGTTAGTACGCAATGCTGTCTCATAGTAAGCCAGAGCTCCCCTGTAATCCGCCTTGTTGAATGAAATGCAAGCTTTACCGAGGAGGGCTGGAATACTGTTTGGAGACTGGGTGAGTACAAAATGAAACTGCGCCTCAGCCCGGTCCATTTTGTCACCTTCGAGTAGCCAGAAGCAGGCTCTTCCCAATAAATGCTTCTGATCATACATGATAAGTCTATCGGCCATTGTGTACAACAGGGTTGCCTGTGTAATAAGATCTTTCTTATTGTCTCTGTCCTTTTCCTTCCGAGCCTGTTGCACATAGTAGGCCGCCAATGCATCCAAGCAAGTCATCTGGTCTCTCTCATGGTCCCTGTAGTCCAAATTGCCATCTATGCGTGCTGCTTCCAACAACTTGACGAACTCTTCTGTTTTTCCTTGTTTGTAGTATTCCAACGCCAAAGCAATCCATATGTGCAGCTGTGTCTGCTCCTGCTTTAAAATGCTGATAACTTCATCCCCCTCCAGTAACTGATGGAAGTCAAGTTCAATGACCTCGTCGGTGTCCCGGAGGGGAATCTCGATGGAGCCCCGCCACATGATGAGATCCAAAGGCGAGCGGGCGCCCTTCCCTGCCACTCCTCGGGTGGTGCTCCTGGCGTCTGGGGTGTCCCGAGGTCCAAGGTAGTCCGGGGTCTGGTCGTCCCCACTGCCCCGCCGCCACCGGAACACCGGTTTCGCCTCCCCGTCGGCCGCCTAAACAACACGCAGCAGAAGGCGTCAGGCCACAGCCAGCATCCGGCCCCCTGTCCTGGGAGCACGCCTGGCAGCAGGGCCTGTGGGACAAGAGATCCAAAGCTCTCCTTCCCGGAGCGCCCTTCCACTAGCCAGCTGCTTGTGAATGTGAGCAGCCAGGGGTGCGGGTCAGAATATATACGCTGAGGGCGGAGCCGCCAGCCCCGCCCGCCCCGCCCTGCCCAGGGGAGCGACCAATGAGGCGAAGGTTCGGGGCCGGCCCCTGACAGACCTGTGACCTCAGGGCAGTGCTTTTAATCCACTCCTGGGAGCTCAGGACAGGCCTCTGTGGAGCCAGTGGAGTGGGCGTGGCCAATCTCATTTTTCTCACCTCCAATGAACAAGTCACCTTTGTGATCATTTTAATATAAACGTGACGTGGATTCTGTAATCATTGTGACAGTCCATGTCTTTTTTGTGCTTTTTTTTTTTTTTTTTGGTTCTTTGAGGCCTATGAGGAGAGATTTTTTAACTTTGATAAAACTGTTGAAGAATTTGATTAAACCTGTAATCACAGTTTTGATTAAGTTACAAATTGGATCAAATATGTTTATAATTAAATTATAGATATTATTACATTAGTCAGTCCTCAGTATTTGGTTAATACAGAGAAGAATCTTGGGGGTGATTTCTGTCTCCTCACTTTGGCTGTCTGCTTGGGTTTGTGACTATGCATTAGGTAGATCCTCTGTGCCTCTCCATCTCTAGTGCAGGACAGTGTCAAATGCTGTTTCTGACTAGGCAAAGACTCAGAGCCTCCAGAGCATGCCTCTGCCTACAGTCTGATAGGATTCCCACTTGAATGACCCCAGGCTATTGTCCTCAGGTGTATCAAAAGATTCTTTCAACAGGGTGGAGCAGTTTGCTTCTGGCTGGAGGCTAATTGTTATCTTTAATCTCTTAAATGGCCTCAGGGCAAGCTGTTTCCAGATAGGGTAGGTCAACTGTCTTCCACCCAGGCAAGGCAAATATCTAAGTGAGAAAAATGTCCTCCTCTGCCTGAGGGAATGACTTAGCACAGGAAACTGGGAGTGTCTACCTTCTGAGCTCTGTCCCCTGAGTCCCCTGTCCTGGCTTCTGCTCACACAGCTCCATCTCACTCTTCCCTCCATCTATCAGAGCACAAGGTAGGTGGCTCCACAGGGAATTTTGTGCCAGAATTTCTAGCTGTCTCTCCCTGGCAGAGAGCAACCCTGATGCTTTTCACCAGCCACTTGTTATGTGGTACCCTTCTCAGTTCTGGTACTCTCTGCTGGAGATCAGACCCCAGAGTTCTCAGTGCCAATCCCCCACAGCTGAGCTATCTCTCAGGAAAGTCAGTTGCTGTGTGTGGGGCCCCCAGCCAGCCCTTTCTTGCCTCCACAGCCTCCTACCAGTCTCATGTGGTCTCCACTTTCAGTCCTCAGGAATCAGGGTTCTCTCCTGCAAGTCTTCTGTTGATTATTCAAGAGATTTTTCTGTATTTTAGTTGTAATTCCACTTTGCTCCTGGGAGCATGTCTGTGCAGGATCCACTTACTCTGCTACCATTTTTAATCTCCCTGGTAGATATTTTTTAACTTTATTTTTATTGTCCACAATATTCCAGATGTCCCCATTTTCCCGGCCATTGTCTGCTTCCACTCAGCCCCACACCCCTGCTGATAGGTTTTTTAAAAGAAGGATTGAATATTTGGGTGTGTGAATGTTTACACAGCACTGCCCGGGAGAGATGGATAATACAAGTGGGGGGAAAGCATCATCTTTGGAAAGGAATGGTCTGTTGGAAATGAGCAGATCTGAACTTTGAACTCCATTCTCAAGGAGTATACAATAAAATCACTATAAATTTTCTACTGCTGCGGCAACAAATTACCACAAATTTAGTGGTGTAAATAAATTATTCTCTCACAGTTCTGAAGGTCAAAAGTCTAAAATCAAGGTGTTTCTAAGGCTATATCCCTTCTGGAGGCTCTGGGGAGAATCTTAGTCTTTTCTAGCTTTTGGAGGCTGCCACTTCCTTGACTCCTGATCCCTTCCCCCCTTTCAAAGCACAAGGCAGCAGACTCTGCTTTCATTGTTTCTTTGTTTGTTAAAAAATTGTAATGTTGACATTATTGCAGGTGTCTCCCACCCTTTGACCACTTGCTGCCTCATCACACCATCCCTCCCCCTCTCTTAGCCTTTACCAAACTAATGTCTGTGTCCATTGGGTATATGTATATATGTTCTTTAATTCCTTCACCTTCTTTATCCAATCACACACACACACCCCTTGGCCACAGGCCAGTCTGTTCTGTCTGCTTCCATTGTGAACCTCCATTTTGCTTCTGACTCTCCTGTTTCCCTCTTCTAAGGATCCCAATGATCACATTGGATCTACCAAAATAATCTAGAATAAACTCCCATCTACAGATGCTTAATACAATCTATAATAATAAAGGTATAATATACAAATCGACCGAACAGCCATCCAGATGTCCTTCCGGATGACCTTCTGGACGAAGCCTGGGCCGCAGCCGTGGGATGGGACAGCTGCTGTGGCTGTGAGGAAGGGATTGAGGCCACCACTGTGGCCAGCAGCTGCTGCAGCTGTGAAGGCCCACACTTGCACTGATTTCATGCATCAAGCCTCCAGTTACATCTATAAAAGCCCTTTGCCATATAACATAACACAATTACAGATTCCAGGAAGTAGGACATGGATATCATTTGGGGGTCTTTATTCAACCTACCACAGTCACTATACTCGGGAACTCATAACTAACTGGAGAAGACACTTTGATGGCTCATAAACTTATTTACTCATATGTAACCTGCCTCTTTTATAAAAAATAGTTCATTGTTTGGATGCACATTCGCGCAAGCATCAGTTCTCTGAACTGTGTTTCCTTAACCTGCAAAATGGATCTAATGCCTATTCACATGACCTAAGGAATAAGTGTCATCATGTATAATGGCAGTTTCTACTCTGTCACGCACATGTTGGGCATCATGCTAAAAAACGACTTCATAATGCAAAGGGGATAAATTCAACATTTTTGTTTTGGTAAATCAGAATTCCATTCTACTCACCTTGAAATCAGTTGAATGAAATTGCATGCTTCTGATACCATTGTAATTAGCTAGCTATTAATAACAGAAAGCTGCAATTTCACACTCTCAAGGGAACCAACAGCCCATGCCCCACAGATTACTAGGGGAAGGGGTCCAAATGGGAGTTAGACACATGTATAGTGAAGTTGGGGCAACATAAGGAAGGTACTTCCCATCAGTCAATCCTGGGGAACCATGAGCTGTCCAGAACGGGCAGGGCCACTGCAAGTCCACCAAAATTTTAGAATACGTAATCCCGGAAATAAAGGAGTTCACATTCTTGGGGCTCTTGGCTCTCTTGCGCTCAGCCATATGGCCATGGCCATGAGGACCCCACTCACAATGGACTAGTGAACTGCATGCAGGAACACAAACTAAGCCAGCCTAATGCTGAATTGCTCTGTAGATGGTAATGATCATTGTCTCACTAATTAGAAAGGTGTGGACAAGCAACCTGGAAGGCTGGTCAACCTTGAAGCTATGAAAGGTCAGGGTCATCCACTCCCTATCTGATTGAGACAATGGTAGCTGAAGCAACTTCCCCACCAAATAATCATGGAAATTCTTATTCAGAGAATTTGGTTATTGCCTGCCTAAGAGCAATGGGTGTATCCCAAACCTGAGTAAAAGGAATGGTAAGGCCAAAGCAAGGTGTAGTCCTCCCACTAGAGTTGCGCTAATGCTTGGCCCCCATTTTTCAAATTAATATTTTTCTAGTCTCTTTTCATTTGTGTGCAGCCTTCTCAAGAACCCAAACCATGAACTGAAACCTTGAACCTTACGGGACATGAAAGGGGTTTCCACAGACTGTCCCAACATGGAATGGAAATTTTGGACACTGGCTCTGATATTATATCTGCTGAAGCCAAAGCTATAATTCTATGGAGGAACAGAGGGAAATGGGACCTTGGAAACTCAAAGACTTAATTCCACTGAAAGAAAGCTTTCCACTATATCTCCTCCTTCAGAGCTAGCCTGAGAAAATTCTTTTTCTGATGGAAAAGTGCCTCGCAGCGTTCATTTTCTCCAACACTTCCAGACAGCATGGTACCCTTGGCAGATGTAGCCTTTAGCATTATTCATCATCAGTTGATTGAGATGCATTGAAACTGCCTGGATAAATCGCGGAGTGGCCTCATTACATCAAAGTACATCTACGAAGTTTGAGAGAATTTAGAGAAACTTCTGCAAGATGCTCATGAGCACTCAGAGAGTTCAGAAGTAGAGTTTGTGATGCAGCTGGCAAAAAAGCTGATGATTGTCATTGTCCACCTAGCTCACCTCTTGGAATGCTTGGAATTTGATCCTGAAGAGTTTTACCACCTGTTGGAAGCAGCTGAGAGTCATGCCAAAGAGGGACAAGGATTAAATGTGACATTCCCATCTACATTGTTAGCCACCTGGGCCTCAGTTGAGCATCTATGACAGTCCTGATACTCCGGAGACTGATGATTCAGTTGAGGGCTGACATCTAAAAAGGTACCCTGTGAAGAGGATTTCAAAACCATTAAGCTCATCAGCAATGGCACCTATGGTGCTGTATTCCTGGTGTGGCACAAGTCCACCTGACAGCACTTTGCCATGAAAAAGATCAATAAGCAGAACCTGATCTTATGCAACCAGATCCAGCAGGCCTTCGTGGAGTGTGACATACTGACTGCCGAGAACCCCTTTGTGGTCAGCATATTCTGCTCCTTTGAGACCAAGTGCCACCTCTGCATGGTGATGGAGTATGTTGAAGGAGGAGACTATGCCACTCTGCTGAAGAACATTGGTACCCTGCCTGTGGATATGGCGTCTATACTTTTCAGAAACTGTGCTAGTCTTGAAGTACTTACACAACTATGGCATCATGCACTGTGACCTCAAACTGACAACCTCCTGATTACATCCATGGGGCATATCAAGCTCACTGACTTTGGCCTTTCTAAAATTGGCCTCATGAGTCTGACAACAAACTTGTATGAGGGCCATATTGAAAAGGATGCCTGGGAGTTCCTGGACAAACAGTATTCGGGACTCTGGAGTACATTGCGCCAGATGATTCTGCTGTGGAAAGGCTGTGGAAAGCCAGTGCACTGGTGGACCATGGGCATAATTCTGTATGAGTTCCTGATGGGTTGCATCCCTTTCTTTGGAGACACTCCAGAGGACTTTTTGGGCAAGTGATCAGTGATGAGATTGTGTGGCCTGAGGGGGATGATGCATTGCCGCCAGATGCCTAGGACCTCACCTCTAAACTGCTCCACCAGAACCCTCTGTAAAGACAGGGTACAGGCAATGCTTGTGAGGTGAAGCAACACCCATTCTTCATGGTCTGGACTGGACAGGACTTCCTCGCCAGATGGCTGAATTTATTCCCCAACTGGATTCGGAAGATGATACCAGCTGCTCTGAAACCCACTTAGATGGGTATCACCACGTGGACTCAGAAGATGAGGAGGAAGTGAGTGAAGATGTCTGTTTTGAGATCCGCTAGTTCTCTTCCTGCTCTCCCAGATTCAGAAAGGTGTACAGTAGCATGGAGCAGCAGTCGCTGCTCGAAGAGCACTGGACACCACTCCCCACCAAGGGCAGCCTGAATGAGAAGGAAGACCGCTCAGATGGCCTGGTGGGGCTGAAGGGTTGAGACCAGAATTGGGTTATTGGCTCCCCTGAGATACTGAGGAAGCAGCTGTCGGTGTCTGAGTCCTCTCACACAGAAAGTGACTCAAGCTCTCCACTGACCGTGCGACTTCAGCGCTGAATCACTGCTCAAGCCTCCTGGATGTGTCTCGCTTCACTGAGGGCCCTGGGGAAGCTACAAGCACCCCCAGGAGGCAGCAGCAGGAGGGCATATGGCTTCTGACACCCATATTTGCAGAATGGATGGATGTCTGGGCCTATCCCTGAACAGCCAGGGGAGCAGCAGCTAAAGCTGGATGAAGAGCAGCCTGCTGGCCAGAGCAGTGGTTCTAGTCCAGCCATGGAGACTTGAGGCCGTGGTACCCCACAGCTGGCTGAGGGAGCCACCAGCCAAGGCCATCGGTGAGCTGGCAATGCGCAGGGCCCGCCACCAGCTGCTCTACGGTGATTCTATAGAAAAGTGCACCACTTGCCCCATTAGCAAAGTGATCAAGTCTGCCTCAGCCACAGCCCTGTCCCTCCTCATTCCTACAGAACACCACACCTGCTTGGCCAGTCCTATGTCCTCACATTCCCAGTCATCCAACCCATCATCCAGAGACTCTTCTCCAAGCAGGGACTTCTTGCCAGTCTTCAGCAACTCAAGGACCCCCATCATCATTCACCGAGCTAACAAGAAGTATGGCTTCACCCTGTGGGTGATCTGTATCTACATGGGAGAATTGGATGTCTACATTGTGCACCACATGGTGTGGCATGTGAAGGATGGAGGTCGAGCCAGTGAGGTGGGGCTTTGTCAGGGCCACCTCATTGCTCAAGCCAATGAGGAGCCTGTACATGGGCTGGTGCACACTGAGATGGTGGAGCTGATCCTGGAGAGTGGAAACAAGTTGTCTATTTCAACAACTCCCCTGGAGAACACATCCATTAAAGTGGGGCCGGCATGGAGGGGCAGCTATAAGGCCAAGATGGCCCAAAGAAGCAAACGGAACTGGGGCAAAGATGGGCAAGAAAGAAAAAGGAGCTCCCTGTTCCAAAAGTTCACTTAACAGGCATCCCTCCTCCACACCAGCCACAGCCTCTCTTCCCTTACCCGCTCCTTGTCATCAGGAGAGAGTAGGCCGGGCTCTCCCACACACAGCCACAGCCTTTCCCCAGATCTCCCACTCAGGGCTACTGGGGGACTCTTGATGCTGTGCATTCAGTGGGAGGAAATTTGTCACAGAGCAACTCCCCCAGCTCCAGTGTGCCCAGCTCTCCAGCTGGCTCTGGGCATACATGGCCCAGCTCCCTGCAGGGTCTGTCACCCAAGCTCCAATGGCAGTACCGCTCTCCACGGCACAAGTCAGCAGGCAGCATCCCACTATCACCACTGGCCCACACTCCTTCTCCACCACTAGCAGCTTCAGCCCAGCACTCCCCATCACCCTGTTCTGACCATGGAACCCAGGCCCTTCCTACCAAGCTTCACTTGTCACCTCCCCTAGGCAGGCAACTCTCCCAGCCCAAGAGTGCAGAGCCTCCCCGCTCACCACTACTTAAGAGGGTGCAGTCAGCTGAGAAACTGGCGACTGCACTTGCTGCTTCTGAGACGGAGCTGGCCACTTCTCAAAAGCGCAGTCGTGACCTGCCCCACCCTGAGCTGAAGAAGGAACTGCCACCCAGGGAAGTCAGTCCTCTGGAGGTAGTTGGGACCAGGATTGTGCTGTCTGGGAAGGGGGTCCTGCCAGGGAAAGGAGTGTTGCAGCCTGCTCCTTCACAAGCTCTAGGCACCCTCGGACAGGACCTGGCCAAGCGGAAAGAGTCACTGCAGAAGCAGGAAGCCATCCATGAAGTTGACTCTTTAGAGGATGACACTGATGAGAGGCCTGAGAACAGCCAAGGTGTTCAGGAACCAAGCTTGGTACCTAACCCAGAAGTGGGCCAGGGTTCGCCCAACAGAGGAGCAAGAGAGGGGGAAGAAAAAGATGCCTTCTTGCCCAGGGACCCCCAAATGGAAGGCCCTGGTGAACCCCAGAGGAAGCTTGGGATCCTGCAAGTCTTTGAGGAGGCTTCCAGCTCCTTGTCACCAACTCCCAGCCTGGGTGGGGCTGGTCCTACAGAACCCATCAACCACCTCCCCCGCCAAGGCTGCTTGAAGGTCCAGCTCCTCCACACCCAGGCACTAACAGGACTTTGTCCCAGTTCTTCAGGACTCATCCTCACCAGTGGGCCTCCCCCTTCTCCACTCCTGGAGGGCCAGGCCTATGGTCCTGAAAATTCCTTCTTGCAGGCCCTGAGGGAGCTTCCATAAGCAGTAAGACAGCAATGGAAGGTAGGTTGGTCAGCTCCCAGGATTTGGAAGCCACAACTCTAACCCATCCTGAGAACCTGTCTCCTAGGCAGGAGGGAAAGTCATGGCCACCCAACATGCTCAAAATTACTAATCATCTAAGAGATGCAAATCAGAACAAGAATGTACTATGATCTCACACCTGTCAAAATGGCTATCATCAAGAAATCAACAAATGACAGTGCTGGTGAGGATGCTGCGTGCACTGCTGGGGGAATGCAGACTAGTGCAGCCACTGAGGAAAACAGTATGGAGTTTCCTAAAAAAACTAAAAATGGAACTCCCATTTGACCCAGTGAACACTTCTAGGCATATATCCCAAGAAACTAGAAACACCAATCAGAAAGAATATATGCACCCCTATGTTCATAGCAGCACAATTTACGATAGCTAAGATTTAGAAACAGCCCAAGTGTCCATCAGATGAGTGGATTGAAAAACTGTGGTACCTCTACACAATGGAATACTATGCTGCTATAAAAAGAAGAAATTCTTACCATTTGCAGAAGCATGGATGGAACTGAGAACATTATGCCAAGAGAAATAAGCCAGTCAGATAAAGATAAATGTCACATGATTTCACTCATTTGTGGAATATAATGAGCAACATAAACTGATGAATCAGAACAGATCCAGACACAGAGATTCATTGATCAGACTGTCAAATCATAGAGGGAAGGTAGGGGAAGGTGGAGATAAGGGGAGAGATCAATTATAGGGCTTGTATGCATGCATAAAAGCCTAACCAATGGACACAGACACCAGGAAGGTGAGGGCATGAATGGGGGGCTTGGGAGGGAATGGGGAGATAAGGACACATATGTAATACCTTAATCAATAAAGAAAAAAGCAGACATCAATAGGGCAAATAAACATTTATGGCACTTAAGTTAAAAACAAATACTACAAAATAAAAAACTTCTGCACAGCAAAAGAAATCATCAACAAAACAACAAGAAAGCCTACTGCATGGGAGAACATATTTGCCAATGTTATCTGTGATAAAGGTTTAATCTTCAACATTTACAGGGAACTCTTACAACTTAATGAAGTAAGATAAACAATCCAATCAAAAAATAGGCAAAGGACCCAATTGGACACTTTACAAAAGAGGACATACAGAAGACCAGGAGACATATGAAAACATGCTCAAAGTCACTAATCATCCTAGAGATACAAATCAAAACAACAATGCGGTACCACCTCACATCTGTCAGAATGGCTATCATCAACAAATCAACAAACGACAAGTGCTGGAGAAGATTCAGAGAAAAAGCAACTATCCTTCACTGGTGATAGGAATGCAGACTGGTGCAGCCACTGTGGAGAACTGTATGGCGTTTCCTCAAAAAGTTAAAAATGGAACTGCCATTTGACCCAGTGATCCCACTTCTAGAAACTAGAAACACGAATCAGAAAGGATATATGCTCCTATGTTCATAGCAGCACAATTTGAAATAGCTAAGATTTGGAAACAGCCTAAATGCCCATCAGCAGATGAGTGGATTAGACAACTATGGTACATCTACACAATGGAATACTATGCTGTTATAAAAAAGAAGAAATTCTTACCATTTGCAGAAGCATGGATCGAACTGCAGAGCGTTATGCTAAGTGAAATAAGCCAGTCAGTGAAAGAAAAATACCACATGATCTCACACACTGATGGGCTATAAAGAACATTATAACCTGATGAACAAAAAGATAGATACAGAGGCAGAGAAGCATTGAACAGACTGTCAAATTACAGCAGGAAGGCTGAGGAGGGCTGGGGGTGTGATCAACTGAAGGACTTGTATGCATGTATATAAGCATAACCAATGGATGCAAGACAATGGGGGTGGTGGTGAGGATATGTGCCGGGGGTAGGGGAAACCAGGGGAAGTTCAATGGGGGAAAAAGCAGACATATGTACTACTACTTGTAATATTTTAAACAAAATTAAATTAAAAACAAGACAAATACTACAAATACATGCAAAGAATTTATTCCTTTTAATCTGTCAGGAGAAAATTCTATCTGATAGAATATAGTTATGGAGGACAAGGCAAATAGGAAGTGCAATTACAAAAGATGTTAGACTAACGAACTAATACAGCAGTAATTAGAATGAATGTAAATGAATTAAACCTAATGAAAAACAAACTTTAGTAGTTTTATTTTCCACATTTTAATTATTTTCAATTACATTTTATATAATATATTGGACTATGTTGAATTATAAATACAAGATTTAATAATATTTTGTCTACAAAATACACTTGAAAATATATAGAAAAGTTAAGCAAAAATAGGACAAAAAAATGTCTACCCATAAATATGAACCAGAGCAGCAGGAGTTTTATTGGGAGGAAGCTGGGCAATGATGTTCTGGTACTATTCTGTTCCTAGATCTGGGTATGTTTGCATACACAAGTTCAATTTTTGACAATCCATTCAGAGTATGGCATTTTTGTGGATGTACAATAAAGTTTTTAAAAGTTCAATAATTATGGGAACCCCTTTCACATCCTGGGTGATTCAGGGTTCTGGTTCAGAGTTCAGGTTCTGGAGAAGGCCACACACAAATGAAAAGAGACTAGAAAAGCATTAATTTGGGAAATGGGGGCCAGGCAGAATCCCAAGAAAAGGCTACTACTTGATCTGGCTTTACCACCCCTTTTATTAAGATTAAGATTATAGGATTCACCCGCATCCCCTAGGCAGGAAACTCCAATAATAGCCAATCAGGGAATTCACTTAAAACTAACAGGTAGAGGCTGCTTCAACTACCAATATCTAGTGATTAGCTCTGACCCTTTAGAGCAATTAAGGTTGACCAGCTCTCCGGATTCCCTGTCCACACCACTCTGTTAATAATATTAAAACATGTATTTAAAGAAATGGGGAAACATGTAGGTGCAACATATACCAAAAAACCCTACAGTCTCAGTTTAGTAATAAATAAATACATATCAAATAAGGTAGGCAATGACTGGAAGAATGTATAGTAGAATATAAATTTTAAGATAGCTTTACTAGATATAATTGATGTACAGTGAACTGATCATATTTAAAGTGTACAGTTTGTTCAGTTTTGAGACATAAACACCTAAGAAACTATCACAGTCCTGATAGTGAACATATTCATCACCCCTAGAAACTTCCCCTTGCCCTCGGTAATCCCCCCAGTCTCACTTCTCCCTTCCTGCCCCATCCCTAAATCACAGATCGGCTTTCTGCCTCCATAGATTAGTTTACCTTTTCTATCATTTTATATAATGTAATGATACTTTTTTGAGGAATTAAAGGGTCTGGCTTCTTCCACTGCAATTGACCAAATGTTTGTCTTTCCAAACTGTATACATTGAAGACCTAACCTCTAATGAGTTAGTATTTGTAGGTGAAATTTTGGGAAGGTGATTAGGTTTAGATGAGGCCATGGTAATGTCTCCCCACCCAAACCCTTATTGAATCAGTGTCCTTACAAGAAGAGGAAGAGGGATCAGAGTCCTCTCTTCTTACTGTATGAGGGCACAACCCAAGGTGCTGTCTGCATGCCAGAAAGTGAGTTTTCTCTAGGGATCAATCCTGCTGGCACGAAGCTTGGACTTAGCCTCCGGAATTGTCAAAAATAAATATCTGTTGATTTCAGTCTGTGTGAGTCCATCAAACCTCAGAGGGAAGGTAGGAAAGGGTGGAGGTAAGGAGGAGAGATCAACCAAAGGACTTGTATGCATGCATATAAGCCTAATCAATGGACACAAACAACAGGAGTTGAGGACATGAGTTTGGGGAGGGGAGTGGTGTCAATGGGGAGTAAGGACACATATGAAATACCTTAATCAATAAATAAAAAATTATATAAAAAATAAATAAACATCTGTTGTTTAAGCCATGCAATCCTTGTCACAGCAGCCCAAGCTGACTTAGAAACACTCAGAATAATTAGGGATTTATCTCTAATGTTGTATATATCAATAATTCATTTTTTCTTCTTTTTTATTGCTTAAAATATTACAAATAGTATCATCTATGTCTCCTTTTTCCCCATTGACCACTCTGGCCTCCCCTACCCTTCAGCACAAGCCCTCACCCCCCACCCTGTGTCTGTGTCCATTGGTTATCCTTATATGCATGCATACAAGTCCTTCAGTTGATCTCTTGCTTTCCCCTTCCCCCCAATGCTCGCTGCCTTCCCACTGTAGTTTGAAAACTGTTCAGTGTTTCTTTGTCTCTGGCTCTATTTTTGTTCATCAGTTTATGATCTCGATTATATTCACAAATGAGTGAGATCATGTGATATTTATCTTTCTCTGACTGGCTTATTTTGCTTAGTAAAATGCTCTCCAGTTACATCATCCTGTTGTAAATTGTAAGGATTCCTCCTTTTATACAACAGCATAGTATTTCATTGTGTAGATGAACCGAAGTTTTTTAATCCACTCATCTGCTGATGGACATTTAGGCTGTTTCCAAATCTTAGCTATAGTAAATTGTGCTGCTGTGAAGATAGGGGTGCATATATCCTTTCTGATTGGTGTTTCTGTTTTCTTGGGATATATTCCTAGAAGTGGTATTACTGGGTGAAATGGCAGTTCCATTTTTAATATTTTGAGGAAACTCCATACTGTTTTCCACAGTGGCTGCAACAGTCTGCATTCCCACCAGCAGTGCACAAGGGTTCCTTTTACTCCACATCCTCTCTAGCACTTGTCATTTGTTGATTTCTTGATGATAGCCATTCTGACAAGTGTGAGATGGTACCGTATTATTGTTTGATTTGCATCTATCAGATAATTAGTGACTGAGCATGTTTTCATATGTCTCCTGATCTTCTGTATGTCCTCTTTTGAAAAGTGTCTTGGGTCCTTTGCCCATTTTTCTTTAATTCTTTTTTTTTATTTTATTTACAATATAACTTATATTTAATAGTAGTACATATGTTTTCCTTCCCCCCCCAAATCCTCCCCCAGCCTCCCCTAGCCCCCCGCACATGTCCCCACTTGCCTCCCTCCCCACCCCAGAGTCTTTCATTCATTGGTTATGCTCATATGTATGCATACAAGTCTTTTGGTTGATCTCCCCCAGCATCTGCCTCCCCTCCACTCCAGCCTTCCCCCTGTAGCTTGACTGTCTGTTCGAGGCCACCCTGCCTCTATATCAATCACTCTCCCCTGTTTCTTTTCTTCAAAAATACCTTGCCTCTGCATATTGAAAACAAATGTATAAGAGCAAAAAAAGTTTGAGTGTCAGTTTCAATGTCCAACTGTTCTGAGTCCCAGTTTCAATGTCAAGTAGTTCTTCGTGTGTACATGTCAGCAATGGTATCCAGATGGTGGACACATCGTGGCAATGCAAGATCCATCCTCTCTGGTATGTTCCTGGGCCGCCTGCAGCCCCACACAGCTGCCGACTGCTAGCATCCTTTGCCCATTTTTTGATTGGGTTGTTTCTCTTCCTTTTGTTAAGTTGTATGAGTTCCTATTACAAAGTAACTTTACATTATAGGCTTATTCCAGTCTTTCTTCATTCATCTGTTGAATACACAAGTGCAAATTTTTTGTCTATGCTGAGACAAAATGTAAAAATGATAATTTTTACTTTATCATTATATATTTTTAAATACTAATTAATAAAATGGTTGTAATTCTTTTGTTTGTAGCATGCATTTCGGACTGTGTAGCTAAAATTTACTCCACTTCTACAAATGGCCATTTGAGAATTTAGTCCTTCCTCATGAGATCAGTCCATGTGTTTCTGAAGGCACAGTCATTCAATCACTCAGCATTTGGTATTGACCCATCTACTGTCTTTCCCTTACAAATGGGAACTTGCCCAAATCAAAGCCAATGAAATGATCTATGATTTTGCTAATAATTCACTAACTTAAAGTGAGAGAAAATATAAGTTTAACAATAGGGGAATCATCTTTCCACCATAAAGAGAGATCCCATGTAAGAACGGAACCAATACAAAGTAGACAGATCATAGAGGCAAGAAATTAGGTCACAGTGATATCATTAGAGACCTGATAAAACTGCATCTGAAAAGCCAAAATGTGGACAACTCAATTCCAGTCTTGAAAGTTGGCGTTTTGATTAAGTGTAAGTATAACAATGGGTTAAAATATCTACTGTGCGTCTTGTGCTGAACAAGGCAGCAGGACTGAAGAACTTGTTTTTTTTAAAAAATATCAAATTTTAGTAAGGTCAAAAAAGAATGGAAAAGTTTTAAGCTGCTCTATATCTATAAACAAAGAGATCAGTATTTTTTTTTTATAAGGGTGCTATTTACCTACAGTCAGAAGTCTGAGACAGTTGCAACTACAGTGTCGGGGCTGGCAAAGGTTCGCAAGCCAATCCTCTGCCCAAGCAAAATAAGAAGTGAGAGACTTAGAAAGAATGGGAGTTGAGAAAATTATATTTTAGTATCTTAAGCCCCTACCACATTCTTCCATTTAAGCAGTCATTGTCTGAGAAAGGGAAGGATTACCCCCATTGAGAAGATGCAATTCGGGACACTAAGAAAAAGGTCATTCAGCTCAGAGCAAAGAAATTGGCAATGCATTCTGTCTGTATTAGTTTCCTGAGGCTGCTGTAACAAAGTACCACAAACCTGGATGGCTGAAAAGATTCTCCCCCAGGGCTTCCAAAAAGAATCAACCCTGATAACACCTGGTTTCAGACTTCTAGTTTCCAGAACTGTGAGAAAATAAGTCCAAGATCTATGTCACCAGGATTGATTGATCCATGGTGAAAACTCTCTTCCTGGCATGCAGATAGTACCCGTGTTGAGTCCTCATCTGGTGGAAAGAGAGAACTCTGATCTCTCTTCCTCTTCTTGTAAGGACACTGATCCCATTTGGGGTTGGGTAGGGAGACAGAAATCTATCCTCTCACAGTTCTAGAAACTAGAAATCTGAAATCAAGGTCTTATCAGGGTTATTCCTTTTGGAGGTTCTGGGGAAGAATCTGTCCCATAACTTCCTCCTAGCTCTGGCAGCTGTCAGTTGTCCTTGTCTGTTCTTTGGCTTACAGATTTATCTCTTTAATCTCTGCCCCAGTTCACAGGGCATTTACTGCCCGTGTCTATGTCTCATCGTCTCTTCTCATTTTATTAGATTAAGGGCCCACTGCACTCTAGTCTGGCCTCATTTTAACTAATTATGTCTGCAATGACCCTATTTGCATAGACAATTACATTCTAGGATATAAGAGTTAGGATTTCCACACATATCTAAGGAGACAAAATTCAAGCCCTAAGAGTAGCCGTGGTCAATTTCTAGAACACAGGATATCAAAGGTTGATTTCTGGATTTAAGGATTGATTCTTCAAGACATCTGTCTTTGTTTACTTTCCTCTGATATAGAGTGAATGGAAATAGATTCAAAGTATATTGAGAGTTTAAATACATTTTACAACTAGAGAAATCCCAAGCCTTACAAACAAGAGCCTCAGGCGGCCAAATCTTAAAATAATCCCCAAGTTCTATAACCTGGGTTTAAACAAAGTATACTGATCAATAGATTATTTGATAAAGAAGATGTAATACAATGAAATACTACTCAGCCATAAGAAAACATAAAATACTGCCATTTGCAACATGGTAGATCATGAGATTATCATGCTAAGCAAAATAAGCCAGACAGAAAAAGTCAAGAATCATATGATTTCACTCATATGTTGTATATAAAACTGAAAGCAACAAATGAACAAACAAGAAAAACAAAGAAATAAAAAAACTTATATACACAGACAACAGTATAGTGGTTGGGAAGAAAATTTGGGGGGGGGGGCGGAGAGAAGATAGTAAATGGTAAAGGAAGTAAAATATATGGAGATGGAAGATTTCATTTTGGGTGGTAAACAGTGCAAAATACAGATGATGTATCATAGATTTGAACACTTGAAATCTATATAATTTTATTAACTAATGTTTCCCAAAACTTTTAATTGAAAAATATCACAAGAGCCCTGGCTGGTGTGGCACAGTTGGCTGAAGGTTTGTCCCATGCACCAAAGGTCTCAGATTCAATTCCCAGTTAGGGCACATAGTCATATTGTAGGTTCAATCTGAGGTTGGGGCACATGTGGGAGGCAACCAATCCATGTTTCTCTCACATTGATATTTCTCTCTCTCAAATTCTTGAAAAAAATTACAGGAGAGCCCTAGCCTGTTTAGCACTGGATAGAGCATTGGCCTGCAGACTGAAGGGTCCAGGGTTCAATTCCAGGCAAGGGCATGTACCTTGGTTGCAGGCTTCTCTCTGGTTTGGGAGCTGGTTGGGGCTCTTGCAGGCGGCAAACAATCAATGTGTTTCTCTCACATAGATATATGTGTCTGTCTTTCCCTCTCTCCCTAAAAGTCAATGGAATAATATCCTTGGGTGAAGATTACCAACAACAACAACAAATTGTACAGGAAACATCTCAGATATAGTTATGGAAAACAATTAGGTTAACCCAATTGTCAAAGCAAACCCGCACAAATCCTAGATCTTACCTTACATCAAACTTCACTAATAATTTAAAGGATACATGAAAACATCAAGTATAGTTAAAATTAATGAATTTCCTATTTTTCCTACAAGAAAAATAGGTGTATTAGAAATATTCTATCATAACATTTTGTAAATAAGGAATCCCTGTATGCAAGATCTGGTGAAAGTGATTCTTTCCCCATTGTCCTCATTAGGGAAAAAGTGGATTATTCACTTGCCATTAACCATTTCTTTCTCAACAATGGCAGAAAGATCATTCTAGAGAGCAGAGCTAGGACAGCCAGAATGCTTTACCAAGGATCTACATTTAATTTTTTTAAAGTATATTTTATTGATTTTTCACAGAGAGGAAGAGAGAGGGATAGAAAGTCAGAAACATCGATAAGAGAGAAACATCGATCAGCTGCCTCTTGCACACCCCCTGCTGGGGATGTGTCGGCAGCCAAGGTACATGCCCTTAACCAGAATCGAACCTGGGACCTTTCAGTCCACAGGCCAATGCTCTATCTACTGAGCCAAACCAGCTTCGGCGAATCTACATTTAATTTTTATGATATGTTATATGATATGAGTTATGTACCAGCAATCTCTTTATGGTTGCTCACCTTCCTGAATAGTAGTCTAGAAAAAAGTGTGTATTGGATGTTTGGGGTTTCATTAAACTATTTAGTTTAGCATTACTTCAGGCTAGCATTACTTCCTCAGGGCCTACTGGCCAACTGTAGTTAGAGACGGGTCTGATGAGAGACTGTGTACTGACTGAATATTTTGGACTTTGAGCTCCATGCTATAAATGAATGATATTTTGAGTGTATCCCTTTGGGTGTGTTTTCTTTGGGACATTGTATAAGTTATTATGTAGATAGAGGCACTTTTGAAAGTGATTAGATGGTGAGATGGGATAGATAAATGAATGCACATTTTTGAGATTGTCTATTGCTGTCCAGTATCAATTCATTCTATTTCTAGTGACATTTGGAGATCCATTTAGGGATTCTACACTGGAGGGAAACATGATCCACACCAATAGAAACAAGTATATTTCATTACCATGGCTGTAGTCATTTGCAACCAAGTTCAGGAATTTGCATGTGACATGACCAGAATTAGTAAGATGCTGGAATTTGCCATAATCTATTGATCTTTTCTAGAGTATTTGATTGAAAGACTCTCTGAGTCTAGAGTTAGACCAGCCATCTTTCAAAACAGAGAAGGAATGAAATCTGACAGGAGATGAGCATGATGAATGATCAGAAACAACAGAAAGTATCTGGGTCCCAGTGACATTGTTTGGTCCCTAGGCAAGATTAAGTAGAAGCCAAAAACTTGATTTTTTCTATATCAGAAGCAATTACATTCCTTTTCTTTTTACACCCTTTTGGATTGTGTTTTCTGTTACATGAAATTAAATGAAATTGACAGGTTTTAAACATTTAAACACATTTTCAGTGCTTTGTAATCCAAGAAAAACTTTTTTCAAAGCAACATGTTGTTCTTTTGGAGCTAGTCTGACATTAATCAAAGACAGTTTGGAACTGATAAAATTTCACAACAGGAAGGAATATCAGGACTTTTCCCCCCACATTTTTGGGCGATTTTTTCCTCTTTCAAAAATATGTAAAAAATAAAATGCCTGATTAGTGTGCTTTTCAAGTCCTACATGGTCCTTCTTTCACTTATCACCTTACTCCTCCTCACCCATTTCACTCCAGCTAAACCAGCCTCGTTGTGAATGTTCACCTCAGGGGCTTTATCCTTCCCATTATTTCTGCCTCTCTCTCTCTAGAACACTCTTCCTATAGACAGGTATCCACATGTGTTCCTGTACTCATTTAGATTTCTTCTCAAACAACTTTGAACACTAAATGCAATAAAAGGAAGAAAAAAAGAATGTATAGGGGTAAAAAGCTGTGAAAGAGGTAACAATTGATTATGGGTCTGAACATAGTAATAAATAAAAAACTAGCTCTTGAAAGAGAATTATTAAAAATGAAAAAGACCCCCCTGGCCAGCTTGCTCAGTGGTTAGAGTGTCAGTTTGTGTACCAAAGTTTCAAAGGTTCAATTTCCAGTGAAGAGTTGTGGGCTCCAACCCAGCTGGGTTCAGCTCATGTGAAAGGCAACCAATTGATGTATCTCTCTTACATTGATGTTTCTCTTTCTCTCTCTTTTTCTACCCCACTTCCTTCCTCTTCACTTTCTCTAAAAAAATCAATGAAAAAAATCTCCTCAGGTAAGGATTAAAAAATAATAATGATAAAATTAAATAAATTGATAATCCTATATAATAAAAGCCTAATATGCTAAGTGTCTGGTTGTCTGGTCATCTGTTCAACCAATCAAAGAATAACATGCTAATGACATGCTAAGGAAGCTCAACCACTGCTGGAAACCAAGATCAATAGTAATTAATATAAATGTGAGAAGTCCAGCAGAAGGCTGTTTGGACTTCTTTGAAATTCACAGGGTGAATTTCCATTTTATGACCTACTGCTGACTCAATGGCATAAAGCAAACACCCCCCAAACCTGATGATTTTACTGTTTACTATAAATGTTACCATTGATATGTCTCTTTGCATTGCTAAAAGGCAATTGTGTACTCTAGTAAATAAAAGCAGCTGGGTAAAGGAGACTCAGTGGAACTTGACTGTCCTAGTTGAGTTTGCCCTGGCCTCCCCCGATAATAATTAAAATTAATCTTGACCTATATGTATCATTTGTACAGCAGCTCTTTCTCCAAGCCTTTGAACCTGAAAGCCACACTGATCATGGCCTTCACAAACCACTTGCTATGATATATACTGTCCACCAGGGGGCAGATGCTCCAATTGGTAGGTTAGCTTGCTGCTGGTATCAGGACGGATCAGGACTGAGTGAGATGGGCCAGACACACTCTGGAGCCCTCCTGGGATCCTTACCTGGCTGGCCAACTTCCCATGGCCCCCCATGGCCCTGATTGTGCACCAGTGGGTTCCCTTAGCCTGGCCTGCAGCCTCTTGTAATCTAGGACCCCTCAGGGGATGTTGGAGAGCCGGTTTTGGCCCAATCCCACAGACCAGGCTGAGGGATGCCACTGGTGCATGAATTCATGCACTGGGCCTCTAATTAAATAAATAAAAATTAAAAAGAAAATAAATGTATTTCCATGGAGGCCATGTCTTCAAGTCCACTGTCTTAGGGCACTGGCTTCTTAGGATAGATGTACGTAGTGTTGCCACATACTAGGTTAAGTATGGCAGGTTGTGGAGATTTCTGAGAGTAAAAGGTTGTGTTCTTTTAATATTTTTTTTTTCTCTGCATGGTGCTCTCTTCTTTCTGGTGTCTGTTATTTGATCATTATTTCTCTGTCCTTAATTATCTTCCTGCCAAGATAGCTATATATAGGACCACATCTAGGAATGCTCTTGAGAAGGTCTTTGAAAATCTTAAAGAGCCAATTTGACTGAGATGTAGCTCAGAGGACAGTGTCTGTGAGGTAGACATTTTTTTCATTTCTTCAAAACAGTGATTTGGTTCTTTCTCTTTTTTAATTTAAATTCTTTTAAAGCAGAGATTTTCAGTTGGTGCATCACAAAATTTTTTAAAACATGCAATACCTATGTAGCCAGAGACACTGGCCTCTTCTCGCTTCGATCATCAAATAAGAAAGTGACAACAGCTAACACAACGACAGTCTGGTGTAAATTAATAAAAATTATGCCTTTTTCTTTTGTCAGATCAGCCAAAAAAATTTTGATGCATCACAGAATTTTAGCCATTATTTTATGTATCCCATGAGATGAAAAAAGTTGAAAATTGTTGCTTTAAAGCAAAGCTGGAATGGTGAGACATAGAAATGTAGTATGAGAGTCCATCCAGAAGCAAGTAGGGAAGAGCAGGAAGTCCCTCCTGTGCTTTCAAGTAGAAAAAGGAAGAGAAGCCCTTGAGACTCACACCTAGTTAGGCAGGAGACATAGTCCTTAAAACCTTCAAGTATGCACACACATTTTGATGTTAGATTTTTTTTTTTTTGTAGTCAATCATGATTTCTCCTGGCTAGTGTGAATTGCATCAAGGGTGAACAGAAGCTAGACATAACTTTAAAATGACTCAGGGAGAGGGAATGCAGGCACTAGTGTGGTGGTTTGACAAATTTACCAAATTAAATGTTTGGTAAAAATAGAGCAATTGAGTCAATCAAACCACAGTTGTTGAATAGGGGACACTAAGCCGCTTATTTGTAAAGCCTATTGCTTTTTCGGCTCTCAGAAGATCTGGAACATGGGATGACTGTGCTACTACTAACCCTAATTGTGATTCTAGTATTTCTTTGTATTTTTGACAACTGCATTATTAAAGGTACATTAGTGTTTGAGCATGTAATCATATATGAGAGCCTAAATAGCCTGACTAATACTAGTAGTACTAAAAATGTACTTAATAATAAGCAATTGTAATGGGTCATAGGTCCTATAAATATATATACTTCAGAAACCTGTCATCAGATGAAATTTAATTAATTTTGATTTTTAATCTATAATGTTCATGATTAATATTCTGAACATTGCTTGCATAATGTATTTAAATCAAGAAAATATTTAAGTAATAATAGTTATTTAATGACATAAACTATACTAGGAATCTCAATTAATCCCCAAATCTAAAGGATCGAGATATAATTTACATTTTTAAAATGATAAAATTGAAGTTTAGGGAGGTGAAGTAAAATATCCAAAGAAGGAGCTAAAGAAAAATTCAGGATTTGAACTCATATTACCAGTTTATTGGTGAATACTCACTTTTAAACAAATATTTAGTTGCATAATAATAACTGTCACATATTGAGCACTGACTTTAGCTTGTCAGATTAACTTCATGGTGTAAAAACAGACATGTAAATGAAAAAATGCAATAATATCTGAAAAACTATGTATATACAAGCAGTTGATTCCAAGAGGCTCATGTTGGAAATGCATGAAGACACTGAGTGTGACTAAGAGCAGATTCACATAATCCATCTCAGAGTCACTCTCTCATGTGCTCATTGGGTAGAGTGCTAGGGAGAGTGGAATGCAAATATTAATTACATTAGTTTCTCTTTCTTTCCTAAGGTGTTACTGGTAGGGAGAGGTCCACATCCCCACCTGTTGCTCGTGGAAGTGGGCATTGTGTAATATCCCAAGAAAAGGAACTTCCTGAGACTAGCTCTGGAGGAGGAGATACAGTAGAAAGCTTTCTTTCAGTGGAATTAAACCCCTGAGTTTCCAAGGTACCATTTCTCTCTGTTCCACCATAGAATTGTAGCTGTGGCTTCAGCAGATATAATATCAGAGCCAGTGTCCAAAATTTCCATTCCATGTTGGGACAGTCTGTGGAAACCCCTTTCATGTCCCGTGAGGTTCAGGGTTTCAGTTCATGGTTTGGGTTCTTGAGAAGGCTGCACACAAATGAAAAGAGACTAGAAAAATATTAATTTGAAAAATGGGGGCCAGGCATTAGTGCAACTCTAGTGGGAAGACTACACCTTGCTTTGGCCTTACCATTCTTTTACTCAGGTTTGGGATACACCCATTGCTCTTAGGCAGGCAATAAGCACATTATCTCCGAAGTTGCTTCAGCTACCATTGTCTCAATCAGATAGGGAGTGGATGACTCTGACCTTTCATAGCTTCAAGGTTGACCAGCCTTCAGGGTTGCTTGTCCACACCTTTCTAATTAGTGAGACAATGATCATTTCCATCCACAGAGCAATTCGGCATTAGGCTGGCTTAGTTTGTGTTCCTGCATGCAGTTCATTAGTCCATTGTGAGTGGGGTCCTCATGGCCATGGCCATATGGCTGAGCGCAAGAAAGCCAAGAGCCCCAAGAATGTGAACTCCTTTATTTCCGGGATTACGTATTCTAAAATTTTGGTGGACTTGCAGTGGCCCTGCCCGTTCTGGACAGCTCATGGTTCCCCAGGATTGACTGATAGGAAGGACCTTCCTTATGTTGCCCCAACTTCACTATACATGTGTCTAACTCCCATTTGGACCCCTTCCCTTAGTAATCTGTGGGGCATGGGCTGTTGGTTCCCTTGGGAGTGTGAAATTGCAGCTTTCTGTTATTAATAGCTAGCTAATTACAACGGTATCAGAAGCATGCGATTTCATTCAACTGATTTCAAGGTGAGTAGAATGGAATTCTGATTTACCACAACAAAAATGTTGACTTTATCCCCTTTGCATTATGAAGTCGTTTTTTAGCATGATGCCCAACATGTGCGTGACAGAGTAGAAACTGCCATTATACATGATGACACTTATTCCTTAGGTCATGTGAATAGGCATTAGATCCATTTTGCGGGTTAAGGAAACACAGTTCAGAGAACTGATGCTTGCGCGAATGTGCATCCAAACAATGAACTATTTTTTATAAAAGAGGCAGGTTACATATGAGTAAATAAGTTTATGAGCCATCAAAGTGTCTTCTCCAGTTAGTTATGAGTTCCGGAGTATAGTGACTGTGGTAGGTTGAATAAAGACCCCCAAATGATATTCACGTCCTACTTCCTGGAATCTGTAATTGTGTTACATTATATGGCAAAGGGCTTTTATAGATGTAACTGGAGGCTTGATGCATGAAATCAGTGCAAGTGTGGGCCTTCACAGCTGCAGCAACTGCTGGCCACAGTGGTGGTCTCAATCCTTTCCTCACAGCCACAGCAGCTGTCCCGTCCCACAGCTGTGGCCCAGGCTTCGTCCAGAAGGTCATCCGGAAGGACATCTGGATGGCTGTTCGGTCAATTTGTATATTATGCCTTTATTATTATAGATTGTATTAAGCATCTGTAGATGGGAGTTTATTCTAGATTATTTTGGTAGATCCAATGTGATCATTGGGATCCTTAGAAGAGGGAAACAGGAGAGTCAGAAGCAAAATGGAGGTTCACAATGGAAGCAGACAGAACAGACTGGCCTGTGGCCAAGGGGTGTGTGTGTGTGATTGGATAAAGAAGGTGAAGGAATTAAAGAACATATATACATATACCCAATGGACACAGACATTAGTTTGGTAAAGGCTAAGAGAGGGGGAGGGATGGTGTGATGAGGGAGCAAGTGGTCAAAGGGTGGGAGACACCTGCAATAATGTCAACATTACAATTTTTTAACAAACAAAGAAACAATGAAAGCAGAGTCTGCTGCCTTGTGCTTTGAAATGGGGGAAGGGATCAGGAGTCAAGAAAGTGGCAGCCTCCAAAAGCTAGAAAAGACTAAGATTCTCCCCAGAGCCTCCAGAAGGAATATAGCCTTAGAGACACCTTGATTTCAGACTTTTGACCTTCAGAACTGTGAGAGAATAATTTATTTACACCACTAAATTTGTGGTAATTTGTTGCCGCAGCAGTAGAAAATTTATAGTGATTTTATTGTATACTCCTTGAGAATGGAGTTCAAAGTTCAGATCTGCTCATTTCCAACAGACCATTCCTTTCCAAAGATGATGCTTTCCCCCCACTTGTATTATCCATCTCTCCCGGGCAGTGCTGTGTAAACATTCACACACCCAAATATTCAATCCTTCTTTTAAAAAACCTATCAGCAGGGGTGTGGGGCTGAGTGGAAGCAGACAATGGCTGGGAAAATGGGGACATCTGGAATATTGTCGACAATAAAAATAAAGTTACAAAATATCTACCAGGGAGATTAAAAATGGTAGCAGAGTAAGTGGACGCTGCACAGACATGCTCCCAGGAGAAAAGTGGAATTACAACTAAAATACAGAAAAAATCTCTTGCATAATCAACAGAAGACTTGCAGGAGAGAACCCTGATTCCTGAGGACTGAAAGTGGAGACCACATGAGACTGGTAGGAGGCTGGGGAGGCAGGAAAATGCTGGCCAGCGGCCCCACAGACAGCAGCTGACTTTCCCGAGAGATATCTCAGCTGTGGGGGATTGGCACTGAGAACTCTGGGGTCTGATCTCCAGCAGAGAGTACCAGAACTGAGAAGGGTACCACATAACAAGTGGCTGGTGAAAAGCATCAGGGTTGCTCTCTGCCAGGGAGAGACAGCTAGAAATTCAGGCACAAAATTCCCTGTGGAGCCACCCACCTTGTGCTCTGATAGATGGAGGGAAGAGTGAGATGGAGCTGTGTGAGCAGAAGGCAGGACAGGGGACTCAGGGGACAGAGCTCAGAAGGTAGACACCCCCAGTTTCCTGTGCTAAGTCATTCACTCAGGCAGAGGAGGACATTTTTCCCACTTAGATATTTGCCTTGCCTGGGTGGAAGACAGTTGACCTACCCTATTTGGAAACAGCTTGCCCTGAGGCCATTTAAGAGATTAAAGATAACAATTAGCCTCCAGGCAGAAGCAAACTGCTCCACCCTGTTGAAAGAATCTTTTGATACACCTGAGGACAATAGCCTGGGGTCATTCAAGTGGGAATCCTATCAGACTGTAGGCAGAGGCATGCTCTGGAGGCTCTGAGTCTTTGCCTAGTCAGAAACAGCATTTGACACTGTCCTGCACTAGAGATGGAGAGGCACAGAGGATCTACCTAATGCATAGTCACAAACCCAAGCAGACAGCCAAAGTGAGGAGACAGAGAAATCACCCCCAAGATTCTTCTCTGCATTAACCAAACACTGAGGACTGACTAATGTAATAATATCTATAATTTAATTATAAAACATATTTGATCCAATTTGTAACTTAATCAAAACTGTGATTACAGGTTTAATCAAATTCTTCAACAGTTTTATCAAAGTTAAAAAAATCTCTCCTCATAGGCCTCAAAGAAAAAAAAAAAAAAAAGCACAAAAAAGACATGGACTGTCACAATGATTACAGAATCCACATCACGTTTATATTAAAATGATGACAAAGGTGACTTGTTCATTGGAGGTGAGAAAAATGATATTGGCCACGCCCACTCCACTGGCTCCACAGAGGCCAGTCCTGAGCTCCCAGGAGTGGATTAGAAGCACTCCCCGGAGGTCACAGGTCTGTCAGGGGCCGGCCCCGAACCTGCGCCTCATTGGTCGCTCCCCTGGGGGGGCGGGGCTGACGGCTCCGCCCTCAGCGTATATATTCTGACCCGCACCCCTGGCTGCTCACATTCACAAGCAGCTGGCTAGTGGAAGGGTGCTCCGGGAAAGGAGAGCTTTGGGATCTCTTGTCCCACAGGCCCTGCTGCCAGGCGTGCTCCCAGGACAGGGGCCCGGATGCTGGCTGTGGCCTGACGCCTTCTGCTGCGTGTTGTTTAGGCCGCTGACGGAGGCGAAACCGGAGCTCCGGTGGCGGCGTGGCAGTGGGGACGACCAGACCCCGGACTACCTTGGACCTCGGGACACCCCAGACGTCAGGAGCACCACCCGAGGAGTGGCGGGGAAGGGCGCCCGCTCGCCTTTCGATCTCATCATGTGGCGGGGCTCCATCGAGATTCCCCTCCGGGACACCGACGAGGTCATTGAAGTTGACTTCCATCAGTTACTGGAGGGGGATGAAGTTATCAGCATTTTAAAGCAGGAGCAGACACAGCTGCACATATGGATTGCTTTGGCGTTGGAATACTACAAACAAGGAAAAACAGAAGAGTTCGTCAAGTTGTTGGAAGCAGCACGCATAGATGGCAATTTGGACTACAGGGACCACGAGAGAGACCAGATGACTTGCTTGGATGCATTGGCGGCCTACTATGTGCAACAGGCTCGGAAGGAAAAGGACAGAGACAATAAGAAAGATCTTATTACACAGGCAACCCTGTTGTACACAATGGCCGATAAACTTATCATGTATGATCAGAAGCATTTATTGGGAAGAGCCTGCTTCTGGCTACTCGAAGGTGACAAAATGGATCGGGCTGAGGCGCAGTTTCATTTTGTACTCACCCAGTCTCCAAACAGTATTCCAGCCCTCCTCGGTAAAGCTTGCATTTCATTCAACAAGGCGGATTACAGGGGAGCTCTGGCTTACTATGAGACAGCATTGCGTACTAACCCAGGATGTCCAGCGGAAGTTCGTTTAGGAATGGGCCATTGCTTCGTGAGACTTAACAACCTGCAGAAAGCTCGCCTGGCATTCAGCAGAGCGCTGGAGCTCAACCCCAAATGTGTGGGAGCATTGGTCGGACTGGCTGTTCTGGAGCTCAACAACAAAGAGGCCGATTCCATCAAAAATGGGGTCCAGCTTCTCTCTAGAGCCTATACCATTGATCCCAGCAACCCTATGGTACTGAACCACTTGGCAAATCACTTTTTCTTCAAAAAGGATTACTGTAAAGTCCAACACTTGGCCCTCCATGCATTCCATTGCACAGAAGTGGAGGCTATGCAAGCAGAAAGCTGCTACCAGCTGGCTAGATCATTCCATGTTCAAGAAGATTACGAGCAAGCTTTCCAGTACTACTATCAAGCCACACAGTTTGCCTCGTCCTCTTTTGTGCTGCCATTTTTTGGCTTGGGACAAATGTATATTCATCGAGGTGACAAAGAAAACGCATGTCAGTGCTTCGAGAAAGTCTTGAAAACTTACCCTAATAATTATGAAACTATGAAAATTCTTGGCTCTCTATATGCTGCCTCAGAAGATCAGGAAAAACAGGACATCGGCAAGGGCCATTTGAAGAAGGTCACAGAGCAGTATCCTGATGATGTTGAAGCTTGGATCGAATTGGCACAAATCTTACAACAGACTGATATCCGGGGTGCCCTCTCGGCCTATGGAACAGCAACACGGATCCTTCAGGAAAAAGCACAGGCCGCTGTCCCCCCAGAGATTCTAAACAATGTGGGTGCCCTCCATCTCAGACTTGGGAATCTAGGGGAGGCCAAGAAATGTTTATTGGCATCACTGGATCGTGCAAAGGCTGAAGGTGAACACGATGAGCATTATTTTAATGCCATTTCTGTCACAACATCCTACAATTTAGCCAGGCTGCATGAGGCGATGTGTGAATTCCACGAAGCAGAGAAACTGTACAAGAACATCTTATGGGAACATCCTAACTATGTCGATTGCTATCTGCGCCTAGGAGCCATGGCTCGAGATAAAGGCAACTTTTATGAGGCTTCAGATTGGTTTAAGGAAGCACTTCTGGTTAATCTGGACCATCCAGATGCTTGGTCTTTGATTGGTAATCTTCATTTGGCGAAACGAGAATGGGGTCCAGGCCAGAAGAAATTCGAGAGAATATTAAAACAGCCGTCTACACAGGGTGACCTGTACTCTATGCTGGCCCTTGGCAACATCTGGCTCCAAACTTTGCATCAGCCCACCGGAGACAGAGAGAAAGAAAGGCGCCATCAAGAGCATGCTCTGGCCATCTACAAGCAAGTACTCAGGATTGATGCCAAGAATCTGTATGCTGCTAACGGCATAGGAGCTGTTTTGGCCCACAAAGGGTATTTCCGCGAAGCTCATGACGTGTTTGCCCACGTAAGAGAAGCAACAGCGGATATCAGCGATGTGTGGCTGAACCTAGCCCACATCTACATGGAACAGAAGCAATACATCACTGCCGTGCAGATGTACAAAAACTGCCTCACGAAGTTCTATAAGCACCAGGACACTGAAGTTGTGCTCTACCTGGCCCGGGCCCTCTTCAAGTGCGGCAAGTTGCAGGAATGCAAACAGACTTTGCTGAAGGCTAGGCATGTGGCCCCCAGTGATACACTTGTCATGTTTAATGTGGCCGTGGTCCTGCAAAGGTTGGCCACCTCTGTCCTGGAAGACCAGAGGAGTAATCTAAAGCAAGTACTCAATGCTGTGGGAGAACTGCAGCTTGCACGCAGATACTTCGGCTACGTGAGTGAAGCGGGAGACAAGATGAGGTCGGACTGGGCCCTCGCTGCCACAGAAGCCAGGCAGTGCTCGGACCTCCTGAGCCAGGCCCGCTACCACGTGGCCCGGGCGCGCAGACTGGATGAGGAGGAGAGGGAGCTGCGGGCCAAACGCGAGCAAGAGAAAGAACTGTTGAGGCAGAAACTTGTTAAAGAGCAGGAAGAGAAACGTGTGAGAGAGGAGGAAGAGCAGAAGAGACTTTCAGAACAGCGGGCCCAGTATGTTGAGAAGACCAAAAAGATGGTGATGTTTGCTGGACAGACCGCAGCAGCGACAGACAAGACCAGGGGCGGCGGCGGGTGGGATTCTGAGGAGGGGGAGCTGGCTGGATCTGTGGATGAGGACGCGGAGGAAGACCTGCCAGGGTCCAAACAGAAGAAGAGAAGGAGGGGCTCGGGGAGTGAGCGAGCAGGCGGAGAAGAGGAGGCTGGAGAGAGAAGGAGGAAAAAGGGGCGGCCTACAGAGGGAGAAGCAGGGTCTGATGAGGAAGGAGCAGAAAAGGGCCCGAACCGAGAGAGCACCGCCCCCAAGAGCAGAGAAGAGGCGCCCAAGCCTGGGGTCCCGATGGACGGACAGTGAACCTCTGCAGTCCGCGAGGAGCCCTGGCCGGCTCCCCGAGTGCTGAGTCCTGCGATCCCGAGAGAGGACCTGATTGATGACCGGGGTTCTGGCCGAGGGTCCGGAACGAGTCAGAACCGGAGGGACCCAACACCGAACGACGGGGCCTCGGGTCGGGGCCAGAACATGGGTCACATGGAAGCGACTCGGTTTCATTTCAGAAATAAAACATGAATAAGCGTCTTGGAGGAAACGTTTTAAAGGCGTGAAGCTGTGATTCGGCATTTCAAGTGTGCAGTCGGACAGTGAATTTTTCCTAAGGCGGTTTTTCATGTGTGTGGATTGCTAAGCCCCAAGCGCCCTTTCCTGCCTCAGAGTCCAGAATGTGAGTCGGGTGCAGTGGAGAGCCTGACTCCTCCGTTACGGGGCGGCCCCGTGGCTTATGAAGCTGCAGAAGAGACACCTGGTGGGGAGCCGGTCCCCCAGGGGCACTGAGGCTGGCGGTCTCCTGCTCTGTGAGCGGCCTCCGGTCTGGACTGTCGTTCGATCTTTTACCAAGCGGTGCAAGAAATCGGCATTAATTCTTTGTTCTGTTTTAATCTTAGATGAAGACTGTTTTTATTTTCTGGGGGAAAGGGAACCCACTGTGTAACTGCACCAAGTACAAACCAAAGGAAGGTTTTCTTGAGTGGTCTGTTACTGTAGCGATGCGGATAAACATCACAAACCTGTATGGAATTCGTTGGGTTGAGTAAGATGTGGAAAATGCTTTTTTTGTTAGTAGAATGCAGAGCTACCTAAGCTGCATAATAAAATTCTTTACAAACTTAAAAAAATATGTCTTCCACCAAACATATTTATTTTATGTCAAGTTAATATAATATAAGTCAGCTGTGTATGTATATCCAACATGTTTAACCCAAGAAGAGAACAAGATTTCAATGTTGTAAGATGTGGGCAGGAGCATTTTCTTAAAAATATGAATATTTTATCTTTTGAGACTGAAATTGATAAAGTCAACATTAAAGTATGAAATTAGCTACTAGTAGATGTAAACTAGATTTAATATGTTTCTAAAAGTATGTCACTATTAGACAAAGGTGTCTTCAGAGTCATGAAAAGTAAAGGTCATTTGAAAACTTTGATCTTGAAAAACTGGTCAAATTTACAGAAAGATATGGTTGTCAGCTTAATTCAACGGAACCTGTGCTAATTTGCTCAAGCATGTAGCTTCAGATCCTAGCTGGCTGAGGTACTCAACAAATATTAAATAAAATGTCCCTATTCGATGTGTGCAAATTCTTTACAATTATAAAATATTCAATATTATGTATGACATTGGGGCAAAAATTGATACACTAATTAATGAAGAGAAAAAAAGTCATGACTGTAAGAATAACAACACTATTATCTACTGATTCTTATTGTAGACAAAGCTCTGCATTATTTTATTTAAATGCATTATTTTATTCAATAATTGGGAGCAACCAGGCCTGCAAGGGAGGGCAGTTAGGGGCAACCAGATTGGCAGGGGAGGGCAGTTGAAGGGGACCAGGCCTGTAGGACAGGGCAATGAGTGGAACCAGACCTGCACTGGAGGACAATTTGAGTGCAGGTGGGGAGCAATTAGGGGTGACCCAGCTAGTAGAGGAGGGCAGTTGGGTGTGACCAGACCAGCAAAGGAGGGCATTTGGTGGGGACCAGGCCTGCAGGGGAGGGCAATGAGTGGGATCAGGCCTTCAGTGAGGACAGTTGGGGTGGACCTAGGCATGCAGGCGGGGAGCAGTTAGGGGTGACCAGGCCAGCAGAGGAGGGAAGTTAGGGGAGACCAGGCCAGCAAGGGAGGGCATTTGGGATGGGGGAGACTAGGTCTAAAGGGGTGGGAGGTTGGGGGGGAAGAGGCCTGCAAGGGAGGGCATTTGTGGCGGGGGGAACCAGACCTGCAGTGCAGGACATTTGTGGGGAACCCAGGTATGCAGAGAGAGGCCATTAGTGGTGACCAGGTCTGCAGAGGAGAGCAGTTGGGGGGGACCCCAGCCTGCAGGGGAAGGCAGTTAGGATGAACCCAGGCTTGCAGAGGAGGGCAGTTGCGGGGGAGGGAGGGACCAGGCCTCCAGGGAGGGCAGTTTGGGGGCACCAGGCCAGCCTAGGAGTGCAGTTGGAGGAGACCAGACCAGCAAGGGAGGCCAGTTGGGGGGACCAGGAGAGCAAGGGAGCACAGTTGGGGGGAACCAGGCTAGTAACAGAGGGCAGTTGAAGGGGATCAGGACTGCAGAGGAGGGCAGTTGGGGGGGGACCAGGCCAGCAAGGGAGGGCAGTTGGAGGGGGGGAGACAGGCCTGCAGAGAAGGGCAGTTGGGGGTGACAGGCCTGCATGGAGGACAGTTGTGGGGATCTAGGCATGCAAGGGGCGAGCAGTTAAGGATGACCAGGGCAGCAGAGGAGAGCAGTTGGGAGTGACCAGGCAGGCAGAACAGCGCAGTTGGGGCAGACCAGGCCAGCAAGGGAGGGCAGTTAGGTTGGGACTAAGTGTGCACGGGAGGGCAGATGTGGGGGGCCAGGCCTGCAGTGGAGGGCAGTTGGGGGGTACCCAAGCATGCAAGGAGGGACAGTTAGGGGTGACCAGGCCAGCAGAGGCGGGCAATTGGGGGTTACCAGGCCAGCAAAGTAGGGCAGTTGGGGGAGACCAGGCCAGCAAGGGAAGGAAGTTGGAGGGGTACCAGGCATGCCGGGAAGAGCAGTTGGGGGGGACCAGACCTGAAGTGCAGGACAGTTGAGGGGGGGGCTAGGCATGCAGGCGGAGGGAGCAGTTAGGGGTGACCAGGCCAGCAGAGGAGGGCAGTTGGGGAGACCAGGATAGCAACTGAGTTCAGTTGAGAGGATCAGGACTACAAGGGAGGGCAGATGGTGGGACCAGGCCTGCAAAGGAGGGCAGTTGGTGGTACCCAGGCATGAAGGGAGGGGCAGTTAGGGGTGACCAGGCCAGCAGGGGAGAGCATTTTGGGTGACTAGGTTGGCAGAGTAGGGCAATTGTGGGAGAACAGGCCAGCAAGGGAGGGAAGTTGGTGGGCAGGTACCAGGCCTGTAGGGGAGAGCAGCTGGGGGAGACCAGATCTGCAGTGCAGGACAGTTGGGGGAGCTCTAGGCATGCAGGAGGGAGAGCAGTTAAGGGTGACCAGGCCAGCAGAGGAGGGTAGATGGGAAGACCAGGCTAGCAACTGAGTTCAGTTGGAGGAACCAGAACTGAAAGGGAGGGCAGTTGTGGGCCATCAAGCCCGCAGGGGAGGGCAGTTGAGAGGGACCAGGCCTGCAATGGAAGGCATTTGGGGGCAATCAAGCCTGCAATGGAGGGCAGTAAGAGGTGACCAGGCCATCAGAGAAGGGAAGTTGGGGGCAAACAGGCTGGCAGGGGAGCAGTTAGACATCAATCAGGCTGACAGGGTAGTGGTTAGCAGGTGCTTAGGCTGGCAGGCAGAAGTGGTTAGGGCAATCAGGGAGGCAGGCAAGTGAGCAGTTTGGAGTTAGCAGTCCTGGATTGTGAGAAGGATGTCTGACTGCCTGTTTAGGCCTACAGGGATCCGGCCTAAACAGGCAGTTGGACATCCCTCGAGGGGCCCAGATTGGAGAAGGTGCAGCTGGGCTGAGAGACACCCCTTCCCTGCCTCTCCCCCCTGCACAAATTTCATGCACCGGGCCTTTAGTATTATATAAATTTGAATTTTACTTTCCTAAAATTTAAAATATGCTCACAAATTGAAAGAAAAGAAAATTCTTCCAGTAGAAATTGAAGTAATAGATCAATGAAGTCCCCCCCCCCCACAGATGCAAAAAAGGTGTATAAATATATAAAAAATGTTTAATCTCACGAGTAATCAATAGGTACAAAAATTTGCAATGAGGTCATCTTCTTCCCAATTGAATAGGCAAGGATTTAAGAAATGGTAATATCAAATGTTGCACACATGAGAGAAACATGCACTTCCATGGATTTTAAGCGGAATATAAACGGAGATAGCCTTCTAGAAAAAAAATAATTAGAAAATGAGGTTATCAGGTTTAAAATATGCATACTATTTGATGCACCAATTATATTTTTGTGAATTTCTCTTAAAAATAATTATAGATATGTAAACATAAAAATACAGAAAACATTTTAGCATTTTTTTATAATATTGAAAATGAAGTGAATTTACTGGAAAGATGTTTACAGTATAATATTAGGTGTAAAAAGCAAATTACCAAAAGCTATGTGTAATAAGTATAATTGCTTTTAAATAAATACTCTCCGCATCTTGTGCATATTTCCATTTATTTCAGTTCATGGGGGAAAGTACTTTATGTGAACTGCCAAAGTGTTAACAATGAATGAGATTGTCAAAGATTCTTATTTCTCATGATTTTACTTATATATCCTATATAATAAAAGGCTAATATACAAATTGACTTTATAGCAGAACGACCAGTCACTATGACATGCACTGACTAGCAGGGGACAGATGCTCAATGCAGGAGCTGCCCCCTGGTGATCAGTGCACTCACACAGGGGGACCACTGCTCAATCAGAAGTAGGCTCATGGCCACCAAGCCCTGCAGTGGTGGCAGGACCCTCTCTCACCTCCATGGCAGCACGAAGGATGTCCAACTGCCAGCTTGAGCATGCCTAAACAGTCAGTTTGATATCCCCCTAGGACTCTTGGACTGTGAGTGGGCACAGGCTGGGCTGAAGAACTCCCTTAACCCCCTACCACGAGTGCATGAATTCTTTGCACTGGGCCTCTAGTATTTTATAATGTTAAACATAGACATTTTCCTGATAAAAATAAAAAAGTAAGAAAAACTAAAATTGATAAAAAAAATTAGATTACAATCACCCTCCATTTCAAACCTGATTATGTTTTGCTGTCCAGCTTAAAAACTTTGACTAACTCATTTGCTGCATAAAAATCCAAGCACGTTATGTTTGCATCTAAAGTGAGTTCACATGTGGTCTTAATTACAATATTGACTTCATTATCCTCTGCATCTCCTGGGTCCTCTGAATACTTTTGGAAAATACCGAGCCCTTTTTGTCCTCTGCTGAAGAACTTTTAACCTTATGTGTCTGAAAAACATCACCTCTTCTGTGAAAGCTCTCTCAACTTCCTAAGAGTTAGTGGTTTCTCAGCAAGTTCTATAGCATATTTTCATATGATTTGCCTATTTTCTTCCTAGTGTCTGCCATTGCAAATCTCATGCTTACCACACTCCAGGTAAATACAAGTAACATATTATACATGCAGCTACGCCATTCCTGTGTGTTAGGAGTGACAAGAGTAGGCAAAGGATACTGTCACCAACTGGATGGAATAAAGCAGAAACTTGTTAAAAACAAAACAAACAAAACAACAAACCAATAAAACCAATAGATCATGACACATGTAAAATCCTTCACATGTAATTAGAGTTTATACAATATCTTCCTATCTAATAAAAGAGTAATTTGCAGATTGACCATCACTCCAACACACGAGGGCTGCCCCCATGTGGCCAAAGATCCTGCCCCCATGTGTACACAAGTTGGCCACCACAAGATGGCCAGCAGAAGAGGGCCATTGGGAGGGACCAGGCCTGCAAGGGAGGGCAGTTAGGGGTGACCAGGCCAGCAGATGAGGGAAGTTGGGGGCAAACAGGCTGGCAGGGGAGCAGTTAGACATCAATTAGGCTGGCAGGATAGTGGTTAGTGGGTGATCAGGCTGGCAGGCAGAAGCGGTTAGGGGCAATCAGGGAGGCAGGCAGGTGAGCAGTTTGGAGTTAGCAGTCCTGGATTGTGAGAAGGATGTCCGACTGCCCGTTTAGGCCAAGTAGAATCGGGCCTAAATGGGCAGTTGGACATCCCTTGAGGGATTCCAGATTGGAGAGGCTGCAGGCTGGACTAAGGGACATTCCCCGCCCCCTGTGCACAAATTTTGTGCACCAGGCCTCTAGTATATAATAAAACCCTAATATGTAAATTAACCAAATGGCAGAACAACCAGTCGCTATGACATGCATTGACCACTAGGGGGCAGGCACTCAATACAGAAACTGCCCTCTGGTGGACAGTGTGCTCCCAAATGGGGAGCACCGCTCAGCCAGAAGCTTGGGTCACAACAGGCGAGTACAGCAGTGGTAGTGGGGGCCTCTCCCACCTCCAGGGTAGTGCTAAGGACCCCTTGAGTGATGTCCACCTGCTGGTTTAGATGGACATCTCCCAAGGGGTCCCAGACTGCTAGAAGGCACAGGCTGGGCTGAGGAACCCATCTTCCCTCCTCCCCCCAGTGTACGAATGTCATGCACCAGGCCTCTTGTGAGTAATAATTTGAGTAAAATTCAAAATGGCTGTTTTAAGTTCTTCTAAAGTAATAGCTTACAGAAGCTTGTGCTAAGTGGAAATCTATACAATAAGAGAGAAAGATACAAATTGACTGTAACTCCGCTATGCCTACCAGCCAATCAGGAGTGAACATGCAAATTAACCCAACAAAGATGGTAGTTAATTTGCAATGGCAGACACTATACGCAGGCACTCAGCAGCCTAGTTCTTGGAAACATTATTGGAACCCAGGCCTCTCTGAGCCTGTAGGCTTGTGCAAAGGCCCTGAGCTGCCAGGGTCCCAGAAATCCCCTGGCCACTCCTGGCCTATGGGCCTTGGCACTGATGGGCCAGAGGTGGGGAGGCAGAGGCTTGAACAGGGCATGAGTGGAGCCAGGGGTCCTGACCAAGATGAAGCAGACAGTTAAGCAGAGCAGGGGGCCCTGCCCAAGTCAAGGTAGAAGTTTGAGCAGAGCTATGGGGGGGCCCTGCCAAAACCGCAGTAGAGGCTTAATGAAGGGCGGGGGGTGGGGGGCGGGCTGGGAGGAGCATGGCAGCTTCGCTTGTCAGCAGTCCTGCCTCTGTGTGTGAGCTATAAAGGAAACACTTTTCTGACGGCTCATTGGCTAAGCTCTCTGTTATGCACTGATAATGTTCTTGATAACTTGGGTAATAAGAATACAAAAAAGTGATCTAGGGTTTTCCCACCTTACTCCTGGAGGAAAAAAACAAAGGTCTGTTGGTGGAGGGCTAAGCAATGTCATATCTTGCCTAACGGGTTTGGCTCAGAGGATAATGCCTCGGCCTGCTGTCCACAAGGTCTGGTTCAATTCTGATCAAGGGCATGTATCTAGGTTTCAGGCTCCTCCCTTGGCCTGGGCCCAGGTCAAAGGCTCATGCAGGAGGCAGTTAATCTAAGTGTCCCTCTCACATTGATGTTTCTCTCTGTCTTTCCCTCTCTCCTCCATGCTCTCTAAAAATTAATGGGAACATCCTCAGGTGAGGATAAAAAAAAAAGACAGAAATGTCATATCCTATGAAAGACACATCTTGAAAATGCCTAAACAAAGTTGTCATTTTTTTATGGTGAAGGGACTGGAGTCTGTTGATGAAAACACCTTGGTGGCTGGCAGTGGCTGCAGCAGTGGGTTATGGGGCTGGTACCTTCCCCTGATCAGCCCGGTCATCCCTCCCACGGGAGACCAGACTGTAGGGTATCGGCTGAGGGCTCCCAGTCTGTGAGAGGGGGCAGGATGGGCTAAGGAACCCTCCTATCCCATGCATGAATTTCATGGACCAGGCCCCTAGTTTAACATAAACATAAAAAGTAGGTGGACAGATGGATGGATGGACAAATGGACAGATAGAATGAATATATAGTAGTGCACTGTTCTCCTGGATTATGCATTAATGGAACTATGGTCATATACTGTTTTAAGTGAACATGAAAATAATCTCTTTAAAAGAAACAATATCAGCTATTATAAATTGTGCTGCTATGAACATATATGTGCATATATCCTTTCTGATTGGTGTTTCTAGTTTCTTGGACTATATTCCTAGAAGTGGGTTACTGGGTCAAATGGGAGTTCCATTTTTAGTTTTTGAGGAAAATCCATACTGTTCTCCACAGTGGCTACACCAGTCTGCATTCCCACCAGCAGTGCACGAGAGTTCCTTTTTTCTCTGCATCCTCGCCAGCACTTGTCATTTGTTGATTTGTTGATGATAGCCATTCTGACAAGTGTGAAATGGTATCTCATTGTTGTTTCATCTCTCAGATGATCAGTGATTTGAAGCATGTTTTCATTTGTCACTTGCCTTCCTTATGTCCTCTTTAGAAAAGTATCTATTTCGGGCCATTTCCCATTTTTTTTAATGGGGTTGTTTATCTTCCTTTTGTTAAGTTGTATGAGTTCCCTGTAAATGTTGGAGATTAAACTCTTATCATAGATAACATTGGCAAATCTGTTTTCCCATGCAGTGGGCTTTTTTGTTGGTTTGTTGATGGTTTCTTTTATGCTGTGCAAAAGCTTTTTATTTTGATAATAGTTCCATTTGCTTATTTTCTCTTTATTTCTATTGTCCTATGAGCTGCTTCAGCATATGTCTGAGATTTTGCAGCCTGTGGATTCCTCTAATATTTTTATGGTTTCCCATCTTACATTTAAGTCATTTATTCATTTTGAGGTTTTTTTGTGTTTTTTTTTTTTTGGTATGGTGTAAGTTGGTGGTATAGTTTTATTTTTTTGCATATATCTGTCCAATTTTCCCAATACTATTTATTGAAGAGACTGTCTTGACTCCATTGTGTGCTTTTGCCTCCTTTGTCGAATATTAATTGAGCATAGTGGTTTGGGTTGATTTCTTGGTTCTCTATTCTATTCCATTGGTTTATATGTCTTTTCTTATGCCAGTACCAGGCAGTTTTGTGAACAGTGGCTTTGTAATATGCTTGATATCTGGTATTTAGAAGGATCCAATGTTGCTCTTTCTCAAGATTGCTGCAGCTATTTGGGGTCTTTATTCCAGATGAATTTTTGGTGAGTTCATTGTAGGTCTGTGAAATATGCTATTGAAATTTTAATGGGCATTGCATTGAATCTATAGATTGCTTGGGTAGTATGGACATTTTAATGATGTTGGTTCTATTAATCCATGAACACTGTATGATCTTCCATCTATTTATGTCTTCTTCTATCTCTTTTTTTAATGAGTAGAGGTCTTTTACCTCCTTAGTTAAGTTTATTCCCAAATATCTTATTTTTTTTGGTGCGATGGTAAATGGGTTTGTTTTCTTATTCTTTCTTTCTGTAAGTTCACTGTTGGTGTATAGAAATGCCATAGATTTCTTGGCATTAATTTTGTATCCTGCTACATTTCCAAATTCATTTATTAAGTCTAGTAGTTTTTTGATGGAATCTGTAGGATTTTCTATGTACAGTATCATGTCATCTGTGAATAACGACAATTTTACTTCTTTTCCAATTTGGACCCCCCTTATTTCTTCTTCTTGTCTGATTACTGTGGCTAGTACTTCCAGTACTATGTCAAACAGGAGTGGTGAAAGTGGGTTTTCCTGTCTTGTGTCTGTTCTTAGTGGAAATGGTTTTAATTTTTGCCTATTGAGTATGATGTTGGCTGTAGCTTTGTCATATAAGGCTTTTATTATGTTGAGGTATGATCCTTCTATTCCCACCTTGCTAAGCGTTTTTTTTTTTTCTTTATCAGAAAAGTTTGCTACTGCTATAAAAAGGAAGGGACTCCTTCCATTTGCAACAGCATGTATGGAGTTAGAGAGCATTATGTTAAGTGAAATAAGTCAATCAGAGAAAGATAAATATCGCATGACCTCATTCACTTGCAGATTATAATGAGCAACATATACTGATGAACAAAAACCAATCTAGAGACAGAGAAGCATTGATCAGATGCTCAAACCTCAGAGGGAAGGTAGGGGATAGTGGGGGTAAGAGGGAGAGATCAACCAAAAAACTTGTTTGCATGCATATAAGCCTAACCAATGGACAGAGAGAGCAGGGTGATGAGGGCATGTATGGGAATGGGGGTGCACATTAGGGGAATATGAACAATATGTATAACCTTAATCAATAAAAAAAAATCTTTTTCAAATTCTTTTCCTGGTTAACTTTTGAATGTTTTGGGGATGGCAATCTGTTTTCAAGTAGCATGCTAGCTTCAGTCAGATGGAGGTGACTACCTATAGTCCTATGCTGGTTCATTCCTATTCAGCAGAAAGGAGGAGTATGATCAATGGCAAAGGACATGGGAAAAGGAAGTGAGTGGCAGCATATGCCATGTCTGAGCATGTCAACCTTCAGAACACTTTGATAATGGGAATTTAAGAGCAGTAGGGCAGTATAAACTTTCTTCTTTTGCTTTCTCGTTTCTTGATTCCCAACTCTTCTCACAGGGTCTATGTTCTTGGATAGTATCCCAAATAATGTTTTTCTTCATAGTCAAGTTCTATATAAACGCACGTTGATAAATTAAAACACCTTTAGTCTTTAGAACATTCAACATAAATAAAGAGATAGGATTAATATGGTACATTTTAATGAGTCTGTAGGTAAAATCACTTAAAGCAACTCAGTTTGTTCTAGTGGCTGAATAAGCGATGTTTCTTGATAGTTTGGCTACCAGCTTGTACTAATGAAGCATTTTAAGAATAAGTAATTTGGAGAGTTATTTGGCTGGGGTATGCAAAAAACAAGATGTTATGCTAAGGCTTGTTAAAAGTTCCTCTGTAACAAATTCAGAGTTATACAATATTATTAACTGTGTCTTGGCAGCTCATTTTCTTCTTGTATAAACAGTCAAAAAAGCAGCTCTGGCTTATTTAATTCCCAGAAAAGAGGAATTGGAACCATTTAGCCTGCTTAATATCAACAGCTACCTGACTCAAAGGCAAATCAGGAGGAATTTCACAAAACACTTTATATTAGTTACATCATCCAATACACAAATCTATGACTGCACATAAAATAGATTTTTTTAAAAAGCCCTATTGCAAATTTTATAACAGTCATTTAATCTATTATTTCTCCATTTTAAAATTTTATTTCTCAATTAGTTTGCATTCAATATTATTTTGTATTAGTTTCAGGTGTATAACATAGAGGTTAGACAATCATGTACTTTTTTACAGTGATTCCCCTGATATTTCCCGTACCTACCTGGCATCATACATAGTTATTAGGATATTATTGACTTATCTCTATGCTGTACTTGACATCCTCATGACTATTTTGTCACTAACAATTTGTGCTTTTTAACCTCTTTACCTTTTTTCTCCTAGTCCTCTAAGTGCCCTTGCCACTAGTCTTACCCACATCCTTTAATGCTCTTTCTCTAATTTTTCCTTTTCTACCACATTTTAGGAACTTCCAGGAATTACAGTAATCCCTTCTTTGTTTCTCTCCCTTAATATTTATATTTTTCTAGGAACTCTTCCATTCTCGTGATATGATTTACCAACTTTGGATGGATTGATTGCCAAATGTTTACCTTAAGTTCCAAACTTTCGATAATTATAGATCAATCATGCTCAAAACAAATAGTAAACTCTTATCTTTCTTTCCAGAAAATGATACCTTTTAAATATATACCCATCCACTCATTCTTCATTGAATCAGTACCCATTACCTCTCATTTAGGTCTTTTATCAGGACCTATAGAATTCACTCAAGTGGTTAAGACCTAGTCATTTTCTGAATTTCTCCCATCTCTACCTAAACTTTTCTTAGTTTAACTTTAATTTCAGCTATTCTTTGCAGGACCTAACAAATTAGGCCATTGCACAGATAAATTTTGATTGGTGAAGAGTGAATATGATAAGATGATGAAATTTATGATTAAAAATTTCTCTAGCTGATCAGTGTAGACAATGGATAGTTGGAACATACTAAAAGGCTATTTATTTCCTCGAGAACTTAGGAATGAGGGGGAGATAAGGAAGGTGTAGGTCATAATGTTAACATCTGATTGTGACTTTCTATGTTACCTCTTCCAGAAAATAATCATATTTGAAATGGTCCAAAACTGAAATAAATGAGAAAGAAAGTATACCACTTATACTGGTACCCATACAACTTGGATGTAATATTCAGAAAATATATTATGGTTAAATGAATAGTTAATAGGTTAGATTAATTTTAAGTTATCATGCAGGGCTGTTAGGAAATATATTGTTTTATCTAAAAGTGGCTTTCTCAGCACATCTTCATTTGCTTTATGCTTCTGTCAACCCAATTTACTTCTGGGTATGACTGCCCATCTCTTGTCTTCTATGACTAATCACATTTTATTCCTATCAGTCTCCTACATCATTTTAATATTATGTACTTCTTTTTTTAAATACATCTTTATTGATTTCACAGAGAGGAAGGGAAGGGAGAGAGAAACATCAGTGATGAGAGAGAACCATTGATAGGCTGCCTCCTGCACACTCCCTACTGGGGATCCTGAGTAAAACCTGGGCTTATGTCCTGACCAGGAATAATATCGTCATCTCTGTGGTCGGTGCTCAACCACTGAGCCCCATGGGCCAGGCAATTGTGTACTTCTTGAAAAATGTCATGTGTTAATTCCATGTCATTCCACTGGTGTTTATCTTGACTTCCAAGAGAATAAACTTCTGAATGTCAGAAAGTAAATTTTCTAATCATCTAATAATCTCTAACAGAATGCTCTACATAGGGGAGATCTAAGTGCCCAACAGTAAATGAGTCGATAAAAAAAGCTGTGCTATGCTTACACAATGGAATACCATGTACCAGTACAAAAAGAAGGATCTCTCACCCTTTGCGACAACATGGAGGGACCTGCAGAGTATTATACTAAGCAAAATAAGCCAGTGAGAAAAGACAAGCATCACATAATCTCACTTATAAGTGGAATCTAATGAACAAAATAAACTGACAAACAAAATAGATCCAGAGACATGGAAGCATTCAACAGACTGATGAATCTCAGAGGAAGGGGTTGGGCAGGAAGTGATTAACCAAAGAACTTATATGCAACACACAGGGACACAGACAATAGTGCAATGAAGGCCTGGGAAGGGGACAGGACCGGGGTGGATGAGGTCAATGTGGGGAGAAAAAGGAAACATCTGTTATATGTTCAACAATAAAGATAGATATAAATAAGTTAATTAATTAATTAATTAATTAGTTAATTAATTTTTAAAAGTTTGGTGCCTAATTCTGATGTAATAAAATATGTTAACAATGATCATATTAATGAAAATATCCAGTTCATTCTATGCTAGAAGGGCTTCATTTTGATCATGTTGGGTTGTTTGTTCTAGTGTTTAATCCACATTTCTCACTTTAGGAAAGTTGCCTTTAGTTTCCAGGAAGCAAACATTCCCAGAAGATTAATCTTTTATTCCTTTGTTTTCAGTGCACTGCCTCTTCCCCGAAGTAAATTTCCAGATGTTGATGTGTTTTTTTCCACATCTGTTTGTGAATCTTGATATGTGGTTTTCTTCACATATGAAGTCCTGGAATTGAAATATGTTTAGTACATGTTGAAACAGCTCTAATTAAATCACTTTTTAAAAATATCTATATTTTTTATTGATTTCAGAGAAGAAGGGAGAGGGAGAGAGATACAGATACATTAATAATGAGATAGAATCATTAATCAGCTGCTTCCTGCACACCCCCTACTGGGTATGGAGCCCTCAACACTGGCATTTGCCCTGACCAGGAACCAAACTGTGACCTCCTGGTTCATAGGTCAACACTCAGCCACTGAGCCACACCGGCCAGGCTAAATAACTTCCTAAAGCCTTGATAAGATGATTTCATCACTTGAGACTTAGCTATGACTAATATAGACATTGAGAGCTGGAAGAAGAAATTAATTAGGTGGTGCCCTAGCTGGGTTGGCTCAGTGGATAGAGCATCAGCCTGAGAACTGACAGGTCCTGGGTTCAATTCTAGTCAAGGGCACATGCCTGGGTTGCAGGCTCAATCCCCAATAGGGGGCATGCAGGAGGCAGCCGATCAATGATTCTTTCTCATCATTGATGTTTCTGTCTTTCTTCCCTCTCCCTTCTTCTCTGAAATCAATAAAAAAATATTAAAAAAAAGAAATTAATTAGGTGGTTTGTGATAAAAGATATTGAGTATCACTTTCAGAGTTATAAAAGTTTAAACTCTTTTGTATTATGAAAGCACTTTATGTGGAATTTTTTCCAGTTTTATTGAGATATAATTGAAATTACATTTATTAGTTTAAGGTGAACATCATTATTTTATACTTGTATATATTTCAAAATAATTGCCACAATAAGTTTAGTTAGCACCCATCACTTTTAAGATCTACTCTTTTAGCAACTTTCAAATATACAACACATGTTAACTATAGTCTCCATGCTCTCCATTATATTCCCAGAACTTATTTATCTTATAACTAGAAGTTTCTTTTGAATTTTGGAACTTACTTTTCACAAAGACAGCTGTTTGCCTTCTGGTGAGTAAAGACTTTGAATACAAAATTATTGACTACTAGATTGCCATATGAATTACTACAAAATTTTAATTACCCTTTCCATTATGGAAAACATTTTCATCAAGATAAATTTCTGTTTTAACACAGTTGGAATAACAAAGAAATATAGAGACTATACAATTTATTAAAGATTGTGTATTAGCTTTCTATTGCTATAATAACAAATGACCACCAACTTAATGACACAAAACAACAGAAACTTATTCTCTTAAAGCCAGATGCATGTCTCACTGGGCTAAAACCAAGGTTTTGGCAGGGCTGTGCTCCTTTCTGGAGTTTCTGAGTTTGAGTTCATTTCTTTGCCCTTTCCATCTTTTGGAGGCCATCCGCATTCCCTGGCTTGTGCTCGCCTTCCTCCATCTCCAAAGACAGCAATGTGGGTCAAGTTCGTCTCATGCTTCATTTCACAGAACCTTCTTGTCTGAGGCATATCTCTCTTATTACAGCCAGAAAAGGATTTCCATTCTGAAGAGCTAGTCTGATTAAATTGCATCCCCCCAAATCTGCATGATACCAGCTTATTTCTACACACAAAAAATTTAAAAGTATAACTTAATGTGCTTTCAATCTATTTCAGACATTAAGAAGAGAAAATTCAAGCCCAACCCTTTTTCTTGAAGTCTTTAAAAATAATGTTTATTGATTTGACAGAGAGAGGAAGAGAGAGGAAGAGATGGAAACATTAATGAGTGAGAAGCATTGATCAGCTGCCTCTTACACAGCCCCTGCTGGGCATCAAGCCTGCAACCAGGGCATGCACCCTGACTGAAATCATATATGGCTTTTATTATGTTGAGGTATGTTCCTCCTATTTCCATTTTGCTGAGAGTTTTAAAAAAGTCTTTATAATGAAAGTATTACACATGTTCCCCTTTTCTTCCCTGTGATCCCTCATAGTCCACCCTCCACCTCCATTTGACTATTTTCTGAAGCATAGTAGTTTTCTGAAAAGGGTTGTTTAGGAAGAAAGTTTTTTCTCTCAAAAACATCTTAAGTATATATTTAACAGGAAAGGAATAATCACCTTTTCTGGAGAAATAAAAGAAGGGGTCAGATGCAGCTACTACTATGCAAAATAGGATTGTGCAGCAAGTAGACAAGAAGCAAGACTATGCAGGAGAATAATAATAATAATAATAATAATAATAATAATAATAGACTATGAAAGAGAGAAGTCTGTCCAATTTACTTCACTACCTAAATTAAAATACTAAAGGCTTGAAGGACCCATTTCATACAGCTCTCCTGTAGTAGACATATCTCTTTAACCCATGACAGAAAAGCAGTCAAGCTCCAAGGCAGAAGGGAGATAAAAACAATAAAACCCCCCTTTTTTTGGTCCCAAGAAAGAAGAAACAGTAGAAAAGGAAAGTGTAAAATGAATGTATGAAAACCTTTTCCCCACCTCTTAGCCCCCAGCCTCGTTCCAGAAAAAGGAAAAGATGATTTGGAAAAGTGAAGGTAACCTTCGGGATAATTCTGTCTTCGCTGTTAACATCTTACTGTCCTCCCCCCGCCCCCCAATTTCTACTAGTATTTAAGATGCAGAAAGAGATCACCTTGTGTAATGCTCTTACCCAACATGGTGCTCGCCACACTTCCTTGATGTTCTATGACAGTGGTCGGCAAACTTTGCAAGCCACGTGAGGCTCTTTGGCTCCTTGAGTTGTGGCTCTTCCACAAAATACTACAGCCTGGGTGAGTCTATTTTGAGCATAAACTTAGAAGAAGTTTAAGTTTAAAAAATTTGGCTCTCAAAAGAACTTTCAATCGTTGTACTGTTGATATTTGGCTCTGTTGACTAATGAGTTTTTGGACCACTGTCATGAGATAGGAAAAAAGGGGGCCTTAGCCTTAACTTTCCCAAGCTGCTTTCCAGACTTAAAAGACATGAATGAGCATTGAGATAGAGGCTTACTGTGGGTTCTACAGGAAGGGTCACAATGACCCCTGGCAGAAGCTGTGTCATTGGATATGGAAGAGCCTCTTGGGGGCAGCAGTCAACAGAAAATAAAGTCGGCTGTGGGAATGCCATCACAATCTGGCCTAGACAACAGGCACAGGTTTGTAGTAATATTATCTACAGGCACATTGAACACTGCTCTCACTAGCACCGATGCTAGTGAGGCCTGCTCCACAGCTGTCCTAGGACTTCCCTTCCAACCTCACACTTCCTTACACTTCCCTGGGTTAGAACACCTGTTGCTTGAAGCCCATATTTCTTTGTTTTTATCCTCACTATTTTCTGAAGCAAGTAGTTTCCTGAAAAGGGTTGTTCAGGAGAAAAGTTTTTAAGAACTTGGACTCCTGAAAATGTCTTTATTACACAATTATCCATCAATTAACTGTTTTAGTTTATTTCTGAGCACTCTGTTGCTAAGTAAAAAGTTGTTCAATGAAAAAATAGTTCCATTCATTTTAATGGGAAAACTATAATGCATTCTTTCCTGATCTAAACTACTCAATTGATGTCCACAGATGAAAGAGCTTATTGATTGAGCAATGAAAATATGTATATATTACTAAATTATAACAATCGAAAAAATATTATTTGCATAGAAAGTGTAAGATAATGAATATTTATTGTATTCACCAATGGAAGAAGAAAAGACTTGGCAGTGGGTGTTGGTTGGTGCAGGAAGGGACAAGAAAGTGATTCTTTGAAAAACAATAACAAATGAGATGTGTAAACAAGTTCCAGATGGGCATTCAATATCTGAATTAGGTACGTTTAATATAATTTTGTTTTCTTTGAGAATTTGGTAAAATAAAAGCTATAATTGAGAGCACTTTAGGACACATATGCAATACCTAAATCAATAAAGAAATTAAAATGCAAAAATAAAAAAAATACATGAACATAATGTTATGCACTGAAAAGTCCTAGAAAACCTTGCCTCACCTTCCTTCTTGGCTATTCATTCATATTTAAGAAAGAGAAACTAAAATACTGACTGGATACTATGTGAAGGGCTGGGATGTGTTGATTAGGGTTTTCTGACTATGTGGTGATTGGATGGGGACACAGTTACTTTAAGATCCCAAAATCTTAGAATCTGTAGAATTTTCCTCTTAGATCTATTTCCCTCAGAAAGTACTCCTCCAATCTCTTTTTAAGGAATGTGTTTGATAAATCGCACAAGTTTAGTTATTTATATTCTGGAAGCTGAATAGGGGAAGAGGATTAGAGTCTCATAGTTCACTCTGTATTTTTATGGTGTTAACTCTCCCTTAATCAAGTCTTCAGTAAATGTTTCTAAGACTAGCGCCAGTCTGATTCAGTTTCTCCAGAGAACAAATTTGTTTTATATCGCTAGGATGCAAGAAGACAGACACTAGCAAAAGATAAGGATGGAATCAGGATGCCTAATGGTTTCTTAAACAGACTTTCAACCAATTTTTCTACCTTCCTGCATACCTAATGCCTCCCCGATTGACCCCCACTGCCCCTGCCCAAGCCATTCCCACCACAGGGCAAGCCCCAACTGCCCCAGTGACTATGTTCACTAGCTATGCTAATATGCATGAATACAAGTCCTTTGGTTTCTCTTTAACCACCCCCATACTCTGCCATTTGTCTCTGGGTCTATTCTTGTTCATCAGTTTATGTTGATCATTATATCCAACATCTGAGTGAGATCATGTGACATTTATCTTTCTCTGACTGGCTTATTTTGCTTAGCATACGGCTCTCCAATTCTATCCATGATATTGCAAATGGTAAAAGTTTCTTCTTTTTTTATAGCATTCCATTGTGTAGATGTACCACAGTTTTTTAATCCACTCATCTGCTGATGGGCACTTGGGTTGTTTCCAAATCTTAGCTACATTAAATTATGCTACTCTGAAGATAGGGGTGCATATATCCTTTCTGACTGGTGTTTTTGGTTTCTTGGGATATATTCCCAGAAGTGGGATTACTGGATCAAATGGCAGTTTCATTTTTCAATTTTTGAGGAAACTCCATACTGTCTTCCACAGTGGCTGCACCAGTCTGCATTCCCACCAGCAGTGCAGGAGGGTTCCTTTTTCTCCGCATCCTCACCAGCACTTGTAGTTTATTGATTAGTTGATGATAGCCATTCTGACAGGTGTGAGATGGTATCTCATTGTTATTTTGATTTGCATTTCTCACATGATTAGTGACTTTGAGCATGTTTTCATATGTCTCTCGGCCTTCTGTATGTCTTTTTTCAAAAAGTGTCTATTTAGGTCATTTGCCTATTTTTTTATTGGATTGTTTATCTTCCTTTGTTAAGTTGTGTGAGTTCTCTGTAAATTTTGGAGATTAAACCCTTATCTGAAATATCATTGCAAATATATTCTCCCATGTAGTGGGCTTTCTTGTTGTTTTGTTAATGGTTTCTTTTGCTGTGCAGAAGCTTTTTATTTTGATTTAATCCCATTTATTTATTTTCTCCTTAATCTTCATTGCCCTAGGAGCTGTGTTGGTAAAGGTATTGCTATGACATATGTGTGCTATTTTGTTGCCTATGGAGTCTTGTAGGATTTTTATGGTTTCCTGTCTTACATTTAAATCCTTTAGCCATTTTGAGTTTACTTTTGTGTATGGTGTAAGTTGGTTATCTACTTTTATTTTTATTTTTTTGCAGGTATTTGACCAAATTTCTCAACACCATTTACTGTAGAGACTGTTTTGATTCCACTGTATACTCTTGCCTTCTTTGTCAAATATTAATTGAGCGTAATGGCTTGGGTTGATTTCTGGGTTCTTCACTTTGTTGCATTGGTTCGTATGTCTGTTCTTTTCCAGTACCAGGCAGTTTTGAGAATTGTGTCTTGGTAATATAGCCTGATATTTGGTATTGTGATCTCTCCAACATTGTTCTTCTTTCTCAGGATTGCTGGCTATTTGGGGTCATTTTGTTATTCCAGAGGAATTTTTGGAGAGTTTGTCCTAAATCTTTGAAGTATACTGTTGATATTTTAATGGGAAATGCATTGAATCTGTAGATTGCTTTGGGTAGTATGTGTAAAGTTTGAGGCCCGGGAGATGAAAGACTGAAAGACGAAGACATTTTAAAAGGGGAGTTTTAATTACACAGGAGGTAGAGAAACCAGGATTAGAGGCAGGAGAGAAGAAGATAGGACCCAACCAGACTGGCCCCCAGACCGAGAGAGCAGTCTGGGAGCAGCAGTGCCATGTGGTACACTTAAGACACCTTTTAAGGGCAGGAACAGGAAGGGGTGTGTTAATTGGTGGTTCAATGTTTCTGAGATGTCTCTGTGACAGATGCTGGTTACATCATAACTCCACCCATCAGATGGAGGGAGGAAGTATCTATCAGGTATGCAGGTGCATTGGCTGGGCTCTGGACTTTCCCACCCGCATCGATCTAACATCCCAGTCTTTTGGTGATAGGGGGCGCTGAAATCGTCTTGGCTGCTTCCTGCTGACCAGGGGCAAAGAGGGTGGGGGGAATGTTAAAAGGTCAGGGTCAGGTAGAAGAAGGTTTGAGGGCAGCCGAGTGTAGGGGTGGAGCAGGAGCTGGTTTACAGTCATTGGTGACTTTCCACAATCTGGGAGCAGATGAACTTGAGGAGGTAGGGAGCTAGGGAAAAAAAAAAGACACATGAGAATTAGGGGCCTTATCAGGGATAGGATCCAGGTAGCTAAAGGGCTTTGGAACTAGTCAAAAAGAGAGTTGTCCCAGGAGTGTCTTGCATATAATTCTTCACTCAGCTCAGTCAGGGTCTGCATGTTCTGTTCCACCACTCCAAACTCATTGATGTAGTAGCAACATTCTTCTTGAAGGAACATGCAGGTTCCTCCTCTTTCTGCAGTAAGGAAGTCTAGGGCCTGTCAGTTCTGCAGGGCTATTTGGGCTAATGATATTACTTGCTGCTTCAGGGAGGCTAAGGAGGTAGTCGTAGACTCCAGGGTTATCTGGAGCCTGTCATTGAAATCCTGAGCAGAGATTATGCTGTTCCCCAGGCTCCTTCCTACCCTCCCCCCCAGCTAGGCCTATCGAGGTAGCAATACTTACCCCTATCATGATAGGGAGGAAGGTGGCCTGGTGGGCCTGGGGGTGGGATGAAGGGAGCAACCAGGCGAACTCTGACTCTCCATACAAGGTTAGTTGGGGAACTACTGTGACAGCGAAACAAGGCCCTGGGTCAGAGGAGTTGATGCAGTTGCTTAAGGTGCTGTTGCCCCAAAATAAATTACCTGGCCTTGGTGGGACTAGCTGCAGTGTGGTTTTGGGTAGAGTTCCAAGTGACCTGTCCCCCAGTTACTGGCTTGCTGGTCTGGTAGTATATCCGTGGAGGCAAGGTGGGTTCTGGAGTTTTGGGTTCCTAGAGGGTAATGCTAGTCAGGGGAGGCTGACATTCACCTTGCCCATAGGTTCCTGGAGGAGTCATGAGTGGGAGAGCACCCAGCAAAGGTCTTTGGAGAGAGATGCAAAGAAAGCAGTGCGAGACATTGGGCAGGGTGCAGGTCTTGTTAAGGAATAATAGAGTGTGTTGGATAAATTGGAGCCAAGAAGACAGGACTTGCACCTTGGGAGAATCAGGCAGCTTCCCTTTAAGGGACTGTTTGGCTTGTAGGATGCTGTTGGAGACCTGGATTTGGGCCTCCTGGGCCATGACATATTCCCGGGAGATATAGATGGTCCCTGAAGGGGTCGAGCTCCAACCACTTCCATATGGTTTGCCCATAACGCCTGCAACCCATCGCTGGTCCCAGGGGTCCCGGACCCTGATGTTGAAGGTTCCGTCCTTCCAAGTAAATGCAAACAGATGGTAAGAGTCTGAATCAAGAGGGATGGTAAAGAAGGCATCTTTGAGGTCCAGGACAAAAAAGTGAATGGTGCCAGATGGAATGTGGGAAAGGAGAGTATAAGGATTGAGGACCACTGGGTGGATGGGGATCACCGCTTCATTGATTAGTCGGAGGTCCTGCACCAGCCGGTATGTCCCATCTGCCTTCCTAATGAAGAGGATAGGATGTTGCAGGGGGAGTGGATAGGTATGAAGCCGAGTGGGGGATGAGCATTCCCATGAAGGATGGGGGCCAGAAGCAGAAGAAGCAAAGAGGCTGAAGGACTCCGAGTGAGCTTCAGAGTGGCCCCTAGTTTGGTGATGATATCCCGTCCTAAAAGGGGCACAAGTCACGAAGGCATGACTAGGAACGAGTGGGTGATAGACTATTGTCGAGGAGACAGGTGGTGGTGGCCAGCAGGCAGGTGGATTTGCCCTCAATACCCATGACCAAGATCATGGAAGGGAAAAGTGGCCCAGCAAAGGAAGGCAGGACACATCTGCTTACCCGCTACCTTGAGCATTATCCTGGGTGTGGCAAGGGTGATGGAGGTCGTCGAGTCGGGGCATCTTCAATCTTCAGCCAATCCCAGCATGGCCAGCAGCTGCTCAGGACCTGAAAGGATGGCCCCTCCATGCTTAGACGCAGAGGGCCCATCACTTTTCCAGGGGCAGTCACTTTTCCAGTGGCTGTTTTGACCGTACACTGGGCAGGGTTTGGTTGGAGGCCATGGCTGAGGGCATTGTTTTGCCCAATGGCCTTCATTTCCACACTTGAAGCATCCTCCAGGTGGCATGCAACTGCTCGTTGTACCCCCACCACGCACAGTCCCCTTTGGACCATGCATAGCAGCCGTGCATCAACCTAACAGCATGGATATTTTAATGATGTTGATTCTACCAATCCATCTACATGATATGGTCTTCCATTTGATTATGTCTTCTTTTTTCTCTTTTTTCAATGTCCCAAAGTTTTCCAACTACAGGTCTTTTACCTCCTAATTCAAGTTTAATCCTAGGTATCTTAATTTTTTTTGGTGCAATGGTAAATGGGATTGGTTTATTTTTTGTTTGTTTCTCTTTCAGTGAGTGTATAAACAGGCCATAGATTTCTGGGTGTTAATTTTGTATCCTGCTACATTGCCAAATTCATTTTTTAGGTCTAGTAGTTTTTTGATAGAATCTTTGGGGTTTTTTATGTATAGTATCATGTCTCCTGCAAATAAGGACAGTTTTATTTCTTTTCCAATTTGGATGCCTTTTGCTAGTATTTTTTGTTCTTATCTGATCACTATGGCTAGCATTTCCAATACTATATCAAACAGGAGTGGTGAAAGTGGGCAATCCTGTCTTGTTCTCCTTCTTAGGGGAAATGAGTTTAGTTTTTGCCTATTGAGTATGATGTTGGCTGTAGGTTTGTCATATAGGGCTTTAATTATGTTGAGGTATGATCCCTCTATTTCAACTTTGCTGAAAGTTTTTGTCAAGAAAGGATGTTGGATTTTGTCAAATGCTTTTTCTGCATTGATTGATATGATTATGTGATTTTAGCCTCTCAATTTGTTTATGTGATGTGGATATTGACTTGTGGATATTGTACCATCCTTGCATGCCCAGAATAAATCCCACTTGGTCATGGTATATGATTTTTTAATATAATGCTGGATCAGATTTGCTAGAATTTTGTTGAAGATTTTAGCATCTATGTTCATCAAGGATATTGGCATGTAGTTCTCTCTTTTTTTGTGTGGTGTCTTTATCTGGTTTTGGAATTAGGGTAATGCTGGCTTCATAGGAAGAGCTTGGAAGGGTGCCTTCCTCTTGAATTTTTTTTGGAATACTCTAAGGAGGATAGGTTTTAGTTCTTTGCTAGAACTCCCCTGTAAAGCTGTCTGAACCGGGGCTTTTGTTTGCTGGAAGATTCTTGATCACTGCTTCAATTTTTTTAGTAGTTATCAGCCTATTCAGGTTTTTTGACTCTTCCTGATTGAGTTTTTGGATCTTGTATTTTTCTAAGAATATGTCCATTTCATCTAGGTTGTTCATTTTGTTGGAATAGAGTTGTTCATAGTATTTTTTCATAATCCTTTGTATTTCTGTGGGATCCATTGTTACTTTACCTCTTTCATTTCTGATTTTTTTAAAAATGTACAGAGGCCTCGGGGTTTCCATGGAGCCCACAATGCCCACAACCACCATGGTGGTGTTTTCACCTTGGATCCTGGCCTATCGACCTCCTGCTTGATGTGGATCATGCCAACCTTGTATCCCAGGAAGGCTGGGAGGTGGACAGGCTTGGAGGAGTCATCCTTGGGGAAGCTCATTACCTTCCTGCAGTACTTCTGAGGCACTTGGGAAATGGATAACAACCTGTGAGACATCCTGCCACCATAGCTGCTGGGAGAGCAAGAAGAATTTTTTTTTTGATGCATGCCTTCATTTTGTTCTCCATTAAGGATATGTACAAATGACTCTGGGGCAGAGTAGAGTCTTACTGTGAGGCCTACAGAAAGGGTCACAATGACTCCTGGCAGAAACTGTATCATTGGACATGGAAGAGCCTCTTGCGGGGAGTCAACAGAAAATAAAGTTAGCTATGGGAATGCCATTATGATCTAGCCTTTAAAAGAGGTACAGGTTTTTAGTAACACTACCTACAGGCACATTGAACACCGCTCTCACTGGCATTGATGCTAGTTAGGCCTGCTCCAAATAAAGGCTTATTTCTCTAAAAGCTAATCTTCAAAACACTGATTCTAAGGAAATAATAACAGTAATACAACCCACTGCCTCTTGTAATATGATATATATCTCATTTCTATGCATTACCAATCACTTATTTTAAAGTTTCTAAGTGACATATAGAAACATAGACAAATTCAAATAACCTATCAACTCATTCAGTTAATTTGCTTCAAAAATGATCTTATCCTCAACAATTAATTGATTGATTTCTCTAAATCATCATGCTTAGTTTTATAGAGATTTAATTAGAATCTTTATTTCAAAAGATAATCTTAGCCAAATGCTCATTCTAAATCCACAAAGCAAAAATCATAGAGGTTATTTTTTTTTTTAACAAGACTATACCCTCAAATACATTGGGGTAAATAATTCCTGAGCTATATTAAAATACTGACATTCCTTGCCAGCATGGCTCAGTAGCTGAGCATTGATCTATGAACAAGGAAGTAACAGTTCAATTCCTGATTAGGGTACACGCCCGGGTTGCTGGCTCAATCCCCAGTGTAGGTGTGTGGGAGGAAGCTAATCAATGATTCTCTCTCATCACTGATGTTTCTATCTCTCTCTCCTTTCCTTTCTGAAATCAATAAAAATATATTATTAAAAATTACTGACATTAAATATAAAATAATAATTTTTAAAACAAGTTATTATTTTCCACTACCTTCAGAAACTACATTAGAACATTAAAGCCTATTATGATTCCCAACAGAGGCAAAAAATTTTCAAGTAAAATCATTATTTGCCAATAGATAAAACCATATTTTTTTCTGAGCCAAAAAACACATTAAAGAAGAAAATTAATTTGCAATAAATGTACATCTTTTCAACACATATGCTTTAGTCAAATTATAGATATAAAATCTATTTTTAATAATTACTTTAAAAAAGAGATTTAAGAAAGATGTGCCACAATTATATTCATAGTAAAAACAAAAAAATATTTGGTTAATATCCTCATAAGTTTCATATAAGTTAGTGTTTTCTCTACTCTGTTTGTCAAGCAGAATTAACCAGGAGCTTTCTTAAAAAGATGGCTGGCTTTTAAGTTATAATCTCTGAGGGTATAGTTTCTGGACTTTGTTATTTTATTAATGATTTTATTTATTTATTTACTTATTTATTTATTTTAATTTCTTTATTGATTAAAGTATTACATATGTGTCTCCATCACCCATTACCCCTTCCAATCTCTGCCTCCCCCTGTCACCACTTATGCCCTCACACCACTGGTGTCCATGTCCATTGATTAGGCTTATATGTGTGCATACAAGTTCTTTGCTTGATCTCTTCCCCTTACCCCGACCCTCCCCTACCATCCCTCTGAGGTTTTACAGTCAATACTTCTCTGTCCCTGGATCTGTTTTTGTTAATCAGTTTATGTTATTCATTATATTCCATAAATGAGTGTTTTCATGTGATACTTATCTTTCTTTGCCTGGCTTATTTCACTTAGCATAATGTTCTCCAGTTCCATCCATGCTCTAGTTTGAAGCAGCCACCTTTTCCTCCTTTTTCTTCTTCTTAAAGAATACCTTTCAACATTTCATACAATACTGGTTTGGTGGTGTTGAACTCCTTTAGCTTCTTCTTATCTGTGAAGTTCTTTATCTGACTTTCAAATCTTGGTTGTAGGTTCTTGCAATTCATCACTGAAAATTTCTTGCCACTCCTGTCTGTCCTGCATGGTTTCTGTTGAGAAATCAGCTGACAAGTGTATGGGTGCTCCCTTGTTGGTAATTAAGTGATTTTCTCTTGCTGCTTTTAATATTCTCTCTTTGTCTTTTGCTCTTGGCATTTTAATTATGATGTGTCTTGGTGTGGTCCTCTTTGGATTCCTTTTGCTTGGGGTTCTGTGCGCTTCCTGGACTTGTAAGTTTATTTCTTTCAACAGGTGGGGGAAGTTTTCAGTCATTATTTCTTCAAATAGGTTTTCAGTGTCTTGCTCTCTCTCTTTTTCTAGCATCCTCATCATTCTGATGTTGGTACATTTGAAATTGTCTGAGAGACTTCTTATACTATCCTCTAATTTTTGGATTCTTTTTTCTTTTCCAGTTGAGTGTTTTTGGTCTCTTGGTATTTCAGATTTTTGACTTGATTCTTGCATTCCTCTAGTCTGCTGTTGGATTTCTATAAAATGTTTTTCATTTCAGTCAGTGTATGTTTAATTTTTAGTTGGTCCTTTTTCATATCCTCCAGGTTCTCACTCATATCCTTGAGGTTCTCGCTAAGCTTGTCGGCCTTTTCTAAGAGCCTCTTGAAAATCTTTATAACCGTGGTTTTGAACTCTTTATCCAGTCATTTGTTTTCCTCCATTTCTTTCATTTGCGATCTTTTTCTTTCTCTCCCCATTTTCACTGTTTCCCTGAGTTGGTAGGGTAGCTTTGTGTGCTAGGTATCTCGGCCTCCCCTGTAACCTGAGGTGTACACTCTTGGTGCACCCCTTTGTGGACTGTGTGTACAGCCTTGTTGCAGATAAGTCTTGATTGTTGTTGGTATCGCTGGGAGGAATTGACCTCCAGGCCAACTGGCTGTGAGGATCAGCTTGGAGACAGCTTTATGTGCCAAGACTTGCAAATTTCCCAAAGTCTCTGTGCTCAGCTTGGATGGGGCAGAGTTTCTGGGTGGGGCAGAGTTTCAGGGTGGAGCCTACAGCCTTGGCTTCCAGTCAGCCCCACCCCAGGAGGTCACCAGGTCCTAGCCTCTGCAGGCAATCACTGCAAGCACCTCTGCAAGAAAGGTGCACTCGACTTTGGCCTGTCGCTAGACCTTCCAGTCCCCAATTAATCTGGAATCTCAGATTTTCTCCTGGCACCTGGGTTCCGTGAAGTCGGAACTCCTATCATCCTTTCGCCATACACCAGCCACACAGTCAACAGATCGCCCTCACTGTGAGCACTCGTGTGCGCCCCCTGGAGCTCTGCCTCTGGCTGTTCCCCCAAGATTCTGGCCTCACAGTGCTGCTGGAGCTCCTTTCTCCTGCCAGACACCACCAGCGGCCCATTTCATCCTCTCTGTGCACACTCACACACACACGCCTCTGGAGCTCTGTTTTTGGCTCTTCCCCTGGGATTCCGTCTGCCTTCCAGATTCTCCCTGTAAGGGTCTGGGTCCCTGGTTTTTGAGTGCAAACCGAACTGGGTTCAGCGCAGCCTGGAGTTTTTGTCTCCTTTCCTCTATAGCACCTCTGCCAGGTAGTTTAGACACCTCGTCCTCTACAGCTCTGCGTGCGTGTGAGACTCCTACCTTACTTAGGCTTTGCAGAGGCTCTGATTATCTGTGTGCTCTTCTATGTCTCTCTAGTTTCAGAACTTTCAGTCAGCCAGCCTTCCCGTGGTTCTGGACAATATCCATTTTGTCCTTTAGTTGTATTTTTAAAATTGTTGTGCTGTGCAAAAGCCTAGGTGTTTACCTATGCCACCATCTTTTTTTTTTTTTTCTCTTATTATTAATGATTCTTCAGCGAGCATTGTGAACATGCTTAAAACATGTGAAAAAAAATAGAAAAACTGGACAAAAACCAGAAGACACAAATAAAAATTTTAGAACTAGAAAATATAACAAATAAAAATATCAATGGATGGCTCAACAGCAGAATAGAGCAGACAGAGGAAACAAAAACATGAACCTGAAGATAGGATAATAGAAATTACCTACACTAAACAACAGGGAGAAAATACACTAACAGACTGGACAAGAAAAGAACAGAAACCTAGAGACCTGAAGAACTATAATAAAAGGGCTAACATTGTGTCATTGGAGCCCAGAAGGAGAGTAGAAAGGGGAGAAAGCAAAAAAGCACTTGAAGAAACAATGGCTGAAAATTTCCAAAATTTGGAAAAAGTTGTAAACTTACACATCAAGAAGCTGAATGAACTTCAAACAGGCTAACTCCAAATAAAAATTGCACAGATGTGTCTCTGCCTTAGATATAATAACCTTTCTCCTTTTGTTGGTTGTTTTTAGCAGAGATTATTTTAATGTTGACTAAGTTATGGTGCATATACACTGAATGGCCAGATTATCATGATCTCTGAATGCAGAATAATCTGGCCACTCAGTGTATATCCTATATAATAAAATGCTAATATTGTCCTCTCAACCAGGATTTCGACCAGCAGGCATGCTGGCCAACTGCCCATGTCCCCTCCTATTTGCCAGGCTATCTGGACCCCATCCATGCATGATTCATGCACCGGGCCTCTAACACACACACACACACACACACACACACACACACACACACACACACACATGCTGAGTGGCCAGATTATTGTGCGTTCAGAGATCATAATAATCTGGCCACTCAGTGTATGTAACTATTATTACAGTGTATGTAACTATTATTGTGATTTAAATATGAAACCAAATTTCTCATTCTCCCCATTGAGGTGTGAAGTTTATTTTGCCTCCCTTTAATTAAGTTTTTTTACTGCTTGTCACATAAAATGCAATGGAGGAACACTTTGCTAAGTACAGGTCTAGCCTTTGAAAGGAGTGGCAGCTTTTGGTTCCTCTCTCTTGGAATGTTCACTATTGGGACACTCTCTTAGAACCCAGCCACCATGCTGTGAGAAATACAAAAAATTCTCCCTTTGGAGAGCCCAGAGTTCTGGACAACCTGCATCAGCTATTAGCCATGTGGCTGAGCGACCAAGATATCTCAACCCAAAAGAGATCCCAGATGACTGCAGCCCCAGGAAACATGATGTACTTCATCAGAACTGCACAGCTAAGCACAGTCAACAAAGAATTATCAAATATAATAAAACTAGAGTCCTGGGGAATGAAATTAGTGCATGGGGGGAATGTGTTTCTCAGCTCAGCCTGCACCCTTTCCAATCTGGGATCCTTCTCACAATCCAGGACTGCTGGCTCCCAACTGCTTGCCTGCCTGCTTTCCTGATTGCTCCTAACTACTTCTGCCTGCCAGCCTGATCATGCCCTAGCCACTCCCCTGCCATCCTGATTGATGCCTAACTGATCCCCTGCCAGCCTGTTTGCTAACTGCCCTCCCTACAGGCTTGATTACCCCCAACTGCCCTCCCTTGCAGGCCTGGTCCCTCCAATTGCCCTCCCCTGCTGGCGATCTTGTGGCGACCAACTTGTGTCCACCTTGGGACAGGATCTTTGACCACATGGTGGCAGTCATCTTGTATGTTGGAGTGATGGTCAATTTGCATATTACTCTTTTATTAGATAGTATAGAGGCTTGGTGCATGGGTGAGGGCCAGCTGGTTTGCCCTGAAGCGTGTCCTGGATCAGGGTGGGGGTTCCCTTGGGGCCTGAGGCAGCCTGAGAAAAGGACCTGTGGTGGTTTGCAGGCCAGCTACACCCCCTGGTGACCCAAGTGGAGCTCCTGTGATCTGGGATTTATTTATCTTCTATAATTGAAACATTGGAGCCTTGAATGGAGACCAAGGCAGACCAGGGCTGTGAGAGTTTGGCCTTCTCCATTGCTGGGCACAACTCAAGCCTCCTGCTCTCTCCAGCTCTGGGCTGCCACCATTTTTTTTAGATTTATCTTCTATAATTGAAGCTTTGTAGCCTTAATTGGAGGCCTGGGGCTGCCAAGGTGTGCAGAAATCTTGGCTTCCTCCATTTCTGGGGAAACCCAAGCCTACTGCTCTCTCTGTCACCACAGCCATGTTGGTTGGGTGAATTTGCATACTCACTCTTGATTGGCTTGTGGACAAGGCTTGTGGGTGTAGCAGAGTGATGGTTAATTTGCATATTACTCTTTCATTAGATAGGATAGTTGTTGTTTTAAGCCATAACCTTTGAATTGTTTTGTTGCACAGTAGTGGATAACTGAAAAAGTTTAATGAAACTATTAATAATAAATATAAAAACTGTTAGAAAACAAAAACTCTTAAAAATACATGATGTAGAAATAGGTCAATGTTAATGTTAAAATAAATGCAAAACAAAAAAAAGTGATTGATATTGTTTAAAAATATAAAATGTGTGCCCTGGCTAGTGTGGCTCAGTTGGTGAAAGCATTGTCCTATACAGTGAAGCATCCAAGGTTCAATTCCCATGAGTGCATATGGGAGGCATTGTATCCATGATTCTTCTTTTTTTTTTTTTTCAAAATAAAATTCCCGTTTATTGTGGACAACATTGTTTCACACATACATCAAACAGGCCAAAAAAATAAACAGCAATTTCATAGACAAAAAAAAGGAAAAAAGAAATCTTTTTATCTTTGGCCTTTTTAACCATCTCATACAAACCAACTACTTATAGTACAGCTAAGTACATACACAAAGTTACTGGAATGCTCGGAATAAGATTGTTTTTTTTTTTGTTTGTTTGTTTTTGCTTTTTTTTACAAGGTTTTTTGTCTCCTTTGAGATTATAATGAACAAGTAAAGTCGGAAGTAGGACAGAGAATGCTCCAAAGGCTGGTTTGGTCATCCCAAGATCATTAAAAATGGCTGACCCCCTAACAATATGTACAAAAATATAAAATGTAAATAAAAAATACAAACAAATTTTCCTTTTTAAAGTACTTTTAAGAAAAAAAGCAGGGCCTTGGAAGTTTTGGTTCTTTTTTTCTCCCCTGTTGCAAATTCACACTGTGGTTTTTGGTTGGGTGGTGAGGAGAGTGTCATCTGCAGGTGGCGCTGCCCAGAGGTGGGTGGGCAGGCGGGCGGGAGTCTCTGCTCGAAGGTGACCACGTTTAGATTCTGAGACGGGAAGTGGAGGGTGAATAGGTCACGGAGGCCTTTAACTTTTCCTTTTTTTTGCTGTCTAGTCATCCTCATCAGTCTTCTGCTTCTGGGTGTCAACATCGTCATCCTCATCATCTTCAGCTGACCGTTTGCCTGTAGCTGCCTCAGCATCCTCATCTTCATCTCCATCCTCTTCCTCGCCGTCACCTTCCTCTTCTTCCTCCTCCTCCTCCCCTCCTTCTTCCTCTTCTTCATCTACCTCATTGTCAGCCTCCTGCTCCCCATTTTCCTCATTAGCATTTCCATTCGCAGGTGCATCTCTTCCATTCTCTGCCTCCTCCACAACTTCCTTCTTCTCCTTTAAGTCCTTGGTGGTGATCTCGGAGCTGGTGTCCACGGCCGTGTCTGACATGGTGGGGCACGCCGGTGATCCTAGGCAGAGGACTTTCTCTTAAAAAAAAAAAAAAAGCGAGAGTTGGAGGACTCTGGCGAAGGAGCTGCCGGAGTCCGCGGCGGTGGAGGCAGGGAGCGGAGAGGAAGCCACAGGAACAATGCAAAGATGGCTTTTCAGAGCAGCCAGTGGGGCTGTATCCATGATTCTCTTTCACATCAATGTTTCTCTCTCTTTCTCTTTCCATCTCCCTTCCTTTCTCTCTATAATCAATTAAAAACATCCCCAGAGCTCAGCCTGTGTTGCTCAGTGGTTAAGCATCTACCAGGAAGCAAGAAGTCAGGGTTTGATTCCCAATCCGAGCACATGCCCAGGTTGTGGTCTCTATCCCTGTTGGGGAGCCTGCAGGAGGCAGATGACCAATGATTCTCTCTCATCATTGATGTTCCTATCTCTTTCTCCCTCTCCCTTCATTTCACTGAAATCAATAAAAACATAAAAAGAAAAACATTCTTGGGTGAGAATTTAAAAACAAACCATAAAATGTGTGGTAAAAATATAATTTTTTTAAAAATTATATTTAAAAATATATAATTTGAAATAATTATTATTTTAAAAATAATTGTACTAGAGGCCCAGTGCACAAATTCGTGCATGGGTGGGGTCCCTCAGCCTGGCCAGCGATCAGGGGTGATCCAGGGGCTGGCTGGCTAGGGGGAGAGACCGCAGGAGGTTGGTTGGCTACAGGGGATTGGCTGTGGGAGCACAATGAGCACCAGGGGGAAGTTCCTGTATTGAGCATATGCCTCCTGGTGGTCAGTGTGCATCATAGCGATCAGTTAACCAGTTGTTTAGTCACTTAGACTTATATATATATATATACATATAGATGACTAAAAGGAAGCACAATATGTTACTAGTAATTGTTTTTTACAATTGGTAGGTAATACTAGTTGTAAGAGAAAATGCTTTCTGCCTTAATAACAGAGAAAACAAATTTTGTTGTATGATAAAAACACTATCTATTTCACTAAATAGATATCATTTTGGGAGAGAAAATCAGAATACTAGATCATAAGATGCTAAAATATAATTTAGACAAATACAAATTTTTAGAAGAGTCAGCCCAGTTGTAAAGTAACATCAATTCTAATTTAACTTTGTTATAATAACCAAGTAGTTACTTAATTTAGAAATTGTCAGTAAGTTAATAAACACTGGCTTTTAGTAGCATATCATATTTATCTTTCAATACATAATCAAAAGACTTCTGTTTTGAAGTTAAAATGATTTTGAGAAATAGATTTTAAATAAAAGTTTTAAAAAATGTATTGTCCTAGTATACTAATTTCAATTTCTAAGAGATGTATCATATGGAATCATAGAGAGTAAGACATGAAAGACATTTACCTATTTAGTTAATCTCTTAATTTAAAGAGAGAGAGAGAGAGTAATGTGAACTAAGGAATTGATCAGATCCCTAATACAAAAGGAAAATTGGAAAGAGGTTAACAGAGAGATTAAATTGATAATCAGAATTGGCTCATGGGCATTATTCAGCCTTCCTAACATCTAAGAATGGCAGTGTTGTTGGGGAGTGAGTAAGGACCAAATGCAGATAATTCCACTACGAAGGAGTTACAGTCAAAGGTACTGAAAGATAGCAATATATACAGTTTTGCTTAATGCAGGTCATCCTTTGGAAAACCAGCATATCTAAGCATGGGGGACAATTTTGAACATTATATTATGTAATGTTATATAGCATGTCCAAATTAGATGGGTGACATTTTAGGGAGTGAGAACTCTAAATATTTTCTACATGATGCATTATTATCTGCTTGAACACTCTAATAATTTTTGCTAGCATTTAAATAAAACTGATTACTTTATTATCATCTGACCATGCATAAGGCACAATAGTTTTTTTTTTTCTTTTTCTGGAGAGTGAGTATATACTGCCTCCCACAACAACCTCCACCATGTAAGACAAAAGATAATTAATTTAGTAAAATATATTTTACTGAGTATGTTTGTATCCCAGACATTTTAATAAGTTCTGGAATACGCTAGCAAGTAAAACGAAGTCCTGCCCTAACTGGTTTGGCTCAGTGGATAGAGCATCAGCCTTCATACTGAAGGGTTCCAGGTTTGATTCTGGTCAAGGGCATGTACCTTGGTTGTGGGCACATCTCTAGTAGGGGGTGAGCAGGAGGCAGCTGATTGATGTTTCTCTCTCGTTGATGTTTCTAACTCTCTATCCCTTTCCCTTCCTCTCTGTAAAAAATGAATAAAATAAATTAAAAAAAAGAAAAAAAACCCCACAAACCAAAGTCCTTACTTTCATGGAGCTTTTACATATACTAGAGGCCCAGTGCATGAAATTCATGCACTGGGCAGGGGGAGTGGTGTGTCCCTCAGTCCAGCCTGCACACTTTTCTATCTGGGATGCCTCTCACAATCCAGGACTGCTTGCTCCCAACTGCTCACTTACCTGCCTGCTTGATTGCCCCTAACCACTCTGCTACTAGCCTGATTGATGCCTAACTGCTACCCTGCCAGACCAATTGCCCCTAATAGCTCTCTTCTGCCAGCCTAGTCACGCCTAACTGTCCTTGCCTGCTGTGCTGGTCACCGCTAACTGCCCTCCCTTGCCAGCCTGGTCTCCCCTAATTTCCCTCCCCTGCTGGCCCGATTGACCCTAACTGTCCTCCCCTGCCAGCCCAGTCAACCCTAACTTCCCTCACCTGCAGGCCTGATACATCCTATCTAATAAAAGAGCAATATGCAAATTGACTATTACTCCAACACACAACATGGCCTCCCCCCTGTGGACACAAGATGGCTGCCACAAGATGACCTATAGGGCAGGGCAGTTGTTGGTGATAAGGCCAGTAGGGGAGGACAGTTAGGGGAGACCAGGCCAGCAGGGAAGGGCAGTTGGGAAGGACCAGGCCTATAAGGGAGGGCAGTTGGGAGTGATCAGGCCTGCAGGGGAGGGCAGTTGGGGTGCACCAGGCCTATAGGGGAGGTCAGTTGGGGAGCAGTAGGTCTGCAAGGGAGGGCAGCTGGGGGAGACCAGACCTGCAGGGGAAGATATTGGGGGGGACCCAGGACTGCAAGCGAGGGCAGTTGGGGGGCATCAAGCCAGCAGGAAAGGGCAGTTGGGGGTGGGCAAGGCCTGCAGGGGAAGGTAGTTGAGGAGAACCAGGCCAGTAGGGGAGGGCAGTTGAGTGGACCATGCCTGCAGGGGAGAGTAGTTAGGGGCGACCAAGCTGGCAGGGTAGGGCAGTTATGGGTGACTGACTCAGCAGGGGAGGACAGTTGGGGGCAATCCAGCAAGCAGGGAAGCAGTTAGGCATCAATCAGGCTGGTAGGGGAGTGGTTAGGGGTTGATCAGGATGGCAGGCAGGCAAATGGTTGGGAGCCAGCAGGCCTAGATTGTTAGAGGGATATTCAACTACTAGCATTTGTACATCCCCGAGGGGTCCCAGATTGGAGATGGTACAGGCTGGGCTGAGGAAGACCACCCCCCCCCCCCCGCCCATGCAAGGATTTTGTGCACCGGGCCTCTAGTGTGTGTGTGTGTGTGTGTGTGTATCTAATAAAAGAGTAACATTCAAATGTGACCGTACCTTGGTTCCTGATTGGCTATGCTACCAATCAATCAGGAGCAGGGGGCATGACTGGGGGCGTGGCCACAGCTTGCCTAGATGCCAGTGAATACTTCCCTTCACTAACACTTCCCTTCACGCTGGTGCCTCAAGTGCTTCACGCCTGTGGGGAACACTTCGCTTCACACCAGTGCAGGGGGGGGGGGGGGGGGGGGACGAAGCGCTTCATGCCAGTGCCAGCTGGGAATGCTTCACTTCATGCGGGCGGGGGCGGGGAACCAAGAAGGGACCACGCCTCTGCACAGGGCCCTGATGCGGGGAGGACTGGGCCAGGACAACACCATACTTTCAAAGAAAGTTGTTTCCCACTTAAATATCCTCTGATGAGTATCTGTAAAAAAGAAGTAAATATTCAGCCATTGTCATATCTTGAAAAGTTAAGGTAATTCCTAATATCACCTAATATCCACTGTATGTTCAAATGTCTTTGTTTCAAAGATGCCTTTTACTGTTGGTTTGCTCCCTCCAGAGGCTACCCAAGGTCTTATTTCAGCCCTGATGTTGGGCTGCTTCCCCCCCACCATAAGTTCCCAAAGCACTTCCAGCCAGAGTTAAAGGGGGCTTCTTCTGTTTTTAAGGCATTGCCATATCCAGTGCCTGCCAGGCCTCTGTGGAAGCACTACTCCTTAGGTCCAGGGTGCTGGAAGCTGAAGCAGAGAGGCTGTGAGGCTCAGCTTACCCAGGATGCTAGCCCTCCATCACCCCCTCCTAATTATCCTGGCCCAGCCTTCCCTATGCATACCTGCCCATGGAGAGCATGAGGTGGTCATGGCAGCTGGATGGGAGGCCGATGGGAGACGTGGCCATAGCATGAGGGAAGGGAGGCCTACACCCTCCCCCAATCCAGAGGGGCTTGACAGGGGACTACAGGCCACGCTCCTCCACCCAGCAGGGCTTGACAGGGAACCACAAGGTGTGCTTCCTGCCCTGGTGTTGGGCTAGGGTACCTCAGGCTGCTCTCCCCACCCCAGCTTCAGGCTGGGGGACCTCAGGCTGTGCCTCCCATCTGGTGAAGCTTGACAGGGAACTACAGGCCACACTCCCAACCCAGCAGGGCTTGACAGGGGACCTTAAGGTGGGCTTCCCATCCTGTTTCTGGGTTAAGGGACTTCAGGCTGCACCCCCACCTGGCAGGGCTTGATAGGGGACCTCAAGCCGCACCCCCACACCAGCACCAGGCGGGGGGACCTCAGACCATACCCTCTGCCTCAGCACCAGGCCAGGGGTCCTGAGGCTGTGCCCCTCCTTCCTGGATGGGCTTGACAGGAGATCTCAGGCCATGCCTTCCACCCCGCGGTGCTTCACAGGGGACCTGAGCCTATGCCCCTGTGCCAGTGAGGATTGATGGGGGATCTGAGGCTGCGCCTCCCTCCTGGTGCTGGGCTGGGGGACTGAGGCTGTGCTCCTCTGCCTGGTGGGGCTTGACGGGGGTCCTCAGGCCATGCCCCCTACCCAGCAAGGCTTGACAGGGGATCTCAGGTCGTGTCTCCCACCTGGTGGGAATTGATGGGGGACCTCAGGCCATGCCTCCCATCCTGGTGCTGGGCCAGGGGACCTGAGGAAACACCCTGCCCTGGGTGGCTTGATAAGAGTGGGACTGGCAGGTTCTGGATCTACTTTAATGTGGGGGGTGGTGCGGCTGAGCCTGGGTCTCATGTGATTTTGAGGCACATGTGAGTGAGTGGGGACTTGACTCTGGGCCCTGGGGTGTGCCCCAGACTCTGACAGGAGGAAGGTTTTCATATACATTTTACTAATTTTCTTTAGTCTCTGATACTTCTATTATAGAGAAAGAGCAAATAGCAATATTAAATTATTTCCTTTAATTAATACCCTTTTAATGTGCATGAATTTCGTGCACCAAGCCACTAGTGTGTGTGTGTGTGTGTGTGTGTGTGTGTGTGTGTGTACATATATATATCCTGTTTCCCTGAAAATAAGACAGTGTCCTATATTAATGTTTGCTCCCAAAGATGTGCTAGATCTTATTTTCAGGGGGATGCCTTATATTACAGCGAGTAGGTCTTATTTTCAGATTGTGTCTTACTTTCGGGGAAACAGGGTATTAGATAGTGATAAGTGCTATAAACAAAAGTAAGGTAAGGTAATGGGATAACTTTTTTTGAGGAACTATTTTATTTTTTTTTATTTTTATTTTATTTTTATTTTTTTTAATTAATTTATTTATTTTTTAATATATTTTATTGATTTTTTACAGAGCGGAAGGGAGAGGGATAGAAAGTCAGAAACATCGATGAGAGAGAGACATCGACCAGCTGCCTCCTGCACGCCCCCTACTGGGGATGTGCCCGCAGCCAAGGTACATGCCCTTGCCGGAATCGAACCCGGGACCCTTCAGTCCGCAGTCCGACGCTCTATCCACTGAGCCAAACCGGTCTCGGCTGAGGAACTATTTTAAATAGAATAATCAAGAAAATCTTTTTGGACATGCTTATATATGAGCAAAAGCCTGACTGAAGTGAAAAACATATAATAAATAAATGAACAAATAAATAAATACATAAACATAAATAAGTATACCTTGTTATAAATAAATACATACATAAACAATTAAATATTTTGTTTGCATCTCTATAGTACAAGGTAAGTGAAGGATATATAAAATCACATCTCTACTTTTTGACATGTAAATATTTCTGAAAGCAAGTATACCTGTTCAAGTAATTCAATAAAACCTAATCAGTGAATTATAGCACTTTCATCAGGAAAAATATTTAAGCTATTAAGAGGCAGTTTGCCAAAACCATTGTTTCAAATTTTACGAAGAATTATTCTAAAACTTTTCAGAGAGTAGCCAACAAATGTCAAAATAAATTTTAGCTTTGACCATATGTGTCAACTACTCAAATCTGTGTGAATCTAGCTAAGTATGCCAAATAGAGTTAAAATAATTAAAACATGGTGTTTTCTGATTTTCTTTTTCTTAATAGTTCACAGAGATTTTGTTTTTAAACTGTCTTTATATATGAAAGAAAGATGATTGTCACTTGGCATTTTTTTTACTTTCCAGACATAACTGATTATTTTGGGGCTAAAGATGTATTGAAAATATGAGAAAATTCAGTTCAAGTGACTTCACTGATCCTAGTTAGAAAATAAGTAGGAGCTCTCTTAACTCCTGTGTTTCTCCCTTCTGACACTGTATTATATGGGGTGAATTAGGAAACTGGACTGAGGGAATGAAACCATTATCATGACCACCTTTTTTGTTGCTGTTGTTTAGTTAATCTTCACCCAAGGATATCTTTTTTATTGATTTTCTTAGAGTGGGAGGGACGAAGAAAGAAAGAGGAAGAGAAAGAGAACCATTAATGTGAGAGAGACACAAAGATTGGTTGCCTCCCACGCATACCCTGACCAGGACAAGCATGTGCCCTGGACCAGGAATCGAATTGAAGACCCTCTACTGTGTGGGCAAGGTTTTAAACACTTAGCAACACTGTCCAGGGCTCATGACCACCTTCTGATGAGGACTTGCTTTGTGCAAATCTTGATCGACAAAATCATTTTTATTACCTTTTTTAAATTTAATTTTCACAGGCATTCCATACCTAGGTTGCTGTCATTATTCCAGTCTTGTAGAGGAGACATCTAGGCTTCTGGAAATTAAGTTCCCAGTTCCTAGTTTCTAGAGGGCAGAGCTAATGGTACTCTTGCCTTGATATGTTTGGTATCAGAGCTGTAATGAAAATGTTTTATAAGCAATTTTTTTTCTCCCCTGGAATTTTGAATTATATATATTTCTCTTTTTCAGTGGACATGGTTAAACTTACATGTCAACCACACTTAGTTTTAACATTGCTTATTTGCTTTGTTTTCTCTCTGATTCCAAAAGTTCAGGGCTCAGAATTTAATTTTTTGTGTTTAATTATTTTAGTTATTTGACATGAAAATAGTCTTATGCAACAAACTCTTATCCAAGATACTTAAAATTTTTGTTTTTACTATTCAGAACTCTGAGGAGAACTAGTGTGCCAGTTCTAAGTTTTGATATCTCTAAAGATCATTTTCTTTTATGTAATCTGATTCCAGAAATTCTAGAGATTTGCTACTAACTAGATGTAATTTTATTATCTCTTATATAACAAGTACAAATTTAACTAAAGCACATTGAGGAACACTTACCAAACAGCGATTTTGAGAAAAAAGTGATAGAATTATTTTTAAAGCACCTGAAAATCTATTCCATGTTCTAAATGTTTTAAATTAGAGCTTTAATGCTGCCTACAAATCCTATAAATTCCCTAGATCACATTTCAATTGCTGCTTATTCTTTTTCTCTTCTAATGCAAACTTTTAGAGAGCATAGGCTATACCCACTCCTTGTAATATACCTTTATTTTCTTTCACTACTAACCATTAGCTACCTTTAGCTTCTGTCACACTGAGATTTTTGTCCTCACCAGTAACCTTTAACAGTTGACTCTAAAGGGTAATTTCTGTTAGTGTATTTTACTTTTTCTCATCTTGGACAATGTTGGCCACCCTAATTCTTGATTCCATTCTCTTGAAGTCTGTGATATCATACTATCATGGGATTTTTTCTAAATATCTTTCTTATCTCCTTTGAGGTCTTCTATTTTTCACTTAATAAATATCAGTATTTCACATGATAGCATCCTAAGTTTATTATTTTTTACACTCTCCTCACATCCACATATTTTATAAATGTGTGTGAGATAATTACTACCAGATCTGCATCTTTAACCCAAACCTAATTCCTGAGCTCCAAATTAGTAGTAGATCTCTCCATGTAGAAATTTTCAAGCCAGAATTCAGCTCTTCCAAATATTCTCCTAGATCTAGCTTGATGAATAATATCCCCATATATCTACTCTTTAAACTAAATACCTCAAAATTTTCTTAATATACTTATTAAATACATTCAAACTACAGTGGGCCTCTGTATTTGCAGGTTTTACATTCATGGATTTAGCCAACCATGGATAAAATATACTCAGGAAATAAAATCTCAGAAAGTTTCAAAAAGCAAAACTTGAATTGGCTTCATGCTAGGAACTATGCTGAATCCATGCTAATGAAGTGATATGTAGTCATTACTCTGCTGTAGCCTGTACACACATATGGGTTATATGCAACCATTATACCATCCTATCTAATAAGAAGGGAATATGCTAATTGACCACCACACCCTCACAAAGATGGCAGCGCCCACAGCCAATAACGAGGGGATATGATAATTGATTGCCACACCCTCAAGATGGTGGTGCCCACAGCCACAACATGGCAGTGCCCAGTCCCCTCAACTTCACCAGGGTGGTAGGCATACTGCATGGCCAAGCCAGCCCCCAGGCAGCTCCAGTTGTTCCACACCACAGCCTCTGGAGTCCCACAGTCTCCTCAGGCTCTCAGCTACACAGGGCCAGCCCAAGGCACAGGCAAGTCTCAGATGAAGACTGCCCAGCTGTCCAGGGCCACCTGAGGCTTATGCTGCTGGTAGTGGCAGCAGCAGAGGTGTGATGGGGGTGTCGCCTTTCCCTGATCACCAGGTAACCTCCTGCCCCTGAGGACTGCCAGACTGTGAGAGGGAGTAGGGTGGGCTGAGGGATCCCTATTTCAGTGCATGAATTTTCATGCTCCAGGCCTCTAGTTTTATATAAGGACTTAGAGTATTAATGTTTTGTTTTGTTTTGATCTGCGGGGGTCCTGGAAACAATCCCTGCCACCCACTGCAGACATGGAGGGACAACTGTAGTTTTCATGTTTTAAAAAATTCTCCCTCTTTAATGTCTTTCCCAACTGTTTTGAACTCTCCAATACTACTAATACTGCCTTAATTCAGAATGAACAAAGTTTATAAAATACTTTCAAACAAGTAGAAATTTTTTGAAAACAAAAATGACATATAGAAGCCCATGTATGACAGATAAAAGCACATTTATTCTGATCAGGCACGAGCAGAAGATGACTCCAAGCACTATTTTCCCTCTCATCTCCTTTGGGACTTCTGTGATAGTTCTGTATGCTCTAGAGCAGTTATTTTGTACCTTTTTCATCTCATGGCACATATAAACTATTACTAAAATTCTCTAGCACACCAAAAAATGTTGTTTTGCTGAACGGAAAAAAAAATAGGTATAATTTTGATTCATTCAAACCAGATAGCTATTTTGTATTGGCTATTGTCCTTTATTTATTTGATAACCTAAGGGTAAGAAGGTCATTGTCCCTGATTAAATACTCATCTGTTGCATGTTTTAAAAATACTTGTAGCTTAGCGGTTGAAAATCACTGCTCTAGAACTTAGCAGAAATTACTTTTAAAACACTGCCTTTATATTGCTAAATGAGAGAAACTAGACCCCCAAAAGGCTACAACTAAATACTTTATGTGGCAACTAGAAAAAAGAAAACTATAGGAATGGACAACATATCATCAGTTGCTGGGGATTAGAAACAAAGGGAGGAGATGGCTATCCAAGAGCCACACAGTGAAATTTTTAGGATGACAGAACTATTCAATATGGTGCTGTTGTTATTGATAAGTTTTTCACAGTCAGAAAAAGAACTTACAAATAAGCAAATGAGGGGAAGACTAGAATGAAACTTATGGTGCTGGAATGGAATTGGAAATTATAACATAAACTCATATTTAATGATGTACAGAAAGATAACTAAAGAAATAAATATATATGTCTGTGCATAATCACTATACAAACTCATATTTCTTAGTTCTGTCTGCTGAGAAGGCCCATAAGCAGTGACATCCTAATAACAATAAATATACCTAATGTTGAGACCTTGGTTTCTAAATACAATTCCCTAATTAAAGGGATCTGGGCTCTTTAGAGTAATGGTTTATGTTAGGGTTGGTCAGGGAAATGAAAAATAAGACTAAAGCGTTGTGTAATTTGAGAAAGTAAGGAAATACAGATAGATGATAGATAGAAAAGTAACCTATATAATAAAAGCCTAATATGCTGTGTCTGGTTGTCCAGTCATCCATTCAACCAATTAAAGCATAATATGCTAATGATATGCTAAGGTCACTCAACCACTTGCTAATGTTGTGCACTGACCACCAGGGGGCAGATGCTCCAACTGGTAGGTTGCTGCTGGGGTCTGGTCAATCAGGACTGAGTGAGATGGGCTGGACATGCCCTAGAGCCCTCCAATAGTCCCTCTTCAGCCCTAATTGTGCACCAGTAGGGTCCCTCAGCCTGGCCTGTATCCTCTCACAATCCAGGAACCCTCAGGAAATGACAGAGAGCCAGTTTCAGCCCTATCCCACCGGCCAGGCAGAGGAACTCCACTGGTGCATGAATTTGTGCATCAGGCCTCTAGTTCAGAGATAAAATTATATCAAAACAACAAAAGAGTCTACCTGAAAGAGTTCCTGTGGCCAATGCTAGAACAATATGAGCAAAATAAATAACATTATTGGATTATAACTCCTACCAAGACTAGAGTCTATCCTAATCTAAGTGAGTGGTTGATAAAAACAAATAAATGGAGGAAAGAGATAAACCTTCCTCGCAGAAGAATTCCACATAATAGATATAGAAGAAAAGATGAAAATAGAAAATCACCATTACAACATCACAGCAATACTTGCTGTGGACAAGATCCACTAATGAATGATATATTTAGTGGTCAAAACTTTAAGAAGAAACAGAGTATTTGCATAGACTCAAGTTATTAGGGAACATTACAGAAATTTTCTGTGGCTTGTGAGTGGGTCCTTAAGAATATTTTCCAAGATGCAAGTATAAAATTTGTATTATTTTTAGTTATATTTACTTTTGTACCTATAGTTCCTTGGTTGTAACTGACACATTATAGATAATTTGAGTTTCATCATGTTATATTTATATGTTTAAATACACAGCCATTAAAAGCATTTTTTTTTGTCAAAGCTATTTATGATACTGGAAAATGATTATGAGAAAATATGTAAAAACAAGATTCAAACTGTGTATGTACTATAAACACAATTGTATTTTTACAAATATGTAAAAATAGCTAGGTGGGCTTCATGGATAGAGCATCAGACTGTGGACCAAAGAGTCCCGGGGTCGATTCTGGTCAAGGGAATGTACCTAGGGTGCAGGTTCCTCCCCAGCCTGGCCCTGGTTCAGGCACCAGCAGGAGAAAACCAATCTATGCATTTCTGTCACATCAGTGTTTCTCTCTGTCTTTGCCTCTCTCTCTTCCACTCTCGCTAAAAATCAATTAAAAAAATCCTTGGATGAGGATTAAAAAATATAAACATAGAAAAAAGACGAGAAATAAATATGTTAATAGGTTATTATTTTTTATCTTCAGTAGTAGAACTGGAGGTGATTTTTGTCTTTTATACTTTCTTCCAATGAACAGAAAGGTCAAGACAAAGGAGATTATTTGCATTCTTGAGTAGGCCTGAGCATTCCTAGTACTAGGCTGGATTTAGATATCAAAATGTACTTTCCCATGCAATGGGCTAAAATGAAGGTCAAGCTTAAAATACCCTTGCCAACACCATTGGGTTCAGCTGACAATAATTAAAGAATGCCCGTATGCCTTCCCAGGGGGCCCTCTACAGTTGACATTGTTCAAATTCTTCCTCGTGTGGATCCTGGTTAGGCAGCCACAGGTACAACAAATTCTGGTACTGGCTGCATGTCCCAAAGGCCCAAAACAGAGGAGAGCCATCCTACCAAAGATATACTAGAATAGGAAGTGTCACAGGTTATTTGTTAAAAAAAAATTAAGGAAAATTAATAACCAAAAATCAGGGAGACTGAATGTAGAGACCCAAATCCAAAAGGTAAAACATGTAACTTCAAGTAAGAGCCAGAGAGCCAAGAATCAAAGCCAAATAGGAAAAAGAAAGAAAGGAAGGAAGAAAGAAAAAGATAATAAGAGCAAGTTATGAAGAAATTTATAAGGCCCTTGATGATTGCCATGAATTCTCAAAAAGGGCCTGTAGCTAATTTCCATTTGGGTTATTGGTTCTCAGGAGGTTACACTGACTTAAATGCATAGTGTTAAGGTAGCAAGGAGAAATCTGAAAACAAAACAAAAATCCTGAATTCACACTATCCAGTTTCATTTTATGATGTTTAATGTGCTTTGCTAAACATCCGCATTTTTGTATTTTTCTTTTATTAAATAAATATTTATTGTTAATATTATTATAGTTGTTCCTCTTTTCCCCCCAATAGCTCCCCTTTACCCAGTTCCCACCCCACCTCATACCCCTGCATCCCCCACTGTCCTCATTCATAGGTGTATGATTTTTGTCCAGTCTCTTCACTCACTCCCCAAACCTCTTCTCCCTCTGAGGATTGTCAGCTTACTCCCTTTCTATACCCCTGATTCTATTATATTCTCCTCTTTATTTTGTTTATCACTTGTTGATAGATTTATTTGTTGTTCATAATTTTTATCTTTACCTTTTTCTTCTTCTTCCTCTTCTTAAAGAATATCTTTCACATTTCATATAATCCTGGTTTGGTGGTGATGAACTCCTTTAGCTTTTTCTTATCTGTGAAGCTCTTTATCTGACCTTCAATTCTGAATGATAGCTTTGCTGGGTAGAGTAATCTTGGTTGTGGATTCTGGCTATTCATCACTTTGAAAATTTCTTGCCACTCTCGTCTGGCCTGCATAGTTTCTGTTGAGAAATCAGCTGACAGTCATATGTGTACTCCCTTGTAGGTAACCAACTGTCTTTATCTTGCTACTTTTAAGATTCTCTCTTTGTCTTTTGCCCTTGGCATTTTAATTATGATGTATCTTGGTGTGGTCCTCCTTAGATTTCTTTGTTTTGCATTCTCTATGCTTCCTGGACTTATAAATCTATTTATTTCATGAGGTGGGGGCAGTTTTCAGTCATTATTTCTTCAAAAAGGTTTTCAATATTTTGCTCTCTCTCTTCTCTTAGCACCCCAATAATTTGGATGTTGGTATGCTTGAGGTTGTCCCATAGGCTCCTTACACTATCTTCATATTTTTGAATTCTTTTTTCTTTTCCAGTTGGGTGTTTTTTTTTCTTTTTTGTATTTCAAATCTTTGATTTGATTCTTGTGATCATGTAGTCTACTGTTGGATCTCTGTATATTATTCATTATTTTAGTCAGTGTATGCTTAATTTCTAGTTGGTCTTTTTTCATATCCTTGAAAGTCTCACTAAATTTATTGGTGATTTCTAGAAAATTCTTGAAAAATCTGATTTTGAACTTTATATCCTCCATTTCTGTTATTTGTGACATGTTTCTTTGTCTCTGCATTTCAGCTGTTTCCCTGTGTTGATTGAGTGGCTTTGTGTGCTAGGTGTCCTATAGGACCCAGTGGACCAGTTACCTGAGGTGGACACTCTTGGTGCACCCCTTTGGGGGCTGTGTGTAGTCTTGTTGTGGTTAAGCCTTGATTGTTGTTGGTATCTCTGGGAGGAATTGACCTCCAGGCCAATTGGCTGTGAGGATCAGCTGTGTCTACAACGGGAGAATTTCTGTGCTGGAAGCACACTTATGAGTCAATACTTGCTTTAGTGAAGCTTTGGTACTCACTGAGTCTGCCCCCTGAGTGTGTCCCTTATGGATCTGAGGAGTTGTAATCTGGATGGTTCTACTCTGACCACTGAGTACACTGACTCTTGGATCTCTAAGGAGGTGCTAATTTAGTCTCTGCTTGAGGTCACCCAGCAGGAGCTACAGAGAGATCTGAAATTCCTGTTTTTTGTTTGGGTTTTGAGGGTGCCCAGATGAGGCCCAGCTGTGAAGCAATGCAAGCTGCTTAGAGCCTTGGGCTTTCTTTTGAAGACTCTGAGTCTCTCTGACTCAGCTGCAGTTTGTTAGATAATTTTAGATTTCAAAGGACCAGGCCATTCATATGCAAAACCTCTGCCCACAGTTTGGGTGGGGCAAGGTCTCAGGGCAAAGCAAACAGCAATGGCTTCTGATCAGCCCTTCCCTAAGAGGCCCCCGGGTCTCAGTGTCCCTTGGTAATCACTGCAAGCACCTCTGATAGAAAGCTGCCTTCGAGTTCCTCCTGATGCTAGACAGTCCAGTTTCTCCCTGTATGAGTCTGGGTCCTCAGAGTCTTACCCAGAACTGGCGTTTAGAGCAGATGGGAGCTTGTTTCTCCCTCCAGATTGAAAAAGACAGTCGCATACTCAGTTACCAGTCCTTTCCGAATGCCCGCCTCTATACCTCTGTACTTTACTTCCACAGCTCGTCTGAGTCTCAGTGTGCTTTTCTCTTTCCTTTTAGCTGTAGAATTTCCACTCAACCAGCTTTCCCGTGGTTCTGTATGAGGTCTGTTTTGACTTTTGAAGTGGTTGTGTGAGGCAGCAAGTTCAGGTGTTTACCTATGCCACCATATTGTTTTCTCCTGTATTTTTCTTTTGCCACATCCTCATCTGTCAAAATTTTTGATGGCTCACATTCAGTCTCCTCTCTGAACCTATTTGCTGTCCCCCCAATTGAATGTGATTTTTCCCTCCTTTCAAGTTCTGGAGATTTTATTAATGCTATTTGTAAAGAACACAAGTTTGTCTGCACAGTGACATAGCAAACTGACCCTTAAGATTTGAAAACTTACAGAAGCCTGGGTTGACATATATTATGCTGCTTCATGTGACACATGGTGTATAACTTTCAGTGAATTAGTTTACTGACAAAGTGCTACCAACATACACATATTTGTTAAGAGAAATAGACAAGGAAGGTTCTCACCCACTTGGAAGCTATATATTTATCTTAGTAGCTACTACTTTCACATACCTGCAAAGTTCTTCCCTGCTTGCTTTTGAGCCATAAATTATTCTTTAAAAACTGGACTATGTCCCACTGTCAGAGTTTACACATTAAATTATAATTTAGAACACTTACTTTACCTTGCCTGGTAAGATTTAATGTAGGCTTCTAAGCCTCTGACATTTCCCAGTAACAGTATTTTTGTTGTGATTAGGACAGAAGAGAGAAATGGAATAGGCTGTCATTCTTGCATTTTAAAGAAATAGAGATATCAGCAAATTATCATAACTGTTTTTTTTCTCAAATTGCTCAGATTTTCAAATTAATGAAATGACTTCAACATTTCTGATTCCTTAAAGTTTCCTTGTGGGCTGTGATAGTCTTTTTATTTTTATTGTTGCTATTTATGATTATGTTGTGTGGCCTCTAAAAATATGCAAATCAACCTTCTTTTCTTATTGATTATGATTGACTTCTATACTCAGAAATGCACTTTAGGCAACTTCTTATTTGATTTCTCCATCAGGGTGCCACAAACATATCTTTAGCTAAAAAAAAAAAACAAAAAAACAAAAAAAACACCCAAAATCACTGTATGTACCCAATTCTGCCACTGCTGCTTAAAGGTTTCTTCTTGTATCTGGGGGATGTGTTAGTGTATCTTTCCCTTACCTCCAACCAACCTTCTTATGGCACACACACACACAAAAATTGCAATTAGATTACAAATTACTGGGATTTTCAGTGGTCAGAGTGGTAGAGTAGGAAGTATCACAAGGTCGAGTATTTGAAACCCCTTTCTTTCTCCATTGCACAACCTATTGAGAAATAGAGTGTCAGAAAGCAGAGATTATAATATTGTCTCAATTGTTGTCTTCTATGGGTCTGGTAGAGAAGAAATAAAAGACATTCAAATCCTCAGTGATAGCAGATGATTGTTATAAAATATGGACCAATGACATTCAATCATAATGGAACCTGCCATTCTCTCTCTAGGAGGAGTGGTTGGGGAGTAAGGCAAGAATATTGAATTAAAGTTAAGAAAATCCACCCTCACATTGGTATTTCTCTCTGTCTTTCTCTCTTTCTTCCACTCTCCCTAAAAATCAATGGAAAAATATCCTCTGGTGAGGATTAACAAAAAAAAAAAAAAAAAAAAAAAAAGAAAAAAAAAAAGAAAAAGAAAAACGGAGTTTGTAGTCATGGAAATAAAGTGAAGAGAGTGTTTTAAGAAGAAAACAGTTAAGTACAGTTCAAATGCCACCCTTGCACATGATATTCTCCACTGGAATTCTGTATGCCCATGGTCTAACAAGCTGATATTTCTCCTTCAAGGCTCAAACAAGTGAGATCTCTGGAGACCTTAATTGGTTTATTTAGTTCTCCATTATCTATATTTACATTGCAAATGATATTTGTCTTCTAAAATTTATCATATGTCAATGTCATTCTTTATAATTCTTTATTTCCCACCACAGTAGAAACTTTATTTCCCAGCAGAAATTGTATACTGCATTATAAATGACAAGTATATTTTTTGATTTAGGATGTTTATCATCACAAGAATACAAAAAATAAATTAAGTACTTAGGTTGGAAATAACCCAATCTTCATTATATGAATAGATTTAATTAATTCTGTTATAATAACTCTAAATGGAATATTAGATATATTCTAAAAGTCATATTTTAAAAACAATATTCAGTGATTTAATAAGAAAAAATAACAAACCCTGAAATAATAGGTAGGAAAAAAGAAAATTGCAAAATAGTTTATAAAATTATGTAGCAATATTTAAAATTTACAGGAATATATCTATCTGTAAAACATAATTTTAATATCTAAATAATAGCTATGTTTATTATGGGCAATTTCATATTCTCTTCTTTATACCTTTCAATTTTCCCCAAATAATAATTATTATAAAAATTAATATGAAAATAATTATGTAAACTATGGTTCATTGGCTTCCTCCCTCTGGTGCCCAGTGCTCTTCACATAGTTGATATTCAATACATTTTGGTAAATTGCTAGGAATATTGGGGTACTAGTTTGTTGACGTCTTTTTAAAGTTTCCAATCATTCTGTTCTTATAAATTCTCTAGTGAGGTGATCTGAAAATATTTACTTATTAACCACTTATTAACCACTTATTAAGAACTTACCTGCATATATGCAGAGTCTATGGACACAGACAATAGTGCAGTGAAGATCAGAGGTAAGACCAGAGCCAGATGTAGGGGGCAAAGGAGAAACAAAAGGGGAACATCTGTAATACCTTCAACAACAAAAAATAAACTTTTTCTGTATTTTCAAATAGGGCACTAGTGCATCACTATTAGCTTTACCTGTCCATTCTTCCTGAAATAAAACATACAATATAGAGTCCAGTTATCTCAGGGAAGAATCTTTAGGGTGAGGAGTAGGATAGATCATCTGCCAATTCTTAAAAAATGCTTTTTGGTTTTAACATATCTACATTGGACGTTCTAAGTTTTTCTTCCAATGTCTGTTAGTTTTCTGTTTCTGTGTTTGTTCCTCAGCTACTTGACCCATTTCGTACAGCATCCATTCGGGGTATCTGGATCAGATAACTCATTAAGAAGATTAATATACTGTATGTCTAAATATAATTATTCTTATTTTGCTGTTAAGAAATTTGGTTATCCTCCTTGTTTTTCACATAAAGAAGTGTAATTGGGCCAGTTTCCTATAGAGCTAAAAGAGGCCCAAAGCCCTTGAAGTTCTTTGACTCAAAATAGTTTGTTTTCATATTAATACAAATTGCTTAAATTGTTGCACTTTTTCTTTCTACAATCCTTCTCCTCCCCCCCTCCTCCTCTTCCTCCTCCTCTTCCTCATTCTCCTTCTTCTTTTTGTTATTAATCCTCAAGGGAGGTTATTTTTCCCATTGATTTTTAGAGAGAGTGGAAGGAAGGGGGAGAGACAGAGAAACATTGATGTAAGAGAGACACATCAGTTGATTGCTTCCCCTCTCTTGGGGCCAGGGACCAAACCTGCAACCCTTAACTGGAATTGAACCTGAGTCCCTTCAGTCTATGAGCCGATGCTCTAACCTCTGAACAAAACCAGGTAGGGCTCTATGAATCTTTCTAAATAAACTTATTGGATACTTTTTCTTGTATTGACAAGGGTTTCTTTTACAAGGCTTTTCTACATTATCAATATGTTTACTTAATTTGTATTGATAACCAAATCACTTTATTATAGAGAGTAATTCAGCACAGTCTTAAAACTTGTACAGAAATCTGTGGCCTAGTCGATGTTTGGTATAAAATTCTTTAAGCTTGCCAATGAAAATCTGCCTTAGCAAATGAACCACTTTTTCTCTTGGTTTATAGAACAATAATAGTAAATGCCATTCTTTTGTAGCCAAAGTTTCTCCTCAGTTTTAATAATACTTCATTGTGCTTTACTTTATTACTTTCTTCTATCTTCTAAAAGTGAGAATATACCTGCATTCTAGCATTAAAGGGTTGCAGATCTAGTTTTCCTTGGTGTCATAAGCAGCTCTAAAAGAGCTTGCACTGATTCTTCCTTCCTGAGGTGTGCATCCTTGTGTAAGTCTTTCCTCTAAGTGTGGGTGGGACACCCTATCACCTCTGTTAAGTAGACTGTAGCAGTGGTTATGGGATATCCTATCTAATAAAAGAGTAATATGTAAATTGGTCATATCTTAGCTACACCAATAAGCCACGCCCACAAGCCACGCCCACAAGCCAATCACAGGGATGAAGGGGGCCCTCTCATGATGCCTTCGGTGCCCAGGGCTGGGAAGGGCTGTGTCGGGAGAGGCCCTTCCCGGCTCTGGGGTTAGGCAGGGCCTGGCTGAGAGAGGCGAGGACACAGAAAGGGTGAGCCAGGCGCCCTGTGAACATGAACACCCCCTGAGCCACGGAGCAGCAGGTGAGATATGTTCCTGAGGTCCCTTGGCTACAGAGTGGAGGGGTCAGGAGTTGAATCCTGGTGCGTCTCTGCCTGCAGCTCATCACCTCTCCACTGGGCCCGGCCGGGCTTGCCAAATGATGCCACCTGCGGATGGTGATGGTGATGCTAGCCAAATCTAAGCTGGGTCCTGAGGCTGGGGAGCGCGGTGGAGGGGAGTGTACCAGCTCCTGTCTCCCAGAGCTCCTGGACTCCAGTGCGAGGCCCAGCCATGGGGGCAGGAGAGGAGCCAAGACACAGCCCCTGAGGCAGAGGAGACCGAGGCACACAACCCACTCGGCCTGTGTGCAGAGCGGCGGCAGGGAGTGCGGGAAAGGAAGTGAGAAAGGTGAGAGCTAACACACAAGTGGCAGGGATGTCTCCATGGGCCAGAAAGGCACTGGACCCAGACCATCTGCAGACCCAGGCCTGGACTCCACCAGGAGTGCATGGCCCCATTCCTGGGGTAAAGGGACCAGAGTTCCCCTCAGAACAGGACCCTGGAGCTGGGCTCACTGCCCACCCTTACCGGTCGGTGATGGTCTGGGTCCATGGGCACGCTGTGACCCAGGATCCAGAGCCGCACTCAGCCTGGGCACCGGGCCCAAGCACCTGCGAAGGAGCCCTGTTCGCTGTCCACAGTGCTGGTTCTGACCCTGGGCCTCCCGCCCTGTAACATCCAGAAATCCAGGAGGCAGAGAGGTGAGCTCAGAGGCAAAAGCAAGCCCCAGGCCTTGGGTTGTCTGACTCAGGAAGAACTTGCAAGCTGACACCTGGGAAACCTGTGGTCCCAGGGCACTAAGGAAGCCAGTAAATAAAAGCCCTCACCTACGTGTAGGAAACACCAAAGACATTATATGCATAGGAAAAAATATAATAGAAGTTTCTTATTATTGAAATATATTTAAAGGTAAATACCGTAACTATTTAGTATCTGTGCTGCTGAAGTGAGCACAATACCGTAACTATTTAAACAAATAATAATGTAATGTCAGTTTTATAACATCTGTGTAAGTAAAATACATGACAACAATAGCACAAAGATTGCCTGGGAAAAATGAAATTTTGTTACAGTGAAGTTTCTATACAAGATGTGAAGTGGTAAAATATCCACTTGAAGATAGTAGGTGACAAGTTAAAATTCTATATAATGAAGAGCTAATATGAAAATAATCATCACACCTTCATGCCATCATTCCATAATGGCTTAGACACTCAACACCGCAGAGAGAGGAATGGGGGCCAGACAGGCTACGGACTGGGAGAAGAACATGCCACGGTCCCGGATGCCAATAGCTGTGCCTGCCTCTCTGGCCCAGGAGAGGGGCAAGCCACCTGCCTTGCAGTCCTGGGTGCCAGCAGCTGCACCTGTGCATGTGGCCCAAGAGAAGGACAAGCCACATGCCCTGTGGTCCTGGGTGCCTGCGGCTGCCTGTGGCTGCGGCAGGCCTGAGTGAGGTTGGCGTGGGTCCTGTGTGCCTATAGCTGGCCAGAGGGAGGGAAGCCTGGGTCCCAGATGTGGGGCAATGCAGAGGCAGTTAGGGGCAATCAGGCTAGCAGGGGAGCACTTAGGGGCAATCAGGCTGGTAGGGGAGCAGTTAGGGGGCGATCAGGAAGGCAGGCAGAGGTGGTTAGGGGCGATGAGGCAGGCAGGCCAGTGAGCAGTTAGGAGCCAGTGGTCCTAGATTGTGAGAGGGATGTCTGACTACCAATAGAGTGCCAACAGTCAGACATCCCTGAAGGGGTTCCTGATTGGAGAGGGTGCAGGCTGGGCTGAGGGAACCCTCGCTTTGTGCATGAATTTTGTGCACTGGGTCACTAGTTTCTAATAAGATTAGGTTGCAAAAAGACTATGGATTCTGCTTGCCGATGGCATGTTTTGGGCTATCCTATGGAGAAGCTGATGTGGCAAGGGCAAGAGGGAGGTCGTTATCTATCAGTCAGTACAGAACTGAGGACAGCGGTTCAACAGCCCATGAGGAACTAAACTTTGCCAACAGCCATGTTGTGGGAACTTAGAAGTGAATCCTTTATCAGTTGAACTTCAAGAGAGATTTCAGTCTTAGCCAACATCCTAACTATAACCCCATTAAAATATCTTGAGACAGGCATTGCCTTAAGCTGCACTTGGATTTCTGACCCACAGAGATAAGAAGATAATAAATGTTTGTTTTTTAAGCTTCTAAGTTTCAGAATGATATACTATGAAGCAAAAAAAATAACTAAAACACCTGGTCCTATATCTTTTCTGATATTCTTCCATAAGGGAAATCTTACAAGTATACTAGTACCTTTAAAAGGGGGATAATCTGAGAATTGTAAAATGTTGGATTATACTTAAGGTCAGAATATACCACTTAGGTAAAAAAGAAGTAGATGGCCCAGCTGTGGGCCCAGTGATAGAGCATAGATCTATGAATTAGGAGGTCATGATTTGATTCCTGGTCTGGGCATGTGCCTGGGGTGTGAGGTGGGCTAGATCCCCAGTTTGGAAAGTGTAGCAGGCAGCCAGTCAATGATTCTCTCCCTCTCTCTTCCTCTCTGAAGTCAATAAAAATATATTTAAAAAAAGAAGTAGATGTAATCTTGCATTTACTAGCAAATGATTACTGCAATATTTTCTAATTTCTAGTGCATGCCCTGAGCCAACAAGATGTACTCCTCCCACAATGATGAGCGAAATACATAACTGAGCAAGTCAATGAGAAATCAGCTCTCATTGCTTATGAATCAATCTTGAGAAAGATGAAGCAAAGAAAACATGGCTACAGTTTCTATCAATAGAAGCTGGAGGAAGAGGAATGAGGGAAGTCTCTAATATTAAATATAAGTCATAAGCAAGGGCTGTAAGATTTAGGATACTACTTTCTGCTTATACAAAACAATTTAAGAAATATAATTCTATTCTTGGCAACCCAACTATGGTCAAGCCACCTTCTGAAAGGGCTCTTACACATCACCGTCCACTTCTATCCCAAAGAACATGCTCTGTTCACAAGGATTACCCATTGCAGTGATACAAATTGGGGCAATTATTCAGTTTTTAGTTTTCACCCTGTAATTGTGTCAATGTCACCACTGTCTGCCCAAAGCACTTGCCTGGCTGATTTTTCAAGGATAGAGGTATCTGATCTAATTTGACAAATCTAATTCTCTTTCTTGGAAATATTAAACTTGAACAGAAGCACCTAGAGAATGAAGGTTACTAGCATTGGGATAGCTATTATCAATATTTGAGAAAAGATTCAACGGTTTATGATGCTGAAGACCCAGAGCAGACTTTTTCTCTGGACTTTGTCAATGCAGTGTGATGGTTCAATGTTTTTTGGTTTTACGTGCTGTCTTAGTAATGTAATAAATTTAACCTTCTTGAGGAGGAACCAAGATGGCGGCATAGGTAAACACCTATCTTGCTGCCCTACACAGCAATTTCAAAACTACAATTTAACAAAAGAACAAACATCATCCAGAATCACCGCAAAGCTGGCTGAGTGAAAATTCCACAAATAAAAGTAAAGATAGGGCACTGTGACTCAGAGGAGTGGTGGAGGGCAGCGTTGAAGATACACTAAGATTCACAGGTTTGGAGACATGCGCGCATGTCAGCAGATAGGGTGGACGGCTGAAAACCCGGCCAGTTTTCTCAAACGGGGGAGACAAAGGCATCCCACTGCACTGATTCCCCAGCTCCGGGCAAAGTCTGGGGAACCCACAATCATCTGGGCTAAAACTGGACAGTAGGGAAGCATGCTGAAACTAGGGCACTGCAAGGGTCTGTGAGCTTGTGGAGGGGGTGAGCTTGTGGAGAGTGCATGTAAACTTGGGAATAGCAGAGCTGCATGACAGCACAGAGAGGACTCTTAACTTACTCTCTCGTTCAGGAAACGACCAGACTGCATTGTTTTAAGACCCTGGGTGAGACCTTGGGTGTGCAGACTCATTTGGGGAGAGGTTGAATTGTCCGGCAGAGGGTGGAGCTTGGCGGCAGCTTTCTTTCAGAGGTGCTTGCAGCTATTACCATCTGGCAAAGAGAGCCAGGTGCTACGTAGAAAGGAGCTGACACTGCCTGCTCAGCCCGTGGACTCCGCCCACCCAACCTGAGCACAACTGAACCTCACAGCCAATTGGCCTGGAGGTCAAACCCTCCTAATGCTAACAACAATAAACTAGGCTTAACTTCAACAAGACTGTGCAACCCATAAAGGGGTGCAGCAAGAGTATCCATCTCAGGTAACTGGAGAGGCTGAGCCACTGTCCCTTAGAGGACATATACAACACAGAGCTAATCGACCAACTCAGGAAAGCAGCCACCATGCAGAGACATGGAAAGAAATCATATGTGAAAGAAATGGAGGGAAAAAAAACAACTGGACATAGAGTTCAAAACCACAGTTATAAGGTTTTTCAAGAGGCTCCTAGAAAAGGCCGATGAACTTAATGAGACCTACAAGGAAATGAACAAGACCTATGAGGAAATGAACGAGACCTACAAGGATATGAAAAAGAAATTAAGAAATTAATTAATTAAGATATTAACTAGAAATTAAGCATACACTGACTTAAATAAAAAGTATTATACAAAGACCTAAAATCAATCTAGAGGACCGCAAGAACCATGTCAAAGATTTGAAATACAAAAAGGCAAAATCCACTAAGCTGGAAAAGCAAGAAGCCAAAAGAATCCAAAAAATTGAAGATAGTGTAAGGGGCCTCTGGGACAACCTCAAGTATACCAACATCTGAATTATAGGGGTGCCAGAAAAAGAGAGAGAGCAAGACAATGAAAACCTATTTGAAGAAATAGTGACCGAAAACTTCCCCCACCTGGTGAAAGAAATTGACTTAGGAGTCCAAGAAGCACACTGAACCCCAAAAATATAGTTATCCAAAGAGGACCACACCACGGCAGATCATAATTAAAATGCCAAGAGCAAAAGTCAAAGAGAGAATATTAAAAGCAGCAAGAGAAAAACAGTTAGTTACCTATAAGGGAGCACCCATACAATTGTCAGCGGATTTCTCAACACAAACGATGCAGGCCAGATGGGAGTGGCAAGAAATTTTCAATGTGATGAATAGCAAGAATCTACAACCAAGATTACTCTATCCAGCAAAGCTATCATTCAGAATTGATGGTCAGATAAAGTGCTTTGCAGATAAGAACAACCTAAAGGAGTTCATCAACACCAAGCCAGTATTATATGAAATGCTGAAAGATATTCTTTAAGAAGAGGAAGAAGAAAAAGGTAAAAATAAAAATTATGAACAACAAATACATATCTATCAACAAATGAATCTAAAAATCAAGTGAATTAAAAATCTGATGAACAAGATAAACTAGTGAATATAACAGAATCATGGGCATAGAGAGGGAATGGACTGACAATTCTTGGGGAGAAAAGAGGTGTGGGAGGTGCAGCAAGAGACTAGACAAAAATCATGCACCTATAGGAGAGGACAGTGCAGGGGAGGGTGGGATGGCTAATGGGTGGTGGGGAACTATAGGGGGATAAAAAAAGGGGGAGCAATGTAATTAATAAACTGAACAATAAAGATTAAAAAAATTCAACCTTCTTCCTTGGTAGTTTCCAGTTACCTAATAGTTATGCCTTGACCTCTCTTATTTATTCACTACATCCTTATTAAATATATTTCTGCTTTAAGATCTTATCTGTTTCAAGTCTCTAATTTAATCTTTCCATATAGATGAGTTAAAAAAATATGAACTATTTTTTATAACTAAATAAGGTATGGCTTTTTTGAGTAAATAAATAAGCAAAAATTTATGATAGTCAGAGATTGACGAGAATGAGGATATGTGAAATACAGATAAATAATGAAGGCATTTCTATTTAGTATTTTGTGGTTAGTTTTTTCTGCAGTCCCAATTAACATTTTTTTCACCTATTTTTCTTATTTATTTTGATTTTACTTCTGATGTAATTTTACATACACACATAGATCATGGAATAATATACAAGGTGTCCCAAAAATGCATACTATTAATTATAATGGGTTAAGTCTGAAAAGAAAGAAATACCAATTGAGCTATCAGCTGTTAATTGTATATAAATTTTTTAGGACACTGTATATGTACATTTCATGATTCTACTTATATGAAATATCTAAAGTAATCAAACTCATAGAAGCAGAAAGTAGAATGGTGGTTACTAGAGGTTCAGAGAGGGAGAAATGGGGAGTTGCGGTTCAGCAAGTATAAAATTGCAGTCATACAAGATGAAAAATTCCTTGAGATCTGTTTGTAGTCTCCATTGTTGGCAATACTGTATTCTACACTTAAAATTTGTTGAAGGAGTAGATCTCATGCTATTTTTTCACCACAATTTTTTTAAAAGCTGTATTCAAAGTGCTATTGACAAATATCTAACCAAAGGTAAATGCTGTTATGACTTTTGGTGAGCTCGTATCTTAACAACAAATGTAGAATTTAATATGTGGAAAATATTCTTGAAAGGCAAGATCATACAAGCTTGAGTCCATTCTAAAATCCAGTGGAATTCTGTGACCTCTTGATCCATAGGATACAGCTTGAGGCCAGACCTTGGTAAGGTACACACTGACTTCCTAAGAGTCTCATGTAGCTTTTGTGTGGTCTCCCAGGAGACAGGCTGAACCACTAAGTCTTTCATTAAACCTGCATCAGAGGAGTTCTCTTTGGACTCTATTTAGGGCCACCTAGAAAAGCAAGATCATATTGTAGCCTAATGTTATAAGTCTATTATTGTAATTTAGCTATTGGGACTATTTCTTGCACCCTCCTTAGAAAAATATAACAGCATAAGATTTCAAATTATTTCAAATCTTGGATTTTAACTGTTCCTTTGTTTTAGAAAGTCCCCCTGTTCAGGTCATTTTGGCAGATTTCCACATCAGTGTAACTAACACTCGAAGGCTCACAGGATTTTTACTTGACAGATGAATGTTTATTTATGTCTGTTTGGTTAGCTTTGCTCTGTGGCTGAGCAGCTGTTTCCTTTTGGTTATAAACTAGGTTGGGTTAAATTAAAATGACGTTGCCATTTTGTTTCTCCTTCCACTGCTGCTATTATGTGGGAGGATAAAACAACTTCAGGCATTTATTCAACAAATATTTATTCAGCCCTTATTATATGCCAGAAACTGAGATAAGGCTGTTAACAACAACAACAACAACAACAAACAAACCCCAAAACACTTCAGTTCCTGACTTCACAGAGCTTGTGGTCTAGTGCCGAGGGGATCTAAAATGCTGACTCACACTTCCAAAACCCACCCTGACTCAGAGGGGTCCAATCTTCAAGTACAGGATATTTAGGGATACTGCTTCCTTTCCCCAATCAGTATCCCACTCTTAATTATGGAAGGTATGTGTCAAAGCTGAGCCCCTTCTTTTTACTTAGATCATAAATTCCACAGAGAGGGATTTTGGCAATTTCCTAATTTCTTTATAAATGGAGATTCCTTTATTGTTTCCTGATGTGCTTGTTTTTTGGTTATGAAATGTGTACTCACTCCATCATCTTTCCTGGAAGTCTATCTTGATTTAAATCTACACATTAAAGAAGTGAATGACAAACTCCTTCCCCAAATCTTTTCCATCTATTTTAATTACTAATTCAACTACTCTTCAAAAATGATTTACATGAGCCCTAGTTGGTTTGGTTTGGTTCAGTGGATAGAGCATTGGCCTGTAGACCTAAGGGTCCTGGATTCAATTCCAGTCAAGAGCACCTCGGTTATAGGCTCGGGTCTCTGGTTAGAGTGTGCAATCAATGTGAGACACAATTGTATTTCTCTCTGTCTTTCCCTCTTTCTTCCATTCTCTCTAAAAATCAATGGGAAAATATCCTCAGGTGTGGATTAAAAAAATACATACATGCATGTTAATGTCAGAATATATATAATTGTTAAACCTTCATCCAAAGATGACCAATATTATATTTTAACTAGAGTCCAGGTGCACGGATTCATGCACCAGTGAGGTTCCTCGCACTGGTGCACAATCAGGTCCCGGGTGGGAGGGCAGGAGATTGGCTGGCCGGGGAGGGACTGTGAGAGGGCTCCAGGGTGTTTCTGGCCCATCTCACCCAGTACCAATTGGCCAGACCCCAGTAGCAAGCTAACTAGTTGGAGTGTTTGCCCCCTGCTAGTCAGTGTGCATCATAACAACTGGCCAAAAGGTCAAACGAACAGTCAGAGATTTAGCATATTAGGCTTTTATTATATAGGATGTACATCTTTCCAAAATATTTATTAGTTATACACACACATGAACAGGGACATAAAAAATCTTGTTCCTTCCCTCTAATTTAAATAATTAAAATAATTTACTAGTAAACCTACAAAACCATTTCATAACCAGTTTTTTTTTTAAATCCTCATCTAAGGGAATATTTATTGGTTTTAAGGGAGAGAAAGAAAACAACTACAACACAGTGATGTAAAAGAGAAACATGGGTCGGCTGCCCCCCTTCACATGCCCAACAAACCAGGTATGTGCCTTGACTGGGAATCCAACGCCAATCTGGACTATGCTCCAACTAACTGAATCAGCTTGCCTGGTCTATAATCAACTGTTATCACAGAACATAAATTATGAACATTTTTAGATTTCAAAACACTACTCTCAAGTTTAGATTTCATTGAATATTTTATTCTTAGGAAATCTCATTCAGTACCATGTCTTTGCAAGACTTGATCTCTGTTACAATATTTTTTTGGAGGGGGGGTACTCTTTTAATACCTAATAGCCCATGAGTATTTAAATAGGCATAATTATACTTTAGGATTGAATTATGAAGCAATATTGGTTTTATACTTTTTCTTTTCCCTATGCAACAAACATTGATAATTTGGATTTTGCATTTTTCTCTGACCACTTTCCATTAGTTTCAAACTGCTCGCCTTCCAAATTTAGTAATGATTGTTTCAAAATGAATGTATTAAATCTCAACTGTTTCATGAAAGCAGCCATCTCTCGAAGTCAGAATAAAGGGGAAGGCAAACATACCACCCACCCAGGAGTCAGGGCATTACCTAGGTGATTCCATCATCTGTCTCTTTCTTCCACAAAAGAAGTCGTGGTATTCTTGTCTACTCGTTTCCCAGGCTGCAGCCAGGAGAAGGGAAGAAGAGAGGTATCTCCCTGACTCGCCACACACATTCAAACAAGCACAAACAAAGGCAAAAGTTTTAAAAATTTATCACTGAGTCACATCTAGTTCTGTCTCCCACCCTTTGGTACTTTTATTATGTTCTTAGGTTAGGGAGAAAGGGGAGGAAAACTAGGGACACCTTATAATCTTTCCCTGATAAAACAGGAGATAATAATAAATAGAAAGCATTTAATTTTTACTTCAAGTCAGGTATTGGTCTAAGTCTTTTACATATGTTAATTAATTTAATCATAATACTAGTCCCATGAAGACATTACTATTATCATTTATAGTTTATAAATTAGGAAATTGCAGCACAGAGAAATTTAGCAACTAAAGCCAAACAGATAGTGAATGGCAGAAGAGGAATCAAACCCAGAAGGCCTGATGTTAGAGCCCTCCCTCTCAATCAGTTTGCTCTGTCCTCTTTTTATTTATTTATTTATTTATTAAATATAGTTTTATTGATTTTTTACAGAGAGGAAGGTTGAGGGATAGAGAGTTAGAGACATCAATGAGAGAGAATCATTGATCAGCTGCCTCCTGCACACCCCCCACTGGGGATTGTGCCAGCAGCCAAGGTACATGCCCTTGACCGGAATCGAATCTGGGACCTTTCATTCCGCAGGTCGATGCTCTGTTGAGTTAATTAAGTGAAATGCACACTTGGCAGTCCAGGTATCTACATTTTTGACAAGACTTACCTATTTACCTTGGATTAAGATTAATCTCAAAATAAGATATAAAATAATTTTTAATCCCCAGAGACACTATTCCAGCTCTCTGACCTCGAATTATGTTTTCAGTACCACCACGCACTATGAGACCATAGAACATCCTTCTAGACCCTGATTCTCCTTTTTTTTTCAAAACTCCTAGCTGTGGTTCTGCTACTTGCACATGGTTGCAGATCCTCCTCAGCTGCTGTTTTATCCCATTGATGTCAATGTTGTCAGGACCCCCACCACACCTTGCTATAAATTATAGGTTTCTGGTGGGCCCAGTGAGATCAGTCTTACTCGCACACTTCCTGAAGCAGAGCTTTCTCTTCCTTTGGAACTGGGGTTCCATGTTGGGGTCACTTCTCCAATTTCTCCTTGATGACCCATGACACTCTCTCCATTGAAGAGGATTTCACCTTCAGTCCCAGAGGACCTCCATCCTTCCTTGCTTGATTTTAGTTCCTATGAATTAATTTCATTTGGTGTCAAGTCCCACCATTCATTAGCCTTTCATCCCTACTTCGTTGTTTGCTTTTCTTTTTTTTTTAATGGCAAGAAGTGGAATTTTCTTTAGTAGTTTTATATCCACCCAGACCTAAACTATATTGATAGATCCTTTTCCAAACTTGAATGCTTTGTTTCCAAACATTCATTTAAAATATTTAGCTTATATACTTTATAAGACTTCTGATATTATCTCCAGTTCAGATTCTTAAATTGCTTTACATTAGGATGAATTAATGAAATTTAATAATCCCCTCCCTTTGAATCAAGGTGTAGGCAAGTACTTGTGAATTCTGTATTCTACCCAATACAAATTATCTGATTTGAGAGAAATGTGTGCTATAAAAAGTCTTTTCTACAAAATATATTTTATTTTAAGTGAACTTTAGACAATATCATTCAATAGTAAGAGCAAATTCAAAGTTGATAGAAAAAATAGGAGGAAAATTTGTAGACTACAGCATTAAAACATCTAGAAACTAACATGAACAATGTTTATTGGTATAGAAAATTTGTGGAAAACTTAAATGTTTGAAAATGGAATAACTATTCAAGGATATACTTATAAAATAGTGATATTAGTTAACATTACAATGAAGCAGTTGGGAACAATAAACAACTATGGTATTGTGAATATTTTTAAAGGTTGCCAAAGCTACTACTAGTCAATTGATAGTATTTCTATTTTTCTTCAGTTATTCTCTAATAAAATACTAAGAAATGAAGCAGGGGTTTTACACCAGCAGTCAGACATCCCTTTTGCAATCTGGGACCACTGGGTCCTAATTGCTTGCCTGCCTGCCTGATCGCCCCAAATTCCTCTACCTGCTGGCCTGATTGCCCCTAGCTTGTCCCTCTGCTGGCCTGATTGACCCTAACTTGGCCCCCTGCCATCTTGATCACCTCTAACTTGCCCCCCTTGATGGCCTGATCGCCCCTAACTGCCCCTGCCTCGGCCCCCAGTCTGGCCTCTCTTTGCAGAAGGCAACCTGGTGGATCAGGGGAAGGCACCACCCCCATTACCCCGCTGCTGCTGCCACTGCCGGCCTGAGCCTCAGTCCTTCGAAACCATTGCAGCTTTGTCTGGAATGATGTCCAGAAGATATCCACTCTAATTAGCATATTACCCTTTCATTAGCATAGATTTGGGGACCATTACAACCACACAGAACTTAAAGAAAACACATGGCCCTGGCTGCTTTGGCTTAATGGAGAGAGGATAGGCTTGTGGACTGAAGGATCCCAGGTTTGATTCTGGTCAGGGGCACATGCCTGGGTTGTGGGCTCAATCCCCAGTATAGAGCCTGAGGAAGGCAGCTGATCAGTGATTCTTATTATTGATGTTTCTATTTCTCTCTCTTCCTTTTCTCTCTGAAATCAATTAAAAACATTAAAAAAAGAAAAGGAAACACATGATCTTCACTTTGGGCTTTGTCATTTTACAATATTCTTTTGTGCAGTATTTTAACTTCCCTCAACTTTCCTTTACCCACCATTAAAATGCAATATATTTTGGGGAAGATGATCAGGAAAGTGATTCAAGTGCGTAAAAGTTTTTTTTTGGAGAGGATGGGGTGATGAAAACATTTAAAAATTGAGCATGGTGCCGAAGCCGGTTTGGCTCAGTGGATAAAGCGTTGGCCTGCGGACTGAAAGGTCCCAGGTTCAATTCCGGTCAAGGGCATATATCCTGGCTGGGGACACATCCCCAGTACGGGGTGTGCAAGAGGCAGCTGATCGATGTTTCTTTCTCATTGATGTTTCTGACTTTCTATCCCTCTCTCTTCCTCTCTGTGAAAAATCAATAAAATATATTTTAAAAAATAAATAAAAATTGAGCATGGTGATGGTTATATCATTCTGAATTTACTTAAAAAAACCAGTTCATTGTACACTTTAGGGGACATGTACAGTATATGAATTATATGTCAACAAAGTTGTTCTTTTATTGCTTTTTAAATAAAGACCAGTCTTATAATCAATTGCAGGTATTTTCAGAGGCCCCCACAATTTGTTACCACATCCTAAACCATGGCTGCCACTCCCAGTTGCTTCTAGTCCTGGTGGGTCTGGTAGGTGTGATTTGCAAAGGACGAGGTGGCAAGAGGCTTATGGAATTTCTGCAACCCCCTTCCCGTGGTCTCCTCATAGGGCACCAGGGCCATTTCCACTGCGCCAGCTCTCTGCTTCCTTTAACCTGGTGGGCAAAAGAATCCTGCATGCTCAGGCCAGAAAGTGCATTCTCTCTTAGGTGGCCTGAATGCTTTTTTAAAGGTCGTTTTATGGATTCCAAAGAATTAACAGAAATTTGGAAAGCTCTTGTAGAAATCCTTTCACATGTTTTTTCCAGTCTCATGGGAAGTGAAATGTGGCTCTGAATTCATCCCAAAGGGTGTCTTTGGGAAAAGCATCTAGAATGGCACAACTCTGAAGGATGACCTATGGGTGAGGGAGGTGGTGGTGCCAGCACAGGACCCTGAAACAGGTAGCTCTTCTACACTGTCCCTGGCCAGCATGGACTGCAGCTGAACCCACCTAGGTGGGAAGGGTGTATCTGCTGTTTGTTTTTGGTCTGGCCTCCACCCTATCAGCCATGGACTTGTGCCTGCACTGAGACTATGAATGGCTAGATGGCCCACTTTTTGGTGGCCAGTGGACGCACTCCCACCTCTTGGAGATTGGCAGTTAGACACTGGCAGCTTCCAAGTCGCTTGTGGGGAGAGCGTAGTCCTAGGTCCAGAACAGACTCAGGCGTCCTCAGTTAGGAGGCCTTCCTGGACTAGGAGCCGTCCTCTGTCTGAAGGCTGGCCATGCCCCCATCATGGCAGGGATCCCCTCTGGTGTACTGTTTGGCCTGGGTTAGGGTTGCTTGTGATTTGAAGGCCAGCCACGCCCCCCTCAGTTCCGTAGCCTGGTGTTCAGTCAAGCCTTCTGTTGTTTTGGACATTATGGACCCTGGGTTTTTATATATTACCCTGTTTCCCTGAAAGTAAGACTCCCCCCCCCAAATAACACCTACTTCCAGTTTTGCCTCTCCCTGTAATATAAGGCATCCCCTGAAAATAAGACCTCCCCAATAATATTTTTATTCTTGAAACTGAAAAAGCCTGAGCCACACAAGCAGTTGTAAGGAATTGGGTCCATTTAATGCTGCCAATTGTTACGTGAGGGAGCCAATGAGATCTGCTAGTCTGGGATACAGCCAGCACTCACCGTGCTAAAGACATGAAGAAATTTCTTCACAAAAGAAAAATAGATCAAATAATGATTCCTGCAGAAATGATGGCCTATCTCCAGACTCTTGATATTGCAATAAACAAGCCATTCAAGGATAATTTGCGCATGGGAATTAATGACTACATTGAAAATAGAATGGAGAGAAATTAGTGTGGAAAGTTTGTGAAATCTAAACTGCAAGAGGTTGTGACTTGGGTGAAGAATTCATGGAAGAAAATCACTGACAGTTGCATTGCAAATGCACTACGAGCAGGCTCCCTTGACAAGAAGTACTCATTTAAGGACAGTGCTATTGCTAAACATGAGAGATTTGGTCCACTGATTCTGAAAGAAATGGAGTCACAAGAAATTCACCAGGAAATTCAGGGTTTGGATTGTTATGATGATGTTCCAAAAGATGCTGTCATGACTGTCAATGAATAAATCTTACTTTGTGTTCATATCGGTAAATATCAATATCAGTAAATGTACCACAGATTGTTGTACATGGAAATAATGATACTGTAGGATTCATAGTTTGTCTCGTTATGCTGGTTTGTGATGACAACTACTACCATATCATATACAGGTATAAACTTCCTTTTTTGTTGTTCAACAATAAATGTGTCCCATATTCTTCTTCATGTAAAAATAAGACATCCCCTGAAAATAAGACCTAGCGCATCTTTGGGAGCAAAAATTAATATAAGACACTGTCTTATTTTTGGAGAAACAGGGTAGGATACTCCGCAAATCTTAGTGGCTTATAACCATGCATTATATATATATATATATATATATATATATATATATATATATATATATATATTTGTGAAATATATATATACTAGAGGTCTAGTGCACAAAATTTGTGCATGGGGGCAGGATGGAGTGTTTCTTAGCTCAGCTGGCACCCTATCCAACCTGAAACCCATCGAGGGATGTCCAATTGCCCACTTAGGAACCCCCTAAATGGGCAGTCGGACATCCCTCTCACAATCCAGGACTGCTGGCTCCCAACTGCTCGCCTGCCTGCCTTCCTGATTGTCGCTAACTGCTGTCTGATCACTCCCAACTGCCCTTTTCTGCATGCTTGGTCACCTCCACTTCCCTCCTCTGCCAGCCTGGTCACCTCTAACTGCCCTCCCCTGCAAGCTTGATCACCTCCAACTGCCCTCTCTCGCAGTCCTGGTCCCTCCAATCTTCCCTCTCCTGTTGGCCATCTTGTGGTGGCCATCTTGTGTCCACATGGAGGCAGGATCTTTGACCACCTGGGGACAGCCATCTTGTGTTTTGGAGTGATGGTCAGTTTGCATATTACTCTTTTATTAAATAGAATAGAGGCCGGATGCACTGGTGGGGGCTAGCAGGTTTGCCCTGAAGGGTGTCCTGGATCAGGGTGGGGGTTCCCTTGGGTTGTGGGGCAGCCTGGGCCAGGGGCCTGTGGTGGTTTGCTGGCTAACCACAAACCCTGGCCACCCAGTGGAGGCCCTGGTATCTGGGATTGATTTATCTTCTACAATTAAAACTTTGTAGCCTGGAGCAGAGCCAAGCCTTCTGGCTTCGTGGCAGCAGTCATTTCTCTTGGATTTATTTATCTTCTATAATCAAAACTTTGTAGCCTTAAGCAAAGGCCTGAGTCAGCAAGGGCAGGTGGAAAGCTTGGCTTTCTCCATCGCCTGGGAAACCCAAGTCTCCTTCCTGCTCTCTATGCCCGGCAGCCATCTTGACTGGGTTTATTTGCATATTCACTCCTGATTGGCTGGTTGTCATGGCTGGTGGGCATGGCTGGTAAGTGTAGCAGAGGTACAGTCAATTTGCCTATTGCTCTTTTATTAGATAGGAGATATATATATATATATATATATATATATATATATATATATATATATCATTGGTCTGTGGATCACTTAACCTTTCCTTAATTCCGCTGGATTTGGCTGCAGGCTGCAGTGTGAGATGAGGTATCCTTTATACCTCAGGTCTACTTTTTCTCTTATTCTTGGACTATGGACTTCTTGGGGGCATTCTCTTCTCATAGAAATGGCAGAAATGCAAGTATACAAGTCAATTTATTCAAGCACTTTAAAAAATATATTTAAAAAACCCCCACTTACATTCATGTTATGTCCACTAACATACCACCAGCCTAAGCAAGTTGCTTGGCTAGGCTTAATATCATTAAATCAAGGCAATATGCCCTGCTTGCAGTAGTGGGGTACTCCAACTTTAGAGGTAAAGATTATAAGTATATATTTCTATTACTGAGAAAGAGTGAAGTATTGGGGAAAATGGTCCAATTTCCCAGTAAAAGAAATGGAATTAAAATGTTCTAAAGTTCAGAACTGTCGGGGAAATATAAAAGTCAACATTTTGTATTAGGTGACTTCAGCATACCTGTTGTAATCTCTAGAATAAGCAAGAAAAGAATAGTGAAAGTGTGTATATGGCATTACAGATCGTGGAAGGTACTCATATCAACTTTCTGGCAATTCTAAGCTTACAATCAGGAAGGGGAGCAGCTCTGGAAACTAGATAACCTCAAGGCTGAAGTCACTTAAGTCAATATGATACCTGTATTATGCCCCTCTACTTCAGGCCTTCAAGAGTGAGCATGCTATTTTGGAATTGTCTTCTTGACAGAAGATTCTTTTATTCTTTAAAGGAGCCAATCCTCTTTCAAACAGATAGTAAATGTAAAATTTCCTGATAAAAAGAGTTTCATGTGCATGAAGATTCAAACTTGAGCATGATATTTTGCCTTTGTATAGCAAGCCATTCGAAAAAAGGTAAGACATAGCCAACAAGATTAACACATGCAGAGCAAGCAGTGATGCCTGTGCTCTCCTATGTTGCTGTTGGCACTTCTCTCAGCTTGGAGAATCACAGGACAAAGGAATAAAATAGCTGCCTGTGTGTTTCTCTATTCATTACAAATTCTCCATCTGTATTTAATATTCATTGAATCCAGATCAACAAGAGGTCAATACCAATTAGCATGTGTCATATTATTTAACTAGAGGCCTGGTGTATGCATTCTTCCACCAGTGGGGTCCCTCAGCCTGGCTTGCAAGATCAGACCAAAACTGGCTCTCTGACATCCCGGGAGGTCTGGGATTTTGAGAGGATGCAGGCGAGGCCAAGAAACCCAACTGGTGCATAATAAGGGTCAGGTAGGGACATGGAAGGTTGGCCAGCTGGGGAGGGATTGCAGGTGGGCTCCAGGGTAGGTCTAGTCTGTCTCTCCCAGTACCAATTGGCCAGACCCCAGCAGCAAGCTAACCTATTGGTAGAAATGTCTTCCCCCTGGTGGTCAGTGCATGTCATTGCGAGTGGTTGAGTGGCCTTTAGCAAATTATTAGCATATAATGCTTTGATTGGTTGAACGGATGACTGGATGACCAGACACTTCACATATTAGATTTTATTATATAGGACTAGAGCCCTGTTGCATGAAGAGGTTCGGGTAATGGGCCTTCCTTCCCTTGGCTTCCAGAACCAGTTTTCCTCTTGCACATGGACCCAGGCCTTCACTCTAGCCAGAGTCTGCCTTCTTCATCTTTGCTGCATACTGAGGCCAGAGTTTGCCATCTTCATCTTTGCTACAGACTCCAGAGTCTGCAGTCTTTTCTTCGCTGTGGCACCTGCTCCTGTAGATCCCTTTGCCTTGCCCCTGCCTCATAGCAGGCATCCTGTCTATCCTGGCCTACCCAGCCACTCTGCGCCTGGAGTAGCTGGACAGCTGCCATTTTTGGCCTTCTATTTTGCATACTCACTTTGATTGGCTGTGGGTGTAGCGAAGGTACAGTCAATTTACATATTTGTCTATTATTAAGTAAGATACTCAGGATACTGCCTAAGGACCAGGAGGAACAAAACAAAGTTTTAGCCATGTTCAATCAGAAGTCATAATGTGACTATGTTTTTATTTAGAAAATGGCTGAAAACAGAGCACTCTTAAAGGATATCATTGCAGTTTAAAAGTCAACAATAGTTAAACATAATGAACTAATTAAATCATTAGCATCATTATATCATTAATTGAGATACATTTAAATTAATTAACAAGCAAAATAGAGATAGTGTCATAGAAAGTCAGCTGATAGTTGTGGGGTGGCTGGGTTGGTCATGGAGGATTAGAGCAAAAAAGAAAAAAGTAGGAAAAAAAATCATGGACATAGACAACAATCGTGGTGATAGAGGAGGTAAAGGGGATCTAGAGGGATGAATGGTGATGGACAGAGACTTGATTTGGGGTGGTGAACACACAATACAGAATACAGATGGTTTGTTGTAGAATTGTTCACCTGAAACCTGTATAATTTTGTTCACCAGTGTCACCTTAATGAACTCAGTAAAAATAAAACACCAACAACAAACAAGTACAAGGAAAAATAAATAAGTAAAATGTAATAGTTTTTTATTTAAATTATCAAAAAAGAGATCTATTTTATGATGAATTGTACCGTTCTAAGCATGGTAAAATAACGCAAGATTATTTAGGATAGCAGTTTGCTAACTGTCAATAATGATATTTTAATGACCAGAAAGCTCATTTAAGTCTGTTTGATTCCTTGTAGCCAAAAATGTACTTTTCTCCCATACTAGGTATTTAACCAGATCTAACATATTTCCAAGTTCCAGAGATGTTAGTAAATGTATTATTAGCTTGTGCCAAAGGTTTACAAGTTTTCCACAGAGGAACTAGAGTCCACCTTTTAGAATAATTCAACTGTTTACTTTCTCCTCTTTTGCTATAGACCATTATGAAAGTCTAAATTTAGGGTTTTTAATTTCATTTTGTCTTTGGCTCCATGGAAAATCTGTAACTTACATTTGGTAAGCTTTCCTTCTTATTTCCCAATTTCTTTTATTGAATTTATTGGAGTGACATTGGTTAATAAAATTATAGAAATTTCAGGTATACAATTAATTCTACAATACATCATCTTTATATTCTACTAGAGGTCTGATGCATGAAAATTCATGCTCTGGAGGTGCATCCCTCTGCCTGGCCTGCCCCCTCTCACAGTCTGGGAGCCCTTAGGGGTGGGAAGCAACCTGGTGATCAGAGGAAGGTGATGCCCCAGCACACCTCTGCTGCTGCAACTGTCGGCAGCACACGTCTCGGCCAGCCCTGGTTACCTGAGCCTCAGGTGGCCCTGGGAAGTTGGCTAGCTGCCATCCAAGGCTTGCCTGTACTTCAGGCCGGGTGGCTCGGGGGCTGACAAACTGGAAGACTCCAGAGGCAGGCATGCGAAATGCCATGGGGGCAGGCCTGGCCTTACTGCATGCCTGCAGCCCTAGGCTTCAGTCTATATCCCTTTCATCCTTAGAGCAGGTAGAAACTTCTCCCTGTGCACTGGATCATGTAATGGAAAATCAACCATCTGAAATGTTCTCTTTCAATACTTTAGTATCTCTAGGTACCTAGAATTTAAACTGGCAAAGTAGACCTCTTTTCCTTTTCTAAAACTTTCTTGCTCCTAATTTTACTTGTCTCCTGAATCACTCTTCTAAGACAATTATGGAAATCTCAGTCTTTCAGAGTCTTACATCTTATTCATTGTCCTCTGTTATCTTCCTTCCAAACAAACTCACTCATGTATCAACCAAACCCTATGAATTCTACTTTAGAAATGCTTTTCAATTTTGTCTTCTCTTCATTTCTAGTCACTGTTTTTTTCTCATGTGCTTATAATTGCTCATTTCAACTTTAGGAACTATTTCCTAACTGGGTTTTCTTCTATCAGTGTCTTTTTTTTAAAAAAATTATCAGCCAAGAATATATTTTTATAGATTTTTTTAGAGAGAGAGGAAAGAAGCAGAGAGAGGAAGAGAAAGAGAAAGAGAGAAAGAGATTGATAAGAGAGAAACATTGATGTGAAAGAGAAACATTAATCAGTTGCTTCTTAATGCCCCAACCAGGCATCAAACCTGCAACCTAGGTATGTGCCCTGGCCGGAATAGAACCTGCAACCTTCTGGTGAATGGGATGATGCTCCAATCAACTGAGCCACCAAGCCAGGGCCCATCAGTGTCTTTTTTCAATCCAGCTCATGTTCTACATAACAATGGAAGAGGTGATACCATGGTAGGAGCCCAGTTGTTAATTATCAGGAAAGGAGTAAAGAGAAGGCCAGATAATATAGGCATGGCATTTATACAGCTTTGGCAGGAAGCTGCAGTTTAACAGTCTCTAGGTCTGTTCCCCACAGATCCTGGGGGAAGGGATTGGACAGCAGGTGCATGCCCAGTAAGATCTGGGTGATGTGGGAGGTGCTTGTTTGTCAGTCACACCTGGGAACAGAGCAATGGTCAGAATGGGCAATGGCCAGAATAGGCAAGCCAGAATAGCAAGGGCACAAAATCTGAGATACATAAGCTCCTGAACAAAGGGAGTTCTCTCTCTTGTGGCTCTCTTGGCCCTCTTGCTCTCTTGTTGTGAGGGCAAGATCTCTTGCATTTGTTCACATGGCTACTACCCATGTGGGACCCAGACAATGGATTAATTGACTTGGACTAGTCTGATGCTGTACTACCAGACTCAATTCAACCATGCAACAGAAACTCTGGACACTGGCTCTGCTTCTAGCTCTGCTGAAGCCCCAGCTGCATATATCCTAGTACTGGCTTAAAACTAAGAGATATAATTTCATGTGAATAAATCTTTCTACCACATCTCATTCTCCTGTGCAAGTCTTAGAAAATTCTTTTTCTCAAGATATCATAAGAATTCGGCCTCCAGCTACCAATGGGGAAAGTGATATCCCACTCCCTCTAGCATCAGAGAAATTCCACCACCACAATCCTCTGATAATAGAGGGAGAGGCAAAAAGAGAGGGAGAAGGAGAGGGAGAGAGACAGAGAGAAAGGGAGAGAGAAGCTTTTTTGGCTTACTCCAAGTCACTTGTCACATTCTGTAGCTAATCTCTCATTCTGGTGTCATTTATATCATTTCTTAATATGCAACCTACTGCTCTTCTCAAAATTATTCTTAAAGCCAGGTCTGTTGATGTATTTATGGATTCTGATAGAATGTTCCCTCTGTCATCCCCACCTGAAAATTTCCACCTTTCATATCCTACTCAGTTTTTCCACTCCAGTTCAAATGTCACTTTCTCCCAGAAGCCTTCTGCTAACTTCTTCAGTGTTTTGAAGTCCTTCATGCTCCCTCATCACCTGCTCATACCTCTATTGTTGTACTTAACTTGGACTTACAAATGATATGTTTCAATGATTAATTATTTTTATAGCATACATTTAAACTTTCTTAATCTCTATTCAATTATATTTAATCACTTCTTATACTCTGCGTCCCTAACTAGAAGCTGAATTTCTTTAAGCAGGGTCCGTACCTGTCTTCTGTATGTCCTTAATTCTAGAAACTATCATATGTTTAGCACATATTAAATGCTCAGATATTTTGTGGAATAAAGAATCCAGTCATTCCTCCCCATTCTTCACTGGAGAGAGGAGTCATCACTCCCCAATCGCCTGCCACTAAAGTGCCTTCATACTTGCTCATTGAACTAATTTACTTCAAATGGTATATTCCAAATCCGTTCCTTTGATATAGTTTTCAGAGAAATAATGATAGTTCATTTAGGAACTAAGGACATGAAAAACTTATTGATTAGACTTGGTCACCTCTACATTATTTATTCATCTTAATTTTTCTGGGTCTTTTCTCAAGGACAATCTCTTGATTTTAGAGTCATTTAGGTATCACTAATTTACTCAACCACTAGCTTGGAATTATAAACCACCCCCCACCCACTTCATTTTGTGAGTCATTAGACACAACAAATTCTCTGAGTACTTAATCTCGAAAGTAAAGTAGTATGTGGCAATACAATTGTTTTTCCCAGAAAAGGTTAAACTTATCAATGAAAAAGGAGAAAAGAATGCTCTGACTCAGTAACATCACTCCTTTCATCAATTGTTTTAGTTCCCAGAGGTCTTCCTCTCAATAGTCTGACCTATGAGTGGGCTGGTGGTGATAGTGCAGAATCAAATGGAACGGTTTCATAGGAAAAATATGACCCCCTTCTTTGGCTTGTGCAATTCTATGAAAAATACATTCATCATTTCTTTTTTCAAAGCTTAGGAAGTTGGCTTTCTCCTTCCTTCTTGTTTCTCTTGATTTTTCTAAAGAAAACAAAATATCTCTCGTATATCTAATTTACAGGCTAATTATTCCTAACAACTATCATGTATTTATTGCTGTACATGATTACTGTTGTATATGATTCAAAAGCAATGCTATGCAAGATTTAGTCCCTGACCTCCTCCCGGAGCCAGTAGCTCTCCTGAAGACACGATGTCTTGCCATAAAAATTTCCCCCTTTCTCTTCCCTTCTCTCTCTCTCTCTCTCTCTCTCTCTCTCTCTCTCTCTCTCTCTCTCTCTCTCTCTCTCTCCTTTCCTCTTTGCCAGCTTGCCTTCCTCCTGCCTTCCCTCCATTTTTTTCTTCTTTCTTTTTTCTCCTTCTCTTTTAATTAAAAAATTCTGTATTACTACATATTTATCCTTAGAACATCTGAGTAATTAACTTTCACTTCTTAGGTCTTTACCTAACCCTTTGCTTTTTTTTCAGTTCTACAGAGAGAAATAAAATATCATCTAGGTTAAATATCACAAGTGCTATAGAGAAGTTAGAATATCTTGTCCCAATAGAAAAGCTGACTGTCCCTCCATTTATGATTAAATAGAGTCTAAAACTGGGCGATAAAAGCAAGGTCCTGGGAGATACATAGCCCTGGCCAACAGAGCTCAGTGGTTAGAGTATTGGCTTGAATATCAAAGGGTCATGGGTTTGATTCACAATCAAGGGTAGGTACCTCAGTTACATATGGGTTATGTGAGGGAGGCAACCAATCGATATCTCTTTCTTTCTTTCACTCTTTCTTCTCTCCTACCTCCCTTCCACTCTCCCTGAAAAAAAAAATCAATTGCAAATATCTTCGGATGAAATTTTTTTTTAAAGCAAGACAAACTAATATAAAGAGACAAAAATGTGCATTCATTTTGCATGGATTTTCTCAGTTTGCAACTTGATCTTTGGAAATAAAAATGGTTGAAAAGAATTTTAGGTTTCCTAAGAGAGTGCCAGTAATGTTTGCATTAGGGTGAATCAGCCTAATCAGAATTACTTCCTCTAAGTCACCATGCTTAATTATGCTGTCTTCACACACTGAGGTAGTAATCAGTTAAAAAATATCACAACTTTTGTACTTGTAATGATTTAATTAATATTAATACTACTGATAGACTTTAAAAACGTTAAAGAAGATTTTTTTGTTTATTTTCTTAGATCAATATCTCTTACAAATTCTCTCTGCATCCTGTAATTGTTTCTTGAAGTTGGAATAACCATAGAAGTGCACTGCAGATGTGAACCGTTAAAACTGTTAGGTGTATCCCAGATGAAAACGCTATAAGTCACAGGTGGAAATCCTTCAATGTTGAGAAGAAAGCATGAAAGTTATTTTGGAACACAAGACAGTGTCTGGATGAGTCAAACTTCAGAGAAGAGAGCAAAGAGAGAGTCTTAGGATCAGTTCCTAGAAAAAGAGAATGACGCAGACAGGAGTCCCAAAAAAAAAGGAACGGAAAGATTTTGAAATCAAACTTAGTCTATTTATTAATTTTAATTAAAAGTGAATTTGAATGTCTTTTCAAAGTTAAGATAAGTGCTTAATCCTCACAATATAATTTCTTTATAGGATAATGGAGTTTTGTTCTGTTTTGGTTTACAAAATTATTTAGTTACCTCAACTCATCTTCCTCCTACAAAAGTAATCTTTAAATTCATTGAAATTAAATCTTTTCCCTTTTCATACTTCTTACATCCTCTGTTCCCTACCCAAACAAGCAGACATCAATTTAATTTACCTTGATTTACTTTATTCTTTTTTAGCCAAGAACATATGCTTCAATTGTTAAAACACAATCTTCTATAAAAAGAATTATATAAAAGCACTGTGATAAAAAACAACAAACAAGTCCTTGTGCCACTGTAAATAATCTGCTTCAATATCTGGGATTACCAGTGAATCTCCATTTTAACTCCAGGATTTACTGCTCAACCTCAGCTGTGAAGTGTCATCAGTACCTTAGACACACTGGGATCTGACTTAGAGGGATCCCTGCTGCACAGACAGCAGTTGAGGAAAGAAATGTGGTGAATTATTTATATCTTGCATATGTTGTTAACCTTCTTTCACTTAAAAAATTAATTTGATGGAGGTTGTCCTCCAAAACACATTTTAACTCCTCAGAAGAATTTCCACAGAAAGTAAACTGTGAAACAGTATAATTCATTCTTTATTTAGAAGGTCCAACATTTCCCAGTTGGTTGTGCTGAGATTCGCCCCCAGGAGAGCAGATGGGACAAATCTGGAGGAGGCCAAGTGATGTGCAAAAAGGCACCTGCCTTATATAAGGCTCCTCCCACAGCACCATTTTCCTGTAATCCACAAATTTAAAATGGGGTATTTTTGTTGTCAAAGGCCTCAATGTAGTAATTGCTTCAGACTTTTCATAACCTAATTTTTCTAAGATATATTGCTATAGGAAATAGTCAATTTCATCCAAGTTTTCACATTTAATAGGATAAAGTATTGATAAAATAATATACTCATTTTAAACTTTGCATTAATTGGTGTTTTTGAGTTATATATTTATTTGTATCTTCTAGTCGGTTTCTTCACTAATCTCATCAGAGGCTTATCACTTGTTTCTTGATCTTCATACAGAGTATGCCTATCTCCTGCCTTTCTATTTCCTTCTTTGAGTTTATTGTGTTCCTTTTAAAAACTTCCTGAATTAAATTCTTAGCTCATTTTAGGCTTTCCTTTTTTCTAATAAAAACACTGAAATGTATAAATTCCAATTAAAACACCATTCCCCACCACATTTCACAATTTAAAAACCTATCTAATAAAAGAGCAATATGCAAATTAACCACCACTCCACCACACCACAAGCCACATCCACCAGCCACACCCAATAGCCAATCAGGAACAAGTATACAAATAAACCCCAACCAAGATGGCTATGGCCATGGAGAAAGCAGAAGGGAGGCTTGGGTTTCCCTGGTGATGGAGGAAGCCAAGCTTTATGCATACCCTGGCCAGCCCAGGCCTCCACTTAAGGCTACAAAGTTTCAATTATAGAAGATAAATCAATCCCAGATACCAGGGCCTCCACTTGGGTCTCTGGGAGGCATGGCCAGCCTGAAAACTACTACAGGCCTCTTGCCCAGGCTGCCCCATGCCCCAAGGGAACCCCCATCCTGATCCGGGACACCTTCAGGGCAGACCTGCTGGCCCCCACCCATGCACCAGGCTTCTATCCTATCTAATAAAAGAGTAATATGCAGATTGACCATCACTCCAATATACAAGATGGCTGCCCCCATGTGGTCAAAGATGCTGCCCCCATGTGGACACAAGATGGCCACCACAAGATGGCCAGCGGGGGAGGGAAGTTGGGAGGAACCAGGTCTGCAAGGGAAGGCAGTTGGTGGTGATCAAACTTGCAGGGGAGGGCAGTTAGGGGTGACTAGGCTGGCAGAGGAGGGAAATTGGGGGCAAACAGCCTGGCAGGAGAGTAGTTAGACATCAATCAGGCTGGCAGGGGAGTGGTTAGGGTCAATAAGGAAGGAAGGCAAGCGAGCAGTTGGGAGCCAACAGTTGTGGATTGTGACAGGGATGTCCGACTGCCTGTTTAGGTCTGATCCCACCTGGATTGGGCCTAAACGGGCAGTTGACATCCCTCAAGGGGTCCCAGATTGGAGAGGGTGCAGGCTGGGCTGAGGGACACTGTCCTTGTGTATGAATTTTGTGCTTGGGCCTCTAGTATGTAACGAATTTATAATCATTCAGTTCAATTTGTTTTTTCTAATTTATAGATTGATTTCTCCTTTTAACCATGAGTTGTCTGAAATTATATTTTAAAATGTTCAAATTTTTTTTATTTATATTTTCAACTTCTAACTTAATTAAATTATAGTCAGAAAATGGGTGCTATAGAATATCTTTACTTTGAAAAGTTGTTAGAACTTATTTAAGACCTAATCCATCAATGTGAAATTTCTAAGTCTCTTTGAAAGAATAAAATTTGTATTTTTGAACATAACTTTTGACTACTTCTCTCATTTTTAATGATTGATCTCTTAATGTTTCTATTAATGTTCTGTTAATCTATTAATGTTTTCTAGCTGGTCAATTTTGTTTTTTTTTCTTCCAACATTTTTCTCCTAGATTTCAACATGCAAATACGATGTTGTGGGAAATAAGAGTATGATAGATAAGGAATCTCTGGCATGTCCTGACAGAAGAATCCTTACAATATTAGGGCAAGACAATAGATTTTAGAGCATAGAAATCAGAGTCTACTAGTATTCAACATTTTAAAAGTAACTCTTGGCATGCTACTTGGGGCCATAGGATATCAAGTCATGATGCACCATCTTCTGATCTGACCCACATATTCATAAGGCTGAGCAGGCACAGCAGTGATACATTAAACTGGAAATGGTTGGCTTTGAGGAATCAAATAGCTAAGATCTTCCTGTCTCCCATATCGTAGCAATGTGTCTCCCTCAGGTCTTCCCATAACCAGACAAGGAAGGAGGAAATATTTTTATCTTTATCTTTTCCTAGGTACTATGATGATAGATTTTTCTGAAATTTTAATGTTATGGTGGCTTTTTAATTTTATATATATAAAAGTTAAGGATATTTTATATTAGACCTAATATAATAAGGTTTTAAAAATAATAATGGTTGGCAAATATAACAAATGCCTTTTGACAACCATAAAATGATTAAAGTTTTTTCTTTATTCTTAACCTATTATTAGAAAAATGATATTAACAGGTATCCTTAAATTAAATATTTTCCTTATTTCTGAAGTTAATTATTCTCTACTATAATGTATTATTCTTCTAGTAGGCAGGTGAATTCTATTGCTAATATGTTAATGAAAAGGTTTGGAAAGATATTGTATTTGAACTATAGTTTTTCTTTTTTTTATACTCATTATGTAGACTTTAAAATTTTTCTTTCTTTTTTTGATATGAAATATTTTCAGTAGTATCAAACCTCTCTGTTCCTAAAAGCTTTGATATAATTTACTAGTGATGAGTTGAAATATTTGCATATTTATTATTTAAAAACTTCCTGAATGCATTAAACACATTACTTCAATAAACCACATACTTTTGCTAGAAACAATTAGTTTTTTAGGATATTAAACAGAGTTGGCTAAAATCTATCCCACCAGAAAAGACCCATGTTTATGATAAAGGCATAATGCCTGAGCTTGAATAAAACACATCTTCCCAAATTTGAAAAAATGCTAAAAATTTTAAGTCCAACACATGAATTCTCTTTCTATAGAATTATCTGCCTCATTTTTCCCCCATCATTGTGGGCACATTGACTTGAGAAAAACTAAAAAGAAATTGCCAAAATTATCATCACTAAAATTTTCCAAATATTGTGTTATTTTTCATGATGGAAACATTTCAAACAGAGTAATTTTGATCAAGTAAAACTATTTGGATTTTTCTTCTTTATTTTTAAAACTAGAGGCCTGGTGCACGAAATTTGTGCATGGGCCGGGAGATGTCCCTCAGCCCAGCCTGCACCCTCTCCAATCTGGGACCCCTTAAGGGATGTCCCTATTTGGGATCGGGCCTAAACGGGCAGTCAGACATCCTTCTCACAATCAAGGACTGCTGGCTCCAAACTGCTCGCCTGCCTGCCTCCCTGATTGTCCCTAACCACTTCTGCCTGTCAGCCTGATCACCCCCTAACCACTACCCTGCCAGTCTAATTGATGCCTAACTCCTCCCCTGCCAGCCTGTTTGTCTCCAACTTCCCTCCTCTGCTGGCCTGGTCACCCCTAACTGCCTTCCCCTGCAGGCTTGATAGTCCCCAACTGCCCTTCTTTGCAGGCCTGCTCTCTCCCAACTGCCCTCCCCTGCTGGCCTGATTGCCCACAACTCTCCTCCCTTGCAGGCCTGAATCTCCCAATAGCCCTCCCCTGCTGGCCATCTTGTGGTGGCCAATTTGTGTCCACATCAGGGCAGGATCTTTGACCACATGGGAACAGCCCTGCTGTGTGTTGGAGTGATGGTCAATCTGTGTATTACTATTTTATTAGCTAGGATAGAGGCCTGGTGCATGGGTGGGAGCCAGCTGGTTTGCCCTGAAGGGTGTCCCTGATCAGGGTGGGGGTTCCCTTGGGGTGAAGGGCGGCTTGGGCGAGAGACCTGTGTTGGTTTGCAGGTCAGCCATGCCCCCCAATGACCCAAGTGAAGGCCCTGACATCTGGGATTAATTTATGTTCTACAATTGAAACTTTGTAGCCTGGAGTGGAGCAAGCCTTCTGTTTGCTCCGTGGTGACAGCCATTTCTGTTTAAATTCTATAATTGAAATTTTGTAGCCTAGAGTGGAGGCCTAGGCACTAGGACTACGGAAGCTTGGCTTCCTCCATCGCCCCAGCAACTCTAGCCTCTGCTCTCTCCAGCTCCATGGCTGCTGCCATTTCTGTTGGAATATATCTTCTATAATTGAAACTTTGTAGCATTGAGTGGAGGCCTAAGCTGGCAAAGGCAGGAGGAAAGCGTGGCTTCCTCTATTGCCGGGGAAACCCAAGTCTTCCTCCTGCTCTCAGTGGTGGCAGCCATCTTGGTTGGGGCGTTTTGCATAATTTGGTCCTGATTAGCTGATGGGTGTGGCTGTGGGCATGGCCTGATCAGAGGTATGGTCAATTTGCATATTACTGTTGTATTAGATAGGATGAGAACATTTCTAAGGTCATTCTGTGCTGATCAGATCACCTCATCTCAGGAAGCACTTACCTTCTGGCTTTTAATGACACTGAGATTGTTTACTCAGTTCAAATGGTGAAAGCTTCACCTTTTCATTTTAAAATTTCCCATAAACTTTTAACTTATTTTTTTGTTTGTTTTAGCAATTTATGATAACCTTGCCTGAGTCATTTACTTCTTAAAGGATTGCAAAATGGTAATTTTATTATTACATCATTTGCCTGCTTATATTTGCTAGGATTTTTCAGTGGCAGAACATTGCCAGGGCTATTTGCTTTCCTTATCATCCAGTTCATATAGAAAGGCCGGAAAAAGCCTTAACAGTTTTCATTAATTACCAATTTGTAGAGAAACTAGAGACCTGGTGCATAAATTCACACATGGGTGGGGTCCCTCAGCCTGGCTGGTGATCGAGGCCTATTGGGTGGGCCAGCCAACAGGGGGAGGGGCCACTGGGAAGCATCCAACCCAGGGGATGGGCTGCAGGAGGCTGGCCAGCCAGGGGAAGGGGTCACAGGAAATTGGCCAGCTGGGGGGAGGAGCAGAGAGAGGTTGGCCATGGGAGCTCCCTGATCACCAGGAGGAAACTCCTATATTGAGTGTCTGCCCTCTTGTGGTAGGTGCAAATCATAGCAACTAGTCAATCAGTCCTTCTGGTCTTCTGGTTATACCAGCCACTTAGGCTTTTATATATATATAGATTAGGGGCCCAGTGCACCAAATTCATGCATGGGGAGTGCAGAGTGCGAAAGGGGGGGTGGTGTCCCTCAGCTTTACCTGCCAGGGTGGGTGAGTGAGTGAGCACAGTATCCATGCAGCCGGGGGCAGGACCTCCTGGGCAGCTTGAGTGCAGCTTCCACACGCCCCAGGGCAGGCCCTCCTTAGCGGCTTTCGCGCAAACAGGGGCGGGCCCTTTTGGGCAGCTTCAGCGCAGCTTTCGCGCAGCTGGGGGCAGGCCTGCTGGGGCAGCGCAGACACTGCCCCAGCCGGCCCTTGCTCTCAGTGGCCATAGCCATCTTGGTTGGGGTTTATTTGCTCATGATTGGCTTGTGGGCATGGCCTATGAGCACAGCGGAGGTATGGTCAATTTGCATATCACTCTTTAATTAGATAGGATAAGGTGGTGCTCCAGCTTTTCCCACTCTTATTCAGCATAATACTGGAACTCCTAGACACAGTGATCAGAGACCAGAAGAATCAATAAAAGGCATTCAGATTGGAAAGGAGGAAGTAAAACTCTCATTATTCACAGATAATATGGTATGGTACATAGAAAACCTTAAACTGATAGATTTAATAAATGAATTTGGCATTGTAGCAGGATACAAAATCAATACCCAAAAATCAATGACTTTTTTACACACCAATTCCTTTTACCATTTATAATCTCATTTACTAACCTCTAGATAGCATGTTCCAAGACATGAATAACAAAAACATCAAAAGCCCAGTAGAAAAACGGGCAAAGGACATAAAAATTCAGAGAAAAAGAAATATAAAATATACTTAAATGTATGAAAAGATACTCATTGCCTTACATAATAAAGCAATTGCAAATGTGAGATGCAAGGTACCATTTCACATCTGAAGATTGGAAAAAATCCAATGTGTGCTTTGTGGGTCAGTTCACAGAGGAACAGGCTCTGCTTACAGTGCTAGTCAAACTGTCATATGGTGCAATGACCATGGAGGGCAATAGCTCTCAAAGTAAAACTAATTGACTCTATGATTCAAGGATTCTACTTCTAGAAATTAATCCTGTAGATATATTTCCAAATATACATGATGATTAAGTTTATAAACTGTAGCAACCTGTGTCCATCAATGAACAATTGCTTTTCACATAATGGAATACTATGAGTGTTTTAAAAGACCAAGGAAGATTGCAATGTCTGATATAGAAATATCTCTAAGATACACTGCTACCTGAAAAAAAAAAAGAAATCAGATCTCATATAGAAGATAGGCTACCTTTTGTGTATAAAGAAAAAATAAATTGTGTTGACAAGTGTATTGTTGCCTAGAAAACACTGGAAGGATTATAATGAACTCATATGTTTCTTATAGGAAGAAGGGCAACTTCATCTTATATGATGAAGGAGGACAAGGTGAAAGCAAAATGTATTTTTGAGCCATGTGGATGTATTACCCATCAAAAAATTAAAATTAAAAATGTAATAAAACAACAAATCACTAGCCTCTAGTAGTTAAATCCCTGCTAGAGCCAAATATTTCTTTGGGCCACTCACGTGTTTATCACTCTAAGCTTTAAATGTTCTCTTGATTTCTGACACTTGGGATTTTTTTTTCTTTTGAGCTCAGCTGTTTGACATACCTTGTTTTATTGTACTTCACTTTACTGTGCTTCACAGATGTTGCATTTTTTAACAAACTAAAGACAGAACCCTGCACTAGCAAAATGATTATACCTCACTTTTTTGTATTACTTGCTTTATTGCAGTGGATTAGACTGAACCCACAGGATCTCTGAGGTATGCCTAAATTTAAAACTTTAACAAAAAGTACTATCCAGCATTATCATGCATTTCCAGCAAAAAGGGTGCTCCCATTGGTTGGTGTCCTTATTTCTGGAGGCCCAGTATTCTCAGAGGGGTAAGTGGCTAAAGGGATTCTCAAAAGTCAAATGGCAGAAGGATTTTCACGCTGCAAACTCACACAGGGCTTACTTAAGATATATGCAAATGGACTTTTGAAATAATCCCTTCTTAAAAATCAGAATTTGGTTTTTATATATCATGAAATTTCTGATGTATCATGATATGCTGTTCTCCCTTGTTAATAGAACAGAGTTCTACTCTGTGTGTTTAGTTTCAAATATTGAAATAAACACTACATCAGAGATCATTTGTTCTGTGTAGCAAGTTTTAGTCCTAAAAATGTTTAATTCCTGATTATTGTCATTATAAATTATATAAAGTAGTTGCACCAAGGTTAATTAAGTCTTTGACTCTTCATTTTGAGTTTGGGAGGTGTAAAGCTCAGGGGAAGATAAGCCTTAAATATATATATATATATATATATATATATATATATATATATATATATATAAATTGATTTTTTTACAGAGAGGAATTGAGAGGGATAGAGAGTTAGAAACACCAATGAGAGAGAAACATTGATCAGCTGCCTCCTGCACACCCTCCACTGGAGATATGCCCACAACCAAGGTACATGCCCATGACCAGAATCGAACTCAGGACTCTTGAGTCCTCAGGCAGATGCTCTATCCACTGAGCCAAACCGGTTTCGGCAAGATAAGCCTTTTTTTCTGATACAACTACATTTTGAGACTTTTTCATAAGTAAAATGGAGAAAAGCATCACCAGAAATTCAGATGGCTGTTGGACCAACACGGCTAACTCATCTGTTACACTATCTCTATATAGTCCATTAGAATTTATATCATGAAATTTGAAATTAAAAATGGAGGCTATCAAAACAACAACAACCAAGTTGCTGTGGGAACTTGTTAAGGCCCAACCCACCAATACCTGTGAATGTGACCTCATTTAGGGCTTTTACAGTTGTAATCTGTAAAAAAAGCCCTGTGATGAAGAGCTTTTACAGTTGTAATCAAGTTAAGATGAGGTCATCCTGGATTACAATGGACCCTAATCCTGAGTGTTGTAAGAATAGACTCTGTGACAGATACAGAGAAGACCATCTAGGGACCGAGGCAGAGATTGGAATGGTATAGCTACAGCCAAAGAACACTAAGGATTGCCCACAACTACCAGCAGCTAAAAAGAGGCAAGAAAAGATCTTCCCCTAAAGCCTCTGGAGATAGCATGGCCATTCCAGAACCTTAAATTTAAATTTCTAATGTTCAGAACTCTGGAAGAATAAATGTGTGTGTGTGTGTGTGTGTGTGTGTGTGTGTGTGTTTTAAGCCATCTAGTTTGTAGTAATGTGTTACAGCACTCTAGGACAGGGAAGACACAATTTAAGTTCAAAATATATAATTTTACATGGTCTTCAGTTTAATCACAGTCATCCCCTGGGCCTGGGGGATGCCTAAATCAAGAGAGGATCCTACACAGGAATAGGGGGAGGCCGGGGGGAGGTCAATGGGGAGAAAAGGAGATATATGTACTACTCTTTGTAATACTTTAAACAACAACAAAAAAAGATTGGGAGAATAGTGGGATGGGAAATTGGTATTGTTATAGGTGGAAGTGGGTTTCTTGGGTGAATAAGATGTGGTAGAAAGCTTTATTTTCATGGAATTAAATCCCTGTGCTTCTCAAGTCCCATTTCCTTTAGTGCAGTCACAGAAGAAGTGTAGCTGGGGTTTCAGTAGAGCTAAAAACAAAGCCAGTGTCCAGAGTTTCCTTTCCATGTTGGAGTTTGGTTCAGTACAGCATCAGGCTAATTGCAGTTCTTTAATTGGTTGTGTGAGGGTTTCCCATGGCGATAGTCCATGTGAGCAAATGCAGGGAAGCAGAAGCAAAAGAACCTAGCAAGCCCATAGTCACAGAGTCCCAAGAGAGCCATAAGAGAACGAGCTCCTTTGTTTAGGGGTTATAAATCCCAAACCTTCCAGGGATTGTGGTGGCCATGACCATTCTGGCCAATGCCATCTACTGCCAGGTGTGACTGACAGTAAGCACCTTCCCTGTCACCCAACTTTACTGGGCATGCATCTATCTTCCCTTTGTTTTGCAGGGAACATGCCTATAATGTCTGTCCTTCCCTTTGTTCCTTTCCTATCCTATATAATAAAAGGGGGGCAGGGCTGGCTGGCAAACCGCCCGTGGCCCCTTGCCCCTGCTAGCCCTGCTCATGTCCTCTCGCCCCAGCTGGCCCACCCCCGTTGATAGGGTGGGCTGGCTAGACCGCACCATTGCACAAATTCATGCACCCGGCCTCTAGTTTATAATAATAAAAGCATAATATGCAAATCAACTGGACAACCAAACAGCAGTTTTGACATCCAGAAGACCGCACTATGACACCCACTGGCGCCAAGCCAACCAAAGTGGGTGCGATGCAATTGGTCAGGGGCCCGACCATTGCCCCATTATTTCCTTGCAGAAGGAGGTCCAGGCCACTAGTCAGTGGGGAAATCAATCAGGAGGCTCCACAATCACCCCAAACAGGCAGGCTCAGGCCACTGACTGGTGGGCTGTGGCAGGTGGGCAGGGCCTCCCTCTGTGGGGTGTCATCGATTGCCCCAAAGAGGGAGGCTCAGGCTACCCAGCAGTGGTGCTACAGTGAGTTAACAGGGCCTTCCTCTACAGGTGCTCTATCACAGACTCCTGGCTAGGAGGGCAGAGCCCTAGCCAGGTGAGCAAGACCTATCTCTTTGGGATAAGCAATTGCAGAGCCCCATGATTGATTGCCCCACAGGGGGAGGCCCAGGTTACCTGGCCAGCAGTGCTATGGTGGGTGGTCAGGGCCTTCCTCCCTCTGCAGGGCTCCTGGACTGTGATAGGGCACAGATCAGGCTGAGGCACAATCCCCCCCACCCCCGCCCACTCCAGAGTGCATGAATTTCATGCAGCAGGCCCCTAACTGTTAATAACTTGCTAATTACAATGGTATCAATATTTCCTTCTTAGACCATTACATCCATCAAAAAGACCTTTTTTCCCTTTTTTAGGGTCTTGGTGTTAGGAGTGCTTACTTTTTAAAAACTCTTTGTCAGTAGGGTGGGAAATATATACTAAACTTCTTATAAAAGTAATATATGATTTTCTATGCAATCAATTGTAGTGACAAGCATCCTTCCCTCCTCTTGCCTCTGCTATATTCTCCAGAGAGAAGCTGTAAACCATAACCTTCATGTCATTCCAGAAATGTTTTATGTACATACAAGCATTTTCAAAGGCATACATGTCTAAACACAAATGTGATTATCATACACACAATAAACTATGCCTTTTATTCTTTACTATAATTTGTGTATCCATTTATAGTGATTCATGGAATCTCTCATTTTTTAAAAATTGCATGGTATTCTATTGCCTGAATGCTTAACTAATATACCAAATATCTATTTACTAGGTGCCTGGTGCATGAATTTGTGCACCTTGAAAGGAACTGTGGGCCGTAAGGCTGCAGTAGGCACAGGGGTAGGTCTCAGCCCATCCCCTGCATCCCTGCCTGGCCCCTCCCACCAAAGCCCCCAGGTCCCTATCTGCTGGCAGCCCTGCTCTGCTGCTGCCACTCCTATGTGCTAATGGCACTGGCCCTGCTCGCACCCTCTGATGGTGCAGAGTGATTGGGGCTGGTGCCAGCAGTGGGGGTGAATAGGGCCAGCATTGTCAGTGGGTGGGAGCAGAGGTTGCAGCCCCAATTGCCCCTCAGGAGCAGGGGGAGGTGGAGAAGCCCTGAAGGGTGATTTGGGCTAGCAGCTGCCAATTGCACCTGCTGATGGCACCAAGCATTTGGGCTGGTGCTGGGTGCTGGCAGCGGGTGCAAACAGTGGCTCTGGTGCCAGCAGTGAGTACGAGTGGGGCTGGTGCTGGCAGCAGGTACAAGCACTTGGCACAACATGGTATGCAGGAGCAAAGAATTTGCAGTAACTATCAGAGACTTGCCGCAGCACCCCACCTTGGTCTGGTGCCCCTGCTCACCTGCTCCACCATCCTGCTGCAGCCAATGCCCACCATGTCCCATGTTCTGCTATTTGCTGCCAATGCCCGCCATGTTCCACATGCACCTTCTGGTAGTCAGCACATGTTACAGTGTCCAGTTGTTTGGTTGTTCTGTTGTCTGGTCTATTTGGTATATTAGGGTTTTATATATATAGATGGGCATTTAAACTGTTTCTAATATACCAATTATGCTGAAACAAATGTGCATGTGTATATGTATTTAAGGACTTGTACATATATATCTAAGGACAAATTAATGGGACTCAAAATGTATAATTAAATGTTGATAGCCATTAAAAAATCAATTCTAAGGAAAAATGTTAGTACATTTCCATATGACCTAATTCCTACAGTTAATTCCAAAATGCATAAAACTATTAAAGAGTAAAATCACAAGATTGATTTGAAAAACTAATTATATCAAGCATATACTCAATTCTTAATAAAATTAAGTAATTATAAAGTATTTTAGAGATGAAGAAGGGAGTCTTTTCTATAGATTTTTTAAATCTTTATTGTTCAGTTTATTAATTACATTCTTCCCCCTTTTTCCCCCTATAGCTCCACTCCACCCGGTACCCATCCCACCCTCTGCCCTTACCTCCCCCACCCCTGTCCTCTTCCATAAGAATATGATTTTTGTCCAGTCTCATGCTGCATCTCCCACACCCCCTTTCTCCCCAAGAATTGTCAGACCATTCCCTCTCTATGCCCATGATTCTGTTATATTCACCAGTTTATCCTATTCATCAGATTTTTAATTCACTTAATTTTTAGATTCATTTGTTGATAGATATGTATTTGTTGTTCATAATTTTTATTTTTACCTTTTTCTTCTTCCTCTAATTAAAAAATACCTTCCAGCATTTCATATAATATTGGTTTGGCGGTAATGAACTCCTTTAGCTTGTTCTTATCTGTGAAGCACTTTATCTGACCTTCAATTCTGAATGATAACTTTGATGGGTAGAGTAATCTTGGTTGTAGATTCTTGCTATTCATCACGTTGAAAATTTCTTGCCACTCCCATCTGGCTTGCATCATTTCTGTTGAGAAATTCGCTGACAATCGTATGGGTGCTCCCTTATAGGTAACTAACTGTTTTTCTCTTGCTGCTTTTAATATTCTCTCTTTGTCTTTTGCTCTTGGAATTTTAATTATGATGTATCTTGGTGTGGTCCTCTTTGGATTCCTATAGTTTGGGGTTCTGTGTGCTTCTTGGACTTTTAGGTCTATTTCTTTCACCAGGTGTGGAAAGTTTTTGGTCACTATTTCTTCAAATAGGTTTTTATTATCTTGCTCTCTCTCTTTTTCTGGCACCCCTATAATTCAGATGTTGGTATGCGTGAGGTTGTACCAGAGGCCCCTTACACTATCATCAATTTTTTGGATTCTTTTGTCTTCTTGCTTTTCCGGCTGAGTGGGTTTTGCTTTTTTGTATTTCAAATCTTTGACTTGGTTCTTGCGGTCCTCTAGATTGCTTTTAGGTCTTTGTATAATACTTTTTATTTAAGTCGGTGTATTCTTAATTTCTAGTTAATATCTTAATTAATTAATTTCTTTTTCATATCCTTGTAGGTCTCGTTCATTTCCTCATAGGTCTTGTTCATTTCCTTGTAGGTCTCATTAAGTTCATCGGCCTTTTCTAGGAGCCTCTTGAAAAACCTTATAACTGTGATTTTGAACTGTATGTCCAGTCGTTTTTTTTCCCTCCATTTCTTTCTCATATGATTTCTTTCCATGTCTCTGCATGGTGGCTGCTTTCCTGAGTTGGTCGATTAGCTTTGTGTTATATATGTTCTCTAAGGGACAGTGGCTCAGCCTCCCCAGTTACCTGAGGTGGATACTCTTGCTGCACCCCTTTATGGGTTGCACAGTCTTGTTGAAGTTAAGCCTAGTTTATTGTTGTTAGCATTAGGAGGGTTTGACCTCCAGGCCAATTGGCTGTGAGGATCAGCTGTGCTCAGGTTGGATGGGTGGAGTCTCCAGTCTGAGCAAGCAGCCTTAATTTCCCATCAGCTCCACCCTATGCAGCACCTGGGTGTTTGTGCCTGGTGGTAATGGCTGCAGCACCTCTGAGAGAAAGCTGCTGCTGAGCTCTACCAGCTGACTGACAATTCAGCCTCTCCCCAAATGAGTCTGCACACCCAAAATCTCACCCAGGGTTGTAAAACAATGCAGTCTGGTGGTTTCCCTTCTTTCTTTTTTTTCTTTCTTCCAAAAGAGAGACCAAGTTACGAGTCCTCTCTGCGCGCTCATGCGCCCTCTCCTCAAGCTTGCGGACCTCTGTAGCGCCCGAGTTTCAGCGTGCTTCCTCCTTACTGTCCAGTTTCACCTGGTATGGGTGTGGGTTCCCCGGACCTCACCTGGAACTGGGGAATCAGTGCAGTGGGACATCTTTGTCTCCCTTCCCATTCGAGAAAACCAGCTAGGTTTACAGCTGCCTGCCCTATCCGCTCGCGTGTGCAGAACTCCAAACCTCTGACTCTGCGCGTATACTCAACTCTGCCCTCTGCCACTCCTCTGAGTCACAGTGTCCTATCTTTACTTTTGTTTGTGGAATCTCCACTCAGCTAGCTTTCTAGTGATTCTGCATGATGTTCATTCTGTTGTTAAGTTGTAATTTTAAAATTGTTGAGTGGGGCAGCAAGATAGGTGTTTATCTATGCCACCATCTTGGTTCCTTTGCCTTTTCTATAGATTTTTGACCTTTGTTCTCTTTCCATCAATAGTAAGAAATGTCCTTGAACAACCTTACAGGGAAGCATGAAAATGTCATTTTGTTGCAGAGATTTTTCTAGAAATTGACTCAGAAGAAAGTGACCTAGTGAAATCTTCTATCTGCAAGGATATCTATTGTAGCAAAAAATAGATATACAGGTAAAGCAAGAAAAGCAATATTGATAAAGGCTGTTCTTATGCCTTAAATTTGAACACTTATGTTTAATTTTGACAGAAATAGGTGTGATTTATATATCACTTCTAGAAAAGAAACTGACCACAATAATTTTTTATTTTTTTAAAATATGCTTTTATTGATTTCAGAGAGGAAGGGAGAGGGAGAGCGAGATAGAAACATCAATGATGAGAGATAATCATTGATTGGCTGCCTCCTACAAGGGATCGAGCCCATAACCTGGGTATGTGCCCTGGCCAGAATCGAACCATAACTTCCTGGTTGACAGGTCAATGCTCAACCATGCACAACACTGGCCAGTTTATCTCATTAAACTCTGCCTCTTTGTTAAAACTAAAAGCAAAGATCTTCTTTCAGCTTTATTGTTTTAAGGAAATACTCAAATAAGAAGATTCAAGGAAGATTTGCACTTTTCTTGAGTGTCAAGGTGCAAACTGCAGTAAGAAACCTGACTTCCTATATAATAAAATCCTAATATGCTAAGTGTCTGGCTGTCCAGTCGTCTGGTCAACCAATCAAAGCATAATATGCTAATGATATACTAAGGTCACTCAACTGTTTGTTATGACATGCACTTACCACCAGGGGGCAGATGCTCCAACTGGTAGGTTAGCTTCCTGCTGGAGGCTGGCTGATTGGGACTGAATGAGAAGGGCCAGACATGTGCTAGAACCCTCCTGCAGTACCTTCCCAGCTGGCCAACCTTCTGCATCCCTCCCTGGCTCTAATTATGCACCAGTGGGGTCCCTCAGCCAGGCCTGCACCCTCTCACAATCCGGGAACCCTCAGGGGATGTCAGAGAGCCAGTTTTGGTCCCATCCTGCAAGCCAGGATGAGACTGCACTGGTGAATTCGTGCATTCGTGCACCGGGCTTCTATTTTTTTTTTTTAATGAGTTGTTGGAAAGCTTTATGGCAAGTCCATAAAGCTTCTTGTCTTCTTCACTCATCCCCTAAAATTGTGAAAGGACAAGCACATTTCTGCAAAATATGCTTGCCTCTGTACATGTGTGCATGATGGTGATGGTGGGAGTAAGAAGAGACAGATGAAATAGTTTACCTTGTGCCAGGCTATCTTACTATCCAGGGTAACTTTGCTTTTCCAAGTTGGTGGTGGGAAGACATGACTGTCTGATTAACCAGCTGGCTTGAATCTGTGTCCATTTACACTATCCCATATTTATTTCTTTGGATCTGGACCCCATCCTTGTTCTCCTGTGTCTCATTTTCAAGCATAATTCTTGGCATGGTTTACTTCTGCAACTCACTTTGTCTCCCATAAGCTCTTTCTAACTGGATAATAAATAGACTTTATCTAACAGAGTTAGTTTCTATAGAGTCTGTTCCTCATTGTTGTTGCCTCTTTATCATTAGGGCTATAGCTTTAATCCATATTTTGCCCACATACTCATACTAATTCTACTCGAGCAAACTTGACCCAGTTCCTTCCCAGGAGGCTTTATGGCCAGCAGAGAACCCCGCTAGGAGCTATAACCTACTATTTTATGGCAATTTTCAAGTTGTATGACATTGAACAGCTCACTTAACTTCTCTGAGGTTCATTTTGTCTCCTTAGTATTAGTGGTTGTTAGATGTCCTCTCTTTCAAATGGTTAAGCAGAAAAAGATACATCCAAGCACTTAACACAGTGCTGGTCAGAGAAGATGTCCAAAATGCATTAGTTATTTTTCCAATCTTTTTTCAAAAATAAACAATTACTCATTCAATTAGAAAACTAAACAAAAGCAAGCTGTCTAGTTTTGTATGCTATTAAGTTTCTGTTTTTTCCGTCTTTGTTACTTCTACGACATAACTCTTATCATTAACATATGATAAAGACATAAGAATGATACCAAAGAAACCTAGGAACTTCAAGATCAAAAAATTATAGGAGATGTCTATGAAATAAATGTGTAACTAACCAAAAATAAACTGATCCTAAATATCTCTTAACAAGAAAGAAAAAACAAATTAATAATGAAGCCAAAATATTCCCATCTGGACTTTTCATTTAAAGGGCATTTTGCTGTTCTCAGTTTTTCCTTACTCTAAAATAAGGAAAACTGAAATATCTATGAAAATATTACACAAACAACACTGAATACAAAGTCCATACACAATCTAAAGTCAGATTTTGGAAGAAGTCTTAGTTTAGCATATAAGAGTTGACATGATTAGAGAAAGAAAACACTGGCTAAAGTTCACCTCACAGATTTCACCTTATAGAGAAGATGCTTTGCACCTGTCCCACCATATATTCAATGATTGGGTACTTGACACCAGTAGCAAGCACAATACCAAGCTACTATCCTTCTATTATGCATTTGTTATGTTTTTGGACAACTGGAATGGTGTTATACTACCTTTCCCCCCTCCTCCTTACTCTTATTCTTTGTTTATCTAGTCAAAGTATGAAAATCTTAAAGTCAGCTGAGTAAGGAAGGTCTAGTAATAAAGTATTATTACCTAACAGGTATAGTTTCCACTAATAGAACACTGTGAGAATTGGAGGCTATCAGAAATTCCTAGAAAGAATATGTTCTGGGAATTAAAGTGATTTACATAGCTTATTACTCAGAACAGGGACTTTTCTGTAGGATATAGAACAGTCACATGGTATTTAGCTGAACTAAGCATATCCTTGTAAGAAAATGAGAATTGTTTCAGGAGCGATTTCTATCCTTCTCTCCAGCTATAGTTTTGTAAGAGAGATTTAACTATTATCCAAGAATGTATGAATTGGAGCAAGGGCAATCCATACAATCTGTCTGTTGAGAAATATAAAATCTGAAAAGATTTGGCCACATTTAATGATAGCTGAAGGAAACAAAGCAAGAGAGAGCAATGGAAAAATACTGCAAACCAAGGGAAAAGAAGCTGCAACTGAAAACTCATAGGAAGAGAATATTTCTGAAAATAACCTAAAATGGAATCTATTCTAAGGTTTAGAAAATGAGTAAACACTCTCCAAAGAAGGTAAAAAGTCTTGGGCTCCTTGAAACAGGATCAGAAACTGACAAGTAGATTAGTTAGAAGGATAGTACATAGAGGTAAAAAGGGAGATGGCTAAGGAAGGATATCGAGGAACTAAGAGATTGATAACATGGTTAAAATTCATTGCAAAGAAATAGAGGCAGAAATTATATTTCACAGAATTAAGTTAATGACATAAAGAAACTTCCAAAACTTTTCCAGAATGTATAGGGAAAGAGCAAAGATCAGGAAATTACAATAGAGAATAAGAAGAGGGGATGATATGTCGCTGATGAAAAACATAAAATAAAACAAAAATTTAAAAAAGAATAAAGAATTAGTATATTGATAATAGATTTAGTAGGATAAACGCAAATCAGAATAAGTAATAATGAAAAACATTAGCAAAAAGCAATTTTGCAAACTTGTTTGGAAATTCTAATGCGAAATGTATTAGATCTCCCTATTCTGTTTATGCAGCAGATCTGATCTTCATATTCCTCTACTTTATAGTTGTAGTTATACTTTAAAAATACTACATTATTTCATATCTTTCAAAAATGTTTAAAATGTGACTTACAAAACTTTGCAAATTATTAAAAATAAAGCAATGTGAAAATCTTACAAGCTAAAAGGATTCTTAATTCATGTGTTTTACTTTGATTTGTCTTTGATTTAATTTGAGACACTTTAAAAATTATATTTCATTTGTCTTTGTAATAATCTTTGAAGAGCTTGGAAAAAAAATTATGCTTACTGCATAAAAAACAACAATTTTCTGAGCTGTAAAAGGATCTACATGTGTATCCAAAAGGCTTGTCACATTCTGGGGAAAATCAATAAAAAGAGAAAAACATTTAGAAACATGTTGGAGTAAGTTTTGAGTAATAACTATAGATTAAATGTTCTCTCTTTGCTCAGAATACAAAACATGAATAAACAAATAAACACCAAAATCATGACTTCAGGACAGGAATTGAAATCAGGGTACACTCAGACTGCTAATAGAACAGTAAGTACCAGAATAATAAGCAACATCTAACAATACCATTTAAGTTAGTGCCTCTACGTGCAACACACATATTTTATCTCCTTTGCTACAATTTTCACATTTCCCTCTTTTGAGATAATTCGACAAATATTACCTCAGTGCTTTTACAGTTTTGAACCAAATAAAGAATAGAAAAGAAATACATGTTAATATCACACCAAATGAGACTGGAGCTGGGTAGAACCTCATTCCTTGGTACACAAGGTGGAATAGACAGGGTAGGGAGGTTGCAATTGAACATAACAAATGAGACAAACATGTTTCTTGTATTAAACAAAGGTGCATAAGAGCACAGTTGAGAGAGAATTACAGCTGACAGAGTGACAGAGGACTCTGGTTGTCAAGATGTTGACTTAAAAATGTTTTAAAATGTTGTTACCATTGGGTGAGAAAAAGGATTGCAGAAAGAGTGACCTAGTAGAGTAAGAGTAGAAGATAATTCAAAGAATATTGATGGGAATATACTGATTATAAATATTTGAAAGTAGATCTATACAGTTGGGCTCTAATAATTTTTCAGCTTATTTAAAGACATGACTTACTTAGGACATTTTGGGATAGAAGAGATAGCAGGAAATCTATATACAAATAGCACTGCACAAAGGAGTATTTTCTTCTGGATATTTACAGACATAATTGATGGAAGAAGAGTGATTTGAGGGAACTTGAAGTTTCCAGAACAGTTTTAATTTTACATATTTTATTTCCTTGATAAATTATTTAACTGACCAATGCATTAAAAAGTTTAGTTAGAAAAACAAGATCATGAAAGCTACAGATTACTGTAATTATTGAAAGAGACAATGTAAAAGAGGACAAATGAGGAAATAGAAATGAAGATTACTCAGATATGTATCTCCTAACACATAGCATAAGAATATCTGCCTTTTACAATTAAGAATGTTTTGCAAAATGTTAAATGTTATAAGGACATGTGAAAACATATGCAGGTGGTTCAGTCAGGTAAATTGTTTGACTACTTTTATTTTTTAAAAATATATTTTCTTGATTTTTACAGAGAAGAAGGGAGAGGAATAGAGAATTAGAAACATCAATGAGAGAGAAACATTGATCAGCTGCCTCTTGCACACCCTCTACTGGGGATGTGCCCATAATCAAGGTACATACTCTTAACTGGAATTGAACCTGGTACCCTTCAATCTGCAGGCCAATGCTCTATCCACTGAGCCAAATTGGCCAGGGCTGTTTGACAACTATAATAAAATTGTGTGTCTTCCACTAATTTACTGAATATGATCACAACAGGGAATCTACACTAATAAAAGAAAAACATGAAAACTGACCATACTCTGCTACACTCACGAGCCAATCAGAGCGAGTATGCAAAGTAACCCAATGAAGATGGTGGCCATCATGGAGCTGGAGAAGCAGGAGGCTTGGGTTGCCCCTGGTGATGGAGGAAGCCAAGTTTCCAAACTGCACTGGCCTGCCTTAACCTCTGCTCAAGGCTACAAAGTTTCAATTATAGAAGACAAATAATCCCAAATACCTGCTTCCAGCAGGCCCTGGCCTATGCTTGGGTTGCCAGGGGGTGTGGCTGGCCTGCAAAGCACCACAGGCCCCTCACCCAGGCACCCCATGCCATAATGGAACCCCCTCCCTGATCCCGGATACTCATTAGGGCACCAGGTTTCCATACTATCTAATAAAAGAGTACTATGCAAATTGACTGTCACTCCAACACACAAGATGGCTGCCCCAGGTACTCAAAGATGGCCACCACAAGATGGTCAGCAGGGAAGGGCAGTTGGGAGGGACTAGCTTTCAAGGAGGGCAGTTGGAGGAGATCAAGCCTGCACGGGAGGGCAGTTAGGAGTGACCAGGCTGGCAGAGGAGGGAAGTTTGGGGCAATAGGACCTACAGAGAAGGACAGTTGGGGGAGACCTGGCCTGCAGGGGAGGGCAGTTAGAGGTGGCCAGGCAAGCAGGGGAGGGCAGTTACAGGCAATTGGGCTAGTAGGGGAGCAGTTAGGAATCAATTAGGTTGGCAGGGCAGTGGTTAGTGGGTTATCAGGCTGGCAGGCTGAAGCATATAGGAGCAATCAGAAAGGCAGGCAGGTGAGCAGTTGGAAGCCAGCAGCACTGGATTGTGAGAGGATTCTAGTAGGATCGGGCGTAAACGGGCAGTCAGACATCCCTTGAGGGGTTCCAGATTGGAGAAAGTGCAGGCTGGACTGAATGACACACCTCCATGCACAAATTTTGTGCACTGGGCCTCTAACATATATATATATATATATATATATATATATATATATATATATATATATATATATATACTTAATATATAATATACTAAGGGTCTGACCCATTGGTTGACTGTTCAGTCAACTGTTTGACCAGTTAGTACGATGCACACTGACCACCGGGGGAAGACACTCCGACCAACACATTAGCTTGCTGCTGGGGTCTTGCTGATCAGGATTGGGTGAGATGGCCCTGGAGCCTTAGTGTGGTCCCACCCTGGCCAGCCAGCAACCTCTCACAGTCCCTCCGCAGCTGGCCAGCCAACCTCCTGTGGTCCTTCCCCAGCCAACTGGTCCACATCAGCCCCTATCAGGACTGGTTGAGATGGCCAAATGGCCCCAGTCACTAGTCATGCCAAGTGACCCCACCCATGTACAAATTTGTGCACTGGGCCTCTCATTTGTAATAAAAATGTTCATATTACAGTTTATAATATTGATTGTCTACACTAAAAGCAAAAACTCTATACATGTGATGAGAAAATAACTAATTAGGTAGATTTGGTTCAGTTTTCTTTTGTTCAGCAAGATAAGAATTTAATGGTAAACTCTTAGATGGCATTTGACAAGGACCTATATTTTTTTCATAAAATTTTTATTCTCTAAAGATTTACATATGTCGCATTTTCCCCTAATTGACCATTTCCCCTTCCTCCCCCACCCTTCCCCCAGCAATTCCCACCCTGGGCAAGCCCCACCACCCCAGTGTCTGTTTCCATTGGTTATGCCAGTATGCATGCCTATAAATCCTTTGGTTGATCTCTAACTCCCTCATATCCCCTGGCAAGGACCTATTTTTCATTGCGAAAGAGACACATTGTCACATAATATGCTGTAAAGCTTATAAAAAAACAGCCAGCTGGTCATAAAACTATCTTAATAAAAAAATAAGACCAAAAGGGTTGAAATATATTTAATTAGATAATGCCATAAATATTTTCTTGATATAGATCACTGAGCAGTGATTAATATTTTGGCTATAAAGCCTCTGAATACTTTCATCATATCTATAGTCTCATTTCTCAGAACAAGCACACATGTCCACAAAACATTTTCGTGTTTTTAAGCCCATCCCTGGAGTCTGGAAGAAAATTTTTTAAATTAATTTTTTATTTTATACTGTCGACAGATGTACCACATTTCTCCCCCATCGCCCTTTGCCCATCTCCAACCAGCCACATGCTCTCCTCCCTCTGGCCCTCACCATACTGTTGTCTCTTTCTATGGGTTATGCAAATATGTTCTTTGGCTAATCTCTTCACCTGCTTTCACTTAGTTTACCCCACCCACCTCCCCTCTGATGTTTGTCATCCTGTTCCATGTATCCATGCCTCTATTTTGTTTATTAGTTTATTTTGTTTACTAGATTCCAGATTTAATTGAGTTCACATAGTATTTGTCTTTCTCTGACTGGCTTATTTTTTCAATTATTTTTATTGTTGAAAGTATGGAGAAGACCCCTTTATCTCCCCTACTGACATTCTCCTCCCTACTTTCCCATTCTCTCCAGGCCTTCACCTAACTATTGTCCCTGCCTCCACCCACCCCCACTTCCATCCCCCGCTGCCCTTTGTCAGTTGTCAGTCTGTTAACATGCTTCCATGTCTCTGGATTTATTTTGTTTGTCAGTTTATTTTGTTCATTAGATTCCACATATAAGTGAAATCATATGATATTTATCTTTCTCTTACTGGCTTATTTTACATAGTATAATAATCTTCAGGTCCATTCATGCTGTTGCAAAAGGTAAGAGTTCTTTCTTATAGCTGTGAAGTATATTCCATTGTTTAAATGTACCACAGCTTTTTATCCACTCATTTACTAATGGAAACTTGGGCTATTTCCAGATCTTAGCTATTGTAAGTAAAGTTTCTATGAACAAGGAGTGCATATATTCTTTCTGATTGGTGTTTGGGAATTCTTAGGATATATTTCCCGAAGTGAGATTACTGGTCCAAAGGGCAGTTCCATTTTTAATTTTTTGAAGAAGTTCCATACTGTTTTCCACAGTGGCTACCCCTGTCTGCATCCCCAACAAGAATTAATTTTGATCTAGCCTTTCCATACTATATATAAAGAACCCTAAAGTTCTACTTTTTTAAATAAATGGCATTTTTTACATAATTAAAACAAATAATCCTAAAATTTATATAGAATCCCAAAAGACTAAATAGCCACAGCTATCTTAAGAAATAAAGACCAAAGTTGGAGGATCTACAGATTCAATGCAATCCACATTAAAATACCAATGGCATATTTCAAAGATCTAGAACAAACTCTCCAGAAATTCATCTGGATTAAAAAAAAGACCCTGAATAGCCACAACAATCCTGAGAAAGAAGAACAAAGTTGGAGGGATCACAATACCAGATAACAAGCTATATTACCAAGCCACGATTCTCAAAACTGTCTGGTATTGGCACAAGAACAGATATATAGACCAATGGAACCCAGAGGACCCAGAAATTGACCCAAGCCATTATGCTCAATTAATATTTGCCAAAGGAGGCAAGAGCATACAATGGAGTCAACACAGTCTCTTCAATAAATGATGCTGGGAAATTTGGTCAGATACATACAAAGAAATGAAACTAGATCTCCAATTTACACCATACACAAAAATAAAAACAAATTCAAAATGGCTAAAGAACTTAAATGTAAGATAGAAAACCAAATAATTCGATAAGATTCCATAGGCAGCAAAATAGCAGACATAGGTTGTAGCAATGTCTTTACCGACACAGCTCCTGGGGCACTGGAAACTAAGCAGAAAATAAACAAATGGGACTAAATAAAAATAAAAAGCTTCTGCACAGCAAAAGAAACCATCAAAAAAAAAATAGGTGAACATATTTGCTAATAATATTTCTGATAAAGGTTTAATCTCCAAAATTGACAGAGAACTCATACAACTTAACAAAAGGAATATAAACAACCCAATTTAAAAATGGGCAAAGGACCTAAACAGATACTTTTCTAAAGAGGACATACAGAAGGCCAGCAGAGGGGGACAGTTGGGAGTGACCAGGCCAACAGAGGAGGCAGTAAGGGGTGACCAGACTGGTGGGAGAGGCAGTTAGAGGTGACCTACAGGCAGGCAGGTGAGAGATTAAGAGCCAGTGGTCCAGGATTGTGAGAGTGATGTCCCTGGGATCAGGCCTAAACTGGCAGTGGGACATCCCCCAAGGGGTCCTGGATTAGAGAGGGTGCAGTCTGGGATGAGGGAACCTCCCCCCTCCGTGCACAAATTTTGTGCACTGGGCTTCTACTTGTAATATAGCTTGATATCTGGTATTGTGATCCCTCCAACTTTGTTCTTCATAAAAGTGAGGCCACAGGGCAAACAATGCTCTCCAAAGTTGTTGAGACCAACAAAGGAATATAGAAAACTATCTTTTACCAGAGCAGACACTCAGGAGCATAAACCTCAGCAGGAACCCGTTCCAGGAAGGGAAATCAAACTGTAATCAACAAACTGCTGGAGGCTTAGGGTGGATCAGTCTGAGAGAGGAAAACCACAGAGAGACACAGTTTGTTCTGTTGTGAGGCGACTTCCATGACCAGTTGCAAACGACCACGGAGGTGATTAAGTTGTTAATAAGCAGGCAAGGATTTATTGAGAACTGGCCAGGACGATTGCGGTTGCACCGTGTGAACATCATGGCCAAGCCACTCTGAGTGCAGTCAGGCCTTTTAAAGGGGTCTGAACCATAAATGTTATTGCCCTATGTTTGGCAAACAGCCCCCAAGGCCGCATCTGGGGAAGGGGTGCCAATAGACTATGAATGACCCCATTGCTCACTCTTTATCTTCTAACTATGTATTCTGATAGACATGGGAAAGTGGTCTTATCTTGTAAAAACAGGTGGTGTAGCTACATAATTGGTGCCGACCGGTTACTCCTCTGGTTCTAGTCTTCAGAGGGTTTCTTTTGCAGCTCTCAAGGTCTCAAACTGCAAATTAATTATTCATTTATTTGAAGCAAGCAGAGGTGAACCGAGGACAAAGTTTCAAACAGCAGTTTTACTCTAAATAAATGTTTTTATGACCTTATTTCAGTTATATCTCAGGATTGCAGTGGCTATTTAGGGTCTTTTTTTTTTTCACTCCATATTAAATTTTAGAGAGTTTGTTCTAGGTCTGTGAAATATGCCATTGGTATTTTAACAAGAAGAAATAAAAGGTATTTAAATTGGAAAAGAAGTTAAGCTGATATATTCAAAAGATATAGTCATTCCATTATACATAGAAAATCCTAAAGACTCCATCAATAAACTACTAGAGTTAATAAATGAATTTGGCAATGTAGCAGGCTACAAAATTAATACCCAGAAATCTATGGCTTTTTTATACACCCATAATGAACACACAGAAAGAGAAACTAAAGAAAACCATTCCATTCACCATTGCACCAAAAAAGTTAAATTACTTAGGAATAAACTTAACTAAGGAGGTAAAAGAGCTGTACTTGGAAAACTACAGGACACTGAAAAAGGAAATAGAGGAAGACATAAGTAAATGAGAGAATATAACATGTTAATGGATTGTTAGAATAAACATCATTAAAATGTCTATACTACCCAAAGCAATTTATAGATTCAATGCAATCCCCATTAAAATACCAAGGGGATATTTTACAGGTTTCTTGTCTTCTTACCTGCTAAAGTATTTGTTTGTAATACCAGATGTCTTTATATTCAATATTCTGGATGTGTTTGTGCAGAATAAGTATTATTTATTCCTAAGTAATTGGGAGAATTTACTAGTGAAACTATCTGGGCATAAAAAAATTTTTATGGGGAATTTTATAAACTACAAGTTTACTTCCTTTAGTAGATATGTTGTTATGCAGATTACCTGTTACTTCTAAAGATTTGGTAGATTTGTCTTTCAAAGAACTTGTCTATTTTATCCAAATTGACAAAAAAAAAAGTGTTCATATACTTTTCTTATCATCCTTTCCACATCATAAAATTTCTAGCCTTATTATATCCCCCATTCTTAATATTGGTAATCTGCATTTTCTTTCTTTGCCCTCTAGTAATATCCTATTTAATAAAAGAGTAACATGCAAATTTGACCATACCTTCGCTACATCCACAAGTCATGCACACAGCCATGCCCACCAGCCAATCAGGAGCAGATTATGCAAATAAACCCCAACAAAGATGGTTGCCACCACTGAGAGCAGGAGGAAGGCTTGGGTTTCCCCTGGCAACAGAGGGAGCTAAGCTGTCTGCCTGTCATTGCCTAGGCCTCCACTCTAGGCTACAAAGTTTCAAACAGAAATGGCTGCCACTGCAGAGCAAACAGCAGGCTTGACTCTGCTCCAGGCTACAAAGTTTCAAATTAGACATAAATTAATCCAAGATCCCAGGGCCTCCACTTGGGTCGCTGGGGGGCGTGGCCAGCCTGCAAACCTCCACAGGCTCCTCACCCAGGCTGCCCCTTGCCCCAAGGGAACCCCCACCTTGATCTGGGACACTCTTAAGGGCACACCAGCTGGTCCCCACCCATGCACCAGGCCTCTATTCTATCTAATAAAAGAGTAATTTTCAGATTGACCATCACTCCAACACACAAGAGGGCTGCCCCCATGTGGTCAAACATCCTGCCCCCATGTGTACACAAGATGGCCACAACAAGATGGCCAGTAGGGGATGGTCTTTGGGAAGTTCCAGGTCCTGCAAGGGAGGGCAGTTGGGAGGGACCAGCTTTCAAGGAGGGCAGTTGGAGGAGATCAAGCCTGCAGGGGAGGGCAGTTAGGAGTGACCAAGCTGGCAGAGGAGGGAAGTTTGGGGCAATAGGACCTACAGAGAAGGACAGTTGAGGGAGACCTGGCCTGCAGGGGAGGGCAGTTAGAGGTGACCAGGCTGGCAGAGGAGGGAAGTTGGTGGTAAACAGGCTGGCAGGAGAGCAGTTAGAAATCAATTAAGCTAGCAAGGTAGTGGTTAGTGGGTGATCAGGCTGGCAGGCAGAAGCGGTTAGGGTCAATCAGGAAGGCAGGCAGGTGAGCAATTTGGAGCCAGCAGTTGGGGGCAAACAGGCTGGCAGGAGAGCAGTTAGAAATCAATTAAGCTGGCAAGGTAGTCGTTAGCGGGTGATCAGGCTGGCAGGCAGAATTGGTTAGGGGCAATCAGGAAGGCAGGCAGGTGAGCAGTTTGGAGCCAGCAGTCCTGGATTGTGAGAAGGATATCCAACTGCTCTTTTAGGCCTGGTCCATCAAGGGGTCCCAGATTGGAGAGGGTGCAGGCTGGGCTAAGGGACATCCCCCACCCCCCATGCACGAATTTTGTGCACCCATCCTCTAGTTTATCAATATTACTGATATTCTAAAAAAAGTAGTTTTTGGTTTAATAGATTTTTATTTTGTTTTTCTGTTCAGTTTCATTGAATCATTGAGATAATAAACCAATGTTTATTTTCTTTCTTCTCACTATGGTTTTATTTGCTCTTTTTTTATATCTATTGAAATGATCATATAATTTAATTAATTCTAACATAGTGATACCAATTTTTAAATAAGTGTTTTATTTAAGATCTGTTTTCTTGTCTAATATAGGCAGTACTACTCTAAATTTCTAAGTACAGCTTTAATTATATGCTCCGAATTTTTACAGGTTGTGTTTTCATTTTCATTCAGTTCAAAATAATTTTTTATTTGAGATTTTTCTTTCACTCATGGCTTATTTAGATTGTGTTGTTTTGTTTCCAAATATTTGGAGGTTTTCAGATATCTTTGTCTAACTGATTTCAAATTTAATTTCATTGTCGTCAGAGAACATACTTTATATGGCATGAGTCATTTAAAATTTATTGAGACTGTTTTTGTGGCTCAGAATAAGATCTATCTTCAATGGACAGTATAAAAAGCAATTATTGTGCTCTTTTTGGCTATAATATTCTACAAATCTCAATTAGGTCGTGTTGTTTGATGTTTTCAAGTCTTCTACATCTTTGATAATTTTCTCTCTACTTGTTTTATCTATTACTGAGAGGGAAGTGTTAAAATTACAGAAAGTTATTGTTTCAAAGTTCTGGAGCCAGAAGTCTTAAATAAGATTGTCAGCAGAGCCATGTTCCCTCTTAAGGTGATAGAGAGGGAACTGCTCTATTCTTTCTCCTAGTTTCCTGTAGCCTAGGGCATTCTTTGGCTTATAGATGTGCCACTTCAATCCTCTGTCTTTACATAGTGTTCTCTCTGTATCTTCACATTGTCTTCTTTCTGTGTGTGTGTCCCTTGTCTGTCTCTCTAAATTTTTCTCTATAATGAAGGGTACTAATCATATAGGATTACAGCCCACCCTTATGATGACCTCATTGATTACTTCTGTAAAGATCCTTTTTCCAAATAAGGTCATGTTCTGAGGGACTGAGGGTTAGAACTTCACTTTTATTTATTTATTTTTTTTTGAGGAGACATAATTGAATTCATAATATGGGGCTTGCTTTTTATAAAATCCAATTGCATAATCCATGCTTTTTAGTTGAGATGATTTTATCATTTATGGTATAATTATTGATATGGTTTAGTTTAAAACTGTAATTTTGCTATTTGTTTTCCTTTTATTCCAATGTTATTTTCTCTCCTCTTCACATTTTTCTTCCTTCTTTTGAATTAATTTAGTGTTAATTGATTCTATTTAATTTTTTGTTGCTTTGTTATCTGTAACTATTTGTTTTGTTACTTAATGACTGCCTGTAATGTTTAGAGTGACATAGCAGTCTTCTCCAAAGTAGTATAAGAATCTTATAGTACAGCAATTTTCAACCTTTTACATCTCACAGCACACATCAACTAATTACTAAAATTCTGTGGCACACCAAAAAAATATACTATGTTTTTTTTGCCAAATCTGACAAAAAAAATAGGTGTGATTTTGATTCATAAGCACCAGATGGCTATTGCTGTGTTGGCTACTGTCATTTTTTAATTGGACAATCTAAAGAAAAAGAGGTCAGTGGCCCTTATTAAATAGTAAGGTATTGCATGTTTAAAAAATTCCTGCAACACACCAGTGTGCTGTGGTACACCATTTGAAAATAGCTGTTATAGTATTTTTCCGTTTCTCTTTTCTGGGCCTTTGTGTTACTGTTATCATATGTCTTAATCTACATTTGCTAGAAACCACACACTGCATTGCTATTATTTTGTTTTAAACAGTTGTTCTTTTAAAAAGAAATTTGCATATAAAAATCTTACCTAATAATACACAAACATGTAAATTGACTATACCTCTGCTACACCACCAGCCAATCAGGAGTGATATGCAAATTAGCCCAACCAAGATGGCAGATAAATTTGCATATGCAGGTAGAGCAGGCAGTGCCAGGCCTCAACTGCAGAGTCCAGGTCAATCGGGGTCCCAGGGAGGTGGGGAGGGCAGCCCCAGACCCTACCCTAAAAGTCCCATTCTGGCTGAGACTGGTTTGGTTCAGTGGATAGAGCATTGGACTGCGGACTGAAGGGTCCCGGGTTCAATTTCGGCAAGGGCATGTACCTTGGCTGTGGGCACATCCCCAGTAGGGGGCGTGCAAGAGGCAGCTGATCGATGTCTCTCTTTCATCGATGTTTCTGACGTTCTATCCCTCTCCCTTCCGCTCTGTAAAAAATCAATAAAATATATTTTAAAAAAAAGTCCCATTCTGTTGGGGGCCCAGGGAGTCCAGGCAGGCAGCATGAGGCTTTTTAGGCTGCTATAGGGCATGAGGGAAGGCCCACATTTCCTGCTGTTTCTAGGAACACAATTGTCTTATTTATTGTGCCTGAATTCTTCTGCCCCCTTTCAAGGACTCTCAATTACCTTGGGGACTGATTTTCAATGATAGCTGATTGATTTTCATGGGAATTACTTGAGGAATGTGTGTGTATGTGTGTGCAAAATATTCCAAACAACAAGTCTACCCTTTTAGAAATTAGTGTTTCTGATTTTGTTGATTTGGAGAGTATCTACCCAACAGTAAATTTTAAGTGTGCCTGAATGATTCTAAACTGCTTATGTTTATGCAAGCACAAGAGCCAAATGTCCAGGTAAAATACAGAAATCTCAATTGTACAGCTCAATAAGTGTTTTCCTATGTCTACACCCAGGTAGCCACCATCCAGAAGGTTCTGTTGAATCTTTGTCCACTAGCAATAAAGGCAGAACCAGCTGCTTGTCTTGAAGAGAAGAAAAAGAGAAAACAAAGGAGAATGTGTGGAAATAAGTAATAATACCTCAAAATAGTACCTCCCAATAATTTTATTTATCAGATTAGAGGCTCTTACTCATCTGTGTTGTACTTATCAGCAGTCAGTCGGACATCCCTGAGGGGTCCCAGATTGGAGAGGGTGCAGGCCAGGCTGAGGCCTACCCCCCACTGTGTGCGAAGTTTGTGCACCAGGCCACTAGTTATTTTATATTTGTCCATGTATTTTCCATTCCTAGTACTCTTTATTCATTTTTGCAAATCCAGATTTTATTTAGAATGTAAGAAAATAATTAGATAAATAAGAGATCTCTAATCTTCTACGAGTAACTAAGAATAGGGAAATATAATATCTTTCTTTAAGCTGATATAAATTCTTTTTATATTTTAATGTCAATATTTATTAAGTTACAAATTTTGTTGAAATTCTTATTTACTGACAGTTCATTGGATTTAAAAATGCTAGTTATAATCTTTAATAGATACCAATGGGAGCATATGAAAATTTGAGAATATAATTATTGAGGAACAATTTCTTAGATTAATTTTTAATACATTAGGCTGTTGCTTTATAATAATTTTTATATTATGACAGACTGAGCATATAATCATATCAGTGTGACTAATGAGGTTGTCTAACAGGTCCAGGAGCTCTGAGTGTTCTTGGCTCTTTAAAATCCCTTAAGGGGTATAAGTATCAATATTAGTATAATTCTGACTTATTGAGAAACTCCACATTAAGCCACAATATTTTATATGATTATTTCAATGATTATCAGCCTAATCCTAACTCCATTTAACATGACCTTCTCATTTCTTATCATATTGGATGGTAATAAACAGCACCAAAGTCTAACCTATAACACAATTTTTATCAAACTGTGTCATGCATGAGGCTCCAATTTTAAGTTCCATAAAAGAATAGTAGCCATCATACTAATAATCATCAAAGGCAGAAAACATACTTTGTTAAAGGGCCAAGATCTACAATTTCTGGGACTTAAGCATATTTTTTATCTCCTTGATTATATCTGATGAAAAATAGATTTATAATGGAGTGGAAAAGATAAAAATTCTAAACCTAGATTTTTTAAAAAATTCATTGAAAGTATAAAGTTTCTCTTTCCAAAATAAGTGGGAAGAGAACCAAACAGTATGGCATCTGTGAATAACAGCATCTGGAAAGGATACTGGGACTACTGGTATTTAACAGATAAATTTACTTTGTTTTATGTTTAGGTTAACCAAATTTTACTGATATTTTAAAGCTGTTAGTAATACTAAGCTTGTTTGCAGTTGCTAGATTAAAATTGTAGCTCATCAGTTCCCTTCTGAACATTTTATGAGGCTTTATCTAAAGAAGCACCAGCCATTGTTGGCAAAGACTCATGCTCTTTGCAAAGAAGTGCTTTGATCAACAATAATGTCAACATGGGCATTAGTCTTCCCTTTCTAAATTTAATACTATCACAGTCCCCTAAAAGTAATAAAAATAAAGTATGATGGTTGGGTTTGCACAATGAAGCTGTGTGTTTGAATACTGAGAATAACCAGGGTGCTGTTGAAAGAAAACTTAGCCTAATAAATCACTGGCCTCTATCCCAAATGTAAAATCCTTCCTAAATGAAATAGAGAAATATTTAAACTTAGGTCACATTCCCTTTTTTGAAGATTAATATTTCCGGTATCAGCTTTGACTTCAGGGCATCAATTAATGTTAGTGCCAGACAATTGTCAGTTTTCAATGAAATAAAATAGTTATTATTATTCATTTCTTGAAATAATAGTTTATTTTTTGCACTGAATGTCAAAAGCAGAATTTAAATTTTATGTTGTTAAATCTTAAGAAATGTGATTATTCTTTGAGAAAATATGTACTTTAATGCTACACATTATAATTTAGAAGTAGAACTTGAGTCAAAGAATTAAAAAGTCCATGCTCAATGTCATCTAGTACAGGAATCTCTAACCTCTGCTTTTTTACCACTATTCTAATTAGTTGCCTTAAAAAGTATATTTTATGAACTGAGTGAAATGAGCCATGTGAATGAAGTTTATTATCATAATATTGAGTGAAAAAGCAAATATCAAAAGATTATTAAAACTATGACACTATTTTTACAAATCATAAAAGCAAGCAAAACCAACTATTAAGAGATACCCCTGGAACACAGTAATAAATGATGATTATCATGATCATGATGATAAAAGTTTTAGGGAATAATAAAAGTCAGGTTAATGGTTATCACTGAGGATGGAGATAAAGGGGAAGAGATCAAAGAGATACCAGCTAGATGTGACAGTATTGATATTATAACTTAAACTGGGTCATAGAGTCATGTGTTAATTTTATTATAACTCACACTATGAGTATGTGTTTGGTGTATAAATGTGTGTGTATGTGTGACATTGTTGAATTGTTTTACTTTTCATTGAGGAAAATTTTAATTATATACAAAGATAGAGACTAGTGCAATGTACCTCATGTTCTTTTTTTTTTTTGCAGTATAACTTAGATTTAATAGTAGTACATATGTTTTCCCTTTCCCCCCGCATTGTTCTCCTCCCCAGCCTCCACTACACCCCAGCACATGTCCCCACCTGCCCCCACCACTGCCCCAGTGACTTGCATCCATTGGTTATGCTCATGCATGCATACAAGTACTTCGGTTGATCTCCCACAGCACCCGTCCCCCACCCTCCCCAGCCTTCCCCCTGCAGCTTGACAGCCTGTTCAATGCCTCCCTGACTCTATATCAATCCCTCTCCCCGTTTCTTTTCTTCAAGATGCAAAATTATCTTGCATCTGCATACTAGAAATAAATGTATAAGAACAAAAAATGTTTGAGTCTCAGTTTCAATGTCCAACTGTTCTGAGTCCCAGTTTAAATGTCAAATAGTTCTTTATGTGTACATGTCAGCAATGGTATCCAGATGGTGGACACATGGTGGCAATGCAAGTTCCATCCTCTCTGGCTTGGTCCTGGGCAGCCTGCAACAATGCACAGCTGCCGACTGCTAGCATGGCAAGGTGTCGTCAGTGTCATCTCTGGACCGTCCTCATGCTGAAATAGACCCGTTAGTTCCTCACTGTCACAGGAACCCACATGGTCTTGGAGTTGTTCTCTGAAAACACACAAACACATTCAAAAGTTAACAAAGGGATCCTCTCTGCAAATTAGACTTGGGATTCCTTGGAAAATCATGCCCAAATGATTTTCCTTTGGCTTATTTTGACACCATATGTGTTTTTCATAGGTGTCCTGCTGTTGCCATTACAAATGGAAGTTACTTTTCTGGAGTAAGAATTTTCTAGATGTATTTTACTTACAGGATATTTTTCCTCACATGATATTATCCCACTACTCCCCCCTGCCCCTTTTTGATTAATGGGGGCTTTTGGAAATTTTAGATTGCAGTCTTGGTAATTTTAAATTTTAATTTTTGCACAAAAATATGACTGCTTTAGGTTCTTTGGATGTTAGGCAATTTTACAGTGAGATGAAGTACTAATAGATATTTTAGTTAATGTTTTAGGAATAGCTTTTTGTCCAGTACACTTAAATTTTCTTGAGTATTCATTTATTTCATGTGGCCAATTTAAATTAATCTGAAAACTTGATTACTATTTTACTGTCAATTTTAATACTCAAGCAGAAATATTAGTTTACCCTGTAAATATTAGTGGAAAGGATTATTTGCATTCTCGAGTAGGTCCTGAGCATTCCTAGTACTAGAATGAATTTAGAAATAGAGCAGCTGTTGCTGGCCGAGTCTCTGTCTGCAACCTGGGTCCCGGTATGAGTTTTGTGTGGGAGGCGAAGCAGCGGTGGGGGCAGGAGACCTTCCTCAGGAGGGGTGAGAGTTCAGGCCCTTGCAAGGTTAGTGGGTGAGAATCTGTGCCCCACCTCTGTTGACCTTTTAGGTCTCTCCTGTTGGCCCCTCTGCGACTGTGCCTGTCTTAGGTTGTTCCTTCCCTGAGGAATCTTACCCATCTCTGGCTAACCAGCCATCCTCCAGGGCCAAACAGGGTGATGTGAGGTTCAGTTCTTTCTTCTTTGTAGTCTATGCCCCAGTGACCTCCAGGCCCAGCACCTGCCTTGGGGTCCCCTCGTCTGCTGGCGGGGTCCTGGTACTGATCACATATCTTGGGGGACACAGGTTTCTTCTCCAGAGAGGGCTCAGCTCACATCATTGGGCAAGAGACAGATCCACCTCATGTTCTTTTCACCTTACCTACATCAATAAAAATTTATTTATAAACAATTTTATTTAATCTATTTCCTTGAAAATTTTGGTGGCAAATCTTAGATAATATATGATTCTATCTGTTGAACTTTTGGTTGTCTGTCTAAAAAATTAATTAAAAAGTAATCACAATTCCATTATCATACTTTAAAAAATAAAGCATAATTCCTCAGAATTACCCCATACAGTGTTTAAATTTCCTTTGGTATTTCATTACTTAAAAGATCCAAGAAGGAGCTACCACATTTAATCAGTAGGTTCTGTTTCATGTTTTCCTTTTTTTTAAATTTTAAAAATAATGATTTTTAGAGCAGTTTTTGATTTACAGCAATATTGAGAAGGTACATAAAAAAGAAAAAAAAAACTTGGAAAAGCCAAGATGGCGGCATAGACAAACACCTAAGTTGCTTTCTTGCACAACAATTTCAAAACTACAACTAAAAGGCAAAACGTCTACCACCCAGAACCACGGGAAAGCTGGCTGAGTGGAAGTTGTGCAACTAGAAGGAAAGAGAGAAGAGCATTGGTATGTACACAAGTGCTGAAAAGCTGAGGTGCAGAGAAGCAGGAGCTGGGCTGGTGGTGGGCGACTTTGGACCTGCTTTTTTTCAACCTGAAGGGAAACGGGCTTCTGATTACTCTGAACTTAAGTTTCTGGGGAAACGCTGGCGACCCAGACTCCTATGGGGAGAAGCTGGATGGTCTGCCATCAGGTCGAAAAGTAGGGATGGCTTCCTTGCAGAGGTGCCCACAGTGATTGCTGTTCACTGTACAGGGGCATGGAATGCGGGGACTTGGAGACTCAGCGATGCAGAGAAGGCTGAGTGGCAGCTATCACTGTTTGCCACACTCTAGCCTAGTGACTCCCTGAGACCCCACCCTGACAAATCTGCAAACCCCCTTGAGCTGTGCTCAGTGGCATTTGCATATAAATGGCCTGTGCTACAGCAGCTTAACCTAAACTGCTGCTCTGGTCAAACCAGGAGAAGTCTGCAGACCTCACTGTAGATCCTACTGGGTTGTCTCAGACAGTAGCGACCTGCACCCCATTGGAGATCCAGAAGCTAGTGTATCTAGAGGTCAGTGTGAGATGACACCTGAATTCAAAACTACTTACCTCCATAAGTGACACATTCAAGAGGCAGACTCAGTGAGCACCAAAACCCCACTGAAGCAAGTCTGGCCCCATAGGCGTGTCTTCAGCACAGCAGTTCTTCCACTCCATCAAAACAGGGAAGCAGCAAAATGCAGAGACAAAGAAACATGTCATGAATGAAAGAAATGGAGGAAAGCAGACTATTGGACATAGAATTCATGACCACATTTAAAAATAATGTCTTTTAGAGCAGTTTTTGATTTACAGCAATATTGGTAAGGTACATAAAAAAAAATATTTGGAGAAGCCAAGATGGCAGCATAGGTAAATACCTAAACTGCTGCCTCGCACAACAATTTCAAAACTGCAACTAAAGAATCTTCTAAAAACCGCTGAGAAACTTGATGAGACCTCCGAGAAGCTTAGTGAGACCTTCAAGGACCTTAATGAGAATGCCAAGAAAATGGAAAAGGACCAGTCAGAAATTAAGCATACACTGTTTGAAATAAAGAATATATAGAAATTCAACGATTGACTCCAAGAATCAAACCAAAGATCTGAAATATAAGGAGACAAAAAATGCCCAACCAGAAAAACAAAAAGAAAAAAGAATCCAAAAATATGAAGATAGTGTGAGGAACCTGAGGGACAACTTTAAGCATACCAACATCAGAATTATTGGGTTGCCAGAAGAAGAAAGAGAGCAAAATATTGAAAACCTATTAGAAGAAATAATGACAGAAAACTTTCCCTACCTGGTGAAAGAAATAGATTTACAAGTCCAGGAAGCACAGAAAACCCCAAACAAAAGGAATACAAAGAGGACCACACCAAGACATATCATAATTAAAATGCCAAGAGCAAAAGACAAAAAGAATCTTGAAATCAGCAAGAGAAATACAGTTGGTTACCTACAAGGGGGGTACCCATACGAATGTCAGCTGATTTCTCAACAGAAACAATGCAGGCCAGACGGGAGTGGCAAGAAATATTCAAAGTGATGAATAGCAAGAATCTACAACCAAGATTACTCTACCCAGGAAAGCTATTATTCAGAATTGAAGGTCAGATAAAGAGCTGATACACAGAAAAGAAAGCTAAAGGAGTTCACCACCACCAAACCAGGATTATATGAAATGCTGAAGGGTATTCTTTAACAAGAGGAAGAAGAAGAAAAAGTAAAGATAAAAACTATGAACAACAAAATGACAACAAACTGCAAGTGAATCTAAAAATCAAGTGAATGAAAAATCTGATGAACAGAATTGACTGATGAGCATAATAGAATCAGGGACATAGAAAGGGAGTGGACTGACAATTCTCAGGGGGAAGAGGGTGTCAGGGGTGTGGGAAGAGATTGGACAAAAATCTTACACCTATGGATGAAGACAGTGATGGGGGGTAAGAACATGGGGTGGCGTGGGGGATCGGGTGGAGGGGAGCTATGGGGGAAAAAAAGAGGAACACCTGAAATAATCTGAACAATAAAGATTTATTAAAAAAAGAGAAGGTACAAAGATTTCCCATATATTCCCTGCCCCTACATATGCATTATACCCCATTTTCTACAGCCCGCACCAGAGAAGTACATTTGCTACAATTGATGTACATATATTGACATATCACAATCATGTGATCCTAGTTTACCTCAGAGTTCACACTGGGAGTTTCACATTCTATGAATTGGAAAAATATATAATGGCATATACCCATCATTTTGGTATTGGAGAGAATAGTTTTACTGCCCCAAAAGTCCTCTGTGCTCAACCTATTCATCCCTCACTTCCCCAACTCAGGGCAACCACTGATATACTTACTGGCTCTCTAGTTTTTCCTTTTCATTTTACTATATAGTTGGAATTATATGGTATATAGTCTCTTCAGATTGGTTTCTTTCACTTAGTAAAATGCATTTACATTTCTTCCATGTCTTTCTCTGGATTAATAGGTCATTTTTCTTTAGCACCGAATAAAATTCCATTGTCTATATTTTCCACAGGTTATCCATTCACCTATTGAAGGACATTTTGATTGCTTCTAAGTTCCTACTATTCTGAACAAAGCTGTCATAATACTTTGGGTAAATATGAAGGAACTAGATTACCTGTAAGTGGGTTAGTGTTATATGAAAATAGATTGGATTAGTTGTATATTACACCTAGGGCAACCACTAAAAACCGTATCATTGAAATGCTCACAGATAGGGTACCTTATAATAACAAAATAATCCCAATTCCTTCCTCCTGTCCCTGTATCATTACTCTCATTCATTTCACTTATACATAAGCATATAGAGACATATACATACACTTACATGGATGCATAATTGAATACATTGTTGCCATTATTATTTTGAATAAACCATTATCTATTACATCAATTTAAAATAAGAAAAAGAAAAGCTTTTGTTTTATTTTACCTTCACTTATTTCCTCTTTGATGCTCTTCCTTTTTTATGTGATTTCAAGTTTCTGTGTTTTCCATCTGTCTAAAGAATTTATTTTCTTAATTTTATTCAATTTTTTAAAGTATTATAAATAGTAGTACATATTATCCTTTTTTTCCCCATTGACCTTCCCCTGGGCTCCCCAACCCCCCAACACATGCCCTCCCCCTCCCCTTTATTGTCTTGCATCCATTGGTTAAGCTTATATGCATACATACAAGTTCTCCAGTTGATCTCTTACCCCTCCCCCAACCCTTCCCTGACTTGCAGCTGTAGTTTGACAGTCTGTTCTATGCTTCTTTGCCTCTGTATCTATTTTTGTTCATCAGATTATAATGTTATTTATTATCCATTATGTAGTATTTTTCTTTCATTACTGGCTTATTTCACTTAGCATAATGTTCTCCAATACCATCCATGCTGCTGCAGATGGTAAGAATTCCTTATTTTTTTTTTTACTGCAGTATAGTATTCTGTTGTGTAGATGTACCACAGTTGTTTTTTTTATTATTGTTTCAAATATTAAATACAGTAGTACATATATCTCCTCTTTTCCTCCATTGGCCTTCCTTCAGCCTCCCTTACCCCCTGTCACATGCCCTCATACTCCCCCCGCCCCAACTCAGTGTCTTGTGTCCATTGGTGTGCTTATACTCATGCATACAAGTCCTTTGGTTACTGTATTTCCCTCCCTCTCCAACACTCCCCAGGCTTCCCACTGTAATTTGACAGTCTGTTCAGTGCCTCACTGTCTCTGTATCTATCTTTTTGTTCATCAGGTTTAATGCTCTTGATTTTCCATAAATAGATGAGATCATGTGGTATTTTTCTTTCTTTGACTGGCTTATTTCACTTAACATAATGCTCTCCAGGTCCATCCACACTGCTTCAAATGGTAAGAATTCCTTCTTTTTTATAGCAGCGTAGTATTTCATTGTGTAGATGTACCACAGTTTTCTAATCTACTCATCTGCTGATGGGCATTTAGGCTGTTTCCAAACCTTAGCTATTCTAAAATTATGCTGCTACGAACACAGCAGCATAGGGGTGCATATGTCTTTTCTGATTGGTGTTTCTATTTTCTTGGGATATATTTCCAAAAGTGATATTACTGGATCAAATGGAAGTTTTATTTTTAATTCTTTGAGGAAACACAATACTGTTTTTCACAGTGGCTGCACCAGTCTGCATTCCTACCAGCAGTGCAAGAGAGTTCCTTTTTCTTCGCATGCTCGTCAGCATTTGTTGTTTGTTGATTTGTTGATGATGGCCATTCCGGCAGGTGTGAGAATTTATTTTAACATTTCTTGCAAGGCAGATCTACGGACAACAAATTCCCTCAATTTTTGTTTGTTTGAGAAAGTTTACTTCTTTGCTTTTGAAGAATGGCTTCTCACTGTCCAACCCCTTCCTCTTAATTGGGAAAGGATAGAGGCAGCAGGAGTTGGTTCCCTTCCCCCAAGTCAATTAGGTTCGGATAAAACATCAACAGTTAGGCTCCTCTTACACAGTTTCACCTGTGCACAGACCCTGCCGGGAACCGTGGTCTGGCATTTTCAAAATGGTTCATTTTCCCTTCCCTTTCCAGAAGAACGAGGAGATTTTTCTCCGATATCTACTGTGAGAACCTGGTTGAAATATAGAAGTCACTTTCACAGTGTGGGGTTCCCCCTATGTCTGCCTGTGGTTTTCCCCTCTCAGCCTGGTCCACCCTGAGCTTCCAGCGGTTTGTCCATTACACTTCGATTTCCCTTCCTGGAACTGGTTCCTGCAGAGGTTTGTGCTCCTTGGTGTCTGCTCTGGTAAGCGGTGATTCTCTGTGTTCCTATGTTGGTCTCCACAATTTTGGAGACCATGGTTTGGAGACCCTGTGACCTCACTTCTTTTATGAAGCTAAGAAGAGTTGTTGTTCCTTCAGTTTGTTCAGCCTTTTTACTAGTACCTTTGTCAGGATGCTGCAGTGACTTCCAGTTTCTGGCACACTGGAAACCAAAGTGGTTATCTCCTTTATCTTACCCAGTCTGTGGAATAGCGGCTCTGGATATCTATGTGAATTCAGTGGGATTTTGCTGAGTCTGTCCTTATAGTACCATTTAACATCTTCCTCTGTACTCTGAGACAGGTAGAGGGTTTCATTCAGTTTTATATTTTTGGCGAGATTGCTTATAAATGATATATAGAGTTCTCTAAGGAGCTGTATAACATTTGGATAACTCTCTTTTTGTGTGATATTAGCAGCCATTGTTAATTATATGGACTCACTAATTTATTTGGGGTTGAAAAATGATGACATCTGGTTGCCTTCTGCATTGGTTATTTAATTCCGTTCTCTGAAAAGATACCTCTCCTCATCAGCTATTTGGTTACCACAAGATGGAGGCGGTACAGGAAAGGCAGCACAAACACCTCATTATTTTCGGTTATTTACTTGTTTTCAAGAAAATGCCCAGTTCTCTAGCATTCTGTAAAGATGAAAAAATAAGTTGCACCTATCATTGTGGACTCAAGGATCAAGTGCATTTGGTGTCATTCACTCTATTGCAGTTGTTATCCTCAGGAAGTTCAATTTTCCCCACCTGTTGCCAGAGGGGTTTGTACTTTTTGTGTCATTTTGTTGTCATTTGCTTCTATCCTTGCTATCTGGAACATCAAGTTATCTCGTGTTCATTTTATACTAGTAAACTTCCCAACACAAACCTGGAAGTCACCCGTTTCGTTAAGCCCTGTGTATTTCCATGGACATGGACTTTGAGATCCAAGGGGGATACAAGGGATATTTATCACAAGAAGCAGGTCATTTGGTAATTGTTTCTGGACCTTTTCCTTAGAAAAGCTAGATGATTTATCTGTGTTTCTATCTAGACAGTGATAAAGTTACAATTCCCTATGTTTTGGACTGGTTCTATTCACATTACTCCCCTATTTTAAGGCAACAGCTATCCAGAAGATGGTCTGTATTAGGCCCATGTTTTTCAATTGGGTTTAAATCCTAGCTTTGCGATTCAACTATGTGGCCTTTGGCAAGTTACTTGATTTCTCTTAGGATCAAGTTTATAATTTATTGTACTAGTATACCAAACTAAAAAGTTTCTGGTAATTAATGATATAGTAAGTATATAAAATGTGCTTAGAAGAGGATCTGGCATATAAAAGCAATGTGTGTTAGGCATTATAATCATCCAATAGCAATATATAGATTTAACTTACTTTAAATTTTTGTAAGTGCTCTCATACTTGCATAATATTTTGAAACTTTGTTTTTAAGTCAATATTATATTTCATAATCTGTTCATGTTGATATTTAAAGAGTGGCTTTCATTATGAAATATAGGGTTATATATATGTATATGTGTAGTTAGTTCTCCCAAGAAATCTCATTCTCATAATTTCAGTTCAAACATATGTACTAATAACACAAAATACATTTTTTAATCTCATTTTCTCCTAAAGTGCAAATCCTTATGCCTCCCTATATAGATTGAAAATAATTGATGACATTGTAATAATCTGGTTATTATTTAACACGAAAGGAGGAAAAGGAAAACCAGATAGACGTAAGATCTAAGTGATGTGGGAAGGGGCTTGCCCATCAGTCACACCTGAAAATGAGTGGCCAGAATTAAGTGTGGTCACTTGCAAGCTTTGAAAACCTGAATATTTAAATTTTCAAACAAAGAAAGTTCTCTCTCTCTCTCTCTCTCTCTCTCTCTCTCTCTCTCTCTCTCTCACACACACACACACACACACACACACACACACACACACACACACCACTGCACACCAGGCCCTCTTGGCACTCCTGTTACAGGGGCCTACTTTCTGCTGTGCCCTTGTGGCTCATGGCCATACGGGGCTCCACACATAGACTAATGGGCTTGAATTAGTTTGGATGCTGAACTGCACCCAGCTGCAACATGGAATGGAAGCTCTGGACACTGGTCTTGCTTTTGCTGAAACCCCACCAAGTGCATCTTTGTCAGGATTGTCTTAAGGGGCAGCGGACCTTGGAACCTATAAAGCCCTTTTCACATCTGATTTTCCTGTGTGAATCTTAGAAAATTTATTGCAAGAACCCTGCTCCCATGTGTGACAGGGAAGTTTAATTCTCCAGTAACATAATAATCATAATATTTTTCAGCTCCTCCCCTCAGGAAGCTGAGTGTATTTCTCATCTTCCTTAAATCTGAGTTTACTGTGAGACTCATGTTGGCCAATAAAATGGGGTGGAGCCCTGGCTAGTTTGGCTCAGTGGTAGAGCATTGGCGAGCACACCAGAGGGTCTCGGGTTCCCTGCCCAGTCAAGAGTACATACCTGGGTTGCAGGTTCAGTCTGAAGCCCTGTTTGGATGTGTTCAGGAGGCAATTAATCAATGGGTAAGGATCAACAGGAAAAAAAGTGGTGAAAATTACATTGTGCCACTATGACACTAGACCTTAAGGGGCCTAGCAGTTAACGTTTGTATTCTGTTGAAATAATACTTTGTAAGAAAAACCAGTCAGACCTATTGGTGGATGAGAGTACCTATAGGAGGATGCTAGGTGCTGAAAACACGAGCCAGAACCAACTGCAGTCATTCGTACTGTCCACTCCAGTTTATCTGTTCAAACGACTAGAGCTACGTGGGATGGCAAACCACAGCAAATTTTTTGTGTGCTGCTCTTGTGCTACAATAGCAGTTGAATAGTTATGTCAGAGATGGTATCATGCACACAGTTTCAGTCTTTTATAGGAAAAGTTTGTCTACTATTATTTTAAGCCATTGTTTGTTTGTTTTGGTTAGGTGATTGTGTTGTGTGTGTTTTTTTTTACATGAAAATATATGGCCAATCTACTCTGCTATTCTCCAGGTTTAAATCCGGCCTTTCTCTTGCATTTAACAGCTCTAACAATATTATCCCTATGTATTATCTAAAACATTAGAAAGCATTTAAGAGTTTCTGCATTCTGCTTCTTCCATACCTCCCTCACTCTCACCAAATCTTGTCAAACATATATTTTACATGTCTTTTACAACACTGTTCTTACAAGGAGGCTGTGTGGAGTGATCAGGCAAGCAGGGGATTAGTGAGGGGTGACCAAACGACTAAATAGCAGGCTGTGTGGGCAACCAGGTCAGTGGGGGGAGGAGGGGTGGTGCATGAGGGGCTACCAGGCTGGTAGGGTGGGCAGTTAGGGGTGATCATGCCGTCACATAGAGGCAGTGAGGAGTGATTAGGCCAGCAGGGTGGGAGGCAGTTAGGGCCAACCAGGCAGGCAGACAGGTGAGTGATTAGGAGCCAGCAGTCCAGGACTGTCATAGGGATGTCCAACTGCTGATTTAGGCCCAATTTCTGGGATCGGGCCTAAACCAGCAGTCGGACATCCCCCGAGGGGTCCTGAGAGGGTGCAGGCTGGGCTGAAGGGACCTCGCCCTGCCAGTGTATGAATTTCATGCACCAGGCCTCTAGTGTTTGATATAAAAGATTAATAATTATAGTCTGTATAATCGATAATGAAATAATGTAGTGAAAATGACAAGCTGATAATCTGGAGATAAACAGATTATATTGTACAAGGCCAGAGGAGGGGCACTTAATTCAGTCCAGTTAAGTAAGTCAGGAGAGAACTTTCTAGTTAAGGTATTGCTTAAACTGATATGGAGTAGAAAGGGAATTCTATACAGAGAAGACACTATGGTGAAAGGTGCAGTGATGAGGAATAACAGAATTGGTATTGCTAAAGCTGGGAGGAATGGGTGTAGGGAGGTAGGTATGAGCTCAATCAGTGGTCGACAAATTGCGACTTGTGAGCCACATTCACTCTTTAGCCCCTTGAGTGTGGCTCTTCCACAAAATACCACTCCCTGGGTGAGTATTTTGAAGAAGTGGCATTAGAAGTTTAAGTTTTAAAAAATTTGGCTCTCAAAAGAAATGTCAATTGTTGTACTGTTGATATTTGGCTCTGTTGACTAATGAGTTTACTGATCACTGAGCTAAATCATAGAAGGATTTTATTCTGAAGATTCACAAACACTTTCTATAGGGTATACTTCCCAAGATTTCAAAATTCCTCATTTTTTAAGCAACCTGACATTTTTATTGTTGATGAGGATATACCAAATAAACATTTTGGGTGTTTAAATAGTATTCAGTATCTTTCAGGGTTGATTGACACATTTTATTTCAAATAAATTAATTTGCATATCTTTTATTTCCATATTCACTAAAATGGATCAGCCTGAGAGTGGTTTGTAGGCAAATTATTGATGTTGGTTCTTATTTCCTATCTCCCTTTATAACCACATGTAACCCACTGAAAAACAAAAAGAGAAGATAAAAAAGAAACCATGGTATAAGTCAGCTATCAGATGATTGATTCTCTTTTTAAAAAATTAAATTTATCTTTATTTTTGAAGGTATTACAGATGTCCCCTTTCCCTCCTTTCTCCTGCACCTCCCCCTCTCCCGCTTCCCTACACCTCAGTCCAGTTCAACTCTAGTACCCTGCTTGTGATCTTGGAGTTTAATCTTGTAAACAATTCTCCATTGTCAGTAGAGGGCTGTGGAGTAAGACTACAGCAGGAAGGGACTTTCCTTCCTGATTCAGGTACACCATTCTCAGCAGGCTACTGGCTACTGCAGTGTGGGATAGCCAGCAGCATGCAGATACACAATGGTGCTCACCCTAACGTGTGCCAGTCCCAGCCTGTAATCTCCTGTCTGCTAGTCCTGGTCTAGGTATCATGGACAAATTGATCCATGGTAACCCTGACAATGTCACCACCATCCCACAGGCTGCAACCACATCTTCTCCAAAGAGGTCTGAGTTCCAGCTTTGGGGAAGGGGCCTCTTTTCAAGTTTATTCTTTTGTTCAGTACTCTCCCCCAGTTCTACAACATTTTTAACATTCTCTTTCATTTCTTTTCAGTAATGAATTCCCTGTCAATAGTTATTATTTCTTTTTTCATATCATACCTCTTCAAGTTACTGAGTGATTTCTTTCTCCTCAATCAACCCTGAATGATACAAAATACTATTTAAACACACAAAATGTTTATACAGTACATTCTTATCAAGAATAAAAGCACCGGGATGTAAAAAAAAGAGAAATTTTGAAATTCTGGGAAATATATGTGTTGTGATTTCCTTTGTCTCATACATTTATTATAAGAATGAGATGTGTGGTTAGAAGCAGAGTGTTTTGTTGAATTTTAGTTTTTCTGAATTAAGAAATATTTGAGTGGAGAAGCAATATTTCATGTCTTGTCATGATAGAATACAGGAAGCATCCCCCCTCCTTTATAAAAATACTAATATATATGAAACAATGTTTTTTGCATATTGGACAACAGTCAGTGCAGGATAGTGATTCTTTAAAATAGGAATCAAATGAGTTGAACCATAGAATTGTCTATCTTGTTACTTAGATTGAGTTTCCAGGCTACAGGACATATAGGGAGTATATAAATAGAGCCTCCTGACACATACAGTGTTGAATAGTCATCAGAAGAGTATTTTGCCTCAGTAGTGGAGCCAAATTAGCTCTAGAGTAAAGACTGTTTGGGATCACCTAACAAAACTTAAAAGCAAATCTTACAAAAAATCAAACTGTTTCCAATAGCTTAGTTGTGTCCTAGCCGGGGTGAGGAGGGAATTAAAAATGCCAAACAAAATTAATATTCAATGACAATATACAAAATATATAGAATCCCATAAAATTAATAGACATATAAAGAAATAGGAAATTAAGGCTCATATGAGGAAAATAACCAGAAACAAAATAACAGAGATAATAGAATCAGTAGACAGGTGGACATTTTAAGGAATCATATTAAATCATCCACTCTATTGGAAAAGGAAATGAGATATTTCTACAAGTAGTTTTGAGTTGGTTGGTTAACCTGACCATTAGGATTGGTTTTACAAATTCATTTATAAGATGATCATTTTTAATAATGAACTAAATCTACAGTTACATGTTTGATAAAAACAGAATTTGAAAATATGATAATAAAATTATGTAGTATTGGAAAATCTATATTTATGTTAATAATGCTTAAGTTTCTCCTACTGTTTCTGTGCTTTCACATCTCCTCTTAATCCATGCAACAAGCATCTGGCTCTTTATCTTCACCCTACCCAACTTCCTCTGTATTTACTTCTACTGGACTACACTTTCATACACTTTTATAGGGTCATGCCTTTGTTTCTAGAGCTACAATTGACTACCAATGCCTTGTTTCTTTTCAGAAAATTGCTGATGCCTTTTCTCTAATAATGATATAGATGGGACCTAAACATGGGTCTTCTTATTCTGAGTCAAATGTAGCAGGTTATCAGGATAAGGTATCTGAGGAATAATTCCAGGTAGGGAAGTGTGAATAGAATATTACACTTAATATAGACTTAGGGTATCTTTTATGAACTAGATGCTTAGGTGGGTGACAATCTTGCCCAACAGTATGGAGAAGGGGTGGGAATCAGAGCTTATAGGAATTTGTGGAGATTTTTCTGTGTTCTTCCTCTCTCTTTGATTAGTTATATACTGAAAATGGCATTTAATTGCTACCTTGTTCACAGTTGCTTTTTATATATTATTTAGTTTTACTATTATTGAGATTTGCTTTAAGAAAGGGAAGAAACATCCAGTACTATTCTTGTATTTTTTTCTTCAAGAAGCCACTGGGGTTGCTTTTTAAGCTATCTTTTAATATCATTTTTCTAGGGTCAATGCCCTTTGAGGAAAAGAGGGCCTCTAATGAGACAGTAAATGTTTTAGATTTTTATTTCCTTAGTTTATTTCCTCTATATTAGTTGACATCCACTTTTTCTCCATTCATATCTTTATTTTATTTACTGGCAACATGGTTTTTGAAAAACATTATTTTATTAGGGGGAAAACTAAGTTTTTTTCAACCGGTGTACTTTGAGACAATTAAATATATCACAGTGATGATTTATTAATTCTTCCATGGGTGGTACATAGCTAGTGCCATTTTAAATGCACAGAACACAAGTGAATTCATTGCATGTGAACATTAGGATTTAATTCTAATGGAAACTGGATGTCCCAGACAAAGAGTCCGCCCAAGGATTTTTTTTTTAAAGAAAAACATGCCTTACATAAAATCACAAGATTGAAATAAAACCACAAGATTTTCATCTTGATTTTTAGTGATAAAAGTGCATAGATTTGAACCAAAGTGTTTATTATTTAAAATGAATGTGATTTCCTCTTTTCTGTTTAACTATGTCACACATAGTAGTTTTAACATTGCTTTCAAATGTTGAATACTAATAAGGGGAAATATATTTACAAGACTGCTACTACTGGAAAGTTAAAAATAACAGACCTTTGGGAATAAAGATAAAAATAAATTCAGGAATATTTAGAACTAGAAGAGCTCGCAAACAAATAATTAAATATTTTAAGAGTATTCGGCTATCACTATCTTTTTATTATAACTTCTAAGAGCAGATACATACTAACATCCTTGATTTTATATAAATTTGAATTTTGAATAATCATTATAGTTCAATACTTTACATCAACTACTAGCGCAGTCCATGTTATAGAGAAGGCACTCAACATTAGTTTTCTTCTCATTCTCTTCTTCCTCCTCCTCTTTTTCTTTTTTCTTTTTTAACTTTTATTTCATCACTCCTGTCATTCTTTCGCAGGAAGAAATTATGGTTGTGTACTCTTATGTATAAAAAATTTTTTAGAGACATGGAGGACAAGAAAATGTGTCTTTTCTAGAATATTGAGAAAGCATATTACACTATCAAGGCATCTAAATTTTATCTCCCATAAAATAAAACATATTAATTCTTTTCAAGTTTATACCTGTCATAATTGTTTAGGGTTTACATTATATATTTGAGTTCTTCTGTTTAGATTTATTCTAACAGTCCTGGTTGCTATTATACCTCAATTAATGCTTGAAAACAGTGGGAAGAAAATAAAATAGATGTAAAATTCTCCTTGAATTAGAGAATATGAAGAAAATTTAAGAATACACAAATTCTTTTATTTAATGGGAACTTTGAAGATTGGGAAAGAAGAGACTAATATTTACCAAGTGTCTACTATGTATAAACATTTTGCTTTATATAGGTTGTTTCATTGATTCCTCAAGATTATATTTTTTTAAAGAAAAAAACTTTATTACTTTAGAAAAGTCTTAGATTCACAGCAAAATTGAGAGGAATATACAGAGATTTCTCATATGCCCACATATATACAGCCTCCATTATCATCATCATCATTCAGCAGAGTGGTACATTTGTTACAATTGAACTTGTACTGACACATAAATATCATCCAAAGTCCATTGTGTATGTTAGGGTTTATGCTCGCCTTTTCACATTCTATGGGTTTGAACAAATATATATTTATATGTACCCATCATTATGGAATCTTACAAAATCATGCCCTAAAAATCTGTGCTTCACATCTTTACTTTTCTCTCCCTTCCCACCCTGGTATACACTCATCTTTTGCTCTATCTATAGTTCTGCCTTTCCCAGAACATCATTTATTTGGATCGTATAGTATGCAGGCTTTCCAGACTGTCTTCTTTCACATAGTAATATGTCTTTTCCTGGTTTGATGGATCATTTCTCTTTAGCATTTGAGTAACATTCCATTGTCTGGATGTACCAGTTTATTCTCCTACTCAGGGACATATGAGTTGCTTCCAATTTTTTGGCCAATATAAAAAAAGCTACTATAAACAACCCCGCAAAGGTTTTGTGTGGACACAAATTTTCAATTCCTTTGTGTAAATATTAAGGAGTGTGATTTCTGAATCATACAGTAAGAGTATGTTTAATTATGTAAGAAATGCCATCAGTCTTCCAATGTGGCTGTATCATTTTGCATTCTCACCAACATTGTATGATGTTTTCTGTTACTCCACATTTTCACCAGCATTCGTGGTGTCAGTGTTATGTATTTTGGCCATTCTAATAGTCATGTAGTAGTGTCTCATTGTTTTTTTTTTTAACTTGCATTTCCCTGATGACATATGATCAGAGAATCTTTTCATAGCCTTATTTGCCACCTGAATGTCTTTTTTGGTGAGGTGTCTATTCACATCTTGGGCCTATTTTTCAATCAGGTTGTTAGTTTTCTTATTGTTGAATTTTAAGTGTTTTTGTTGTCGTTTGTTTATTTTGGATGACAGTCCTTTATCAGATATATCTTTGTAAATATTTTTCCCCAGTCTATGTCTTGTCTTCTCATACTCTTGACAGTATCTTTCTCAGAGAAAAAGTTTTCAATTTTAATGAAATCCAGATGATCAATTTTTTTTCATGGATTTTATGCCTTTGGGGTTGTATCTAAAAAATCAGCACACACTCCTATGCTATCTTCTAGGAATCTGATAGTTTTTGCATTTTACATTTGGGTCTGTGAAGCATTTCAAGTTAATTTTTGTGAAAGGTGTAAGGTGTATATCACGATTCACTTTTTTGCAGTTATTTCAGCACCATTTGTTGAAGAGACTACCTTTGCTCCATTGTATTGCTTTTGTTCCTTTGCCAAACACCAATTAACTATACTTATGTAGGTCTTTTTCTTGACTCTCTTCTATTCCATTGATTATTATTATTATTATTCTTTTGCCAGTACACCCCCTTCCCCCATTTTGATTACTTTAGCTTCCTGGAATGCAAATGCAATGGCTGGAATTCTAGCAGCTCTATTGGACTATAAAGTAACTTTTAAGATGCAAACAAAGCACTTTCAGTAAAGCAAAATGATACATACCAAATGAACCAGGATGACTGTTCATACTTCATGCATATAATATATTTGGGGCAACATGGCATTATCTCATATAATACTTATTCAATCATTCAATTAGATGTCATTATGTATCTTCTACAGATGAGAATCTAGATCCAGTGTATCTAGTGAAACAGCTACCATTAAATCAAATCACTGTTGAAATGTAGGTCAGGCTGGCTTTAAAACAGATGGATTTTTAAAATATCACACTTCTCATTCAGCGTATTATCTTAGGGGAAATATAATATTGACAAAAAACTATATCTAATTTAGATTCTAGTAAGATAGAATCTTTGGGTTTCCTAACCACACCTCAAGTTCTTCTCAACTGGCTTAGGTTGTCCATTAGGAGTCTTTCATGGCTTCAGAAACATGTCTTCTGGGCCACCGCAGTGATGCCACCCATCTTCCCTCTTCCTTGGTGCCCCTTGTCTGTGCTATTACTGCTGTCCCTGCCCCCATTGCTCCCCTTCCAAAACCATGGCCCCTTCTACTCTACCCCTACTCATGTGGCCATTTCTCAACTGCTATGAATTCTTATTATCTCGCAGACATTTTAATGAGAAATTATTTTACTTTCTGTGAGAGTTTCTAATTTTGAATATTGTATAGTAATATGGGAAGATCAGGGCCAGACAATAAAATAAGCAGGAATATTCATTTTGCAATGGATTAAATATTTGTGTCTCCCTACCCTCCCCCCAAAAAAGTTCTTGTGTTGAAACATAAAGTCCAATGTATGGGCCTTTGAGATGTACCCTATCTAATAAAGAGGGAATATGCTAATTGACCATCACACCTTCACAAGATGGTGGCACCCAAAGCCACAAGATGGTGGCTCCAGTCCCCTCAGCCCTGCCTCATCCAGCCTCAGTCCCCCAAGCCCCTCAGCCCTGCTTAATCCAGCTGGAGTCCCCCAGTCCCTTCAGGCCCACAGGGAAAGGTAGTTGGAGATGATCATGTTGGCAGGAAAGCAGTTAGGTATCAATTAGGCTGGCAGGCAGCGTGGTTAGGAGCCAGCTGTTCTGGATTGCGAGAAGAATGTCTGACTATGGTCCTAGATTGGAGAAGGTTCAGGCTGGGCTGAGAGACCACCTCCGACCCCCCGCCGTGCAAGAATTTTTGTGCACCAGGCCTCTAGTTTAGATTATAAGCATGGAGCCTTCCTTAATGGAGTCAGTTCTTTTCTAAAACAAACCCCAGAGAGATCCAATCCCTTGCTCCTTATGCCATGTGAGGTTACAGTAAGAAGGCATCATCTATGAACTAGGAAGCAGCCTCTCAGCAGACACTAAATCTGCCAGAACCTTAATCTTGGTTTTCCTGGCCTCTAGAACTGTGGGAATAAACTTCTATTGTTTACAAGCCACCCAGATTGTGGTATTACTGTTATAGCAACTTGAATGGACTAAGACAATCTATTTTCAAAAATTTTCCTCTTATTTCATCAAAGGTAGTTCTCTTGAACCAGGTCTTTTCAACCCTTGCTTCCAAAATGAACTCTGCCTTTCCCTCCAGATCTTTCTACAAGCACAAACAAAACCTTTCAGCAGATCTGCCTTGCTGGTTCTCCAGAATTTGCAAGGTCATCTCATATGGCTATTGAGAAATTGAAATCCAGCTAGTCCAAATTGGGATGTGCCAGAACTGTAAAATATACATTATGATTTGAAGATTCAGTATAGAAAAAAAGGTAAAATATCTCATTAAAATATTTTATATTGATACCATGATGAAATTATCTTTTGGATAGTTAGGCAAATTAAAATATATTAAATTAACTTCACTTGCTTCTTCTTAGAAATATTATTAAGAGAAAATTTTAAATGACATATGTGGCTTAGATTTCTATTGGATAATGTTTTTCTGCAATACCATGATATCCTCACATAGCTGGTATTACAGAATTTATCAGGAGAGAATCTTCCCATCCCTCCTTTAGTTCTCACCTCCCCCACCCCCATCCCCATCCAATCACCCATTCATTTAACATATTCCTTGCTAGGTTTTATGGATATAATGATGAGAAAATAGTTATTCCCTTCGTGAGATCATACAGTTTAATAAAGAAATATTTGTTAAACAAATATTCCACCAGCAAATGTGTAACTAGAATTTATGTTAAGTTGAAAATGTGTGTGGATTATGAGATAGAAGGGAACCAACTTAGGCTGGGCACCAGGATTATAAAGAAAGGTCTCCCTTCCCTGGATGGTTTGGCTCAGTGGATAGAGCATTGGCCTGCAGACTGAAGGGCTCCAGGTTTAATTCTTGTCAAGGGTACATGCTGGGGCTGTGGGGTTGATCCCCAGTGAGGGATGTGTAGGAGGCAGCTGATCAATGTTTCTCATCATTAATGTTTCAATCTCTCTCTCCCTCTCCTTTCCTCTGTAAAATCAATCATATATATATGGTCTCCCTAGGAGATTGGGTATTTGGTCTGTTATCTAAGAGTGAGCGGAATTAACTAGGTCACATTTTCATGGAAAGAAAATAAAGATCATCCCAGATAATCCTTCCTAGGGCCTTGGAGCAAGATAGCCTTAAAGAGAATAAGAAGCATTCCTCAGGATGGGACTGGAGAAAGAGTTAAAGGCCAAACAAAAATCTTAAGGAGACAAGAGATTGAGAAGGAGAGAACATCACATCAGTAATCGCTTTTGGAAAGCTGTATTGACACAGTCAAACTAGTGCACCATTTTTATTAGGGTAAGGAACTCTGTGGAAGCCATTTTTTTTTTTTTTTTTGGTTTTTGTTTGTAATATTGTTTGCTTTTGATCTTTTGGCACCACTTATGGATTTGGAAATATGCTGTGGAATGTGGCAGTTTTATGCCAGACCTATTATTTTTCTTTAGAGTTTAATTTCAAAGCTCCTTTTGACAAGGTTATTCTGACTTAGTCATGCCAAAATGCATAAGGCCATGAGGATACAGAGAGAAGAGTACCCTGGACTTTCTTTGTAATCTCTCTACCTCCCACCCCGAGAGCCAGGTAGGAATCCATCTGAAAGAACCAAAAGGAGGGTTTTTTTGGGGAAAGGAGGGACCATTTCTTGGTCATCCCTTCCTATCAGATTCTCTACATGTGTTATTCTCTGCCCAGATCTTGGTGAATTGGGGGATTTATTTTAATAAAGTAGACTCTTTATTTACTTGACATTTATTTACTTAACATTGGCCTTGATTCTGAGCATAATTATGGTAATACATGCAAAAGCATAATTTAAATTATAAAGTACAGTATAAAAGTTATTTCCATGGTCCTTAATCAGTGAGGACCACAGCTTCCTCCTCAAATACTTTCTGCATTGTCTTATCATTTTTTAAAAAAACTCAAGTGGATGAGGCAAAAAAGAAAAAAAAAGAAACAATTCCATTGAGAGATACTAAAAGCTACTTCCCGTAGCCTTAAACTTTGTCCACTTAAACTACAAATTATTCCGGGAAAAAGGTCTATAAATAACTGTGAAGCTAAGGAATGCATGGGAAATTAGAGTTAATGCAGAATGCACTGCTTGTCTTTTTTAGTTTTCAAACAAACTACTTTGTTTTGTTTATTGGACAATGCATGGTTAACTGAGTTGAAACATTAAGAAACATTGGGGAAACTGACCTGTGTTTTGAGACTCTATGCAAACCAGGTTCAAAATAAGCTTATCTTATGTGATATTTATACTAAATATATATTCGGTCTTTGTCTACCTTTCTGTCACAGAGCTCCTGAAATCCTTGAAATCTAAGTGATGAGAACAATAAGGTTTTGTTAATAAGGTGACTTTTGGACCTTACCTTAGAATGAGGGCTGGTTGTCAGGAGGATCAACCCCATAATTAGAGGTTGGAATTTTTAGTCACCCCCTCTGAGTTCAGGGAAGGGAGAGGGGCTGGAGGTGATTTTATCAATGATGCCTATGTAATACAGCCTCCATAACTCTTCCAAAGGACAAGGTTTAGAGAGCTTCCAGTGGATGAACATAGAGAGGTGCTAGGAGAGTGGAGTGCCTGGGGAGCTCCATGCTTTGCTTTATGCACCTTTTCCATCCAGCTTCCCCTTTATATTGTTTTATAATAAACTAGTGCTCTAGTTTTTTTAAAAATATATTTTATTGATTTTTTACAGAGCAAAAGGGAGAGGGATAGAAAGTCAGAAACATTGATGAGAGAGAAACTGCAATCAGCCGCCTCTTGCCAGCCCCCTACTGGGGATGTGTCCGCAGCCAAGGTACATGCCCTCGACTGGAATTGAACCCCGGACCCTTCAGTCTGACGCTCTATCCACTGAGCCAAACCGGTCTTGGCTAAACTGGTGCTCTAGTAAGTAAAATGTTCCTCTGAATTCTATGAGTTGCTCTAGCATATCAGTCAAACCCAAGGAGGTGGTTTTGAGAGCCTCTGACTTATACACAGTGGGTCAGAAGTACAGGTTAGCACCTCATCTTTAGACTGGCACCCAAAGTCTAAGAAGAGGTTGTGGTAACCTCTGATCTATAGCAAGTGTGACAGAAGCACTGGAAATAAGCTGGGCTTTCAATTGGTGGTGAAAGTTTGGGGAGTAAGAGTGGCCAAGTCTCATGGGACTGGTCTCTCAACCTGTGAAATCTGATGTTGTCTCTGGGTAGATAGAATCAGAATTGAGTTCAATTTTCAGATAGCCTGCTAATGTAGGAGAATTGCTGTTGATGTGGGAACACCCCACCCCACAACTGGAACTGGGTCCAGGAGCACAAAAAAAGCATACATCCAGCAAAAATATATACCTATAGGAAACTTGTTACTTGGCTTTTATTTGTTTGGGAAAATTAAAAGATATTTACTTATTTATAAAATCTTTCAGAAAAACCTTTTGAAATAACATCAAAAGAAAACTTGGAGCCGAATTAAGGCTTTGTAAGTAGAACAACAATTTGAATAAAATTAGATTACTTATAAGAATATATAACTGAGAAACTACTTATTTAAAAAAATGATCCTGATTTTGGATTCGGAGTGGATTATCTAGTTTGTGGATTTCCAGATTTTCATTTCCCTTCTCCTTTCATTTCTTGTTGCCTGATGCTGTCAGTTTTGTTGCTTGGCAATAGCTTGATCTTTTTTTGTTTTTTGTGTGTTTGTTTGTATTTGTTTTTTTGCTTGTAACATTTCACTCTTTTCCTGGAAGGAAAGCAGAGAAATGATCAACATTAGTGAAAAGCTGGATGAATCAGTCTCATTTAAAGAAACAACTTAAAATCTTGGCCCAGGTACCTCCCCATTATTTTCAATGCACAGGAAATACACGTGGTTGCCTATAAGAGTCACAAATACTAAATCCTATCCTCTAGCTAGAATCTTTCCTCCATACCCATCTAAGCATTTCCTGGCTTAGTAGGTGCCCAGGCAGCTCTAAATGAGAAGTTTAACTTTATTCATTAACAAGAAAGTTTCTACTAGGTCACTTTTTATAAAAATTTCCTCATTCACCTTGGATATTTAAGAACCTAAGTTATCAAATATTCTAAGCATTCTCTCCAAGTCTAAAAATCTGTATAATTCCACAGTGTGTGGTAGATTTTAAATGATCACGATGAAGATGGGCTGAGTTCTCTTTCTGAGAGTGTCTTGGGAAACCTGAGACAACCCCATCTGCCTTTCTCTGCCACACTATAAGAATTATGCATTTAAGGGTGTTGGATAAGCACCATTTTGACTGCTAGAGGAAGGTTTTAGTCAGGGTGCCAATTATATGCAATCCATGGGCTAACATGTTACGCATGAGAAATTGCATTATCCTTCAGCTCCTCTGTTCTTTGCACTGGATCAGGAGCAAGGAGATCTCAGATTGGCAAACCAGTTGTACTGTACAGTAACTTGAACTGTACAGGTCTCTAATTCTTAACAGAGAAGTAATGACATTATGTCTGCAGTGGTTTTCTTCCTTGTAAGTAAGATTGATTCAAACTAATCATTTTTTTTTACCTGTTCTATTTTCCAGGCACTATACTCAGTACTAAAGTTACAATGGTGACTGTATTAAGGCTCTTCACAGAGACAGAACCAATAAGAAATTCTCTCTTTCTCTTTCCCTCTAGAAACTACTTACAGAAACATGATAGTTTATATTTGATCAATCTTGGTACTGTAGCCTCATATAAAATTAATCATCACAGTAACAAATAACCTATAACCTAACAGGAGTCAAGATGTTGACAATGTAGTGGGTGGTAGGGAAGTTTGATGCTAGAGCAATATGATAAGTGTTATGATAAAAGCACAGGGTGCCAGGAGACCTAGTCTACTTTCAGGGGCCTGAGTGTAGTGCTAATACAGTCACCATTGTATCTTTAGCACTGAGTATAGCACTGAGGAAGCCTTCCTGGAGGTGTCATTTAAGCTGATCTGGACCTGCTCACATATAAACATTCCTGAGAAGGGAGAAGGTATAGGGAAATAAGAGCTGAGTAGATTGCTTGCAGAGTCCAGATCTCTGAGATGAAGAAAGCTTGGCTTATCCAGAGATGCAAATGCTCTCATTGCTCACGATGGTTGGAACTTAGCATGCAAGGAGATGGGAACAGTGAGCTAGAGAGATAAACAGGGTTCCAATTGTTAAAGACCCAGACTTCCATACTAAGGAATTTCCAGGTCACTGTTCCTTGTCTGGTAAGTCCCATCCATCTCCTACCAAGATAGGCTGGTTACATCTACCACCCAGGCAGACTATGAAGCTTTCTAGGTCCACTCCAATGGATGAGTTCTACTAACAATCTCTACTTTTAGTGAGACCAAAATCCAAACAAGTTACCTGTTATGTCATTCAACCCATTAACTAAAGGAGCTTATCCAGCTATAAACAGAATAACATATAATTCTTGAGAATTACATAACTCCAGAAGTTACACTTCCAAAGATTTCAATTATCCAGCCACAAATGAATTGCTATCAAAATGCTTTCCACCTCTCACTGTATTGTCCATTCTCACTATTTTATGAGTATTTAATGGTTTACCACACAAATTAGTAGAAAGAGGATAAAAAGAGGATCCCACACATTTAACCAGTATTCACAGACACTCTGCTCTGTGCAAAGCTAGAGCCTGTACTGATACTGGAGGCTGAAAAGATAGAGCTTAAGTTCTGCTGGAGGGATCCTGTGATCCTACACGACCACAACTCATGGTAACTACAGTAGGAAATCGCTGGGGTTTGTAGGGAGGCTTCTGTTCCAAATATTTCTCCACTTTTTACTCACCAAGTAACTTTGGGCACACAGTTAATTCGTTTCCTTTGAGTCATCTAATAATCATGACTCATAACCTCACCACTCAGCTTTCTTTTCTTGTGAAATGAAGATTGTAATATCTTCCCTGCAAAGATTTTTTGTCAGTTAGAGAAAGTACTTAACACTTGTTTAGCACAGTGATTGGCACAGAATATCTGTTGAACAAATGATGCTGCCATTGGTGATAATACTATACATGAAAGCACCAAGAAAAGTATCTCTAACTGTGGGGAGCATTGGGCAGCTATTCTTTGTGAGGAACTGTAAAGGCTGAATAAGATGTCAACAGGTAAAGATCTAGGATCATTCTTGACTAAGTTGCCTGATTAAACAAAAGAACAGGATCAGAAAGTTCAAGACACCTGACCAGGGGTTGGTTAATTCTAAAAAAAAAAAAAAAAAAAAAAAAAAAAAAAAGTTCTCAGGGGAAATGAAAAGCTCCTTAGAAAGCTGTTGCCACAGGCTAAGGGAGAGCCAAGGGAAAGCCAGATCTGTGGCACATGCATCTTTTGATGTGAGAGAGACACATCGATTGGTTCCTTTGACCCTTCTGTCCTGCAGGACGACACTATAACCCAGTGGTCAGCAAACTGCGGCTCCTGAGCCACATGCGGCTCTTTGGCCCCTTGAGTTTTTTACAAAGGCCAGTTTAGGAGTACCCTATTCAAGTTAATAACCATGTACCTACCTATATAATTTAAGTTTAAAAAATTTTTCTCGTAAAAGAAATTTCAATCGTTGTACTATTGATATTTGGCTCTGTTGACTAATGAGTTTGCCAACCACTGCTCTAACCAAACCGGCAAGGGCAGGCTTTTGTTTACGTCTAGATGTATAACATCCAAGATAGATTTCGAGCACATACTACCCAGCAGTATGTCTTTGAAGCTTCATCTGATTTTAAAAATCAGAATGTCATTTGTCAAAGAGAAGGTCTGTCTTTCACAGGGTGTCTTCAATATAACGCCTGGTGGTCTGGATTGTCTTAATTTGGCCACGTTATTAAAGCTTCCATTGTCTTAAAAACACACATACACAGCCGGTTCAAGAAATAAATTTAACTGAAGTGACCCATCCACATTTATTACTTTAAAAAAAGCTTTGTCAACAGTAATATAGTTTTTTATTCTTTCAGTAGATTTTTTTTACAGAGATGTAAATTGAAGCTATTTACAATACCTAAATGCCTATGATATTTGTAGCCTTGTATAAGATGGCATTTGGGTAGAATATGTATTATATAAAAGTAGGTCATATTATAGCAAATTTATCAGTTAAAAAGTTTATTTTTTCATGAATTATAATCCATTTTCTGAAAATCCATGGAGGGTTTCTTGTTATTGTTGTTTGGAGTTTTTAAAATTTCTTTTTAATTTTCACTCCATGCTTTTCTTCAGATTTCCAAGAAAAAAAGTAAATATTTTAACTGTGGTTATTTAAGCCTACTTAAAATATGTTTGCAATATTAAATATATGCTGTTCCCAAATTTATCACATTTCTTTGTCGTTTCTCTGTGTATAATAGGATTTTAATATGACAGATGTAGTGGGAGGTTTTCTACCCTGAGAGGTTTCCTGGCTCCACTGTTTGAGAGCATCTGAAGTTGTCTGCCTAGTATGTCCTCAAAAATAGATGCAGAGCTCTGTCTGGAAGTACCCTTAAGAAGCTTGGAAAGCTTTTTATTGACACTAAATACTTGAAGATAGTAATTAACATAATAATGTTTATACTCAGCAATAACAATTTAATTTAAATAAATTCTTTTGGCCTGAGAAATTCTACAATATTTTATTTGCTTCTATTCTAGAAACCAAATATTTCCTGTAGCTTAGTAACGTCCCAGAGCTAGAGAATGTAGCCACTACTCTTACTCTGAAAGGAAGTTTCAATTTAACACCTTATTTTACAAAGTACAGAGAGAAATAATCAATTTGAGTCGATTATCATGGTGAATGATTATTTACTCCCCTGCGGGGTCAGTTAATCTAGTTTCTTCTTAAAAGCATTAATTTCTAGAAAATCTTTTTGGAAGTTTGTTAATGACATTGACAGCTATGGAAAAGGAAGTATTTGTGATTAAGTAAACCTTTGGGCTAAGGTCTATAGTAGATGATCTACCTCTGTTTTATTCTAATTTTTGTTTGTTTGTTTAAAATATCAGAATTATATTAAAATCCTATCAAATAAAGAGGGAATATTCAAATTGACTGTCACACCATCACAAAGATGGTGGTGGCCACAGCAGTGGTGGGGTTTCCATAACACAAGATGACTGCACTCACAGTGGAGGCTGAGTTCCCATAATGAGGCTTAAGGAGCAATCACCAGGGACCTGAGGCTGTGTGGTGCTGGGCTGAATTAGGGGACCTGAGCCTGTGCCCCCTTCCAGGTGGGGCTTGATGGGAGAACTCAGGCCACACCCCTACCCTATGGGGCTTGATAGGGGACCTGAGCTACACTCCTCACCCTGTGTGGCTGGTGAGGGTCCTGAGGCAATGCACCCCACACAGCAGGGCTTGATAAGGGTGGGGCCAGCCAGGTCTGGATCTCTCCCAGTGGGGGTGGGGTGGCTGGTTCTGTGCCTTACATGATTTTGAGGCACCACAGGTGTTTGGGGACTTGACTCTGGGTCCTGCAGCACACCCCAGACTCTGACAGGAGGAAGATTTTTATATACATTTTACTAATTTTCTTTTATCTCTGATCTATTATAGAGAAAGGGCAAAAAGCAATATTAAAATATTTCCTCTAATTAATCCCCTTTTAATGTGAATGAATTTCATGCTATGGGCCACTAGTCAATTATAAAAGACCCCCACATTTTATTCTATTTCCCTGGAAATTCAGATTGTAGATATGTGATTTGTCAACATGACACATATACTTCCTCTCCCCTCCCTCTTTATTCTGTAAGGGATCCCATCAGTATTCATTGCTGCAAATATCATATTTATAGCAAGGCTCTCAGATATAGGCCTCCTTCCAAAAATCTCGTTTGAACGCTAAACTAATATGTTTAAATGTCAACCTAATATTTGAACATTAAGTTTCATAAGAATCTCAAACTTAACAATTCCCAAACCAGATCTTTCTCTCTTACCCCTGAGCACTCCAATTACTATCCAAATATCACTTTCCAAATGGCAATGTCTATCACTTCCAAGTGAGTGAAGTGGGCATCATCTTCCTCCCAATCCACTCACCCAACTTCTATATTGAAAACTCACCAACTCTGGTCAGTTTTATCTCCAAAGTGTGTGTTTAAATCTTCCTGACCACTGCCTTATTTCACACCATTACCACCTCTTGATTAGACCACTACTTGTGTGTCCAAATTTTCACTTCTGGGAGGATGTTCACTTGCTTTCATAATCTTTCGCATTTCTATTCTCACCACAACCAGACTGAGCATTTAAAAACATTTCTGTAATCACCTCAGCTGTCTCTACTTACAATCTTCCCCAAACTTTCTAATGCTTAGAATAAAGATAAGAATACTCAGCATCATCTGTAAGGCCCTGGCAAATTCAGGCTCTGCCTACCCTCCAGGCACTCTCATGCCACTGTGCCCGTCGTTCACTGGCCTCTGTTAGGTTGCTCATGGTGCCTCATAGCTCTTGCTTCAGCTTGCACACCTTTGCCCCTCACACTTCACATCAGTGGCGTATCACTTCCATATCCATGGATGCACCTTCTGTTGTAAAATAGGTCTTCCTTCTTATTCTCTCCCAGGATCCCATCTTTTTTGTTTCCTTCAAAGAACCAATATATCTACTGTTTAATTATTGTTTCTTTTCTTGTTATAAACTTTACACTCCATGAAAGCAGGGGACATGGCTGGTTTGTTTACAATAACATATTTAGCACCAAATAGCATGTCTAATATATAGTAATATTTAATATTCTTAAATAAATGAATAAATATCCAGACGCCCCTTCCCTTCCCAAAAAGCAGGCAAAATCTTTCTCCATGAAATTGTGTCATAACATTTTCTTTTTTTCCTATTGAAATATCTAGTTTTATGTAGGTTTCTATGGCTTAATCTGGGTGAGGCAATAACATGTAAGAAAAATTAATAGAAAATATTCAGAAGAAATGAAAAATATATTGGCAAGAATCTTAGAGATAAGGGTCTAGCAGTATATTTTAGTACTCTAAATCAGAGAAGAGCAGCTTTGGAGAATGTTAAAGTAGATTGAGACCAGGGACCTCATTTCCCCCTTTTTTTAGGATGATTATGTAATGTGGTAGAGGTGAAATTATCACTACAATGATAATCACATTTTAATGCATAAATGTAACTAGTTAACATGTTGTATATGTTAAATTTCTACCCTGTTATATGTCAAATATATTTCAGTTAAAAAAATGGCTCCTAGGTATCTTAATTTTTTTGTTGTTGCAATGGTAAATGGGATTGTCTTTTAGTTTCTCTTTCTGTGAGTTCATTATTGGTGTACAAAAAGCCATAGATTTCTAGGTGTTAATTTTGTATCCTGAAACATTGCTGAATCCATTTATTAATTAAAATCTGTTGCTTAAATCTCAAAACTTCCTGTGATGTTAATAAGTTCAAACTTACATATTGTTGAAGGGAGGAGTCTCCCCTCTCTAGGGATGCATGAGGGTGTGCATAAAATAGAAAAAAGGCCCTTATCTTCAGCTCCCAACTTACAACAGATGTCTTCCTGCCCCTTCTGCCTGCACTGCCCCCCGAGGAGAGGTTTTGCTGCTGCTCTGGGCCAAGTTTGACACTGTGAGCCTCCATGTCTAGGGTCTAGCCTTTTCATGAAATTAACACAATTTCCCCCAAGGACAGGACCTGAAATACCCTCTTTCTCTTAGTTATCCTATTCTGAACTCCAGGCTTTGGCTATACTTATAATTTGACCCAAAGCACAACATGTAACACTACCGGGATGGTGTTTATTAATTTATGATTTTATAAAAGACACAAGTTATTATTGTAAATGATGAACCAACTGTATGGATTAGGAAGTATTGACATTTTGCTATACAGTTGATAGAAACATAAATGTTTACCATCTATCACAAATAGTATATAGTGAAGACTTGACATAATCTTTTAATCCTATTCCACTAAGGTATATTGTGAACACTCTTGTTTGTATAAATGAATTCTCTATTCTCCCTCCTCTATCTCTGACCCACCCACTGTCTGTCAGTCTAGCCTCATCCAAAATCTACAGGCCTGCTTGTTTTTCTTCTTTTTTGCACCATTTATCCATCAGCCAGCCCTCTGCATCCTCATGATTCACCACCTCTTCCTGGTAGCATGCCTGCAGGTTGTTTCAAGCCACTTCGGAGCCCAGGTGCCTGCTAACTGCCCACTTCCCTCTCCTCTCCAGGGACAGGGCATGGTGGAGCGGGACACAGGCATCCCATTTTCATTAAAATGTTCAACCCAGGCCTGCTCCACCAGTGTCCTCAGGTGGCCCAGGGGCAGACAGTGATCCCAGAGACCTGGGTTACCCCTGCCTATGGACCCCCAGCAACCTTAGGCGCTGTCCATGCCACCTGCCTGATCCTGATCTCTGCCTGGACCCTGCGGGCAACATCAGGAGCTGCCTGCTGGAACTGCCCAGTCCCGATCGCCACCTGGACCCTGCGGGCAACATCAGGAGCTGCCTGCTGGAACTGCCCAGTCCCAATCGCCACCTGGACCCCACAGGCAATGTCAGGAGCTGCCTGCTGGAACTGCCCAGTCCCGATCGCCACCTGGACCCCACAGGCAATGTCAGGAGCTGCCTGCTGGAACTGCCCAGTCCTGATCGCCACCTGGACCCCACAGGCAACATCAGGAGCTGCCTGCTGGAACTGCCCAGTCCTGATCGCCACCTGGACCCCACAGGCAACATCAGGAGCTGCCTGCTGGAACTGCCCAGTCCTGATCGCCACCTGGACCCCACAGGCAATGTCAGGAGCTGCCTGCTGGAACTGCTGGATCCCAATGGCTGCCTAGACCCTGCGGGCAGTGTTAGGTGCTGCCTGCTGGAACTGCCCAGTTCCAATTGCCGCCTGGACTCTGCGGGGGGCATCAGGTGCTGTCCATACCACCTGCTTGGTCCCAATCAATGCCAGGATTCCCTGGGCAACATCAGACGCTGTCCCCAGGCTTTCCTGGCCCCAATGCCGCCTGGAGCCCATGGGAAACATCAAGCACTAACTATGCTGCCTGTCCCATAACGATCACCGCCTGGACCTCACAGGTGACATCAGGAGGTGCCTGCTGGAACTGCACAGTCCCTATCGCTCCCGCCTGGACATAGCAGGCAGCATCAGGCTGTAGGCCAGCCACCTCACAGCTGCGATCGATCGGGAGGCCTGCCATCACTGCCTGGCTCGGACTCGTCCTCAGCCCACCCCGGGCTACGGCTGGGTTTGGAAAAGGCCTCTCCCGGGGCTGATTATTTTTTATACCTATGAGAGAGGCCTTTTCTGGACCTGGCTGTAGGCTGGCCACCACACTGCTGCAATTGATCGGAGGCCTGCCATCGCTGCCTGGCCTGGCCTCCATGCCTCACACCACTCGGCCCCTCTCCTCGTGCTGTTTGGCCTTGCCCCTGCTCCTGATTGGCTGGTAGCGTAGCGAAGGTATGGTCAAATTTGCATATTACTCTTTTATTAGATAGGACTAGAGACCCGGTGCATGAAATTTGTACATGGAGGAAAGGGGTGTCCCTCAGCCCATCCTGCACCCTCTCTAATCTGGGACCCCTCAAGGGATGTCCAACTGCAGCTTGGCCCTCAATGGGCAGTTGGACATTCCTCTGATAATCCAGGACTGCTGGCTCACAACTGCTCACCTGCCTGCCTTCCTGATTACCCCTAACTACTTTTGTCTGCCAGCCTGATCACCCCCTAACCACTCTACTGCCAGCCTTATTGATGCCTAACTGCTCCCCTGCCAGCCTGTTTGCCCTAACTGCCCTCCCCTGCATGCCTGGTTCCCCCCAACTGTTCTCCCATGCAGGCCTGCGTCCCCCGCAACTGCCCTTCCTACAGGCTCAGTTGCCCCCAACTTCCCTCCTCTGCAGGCCTGGTCACCCCCAACTGCCCTCCCTTGCAGGCCTGGTCCTTCCCAACTGCCCACCCCTGCTTGCCATCTTGTAGTGGCCATCTTGTGTCCACATGGAGGCAGCCATCTTTGACTACATGGGGACAATCATCTTGTGTGTTGAAGTGATAGTCAATTTGCATATTACTCTTTTATTAGGTAGGATAGAAGCCTGGTGTATGGTTGAGGGCCAGCTGGTTTGCCCTGAAGGGTGTCCTGGATCAGAATGGGGATTCCCTTGGGGTGTGGGGCAGCCTGGGCGAGGAGTCTGTGGTAGTTTATAGGTCAGCCACACCCCGGTGACCCAAGTGGAGGCCCTGTATCTAGGACTTATTTATGTTCTACAATTGAAACTTTGTAGCCTTGAGCAGAGGAAGCTTGGCTTCCTCCATAGTTTGGACAACTCAAGCCTCCTGCTTTCTCTAGCTCCATGGCTGCTGCCATTTTTGTTAGGATTTATTTATCCTATCTAATAAAAGAGTAACATGCAAATGTGACTGTACCTTGGCTCCTGATTGGCTATGCTACCAGCCAATCAGGAGCAGGAGGCTTGACTGAGGGCGTGGCCACCACTTGACTGGACGACAGTGAGCACTTCCCTTCACAAATGCTTTGCTTCACGTTGGTGTCTCAAGTGCTTCACGCCTGTAGGGAACACTTCGCTTCACACCAGCACAGGGGGGGGAATGAAGTGCTTCAGGCCAGCGCCAGCTGGGAACACTTCACTTCACGCTGGCGGGGGCGGGGAATGAAGCAGGGACCACGCCTCTGCACAAGGTATTTTCGAGGGCCTAGTGAGCCAGTGGGAGAGGCTCGGTCCTTGAGGCGTCCCTGATGCGGGGAGGACTGGGCCAGGACAACACCATACTTTCAAAGAAAGTTGTTTCCCACTTAAATATCCTCTGATGAGTATCTTTAAAAAAGAATTAATATTCAGCCATTGTCATATCTTGAAAAGTTAAGGTAATTCCTTAATATCACCTAATATTCACTGTACTTTCAAATGTCTTTGTTTCAAAGATGCCTTTTACTGTTTGTTTGCTCCCTCCGGAGGCTACCCAAGGTCTTATTTCAGCCCTGATGTTGGGCTGCTTCCCCCGACCATAAATTCCCAATGCATTTCCAGCCAGAGTTAAAGGGAGTTTCTTCTTTTTTTTGGGGGGGGGGTGGCTTCTTCTGTTTTTAAGGCATCGCCATATCCACTGCCTACCAGGCCCCTGTGAAAGCACTACTCCTTAGGTCCGGGGTGCTGGGAGCTGAAGCAGAGAGGCTGTGAGGCCCAGCTCACCCAGGATGCTGGCTCCCATCACCCACTCCCAGCCTTCCCTATGCATACCTGCTCACGGAGAGCGTGAGGTAGTCCTGGCAGCAAGATGGGAGGCCTGAAGGGGGTGTGGCTGCAGCATGAGGGAAGGGAGGGGCTTGACAGGAGACCTCAGGCCACACCCCTCACCCAGCAGGGCTTGACAGGGAACTTCAAGGTGTGCTTCCTGTCCTGGTGCTGGGCATGGGTACCTCAGGCTGCTCCCCCCACCCCAGCTCCAGGCTGGGGGACCTCAGGCCGTGTCTCCCACCTGGTGCAGCTTGACAGGGGACTATAGGCCACACTCCCAACCCGGCAGGTCTTGACAGGGGACCTCAAGGTGCACTTCCCATCATGTTGCTGGGTTAGGGGACCTCAGACTGTTCTCTCCACCCGCCAGGGCTTGACAGGGGACCTTAGGCTGTGCCCCCACCTGGCAGGGCTTGACAGATGACCTCAAGCCACACCCCCACACCAGCACCAGGCTGGGGGACCTCAGACCATACCCTCTGCCCCAGCTCCAGGCCAGGGGTCCTGAGGCTGTGCTCCTCCTTCCTGGATGGGCTTGATAAGGGACCTCAGGCTGTGCCCCCCACCCAGCAGGGCTTCACAGGGGACCTGAGCCTGTGCCCCTGTGCCAGTAAAGATTGATGGGGGACCTGAGGCTGTGCCTCCCTCCTGGTGCTGGGCTGAGGGACTTGAGGCTGTGCTCCTCTGCCTGGTGGGGCTTGATGGGGGACCTCAGGCCATGCCCCCTACCCAGCGGGGCTTGACAGGGGATCTCTGGTCATGTCTCCCACCTGGTGGGACTTGATGGGGGACCTCAGGCCATGCCCCCCATCCTAGTGCTGGGCCAGGGGACCTGAGGACACACCCTGCCCTGGGTGGCTTGATAAGAGTGGGACTGGCGGGGTCTGGATCTACTCCAATGTGGGGGTGGGGATGCGACTGGGTCTGGGTCTCATGTGATTTTGAGGCACATGTGAGTGAGTGGGGACTTGACACTGGGCCCTGTGGTGTGCCCCAGACTCTGACAGGAGGAAGGTTTTCATATACATTTTACTAATTTTCTTTAGTCTCTGATACTTCTATTATAGAGAAAGAGCAAATAGCAATATTAAATTATTTCCTCTAATTAATACCCTTTAAATGTGCATGAATTTTGTGCACCGGGCCACTAGTCTTCTATAATTGAAACTTTGTAGCTTTGAGTGGAGGCCTATGCTGGCCAGTGTGTGCTGAAAACTTGGCTTCCTCCATTGCCAGGGAAACCCAAGGCCCCTGCTCACTCCATGGCTGCAGCCACTTTTTACTGGGATTTATTTATCTTCTATAATTGAAACTTTGTAGCCTTAAGTTAAGGCCAAGGCAGGCTGAAACTTGGCTTCCTCCATTACCAGGGAAACCCAAGCCTCCTACTTGCTCTGTGGCCACAGCCATTTTGGTTGAGTTAATTTGCATACTTGCTCCAGATTGGCTGGTGGGTGTGCTTGTGGGTATAGTGGAGTGATGGTTAATTTGCATATTACTCTTTTATTAGACGTGATTATTTCTTTATACCAAGATCCTTAAAATGCATTAAAATTTTAAATAAGAAGACTCATCAATTGGATTTTTCCCCAAAAAATAACATTTTTGTTTTAGAATATTTGGAAAATACTGAATGGTATAAAGAATACATTAAATAATCATATATTCAAAAATAGCCATTAGATCCTTACTCTAACTGCTTAATAAGCCTCGTTCTTCAACATGCTTTCTGTTATTTAGCTATTAGCCAGGAATGATCTGAGTATTTGGAGTTTTACTGTTTTCTGACCCTTGTTGATGACTCTGTCCACTACCTGTTTTCTCCTGGCCTTGAGGTAGTGAAGTGGATTCCAACTCAACTCCTTTTGGAAGAAGACCAACTTCCAGGTTGCTTCCCACCAACAGAATGATTTTCTACTGAAGAACATTGAAGATGTCTTTCCATTTCATGGTTGATATTATTAAACACTGTATGTCTGTAATAGCTGCATGACTACACATTTTATCTTCAGTCTTCCATAACCTGACACTTGAGGTGTAAAATTAATATTCATAATACAATGGAAACAATTCTTAATACAATGCATCAGCAGGCATCTGAGTAGCTAAAGGTAATCCTATATAATAAAAAAACTAATGCAAATTGATTGAGTGGTGGAATGACTGGCCAATTATGATGCACACTGCCCCCTGAGAGGGAGGTGACCAGTGGCAGCAATTGGGGGGGAGCGGGGCTGGCCAGTGGGCAGGCTCTAGGCCATCAGCCTTTATGGGTGCCAACAGGGCCACCCCCCATCACCCTGCTCGCCAGTTGCCCTACAGAGGGAGGCGACTGGTGGCGGCAGGGCAGGGGGCGGGGGGTATGGGCTGGCCAGCAGGTGGCACCAGGCTGCCAGCTAAGGAGGGTGTCAGTGGGGATCCCCCGAGGACCCTGCCTGCAGGTTACCCTACAGATAAGCCCTGCTGGCCAGCCTGGCTTAGGGACCCTACCCTATATATTGGGAATAGTTTCTTAGATTTAAAAATTAAAACCTGGCAAGGCTATTCTAACACTGAAAAAATAGGATGATGCAGCGCTGACAGGCATGGACTCTGGCTTGCACATTTTGTGGTCAGCCCTGATTCTGACACTTATAACTGTGACAAAACCAATTACGTAACTTTTCTCTGCTTCAGTTTTTCCGCCCATAAGATGGGGAAAATGGTACTACTGCCTCAGAAGGATCATGTTATGTACTACTTTTTACAATCAGGACAAAAAAATGTAGCTGCCCTTACAACAGCAAGATGCAGTTCACCTGTATGAAAAGTAAGGTCATTGGTACATGCAGTGTCCTGAATTGTGAGAGAGATGTCCAACTGGCAGGCTAGACCCAATCTCCACACGATCTGGTCTAAACTGGCAGTCACAGGCTGGGCTTAGGGACACCCCCTACCCCCGTGCATGAATTTCCTGCACTGGCCTCTAGTGATTAAATGACTGATTTTAACATTGCCTTTACTTCTGCCTCCAGATGACCTGGAATGGGCATGTAGCATGAGAGAGGGGCACCTCTTTGTTGTTTATAAGTCATCGAAAGTTGGGGGATTTTTGTTATTGCATTGTAACCCAGATCAGTGGTTGGCCACCTCATTAGTCAACAGAGCCAAATATCAACAGTACAATAATTGAAATTTCTTTTGAGAGCCAATTTTTTAAAACTTAAACTTCTTCTAATGCCAGTTCTTCAAAATAGACTCGTCCAGGCTGTGGTATTTTGTGGAAGAGCCACACTCAAGGGGCCAAAGAGCAGCATGTGGCTCACGAGCCACAGTTTGCCGACCACTGACCTAGATTATCCTCATTGATCCAACTACTCTGCCACTGAAATCTTGAAGCACATGAGAGGAGAAGACATGCCAAGTCTCAGGACAGAGCTGCCCCTAAGGTTATCTTGGTTCATCTCTTGAGATCATCTAAAAGCTTTATGTCTGCAGCTAACATTTAACTTGACATGGTGACTGTTGATATACCCCTAACTCTTTAAACACAGTTTAAAAATGGTCTTAAACTTGATCTATCATGGAAGCACTGTTTTTCCTTAGGAATAGTGTGAAGAAACTGGGAAAGAAAGGGTATTACAGAGTTGGCATTCATTATGGCATACCTACAACTTACATTCAATAAAAAAAGAGAAATTGTATATTCAGTGACAGGAAAAGTACTAACTATCAGAGGAGGAAAACGTGCTAGTGCTGTTACATTAAAGTTCAGTTGCAACACTTTATCTGGAAAGAATAAATCAATTATAAATTAGAAGAAAATGATAAATACTTATTTTTTAAAAAGTATAGATCTTAGGGGAACAAAAATATACCTCAAATTTTCAAAACATTAGGATTGCAAAAACTTTATTATGATGATTTGTTGCATAATTAGGAAAGTTAAGTAGAACCCAATGTGGAATTTAAAACGATATTACACATTTCCCTTTTCCTGTGAATATTCTCATTGTCATGGAAAAACCTACAAGAAGTCTAGAATTTTATCTATTGTATTTGGAACACAAAATTGTATGCTAACAACACATTCAAGATTATCTGAATATTTTTGGTAAAATATGACAGCATACTTGTATCTTGATATATCAAATACATTTTTAACATTCAAATATCTTAGAGCCTGGTTGAAAGTACATTACTTTAAAATTGTGCATTAAAATAAATTTTCAATCTTACTTAATATTTCATGCTGTTGTTGAGTATTACTAGTAGCTGAATTTGTTTCATCAGCCTTTTAGTACCTACAGTTTTGGTGCCTTTGTGGCTTTTGCTAAGAGAGAATCTGTAAAATATTTTCGTAAGTGGATAATCACTAACCACATGTTTATTGCTTGAGTTACAGTTACAGGCTATATTTTTGCAAATTTCTTTTAAAATATCTTAAGGAATTTAAACTTTTTCTACGTTTTTTGTTTTTTTGGTCATTTCCTTTTTCTTTTTTTTTTTAATCTTTATTGTTCAGTTTATTAATTACATTGTTCCTCCTTTTTCCCCCAAGAGCTCCTCTCCACTCAGTACCCATCCCACCCTCCACCCTCACCTCCCCCACACAGTCCTCTCCCATAGGTGCATGATTTTTGTCCAGTCTCTTGCTGCACCTCCCACACCCCCTTTTCCCCCAAGAATTGTCAGTCCATTCCCTCTACGTCCATGATTCTGTTATATTCACCAGTTTATCCTTTTCATCAGATTATTAATTCACTTGATTTTTAGATTCATGGTTGATAGATGTGTATTTGTTGTTCATAATTTATATTTTTACCTTTTTCTTCTTGCTCTTCTTATAGAATATCTTTCAGCAATTCATATAATATTGGCTTGGAGGTGATGAACTCCTTTAGTTTGTTCTTATCTGCGAATCACTTTATCTGACCTTCAATTCTGAATGATAGCTTTGCTGGGTAGAGTAATCTTGGTTGTAGATTCTTGCTATTCATCACTTTGAATATTTCCTGCCACTCCCGTCTGGCCTGCATCGTTTGTGTTGAGAAATCTGCTGACAATCGTATGGGTGCTCCCTTATAGGTAACTAACTGTTTTTCTCTTGCTGCTTTTAATATTCTATATCTTTTGCCCTTGGCATTTTAATTATGATGTGTCTTGGTGTGGTCCTCTTTAAATTCCTGTATTTTGGGGTTCTGTGAACTTCTTGGGCTTTTAAGTCAATTTCTTTCACCAGGTTGGGGAAGTTTTGGGTCACTATTTCTTCAAGTAGGTTTTCATTATCTTGCTCTCTCTCTTTTTCTGGCACCCCTATAGTTCAGATGTTGATAAGCTTGAGGTTGTCCCAAAGGCCCCTTACACTATCTTCAATTTTTTGGATTCTTTTGTCTTCTTACTTTTCCGGCTGAGTGGGTTTCGCTTCTTTGTATTTCAAATCTTTGACTTGGTTCTTGGGGTCGTCTGGACTGCTTTTAGGTATTTGTATAATATTTTTTATTTCAGTCAGTGTATGCTTAATTTCTAGTTGGTCCTTTTTCATATCCTCGTAGGTCTTGTTCATTTCCTCGTAGGTCTTGTTTATTGCCTTGTAGGTCTCAGCCTTTTCTAGGAGTCTCTTTTTTTTTTTCTTCTAGGAGCTTCTTGAGTAACCTTATAACAGTGGTTTTGAACTCTATGTCTAGTCGTCTTTTTTCCTCCATTTCTTTCACATTTGATTTCTTTCCATTTCTCTGCATTGTGGCTGCTTTCCTGGGTTGGTCCATTAGCTTTGTGTGGCAGATGTCCTCTAAGGAACAGTGGCTCAGCCTCCCCAGTTACCTGAGGTGGATGCTCTTGTTGCAGCCCTTTACGGGTTATACAGTATTGTTGAAGTTAAGCCCAGCTTATTGTTATTAGCACTAGGAGGGTTTGACCTCCATACCAATTGACTGTGAGGGTAAGCTGTGTTCAGTTGGATGGGCGGAGTCTCTGGGCCGAGCAGGCAGCGCCAGCTCCGCCCTATGTGGCACCAGGGTCTCTGTGCTGGGTGGTAATGGCTGCACTCACTTCCGAGAGAAAGCTGCCACCGATCTCCACCCTCTGCCAGACAACTCAGCCTCTCCCCAGATGAGTCTGCACCCCCAAAGTTTCACCCAGGTTTGTAACACAATGCAGTCTGGTGGTCTCCCAAATGAGGGAGCAAGTCACGAGTCCTCTCTGTGTAGTCACGCACTTCTGTTCCCAAGTTTACTTGTACTCTCCTCAAGCTTGCCCTCTCCACCAGCTTGCAGACCTCTGCTGCGCCGGGCTTCAGGGTGTTTTCCTATTGCCCAGTTTAGTGTGGGTTCCCCGGTAACTGGGGAATCAGTGCAGTGGGATGCCTTTCCCCTCCCCATTGGAGAAAACCTATCCGCTGGTGCACGTGCACACAGCTCCAAACCTCTGGCTCTGCGAGTATCTTCAAAGCTGCCCTCCACCGCTCCTCTGAGTCACAGTGTCCTATCCTTACTTTTCTTTGTGAAATTTTCACTCAGCCAGCTTTCCAGTGATTCCGGATGATGTTTGTTCTGTTGTTAAGTTGTAGTTTTGGAATTGTTGTGTGGGGCAGCAAGATAGGTGTTTACCTATGCCACCATCTTGGTTCCTCTCTGGTCATTTCCTTTCAGTTTTTTAAGTACTTCACTCAGCAAGTTTTGCAAGTTATCTTTCAAAAATTAAAACAAAATTAAATAGGCTCTGAGTGGTATCTCAGTTAGAGCTGTGTCCTGATACACCAAAGTTGTAGGTTTGATCCCCAGTCAGAACAAATACAAGAAGCAACCAATGAATGCATAAATAAGTGGAGCAGCAAATCAGTGTTTCCTTCCTCCCTCTCCCTTTCTTTCCTCTTTCCCTTTCCAAATCAGTAATTTTAAAAAATGAACATAGCTTCAGAGACACTGTTTCAATCTTTTAGTTCTGTCCAACTTTAATCTCTTATGTACATCTTTCAACATCTAATGCATCGGGATTTCCATAAAGTCTAGTAATAGTTTGCATGTGATAATGCATATATGTTTGAGTATCTTCTGAAGGCAGTTTTTCTGAGGTATCTTTTTTTAATTTTTATTTTCTTTATTGATTAAGGTATTACATAAGTTTCTGTATTGCCCCATTGTCCCCCCATTCCTCCACTCATACCCTCACCCCTCTGTTGCCTGTGTCCATTGGTTATGTTTATATGCATTCATGCAAGTCCTTCGGTTGATCTCTCCCCCTGAACTCCACCCTCCCTTACCTTCCCTCTGAGGTTTGATGGTCTGATCAATGCTTCTCTGTCTCTGGATCTGTTTTTGTTAATCAGTTTTGTTCAATATATTCCATAAATGAATGCGCTCATGTCATATTTATCTTTCTCTGACTGGCTTATTTCACTTAGCATAATGCTCTCCAGTTCCATCCATGCTGTTGCAAATGGTAAGAATACCTTCTTTTATATAGCACCATAGTATTCCATTGTGTATATGTCCCACAGTTTTTAAATCCACTCATCTGCTGATGGGCACTTAAGCTGTTTCCAAAACTTAACTATTGTAAATTGTGCTTCTGTGAACATAGGGGTGCATACATCCTTTTTTGATTGGTGTTTCTAGTTTCTTGGGATATATTTATAGAAGTGGAACCACTGGGTCAAATGGGAGTTCTATTTTTAATTTTTTGAGAAAATTACACACTGTTTTCTACAGTGATTATACCAGTCCACATTCCCACCAGCAGTACAAAAGAGTTCCTTTTTCTCTGCATCCTTGTCAACACTTGTCATTTATTGATGATAGTCATTCTGACAGGTTTGAGATGGTACCACATTGTTGTTTTGATTTGTATCTCTCAGATAATTAGTGACTTTGAGCATGTTTTCATATGTCTCTTGGCCTTCCTTCTGTCCTCCTTTGAAAAGTGTCTATTTAGGTCCTTTGCCCATTTTTTTAAATTGGGTCATTTATCTCCCTTTTGTTAAGTTGTATGAGTTCTCTGTAAATGTTGGAGATTAAACCCTTATAGGTGATGACATTGGCAAATAAGTTCTCCTATGCAGTGGGCTTTCTTGTTTTGTTGATGGTTTCTTTTGCTGTGCAAAAGCTTTTTATTTTGATGTGTCCCATTTGTCTATTTTCTCTTTAGTTTTCAATGCCCTAGGAGCTGTATTGGTGAAGAAATTGCTGCAGCATATGTCTGAGATTTTTGCTCTAGTAATTTTATGATTTCCCATCTTATGTTTAAGTCTTTTATCTATTTTGAGTTTATTTTTGTATATTTTGTAAGTTGGTGGTCTAGTTTCATTTTTTTTTGCACGTATCTGTCAAAGTTTCCCAACACCATTTGTTGAAGAGACTGTCTTGACTCCATTATATGCTCTTGACTCCTTTGTCAAATATTAATTGAGCATACTGGTCAATTTCTAGGTTCTCTATTCTATTCCATTGAACTATCTGTCTGTTCTTGTGCCAGTATCAGGCAGTTTTGAGAACAGTGGCTTTGTAATACACCTTGATATCTGGTATTGAGATCCCTCTTACTTTATTCTTTTTTCTCAGAATTGCTGCAGCTATTCAGGGTCTTTTTTTATTCTAGATTATTTTTTGGAGAGTTCTTTCTAGGTCTGTGAAATATGCCATTGGTATTTTAATGGAGAGTGCATTGAATCTATAGATTGCTTTGGGTAGTATGGACATTTTAATGATGTTGATTCTACCAATCCATGAACACGATGTTCTTCCATCTGTTTATGTCTTCCTATATCTCTTTTTTCAGTGTCCTGTAGTTTTCAAAGTACAGGTCTTTCACTTCTTTATTTAAGTTTATTCCTAGTTATCTTATTTTTTTGGTGCAATGATAAATGGAATTGTTTTTTAGTCTCTCTTTCTATAAGTTCACTATTGGTGCATAGAAATGCCGTAGATTTCTTGGCATTAATCTTGCATCCTGCTACGTTGCCAAATTCACTTACTAAGTCTAATAATTTTTGATGGATTCTTTAGGATTTTCTATGTACATTATCATGCCATCTGTGAATAATGACAGTTTTATGTCTTATTTTTTCCAATTTGGTACCTTTTATTTCTTCATCTTGTCTAATTTCTATGGCTAGTGCTTCTAGATCTATGTCAAATAGGTGTGGTGAAAGTGGGCATCCCTGTCTCATTTCTGTAGTTAGGGGAAATGGTTTTAGTTTTTGCCCATTGAGTATGATGTTAGCTGTAGGTTTGTCATATAAGGCTTTTATTATGTTGAGGTATGATCCCTCTATTCCCATTTTGCTGAGGTTTTTTTTTTTTTAATCAAGAAAAGGTGTTCAATTTTGTAAAATGCTTTCTCTGCATCAATTGATATGATTATATGATTTTTGTCTCAATTTGTTTATATGATGTATCATGTTTATTGATTTTGCACCATCCTTGCATCCCTGGGATAAATCTTACTTGGTCATGCTGTATGATCTTTCTTATATAATTATTAGAATTTTGTTGAGGATTTTGGCATCTATGTTCATGAGGGATATTGGCCTGTAATTCTCTTTCATTGTGTTGCCTTTATCTGGTTTTTGTATTAGGGTAATTCTGGCTTCATAGAATGAGCTTGGAAATGTTACTTCTTGAATTTTTGGAATATTCTGAGAAGTATAGTTTCTTCCTTGAATGTTTGGTAAAACTCCCCTGTTAAGCCATCTGGCCCCAGCCTTGTGTTTGTTGGGAGCTTTTTGATGACTGCTTCAATTTCTTCCATAGTTATTGGCCTATTGAGATTTTTAGGTTCTTCCTGATTGAGTTTTGGAAGGTTGTATTTTTCTAGGAATATGTCCATTGTCTAGTTTGTTGTAGTAGAGTTGTTCATAGTATTTTTTTTTTTTACAATCTTTTTATTTCTGTGGGGTCTGTTGTTATTTCACCTCTTTCATTTCTGATTCTGTTTATTTTGGCCCTCTCTCTTTGGTGAGTCTGGCTAGAGATTCATCAATCTTGTTTGTTTATTCTTTCAAAGAACCAGCTCTTGGTTTCATTGATCTTTTGTCATGTTTTCTTAGACTCTATATCATTTATTTCTGCTCTGATCTTTCTTATCTCCTTCCTTCTGCTCACTCTGGGCTTTTCTTATTGCTCTCTTTCTAATTCTTTAAGTTGTAGAGTTAGATGATTTTCTACCATTTTTTTCTCTCTTGTTTTTGAGGTAGGCCTATAGAGCTATAAACTTCCCTCTCAGGACTGCTTTCATTGTGTCCCATAGATTTTGGATTGTTGTGTTTTCATTGTCATTTGTTTCCAGGATGTGTTTAATTTCTTCTTTGATCTCTTTGGTCACCCAATCATTATTTAATAGCATGATATTCAGCTTCCAGGTGTTGGAAAATTTTGGTTGTATTTATTGTAATTTATTTCTAATTCTGGAGGCCCGGTGTATGAAACTCGTGCACTGGGGGGAGAGGGTCCCTCAGCCCAACCTGCATCCTCTCCAATCTGGGATCCTTCAGGGGATGTCTGACTGTCTAAACAAGCAGTTGGATATCCCTTTCACAATCCAGGACTGCTGGCTCCCAACTGCTCGCCTGCCTGCCACATTGCCCCTAACTGCTTTTGCCTGCCAGCCTGATCAAATTCTAACCATTCCCTTGCCAGCCTGATCGACACCTAACTTCTCCTCTGCCAGCCCAATCATCCCCAACTGCCCTCTCCTGACAATCCAGTCACCCCCAATGCCCTCCCCTGCATATTCCCTCTTTATTAGATAGGCTTTTTTCTTTAGCATATTGGGCAGCCCTAACTGTTTTGCTCAGTGGATGAAGTTCAGCCTGCAGACTCAAGGGTCCCAGGTTCAATTCCAATCAAGGGCATATACCTTTGTTGGGGGCACACACCCAGTGGGGAGTGTATAGGAGGCACCTGATTGATGTTTCTCTCACATAGATATTTCTAGTTCTCTATCCCTTTCCCTTCCTCTCTGTAAAAAATCAAATATATATATATATATATATATATATATATATATATATATATATTTAAAAAGGAACATTTAAGGTTCCTTCATATCTGCCTGGCTGGTGTGACTCAGTGGTTGAGACCCCAGGCTGCCACCACTGGAAGGGTATCAGATATCAGCCAGGCTGAGACCCAACCCAGGTTGCCATCTCAGCCTGGCCAGAGATCATGCCAAAGAGGTGTGCACCCGGGCCAGGCTGAGACCGGCGCCGCGCAAGGATGGCAGCCAGTCTTGGCTGCCATCTCAGCCTGGCCAGAGGTAGCACTGCGGAGGTGTGCACCCCCACCAGGCTGAGACCCCAGCCCGCTGAAGATTGTGCTGCGGAGATGCACGGCCCTGCCAGCATGAGACCCCTGCATGCTTGCTCTTCTGGTAACTTTTCTTCCAGAAAGTGTTCCTTCTCTTCTAGTGGTGCCCAAATTGAGGCATGCACCACCTCCATCCCCAGCCATGGGGTTTGGGAACGAAATCCAGCCTTGGTCAATCAGGTTCCTTTTCCAGGAATTTCTAGGGATTTGGGGGAGAGAGGACTCTCCCTTTGAGCTTGTGGCCACCAAAGACTACGCAACCTTGTACCTGCTGGGGGCCATTCTCTGGAAAAAGCCTATCTTTGAGGGGCAAACCACAAAGAAGGCCAACCTCAGAGTTAGATACTTGATAACATTTTTTAAGCTGCTGGACAAAAGTGGAAAGAGAGCAGTGTTACCACAAAGTACAAACCAACTCACAAAACCCTCGAATTGTTTTTCTTAAAATTTTAAGTTTTTTTTTACATTTTTCATTTATAGTTGACATTCAATATTATATTAGTTTCAGATGTACAGCAAAGTGGTTAGACACTTATATAACTTATGAGTGATCCCCTTGTTAAGTCTGGTACCTGTCTGACACCATACATAGACAAAACTCTCCAGATTATAAAAGTCTTTTTCTTTTTAAAAAAATATATTTTATTGATTTTTTACAGAGAGGAAGGGACAGGGACAGAGAGTGAGAAGCATCGATCAGCTGCCTCTTGCACGCCCCCTACTGGGGATGTGCCCGCAGCCAAGGTACATGCCCTTGACCAGAATCGAACCCGGGACCCTTCAGTCCACAGTCCGATGCTCTATCCACTGAGCCAAACCAGTCTCGGCGTAAAAGCCTTTTTCTTCCAGCTTGCTGAAAGGGAGTTCTGAGTGGCATTGTTGTTGAAAGGGGGAGTTTTTTGGAGATAAAATTAAATTGTTGTCACGGACACAGAAAAGAAGGACGCATGTGGTGTCTGGATGGTTGCTGAAGAATGAGAGAACTTTGAAAACACCCAGCAGAAGTTGACTTATCTCCACATTTTCACTTCTTTTCTAAAAAAAATTTTTTTCTATTGTTTAAAGTATTACAAATAGTAGTACATATGTTTCTCCCCCCCCCCATTGACCTTCCCCTGGCCTCTCCTAGCCCCCAGCACATGCCCTCACCTGCTCCCCCTCCCCATGTCTTGTATCCATTGGTTATGCTTATATGCATGCACACAAGTCCTTCAGTCGATCTCTTACAGCCCCCGCCCCCCCACTCTCCCCTGCCTTCCCACTGTAGTTTGACAGTCTGTTTAATGCTTCTTTGCCTCTGTATCCATTCTTTCCCCCATTTCTTTTCTTTAAAAAATCTTGCATCTGCATACTAGAGATAAACATACGAGAACAAAAAAATGTTGGAGTCTCAGTTTCAATGTCCACAGTTCTGAGTCCCAGTTTTAATGTCAAATAATTCCTTATGTGTACATGTCAGCAATGATATCTGGAAGGTGGACAAATGGTGGAAATGCAGGTCACTTCTGAGTTTCTGGCCCTTTCTGCAACATCCATCCTTTTTATTACATAGTGACAAGTCTTCCCTAACTCTTTGAAGTCAGAGCCCTTTATTTTTGCTACCAGCCTGTGCTCACATCTACAGTGGGAAGGCAGGGGAGAGTGGGGGGCGGGGGCTGTAAGAGATCGACTGAAGGACTTGTGTGCATGCATATAAGCATAACCAATGGATACAAGACATGGGGAAGGGGAGCAGGTGAGGGCATGTGCTGGGGGGGGGGTAGGGGGAGCCAGGGGAAGGTCAATGGGGGAAAAAAAGGAAACATATGTACTACTATTTGTAATAAAAAGGATGGATGTTATATGTAATAAAAAGGATGGATGTTGCAGAAAGGGCCAGAAACTCAGAAGTAACCTGCATTTCCACCATTTGTCCACCTTCCAGATATCATTGCTGACATGTACACATAAGGAATTATTTGACATTAAAACTGGGACTCAGAACTGTTGGACATTGAAACTGAGACTCAAACATTTTTTTGTTCTTGTATGTTTATCTCAAGGTTGCGTAGTCTTTGGTGGCCTTGGCTATTGACTAAGCTCTCTAGCTTCTGTGGGATTTTTTTTAACCAGATGCCATAAAATAGACAAAAGGAGCTTGGCAAATATTAAACTGTTTATTCATGAAACAGTAACATTATTTGTGGTAGGAAATAAAACAGATTTTGAATGCCTATTAGTGAATTGTTGAAAACCTCTGAATAGTCATCCATGTTTTCCTTAAGTTTCAATGAATTGCTTTAGTGTATGTTGGGTTAATGTAATAGATATTTAGTCTTTGCCAAGAATGGTTAGGTTTCTCACAGTATCTCAACATCAGCTGGAACTTAAGATTAGTCATTTTTAAAAATTAATTTGAATAAATTTAACTATGCTACACATTATATCCCCATGGCTTATTTATTTTATACCTAGAAGTTTGTGCCTCTTATTCCTCGTCAGTTTTTTCACTCATTCTCCCACCCCCTTCCTTCTGGCAACCCTCAGTTTGTTCTCCGTGTCTATAAATCTGTTTCTGTTTTGATTGTTCACTTGTTTTGTTTTTAGATTCTATGTATAAGTGAAACCATATAGGGTTTGTCTTTTTCTGTCTGACTAATTCCACTTAGTATAATGTGTTGATGTAAATGGCAAATTTTCATTCTTCTTATGGCTAAGTAATATTCCTCTCTGTGTATGTGTGTGTCCATACATACTGTACATACTATATATTCTTTATAGATTCATTTATTCCTGAACATGTAGGTTGCTTCCATAGCTTGGCTATTGTAAATAATACTGCAGTGAACATAGGGATGCATATCTTTTTGAATTAGTCTTTTGGACTTCTTCATATAAATACCTAGAAGTGCGATTGCTGGGTTGCATGTTAGTTCTATTTTTAATTGTTTTAGAAACCTCCATACTTTTTCCAGAGTGGCTGCATTAATTTAAAAATCCACCAACAGTCCACAAGAGTTTCCTTTTTCCACATCCTCACTAATACTTGTTATTTGTTGACTTTTTGTTAATAGTCATTCTGACAGATATGAGGTGATAGCTCATTGTGTTTTTAATTTGCATTTCCATGATAATTAGTGATAATGAGCATCTTTTCATATGCCTGTTGGCAATTTGTATGTTCTCATTGGAGAAATGTATATTCGGATCCTATGCTCTTTTTTTTAAATCATATTGGTTCATTTTTTTATGTTAGGTTGTATGAGTTCCTTATAAATTTTAGATATTAACCTCCTATTGGATATATCATCTACACTAATGAAAGAGTAACATGCTAATTGATTGTATCTTTGTGACACCCACCAGCCAATCAGGAGTGAGTATGAAAATTAACCCAACAAAGATTGCAGGTTAGTTTGCATATGCAAGAGCAGAGCAGCTGGGGGGCGTTCTGCACCACCCAAGCTGCTCGGGGCCTCTGGGTAGCTTGGGAAGGTGGAAAGGCAGCTCCTGGCTGGCGCAGGAAGGAGGCTCTGGCCAGAGCTAAGGCGGTGCCAGCAGCCAGGGGAAGGAAGACCCATTCTTGCATGAATCTTTGTGCATCGGGCCTCTAGTTGTAAATAATCTTCTCCCATTCGGTAGGTTATCTTTTAATTTTGCTGATGGTTTCCTTAGCTATGTAATTTTTTAGTTTGATGTATTCTCACGTGTTTATTTTTGCCTTTGTTGCCCTTGTCAGAGGAGACATTACATATTGTTAAGACCGACGTTATAGAGTTACTATGTTTCCTTCTAGGATTTTTATGGTTTTAGGCCTGACATTTAAGTTTTTAACCTGTTTTGAGTTTATTTTTGTATATGGTGTGGAAGTGATCCAGTTTTATTTTTAAAATGTGTCTGTCCAGTTTTCTCAGCATCACGTATTTAAGAAACTGTCATTTCCCATTGTATATTCTTGCTGCCTTTGTTGTAGACTAACTGACCATGTAAGTGAGGGTTTATTTTGGGGTGATCTATTCTGTTCCATGGATCTATGTGTCTGTTTTTTATTTGTGCCAATACCAGGTGGTTTTATTATTATAGCTTTGTAGCATTGTTTCAAATCAGGGAGTGTGATTCTTCCAACTTTGTTTATGTTTATATATATATGTAAATATATATGTTTATATGTTTATATATATGTGTGTATATACATATATATATATGTAATCCTATCTAATACAAGACTAATATGCAAATTTGACCATACCTTCGCTATGCTATCAGCCAATCAGGAGCAGGGGGCAAGGCTGTGGGGGGCAAGAGGCCGGCAGGGGGTGGGGGTCCCAGATTGCAGCCCAGCCCCAGCCCAAGTGGGTGATCTGGCCCCCCCACAGCCCACAGCAAAGGCCAGCCATGCAGGCGCTTTGCCATGGGTGCCAGGGGTTCTAGATCACAGGCTAGCCCCAGCCCCAGGGGGAGATCCAGCCCCCTCCCATGCGGCCCACGGCGAAGACCAGCCATTGCTGTGCTTCACCATGGGAGCCAGGGTCCCTGATGACAGCCCAGCCCCAGAGGACAAAGTCATGGTGGCAGGGCCAAGGCAGAGACCATTAGGGGTGATCAGGCCAGGAGGGGAAGGCAGTTGGGGGTGATCAGGCCAGGAGGGGAGGGCAGTTGGGGGTGATCAGGCTGCTGGTGGGGGGCAGTTGGAGCCAAGGAGGCCAGCAGAGGGGACTAGTTGGGGCAATCAGGCCAGCAAGCAGAGTGGTTAGGGGTGATCAAGCAGTCAGGCAGGTGAGCGGTTAGGAACGGATTGCAAGGGGGTTGTCCAAGTGCCAGTTTAGATCCGATCCCACAGGGGTCTCAGATTGGAGAGGATGCAGGCCAGACTGAGAGACAACTGCCCCCCCCCCAACCCCCGAGTGCACAAATTTTTATTGGGCCACTAGTATTTTATAATAATACTCTGTTTGATAACAATAATAAAAATCATATATTGTAGCCCTAGTCAGATAACTTAGCTCAGTTGGAGCATAGTCTCATACCAAAATTGCATGTATAATCCCCGACCAAGGCACTTACGAAAAGCAACTCATGAATTCATAAATAAGTAGAACAACAAATCTATGCATGCTTCTCTCCTCTTTTTTTAAAAAAATATATTTTATTGATTTTTTTGCAGAGAGAGAGGGAGAAGGATAGAGAGCTAGAAACATCAATCAACTGCCTCCTGCACACCCCCTAGTGGGGATGTGCCTGCACCAAGGTACATGCCCTTGACTGGATTCGAACCCAGGACCCTTCTGCAGGCCAACGCTCTATCCACTGTGCAAAACCCAGGGGTCAGGGCTCTCCTCTCTTTCTCTCACTCATATCAGTCAATGAAAAAACCCAGAACTCTCTGTTGAAAATTATGTATATTATATAGACTAATCTGTCTTCTCTTCCAGCAAGATTCTCTTTCTCTTATTGTAGAGGGCAGAGCTGTCAAATGGGAAAAGAGGCTTTTATTTCCCATTTGTCTCAGAGCGGGGGGAGCCTGTGAATACTTATGCATGTAACATCTTTGTCTTGCTGTCTGGGAGCTCCATGAGTGCAGGGATTGTCTAGGGCCTTTTCTCTTGTCTGTTCCCAGTGCCAGGAGAGTGCCTTGCTCAGCATAGGTGCCCCAAAAAGTGTGATTTATTATGAGAACACTAAGGGGCATCCAGATCACACCTTTTCCCATGTTTCACATTAGATCTCAGTAAACTTTTCACATCCATAAGGTGTTATAACAGCACATCAAGGCAGCTTTAGATTTAATGGTAGAATGCACATTCTAGTGCAAGGCAGAGCTGGGCAGAAATGAATGTCCTTTCCAGTTGAGAAGAAACAGGAGGGACCAAAATTTCAACTGCTGTCAGAACAAAGGAAAACAGTACCTGGATGTTTGGGGATTCCTTTGGCACTGCTCTGCAGTGAGGTGTAGGAAACTAAAGCCAGACGCATGCTGTTATGATTTTGCCAGCCAGGGGAAAAATTTAACATAATTTTAGGTATGTTCCCTTTTGAAATTATTCCCACCCTCTTGCAATCTCAAGATTAATTGGCATCTTCTAGATTGCTACTTAACAGAAAAAAATATAAAAAAACAAACAAACAAAAAGAAGATAAAGTGAAAAAAAATTTGTTGAGCAACTAAAACTTCACGGTTTGGCCATGTAATTTTTATAAAGGTCTGAGATATTGAGATAGCCCATGTTTTGTGTAAGTCATTTTGTGTTTGCCCATGGCTTCTTCAGGTTCCACCTCTTGCAAGCAGTCCTTTCTGTAAACTCTTAGAATCAAATTCTTTTGTCCTCCCTCTCTCCTCTCAAGCTCCATTCTTTCCTTCTTTTTAGCACTAGGTACACCATTAAAAGCATTTAATAAAGGATTTCTTATTCTTTATAATAAACTGGGGAAGAAAATTATACTTATCCTCTTTAAAAAAGCAACAGCTACTAAAAAGGAAGACTTAGAGAAGGTAAGACGTTTGTCTAAGGCCATGCCAGGAGGAGGCACAGAGCCAGGTTTCATCCTCATGGTAACCCCAGGTTGTGTGTTCTTAAACACTGAGCAATGCAGTCTTTTTGTTGTATGCAAAGAACATCAACATAGCACAATAAATGTTTTGTATACATACATGAAAGGTGTGGGTAGTCTCATAAATCTCAGACGGCTACATCATTTTGCCAAATATGCATTTTTATAGCAAGTCAGAGGATGGTTGAGTATTTTAATATGAAAGGTTGGGACCTTACCTTTCCAAAACAGCTCGGTTTGATTTGATGTAACATGTCTTGGTTTTCTACATTAATATTGCAAAATGTTACTCTCTGATGGTTTTATAGGTCTCTAGGCAAGTAGTGAAGTGATAAAGAATGCAGAGCACTTTAATGTGTAATTAAAAATACCTTCAGGTGGGCTGAAAGGTGCTCTTCTTTGCTGTATATTTACCAATTGAATGGCAAGAGTAGAGTTGGCATGGCTTAGCAAAAACCTCTTTTTGTTTTGTCTACTTTTGTCTGTGTTCTTAATATTGTTTGAAAGAGTTTGCCTTAGCACAGAAAAAAAATCATGCACTGAAATTTTTATTAAACCAACATACCAGTGAAACTCAGATGTTTAAAGAGACTGTCCAGACATGAAATAAACAGAAGTAATCTTCTATTTCTTATTTATCCAATAATATTCCAGGTTATATAGGATGAATACATATATGTAAGCATATATACTACCTTGGGAAATTTAATTACTTTTGGACTGGTTACAACAGTTATGCATATAGTAACTTGTTACAATTTTAGGTGTCATTAAATGCTGCCTTGTAGATCTCAATCTATCTAGCTCAGGAGAAGTTTATTCATCTCTTTCCTGGCAAGAAGGCACTGTAGGGACAAGTTTTTAAATATTTTTATTGATAATATTGTCTGCAGCACATTTCAAAAGACTTTCTTGAGGCTTTGCCTTGTTTAGAAGCAAGCTCCAGCGACTCCAGTTACATAAATGATGCCACAATTATATAATGTTCTTTTTTAAATGTTTCTATTGATTTTTAGAGAGAGAGGGTGAGTGATAAGGGGATATATATATATATATATATATATATATATATATATCGATAGGTTGCCTCCTGCATGCCCCTTACTGGGGATCGATTCTGCAACCAGGGTATATGTACTGACCAGGAATCAAACCATCGACCTCTTGGTGCATAGGACATTGCTCAACCAACTGAGCCACACAGTCCAGGACTATATAATGTTCTCTTATGTTTGAACAAAGCAGAATATCTTTAGACTACAGATGAATTCTCTAGGGAAATTTAAGATTGCACAAAAGATAGAAAGTGTTAAAAACTAGAATCTCAAAAAGCATTACAGGATACTAAAGAATTAAAAGTAATTAAATAAGTCTTTCCCTTTAGTTTATAATTTTACATGGTTGATGTTTCTTGAGTTGGAATTGTGAGTTATTAATACCATATAAATATACTTAAATATGGATGTAATGCCACAGTATGTGTGTGAACTCATATGTGTATATGTATATGTGTACTGAGTTTGCTTCTTAATAAGGTACTGATACATATATTCTGATACATATCTCTCCCTGGCCCCAATTCTTTATTTCATTGGCACGTGAAATTCTTGTTTTGTTCAAATGCGTCAGAGGATCTTGGAATTTATGTGAGCAAAGGTATGTGCAACTTGTTCTAGAAAAAAAAATTCATTCTCTCTATAGCAGGGCAAATTATGCTGTATATGCATAGTACTGTGAAAAGAGAAGGGGCCCCATTTGTTAGACATTCATGAGTTCAACGTCCCCTTTTGCCAATTATTAACCGGATTAATAATTTCCCCGTCTAAAATGGGGATGATATACTTTATCACATAGGTGGTATGAAGATACATGTGAAATGAATGGCAAATGAGGTATAAAGAATTTTTCAGATTAGGGGAGAACATAGTTTAGAAGTAAGGGAGTGGCCATTTGATTGCTGCTGAGACATTGAATAAGATGAGGAAAAAATGTTTAGATTTTAGCAACAGGTAGATCATCACCAGACCTTGTGTCCTAGATTGACCAATGAAAGTGCCCTAGTCATTGACAACTAGGAATGATCATTTCAGAAGAGTGATGCAAGCAGGAGTCAAACTTGAGTATATTATGGAATGCATAGGAGATAAAAAAAATATGGAGACATTAAAAGTAGATAGTTTTTAAGAAACGTATGGTTATACAAGGAAGGACAGGGTAGCACCAAGGATAAAATGAAACTTAAGGTGAAATTATTTTTGTAAAGATGTGAAACAGGCCTGAATATGTCTCAGGGTAATATCTGGTAGTGCAAGAAGGAGTAAAGAAAGAGCAGAAAGAAGGACACACAAAGGAGAAAGTCTTCTGCAAAGGATCTAGAATACAGGCGGCAGTTGGGTCCTAAAGAGAAGGAGGGGCACTTTTAACAACTGCAACAGATGGGGAAGGAGGCATAGGAGGGCAATTGCTAATAACTGTAGATGTTTGCAGATGGAGAGTTAAAGTAATTACAATCTGTTGACGTACTTTCTCTAAAGTAGGAGATGAGAATATTTGCTGAGAATGAAGGGGTGAGGTGGAGGTATTATGGATTGAAGTGAGTAAAGAAGTTGTGGAAGGCTAATATATATGCAGAGTTCGAGTGAGAGTTGAATAAAATCTTGCTATAGAATTGCCTGGCAGTATTCAGGGCACAGTTGAAGCACATGAGCATCATTTATTATGATGCCAATTTGTCCTCCTGGTGTTAAGCACAGATAAGGTAGACGTATCATTTTATGTAGAAATAAAGTTTTGCCAGGTAGAGATGTAGTAAAAGGACAGAGGACCAGCAAAAGATGTAACAATTGCCAATACAATGACTAAAATGACAAATCATAAAATCTAAATGAGATGGGAGGTAAGTGAATCCAGGATGGGGTTTATAGATAGGGAAAAAATGAGCAAGACAAATAGCTTCCCACTGTTGAAGTCATGACAGAAAGAAGTGGACCAACAAGATGAAAAGATTGGAGGTTGTGGTCAGAATCTGAGATGTTTGAATTAGTGATTTTGAAAGTAGAAGTAAAGCTGTCACTATCAACAACATACTTGACCTACTCTCTTATGAGAAACATAAGTAAGCACTCCACCTTCTCATCTTGGCCCTAGATCTCAAGAACTCAAGAAAGAAAGTCACTAAAAATATATACAAAATATTTTGCTTCAAACAGTTATATATAATTCAGAAAAATAAGATCTTGGCTTTTCTTTGGAAATTTGTTTTTCCTCCATCCATAGCTTTATTAAGATACAATTAACATATAACATTGTGTAAGTTTAAGCTGTACAATGTGATGATTTGATATACATATATATTGTGAAATGATTGCCACAATAAAGTTAATTAACATATTTATCACCTCACATAATTTTGTGTGTGTGGTGAGAACATTTAAAATCTGTTCTCATAAGCTGACTGGTTTGGCTCGGTGGATAAAATCTGTTCTCATAGCAACATTCAAGTATGCCATACACTATTGTTCTATAGTCAGCATGCTGTACAGTAAATTCTCAGAAGTTATTCATTTTATAACTGGAAGTTTAAAATATTTCCTTTTTGACCAATATCTCCTTCTTTTCCCTATCCTCCAGGTCTGGCAACTATGAATCTACTCTGTTTCTGTGAGTTTGGCCATCTCATTTTCCACATATAAGGAGGCAGTATTTGTTTTTCTCTTTCTAACTTACTTTACTTTGCATAATACCTTCAATATTCGTCTGCGTTGCCACAAATGTCAACATTTCTTCTTTCTCGTAGCTGAATAATATTCTACTTTATGTGTATACCACATATTCTTTATCCATTCATGCATCAGTGGACACTTAGGTTGTTGACATGTCTTGGCTACTATAAATAATGCTACAATAAAGATGGGGGTGAAAAAAAATTCCTTCGAGACAGTGATTTCATTTCTTTTGGGTATAAAGGGAAATGGGATTGCAAGAGCATATACTGGTAGTAGTTCTATTTCAAATTTTTTGGACTCCACCAATTTATATTCCCAGAAACAGTAGACTAGGGTCCCTTTTCTCCACATCCTCACCAATACTTACCTTTTATCTTTTTGATAGTAGCCATTCTGAAAGTATGATGTGATACCTCATCGTGGGTTTGATTTGCATTTGCCCCATGATTAGTGATGTTGAGCATCTGTTCAGGTACCTAGTGGCCATTTTTATGTCTTCTTTGGAAAAATGTCAGCTCAGGTCTTTTGATCATTTCTTTTTTTTAAATCTTTACCCAGGGATATAATTATTGATTTTTCAAGAGAGAGAAAGAGATAGATGAGAGAGAGAGAGAGAGAGAGAGAGAGAGAGAGAGAGAGAGACCAATTGAGAGAGAAACATTGATCAGTTGCCTCCCATATGGATCATCACCTGGAATTGAACCCACAACCTAGGTATGTATACTGACCAGAAATCGAACCTGAAACCTGAAATTGTGCATACTAGTGTATGGACAATGCTCCAACCAACTGAACCACCAGGCTAGGCCTGCTCATTTCTTAATTAGATTATTTGAGTTCCTTATGTTTTGAATGTTAGCTCCTTAACAAATTTATGGAGCCAAACTGGTTAGAACAAATTTATGGTTTACAGATATTTTTGTTCTATTCCATAGGTTGCCTTTTTATTTTGTTATTTTTTTTAGCTTTTTAGTTTGATATATTCCAGCTGTCTGATCCTTTTGATATGTTGTTGAATTCTGTTTGCTAGTATGTGTTGAGGATTTTTGAATATACATTCATCAGGTTTATTGGCCTATAATTTTCTTGTAGTGTTCTTGTCTGACTCAAATATCAGGATTATGTTGCACTCATAAAATGAGTGTGGAAGTGTGCCCTTATCTTTAAATTTTGGGAAGTGTTGGAGAAGAATTGGCATTAGTTCTTCTTCAAGTTTTTGTTAGAAATCACCTGTGAAGCTATCTGTACCTAACTCTTGTTTGGCGGGAGGTTTTGATTACTTGATATTGCTGTGTTCAGATTTTCTATTTCTCCATGATTCAACTTTGGTAGGCTGTATATTTCTAAGAAAGTATTTATTTCTTCTAGGTTGTCTAATATGTGTAATTGTTCATACTCATATCATACTCTTATGATCCTTTGTATAACTGTGGTATCAGTTGTAATGTCTCCTCTTTAATTTATAATATTATTTGATTCTTACCTATTTATTTTATTAGACTAGCTAAAGAATTGTCAATTTTGTTTACCTTTACAAAACAACAGCTCTTAGTTTTGTTGGCCTCTCCTATTATTTATCTGGTCTCATTTTATTTACTTCTGCTCTAATCTTTATGGTTTCCTTCCTTCTGCAACCTTCATTTTGGGTTGTTCTTCTTTCTCTAGTTCCTTTAGGTATAAAGTTAGGTTGTTTATTTGTGAAATTTCTACTTTTCCTGCTATTATTGATTTCTGGTTTTATACTATTATAGTCAGAAAAGATATTTGATATGATTTCAGTCTTTTATTTAGTTAAAACTTATTTTGTGGTCTTACATATAATCTATCTCGGAGGATGTTCCATATGCACTTGAGAAGAATGTGTATTTTGCTGCTGTTGAGTAGAATGTTTTGCATACTAGTATATATTTTATGTTCATTTGCTCTATCACGCTGTTCAAGTCTACTGTTTTCTTATTTATTTTCTGTATAATCTATCCAATTTTGAAAATGACTATTAAAATCCCCACTATTACCAAGTTACTGTTTGTTTCCTTCTTCAGTTCCTTTAATATTTGCTTTACATATTTAGGCACTCAGATGTTGAGTGCTATATATTTACAACTAGGGGCCTGGTGCACGAAATTCATGCTTGGCGGGGGGCGGGGGGCAGGGGATGTCCCTCAGCCCAGCCTGCACCCTCAATGGGATGGCTGGCTGGCTCTGCCCCAGACACCTCAGCCTGCTCCCCCAGTTCAGGCCCTACTGCCCAGCCCCGGGGCACCCTGCACGCGGTGGCTGAGGGGCGAGCTGCCCAGAGCCAGTTCACTGCATGGCACTGGGGGTGTGGGAGCCGGATGCAAAGTGCATCCAACTTTGACCACAGAGACTGACAGGAATCGGGAGGAGGGCGTGGAGTCTCTCGCCTTCTGGGCCTTCGGGACACTTGTCTGCCTCTCCCTGCAAAGGCTGCCCTTTGGAGGGCCCTGCTATGCATGCGGCACCTCCCCAGCTCCCCAGCTTCCATTCCCTTGCCTTCCCTGCCATGTCTAGAGATGCTCCACCACAGACCCGGGACCCCTTAGGCGCCTCTTCCCATGCCTCTGCCAAAGCGCAGTGCCTGTACTTTTTCAGCTCCCTTTTCCCCTCTTGAAATTGAAAGTTATTGAGGTGCTCAGGGTTGTTGCTCCAGCAGTTTCCTTTCCTGCCCCCTAGTTTCCCCGCCTCCTGCAGCCATGCCCCTCCCCTTCCCTTGTCCTGTCTTTCCATTCCTCCTCCCTCCCTCCTCCCCTCTGGAGTGCCTCCTGCTCACAAAAGGCAGAAGCAGCTCGGGGCCTCTCCAGTGCACTTTGGCCATGGCTGCAGTGCTGACGGAACTTGCTCCCCAATGCTCCCGGAGCTTCTGCCTCTGCCTCCGCAGCCTCTGAGCCCTGGGGCTGCCGCTACCACTGCCCACTTGGAACCTGCCCGCAGCCGCTGCCGCCTTGCTCAGTGTGCTATCAGCTACCCTCCCAGAGAGCCTTGGCAGCTTGGGGCTCAGAAGCTGTGAATATACAATACTTGGTTTCCCTCTCCGCTCCACCCACTCCACTTGCCAGCCCAGCACACCCATCAGATCTGCATGCAGAAGTTGTGTCAGCTGCTCAGGGTGTCCCCTGCTCTCTCCGTGTGACTCACACCTACCTACATTTCTGAAACATTTGGCATACTTATCCACCATACTAACCCCCCCAACCTCCCGTGTGCCTTGGCCCCGTCCCCCACCTCATGTCACTCAACTCCGCCTTCCGCCTTGCACCACTTGGCCCTGCGCCCTGCCCCTTGTGCCGCTTAGCCCCCCCCCCCCCCCGCTCCTGATTGGCTGGTAGCATAGCAAAGGTACGGTCAAATTTGCATGTTTCTCTTTTATTATATAGGATTATATCTTCTTGATGAATTGTCTCCTTTGTCTCTCATGCATTAAAGTCTATTTTGTCTGATATAAATGTAGCCCACTTATACTCTCTTGGTTTACATTTGCATAGACTATCTTTTTTCATCCCTTCACTTTTGACATATTTGTGTCATTAACGCTAAAGTGAGTCTCTTATAGGTAGTATATAGTTAGATATTGTTTTTTAAAATACATTCAGTTACTCTGTGGCTTTTGACGGAATAATTTAATCCATTTACATTTGAAGTAATTAATGATAGGCAATTAATGACTTACTATGACCATTTGTTAATTTTTTTCTGACTGTTATGTAGTTCCTTTCTTCCCCTTTTGCTGTCTTTGTGTTGTTTTTTGGTCATATTTTTGTTTTGTTTTGTTTTTAATATATTTTTATTGATTTCAGAGAGAAAGGGAGAAGGAGAGAGAAACATCAATAATGAGAGAGAATCACTGATTGGCTGCCTACTGCAGGCACACCCTGGGGATTGAACCAGAAACCTGAGCATGTGCATTGACCAGAAATCGAACTGTGACCTTCTGGTTCATAGGTCAACGCTCAACCATTGAGCCATGCTTGTCGGGTATAGGTGACATGTTTTGATTTATTTCTTTACCTTATTATATGAAGTAAAAAGCTCATGCATTTGTAGTACAGTTCTGATTACTGAAAATTGTCTGCATGATGTCTATGCATCGCATGTGAGTGTTTGTTATGGGACTGTTGAGATGCCTCTTAAAGGCACATACTTTGCAAAGGTCAGTTTGCTTTCCCGTCTATATTTAATACTTTTATAATAAAAAGAAATGAGATTGCTTAGGTTTGAAAGAAAAGATCAGAACAAAACAAACAAATAAACAAACAAACAAAAATGTTCCTTTATGTTCCTTGCATTGCTATCCTTAGCTTTGAGGAAGTAATCACCTCCTCTGCTTTGGCAGAAAAAGACTTTTATTAGCCAATTCAGTTAGAGATTCTGAGAGTTCTCAGACCTACTATATAAATACATCCATTTATTATTGTTGCCTTTGGATTGGAGGTTGGGGACTGTCTTAGGATCCTGTACCTTCTCTCAGTCCTGCAAATTCAGGCCAGGTGCTGAGAGCCTCTTGTTTATTTTCTCTGGGGAGATTGCCTGAAGTGTTCAAGGTTATATGTTTCCATATAACCTTGCTGGCTACTAAGATCTGCACCTGCTACTGATGTCCATGTGCTATGTGCAGGGACTTACACATGCCCTCTGTGTGGGTGCATGGGCTGCATGCAGTACATTGGGATACATAGGTGCCAGCCATGGGACTGCATGAGAAACACTGCGGGTGCGTGTTGGTTGGTTGGTTGGAGGGATTGTCTGCAGGCAAGTTATCCTGTGGAATTCATGAGGGGAACTCTTGGTGGAGTCCCTGAGCAAGATCCACACCCAGCTATTGAGATTTGTACACTAGTTGCTACGAGCTCCTACCTGTTCTTGCTGCCACCAGGGGATTGAGCCAAGCCCATTATTTTAGTGTTTGGGGTGAAGCTGGACAGAAGTGAGCCTTGTGAGCCCCATGAGCTCCATCCCACAAAGCTGAGGAATCCAGGTGTTCCTTTTGCTTTCATTTTTTCTAATGGAAGAACTTATGGGCCATGGAAGCCTCTCTTGGCCCTGATATTTCCCCTCTCAGCTGGACTCTGAGGCTCCATGCAGGTATTCTCATCTATGAATGGTTGCCAAATCATTGTTTTTATTGGGAGATGAGGGCTGGAACCTCTTATTCCACTATCTTGTTGATGCCATTCCTGTAAAAGTCCTATTTAGAAGTGTTTCTGAATTGTTTAAATAATAATAGTAATCAGTACTTAATAGTTGATAAAGCACTTTTCAAGGACTACAATTGTTTAAATTCTTTAAAAAATCTTTCTGAAATTAAGACTATAATTTCCACTTCACAGAATATTTTACCATAGTCATAGAATTGAAGTTAAGACTAATGCTCCCATAACTAAAGTCATAACCCATATATAAACCTTGGTCCTTCATTATTTAAAACAGTGCCCTTGAATTTTGTTATGTTTTCCTAGTAGATAACATATATTTTCATAGTTATGTAGACTTAGAAGGTTAAGAAAATATTGTGTGATATTTATAACATTAAAATGATGTTTATAAAACATTTGCTTTAATATCTATTTGGTTGACCTCCAAAAAGAGCCATCAAATGCTTATGAAAACTTTAATGCTTATTCATACAGACTGATTTTTGGTAAAAAGTATTTTCATTACTCTTAAAATATTTTGGAATTTCTGATGTGTGTCAGTACATTTGTTTATGAAACTTTTACCTCTTCAAAGCACTATGCATTCAGTATAGGTGTAGGATTCTAACTGTGATGCTAAATTTTAAGCAGCTTCTATTAAGTTTATTCAGGAAAAATAGAAACTGTGTCTTTCAAGGAAGGAAAGAACATGTACTATTGAAGTGTGAACCTATGCTGCAGTAACATATAATTTTTGTGCAAGATTATCAGACTTCTTTGGAGGAGAAGATAAAATTCAAAGACAAGGATTCTATTGAATTTGGATAAGCACAGCCAACCAGTGGCCAGCTTGTATCCAAGTTAGATATAAAAGGAAAACAGACTTCACTTCATTTTGTAATCAGCATAGTGTTTTTTCACAACTAAGGAAAACTCACAGTGCCCTATTTTATACACTTTGCTGCTTTAGTTACTGGCAAACTTAGAGGTAGTTATTTTGGGTTTGCTTGTCTAATACTGAGTGAGTAGGTATTTGTTGATCATTTGTCATTTAAAGTCAACTGTACAGAGCAAAGTGTAAGGCATGAAGATGAACGTGGACCAGGATCAGTGAATTAGTTGCAGTGTGTGCCAGGAATTGCTGCTAGTGGTTTGTTCCTTTTGAATTCCTGCATACTGACTTAGAGCAGGTTAAAAGAAGGGTGTTTTCCAAATAAAGGCTATAATTGAAAATCTGTCCACCCTTTTTCACTCTCCTGCTAACTTAACTTATTAGTGATTAAAACTGTTTTTTCACTGCAGTGAAACTTCTAGAAAAAGGACAAATTGAAATAATCTCTGATTCCATGACTGATACCTAAATCTCCTCCAAATCCTATATGAAGGGCTATTTATCTTATATCTGGAGGCTCACTTCTATTCTTAAATATAAATCCAATTTTCCTCTTAAGCAGGGGAAACTTCTTTATTTCTCAATTAAAAAATCGTATTTTTTTAAAAGAGAGAGAGAGTGTGTGTGTGTATTCATATCTCCGCTCTTTCCTTTTGACCAACACACTCCCTTGTACCTGGTCTAATAATTGAGTATCTGTCCAAAGCCTAATTACCTGTGTTTTACATTAATTCCTATCCCAGTATCCTCCTATATTTGTCTTTTTCAATCAAGGGTGTGCATCACAATGAACTATGAAGATTTCTAAAACAGATTCCTAAGGCATACCCTAGTTATATTTTGATTTAGAAGGTCAGGGCTAAAGTCAAATCTTTCACTTTTTAATAATGTGCACAGATTGCTCTGACTTCCCCCAAAAGTTTGCTTCATTCCATTTCTAGTTTCCATGCCACCTTTGGCTAATCTGTTTACCAACTAACTGTGCCACAGCGCTTATGATGTAGAAATCAAGATTTCACCATTAGAGCAGTGCAGAAACACTAGAAAAAAACAGCATAATTTATTAGTCATAGGCTTATAAAGTTACAATTGTGAAAAATAAGTGAGTATTTATATTTTGGTCTTCTGTTTCAGGTGTTATTAAAAATGATTAGGAAAAAATATATCAAAGAAAGAATTTTAAAATAGCATACACAACTTGTTGAAATCCTTAAATTAGGGAGGCTCACAGAAATATAGACATAATCTATAAATAAATAAATATATAATTACACAAACACTTTGGCTCTCATTGGACTCAGTAAGTTTTAAGGGAGGCCCAGGAACCTCCATGTTTAATAACCACAGAGGTTACAGATGATCTTTGGACCACATCTTGAAAAATAGTAGCCTGAACCAACTAAAATAGCACATCTTGGCTTTCATCCTGATTTTAAAAATTATTCTTGTTTTTAAACATTCTTGTCTAACAAATACAATTTTGCCTCTATGGTTGAAATATATGATCTTTGGAAACCCAGATCTTACTCAGAACATGAAATGATTACAGGCAGTTCTCGGGCTATGTCAGAAGTATGTCATTTTGTGGTTATGTCACCATCTCCCATTTATTTATAAAAAAATGTTCCATCATTTAGACATATATACATATGTGCTTTATGTTTTTTATTATTTATTTACCACAAATAAAGGTCAGGAATTGTTATATTTATTTCAGTTTTTTTTTACTGTTTCACTTCATTACTGCTGTGTATGTGCTCCACGTGAGCAACATAGGTAGGTGCTTATGTAGGTAGGTTCCCACTTAAGGTGAAAACTGCGTTACATCATGCTATAAGAAAGGATCTCCAATGTAACTCTATGACCTACTGTTTTACATTCTGTCAGGAAGCTATGTCTCTTGATTTTCCTGTAAAAACAGGAATAAATAGTGCACTTTCCCCCCCCCCCCCAATTATGCCTAATTTAATAGTGTCTTGGTTGACTGAGGTTGGGGCTCCACCTCCATGTCATGGCATTGAATAAAAAGTGGCAGGTTTTAGCCAGCCAACATAGCTCAGTAGTTGAGCATCTACCTATGGACCAGGAGGTTTGATTCTGGCCAGGGCACATCCTAGGGTTGCTGGCTCAATCCCTAGTGTGGGGTGTGCAGGAGGAAGCCGATCAATGATTCTCTCTCATCATTGATATTTCTCTCTCTCCCTATCCCTTCCTTTTTGAAATCAATAAAAATCCTATGTAATAAAGAAGGAATATGCTAATTGACCATCAAACCCTCATAAATATGGCTGCGCCAATAAGGACAGAATATGATACTTTACTGCCACACCCTCGAAGATGGCAGTGCCCTTAGCCACAAGATGGTGGTGCCTAGTCCTCTCAGCCCCTCAGCCACCTGGGGCTGGCTCGAGGCACAGGCAAGCCTCGGATGTTGGCTGCCCAGCAGCCCAGGGCCAGCCTGAGGGATGATCAAATGACTGAACAAGCAGGCTGCATGGGGCAAGCAGGCTGGCAGGCGGGCTGTTAGGGGCGACCAGGTAAGCAGGGGGGGCATTTCCAGGCCAATAGAGGGGAGTAGTTGGGGGTGGATCTGGCCAGCAGCAGGGGGTAGTTGGAGGTGACCAGGCCAGCAAGGGGGATTAGTTAGGGGTGACCAGGCTGTTAGAGGGGCATAGTTAGGGGTGATAGGAGCAACCAGGCTGGTAGGGGATCAGGGCTAATCGGGCTGGCATGCAGAGGCAGTGAGGGGCAATCAGGCCAGTGGGGGGGGCAGTTAGGGGTGCCCAGGCAGGCAGGCAGGTGAGTGCTTAGAAGCCAGCAGTACAGGATTGTGAGAGGGATGTCCGACTACCGGAAGTCAGATATTCCCTCAGGGGTCCCAGATTGGAGAGGGTGCAGTCTGGGCTGAGGGGACCACCCTCCCTTTCTTACCCCCCTCCTCAGTGCATGAATTTCATGCATCAGGCCTCTAGTATATAGTTTAAATGGTAGGTGTAGTTTGCAAACATATGCTTGCAATGTGCCAGCTCCAGAAGTTCTGCTATAAAAAAATTAATTGACAACAATTGTATTTGGAGGAGTCTATAAGTTCATTTTTAGTGGAGGATCTTTTTTTTTTTAATGGTAGTCCAATCTTATTTCAGCTCTAGGTATAAGCACTGATATTCTGTTCTTTGTTTTATAATATTAAATGTATAGTTTGAAGGTTTTTACAAACTAAAAAAAAAAAAAATCAAGGTTGAAAAATGAAAGGAGCAATGTGGACAGAATTTCTCCTTTTCCCATGGGAGATACTGTTATTATTATTTTAATTTCAAGGAATTATATGGTATTTTATTATACTTTGGTAGCATCAACAATGCCCTTATTGGTCTGTGTTTTTCAAAACGAACTGCAGAAATGCTCTGTTCTGTAGGTAATAATATATATCAGATCTTCAGAATTAATGGTGTGTACTGTGGAGTGTACTACACATGGCCAGCAGGCTGCTGGATATTTTCTGAAGTCTTACTGTTTTACTGCTACTCTTTTTTTTATCTCTTTGCATTTAGGTTAGAAGACAATTTTAACTTTAGAATATCTTGTGAAAGTCCTTTCTCCAAAATAGTGGTCACTCTTACCTTCCATTTTGGTTTCATATAATTATTTATATATATTTGTTGAAAGTTACTTAAATAATTATTAAGACATCAACAGCACAAAAAAGAATTATGGGATAAAAATGCAGTATGAAAGGAAAGTGCACTATTTTTACAAAGGCTTACTTTATTTCATAGAATATATGGAAATACATTTGATTTCAAAAGTAACTATGGCCATAATTGCACATCATCTCATGCTTGTACTTTCATTAACATATAACATTTCCTCTTATTTATTGGAGAAACTTCATGTTAGAGGAGTCTCTGAGACAGACAATATATTAAGTTAAAGTTGAACTGCTGAGAGAGATTGTAATGAGTAGAAGAGGTGCAGCACTAAATGTGGTGCTGGATGAGTAAATACTATAAAATAGCAAAAATAGAAGCACTAAACACAGGTTTGATAATTCTTCATTTTAGTTAAAAGCCAGCTCAGATGGGGCTCCCTGTCATATCCTTTGTTAAAGGTTGTGCTTCTCACCCGATTTTATTTATTTAAAAAAAGGAAGCATCTAAGCTTGTAATTAATCCCTTTGTATCTGTATGTAATGAGATGTAAAATGTTCAGCCACTCATTGTACTGCTCACATTTATTCACTGTAAAAAAAAAAAGAGCTGAATACTCTTAATGCCTGCCTAATATACCTGGCAATATTACAATGACAAGAATATTTAAGTTATTTTAGGTCTTTAAAAGAAAATATTTTAATTTATTTAAAAAAATAGTAGTCTTCTTGGAGATATGTGGGAAAATATTTTAATTTTTGTTAAAGAAAAATTAATCATTCCCATTTGTCACAGAGAAATCCAAGTGAAACAAGACTACATTAACTGCCACCTTTAGGGTACAGGAAACAAATAACAAAGGGATATTCCCACCTAGTCACATTTAAGCTAAAATAATACCACAAATTCTGGTTCTGTTGAGTCATAGAAAGACTATTTTGTTCTGCTTAAATGCATTTCCTATGGGAAAAACGAACAAACCTTCTCCCACCATTGTGTTTTGAAAATATGTGGTATAAGAGTAAACAAACAAGGACCTTCCTCTCTATACATTTTATTGTTTAACTCTGAACACTGTGGTTGCTGAGATGCTGAGCACATCTGTAAAGGCTTGAACAGGGGTCCTCTTTGCTTTAAATTAGGGAGAGCAAGCCTTTAAACCTGTTTCCAATCACTCAATTTGGGGACAGTATGGTACTCAGCCTTCAGCTGTCCTAAAGGATAAGAGAGAAAGGACAGCTCCCAGCATGTCATCGCTTACTGATTTGAGCGGAGGCACCAGCCTTCCTAGGCTGCGTTCTAATACTAGACCAGTGGTTGGAAAACTGTGGCTTGTGAGCCACATGCGGCTCTTTGGCCCCTTGAGGGTGGCTCTTCCACAAAATACATGGCCTGAGCGACTCTGTTTTGAAGAAGTGGCATTAGAAGAAGTTTAAATTTAAAAAATTTGGCTCTCAAAAGAAATTTCAATCGTTGTATTATTGATATTTGGCTGTGTTGACTAATGAGCTTGCCGACCACCGTATTAAACTGATCCGTGTGTACCCAGCTCAATACATGGTACATACTCCGTAGGCAAAACATACTTGCTTTAGGGGAGTGAAAACCCAGCCACGCAAAAGCACGTGGGCGCGAGCGCACACATAGTTTTAAAGTGATGAGGAAAAGGCATGCAAAAATCCTGAAGATTTTATTTTTTTGTGTGTGGTTAGATACAGTACCTTACATATGCATGGTGATAGCCATTGGTGCTTACAGAGCTAACACATGCATACATTTGCTCACCATGGTTTTGCAGACCACATGGTTGATTGACAAGCAAATTAACACATTTTTCACTGTATTAAACATCCATTGGGAATGAATCAATGAGCAAATGTAGTGTCCAAATTAATATAAAATAAATATAAATAAGTACAGTTATATATTTTTCATGAAAGTGTTGAAGTGTAAGAATGACTTAAAAATTGGAACAGAGCAGTAATAAGTAGCTTCAAAATGTATAGGTTTCTTTTAAGAGGCATTATATAGAATTAGATTAAAATAACAAATAAGCAGTTTCTAACTCAAGGTGCTTACAGTATATTTGGAGGAACCAACCAAATATGCAGAAAACACTTTTAATATAATCACCAAATAATGTGGAATTTTCCCTTCTTACCAATAAATTCAGGTCTCCCAATCCTAAAAATAAAAATTATGTCTTCTCTAGACACTGTAAATGACTCCAGTTACTATAAAGAGCACATTGAAACAAAATTTAGCCTGATTTTTTTAAAAAAGTATCTAAGATCCTATTTTTCCCATTTTGTTTTTAAAAATTTGATTGTTACATAAGCAATGTTGATCTAATTCAGGTACCAAATGACTAAAGGATTCATTTTAAAATAATAAATATATATTTACACACATACGCTTATATTGATATAAATTTTCTGCATTGATTCATGTATAGTTACAGAATGGGGTCATAGCTGGTCCTGTGACTAACCTCCATTTTCTCCTCATTGAAGGACTAGTAAGTAACCCGGAGCTTTATGGTCAAGGTAATCATCTCTGTCCTCTCTTCTCACTGTCCTGTAACACATTTACCCATGCTGTGTACTCCGGGAAGTCCGCATCTTAATTTTTTGGTTTTACTTCTAAGTGTGTCTGGGTACTTTTTCTAAGTACAGCTTCTAAGACCTGTGTCTTCATCAGGCAATTTTAATGAGGGTCTTGCTTTCCTCCTATGCCCTTTGCAAAATACTGGCTGCTTTGTTTTCTAAATGCAGTCACTGGCTCTAGCCTACTGCAGTGCTGTCTGCTAAACCCAAATAGTACAGGACTCTTCTCTTGGTAGCTCTTCTTCCCAAACCACTATTCTCCACTGCCCTTCCCTATCACTGGTGAACTGAGAAAGAAGATTTACTTAAAATATTTAATATATTTAAAAAAAATAAAAACTCACTATGTGGAATAGATTAAGCAAAAGAATATGACCAGCATGAGCAGGAAGTAATACATCACATTATCAAAGGTAAATGCATCTGGGAAAAGCATTGAGATAGCCATGCCCTTTTATTGGAATCTCAAGACAAGAAATAGTGTGGAACCTCAGCTCTTCTTTCATGTCTGTAACCTTTGTCTAACTCAGCATGTGCCTACAGAGGTAAGCCTTTGCTGTAGTTTGTTACTATTGTTGTTTTATAAAAGTCAGCTTAGTAATATTTCAGAAATAGGAATGTAGATGGTGAGTCAGGGAGAGACCTTGGTATGAAACAGGGGAGTGAGCTAGCACACTGCAGCACTCACAGAAGTCACAGTGGTCTGGAAGCGCCTGCCAGCACCTGCCGTATTGTTTTCCGGTTGAAGCCAGAAGGAAACTAAAATACTAGTAGATCCAGAGACATAGAGGCATGGAACAGACTGATGAATTTCAGAGGGAAGGTGGGGGTGGGGACGTGTGGGCAGAGATTACCTGGGGAATCTATATGCATAGTGCATGGACACAAACAATAGTCTGGTGAAGGGAAGGGTGGGTGTGGGGTGGAGGGGGTCAATGGAGGGAAAAACCAAGGGGACCTCTGTAATACTTTCGACAATAAAGATAAAGTTTAAAGAAGGAAGTGCCTGTGAAGCCAAGCACCAGAAGCAGACATCTTTGCTTTTCTACCCAACTGCCATATCCCACCCAGTTTTCCTTCAGCTCAGAGAGAGCCCTCTTCACATAATGAAGGCAAATGCTGGACACACTCTCCCAGCCTCGCTTGCAGCCCAGACACAGGCATGTAGTTGAGTGGAGGCTGATGGAGTTAGAGGGATGTACCGGCCTCACGAGAAGACTTCTCCTGGGGGAAGACATGCAGAGATGAAGCCCCACCTTTCTGCTTTGGACATCGTCCTATATAGGACATGATATCTGGAGCTACTTCAGCCAAAAAAATTTAGAGAAACTTCCCTAGATCTCTGATTCCCTTAAATTTGTGCACTAACTCTGTTCTTTGAGAAAAAGAACCCCTGGCATTGAATTCTTTTTTAGTTGAGTATTTTTTCTGGCAGCCACATGCATGCTAACTGAATAGCACTGCACCTGACAGTTGTAATATGGTCTCTTTTGATGTATATAATCATCCTGTCGGCTAAGCATTATCCCTTCATTTTAGTGATGACGAAACTGAGGCAGGCTTAGAAAGATGAAGGGCCTTGTCCAAGGCCCCAGAGCTCTTCAGTACAGGGTTGGAATCTATATGCCTGTGCCTGGCATACCAGTGCATCTCCAGCTCTCATTCACTTTCTGCTGTCCTGCTGACTCACACTGCCTCTGATAAGTGCAAATATTTACCCATGGGTGTGTGAGCCTGACCAGGATCATGGAGGCAGGTGTGTCTTTGTTCTGAGACTATGGCAAGCCCTGTAAGAAGGAGGGATTGAACACAAAAGGCAATTTTTATTGCATGACATTTTTAAAAAATGAGAATGATTTTATTATTATTTTTTTTGTTAATCTTCACCCACAGATATTTTTTTTCTATTTATTTTTAGAGAGAGTAGAAGGAAGTGGGAGAGACACAGAGTGAGAAACATTGATGTGAGAGAGACACATCAACTGGCTACATCCTGCACACACCCCAATCAGGGCCAGGGATTGAGCCTGCAACCAAGGTATGTGGCCTTGCCTGGGACTGAACCCTGGACCAGTCATCCTGTTGACGCCCTAACCATTGAGCAAACTGGCGAGGGTGAGAATGATTTCAGATATTTCTATTTTGAGGGTGAGTGATTAGTTATAATTAGACATTGAGTCATGAATGGAAGCTTAGCTTTGCATTTTTTGTTTGTTTGTTTGTTGGAAGCTACATATTATAAGACTTTATACCGTGCTCCGTGTCTACCCTAGAGCTCTGCCTCCTGGTCCTCAACTCCCTAGTAACTCCCAAGTCCAGTGTCTTAGCTACAAGGATGTGGAAGTCTGCCTCTAGCAAATGACACTAGTAAATGGTTTCCAGTCTTTTCATTTGAAACATCACAGAATACCTGTAAAATGGGAGAGAAACGAAAAACAAAGGGCCCATTACATTTCTGTTCTCAAATACTGCTTGATGTTTAAAAGGGGAGTAGTTCAACAGATAGAGGCCCTGGGCAGGTAGAACCTGATGATTGTTTAATAGTGAGCTCTTCTTTAGATATAATTTTTTAAATGTAAGATTTTCTTGCCTGCATCACCTTCACTTTGCTCTCCCAGATGTGGGAGCACTGACTCTATGAGCCTGAAGCCTGGGTTTGTTACTTGTTCTGGCCATATCCTTATTGCACAGGGTTTAGGGACTTTCTTCCTAAATCTTATCTCTGATGCTGTCTTGGTAATCTGAACTAATATGTTAATGGCAATTCAAAGTTCAATTATGTTTCAATGAAACAAGGCCTTAACCCAGAGTAGTAACTTCCTTGGCTTCTTAAGGGAGCCAGAGAATGCCCCATGGGCAGCTTCCTCCAGCACCAGCCAGCCAGGCAGCGGACAGTAGTGGTGGGTCTGAGAGCCTTAAAGCAAAAGCAGAGAAGTGAATTGGAAAATATGCACCTTAGTGGGTTCTTCATTAGGAATTGGAGCGTTAGGAAGACACTAACTCAAGAAAGACCTTATAATAATAATGTGACAAGGATTGACCAGCCACTAGTGTTGTTCTAAACTCATTAATATTACAAGGAACCAGAGTGGGGAAAAATAAACAAATTCAGTCTTTATTGTATCTAGCCCAAGCCAGCATCCCCCGCTCCTTGGAATTATTGAGATAATTAATTGGTGTCCAGTTTCCACTCTCACTAATACACACTTCCCCTTCTCAGTTTGTTCTCAAATTAACAGTCTGCTATCCCTTGAAAAGCTAAATTAAATCAAGACAAGCGGCTTATCAAAGTCCTCCGATTGCTCTTGTGCTTAAGCAGGATACTAATAAATGCCAAAGTTCTGACTGTGGCTTCAAGGCCCTATTTCACTGTCACCAGATTCCTTCTTTTACCTCATTTACTGTTTCTTTTGCCAATCCAGCCACACTGGCTTCCTTCTCTTCATAGCAAACCACCAGGCACCCCACCACAGGCCCTTAGTCATTCCTTGTGCTCAAGGCTGTCTCTCAGTCAGGATCCCATCACCACCCTATTTAAAATCCAAAACCTTCATTGTTGAACACAGCAATCTGTTCCCCTCCCTGCTTCATTGTTCTCTCCAGCACTTCCTGGTGAATTAACATAGTTTAGTTAAATTCTGTTTGTTTGGATTGTTTGCTATTTATAATCTTCCTGTTGTATTCCCCCAACCTCCTAACTAGAATACAAGCTCTATTAGGGCAAGACTTTTTGTCATTTTTTTAAAAACTAGAGGCCCAGTGCATGAATTCATGCATGGGTGGGGTCCCTCATCCAGTCCTGATGAGGGTGATGGGGGCCACTAGGCTAGGGAGGGACTGTGGGAATTTGGCCAGTAGGCCCCAATCAGGGCCATCAGGGAGGCCGGCTGGGGAGGGACCAGGGTATGTCCGGCCTTCTCTCCCAGTCCCAATTGGCCAGACCCCAGGAGCAAGCTAACCTACCCATTGGAACATCTACCCCCTGGTGTCAGTGTGCATCTTAGCAACTAATTGAGCAGTCAACCAAATGGTTGGACACTTAGCATATTATGCTTTTATTATATAGAATTGATATTTTTAGAGAGAGAGAAAAGGAGAGGGATAGAGAGATAGAAACATAGATGAGAGAAAAACATCATTGATGGGCTGCCTCCTGCACACCTCCTACTGGGGATCAAGCCTGCAACCTGGGCATTTGCCCTGACAGGGAATGAAACTAGTGACCTCTTGGTTCCTAAGTTGATACACAACGACAGAGCTACACTAGCTATGCTTGTCTTTTTTTTAATGCCATATTTACAGTACATGATATACTATTACACATCCAATAAATTTTTATAAAATAAACAATCTTTCCACTTATATTGTAAGGGCTTATAATTACAATAAGACTAATATTGCCTGGTTCTAAATAATTTAAGCAAACAAATGATTTATTGCAATGATATTAGAAGGCTAAAATACCAGAATCAGAAAATGGTTAGGAATCAAAGAAGTTGGGCAGAGCATCCAGACTCTGAGAGCATGACAATGTTGCCCTATGGATACTTTACTCTTTCTCCACCACCATGAGTAGTCTATTACTGTTCCCATGTCATTGCACACTTCCTCTAGTTCTGGGGTGCCAGTCAGCAAGTTGAGGACACCTGAGTCATATGCCCACAATCTAGTTTCCAGGGTCCAGAAGAAGCGGTATGGAACCCCTGTGAACTGCCAGCGGAGCCTCCCAGCAAGATGTATATAAATGATTCTCTGGCATAGGATTCCATGGGCAGCCATAGAAGAAAATACTAAAAATAAATAAATAAATAAAAATAAAAAAAGAAAGAAAAAGAAAAATCCTCATCTTAACCAGTAATTATAAATAGAAAGTGACTTTCATTTGTTGAATTTTATTTTTCTCCATTGTTTTCTCATTTTTTCTAGTTATATGAATAGGGTATATTAATTTATTTCATGACATTGGTTAGAAAAATTAGCACTAAACAATAATAAGGTAATAAAAATTTTATCCAGACCTCAATATTCCTCTTGAGGCAGCCTGTGATTTGTGGCCTATCAATACTTGTATGCTAGAAGGAGAAATGAGTGAATTGAGAGGTCTTCAGTGACCCATCTAATTTCTTTAGAGTAAACATTTTTCCAAAGACTACTATGGCATCTTTTGTGTTTCGCTAAATTCACATAATAAAATAAAGAGCATCAATGGGAAGCAGATGCTCTGCTGACTGAATCATTAATCATTCTATTCCCCATAGAAAATAGTCACGCATAGTATTGACCTAGAATTCAAATTTATTACACACGGTTTTTTGTTTGCTTGGGATTGTTCTAAAGCTATGCAGGGGTCCCTCCTGTTTTGCAATGTAACTTTCTACTCCCCTCATCAGACTCCCTTGGAATCTGAGCAGGCCCTGTGACTTACCTTAACTAATAAAATGTTGTAGAGGTGACATGAATGACTTCCAATCCTAGTCTTTAATATGCAGTGCAGCTCCGAATTTTGGCCTCTTAGAAGCTAGCTACTATGTAAAGAAGTTTATATTATCCAGTTGGAAGAGCAATATTAAGAGAAAAGCCCTGGAGTCTGAGAATCCACATGGAAAAGAAATGCCAGGCATCTGGCGAAACTGCCAGCATCAACTGCCACACATTGTGAATGATGACATCTTGGATGTTACAGCCTCAGCTGAGCCAACAGAGAAATTCAGTCACATGAGTGACCCATCCGATACCTTGAGAAACAGAAGAATCACCCAACTGATCCCAGCCATCATGGAGAATCATGAAAATTAATGTTGTTATCTTAAGCCAAAAAGTTCTGGGGCTGTTGTTATATAGTAATAGATTGCTAAAAATTTTAGGATATAAAGTTAAAAAATTGGGTAATGACACTGTTAAGTTTTTCTTGAGAAATAATTAAGGAATGTCCATTTTCCCCTTTGAGTTTAACAAGCAATGCAGTATATCATTATTTGCAAGGCCATACCCTTAAATGAAAATCCAAGGACTGGAATACAATCAAAAATTTAAAAACTGATAAAATCTTATGTGTGTGCCCTTTATCACTTGTGAAGTGTATACAGCGCATGTCTCCTGTGCTTTACAAGTTCTGTCTCTGGCTTGCCCACTGCCAGTCACAAGCACTTGAACCGGTTGACAGTCTTTCACTACCTCTGGGCATCTCCCAAGTACACATACTCACATGTACTGTTCTCTAGTTGTTATATGCTTTTTCCTTCTCTCCTGCTGTTGCTTCCTATAGCAATGTCTGTTGCTGAAGAAGCCTCCACCCCATTGAGAACATCCCCAAACTGCCAAGGACTCCACAGTGCTTCTGTGAAGCTGTTTGTTCCTCTCCTGAACTATTCCTCTGCTGTGAAGCTGTTTGTTCCTTTGGATTTCATGACTATCTATACTAATAAAAGGGTAATATGCAAATTGGTCACAATGCCCTCATAGTAACAACTGAACAGCAGGCTGCGTGGGGCGACAAGGCTGGCAGAGAGGTTAGCTAGGGATGACCAAATGACTGACTGGCAGGCTGCATGGGGCAACCAGGCTGGAAGGGGGGGTAGTGAGGGGCAACCAGGCCAGCAGGGGGGTCAGTGAGGGACAACCAGAGCAGCAGAGGGGGACAGTTAGGGGTAACTAGGCCAGCAGGGGGTGGAGGGAGTTGGGGGCAACCAGACTGGCAGGGGGGCAGTTAGGAGCAATCAGGCTGGCAGACATAGGCAGTTAGGGGTGATCAGACTGGCGGGGGGGACAGTTAGGGGCAATCAGGCAGGCAGGTAGGTGAGCAGTTAGTAGTCAGTGGTCCCAGATTGTGAGAGGGATGTCCGGCAACAGACATCCCTTGAGGAGTCCTTGATTGGAGAGATTCCAGGCTTGGCTGAGGGGACCCCATGCACTCACCCCTCCAATGCACAAATTTTGTGCATTGGACCTCTAGTAGAATATAATATGTTCTTTTAAAGCCAATCCTGCAGCTTTGGCCAGTGTCCTTTCTAAAATCTATCATTCCAGAATTGAGAATATATGTTCTTCCTATGTTTTCTCCTCTAACGGTTACAAATCAGCACTGCCTTGAAGTTCCATTGTCCTACAAAGATTTTTGTGAAACTTTACCTATATTTGTTCTTTTCCTAGGCCTAGACATTTGTCAGGCTAGGTCAGCTCATGATCTCAATAAAGAACAGGCAGCTGACAATTCTTCCCGTTTGATGCTGTTTGTCTTGACTGTATCTTCCTTAGAAATCAGTTATTTTCCTAGAAAGTCTGTGGTCCCACATGTCCTCCAGAGAAGCCTGATGCATAGAAATTGAAGATTCAGTACCAATTAGATTTACCCTGTAAGTATATATTTTAAAAATATACATTGAGAAGCCAGATGAGTATGATCACTGAATGCATATGCATAATAATCTGGCCACTCAGTGTGTGTATATACACATATATTAGAGGCCTGGTGTATGAATTTGTGCATGGGTGGGTCCGGCCACCCTGGCCAGGGCGAGGGGACATGGGCAGTTGGCCAGCCTGCCTGCTGGTCAAACTCCTAGGCGAGGGGACAATTTGCATATTAGCCTTTTATTATGTAGGATATACACTGTATACACTGAATGGCCAGATTATTATGCATTCAGAAATCATAATAATTTAGTCACTTGGTGTATATTTTTATTGATTTAAGAGAGGAAGGGAAACATCAATGATGAGAGAGAATCATTGATTGGCTGCCTCCTGCATGCCCCCTATTGGGGATCAAGCCCACAACCCAGGTATGTGCCCTTGTTTGGAATCGAAGCTGAGACTCTTCAGTCCCCAGGCCAACGCTCTATCCACTGAGCCAAACCAGCTAGGGCAACCCTGTAAGTGTATTAAAAGACCAATTCTTTAGTCTTCAAAGTTATTAACAGTTACTCAGATTAGAATGGTATTAGAAGGCCAGAGACCTCTGGATAGCCCAGTCTGTCACTATTACTTGATTTGTCCACATGAATGTTAGAGCCTTGGTGCTGATATTTTCTCTAATTGTCTGTTGAAATCATAGCCATGTAAAGAGGTTCCTGGAAATGTAGTTATTAGCAGCTGGATTGATGATGATGATTCCTAATATCTGTTTCTATGATCTTCACTTCCCTCCACTGGCTCTACCAATTGATCCCAACCACCGTAAGGATGCTAGAAAGCAGCAGGTCCTTGTCACTTCTTTGACATAAAGGATCCTTGTAGAAACTGCTTATAGAGGAAGTGCTAATAGTTGACCATACGTTTGTTGGGCCTATGTAAGTTTGTCTGTCTTTGTTGTCAGTCTGTAGGTCCCTCAGTATCTGCACAAAGTTCAGAATCACTTTCTCACTGGAAAAAGACAGCTTAGAGCTGGTCCCTCTGATTTTCTGTTGGAAACTGCACTGTTTCACATATTTTTTAATGAATTTACAAAAGTTTTTCTCCAGATACAGTGGAAAGATAATTATATGTTTGACACCACATAGTGTTACCAAACAGAGACTCAATTCTCTTTAGCTGTTGTCAGTCCTAGAACACATACATACTTGTGGTACAGGGGCAGGTACCCCACAGCATGACCTCTGAGGACTGCAGAAAGTACCCTTCAGTAGTACCTTGTGGAGCTATATGAGCTCACGCATCCTTTGTAGTTGGGGTGCTCAGCTAGAGCTGATCTTGACATGGACTGTATGGCACTCTTTTCTCTCCTCTTGGTTCTCCTCCCCTAACCTCAGTATCAGTTCTTGTATTTTATGTTTGAATTAACAGTTTATGATTAAACCATATTTTAGAAGCAGTTAAAGTATAAATACTAAGTAAATAGACTTAGCTTTTAATCTATTAATACCTATGCCTGCTTTTTTCCATAAAGAATAGAAGCATCTATTCCAATAAAATACCAACATGGGTACCCAAAGTACCTCATACACAAACTAATGAGTAACTTTAATTTAACAAATTTCGATTGCAAAATGATTGTCAAGTGTCTGCCATGTGCCCACTTGTTTGTCTAGAGGAGTGAAATTTAGAATAATGTTAGAGGTAAAAATGATCTGGCTTCATCAATGCATCCAGCCTCCTCTTCTAGATCTAAGTTCCTGGGAAAGGAATATCACAAATTTTTCCCAAAGGACACAATAACTTATCTAACTAGCAGATCCTCCTCTAAAGTCTGAAGATGTCTTCTACCTTCTCTAATAAGTTAGTGCTCTAATGGAAAGGACTAGAGAAGTTTCTCTTTGATGATGTATATTTAACTGATCTTTAGAGATACTGAATTCCTTCCTTTTGGCTCCCATGCCTCCCTCTCCTTCTACCCTCAGCTCTGTGACAGAATGTTTTGTGACATCATAGAGTAATAATTTCAGTCTAGTTAGATGGGCATATGTGCCAATAGTAGGATAGTGGTGAAGAAATTTGGACATAAATGATGTTATCATGTTGGATTTTTTGAACATTTCCTTTGTAGCAAACTTTAAGAGGTCCAAATTTCATAAATATTCCAGGCAGCCATTTTAGTAGTTTATATGTCAAGCATTTATTTAAATTTATTCAATATTATAATGAAATAATAATTATTACTGTTTATTTTTAAGATTTCTTTGAAGTTACTTAATATGTTTAGTCTGTGATGCTTTACTGTACTTCTTCAAGAAAACATATATACTTAGTGTTCATAGGACTTTCCTGGTGTTTAGCTGTGTTTTAAATGTTCTTGCAAGCTCTCCCAATAGTTGTATTAAAGAGGAAAAATTAAATATCACCATATTATAATTACATTTCTCTTTTTAGAACTTGAACTTTAGACAAATGTTTTTGAAGTGAGTTTGTGCTCATGTACCCAGATAATAACAACAATTAACAAATTGTTATTACAAGTCTACTATACACCAGTTCTGGGACAAGTGATTTGAAAAATATGTTGGAAATATTAAATATGGTTTCCTCCCCTAAGAGCACTAGCGGTTTATTGAAGGGAGAAAAGATGATGATTAAGAAAAAGAAAGTGTCTCTGCTCAAACTCTATCCCACCACTTAAGACAAGTACTACTCAGTGCCCCAGTTTCCTTCTCTGTAAAATGGATCAATAATAGTACCTATGTTATAGGTAATCTATGTAATGTACTTAGGGATATGCCTGACATTACATTAGTAAACATTCATACATATAAAACCTTGTTGCTGTTTGATACTATGACACTGAGAGGTGAATGTCATCTTGGCTGTGTCATTTTGGCTCATAGTCTAAATATCAGGCAAATTTTTAATGATGCTCAAGTAATTAAATTTTAGGAAAAAAATAAAGGAAAAATATATGCTAAAATACAGTCTTATTTATAATTTTTAACATTTTCATAGTTGAAAATCCTATTTAATTAAAGAGTGATATGCAAATCAACCATCACTTTGCTACACCAACAAGCCACACCCACAAGGCAATCAGGAGCAAGTTTTTAAATTAATCCCAACCAAGATGGCTACAGCCATGGAGCAAGCAGGAGGGAGGCTTGAGTTTCCCCAGCGATGGAGGAAGCCAAGCTTTCCACACAGCCTGGCTAGGCCTAGGCCTCCACTCAAGGCTACAAAGTTTCAATTATAGCAGATAAATAGATAAATAAATCCCAACAAAAATGGCGGCAGCCACAGAGTTTGAGAGAGCAGGAGGCTAAGGTTGCCCCTGGTGATGGAGGAAGCCAAGCTTCTGCAACCCTGGCCTGTCTTGGGCTCTGCTTAAGGCTAGAAAGTTTCAATTATAGAAGATAAATAAATCCCAACAGAAATGGCTGTATCCACGGAGCGAGCAGGAGGGTTGGCTTCACTCCAGGCTACAGTTTCAATTATAGAAGATAAATAAATCCCAGATACCAGGGCCTCCACTTGGGTCACCAGGGGGTATGGCTGGCCTGCAAACCACCAAAGGCCCCTTGCCCAGGCTTCCCCACACCCCAAGGGAAACCCCACCCTGATCCAGGACACCCTTCAGGGCAAACCAGCTGGCCTCCACCCATGCACCAGGCCTCTTTCCTATCTAATAAAAGAGTAATATGCAGATTGACCATCACTCCAACACACAATATGGCTGCCCCCATGTGGCCAAAGATCCTGCTCCCATGTGGACACAAGATGGCCACCACAAGATGGCCAGCAAAAGAGGGCAGTTGGCAGGGATCAGGCCTGCAAGGGACGGCAGTTGAGGCAATCAAACCTGCAATGGAGGGCAGTTAGGGGTGACCAGGCCGCAGAGGAGGGAAGTTGGGGGTAACCAGGCCTGCAGGGGTGGGCAGTTAGGGGTGACCAGGCCTGCAGTGGAAGGCAGTTAGGGCAAACAGGCTATCAGGGGAGCAATTAGACATAAATCAGGCTGGCAGGCAGAAGCAGTTATGGACAATCAGGAAGGCAGACAGGTGAGCAGTTGGGAACCAGCAGTCCTAGATTGTGAGATCTGGTGTGATTGGGCCTAAATGGGCAGTCAGACATCTCTCAATGGGTCCCAGATTGGAGAGGGTGCAGACTAGGCTGAGGGACACCCCCCCCATGCACGAATTTTGTGCACCTGGCCTCTAGTAAGTATATAAAGGCCTTCAGAGAGAAAGAGAGAAAGATAGAAATATCAATGATAAGAGAAAATCAGTGATCAGCTGCCTCTTGCACACTCCACAATGGCAATTGAGCTCTCAACCCCAGCATGTGCCCTGACCAGGAATCAAACTGTGACTTCCTCATTTATAAGTGGATGCTCAACCACTGACCCATCCTTGCCAGGCTAAATGCCTTCTTTACAAATCATTCTTTTAATTTTACTTTTTATTGAGGTCTAATTGGCATGTAAGATATAATTTCAGTTATATAACATAATGATTTGATATTTGTATGTATTCTGAAATGACTACAATAAGTCTAGTTAGCATTCATCACCAATCATATTACAAGATTTTTTTTCTGTCATGAGGACTTTTAAGATATAGTCTCTTAGTAACTTTCAAATATACAATACAGTATTAATAACTACAATCAACATACTGTTCATTAACCCCCATGAATTAATTATTTTCATAATTTCACCCATCTCCCATCCTCTGCTTCTGGCAACCACCAATCTGTTCTTTATCTGTGAGGTCTTTTTTTTTGTTGCTTTATTTTTAATCCACATATAAGTGAGACCATAGATCATACCTTATTTATCTTTCTTTGACTTATTTCACTTAGCAGAATGCCTTCAAGTTCCATCCATGTTCTTGCATATGGAAATATTTCCTTTTTTTAGGACAGAGGAGTATTTATTCCATTCTGATTATATGCTACATTTTATTTATCAATTCATAAATCCATGGACATTTAGTTTATTTCTGTAGCTTGACTATTATAAATAGTGTTGCAAAGAACATGTTGGGGGGAGGTGGTATAGATATTTTTTTGAGTTAATGATTTTGTTATCTTTGGATAAATACCCAGAAGTAGAATTGCTTTATCATATGGTAGTTCTATTTGTAATTTTTTCATGAACCTTTGTCTTGGTTTTCATAGTGGCTGCAGTGATTTATATTTCAATCAACAATGCAGAAGTGTTTCTTTTTCTTTGAACCCTTGCCAAGACTTTTTATTTTTGTCTTTTTGAAATTTGCCATTCTAACAGATATAAGGTGATATCTCATGGTTTTGACTTGCATTTCTCTGATGATTAGTGATGTTAGGCACCTTTTCATATGTATGATGGCCACCTGTATGTCTTCCTCGGAAAAATGTCTATTCAGGTCCACTGCCCATTTTTACTTGAGTTGTATGAATTCTTTATATATTATGGATATTAACTCTTTATCAGATATATCTTTTGCAAATATTTTCTAACATTCTATAGGTTGCTTTTTCATTTTGTTGATGATTTTCTTTGCTGTGCAGATTTTTTTTTTTTTAGTTTGAGGTAGTCTTATTTTTTTCTAGTTTTAAAGTAAAAGATAAAAGTCATTTTAAAAATACTTAAATTTTTTGTTATTGTTGACACTATTACAGATATCCCCTTTGTACTCCTCCTTTTCCCACCTCCGTGCAGCCCTACCCGCTTCCCTGGCCTTTACCACACTGCTGTTCTGTGTCCATGGATGATGGGTATGTGTTCTTTGGCTAATCTCTTCACCTTCTTTTAGCCAATACCCCACCACCCACCTTCTCTCTGACATTTGTCAAGTCTGTTTCATGCACCCATACCTCTGGTTCTACTTTGTTCATAACTTTATTCTGTTCACTAGATTCCACATATAACTGAGATCATATGGTATTTGTTTTTATTTAACTAGATTATTTCATTTAGCATAATAATCTCCAGACCCAACCATAATGTCGCAAAGAGAAAGTTTCTTTTTTTTTCATAGCCTCATAGTATTGCATTGTATAAATGTACTATAGCTTTTTATCCACTCATCTACTGATGGGCACTGGGGCTGTTTTTAGATCTTGGCTATCCTGTATTATAAAAAGGTAATATGTAAATGACGAAATGGCAGAATGACTGATTGCTATGACATGCACTAACATTCAGATGCTCAACACAGAAGCTGCCTCCTGGTGGTAGTGCACTCCCACAGGGGGAGCACTGCTCAGTCACAAGTGGGGTTGGTGGGTGCAGTGGCCCACCTCCAGCAGCACTAAGGATGTCGATTGCAGCATCCCATGAGGGCTCCCGAACTGTGAAAGGGCACAGGTTGGGTTAAGGAACTCCCCTCTCATACTGCGCACCCCCCGCCCCCCGCCAGTGTCACGCAGCAGGCCTCTAGTTGTAAATAATGATGCTGTGAACATAGGGGTGCATTTATTCCTTCTGGTTGGTGTTTTGGGATTCTTAGGATATATCCTCAGAAGTGGGATCATTGGGTCAAAAGGCAGTTCTACTTTTGATTTTTTGAGAAATCTCCGTACCATTTTCCACAATGGCTGTGCCAACAGAGATGGAGGTTATCTTTTCTCCACATCCTTGCCAGGACTTGTTGTTTGTTGATTTATTTGAGTATAGCCTTTCTGGCAGGTGTGAGATGATACCTTATTGTAGTTTCAATTGCATCTCTATGATAATTGGTGACATTGACCATCCTATATAATAAAAGGGTAAAATGCAAATAGACCTAACAGCAGAACAACTAAACCATAATCCTATATAATAAAGAAGTAATATGCAAATTGACCCTCACGCCCTTGCACAAGATAGCTGCCCCCATGTGCTCAAAGATGGCCACACCAGATTGCTGGCAGGGGAGGGCAGTTGGGGGCAATTAGGCCAGCAGGGGAGTGGTTAGGGGATGATCAGGCTGGCAGGGTGAAGTGGTTAGAGGCAATCAGACTGGGAGGAAGGCAAGCAGTTGAGAGCCAGCAGTCCCGGATTGTGAGAAGGATGTCCCCCGAGGGGTCCTAGATTAGAGAAGGTGCAGGCTGGGACTGAGGGACCCTTCCTCCAGTACACAAATTTCATGCACTGGGCCTCTAGTTTTTTCATGTCTATTGGCTATCTGTATATCCTTTTTGGAGAAATGTTTATCCAGGTCCTTTGCTAATTTTTTAATTGGATTGTTCTCTTTTCTGGTGTTGAGTTGTAAGAGTTCTTTATATAGTTTGGAAATTAACCCCTTATCAGCTATCCCATTGGCAAATATGTTTCCCATCCAATGGATTCCATTTTCATTTTTGTTAATGGTTTCTTTTGCTTCAGAGAAGCTTTTCAATTTAATATAATCCCATTTGTTTGTTTTTTTTCCTTTGTTTCCCTTGTCCTAGGAGATATGTTGTCGAAAATATTGCTATGAGAGATGTCTGAGATTTTACTGCTTATATTTTCTCTGAGGCTTTTTATGGTTTTGTGACTTACATTTAAATATTTTACCCATTTTAAGTTTATCCTTGTGTAGGGGTTAATTTGGTGGTCTATTTCTTTTGTGTGTGTGTGTGTGTGTGTGTGTGTGTGTGTGTGTGTTGAAGGAAATTGAACTGTTTTGCATTTTAATTTTTTTATGTTATCATTAAATTTGAATGTTATGAATTAAGTTCTAAGTATATCAAGATCACTGATTGCACTAATAGTTTTATTAATGTAGTGATTTGTTTTTTTAACTAGTGGCTTTTTAAAAAACCCTAATTAAGGCAAATATCTTCTTTAAATTCATTTTTAAGAACATAGAACAAAAATATTGTATTTTATTCTTAGTTATCCAAAAATGATAGTTTTTGTTTTGTTTATGTTTGTATGGTAAGTGAACTGTGTAAAACTATCAATCATCAAATAAATATATTAAAATCTGACATAACAGTTATCTTTGCCTAGTAGCTTCTAGATGGAGTTTGGTCAGTGACAAGCTCATCTTAAAGGATGGGTTGTAATTTTGCATAGTTCATTCAGTAAACACCCTTAAGAAGTTATTTTTCCATCCTTTGAGATACTATTTTGTGGATGTTATTCCTGGTTCTTTTACATGAATAAGCATTTCCTCCCAGTCCTTGTTTTATTATAAATGTATTGTGCTGAACAAAAGGTCAGTGTTAATAACCATTTCATAAAGGGTTTTGGTTTATATTTTGCTTGCCATTGTTTGCCATTAGAAGATGAATAACCTGCCTTCCCTGATAACTGAGCACTCTGAGCAATAAGCGGGAAGGTGTGGATAACATTTATTTTTGCCTTGTGTTTCAAATTCAACAAAAGTGTGTCTGCTTTGTAATTTATCATAGAAATTTTCAGAAAAAAATCTTACTGATTGATGGACAAAGAATAAATTCTTGTGTGTCTATAGCCATAGGGTTTTATAGTCTGGCACTCTTTTGTGATGGCAAACCTATGACACGTGTGTCAGCAGTAACATGAGTAGCCATTTTCGATGACACGTGGCTACATGCGGTTGCATACAAAGAAGTATGGGGCCACATACTGAGAAGGACGTTTCATCCTCGGCTACTGCACGGCCGGGTGCAGTAGCCAAGGTTGAAACATTTGCTGTAGTGTAGTATAGACACTCTGTGCTGGAGGTCTGTAGGCCAAAACAACAAAACTCTGGCACAGAGCGTCTAGTTCTAGAACTTTCGGTTAGGCCATTAGGAGATCTTTGATCTCACTTATGGCTGGTGGAGCAGGGAGCAGCGGAATGCTGCAGGGGATGCATCTCTGGGGGCCCCATGATCGCCATTACCAGCAACCACATAACCACAGCAACCATCATCCAATCTACTGTTCTGGGATGTCGTGGATTTCTAATTAACCATCATTACTGAGATAAGTGAGGGGGAGGCTGGGAGAGGCAAGGGCCTGTGCTATGGGTGCCGTTTCCTGCCATTAGAAATAGCAGCAGCCATCTTAATTTATATAAGGAATGTCATTTTGCAGCATAGTGCAGACTCCATTTCACCACTATTACTGTTGTGCATCCTTATTAACCCCTATTTCTGCTTACTGACCCTGCCCTTTCCTAAAAGACAGTTACATGTGCCATCTTGTAGTAAGTTACACTAGTTAACCCCTAATTGCCTGCAGGGTTAACAAGCTATCTATAATTCTACCTTCTGTCACTGACCCCCTGATGGAGAACCCACAAAATGAAAAACCAAGGTTAAGTAAAGGAAGGGGTAGTAGCAGTAGCCCCCTTTCAAGAGACATGGACCAAGATGTATGGCATTATAGAAAAAAATGGCAGATCATTTTGTGTTCTATGTGCAGAAATGGTAATAAGCAGAATGTGGAATATAAATAAACATTTTGAAACTAATCATTCCCAGATCTTGAACAAAAGTAAGGATGAAAGGAAGGAATATATTTCTAGGCAGCTACCCCTTTATAAGAGCCAATCTAATTCCACCCTTAAATTTATGAAAGGCTCTACAAATTTAACATCTGCAAGTTTGAGCATTGCTCACTGCATAACTCAGCATGGAAAAGCACTCAGTGAGGGCGAATTTATTAAAGAAACTCTCCTAAGATGTGCACCAGTTCTATTTCACAATATGCTGAATAAAGTTGCAACTATTAAGAGAATATCTGCATTACCACTCAGTAGAAATATCATAAAAGACCGAATAATGGGACTGAACACAAATGTACAACATCTATTGAAGAGACATAAGTAATTGTAAATATTTTTCTATCTCTCTTGATGAAACTACTGATGTCACATCACATGCTCAGTTAGCCATTATTGGTCCATATTCTGATTGTCTCACAATGAGAGAACAGTTGATAAAGTTAGTATCAGTGCCAACAAGTACATCAGGAAGTGAAATATGTAAGGTTGTTATACAAACATTCCATGACCTAAGCATTGATATCTCTAAAGGTGTGTCAGTGATGACAGATGGGGCACCAAACATGCTGGGGAAAAAAGTTTGGATTTTTCAAATTGTTTATGAAAGCTATTGGACATCTGATTGTGACTTTTCATTGTATTATCCATCAGGAGGTTTTATGTGCCAAGATAGGATTCACCGACTTAAATGACTTAATGTCAGTTGTTACAAAAATAGTTAACTTAATAGCTGCTTGTCCCCTTCACAAGAGAGAATTTTCTGCACTTTTACTGGAGGTTGATTCCAACTACAGTGGACTGCTGATGTACAATAATGTAAGGTGGCTGAACCAAGGCAAAGTTCTTGAGCGCTTTGTGGAGCGCTTTGAAGAAATTAAGGTATTTCTTGAGGATAAGGATCTGGGAAACTTTTCTCAGTTCAATGATGATAAGTGGGTCAACACCCTGATATTTTATAGATCTTTCTGTTCATATTAATGAACTGAACTTAAAGTTATAAGGTTTTGGCAAAAGTATTGAGTTATATTTTGGTACATAAAAGCTTTTGAAAGTAAACTTAAAATTTTCAAGCAAGATGTAGAAACTGAAACTTATAAGTATTTTGCTCGAGTAACAAAGTATTTTGAGAAGGCCAGTGCAGCTGTACAAAATGAAATGGAACCCTTGCATATAAAGTACCAGCATGTTTTAGACTGGTTACTTGACCAGTTCAGTGACAGATTTAATCAATTTAGAAGCCTAGAACAGACCATAAAAATAATTAAGTACCCTGATGTAGTAGTCTACAGTAGTTTGGAATTAGGTGGTTTCTAATAGATGCAAATTGATGATTTGGAGATGCAACTTGCAGAATTTCAACACAGCATCTAGGCTCAGGTCTTTGTTGACTTGAGGTCAAAGCTTGAAAATCTGGAAAGGTGCCACTTGGAGAATCAAGAGGAGTGCCACTACGAACAGGAAATTTGGAGTGCCTGGAACTGATTACCAGATACTTTTAGCACCCTGAAAAATATAGCAATGACTTTACTCACAATTTTTCCCTCTACGTACTTTTGTGAGACCTTATTCTCCGTGTTAAATAGTATCAAAACCAACAAAAGAAACAGATTGACAGATGAAATTAGTAGCTCTTGTTGGGTTTGAAGTGTACAAAATACCAACCTTCAATTGAAGGTTTAGCCAATAAAATTCAGCAACAAAAAGTCACTAATAGGCAGGTTAGTTAAAGAATTCCCCCTCCCCCCCACTTATCTTAGTTCAAGGCACCCCACACAAGTTAAATAATATCAAGACCAGCAAAAGAAACTGACTGACAGATGAACAAAGAAGTCACTAAGCAGGTAAGTTAAATAATTAGTTTTGGTTTATTATATACAGTTATATATTACAATCATACATTTTTGTTATTTAAACTATAAATGTTGTGAAATTATGGGTGTTTTTTTTGAAGTGACACACCATCCGAGTTATGCTCATTTTTTTTTTTTGTGCAAATTTTGACACATCAAGCTCAAAAGGTTGCCCATCACTGTTCTAGGTTAAAAAATTTTTTTTGAAATTTTCTTGTACTGGTAGGTTACTGAGTTATATTTTATCATAGATTTGTATGTTTTTATTAGGTAATTAATACTAGAGGCCCGGTGCATGAAATTCATGCACGGAAGGCGGGGGGTGTCCCTTAGCCCAGCCTGCACCCTCTCCAATCTGGGACCCCTTGAGGGATGTCTGATTGCCCGTTTAGGCCTGATCCTGGTGGAATTGGGCCTAAACGGGCAGTTGGACATCCTTCTCACAATCCAAGACTGCTAGCTCCAAACTGCTTACCTGCCTGCCTCCCTGATTGCCCCTAACCGCTTCTGCCTGCCAACCTGATCTCCCACTAACCAGTATCCTGGCAGCCTAATTGATGTTTAACTGCTCCCCTGCCAGACTTTTTGCCCCCAACTGCCCTCCACTGCCACCCTGATCACCCCTTACTGCCCTCCCCCTGCAGGCTTGATCAACCCCAACTGTCCCTTGCAGGCCTTATCCCTCCCATCTGCCATCCCCTGCTGGCCTGATTGCCCACAACTGCCCTCCTTTGCAGACCTAGAACCTCCCACTGTCTTCCCCTGGTGGCCATCTTGTGTCCACATAGGGGCAGAATCTTTGACCACATGGGGGCAGTCCTCTTGTGTGTTGGAATGATGGTCAATCTGCAAATTACTCTTTTATTAGATAGGATAGAGGCCTGGTGCATGGGTGGGGGCCAGCTGGTTTGCCTGAAGAGTGTCCCAGATCAGGGTGGGCGTTCTCTTGGGGCCTGTGGAGGTTTGCAGGCTGGCCACATCTCCCAGCATCCCAAGCGGAGGCCTTGGAATCTGGGATTAATCTATGTCTACAATTGAAACTTTGTAGCCTGGAGCAGAGCCAAGTCTTCTGCTGGCTCTGGGATGGCAGCCATTTCTGTTTGAAACTTTGTAGCCTAGAATGGAGGCCTAGGCATGCACTGACAGGTTGAAAGATTGCCTTCCTTTGTTGGGAGGGAAACCCAAGCCTCTGTTCTCTCCAGCTCAGTGGCTGCTACCATTTCTGTATCTTTTATAATTGAAACTTTGTAACATTGAGTGGAGGCCTAGGCAGGCAATGGCAGAATGGCAATGGCTTCCTCTGTTGCTGGGAAAACCAAAGCCTCCCTCCTGCTCTGAGTGGTGGCAGCCATTTTGGTTGGGGTTTATTTGCATAATCTGCTCCTAATTGGCTGGTGGGTGTGGCTGTGGGCGTGGCTTTTGGATGTGATGAAGGTGCGGTCAAATTTGCATATTACTCTTTTATTAGATAGGATGTTTTATCAATATGTTTTAAAATAAATATCAGAAATTTTATCTGTGCTAGAGGCCCAATGCACAAAAATCATGCAAGTGTAGGCCTTCCTTCCCTTGGCTTCAGCACTGGCTTCCCTTTGGTATCTAGAACAGGGGCTTCCCTCAGAGCCCTGGCTTCGTCCAGAAGGATGTCCAATCTAATTAGCATACTATGCTTTTATTATTATAGAAGATATGTAAAATGTATGAATCTAGGAAAATTGGTTTACTATATATACAAAGAAACTAATCCTTTACAAAAATAATTAGTTTAGCCCTGCCAGTTTTGCTCAGTGGTTAGAGTGATGGCCTATGGACTAAAGGGTCATGTGTTCAATTCCCAGTCAAGAGCCCACACCTTGATTGCAGATCCCCCAGCCTTGGAAGGGTAGATGGGGAAAACAAGTAGTCAAAGTGTCTCTCTCGCATCAATGTTTTTCTTTCTTTCCCCCTTCCTTTCTTCTTTCCATCTCTCTCCCCCTCTTCTCTCTCTCCTGCACACTCTTTCTAGAAATCAATGGAAAAGACATCCTTGAGTAAGGATTTAAATAAATAAAATAATAAATAATAATAATTTATTTGCCTTTCCAAGAAAAATCAAGTAAACAAAACAAATCTTGGGAGAAATAGAGACATATAAAACATTATTTCTAGAGTTGTAAAGCATTCTTTGTCCAAGGAGCCCTAGAATTGGAGCATTACACTGTCAAATACTAACCTGTTAATTATAAAAAAATTTGCTCTAAATAGAGTGGGATTGTGATACATTTTTGGATAAAATAATTCAAAAATATCTGTAATTACCAAAATTTAGAGATATGTTTTAAATGTTGGAATAAGACCTTTAAAAATTCTTCTTAAATTGATTACCAGAATGAAGTGTTTCATAAAGGTATGATGTACTACTATAAGAAAACATGAGAGCTTAATGTGTTTGAGTTACCAAGGCACTGTTTTTGAAGAGTATCTAACACCCTATTCATTATGTGATCTTCAGACATACAAAAATAAACTATTATAACCGCATTCTATGTCTTTAGTTTGTATATGAATGCATGCCAGCCAGAACACTATTCATTATGCAAATATTTGAAAAAAGATATTGATTAAAATAGAGGGAAAGTAATCTATAATACATTTTTATTAGCTTATTTTTATAATCTACATGTATATATTTTTACATATGTGTCCTTATTTCCTGTTACTCCCCATGCCCCACTTATGCCCCACCCACCTGTTGTCTATGTCCATTGATTAGACTCATAGGCTTGCACACAAGTCCCTTGGTAAACTTTTAAATCTATCTAAAGTACTTGAAATTTAATAGAAATAAATCTAAAGACATTTTCAAATTCTATCAGTGAGTTAAAAAGAAGAGCAACATTCAAATCAATACATGTTAATTATATGAGAAAATTAAGATATTAATCCTTGCTGATGAATGAAGTTTTCCTATCCAATTCATTAAGGTTGTTTCAGATCGCTGGGTGTTTGAATAGCCTTTCTTGCCCAATCTTCCTGAAAACACTTCTACTTTACTGGAGTAAAGTTCAGCCCATATCTATCTTGAGTGCACAGCAATACCCTTTACTTTGAAAAAAAATTTAAGTAATCAAAAATTTTAATTGTTAAACATGAGTAAAGCTATTCTGAAAGACAAGGTCCCTGCTATTATGGAGATTTAAGGATAAATACAAAAATAAAATAACTCCAGCCTAAGTCAGTGGAAAATTGTGTGAGAACATCAGTACAGCAGTTGGCAGTGTAACTTCAGTATTTATGAAAATATTTCTAGAAAGACTAGTATTTATGAGGAGAAGCTAATTAAGTGGATATGATCTATGAGGCATTTTTAACTGGTGCTTTTCTTGCCCAGTCTTCTAATTTATACTTCAATTCCTCAAACATTTTTTGAGCAAGAGCATTGAATGCTTGTTGTACAAGAGAACTTAGCACTCTGCCAAATGTCCTGCTTTGTAAAAAATAGAAAATGTATATTTAACCCTGGAAAAACTTTTTAACTAATCTGGGCCTCAGTTTTCCATCTGTAAAATGAAGAGATTGGATTAAATGACATCTAAAATTTTATAAATCTATTTTATAAATCCATCACTTGGACATAGTGATGACAAAGTATCCTTTGGATTCAACCTAACCTTTACCTAACTTATAGGGAAGAAACAGAAAAGCCACAGCTTACCTTTGGTATATCAGTCAGTAGAAGAAGGGATTTACTCAGGGAGCCCTGAGAGGACAGAAATGGAGAGAGTATGGGCTCTGTAGTGGGACTGTCTGGGCTGAGGCTCTGTCACTAACCAATCACATAATTTGGGGCAGTTACTTTACTTCTTGAGACTTCACTCTCCTCTTTTGTAAAACTGAAATAATAATTGGATTTACCTTATAGGGTTGTAAAGATTAAGTCAGTTGATGTATATAAAGCACTTAAAACAGTGCCTAACACAGAGTAAATATTCAATAGGATTAGCTATTATATTACTACTAGAGAACCAGGCTGGGGGAGCTCCTGCATTGAGCATCTGTCCCCTGGTGATCAGTGCACATCATAGCAACTGGTCATTCCACCAGTCATTCTGCCATTTGGTCAATTTACATGTTAAGCTTTTATTATATAGGATTCTGGGTAAAGCCTCAGGGACAGATGTCAGTCAGTGGTTTAGTTTCAAACCCAATCATTGACATTTGCTAGGGCATTGCTTGGTTACTTTAACTGATAATAACCACCTCATAGGATTACTCATGGATTAATATATTTATAAATCAAAATATATATATTGCTGTATCTATGTCCACATCACCTGCAACAGTCAGTACCCAACATATAGTAACCCAAGAACTCAAATATTTAAAGATAAAAACATGCATGTTTCTATAGAAGTCTTAAGGTATTAAGCGTCATACATAAGAGGTTTATGAACTTAATTGTAGTGATATTTTGCAAAATAAATACTCAGAATAAGAATTTATAGCCTCAAATACCTAGAATATAGCAGATGATCAGTAAATGGTTATTGTGATTATTATTAGGTGCATTAAATCTTCTAAAGGATTTGAGCAATATTTCTTGGCTTTTGTTGAAAAATTAACTTTGATACATAGTGAAATCACTTCAAAAATGGAATAAAATTTAAATGATAAAGGTAAAAAATTCTTTTCATACTGTATCTAAAACAATGTCATAGTAGCTTAAAGAATTAAAGAAATATTAATAACTAGAGGCTCAGCGCATGAAATTCGTGCACAGGGGGTATGTCTCTCAACCCAGCCTGCACCCTCTCCAATCTGGGACCCCTTAAGGGATGCCTGACTGCCTGTTTAGGCCCAATTCTGGTAGGAACTGGCCTAAATGGGCAGTTGGAATCCCTCTCAAAATCCAGGACTGCTGGCTCCCAACCACTCACCTGCCTGACTGCCTGATTGACTCTAACTGCTTCTGCCGACCAGCCTGGTCACCCCTGAATAACTTCCCTGCCAGCCTGATCTTAACTGCTCCCCTGCTGCCTGATTGCCCCTAACTGCTCTCCCCTGCCAGCCTGGTCACCCCTAAGTGCCCTCCCCTGCAGGCCTGGTCACCCCCAACTGCCCTCCCCTGCCAGCATAGTCACCCCTAATTGCCCTCTCCTGCAGGTCTGATTGCCCCCAACTGCCCTCCATTGCAGGCCTGGTCCCTCCCAACTGCCCCTCCCCCGCTGGCCTGATCACCCACAACCGCCCTTCCTTGCAGGCCATTTTGGGTCCACATGGGAGTAGCAATCTTGTGTGTTGGAGTGATGGTCAATTTGCATATTACTCTTTTATTAAATAGGATGATAGCTTAATAACATAAGATTTATTGGAATGTGAAACCATTCTGATTCAATTAAATTCATTTAATCAATTAAATCCCCAGTAGTTTATTAAAGAATAACAGAAAAGCTCTTTGGCCGCTAAGATTCTCTGTACTCTTGGCAGAAAATACAATGCCTTTAGAAAGGAGTTAATTTTTACTTGGCTAAAACTTATTGCATGTGCATAAAAATCATTGTCTAAAGACACTTGTCCATATATATTGACACTCAGTGTAATGAGTGGGGATGTGTGAAAATTCCATTAGTAGATCTTCAGAATATATATGTATGTATGTATATGTGTGTGTGTGTGTATACCCACATTGTTGAATAAGCTTCAGAATATATATATATATATATATATATATATATATATAAGCATATATATACATTGTTGAATAAGGTTCATAGTTTATACATTCAAAAATGAAGAGTTTCTATAAAACTATTTTCTAGAAACATGTCATGTGACTGCTATGTGAAAGAATTTGTATAACTAAATATGTCACTTAGCTCAAGGAACTCAGGATAAATATTTCAATTTGTTGTTAGAAGTAAGGTCTTAATAACATTAGAGTATATAGTTAGATGCATGATCCTAAAATGGATAAGAAAACAACTATTGACTCTAGCTGTTTTCTGAATTTACTTCTTTCCTCTCTGTATGTGCCATATAAAATCCCTTTGTGCAATATACAAGTAGCATATGCATACTCAAAATCAAGAATAATCCATCTACTTGTAACTTCTTCCTTTCCATGCTAAGCATGCTGGACTAAAGAGGATTAAAATTGGCATATTGGGAGTTTTGATTTTAGTTAAAATAGAGTAACAAGTGCTAGATTTACTCTCTCACTTACAACTACTAAAACACTCGACCAAAAAATATTTAAAAAGAAAGAGTTTTCAGGCAGTGCAGGTGACCCCTGGGAGATGGCAAGGAACCAGGTGAGCGCTCCATTGCCCCTTACAGCAGAGCTTGGAGCTCTACCTCAGTTGAGGACATAGAACTGGGAAACTGGGAAAGGTGATTTGGCTAGAGTTTTCATGACAGAGTCCCAGAAAGAAGCATACGGCAGAGGGTAAGAGAGCTGCCGGGGTCGGTAGAGGCCCCCCTCCAGTATTCAGCTCAGTTATTAAGCAGCACATGTAAAAGCAAATTATACAAATTTAGAGATAACATAACCCAAAGGGAGTAGAGGGAATAATTTCTGGAGCTGACATAGAACCAGGAAAAGTCTGTGCTCCCACCAGCCAGTGTGGATGTAACTTAGAGGGAATTGCCTTGGTAGAGGGACATCAGAATTATAGGACAACTTCAGGAAGCCAAGTGTAAGTGATATTAAAGACCCTGAAGGAAATAAGAGAGAATAGTGAATAGATAAAATATTTAAAGAAGTTAAGGTTGAACATTTTGTAAATTCAATGAAAATTATAAATAGATAGATCCAAGGAATTAAATGTAGCCAAAGTGTAAGAAACATGAAGATATTATACAAAGCTATAACATAATCAAATCATTTAAAAATAGTAATAAAACAGGAAAATCTTTAAAGCACTCAGATGGGAAGAACACATTACATAGAGAGGAGAAAAAATCAGAAAGACTACAGATGTCCTATTGGAAACAATGTGAGCCAGGATACAGTAGAGAATCATCATTAAACTACTTAAAAGAAAAAGAAATCCTGTATGCATAGAATTCTTTACTCAGCAAAATTATATTTGAAAAAAGAAAGCTAAAATAGACTTGGATATAGAAACACTGAAAGAATGAATCACCAGCACAAATAGCAAAGGAAGTCCTTTAGTCAAAATGAGACAAAATGAAAATCTGTATTTATACAAAGTTTTAAAAAGCATGTGGTAAATTTGTGGGTAAATATAAAATAATTTTTTATTTTAAAATTTCTTTAAAAGCGATTTGACTGTTAAAAGTTAAATCAAAATCAGTGCATTGTGGGATTTAAAACACACATAGAAGATGAAAGTATGCTGCTGCAAGGTTTTCATCCTGCTAGTGTTCTTGTCCCATTAAGAAGGGTTCAGCAATCTGGAGAAAGGCTGTTCATAAATTAAGAAAGGTCCAAAGACGAAAGATAAGTTTGAAAGGCATTGGGAGTCAGAAGAGCTTCAGCTAAAGGAGCTAAAGGTCCAAGTTCTTCCTTGTTAGTTCCCATTGTCTCAGGACCCCTGCTTTTTATTAACATAATTTGTCCTAAGGCAAGGTGGAGATAATCCCCTTAAAGGGTAGAGTTTCAAACAGAAGCATTGTCAGATTGGGGAATAGCCTACAGCTGTTCAGGTGGTTGGCCAACAGGAGGCAATAACATGTAGATTAAGATGCCCTGAGCTGTGTGGCAATAAACAATCATCCTATTCAGGTTTGGGGGAAGTGCCCTTTAGCCACTTCAACAGGTAATTACATATGTGACTCAGCCCTTGTTGAGCCCCCAAGTTTCATCAACCTTTTGATGAAACTCTTGTAATTATGTCATGCTGGAATTGGCTTTCGACATCATCCTGTTCGTGAAAGGTAGACTGTGATGAGTTAAAGATGTATACTATAAACTCTAAAGGCACCACTGCAAAAAAAGAGTTAAACCAAATAAGCCAACAAATGAGAAAACAAAATTAAAATTTTTATAAGTATAGAAAGAATGAACTTTCATAGTCAAGAAATAGATATTCCAAAAATACGTAACTCTTATTTATCAACTACTTAGCTTGTAAGCTCACATCTTACCATTTGGAGGAATATTAATCACCTCCAGTTTAAAACACATACTTTTATAAGCAAATTCAGTCCATCCAGGAGTCTTTTCCTTCCCTTCACCTCCTTCATGTCTCCCTGGACTTCATGTTCCTGGGGGCATTGTCCTGATGCCCATGGAGGGTAAGCTCCTGAGCCAGACACTTGGATTCAACTTTGACTCTATTATTACTTAACTGCTCTGCTACCATAGGCCCACTGTCTTACAAACTTTTACCATTTGTTTATGCTTCTCTTTCCTTGTCTGCAAAATAGGTATATTAGTAGCAGCAACTTTGAAGGCTTATTGTGAGGATTCCATAAGATAACTGAAGAAAGCACTTAGTACAGTGCTCCACATACGAAGCCCGCATGAGTGGTACTTTTACTGTCTGTGTGTGGCACTCTCTGCACTTGCTGCATCTGCTGCCAATGTCCTGGCGTGCCATGGGTACTGGTAGACCTCATGTAGCAGCAGACTTTGCCTTCCATCTTCATTAGGTACCACAAGCTTGGTCAGCACTTCCACAGTTGCCTTTGAGATTTCAGAAATACCATTTCAGTTTTTCAGGACTCAGTGATGTAGTTCTCTAGTCTGGGATTCTGGGTACCTCACTCCACCATTGCTTCTCTACAGTTCTGCCAAAATTTGTATCAGAGAGAGATACAAATTCTTCCTGTGTTCCTCTGGGCCACAAGGATCTAGCTTTCAAGCTTAATCTTTCTGATAGGAATTTGAAACCCTCTATTTGGAAATTCAAAGCTCAGCAGTGATTTCTGTGATCTTGCTAAAGCCACCCTCCCCATGGAAGTGCATGGGGCCAGCAAGCACTCTGCCGAAATGCTGAGAGCTCTCACAGGAGTGGGAAGAATGATAAGAAGAAACTTAATAACTTTGCTAAATATTATCTTCCCCCCAGTGGCAGTGTTGGATCTGCTCCAATGCACATGGAAAAGTTACTCATTGAACTTTAATAATTAGTAGTAATACACTGGTTATGACACACTAGAAAGGGATTGCCCTCCAGCAATGTGTCATGATGCCACAGTGAAGTCCTAATGCTTGAGACACTGGGACTATTTGTTTCCCCACAGGAAGAGATTTGAACACATTTCGAAGAGTCCTGGAAGCACCACATTTACTGAGAGAGCTCTAAACATTCATAGACGTCGCTGTTGCCTCTTTCATTATTTTTATTATATATATATGTGTGTGTGTGTGTGTGTGTGTGTGTGTGTGTGTGTGTGTATGAAGCCCAATGCATGAAATTCATGCAAGAGTAGGCCTTCACTGTTGTGGCGGCTGCCTGGATCCCTCCCTTGCAGCCTTAGTGGCTACAGCTGCATTGATCCCATGACTGCAGCCCTGGCTAAATCCTGGAAGGATGTCTGGAAGGATGTCCAGGTTAATTAGCATATTATGCTTTTATTATTATAGATATATTTCAGAGTGGAAGAGAGAACAATAGAGAGATAGAAACATCAGTGCTGAAAGAGAATCATTGATTGACTGCCTCTGCACACCCCACACTGGGTACCTAGCCCGCAACCTGGAATGTGCCCTGACTGGGATTCAAACCCTGACCTCTGGGGGTCCACACTCACCCACTGAGTCATGCTGGCTGGGTAGCTGGAGTTGCCTTTTGATTCAATCTAGAAAAACTGAAGTTTGTAAGACAGTGGGCCATCTGTTGAGTTGCAACTCAGGTATTTAAATTCCATGAAACTACTTCTGATTATTAAAGCCAAAATGACTTCTCTCTGCATGTTTTTCTTGGGATTGTCATTCACATACTCTTGTGGTCTCCCTGGTAGTCTAGAAACTTCTTGAGCAGTGGGATTTAGTCACACTTCAGCGCTCTCCACAGGACCTAGCAGGACCCTAGAGGAAGGTGTTATTGACAACACTACCACCATCACTATGTATGAGGAGGCCACTTCAGACACTGTCCCAGGGGCTCCACAAATATGATTTCTTTTAATCCTCACAGGACACTCTAAGACATTTACTGTTGTCCCATTTTATGGGTAAATTAATCAAGGTTCTAGGTAGTTACATGATTTGTGCAAGGCATGAAGCATAGAACCACATTCTACCCAGATTTGTATGCCTCTCATGCCTTATTTCCAATTGCTGCAATATAATGTCTCCTCCACATGACATCTAAGTGGTGACAGTTCTGAGCTTGTCTCCTTTCATTATATCCAAAACTTTCTGGTTGGGCTGCCCTAGGAAGGGATTTGAATACTGGCGAATAGACAGGAATTGTGGCTACTGAGGTAACAGAGGTATATAGACAACATTAACAAATATACATTCCGTTGCTTGAGAAATGCCTGTAAAATTTCTAGAAAGATCAGCCAATAATTATTATTAACATGTATCTTATGAAAAATATGATAAATTTATTCAAACATTTTATAACAAGGAGAAAGAAGAGTTCAGAGGAAGACATCTGAATGCTCTTAACCTTTTCAATCTATGCCAGCCAGAGTTACATTTTTTCATAGAAAGTGAGAAGTTTGGGATCACAGTCACCAATTTTGATCTGGAACTTCTGGTCTGTGGTCTGCAATTTAAAAACTGCTAGATTGCATTGTACTGCAGAGAGCCATGTGACTTGTGAGCAGAACCGCATGGCGAAGCAACAAAGCAGGGCCTCTGCTCTGTGCACTTCCCTTTTGTGAAGCCCTTTCCCCTTTTCACAGGCCCCCTCCCCCTTACCTCCCTCCCTCTCTAGTTCTCAGCGCTCTGCTCTAAGTGTCCAGAAGAAAATTAATCATGAATGCTTTAAGAAGAATTAGTCTGAGGATCTGTAATTATCGCCAAGGGATATAACTCAAAAGAATAAATCTGCAGTGATAGTGATGACTAATAGTGGTATTTCAACCACTGGGACCCCTGCTTAAGAGAATTATTTTTGTAGTAAATTATACCATTTAGGAGGCAAATTATACCACTAAATCAGCCAGCCATCAGACCTCTCTACTCTACTTAGCACTTCAATGATGGTAGGAAAACAGTTTTCCACTAACCAATATGAGGAAGCCCAATCCCAGATTCAATTCCATACTAAATGCGCGGAAGTTAAAGTGTTGCTAAGAGCAATTCTGTTTTTTCCCAATATGTGTCAGTTGAGTGGACTTTTGGCTACTGGACATGAAGAAATATAATCAATGAAGTAAGCAATGAACAAATATCTAATGGACTTCTACAATCTGAAAGGCTCTGTGACAAATTGTCCAAGGGATGAAATAGTGATTTATAAAGCAATATTCGTGTTTTTAAATAGTAGAGGGTCACTATCAAATAAGGAGTGTGCCTAATACGGCTCCAGAGGAGAAAGCAATCCCTATGGCTGATTTTGTCCAGAAAGGTTTTTTTCCCTTCAAAGTAGTATTTGCCATATTAAAAAACATTATAGGAAAATAATAGACTCCTCAGATACTTTCTTTGTGTCAGGAACTGTGTTAAGCTTTTTACACATATTATATGTAAAACACTCAGACAAGTTGTGACACAAGATAAATATCAAAGAGTGTTACTTATAGTTCTTATAATTGTGTTAGTCTTTCCAAAACCTTTTAGTAGAAACAGTTATTTTCCCATAGTTAAGAAGATTGGCACATCAAGGTCACATAACTTGTATAAGACATACTGCTGCTAAGTCTGAAATGAGACAGATTCCAGAGTCTGTGGTCTTAACCATACTCCATATTGTATAGAATAACTAAGATTGGTAAATAAACACACATACATTTTGGGGGTATATCCAAAAAACAACAGGGGTGGAATAATAGAGGTGACAAAATTCTAATCTTGTTCAAAAGGTCAAGAAGTTAACTAGGGAAGCAGACTTGGGTTAAAAAAGCCATGGGAGGTATGGCTAGACAAATAATTTATAACAAGGTATAAAGGGTCTTGAATTTTAACTGGAAAGAGTATTAAAATAATTTCAGCTTTAGCCTCTATGTACTAGTGTGTCAACAATTTTTACACACACACACACACACACACACACACACACACATAGAGACAAAGAAGTTTTTATAAAGATTAAGCTAGGGAGATTAGCAAAGTCAACTTATCATTAGACACAGTAGGCACAGTGTGTAGTCTTTTAGGGTCCCACAAAATGTTTTAATTTTAATTTATTTTAAATCATAAGGATATAATAAATGCAACAAGCATGAATATAAAATAATGAATACAGCCTAATTTTTATACCAACATAGTCATAAAACATAATTTTTATTTTTATTTTTTTAATAGAGGAGAGGGCAAAACTGCCTATGGCCCATTAAAGTCATACTGCAACTTGGATATTATGCTGAATCATCTAGAGGCTGGAGTGACTAAGCATAAGTATGACAGTTGGGGAACTACTAAAACCATTATGCAGGAGATAATACAGGAATTGACTATGTTTGGCCATGCCAGTGAAAAGAAAGACAAAGATATCACTAATAAAAAGCTTAGAAAAGTTGTTAGTTACCTCTGTTTGGGTATGCAGTAGAATATGGGGTTATTAGTTATAACTGAGTACATAAAATGTAAGTTCAAGTAAGTACATAAAATGTAAGTACATAAAATGTGGTTCAAGATATTGGGAAATATAAACATTTACTTGCTCTGTGTTCCAACATTTCTTGAAACAACAAAAAATATATTGTTCAAATTCCATAAGACTGAAAAAGTGAAAATGTCAATCAGCACACAAGAGGAAGTTTGGGGATCTGGCTGATAAAGAATCAAAACTGAGAAACCTGCCGAGACCGGTTTGGCTCAGTGGATAGAGCATCGGACTGCAGACCGAAGGTCCCGAGTTCGATTCCGGCAAGGGCATGTACCGTGGCTGCGGGCACATCCCCAGTAGGGGGCGTGCAAGAGGCAGCTGATCGATGTCTCTCTCTCATCCATGTTTCTGACTTTCTATCTCTCTCCCTTCCACTTTGTAAAAAAAATCAATAAAATATATATTTAAAAACAAAAACAAAAACAAAAAAAACCCCTGAGAAACCTGAAAGAAGCACAGGAGAGGGTTGTAGGAATCAAGTCAGAATATACTGACCTAAAAATAGACACATTATAAAATGATTAATTTAAAGGATTAAATTTAATCAGTTCTGGCTGAAGTGTTTGCCTTTCAGGATATCAACCCAATGATAATGGCTTTCAAAACAAAATGGAGAATCTGCTCTCCCCAGGTAGGTGCTAAGAAGTAGTAGTCAAAGCTCCAAATGGTTTTGATGCCCAAAACAAAATCATGCTGAGCCTGGGCGACTTGAAACCCAAACAGATGTGGGTGGGAGGGAATAAGTAGCTCAACACAGCAGTGAAATAGACTCAAGTGTTCTACCTTCTTTCATATGTTGGAATTGGAAGAGGTCCTTGCCTTGGCTGTCAGTTTTCCACCAATGAACACATCTGTCCTCATAGTCTTGTCATTTTAAATTCAGAGTCTAATCAGATTTTCCCATTTTTTGGAGAATGGGCTGCTGACATATTCAAACCTTAAGAAAACATTTACTAGCTATGTATGCAAATTGACACAGTCTTTCATTTTCAAATCTGTAAGAACAAAAGAACTTCCATGCATTATCATAAAAGAGAATGTAACAGAAAATCTGACCTGCAGGAAATATTTAAATTCATTCTCAGAAAGATTGAAGAGGTTATTAAAGCCATGAATCAAGTGAAAATTACTCAGGGGAAAATGGTATAATAAGAGAATTAAATAAAAAAGGAGTTCTTACAAAATAAAAATATGATTGCAAAAAACAAACATATACATACATATACGTATGAGTCAAACAATAAAACTGAACACTAAATGAATAATGTGAGTGATAAAGTTGAGGAAACCTCCCAGAAAAAAGAGAAAACAAAGAGGTAGAAAATATTAAAGATAAATAACAAGAGTTATGGAGGACAATGCTGGGAGATTCAATAATGGTCAAGAACAAAAGAGGAGGGAAAAATAAGAAAACAGAGAGGTAGCTATAACTAATAATAGCTTACTGTACTGAAGAATGACCCAAATATTCCTACGAAAAAGTCTTTAATGTATTGGCCAGGAAGAAGAAAACATAAACATATTCTGATACATCCTGATTAAGTTTTTTAATTCCAAGAATAAATGGTATTTTTTAAAAGTTTCTACAACAAAAGAAACAAAGCAAATATCTGAGACTCCAACTGGTATTGGACTTCTCAGCGTTTACAATAAATGTTAGAAAAATGCAGTATGGCCTCATTATACTGAAGGAAAAAAAAATTGTAAGTAGGACTGTACTGGTTTACTCAGCCAGTTAGTCTGCAGATTTTTGAGAAACATGAAAACTTTGTTGGAATGAAATTTCTCAGTAGGAAGTAAATTATTCAAGATATATTTTATATATTGAAAATTAGTCCACAAAAAGGCATAGTATGTATTAAAGTATATAAATATAAAAATCAATTCACTACACTGTTAAGCCTAAGCAATTGTTGAAAATTAGGCCATAAATTTAAGTATAGTTTATTACAAAAAGAATTCCTGAAACTGTAAAGACATTATATATAATAAGTGAATAAAAATAACTGCAAATGATTTTTTAAAAAAGATGGAAACTATGTGTAAGATAGAGGATACATGAAAATCAAGTTTTGTATAAACCTAAAATTATTCTAAAACATAAAGTCTACAAATTAAACAAAAACATGACAGATGGAAGAAATAGTAAAATAAAGGCACATTAATGTTTTTTCTTTCATAGAAGAGATAATAGATACTATTTCTCCATATTCACTGAAAAATTAAGGTTGTATTTGGGTCTTAACATCCTATATAATAAAAAAGAAACATGCAAACAGACCATACCGCTGCTATGCCCACAAGCCATTCTCACTAGCCAATCAGGAGGGAGTATGCAAATTAACCCAATAAATATGGGAGTGACAATGGAGCTGGAGAGAGCAGGAGGCTTGGGGTGCTCCCTGCAATGGAGGAAGCCAAGCTTTCTGCCCGCCCTGGCCGACACTGGCCTGCACTCAAGGCTATAAAGTTATAATTATAAAAGATAAATAAATCCCAGATACCAGGGCCTCCACTTGAGTCACTGGGGGTATGGCCGGCTTGCAAACCACCACAGGCGCCCATGCCCCAAGGGAACACCCACTCTGATCTGGGACATCCTTTAGGGCAAACTAGTTGGCCCCCACCTATGCACCAAGCCTCTATCCTATCTAATAAAAGAGTAATATGCAAATTGACAATCATTCCAATGCACAAGATGGCTGCCACAAGATGACTAGCAGGGGAGGGCAGTTGCGGGGGGGGAAGATCAGGCCTTCAAGGGAGGGCAGTTCAGGGGTCCAGGCCTGCAGGGAAGGGCAGTTAGGGGTGACTAGGGTGGCAGAGGAGGAAAGTTGGGGGCAACTAGGCCTGCAGGGAAGAGCAGTTGGGGGGGACCCAGACCTGCATGTTAGGGCAGTTAGGGGTTACCAGGTCAGCAGGGGAAGGCAGTTAGGCATCAATCAGGCTGGCAGGGAAGTAGTTAGGGGGTGATCAGGCTAGTAGGCAGAAGTGGTTAGGGGGCAATCAGGAAGATAGGCAGGCAAGCAGTTGGGAGCCAACTGGATTGTAAGATGGATGTCCAACTGCCTGTTTAGGCCTGATCTTACCAGGATCAGGCCTAAACAGGCAGTCAGACATCCTTTGAGGGGTCCCAGATTGGAGAGGGTGCAGGCTGGGCTGAGGGATACACTCCCTTATGCACGAATTTCATGCACTGGGCTTCTAGTACATAATGAAAAGAATTTAAATGGGATTTAGAATTTTCAAACCAGAGTGGGTAAAAAGGGAGCTCATAAGATGTGTGTCATTTAGAAGGTAGGAAATCAAAAGAGAAGAAAATGGATTATGAGATGGAGGAGGAACAAGAGGAAGAATAAGTTATATCTGAAAGATGTCATAAAACAATAAGCTATATGATGACAGAGTAAAGTATTTACGATCAGGGGGCACAATAAATATAAATAGATGAGATTCCCAAATAAATTATGACTATGAAACAGAATTAAATACAAATTTAAAAGTGAAAAACCAGCCTTGGCTGGGTAGCTCAGTTGGCTAGAGTGAGGTCCCAAAGTGCCAAAGTTGAAGATTTGACTCCCAGTGAGGGCACATACGAGAAATAACCAGGAAATACATAAATGGGTGGAACGAGTCAGTGTTTTTTTTTCTCTCTCCCTTCCTCTGTCTCTTTAAAATCAATTAAGAAAAAAAAAAGGAGAGAGAGAGAGAAATGCTTTTTAAAAACGTACATGCTCTATATAGGAGACCAATTTGGAACAAAATATTTCCCCCTTCTGTGGATCTTTTTTCTCATTGGGGTGTCTGACTGTGGACTTTGTATTGAAGGAAGAAGATTAGGGAGCAAGGATCTAAGGGACTGCCAGAAGTGTCTGATATAGATACTCAGAGGAAAATTGATGGTTCTTAATGTACATATTTAAAAACAAGAAGCACTGGGCAAAATTTGGTAATTAATTATGCTCAATTAGCTACAAAATATTTTATTAACTGAAACATTATAGAATTCAAATACATAAACGAAAAGACAGTAGGCTCATGTAGTTTATGAGTGGATTCAAGAAACTCAAACCTTCAAGAAACAGATATCTCTCATATTGTCCAGGTCATCAGAAAAGATGTGTTCTGGGCTGCAAACATGGCACAGCCCCTCGGCTGCCAGGAGGCAGCATGCCTTAAGACAGAGGGAGGTGGAGCAGGTCACCGAACAATGAGTCCATTGGAGTTTGGAGGGAGGTGGTGGGTCATGCTCCAGCCAAGCGTGCCCAGGCATTGCACCTGTGCCCTGAGTTCCTTGGAAATGGCTGAAATAACTTTTGTAACCTTTGGGTAGTCATTGTAACTGTCCTGACTCCCTCTTGTGGTTTCTGAGTATAAATTTGCAGTAACACCTGTGGTCTGCACTGCAGGTCGGCCTTTACCTCTGTGAAGTGCTGCAACTGTAGTCGCTGGCCAGCTTAATAAAGGCTCATAAATTTTGATCTCTGTACCTGGTGGTTGTCTCTTTCGGGTCAACCCACAACAGATGAAAAGTCTCAAAATTATTTTACAATGCCAGAAAAATGTAAGCAAGAATTCACAAAATAATTTACAGCTCATATTCATTTATTACAAAAATATAAATGAAATAATAACAAATCACATAACATGATTTAAAAGAATAATACACCAAGATTAGGAAGGGCTTTTATAAGGAGTACAAGGCTGGGAGGGCGGGTTCAGATAATTCAGTGGGATAAGGGCAGGAATGAGAAGAGGAAAGGAAAATAATTGCTTTGGGGTTGGAGGTGGGGGTGGGGCTATGGTCAAGAGTTTAAGGAGTGGTTTAATGAATTGGCTACAAGTTTCCTAACAAACTTTGATATAAAGTTGTTTTCAATACTTACATTGGCTGAGTTCCTAAGTAGAATTGGAGACGCAAGTACAATTCTACAGTCTTTGCCAGAATTCCCAATATAATGGTAGTTAAGAAGAAATTATTTTCAGTGATTGAGGTGGGACAATCCCAAAGACTTCACTTCCCAAAGAAATTAGCTCTTGGTGCCAGTAGAATAGCTGTCAGAATAGGTCAGTACATGGTTTAGCTGGCACATTTATATAGGATCTCAACTTCTTATAGACATTTTGAGGGGTACTATTTATTTGAAGGAATAGAAAAACGATACACTAGGCCCATAAACCCCTAATCTTAAACATAGGCCAGGTTGCTAAATATGTCCTAAATCCAATGCTAACAAAGGATGAGGCACGGAGGTTCCCTAGGTTTAAAGTCTAAATTACAAAGACCTTGGTGGTACTCAAGGCCATAATAGGGAATTTTAAAGGGCAATAAGGTTTGGTGGGATGTTAATGGGTCAGATTGAAGTGACCACATGTTGAAGGATTTCTATGTATAAATATCCTGGAGACAGTATAATATATAAAACTTATTACATATTATAAAGTAAGTTTTAGAAAGAGAAGAATCAGGCTGGGTTTATTGATTTGGAAGCTATCACACAGAGAAAAACTAGTCTAACTTGTGAGAACATAGGATATAAAATAGATAAATATAATCAAAAGAGTTGAGTTAAAAAATGAACTTAAAATGAAGATGAACTTTAAAGTTGTGAAATTAAGGTGGAGCCAGAAAAACAAACAGAAAGATTAGAAAGGAAGGTTCTTTCTGACCAAGAGAAAAGAAATACACAGAGATCTTGTGCTGTTTATTTATTCTACAAACATATATTGAGCATGTCCTATGTATAAAAATAGATTAAATGGTCCTCACACTTATGATGCCTTTCATTTGACTTACAGTGTAGACAAAAGGTACTAAAATATATTTTTTAATTATTTAGAAACTAGAGGCCTGGTACACAAAATTCATGCACTGTGGAGGGAGTCCCTAAGCCCTGCCTGAACCCTCTCACAATTCAGGACTGCTGGCTCTTAACCATGTGCTTGCCTGCCTGCCTGACTGCCCCTAACCACCTCTGCCTTGGCCCCTGCACCGAGGACCTAGGCTTTCCTCCTCTGGCCAGCCGCAGGCACCTGGGACCTGGGCTTACCTCCCTCTTGTCAGCCGCAGGTCCCCAGGATCCCGAAGCCAGCCGCCCACTGTCAGACTTTGAAATTTCATCTGTAAGCAAATATGGGTGATGTAGGAATTTCCTTGAAGCAAAGCATGCCCCTTACTGTTCTGCCTCCACCTCTACCTCCGTCTTTGCCAAGGCCAATGCCACTGATGCCTGAAAATATCTCTAAAGGGTACATAGTAATAGAAACAGGGTAAGCTTTGCCTAGGTGCCCAGGACCTGCTACAGGCACCCAGCACCACAGGTGGCTTCTCCCGGGCCCCACCTTTGTCAGGAAGAACATCTGGAAGATGTCCAGTCTAATTAGCATATTACCCTTCTATTAGTATAGATACTAATGGTAAATTTCCCCCATAATTTACTCCATAGTTCTGTGGCTCGTCTCTGTATCTCTTTAATATCTTTCATCATTTGTTTCATAATTCAGGTTTATCTGTGCCAGAAAAACCTGGATAGCTGTCTAAATATCTGCTTGAGTTATTCCATCAGTAGAGTTTTGTCTGAGCTGCTCTAAATGCTGGGAATACGGCAATGAACAAATGGAATTCTATGTACTCATGATGCATTCTAGGATGCAGGACAAACTACACAAATAAATACATTAAATAATATATTGGGGAACAACAAGTGTCTGGGGAAAAACAAAGCAAGGTAAAGGTCACAAGTGTGCTGCAAAGACATGAGGATGGTTTCTATTTACATAAGATAGTCAGAGAAGGCCTCTCTAATAAAACAGCTTTTAAGCAGACACCCAAAGTAATAAAATGAGTATATAGTTTTCTTGGGAAAGAGGATTCCTATGAAGAAAGCAGCAAAGCCCTGAGGGAAGCACATGCTTGGAAGACCAGAGCATCTGGAGGAAAATGAATGAGAGGAAGTGTCACAGAAGCCATGGTTGGAGTTGGTACAGGGCCATCAGGTCCATCCTCTTAAGACACAAAGAGGATATTCAGTTTTGAGCTGAATGAAATGGGAAACATTCTAACATTCCATAATCTAATTTATGTTTTAAAAATATCACTGACTATTGAGAACAGAGGGACCAATCAGGAGGTCTCTTTTTAAAGAACTTTAAATAATTTGTTTATAATTCCTAACTGAATTCATGGGTAGCATAGTAATTATAGACTCAATATTTTTGCCCCTCCAAATTCATATGTTGAAACCCCAATTCTAACGTGAGGTAATTAGGTCATGATGGATCCCTCATGAGTGGGATTAGTGCCTTTAGAATATGATGCCAAAGGGCTAGTGAGCTTTCCTCTGTCATCCTATATAATAAAAGCCTAATATGCTAAGTATCCAGTTATCTGTTCAACCAATCAAAGCATAATATGCTAATGATATACTAAGGCTGCTCTGTCACTTGCTATGACATACACTGGCCAGAAGGGGGCAGACAGTTGACCGGTTAACCAGTTACCATGATGTGCACTAACCACCAGGGGGCAGATGTTCTCACTGGCAGGTTAGCTTGCTGCTGGGGTCCGGCCAATTGGGACTGAGCAAGATGGGCCAGACATACCCTGGAGCTCTCCCAAGGTCCCTCTCCAGCTGTCCAAACTCCTGCATCCTTCCCTAGCCCCGATCATGCACCAGTGGGGTTCCTTAGCCTGGCCTGCACCCTCTCACAATTTGGGACCTCTCAGGCATGTCAGAGAGCCAGTTTTGGCCCAATACCACAGGTCAGGCCGAGATAATTCACTGGTGTACGAATTTGTGCACTGGGCCTCTAGTATGAGAATAGAGGAGAAATCAGCCTTCTGCAACCTGGAAGAAAGCTCTCACCGGAACTTGACAATACTGACATCCATCTCAGAATTCCAGCCTTCAAATGTTTGAGAGGTGTTTGATATTTAAGTTACATACCCAGTCAATGGTACTTTGTTATAACAGCCTTAATTAAGACATTAATCAATTTACCATTCACATAATGCCATAGTCACTTCTGGTTGTCCCTTAAATCTGTACTTCTTCCTTAGTAAATTATCATGCTAGGGCTGCCATATAAAGTGCCACATACTGGGTGGATTAAATAAGATAAATTTATTCTCTCACAATTCCAGAGATTAGAAGTCTGAAACCATGGTATCAGCAGAGTTGGTTTCCTCTGAGCCTCTCTTCTTTGGCTTATAAGGGCTATTTTTATTTATTTATTTTAAAAAATGTTTTTATTGATTTTTTACAGAGATGAAGAGAGAGGGGGAGAGAGTTAAAAACATTGATGAGAGAGAGAGACATATATTAGCTGCTTCCTGCATACCCCCTACAAGGGATGTGCCTGCAACCAAGGTACATGCCCTTGACCGGAATCAAACCTGGGACATTTTATTTGGCAGGATGATGCTCTGTCTACTGAGCCAAACTGGTTAGGGCTAAAGGGCTATTTTTAGTCCATATGCTTTTACATTCTCTTTCTTTTGAATGTGTCTGTGTTCTGATTTTCTTTTCTTGTGAGGACATCCATTATATGGAAACTAGAGATCTGGTGCAAGAATATGTCCACCAGTGGGTCCCTCCTAGGGGAAGGGAGCATGGGAGATTGGACAGAGCAGGAGGTTGACTGTGGGAGCACACTGATTACCAGGGGAAAGCTCATATGTTGAGTGCCTTCCCCCTAGTGGTCAGTGCACTTCATAGCATCCGGTCAACCAGTCATTCGGTCATAATGGTTGCCTAGGCTTTTATTTATATACAAGGGGCCCGGTGCACAAAATTTGTGCACTGGGGGTGGGTGGTCCCTCAACCCAACCTGCCCACTCTCACATACTGGGAGCCCTCAGGGGATGTCCAACTAATGGCTCACCCCCAGCCTGCTCAGGGCTAGGCCTTGGGCACCCAGCCATTGCTCTGCTCAGGACAGCCCTGGCTGCCTGCAACCACCTGGCCCCGGAGTCTGGGCATTCACCTCCACTTCCGCTCACAGCGCCAGGGGGTTGGGCACTCCCTGCTGCTGCCACCACTGCCGCTGCTGCCACTGCTTTCCTGTACAGCACCTGGGGGCTGGGTGCTCACCACCACCACCGTTTCTTCTCCACCCCCAGGGCCTGGCACTCGTGCTACTTGGCCCTACCCCCACTCCTGATTGGCCAGTAGCATAGCCAATCAGAAGCCAAGGTACGATCACATTTGCATGTTTCTCTTTTATTATATAGTATACTAGAGGCCGAGTGCATGAAATTTGTGCACAGAATTGGTGGTGAGGGATGTCCCTTAGCCCAGCCTGCACCCTCTCCAATCTGGGACCCCTCGAATGATGTCTGACTGCCCATTTAGGCCAGATTCGGATTGGGCCTAAAAGGGCAGTTGGACATCCTTCTCACAATCCAGGACTGCTGGCTCCAAACTGCTCACCTGCCTGCCTCCCTGATTGCCCCTAACCACTTCGGCCTGCCAGCCTGATCACCCGCTAACCATTACCTTGACAGCCTAATTGATGTCTGACTGCTCCCCTGCCAGCCTGTTTGCCCCCCAACTTCCCTCCTCTGCTGACCTGGTCACTCCTAACTGCCCTCCCCTGCAGGCTTGATCACCTCCAACTGCCCTCCCTTGCAGGCCTGGAACCTCCCAACGGCCCTCTCCTGCTGGCCATTTTGTGGTGGCCATCTTGTGTTCACATGGGGCAGAATCTTTGACCACAAAGGGGCAGCCCTCTTGTGTGTTGGAGTGATGGTCAATCTGCAAATTACTCTTTATTAGATAGGATAGAGGCCTGGTGCATGAGTGGGAGCCAGCTGGTTTGCTCTGAAGAATGTCTCAGATCAGGATGGGGGTTCCCTTGGGGCGAGGGGTGGCCTGCGCTAGGGTCCTGTGGAGGTTTGCAGGCCAGCCATGGCCCTGAGTCACCCAAGCAGAGGCCCTGGTATCTGGGATTAATTTATGTCTACAATTGAAAATTTGTAGCCTGGAGCGGAGCCAAGCCTTCTGCTCACTCCATGGCAGCAGCCATTTCTGTTAGAAACTTTGTAGCCTAGAGTGGAGGCCTAGGCTGGCAACAGCAGGTGGAAAGCTTGGCTTCCTTCGTTGCTAGGGAAACCCAAGCCTCTGTTCTCTCCAGCTCAGTGGCTACCGCCATTTCTGTATCTTTTATAATTGAAACTTTGTAACATCAAGTGGAGGCCTAGGCAGGCAATGGCAGAAGGAAAGCTTGGCTTCCTCTGTTGCTGGGGAAACCCAAGCCTTCCTCCTGCTCTGAGGCCATGGCGGCAGCCATCTTGGTTGGGGTTTATTTGGATAATCTGCTCTTGACTGGCCGGTGGGTATGGCTGTGGGCTTGGCTTGTCGGTATAGCAAAGGTGCGGTCAAATTTACATATTACTCTTTTATTAGATAGGATAGGGCCCACTCTAATGGCTTCATTTTAATTTAATGATGTCTTTAAAATTCTATTGCCAAATATAGTCACATTCTGAGATACCAGTAGTTAGGGCTTTCGCATATGAATTTGGGAGGCATGTAATTTAGTCCATAACATCGAGTAGTAAAGTTGCAGGTAGGATATAGCTCCCAAGCCATGGACTACATTTCCCAGCCTCCCTTATAGCTAGGGTGGACATATGACTAAGGTGTCACCAGTATAATGTGGATAGAAGTGATGAATTTCACTTCAACACTTCTAACCAATCTCATTTAAAATTGCAAGTCTATTCCTCCATGCCTTTCCCCTCTTCTGGGAAAAATGGCAATGAAGAGACTAACCTTGGAAGGGAAAGATTTTAAGATGGTAGAGCTCATGTCAATTTGTGTTCCTGATTATTAGTATGAAAAATATGGAACACCTAAATGAGATTGTGACATGAGAGAGAATAAACTTCTGTATTCACTGAGCCGTTAAATAATTATTGAATTCCTTGTTACTGTAATTAATTGAACCTTGACTAATATATATACCACTGTGACTGACTACTTATTATTAACTAGAGGAAAATTTGTACATTAATCTTTAACTTTAGAATAATTTTAATATATGGGTATCAGGAGCAAGCCCCTCTGCCAGGACTGGACCCCCTTATATACCGGGTATTCAATATAGAAGCCATGAGAAGTTGTGGGTATATGAAAGTTTTTATTGTAGCCCAAGTAGCCATTTCTAACAAGGAGCCACTAGACCAGTGGTTCTCAACCTTTCTAATGCCGTGACCCTTTAATACAGTTCTTCATGTTGTGGTGACTCCCAACCATAAAATTATTTTTGTTGCTACTTCGTAACTGTAATTTTGCTATGTTAATGAATTGTAATATAAATGTAAATTGTAATGTAAAAATTGTAATGTAAATATCTGTCACGACCCACAGGTTGAGAACCACCAGCAGGGTCACCTAAGACCACTGGACCCAGATATTTATATTATGATTTATTAACAGTAGCAAAATTATAGTTATGAAGTAGCAACAAAAATAATTTTATGGTTGGGGGTCACCACAACATGAGGAACTGTATTAAAGGGTTGCAGCATTAGAAAGGTTGAGAACTACTGCACTAGACAATACAGTTCTTCAAAGCAAAGTCCCATACAGTAGCTGCACACTGGCTAGGTAACAATACATCTTTCCTACACAGCAATATCAGCCTGCTAGTCAGTGATACATCTTCCCCATAATTCAACCCCATACTGGCTGGTCAGTAACAACTTTATACTACTTAGACAAAAAAGACTTCTTTCCAAATAGTGATCTCAGTATTTTGGGTTATAGAAGAGCACATTTGATTGCACAGTGTACATACAGATTACTGTGGCCTTGCTCTTGCACCTGTGTATGGTCCTTGGACACCCTGATTAAGATCCCCACACTCCAATTGACCTTGAGCATCCTGCATACTGATTAGGGTCCCCACAATGGGTCAAGAGTGAAAGGACAAAGGACTATCCTCCATCATGAGGGGCTGGTCAGCCTATCTCCCCTTTCCCCCTGCTGGGAGTGGCCACTGGGGTGCCAGGAATGTCCTGACTCCCCCAACCACTGCCTGAGCAGACCAATACAGCCTAAGGACATAACTTAGGTCCAAATAAGGCATAACTAAGTACTGGTCACTTCCTGATTCTTGTGCTGTGAGACCCCCCGCTGAAAAACCCTGACCTAATAAGGCTATCTCTGTAACCCACGTCACTTCCCTGAGACCACCCAAATGACCAACCCTTTATAACCTATTGTTCTTGCTGGGCTTGCGCTCTCGCCTCGCTGCTGTGCCAGATGAAGGTTGAGGGCCAAACCCGGGTTTGAATAAAGGTTCTATGCTATTGCAGCCGATTTGGGCTCCCTGGTGGTTTTTGGGGATCATGAAATCTGGACATAACGAAGAGAACTCATGAAGTACACATAATCTAGATTATAAACTTAATTTGTGAATTTTCACAATTATAGTAGTCAAAGTTATTAATGCAATGAAACTAATTCAACAAACTGGTATTTTTACTATGGACCAGATTCAACTAAACACTCTGGCTATAAACAAGCTGATATTCAAGACCTATGAATACCACATTGTCTTTGTCCTCAAGTTGCTCAGTGTCCCATGGGGAAGCTATGGATAAACAAATTCTATGATGTGCCAGCTGCCCACAGGGAAACACAAAAGATCTACTGGGAGGAAGACAATGAAAACCTATAAATTAGAGATGGTACTTGAGCTGGACTTACAAGAAACTGTAATATATCATTATATATGGATCCAAAGCACAAAATACAAATAAATGCAACTTATGAAAGATCTAGTTAGGAAAAAATATAGAAAATAGATTTTAACTATTTGTTGAATGAATATAAATTCCATAAGCTCAAAATTTGTGTAGAAGGAAAACTTTTACAAGAAAACCATTTCCAATTTTCCTGTATGTTAGATGAAAATCAGTAAGTGAAAAAAAAGCTTTTATTTAGTCAGAACATTTATTAGCCTTGAGGAAGACTGGGCTGTTAGGTGATAATACTAGCTTTGTTTCTGGAGAATGGACACATCCCTGGCTGAGTTGAATAGTTTTTATCTGTATTGAGGAAAGAGCTGAGAAGAGATGATGCCTTGAGGCTGCTTCCTTTCCTAGCAAGACTGAGGAGGAAAACTTTGTGGAACCCAAAACAAGTGTACTGCAGTAGCCACTTTACATGTATTATATCATTTAATCCTTACAGTAACTCCGTTATTAGCCCAGTTTATGGGAGAGGAAACAGGTCCCCAAAAGTTAAGTGCCCAAGATAATGTAACTAGTAAGTGGAAGTAATGAATTCAAAAAGACTTGACTTGGGGTGGTGAACCCACAACACAGAATACGAATAATGTGTTATAGAATTGTACACCTGAATTCTACATAATTTTATTAACCAATGTCACCCCAATAAATAAAATACATGTACAATAAAAGCAAACAAAAAAGTGAATTCAGTTTGTATGCATCCATGTCATACTATTTACCATTAACTCTCCTAATTTAAGTTTTCAGTAACTGCTTGATTACTGTGGGGGCCACCTGAATCCTCAACTACCACAGCTTGGTTCACAGAGTTCGGTCAGAGTTGCTGAGTGTCTGGGCTCTGTGGCTGACACTTGTAAGCTGTGTGAATTTGGGCAAGTTATTTAAACTTCTTTTTCCTCAGATTCCCTTTTTTAAAATTAAAATTAAAATAGTACCTACTGCATAGAGTCACTTCATGTACAATATATAGAACAACACATACTAGGTGTACTGGTTAATAATGCAGATTTTGTAATGAAAGAAAACATGATAATTTCAAGAGAAACATCAAAAGTGCTTTATTCAAAGTAATGACCATGGCTAGCTACACATTTCCCTCATCTCTCAGGTAATTTGTGGATAACGTCCCAATAGAACTTTTCTTGTTTTGAGGCAAACCATTCAGAGACCCAATTTTCCACTTCTTCCTACGTTTTCAAGTGCTGCTTAGAAAGTGTGTGTGCCATTGATGGAAACAAGTGATAATCTGACGGAGCAAGGACTGGTGAATATGTTGGATAGGTAAATACTTCCCAGGCAAGATCTTTTAATGTGTCTTTAACTGGTTTTAAAGTGTGTGATGGTGCGTTGTCATGAAGCAAAATTACCTTGCCTTGTCTTCTGGAACATTCACAATCAAAGCCTGGTTCAAATTGTTTATTTGTTGTTGATAGTAATCAGTATTAATGGTTCACCTGGTTTTAGAAGCTCATAATACACCACACCTTCCTGATCCCAACAAACACAGAGGATTATTGTTGTAGTAATATATAGAAATGTTTAAAAATGCGTTAAAATGTCTAGAATGGTAAAGGCTTTAGAATGTTTGAGTTAACTTTCTTGAAACTTAAAGTGTGATATTAAGGACACATTGCCCACTGCCCTGAAGCATGTGTACCCCCATAGATAAGGATTTGAACTTCAGTTACTGACTCAGAGTGACTTGCTAAGAACCATTTGTGTGAGTGATGTACTTTCCGTAGATAACCACATATAGCCCCTCGCCCTGTTTGAGATTAACTTGTGTGCCTTGACATAATTCATTGATAGCCACCTAAGCTGCTGTGGGTACTAAACAGGCTTTAAAAATAGGTCCTGGCCAGCTAATGCTCCTCGCCTGTCGAGACAGGCATAAAGGCACATCTTTTTGTTAGTCTGGCAAGCGACACCACACCACGCTTTTCTCCCCTCCAGACGACAGAAGAAAGGCTAGTACCTCCCGATGCAGATGTGACCAAGTTCTCAGGTGAGGAACTCCAGCCTCCTGCACGCGGACCAGATCAGCCCAACTGCCAGAACCCAGAGGACAGCACCACCGGGATCCCGTGTAAGTCTGTATCCGCAGCACCAGGAATTGTGTGAGTAATAAAGTGCTGTGTGATTTGCAGCTGTATATGTTTCATGTGGTGTAATTCCTCCGGCAGTTAATTGAATTATTTTGCCTACGCTAAACATTGAAATGAAAGCTTCTGGTCTTTTCGGTCCTGGGCCTGCCCTTGGTCCTGCTTGTGTAGAGCAGCCTCTTTGCCAGCAACTACATGAATGTCCCAACACCTGCACAGTTAAAGTTTAAAGGGACACCTTAGATAAACACCACAGATCCTTTCCCAGGATCTACTTGGGACAATTGTCTTTTTTCCAAAGTGATTTGACCTTGCAGTTGATGTTGATGGTTAACCATGATTTTGTGTATTTGAGATTCTCAAAATAAATCCACTTTTCATCGCCAGTCACAATTCGATGCAAAAAATACTTTCTTTCATGCTGTTGAAGCAACATTTTAATGATTACTTTTTGGTTTTCTATTTGTCTTTCATTTAGTTGATGTGGTACCCATTTTCCTTCCTTTAAATTCTTCTCCATTGCTTATAAAAGACTGGAAATTGTTTGCTGAGCAATGTTTCTGCAAGTTGTTTTTGAGTTTGACATGCATCTTCATCCAATAATGCTTGTAATTGTTAGTCTTCAAATTTTTTCCATTGGCCTGGACGTTCTTTGTCTTTCACATCGAAATAATCACTTTTAAAGTGTTTAAACCAGCATTCACAAGTATCTTTGAGATGCAGCATGTTCACCACAAGCTTCCAGAAGTATATGATAACTTTCAGCAGCACTTTTCTTCAAAATAAAATAATGACTTAAAACTTCCCACAAATGCTCTTTGTTGGCATGAAATTCAACATTTTTAAGTGTAAAAATATCTGTGATGTTAACACCTTCACAAAATTTGACATGAAATTTTAAGCTTGCTATCAATACAACCAAATAGCATACATATAAAATTGTACATCCTATATAATAAAAGGCTAATATGCACATTGTCTCCTAAACTGGAAGTTTGACTGGGCATTCGACCAGGGGGCTGGGCCAGCCCACTAACTACCTGAGTTGCTCCCCCCCACCCAGCCCACAGCTGGGCCAGGCTGGATCAGGGATAAGGCCAGCCAGCCAACCTCCCTCTTTCTCTCCCCTGATCAGCCCCAATTGTGATGACCTGGCCATACCCCACCCATGCAGGAATTTGTACAAAGGGCCTCTACTATTGGAATAAAAAAGCAGAAATGTTCACATTCCAACAATTGCTTGAAAATCTTATATTTCCAGTTCATATAACAAAAATGCTGTTTCAGATTTATATATATATATATATATATATATATATATATATATATCCTATCTAATAAAAGAGTAATATGCAAATTGACCATATCTCTGCTGCACTCACAAGCCATGCCTACCAACCATGCTCACCAGCCAACCAGGAGCAAATATGTAAATAAATCCAACCAAGATGGCTGCCAGCCACAGAGAGAGCTGGAGGGAGGCTTGGGTTTTCCCAGTGATAGAGGAAGCCAAGTTTTCCACCTGCCCTTGTCGGCTCAGGCCTCTGCTTAAGGCTACAGAATTTCAATTATAGAAGATAATGATGGCAGCCACAGAGCTGGAGAGACAGGAGGCTGGAGTTGCACCCAGAGATGGAGAAAGCGAAGCTTTCCACCTGCCCTGGCTGGTCCAGACCTCCACTTAAAGCTGCAAAGTTTCAATTATAAAAGGTAATAAATCCAACATAGATGGCTGGTGCCATGGAGCCAGCAGAAGGCTTGGCTCTGCTCCAGGCTACAAAGTTCCAATTGTAGAAGAAAAATAAATCCCAGATAATAGGGCCTCCACTTGGGTTGCCAGGGTGGGGGGGCGTGGCTGGCCTGCAAACCACCACAGGCCCCTTGCCTAAGCTGCCCCACACCCAAAAGGAACCCCTACCCTGATCTAGGACACCCATCAGGGCAAATCAGCTGGCCTCAACCCATGCACCAGGCCTCTACACCATCTGATAAAAGAGTAATATGCAAACTGACCATCACTCCAACATACAAGATGGCTGCCCCCACGTGGTCAAAGATACTGTCTCCATGTAGATACAGGATGGCCATCACAAGATGGCCAGCGGGGGAGGGGGGGGCGCAGTTGGAAGGGACCAGGCCTGCAAGAGAGGGCAGTTGTGGGTGATCAAACCTACAGGAGAGGGCAGGTAGGGGTGACTAGGCTGGCAGAGGAGGGAAGTTGGGAGTGACTGAGCCTGCAGGGAAGGGCAGTTGGGGAGGGGAAAGGCCTCTCGGGGAGGGCAGTTAAGGGCAAACAGAGTGGCAGGGGAGCAATTAGGCATCAATCAGGCTGGCAAGGTAGTGGTTAGGGGTTGATCAGGTTGGCAGGCAGAAGCAGTTAGGGGCAATCAGGAAGGCAGGCAGGTGAGCTGTTGGGAACCAACAGTCCTGGATTGTGAGAGGGATGTCTGACTCCCCGTTTAGGTCCGATCCTACCAGGCCTAAACAGGCAGTCAAAAATCCCTCAAGGGGACCCAGATTTGAGAGGGTGTAGGCTGGGCTGAGGGACAGTCCACTCCCCCTCTCCCCCGCCCCCCGTGTACTAATTTCGTGTACCGGGACTCTAATATATATATAAATATGTATAATAAGCCACCTATTATAAGATTCCATTTGGGGAAATGTCCAGAATTGGTAAAGGAGCAGAAACAGAGAGCAGACCAGGGATTGTCAGGGGCAGAGAGGTGGGAGCAAGGACTTTAGAGCAGGGTTTCCTATTGGAACTTTCCAGATAGTGATATAAAATGTATCACATTGTGAATGTATTTCATGCTCAGGAATGGCACAATTTAAAATATTAACAAATAATTTTATTTATATTGGAACAAAAATACCTCATACAGTTCATAACAGAATAAAAGAAAAGCTGTAAGACATGAAAAGGTAACTATGTAGAGGGGTAACACTAATTCTGGTGGGCATGGAAAACCCAGTAACCAGGAGAGGGGTCCTCGAGTCTTCATTGGGGAAGGAGATGCTTCCTGGACAGTGGAGGCTTCAGAGATGCAGTTGGAGCAGGTTTCCAAGGTGATATGACATCTGGTGATGTAGTTGCATCCAGGTCAGGGCCGGTCTGGGACCCCTTGTGAAGTCTGGCTCTTGGTAAAGCAGCAGCAGCAGCTCGCTCTGCCTCGGTGGTTGGTGCTGGAGTTGTGAGAGGAAAAAAGATGACCCACGTGCTAGTATTTCCATGTGTCCCCCCCAAGGACAGAGCACAGCTTCAGCCCAGGACCCACTTCAGGACATACATCCTGGACACAGGCTGCCTAGCAGATGGGTGGTCTGAGGCTGGTCTTTGCTTTTCTCTGGCCTCTGGGGGCTGCCCCTGTCCATCAGCTCACATACACCACCACTCACCACCTAATCCCACCCTGTCCAACGTCTCACCCTCTGGCTCGGCCTCCATGTGCTCCAGGTCCCTGGGCCTGGCTGTTTGGAAGTGGACACCGTGATCCCAGGTGGCAATGAGCAGCTGCCGCTGGAGCCTGAGCGGCTCTGGGTACGGAGGACAGTGGTGCCTGTGTCACTTCTGGGTAGAAGACCCCGTCCTGCCATCCACAGGCGCTGGTTCACCTGACCCCCCCGCTGGCCACAAGCACATCAGGCTTGGTCTGGCCCTCACTCAAGGCCATGGGGCGGGGGTCTCCGTCCAAGATCTGTGGTTGGTGCTGCAAGAACAGTGACCATCAGCCAGTGTGGAGGCCTGATGCCCTGCCAGGCCCTGGTCACTGCGGCTCCTGCTCCAGGATCAGGACCAGCCCTGTGTCTGCACAGACCTCCACCTGGGGAGGGGTATGCTGGGAGGGGGGCGGTGTAGGAGGAACACCCCTCCAGGATCAGCCTAAACCTCAGGCAGAGGGAGGTGCCCACAGTCCACATCCACCCCAGCCTTGACCTGGGTGTGAGCATGACAGGCCCACAGGCTTCTGACTCCACACTCCTGAGCTGGTAAGTCTCCGGCAGACCCTCCCCACATGACACTCCTTCCCCCGCCCCACACACACACATACACACCCGGTGAGGGGACAGGGGCATGGGGAGGGCAATGAGAGCAGTGGCCTGGCTGTGAGAAACCCCTCCTGGGCTTCCCTGGGTTACCTATTGGTTTGCCCGAGAAAAGGGCCAGAGGCGTCGGGGTTGGGAGCGGAGCCAGCGCCAGCAGCAGTGGAAGAAGGAGTCACCAGGGGCTCTGGGCCCTTCCCAGTGGCAGGGCAGCGGCACGCAGCAGAACACGTCGGGTGGGGCCGCCTCTATCAGTGAGCTGGGAGGGGCTGCGTCAGAACGCGGCTGCCTGGCTACCAGGTTCCATGACTATTGGGCTCCATCGTCAGGAAGTGAGGTCACTGCTCTTGTGTGCAGAGAGGCTTAGGGTAGGGAGCTAGGGAGGGTGTCATGTTTACACCCAGGTCAGGGCTTGGGGGGTGTGGATGTGGAGTGTGGGCAGCTTCTTCTACCCCAGGTTCTCCCGTCACTGGAGCTGAATCTAATTTCCCCTGCGGGGAGGTGGAGTGGGGGTGGTGCCTTCTGCTGGATGTTTAGACCCTGGAGGTGCATCTCCCCTCACCGCCTCCCCGGTGCCTGGTGGAGGTCTGTGCAGATACAGGGTTGGGCTTGATTCAGGAGCAGAAGCAGCAGCAGCGACCAGGGCCTGACAGGGCGTGAGGCCTCCGCACTGGCTGATGGTCACTGTAGTTGCAGCACCCAACCCAGCCAGGGAGGAGCAGCAGATTCTAGACATACCACCCCAAGTCCACGTGTAGACCAGGTGCCACACACCCCTGAGGCCCGAGGCGGCCTGAAGTGCATGTGACCTGCATGGGGTCAGGGGAACCAGGGCTTGAGGATGGCAGGACGATGTCTCCTCTCCATAAGCGACCAAGCTCCCACTGTCCTCCCCACACAAAGCTTCTGAGGCTCCAGCAGCAGCTGCTCATTCTCCTCCGGGATCACGGTGCCCACCTCCAAACAGCCAGGCCCAGGGACCTGGAGTGCAGGGAGCATTGCCTAAGGATGAGAATTTGGAGAGGGTGGGATTGGGTAGGGAGTGGAGGTGCATGTGAGCTGATGGACAGGGGCAGTGCAGTCACACAGGGAGCTCCCAGTGGCCAGAGAAAAGCAAAGACCGGCCTCAGACCACCCATCTGCTGGGCAGCCTGTGACAAGGATGTCCTGGAGTGGGTCCTAGGCTGTGGCTGTGCTCTGTCCTTGCGGGACACATGGAAATGCCAACACATAGGTGATCTTTTCTCCTCTCACAACTCCAGCACCAGCACCTGCCTTACCACGTTTCAAACATCACAAGGAGCCCCATGCTGGGACCAACATCGATGTCACTACAGACCTGGAGTGGTGTTCCCCCCTGCAGTGGCCAAACCACCTTGGACAGCTCCTCCAGGTGCAGCTCTGAAGCCAAGTCTGGCCTATGCAGCATATCTCCTTATCCAAGTGGAACCCTAGCACCCCTTTTTGGGGAACATGCTCCCTAATTCCCACTGCTTCCTCTCCTTGACCCTTCATTTCTTTTCGTTTTTACATTTTCCTTTTATGTGCTATCTAGTGTGGTTTATTTTAAGTTTTAAATAAATGGTTTGTTTATATTTTAAATTGTGCCATTCCTGTGCACAAAATACATTCACAATGCTGTGCAACCAACATAACTTTCCAGTATATCAATATATGCGTAACTTCATCTATTGAAAAAAATCCACATTATTAACCGATACACCTGGTAGTAGGCACACAATATAGATCAGCTGTTAATCCAATAAAATAGAACGTTCTTTCTTATGAGATTAACATTTAATTTTGCAAACAGTTTCTCTGTATGTAGTATTAAGCAGCAGCTGAAACCCAATATACAAGAAGTCCTAAATATTTTTAAGGGTCATTGTATAGTTTATTGGCCCCTCAGTAAAATATTATTCTATCTAATAAAAGAGAAATATGCAAATTAACCATCACTCCACTACACCCACAAGCCATGCCCACCAGCCAATCAAGAGCAAGTATGCAAATTAACCCACACGAGATGGATGCAGCCACGGAATGAACAGGAGGTTTGGGTTTCCCCAGCAATGGAGGAAGCCCAAGTTTTCTGCCTGCCCTGGCTAGCTCACGCCTCCGCTCAAGGATATAAACTTTCAATTATAGAAGGTAAATAAATCCCAACAAAAATGGTTATAGCCATGGAGCAAGCAGGAGGCTTCATTCTGTTCAAGGCTACAAAGTTTCAATTACAGAAGATAAAGAAATCCCAGATAACAGGGCCTCTGCTTGGGTTGCCAGGGGACATGGCCGGCCTGCAAACCACCACAGGCCCATTTGCCCAGGCCACTCCACATCCCAAGGAAACCCCCACTCTGATCTGGGACAACATTCAGGGCAAACCAGCTGACCCCCACCCATGCACCAGGACTCTATCCTGGTCTAATAAAAGAGTAATATGAAAATTGACCATCACTCCAATACAGAAGATGGCTGACCACATGTGGTCAAAGATGGTTGTCTACATGCTGGCCACCACAAGATGGCCAGCCGGGAAAGGCAGTTGGGAGGGACCAGGTCTGCAAGGGAGGGCATTTGGGGGTAATCAAGCCTGCAGGGGAGGGAAGTTAGGGTAACCAGGCCAGTAGAGGAGGGAAGTTGGAGGTGACCGGACCTGTAGGGAAGAGTAGTTGCGGGGAACCAGTCCTGCAGGGGAGGGCAGTAAGGAGGGACCTGGCTGGCAAGGGTGGGAAATTAGGGGTGACTGGGCCCACAGGGAAGGGTCATTGGGGGATGATCAGGCTGGCAGGCAATTTAGGAGCATTTAGGAGCAATCAGGCAGGCAAGCAATTGGGAGCCAGCAGTTCTGGGATCGGGCCTAAATAAGCAGTCAGACATCTCCTAAGGCATCCCAGATTGGAGAGGGTACATGCTGGGCTGAGGGACAAACCTCCCCCCAACCCCATGTACGAATTTCATGCACAGGGCCTCTAGTGGAACTATAAAGCACAGATGTGCAATGTTGAGATACTAAACACGTAAGCTTTTGGCATTTTAACTCTGAGTACCTCGACTACTTTTTATTTTGAAAAATATATTTTTCCTGGCTGGATGTGGCCTAGTGGTTGAGCATTGACCCGTGAACCAGGAGGTCACAGCTGGTTTTTGGTAAGGGCACATGCCTGGGTTGTGGGCTCCATCCAGTCAGGGACATGCAGGAGGCAGCTGATCAATGATTCTCATCATTGATGTTTCTATCTCTCTGTCTCTTTCTCCCTTTCCCTCCCTGTCCCTGAAATCAATAAAAACATTTTTTTAAAAGAAAAATATATTTTTTTCATGGGATTTAACTTTTTGATGAGTAAAATAATTCTAACCTGACATTTACCATATTTCCTCTCCTGCAAATCATGAAAATCCCAACTTAAATCAGGAGTTGATCCTGTTGTTTACTATTTTGTTGGTTTACATAGTTCTGCTTTCTATGTCCTCATGTCTCATCTGTTTCATTGCTAGTTTATAGTTCCATGTTCGAGTCTTTTCTTTTTTCTTTTTTTTTAAAACATATTTTATTGATTTTTCACAGAGAGGAAGGGAGAAGGATAGAAAGTCAGAAACACTGATGAGAGAGGAACATCGATCAGCTGCCTCTTGCACACTCCCTGCTGGGGATGTGCCCGCAGCCAACTATACATGCCCTTGACCAGAATCGAACCCGGGACCCTCCAGTCTGCAGGCCGATGCTCTATCCACTGAGCCAAACCTGTTAGGGCAATGTTCGAGTCTTTCTTCCCTTCGTCCCCTTCCTCTTCTCTCTGGTCCCCACATCCTTATCTGTTCATCCTCTGCCAGGGCCCTGTTTCATTGGTCTTGCTCTTAAGTATGTCCTGCTTACCCTCTTAAAGCAAGGGCTATCTGTTTGCCTTTTGGCATTTTAGTAGTAATTTCAGACACTCAAGTGTTTTTCCTTAACCCAGGTAACCTTAGAGTAAAGTAGAATATGCTACATAAGTATAAATGAGATTTGGGGTCACTGTACCAATCTCCAAATTTACCTGACCATCACTAAAGGAGATAATACTCCAAACCCAGAATTATGTACTATGTTTCTGCTTGTTTCATTCCTCTGGGCCCGTGGTCGACAAACTGTGGCTCGCAAGCCACATGCGGCTCTTTTGTCCCTTGAGTGTGGCTCTTCCACAAATTATCACAACCTGGGTGAGTCTATTTTGAAGAAGTGCGTTAGAAGAAGTTTAAGTTTTAAAAAATTGGCTCTCTAAAGAAATTTCAATCATTGTTAATATTTGGCCCTGTTGACTAATGAGTTTGCCGACCACTGCTCTGGGCAATTTGTCTCCTGGAGGCTTTTTTTTTGTTGTTTTATTGTTGTTTTTGTTTTTTGTTAATTCTCACCTGAGGATATTTTTCCTGCAACCTTACGAGAGAGCCCAGAGCCAACACTCTATCCCAGTGGTTCCCAACATGGGGCATACCCCTCACAGAGCAATTTGATTTTTAAGGGAGGACAATTAAAAAATGAGTTGTTAACTAAATTTTTTGCATTTCTTATGGTTCCAGGGACAACATATATAATAAGTAAATATATATATATATAGTGACATATTTATGCATTTCAATTCTTTATTATATGTTTTGAAATTTTATTTGCTATATTTTGTATCACTTCATGTTATTATTATTATTTTTTAACAATTTCTTAGTGATTTCTTCCTCAGTACTTCAGCTTTCCATTCATTCATTTTTTTCTCTTTCATGGATGCATGTTCTTTGAAGCTTGTTTAGACCAATTTAATGGCCTTTTAGGCTTCCTCCACATGAATAGAAATTCATTTTTTGAATAATAAGAAATATATGTCATGGGGGTGAGGGGGACATCAGGATTTTAGAGATGCTTAGGTGGGGCATGGCCAGAAAAGGTTGGGAACCACTGCTCTATCCACGGAGCCAAACCTGCTTAGGGCTGTCCTGGAGTTTTAAATATATCATTTAAAAAACTACAGTAATATTTAAATTCAACAGTACCATTACAATATTCAACAACTCACGTAAGTTTTAATTTGGTTTGATATTTAAAGACACAGCAATAAAACTAACTCATGGAAATTAATCTTATTTATAAAATGTAAAGTATTTATAATCTAGTAGTTCACTCCTGCATATATACTTGCTGAAATGTGTGCATGTGTTCATATATATATATATATATATATATATATGCATATTTATAACAGTATCCTTTCTGTAACCCAACAAACAATGGGTTCATGATGTCTCTCACTACTGGAGCCAACGAAGTAGAGACAGGGGTGAATCATACATGAGTGTTTGTTTCAGTACTGCCAGCAGTATGGGAGAACAGCAGGCCAGCCACAGAAATCTGCTCTGCAGCTCACCATAAGCCAGTTGCTTATATAGCAAAAGCACATTGGAAAAGTAGGCAAAAGAGCAGCTTGCAGATATGCAAAAGGAGTAGGGCTCTTCAATGAAAGGCCTGCAGGTGTGCAAAAGGGCTGGGGCTCTTCAAAGGGCTGGCGGTTCTGGTTTCTGCAGCATAGTTATTGATTTTTCTATGATAGCAGGCAGCTCCAAATGGGAAGGGCTGCATCTCCAGGTCAGCTCCAGCCAGGGTAGAACGTGCCTTCTTTAATCAGAATAAAACAATTATGGTTCACAGAGCATGATTAATATTTCATACAATATTAGCTGTTTTTCTAAATTCTATTGCTGCCCCCTATCATTTCCAGTCTCCAAACTGGAGACTATCCAATCCCCTACAACAGATCATGTAAATTGCTTTATTCACACAATGGAATATTATATAGCCATTAGGATAAATAAGTTATAGCTGCAATGATATGGAAGTCAGTTACAAATAATATGTATTATGTGATTTATGGACATATATGTCCAGTCTGTGTTCTTGTGAGGAATAGTAACCCCATCATTCTTTTGACATTGTTTTGATAGATGCGGACTCTGACTAGTATGGAGCTAGTAGATTAACAGCATGTTTGTATAAGAATTCTAGGAACTAACTTCATATGATATATTATCTAATCTTTAGTCATCCCAGTTCCAGAGTGGAAGGGAGGGAGGAGAGAGAGACAGAGAAACAGAAAGAGACAGAGAGGGAGAAAGAAACATCTACGTGAGAGAGACATATTGATTGATTGCCTCCTGCTCACAGGGATCAAATCTCCAACTGAGGTATGTGCCTTTGACTGAGAATCAAACCAGAGACTCTTTGGTCTCCAGGCCAATGTTCTAACCACTGAAAAAACTGACCAGGACCCCATTTTTTTAAAGCAAATTGTCACCCACAATCATAGAGCAGAGAAAGAGAAGTTACCTTTTACTGCTCTTCCCCTTCCTACTCTTCTACTCAATAGGAAATTCAACTACCTTTTCTCTGAAAGATTAAAACAATCATCTAGTTTGAAGGTGAAAAAGTCAACTATCAGTATAATACATTCATCCATATTAATGAAAGGGTCAGGATGCCCTCACAGTAATGACTAAACAACAGGCTGTGTAGAGTGACAAGTCTGGCAGGGGTTTTAGGGAGGGATGACCAAATGATTGAACAGCAGGCTGCATGAGGCAACCAGGCTGGCAGGCGGGGCGGAGGTGAGTGTGGGGTGAACAGGCTGGTGGGTGCAGTTGGGGGTGGCCAGAATGGCAGGGGTATTAGTGAGGGACGACTGAAAGACTGAACAGCAGGCTGTGGGAGGTGACCAGGCTAGCAGCGGGTGCACTGAGTGGCGATGAGGCTGGGGAGGGGGGGGGGCAGTTGGAAATGGTCAGGCTGGCAGGCAGGTGAGCAGTTAAGAGCCAGGGATCCTGGATTGTGAGAAGGATATCCGACTGCCAGTTTAGGCCAGATCCCTGGGATCAGGCCTCAACCAGCACTCAGACATCACCTGAGAGGTCCCGGATTAAAGAGGGTGCAGTCTGGGCTGAGGGGAACCACCCCCCTCCCCGATGCACAAATATTGTGCACTGGGCCTCTAGTTACTTTATATTTATGGAACAAAATATGTTTTACAAACTGAATCTGTGTGCCTCATCTTTTTTGATTCTACTAACATATTTTTATTTGAGTTCTCATTGAACTCTCACCTTGCCTTTTTTTCTTTATTTACACATTAAATGGAGGCTCTTGGAAAAAATATGGTCTGGATTTCAATTTCTAGTGTACAGTAATGATTCTAATTGATTTGAATCTGTATCTTGGGCTTTTTGCTTTATGCTTTAAACACTTAAAAAAACAAAGAAATAAGTTATTAGAGTGGCTGCTATTTGGGAGTGGAGAGACCAGGGAGTACTAGGGGAGAATCTAGGATTTTATTAATTTTCTTCTGGAAGCTAGTTAAATGGGTATGTTCAGTTTGTGAAAATTTGCGGAAGTTCATCATGCTATATTCTTATGATCCTTGCACTTTTCAATATATATATATATATATATATATATATAATCTTATGTTCCAATAACATTTTAAAGATGTAGGATGATATATAATGCATAATTTTATACATATAGAGCAGGTCCTTGAATAACATTATTTCATTGTAACATTGATAAGAAAAAATATTATTCCGGGAGGGGCCCCAGTGTGGAGTTTGCACATTCTTCCCAGGTCTGCATGGATTTCCTTCCATATCCCAAAGATATGCTTATTAGATTAATTGGTGTGCCTAAATTGTCCTAGTCTGAGGGCGTATTGCGGGGTGTTAGTGCACTCTGTATACCATGGGAGGGTGTCATGTCCAGGGCTGGTGATCATCTTGTGCCCTGAGCTGCTGGGGGAGACTCTGGCCACCCACTATCCTGAACTGAAATAAGTGGGTTGGCAAACTACCTTACTTGTTTCTGTTAATATTTCTTAAAGGTACATATAGCTCACATTTGTTTGTATATTTAATATTAGAAGTGTTTTATATCTTTATTTGGAACTTTTATCATGTTTTAGTGTCCAGAAATATGATTTAGGAATTTAACTCTTGTTTATATCAACTAGCCTATAATAAAATTAGTTTATTACAAGTTTTTTTCCTCTTAAAGTCGAAGTTTCTAAGAACTTATTAGTGATGTTAAGTGAGGATTTCCTGTATATTTCTCATAAAACTGACATTATTTGTTTATCATATAGAGAACAGGCCCTTAATAGACCATTAAGGAGGATGGAAAATTCAAGAGATTGAAAACACTGACAGTGAAATTTACTAAATTTTTAGTAGAGCCCTCTGTATCAAAGAATACAAAATTAAAAATATAGAATTAGTTACAAAATGAGTATTTATTTAGAACAAAAAAGAAATCACAAAATACAACAAAATGGTTTTGTAGTAGGCATAAGCAGAGCAGGAAGGATGGGCCAGGTGCAGAGAGTCACCAGGGCAGTGAGCCCCTCGTGCCTAGCAATGAGCAAAACTAGAAGCCCTTGCATGACCACTCCTTTAAGCATTAGCCCCAGGAAGGAAACAGATAGGCTTCAGCTGTGTTCAGCTCCAGGCCCAGAAAACCAGTAAAACCAGCTGGAGCATAAGACCAAGACCCTGAGGGAACACAATGGAAAAGCTGATGAAGCCATCTATTGAATTCCTCCTCTGAAAACTCAGATAAAAGCCGCCAAGGTGGACGCCCCAGCGCAACTTTCAGGACATGCCCAAGCCTTTCCCCACCCAATGCTTTCCCCACCCGCTCTCTCTCCAGGTGTGTTTCCCTTGCCTCTCTCTTTCCACTGAGCTTTATAGGCCCTTCTTTTGCCTCTGACTTTTTTCCTGAGCCCATTTCTTCTACAGTTCACTTCTACCTTGTGACTTTGTAAATAAACTTTTTTTTTATAGTTGGAGTCCTGCCTCTGAATTCTTTCATAGGCAGAACTTAAGTACTGAGATTGCTGAACTGAGGTCTTAACACATGGTGTCATTTCCCCACTGTTAACAGTTTTTGAACTAACTACCCTAGCCACATCTATAAAACTTAATTTCTTATAGATTATAATAGCAAAATCTTTGATTGCCTGTACATAGGATATGCATTATATTATTTTCTACAGAGACATTATAAAATTTTTCCCAATATGATTGATCCAATAGTTTTTATTTACAAAAACATGAGATTTCTTACATAGACATATTCACTGTTTGTTGTACATGCTTCATACAAGCTTAGGCTCTATAAATTCAGTAATTCTGGTAAATTCTCTCTGTCAATGACCATAAAAATGTGTGCTTCTTTTATAACTTTATATCTTGTATTATATAATATATCCCCTACAGCAGAGAACTTTCATTTAACTGGGAATTTTTAAGAAGTGTATCCTCCACTTAATCTTTTACCTAACTACCAGGAAACATTTCCTACAGACTGGCCTCTGTTTTCTCCACTGCTTGCATTTTTCCAGACCCGGAACACAGGGCATATTTATAATGCAAACATCTTGTGTTCAAACTCTGGCTAAGTCTACCCAGCAGGCAACTGGAGTATTCCTAGGTGATTGCACAAGGACAGCTAGCAAGAACTTAAATATAGGCTAATTGATCTGTATCCCACTAAACCCAAATTAAATGTATGCCCAACTTAACTTCCCTGTAGTTGAATCTCAAAATCCCCAAAACTGCTTCACCACTCTCCACACTAGAAGACATGCGATGGCCACCTAGAGGGGCTGGAAAGAGACAATGATCTCAACCAACCGCCATTAAAACATCATATTCATGAGAATTTCACAAAAACAAGTAACCATATGAGCTCAAGTGCTAGCACCCTTTCTAGTGCATTGGAAGACGCTGGCGCAAGCTTCATTTGCTTCTCTGTCAATCTACCTCAGCTTCCTACTTTGCCTCACTGGTTTCATTTTGCTTCTCCTGGAAGTGAGCTCTTCATCTCTAATTACTATCTAAACAGTGCACATACCTACAGTTGGCTCCTTTGTCAGCTTTTTTGTCTTCTCAGTAACAACAAATTGTGTGCACTGTTTAAGTTTCTCCTTCAGTGGCTTGTTATAGAATTTTATATGCCTTGGATGGTCCATTTTAGCTTTGTGAATAGCAGCTGGTGAGGTATCTGGCTTTTGTTAACATTGATTGTTAGGACCAGCTATGACCAGCTGAGCACATTTGGGAGATAGCCATTAAGGTCTGATACAGCAAAACTGGCTATGCTTCAAGGCTTTAATGGATTTCTTTTGCCATTTGATGTAGATTTGATACCAGTGAATAGGGTGGAACTTCTATGGATACACATGCAACAGCAGTAATTTTACTCTTCACTCTAATTACACTCTTCTTGATTCATTTTATTACTTGCCCAAACAGGAACTGCTTTCCTTTATATGTGCTGACTCCTGACTCTTTTACACCCTAAAACATTACTCAGAACTTTTATTCCCTTTCACCCCATAATGTAGATTTGCTTAACAATATGCCCTACATTTGGGTTACCAGAGATTTTGCAATCACGTAAGAGAAGAGTGATTGCATAGGGAAAATATTTACCTAACAAATTAATTTTTGCAGTCTAATGATATTCTGTGCTGAGTATCTTGTTTCTTTTCAGACAAAAGAAGCAGTTCATTATTCTAAATGAATATAAAGCTTTTGCCTACAGCACTGAAATTCATCCAAACTTCCAACACTGGATAAAGTGACACAAATTTCTTTTATGCTTGCATTCAGAAATTTTAGATTAGCAAAGAATGACTGTCTGAAGAAGCTCTTCAGTTTCTAATTAATTCTTATGTATAGTCATATAAAACAAGCATTTGCACTCCGTGTTTTACATATTATTTCATTTAATTCTCATAACATAACTTTAAGGAAGGAAGTATTGTTCCAGTTTTAAGGAAAATGAGCCTCAGATAAAGTAGAAGTTTGTCCAAGTTCACATAACAAATAATTGGTGGATCCAATAATCAAACTTGGGTCTGCTGATACAAAAGCTAATAACCAGCTTTTACCTTTTAGAGTCAGTAGTTTGGTAAGCAAGAGAAAACCAGAAAGAAAGGATAATCATGTTTAACAATTCTCTCAAATCTAGAATGAACTAGGATTCTATCTCTATGTTCGGATAATTTGGGAATTATTTTTTTTTCATTTCCCAATGTTAAAAGCAACTCCATCTGCATGATACTAAAAATGCCTTAAGTTAATATTTGATTGGGACATATTTTCTGGTAAATTTATTCTTCTGTGGCAATTCTAATATACCTGTTAGAGGCAGTTTTACTCAAAGTGTGGTCATGTGCCTGAGGATCTTCTGAGATGTTTGTTAAATGAAGAGTTCTGTGCCCCATCCAAGACCTACAGAATCAGAATCACTAGTGTTAAGATATCTACATATTAAAACTAAAACTTAGATGTGATTCTGAAGAGCACTAAAATTAGCCTTTGGAAGAGTTCCCTGGCCTTTGGATAATTATTTATCAGAATCTGCCTTTTCAAGGTCTTGATCTAGCATCTCAGCATTACAGGGAAGTGCCTTTGGTAGTCAGTAAGCTTGTTCACAAATATCCTGGTTCTTCTTCAAAACACATGATGAGTTTGACAGGTGTGACTCAGTAGTTGAGCATCAATCTATGAACCAGGATGTCAGGGTTCGATTCTTGGTCAGGGCACATGTTTGGGTTGTGGGCTTGATCCTCAGTGTAGGAGGCAGCCGATCAATGATTCTCTCTCATCATTGATGTTTCTACATCTCTATCCTTCTTCCTTCCTCTCTGAAATCGAATAAAAATATCTTTAAAAAAAAAACACAAAACACACGATGAGATTGTACTTCTCTGCCTCCTTGAGGTCAGATGGCCATGTGACTTCCACTGGCCAATGGAAGGAAGTGAGTGGAAGTGATATCTGATCTCTTTCTTGGAGCCAGGAACCATCTGCACTGCAGATAGTGGAGGCTCTGTCAGCCTGTCTTCCTGCGTGATGATGAGATGGAATAGGGTCCCAGCTGATCCACAATGCATCTGACAAAATGAAAAACTGACAAGATGCTGGTTATCTTCCAGTATTCATCCTGCACTTACTTATACTTTAGTTATGAGAGCACCAATATTTTGTCGGTCACATTAATCTCAAGCTAAAATATGTAATTTTCCAGCCTACTTGGTAGCTAGATGTAGTGATAATGTTAAGTTTTGGCTATGAGGTACAGGTGGGAATTATATTTCATTGTCAATAAATCTCTTTAAAAGATAACGGTTTTCAAGTCTGGCCGGGTGGCTCAGTTGGTTGGAGCATTATCTGGTACACCAAAAGGTGATGGGTTTGATTCTTAGTCAAGGCACCTACCTAGGTTGTGGGTTTGATGCCTGGTTGGGGTGTGTATGGGAGGCAATTGATAAATGTTTCTCTCTCACATTAATGTTTCTCTCTCTCCTTTTCTTTCTCGCTTACTCTTTCTCTAAAATCAATAAAAGCATATTCTTAAAAAGTTTCCTGAAATGCAAATGTAATAACTAGAGAGCTCTACCAAGGCTATGGAGCGAGTTTTAACATGCAAGCCACATTCAGTAGAGCAAAACTATACAAGGAGCCTGGCTCCATAACAATGTGAATCTTTCTTATTTCTCTGAAGAGCCCAGCCCTGGATTTATTTTATAGGAGTGAGAAATAAATCTGTACAAGTCACCATTTTTCAGATCTTTATTTCTTATCCCATGACCTCATCCTTTCTGGTACAAAGCACTATATCTATTTGTAATTACTGCAAGCCAGGACTCTACCACTGACTCAGTGTATCAATGTACTTCCTAAATCTGGGCACTGACCCTCACTTGCAGACAAAGATGTGACTGTGAATACTACTGCACTCCATTGTGGGCAAGATAATGCAGGCACGGCAAGATTAGATGCTTTCCATGTGGGGCATGGTTCCATGCATGTCAGCCAGTCTTCCAAAATTATACTCTGCATTTTCTGAACAACTTTGCCAGCACACCTACAACCTCCACAGCACTCACTGGTCAGCAAAATATTGAGATTGATGGAGCTTGTGAAGGATTGCCAGACTCAGCTGGAGGAGTGATTTCTGTGAACTCACCAAAGATCCATGAGCTCCAGGAACTTCAGACTAGCTGATGAGTACGTTTATTCCAGTACTCATTTACTTAATACAAATCCATACTGATTGGCTTCAAACAAAACATTGCTGCTTTGTGGCACTCCTCCTCATCAGCTGTTGTAGAATTCTGCAGTTGGAAGGGGATTTAGAACTCATAGAGTTCAACAACTGGATTTGACACATGGGGAAAATTAGCCTCAGAGAGCAAAAATGATTAACCAAGAGCCACCCAGATAAGTTCAGGTTAAACTGAGAGCTTCTGGCTCTCAATTCATCATCTTTTCTCTAAACTAAGCTTTCCCAAAAGCTCAATGCATACTCTTTTCCTCTACTTGAGCTGAATCTTAAATCCATGGCATTTACTGTATCTATACATTCAGCTTTTGTCTGAGTCCAAGTTTTGCATTGATTCTAGTCTTATCTCAAAACATCACCAGCATTAAAAAAATAAATAAAAAACCATTGTCCCTTTCCCTACTTGATATTTTCTCCTGAATTCCTAAAGCAAATGTCTTCTTTAATTATTATTTTTCTCTTTGGGCATTTATAATCTCTCCCAACTGGTTACCCATGTCTTGCTTATAATAATAAATGTATTAGGCCTTTCCTGTCTTTTGTTGTTGTTGTTGTTATTCCTCAGCCTACGATATTTTTCCATTGATATTTAGAGGGAGTAGAAGGGAGGAGAAGAGACAGAGAGAAACATTCATGTAAGAGAGATACATTGATTGGTTGCTTCCCACACATGTTGTGACCAGGGTCAGGAATCAGCCTACAACTGAGGTACATGTGCCCTTGATTGGAATTGAACCTGGGACCCTTCACTCTACGGCTGACATATATCCACTGAGCCAAACAGGCCAGGGCAGGCCTTTCCTATCTTTAAGTAATTTATAGCATTTAATGTTTTACACAGAATTTATTGGGCCATTTGAGTTTCAAATTCTTCTTCATTTTCAGGGCAGCTTTGATTCAGAGATGTTAATTCCAGACTTTTATCACTTCATTACTTTGTCCTTATTTATATTTATACTAGAGGCCTAGTGCACAGAATTCATGCATGGGGCAGAAGAGGGGATCCTCAGGCTGGCCTTCACCCTCTCCAATCCAGGACCCATCAGGGGATGTCTGATTTTTAATAGAGTTATTTTACATTCTATATCTCATTTTACAGCATATCATTGGGATGAACAATTTCTCCAGCTGTAGCTGCACATTTTAAGAGGAATTATTAATAAACATAATTTAGATAGCTTTCTTTTACCTAGAAGAATAATCTCTAATTTTATAGTGTAAGTCTAATGCAAAGTGGAATCTAATATATAGAACTTTGCTTTAGCAATTATTTTTATTGACATCAAAGTTTTCCCATGTACTGAAGTGCTCCTTCCTATGAGGATCAAAATGTTGCTTCAAGATACAACTTTTAAGCCAGCAGTTTTTTGTATGAGAGCCAATCTCTGCTTTTTATTTCATACCTGTCAACCCTCTGCCTTTTAAGCTTTTAATAAAGAATAATTAGTTTAAGCAATATTTTCATTAATCCCTAATGTATAGAACCTAAGGTTAAATGTTTTATAAAGATAGATAGCATCATTTTATACTATTTGATCTTATGAGCCTTTCAACCAGTGAATCCCTTTTGTTTTCTCTGTCCAGTGAGATTCTACATGTGTATTAAATAAAAATTACTTGTTTTTAGTAGTTCACTGGTTCTGTACACTATAAATCTGGGCAAAGAACTGTTGAAAATTTAAGCCTTCTTAATCTCAATGATATATACACTGAAAAAGGAAAATTCTTCAGTGAACAGTAGCTAATTCCATGTATTTAGAAGAGCAATGGTATCAAGCATTTCTCTAATCCATTGGATTTTAAAACAATTTAAAGTTCTACAAGAGTTTACTTGGTTAACCTCAAGCAGCAAAACTTTCTCTAGAAACCTCACTCAGAAAATAGCTTTGTTTCCTTTCCTTTTAATAAACCAAATGGCAAGATTAGGCACTGAGTGAATACTTTGTAAATATGCACTCACAGAGGTAGGGGCAGCTATGTTGATCTCAGATGAACTTTTAACTCCCATTCCATAAGGCATAATAATAGAAAAGAGCCTTTGGAGAAGTGCAACAGGATATCAAAATATGGCTCTTCCTGTCTGAGAACTCAAGCCGAGGCCCCAAAGCTGAGAATAACAAATGTAAAGTACCACCATGGTTAAAGAAGATAGACCATTTATAAAGCAGGTCACATAAACCATTCTATCAAAGAAGAATTCAGTAAGCGATAGATGATGGGAGAGTGAGGCCTGTTTAAACAGGTACCTATTCCTTGGCTTGAGGAAGCCTTCCCAAGAGAGGCAGACTTCAAGAGAGCCACTAAGAGTGTTTGGACTATACGCTCTGAATTCAGGAATAAATAGAGACTAGAGCCTGACTTAGGTCTAAAAAAGTGAAATGACTTAAAAGTTCTGTCAAAAGCCAAGAGAAGAGAGGAAATTTGAGAAGCAAGGAGAACCTCCCCATGCACTGAGACAAGGGCATGTCTTTCTGTGGCGCAGAGGTAGCCCATGTAGGTGGGCTGCTGTGATCCCTCTTGACAGGTTTTCCCTCCATAGAACAACCTGGAATGCTGACCACCAGCACAAGAGAATGGATTATCCAGGCCAGAGGCTTGCGAGCAACTATATCTGGGTGGCCAGAGGAAATATTACTAATCCAGGGAATAGCGATTAGACATTCCCGCAAGACAAACTCCAAGGGACCCACAGAAGCATCCTATGAAGTAAACAATTGATCATCTGACACCCAGAAGGCATCAACACTTGATCCAATTAAATCTAATGAGAATTTGTCTACCCCTTATATCTTTTCCTTCACCTTGCTCTAACCTGAAGGGTCCAGAGTTAAGAGAAAGAAGTACAAGAGCAAAGTATGGAAATAATAAAGTATAACTATCCTCTCTACCTCCCAGGGTAAGCCAGTGTAGGGGAAAAGGTCAGGCTTAAAGCGGATAAAAATTAGAGATTTAAGTTTCAATTGTGGATTGGACTGGACTGTTAATGGTGGGTTGAAATAAATGAGATTATGTTTTCACATCCTATAGTGTCTTAAAGTTATGACATCTTCTGGAAATTTTAAGCAGGAATGAAGACAAATGAGCCAACAGAGTAAATTTAATGGGGAATGTTGGGAAATAAGGAATTTGCCTTCAACTTGAACCCTAATGAATAGAACTCAATACACTAGTTAGAATCATAGGGATTTAGAGGGAAGAGAACTGGAAATGCTGTGGTTATAAACAAACAATTAGTTTCTAAAACATTGCAATATTCCTTATCACAAAGATCTTTAAGATGAAGAAAATCAACTTTAAAATGCTTCTTTGAGCTTCAAAGCTCAAATAAACTGTTCAACCAGAACACTGGAGCTGAAAATGGTCAATAGAGATTAGAGAGATAATGTTATAATGGATTTTTACTACAAAGTAGTAGATATCAAATAATTTTAACAGTGATCAGTTTGAACATTGTCTGGAAACAGTCAAGCATGAAACTGCATAGGAAAGAGAGTGTTTATATTAATGTCCTATTGTGGTCATGACAAATTTCATGACTTGAGCAATAGAAACTTATTATCTCACAGTGGGGCAGTAGTCTGGAGGGCTTATCTGATTCCTCTTCTCCTGTGTCAAATCAAGCTGTGACAGAGCTATTTTTCCTACTGGGGGCTCTAGGAGGGAATTCAGTCCTTGTACTTATAGGACTAACATATCTGCTTTCTTATTGGCTGTTAGGTGAGGGCCATTCCCAGTTTCAAAAGGATGCTTCATTGCTGGCTGGCAGCCCTCTTCTTCCATCTTTGCTGTTAGAAATGGCAAATCGCGTCCTTCTTACACTTCAGCCCTCTCGTGTCTCTTCTATTGTCCTGTCTCTCTGCCTGCATCCAGGAAAGATTCTCTATTTTTAAAGAGTCAAGTGATTTGATTGGGCCCAATTTAAGGATAATCTTCTATCTCAAAGTTCATACTCTTCATTATATCTACCAAGTCCCCATTGTCCTATAAGGTAACACACTTAAAGTTTACAGGAATAAAAGCATGGCCATCTTTGGAGGGCCATTGGTCCGCCTACCACAGTATTAAAACCTGATGGTTTCTATTTTCATGGTAAAGCAGGAGATTAGATCATTAGTTGAGAGTGAAATAGGCAGTCTTGTAATTGAAGGACTGAAGGAAGAACTAAGATTCAGAATAGCTAGAGAGAGTAGTAAGAATAGGAGTAAATTGGGAATTATTAAAAACGAAACAAAACAAGACCTTAGGGTGGGGATAAGGGATTGAGAGTGAGACACCATTTGGCAGCAAGCCATGTATCACTAGGAGCCATGTAATTATATACTTGCATTGTTCATTCAAAATTATATATACTTGCTCTTCTTTGGGAGCTCACTTGTATTTGAATAATTTGCATCATGAATTCTTAAGCCCAGTTCCCCTTTCTTTGCAGAATGCAAACAGAATTGTATATGATTTAGGCATGGTAGCCTTTTGCTTAATAAGAAAATGGCAGGATTAGACACCTGGATTATAAATGGCCAGACCAGTTCAGATGCTCCTTGTTCATACTGTTCCAGCACTATTTGTTTTCTCTGGCAGTTTTAATGGAAGTAACTAGGATATCAATGATCACAGCTTTGAGATGGCATTGGTAGAAAGCTCATTTGACAAAATTAAATAAATATATTTCTGAGATAAGACTGTCAGAATTACAACTATATGATATAGCCTTATTAACACCTTTGATCTAAAAATCTGGGGACTAATCTAATTTGGGGATAAATGTGGCAGTGGGACATTTTTCCCTTTCCTGATCTCTTTACAATGTCCCAAGAAATAAATTAACTTTTTTTTAATGGCCATCATTCTCATTATCTCTCATTACTACATAGCAACCCTGTTAAATAATAGCAGTATTTTTATTTTTTATTTGATAGAGCATTGATTTTTGGTGGAAGGAGAAACAGCAATAGGGGTTGGGGAGAACAGAGGGAGAGGGAGAAGTCTCTGACTTTTTAGGAAACTGATGAGATTAGAAAAATTATATTCAATATATAGCTTAATTTTATATTTTAGAAAATAAAAAGTGCTTGTAAATTTTGAAATATGAATATAGACTGAGGAACAATTGAGATCCTTAAATTTAACCCCAAAAGGTTCTTTTTAAAGTACTAGAAAATACTAATTTAGAGAAGACTCTCTAGTTTTCTTTAAGTATTATTTATTTGGTTGGAAATACTATATAGATCTGTGTATCCAGTCTACTTCATCCTTTTCTGAAGTGGTGTGTGTGTGTGTGTGTGTGTGTGTGTGTGTGTGTGTGTGTGTGTTACTTTTAAGTTTTAATTTTCTGGGGCCATAATCTTTAATCTGCCTCAGGCCATAGTTGAGCCTGACTTATGATTGATTGCCTTTGTCCACCCCTACAAATGTCCCTGAATTCCAGTTGGTATAGCATACATTAAAACTGGAAATGTCTTTGATTTGTCACTCTGGAGCAATGATTATGGTTTGGTCAACAATGGCTGACGCTGGAAAGATGAACTCTCAACATGGTACACCATTGAAAACAGCAGGGACCCAAATCATCAGGCGTTTCTCTGTGGCAATAAAAAGTGAAAATGGTAGTGCTGTCTAAAATAGCAGCCCCACATAATATAGCCAGAAGTAGTAGCCTTATCAGATAGTTCACTCTTATTGTTCCCTATTAATATAAAAATTAAAGGTACTGTGAATATGTTGAAAGCTAAAAATTACATTACAATCCTAGTAACAAAGAATGTGGATTCTCAAATTACCTCCCCTCATTTCCCAGACCAGTACTGGAGCAAAGGGTTAAAATGATCAGCTCTGAGTTTATTAGTCTTATCTCAGTATTATAAATTGAATTTCTAGTGAGGTTTGAATCTTTCATGGAGAAGTAAACTCTCCTTCCTCCTTATTTTCTCCTTCCCAATCCTTCCTTTCCTGAAGAGTTCAGTCCTGAAGCCATTAAGTGATGTTAATTCAGGTAGATGTCTGTGCCAGAGTGAGGGAAGCTGTGATGACCCAGTGTTGCTGAGTACAAGTAGGTGAGGACAGTTTCCTCAGGGAGCGTCAGCCTGATGCCAGGGCCAGAGCCCCAGCAGGATGAGGGCATCCCCCAGGAGGGCAGCCTGGAGCATGAGCATGGAACATTTGATGAGGTGTCCTCACGGGGAGTGCGGGGCATTGAATGCCAGTGCCTAAGTGTGAGTGTCAGTCGTGGTGCAAGTGGTCAGAGGCCAGGTGGGACAAGGAAGGCATCCACCTGGTGAGACAAGTCAATATAGGGTGTCAGGGCTTGGATGGAGAAAAAGGATGTCCACACATGGAAGTGACTGGGTATAGAGCATCTGAGTCAGTTGAGACTATGCTGAGTGTCTTTGTGGGATGTCAGGGTAGGCTGACCTGAGGTGTAGGACCTAAGCAGGGTGAGGGAATGTCCTTCCAGGAAAGTGTCCCCTCACAACAAGGTGAGGAAGCTCCCTGATGAGGGGTGTCAGCATCCAGGCAGGTGAGCAGGCTGTCCATATAGGAAGGGATTGAGATTTTACCCTGTATCCAAAATTAACTCAAGATTCTTCACTTAATTATATTCATAAGGGTACTTTTTGTAAATAAAAATCACATGCATTTTTTTTAAAAAAATGTGTTTATTGATTTTCAGAGAGAGGGAAAGAGACAGAAACCCTTATAAGAGAGAATCATTGCTTAGCTGCCTCCTACATGTCCCCTACTGGGAATCAAGCCTGAAAACTGGGCATGCGCCCTGACAGGGAATTGAACTGTGATCTCCTGGGTCATGGGTCTGTATTCAACCACTGAGCCACACCAGCTGGACTCACAGCTATTTTTTGAAAGTTCACTAGTGAGGGCATCATGCTGACAAATTACTCTAAAATAGTTTAGAAAAAAAATATTTGTATTGTACTTACAAATGTTTTATGAGTTGAGGCTGTTTCAAAATTAGAAAAAATAAGAACAAAGTAGAGGACTAGTTATGTTGAATCAGTCTAGTAATTCAACAGACCTTGGGCTGAGATCCACCACTTACCTTACTGTGTGAATTTTGGCGGGTCACTGAACCCATTTCAACTTCAGTTTCTTTGTCTACAAAATGGGCATAGTAATACTTACTTCATAGATTTGTGTGAAAATTGAAACAATGGTTGTAAAGAGCTCAGCAAAATGCTTCCTGCTGAGTCAGCTAATGAAAGTTAGTTAATATAATTGCCGTTACTGATATAACTGAAATCCTTAAAATGATCTAACATTTACTTTTATACAGTAACTGAAGGTCAGAGATATGCTTGCAGTCTGATTAAAAATTTCACAACTTAGCAGGCTAAGATTTCTTCTTCCTACCCTAATTACCAAAACTATACATTCTTGCTTTTTTCTCATAATTGCAACTAATTGTGTCAAGCGCTGAATTTGTGGGATTTTGACCTTTAAATGTCTTAATGGAATCATTCATAGATCTGGGGTTTCTCAGAAGACAGCCTAATATCATGATTAGGTAAGTGTCTATGTTGGTTATGTATCATTTAGGAGTACATTCAGTGAAAAGAAACATAAAGCAAATGTAGAGTGGCTAAAACAAATAGAGGTTCATTTGTCTTACACATGAAGTCAAGTCAAGAACTAGGAAGCTCAAGCCTGGTGAGGCAATTCACTGATGTCAGCAAGGACCATCCTTGGCATGTTAGCTTCTATTCTTTATTGCCATGGAGTCACAAGATACTTTTTGTATCTTGCAGTCTGATTAAAAATTTCAGTACATTGAGATTGTAGAGCTACTCTACAGGCATGACCAGAGGAACACAAATAAAAGAGGGCTTCGATTAAGGGTGTATTTTTATTTATTTTTAACCAAGAGAGCAAAATTTCCTAGAAACTTCTATCCACCAGACCTGCTTTATATCACTTTTGTTAGAATTAGGTCACATGATTTCCCAGAGATAAATCACTGCAGGGTCAGGGAAGGGGGAAGAGGGATGGCATTACTGTAGTTAATTCATGTGGCTTATATTATTGTTTGGAAGTGGGACAGGGACCAATTTTCAGTAAGACCACAGTTGACATGTCTACTGAACATTTTATTAGTAGGGAAGAAGAGGATGGGGGATGGAAGTGTGTAGGCCCTGGATGGCTTCTGTCATAATTAGCCATGACCATTTGCCAATCTTCAGAAATGAAATCCCAGGCTTTTAAAATGTAACATATTAATTTATCACCAGATCCTTTAGGGAAAAAAACAACCTAAGATTTAAATTATGTTCCTGACTTGTTTACCATTTAAACAATTGAGAGACAGAGTTTTTTAAAAATATTGTTAGCATATTTTTCAGATATGAATATAAAACAGGAACACGATGAATCCTTGTTAATCAAAGATGGCCTAAAACTATTAAATTAGTTCCATTTTGGAATTAAAAACTTTCAATGTTGGAAGGAAGCATTTTCATTATGTGAAAGAGATGAAATCCAATCTAAAGTCCTTAAAGGATAGAGGATACCATGTTTCTGTCTTCATGATTTGGGAAAAGCATAAAATAAGTGGAATATAAATCCCAAAACTACTTATCAACATGATCTTATAGAGATCATCTAGTCCAGCTTTGCAGATATGAAAAGATTGAGACCCACAGAGAGAAGATGAAGCATGTTGCCAGAGGCTGAAAAATTACTAGAGGATGTTTGAACTAGGTCTCAGACCTCCTGACCCCAAGTTAGAGTTCTTTTATCTGTAGTACTCTAAGGCTGAGATGATCCAACAATTTGGAGAAAGGAATTTGTAGTGAGTTTCCTTAATTCCTGTTGAGAGCAGACAGAAAACTAGAGAAAATTCTTTGGAGAGTCTAACCTCTGGCTAGGAAAGGAGGACCAGATGTGAAGGATTCCTATATCATGAACACAGGGAGAAATAATATAGGTATGAATACTTGGTTTTACATGGCCTTCAAGCCTACTAAAATCCTAGACTTTCATTCTCTTCCTCCTGCACTTCTCTTTCTCTGTCTCTCTCAACATATATTTATTAAGCACCTATTTTCTACCTGGCACAATCTATATAAATAAAGACCTAATATGTAAATTGTTTGACCAGGAGTTTGACTGCTTGTTATGATGTGCGCTGACTACCAGGGGGCGGCGTAGAATATAGTGGGCATCAGTAACGTGGTGCTGTCAGCAGTGGCAGTAGAGGTGCTGCAGGCTCTGATGAGAGCAGGGCTGCAGTGGTATGGTGGAGCTGGTGAGTGAGAGGTGCCAGGCCAAGGCAGGTGCAAATGGGGGCCTGATCGCCCTGCCAATTGCCCTGCAGATGGTAGACAGCGACCATCAGCTGGCAGGCCCTCATCGCTTTATTAGGGCCAGGCCCGGGGGCTGGGCCGGGGAACTGGGAATAGGTGGCGGCAAACAACCTTCCCTGGTGCCCAGAACAAGGACTGTGACCTCTCACTGGCTACCTGGGGGTGGGGGGGGGGTGGAGGTGATATGGACAGAGGTGTGGTGAGAATGTGGGGTGTCGGCCAAGCTTGCTCTCACTCCCCCTACTACCTTCCCCCGGACACCACATGCTGGGGAAGGCCCCGTGCTCAGGTGCTGGTTGCCTGCCAGGAGCCCGCCCTGCACTCATGTAGCCTCTTCTAGGTGAACTGGGCTGCAAGCCACTGGGACCACAGGGGCTGGTTGGCCTCCCTGTGGGTTCACACAGGAGCCGAGCTGTGAGGCTGGCTAGGAGTGAGTGTGTTGCCCACCCAGCTCCCATGCAACGCCACTAGGCAGCCCAGAGGCCCACACTGCACCCTGGCCAGCAGTATCTGGCCACACTCACCACATATCCACATAGGGACTCAGGGGCTTGGGGCCCAGGTGCTGCGCAGGACCCAAAGGTCAGCTGGGATCTGCCCTTCCATGCCAGATGCTCATGCTTCTATCACTAGTCAGGCTTAGGGACACTACCCATGCACAAATTTTGTGCACCGGGCCTCTAGTGAGATATAAATTGAAACTTTACCTTCTGTACAAGTTAAGTTTTTAAATCTGTTTCTAGATTGTACATATGATCACAAAGAATCAAAATTATAGTTCACAGTTTTCTGAAAATCAGCTGTCTCACCATAGTCCAGTGTAGCTAGTTTTTCCTCCAAAATTAGAATGAAAGCCTGGCTTCCCAGATGAGCACTAGATGAAACAGTTGGCTTTGGTTTAGGGGCCATGATTGTTAACACATGCTATTTTTATACACTGATTATCGTGAGACACTTATACGGATGGAAATCAAGGCAGATTTTGAGGGTTAAAAAGCAGCGTCCAATCTCCCATCTCAAATTCAGTCTGAGGCCTGTGTTTATTGAGTGGAATGGAGAGCACAGTTGCTCACACTTTTGAAATATGCTACTTTTGAGGCTTTCCTCTTTTTAAATTATTTTACTAGTAAATGGAATACTTATAACTTATATGTGTATACATGCCACATTGCTAAAGATAAACTAGTGTGTATATGACTATCCTATATAAAAAATAGGTAATATGCAAATTGACTGAAAGGCAGAACAACTGGTCACTGTGACATGCATTAACCACCAGGGGGCAGATGCTCCACAGAGTTGAATACCACTCAGCCAGAAGCCAGGCTCATGGCTGGCGAGTGCAGCGATGGTGGCAGGAACTTCTGAACTCTGTGGCAGCACTGAGGATATTTGACTGATGGCTTAGGCCCACTCCCCGTGCTAAGCCCATCAGTCAGACATTACCCAAGGAATCCTGGACTGTGAGAAGGTGCAGGCTTGGCTGAGGGACCCCCCTAAATACATGAATTTTGTGCATTGGGCCTCTAATCTATATATATAAAAGCCTAAGTGACCCTTATGACCTGTCAACCGAACATCTAGTTGCTATGATGTGCACTGACCACCAGGGGGAAGACACTCAATCCAGGAGCTGCACCCTGGTGGTCAGGGCACTCACACAGACAATCTCCCATGGCCAGCCAACCTCCTGCAGTCACTCCCCCTGCCCGGCTGGCCCCCATAAGGACTGAGCAAGATGCCCTGATAAGCCCTGATCACCAGCCAGGCTAAGGGGCCCCACCTGTGCATAAAATTGTGTACCAGGCCTATAATGTAAGTTCAAAATTACAACTCAGGAGTTTGTGCATTGCTAAAAATGAATATCAATTTGGATCTGTAGCAGGAAAAGTTGAGAAGCAATTTCCAAATAAAGAATTACTTTGGAGTCAGTTGTGAAAGATGATAATTTATTAGGAAAAGAGAACTAAATAGTGAGGAGCATCTCTTTCCTTCCAAATGTTTTACATATCAGCTTTTAAGTCCCATAAGAGTTGCATGAGATAACTTTTAATTGCCCTAGTTAATAAAAATAGAACCAATTCAAGAATTCGCCAAGATCATATAGTTGGTAAGTGGTAGAGCCAGAATTTGAGCCCAGTTTTGTGACTTTGAAATTTGTATACTTGAAGACAGCACAACTCAAGATCAAAATGCATGAGATTTCCTTTTATATGTAGAGGCATAGGAGCAACCTTTTTCCTGGCCTCCAGCCAGGAGTCAATTATTTGAAAAAATTTTAAATTATTATTATTATTTTTGTTAATCCTCACTGGAGGTATTGTGTCCTTTGATTTTGGAGAAAGTGGAAATGAGCAAGGAGGAGGAAAGAGGAGAAAGAAAGAGAAACATTGATGTGAGAGACCTACATCAATTGGTTGCTTCCCATATATACCCCAACCAGGGCAGGAATCTGCAACCCAGTTACATGCCCTTTAATGGAATTGAACCCATAGCCCTTTGGATTATGGGTTAATGCTCTAACCACTGATCAACACTGGCCAGGGTAGGAGTACCTTATTATTATAAACACCTCCTGAGAAATTGGTGTGTTTGAACTTGAGGACTCTCTCTCTCTCTTTCTCTCCCTCCCCCTTCTCTTCTTTCTATCAACCAAGCAAAGTGTTCCTCCTATCTAATAAAAGAGAAACATGCAAATTGACCATACCTTTGCTGCGCTAGCAGCCAATAGGAGTGATATGCAAATTAACCCCAAGCAAGATGGCTGGCGGACCCCCTCCACCCCCAGCCAGCCATGGCCCCAGTGGGCAACAGGGGTTCCAGAATGCAGCTCAGCCCCAGCCCCAGGGGGTGATCCAGCCCCCTCCGTGGCCAGCAGTGAAGGCCAGCCATATGGGCGCTTTGCTGTGGGTACCAGTGTCCCAGATCACAGCCCAGCCCCAGAGGACAAAGCCGTGGTGACAGGGCCAAGGCAGAGGCCATTAGGGCTGATCAGGCCAGGAGGGGAAGGCAGTTTGGGGTGATCAGGCCAGGAGGGAAGGGCAGTTGAGGGTGATCAGGCTGGTGGTGGGGGCAGTTGGGGTTGAGCAGGCCAGCAGAGGGGACCAGCTGAGGCAATCAGGCCAGCAAGCAGAGTGGTTAAGGATCAAGCAGTCAGGCAGGTGAGTGGTTAGGAGTGGATTGCAAGGGGGTTGTCCAAGTGCCAGTTCAGGCCAGATTCCACAGCATCTCAGATTGGAGAGGATGCAGACCGGACTTAGAGACAATTCCCCCACCCCTTGTGTGCACAAATTTTGTGCACCAGGCCACTAGTATATACATAACAGACAAACATGTAAATTGACCATACCTCCGTTACACTCATAGCCAATTAGAGTATGCAAATTAACCCAACAAAGATGTAGGTTAATTTGTATACATAGGCACCCAGCTCCTAGGTCCCGGAAACATCCTGGTATCCAGGTTACACTGAGGTAAACCCTGTGTAGGCCCTGAGAAGCCTGGGAAGGGCCTGAGCTAGGGTGCTCCTGGGTAGGGCCAAGCCTGTGATCAGAGCTGAGGAAGCAGCCATCAGAGGGAGTTGGGGGGCCCCTGCCAGGCCAAAAGCCTTAGCTAGAGGCTTTCAACCTGGGCAGGCCTGGGCCGGGGTGGAGCTGGCAATCATAGAGAGCTGGGGTTTCCTGCTCAGACCTAAGCTTTGGCCAGAGGCTTTAGGCCTGGTCAGGGTCCAGCCAGCGACTGGTGTGAACTACAGAAGAAACATCTTTTCTGACTGCTCATTGGCTAAGCTTCCTGTATGCCACTGGTAATATCCTTAGTAACTTAGGTAATAAGAATCCAAAAAGTTGATCTAGGGTTTTCCACTACATTTCTGGAGAAAAAAAACAAGGTCTGCCGCTGGAGGGCTAAGAAATGTCATATCCTGCTCTAGCCGGTTTGGCTTAGTGGATAATGCCTCAGATTGCCCACCATAGGGTCTGGGTTCAATTATGATCAAGGGCATGTACCTAGGTTGCAGGCCGGGGCCCAGATCAGGGCTCATGCAGGAGGCAACCAAGCAAAGTGTTCCTCTCACTTTGATGTTTCTCTCTGTCTTTCCCTTTCTCTTCCACATTCTCTAAAAGTCAATGGAAACATATCCTCAGGTGAGGATAACAAAAAAGAAAAAAAAGAAAGAAATGTCACATCCAATTACAGACACATCTTGAAAATCCCTAAAAAAAAGTTGTCATTTTTTCATGGCGAAGGGACTAGAGTCTGTGTTGATGAAAACACCTTGGTAGCTATGGTGACTGGCAGTGGCTGCAGCAGCGGGTTGATGGGGCTGATGCCTTCCCCTGACCAGTCTGGTCGCCTCCCACAAAGGGAGGTCAGACTGCCACTTAGGCCTGCTCTAAGCCATCAGTAGGACTTCACCTGAGGGCTCCCAGTATGTGAGAGGGGGCAGGTTGGACTGAGGGATGCCCCCACCCCCAGTGCATGAATTTCTTACTCCAGACATATATATGTATGTGTGTGTGTGTGTGTGTGTGTGTGTGTGCATGTGTGTGTATATATCCTATGTAATAGAAGAATAATATGCAAATTGACTGTCACTCCAACACACAAGATGGCTCCCTCCCATGTGGTCAAAGATGGCTGTCCCCATGTGGACACAAGATGGTTGCCACAAGATCATAAGATGACTGGTAGGAGAGGGCACTTGGGAGGGACCAGGCCTGCAGGGGAGGGCAGTTGGGGGCAACTAGAGCTGCACGGAGGGCAGGTAGGGGGACCAGACCTGCAGGGGAGGGCAGTTGGGGGGGAAACAGGCCTGCAGGGCAGAGCAGTTAGGGGTTACCAGGTCAGCAAGGGAGGGCAGTTAGGGGCAATCAGGCCAGTAGGGTAGTAGTGAGGCATCAATCAGGCTGGGAGGGGAGTTGTTAGGGGGTGATGAGGATGACAGGCAGAAGCAGTTAGAGGCAATCAGTCAGGCAGACAGGCAAGTGGTTGGGAGCCGGCAGTCCTGGATTTTGAGAAGGATATCCCAGATTAGAGAGGATGCAGGCTGGACTGAGGGATACCCTCCCTCCATGCACAAATTTTGTGCACTGGGCCTCCAGTCTATCTATCTATCTATCTATCTATCTATCTATCTATCTATCTATCTATCTATATCTATATATCTATAGAGCCCTATGCATGAGTCCATGCACCAGTAGGTCACGGCCACCCTTCTGTAGCTCTTTGCCTGTTGCCCTGCCCTCCTGTAGTTTCCCCCACCCCCTTCCTCTCTCACTTCTTCCCTCCTGCTCTCCCTTCTCCTCTCCCCTCCTCAGAGCTTGCTGCCCTGCCCCCTCCTGTAGCTTTGTGCCACCTGTAGATTGCTGCCCCACCCTCCTGCAGATCCGTGATGTGTTACACGGTCAGTCATTACACCTCAGGGAGTAACTGATAATTAGCATATTCCTCTCTTATTATATAGGCTATGCTAGCGCACACACACATACATACACACATATATACACACACATATATACATACTAGTACATAAACACACACACCATATATAAATTGTTCACACACATCAGTGGTCTTTATTTTTTAGATTTTACTTTCAATTTTATTTTATACTAGAGGCCCAGTGCATGAATTTGTGCATGGGTGGGGACCCAAGGGGGTAGGTGGGGTGTCTGGGACACTGTCAGCCCTCCAGGCGGGTGGTGGGACTTCCTTGCCAGCCCAGGATCTGGATCTGTTCCACTGATATTCATACAGGTTGTTGGGAGCCACTTGGAGGCCACTTTTATATTGTTTCTTCCTTGCAGTATGTCTAGGGAGGGAAAGTGGTCACAGCGCCAAAGGTCAACTTCCAGGAGTCTAACAGCACTGTTACGATTATGCTGGTGACGCTGGTCCTTTGGTGCCTGGCCCATTCTCCAGAGATTGGACCTGCAAGACTACTGAGGGAGTCAGTGGCTGTCACTGGGCTAGTGGGCCCCTGGGATGGGTCAGTCAGCTGAGTGGTGCTCTCACAGTGGGAGTGCACTGACCATGAGTTGGAATCTCCTGTATTGAGCATCTGCCCCCTAGTGGTCAGTGTGTGTCATAGTGAGTGGTCATTCAGGTCCTTCAGTGTCATAGCGACTAGTTGTTCAGGTTGTTCAGTTGTTTGGTCACTTAGGATTGGTTTCAGATGTATAGCATAGAGGTTATGTAATCAGGTATTTTACAAAATGTTCCCCCGAATATATTCAGTACCCACCTGGCACCATACATAGTTATTGTGATATTATTGTGCATGGGTGTGGGGGTGGGGGAAGGGAAAGGTCCTTCAGCCAGACCTGCACCCTCTCTAATCCAGGAACCTTTGGGGGATGTCCAACTTCCAGTTTAGTCCCACTCCCTGATCTATGAGTCTATTTCAATTTTGTTTATTCATTTATTTTGTTTTTTAGATTCCACATATAAGTGAAATCATATAGTATTTTTCTTTCTCTGACTAACTTATTTTTACTGAGCATAATACATTTAAGTCCATTCATGCTGTTGCAATGATAAAATTTGATTATTTTTATGGCCGATAATATTCCATTGTATATATGAGCATATCTTCTTATTCTAGCTTTCCTCTTACAATATTTAGAGTCAAGTTTGTAGCTCATCTCTAAGGAAGTGGAAAATTTGCTTTATTGTTTTTTTTAATTCAAATTTGCTTCTACTTTTATGTTAACTTTTTCCTGTGCTTTTTCCCATTTTTCATGCAAATTTGCATTGTTATGAAGTACCTGCTTTAAATTCTTACTATAACAAGGCTAAAGAGTGATTTAAAGAATAAAATAAAAATTCCAAGCATAAGATCATTCAGTCAAAACATGACTTTGAGAATGAAGAATTAACTTAAAAATAATAAACTATAGAAATATATAACAACATAATTATACTTACTATATTTTTCATTGTTGATGATAGTAACCAAAAAATTTGTCTCTAATTTGTAAGAAATGGGCAAACTACATAGGAAGAATGTGTCTGTTTATAGGAATGGATATTCTTTCTATTTCTTTACAGCAGTTATATGTATTATGTATTAGGCATTATGCAAGGCCTGGGGGTAAAAAGGATGAATAAGATGTATTCTGTACCCTAAGTTGCAGATAACTACTATAAAGAGTGATTAGTGCTATCAACAGACACTTGTCAGGACCTTCTGAAAGTAACACAATAAAATGAACAAATGCTTAGCCTTTAAAGAGTTTCCCAGGTTAAGGTAGCTCTTCAGTGTATTATTTTCCTAGGGCTCCTGTAATAACTTACCACAAAGTAGGTGGCTTCAAACGCAGAAATTTATATTTTCACAATTCTAGAGGACCGAAATTTAATTTCAAACTGTTAGCAGAGTAGGTTTCCTCTGGAGGTTCTGAGTTCTGAGGGAGAATCTTCCCTAGTTTCTTTTGGCTCCTGTAATCCTTTATGTTACTCAGCTTGTAGATGATGCATTGCTCCCATCTCCACCTCTGTTGTCTGTCATATGGCTTTCTTCTCTGTGTGTCCCTGTGCCTTTGCATAATCTTCTTCTAGAATTATATCTGCAAAGATCCTATTTACAATTAAGGTCATGTTGTGAGAAGCTGAGTGGACATGAAATATGGGGAAACAATCTTCAGCCCAGTGTACTCACTTACTAGTCACAGGATTGTAAACAAAAACTTAACTTTGTTATTCCTCATCTGTAAAGTGGAGATCATAATAATAGAATAATAGTTATCACCTAAACTGTTAGGATATTTAAATAAAACATATAGAATACTCAGCACAAAGTAATTGATGAATAAATATGTATTAGTAGTAGTTTTGAGAATTATTGAGTGTTCTTCTTTCTTGTAATGATCATGTTTTGTCAACTAGCATCTGAGAATTGTACCAATTTTAATTTCCTGTCAATGATATCCATCCAGCTGAATAACTTAGATTACTCCTAAAACTTTGCAGTGGGAAACTCTTGTACGTTAGCAAGAACTCTCTGAGGAGTACCAGTATGCCAAGTATTGCACAATCATAATGATTGGAAATGTCCAAGTCATGTATCAAAAATGTAAGCATTTGGAAATAGGTCACTTAAATTTGATCTTTAGAAAGTGTACAACTATTTTCAACTTCTCTAGTGAGTTTTTAGTCACTGTTATAAGGTTAGAGAGTCATTTTGATCTCCAAGATCCAATTTCTTATTAAATAAAAAAATATTTCCTGAATATTTTGGCCTGCTTTTTTTGTTGATTTTTAATAGACCTTATTTTTAGAGAAGTTTCAGTTTACAGCAATATTGAACAGAGGCAGAGAGATTTTCTGTATACTCACTGCCCCCACACATGCAATATCCCTTATTGTAAACATTCCCCACCAGAATAGTACATTTGTTACAATTGATTGACACACTGTTATCATCCAAAGTCTATAGTTTATACTGAGATTCACTCTTGGTGTTTTACATCCTATGTGTTTAGATAAATTCATAATAACATGTATATATAACTATAGTATCATAAAGAGTAGTTTCATTGCCCTAAAAGCCCTCTGTGTTCTCCTTATTCATCACTCCTTTCCCACTAATCCATGGCAGCCACTCGTCTCACTATCTCTATAGTTTTTTCTTTCTCCACAATATCATATAGTTATGATGATACAGTTAGATATCCTTTTCAGATTGGCTTCTTTCACTTAGTAATATGCATTTGACTCTTCCCTACAATTTTTTCTGGCTTGGAAGCTTAAGTCTTTTTAGTGCTCAATAATAATACACCATTGTCTGGTTGTACCAGTTTATCCGGTCACTTACCAAAGGATATCTTGGCTGCTTCTAAGATTTAACAGTTATGAATAAGCTGCTGTAAACATCCATGTGCAAGTTTTTGTGTGGACATATGTTTTCAGTTCCTTTGGGAAGATACCAAGGAGTGTGATTGCTATGTCATATGGTAAAAGTATGTTTAGTTTTGTAAGTAATTGTCAAACTACCTTCCAAAGTGGTTGCACCTTTTTTACATTCCCACCAGCAATGAATGGGAGATCTTAGTGCTATTACTTCACATCCTCTCCAGTATTTGGTGGTGTGAGTATTCTAGATTTGGTGATTCTAATAAGAGTAGAGGGGTATCTCATTGTTGTTTTACTTTTCATGTCACAGATAACTATGATTGGGATATCTTTCCATATGCCTATTTGCCATATATATATATATATATATATATATATATATATATATATATATATTATTTGGTAAAGTGTTTGTTAATGTCTTGGCTTTTTAAAAAAATCTAGTACATTTCCTTATTGTTGAATTTTTAGAGTTCTTTGTATATTTTGAATAACAATCCTTTATCATCTATATCTTTTGAAAACATTTTCTCCAAGTCTGTGGCTTGTCTTTTTATTCTCTTGACATTGTCCTTCACATAGCAGAAGGACAATGTCTTGATAAAGCTGAGCTTATTCATTATTTTATTCATGGACTATGTCTTTGGTGTTGCATTTAAAAAACTATTGCAATGCCCAAGATCGCCTAGTTTTTTTTTTTTTTTAATCCTCACTTGAGGATATTTTTCCATTGATTTTTTACAGAGAATAAAGGAGAGAGTGAGACAAAAGACAGAGAAATATCAATGTGCGAGAAACATCGATTGGTTGCCTCTTCCATGTGAGCCCAGCCCACGGAGGAGACTGAAACCAAGGTGTCCTTGACCAAAATCAGTCCACAGGCTGACTCTTTATCCACTGAACCAAACCAGCTAGAACACCTAGGTTTTTAAACTTTGTTATCTTCTATGAGTTTTATAGCTTTGCACTTTACATTGAAGTCTGTGGTCTATTTTGAATTAACATTTGTGAAGGGTGTATAATCTATGTCTAGATTCATTTCCTGCATGTATCTAGTTGTTCTAGCACCATTTGTTGTCAAACTATATATGTTCACAAGCTATAGCAAGTCTTGAAGTCAAGTACTGTCAGTCTACCCTCTTTATTATTCTCCTTCAAGTTGGCTAATTTAGGTCCTTTCTCTCTTCATATAAACTTTAGAATCAGTTTATCAATATGCACAAAATGCTTTTTTGAGATTTTGATTGGGATTTCATTGAATCTATAGATCAAGTTGGGAAGAACTAACATCTTGACAATATTGAGTCTTCCTAAATGTGAACATGGAATATCTCTCCATTTATTGAGTTCTTTTTAAATTTTTTTCTATCAGAATTTTATAATATTTCCTCATGTAGATCTTGTACATATTTTGTTAGGTTTATAACTAAGTATTTAATTTTTGGGGGTGCTAATGTAAATGTTATTTTCATTTTTTAATGTGTTTTTATTTTGAAATTCCATTTATTCATTGCTGGTACATAGAAAAGTGGTTGACTTTTGTACATTAACCTTATGGTATAGACTGAATGTTTGTGTTCCTCAAGATTCATATATTGAAAGCTAATTCTTGATGTGATGGGATTAGGAGGCAGGTTGTTGGAGAGACGATTAGGTCCTGATAGCAGAGCTTCCATGTATGAGATTAGTGCCCTTATTAAAGAGATTCCAGAGAGCTACCTTGGTCCTTTCGAGGACACAAGAGAAAGACAACCATCTACAAACCAGGAAGTGGGCACAAACGAGGAAGAGAAAGGACTCAACAATCAATCGGCTGGTGCTTTAATCTTGAACTACCCAGCCTCTAGAACTATAAGAAATAAATTTCTGTTGTATATAAGCCGCTTAATCTATGGTATTTTGCTATACTAGCCCTGACAGACTAATATACCTTGTGTCCTATAACTTTTCTGTAATTATAAGTCCCAGGAGGTTAGTTTCCATTTGGAAATTGATCTGATCTACTTAGACTAATTAAGAATCATAAATTATAACTAGTGTTTATGGAGTCTCTACTTATATGGACAGTGTTGTATTAGGCACTAGGGAATACATCCATAAAAATAAGTAAATTGTTTACCTTCATGGTGCTTTCCTACTACTGGAGACAATAGCTAACATATAAATAAACCTCCATTGTCTGGTATAAGTATTCTGAAAGGAAAAAAGAAGGAATGTGAAATGAATAGAATTTTCTCCTTTAGACAGGTTGAGAAGAGGAGGTTTATGGGGAGAATATGACATTTCAGAGGATCACAATTGAAATGAGGAAGCTGGTCATCCAAGGATCTTATAAAGAACATTCCAGGAGAAGGGAATTGTAAGATCAAATAGTCTGAGAAGAGAAGGTACTTGCTATGTTCCAGAAACAGCAAGGGGCTTAAACAGGGTGAGCTAGGGCAGGTATAGGGGTAGGGTAGGATAGAGTGGACTGGAAGGGATTACATTAGAGATAGTCAAGGCCAGATGAAGGGCACACTTTCAATTGAAAATATGACCATAGGTTGAATGAGTCAGGTTAAAAAAAAAGAATGAGTGAAAGTAAATTAGATGGTATTTTGAAAAATATAAGGGTAAGATAGAAAAAAAACAAGATTGAAAACACAAAGCTACCTAGATTGGCTTGGCTAGATCTTTGCTTTCAGCTATTTCATGAGTAGACACTGAGCTCAACATCATGCACACATTCTGAACATACCTGGTGAGAAAAAAATTATTGGTTTTATTTTATACTAGAGGCCCAGTGCATGAAATTCATGCATGGAAGAGGGTGGTGTCCTCAGCTCAGTCTGCACTCTCTCCAATCTGGGACTCCTTCATGGATGTCTGACTACTCGTATAGGCCCAATCCCACTGAGATTGGGCCTATACGGACAGTTGGATATCCCTCTCACAATCCAACTGCTTGCCTGCCTGCCTTCCTGATTGCCCCTAATCCCTTCTGCCTGCCAGCCTTATTACCACCCAACCACTACCCTGACAGCCTGATTGATGCCTAACTGCTCCCCTGCCAGCCTGTTTTCCCCTAACTGCCCTCCCCTGCAGGCCTGAGTCCCCCACAACTGCCTTCCCTGCAGGCCCAGTTACCCCCAACTTCCCTCTTCTGCCACCCTGGACACCCCTTAACTGCTCTCCCCTGTAGGCTTGATCACCCCCAACTGCCCTCCCTTGCAGGCCTGGTCCCTCTCAACTGTCTTCCCCTGATGGCCATCTTGTGGTGGCCATCTTGTGTCCAAATAGGGGCAGGATCTTTGACCAAATGGGGGCAGCCCTCTTGTGTGTTGGAGTTATGGTAAATCTGTATATTACTCTTCTATTAGATAGGATAGAGGCCTGGTGAATAGGTGGGGGCCAGCTGGTTTGCCCTGAAGGGTGTCCCGGATCAGGGTGGGGGTTCTCTTGGGGCGTGGAGCAGCCTGTATGAGAGGCCTGTGGTGGTTTGAAGGCCAGCCATGCCCCCCAGCGACCCAAGAAGATGCCCTGGGATCTGGGATTTATTTATCTTCTAGAATTGAAACTTTGTAGCCTAGAGCAGAGCCAAGCCTTCTGCTTGCTCTCTGGTGGCAGCCATTTCTATTGAAATGTATTTATCTTCTATAATTGAAACTTTGTAGCCTAGAGTGGAGGCCTAGGCAAGCAAGGGCAGGTGTAAAGCTTCGCTTCCTCTATTGCTGGGGAAACCCAAACCTCCCTTCTGCTCTCAGTGGCTGCAGCCTTTTTGGCGGGGATTTGTTTTCATATTTGCTCCTGATTGACTGGTGGGTGTGGCTTTTGGGCATGGCTTGTGGGTGTAGCAGAGGTGCAGTCAATTTGCATATTGCTTTTTTATTAGATAGGATACATAGATTAATGTATGTAGTGAAAGAGTATTAGTAATTATTAATATAATAAAGCAGGTTTAGAGAGGTAAAGAACTTGATCAAAGTTATACAATTAAGTGACAGTATATTTTAATAAAGATTTGTTTGATTCAAAAGTTCATGTTGTTCCTTATTACTATGAGTCATGAAAAAATGATGCCTGCCTGCATCTTTTCCCTGTGAAGCATCTGAGTTATGCCTTCAAGATGCTAGTTGTCCTCACTGCAGACATCACACCCAAGGCTCTTGGTCCTTTCCTGAAGCTCTGTGCCCAGCACCTTTGTGCCTCTACTACAAGGGATTTATACCTTCCTCTTGGCCACTTCTCAGGCCAGGAAACTCAGTGTTTTTCCTCAATATCTCCTAATTCCTTGAGGAAATCTCTTGATAATTAAACTAACCCTTCAGAAGAAACTTACTGGTTTAAAAAAAAGTTTGACAAAGGTGATAATATGGGTCTCATATGAGCCGGACATCATTTCATTTCAAGAAATTAAGATAACCTGAAGATCCAGTCAAAGAAAGTAAAGGCAGAATGAGGATAGGCACAGTTACTCCAGAAGCAGAAATCTTCTTGGCACAGTTCTGTTATACTATTAATCTAGATGCTGTCCATTTCAAACATTTCCTTCTTGGCTGGTGTCTTCCAGGTTGTCCCACCACCATCTGTTATTAACTCATCTGTCAGTAACTTTTTCACTGAGGATGTTGACACTTTTTTTTCACCCTTCCTTCTAATAGTTTTCCAACAACCATAATTAATTTCTATGTGTATGACTCTAGGTTCATTTTCTTGCTCTACTTACATTAATAATCTTAATCCATAAACATTCACATGGCTATCTACACTTACATCTCGAATCCTGTGGTTTCTCTCTCTCAGTGAGAAACTGTTTCCTCAATTTTCCTAAGTTTGGTTTTTGCTTTCATTACAGAATTGCCTTTTTCCCAATTTTTTTATTATTAGCTTTTAGTTTATTGGAGTCTAGGCTTTGTTTTCTGTTTATCAGATCTACTTTCAATGCTATAAATACCTTCCACATTTGTTAAATCAGATCATACCTCAATCTGTACCAACTCCCTCAGATTTCTGAAATTATCACTAATATTCACATTTATGGTATTTTATTACTCTCTCTGCTTGCAGTTCCACACTGCACTTAGGTTTCTATTTTATAGCTTGAATTGTGGGCTGGATTTTTCCTTGGTCTTTACTGCCTATAGGCATCTGGGCAAATATTCTCCCTGGAATTGTTCAATCCTGAATCCTATCCTTGCCACAGCCCTCCTAGGTGAAGCTGTTACATATTTCACCTTTACCCCCACATATAAGACCTAGATAGTTCCTACCCAGGCAGAATACCAGGTTCATATGTCATTTATATACTCACCAACCCACTTCTTTCTCTTATTCAATTGATTCTTTAGTGAAGTACTGATCACCCTACTGATTTATATTCTCTAATCCCATTCCAGGATTTCTAAACACTCTTAAAGAAAAGTGCATAATTATTTTGATTGGGCTGCATTAATTATCCTCAATAAGATAAGCAATTCTTTCACTTATTTTTAGTCCCTCACCCATTTAACAGTTGAAAAAGGCACCTCCCCCCCACCAAAGCCACTCAAAACTTTATGGTTTTTCTCAAGCTCCTGATAATCACACACACACACACAGACACACACACAGACACACACACACACACACACACACACACACACACACACACACACACAATGGTAACCTAATTTTTATGAAACCTAGATTTTATATATCTTACAAAGAATACCCTCAATGTCATTATTTATTCTTTCTTTCATCATCTTTCTCCCTTTATCTAAATTTTTGGCTAGAATGACACAATGGATTATCCTGTGGGGGGAAATGGAATTTATTAGGAGGATATTATGAGATTAGTATCAAAAAGAAGCCTGGAGATGTGGACTTGGAAATTTACAGGAACCAAGGGGGCCTCAAAGGAAATTATAAAAGTCTCTTTGATGGCAAAACAGCTTGGTGTTCCAGGCCTGCCTGACTTCTGGGATGAATCCAGTTGTTTCTAGTCCTTTGTCACTCTGCCCACTATCAGATCTTCAGAAAGAAAGCATCCAAGCTACTTAGCTTGGCTTACAGAGACTGTCTCTTGGCTAAGTGGAAACAGGGCTTCCAGTTACACACCCATCAGACTGTAACCAAGGGAGAAGCAATAGTTCCCCAAAGAGAATCAGGGTGGTATGAAGAAGGGAAGATAAATGTCATGCAATCAAAGCACAACAAGAATTCACCATATTTTCTCTCTAATAAAGAATTGGTTCCACTTTTTCCCCTCTAATTTTCGAACAACATTCTTTATTTAATCCTTGAAAGATTTCTTCTTTTTTAATTTTTATTTTTTTAAAAAATCTTTTTTGTTGAGAGTATTAGAGATGACCTTTTCTCCCCCATTGCTCCCCTCCACCTGGTTCCCGCTCCGCCCCAGGCCTTCATCACCCTATTGTCTGTGTCCATAAGTAATGCATATGTGTGTATATGACCTTTGGTTAATATCTTCCTATCCCCACCCTCTTTCCCTCAGAGATTTGTCAGAATGTTCCATGTTTCCATGCCTCCGATTCTATTTTACTCATCAGTTTATTTTGTTCATTAGATTTCTGATTTGTTTATTTTGATATTTAGATTGAATTGTTGATAGACATGTATTTGTAGCTATTTTATTGTTCATATTTTTTATTCTTCTTCTTCCTGTTGCATACCCTTCAACATTTCATGTAATACTGGTTTGGTTGTGATAAATTCCTTTAACTTTTTTCTTCTTAACTTTAATATACTCCTCCTAATCCTGGGTCTTCTTTTTTAATTTTTTTCTCCAATGGGAAATCATTTTACATTATAGACTTCAGAGTTATCTTTGTCTCTTCCCTCTTATTACTACCAGTTAGTTAAATGATTTGAAAATTTTATTGACATCATATGAAAAATATTTCTTCAATTAAGTTTATTTCTCTTTGCCTCACTTCAAGCTGTAGTGGAAAATTACAATAACATTTTAGAGGATATATTTTCCTACAAATGTTTCCAATTTAGTTCTTGATATTGCTTCAAGAATTATTTTTCTAAAGTAGTCAAAATACCTAAAAGAAAAACAATAATTTTATCATGACATTTTCTTGCTTTAAAAACTTCAGTGGATTTCTAGCAGCTCCCTGATAAAGTGCAATCCTCACTGTTTTACAGTATCCCCTTTCCAGTATCAACTCTCTTCATTTTTCTTTAAGCATCCTTCTAAGAACACACACTGCTCATCCCAATATTTTATGTTTTCTCCTACTATTTTTTAGGAATATTATGATGGTTTTTCCAACAACTCTCTCACCCATTGGATAGCAGTGATGGATTTGGAGGGAAAATGACCCCACGCCCACATCCAGAGATGGCCCTGGTTATTTTACTCAACCATGACAATCCATCTCTACTTGCCATTGTAATTGAGTCATATAAATCAGGCTTAAAACATTTGGTCTATGGCATATCCAGGGCCAAAGTAAGTAATTTAAAAGGGACCCACCCTTCTGAGAACTTTCTCATTTTCTCTGGATATTACAGTGTAAGGATTTGAATCTTGAAACCCCTTATAGCTGCTTTGCTCTGATGATGGAAACCAGTCTGAAAAACAAAGCCATTCCAGAAGATGAGGCATGAGAGAGAAAGATAGATAGAATAGAGATAGATAGATAGATAGATAGATAGATAGATAGATAGATAGAGCCATTAGATGGAGCCAGTCCTGTACCCTGTCTGACTCATGACCTCCAGTTATGTGAGTCAGTGTGTCTTTTCATGCATGGACTGAGTCATTCTGAGTGAGGCTTCCTATTTTTAGTTCTTCTAAGCATCCTGATACACTGTTCTCTATGATTAGGATACCCTCTCCCTGGAGGTCTTTACTTGGAAAATATCTACTCTTCTTTGTAAGCCAACCTAAATTGGCACCACTTTGATGAAGCTTTCTTTATCCCATGATTATGTAGGCTTTTATTCTCCCATTGCTTTGTTTTTACTTTTAGACAATATTCATTCATTTAACATAGGTATTTATTGAGTATTTTGCATGTACCAGATTCTTTTATGGCACGTAGTAACATAGAAATAAGCAAGTTGACCAAAGTCTCAGCACTCACAGAGCTTATATTCTATGGGGAAAGAGAAACTCATCATAAAAAAAGTGAGAATTGGAAGGATAAAAGTACTATGGAGATAAATAAACATCAGAAAATGGGACAGGGAGTTCTAAGGAGAGAATGCAATGTACAATATGGTGGTTAGGGAAAGTTTCACTAAAAAGGTGGAATTTGAGCAAAGCTTTAAAAGAGGCAAGAATGTAGGGGAATATCTGAGGGGGTGAGTAAAGCTGGAGGGTACATATATGTTCAATGTTAATGTATCATTGAAGGGCAAGTTTATCAGTATTATGGGACAGGAGAGAGAGAGATGATGAAAATGGAAAGGGTCAAATTAAAAACTGAGATCAGATCATACAAGATCTTATAAGCCATTTAATAAAGAATTTGAGGAGAACTGATAGGATCTGACTTCTTTTCTTAAAAACCCATTCTGGTTTTTGGATTTAGAATCAACTTTGGGGAAACTGATGGATCATATTATGTAATTATTATTATTTTTTATTTATCTCTGGCATCTCTTCCTTCTGTGATTGCAAAAGCTACAATTGGTTTTTTCTTAATATGCTTGTGTCTTGCAAAGTTTGAGAGACTTAATATCATATATATTTTTGAGTTAGTTCCATTTCCTTCATCAGGCATAATATAAATGTATGTATCAAACAAACCTGAAAAGGTGACATCAAGCTTAATTTCATAGAAGAGCAACACTAAATTGATAAAGGCAGTGGAGTGTAGAAAGGGAAAAAGAGAAAAAAATTAAACAAACTTTACACATAGGTAAATAAATATAGGGTACAGTTTTAAAATAAAACGTAATTTGTTCCTAGATTTCTATACAAATTAAGATCCCAGGGAGTACAAAATTCTAGCTTAATCCAGTGTATTAATTAAACCTCTAAATCGACACTAGCTATACTATAATGCTGTATGTCTCCATTAAAATTAAGATCTTGCTGAAACATTGGAAAGGTACTCATTTCCCAAATGGTTATATAACCGTAGCACAGACGAGTTATCAGATAAGTGTCCTGAGTTAAATAAATCCATCCCCATAAACCCATCCTCTGAATCTGAATCAAGCTGTATGTCTGAGGCATGTGTTACTTCAAAATACAAATTCACTTGTCAGATATTGACTTGTCAGATAACTCAAGTGTCACAGAACTCATTCTTTTGTAACATAATTTGTCTGGCATTTGAAAGCTGTATTCACAAATGTAGATAGAAAATATTTATAAGCCCTGTAGTGCCGGGCGTTGGCAAAGGTCCTCCCGGACATTTGTGCTGAAGCGAACACACCACATAACGTTCCCCTCCCACATAATCTCTCTGGCTCATTGGAATTGGATGACCTTCCTGGGAACTCTTCACTGTGGCCTCTGTGAGTGCCAAAAGCCCAAGAAAGCTTGCTGGGTTGCTCTCATTCAAACACTGAGCTTGCTGGGTTCTCATTCAGGCACTGTTAGATGCACTTCCTTCTTGCTCAGTGAAACTGCTAATTGGCACAGGAAATATCCATGCTTTGTCCATTTTCTATATAAGTTCAAAATGCTTCTATCCAACTGTGCTGACAGAATTATATTTTCAATAGCATGAGTGCCCCAGACATTTCAGCATGAAACAGCTTCATGCCACAGAATAAATGATTACAAGTAAGAATCCTCCGAAATTGGAGGCTAAAAAAAATGGCATTTGAAATACAGTTATTTAATGCTGTGCATAGGGCCTTTCTGTTCATATGCTCTTAAATTTAATTGGTCCATTTGCACTATTATATGTTTAATCTGTTTGCTACTTGGTTATACATAAGAGAGAATGTTGTGGTTGGTTTCCAAGGAATATTTTTCCATCAGCTCAAGAAAACATGTGATGTTTGCCAAAAATGGAGAAAATTGTACTCATATTTGTCACTGGCAAAAAGCTTAACTCTTTGAAGGAAACACACACACACACACACACACACACACTTCATATTTTTAGGTCTTGCTTGCTTTTAATGGGCATGTATATAGTGACAGGCAAAGAGCACTTAGGGTGGGTATGTAAATTATTGAGAACTTTCAAAGCCACTATTAATATTTTGAAAGTTTATGTCAAATTGCCAAAAGCTACCTTGAAATATTTACACATGTATATGCATACATGTCTTCTTTGAATTTAAGTAGATGCTTACAGGTTTTGTGAGATTTTAAAGGATAATTTTCTCATTAGCTTTGATATTTCATGCTTTAGTTGGGATATTTCATATCAAATATATTGATATGAGCAAAGGCCGTTCAAAAATACTAGATATTGTTTATATTTCTATTTGTGTTTTTAATCGTATATTGTGCAATTTTGGAGTATTCACTGAGAACAAGATAGCAATTCATGATGTCACTGTTCTTGTGTTTAAAAGATCATGACAGGATGACTGACCAGGTTGCTGGTTGTATCCAGAAAGTCTGGTCATCACCAGTCTTTACTGTACTTCATGTATAAGAAGTTCATTCATGCTGCCCTGTTTCCAGTGTTAGGAAGTATTTGTTGTTGTTGTTGTTGGTTTTTTAAATTTATTTTCTTATTTTATTGTTTAATGCTCACACTGTGATAGCTGATGGATAAAAAAGAAGTCTCTTGGAGAATTTTGTTTGGGTTCTCTTTAAAATATGATTTCTAATTATTTCCAAGTTGTTTTGTTGGAATTAGCTTTCAAAGTATAGTTTCAAAGGGTGATATTTTATGCCTCCCCAAATTAAAATCCATTAGTTGGTGAAACAAAACTAAAAACTACTTTCAAGATCACAGGAAGTCAAAGCGTTCTTGCTTGAAAAGAAACAAAATGATAGATAAAACAGAATTGACAGCCAAAATACACATGAGGATTTAGTGTGTGGCAAAGCAGTTTTTTTCAAAGTAATGGGGAAAGATCAATTATTTAATAGGCAGTGTTGAGAGAGCAGCTAGCCAATTAGATGGGGATCAAGTTGTATTTCTACTTTAGCAACCAACAAATTTTGGTAAGATAATGATTTAAAATAATAATAATAATAATAATAATCCTATATAATAAAAGCCTAACATGCAAAACAAATGAAGGTCCGAATGACCAGCAGAATGACCAGTCATTATGATGCACACTGACCACCAGGGAGCAGACGCTCACCTTAGGAGCTGCCCCGAGCCTGCAGGCCCCAGGTCAGGCAAGGGGGTGCCAGTGCCCTCTCCCCATCGTCCCACAGGTCGCTCAGAAGGAGGTGACTGATGGCAGCAGGGGGCGGGGCTCGTGAGCAAGCAATGCCAGGCCAGCCAAGGCAGATGCCAGCAGGGGCCGCAATCATCTCACAGATTAGCCCTGATCAACAGCCAGACCCAGGGACCTCCAATAATAATATAAAATGAACCCTAATACAGTGGATACAATTTTTTTTTATTGGTTTCAGAGAGTAAGGGAGAGGGAGAGAGAGATATAAACATCAATGATGGAGAGAATCATTGATTGGCTACCTCCTGGACACCCCCTACTGGGGATTGAGCCCACAACCCGGGCATGTGTCCTTGACCAAAATTGGTCCTGGGACCCTTCAGTTCACAGGTCAATGCTCTATCCACTGAGCAAAGCTGACTAGGGCCAGAAAGGAATTCTTTATGTCTATTTTGTATGGGCAATTCAGGAGTTTGTCATTTCTCAGTTGTTTTTATAAATATCCCAAAACATCTTTCCAAACAGAAGTTAAATAATGTCTGAGTTTTATTTTTTTCCAGTTCTCATCTGAGGTATGTATGTTTATTGATTATTTAAAGGGAAGAAAAGAGAAAGAGAGAGAGAGAGAAACATTGATGTGAAAGAGAAACAGTGATCTGTTAACTCCCAACTGTGGATTGAACCCACAACCTGGGCATGTGCCCTGATGAGGAATACAATCTGCAACCCTTTGGTGCATGGGAGGATATTCAAACCAACAAAGTCAGCCAAGGCATTTGTCTGAAATTTTAACATTTTCTTCTTACGTGTCCTGGCTTTTTATTTTGAGTCTTTAAAATAGATATGTTAAAAGTCTTTAAAATGTCCTTATGTCCAATAGCATTATCCTGGGAAGACCCTCTTGTTACTAAGAAACTCTTTAGAAATTCCCAAGTTTGCATGTGTTTAAAATACTCCATCAACAAGAAAAATCTGAAGAGTTGCAAAATATGAAAGTAATAATTTCAGGTGGTGGGGAGGTGGTTTTACTATGATGAGATTAAAAAATAATGGGCAAGATACTCTGTGTTCTTACATGTGCTTTTAAAAAATGCTTTCAGTTGCTCTGTGAAAAACTCTATGAAAAACTGGTAGAAAATAGGTACAAAACACAGATCTGACAGAGAACTTGTATCTAAAATATACAAAGAACTCATAAAATTCATCAATAAAAACAACACAATTCAAAAGGACAAAAGATTTGAATAGCAACATCTCAGGAAAGAAAATGTACAGATGGCAAATAAGCATATGAAAAGATCATTTGTCATTAGGAAAAGTGCAAATTAAAGCAATAATGATATATCATTACCAGCCCATTAGAATGGCCAAAATCCAAAAAACCGACAATAACAATTGCTGTAAGGATGCGGAGCATCAAAACCTCTTACTCAGAGCTGCTGGGAATGCAAAAGAGAACATCCACTTTTGAAGGCAGATTAGCAGTTTCTTATAAATCTTGGCACAGTCTTATCATAGAGCCCACGAATAGTGTTCTTAGGTATTTGCCCAACTGATTTGAAAACGTATGGCCACAAAAAGTGTTTTATAGGAGTTTTATTCATAATCACCCCAAACTGGAAGCAATCAATATGTCCTTAATAGATGCATGGATAAACAAACTGACACATCCATACAATGGAATTACTAGTTATTAATAAAGAGAAATGAGCTATCAAGCCATGAGAAACATAGATGAACTTTAAATATATACTGTTAAGTGACAGAAGCTAGCCTAAACAGGCTATATATTGTAGGATTTAAATTATATGAAATTCTAGAAAAGATAACAATTGTAAAGATAATTACAAAATCTGTATTTTCCAGGGGGTCAGGGGAGGTAGGGGAGAGAGGCATGTTGAATACATAATGCACAAGGGATTTTATTTTAGGACAATGAAGCCATCAGTATGTAACTACATTGGTGGATATACAGCACTATGCATTTGGCAAGACCAATACATCGAGAAGCCTAAAACATGTGTCCTCACATATAGATTTTTTTGTTTTGTTCTATAAACAGCAAGTTTGTCAAATTCTATTGTTTCCTTAACATTAAGAGAAAAAATAAGGTTTGTTTATGATTATAAACTCTGCATTACTAAATATTTTTTTTTTTGTTTTGGCCAGGTATACATGACACTTCCCTTACAATTTTGTAGCTGATGATTTTAAGAATTTTCCACAAAATTCTCACTTATTTCAAACCTTGTTTCTCCTCCATCGTCCACAGACTTCTGGTGCCAGATCCATAGGCTCTGCATCATGATACAGCTCTGGCTAAGCACCTTTGGGTCATGGTGCTTCAGTGAACTGACACAGTGGGCAATGGGAGTGTTGCTGGAAGCTATTCACACACCAGAACACCTACTAATACATTAATGATAAATGGAAGTAGCTATGAATTTTTTAAAAACATATGACTATGTGAACATATTGCCAGACTCCCTCCTAAGGCCAAACAAGAACCTCTCTAAGTGAGGGGGCCCAGAGATTTGGCTTCTTTAGCTTCATAGAAAATCAGCCTCTGGGGGCTAGGAGTCTTTAGAAGTTATCTTTTACTTTTTCAGTTTTCAAGGTGAAATAGCAATCAAGATGATCAGCGAGGAGTGAGAATGGAGAATGAGGTGGGCAGTTTGTGAGAAAAAATAATATATGAATAGTCAACTATGAGAATGAATAAGTGAATAGACTAGGGAGATTATAATTGTTTTCAGCATTTAGAGCAACACATATAAGTACTGTATTTACTGATAAAATATTTTTAGGTATTTGTCTTAAAGAGAGAGTAAAGGGCTTTATGTAGGAGACAGGTAAAACAAGATCATTCAGGAGTTGAGTGAGGTGGAAAATAGGTAGGTATGGTTACATGGGGGTTCATCACACTGCCCTGTCTACTTTGGTATATACAGGTGACCCTTGAATAATGCTGACGTTAGGTACACTGATCCCCCCACCACTCAATCAAAAATCTGCATGTAACTTTAACTCCCAATAAATAGTTGTCCCTTGGAATCCTCAGGGGATTGGCTCCAGCAAAATCTGTGGATGCTTGAGTTCCTTGTATGAAATGGCATAGAACTAAATACATACAGTCTGCCCTTAGCATCCAGCAATCCCAACTGTGGAATACATATTTGGTTGAACCCATAGATGTGTAACCTGGGAATATGGGCTGACTGTATATTTATGGGAAAAATACATATATATGTGAACTTGTGTTCTTTAAGGGTCAACTGTATTTCAAATTGTCCATAATAAAAAGCTGCAATAGGGCCGAAACAGGTTTGGCTCAATGGATAGAGCTTCGGCCTGTGGACTCAAGGGTCCCAGGACAATTCCAGTCAAAGGCATGTACCTTGGTTGCAGGCGCATCCCCAGTGGGGGGTGTGTAGGAGGCAGCTGATTGATATTTCCCTCTCATCAGTGTTTCTAACTCTCTATCTCTTTCAATAGGTAATATCTATTCACAGCCTAAATGCCCATCAGCAGGTGAGTGGATTAAAAACTATAGTACATCTACACAATGGAATACTACACTGGTAAAAAGGAAGGAATTCTTACCATTTGCAATAGCATGGATGGAACTGGAGCATTATGCTAAGCGAAATAAGCCAGTCAGAGAAAGATAAATATCACATTTCACTCATTTGTGGAATATAATGAACAACATAAACTGATGAACAAAGAGATAGAGAGAAGCATCAATCAGACTGTCAAACCTCAGAGGGAAGGTAGGGGAGAGGAGAAGTAAGGGGGAAGAGGTCAACCAAAGGACATGTATGCATGCATATGAGCCTAACCAATGGACACAGACACCAGGAGGGTAAGAGCATGAGTGGGGGTCATGGAGGGCCTATGGGGGGATAAGGACACATATGTAATACCTTAATCAAGAAAGAAAAGAAAAATATTCAAATCAAATTTTCAGTTCTATACTTAATATTTGTATGACATTTGGGAATGCAGTGGTAAAAGTATCCTTGGCTCTAGCTCTCATGTTATTTATCACTTAAAGGGAAAAACAAATTAGTAATCCTCCAAACATATTATGGAGATGGATTGAGGAGGGCTTTGGAAGCCATGTGGATGAGTTTGCATTTTATTCTGAGAGGAATGAGAAACCAATGAAGTGTTTTTACCAGAGACAAATATCATCAGATGTCTCCATTCACTCTCTGTACCGTCATTCTAATGTGAAGAACTGACTGAGGAAGGTCTGAATCACGGCGTGTGATCACTTAGGAGGCTACTGTAGTTGGCTAGGCTTACATTGGTGGGAGTTAATGTAAAGGGTGAGCTGAGGAGGGGGCATCAGCAAAAAAATTGTAAAAAACGGTGTGTGAATTCAGTGTGGTGTCAAAGAGTCAAATACCAAACCAAGATAAAGCAGGATGATCATTTATTGTCTGAATCACATGAGCCATAATGGTGTTTGATCTTGTCATTCCTGTTAGAAACATATACCGGCTTCCCATTGCCCCTAAGAAAAATGTCTTCCCTCCTTGTTATGGCATTCAAGGCTCTGGTCTCATCTCTAAGTTTCATTGTGCTCTACTAGAGGCCATGTGCACAAAATTTGTGCATGGGTAGGGTCCGTAGGCCTGGCTGGCGATTAGGTTCCCCACCTTCTGGCCTCCCCTCTTACTCCATCCTTCGTTCCCTCAGCACCTCACAACCACCACTGGTCACCCACCATGTTCCGCGTCGACCTCTTGTGGTCAGCGCACGTCATAGCTAGTGATTGAATTCCCAGTGTCCTGGTTGAACTCCTGAGGGGACAATTTGCATATTAGCCTTTTGTTATATAGGACAGGCTCAGAACATACTGGTTTGATTTTAGGAAATAAGCTGAGAAATTTTAGAAGTCCCTGCTCTCAAGAATACTGGGCATACTTCTCTATGGAAATTTGTTTCATCCTTGTGTTAGCCTAGACACCAACTTCTACATGATCTTCCTTCTTCTGTGACCATTTCTTTCCTGCATACCCTAAGCATATTAATTGAACTTCACATCTACACTTAGGTAGTTACTTCAATGTGGCTTTATATCTACAGTGGTTTTCATATCTTCTTTACAACTAAGTTAGAAACTTCTTGAGATCAAACAGTGTGTTAATTCAATTTTATCTTCCCTGATTAATTTACCTGTTTTAGTGACCAATAAATAATTATTGAGTAGAAATGATTTCTTATTCTCTTCTGTTTATATTATACTAAAATCTAAATTACTGACAAAGTTTCCATAGGAAATTTTGATTTTAGCTTAAATCCTGAACCATGCTGTGAATGTATGTGGTAACCTTAAGATAGCAAATGACAGGGCAAATTTATGAGAGTGCATAAAATTCTTTATTTAGAACAATAAAGTATATGTATATATAATGTAATTTCAAATTCAAACCTGTATAAAAAAGGTCAGGACATATACCTATTTTAAAAAGTACACATACAGTATATACACATACACATCACATTTTACAACCTTTTTTATTTAATTAAATTTCAGTCATAAAACTATTTAGAATAGTGTTGACATACATTTACATTACAATATGCAAACTCCAATCTGACTGAACTAGCAATATATCTGTGCATCTATCTACATGTCTGAATACTTTTCACGTCTACTGATTTAAAAAATTGTGGCAAGTGGACACTATAATCACATATTAACCCTTAGAACACAGGAAAATAATATATTTTGACTGGAAAATGTTATTTAGTGAGTCTTACAGCTCAGAAATCAAGTAACTGAAAATACTGTTTTTTAGTTTAAACAGTTATCTTAATTTTATTTAAACAAAATCATAAGGATGTAGTTGGAGATGGCAGTTGTCAGTTTATAATGCTTAGCGAACATTTTAGGATCATGAATACCATTTTAATATGGATTATTTCTAAAACAACAGCTTGTTAGGAAATGAAAGTACTATTTCTTTATCTTTAAAGGGCATTTCCAGGCTTGTTCATGGAAAGCAGCAACACCTCACACTGTGTGAGCTGATACTATATATGAACTAGTTAGAATTTCAATCTGAATGTTTATATTTTAATGCCAATTTAAAAATGATATTGTTTCAAAGACAAGCTAGCTTATTTAAAAATTTTTCCCACTTTCCAATTTAAGATGAAATTTATGAATTTCCTCTTTCCAAATGAATTCTAAATTACTTTTTGGCATTAAAAAAACTTTATGAACATCTTATGTTTTCTGCTGTTAGCTTTTAAGAAAATCAGAAGATTTAAATGCCTAATTTGGTACATTTCCAAATGTTACATCTCCTGGTGTCTCTTCCTAACTAAAATGCAGCAATGCTGTTCATTCTTCAGAAGTGATCCAAAAACATTCGTTTAAGCAAAGCAAATGCTCTCTCTTATGTAAATGGTTATCCAATTCACTGTACATGAGACTGAACTTCACTTTTACTAATCGAACCTATTTACAGTACAAACAAGAACAGCAATGACTTTTTATGGTCAAATTGCTCATTCACGGAGATCAGTTGGATATTTTTCATGGGACAATTTCAGCTCTAGTTTATCTTTACTGTCAGTCATACATCAATAGGCTTCTCACTTAATGTGAGTCCTCCGAGTTCGTCATACAGATAATTAGAAAACAGACCCAATGAGGGAGGTAACTGAATTGTTTCAGTTAACAGCAGAGATTTCTTACAGTTTTTCCCAACGTTTATCTCATTATACCAAACTACCTTTTGGAAAAATAATTTTTAGTTAAAGAAACATAGATATGGGATGGCTAAAAGGCTATATTGGAATTATATGTTGAAACCAAAACCTAGGTTCAGAAAAACATTAAGAAATATCCATGAATTCTGAGTAATTTTTTTGTTAATTTAACTTTAATTGAGTTAGAGTTCCAAAGTATGCCACAAAATTTCTCCAAAGTATTTTCATGCTCAATGAAAGGTGTTTGTTACTAAAAACAAACACTTCATTATGGACACATATTTTTTCGTTTTTCACATGCTTAATCCTTTCTAAAGAGGATAGGCTACTTATTCTGTTATTGTATTTTAAAACAACAAATTTGTCTCCGACTTTAAAAACTGGCAGTGTGGTGAGCACCTTAGATATAATACAAAATCCAAGAACACTTTGAAATCACTGAGCAGGAATAGTTTATCACAGAGCCAGTTTCTTTCTTTTAAAAAAATATTTTTTTAATTGATTTCAGAGAGGAAAGGTGAGGGAGACAGAGAGAGAAACATCAATGATGAGAGAGAATCATTGATCGGCTGCCTCCTCTACACCCCACACTGGGATTGAGTCTGCAACCCGGGCATGTGCCCTGACCCAGAATGAACCATGACCTCCTGGTTCATAGGTCCACACTCAACCACCAGGCCTCCCTGGCTGGGCAAGCCAATTTTTATAAACTTGGGTTCTACCAAAATGGTGCAAAGCTTTAGGTATAATTTAGAATCAGCAGACTTCTGAGATCATTTTAAAAGGCAATTTTGAAACCACTGATTTATGAAGAAGAATATTCAAACATATACCAGATTAAGACAAAGCAAATATATAGATAATATATATTTTTCTTACCTTAAAGCAGATATGACACAGTTAATGCCCAAGCAGCTAGCATCTAAAAAAATGTTTAGCATTTTTCTATTGTTCATAAATTTTATGAAACTTCAGTGTTTTAAAAATTGTTAATCCATGTACCTCTCAATGAACCAATACATTTAATTAGGCAGAATATAGCTCCCTTCACAATGCCAGATTTCACAAGATGCTGAATTTGTTTCTTTAACTCTATTGATTAGGACTCTGTCCTTGAGTGTTAAAATCCAGCTACTGGCTGAGAACAAAAGTACACTTATTGTACTCTCAAGCTCATTAAACAGCAGTGTCACGTGCCTAAGAAAATTGAAACTATTGGTGAAACAAGTCGAACTATTACTTATCAGTTTTCTTCATCTACTTATGACCTACTCACATAACTCATATTCACCTATGTCTATTTTCCTCAAAACAATCACTGTCACATGCCTGAGACAGGTCATTTCAACAATTAAACTGATCTCTGGTTCTATTACTAATTGATTATACAACAGGATATCTGAGGGCCTAAATAAGGTAATGCAGCTTCCCAAATCCCTGGCTTGTAGTTTAGAAAAAATGACTAGTATTTGAGGAACCACAGAACTTTCAAGAAGGAAGGGATCGTATAAATCATTGGGGCTCTTTGGTACAAAAAAAGATCAAAGGCCACATATGGAAGTTGCATTTGGGTTAGTTTTGAACATAAGCTAAAATCCAACTACATTAGAAATTCTTAAACTTTAAAAATCAAAGGAAAGTAGCAGTTTTTCATGCCCTTTTGTATCACTACATTGCAGATGGTCATCTTATGGTGGGAGTACATGGCATTAATATTGTTGTAAGAAGTAAGTTAAAATGGCAAGCTTTGGGTTCATTTATGTGCATGTTCATGATATAGTAAGAGAAGCTCCTTCAAAAGAAGTCATCAGAAATCATTTCGCTTTAGTCAGATGTTTCTTTGACCATTAAAAAAAAAATTGGCAAGGGAAATTCACATGATGTCTCACAAGTTCTAGTTTAAAAGCGTAATGTCCATCTTGGGAATTCCTGCCAAATTCCCTTTTAATCTGACAAATGCTGCCATACATTTTAAATAGCAAACTGACATGCATAACTACATAAAGCTCTCTTTTTATTTAATTCATAAACCTTAATGGATATAGAGTGCCTGATTTTAAATAAGTGGATCCTTTAAAACAGATAATGGTGATTATACTATAAATAAGTAGAGTTTCCTGATTCCTTGCATTCTTATAAAAGCCAAGTAACCTAGTTTCAACACTCACATCAGCATGTGGGTGTTGTGGTTTTCTAACCTTAGATACTGAATATCATAATTTATTTTTACTCTCTCCCATGGCAGAAATTGAAAACAGGACCTTCATACCCTTCATACATTCAGCAATTTCTCTTAACTCTGTAATAGTTTTAGAATATAAACATTTTGTAATATATTTTGCAAGCATGATTTATACACCCAACAGTGGTTAAGGGAAAAGGCCGCCCTCACCAGGGTGACAAATGTCCTCCTTGGCGACTGTCCTGCTATTCAGTGTTCATAGCTTCTTCATGCGATGACTCTTTGGGGGAGTCTCCCCTCTGCAAAGGCATCACTGTTCCAATTCAGTACCAGCTGACCATGCCCCTTTGTCTAGTGCGATGTGGGTGAGCATGGTTTATATCAGGAAGGGACCGAGATCAGACCCATATCATTAGCGGCCAAGAAGCTGACATGATATCTACTCCAATCACTTTTTCCTCCACTGCTTTGAATACGTGCAGTAGCTGATGCTATCGAGTTTTTGTCTTTAAAATTCTTCTAGATCCCTTTGAGAAAAATTATTACCACAACTATCCAGCTTGAATACTACTTGAAAGGACCAAGATAACTACAAACTGCAGGTTGTAACTAAAAATAAAGCTATGTGGCTTTTCAGCAATTAGACATTTCTGGAGGCATGCAAAATGGACGTGCAGTCTAGGACACGTGCTTTCTCTCCCAACATCAGTTGCAGGTTCTAAAATGACACTACAAGTCCCCCAGGTCCTTAAAATAGAGTCCTGCTCCATGCAAGTTCTTCTTTATAGATGATTAATTCAGTGCCAGTTTCACAGTAAAACACTTTGTTCCAATTTCTGAATCATCCATATAGAGTCATGGGTAGCAAGAACAGGAAAAGTTGCGGTCTGTCACTCCAGACAGAATATGAATTTGTTTAAAGCGGCTTCATTTATGAAGCAAACATGAACTGTTACCCACCTAGAGAAAAAAGACAAAAAGAGCAATTATGGTATATACGCTTTCTGCCTCCTTTTCATTCTCAATACATAAACTCGTGACCAGAGAATTAGTTTCAGATTAGAACGTATGTTTCACTTACACAGCCTAAAATGACTTGACAGATGTTTTCCTAGATGCAGTGACCATCCCTATGCTCTTCCTGGTAACACTGAACATTATCTGAAATGATTTTATTGTTTATTGCTTGTCTGCTCCTATTGAATATATGGAGCTTTGTTTACTTTTTTACTTACTGCCGTATTTCAATACCTAGTACAGTGCTTGATGTAAAATAATACTCAATAACTATTTCTTGAACATAAGAAAGGATGAATGGATATCGTGTGGTTTTCATACCCAAAGCATCTCATAGATTATCTCTATTATTTGTGGTAAGAGGGTTCTTAACCTATATGGCCTTGAATTTCTCAAACAAGGCTATGGAAAGGTAGCAGACAGGTGGTGAGGGGAAAGGGCATGAAGGATGAAGGCAATGTTTAGAGAGAGGTGAAGTGGACTGAGATGAAGTAGCAGGGAAGAGATAGTTGGGACAGGTGGAGAAGCTGGTCAGAGGCCCAGGTAGTAACAGCCTCCTGGTCATTGTGCAGTACCAGTATCGTATCGGCACTGCCTGCTAGGTTCTAGCAATGGCTTCTCCCAGTGGAGGAAATAGCAGCAAGATCTCACTCAATCCTGTCAAACAGAAAACAAAAAGACAGAAATCCTGGCACCACATCCTGACAAAACCTCTGGGAAGTTCATTTGCCTGGCACAGCTTACTGTACTTGTCCAAGCATGAAAGCCATGCTTTGTTTTAGTTTTTCTGCACTGATGTTAGACCACTGAGCTTTGGACTTAACTTTTCAGATTTTGCAACTTTAGAGTGAAATATTTTTACTTCTTTGTTTATTTATTTTTATTATAGACAGTATTGTCAACCACAACCCTACATAAATGTGCATTTTTGCATTTCTTTTCTTCTCTAATCACTACTTTCCCCCTTATCTCTGTACTTATTTATCAATCCCAGAATCAGATCACTTGGTTTTAAGCTATTTATGAAATTCAATAGTACCAGTGATAAAGAAGTGCAGTATTTTTCCCAGTCTTCCTAAATGCAGTATACTAAAAACCATATTATATGACAATTTATCAAACAGAGAAATTTAGGAACTACAGAACCTGTGTTTAGGAATGCAGAATTAAATCCTGAAAGAAAATCAAGAAGCATTAAGGGAAAACTTCAGAAATCCAAAATACACAGCAGATATTTTAAAAACAAAGTTTAGTTAGAAAAGCAAGAGGGAAGAGCAAAGATATCTATATCTACATCTATATCTATATCTATATATCTATCTATCTCTCTCTATATATATCAGAGAATATATATATATAATATATATAAAAAAGCTATGAATAACTTAAAATTATAAATTTAAATATATAAAAGCAAGATTACAAATCTATTTCTTATTTTGTTCCTGGATTATTTAGCAAAGGAAAGAAACTTGAAAGCTGGCAACTGTTTTCCTAGAAAATAAAAGTACAATTTTTATAATAATATTCTGGCTTTTTGCAACTTCATGAAATAACCAGGGTGAGTATTATTATCCCCTTGTTATATGTGAAAAACTAGGGCTTAAAAGACAACTAAATCATTCAGGAACCTACAGCTAGTTAAATTTTCAGTCAAGGTTGGAACCCAAGTCTAATCCCTTCTAATCCTCTGCATTACAATGTGTCTATAGACAGAGTGCTCAAGAACAAAAACTCCAAAGCCCCAGAAATTCTTAGGAAATACCTGCGAAGAGTCCTATTCTTGCCGTCTGGTAACCAAACATTCCCAGGTTCTGTTCGCTCAATGGCCCTGTTTGCTTAACTCGTGTCCATCTGTATTCCGATTCTAGGATCTGGCTTAGATCTATAGGAAACTTCCAGATTGGGTTTCTTTTAGGAAAAATCTCTCTACCAGCCTCATTATAATAAGAACTATTTTCTGCTGTTTACATGCTGGGGGAAGTCAATAAGCAGTGCTAACCCAGTGTCTACAAACTCGTGCTATTTACTATCAATCACCCTCGGCCTTCTGGGTGAGTATGCAGTCCTTCTATCAAGGTCTTAATTAAAATTTTTTTGTAGATGACTCCCAAATGCAGCCCTGACTCTTCTCTGAATTCCAGTCTCATGTATTTGGCCACAAGTCAGCTCCTTCTATTTTCTTTTCACAGCACCACTATCTGTTTAGTCACAAAGGCTCCATATTACCCTGAGCCTGGGGTTGCAGGCTCAATCCCAGTCCCTCTACAGAAGGCAACAAATTGATGTGTCTCTCTCATATTGATGGATGTTTTTCTCTGTCTTTCCGTCTCCCTTCCACTCTCTCTCTCTCCAAAAAAAAAAAAAAAAAAAAAAAAGGGAAAATATCCTTGGGTGAAGATTAAAAAATAAAGAATATAAAATTCCCCTCTTCATTTTCAATTATAGGTTATTTCCTTTGGAGAACTACCATATTTTCTGGCGTATAAGATGACTGTGCGTATAAGACGACTCCCAACTTTTCCAGTCAAAATATAGACTTTGGGACATACTCGCCATATAAGACTACCCCTCTTCCAATGCACATCAAATAAAAATTAAAAAAAACAACATCAGAGTTGATTTTGACCCCTGACTTTGGAGAAGATTTTCCTGGGTTAAAAAGTCCTCTTATACACCATAAAATACGATATTCCAGTTTCTGTTCTAGTGTTCTAATATTGTCCTGATTTAATTTGTTTTAGTGAGTAAAACTTCCATTTCAGGGAGAAATCCTCACCAGAAATCTGAGTCATTCTCCCTGTATCCCCCCCCTTTCTTTTTAACAACAACAAAAAAATGAATATCATTCAAATTTTCATTTTAAATTTTTAAAATATCCTATATATAAAAACCCTGGTTTGTAATGACCAGTAAAGACCAAGTCCTGCAGTCAGCGCAACCCAGCGCTGACTGCTTCTGCTGCAGGAACGGTGCTCCAGCACTGACAGCTGAGAGGGGTGTGAATCAGGGCCAGAGAGAGGTCTGAAGAGAGAAGCAGGGACTAATCATTGCCTCTATGGCAGCTTTTCTTTCTCTCCCAGTCTGGCCAGCAGCTGTGCCTCCATTTCTCTTCAGGCCTCCAATGGGACTGCTGATCAGTCCCTTTTGACAGGCTCAGTGACACTGAATGGCATAGAAACTGATCAATCAGAACCAAATGTGGGTGCTGTGAAGAACCAATGGCTGCCTAGGAGGGGGAGCTTTCGACACTTGATTGGCATAGAAACCAACTAATCAGAGCCAAATTGGTCACCAGAGGAAGGCAGTTGGGGGTGAGATCAGGCTGGCAGGGAAGGGCTATTAAGGGCAATTAGGCTGGTAGGGGAGGGCAGTTAGGGGTGATCAGGCAGGCAGGCAGAGGCAGTTAGGGCATTCAGGATAGCAGGGAAGGGCAGTTAAAGATATCATGCTGGCAGGCAGAGGCACATACAGTCAGTCAGCCAGGCAGTTAGGAGCCAGTGGTCTCAGATTGTGAGAGGGATGTCTGACTGCTGGTTTAGGCCCAATCCCTGTGGTGTCCCTGTGGAGAGGGTGCAAGCTGGGCTGAGGGAACCCCCACTGTGCACAAATTTCATGCACCAGGCCTCTAGTATAATAACTCCCCATTTAATTTCTATATTGGTATTTTTTACTACTGTTATTCTAAGTTTATAGCAGATTTCTTATCCCATGTATTAGTCTGGTCTTCCAAACCTTTCCCTGTACCACATTCTTTTCCCTAAATTATACTCAAAGTTCTTCGGAAGTTTTAAACTTGTGTTGGTATAGAGGCAAGCAAAAGGCTTTCCTCTATATAGTGGGTACTCAATAAATGATTACAAATGCAATAAATGATTACAAATGGTACACATTTTGACTTTGGAGTATGCAGATTCATCATAGTGAGCTTCCCTTTTTGCTTCTTTTTTCCTATCTTTAGCATTTGACTTACTTACTTTGACATATAAAAGTCTACTTTTGTTCTTATTTGCAGACATTTTTTGGGGGGTTAATCCTCACTGAGTACATTTTTTCCATTCACTTTTTTCTCTTTATAGAGAGGGTGGAAGAGACAAAAGGAGGGGGAGAGCAAGAAAAAGAAAGAGAGGGAAAGAAGGAGGGAGAAGAAGGGAGGGAGGGAGGAAAAGGGAGGGAGGAAATTTAGAAAAAAAAAATCCTGCCTTCTAAAAGCTTGTCATTTGGTAGAGGACACAAAATGTCCGTGTAAGTAACTGCTAATATATGAATATTAAAGGTCATATGGAAAGTAGCAAAGCACAGAGGGCCATCATGAGGGATTACCTTCATGAAGGTAGTCAGTGTTTTGAAGCTTGTGGTATCTGAGCTGAGTCTTAAGGGAGTTTTGCAGATATGAGGAGGAAGGTACCTTACGAAGGATTATGGCACTCCTTCATTTTATACTGACTAATGGATATGCAATAAATTTATTTCTAAAAAAAAATCCAGGGCTTAGTTTTTAACCTATCTAATTTGTTTTGTACATGGACTAGAGGCCTGGTGCACGAAATTCATGCACAGGGGGTGAAGGGGGTCCCTTAGCCCAGCCTGCACCCTCTCCAATCTGGGACCCCTCAAGGGATGTCTGATTGCCCGTTTAGGCCTGATCCCAGTAGGATTGGGCTTAAATGGGCAGTCGGACATCCTTCTCACAGTCTGGCACTGCTACTCCAAACTGCTTGCCTGCCTGCCTCCCTGATTGCCCTTAACTGCTTCTGCCTGCCAGCCTGATCACCCCCTAACCATACCCAGGCAGCCTAACTGATGTCTAATTGCTCCCCTGTCAGCCTGTTTGCCCCCAACTTCTATCCTCTGCCGGCCTGGTCAACCCTAACTGTCCTCCCCTGCAGGCTTGATTGTTCCAAACTGCCTTCCCTTGCAGGCCTGCTCCCTCCCAACTGCCCTCCCCTGCTGGCCTGATGGTCCACAACTGTCCTCCCTTGCAGGCCTGGAACCTCCCACTGTCCTCCCCTGCTGGCCATCTTGTGGTGGCCATCTTGTGTCCACATGGGAGAAGGATCTTTGACCACATGGGGGTAGCACTCTTGTGTGTTAGATAAGATAGAGGCCTGGTGCATGGGTGGGGACCAGCTGGTTTGCCCTGAAAGGTGTCCTGGATTAGGGTGGGGGTTGCTTTGGGGTGTGGGGCAGCCTTGGTGAGGGCCTTATGGTAGTTTGTAGGCCAGCCATGCCCCCCAGCAACCCAAGCGGAGGCCCTGGGATCTGGGATTAATTTATGTTCTACAATTGAAACTTTGTAGCCTAGAGTGAAGCCAAGCTTCCTGCTTGCTCTGTGGCGACAGCCATTTCTGTTTGAAACTTTGTAGCCTAGAGTGGAGGACTAGGCTAGGGCTGCAGAAGTTTGGCTTCCTCTATATCCCTGGCAACCCTAGCCTCTTCTCTCTCCAGCTCCGTGGCTGCCACCATTTCTGCTAATATATATGTATCTTCTATAACTGAAACTTTGTAGCATTGAGTGGAGGCCTACCGCAGCAATGGCAGGCAGCAAGCTTGGCTTCCTCTGCTGCTAGGGAAACCCAAGCCTCCCTCCTGCTCATAGTGGCCGCAGCCATCTTGGTTGTGGTTTATATGCACAATTGGCTCCTGATTGGCTGGTGCGCGTGGCTGTGGGCGTGGCTTGGTCAGAGATATGGTCAATTTGCATATTACTCTTTTATTAGATAGGATAATAGTTTAGGAAAAATAAATTAGTAATTTCCCATATGAGTATTGCATACTTTACTGTTCTAGTGACCAAAATCAACAATTAAAATTTTTTATCTTATTGAGGCAGGAACATCTAATGTGAGCTGTCCCCTCAACATGCTTTTATTTTGTGTACACACTGTAGCATTGTTAACTGTAGATATAATGTACAGCAAATCTCATGGTCTTCTCCTTACTTGGTCAACTTTCACTCAGGGTTTATTCATTCACTCAGTTGTTCATTCAGCAAACACTTACCAAGAGTCTGCAATGTACTGGCAACAAGTGAGGAGCTACAGAGAGAACCAGACAGGCTTGGTTCCTATCCTTAATGCTCCCTGGCTAGTAGACTGATGCCTAAGTTGCTTGACTATAATTGCTTTAAAATGCCATTTATTTTTCTCTTAAACAAGTTCTCTGGGTCTTCCAGTCACATAGTCAACTCTCCAAATGTCACAGGACAAAGGCTACAATTAAAAACTGGTGATTAAAGACCCGTGTGCCAGAACTGGGTCCCAGCAGTGCAATCCAAAACCAAACAGCAGAGGACATTGCTTGTGTTTTTACGACTCAATTAACTGTCTAATATGTGATTTGGGATGTCTGGCTTAGGGGACTGAAATGGCAGACAGGGAAGGTACAGTGAGGCTTGTGTTGGGGTTGGGAGACAGAGAAATAGATTTCTAGGCAAAGACAATGACTTCATCTTGGGGAATATAACTCCAGAAAATAAAAAGAGCTGCACTAAGGTTGTATTCATTTACATCATATCACAGGAAAAAATGAGCCTAGAAAGCATCACTGTGTCATGCTTTGGACACAGTGATCAAGAACATGTTTAAAGGCAAAGATGAAGTCTGTGCAGTAGAAGGTTAAAGTGTTAGAGAAATGTGGAGCATCATTAATATTGCATCATGTGATTTTGGATTATTGAAAACAATGTTCTATACCTATAAAAGTGAGCGCTCCTGGAGGAGACAAAAGGCTCTGTGGCCCAGTTTTCCTGATGAGGTTTCAATCTAGAGCTAAATGTCGGAATGTGGGACAGAAGTGCAAGTGGGAAGGACAGTGACCTGTAAGGAAAAGGCCAGGATCACCACTGACTGTCTGAACCGTCTAGGAGAGTGAGTGATCATGAGAGAGTATGGGAAGAACTAAAGAGCATCAGAGAACACTCAGACCTCACAGTCATAAATGTGCTCAGGATTCCATGGGCATAACAATATTAAGAGCCAGTTGGCAGAAGTGGATGTGAGAAGAGCATGAATCCATCCATGCTGGACCAGGTTAGTGCCATTTAGGGCGTTCCCCCAACAGTGTCTGGTGTTTGAACACCCGTGCCTCCTGGACATGCGTTCTTACTTTCCCCTTCCTCCAAGCCCTCTGCAGACCTACACTACCACAGCAGCTGTCTATAACTAGTTTATATTCAGTGTCCCCTGGACTCTGGACTGTGATGAGGCATGATGATCACCAGCCATGTGACAGGTGGCACTTTACCTTGACAATTTCCTTCTCCTGCATGTAACATATTTTGACCTTTTCTCCTTTTCCTTAAAATGGCAAGGAAGTGTTTTTAGTTTCACTCTTTTCAGCATCTAACAAATGAAATACTTTTTCTATTGTTACAGTAGTTATGCCTAATTGAAATTGATTTTATTTATTTTTCCTGTATTAATAATATTTTATTTTAGTCCTAATTTACTTTATTCCCTTGTGTAATTTATTTTCTGGCCTCAAAAAACAGTAAACACTTATATGTTGATTTTTTACATATCTCTCATACTAGATGAATCCACTGGTCAGGACAAGCACTGCTCTGCCTTTCAAAGCTTCAAAATAACAATGGATTTGAAATGTACAGTTCAAATATAACAGAGCTTTTCAGTTAACATACTGATATCAGCTCAATAGAAGACAATACATTTTGTTTCCAAATTTTGGCTGTGTAATTTTTGTTAAATATTTCAGCTTGAATTTGAAAAACTTACCAACATACAAAAGTAACAGTGTAGATACAAGCCACAATTAGACTTCTTGAAACTCTCTCTCTTTTTCTTGCAACATACTGAAAAACAACAAGAAAAATGCTTATTTGCTTTTGGACAAAAATTCTGAAATGATCTAAGCATTTTAAAAGGCAGATTCCCCCCCCTCCCCCGTAAATAGAGTAATGAAAGGTGGCAAAGTTGAGTAGGAAGCTTACCTTCATAAGTATAACTATAAGGATGAGGGAAGAATTTATCTGCCTCAATATAGTTTAATCAAGTAGATTTTTAAATTCTCTATGCATATACACATACTGAAAATACTTATATTTTTAACATGTGAATCTATATATACAAGCATGATCTGAGAGAAAGTAACATGACAAATGCAAATCAAATCTGAACATAAAATCAAAGTATCAGTACTTTGCAATATGGCATAAGATAAACAAGTGATCAGGGTCAGCTACAGTAAACAGAAAGGTATCTTAAAATAATTTTTATATTTGGTTTTGGAGAAAAAAATAGGTTGGAAAAAGTTAAGGGCTCTAAAAGCTAGAATGATAGCAAACATATTAAGTATGCAAGAGAAAAGTAACAAAGTATCTTGACTTGAAAATGATATTATGAGCCAAAGTGTAAGGAAGAATGAGACAAAGGTAGAGTTTAGAGGCGGCGGAGAAAAAGAAACATTCTGTGGCAGCAATTCAGTCAAAACATAATAAAGATTTGGATGAAGATAATCTCTATGGCCAAACAGAAAGCTAAACTTGTGAGAGATTTGAGGGAGGAATCAGTATGTCTTGGCAACAGTGTGGAAAAGAATAAGTAAACGTGCCTACCGAGCTCTATGACCAGGAGTCTGAGCAAGAAATAAAGTAGAGAGGACCACTTCTGACACCCAAGGGTTGTAAAGGTATTCTACAGCTAAATGGAGATATAGGCTTGAAGAAGGAGTGAGGGGTTAGAAGAGTGGACAAAGATTTGGAGGGCACTGGTTGGAGGATGCCATTATTAGAGTAAACCACTTCTTATAGGTATTCTGAGCATGTGTATGGTACATGAAATGCCAATGCCAAGCTTACTTGTGTGTATACGTACTAAAACAAAATACCTTATCTCATTATCCTCTTCATTAATCTGTATATTTTCAACTGCCCTTGTAAGATTTGGTTGTTTCTTCTGGAAAAAGAACAGTGATACATATCATAAAATTACCAATCGCATAATATACTATTTCAGAGGTTAGTGGTCTCTACCTTTATCTTTTGTCAATAACTCCAATAACAGTTGTCTTCAGCATGCAGCATGTAAGATATTTTTTCATTAAGAAATTATAAGAAATGCACGGTATTGTCAACTCAACATTTTTAGAATATTGGAGGCAAAAACGTAATAAAGAAACTGAAAGATGTGAATAGTAATCAAATTCAAAAGACATTTAAAAAAGCTGAGTCACAATGATTCAGCACATTTTAAACTTTTAGACAGGCTTCAATAAGAAGAGAACAAAGGAGTAGAAATCCAAATTAGCAGATAATACAAATGACATTACTGTTTGGCTTTATTCGCCTCCCATTTTATATTTAGTTAAAGCTATTAAAATCAGTTGCATTTCTTCAGTATGCATTCTCAGCCAGAGGAGTGGTCTCCTAAGCATTATAGGTAATGAGAAGAAACCTTTCTAAGATTTTAATTTTGTTGTAACTAAGTTAAGGTTGAACTTTACTTATTTTATCATTTTTCTTGGTGAGATCCTTTCTCAGAAAAGGGATTAAAAGTTTAAAAGATTAAAAGTTTTGTTAATCGTTTATGTAAATATAGTAAGAACAAATAAATATATAAAGTTCAGAAAGTTTCTGATCAAGGAAAAGAAAAACAACACTTACCTTCCAGTATAAGGCTCCAAAACCAAAGCCAATTAAAAGAGAGAAGAACGCTGGCAGTGTCATGGCTGCCCATTGCAGCTTGGAGTCGCCAAAGGAATTCAAGGCCTTCCCTGTAATTTGAATAGTACAGTGGTGAACACAGCATATCCATGCTGAAGGTTTGGTTTCTACCTGTTTCTGTAACACCCTCTTGACCTATCTCTGTATAAGAGATAAACCACTGATTTTTCTGCCAAGTATTGCTTGGGAATGGCAATATAAACCTATGTAGTCTCCAAAAGGTAAATATACTGAAAAAGAGAAAAAACCCCACAGACAAAAGGAAATTTGACTTGGTTAATGTTGATACACAGGGAATGCAGACGGGATGTGTTCCTGGGTTTGGGTGTAGGAGGGTGATTTATACCACCAAGCAAATCCATCTTCTGGAGCTTTATCTTCTAATATCTTTTACTTTCTCATTCTTGATATCTACCCAAGCAATTTTGTTTTTTTAAAAAATATGTTTTACTGATTTTTCTACAGAGAGGAAGGGAGAGGGATAGAAAGCCAGAAACTTCGATGAGAGAGAAACATTGATCAACTGCCTCCTGCACATGCCCTACTGGGGATGTGCCCGCAACCAAGGTACATGCCCTTAACCTGAATTGAAACTGGGACCTTTCAGTCCATAGGCTGACGCTCTATCCACTGAGCCAAACCTGTTTCGGCTACCGAAGCAATTTTGTAAAGATGACAGTTTGTAATCCAGATCAAGGTCTGCAAGCACTGTCATTCTGCATGCATTGTGGTTAGATTACTTTTCAGTACCTTATGCTTAGAATCATTACATCTTCAACACACAGTTACTGGATGCCAGGCAGTAACTGGCACTGTACTATGGGCTAAAGCAGGGGTGGGGAACCTTTTTCCTGCCAAGGGCCATTTGGATATTTATAACATGATTCACAGGCCATATACATTTATTAACTTAAAAATCAGCTATATTTGGTCAAACATTTAATTGACTCACCCCTAATGCTTTGGCAGGGCCAGACCAAATGATTTTGTAGGCCTTATATGGCTCTTGGGCTGGATGTCCCCCACCTCTAGCCGCTAAGGCTTGATTTCTCAGACTTTTTATTTTAAAAAGCCCGAGACTGTTGAACATTAACAAATGGCTGAAAGCACCAGTGTCTCCCATTGCTTACTCTAAATAATAACTTAGTGAAAGAAAACACATATATTAGCATGGAACACCTTCCTTGTTCCTGCTTTGCTCTTCCAAAGAAGCAGGATGATTCATAATTTAACTAAAACACTTCTCCCACAAGGGTCCCTACCTCCCAACACAAAGCTTGGCATTTTGACAGAGTTTTCTCAGTTTCTTGACAGGGAACAGCTTTGTTGTTTGGAAACACTGACACATGCCATTTTTAAAGTTAAAAATCTCAGTTTTCTTTTAAAGATGCAAAAAGTTTGGAAAGTATACAGTTTCAATGATTGATCAAAATGTAAACTAATCCAAGATAAAGCAACTGCTTTGGCTATGATATTTTGCCATGTTATCTGAGTTACTGTCAGCCTACACTCAACTATTTAACATAAAAAGTACATAAATATAGAACATAATACAAAAGAACTGAATCACTGTAGATATAGCAACATTTAGGGGAAAAAAAACCTCATAAATTTAACCTGAGACAAGAAACAAATCTTATCTACTCTAGTGAGAACAGTAATTGCCTATTTTCCCATCATTTAAAAAGTAAAAGTAGAAAATTTGCCACATTTATGATTCCTGCTTCCAAAGAGGCTCTGGTGATAGGATGTGTGTGGGCATGCGCGTTGGGGGACGGTGAGCGGTGGTGGTATGTAGTGTAAGGGACAGTGGGACTGGGTAGGGAAGTGGTGTCTTCCATTCACATAACAATGAATCCCTTCCTTAATACTTGATTAGCAGTTTTTGTGGTCTAGCCCACATCATACCATCCCCATGGGAAATATAGGTTAGACATCTTAAATTGGAGCTCAATGTGAATTCTCTCACCAAAATAAGTCTGAGTTAAAAAATGGGATTTGGTATAACTGAAGTGTTACTATTGTTACAATAACAGTTACTTTAAGGGTTATGGGCACTAATTTGGAATTTAACCACCATTTTTATAAAAGTGTTTCCTAAAAGAAAATGGGTTCAGAATTTTACATGCAATTCCTACTGTTTTAGGAATTTTATTTTACTGTCTATAAATGATTGAACTCTTTGTGTGTGTACTCCAGTAACGTGTTTGAATTTTCCTTACTAGCCAACCTGCTGTGACCCACAATTGATACTGGGACTGCTGGAGTGTAATTTTGATAAATTTGACTAGGTCACCTCCTTGAGGAGCCCTGACCAATGTCTAAAAGAAGCTGTTGACTTTTGCCCCCCAACCCCAAGAAAAACCAGTGAGCTAGGATGGTGCTATGCGGAATGCCATGAGCTACGTTTGGGCAGCCACATGCACTGGAATCAAGGCAGCAGAGTATTCTCTTTGCCCTGTTTTATCCAAAGGCCAAATCTTGAACTGCACCATTCAGACCAGAGCAGAAACCACACCCACTAGCAAAAAAGCATAAGGAATTTACTAGAGAATGAGGTCTTCTGGGATTCCCCACTTAAAATCTTTCTCAGGTAGAAGGACAAGCCCCTAAAGGAAGTGTTCTAAACAAAGCCCTAACAAGGAAACCTAACAAGAAAATCTTAACTTCTCTGAGTACTGTGGCTTTTTAATCTCTTGGAAAGTCCCACCCTAGGACTCTGGCCCCATGCAAAGCCCCGAAAACTGCCTATCCCTTCAGCAGCAGCCTGAAGACTGGTAGGGAATGGGACCACAGGAACTGAACTTCACCTCTCATAGAGGTCTAGAGGTCATGGTTTCCTCAATTTTATTATTGCTTCTGTTAATTCAAGTAGCTTAATATCCAGGCCTTTGTCTAATGATACTGCCATATCACTTGCAGGGAGAGAGAAAAAATGTTATCAGAAAAGGCTTGCTTGCACTTCTAAGGCCTGACTCGCAACATTTGCTCCTGCTGCTTTCCAAGGATCAATAAGATTTGAATCAAGTACCTCAACACCTACGTAAGGGTGCTTGGGGCCAAAGCCCACGCCCGTAATAAAGCTTTGCTTTTAAGTAAAGGTTGCTCAGAGAAACCTTATGGAGGCAGGGAGCTCATCTGGATGGGATTTGAGTAATCCCAAATTCTTGGGTTGTTAACATATTATCTGTATCTCAGTATTACAAAAACTTTCCACTGTCCAAAATTCATGGGAGGGAACTGACTTGTTTGGTTTGTCTAATAATACCCAAATCTGTACAAATACAGAACACAAAAACTATGCTTCAAATTTGTGGAGCTCCTTTTTAGAGTGAGTCTCTAAGTACCATGCCTGTGAACAGGGATCTCTTGGTGCTTAGCAAACATGCTACTCGGTGCTGCTCCTTGGTTCAGACCCAAAGCTCACCCAATTACTGACCCACAGCCTCAGTGCATCCAGTTGTTCTAATAATTAATGATGAATACATACTACACATCAGACATGGCTCCAAGTATATGTGTGCTAACATTTGAAATTCACAGAAACCTTATGAAGGATGCATTGTGCTCCACTTGACTGGGAGTCCAGAGGGATTAAGTATCTTGCTCAAGGTCACACTGCTAGGCAGGGGCTGGGATATAACCCCAAGGCAGTCTGACTTAAGACTATATTTCTTGAAGATGTACATGGTAATGTCCAAGTAAGGATATCTCTTTATATCACTTAAATACTGTCTGCAAGGATCTCAAATATTTTTAGATATCCTTTTAGCCTGGTACAAAGACGTTACTATGACTTTGAAAATCCAACTCCTTTGGATAACTTGGATTGCCTTTATAAGCGAGACACATACATCTCTAGACTATTCCTTCATATGGCCCAGTCCTCTGCTTAACACGGTCACATTTTGGTTGTTATCCCTGGAAACTAGCAGGCTTTCTTCATATTTCCCTGACCCTGTTTCCAAAACAGATTTCCCTCCTTTATGCTATGACTAAAACAGTCATATATGTCTATTATTATATATACTCGTGGCCCGGTGCACGAAATTTATGCATGGGGGAGAGGGGTGGTCCCTCAGCCCAACCTGCATCCTCTCAGATACTGGGAGCCCTTAGGGGATGTCCAACTGATGGCTCACCCCAGCCATCAGTTGGACATCCATTTCCCTGCCATCTCCCTGCTCAGCTCGGCTCCAGCTGCCTGTGATTACCCGGCCCCAGGGGCTTGGTGCTCACCTCCGCTCCCGGGCCTGGTCTCTTGCCCTGCCCCCTGGCTGCCTCCAAGCTCGGGCAGCTGTGCTCCTGTGTTCACCCTGCCCCACCCACGCCCTGGCCGCTTCCAAGCTGGGGCAGCCAGGGCACTATGGCGTTCGCTGTCTCTACTGCTTCATCTCCACTCTCAGGGCCCAGCCCTTGTGCCGCTCGGCCCCGCCCCTCAGCGCTGCCTCAGCTCCTGATTGGCTGGTAGCATAGCCAATCAGGAGCCAAGGTATGGTCATATTTGCATGTTATTCTTTTATTAGATAGGATTACTAAAGGCCCGGTGCACTAAATTCGTGCATGGTGGAGGGATATGGGGGGTGTCCCTCAGCACAGCCTGCACCCTCTCCAATCTGGGACCCCTTGAGGGATGTCTGACTGCCCGTTTAGGCCTGACCCTACTGGGATCGGGCCTAAACGGGCAGTCAGACATCCTTCTCACAATCCAGGACTGCTGGCTCCCAAATGCTCACCTGCCTGCTTCCCTGATTGCCCCTAACCACTACCCTGCCAGCCTAATTGATGTCTAACTGCTCTCCTGTCAGCCTGTTTGCCCCCTCTGCTGGCCTGGTCACCCCTAACTGCCCTCCCCTGCAGGCTTGATCGCCCCCAACTGCCCTCCCTTGCAGGCCTGGTCCTTCCCAATGGCCCTCCCCTGCTGGCCATCTTGTGGTAGCTATCTTGTGTCCACATGGGGGAAGGATCTTTGACCACATGGGGGCAGCACTCTTGTGTGTTGGAGTGATGGTCAATCTATGTATTACTCTTTTATTAGATAGATAGAGGTCTGGTACATGGGTGGGGGGCAGCTGGTTCGCCCTGAATAGTGTCCTGGATCAGGGTGGGGGTTCCCTTGGGGTGTGGGGTGACCTGGGTGAGGGGCCTATGGTAGTTTACAGGCCAGCCACACCCCCAGAAACCCAAGCAGAGGCCCTGGAATCTGGGATTAATTTATGTTCTACAATTCAAACTTTGTAGCCTGGAGCAGAGCCAAGCCTTCTGTTCGCTCTGCAGTGACAGCCATTTCTGTTTGAAACTTTGTAGGCTAGAGTGAAGGACTAGGCTAGGGCTGCAGAAGTTTGGCTTCCTCTATAGCCCTGGCAACCCTAGCCTCTTCTCTCTTCAGCTCCCTGGCTGCCACCTTTTCTGTTGGGGTTATGTATCTTTTATAATTGAAACTTTGTAGCATTGACTGGAGGCCTAGGCCGGCAACGGCAGTCAGAAAGTTTGGCTTCCTCCATTGCTGGGGAAACCCAAGCCTCCCTCCTGCTCTCAGTTGGGGCAGCCATCTTGGTTGGGGTTTATTTGTATAATTTGCTCCTGATTGGCTGTGGGCATGGCTGTGGGTGTGGCTTGGTCAGAGGTATGGTCAATTTCCATATTACTCTTTTATTAGATAAGATAATATAAAGTTGGCCCTTGAATGCAGGGATTAGGGGAACCAACCCCCCATGCAGTCGAAAATCTGAGTATAACTTTTGACTCCCCTAAAACTTAACTATCCTTGGTATCCAAGGGGAACAGTTGGACAGGGAGGGATTCTAGGACTCCTTGTGGATACAAAATTCTGGGGATGCTCAAGTCCCCTTTGTAAAATGGCATAGATTAGTTCGTGCAGTTTACCTTCCCATCCATGAACTCCCAACTGCAGATCAAAAATAGTACAAGTATTTATTGAAAAAAAATTCCATGCATAATGTATATGGATCTGCACACTTCAAATCTGTGTTGTTCAAGGGTCAACTGTGTATTTTATATGTATGACAAAATTCTAAGTATTTCACTTATGTCTGTTTTTCTTATGAGAATGCAAGCTCCCTAAGAGCTGGTCTTGAGTCTGAGTATCTAAGTGCCACATCTGTGAGTGACATCACCTGGCCAAAAGCTGCTTATTATGTAAGACCCATACTTTTTATAAAAAGGAAGAAAAAGCACAGCAAAACAAACAAACACAAAGACTGGCCATTCATTTTGCAATTTAAAAAGCACCTTTAGACTCAGAAGCATAGGACTGAATGGGTATTTTGCATTCAGTTTGTCTTTTAAAGTAAGTAGAAAAGACTTTTGCTTCCAACCTTAGCAGATTAGCCTTCCCAAGTTAAAGAATTACTATACTAGACAAATGATCTCAGGCAACTCTTTCAGACATTAGCCAATAGGCTGCAAAAGAAAAAGCAAAAACATATACATGGTGAAACCCAAAGTGGTCCTGATTTTCTAGCTGGGAGGCACCTTCAGACTGAGGCATGAAAGACAGGACCCAAGTAGGACTCAGAATTCTCACTGAGACAGGGACTCAGACTAAAGTTCAGGGTTGCTGATGTGGATGGAGTTTGTAGAGCAGGGTCAGTGCAGGCAAGGAGCTGAGCAGAGGAGTGCCAGAAATCTCCAGGAGAGTCTGCTTAAGTCATTGATCAAATAATAGGTTTCACATGCACAGGGAGAGACTTCACAGAAACTGCCAATACACTGAATGATGCCTGGGAAGCTATGACTTTATCAGAGACCCTAACACTCACCCAGATACAATGGGGTTCTGATGAGAATGAAGAGATTTTCTGGCTACTAAGTGACTTAAAAGGCAGGTGGTCTGTATAGTATGGATCCAGGATGTCTCAGTGGGATGGAGAAGGACAGTGAGAGATTTTATAGTGTTACTCAGAACAGATTAATTAAATTACAATGAACACACACACACACACACACACACACACACACACACACACACACTTTAACCTAAAAGAGAGCTGGAAAGGAAGAACAGAGGATCGATAAATAGGGAAAACAGGAAACAAATAACAAAATGGTAAACCCATACCCAACCATACCAAAAATTGTATCAAATATAAGTAAGTGAAAAAACTCTAATTAAAAGTCAGAAAAACTAGATACAATAGCAAGGCCCAACCAAATCCTGCCTACCAGAGATGCATTTTTTTTAATGTCAAATTTACAATGAAAGGAAAGATTTTTTTAATTCCCCTCTCTCAGTAAATGATAAAAAATCAGACAAAAAACATAATGATATAAAAAATCTGAATAACACTATCAACCACTGTGATTAAATCTGAGAATGCTACACATCATATCTGAATAACAGATATAAAATAAGTCAAATTTCAAAATATTACAATGTATGTTCTCCAACAATAATAGAATTAATTTAGAAACCCGTAACAATAAGACATCTAAAGAAAACCCATTTTTAGACTTCAAACAACACATGAATCAAAGAGGAAATCACAAGGATTGTGATATTTAATAAAATATTGTTAAAGAAATGACAGTGGAAACACAGCGTATTAAAATGTGTGGGATGCAGCTAAAGCTGCTTACAAAGACATTTATATCTTTAAGGTGCTTCTATTAGAAAAGAATAATTTTAACATCATCGATCTAATTTTTTCACCTTGAGATGTTAAGAAGCTGGAACAAGTGGAGCAAATTAAACCCATAGCAGAATGAAGGAAATAATAAGAATTAGAAATCAATGAAATATAAATAAATATAATTTAAGATGCCAAAAGTTGCTTCTTTGAAAAGATTAATAAAATCCATAATTAGTAGGAAAGGCCTTAATTGACTAACAGACATACAATCCCTTTACAAAACTTTCTAGATGTGAAGTATCCTGTAATTCAGAATTTTAGGTTTTAGAAGGTTCTGTCTGCATATATTGTGTATTATATGATTTCCTCAAAGAGGTCTGGATAGCAATCTGCAATCAAACACATTAATATTTCTACAGTAAAATGCATAAACTGTCACTTTAAGAAGAATAAAGACTATAAATAGCCTCATCTCAACTTAGGTCAGGTTTTGGTGGTTAAAATTCCAAAACAAACTGGATATTAGAGAGTCTTTATAAAAATTTATAAAGTGTAGAATTGCTATTGTGGATTTGTAATTAATAGATTACTTCTTTTTACAGGTAGATCTTCTATGTCCCTATACATATGACAGTGCCCTATTAATAAATTTTAAGGAATGACTTTCTTAGCAAAAATCACAGAATGATTTTTTCCTCTTACATAAGACTTGAGAGTCAAAATATTTAGTAAATTTAATAATCTTTGCCTAAATTTAAAAAGAGGATATTGGACTTCCAGGAAACTAAGCTCTTGATCAAAGAGGACTGGTATTGCAGGGGGGAAAGCATATTCTCTTCTAACATATAACTTTATAGTGAAATAACAAAATCATCAAATTTCCAAACACACAATAGTAAATAGTGATACATACAGAACTGAAAATATCATTGGAATTCTACACAACTAGCATTTGTACTTTCTGTTGTAAAACTCTGGCAAATTCTACATGGAATATATTTTAAGTCAACAATGAAAAAAGCTTAAATCATATTTATAAAAGTAATTTCATGCCTTATTTAAAATAATCTTAGCAAAAAAAAATATTGGCTCAATTTTCTCACTGTCATCTCAAACTATAGGGAAACCCAATTCTACAAGCCTAATCCTTAATTCTCAGGAAGACCATAATAGGAAGAACAGTAATGGAACAGTATTCACAGCAATAATTGCAGAATTTCCTTTAAAGCCCATGCAATACTCCCAGAGGTGCTAATTGGAGCCATGCATGCATTAAATCAGATATATGTACTTACTATTACTGCTACTGCTGTCATTCCTAAGGGAGTTGGCTGCAACAGGGGGTAACATAAATGGTTTTGTGACACTGACTCTGGAATCTAAATAGAAAGCAATAATGTGTCAGTGTTGCACGGTGATTTACATAAATTACAGAGTCCTAAAAAGGTCGAGTGCAATACCAGAGTATTTTTCAGATTTACAAATCTTGATGATTCATATCCTATTTATTTCATCCTGGGTCTTGCTATTTTATTTTTATTAAGAAGTTCACCAAAAATTCATTGCCTATATAGGTCAATAAATGTAAAATTACAAATTGTTCATAATTGGCCATTTAAAAGAAAAGCCCTGTAATTAAGATTTTGTATTATAGGAACCCTAGGGAAGGGGGTGAGGGAGAAAGAGTCTCAAGACAGTAACTAGTGAAGACCAGAATTCATGCTTCAGAGTTAGATCCTTTAGAAAAGATTTGAGAAGAGGGAAAAAGAAGATGGGAGGTGAAGAATAACATAATTGTAAAGTACCAACAAATAGCAGGTAAGAAAAATATATATGAGTGATGAGCTCCTTCATTGTTTACTCACACATAATTCTTTAATGTGATGATCATTAGTTGTTTTGGCTTGAAAAACAAATCTATAACCATTTCTTTTATGCTTGACATTTGCTTTTATATTAGACAAAACACACATACATATTTCTCTAACTACACATATATTTGATTCAGAAGTAGATTCTACCTACACATACAAGAATCAAGATTGCTTTTATAGTTAAATTAGAAATTCTTATATGCCTTACCATTTACAGGACTTAATGTTGAAGAAAACACACATTCACTAGTTTTAGATGACACCATCTCCAAGTCCTTGAAGGCATTGATGGATCTATTAAAAATTCTAAAGAATTCTTCAGGAGTAAACATCTTGGGTTCTAGGCTGTTAGATGACTTTTTTACATTCTAGAAGAAGACAAAAACAGGATTATATTTTTCAGAGTCTACAAATTTTATTTTATTTTTAATTCTTGCACTTTATTTTTTTAAAATATATTTTATTGATTTTTTACAGAGCGGAAGGGAGAGGGATAGAAAGTCAGAAACATCGATGAGAGAGAGACATCGATCAGCTGCCACTTGCATGCCCCCTACTGGGGATGTGCCTGCAGCCAAGGTACATGCTCTTGACCGGAATCGAACCCGGGACCCTTCAGTCCGCAGTCCGACGCTCTATCCACTGAGCCAAATTGGTCTCGGCAGAGTCTACAGATTCTAACTGATGGCAAAGTAAAAGACTATGTCCTTCAATGATCCAAGGAAAATGAACTCTCTTAGATAATTTTGTTAATATACATAATTCACATAGGTACAGCATGATAGTGATCCTTTCCAGTTTAGTCTGAGGCTCAAATCCAGATAAAAGGTGAATTCAACATCATAACAATAAAATAATCCTAACAACAAATTAGAAATATTGCTCTTTTAAGATGCTCATTAAAATCATTATTCTTTACAAAAAAAAAAAAAAAAAAAAAAAACAAGAACAACAAAACAAAACAGATCTCTATAACACAGTTATGCTAAATATTGGCAAGAACATGAATGGAGTTAAGGGACTCTTATACATTGATGGAATGATGTAAATTGCCATGTTTTATACTAGCTGGTAAAGTTGGACATGTGTTCATCCTGTGACCCAGAAATTCCACTCCTGGGTAAGGTCTCTAGCGAAGCTTTTGCATTTCTGTACCATGAGACATACAGGAAAGTTCTTACCATCAGTGTCTATAAATATGTGCATCAATCAATAGTGGAGTGGTTTAATCAATAGTGGTATGTTCAATCAATGGGATATTATATAAGCAGTAAAAATGTAACCACAGCTATATACATCAAAGTGCATAAATCTTATAAACATGATGCTCAGTGAAAGAAGTCACAAAAGAATAAAGAATGTAAGTTCTAAAGTCCCACTAAAAGCAAATCAAAGCTATATTTTAGGAATTCAGAAATGCATGATTATCTATAAAGAAAACCAGGCAATAATACAAGTTAACACTTATGTAGCACTTACTTATGTACCTCTCTAAGTGCTTCATATATGTTTACTCAGTCTCCAAAACAACTGAGAAATACCACCTGGTATGAATCTCCTGGCTTCCAACCAAAGCGTCATGATCATTAAAGGCACATTCTTTGGTATTTAGAATGTTCTTCCTGACATCACTATTTACTGAACACCTAACTCACCTTTCAAGCTCCACTGCATCTATTATTTCCTTTATGACACCTTGTCTAATATACTCTACTTTTTATCAATGCCAACAGCACACGATACTAATATGATGTAAAAAGAGATGTTAACTCTAAAATGTCATATATTATACGACTATTGGCCTGGTGCATGAATTTTGCATGGGTGGGATCCAGCTGGCCTGCCCCCTTTGGGGCCAATCAGGCGAGGCCAGTGGGGAGAAGGGGACATGGGGTGTTGGCTGGCTAGCCCTGCCCCCGATTGGGTTGAGGGATCCTGGCTGGGGACTGGGCTAGTGGGGGGAGGGGCCATAGGCAGTTGGCTGGCCAGCCCCACCCCATGGTCAAACTACCAGTTGAGGGGACAATTTGCATATTAGCCTTTTATTATATATGACTAGAGGCACCATTGGGATCCCTCGGCATGGCCTAAGGGATTGGGCTGAAATTGGCAGTCTGACAAACTCTGAGGGATGTAGTAGTGTGCAAAGTGGCAGTCGGACAAAGAGGAGCCTGAGCCAAGCCTGGGTGCTGTGCCACTCCCGCTAATCTTGGCCCCTCTGCACCTGCCATCGCTGTTGCTCACAGGCTCGCTGCCACTCCACTGCGGTCTCTGCGTGCCCAACCTAGGGTGATACCAGCACATCCATGACCGACAAGAGGCTGCGATCTTGCATCACAGTCAATCCCAATGCCGATCCTGATCCTGATCCAGTCTGGATGGGGGAGGAAATCGGAGGAGGAGTGTCTATGGGAGAGGCTCATGCCACCATAGCTGTGCTTGCCAGCCATGAGCCTGGCCTCTGGTGCCCATTGGTCAGCTGAGCAGCACTCCCATTGTGGGAGCACACCAACCAGGTCCTGCATTGAGTGTCTGCCCACCCCCCCCGGTGGTCAGTGTGCATCATAGCAAACAGGTGAACTGTTGAGGGGTCACTTAGGCTTTTATATATATATACTAGGGGCCTGGGCAATGAAATTCATGCACTGGGGGTGGGTGATCCTTCAGCCCAAACTGCCCCCTCACACATACTGGGAGCCCTCAGGGGATGTCCTACTGACCACTCACCCCCAGCCTGCCCAAGGCCTAAAGCCTCAAAAGCTGAGGCTTTAGGCCTTGGGCACACAGCCATCGCCCTGCAATGGGGCCAATTGCTGGCTCTGCCCCAGTCCCCCCACGCCCCCGGCCTGGGTCTTTCACCCCAGCCAGCTCATGCCCGGCTAGCATGGGCCTCAGCCCCTACCCCCCAGCCCAGGCCTTCTCCCTGGCCAGTGCATGCTGGCCGCCTTAACCCCCCCCCCCCCCCCAGCCCTGGCCTTCACCCCAGCCAGTGCTCAGCCTTGACTGCCTCAGCCCTGCCCCTCCAGCCCTGGCCACCTCAGCCCTGCCCCCCAGCCCGGGCCTTTGCCCCCGCCCCCCCCCTCCCCCCAGGCCAGGCTGCACACTTGCTCGCTGGCTGGCTCTGCCCCAGCACCTAATTGGCTAGTGGGCATGGCTTGTGGGCATGGCTTGATTGGAGGTATAGTCAATTTGCATATTACGCTTTTATTAGATAGGATAAATATATTCTGACTCAGAAATGAGAAGTGAATAAATATAGTGATTAGGTTTACTAGCATGAACAAGAATTCTGAGATTGGAGAATACAAATAGGACTGATATTGGGCTTTACAGTATAAGTGGAATTTCGATGAGGAGGAAGTATTTGAACATTGTGATACAAAATCATATTTAAAACCTTAGGTTTAAACTTCTAAAAGGCCTGTAGGCTAAACCTGGGCTTGTGAACTCCATGCCCAAAGTTATAAGATCATCATCATAAAAATATTTTTTAATCTTTATTTTATCAGATACAGTGCTAAAGCACTCTTCATAAACCATCTCATGTGAACTCTACTAAAGTTCACAGAGCTAATCAGTGACCAAGTCAGGATCTGAACTCCAACACATTGTACTATACTTAATCCTAGTGTCTCTTCTAGTGTCTCTTCAATATGCTTAGGTCCCAAATCATTGCCATGCCCATATTCTGAAGTTGACAACAATTAATCAGAAAATGACTTGGAGATGCTAAATGTACTTATTTGTAATGACATGATTACTATGGATAAGAGGTCAAGTTTAAGTATTCATTACAGACAATTTCCCATTTAAAGGTAAATGAACATTTGCAATATAATAGAAAAGTTATGATAATTTCATTCACCTATGAAATAAATACAAAATTAGGGCTGGTCTTACATTGTAGTGTAAATCAACTTTTACATTAAATGACAAATTTTAAGTTTTAATGTACATTTTAACACTGCAGTATAACTACAAAGATGTATTTCTGTACTCATGTTTTAAAATATTTTTAAATTACAAATTTATACATTAAGAATCACACAAAGATGTTGCTCCCCCTCCCACCACCATTAATATAGGTTTTAGAGAAGAGTAGTAGAAACCAATGCCAATGAATATAAGGTTACCTTCAATGGGTGTCCTTCCATGCACTCCACAAGATCATCTACTATTTTCACAAGTTTATCAATGATAGAATAATTACTCAAGCCTTCAGAAATATTTGAAAACTTGTCCAGAAGATCAGTCAAGCTGAATGACAATTGGTCCACCATTTCACTTATCCAACAATGACTTGGCTGTAAGAAATTGAAAGAGAGGAAGATAAAGCATACGTTTAAATACAGTCAACTAGGAGTATCCTTCAAAGACATAAATGCTGGAGTCATTAACTGCCAGATAAAATATTTCCTTATATTAGAACAGGTCAGTTCTTGTGTTCTACTTAATTTAGATCTAAAATCTATTTCAAAATTTACAAATGTATGTAGATTAGAGGAAAGTGTTGATGGTAAACATTTTTCTCTTTCATAGGATTAAAATAAGATGAGACAGAGCCAACTCTTACCCTTGACAAAATTCAGATAATAATGGAATCAACATTATACCAAGCATGAAGCCCCACTGGAAAATATTTATTCTGTAGCAATGTGTTCTTAAAAGAGCTTTAGGTACAGTGGGACTTAACAAAACACTATTGTGTGATAGAGTCTAGTCCTTAAGGAACTTCTAGTCTTTTGGTGAGCTGGAAGATAAAACAACCTATAATAATAAAAACATAATATGCTAATTAGACCAGACAGCTGAACTACCTTCCAGATGTCATTCTGGACAAAGCTGCAGCAGCAGGGGCCAAGGCAGAGGCAGTTAGGGGTGATCAGGTAGACATGCAAGTGGTTAGAGGCAATGAGGCAGGCAGGTGAGTGGTTCAGGAATGACAAGGAAGGCAGGCAGGCCAGCGTTTAGGAGCCAGCAGTGCCAGATTGCGAGAGGGATCAGACCTAAACCTGCAGTCGGACATCCCTTGAGGGGTCTTGGATTACAAAAGGGTGCAAGCTCGGCTGAGGGGACTCCCCCCTATTTACAAATTTTGTGCCCTAGGCCTCTAGTAAACTAATAGGAGCTGATTTTCCTAGAGTGATAGAGTTCAACCCTCCTTCATAGATAAGTTCCTTTTTTAAAAAAGAAAAACAATTTGGTAGAAATGTGATCTGAGAGAGAAGCACTTTTGCCTTAGTGGAAGGGCCAACTACATAATTTTGAAGGCCAAGGGCAAAATGAAAATTTATTTATTGTTCAAAAACTTGTCCAAAAAACTATTAAGAATTTCAAGATGGTGACAGAGGAACATTACACCAAGCATGGAGCCCCACCCGTGAAGCCAACCCAGCCTACTGGTCAAAGACTCAAGCTTTGGAGTCAGGCATAACTGGGATGAATTCAGCCAAAAGACTCCAGGTAAGCTACACAAATTTTCTGAACCTCAATTTGGAACAGGGCAGTAGTGAGGTGGTATTGTATATAATTTGAATATAAGTTTCATGAGGGCAGGGTTTTTATCAAATCTTATTCCCAACTGTGTCTCAAGGGCCTAGAACAGTTTCTGGCATATCGGAGTTGCTCAGAAATTATTTGCTGATTTGATGCATGAATGACTAAAAAAATAAGTGAAAGAGAAAAAATGGATCCGGGGGCCACACCTTCTGCAAAGGGCTAGATAATAAATATTTTAGACTCTGCAAGTCAAGAGGCAAAAATCAAGGCTATTATCCAGGTATGTTTATACAATAGAAAAGAAATTTCCACCAAAATTTGTCACAAAATTGAAAATGTAGTAATTGGATATGACTTACTTTGCATAATAATTGAATTAAATTTTCTGTGTAATACAGGTATACCAACAAGAATAGGATTCTCTATTTGGGGTCAACATTTTTCTTATTTTGGGATCAAAAGTCAGCATTCTCTATCATCATATAGACTACAAGAGTTCATCTATAAAAACTAATCTCAGCTAGCTGGCTATGTATGCAGAATCAAGCAGCAGACGGGATCTGGGCTACATGGTATAGCTGCTGTAAATGGCTGGGGATCAATAGAGGTTTAGATTATTAGGAAAAACTTCCTAGTATATTAGAATGGATTTTTACAATTCTTAATGTGGTGTTATTTAAAATTAGTAATTGATCATAAGTTCAGGTATTTCACATATTTTATGATTACATTTTCTGTAAGTAGAGGCTCTGATTTCTTTTTTTAATTCTGCTAAAATATTACAGTGAGGAGAATAAGACAATAATTGGGGATAGCTAAAACTGACTTGGCTTATTAAGATCCTAAATAATTTACTATATCTTCTAGAACATATTGTATTGGAATTATAGAGAGTAACTGAGGCCATGTAAAATGAATCAAACCACTAACCTTTATTTTTCTACTTACCAGCAAAGTACCTTTATGGAGGAAAGTCAAGTAATTTATTTATTCTAAGTTAGATATGGGGGCCATTTTAGAGAACAATTTCAATTAATATTATACAGACAGAAAAGAAACTGGTTTATCTATAGATAGTTAAGCTCCGATTCCTGGAAGCATTAAATGTCATTTAAAAGTTTGGGGGTTGAGAGCTAGGGTGCCAGGGGTATGGAGGAATTGAATTAAAAAAAGAAAAAATAAGAAAAAGCTTATGGATTTGGATAACAATGTGGTTATTGCAGGAGTGGTGATTTGGGGGAGGTGGAGGAGGGTATAGGGGGTATAAATGGTGATGGACAGAGAGTTGACTGGGGTGTTGAACACACAATTCAGTGTACAGAAGATGTGTTGTGGAGTTGTGCACCTGAAACCTGTATAATTTTGTTAACCAGCGTCACCCCAATAAAATCAATAAAAAAGATAAAAAAAATCTCACATTTAACTTGTCCTGAGTCTACTCTTCCTCTTCTACATCACATCTCAGCTTAATCAAAATCAGTTTCCAAATCCTGTCAGTTCTACCATTTTAAAATCTCCCAGATCTATGCCTCGTTCTGCCTGCTTTCGGGCTAGAATACAACCTCCTTTCCTTTCTTACTCCTGTCACAAAACAAACAAATAAAAACTTTTAGGATCATTAGCTCTGGCTTCACTTAAGAAGAATAAACAAACCACCAGTGTGCATTAATTCAATTAGGCCACTTCATTCAACTCATCATCCAAGTTCTTAAAGACTATGTGTTTCCAAGAATGTTTAGCAAGGGTTAGAATTCCTAACATATGAAATACAGCACATACTATGAGTACAGTTTGAATAGTATTTACATGATTACCAATTAGTTCACTCCATTGTAACTGTGCAATTTTTTTTTTGTGGCAAGCAAAATCCACATATTACTATCTTTAAACTCCTTTGCTCTACTGTCTGAATACACTCTGCGTATCCTTCTCTTGGATCTTCTGACATGTTGGAACCAAAATTAAGTTCCCTAGTTTTGAATTGAACTAATGGCCTCCTTTTGTTACTGTGGTCTTTTTTGTTTTGTTTTTTGGTTAAGGTAAAAAACATTTTGTATCTATGAATCTTATTTTCACACTGGGGAATGCCAGCACTTACTGACACTTCTGTTTATCTCTCTTTTCATCTGAACTCCATGTTTATATTCTGTATTGAAGTTCTCATTTATCTATAACTACACTTATTATTTTCACATACCTAATCAACAGTCCAAACAATCAACTTTTCCAGTAAAATTTTCAACTCTAAAGCTGTAATTTTTTTTTGCAGTTCAATCATGAAACACCCACTATCTACTCCTACCCCAGTATCTGTCCTTTTAAAGTAATGAACAATTAATTCATTGCTAGCTAAGATATGAACTTCTGGACTATACTGCTGAAAAATATATTTCTAAAAGTTTTGCAATTGTATTTCATTCATTATTCATTCTTGCCATAATTTCATTGGAAAAGGTTGTATAATAAAGGTTGTAAAAGTTGTATCTTTTCCTTGATTTGGTTACATTTTCGCTTTTCAAGGTTCGTGGATTTACTAAAGCTAAAACTGAGACAAATAAATATTATTAAATATCAGCCAGTTTTGACCTGTCTGCCTGCAAGAGAAGTAACCAGTTTCTACTAGAATGTCAAACAGTTTCATATTTTCTTTTTAATTAAATTTAGTCAATGATTTGCAAAGAGAACAAAACATGGCCAACTGAATATTTCATTTGTGAGGTAATGGGCCTTTATATTTTTCAACTCTTTCAAGATTATGATTAAGCAATACGTGATTAAAAGTTGTGAAGTTCACAGATGTAATTTTTTTCTGTACCTTAATCACAGGCATGATGGTCATTATTTCTTATATTTCAGAGACCATTTAAATGTAAATAGTTCTTTATAAATATGAACTCACAGCATTCATTAGAAGAATGTATGATATAAATACTGTTCTTTCACTAGTAGAAAAATGTGAAGGCTTAGGAAAGTTGATAAAACCATGTAGGATGTCATAGCAGTGATGTGAAGACTACCCTTCAAATCTCTGAAGTACATATAACTGAGTTTTAAACATCCACATACATACAAAAAGAAATATAATCTTTGCTTTGAAAGGGAAAACATGTCTGGATTTTCCCTAACTCCACAGTCTCAATTTCTTACCTTCTTTCTTGGTGATGGCTTCTGTCTTACATTTTCTAGAATAGTAGTTCTAGCTAGGACTACTAAAACAACATTATATATATGTATTTATTCTAGAATGCTCACTGAATCAATATCTTCAAACTGCTAGCATGCCCCTACCACTGAAGATTTGGTTAAACACTGTGAATTTCCTAAGGAATTAAAAAATGCATATTTATTTATTTGGAGGGAAGTGGGGAAAGAGGAGGAGAAAGAGAGAAACATCAATTTATTGTTTATATATATTTAATTATATATAATTATATATATTATTTAATATATAATAAATATATATATTTAATTAATTAATTTCAGAGAGGAAGAGAGAGGGAGAGCTAGAAAAATCACTGATGAGATAGAGAATTATTGATTGGCTGTCTCTTGCACGACCCACACTGGGGATGAAGCCCAGAACCCGGGCATTTGCCCTGACTGGGAATCTAACGGTGACCTCCTGGTTCATAGGTTGACACTCAACTACTGAGTCAGGCCAGGTGGGCTATTGTTCTGCTTATTGATACATTCATGGGTTGATTCTCATATTCGCCCAGACTGGGGATGGAACTGCAAACCTGGTGTTTTGGGACCACACTGCAACAACTGAGGCTTTTGAGAAACGGTGGTATTCATCCAGTCTTCTAATCCAACTAATCAAATTACCAGCATTATGGTCCAGTTGGAGTGTTTTTTTTCTTTTCTCTAATATGTGTCAAACCTCATTCTTGCCAGAATTACAAGTATGAGTGCCCAGGGCACAAAGCATTCCCTTTCTTTTCCCCCATTCTTCCATCTGCCCCCTAATTGATTAATCTATCAGCTCTAGAGCCATGCCATTAGAAGCACAATAGTTTAAACGGGGAAGGAATACTAAAGACCATGTTGTCCAGTTGTTCCAATATCATAAATGAGAAAACCACTGATGTGGTTTTTCCAAGGTTACATCAAAAACTTAAACAGAAATATGAGAAACCAAGACTCTAGAACACCTGCTAATTCTTTCATCAATGAGCATAGTCAAAGCACATAAACTATTTTTTTTCTGCCAGGTTCACCAGGACTTTGCTCGCACATCTGGAACAGGTGCACTGGTCCTTAGGCTCAAGTAAGAAATCTCTGGGTAATGGTATGGTTCATTCTGTCTCATTCCATTGAATCCAGTGTCATTCTGATGAAAGAAACTTTCTCTGAGCAATTGTCACACCAAATAGCAAATGTCAACTGCCATGAGTCAACCTTCTTTCCTCTCTTTCTGGTTTTTATTCTTAGGGGTAGAAAGAAGACAAGACACCCTCCTGTCACTCTCAAACATCCCATGGACAGGCAAAGAGAGAACACTCCTATAAAAGTACTTTGCAAAATACTGTGTGCTCCCATTACTAGTGTAGAGTCTCCAAAATCTTAGTGTCCTTTTGGATGAGCTGTATTTTGTCTTCTCCCTAAACAATTAATTTGGGTCTTCAGAGTTCACTTTAGGCTTTGTAACTTTGCATTTTCTTGTTTGAGTTAGAATGATGTAGAAACCTCAATCTGATTAAGATGGTAATCAGCCCAAACACTATAAATATGTGTTGTTTCCAAGAGCAGGTCTATAAATGGCTCCCGAGGCAGACACAAAATAGCACAGCCAGGAGAGAACAGCATGGGGAGGGGAGGAGGGCGGCAAGGATGACCCATAAGCTCAACTCCAGTCCCAACTCTGCTGACACAGTTTGAGATTTTAGACAAGTCTATTCAGAGCTTCAGTTTCTCTGTCTTTGAAAAAAGGGTCTGTCTAATATGTGGTAGCCAAAATTGGGCCAATACTCAATATGTGGCCAGTGTGACTACAATCTTAAGTTCACTTAACTTTAGTTTTTTAAGTTTAAAAATCAATACCTCATTCAGTGACTAGAAAGCTTTTAAGTATGTTTGGAAAAGCTAGGTATGTGAACTTGTATTTTCATGAAAATCTAAATATGGACTAAATATTTCTGATGAAAACTTAGTGTCAGAACTAGAATGAGCTGTAGGTGACTTCTGAGTAATATAAAACAATGTAAAACATTCCATTAATAATTTTATATAGATTGTAAGGTAAAATGATATTTTGTACTACATGAAATTTATTATTATAGTTACACCTTTCCCTTGTAACTTTTTTTAATGTAATGACTGGACAATTTAAGATTATATATGTGGCTTCTATTATATTACTTTTAGACAGTAGTGGGATAGGTGTTCTGAGCAGTGCCTTAGTATAATCACTTATTTATTAAGATGGACCCTATAGGTTAAATACACATAAGAGCCATTTAAAAATACTATTTGATGTTGTATTTTATTCATTTAACTAACATTTATACGTAATCATTTAAAATATTTATTTAATGAGAGGTAGAGATAGATAATTACCTTGTCTACTTGGCTGATTTCTATTTCTATAGTGAGTACTCCAAATCTGAGGGTCAACTCTCAGGGTCTGTACTTACAATTAGGGAACTTGCTCTGTGGCCACAGCTGATTGGACAATGGTGGACCCTGAGCTTGATGGGCCAATCAAAAAAATCCCTCCCCCAAACTAGAGGTGGTGATAGGAATTGAATACCAGTCTCTGCAGGGCTGAAACTGTAATATGAAAATTTGGGAGCAATGAGGAAGTTACAATCTGCCAGGTAACTGGGACAGAGGAGACAAATTCTGTCAGACAGAGGAGAATGAGGCAGAGATGCAGAAATAGAGACAGGAAATCCACTTTTTGTGTCTTAATTATTTTTTCAAAACAATACTTTGAGGTAAATACATAACACATGCAATTTTATTTTATTTTTTAAAATATATGTTTTGATTTTTTTATAGAGAGGAAGGAAGAGGGATAGAAAGCCAGAAATATCGATGAGAGAGAAACATCTATCAGCTGCCTTTTGCACACTCCCTACTGGGATGTGCCTGCAGCCAAGGTATATGCCCTTGACAGGAATCGAACCTGGGATCTTTCAGTCTGCAGGCCGATTTTCTATCCACTGAGCCAAACTGGTTTTGGCAACACATGCAATTTTAAATAGCTGGGCAAGCAATATATGAACAGGTTCCCAAAATGAAGAGTTTCTGAACAAATTCTATAGAAATTCAGAGAAACCATGTCAGTATTATGTAACAGCATCAAGCAAAAACACAGAGTATGAATGATACAGGGAAGAGAGAGCATGATATGAACAGTAGGGAATGGCCTGGTGAGAAGGCCTGGTGAGAAAGAAGGATCTTAGACTGATCTTGGAGGAAATGACCATTAAGATGCTTTCAGCCCCAGGATAACTGCATGATTCTGTGGGGGAGAATTTGAATGGATAGATGGGAGGGAGAAAGGCATCCCTGGCAAGGAGAAGTAACACTCAACAGTCTTGAAGTTTAGAATAAGCACAGCAATTTTAGAAGGCAGGGATTCATCTGGCTGGGGTGTGAGTTTGTGTGAGGGAATATGGGTATTAAGGTGAGGTGGTTAGGGTGGGGCAAGATTGTGGAGAGTCCTGAGCAAGTGTCAGATTCAAGAATTTGGCTTTCAGCCTTCAGTCACTGGGGACAATGAGAAAGTTCTTGAATATAGAAATCACTCAATAATAAGTAGTATAATAGAAGGCTCAAGGAAACCATGATTCCTCAAAATTTGTATAATCTCACACTGAAGATCTTTTACAAAATGAACACCTACCTAAAAAAAGACAAGAGTAATATTGTGGAGCAGATATTATGTGTTGTTATAGGCACTCACCTCACCTCATCATATTAATCGTGTGGAGTCTATTCAGGTCAAATTTGTACCTCAGGGAAATTACAAGTGATTACACGTTGGGGAACTTTCCTCCTTCCTTCCGTCTTCATTTTCTTTCAGCAGGTATTTATTAAGTGCCTATCACCCATTAGACAGTGAGGATATTAAAAAGCAAACATACAATTCTTGCCCTCATGAAGTTTACAAGTAGACAATTATGGATAAAATAATTCCACAAATAAATGAAAAACTACTACTCTGAGGTGTGCTGGGGAAAAAAAAATTTTCAAATACGAGGATTTGGTGTCATCAAGGAGAGGGAAGGCTTCCTTAAAGAAGTCAGATAAACTCTGAAAGAGTCAGCAGTTACCTAAACAAGAGGACAGACCAGATTCCAGGCACAGAGAAAGCCATGCACAGAGGTGCTTCGCAGTGGGAAAGGTGCAGATGAGGGAAGGGACAGGATATGAAAAGGTGCCAGATCAAACAATTCTTAGAGGCCTTGTTTAAGGAACTCCTTTTCCTGTTTCTCAAGAGCAATTAAGAGCCACTCAAAGTACATGAAGGAGGAGTTAAATGATTGCTTGAAATTTTTCTTTTTTAATCAGTATCAACTAAAAAAACTGAAACAGTGGTGAATTCTGAAATGGCCAGGGAGAATGGAGGAGCCCAGAAGCAGCAGAAAAAGGGAATAGTAGTCCAGAAGTGAAATCATGCATACCTAAGGAAGGGTGTTGCAGAGGGAAGATGGCTGGGAGGCATATGGTTAGAGTAACGCTACATATTGCCAATAACTTGTTCAACCCTGCTTAATTTAACTTAATTAAAAATTGACGTGATAGTAAAGACTGGTTCAGGTAAGAATCATCAATAGTTGCTAAACTTACAGGAGAAACTTTGATGAGGTATTGGACATCATCTGAAGATGTCTCCCCAAAGATTGCTTATCAGTCACTAATGAGTAAATACACAGAAACAGTGGAATACCTGCAGCAGGTGATCACACAATGAGCACCAGGAAGGGGAGATGTACAATATGTGCCTCTAGATGTGATAACCGGAGGCATCATCACTTATGTCACATAGAGGCTGGCCATGCCTAATCTGAATATAGCCATCAGAAACTGTACTACTGGGGAGGGCTGTATTACTGAAAACTTTCACTCTCAGAAGTACAAAGCAAGGCTAGGAGCTCTTAAAGGAGACTAACGAGACACGATGTATTCATTTCCATAAACTTAGTGCACTTGAAAAAATTTATTAGTTTATAGTCCTTGAGGTCAGGAGTCTAAATAGGTCAAAATAAGTGCAAATCAAGGTGTTCGATGAGGCTGTTTCTTTTAAAGGCTCTATAGGATAACCCCTTTCCTTGCCCTTTCCAGCTTTAGAGGATGTCTGCATTCCTTGGCTTGTGGCCCCTTCCTCCATTTTCAAAGCCAGCAATGTAATATCTTCAAATCGCTCTCTCTGGCTTTAACACTCCTGCCTCCCTTTTATAATAATGCAAGTTATTAGATTCAGCCCACCTTGGTAATCCAGAATACTCTCCCCATCTCAAAATCCTTAACTTAGTTATATCTGGAAAGTCCTTTTTGCCTTGTCAGGCAATACTAGATTCACAGCAGGAAACATGTGTGAGGAGCCATTATTCTGCCTATCACACTTGATATAAAAATCCTGTCCTATTTAACAAAAGAGCAATATGCAAATTGACCATCACTCCAAGACACAAGATGGCCACCCCCATGTGGACACAGATGGATGCCACAAGATGGCTGGCTGGGAAGGGCAGTTGTGGGCAGTTCGAGGTGACCAGCCTGGAAGAGGAAGACAGTTGGGGGAGACCAGGCCAGCGAGGGAGGACATTTTGGGGGGGGGGAATCAGGGCTGCAGGAGAGGGCAATTAAGGGGGACCAGGCTAGCAAGGGAGGGCTGTTGGAGGGGACCAGACCAGCAAGGGAGGGAAGTTGGGGGCAACCAGGCCTGCAGGGCAGTTGGGGGGGCAGTCTTGCTGGGGAGGGCAGTTGTGGGCAATCAGGCCAGCCAGGGAGCAGTCAGATATCAATCAGGCTGGCATGGGAGTAGTTAGGGGGTGATCAGGCTGACAGGCAGAAGCAGTTAGGGCAATCAGGAAGAGGCAGGCAAGTGGTTGGGAGCCAACAATCCTAGATTGTGAGAAGTATGTCCACTCACCCGTTAAGGCCCAATTCCACCAGTGGGATTGGGCCAAAACTGGTGGCTGGACATCTCTCAAGGGGTCCCAGATTGAAGAGGGTGCAGGCTGGGCTGAGGGACACCCCCTGCCCTGTGCACAAATTTCATGCAACACGCCTCTAGTGTAAATTATCATGCTAAATCACTTCTTGCATTAGAGGAAAAGAAATGCCCCGAAGAAAAGTTGTTAAAATTGAAATACAGCCACTGGATTGAAGTATTCTACTTATTCCTAAACTTATTGAAGTTGACAGCTTACAATGTTGTTATGTAAGAGAATATAATTTACTTAAGAAATATACACTGAAGTGTGTAGGTGTAAGCAGACATTATGTATACAACTTACTCAGCAAGTTTAGAAAAAGAATAAAACACGTGTGTGCAAGGAAAGCAAGCATTTAGGAAATCAAATAAGGCAAAGTATTAAAAGTAGATGAATCTGGATTAAAGAGTAATAGTCTTGCAAACTTTTCTGTAAATTTGAAATTATCCCCAAATAAAAAGTTAAAAGAAAACTGATGAATACATAATTTACTTTTATTAAAACAAAGAGTTTTTTACTTAAATACCACAAGCAACTTACAGTCTATATCGTTTTATAAACGTAAAAATGATCAAAGATGTGTGGTACAGATCCAGCGACTTAATATTTGTCATTTCTACAGTAACATTACTAGTAAATGGAAAGGCTCAGAAATGTTTAAGACTTTTAAGGTTAGGAACTTAAAGGAAATATTAAGCCTGGCAGTAATTCAGCTTTAGGAAGTTTAAAATAGAATAGGTAATTATCCTTAGATTTAAATATCAACCTATTGATAAAACCCTGCTATTTGTGAGAGAAAACCTACTAGCTAATTTTCTAGGAAAGCCCTTAGAAAAGCAAGCTCTCCTTTTCAGGTGTATTTATCTGATTTTTAAAACAAAAGCAAGTAATAATAATAACAATGTGTATTCTATTCTAGAGCTTTCTTCTGCCAGTGCTGCAGGCAGAATTTTGTTGCTTTGGCCCCAGAGAAGTTTTTGGTGCCCATTTTGATTCCCACTCCACCCTTTATTGTTTAAACACAAAAGATAAGGCAGCTGGGACTCTGACCACTGACAAATAATCAGGAGCCTGTCCACTGGGAAACTCCTCTGATCTTGGCAGCAACTAAGGTTTTAAAAGGAAGGTAAAAAGAACGCTTAAGACCGGTTTCTGCGCACAGCCCTATGTGAGGACTTGTTTTCCTTGCCAACTGTGGTAGCCAAAAACAGAGTTACTCCCCAGCTATGCCAGGATGGCGTGCCAAGATCAAATAATAGTGGACTTTTCTCAATTACAGAAACAGAAAAAAAAAAAAAAAAAAAAACCATGTGGCGAAGAGCTGGCTTTATTTTTACAAGTTTGGCTCTTGCTATCACCAGCCAGTACCAAAATGTGTGATTTAGTGTAATCTATGATTATACCATACCATACACAATAATCTATTCCGTTATTTTCAGTGTAATCTTGTTTTTCAAAGAGCCGCCTGAAGTCTTTGAGTGAGTTCAGCAATCAGGCCCGAAGTGCTTCTCTAGCCCAGATGCGCCTTTACCAGGTAGATGCTTCACTTAGAACACTTTCCCTCACCAGAGTAATTATTTAGAGAACCACATTCTGTAGCCCAGGGGTAAGTCACATGACCCCAGGTTTCTTTTTAAGATGGGCCACTCTCTAATTGTGCAACCCTGGGCAAAATACTTCTGCGTTGCAAACCACAGTGTGTTATTTGTAAAAGAGGAGTCACCTTAGCTATCCTGCTGCCCTCACAGGTTTTTTCCATAACCATCCAAGGAGACAAGTATGTGAATTCATTTTGAAAAAGGCCAGGTAATTGCTCCCCAGTTTTTGAACATAAGACTAAATCGACATGTAAAGTGTCTGGTGAAATGCTTGTTTCCATAGTTTTTCCTAAACAAATACTTGCTGCCTGAGTGAATGAATGATGACATTAATTAACTCTGGGGATGCTGTGGTTTTACATTGCTATGTCTAGAGAACTCCCCCTCATCCAATAGGCCAGACTTTGACCTAGACTCAAGGATAACTGGTTGTGCATGAAGGTACATGTTCACAGGTATTCTAAGAAACATTAGACAGTTCATGCTAAAAGGTTTACTAAGGAAAGAAATGTGCCTTTGACCCTCTCTTGTAATGATAACCTTACAGTCTTTGAAACACGTTTTTAAGTACAAGCACTTAGTGATGTACTTAACACACTTAAACTGGTAATGATTTTGATCGACTCAAAGCCTCGGACAATTTGCACGAGGTGGATGTACAGTATTTGGCAATTTAAGGAAAGATGTCTACTTGCAGAGTGGAGTACCTCAAATGGTTTCAAATTAACTCAACACAATAAATTAGTTAGAATGAAACAACATGGAGCAACACGTTATATCTCAAAGGCATGTTGCAATTGTAAGCAACCTGCAAAGTGATACATGCAGTATAATGGCATTAACATAAATATGAAAACATTAAAAAGCAATATATTATGTTCAATTTATGCCACAGAGTTTGCAGTAGTTAAAACTATAAGAGCACAAGGGCTACTGTGTGCTGTTGTGCTCTACACAACTCCAGGGGAGGCTAACCTCACGCCAAGTCCTAAAAACATGTCTTGGAATAAAATATTCCAGTTAAGAATACTTGTTCATAAGAGACAATTGTCCCTAAGAGACACAGTGGGAACTAATGGAGATAGGAAAAGGGAATATAGGGGATTTAGTATATGTATAATGCTTCATTACTAAAAACATATTTAAAGCAAATATTGCACAGTGCAAGGTTTGACAGCTATGTGATCGATACATGGGCATTACATTTCCTATGTTTAAAATATTTCTTCATATATGAATTCTTCAAATATTTCTTCCCAATGAAAAATCATTAAAATTTATTGGTTGCAATAACAAAGAAGTATTTATAATCATATTTTTATTATAAGGTTCTAAAAATCTATTGTAAGGTTCTAATAAATTCTGAGATAAAATATTTTGTGTTCTCAAATTAAATAGAAAAGAGACTTATATAGGACCTTTTTAAGTATAGAAAAAATTTACATAATTTTACACTGAAGCCTTTTTGGAGAGAGGCCAAAGGAAAAAGAGAAATCTGTGGTTAGTTCCAAATTTGGGAGTAGAGGTTTAGGAGACCACTTGCAAACTTCTAAATGTCAGATAATTTTCTATCTCAATAAGGTGATACCATCTCATTTTTCAGCTACCAAAATGAAACTCTGAAAAGTACAGTTTACATACCAAAACGTCCATTCCGGGGACATACTTGAGGCCTATCTTATAGTCTTTTGGAAGATTTGCCACCTACAGAGACAAAAAAATAAAAAAGAAAAAAATAGAAAAAGAAAAAAAAACACTGTAAGAAAATTCATACATAACAGTTAATATGCTATTTTTAGTAGTTTGGAGAAAACACATACAATCCTGTTATGCTTTTAAGTTACACAGAATTTCAATATTTACACATAAAATGACTTTCATTCTTGATTTCCCTTTGTAATGAAAGGCAATCTTCAAAAAAATAAAGTCATAACATAAATTCTTTGGACTACAAATTCACTTATGGAAACATGATCTGAACTGCAATTTCCATCTGTGGTCTTGGAAATTCCCTTCCGGGATTATTCTCCTCCAATTCCTCCCTATAATTAGGAGTACAACATGTTTTCCTTATCAGTAGTTCACAAAGTAATATGTCAACATCACTAGGGCACCTGTTAGGAATGCAAGTTCCCGGTCACAAGTCCCCAGGCCATTCTGATGAGTGCTCAAGTCTGAGAACTACTGTTCTATGTTGTTCTTAGGAAAAACATCAGCAAAATTTCAAAAAGATGCTAATTATAGGATGGAGATGCTTTATCACTTAAATAATTTAGAAAAGTCCAATTCATCCACTTTCCTGGGGCTGAACATCTGAGATGCTTTAAATAGTTCCTTAATTTCTTTTAAAGGCTTTAAAAATAGATCTAACACATTGCCATCAGTCATTGTGGCATAAATTGAACAAGCACCTGATTTGGAACCAGGGAATTGGAAACAAATCTAAATTCTGTACTTTGGTGTCTCTCACATACAAAATGGATATAGAGATATCCAGGCTAAGTAGTCATGAACCAAGGTAAGGGAATGTGTCAAACACATCGTAAACACTCAATCTATATTGAAAGTTATATTGGCAACTGACTTCCAGGCACAGAGTCCTTGGTTCTCTCATATCCTTTCTTCTATATAGCACCAACTCTGCCTTCTCACTCTTCTAGCTTTGTTAAAATTTCCATCTGAATAATACAGCCAACAATTGATTTAGCCCACTAACTCTTACAACAATATGTAATGTGAAAATGTGGTTTTGCACTGTTACATCTTCAATGGATCTACCCTGCTTTTGTAGACTTATCTTCCTCTCATCCTCTAAGATCTTCACTGTTTCCCAAAGTAAGTTGGGACCTTGTACATATTTGTTGGACTATGTCATCTCTGACAGATGATGACCTAGTCAGGGTGTCCTATAACACAACCCATGTTTCTTTTTGGTCTTGCCAATAGCTTTTAGAATCTGGGAACAATTTGGTGAGAAAATAATCCAGGCAAAGGCATACTAGTAAGTACAGGTGACCTTGGAACAATGCAAGGGTTAGAGGCATCGACCCCCATGAAGTTGAAGATCCATGTTTAACTAATGGTCAGCCTTCCAAATACATAGATTCCCAACTGCAGATAGAAAATACATAGTCGAGGGGGAGCCACTGTGCTCACTACAATTCTACCTCCAGTGGTACCTCCTCACACTCAGCCTCCAGTTTAAGATGTACCACATATTCACCGGGTGTCAGGCACTGCTGCATGATTGTATCCAATCCCCAGAGCCCTGTGACATATTATCTGTATTTCACAAATGAACAACTTGAGGCTCGGAGTGGTGAAGGAACCTGACTAAGGTTGCACTCTTCAGTGTTAAGACGGCCCTGAAACTCAGCTCTCTGACAGCAAAGCCTCCCTTGCCGCTTGGCTCCATGGAACGTTTTCATCTTCTTTCTGCCCATTTGTCTTGGGCGTTTTCCGCTGATGAGGCTACTACCATCATCTCTCCTCATGACATCCCCCACCAAATTAATAAAATAATAGACACCCTGCTGCTTGTTGAAAACATGTCTGGGCTGCCACAGAGGCAGTATTTTTAATTGTTGATTTAGAAGTTACACTCTTGCCTTTTACACTTAATTTTCTTCCTTTCCCACCATGCTTCCATAACTTCTTTGGTCTTTAGGATCTTCATCCCCATATTTGGAAAGCAAAGTGACTTAGTCGTGTTCTGTCAGCCCTGACACAGCTGATGCCTTTGAAGGTATAAAAGCTGGAATCAGACTGAGCAGCAACATTTTTTTTTTTCATTATGAACCAACCATGTACATTAAAGCCATTCCAGATGGAGAGACATAGCAAGCTGCTCTGAATACAAGTTGCTTGACAATCTGGCTCTTCTTCTATATATAACTTAGATAACCAAAAATATAGAACTGGTCAAGTCAGTATTCAGAAACTCAGGATCTGAGTATACATACCTAGAGCACAAAGAAAATGGAAGGGATATGCTGGCCAATTCCATTTTATTAGTAATTTATCTATTAAAAATTGTTTTAAAATGTCAAAGAAACCTCATAAAAAGTTATCTGGCTAACACACTAAAATCTCCATACCTTACCACTTGGAGGATAGATAATAATAAAGAAAATTCTCCATTAAACTGATTTAATATTTAATTTCTGATGAGGCTTAAAAGTAATGATACTTTTGAAAAGTGCTATCCTATCTAATAAAAGAGTAATATGCAAATTTGATCATACCTTTGCCATGCCCACCAGCCACATCCACCAGCCAATCAGGAGCAGATTATGCAAATAAACTCCAAGCAAGATGGCTGCCGCAAATGAGAGCAGGAGGAAGGCTTGGGTTTCCCCGGCAACAGAGGAAGCCAAGCATTCAGCCTGCTGTTGCCAGCCTAGGCCTCCGAGACTCAATGTTACAATTTTTCAATTATAAAAGATACAGAAATGGCAGCAGCCACTTAGCTGGAGAGAACAGAGGCTTGGGTTTCCCCAGCAATGGAGGAAGCCAAGATTTCAGCCTGCTGTTGCCAGCTTAGGCCTCCGCTCTAGGTTACAAAGTTTCAAACAGAAATGGCTGCCACTCCAGAGAGAGCAGAAGGCTTGACTCCACTCCAGGCCACAAAGTTTCAATTGTAGACATAGATTAATCCCTGATCCACTTGGGCCGCTGGGGGGGGGGGGGGGGGTTGGGGGCGTGGCCAGCCTGCAAACCTCCACAGGCCCCTGGCCCAGGCTGCCCCTCACTCCAAGGAAATACCCACCCTGATCCAGGACACTCTTCAGGGCAAACCAGCTGGCCCCCACCCATGCATCATGCCTGTATCCTATCTAATAAAAGAGTAATTTGCAGATTGACCATCACTCCAACACACAAGAGGACGCCCCCAGGTGGACACAAGATGGCCGCCACAAGATGGCCAGCAGGGGAGAGCCATTGGGAAGTTCCAGGCCCTGTAAGGGAGGGCAGTTGTGGGCGATCAGGCCAGCAGGGGAGGGCAGTTAGGGGTGACCAGGCCAGCAGAGGAGGGAAGTTGGGGGCAAACAGGCTGGCATGGGAGCAGTTAGACATCAATTAGGCTGGCAGGGTAGTGGTTAGTGGGTGATCAGGCTGGCAGGCAGAAGCAGTTAGGGACAATCAGGGAGGCAGGCAGGTAAGCAGTTTGGATCCAGCAGTCCTGGGTTGTGAGAAGGATATCCGACTGTCTGTTTAGGCCCGATTCCACCAGGATCGGGCCTAAACGGGCAGTCAGACATCCCTTGAGGGGTCCCAGATTGGAGAGGGTTCAGGCTGGGCTAAGGGACAGCCCCTGCCCTTCCCCCCTCCCCCCGTGCACAAATTTCGTGCACCGGGCCTCTAGTACAATTAATAAAAAGTATTTATACACAGTTTCTACCAGAGCCCCATGAGGTGAATACCATTAAACGTAGTTTATGGATGAAGGCCTGGAGGCTCAGGGGGATTAAGGGGCACCTGGAGGTCGCAGGCACCAGGAGCTCCTGGTGGGGATGGGATGCAAATCCTGGCTCTGTGTGCTGCTCTCAGCACAGCTCCCGCCCCTTCATGACTTTCTTGGTGTGCACGGACTCCTTTCCAATTACATTTGGAAGAGAATTTAGAAAGTCAGTTGTAGATTTGTATGGTCAGTTCATGAATTCTTATATTACTTTCTAAGCATTAAGGTATGTTGAACAGCTTTCAGAAAGCACAGAGAACCCTGTGATAAATTCAGCTTCTCTGAGCAGAGATTGCCTATGGCCTGGAATTGGAAGATGTTCCCTTGAAGCAGTTAGCTTGTTGGGCACTCAAGGCCCGGGTTGGGCCACATGCTAACTTTTTGGCAGGTAATCTACTTTAGTTTTAATTTCCAACTGTATAAAATGGAACTCATAATAGAATCTTACTAGTGGATTTATAAAGACTAATTTAGAATTAAAAACCACATTTTAGATACTTAGTGCCCCAGCATGTCATATGAATGAGTATGTCACAGGGAATGGGGCATTAGACCAGACAGAGGGAGGGTCATAGGCAAAGACAAAGTGATGGGAAAGCACCTAGTGTCTTTAGGAGACCAGAGACAGAAAAAGCAGGCTTCTGAGGATGAGAGGGAAGGAAATACACCACAAAGCCATCTTAGAGAGCCCCTGAATGTTGGGCGAAGGAGGCCCAATGGGAAGTCGTGATGTTTCAGTGGGACCAGGTCTGCCACCAGAGCCCATAGCAAGTCACTTCTGCCTGAGGGACATCACTTCCTCTCTGGGGAACTTCTACTGCTCGTCTATAAAATGAAGAGGGTGAACTAGATAATAACTAAAAATCAGTCTGATTTAACTCTCATTTAAGCAGGAGTATTGCACTAAATGTTTAAGAGGGAACAGGATAGTAAACTTAGGAAGATCAGTTTGGAAGGATGGATTGGAACAAGGAGAGAACAGAGATGGGAAACAGTTTAGAAGACCACTGGGCAAGTGCTGAGCATGTGTTCAATGTTTATATTGAGCCTGGGAGCTGAAAAAGCAGAAATGTGGTTTAGACTCCAGGGAAGTATCCTGTTGATAGGTTAAGTGGATAAGTAACCAAGGCTACAGATTTTGAAAATAAATATATTGTAGTAAAATAAGCTCAAGGCAAAATTAAATAAAGTTGAGCCTAATTGATGGAAAATTTTTACCAAAGGCCAGAATATCCCAATGAACTTTGTAGTTTGGTATCCAAAGATGTCAATACTATACCAGACTATAAAATGCATAAAACTGCAAAACCAAGTCACTTGATAATGAGCTGGCTTTACTATATGGACTCATTTATTGCCTTTTTTGAAATGTGTTAAGAATTTATCATACTCAATGACACTGGGGGAGGATGGAATATAAGGGAAAGCATGCAAAACTGCTAGATACTGAGCCAAAAAAAATATCATTGCAAGCCAGATACACATTGGCTGTATACCATGCCCTGCAGGTATCTGGACTCATTAGAAATAGTCAACTCAGAATACTTAACTCCATCTGTATGTCATGGATCTGAAAACCTTTGGATTTTTAAATGTCACTGAGGTCCCAAATGTCTCTAACTCAGTGTTTGCTTAGACATCCTTGTCAAAACACTTATTTATCTCAGTTGTTTCTTCCAAGTTCTAGGTAAGAATGAAAATGTAGTAGTAGTAGCGCCTGACTCCTTTGATATTGTACATAAAATATGGTGCAGATTTGGCCCTTTAATGGGGAAGAGTCGACAATTTTCAGAGTCTCATTAGATCCAAATCACTGCTGTGGGGGGAAAACAAGCAAACTGTATTCTTATAATTAAATATCATAGTTCACTCATGTACAACAGCTTAAAGTAATGTTGGCTGTTGAATCTTCAGAAATAACACAGGAGAAAGACTTTTGCTTTTTAAAATTCTCTTTATAAGTCATCTCCTATTAATATTGATTAAAAAATCTAAGTAACCAGGTCAATTACCTTTAGTTTTCAAAGGCATTTAGATTATTTTTAAATAATACCTTAATTAATGATTTAAAAAGTTAGATGAAAACTTCACCAGACTTTTCTGGATCATATTTTCTCAGTGAAGAATACAGAAAAAGTTAGGTGACCCCATCTTCTTTCAAACAGAATAGATAACAAATTCTATTTCACAGACATATCTTATGGCTTCACTTAGGTACTACTAATTGCATTTCTACAATGTGACAGCTTCCTAATCATAAAATAGGTGACTACTGCCTAGGGAATAAAATTCAATAGGTTACAATGATTATTCTTACAGTAGACATTTACATCTTAAATTAAGATCTTGTAAATTAAGAATTAGATTCGTGTGCTTCTGACCCAGAGACAGAGACAGAAAATGATGGGTTCAAATCTCTACTCAGCTTCTTCTTTACAAGAGATGATAGTCAACTGACATACTGTCAGTAGTCCTCAGCTTCCTAACCAATAAACTGGTGCTAAAAAAAATGACCTCCTGGGGTCGTGAAAATTAAAGGAAAGAATCCAGACCTGGTGCTTTGCATAGTGTCTGGATACTCAGAAAGAAATACTGCTTTAACAAGTCAAGGAGTGGGAGACATAGCATGTAAGTGGTTTATTCCATAAAGAAAGAACTCACAATGTTTTCTTCATCATAAAACTGACATGCTTGGCAATATAAGAAGCCATCACAAATATTATTTCCAGTACACTTCTGTCCTTTCTTTGAATATTAAAAGCCCTAACTTTATTTTTAAACAAAGACATTTCTACTGACCCCAGGAACAGAAATTAAAATGCTAAGTATTGCGAACTAATTAAAAAAAAACTTTAAAAACACTCCAGGTATAGAATCATTGTTTTTCAAGAGTCAAACAGTATGTGAGAACTCTGCTTTTAAAGAGAGCATATGCTTAGAAAAGCTTAGAATTCACCTAGAAATGGGAAGACTCAAGAGATTCCAGTCCTCCATTTTAATCCAGTGGTAATTCTATTGGAAAGAAATTGTATTTGAAGAATAAAAGCCAGAATTATCCGAAACTGCCCATTCAAAGTGTGAAAATTTGTTATCTGAGGAAATTTTTATAATTTCCCACTATGTGAAACTCCAAGAGTTACATAATATTCATGTAACCTACTTAAAATAAGTGGCTACCGCAAGACCAGGAAAACCAGGCATTCCTGAGTTTCAGTTCTTTACTGATTTGTATCCTGACCTTGAAAAGTAATTTTACCTCTACAAGATGCAGACGGGATAGCCACCTGTCTTAAAGCATTTTGAGAAAGACGAATAACCACTCAACAGATATTTAAAGATAAAAAGGGTTTTTAAAAGAGCAAAATCACATTCAATTGAATTTCCCAGATGAAGGATAAACATCGCAAATGAAGGCAACAGTAGGAAGAAGTAAGATGGAAACTAATTTGAACTATTTCAATATTTGGATTCCTCCCATTAACACAGCCACTAAAAGCTGGAGCCTAACTATCCTCTAGATGTTAGCCTTTAAAGTTCCATTCGTCCTCTTCCCAGACACTTGTCCCTTTCCTTAGGTAGGTCTGAGTGTGCCATTTAAAACAAGTCTTGCAACATTTTTTAGAAACAAAGCAAAACGTTCTGTAAATAGATGAACTATTATGCTGAGTAAACATGCCAGAAGGATTTCAAATGAAAACCGTGGGGACTGTAGGGGTAGAACAAAGTGTCCAAGAAGAAATCTGAAGAGAAAAAAAACGACAGTTAAGTCATACATAAGTCATGTGCTTCTCTGACATGAGAATGACCCAAGCTAAGAAATTTAAGGTTTGTGGGCACAGTAAAAGATGCCACCTAATGTAAAGGCAGAACTGATAGGGACTGCAAAGGAATGATTCCAGTTGAAATGATTGTGAGGCACAGGGCAAAAATGTACTATCAACTCACTTTCTTTCCCTCAAATAGGGCTTAACAAGGTTATGCCTGACAAACGAATTTCTCTCATTCTATACAACTTCGTTTAGGCAAGACATTAGTAAATTACTCCAAAAGATGCATCCCGAGGAAGTATCCTTATGTACTAAAAGGACTTCAAAGCTAAAAAGGGCCTCCAAATTTATCTAACTGAGTAGTTCTTATTTTTTTGAGGGGTCAGGAACTTCCCAGGGAAGCAGATGAACGCTAGGCACCCTTTTCCCAGAAATTCACATAGGGCCTGTTGAGGCGTCATCTGGAGTTTCATTTTGCAAAGGTTTCAAGTGGATGAATCCTAGATTAAGATTATTTGTCCAAGGTAACACAGCTAAGTGATAGCAGCCTTGTTAACGGGGTCACGGTGATTAGCCCTACTGTTCTTTAGAGAGAGGTTTCGATGATCTATGTTCATAAAGCTCAAGTCACTCATGTTGCTGTTTGAATTAGTGAAATTAATGAATTTTAGTTTAAAAATGGGAAACACAGCTTTTCAAACATGAATAAAAAAACCACATTATCAGTATTATGACCTAAGCAGTCCTAGTACTTCTATGCAAATAACTATCACCTAGGATGCTGGTCCCTGGTGGTCAGTATGCATCATAGAGACTGGTCCTTCCAGTAGTTCTGGTTGTTCCATCGTAAGGGTAAGGGTCACTTAGGCTTTTATATATATAGATTATACTGATGGGGAAACTGAGGCACAAAGAGGTTATGGGATAATAACTGGGGTAAAGATTTATACAGACAATCCTTGGGTTACATTGGACTTGACATACATCATTTTGTGGTTACATCACAATCTCCCATTTATTTATATTTTTAAAAAGTTATGTCATTTTGACGTATGTACATATGTGCTTTTATGTTTTTTATCATTTATTTACCACAAGTAAAGACCAGGAATTGTTATCTTTCTTTTAAATTTTTGTTACTGTTTCACTTTATTACTTCTCTGTATGTGCTCCATTTGAGTGATGTAGGTGCTTATGTTGGTGGGTTCCCACTTACGGTGAAAATCACATTATACTGCGCCTTAAGAATGGATCTCCGATGTAACTCAAGGACCTACTGTATATACATTCTCTTATTTAATCTAACCCACAAAATTGGTCCAAGGTCAAAGAACTGGTATTTAAAATTTAGGTTTACTGTATTCCAAAATCCATTCTCTTAACCAATACATAGGGTGTCCCCCAAAAGTGTGTACACACTTTGAATAATTATAAAGGCAGTATTCATTAAAATATATTTCATTTTCAAAAAATTGAGTTATAAGCTATTAAAGTGTATGTATACATTTTTTGGGATACCCTGGATTCACACAGGTTGGGTCCCATGTTATACCATGAAATCTTTTAAATGGCATCCGTTTGTGTAGGGTGATATGCATTCATATATTCATAGAGATGGCTTATCTTCCACTTTGATATCAGAAATTATTTTATATTTTTGTGTTTTTTACTCTATGAAATACAGGCTGTGCATTATGGAGGTCTTTATTCAATTAGAAGTGATCTTCTGAGTTCTATTTTTTATGAACTTGATTTTTTTAAGTAATCTGAAATAAACTTGCTAGTTTCACTAGATCAACACTTGAAATTAAAAATTTCTTCATGAGAGAGGAGAACTAAGATGGCGGCATAGGTGAGCACCTATCTTGCTGTCCATGCAACAATTCTGAAACTACAACTTAACAACGGAACAAACATCGTCCAGAATCACCGGAGAACTGACTGAGTGAAAATTCCGCACATAAAAGTAAGGTGGGACGCAGCGGTGACTCGGGAGCAGCAGTGCGCAGCTTTGAGGTTCAGAGAGTGAGCGAGCAGTGAGGGACAGGCAGACAGCAAGCCTGGCTGGTTTTCTCCAGCAGGGAGGGTGGAGGCCTCCCACAGCACCGACACCCCAGTTCCAGGCGAGCTCCCAGGTCAGGGAAAGGAGGATCCCGGGCGCGGCTGAGGTCTGTGTGTTTGGGGAGAGTGCACGAGTAAATTGGAGCAGCAGTCCCTGGAGTGTGCAACCGGGCAGAGAATGCGTGACTCGCTCACTTGCTTGGAGACCACCATACTGCTTTGTTTTACAACCCTGAGTGAGACTTTGGTTGTGCAGACTCATTTGGGGAGAGGCAGAGTTGTCTGGCAACGGGGAGACCAGCGGTGGATTTATATTGCCACCCAACACTGAGACCCATGAGCCGCACAGAGAAGCTGACGCCGGGAGCCCCACTGACGCTGAAGCTGTGCGCCACATAGGGCGGACCTAAGGCTGACACCCCATGCCCCTTAGACGCTGTAGGGAGGAGCTAAGGCTGACGGTGCACGCTGCATAAGGAAGCTGAGCCACTGTTCCTTAGAGGATACCTATCACACACTGCTAAGAGACCAAGTCAGGAAAGCAATCACAATGCAGAGAAAAGGAAAGAACTCAGCTGTGAAAGAAATGGAGGAAAAAAGACGACTAGACATAGAGTTCAAAACCACAGTAATTAGGTTTATGAAGAGGCTACTAGAAAAGGCCGAGAAACTTAATGAGAACTACGACGAAATAAATAAATAACACCTACAAAGAAATGAACAACCCCTACAAGGATATGAAAAAAGACCAACTAGAAATTAAGCATACACTGACTGAAACAAAAAATATTATACAAAGACCTAAAAGCAGTCCAGATGACTGCAAAAACCAAGTCAAAGATTTGAAATACGAAAAAGCAAAATCCACTTAGCTGAAAAAGCAAGAAACCAAAAGAGTCCAAAAAATTGAAGATAGTATAAGGGGCCTCTGGGACAATCTCAAGCATACCAACATCAGAATTATTGGGGTGCCAGAAAAAGAGAGAGAGCAAGATAAGGAAAACCTATTAGAAGAAATAGTGACTGAAAACTTCCCACACCTGGTGAAATAAATTGACTTAGGAGTCCAAGAAGCGCACCGAACCCCAAAATATAGAAATCTAAAGAGGACCACACCAAGGCACATCATAATTAAAATGCCAAGAGCAAAAGATAAAGAGAGAATATTAAAAGCACCAAGAGAAAAACAGTTAGTTACCTATAAGGGAGCACCCATACGATTGTCAGCGGATTTCTCAACAGAAACAATGCAGGCCAGATGGGAGTGGCAAGAAATATTCAGTGATGAATAGCAAGAATCTACAACCAAGACTGCTCTATCCAGCAACGCTGTCATTCAGAATTGAAGATCCGATAAAGTGCTTCGCAGATAAAAAAAAGCTAAAGGAGTTCATCACCGCCAAACCAACATTATATGAAATGCTGAAATGTATTGTTTAAGAAGAGGAAGAAGAAAAAGGTAAAAATATACATTATGAACAACAAATACACATCTATCAACAAATGAATCTAAAAATCAAGAGAATTAACAACCTGATGATCAGGATAAAATGAGGAATAGAACAGAATCATGGACATAGAGAGGGAATGGACTGATAATTCTTGGTGAGAAAAAGGGTGCGGGAAGTACAGCAAGAGACTAGACAAAAATCATGCAACTATGGGAGAGGACAGGGGGGTAGGTAAGGGCAGAGAGTGGGATGGGTACTGGGTGGAGGCGAGCTATTGGGGGGAAATGTAATTAATAAACTGAACAATAAAGATTAAAAAAATTTTTTTCATGAGTCAGTTGCAAGAAGGGAGATAAATCCTTTTCAGTTTAATGATTGCACACTGTCCTTGAGGGGAAGAATTATATTTTAATATCAATATTAATAACTATCCCTTTCTGGCACTTCTTTCTTTTTTAGCTTCTTACCATTTTCCATTGTATCAACAGATAGGTAACAGATTAAAAATAAGTGAATGGTTAAAGACAAGACTGTAAAATCATGGAAGGTTCTTATAATACCTACTGGAGGCCCCAACACATGAAATTCGTACAAGACTAGGCCTTCTTTTTCCCAGCTGCCAGCACAGACTCCCCTCTGACACCCTGGACCCAGACTTCCCTATGACACCTGGGACCCAGGTTTCCCTCATAGTCCTGGCTTCATCTGGAAGGTCCTCCAGTCTAATTAGTATATTATGCTTTTATTATTATACTAGAGGCCTGTTGCATGAAGATTCATGCAATAGGCTTTCCTTCCCCTGGCTGCCAGGACCAGTTTTCCTCTGGAACCTGGGACCCAGGCCTTCCCTCTGGCTGTTGCCTTCCGTTTTTGCTTTGGCTGGCTGGAGGCTTCACTCCAGCCAGAGTCTTCAGTCTTCTCTCCTCTGGCCAGAGTGCCATGCCACCACTTCGTCTCCACCCCTGGGGCCGGGTGCTTTTGCCTCTCAGCCCCGCCCCCTGCTCCTGATTGGCTGGTAGCATAGCGAAGGTATGGTCAAATTTGCATGTTTCTCTTTTATTATATAGGACTAGTGGCCCAGAGCATGGAATTCATGTGGGGGGAGGGGGGAGAGGAAGAGGGAGACCCCTCAACCTGGTCTGCACCCTCTCCAATCTGGGACTCTTCAGGGGATGTTCGACTGCTGGTTTAGGCCCGAACCCTGTGGACATCCCTCTCACAATCCAGGACTGCTGGGTCCTAACTGCTCACCTGCCTGTCTGCATGACTGCCCCTAACCACTCTGCCTGCCAGGCTTATCTCCGCCAACTTCCCTTACTTCACCCCTCCCACCCACTGGCCTGATCACTCCCAACTGCCCTCCCCTCCTGGCCTGATTCCCCCTAACCGCTTCTGCCTTGACCCCGCCACCATGGATTTTTGTCCAGGAGGTCCTGGTCTAATTAGCATATTACCCTTTTATTAGTATAGAAATGTATGCAGTTTGAAAATACCGATTTGACATTTCACAGGAAGTGATGGTCACTAAGTAGTGTCCTCAAACACTTAGCAAAAAATAATGTCAATGACCCTGGCCATGGTTGTATCAGCTCCCAGACTGAAGGGTCCCAGGTTCAACTCCCCGTCAAAGGCATGTAACCTAGGTTGGAGGTTAGATCCCTGCTCAGTCGGGGCACATGCAGGAGGTGACCAATGGATGTGTCTCTTACATTGATGTTTCTCTCTCTCTCTTCCCTTCTCTCCCTCCCTTTCACCCGCTCTACAAGCCAATGAAAAAAATATCTCGGGTAAGGATTAATACACACACACACACACACACACACACACACACACACACAACTTGTACAGGTAATTTTGCTTAATACCATGTTAATCTTGGATATGCTTGGTCTGTTGTCAGATACACCATCATCTCCCAACTATGATTATTGCCCACATATTTGAAACTTGCTCCCCAGGACTTCTGCACATTGCCCCAACTCATTCTCAGCTTCACCAGCAGCCCCTTGAATTACCACCTTGAGCATATTTTGGAGACATGTATTTATCTGACATGCATATAAATCTATATAACAAAGATAAAACTAACCATAAAAACACTGAGATTAAATAAAAGTTAAGACACTTTGGTCTTCAAAGTTTGACAGAACAGACCATCTAGAGCAGTAAACCTCCTTTCAGAAATGTCCTAAAAATGTAAATACCCTGAACCCTCCTTCAGCCCTACGAATCAGTAGATCCGTGACAGCTATAACTTTAATAAGCGCTATAATTCTCACCTCAGTGGAGCACATCCTTAATTCTTCCAACAACAAACATTTTAGTGTGTCTTCTACTAATAGAAAGTAAAAATAAAAATACTCCACCCTTATCCCCACTACTATATTCAGTACCTAGCTGGGTATATGGTAGGAAAATTATGCATTGCTTTGGTCACCATCCCCTCAAATAATACATGTTACTACATCTTCAGGTACTGCATCAAGAATACTTTTAAATCTGTACCCTCTTAAATACTATATTAATCTTGGATATGCTCAGCCTATCTTCATAGACTTTGTGTGTGTGGCTGTGGGTGAGGTGTGGGTGTGTGTTGCTAATTCTGCACTGAGGCTAAGCTAGCAAAACTCTGATCATAGCATTAAACTTCTGTTTTATTGAACCCAAAATCATATAAACAAGAAAATGTATTTCTAGAGTAGGAAAGATAAGTATCTCCACAAATGTACTTTTCTTTATTTTGTACATATTACAACAACTCTCCATTCCTTTGTTCATCTCACATTATTTCTGTTTTCCAGACAACAGTCAAATAACTCTCAACTATTTTGAACCAGAAATTCACAAAAATGCCTTTCAAATGCTGTTCATCCTGAAATCACACTCTGTAACTCAAATGAGCATGTACAATCTCCCCTAGATCGTTAGAGCTGGGAAAAATGCATTCCAAATGTGGTATTATGCCCCCTGCCTCTGTGGTCTGCATTTTAAGAGAAGCATGGCATGAAGCTGGCAACAGCTAACAGCACGTGTGTGAAATGGCTTTTGCTGAGGGAAGCGTTCCACTGACAAGTGTAGGAGATAAGTCTGGTCAACAACTGGGCAACTAGCCACTCCTCCAAATGTGTTCACTGAGGGAGCAAATACATATCTACATGGGACAGGGCCTCCCAGCTGTTGGAAAGGGGCGAATGGCCATCTCAGATCTTCTTTGCTTAGGCTTGATAGAGAAAGGTAGGAAGGCATGTGGAGGGGAAACAAAACATGCTGAAGCACCCACTAAAAAGCTATTGGGGAAGTAGCCAGGGCTGGCACATGAGCACTCAGGGAGGAACCTCGCTTCACAGGTGAATGAGATGAAAAGACCAAAAAAAACAGTCAATACAGCAGTGTGCCCTGGGCCCATCTTATCAACAGATGCTCTGTGATCTTGAGTGTCTTCCCACCTGCTCTCCCTATAAGCCCTTGAGATAAAAATGGTTTCCTTGTCTTAGAAGAGTGCCTATTTGGAGCAAGGAAAAATGAAATAATTTTCAAAAAGCAAAGAAAATGGGTCACAGCTATTGAAAGCATTCTTTACTCACCAGTTTTGTAACGTCTTTCACATCATCAGTGACACGGTTCGTGCAGATCCCTGTAGTTCTGACGAGAGGATTAAAGAGGAGCAGTTGAAGATAAATGCAAGTGATAATCCAAGTCTAAACAAAAAGAGAAAAACTGCTGGTGACCATCAGTTAACACCTGTAACCACTTACACTATTAACATCTTACCCCTTAATGTGAAAAAAAATGCAATTTGCTGATTTTTTTAAATACGATTAAATGCTTATCTTTCAAACTATGCTGACTGAAGATTTAAAAATTTTTCAGCTAAGTGTGATTTGGATTTTTCATTTCAATGACATTATTGCTAACTTTTGTCAAAAGCTTTCTACAGCCTATTGCTAATAGCAATTAGGAATAATTTTTAACAACATGTAAAGTATTTATCAGTTAGGGTGTTCTCTAAAAAGTAGGGAATGCATTAAATTCATACCTTAAGGCACCAAATGAAACTTTCTGTCCTTTAAAGGTGGACTGTTTAGCAAGTAGCAACATAACCGAGTCGTGTTTTAATCCAATAGTCCACTCTAATACTCTAAGTTAAATCGAAGGAGAGAGACATTTGTTTTGGATCTAGAATAATATTTAACCTAATTTGTGACACATCAAAAGAAACATAGTTTTGAATCACAGCTTTTGAGCTATTAAATAAGGAAGACTATTTCCCTAGTCAATAAGAACACATTCTTCAATCCCAGCAGGAAGCAATCACACACAACTCTCTTTGAAAATAACACTTCAAATCATGCATTGCAGTTACTTTTACACATGACTTATATTTTATGTTTCTAAGAAATGGGCCCTCTGATTTTTTTTCAGTACCTTTACAACATAAGACACAGCACCTTGCATATAAAAAATTCTTAATACATATTTTGTTGGATGAATCAGTGACCAAGGTAAAAATCATCTAATGCTTCAAACTGAATACTTATTTATTGAACACGTATTCTGAGACATGGACTGTGCCAATCACTAGAGAAATTAAGGTGATGGAGACGCCCCTAAAACTCTGAAGCATTGGGAACACAAAGGAGGAAACAATTAATCCATCAATTTTAAGGAGAGGACCCGTGCAGGAAGACAGCGCCAAGAAAAGCCAGAGAGAAAAATATGACTCTGGTTGGATTCTGGAGGATCAGGAGGAGTTTGACAAGGAAGGGAGGATAATTCCAGGAAAAATAAACAGCATAAGTGAAGGCATGGAGATGTGAAGATATGATGTCTTAAAATTGCACAAAATCCCATCTACACATGGCTAGAAATCCTTCCTATTTTATGTAGCTAGCCAAGTGTTAAAAGGAACTAGATTATTATTTTTAATTGACATCTGCAAGATAACTAGATATTACACTGGACCAAATGATGATTGCCATTACTAAAATGTCTAAGACTACAATGCTACCTACATAAATAAGTGACTTGCAAACAAAATTAAAATGCTTTATTATTTTACTATTGTGATCTTTTAGCAGTAATCCTACTTAATTTTGTTTAAGGCTATTTATTTATTATTATTTTTTAAAAATATATTTTATTGATTTTTTACATAGCGGAAGGGAGAGGGATAGAAAGTCAGAAACATCGATGAGAGAGAGACATCGATCAGCTGCCTTTTGCACGCCCCCTACTGAGGATGTGCCCGCAGCCAAGGTACATGCCCTTGCTGGAATCGAACCCAGGACTCTTCAGTCTGCAGTCCAACACTCTATCCACTGAGCCAAACCGGTCTCGGCTGTTTAAGGCTATTTTAAAGCAATATGGAGTCACACTCTTCATAGCACCATCTCCTTTTGGAACAAAATCAAGAGGAAGTTGTGTAAAGGATTTCTGTTTGGGGGATTCTATTACTGGACAATGCCAACTTATAAAATCTCTTCTAATAAGTTAGTCTTCCTTTGTATATGCAAGTATAATTGGTGAAACTCAAGCTTTCTTTTACATTATAATTGCTAAGACCTAATCTAATACATATATATATATATATGTGATATCTAATATATATATAACATATTATATAATATATAATATACTAGCAGCCCAGTGCATGAAAATCCATGTACTAGAGGGAGGGGCCCCTCAGCCTGGCCTGCCCCCTCTCACAGTCCAGGAGCTCTCAAGGGCGGGAGGCAATCCGGCTACAGGGAAAGGTGATGCCCCCATCACTCCTTTGCTGCTGCCACTGCTGGCAGCACAAGCCTCAGTCAGCTCTGGTTACCTGAGCCTTGAGTGGCCCTGGGTAGTTGGGCAGCCACCATCCAAGGCTTTCCTGCACCTTGGGCCAGCCCTGGGTGGCTGGGGGGCTGAGAGGACTGGGGAACTCCAGAGGCAAGCGCATGGCGTGGCTGAAGGAACTGGGCGCCGTCATCTTATAGCTTTTGGCACCGCCACCTTTGAGGGTATGACAGTCAGTTAGCATATTCCCACCTTATTGGCTGTGGGCGCCACCATCTGTGATGGTGTGAGGGTCAATTAGCATATTCCCTCTTTATTAGATTGATAGGACATTATAATTTACATATATAAAAACCTAATATGCAAATAGACCAAACAGCGGAACAACCCAAAAACCAGTTGCTATGATGTGCACTGACCACCAGGGGGTGCACATGGAACATGTGGCCATCAGCCATGGCGTGATAGTAGAGCAGGTGAGCGGGGGCACCAGACCAAGTCACGGCAATAGTTGCTGTCATCAGGGCGAGCCTCTGGTGGTTACTGAAAACTCTTTGCTCCTGCATGCGCTGCAGTCCCACACAGTGCTCGCACCTGCTGTTGGTGCTGGAGTCACCACTCACACCTGTTGCCAGTGCCCAGCATCATCAGTGGACGTGAGTGGTGGCTGCAGGCCCTGATTGCCCTCAAGGCTTCTCCACCTTCCCCTGTTCCTGAGGGATGATTGGGGCCAGCAGCCACTTCTGGCACCCACTGCCTATGCCCCCACTTGAGCCTGCTGCCAGTGCCAGAGCTGCCACTTGCACCGCTGCCAGTGTCTGGCACAGGTCCCAATCGCTTGGCACCATCAGAGGGTGTGAGTGGCAGCTGCTGCCCCAATCACCCCTGAGGGTTTCTCCACCTCCCCCTGCTTCTGAGGGGTGATTGGGGCAGCAGACGCCACTTGCACCAATTGACAGTGCCAGCATGATCAGTGGTGTGAGCAGGGCCAGTGCTATCAGCGGTGGCAGCAGGAGCAGGGCTGCCAGCAGAGAGGGGACCAGGGGCCATGGCGGGAGGGGTCAGGCAGGCGTGCGGAGAATGGGCAGAGACCCGCTCTGTGCCCACTGCAGCCTCATTTTCTTTCAAGGTGCACAAATTAGTGCACTGGGCTCCTAGTATATACCCTATATAATAAAGAGGAAATATGCAAATTGACCATCACATCATCACAAAGGTTGGCGGCACTCATAGTTACAAGATGGCAGTGCCCAGTCCCCTCAGCCCCACTGGAATCCTCAAGTCCTTTCATTCCCACCATGGGGGTTGCAGGTGCATGGTGCAGCCAGACCTGCCCTCAGCTCCCAGCCACACAAGGCTGGCCTGAGGTGCAGGTGAGCCTCAGATGGTGACTGCCCAGCTGCCCAGTACTGCCTGAGGCTCAGGTAACCAGGGTCAGCCAAGGCTTGCGTTGCTGGCAATGGCAGCAGCAGAGTTGTGATGGGGGTGTCACCTTCCCCTGATCGCTGGTCACCTTCTGTTCCTGACTGTGAGCAGGGACAGGCCGGGCTGAGGGACCACCCCTCCTCCAGTTAATGAATTTTCATGCACCGGGCCTCTAGTATAATATATATATATATCATTTAATATTTTATATATATATATATATATTTTTTTTTTTTTTCTCCATGACTCTCATCTGTGATATGACTTGGGAAATGCCCCAAAGGGTCTCTGTAAATGGCCAATCTCACTAATGATCATATTCATATTTTAGGCTCTAAGAAATAAAATTCTGTTACTCTGCTTCTTCTCTCTACCATGCTCTATTCCTGGCATTGAAGAAACACTAAGCAAACATTTGTTTGTTCACTTATTCATTCAGAAAATGTTTACTGAGCACCTAGTGGGTGTCAGGCACTGTTCTAGATGCTTAGAACATATTAGTAAAATATGGGGAAGATGGGGCAAAAATACCTGCCCTCATGAGGTTTATCTTGTAGCGAGAAGAGGAAGACAATAACCAACAAATATAATAAGCTTATACAGAATGTCAAAAGGTATTTTGTGCCATTTTATTTTGAAAAATAAAAATTAGATCAAGGTAAATAAAATTGGGATTAAAATGCGTACTCTGCTCTACTGGCATCAAGCAGTCTTAGGTTCAAGCTGACAATCACACTCATGAGGCCTCAGAGGCTTCCCTTTGCACCAGGCTTTAAAAAGGAAGCAGGGCAGGCAACAGGAGCATGCCCAGCACCAGCAGAGCCCAGTCTGAGGACCCTGGCAGGCAGTCTCTAATGTCCGCATAGCACTGTACTTGGGCTGTGTATGGCAGTGACAGATGATATCGGGTGGGCAGGACCACTTTGGGAGTTTATACTTTGCTAGTTGAGCAGCCCTATCAGGGGCATGTGATAAACTTCGATTCATTCACCATCACAGCTACCTCCCACTTGTCAATCTCAACAATAAAGCATGGATAGGTGTTTGTTCTGCAACCTAGAAATGCCAGCAGGATTCTCATCAAGTATAGCCATACTCCTATGCATTATTTGAGTTCTTGTTGCAAGGAGGATGATAGAGAGGATCAAATCCCAGGTACCCCTGAGTCTAGAGAAAAGGCCCCATTTCTTTCCAGGACTGCAGAATGTGGGGATACGGCTTGAAATTGTAAGCAGGGTGATACCTGGCATGCCTCACTGAGAAGGCTCTGCTTTATCACAGGTTGGCTGCAGCTGAGGGAGTGACCCAGGCGGGTGTCTGTGGGAAGAGTGCCGCAGAAAGGAAGGTGGTGCAAAGGCCCCAAGGTCTATTAGCGGTGTCTGCTATGTTTAAGGAGCAGCAACAGTAAATGGGGGCAATGGGAGACACTGTCAGAGAGAACGGAGAGGCCAGATCATACAGCACCTGGTACCCCACTGTGTCCACTTCTGTCATACCTCCGACACTCCCGTCATGTGTAAACCTCTGTGCAAAACAAAACTTAACCCTCTCATATACACATGCTCATGTATATTTATGTATATGTATTTACATGTATATAAATATATATATGTAAAAAGACTGGCAGTTTCTGACAAAATTAAACATGTTTGTACGATACGATCCAACAATCAACCCCCTTGGTATCAACTTCAAGATGCTGAACACTTGTGTCCAGACAAAAACCTTCACACTGATTTTATAGCAGCTTATTCATAGTTGCTAAAACTTGAAAGCAACCATGATGTCCTTCAGTAGGTGAATGGCTAAATAAACCATTTAGGTGAAGTAAATCCAGAGAAGGAATTATTCAGTAATAAAATGAAAAGAGCTATCAAGACATGAAAGACAATGGAATAACCTTAAACACATATTATTCAGTGAACTATGCCACATACTTGTGATGCCAATGACAATGACTTTATGGAAAAGGCAAAATTATGGAAACAGTAAAAAGATCAGAGGTTGCCAGGGTTTGGAGGGGGAAGTGATGAATCGGCAGAACACAGAGAATTGTAGGGTAGTAAGTATGCTCTGTAACAATAGATACATGTCATTACACATTTGTCCAAATCACAGAATGTATACCAAGAGTAAAGACTAATATAAATTAACTTTGGGTGACTAAAATGGGCCAATGTAAGCTCATCAATTGTAACCAATGTATCACCTTGATGGGGACTATTGATATAAGGGAAAGCTATACATGTGTGAGGACAGGGAGCATATAGAAGATTTCTCTACCTTCCTCCCAATTTTTCTGTGAACCTAAAACTACTCTAAAAAATAGTCTTAAAAAAGATTACTTTGACCCTAACTGGTTTGGCTCAGTGGATAGAGCGAGCTTTGATCTGCAGATTCAAGGTTCCCAGGTTCGATTTTGATCAAGGGCATGTACAAACCCAGTAGGGAGTGTGCAGGAGGCAGCTCATCGATGTTTCTCTCTCATTGATTTTTCTAATTCTCTATTCTTCTCCCTTCCTCTCTGTAAAAAATCAATAAAATATATGACAAAAAATTGCTTTGATTACTGTTGTGAGATCCTTTAGGTTAACAAAATAGAAACAAAGAAACTAGTTAGGGGTTATTGCTCTACTCCAGCAATTTTCAACCCTTTTCATCTCATGGCACACATAACTAATTACTAAAATTCTGCAGTACACCAAAATAAAACACACTATATATTTTTGCCAATCTGACAAAAAGTAGGTATAATTTTGATCTGTTCACACCGGACAGCTATTGTCCTGTTCGTTGTTGTTCTTTTTTTATTTGACAATTTAAGGAAAAAGAGGTCAGTAGTCCTGAATAGTTGGGAATTACATGTTTTTAAATTCTTGAGGCATATCATTAAAATCGCTGCTCTCATCCAAACAAGAAAGGACTGTAGCAGTGCGTTCGCTGACCAGAAGTGGTTAGATTCTGGATGTCTCATCAAGGCTGAGCCAGTAGCATTTCCCGACAGATGGAATATGATTTGACAGAGTCAAAGATGACTCCAATGATTGTGGCTTGAACAACTGAAAAGGTGTTTCCATCAGCTGATATGGAAAAGGCAGAGGATAGAGAAGGTTTGGAGAGCATATCAGAAGCTGAGTTTTGGGTGTGCTAAATTTGAAATGTCTTTGAGATATCCTACTGATGTTATTGGATCAGGAGGAGGTAAGGTTGGGCTGGATATATCAATATAATAGCCTTTGATATAGAGATAGAATTTTAAGCAAAAGAGTAGATGAGGTCATCATGGATTGAGTATGAATAGAAAAAGGAACTCAGGATGGAATCCCAAGTGCTCTATCCTTAAGAGGTCTGGCAAAATATTGAGAACTTAAAAAGGAGCCTGACAAAGAAATCAAAAAGTAGGAGGAGGCAAAGTGAATAATAATAAAATAAAATAGCAAAAGCCAAACTGTCAAACTATGTTAAATACAACAGGTCAAGTAAGATGAGGGCTGAGAACTGACCACTTGGATTTAGCTGAAGAGACATCATCGGTGACATTAACAAAAACATTTTTATTGAAGTAGTTATGGGAAAGAAGCCGGTCTGGAGTGGATTTAAGAGAACATGAGAGGAATTACATGCAGTGAATATAGACAGGTCATTTAAAGGGTGTCCTTCAAAGGAGAGCAAACAAACAAAAACAAAATGGGGTGAGAGTTGGCAAGAAATACCAGGATGTCCCTATGTCTATGGGGATGATCCCAGAGGAGGGTGCAATTGGCAATGCGGGTCAGAGGAGGGGACTGGTTGAGCAATGTCCTTAGGAAGGCAAGGGGCGAGATCTAGGTCTCAAGGAGAGGGCAGCTTCAATACTGTTTTTTTTTTTGCAGCAGTTATATACAAACATCTGCAAAGATAAGATTTAGCTCTCTGTATACAATGTACATTGTAACTTAATACACTCAAATATCCCAGACAAACCTATATTTCTTGAAGCACTTTATTTTAAAGCATTAAATAAACTGGAATTGTAATTTAATTCTGTATATACTTTGCTACCAATAAGGAATATTCACCTTTTGTAAAATTCAATAACTCACTCTGGCATAAGTAAACATCAGGAAGGAGAAGCAGTGAAAGCAGAAATATATGGAGAACTCTGCAGAGTCATAGTAACTTACTTCTTTTGTCAGAATTCCTGGGAGAGGGCTAAAATGCGGAGCTTACTTCTTTATATGGAAAAGTGATTTTTCAGTATTATTTATTCTGTACAGAGACCTTTCTCATATATAGTGCAAACACTTCCCTGATTTCTTAAACAGTGGGCAGAAATATTAAACTGCTTTTCTTCGACAAATTCATCAAGTAAAGGGAAGGCTAAGTGAAATAAGCCAGATACAGAAAGACAAATATCGCATGATCTCACTTTTATGTGGAACCTAAAAAAAAAGTTGAACTCACAGTAACTGACAGCAGAATAGAACAGTGGTTACCAGAGGTGAGAGGATGAGAGGAAAGGGAAAATATTGATCAAAGGGTACAAATTTTCCATTATAAGATGAGTAAGTTCTGGAGACTAATGTACAGCATGGTGGCTGTAATTAATAAGACTTTACCGTTTAGCTGAAATTCACTAAGAGGGTAGATCTCAGATGTACTCGGTAGCTCTGTGAGGTAATGGATATGATATGCTAATTAAATTGGGGTAATCATTTCACAATGTATGCATACATTAAAACATTATACTGTACACCTTAAATATCTACAATGTCTATTTGTCAATTACACCTCCATAAAGCTGGGTGGGAGCATCACAGTTACAAAGCTGTATCTGTCATCCTCCAAGTGGCTCTAAATGACTGCTTGTTCAAGTGACTGTTTTTAAAATGTTTATTTCAGTTTGAATCAATTTGCTTCTCAGTTTACCTGTTAACAATGCCTATTTCTAGCCGACAGAGTCTTGATGGCAAACACAGCACATGGCCCACGTATGGTGGGTCTTTTGTGGTGGACGGAATAAGGGCAAAATGATGGCCCTCTCCTAATTCTGGAAATTTATGAATAGATGGTCTTATTTGGCAAAATGGACCTTTGCAGATGAGATCAGATCAAGGATCTTAAGATAATGAAATTATCCCAAGTTCTCTAAGCCCCATGGAATGAGCCAGGTCCTTAGAGACACAGAACCTCTCTCAGCTCGGGCCAGAGAACAGCAGTGACGGGAAAAGGGTCCGGAAGATGGAATATGATTTGAGTCAAATGTGGCACAAGGACTTTACATTTCTGGCATTGAGCAGAAAGGAGCCCAGGAAGGCAAGTGGCTTCTAGAAGCTGAAAAGGGGCAAAGAACCAGTCTCCCTTAGAGCCTTCAGCAAGGAACACAGTGCCACCGACACCTCAATTTTAGCTCAGTAAGCCCCACTTTGGATTTCCGAATCTCCAAAACTGTAATATAATAAATTTGTATTATTTTCAGTCACTAAATTTGTGATGGTTTGCTACAGCAATAGAAAAGTAAGTCAGAGTTCAATAAACTTATTTTCTGAATGAATTAATGAATGAGCAGAGTAGTTGCCCAATGTCCAAGCTGTTCTTCGTAACAAAAACAAACTGCCCGTGTCAGTGTGCTGGGTCCCAGCCCCTGCTTCAAGCAAAGCAGCTCAGCCTTTTTTCTGTTTTATTTGTTCATGCTTCTGGGTAAGATTTTGTTTGAACAAAGGTTTCCAAGGGCAAGAAAGGGAAGAAAAAGCACACAAAAAACACAGGCTTTTGAAAACAGCTGGTGTGATGGGAGAGTACAGAACATGTATCCAGGAAAACCTCCGAGGCCCTTACCGTGGGACCTCAAGGCAGTCAGTGCCTCTGAGTTGCTGTTTATCAATCTCTCCAATGAAAATAAGGATAACTTTCCCCTCACCCACCCAATCAAATCAAAACTTTTCAAACTACAGGTGCTGTGCAATTATTTGTTGTGTGGTTTCTGGGTTTGGGAGTGCTAGGAAACCAGGGAAACAAGTGCTTCAAAACCACTGGAATGAAACTGTCCGAGAAAGGACGTGGTAACTCAATCCATGAACAAAAAGTGAGTCCTTTACTGCAGGTGTTTTGACACTCATTTTGGGTTCAGATGCATTTTTTTTCCCAGGAAGGCAAGTGGCTTCTAGAAGCTGAAAAGGGGCAAAGAACCAGTCTCTCTTAGAGCCTTCAGCAAGGAACTCAGTGCCACCGACACCTCAATTTTAGCTCAGTAAGCCCCACTTTGGATTTCCGAATCTCCAAAACTGTAATATAATAAATTTGTATTATTTTCAGTCAGTAAATTTGTGATGGTTTGCTACAGCAATAGAAAAGTAAGTCAGAGTTTAATAAACTTATTTTCTGAATGAATTAATGAATGAGCTTGGGTTTGGGAGTGCTAGGAAACCAGGGAAACAAGTGCTTCAAAACCACTGGAAGCACTTGTTTCTTGGTTCTGTGGGTACAGTAGCTTCAGTTAATAGACTACCGATTCCCAATTAAGTGAGGTGTTCCAATATATCAGAAAAAGTAATTATCTGTTTTCTTTCTCTTCCTCTTTCTCTTAAGTTCTGGAAACCCCAACAAGGCATACCAGTTGTCTAAACACGTGGGCGTGTGCACACACACACCCTTGGGGATAGAAGGATGAAACTAAATGTCCCTGGGTTTGTGACTTCTCTCAAATGTATCTTTTCAGTTTGCGTAATCATCTCACGATTTGTTTGTTTTTCTGTAACAGACTCTGCTTCTGCACTTTAATTTTTCTTTGGCTACTTTGTTTTAGCATCATACAACTTTTCTCTGTAGGTCACACTCATTGTGTGATAACCTTTCATTTCAGGATAACCTTTCGTTACACATAGTAAACTAATCTTATTGTCAACAGTTCTAGATTTTATTTTTACTTAGAGCCATCTGTTAAGTGTCCTCCCATATACTCCCCATGGCACACAAAATTCCAATAACCCTTTTCATTGCTAAAATTTGCCTTTAAGTTATTTACATGATGAAAAAAAAAAACTAATGAGAAATCTGTATGCATTGTTAGGACTGCAACAGAAACAGTCCTGGTGAAGGGAAGTAATAGTGACTAAAATTCATAATTGTGAATGACAGAGATAGCAGGTCTTCTGGGGGGAGCAGGTTTTAACACTGGCAGATCATACTGGAAAGGTACTTTAAAGGGACCGTGGGGAAAAGTTACAGGAAGATGAGGCTGAAGACCCTGAAGGCAAAGGTCTTGCCTACATCTCATTTTTGTTGAGAATCAATCTCATCAGACCCCAGTGGAATCTTCACTCAATTATCGCTTCTTCCTGAACCTAAGAGCCTTCCTTACAGTAAAAAGCCGCCTGCCAGGAAAAGGAGCTGCAGTGTCCCTCAAGCCAACTATTTACTTGATCTGAACATGTGTTAGAACACAGAAGTGACTTTGCAGACTTCTTTTCTCTGGTAGAAACGAACATGTGTGCGGCCCAAGAACATTGGGGGAACATATGCTGCTTAAGAAACCAGAAGATTTCAATCTTCTAAACTTGGAAAAAAACCAGACTTTTCTATAAGTGTGAGAAGCGCTTTTCAAATATGCATTGCTAGCATCCACATTTCAGACTCCTCCAAGTCAGAAAGGTAGTGAGCAGTCCGTGTAGCCCGTTTTCTGTATGCACAGACTTACAAAATGGTATTAAGACTGCCCCAAACAAAACAGCAGCTGCTGCCAAAAACAACATCCATCTTCGCTTTAATCTCAAATGCCAGCTAGTGAAGCAGGCAGTTGCTTTGCAGCCCAAATGTGCTTTGGAGGAGAGCCAACGGGCTCGGCTACCCAGAGCCAAGAAAGTAAGTTCCCAAGACACAGGTGGAATGATCCATCCCGAGAGTTCAGGTCTTCTGAGTTCATATGAACCATATCCTTCCAAAATGATCTTGAGGGAAACCCATGACAGATTCCTGTTCAGTGAATAACCATTCAGTTCCATATGACCTTGTCCAGGATTTTTTATTTCTCTGTAAACTTACCATTAAATGTTAAGAGAAAATGCTTAATCATCCCACAGATTCTTCTCTCGTGACTATCCAGTCATCTCAAAGGGGCAAGAGAACCCCTGGCAGCTTTGTGTCTGTTTTAAACTTTATTGCTATCAGGAAAGCTGATGCTGACAGTAGAGCGAGGTTAAAATTCAAACCAGCTGGAAATCCAAATGGACACACAGAAGTCTTGTGAACATACTCTTCACCCTCTTTCCATGTAGGTCATTTTGTGAGGGAGTTAAATAAAAATATTTTAAAATATTGGTGGTCACTAAAATATGTGGTACGTATGCCCTATAATAAGAACAAAACACCCTAGAAAAGAATTGCTTAACATAAAAAGGCAGACAGTCAATGGCTTAAAGTGAAAGAACAATTTAAGGATTTCAAGATATTCTATCTACAGAAGAATCACTGTAATAGTCAGTACTCACTCTAAATGTAAATGGTATTGAAGTATATGTAAATCACTTGCATATATTTATTCCAATTAAGGGCCATGCATAGGATGAGCAGTTTGCTGATATTATTTCATATTAGTGGCCCAGTGCACAAAATTCATGCTCAGCACAGCCTGCACCCTCTCCAATAGGACATCCCTCTCGCAATCTGAGACCGCTGGCTCCTAACAGCTCATCTTCCTGCCTTTCTGATTGCCCCTAACTGCCTCCACCTGCCTGCCTGATTGCCCCAACCCCTCTACCTGCCTTCCAAATCACCTCTAACTGCCTGCCTGCCTGATCACCCCTAACTGCCCTCCCCTGCTGGCCTGATCAACCCCTCAACTTCCTCTGCCTGCCTGATCCCCCCCAACTGCCCTCCCCTGCTGGCCTGAACTCTCCTCAAACTACCCTCCCCTGACAGCCAATTTGGTTCTGATTGGTCAGTTTCTATGCCTGTTAGCATCAAAAGCTCTGCCTCCTAGGCAGCCATTGGCTCCTCACAATTCACCCAGATTTGGTTCTGATTGGTTGGTTTCTATGCTAGTTAGTATCTCTGAGGCCTTATCAGAGAGACGGGACTGATTAACAACCCCCACTGAGGCCTGGAGAGAAACAGAGGCATTGATGCTGGTGAAGCACAGAGAGAGAGAAAGGCAACAGCTGATCAACAGCTGCCATAGGGGCTGCACATCAGACCCTACCTCTCTCTTCAGGCCTCTCTCTGGGCCTGATCCACAGCCCCCTTGGAAGTCAGTGCTGGGTCGCCACAGCAACCCACATTGACTGCAGAACTGACTTCCGGTGTTTGGTGGAGCCTTTGGTCTGTCGTTATGGGCCCCAGGTTTTTATATATTAGGGTAACCTCCCATCGACCATGTGGATATTATTAGCCTATTTTGCTAATGAGTAAAATAGGACTCAGTGAGACTGAGTAACCTGCTCATGCCACTCTGTTAGTAAATCCCCAAACTGAGTTTAAAGGAAGACCTACATAGCATTGGAAATAAAACTGCCTGGCCAGTCAGACATAAAGCTGATTTCATCTACATTTAATGAACTATTTAGTTTTATTTAAAATGCCTATGCCCTGGAAGGCACATGGGCCCCTTAATCTAAATCAATTTCTAACTGAAACCACAGTGCCAAGTTATTACTAGGCTGGGTAAACAAGTAAATCAAGTTACACTTTGCTGTAGCTTAAAGACAATCACATAGCTGGAGGGAGGGGAGAAACCCAAGAAATAAAGTGTTAAGTTGTTCCTGCTGATAAATACAAAATCAAGTGCTTTCAGACCTTTAAGAAGAGCTACTTATTCATTCAACAAACTTGTCTAAGTACCTGATAAGTACATAAGATAAAGACATACAAGATATGGACTTTGGCCTCCGAAAGTTAAAACTACTAAGGACCACAGCAGGGCCATAGACTGTGAAGGGGAAGGGCCCAGGAGGAACAGATAAACCCAACTTTGGGGGCTGGGGTGAAAATTGAGGAAGGGGCTCAGAGATAGCTTCTGGGAGGAGGTGACACACTCTTCAAATGGAAATAGGAAAGATCCAGATAGAGCAAAGGCAACTGGGTGAAGACTCAGACAGAGAAGGGGCAAGTGCCCACAGAAGTGAAGGTACATGACATTCAGGTTTATGACACTGTTGAAAATAAGTTTCAAGGTATAAGCAACAATATAAGAGGCTAGGGCAATGGTCAGCAAACTCATTAGTCAACAGAGCCAAATATCAACAGTACAATGATTGAAATTTCTTTTGAGAGCCAAATTTTTTAAACTTAAATTTCTTCTAAAGCCACTTCTTCAAAATATACTCGCCCAGGCCGTGGTATTTTGTGGAAGAGCCACACTCAAAGGGCCAAAGAGCCACATGTGGCTAGTGAGCTGCAGTTTGGGCCTAGGGAAATGTGCAGAGGCCCTCCCAATTTTGCTAATTGAGTTGTTTTTCTATCTTAAAGGCACTGCTTGGGAGCTCTTGAAGGACCTTAAGCAGGGGAGTATCAAAATCTGATTTACTGCCTGGCCTGCATGGCTCAGTGGTTGGGCATCAACCGATGGACCAGGAGGTCATGGCTCGATTCCCAGTCAGGGAACATGTGGGTTTTGGGCTTCATCCCCAATGTGGGGTGTGCAGGAGGCAGCTGATTCTTTCTCATCACTGATGTTTCTATCTCTCCATTCCTCTCTGAAGTCAATAATATATATATATGTATGTATATGTATATATATATATATAATTTATTTTTGAAAGGTTTGCCAAACATCATAATAAAAGATAGCCTGGAGCAAGATATTTTTGAAGAAAAGAAACAGGGGAGAGTGATTGATATAGAGGCAGGGAGGCATTGAACAGGCTGTCAAGCTACAGGGGGAAGGCTGGGGTGGATGGGAGGTGGATGCTGGGGGAGATCAACCGAAGGACTTGTATGCATGCATATGAGCATAACCAATGAATGAAAGACACTGGGGGGGGGGAGGGGGGCAGGTGGGGACATGTGCTGGGGGGAGGATAATGGGGGTGAAAGGAAAACATATGTACTACTATTAAATATAAGTTATACTGCAAAAATAATAAAAATTTAATTATTAAAAAGAAATAAATAGAAAATAAAAAAAATAAAAGATAGCCTGGGGGAGGCCACAAGCCTGGGGGATAGGAGGTCTGTTAGGAGGTCACTGGAGTCATCCAGAGTTGAAGTGAGGGGAGCCCCACCTATGTGAGTGACCGTTGGAGAGAGACAAGTTCAATAGGATATGAAAGTGGAATGGGAGGGACTTGGAGACTTACAGAAAGTAAGGGGGGTTAAAAGGAGAGGAGTCTCAGCCCATTGCACGAAGATTCATACAATAGGCCTTCCTTTTCCTGGCTGCTGGCACTGGTTTTCCCCCAATACCGGGGACCCAGGCCACTCCAGACGCAGTGGGGAAGCTAAGCCTCTTCAGTCTTCAATCTTGGCTCAGGCTGGAGCCTTCAGTCTTTGGTCCGTGCCTGAGTATGCAAATTAAACCGCCAACTTTGTTGGATTAATTTGCATACTCACTCCTGATTGGCTGGTGGCCATCACGGACATATGGTCAATTTACACATTTCTCTTTTATTAGTGTAGATAGAGATACACATGATAGAATAAGTATTTTTGCCAGCAGTGGAGATTCCATTAGTAATAATGGTTACATATAGATCTTTAGCAGTTAAATAAAATCAGAGGGGAAAAAAATCCCCTTAAACAGTATAAACCCACTGGATTTTAGAGAGATGCTAGTCGAGGACTAATTCTAATAAATTTTATGAGGATGAACAAACCAAACAAGTCTAGAAAACTGGTGGATGCTAGCTCAATGGTGAACCTAGATCAGTGATCGGCAAACTGCAGCTCATGAGCTGCTGCAGTTTGCCATTCTATTGACTAATGAGTTTGCTGACCACTGACCTAGATGAACATATCCATTGCAAGTATTTCCACTATATGAATATATTTTCAAAGAAGGAAGAGACAGATTGCCAACATTGGCCAAGGTATAGGAACATAGCAAAAAATAAAAAATAAAAAATAAAAAATTCATGGAAGTTCTTGAATCCACATACTGACTTTCAGCACTCCATGGGCACCTGTTCTTGTTGGATGGCATTGTTCACTGTCATGTCAAATAATTGCTCTTCACATTGAACCACCATGATAAGCTTTCCAAAAACAGCTACAAAAACATAAGCCGTAATTCATACTCTTCCAAGTCTGTGACTCACTTCTGAAACTGTAATCTCAGGAAAATAAAAAAAACCCTGCAATTCTTCAAAATCTGTAGAATCTTTTCATCTCCAAACAACTGAGAGCTAAAAAATAAGTGCAGATCAGAAGCAGTTGCTATCTGATCCCATGTGTTGAATTTGGACTGAATGCCTGAACTCTCTCGAACTTCTCATGTATTTTCCCTACGGTTGAAATTAAATGTGTTCAGATATCTTGTCAGATCAGTTACTGGGAGTCTGACAAGTTTGGTCTCATAGGGCCTTTAAAGTCAAAGAAAACACTGTCAAGACGCAGCTCAGGAAATTGCCAATAAGGTGTTTTTTCCCACCTGGGTTCCTGACTACATTAAAATAAATCAAATCTTTGCACCCTGCTTTTACTACCTCTAAACAGCATGAAAACCAATGGAGCTAAAGGCCATGAGTTCAAAAACACCCACAATCTTGATCATTTTCTTTATCACATCAGATGACAAACCCAATCTGCAAAGGCCCCCGCATGAGTTTTCCCAATTACGCAATGTATGCTGGATGCACCAACTGCCTTTGGTTGAACTGAATAAAATGTTGAGATGTCCCCCCATTCATGGAACAAGGGAAGATGACCACCTCTGATTTAGATCAAAGTGCAGATTCCTGGGTATAGTGAGGTATCCAATTTTCTGAAGGTGTATCTGAAGAATGTGCACTTTGAACTAGCCCTTCATGCGATTCTTGGGTACTCTCTCAGGTCTGACTTAGGCTGTACTTGTTCTGGGTGCTATATTATTAAGAAAAACAAACAAAAAGGTTTCAAAAGTATATATACAAGGTGGCACTAGGGTTCAAGGGCTACATAGCAGATGCTCCCAATTTAGAGTGATCTCAAAAAGAAAAATTAAAAATTAAAAATTAAATTAAGTGTGGTGGATACTGTGGATGGGTTCTTTCAATTCCCATTCCAGCTCTCTCCTAGCATACCCTTCTATACTGTTGTGGTTGCAAAACTGGAATCTGTATTTCTTGGGCTCCTTTGCATTAAGCTATAGTTGCAGGTGAGTTTAGGTTTTGCCCATCAGGCACCACACTGCAGGGTTTGATATGGGAACAAATCCTTGACATGAGAAGTTGGAGGCTAGACAAGCATTTTGCTGGCTTGGGTGGTGTTGGGGCAACTAGACCATGCAATCTGCAGCAATAACAGCGTCCTGCACTGGCTGTAGCAGCTACGCAGAGCAGCGGACTTAACTGGGTTTTCGGTGCTGCAGTATTCTGGATGCATACTTTTCTAGGCCTGCTGGTGGTTTTATAAGCCATCAAATACATTTCAATGCATCTCTTTTGGACTAGAGTGGATTATGCTGTCTGCAACTAAACCTTAAGCAATACTAGGAGTAAAGAACCCAAGTTACTAAGCATTTATGTCTCATAAAGGCTTGGCTAGATGTTCCTTGGGAATTTTCCATTTGTATTTCAAAATTCAAAGAGTAATATATTTTTTTTTAATGAAGAGCCATTTTTGATTGGCAATCCATGAGAATGTTAATGCAATTCTACCACTTGAAGCACCACAAAGCAATTTACCTCTGATATGCCCAGAACATGTTCCTCTGGATATCTATCTGCCACCTGAAGCAGTAAATTGCAAGTTCATTGCTTATGAAAGAGGTGGTGTTTAAAATAGAACAACATCAGCAAAAGTGAGACCTACATGCAAATCATGGTTCCATAACTTGCATGCTGTTACCTAAACAGATTATGAAAACTCTCCTGAGCTCAGTTTTCTTGGAATGATCCCATTTCTTTGACTTTTTGAGAGATTAAATAAGACAGTTATGTAAAGCACCCACAACAGGAACAACACAATGCAGATCATGACATGACTTGTTAATGTTATAGTTATTATTTTATCATTCTTACTAATGCTTTCAATGTTGACTTCAGAATTAAAGCTATACTAACAGTGAATGTCCCAATCCCACTTATGCTCTGCCTCCCCATAGATTAAAGATCAGCACAGAAAAGTGATAAAAAGAGGTTGTGAAACTGCCCCCTGTGCTTGGATTGGATCAACTCCCCCAAAGCAGCCAGGCTCCTCTCCACCTGGTGCAAAAGGGAGGCCCAATTGTTTGGGCAATGGGTGAATGTTAACCTAAACTGCAGAGTTTCAAAAGTCAACTTCAGCTTCAGCAGGAATCCAAGACAGTTTTAGAAAACAGTGTGTTTAACCCATGCATGGAAAAAAAGAACAGTAGAGAGTGGGGGGCTGGGCAGCAGTGATTCTAGAATTAGGCTGCCAATTTTTTAATCTCTCTTCTGACACTGACTAGCCTTGTGGCCTTTGTAAAATTATTTCTTTGTCCTGTGTTTTAGTTGGCCCACTTATAACACATGCATAATACAGAACCCACCTCACAGCCTTGTTGAGGATTAAATGGAGTTATGTGTGTTCAAGCACTTAGTATAGTGCCTGAAAATAGGACACCTTCATAGATGTCCGCTATAGTTATCATCACTGATGTCTTTTCAACCATATCTAGAACAATCAACCCCAGGGATGTCATTTCCAGACTGGAAGCATGGTGGTTCAAGCCAAAAATCAGGGTGCCATCCTCAATTCTCTCCATTACTCTGTTTCTACACGCAGTCTATCAAGTCCTCTCAGTACTAACACTAAAATGTATCCTGAAACATTCCTTTCTTTCTGTCAACTCCTGCCTGGAAGACTGGAAGCACCCTCTAAATAGCCTTCTTGGCTTGTGTATTTTTACTTACCAGAGTGTAGTCTTCTGGGAATATAAAACACCACTGTCTGCTTAAAGTCTTTGAATGCTTTTCCATTACATTATAATCAAGTGTGAACTCCTGACCCAGGCCTACTAGGGGGTAAGTAACATAGACTTGTCCACCTCCATGTCCTTACCTTACCAGGCCCTCTCCCCCCACCATACTCCAGCTACATTGGCCTCCTTTCTCTTCCTCAAACACTTGAAATGTATTATTGCTTTAAGCCCTTTGCACTTGGTACTGTAAGCTTTTCCCCTCTTGGGCTCTGCAAGAGGCAAGTCCTTCTTTTCATTCAGGATTCAGTTCAAATATCACCTTCTCAGATAAGCCTTCCTAGGTAACCTAAGTACTAGCATCTTCAACTTTCATATCACTGTTTTATTTCAACTGCAATAAAATTTTCATCAGAAATTATCTTCATACCCCAATGAGTTTATTCATTTATGGCGTGTCCCTCTGACAAGAACGTAAATGGTGTGAGGGTGAGGATTCTATTAGTCTTGTTCTTCTTCCTTAGCTCTAGCACCTTAGACTGACCCCTACTCATATACATGCTCCTTCACTTCTGTGGATTGGATGCATTGCAAACTTCTTCTAAAGTATCTACAAAAGGGCTCCTTTGACCCCAGTGGTAGCAAGATCCAAATTGTTTAAAAAGCGAATATGCTCAGTATGTGAAATGGGACACAGACAAGTCTGAAAAATGCAGGATTCAATCCTCAGCAGATGGTGTCCATATTCACACAATGGCATTGCGACATCACCCATAGTTCTGCTTATTATCCATCTCGTCTCCGTTTCCTGCACTTGAACTTGAGCACCATAAGGCAGATTCTTTCAGTTTCTGTTTCATTCATACTACAGTGCTGAGCACAGAGAAGCCTCTGAAATATATTTTTTAAATAAGTGAGTGAAGGAAAAGAGTTTTGCCTGAGGAAGGGGCAGGGAGTGGGCTAAAAAGGGTCAATGAGAAGAAAAAGACACTTGGGGGTCAATGGGTGCCTGGAGGGGGGAGAAAGTATTGCTGTAATACTTTCAACAATAAAAATTTAATTTTAAAAATACTGGAAAATCCTAATGATGGCAAGTGTAACATCACAATATTCTTTTAACTATCCAAAACATGACATTGGCTAAATGGGTCTCAGTTTGAACTTTTAACCATTTTCTTTGTACCTTTATTTTGTGTGTGTGTGTCTTTGTACCTTTAAGTACTTCTCTAGCACCATGAGAAATGAAAAATTAGAATATAAAACCAGGGATAGACTGTAAACTCCTTGAGGAGCAGGAACGATGTAACAATGTTTTTGCTCACTATTGTATCTCTAGCCTCTGGGCAGTGCTTTTCTGGTAGTAAAGATCAATAAACAATTTTTAGTAAGTAAACAACCAGTGGAAAAGGCCTTTCCTTGTAGATGTGGCAAGAAACTGTGACAATAAGCCAAAATGCTGGACTACCTTTAAAATCCCCAGAGCTCCCTTTCTAAAGGTAAGTATAATACGAAGTTACTTTCCTTAGTTGACTTAACAGGGTCATAGTTTTATTTATTTATTTAGCTGCATTTTTTTTTTTTTTAGAGAGAGAGATAAGGAGAGGAAGAGAAACACTAATGTGAGAGTAGACATTAGCTGCCTTCTATACGCCCCCTACTGGGGATTAAGCCTACAACCCAGGCATGCCTCAACCTGGAATCAAACTGGCAACCTTTCCATGCATAGGATGATGCCCAACCAAGCAATTGAGACACATTGACCAAGCAGCAGGGACATTTTTTTTTTAATGTAGGTACTTTCCTACAGTAAGTTCAATGATAGTCTGTGAGAAGTCTACAATTCTGTAGTTTACTTAGAATCCTATATAATAAAAGCCTAATATGTTAAGTGTCCAGTCGTCCATTCAAGCAATAAAAACATAATCCTATCTAATAAAAGGGTAATATGCAAATTAACCACCACTCTGCTACACCCAGAAGCTACTCCCACTAGCCAATCAGGAGCAGGTATGCAAATTAACCCCAACCAAGATGGCTGTGGCCATGGAGAGAAGTTGGGATTCCCTGGCAATGGAGGAAGCCAAGCTTTCCACACCCCCTGGCCAGCCCAGGCCTCCACTTAAGGCGACAAAGTTTCAATTATAGAAGATTAATAAACCCCAACAAAAATGGCTGCCACCATGGAGTGATCAGAAGGCTTGGCTCTGCTCAGGCTACAAAGTTTCAATTGTAGAAGATAAATAAATCCCAGATACCAGGACCTCCACTGCTTGGGTTGCCAGGGGGCATGGCCAGCCTGCAAACCACCACAGGTCTCTTGACCAGGCAGCCCCACACCCCAAGGGAACCCCCACCCTGATCTGGGACACCATTTATGACAAACCAGCTGGCCCCTACCCATGCACCAATCCTATCTAATAAAAGAGTAATATGGAAACTGACCATCACTCCAACACACAAGATGGCTGTCCCCATGTGGTCAAAGATTCTGCCCCCATGTGGACACAAGATGGCCACCACAAGATGGCCAGCATGGAAGGGCAGGTGGGAGAGACCAGGCCTGCAATGGAGGGCAGTTGAGAGGAGCCAGATCTGCAAGGGAGGGCAGTTGGGGGCGATCAAGCCTGCAGAAGAGGGTAGTTAGGGGTGACCAAGCTGGCAGAAGAGGGAAGTTGGTGGCAAACAGGCTGCCAGGGGAGCAGTTAGACATCAATTAGGCTGGCAGGGGAGTGGTTAGGGGGTGATCAGGTTAGCAGGCAGAACCAGTTAGGGGCAATTAGGAAGGCAGGCAGATGAGCAGTTGGGAGCCAGCAGTCTTGGATTGTGACAGGGATGTCCAACTACCCATTTAGACCTGATCCCAGTGTGATCGGGCCTAAGCAGGCAGTCTGACATCCCTCGAGGGGTCCCAGATTGGAGCGGGTTCAGGCTGGGCTGAGGGACAGCCTCCCCCACCCCCTGCATGAATTTCATGCACTGGGCCTCTAGTATGCTAATGATATACTAAGGCCACTTAAGCACTTGCTATGAAATGCACTGTCCATCAAGGGGCAGACAGTTGACTGGTCAAATAATTACTATGAGTGCACTGACCATCAGGGGATAGACACTCCAACCTGTAGGTTAGCTTGCTGCTGGGGTCTGGCTGATCAGGACCAAGCGAGATGAGATGGACACACCTTGGAGCCCTCCCATGGTCCCTCCCTGGCTGGCCAACCTCGTGCATCCCTCCCCGGCCCAGAGATCGTGCGCCGGTAAGGTCCTTCGGCCTGGCTTGTTCCCTCTTACAATCCTGGGTCTCTTGGGGTATGTCAGAGAGCCTGTTTAGGTCTAATCCCACTCAACACAGGTGCTGCCCCCTGGTGGTAAATGCACTCCAACAGGGGAGTGGTGCCCAGCCAGAAGCCAGGCTAATGGCAGTGGCAGGAGCCTCTCCCACCTCCATGGCAGCACGGTCTGTTGGACATCCCTCAAGGGTTCCTAGATTGTGAGAGGGCACAGGCCAGGCTCAGGGACCCCTCTCCCTGCCCCAGTGCACAAATTTTGTGCACTGGGCCTCTAGTTCAGTATAAAATGCAACTATAAATTTCTCCCTGAGCTGTAATCCCTCAAAATTTCTTAAACAACCATTCATAAAAAAATTAATCATGGTGATTTGGCACTGGAAATACACAAGGAATATGATTTCATTTGAAAGCTAACTTGTTCATAAGTGATAACACTGGTTGAGCTTTCAAATGCTAATCTTATCTCTTCCCAAAGCATTGGCTAATTGTCCTCTATCTGTCATCCTTTCAACAGCAGGCAAAAAAAAAAAAAAAAAAAAAAAAAAAAAGCAGAAACAAACAAAAAAAACACCCAGACAACCGAATCCTTTATGTCATCCAGACCCATTCCTAGTTTGACTAAAGAATAAAATCAACTACCTTTCCTTCAGAGTGATATGGGCATAGGATTTCTGCTCTCCTCTCACATGACTTGTTTTCTTTTATTCCGCTTTTCCACCATGATATTCAGGCAGTTATGCTTACCATTCTCCACAATTCCACTATGTAGGAGGAGACTCCAAAATCAGTAGAGAAAAGAAGATATATAACAGAAACAAAAGGAGAAGGCTTTTTACAGTCTATCAGGATGTGGGTACTGGCATCACACCTTTTATTATTAAAAAAAAAAAGTTCCAAATTAATAACCTTCAAAGTAAATGTAAACAATTTTATGTTCTGAAATTCTTCTTTGACGAAGACTCAGGAAGATTATCAACTGAGCTCCCAAGAGTAAAAATCAAAACAAAAATATGAAGAATATACTTTAAACCCTCAACTCCTTCCTCTCAATCATGTTGAGAAAAAGAAAAAGAAACTTTGCTCTTTGGGCAGAAAAGAGGGTTGAGTAGGAAATAACCATCACATTCTGTGGTCTCCTCAAAGCAACTGCAAATGGAGATGGAAACATAAATGTAAACAGTAAATAGGAGGACTGGAAAAGAATGGGGACTTATTTCCCAGGAAATGGAGAGAGGACCCTGTGAGCTGTGGATCCAGCTCAATGAAATTTAAAAGATATGTTGCAGCTGCTGTAAGATTTAGGAGCCAAATCTGCACAAACCATTTTGCATATCTACTTCATTGCTTAATTCTGGTATGGTAGCTCCTCCTCATTTATGGTACTCTCTGAAGCTTCTATTTGTAACCTGAGGCAGGAGGGAGATTTCGCTCTCTGGGATAGGATATTATTTAAGACTTTAAAAGCTGTATGGGTGCCAGGAACATTAACCTTTCAGTTCTACACCCAAAACCAAGTTTACCTGATTAACAAAAACATACAAATAGCCCTAGTCAGTTTGGCTCATTGGATAGAGCAAGGGCCTGCAAACTAAAGGTTTCCGGTTCGATTCCGGTCAAGGGCACATGCCAGGATTGTGTCCCCACACCCACCAGTGGGGGACATGCAGGAGGCAGTTGATCAATGATTCACTCTCATCATTGATAACTCTCTTTTTCTCTCTCTCCCCTTTCCTCTCTGAAATCAATAAGAATATATTTAAAAAACAAACAAAAAACCTCCTTGATGTTAAATTTAAAACACATGCACACATATACATAAAAAGAAAAAGAAAAAATGAACATAGGCCATGGTACAGGTTTGTGTAACTTTTTTAAAATGTCAGAATTTTGAAAACTTGGCATCCAAAGAATATCCTGCAAATTATTCTATTAAGGACATAAAATCATTGTAGAGAGCACTGTGTTTTAAGGCAGTACTGTGATTGCCTTGGTAACTTCTGATCACAATGCTGACACAGATTAAATGGGTATCTTCTAACCACAAGTGAAATTTGAAAACATCATTTCTTATTAATCATCCAACTTCCTTCCTCCACACTTAAATATATCTTTGTTCTTAAGTACTAAAACATTATTTTGTTGGAATTGCTTAACCACATCTGCTTTATATAAATACCATAAATACCATTCAGATGGAACCATCTAAAAATTCTCATATTGTCACTTTTCTTTCCTGACTTTCTAGACAGAGATAATACACAACAATATACAAAACTACACAACATATCATCTTTGTCTATTGCACTGGCTAACTATTAATCAGCACAAACTGTGGAAAAATATATGCAAGAAAGCATTTTGAAGGGGGAAGTGGTAATTTGGGAAAAAGAATCCATTTACTATAGGTACCAGTCTTATTATTATATTTATCAAAAAATCTTATCTAGGCTAAAAAAGGAAGATGACAGCAGCACCAATCAAGGGATTAGGAGGAGCACAGAGATCAGATTTAATGATGTCTGGTTGGAAGACGCTGTGCAACTTTCTTAACCTCTAAGCCCACCTACCCCTTCTATAAAATGGAATAATCCCACTACCACCCTTTCAGGTGGAAAGAATTAGGGGAGATAAAACATGTAACCCCATACACTTAGCTCAGAACCCCACACACGGAATGAGCATCAAAATCAACATTTCCTTCTTCATCATCAACAGCCCTATGTCTTAAAATCTTTTCTGGCCCATCTACCCTTTAAACACCTGAAATTAACAAGCACCAGCTGGTACTTGCCATTCAACCACTGTGTTATTTCCTCAAAGATGCCAAGCAACTTGCCCCAGCTTCATCTTTTTCAAATCCTGGTCTCCACTCTCTGCTACAACCCAAGTGGCCCATTTATTACTTCTTCCTCCTAACACAATTATATTTGAAGAATGTGTGTTTGTGTAGAGCAGTGTTGCATGCACAGTTAGGTTTGCTTCCTATAGTCATCAGTGCCTACCAGCAGTTCTAATGTTCCTCCTACCTTAGAAGTCACTGCCTCACTATCAACCAAGTGTCAATGAGGTCAGTAAGCACAAAGCTGCTAAATACCCAAATCCATGAGTAGAATGCTGATACACATTCAGAATGCTGACAGTAAATGATTCAGTCACACCTACATTTGGCATGATTCATTAACTCATCGTTTAGTTCAGAAAATCTTTACCTAGATTCTGGTGCTGTGCCACCAGCTAGGGGTACCCACATGGGGCAATTTAGTCAGGGAGACAAGTAAGTAAAATGATGATTACTGTATGCTTTAAGCGCACACTTTTTCTTAATGCTATAGGAGCACAGGGTGAGATCACTAAACACAGTGGGATGGGGGCAGATAAGAAGGGCAAAAAGCTTTGTGTTTATTAATGTCTTCCAAAAAGAGCCTCAAAGTAGGAAGGGTTTCTCTGAGGAGGAAGCATCTCAGCCAAACAGCAGGAGAGGCTGTCAGGGCCTCTGAGACTAAGTGGCGAGCATGCGGCTGAGCCACTGTTCACAGGCAGGTGACACGGGAATTTACCATCTGGGGAGCGGCAGAGATAAGCACCAGCCAAATCACAGAGAACCTGTATAATTGTTGAGGGTTTGGACTTCGCCCTTCAGGTAATGCAACGTCATTAGAAGATTTGTACCAAGGCAGATGCATGGTCAGACTTCCATCATGACCTAGACTGTATGTGTGAGAGAGAATCTTTAAACTGACAGAATTCAGCCCTCATTTTGTTGGATAATGAAATAAATACCCTGGAAGGGACTAAACCATATACCAACAACACACGACTGGATCTGTGTTGTCAGCACACTCTTGTCTTTCCTGTATTACCTCTCAAATGCGAGGACACGGATTTTCAGGGAAAGATGCAAAATTAGGCCCCTTTGTAATCCAGCTCTTCTAAGCAATTTTTAAGAGTAATTCAGGCCAATAACTCTGTCTCATTCTACTTTAGTCCTTAAGAGAATGGACTTAACATCTCTTTTTTCCTTTTTCTGATTTAAAGAGATTTTACAATTCTTGATTTTACAGTCTTGATTCAAGGTTTTGTCTGAGATCCTACTCTGAACTCACACATTTCCACATTTCTGGGTTTGGTAGCTTGATTGTTGAGGTAGTGACAGTCAAAGATTCAGTCAAGAAACCTCTAGAAAAAGCCTTTAAGTTGTACAATGTCAGAAAACAGAAGCTGTTTTCTGTCACAAATGCTTGGACGTCAGCACTCCATCAAAATGAATATAACAGTTTAATGTTCTGTCAGAGAATGGAATGTGTGTTTACCTGAAGTAATAGCCTGATAAAAGGAACTCGAGTCTGTCTTGATGGCTACAAAACTTACTCAAAGATTAACCTGGACAATCAATCCCTTAAACTCTAAACACAATCACCCATAAGAAAATAAACCCTGAATTCGTAATGAAAACAATCCCAAACTGTTGATCATAGACACTAAATTCAACACACACCACCCCCTCTCCACCCTCCCTGCAAGAAAGGGACTGTAAATGTAAAAGTGAATTTTGCTTGACAGCAGCTAATATTTACCAAGGTTTTTGGGATATCTGGCACGGTACTAGCCCTTCTCATGTATTGGCTCACTTAATCCTCACAAACACCTAAGGAGTTCGATGCCATTATAAACCTCATTTTACAAATGAGAAAATCAGAATGTTAGCAGAATTATGTGACTTAGAGTCATCCAAAAGAGGTGACTCCAGATCTAAGTCTGCAAAGTTATTAATACATACTATACATGAAATACTTTGAGGCTCTTTTTGGAAGACATTAATAAACACAAAGCTTTCATGCATTTAGAAAGTTTAGATTTTTCATCACTCAAGCCTTAGAAGGTTAATATGACTCTAGGCCTATGAATGGAACCTCCTGGTCTATAGAGAACTGTTCCATCAATCACCTCTTTACCTCTTACAACTTGTTAGGCAGCCAAGGCATATGTTAGCTCCTTAGTTCCAAAGATCCACGCAGACCGAGATCCAGAACCATCAATAATCTCAGTTCACAGTTACATAATCTCATTTCCCATGATCAGCCCTAATCTCACCCGGCTTTTCAATGGATGTGGGTTTTTAATTACTACAGCCATCATACAAAAGTAGCAGACAGACAGAGTAGAGAGTCTGATCTATCTGCTGGCATAATCCAGTCCCTAAAGATTAGAGACACCACTTACTGAACATCAGTTCTGGGTCAATGTCCATATATTATCTTATTTAATCTTTGTATTCTTCTATGTACTATTGCCCTATTAGACATATGAGGGCACTGGGGCCTAGAGAAAGAAAGTAAATAGCATGTGAACAGTTTTTGTGAATAATAGAGCTGGGACTTAGGCCACATTCGGTCTGACTCCAAAGTCCATGCTCCTTCAAGTGTCTGTGTGATCATTGAGTCAAACACTTTGTGCAAACATAATTTACAGTATAGTTGGAAAACATGGATTAGGTCTGGAAAATACTTTTTTATAATAGTGAAAATCTGTGTGGGATAGTCACAATACAGGTATATAACATGCTATTTCTAAGTTAAAAAGGTAAAGAAGGAAGAGGGCCAGAATAAGAGGGAGGGATGAAAGGAATAAGGAGGAAAGTTGGGGGAGGAAAGGAGAAAGAAAAGGTGCAAAGTATGATTAGTACATCCTACAGAAGAGGAAATTCAGTTACGAAAAGGTGAAGCAAAGTTAAGTAATTTGCATACGATCTCTTGGCAAGCTGGAGTCAATCAAGAGCCAGAGGTAAAACTTAGGTGGTTTTGACCCAAAAGCCATGCTCCTTCCATTCTCCCTTGATAAGAAGCTATGTTTCTGTTAATGCAAAAAATGACTTCTCCTCCTGGATAGGGAAAAGTAGGAAATCACTCACCAATTCATGGGAAGGACTCATGTTCGGGCCCCCCCAATTCTAGGGACAGCACAGAGTTCAGGAATGCAGGCTCTGGTTGCTGGCCGCCTGGCTCGGAAGCCAGCTCCTCTGTGTGGATTCGCTCGGTGACCTTGGCGCGTGATAGAAAGAAGTAACTTCGCTCTAGGTAAACTATCTTGAGATATAATTATACACATTTAGCTCTTTTTCTGGTTTTGTTATAGTAGGGAATGAAAACAATCAAATTATTCAGGACTACAGTGAATTTAAAACCCGAGTTATCTGGATAAATGGCTCCAGCTTTCCCTTCCATCCAAGACAGTGGAGACTTGTATGGGTACTTTCTTTAGGAAAGGAGTCACCACCCTGGTAAGCTTACCATTAGCTGAAGGCTAAGGGTGACAGTAAGCGTTTATTTAGTATTTCCTACGTGCAAGTGCTGGACGGAGGGCTTTTCTGTGGATTATTTCATTGAATCTTCATGACCATCTTTGAGAAGCGTACTCTCGCTGTCCATATGTTGTAGCTTTGGAAACTGAGGCTCAGAGATTTCGTGCTAAGCTGTGTTCAGATGCTGCCAGGATCTTTTAACTAACACTTTTGTTCCTGATGAGTAAGTCCCATAGCAATGCTTCTGACAAGGGTGTTCCCATCGTCATTTGTTTAAAAAATCATAGTGTCAAAGCAGAAAATAAATGACAGAGCAAAGGTCCTAACTTAAGTGGCTGGTAGTTTTGAAAAACAGGGAAAAGCATGAAGATATCATTATTAAATAGTTTTCTAATATGCTCACAGCCACTTTAAGAGTTGCTTTTGAACACCGCGTGTAAATAGCATCAGGACCGATTGAATAAAGTAATCCCTGAAGCATCTTTTTTTCTAAGTGTATTTTGAAACACCATTTTAAAATATTTTAAAACCTGCCATCTGCAGACAAAAGTACAATTTTATTTTAAAGAGACCAGGGTTTAGACAGTAATTCTTAATTCCATAAAGTAAAATGGCCCTTTTACAGTTTATGAGAGCCCCCCTCACAGCAGTCAGATGAGGCACACATTTGACAGCTGAGGAGACTGACGAGGGAGAGGCAGGTGCCCTGACTGTGTGAGTGTCCTTGCTCCCACAACCATTTATTTACCTCTCGGTGGGACGGAGGAGCTGGGTCAGAAGCTACCAGTCCCTCACCCAGAAGCTCAGTTTTCCTGCCTCTCTTCCCCGCATACCAGGGAAGACTAAAAGCTATCATATCCACAGACAAATTAAAACAAAAAAAGCTCACACTGTACAGACTGCACGTATATACATGTATGCCTAAATATGGCTAAGTGGAATCAAGTCTCTACAACTCAACAGCTTTGGCTTCACATCCAAGCTTTTCCACTGACTTGCATTTTATTCTTTTAATTTTGGGCACGTTTTCTTAAACTCTCTGAACTTTAGGTTCCTTATTGGTTTAAAAAAGTGATATCAACAATTGTATTTACTGCATAACTTTTGGGGGGCTGGAATCAAATGAGATCTACCTGTGCAGTTTGTACCTCATTGTGGTGCGTAATCAACAAGTATATATTAACTTATCAACTACTCTTATTTCCTTATCCAATAAGCTGCTTTCTCTTTCTAAGCTGCTTGTCTTTTGGATTGGTTTGTATAACTTTCCTTTCACAGGAAGGGGGGAAAGGTAAAGGAGATAAAATTGAAGGAAAATTTTGTTTAATTTGCTAAGAGTACTTACTAGTGTTCAAGAAGGCAGATAACATAAGGAAGTTATGCTATTAATCTCTACGGATTATTTTATTTATTCATGCAAACAGAGATGGCTAACAATGAATGTATTTCTTACAGCATTTGGATTTGCTATATTTCATGATTCACTATTTTAGCAGAAAAGGAAGTGATTATGTGCTAACTGAAAGTTACTGTACCATTAAATAGTCTATTTCTGCACCCATTTTAAAGATTGGGAAAGTAAAGTTCAGAGAAAAATACCTACTGAAGGTCATATAGCTTGTCCATGGCAGAACCAATACTATATTTGATCCATAATTCAACCCAATGTTTTCTGTTTTCTCACATGGCCTCCAGTTTTGCTTAGTAGATGATATTGCATATAATGGAAAATAACGCTATATATGGTGAACAAAGTAGCCTTTATCATCATCAACCAAACACATTTGTGTATATAGTAGAGCCAGCACAGTAGTTAAAAATGTACCTTGTTTTGCCCTGGCTGGTGTGGCTCAGTTGGTTGGATAGGTGGAGGGTTCGATTCGCAGCCATGGAACATACGCAGGTTGTGGGTTGGAACTCCAGGCAGGGCACCTACTGGGGGTAGCCAATTGATGATATTTCTCACACCAATATTTCTCTTTCTCTCTCCCCCATCTCTTCCTCTCTCTAAAATCAATTTAAACATTTTTTAAACATTTGCCTTGTTTAAAAAAAAAAAGGAAAGGAAAAAGCCTCAAAAAAGTATATCAGCACCTAACAACCTGAATCAGACATGTACTCCTTCCACAATACAAGGAGTTCCTGATCTGAGCCGCTCTGTTAGGCAATTGGAATTACAAAAAAATCTTGGTCCAAATTCTATCACTGGCAGCTGTTCCTAATATCTGACTTGCATTTGCTTTTGATTCCATGTTCCTGTAAACAGAATCTGTATCTCTGAGGCACTGCACAAGCCACACTAACGCACTGTGCCGTGCCAGCTAAATCTCGTTGGGTGTTATTCTTGGCAATAAACCCATGGAGTTGGCAGGGGAAGGACCTTATCTGAGTTTCCTCATCTGTGAAATGGGATTTAAAAAAAAATCGGACCTACCTCCCAGAAGAAAAGTTCTCCCAATTAATTAATCTTGGAACTGTTATCTACTGAGTGCCACTCTGGTTGATCTTATTAGCAGGGAGATTTGATTTTATAAAACAATGATGGAAAGGAACTCTTCAAAATGGCTACACATTTAAATGTCAAATATTTTAAAATTTATTTTATTGATTTTTTACAGAGAGGAAAGAAGAGGGAGAGTCAGAAATGTCGATGAGAGAGAAACATCAATCAGCTGTCTCTTGCACCCCCCCATTGGGGATGTGCCAGCTACCAAGGTACATACCCCTGACTGAAATCAAACCTGGGACCCCCGAGTCTGCAGGCCAATGCTCTATCCACCTAGCCAAACCAGTTAGGGCTAAATGTCAAAATTTTGACAGCCACTACAGTAAATCCTTTCCTTCATACTGAATCATTTTTGTGCAACATTTGTACAGAAGGGGAACAATAAATGGCCAAATTGGTTTTGAATTTAAAAGTCTATTGAAACTGTTTAAGAATAAAAAAGATTCAAGTTTCAAAAGGAGAGAAAGAGGCAATCCACTATTTTCTAAGTATTATTAAGGTATAGAGTACTATAGCCATGGCACATTATATAAAAAAACAAACAAACGTATACTAAAGTTTTAAAAATACTTTCCTGGGCAAGGGGTTAAGAATATTGTTTTAATGTTATAATTTGTTGCAAAATAATGAAAGAATAACATAAACCCTATTTTGTAGTGCTTTTGTACATAGAATTAATGTTGTACAATATTAAAAACATGCTAATAACCTCTCATTTTTCATGAATGTTTTTCAATGAATGCCTTCATTATCTCTGCATTTCAATGCCCGTTTTGGACCACCTGGAGGCAGAATGGACAGGCCATGCACCCTCTCTGACAAGCAGAATTACATGGTAGTCAGTCCTCAGCTAAACAGAACACATCAGAGACCACTGGGTAGGCCTGGCTGAATAGAGCAGCTTTCTAAATTGCCAGAGATCCAAACGAAAGCAATCACAGAGGTTTTAGTTGGTCATCAAAAATGGAAATCCCTAATGTGCGGACTATTTCAGGGGCATTACATGGTAGGTTTACATAAAACCATAAATAATGATGTGTGACTGCTGAGCTTTGTTTTTCAATCCTTGGGTTTTCTAAATGACATTAGGAATCACTTTATAGGAAACACTTTCGCCCTTCCTCCCTCCTCTTCATCTCAAGTTCAGCAGTTTATAAATCTGAACAGCCACCCATGTGGACAACACATGCCAGGAGAGGAGCAAGGAACTCATAACACAACCCATTTCTCTGCAACACTCTGCTTGGGAGTCGAGGCAGCTGTCTAGAAAGGCCTTGAGAAAGGGACGCCCAGGAAACAGCAGAACACTCGGCATAAGGGGGTCCCTCACCAGAGACAGCCTCTCTGACAGTGTAATTCTTAGAGGTGACCCGGCTCACTCAGAACACTCAGCTACCCTCTAGGCCCACATTCTATGCCAGTTGTGAGATACACTTACATGGAAAGGCTGTTGGCTTCAGAGATTTTATGTCAAGTTGAAAAAGAGGCAAAAATTCTAAGCACCCACATTGCTTTTATTCAGAAGATGAAATTCTGCTCCTGAAAGGGCAACAGTGTGTGTAAACAAGGCCCCCACCATACTGTGCATGGTCCTCCCAGGTCTGCAGCCTGCCACATTAAGCATTTGGGGTTGGGGGTAGGGGATTCTGTAAAGATGAAGGAGGCTGAGGCTTTCTTTTTCAAGTGAACACTGAGGTTGGGTTTGCTCTTGCTCTTTTGTGCCCTTTTGCATCCTAGAGAGCAAAGGCATTCTTTGAAGGGCAACTGCCCATTTTAAGTGACTCTCAGTGCACCCAGAACACAGAAAAGGCACCCTGGCTGCCCCCTTCATGCACACATTCTAATGTACAGCACTCAGAGCACCAAGGCAACAGCTGCACCTGCAGAGTCAAGTGCTGAATTCTTGCGCCGAGATAGCCGGAGAGCCCCCACTGCCTTTGTAAGGGCCTGGATCACTGCCTCGGAGCTGAACGTGGTTTCAGAGGGCAGCTCTCTAGACTGTGCCTGTGTGTAGAGGAAAACAGCATTACTGTCGCTGCCACTGCTCAATTTTCTGAAGAATCCCTGCTCTCTTGGCTGGCGGAGGGGTCCAGCTGATGTTCAAAAAGTCTCCTGTCAACAATGAGAAAAGGACTGTCATGGCTCCTGAATGCTAAGGAAAACCAGCTGCTGGTTACTGGGCTTGCCCCAACTCTCCGCTGTCAGTTGCAGAGAGAAGCTCAGGAAAGGAGGTAGGTGAGAGGTGCTCTGGAGAAGGTACTGAATCTGCGAAAATCCTCAGCCAAGTGTCTTCCACAAGAAAAATCTGTCCCTGAGGCAGCAGGCCTGCTCCCTCCTTTTCTAGCCCAGTGTTGCCGGCTGCAGACCCCCTCCTCTTTTCTGGCTTCTGAGGGTTCCTGCTAGGGAGTGGGCCACAGATACTACTAAGATCAGTGACTTGCCCAGGACTTGTCCAAGACTTGCCTAAGCCTCAGTGACTGCTGGCGCTGGAGTAAGAGCCAAGCACAGGACCCATTTTCCCCATGCTCCTCACCACTGCCTTTCTGCTACATGATCAGATTCTCTCCAGGCTTACTGCATCCACCTGGACACTGGAGCCTGCAGGAGCAGAAGAGACAAGGCCCATGAGGCACTCATTACCTTTGTTAGCCTATCTCCTCTGGTCACCTGACTTTGCCTTAGAATCCTTTCTTACTTAGAGGATTTAAAGATCAGGAGAGAAAAGGTAACATCTTCTTCACAATGGATACTACTAACGTAGCAAAGTGTAAATACCATTCTTGTTAGTGAGAAATGCCAAGGAGCAGGTGGAATGGCTAAAAGCAGAACAACCTAAATTTAAATCTCTTTTCTCACCATTGGTTGGGTCATAATCATAAAACAATGGTTATCATCTGTATTCACACCAAAACAATGGCTACATAAATCTCAAAACCAAGGAGTGCTTAAATGCCATCTGGTTCCAGCCGCTATTTTACTAGTACCTTCAAAATTTTAGAACTGGAAGGCACTTAGAAATCACCTGGTCCTACTTTCTCATTTTACAGTTGAGGAAATTGAGGTTGGAAGAGATTCAAACCTCCTTCCAAAGTCACACAACGTAGTATCCAGCCTAATAAAAGAACTCCATCGAATAATATCCAAATCAATGTGGCTGCCTAGGAAAACAGTGAAATGTAGCCAAAGACAAAGAAAGCAACATAAAGAACAGTCTTCCTTTAGATGACACCACATTGAGATCTCAAAAAAAGAACCATGAGGCCTAATTATAAGAAAAACACAACACACTGCCTCCTTTTTTTCTTTTTTTCTGGACAGAGGAAATAGATAGAGATGTGATAATAACAATTCCCTCAAACTCCCAGCCCCTGTGAACAGTTCTTCCTGTGCCCATAGTAAAGTAAAAAGGAAAAACACATTTTGCTGCATCTGAAAATCAGTAAGGATACAATCATTGGTTTCTATGAGACAAAGTCTACACAAACTAACCTTGAAAACAGCACACATTACAAAAGCACCTTGGTGTTGCCTCAATTTGTTTCATAAATGTTCTAACTACACAGGTGATTTACACCCCAAAGCAGTCCCTTGCAGCTGTTGGATTCATGTACTAGAAAAAAAGATAAAAGATCACTCCAAGGATTGATTTACATCCAAATGCCTTACCCTAACTTACAAAAGGGAACATTAAGGTAATCAAGAAAAGGAAACAAAAATCTCCCAAACTTGCATAATGGATAAAAATGGCACTGCACGTTGCCTGGGGAAGATGAAAAGGACGCCGTGCAGAAATGAATGCATGGCCTCACTCAGAAGAGCAAGTGCAGGGACACCAGGATAGGAAGCCAAGCCTCCAGTCTCGAACAAAATAAACCCTCTGCATCATACAAGGGGAACTCAGAAAGCAAGTGTGGAAATATGAAAGTGAATCAGAGATGATGGTGATATTTCCATTTTCTATTTCTATTTTCAATTCTAATTCTCTCATTCATTGTTACTTCTAAAAGATGTAACATTCTTGATGCCACATACAGCCTTTGTTTTTATACATTCCTAGTTTGCTCTGTGTTCATTACAGTCTATAAACAGACATCAGCCTGGAATGGGCAGCACTGAGTCCCCAGATTCAGATTTGTCTGTCTGGTTTGCTGGTTAAGCACCATTTACCTGCAATAGTCAATTTTTCTCTGGCCGTTAAGTTAACCAGTAGGCAATTCTCTTCTCAGGAACAATACATTCAGACTGTAACTACAGTAAGCCACTGTGCTGGGATAAAGATATATATAAAACCTCCTTTAATCCTTACAACCACCATGTGAGAAAACCCTTTATGGCTATTTTATAACCATCATACAGATTACAAAATGGGATTCCCAAGAAGTTTAACCATTTGCCTAAGGTCGTTTGTCTCAGCAGTGGTAAAACAGGAATTAGAATCTAAGTCTTCAAAAGCTAGACACACATTGTGTGTCCACTACATCTGAGGCGCTCCTTGGACATGGGTGGGAAGGGCACGTGGAGTGCAGACCGTGCATAAAACATCCAATATTCAGACTAGCCATTTGGACCAGGATTCCCCCCCCACCCCCCACCCCGGGTGATGGGAAGATGTCAGTCACTTCCCATTAAAGAATGAATTTGATTCCCTGTTTGCTATGTTCAAATCAGCAATTAGACATAAGTAAAATTTAGCAATTTTAATTGGTTTGGCTCAGGCCTTCAGATTTCCATATGGTTACTTCCTTGTTTTATGTTAAATGTAATTGACTTAGCACTTGAGTTTTAAAATCTTGGCAGAATGTATCAATTAAGGACTACACAAAATAGAATTATTCAAAGCACACATTCCAAATGGAGTGACTTTAAGGATAAGATGAAAAAAGGCTCTTTTCATAATTTTTTTTCTACAAACTTGCATTATCACCCAAATGACATCCTCATACAGACAAAAGAGGGATGCTTTCTTGGAACAACACAAGCTAAAAAGCAGTCTATTTGCTTCTCTGAGAATTAATGTATGCCTAAAATGGCCTTTTTTCACTGTTTGCAAGATGGATATTTTTTCTTAATATTTTTAAAACTGACAGCAGTAATGAAAACTCCCATAAACCATCTTAAAACTAAATGTGAGTACATCAATAAATTGGGCATCAAATAGGGCATTAGGCCCGTTAAGTTGATAGCACTTTTAAAAATAGTCTTGCAAAATATTCTGTCCAATTGTTATTTAATATAGAGTGTTATATTAAAATAAATGATAGATCAAAATAGATATTCTTTCTGAACCTAAGCCACAATTTCTTTCAAACTGCAAAGCCGTATAATATAAATCAAATGCAATCAGAAATCTGAAAAATGCAAAATGCATTCATTTCTGTAGACTTGTGGTTAAATTTGTTATAATTGCTCCTCGTAGCTATTATCCGTGTAATTATTTTCTTAATGTTAAAGTCCATTTCAAATGTTAAATAAGTGAAAAAATCATTTATTGAACCCCTATCATTTCTTAATGGAATTTTCACACTTATTTAGCTTAACTGAAAGGCCAGAACATCTGGTGGACCTGTGATTCTTGGAGAGTCACATAATTGCAATTAAAGTTTACTATTATTATTACTTTTATCAAGTTCTAATTTCATATCTTGGGTAATATATACTAAGAAAGAAAGAAACTGTTAGCCTTAAAATAGAACTCTCTTATTGAGACCATCTTTGTAAATGACCATTGAAACTATTGATTTAGTACATATCCCTTGCTGGCAATTCATCTTACTTCTTAATATTTGATTTCCTCATGCTACTCTCCATCCACAGAGTTGCACAGGAAATTTCTTGTACCTTTTGGATTAGAAAATCTAGTGATATTAATGAGGATCTAATCCCTCTCCCCCTCATTTCCACAGATTACGTTATTGATTTCATACCATTTCTAGTACCCCCCCCCCCTTTTCAGTGACAAGAATGTGGAATTGCTAGAAGTATCCTTAAAGGAAACCTTGAAGGTCTTTAGATCCCAGGCAATGAATGCCTTCATTCAACAAGGGCACTGCCTTCCTATGCCTGCAAGTCCTTTAACATCAGCAAGTTCCCCCAAAGGGCTTGCACTTTAACTTGGTCTTAGCAGGTCACATTTCTAAAATATTTAGCTATCTCAAATGACCCTGTCGGCAGCACTGGTCACAAACACCATGGAGTTTCAGGCTAGATTAACCTCTTTCTAGTTTTCAATGGAATTATTCCATGTAATCAGATTTACACAGCCATTTAATCAGAGTAAGAAAGAAGATTACAGAGCTCACATGTGTTTCGCAAAGCAAGGGTGCAAGGATCATCAATCCTACTGACACTCAAAGTGACATGATAGTATGTCGCCCTCCTTTGGAGCGTTGGTCATTAACCTGATCTGTCTCCAGTGCTCTTGTTTAAATAGAAAGGTTTAGGCTCTTTTTCTGAACGGGTAGAGAGAGATTTCTCCACCCAGATACCACCACTACCATGCATGTGAGCAGATGCGACTAAAACAGGGAATGGGTTCTGTGCTCGTGCATATTATTCCTGCAAAGCAGAAAACTTGTACAAATCAAATAATTACATTGTGACCTCTCTTTCCTCGCCAGCCTTTAACACTTGCATTTCAGCAGCACACTGTGGAGACCCCAGGTGTGGCCTTCGATGCTCTGCCTATAAACCAATCTGCTTGCCAGAAGGGAGCTGCGCTCCCTTCCTCTTCGCCTCTGCCCTAGAAACTTACAAACCTTTCCACCAGGCAATGCCCCTTCCCCCTGCTCTTTTCCACATGGGCACAATGACCTTGATTCTTGCCGATTCCTTTTGAATGTGTGCATCCCCCAAGCCTAGACATCTATTTAAAATATGGTACGAAGTGCATCCTTTAATACATCATTTCCCCCCACACTGATGCCTTCATTCTTAACTGACGATTTCCCTCTCCCCCCACCCCCCGCAACACTTCTACCCCTTCGACACATTTCAGGAATTGCAATCTCAGTTAGAACCTCTGGGGGTTGAAAGGGCAGCCTTACCCAACACGGGACAGACACACACAATTCCAAAGGGGAGAAATGAGAAGAGGTAAGAACTGGAGTGGTGAAAAGAACTGTGGACAGGAGCACCGTGGGGGTCCTTTCTAAATGACAAGCCACATATCTGCTTCAACGGGGTTTTGGGGGGAGTCTAATTGTACCCCTGGGCGGTGCTGTACCCAGTGTTTAAGTGTATAATGCACAATTTAGCAGCACTGAGAATTACCTCAATAACTATCATTAGAGATGCCCATATAAAAAACAAAAAGAGAAACTTTTGATTCTATAATGAAAAAAGGTGGGCACAATGTGGAGGTATCACCTCATCTAGAGCTCTCTGGAGAGCTCCCGCATAGCTGCAAACCCCGCAGAGGCAGCGGGGAACCAAGTTTCCCGGTGGGCCAGGCAGGTTCTTTGCCCCACGGAGCGCTGCTAAGGAACTCGAGGTTGGCTTCGCTCCTGCAGTGGCAGCCGCATCCCCATGAGCCCCGAGCCCACTTGGGGGCTGCACAGAAATCTGGGTGCGAGGGCGAGCGAGCGAGTGTGGCTTTCGGGGAGCTGTTTTATAATCTCCCGGAATCCGAGAGAAAATGTCTCCCGTGCAAAGACATGCCTTTCCGCGATAACTTAAAACTCTCCGACCAAAGAGCAGATCCTTCTTCCCTTACATGAACTGCGGCTCCTACTGACAGCTCCAAACTTAGCGGCTGAGGCTTCGAACTTGGCACCGGCTCCCTCTCATCACTCCCACTCCTCCTCTCTCGGGCTCACCCGGCCCGGGCGGCTCGGCCTCGCACGCCACGCCCGCCTCCCCCGCACCTCCTTGGCGGGTCCAGTGGGCACAGCCAGGTACGCCCAGGCAGCTAGTGCCGGGACGCGCCGGCCTCCGGGTGCGATTTTTTCGGAAAGCCTGGGAGCTCTCGGGTGCGCCCTATACTCACTTGTGTCTTCTTCATAAGGAAAGGCAGCGCTGTGATCCAGCCCAGGCAGCGGTGTGGCGACTCCGTTTAGCTGTTCTGGAGCTCCAGCATAGTGCGCGAGCAGCGGCTGCAGATAGTCCACGCATTGGGTAGCCCGAGCGCAGCGCCCTCTCCACGGCCAGTGCTTCCCGCGGCGCTCTGGGTCCCGGCGCAAGGCGGCAAATAAAACCCCGGCCGGCGCGCCGCCAGCACTTTTATATTGCTCCCGCCCGCCTGCTCCGGACACGCCTCCTTCCCTTCCGGAGCCCCAGAGAAGCGAGTCCCGGCCCTGGCGCGATGTGTTGGGGGGAGGAAGGAGGTGGGAGAGGGGAGGGGGGGAGAGATCCGGAGGGCGTCAGAGCCGCGGGAATGGCCCCGAAGTTGGACAGATCGGGTTAGGCGCGTCCCGTTGCCCGCGGGCCCCAGACGCGCATCTGCAGGAGGCCACGAGGGCGCACGGGCTCCGAGGGCGAAGCTTAACAACCTGCAGCCACGGCTGCCGCTGCGCGCCAGGCGGGCCAGTCCCAGCGCGGCCTCTCAGCTGCTCAGGGGCTCACCTGGCAGCGCCAGGACAAGCAATTTGGCCGGTTGGCGAAGGCCCAATATACAGGGTTGTTTGGGAAAGGACTCAGCCTAGCAAATAATTCATCCTGTCTCTGTCAGTGGCTCAATTGGGATTTAGATCGTTGTCTTAACCCCTCTAATATTTTTTAAACAATTACTTTAGTGAAGAAAAAAAATTAAATAATTAAACGAATTGTTCCTTCAGGGTTAAGTATTGCTAAGGGAGGGGCTAAATTCAGAAGGGTTCACTGCCGCTTCTTTAGAAATTAAGGTTGAAATGAAGTGTAGATTATTAACTACGCAGGTTGCAGACACAGCAAGTGTTCTGGAAACTGCTTTTTGTTAGAGACGCTTTTGAAATCGGAAAGATAATGTAACAATAATATTGGCAAACACCATTATGTGATGCACTTAATTGCATACTAGGCATTGTGCCAAGGACTTTACATAGATTATATAATTAAATCTTTTCCTCAAGCTATTGCATAGATCCTCTCATTTTTATTCCCATTTTATAGATGGTGAAAGGGAGGCTCATAGAGGTCAGTTTTCCAAAGCCACAGCTAGTAAATAGCAGACCTTCATTTGAATCCAGTGCTCTGGCTATACAACCTTTAAAAATTACATAAAATAAATGTTTTATAGATTCTTCAAAAACACTTTTATATGTTTGTTATAACTGGAGACCATTAAAAGGCATTTTAATTTTTTTAAAGAAAATATAATCTAGACATTAACATCACTAATGGGTTAGAACAAGAATAATGGATAAATGTAGGAATTAGGTATTTTAATGAGAGTAGGATTCCAAGTTTGCCTTCATCAGTTGAGTGTGCCTATGTTAAAAATGAATGAGCCAAATTTACTAGCATAACCGTGAGAAAACAAGAAACCAGGCAAAATTTGAAGCTCACTGTATTAGTTCGCTATTGCTGCTGCACCAAATAACCATAAATGTAATGGCTTAACACAACACAAACTTATTATCTTACCGTTTGGAGCCATATATCTCACTGGGCTAAATATTGGAGAAAATCCCTTTCCTTGCCGCTTGTGGCTTCCAGAAGCTGTCTACTTCTTTGGCTCATAACCTCCTTCATTGTCAAAGTCAGTAATGGTGAGTTCAATCCTCCTCATTTCAAACCATTTTGACCCTACCTTCTGCCTCTCGCTCCTACTTTTCTAAGCACTTTGTGAGTACATTGGGCCCACCTGGGTAACCCAGGAAAATCTCCCTATTTTAGTCAGCGAACTAGCAATATTAATTCCATCTTTGCCACATAACATAACAACATATTCACAAGTTCCAGGGCTTAGGATGTTGACATCTTCAGAGGGCCCCTACTCAGTCTACCATACTTAACAGCGTAAGTTTGGGGAGAACATGGAATGGAAATTTGAACTAGTTAAGTCACTGTGCAACTTTCCAAGCCTTTACTCCATGTGGCTCTGGAGCTCCCAGCTAGAAGACTACTCTATCTCTCTCTCTCTCTCTCAATGATGAGAGAGAATCATTGATTGGCTGCCTCCTGCATGCCCCCCACTGGGGATGAAGCCTGTAACCTGGGCATGTGCCTGACCAAGAGTCAAATCTATGGTTTCCTGGTTCATAGGCTGATGCTCAACCACTGAGCCACACCAGCCCAGCCATAACTCTGTATCTTTTGTTTTTTTCATAGTGCTGTGCTTCAGTTGCTATATGATCATGTTACTTGAAATCTAGTCAAGAGAATAAAGAGAACATATCAAAGGGATTAAAAAGAGTTAGTATGCAAATCAACCGTAGTAGGCAAGGTCAGAAGTGGGTCAGGAAGACTGAGATTTCTCTTTAAAGTGTGCCTTGGAGAGGAGACACGGGCCAGAATCCAGTTCCTTAGCAGAAACAAAAGCAGGAGGTACTTAAAAGTGAACAAGTGGCATAGCTATGGCCCAAGTGGATAAGAGGCATGGAGAATTTTTTCTTTTAGAAATAGTAGACACTCCCAATGGGTACAGAGAGTTCAACATTTGATACATTAGAAAGAAAGTCTCTCCATGATTATCTAGTCTTTCCTTGCATACTTTCACTGCTAGTTGGTCTACCATGCTGGTGGGGTGTTTTTCAATCAATCTAATTGTTGAATAGCTTTTTTAAAAAAGCGTTAACATTTGTTCTTATTAAGAAACAGATTTCATTTAGTAACTAAATCTTCTCAGTCTTGTTTTGTGCACAAGAAACATCTTTTTTCTTCATCACTTTGTGGCTACCTCTGTTAGAAACACAGGTTGTATTCAGTATCCTTCTTTTAAAAAGTGGCACCCCAAATTAAAGCCCAAATTTCTGCCAAGGCCAGAATAGACCAGAGGGAGGCCATCCATTCTCATCTTTGGAGAAGGCAGAAAAGGGGGAGAAAAATCACACGTTGATTATTAACTCCTCTGCCCAAAACTGGTAACTTGCCATTGCTCTTGGGATAAAGAAGTAAATACCTTAGCAAAGGCCTCTTCAAAGTCAACTCATGCTGTGCCTCCCGCGCTCAAGAGAGAGACAAGGGCTTTCTCTCTGTTCCTCACAATTCCCTCTCAGAACCTTTGCATATACCTTTCCTTCTGCCTCTGCTTTGACCACTTTGTTCAACCCTCTGCTCTTTGCCTAGTAAATACTTTCTCATTCTTTAGATCTCAACTCAATATTTCCTCTGTTCTCTCTGGCAGGCTTTCTCTAACACTCTGATTCTGTCAACTCCTTATTATAAACACAAGAGGCCCAGTGCAAAGAAACATCAGTGATGATGTTTCTTTAAAGTGTGCCTTGGAGAGGAGACACGGGGTCCCTTGGCCTGGCCTGTGAGGATCAGGCCTAACCCAGTTCATCAACATTCCCCAAGGGGTCCTGGGTGGTGAGGGGGTGCAGGCCAGCTGAGGGACTCCACCAGTATACAATCGAGGCTGGGGAGGAACCGTGGCTCTAGGATGTCTCTGACCTGTCTAGCCCAGTCTCAATCAACCAGACCCCAGCAACAATCTAACCTAATGGTCAGAGCATCTGACCCCTGGTGGTCAGCGCACGTCATAGCAACTGGTCAATGAGTCAAATGAATAGTCAGACACTTAGCATATTAGGCTTTTATTATATAGGACAAGTAGGAATTAACTCTCTTTCGTAGCATTTGCCAATTTGACATTTCTTTGTGTGATAATTTGATTAAATTCATTGACTATGATGCTTATCACTTATAGTTTTACCTTCAGTTTCTTATATAGTGAACAGAACATAGTGAATCTCTGAAATATTTTTCTTATTAGGTTACTGATACCAGACATGAGTCAGGAATTGGGTTAGACCCTTAGCTTATATTATGTCACCAACTTCTCTCAACAATTATGTTAAGTGAGATAATTATTCTATTGGATAAATAAGAAAACTGAGGACCAACAAAGTAAGGTTTTTTATTTAAGGCTCTTCCATCATTAAGTGCAAAAATCATGATCTAATCGAGGCATATGGGCTATGGTTATCTTCCCAGTAAAATTTCCTCTTCTTCTTCTGCTACCAGGACCCTACCTTTTTATTTTTATTTTTATTTTTTATTTATTTATTTATTTTAGAAGTCACACTTGATTCCATGCTTTTCAGGAGGGTTTGTCATTCACAAGGTTCTGTTCTCCTCACAATTGGATATGGGTTCAGCCAGTTGTCTGATTGATGAGGTGTGGGAACATCACCTGAGTTGTGCCAGTCAGAATCCACTGTGGGACTCATCTGCTGAAGTTAATTGGAAAGTTGACCTCTTCCCTATGGTGTGTCAGGCTACCAAAATGTGAAGCTTCCTTTATCCTATAGGTGTGTGGTTTTATCATCCCTAAAAATAATTAAAGACATCAGTTCACAGAATTTTCTTTGAATAACCCAAATTTTCTAGTATTCAGGGAATACTATCAAGCCAATTTGTTTAGCTCACTTGTTTTTAAATTACGGAATAAAGATTAGCAAATATTGCTAACAATAGTGAAAACTTAAATTATTGGTAGTCAGCCTTCCTTTGCATTTGTACTGTCCCTAAAAATTAATCACAGGTCCAATTTAAAAATTGACAATAAATAATTACATTCATGAAGAAAGTTGAACCTCTATAATACCTAAGTAGAGATACTTTTTTAACTTTTTGTGAAATTCTAGAAATGTTCATAATGTTAATTTAGAAAGTTCTCTTTAGTGTTATAAATAAATATAGATCACACATCATATAGAATTTGATTGCAAAAAAAGAATTAGTATTCTGTGGATATAATTATAATGCAAATAGATAATTAAATACCATGTTTATCAAATAATCAAGAAGGTATTGGCTTCTTGATTTATAGCTTAGATGCTCAAATAACATGAAATAACACAAATTTTGTATATTTGACCAAGGTTCCCTCTTCTCCATGACATTTAAAAAATGTTACCTAATTGTACATTTTGCATATTTTTCCTGATTATGACTTTCATATATAGCTCATAACCTTTATGTGTGTTAGATGGATTAATTTAGGTTGATGTTTTAGGCAGTGATGTTATTCTTTTTACTTATCTGATTTTAAAGAGATTTGTGGCCTCAACTGTGGCAATGTTCTTTTTTATATTCTACTTTTGAAATGCCTGCTCTCTAATGAATCATTTAAATGAGAAATTTCTGCAGCATGGCTTATTTTCTAAGTGACATGTTTGTTCTGTATAACTCTTGGGTGGCACAGTTAATAAAAAGTGTAGAAACAGACAGATATGCTATTTTGAAAAGCTCTATCACAGAGGTAATGCGACTCCCCTGACTATTTCTTCTACAGAAATTATAAACAGGACAGCACAGCAGTTGTCACATATTTGGGACTCACTCTTTCTTTCTTTCTTTCTTTCTTTCTTTCTTTCTTTCTTTCTTTCTTTCTTCTTTTTTTCTTTCTTCCTAATAGTGGGTGATAAAGAATAGATTTGACATTAAGGTAGCTAGGGACCAAATAACTTCATATTGTGTGTTCCACAGTTTGAAATACGCTACATTTTTTCCCTACTGCATGTGCAACTGGTTTAGACAAGAAGCAGAGTTTTTTTGTGCTTTTGTGTCTCCTTTCAGCATCATCAGACCACTTATCAAATTTAGATAAAAGACATTTGTCCACAATGTACCTCATTGTCAATGTTTTCCCTCAGCTAGGAACTGTTTGCTGTGACTCCATCTTCAGAGGTTATGAGGATCTTGACCAGTTTTTAACCTACTTTTGAGGGATGGCCTTGAGGGAAGAGTTGGTTTTCAAAATTTAGAGATCCAAACTTAGAATGGTTAGTAAATACTAGACATTGCTAACATCAGCCACATATATCAGCCACTCTTACCCACTTTCCTTTGCTTTATTCAAATTTCACTCAAAGATGTCTTCCCATGCTGTGGAGGCTCCCCTGGCAAATCCCAGAAACCAGCTTTCTCATTCTGAAGATACACCCAAGGTGAGATATGAAAATAAAATAATCATTGTCATAACCATTGATTTTTAAATATTTATTTTCTTTGTTGTTTGTAAATGATACATATTTAAATAGGATTATTGCTACGATATTCTTCATCGACCTTAAAATATGCAGCATGGCACTAGGTGTGTGATATATGATTGAGGGTACATCCAGGTGGTGTTAGAATTCTACTCAAGAATTTTAGGCCAGGGCTGTCAGCTAGCTTCCTCAGTAGAGGTTTATTGGGGGTGTTTTTTCCTCTCTCTCTCTCCCACGTCCAGCGTGGAGAGAGACTGGGTTCAGTTTCTGAGTGGAGGAGCTGAGGATGAAGAAAAATGAAATATAGAAGAGAAGGACACAGAAGTAGTAAAAAGCTGGGGCTAGGTGGTCATCTGTTCTCCCTTTCATAGAGAAACAGCCAGTTCATGAACCCAGGAATCTGCATTTATTTACATTCCACAATACAAAGGGGTTTCTCCAACATTAGGATCAAAGGAGTTTCTGTGAGCCCAGGCCCTATTCATTCACCCATTCTCGGGCAAGCCTGCATTTACATATCAAGGCCCTCTCCTGGACACCTGAGGCAAAGTTAAGCCAAGCTGATAACATCTGGGAATATGTTTTTCCAAGACCTGGTTTTTCCAGGCACCTTGAATTCAGTCTGCACAAAGATTTAGAGAATGCTCAAAGTGTCTTGCTTGGGGCCGCCCCCCACAGAGGTTCCATGCTCAAGAAGGTACTAATGCAAGCACTTCTATTATTCATCTCTATGCCATACAAATATAGCTTATTCATAGATGTTGGAAATATGTTAGAAATAAGAGTGTTAGGTATTATCCATTAATAACATACTCTAAGGCAAAATACTTTTTTTTAGAGGAGAAAAAAAGTAAATTACTGAGCAATATCCTTAATGTAAAAAAAAGCTCTCCTTAGTAAAACTGAAGTTTTCAGAATATGTGCATTGGCTAAAATTGTTTTAGAGACATAGATATGAACATAGCATAAGTATTCAAGGAGGCCTGAAGCCTTTAGCAGTAGGAATGATGCTTGAATTTGAGTTCTAAACAGATTGGTTTCAGCCATTGGTGTGAGAGAATTTCTTATGAGGAGTTTGTTTTGAGTAAATATTTCATGCAAGATGTTAATGGGAGCATTTAATGGTAACTGTACCAAGAGCTAGAAATTTATCAAACTTTAAGGAATAGTTTGTATGAACTGAATTGTGTCCATTTGTTAGTATATTGTTCTAGAATTTGGCTTATGATTGGCTTTCATTATGATCTGAGGATGAATAATCTATTCTATTTAATAAAAGAGTAATATACAAATTGACCATAGCTCTGATACACCCACAACCCACGCCCACCAGCCAATCAGGAGCAAATAAACCCCAACCAAGATGGCTGTGGCCACTGAGAGCAGGAGGGAGGCTTGGATTTCCCCGGCAATAGAGGAAGCCAAGCTTTCTGCCTGCCCTTGCTGACCTAGGCCTCCACTCTGTACAATGTTTCAATTATAGAAGATGCATAATCCCAACAGAAATGGTGGCAGCCACTGAACTGGAGACAGCAGAGGCTAGGGTTGCCCCGGGCGATGGAGGAAGCCAAGTTTCTGCAGCCCTAGCGCCTAGGCCTCCACTCCCAGCTACAAGGTTTCAATTATAGAATTTAAATAAACCCAAACAGAAATGGCTGTCGCCACCAAGAGAGCAGAAGGCTTGGCTCTGCTGCAGGCTATGTTGTAGAACATAAATTAATCCCAGATCCCAGGGCCTCTGCTTGGGTCACTGAGGGATGTGGCTGGCCTGCAAACCACCACAGGCTCCTCACTCAGGCCACCCCACGCCCCAAGAGAACCCCCCACCATGATCCAGGACACTCTTCAGGGCAAACCAGCTGGCCCCCACCCATGCACCAGGCCTGTATCCTATCTAATAAAAAAGTAATATGCAGATTGGCCATCACTCCAACACACAAGAGGGCTGCCCCCATGTGGTCAAAGATCCTGCCCTTATGTGGACACAAGATGGCCACCACAAGATGGCCAGCAAGGGAGGGCTGTTGGGAGGAACCAGACCTGCAAGGGAGGGCAGTTGGGGGTGATCAAGCCTGCAGGAAAGGGCAGTTGGGAGGGACCAGGCTGGCAGAGGAGGGAAGTTGGGAACAAACAGGCTGGCAGGGGAGCAGTTAGACATCAATTAGCTGACAGGGTAGTGGTTAGGAAGTGATCAGGCTGGCAGGAAGAAGTGATTAGGGGCAATCAGAGAGGCAGGCAGGTGAGCAGTTTGGAGCCAGCAGTCCTGGATTGTGAGAAGGATGTCCAACTTCCTGTTTAGGCCCGATCCTGGTGTGATCAGGCCTAAATGGGCAGTCGAACATCCCTTGAGGGTCCCAGATTGGAGAGGGTGCAGGCTGGGCTGAGGGACACCCTCCTGCCCCCCCCCCTCCCGTGCATTAATTTTGTGCACCAAGCCTCTACTATAGATAGATAGATAGGTAGATAGATAGATAGATAGATAGATAGATAGATAGATAGATAGAAAGATATAGAGAGAGAGTCAGGGTCCATAATGACCAAGGCTCCACCAAACACTGGAAGTGGCACGTGCTGCAGTCAGTGCCACCGCAACCCAGCACTGACTGCAGCAGGTACCACTGCAGCAACCCAGCACTGACTGCCAAGGGGGGGCTATAGATCAGGCCCAGAGAGAGAGGCCTGCAGAGAAAGAGGCAGCGTCTGATCTGTAGCATCCATGACAGCTGTTGATCAGCTTGCCTCTCTCTTTCTTGCCTGTATTTGCCAGCAGCTGCACCTCTGTTTCTCTCCGGGCCTCCTTGGGGGCTTCTGATCAGCTCTGCCTTTTTGATCAGGCCTAGAGCTAGGTCTGGAGATGCTGACTGGCATAGAAACTGACCAATCAGAACCTAATCTGGATGAACTGCGAAGGCAGAACCTAAGGTAGGGACTAAGTGGGCAAAGTGTTAAGGGCAACAGCTGTTTGGTGTAAGGTGTAAGAGAATGGTTCAATTTTTTCATGACCTGTTTAGTAATATAGTGCATATGGCTGACTATTATTCCAGATATAGGGAATTATGTGTTTTTATCTGCCAAGAGCATCTCCTCCTGCTGAAAAAGGCTTTCCCACCATTTAAGCATTCCTATCCTATATAATATATTTATACTATTAAAGGGTAGTATGTTAATTAGCCTGGGTTGACTAGCCATCTTCCAGATGTCTGACTTTCTTTCAGACAAAGCCATGATGGCCGGGGCCAAGGCAGAGGCAGTTAGGGTGATCAGGCTGGCAGGGTAGGGCATTTGGGAGCAAGATCAGGCTGGCAGGGGTTTAGGGGCAATCAGGCTGGTGTGGGGGTGAGATTAGGCCAGCAGGGGAGGGCAGTTGGGGGCAACCAGGCCAGCAGGGGAAGTCTGGCAGGGGAGGGCAGTTAGGGGTGATCAGGCAGGCAGAGGCAGTTGCAGGTGAGATCAGGCTGGCAGGGGAGGTCATTGGGAGTGAGATCAGGCTGGCAGGGGAGGGCAGTTGGGGATGAGACCAGGCTGGCAGAGGAGGGCAGTTAGGGACAATCAGGTGGGCAGGCAGAGGCAGTTAGGGGCAGGCAGACAGGCAGGTGAGCAGTTAGAAGGCAGCAGTCTCAGATTGCAAGAGGAATTGGGCCTAAACCGACAGTCAGACATCCCCCAAGAGGAACCTGATTGGAAAGGGTGCAGGCTGGGCTGAGGGAACCCTCCCTTCCTGTGCACAAATTTTGTGCATGGGGCTACTAGTCTTTCATAAAGAACCTAAGTTGTACATGTAAAATTGGCTTAAAGTTGGTTCATAATTGTTTATGGAGCCCTTACAAAGTTCTAACTACTTTGCATATATTATTTAATCTTTATGATAACCTATATAACAATCCTCACAATGCTTTTTCACACAACTGTTATTGTTTATTATGGTTTTTAGTAAACCTCCATGCATAAGGTGGTGCCAATCATTATCATTATTTAGAGAAAGAGAAACAAGATCATCACAGCCACCTATGTGGTGGGTACAATCATCTTGTATTATAAATGAAGAAACTAAGCCACAGGATAGTTAAGTGACTACTCAAGGTCACAGAACTAGAAAGTGCCTGCATGACTCTGAAAGCCCTTCCTTCTAACCACGATGTTTAACTGCATCCCTTAATGATTCTTGTTAAATAGAGGAATTCATGGCTAAGAAGTGAGTTAAATATTCCTTATAAAGAGTATTTATGTTGCTGAGTTTTCTTCTATGCTTGAAAGGTAGAAAATAACCTGTCAAGTCATAGAGCATGCTGGGTAGCTATGGGATAATTAGACACCTTTCAAAGCAGTACTCTCAGAGTGGAAAATGTCCTTAAGGACTTTGATTCAAATGACTGATTTCATGACAATGAAGGGCTCAGAAAGCTGAACAAGGTTCTTTTATGAAGACCAAAGGAAATCTTTAGGCTAGCACTGAGTCTTTTCAGGGTGAACATTGGATGCTGAAGATTATCTGTGCTGATTTTCCCCTAATCCGTTATTGGGTTTCTCGTTACTCGACCTTAGTATAGCTTGTACAATATCATCTCTGTAACCTTTGTGTTTGTAGGTTTATCTTGATCAACTATCAGTGCAAAGTGAGAAGCCGCCTTTCATCTGGTTTCCAATGGCGCTAACTAGAAGAAAAAAAAAGGAAGCTAAAAAGTTTTCACTGAGCAGAAATAAAGTAGTGAAGGTATTAAAGCACTGATAGTGAACCTAAAGAAGGCATTTGAAGAAGGAAGCCTTCCTAGGGAGAAGGTTCACTAAAGAATAGCGACACCATAGGACACTGTGAACAAAGGGGGTTTTCTATAATCCTGATTATTTGCAATGGAACAAAGTTTCCCTGCTTCAATAAGAGTTTTTGTCAATTCATGCTTATGCTGAAACTGTTCTCCCAGATCAATTGTATCAAAGATCTGGCATTGTTAAGGAAGATAATCCTTGAACTTTTAGTATTATATAAAGGAAAGCTGGCAAAGAAAAGAAAGAGGAAAGAAGAGAAGAGGAGAGGAAAGGAGAGGAGAGGAGAGGAGAGGAGGGGAGAGGAGGGAAGGGAAGGGAAGGGAAGGGAAGGGAAGGGAGAGGAGAGGAGAGGAGAGGAGAGGAGAAGAGAAGAGAAGAGAAGAGAAGAGAAGAGAAGAGAAGAGAAGAGAAGAGAAGAGAAGAGAAGAGAAGAGAAGAGAAGAGAAGGGAAGAGAAGGGAAGAGGAGAGCATAATGCTCCATAAGCCTTCTTAACTCAAAGAGAAGAGAACAAGTTTGATTTTGGAAGACCAGCTAACTCAAGTGGAAGAGCAGAGAGGCTGCACAGCCAAGGAGGGAGGAGAGAACAAGGAAGTTGTAAAATACTAGATGATTTATTTTACAACTGTTAATTAAGTGAAAGAAGGAGGTGCATTGCGCTTATCTAACATGCTTTCCTTTTATGCTGTGTTGTAATGTAAAGAACATTACCTTTGCAGTCAGTCAACAGACCTGGGTTTACATCCTGGCTCTACCACTTTCTGCCTGGAAAATTTAAGGCAGATTACTTAACCTCTCTGAGCCTCGGTTCCCATAGGGTTAGGTGGAGTTCTCAGTAGTGCTGCAGCCTATGTCTGTCATGAACCTTCTGTTTAACTTTGGGCAACTCAGTCTCTCTGGGCACCAGAAGCTCCATCTGTAAAATCTCCCTGGCTCAAATCTAGCACTTTTCCCTGCATAAAACATAAAGGACTGACACTGTTGATGTGTCTTATTCTGTAATGATTATCTAATCTAAAGATTAGGCAATAATGTATTTCAAGTCCTAGCTCATAGTAGCAAGGCAATAATTGGCACAAAAGTTATGCAGTAAATATTAGGACTACATATGAAATTCACTCAAGATCTGTTGGTGAGATTGGCTTACTTAGTACTTACTTTTGCAGAGAAAACTATATGCCAGAGAAGACAATATGTGACACAAAAATGTTTCATATTTGAATTGTTCTCCATTTTCTAAAGCATAATCATATCTTCACAGAGAAAGACACAAATACATCATACTTCCTGTGTTCCAGAAAATAAGGCTGAGATCTAGAGAAACTTAGTGATATTGACTAGAAATGATATGTTATTAAATAGGGGAATCAGACCTGGAATCTAGATTCCTGAATTCTGTTCTTGTTATCTCTCCATTATACCACACTGACACTGTCCAATTGGTCTGGCATAGCTTTCTAGAAGTCCTCTCTTAGGGTAAACTGTAAGTGCAAGAAATAAATCCTCAAAATAAGAGTTCATGATGTGTTGATATCCTTGGCTTATTGTGTCATTCTTTATATGTAAAAAAAGATAATGAGTTCTCTGTAACACTTAGAAACAGAGAGTACACACTTTTGCTAAGTTGAGTGACCTATTGCAGCGATCAGGTATTTTAAAAATATGTTTTTGTTGATTTAAGGGACGAAGGAAGAAGGAGAGAGTGATAGAAACATCAATGATGAGAGACAATCATCCATCAGCTGCCCCCTGCAGGCTCCTATTGGGGATGGAACCTGACTAGAATCAAACTGTGATCTCCTGGTTCACTGGTCCATGCTCAACCACTGAGCCACACCTACTGGGCTTCTATCAGTTTTGAGCTTTGAACGGATTTTAGGTTCCTGAAAGATGAAAATTAGTAAAGTGTTTTGTCATTTTTTTTGAAAGAAAAATTGAAGTTTTTAAGAGCACAAATCAAATTTATCAATTCTAATTAGCTAAAGAAAATATTTTTATTAAAATAATGAAAATTGGAATATAAACAAAATTATTAAATTTTCTTTGAAACATGTCTACTTATTGTATATGATATTATTTAGAAGCATTGCACTTATAAGAGTCAAGCCCAAACTGACTTACATTCCTTAATATAGCTTATTTTACCCAGCTGAATATTTTATGATTTAACACCTTTTTCTTTGTAATATTAAAGTAATTTTAAGAAGTAACAGAAACATAAATCATTGTGTAGGAAATTTATTTTCTCAGAGTTCTGGAGGCTGGAAGTCTAAGATCACAGTGTCAGCTGGGTTGGTTTCTTCTGAGATCTCTCGCCTTGGCTTGCAGATGAGCCCCTTCTTGCTGTGTCCTGACGTGGCTGTCCCTCTGTGAACATATGCCCTGGGTATCCTTTTGTGTGTTCAAATTTCTTACTAGGACAGCAGTGAGATTGAATTAGGGCTCATCCTATTAGCCTCATTTTAACTAAATTATGTCTTTAAATTCAGTCAGATGGTCGGTGCTGGGGATTAGAGCTTCAGCATGAATTTTGAGGGGACACAATTCAGCGTATAGCAGTGACCTTTAGCTGCAAAGAGTTGAGAGTTCTTCCAGATCTAGAATTTTGTGTATCTTCAATTTTTTTCACTGTATATAAATTGGCCACAATTTAGATTATTGATATGCTTTCCTTTATTTATTACAAATGACATTCCTGCTTTTCTGTACTACCAAAAGAAGGGATCATAGAATATTGTTCTGGGTTCCCCTTGTAACTAATAGAAACACTTTCCCAATGCTCAGAGTCCTTGATGTCTTGCAAATGAAGGAGGAGGATGACCTCAAATTCCTTACAGCAGGACCACTTTTAGGTGGCACCAACCTTGACTTGGAAATGGAGCAGTACAGCTGCAACAGGAAAAGTGAAGGCATCTACATCATCAATCTGAAGAAACCTGGGAGGAGCTTCTGCACCAGCTCCTGCCATTGCTGCCACTGAAAACCCTGCTGAGGTCAATGCCATATCGTCCAGGAACACCAACCAGCGAGCTCTGCTGAGGTTTTCTGCTGCCACTGGAGCCACTCCTACTGCTGACACCTCACTCCTGGAACCTTCATGACCAGATCTAGGCAGCCTTCCAGGAGCTGAGACTTGGGTAGCGGCTGATCCCGGGGCTGAGCACCAGCCTCTCACAGATGCCTTACATTAACCTGCCAGCCATCACTCTGTATAACTCGGACTCCGGCTGCACTGTGTGGACATTGCCCTCCTGTGCAACAATAGAGAGCTCCCCAGTAGGTTTGACACCATCCTTGTGGGGCTGGGAAGCTCTGTGCATGTGTGACCATCCCTGGGAGGTCGTGCCTGACCTCTGCTTCTGCAGAGATTGGAAAGAAAGAGCAGAACACTGCTGAAAAGGCTGCGACCAAGAAGGACTTTCAGAGTGAATGGACTGCTGCAGCTCCCTAGTCACTGCCACTTAACCAAGGTGTCAGATTCCTCTGTGGGTGCCCTGGTGCCTATTCAGCAGTTCCCTTCTGAAGAAGAGTGCTCAGCCCTCTGTGAAAGACTCAAGTGAAGCCTTCACTGCTCAGAGCACTGAGAGGGTAGGAGCAACACTGAATGTCTTGGACAGAAAAAAGAAATAAGGTTGCTGGAAACAGTTTCTTTAAAAATTGACATTCCTAATCTTAGCTATGGTGAATTGTGCTTGTATGAACATAGGGGTGCATAAATCCTTTCTGATTTGTGTTTCTAGTTTCTTGGTATATATTCCTAGAAGTGGGATCACTGGGTCAAATGGGAGTTCCATTTTTAGTTTTTTGAGGAAACTCCACACTGTTCTCAATGACTGCACCCAGTCTGCATTCCCACCAGCAGTGCAAAGGAGATCCTTTTTCTCCACATCCTCACCAACACTTGTAGTGTGTTGATTTGTTGATGATTGCCATTCTGACAGGTGTGAGATGATACCTCATTGTTGTTGATTTGCATTTCTCAGATAATTAGTGACTTTGAGCATGTTTTCATATGTCTCTTAGCCTTCCTTCTTCCCTCCTTCAAAAAGTGTCTATTTAGGTCCTTTGCCCATTTTTTTTAATTGGATTGTTTATCTTCTTTTTCTTAAGTTGTATGAGTTCCCTGTAAATGTTAGAGATTAAACCCTTGTCTGTGATGACATTGGCAAATATGTTCTCCCATGCAGTGGGGATTCCTTGTTGTTTTGTCGATGGTTTCTTTTGCTGTGCAAAAGCTTTTTATTTTGATGTAGTCCTATTTGTTTATTTTCTCTTTAGTTCCCATTGCTCTAGGAGCAGTATCAGTGAAGAAGTTCCTTTGGCATATGTCTGAGATTTTTCTGCCTATGGATTCCTATAGTATTTTTATGGCTTTCCTTCTTATGTTTAAGTGTTTTATACATTTTGAGTTTATTTTTGTTTATGGTGTAAGTTGGTGGTCTAGTTTCATTTTTTTGCATGCATCTGTTCAATTTTCCCAATACCATTTGTTGAAGAGACTATCTTGACTCCATTTTATGTTCATGCCTCCTTTGTCAAATATTAATTGGGCATAAGTGCCCATCAGCAGATGGTTGGATTAAAAAACTGTCAAATATCTACACAATGGAATACTACACTGAAGTTATTACCATTTGCAATAGCATGGATGGAACTGGAAAGCATTATACTAAGTGAAATAAGCCAGTCAGAGAAAGACAAATACCACATGATCTCACTCTTTTGTGGAATATAATGAACAACATAAACTAATGAATAGGGACAGATCCAGAGGCAGAGACGCGTCAACCAGACTGCCAGACCTCAGAGGGAAGGTACGGGAGGTGGAGGGGAAGGAGAAGAGATCAACCAAAGGACTTGTATGCATGAATATAAGCCTAACCAATGTACGTGAACACCAGGGGGTGAGGGCATGAGTAGGGGAGGTTTGGGGGGGTTAATATAGAGATAAGAACACGAAGTAATACCTTAATCAATAAAGAAATAAAAAAATTTCCTGAATTAGCTTTCTGAATTAGTACATTGTGTGTGTGTGTGTGTGTGTGTGTGTGTGTGTGTGTGTGTGTATGTATGTGTGCGTGCGCATGCACGTGCATGAGCATGTTTATAAACACACACACATATATTTATACTAGAGGACTGATGTATGAAGATTTGTGAAAGAATGGGCCTTTCTTCCCCTGGCTTCCCACCCTGCATTCGCTCCCTACCGGAGCCACATTTCTGCCTTTGCTCCAGCCTGGAGCCACTTTTCCACCTTCCCACACTGCTCAGAGGCCTGGTGAGGCTAGGGTGATGCAGAATGTCCGTGTCATCACTATAGCAATGATATAGGCATCCCAACCTGCCCCCAGCAGCTTGGTGCCTATGTATGAAAATTAATCTTTCATTTTTGTTGGATTACTTTGCATACTCACTCCTGATTGGCTGGTGGGCATCATTAAGGTATGATCAATTTGCATTTTCCCCTTTCATTGGTGTAGATGCTTTTGGGTAATAAATAGAGAGACAGCTATTTTTATATCTACCTTTTATTCATTCACACATTTACAACCAAAAGTATGTATTTACTTATTGACCAATTAAATGTGACCAAATGAATAGCCAAAATCACACATTTTCACCATGCTAAAAGCATTTTAAAAGTGAATTTAATTAAGTTTTTCTTTTAAATGAACCTACAATTTCATAACTCATTTTTTAAATACATTTATATAGACTGAAATATCGGCAGTTGTACTATGAGTTAAAAGTCATTCCAAATACATTAAAAAAGAGCCCTTTGGCCCTAGCTGGTTTGGCCCAGTGTATAGAGTGTCAGCCTGCAGACTGAAGGGTCCTAGTTTGATTCCAGTCAAGGGCACATGCCCAAGTTGTGACCTTGATCCCAAGTAGAGAGCATGCAGGGAGCAGCTGACCAATGATTCTCTCTCATATTTGATGCTTCTATCTCTCTCTCTTTCCCTCTCCCTTCCTCTCTAAAACCAACAAAAATATATTTTAAAAAACCAACTCTTTTTGTGGCTTGTGTTTTCCAAAACATTGATACAACAACATTTTCAATCCCACAGACCCTTGTAACTTCCCAGTCAAGAGGTGGAGTCCATGTCTTCCCTCCCTCTTCTCTAACCCGGTGGGCCTTTATGAATGCCACAACAAATAGAATGAAGCAGAAGGGACATTATGGGACTTCTGATAATAGCTCATAAAAAGTGTTAAGGTCGCTGAAGGAGGAACACATGAGGCCAAAGTGGTAAGGGGTTATAAATTTATTAGGTCATCTGAATACTAGATGTGCTAGCCCCAAAATGGCACCAACCCCCAAAGACAGGGTGTCACAGGATTTTAAAGTATTCTAGGTGGGCTTTTTCTGGGCAGAGAATCCTCCATGCAGGTCTGGATTCTGGGAAAGATCATAGGGGAGAGAAAATGTTGTCTAATCAAGTGGAATGTCCATTGTGAAGTGACTTAAAGTTCAGTTCCCAAGGGAGGGAGTATCGATTCAATTATTTGATCAGATCTAACATTCCAGGCTTTTTTGGAATAGAGATGAAGGTCATGTCTTCCATAGTAACTTTCTGCTGAGATGAGATGTCAAGCTTACAGAGGGATGGACTTTGATAATAGTCAGCTGGAACAGTGTATAGATTTCTCATGGTTGGAGCAAGGGGTTGTGGCAGCATGATTTCCTGAGAGACTGCTTGATGAAGGCTAAAAAGTCGTCCTGTTGAGTGACTTAAGGGGTAAAAGTTGGTCCTGAAGCTGCCACAGCATCACTTGTATGGTTTTGCTGCTTCTCTGGGCCTGGAACTAAAATATAACTGAGGCCTAGATGTTATCTTTAGGGAGGAAAAGATCAGAGATCTAAGTTGCCTGCCTAGTAATATGAAAGGGGATGATAGATTACCCTGGGGCTGAAGTTCTTCTTTTCCCAGTTTTTCCCCTTGCTAGACATCCAGAGCTTTCTTGTAGGATCTGAGATAGGATTTCAAAACAGAATAGAGCAGTGGTTAAGCCCCCCTATGCCAGTCCTGGCACCTGCTGTGATGCCAAGTGTTATGAGGAGATGGATTATCTGAATTTCCCTTTTGTGTCATATATGATGGGTTACAGGGACAGGAAATACTGATTATTGACATCTACATCTACATTGGGTGAGAGATAGATAAGAATACAGGTCCCTGTCCAGTTGGTCAGAAAGTAGATGTATGTGCTTTCCCCACAGAGGAAGAAAAATCCCTGGTCATGGAGACAAGCCAGAAGGTATAGAGAGAAGAGGTGGACTTGAGGTTATGAGGTTCCTTTTCCCAGGTCTGTGCTCCAAGCTGAGGGAGTAGTCACCATGGTACTACCAATAAGGGGTGAGTGGTTGAGAGTCTATGGTAGTGAAAGTGGGTGGGGACACTAGAATAAGTTATTATCCAAGGGAAAAGTGAAAGGGAAGTAGAAGGGAAGGAAAGGAGCAGTTGAAGCCTGGCACCTAGATGGTTGGATAAGAAGTAAAATAGGCTGGCTGTAGGAAATAACCATTGGCTTCTGGAGAGACCTGATAGTCAACCCATTGCTACCAATGGACATTTAATAGTTCTAGGTTAACTGTGGTGTTGCAAGATGATGATGGGAGATGGTCTATTATTATATTGCCCTGTGACCTTATAAAGCATAAAGGGGCTTGGACAATTAGTAGGGTGTGTTAGAGTGATAGGACCTGTGACCAGGAGGGAGGAAGGAGATAGAATATAGATACGGAAAAGAAGGGAGGTTTGATTTGCCTAGACTGTAGGGTAATTACCTAGAAGAGTGACTGCCTTTTCAAGAAATATAGTTCCCTTTTCCTTTTTTTAATTGTTCAAAGTATTACAAATAGTAGTACACATGTCTCATTTTTTCCCCCATTGACCTTCCTCCGACCTCCCCTATCCCCTGACACATCCCCCCCGCCACTGTCTTGCATCGTTTTTTTTTATTGTTTTAAGTATTACAAATAGTAGTACATATGTTTCCTTTTTTCCCCCATTGACCTCCCCCCAGCCTCTCCTACCTCCCAGCACATGCCCTCAGCTGCCCCCGCCAAGTGTCTTGTATCCATTGGTTATGCTTATATGCATGTATACAAGTCCTTCAGATGATCTCTTACCCCCTTTCCCCTGCAACCATCCCCAGGCTTCCCACTGAAATTTGACAGTATGTTCAGTGCTTCTCTGCCTCTGCATCTATCATTTTGTTCATCAGGTTATAATGTCTTTATTATCCATAAATGAGTGAGATCATGTCTCTAGTTCCATCCATGCTGCTACAATTTGTAAGAATTCCTTCTTTTTTATAGCAGCTTAGTATTCCATTGTGTAGATGTACACTAGTTTTCTAACCCACTCATCTGCTGATGGGCATTTAGGCTGTTTCCAAATCTTAGCTATTGTAAATTGTACCACTATGAACATAGGGGTGCATAAATCCTTTCTGATTGTTGTCTATAGTTTCTTGGTATATATTCCTAGAAGTGGGATTACTGGGTCAAACAGGAGTTTCATTTTTAGTTTTTTGAGGAAACTTCATACTGTTCTCCACAGTGGCTGCACCAGTCTGCGTTCCCACCAGCAGTGCACGAGGGTTTCTTTTTCTCCGCATCCTTGCCAGCATGTGTCATTTGTTAACTTGTTTATGATAACCATAGTGACAGGTGTGAGGTGGTACCTCATTGTTGTTTCAATTTGCGAATCGAATGATTAGTGAATATGAGCATGTTTTCATATGTTTGTTGGCTTTCTGAATGTCCTTTTTCAAAAACAAAAGTCTATTTAAGTCTTTTGCCGGTTTTTTTTTTATTGGATTATTTATCTTCTATTTGTTAAGTTGTATGAGTTCCCTGTAAATGTTGGAGATTAAACCCTTATTGTAGATAACATTGGCAAATATGTTCTCCCATGCAGTGGACTTACTTGTTTTGTTGATGATTTTTTTTGCTGTGCAGAAGCTTTTTATTTTGATGTAGTCCCATTTGCTTATTTTCTCCTTAATCTCCATTGCCATAGAATCTGTATCTGTAAAGATATTGCTATAACATAGGTCTGCAATTTTGCTTCTTAATGCATTTTGTAGGATTTTTATGATTTCCCACCTTACATTCAAGTCTTTTAGCCATTTTGAGGTTTATTGTTTGTTTGGGGGTTTTTTTTTGTATGTGTATGGTGTAAGTTGGTGATCTAGTTTTATTTTTGGTATGTATCTGACCAAATTTCCCAGCACCATTTATTAAAGAGACTTTTTTGACTCCATTGTATGCTCTTGTCTCTTTTGTCAAGTATTAATTGAACACAATGGCTTGGGTCAGTTTCTGGGTTCTCTATTTTGTTCCATTGGTCTATATGTCTGTTCTTGTACCAGTACCATGGCAGTTTTGAGAACCATGGCTTGGTAATATAGTTTGATATCTGATATTGTGATTACTCCAACTTTGTTCTTTTTTCTCAGGATAGCTGTGACTATTTGGAATCTTTTTTTTTTATTTCAGATGAATTTTTGGAGAGTTAGTTCTAGAATTTTGAAATATGCCATTGGTATTTTAATAGGTATTGCATTGTATCTATAGATTGCTTTAGGGTAGTATGGACATTTTAATGGTATCTTCTACCAATCCATGAACGTGATATGTTCTTCCATGTGTTTATGTCTCCCTTTATCTCCTTTTTCAATGTCCTGTAGTTTTCCAAATACAGGTATTTTACGTCCTTACTTAAGTTTATTCCTAGATATCTTAATTTCTTTGGTGCAATAGTAAATGGCATTATTTCTTTCATTTTTCTTTCTGTGAGTTCATTATTGATGTATAAAAAGGCCATAGATTTCTGGGTGTTAATTGTGTATCCTACTACATTGCCAAATTAATTTATTAGATTTAGTAGTTTTTTGATGCAGTCTTTGGGGTTTTCTAAGTATAGTATCATGTCATCTGAGAATAAGGACAGTCATACTTCTTCGTTTTCAATTTGGATGCCTTTTATTTCTTCTTGTCTGACCACTATGGCTAGTACTTCTAGTACTATGTTGAACAGGAGTGGTGAAAGTGGGCATCCTTGTCTTTTTCCTGTTCTTAGGGAAATAGTTTTAATTTTTTCCCATTGAGTATGATGTTTGGCTGTAAGTTTGTCATATAGGGCTGTTATTATGTTGAGGTATGATCCTTCTATTCCCATGTTGATGAAAGTTTTTATCAATAAAGTGTGTTTGATTTTGTCAAATGCTTTTTCTGCATCTATTGATATGATTATGTGATTTTCCCCCTCAGTTTGTTTATGTGATGTATCACATTTATTCATTTGTGGATATTGTCCCATCCTTGCATCCCCAGAATAAATCCCACTTAGTCATGGTGTATGATCGTTCTAATGTATTGCTGAATCCTGTATTATTCTATTGCTAGAATTTTGTTGAGGATTTTAGCATCTATGTTCATCAAGGATATTGACCTGTAATTCTCTTATTTGTGGAGTTTTTATCTGGTTTGGGGATTAGTGTGATGCTGGCTTTATAGAATGATCTTGAAAGTATGCCTTCTTCTTGATTTTTTTTGTAATAGTCTGAGGAGCATAGGTTTTATTTTTTCTTTGAATGCTTGGTAGAACTCCCCTGTAAAGTCATCCAAACCAGGGTTTTTGTTTGCTGGAAGATTTTTAATCTCTGTTTCAATTTTTTTTTGCAGTTAGCGGCCTATTCCGGCTTTTTAATTCTCCTTATTTGAGTTTTGGGAGCTTGTAATTTTCTAAGAATATGTCCATTTCATCTAGGTTGTCCATTTTATTGGAATAGAGTTATTCATAGTATTTTTGCACAATCGCTTGTATTTCTGTGGGATTGGTTGTTACTTCACCTCTTTCATTTCTGATTTTATTTGAGTCCTCTCTCTTTGCTTCTCCATGAGCCTGGCTAGAGGTTCATCAATCGTTTTTATCATTTCAAATAACCAGATCTTGGTTTTGTTGATCTTTTTTATTTTTTATTTATTTTTAATTTTTTTGGTATCTATGTAATTTATCTCTGCTCTGATCTTTCTCCTACTTATGCTGGGCTTTTTTTCTTTGCTCTCTTTTTAAAGCTTGAATTGTATAGTTAGATAATTTATTAAAAAGTTTTTCTTGTTTTATGAGGTAGGCCTTAGAGCTATGAACTTCCCTCTCAAGACTGCTTTCACTGTGTCCCATAGATTTTGGATTGTTGTGTTTTCATTGTCATTTGTTGCCATGATGCTTTTTATTTCTGACTTGATCTCTTTGATAACCCAGTCATTGTTTAATAGCATGCTATTTAGCCTCCAGGTGTTTGATTTTTTAAATTGTTTTTATTGTAGTTGATTCCTAGTTTTATGCCATTGTGATCTGAGAAAATGCTTGATATTATTTCTATCTTCTTGAAGAGACTTTGCCTGTGTCCTAATATATGGTCTATCGTTGAAAATGACCCATGTGCACATGAGAAGATGTATATTCTGTGGCTTTGGGGTGAAATGTTCTGAAAATGTCAATTAATTCCATGTGATCTATTGTATCATTTAGGATTGATGCTTCATTGCTGAATTTTTGTTTGGAGGCTTTGTCCAGTGGTGTTAGTTGGGTATTGAAGTTCTCTGTTAGGAATGTATTTCTCTCTTCATATCCTCCAGAAGTGTTTTTTTAATGTATTTTGGTGCTCTTGTTTTGGGTGTGTACATGTTTATCAGACTTATATCTTCTTGTTGTATTGTTCCCTTTAATATTATGAACTGGTCTCCCTTATCTCTTGGAATGTCCTTCACTTTAAGATCTAATTTGACCTAGCTTGTTTTTTATTTCCATTTATCCAAAATACCTTTTCCATCCCTTCACCATCCATCTGTGTGAGTCCTTCTTTTTGAAGTGGGTTTCTTGTAGACAGCAGATATATGGGTCATGTTTTCTTATCCACTCAGCTACTCTAGGTCTTTTGATTGTGGCATTTATTCATTTACATTTAAAGTTATTATTGAACCGAGACCGGTTTGGCTCAGTGGGTAGAGCGTCAAACTGCGGACTGAAGGGTCCCGGGTTCGATTCCGGCAAGGGCATGTACCTTGGCCGTGGGCAAATCCCCAGTAGGGGGCGTGCAAGAGGCAGCTGATCGATGTCTCTCTCTCATTGATGTTTCTGACTTTCTATCCCTCTCCCTTCTGCTCTGTAAAAAATCAATAAAATATATTGAAAAAAATAAAGTTATTATTGCTATGTTCTTGTTTGTCACCATTTTTATTCTTTACCCCTGTGTTCCTTCTTCACTTCCTATTTCTTCATTTCTTCTTTTTACAGCAGACCCTTTAGCATTTTATGCATTGGTGGTAATAAATTCCCTTAGACTTTTTTTTCTGTAAAGCTCCTGATTTAACACTCAATTTTGATTGATAGCCTTGCTGGGTGCAATATTTTTGGGTTCAGACCCTTCCTTTGCAAGACTTGGTATATTTCATTCCATCTCCTTCTGGAATGATGTGTTTCTGTTGAGAAATAAGTTGCTAGTCTGATGTGGGAGACTTTGTAGGTAACTTTCTGTCTCTCTCTGGAGACTTTTAAGATTCTTACTTTGTCATTGGAGTTTGCCAGTTTAGTTATACTGTGCCTTGATGTCGGTCTTTTGGGATTCATTTTGATTTGGACTCTGTGAGGCTCTTGGACTTGTGTGAGTTTTTTCTTCCCTATATCAGGGAAGTTTCCTGTCATTATTTCTTCAAACAGGTTTTCTATTCCTTGCTCACTTTTCTTTTCTTCTGGCACTCCTATTATTTGGATGTTCTTTCGTTTCATGTTGTCCCAAAGTTTCTTTAGCTCTCCTACTGTTTTTTAAGTTTTTTTGTTCTACTGGGTATTTTTTCCTACCTTGTCTTCTAGCTCACTGATGTGGTCCTCTGCTTCTAATAGTCTACTGTTTATGCTTTCTATTGAGTTCTTTATTGCAATAATGTCATTTTCACTTCTTCTTGGTTCTTCTTCATTTTCTGTTTATTCTTACACATATTATTGAATTTGTCTTCCAACATTTTCAGTGACCTTATGCCCATTTATCTAAATAATTTACCTGACATATTGCTTGCCTTCATTTTATTTACTTCCTTTACTGGTGATGCCTCCTTTTCTTTCACCATGTGGTTTGTTTCTTTGTCCCCCTATAATCTCTCCTCTTTGGGTGTCTGATTATGTATTATGTCTCTTTCTCTTGTGTTGATTTGAAGGCAAAAAATACAACACAACAAGGCACAATACACAAGGCACTGAACACAAATGTATTCATGATACTAATAACCCCAAATAAATGTGCTACCAGAAAAAAAAGAATTAGGGGATAAAAAAGAGAAAGTCCAAAAATGATATTGAGGAAAGGCAATAAAGTAAGAGAGAAAAGGAAAAAAAATAAGGGAAAAAAAACTACTTATGTGGGGAGACAACTCAATAGAACAGCTAATCCAAAAAAATGCAAACAACTAACACTCAGAGATGCATGAAAACTACAAACAACAACTAATAACAAGTGAAGAGAGAAAAAACAGGAGCAAAACAAACCAAAACAAAACAATAATCACATGAACAAACAAAAAACCAATCTAATCAACAAACAAACAACAATAAGACAGAGAGAAAGAAGAGCAAAACCAAACAAAATATAAACAACAACAAACAAAAACAAAAAAGGGAAGAGAGAAAAAAATAGATATTAAAGAAAGAGAAGAGAGAAGTGTATATGGACTTGGAGCAGGGGATCAGAAATTAGATATATAAGTAGGCTGAATTTTTAACAAAGGGTAAAAAGAAGGAATAGGGAAAATCTAAAACAGTAATAGGGTGAAAGAAACAGGACAGCAAAAGGGGGAAAGTGAGGAAGAAAGTGTTGGCATAAAGGTAAAGTTGAGATAGAATAGAATGATACTAAAGGAAAAATGAAAATAGAATGTAGAACATTAATCCCAAATTAAAATAAAATAGAGAAAATAAATGAAACTTTTAAAAAGGTAAAATAATAGTAGTAATAATACTAATTAAAAATAAAAATTTAATAATTAAAAAGGTAAAATCAAATGAGAAAAAATAGTAAAAGATAAAAAATAAAATTATGCAGTACTGAAGGTCATTCACTTCCTCTACTGTTCTTTTTGGCATGCCTGTTTCCTGTCAGGTAGTCAGGACAGTATTGAAGTTTCCTCTGTTCCACTGCTCCTCTGTGTCATAAACCACAATCCTGTTTTCAAATAGGCAGTATTTCTTTGTTTCTCAGTCTGCCTTTAGTTGTATTTACACAAGATTCAATTTGTGATTCAATCCCTGGGTGGCAGGCATTGTTTCTGTATTGACATCTGGGGCTCTAAGTCCTTTCTACCCAGTATTTAGATCTTGCTTTCCCTGCTGCACTTAATACCGGTTTGGGGGAATAGGCTTCCCAGAGCTGGTTTTCTGATTGTGTCTCCCCCCTCTGATCCTCAAGTTCCACAAAAACAACTTTCCTCTGCAGTATCTGAGAGTGTTTTTAATTGGATGATCCTATGTACTGAGCTTCTTAAACAAAAGCAAGAATTTAACAAAACAAACAAACAAAAAAAGAGCCAGAGTCAGTGCATGAACTCAAAACTTTTTTGGCCTGACATTGCCTGTGACTCTGTGCACATCTCTATTCACGTCTTTTCCCTCTGGCACAGTGCAGCCAGTATACTGGTAAAACTTCATTCTGGAAGTCCCCAACAGTTCATTGTAATATATCTGTACCTCACTCACAAATAGATACTCCTTGTATGTCCACACACTCGCCTTTCATTCTCTCACTCACCCTGCCTTTCCCTCAGCAGCCATCTTCCTTGACTTCCCCTTTTCCTTTTTATAAGATAGAGTTATTTTGGCCTGAATCCATCTCTTGATTGGTAAAGAGATGGTGCAATATGCTGAAGAGGAGAGGTAAAGGCAGAGTCAGCAATTCCTGGCAGAGGCTGGATTGATCTCTTTTAGGACGTAATGGGTAAGGTTAATTGTTTGTTTGAGATGAGTGGATGTGAGAAAGTTGCGTACAGGTGTAAGAGTGGAGGACTGGAATGAGATGAGAAAGAGAGTTAAATTCCATTTCCAGGGTCAAGATTGTCCCAAGTTGGAGACGGGGGGGGGGTGTTGGAGAAAGGGGAAAGGGTCTCTTCGGGACTTAGAAAGAAGCAAATCTCATCTCAGAGGTAATAGAAGCAGGGACTAAGGTAAGTTAAAAGGGACAGAACTAAGAATTTAGAAGACAGAAAGGATCAGGTGGGCATGATGATACAGCAGATGATATAATGTTGATGAGGAAAACAAAGCACTGTCTGTGTGGAATATGCACATTTTCCCCATGTCTGGGTTTTTCTAGGTACTCTAGTTCCCTGGCCAACCCAAAGATGTGCCCATTAGATTCATTTGTGTGTCTGAATTATCTTTGAGTGAGTGTGGGTGTTGTGGGAGTGCACCTTGCGAAGGAAGGGCGTCCTCTCCAGAGCTTTGCACCCTGAGTGAGTTCAGTCACCACTACACATAACTAAAATAAATTCATTGGAAGATCATTCTCTTGTCTATACACTGAGTGGTCAGATTAATATGATCTCTGAATGCATAATGATCTGGCCACTCAGTGTATATCCTATATAATAAAAGGCTAATGTGAAAATTGTCTCCTCGACCAGGAGTTAGACCAATAGGCAGGTTGGCCAACCACCCATGATCCTTCCCCCTGACCAGGCTGGCCGGACCCCACCCATGCACAAATTCATGCACCAGGCCTCTAATATATATATATTAGTGTGGCCATATTATTATGCTTTCAAAGATCATAATAATGATCTTTGAAAGCACTCAGTATATTAATCTTTCTGAAATATTTGCTTGTATTTCCAAGAACACATAGATAGTAAATGAGAACTTATGGTACATCTATAGAAATTAAGATGAAGTAGGAATCAGCATGCAAGTCCTCCAAGTTAAAGGAGGCAGTAGGTTAGAAACAATGATGGGGGTCTTGGGGAGCAGAGGAACATGTGTAGCATGTGCCAATTTCCCCCATGCATATACTTCTACTGTGACCAATCAAGGTTAAGCTACCAAAGTGTGATCGATGGGCTTGTAACATTTTTGAAATGTTAACAGTCATCTTTTTCAGCTATTTGGGCCAGCTCCAGCATATGCCAGTACTGCCTCGGAGATTTATAACTCAGGTGCAGTCATGGCCCAGGGATCATAGACATAAGCAAAGAGACTGGGTGAGAAGTAATCTTGATCCAGGCAAAGCATCTGGATGACATGTACAGCAAACATGTCAAACTATCGGCCCTTGGACCACATGCAGCCCACAACAAATATTTGTGTGGCTAGCCAATACAATGGCATGTAAGAAATGTCTTAATAAAAATTTTGTAACTTAATTTTTACAATATCCTGTGACACATAATTATTAATAACAAACTACAACGTTCACTAATGATGGATTATAAAAGCATGTTGCATTTATTTCCCTTATGTGCCTTACTCTCAGGTGCACCATTTCTCTCCACTAATACTAGTAGTGAATATTTTAACAGCCGATTACCACATCATTAGTCTTGGACTGACTTGTTCATTGGGCGCAACAGGAAATATTTCGCTTTTGGAGAACAAATATAAACTTATTTGTGTTATACTTACTAATTTATCCAGTTATTCAATTTCTGTTAATGTTCAAGAAAATATTAATTTTTATTAAAATGTTCTATTATTTTATGTTAATGACAAGAGGCCCGTTGCATGAAAATTGTGCACAGGGGGTAGGGGGAGGTGTACCTCAGCCCAGCCTGCACCCTCTCCAATCTGGGACCCCTTGAGGAATGTCTGACCGCCTAAAGGGGCAGTTGGACATCCTTCTCATAACCCAGGACTGCTGGCTCCAAACTGCTCGCCTGCCTGCCTCCCTGATTTCCCCTAATTGCTTCTGCCTGGCAGCCTGATCACCCCTTAACTCCTCCCCTGCCAGCCTATTTACCCCTAACTTCCCTCCTCTGCTGATCTGGTCACCCCTAACTGCACTCCCCTACAGGCCTTTCCCCCTCCCCCAACTGTCCTTCCTTGCAGGCCTGGTCACTCCCAACTTCCCTCCTCTGCCAGCCTAGTCACCCCTAACTGCCTGCCACTGCTGGCTTGATTACCCCCAACTGCCCTCACTTGCAGGCCTGCTCCCTCCCAATCACCCTCCCCTGCTGGCCATCTTGTGGTGGCCATCTTGTGTCCACATGGGGCAGGATCTTTGACCACATGGGGCAACTGTCTTGTGTGTTGGAGTGATGGTCAATCTGCTTATTACCCTTTTATTAGATAGGATAGAGGCCTGGTGCATGGCTGGGGGCCAGATGGTTTGCCCTGAAGGGTGTCCCAGATCAGGGTGGGGGTTCCTTGGGGAGTGGGGCATCCTGGGTGAGGGACCTATGGTAGTTTGCAGGCCTGCCAGGCCCCCTGCTTACCCAAGTGGAGGCTCTGAAATCTGGAATTAATTTAGGTTCTACAATTGAAACTTTGTAGCCTGGAGTGGAGACAAGCCTTCTGCTTGCTCTGTGGCAACAGCCATTTCTGTTTGGGTTCATTTAAATTCTATAATTGAAACTTTGTAGCCTACAGTGGAGTCCTAGCTGGCCAGGGCTGCAGAAGCTTGGCTACCTCCATTGCCCGGGCAACCCTAGTCTCTGCTGTCTCCAGCTCCGTTGCTGCTGCCATTTCTGTTGGATTTATGTATCTTCTATAATTGAAACTTTGTAACATTAAGTGGAGGCCTAGGCCAGCAAGAGCAGATGGAAAGCTTGGCTTCTTCCATTGCCAGGGAAACTCAAACTTTCTTCCTGCTCTCAGTGGCTGCGGACATCTTGGTTGGGGTTTATTTGCATAATTTGTTCCTGATTGGCTGATGGGTGTGGCTGTGGGTGTGGCTTGATAGGAGGTACAGTCAATTTGCAAATTACTCTTTCATTAGATAGGATTACTCATTTATTTCAGCCCTTTGTATTTAATATGTCTCTATCAAAATAAAGCTATGTCTCTATGAAAATTGAAGCTTTTGTTTTTTTGTGACCCATCCTATAGTATAATAAAGAGGCAATATGCAAATTGACTGTCACTTTGCCAAAAGATGGTGGCACCCACAATGGAGGCAGGGGAGGGGGGTTCCATAACACAAGATGGCTGCACCCACAGTGGAGGCTGAGTTCCCATAGCCTTAAAAAGCAATCAGTGGGGACCTGAGACTGCATCCACCCTGTCACCATAAGACTTCATGGGGACCTCAGGCCACGCTCTTTGCCCAGCAGGGCTTGATAGGGGACCTCAGGCCATGTCCCCCTTCCTGGCGGGGCTTGACAGGAAACCTCGGGCTGTAGCCCTCATTTAGTGGGGACCTCATGCCCCCTGCCCATTAGGGCTTTCCGGGGGACCTGAGGCTGAGCCCTTCTCCTGGTGGAGCTTGATGGAGGTCATGAGACTCTGCTGCCCACCTGGTGGGGCTTGACAAGGGTGGGACTGGCTGGATCTGAATCTAGCCCAATGGGGGATGGTGGCCAGGTCTGTGTCTCACATGATTTAGAGGCACACGTAGGTGGTCAGGGACTTGACTCTGGGTCCCGTGTTGTGCCCCAGACTCTGATAGGAGGAAGATTTTCATATACATTTTACTAATTTTCTTTCATCTCTGACACTTCTGTTATAAAGAAAGGGAAAATAGCAATATTAAAATACTAGAGGCCTGGTGCATGAAATTCATGCACGGAGAAGGGGTTGTCCCTCAACCCATCCTGTACCTTCTCCAATCTGGGATCCCTTGAAGGATATCTGACTGCCCGTTTAGAAATGAGATCAGGTCTAAATGGACAGTCAGAGATCCATCTCACAATCCGGGCTGCTGGATCCTAACTGCACTCCTGCTGGCCTGCCTGACTGCCCCTAACAACTTCTGCCTGCCACCCTGATCATCCCCTAACCACACTTCTGCCATCCTGGCCACCCTTAACTACCATCCCTTGCCAGCCTGGTTACCCCCAACTGCCTTCCCCTGCAGGCCTGGTCACCTCTAACTGCCCTCCTCTGCAGGCCTGATCACCCCCAACTGCCCTCCCTTGCAGGCTTGTTCACCCCCAACTGCCCTCCCCTGCAGGCCTGATCACCTCCAATTGCCCTCCCTTGGAGGCTTGGTAGCCCCCAACTGCCCTCCCTTGCTGGTCCATCACCCCCAACTACCCTCCCTCGCTAGTCTGGTCATCCCCACTGCCCTCCTTTGCAGACCTGGTCACCCCCAACTGCCCCTGCAGGCCTGATTGCCCACAACTACCCTTCCCTGCTGGCCATCTTGTGTCCACATGAGGGTAGCCATCTTGTGTGTTGGATTGATGGTCAATTTGCACATTACTCTTTTAATAGATAGAATTTTCACCAATTAATCCCCTTTTAAAGTGCACAAATTTCATGCACCAAGCCATTAGTATAAACATAAACCTTGTTTATTTGGCCTGTGTTAGCCATTAGCAAAAAAAAAAAAAAAAAGAAAAAAAAAAAAGGCTGGCACTGTTTGTGAAAATCTTTAAATTTTTGTCTTTTTTGTCTTTAATCTCTGTGGGGGAAGGTTGGGAGCAGGAAGGGCAAGTTTAACCATCTGCCAGAGCAGAGAGCAAGGGGTCTAAGAAATGTCACATGGCAATTTTTATCTTCTTTCTCCTGGGTAGATATGCTGGGTTTTTGGGCTATGTGTAGGTCTTTGGCTCCTCCCTTTGATTAAATGCTTATTCTCAAGCCTACAGCCTGACAGGTATAGGACATGTGAAAGGAGTACCTGAAGGAAATCATTTCTCCATCTGTATAGTGAGCTGCCTGCTTCTAACCAGCTTTAGGAATAAAATAAAAGAAATAATTTTCAAAAAAATCTTCTAGTCTCTTCTCTCTCCACGTCTCTCTCTCCTTGATAAATGTTCTGTCTTTCTCTAAACAATCTTTATTCCAAGTAGCAACATTAACAAATATTGCATTATAAGAGTATTTCTGGCTTATATTCTAGAATGGGAGGTGCCACTATTTAAATCTCTGAACCTATATTATTTCATTTCCAGTAGAGATTTACAACCAAAATGACATAATGATTGTGGTTTTCATCACTTACTAAATCCTTAAAAAAGACAGGGGGAGGGGTGTCCTTAACATGTCAATTCCTTTGTAAGTCTGTGGCCTTTCTAGACATACCAGTTAATAATATGGATTTTTTTCAATAGATGGATTTACACATATGTTGATGTACGTGAGATTTGATATGTATGCTATTTTATTGTATTGCCAGCAAGCTTCAAAACTTCATAGGCCAAATTTGCTGAAGGTGTTGACATCATAGAAAATTTTATGTTTAAAAATGTCGAATTTTGTAGCTAGAAAAAGAGCATTTGTGGGAAGTTTTAATTCATTGCTTTATTTTGAAGAAAAGTTATCGTTTACTTCAGGAAGCTTTTGGTGAACATGCTCCATCTCAAGGCACTTGTGAATGCTGGTTTAAGTGCTTTAAAAGTGATGATTTCAATGTGAAAGATAAAGAAGGTCCAGGTCAACTGAAAAAGTTTGAAGATGAACAATAACAAGCATTATTAGATAAAGATGCATGTCATATTAAAAAACAACTTGAAGAAAGATTAAACATTGCTCAGCAAACAATTTCCGATTGTTTACAAGCGATGGGAAAGATTTTAAAGGAAAGAAAATGGGTGCCACATCAACTGAACAAAAGACAAATGGAAAATCAAAAAGTCATCAGTAGAATGTTGCTTCAATGGCATGAAAGAAATTTTTTTTTGCATCATATTGTAACTGGTGATGAAAAGTAGATTTATTCTGAGAATCCCAAATGCACAAAATCACGGGTATTACAATCCAGATCAACCATCAACATCAACTGCAAGGCCAAATTGCTTCAGAAAGAAGACAATGCTCTGCATTTGGTGGGATCAGGAAGATGTGGTGCATTATGAGCTTCTAAAACCAGGTGAAACCACTAATACTGATTGCTACAGACAACAAATAATCAATTTGAATCACACTTTGATCGTGAAATGACCAGAATGTGCCAGAAGACTCGGTAAAGTAATTTTACTTCATGATGACGCACCATCACACACTTCAAAACCAGTTAAAGACACGTTAAAAGATCTTGTCTGGGAAGTATTAACCCACCCACCATATTCACCAGACCTTGCTCCTTCAGATTACCACTTGTTCTGATCAATGGCACACATACTTTCTGAGCAGCACTTGAAAACGTACGAAGTAGTAGAAAATTGGGTCTCTGAGTGGTTTGCCTCAAAACAAAAAAAGTTCTATTGGGACGTCATCCACAAATTACCTGAGAGATGGGGGAAATGTGTAGCTAATGATGGACATTACTTTGAATAAAGCACTTTTGATGTTTCTCTTGAAATTATTGTGTTTTCTTTGATTACAAAATCCACCATTATTAACTGGTACACCTATAGAGTATAGTTTTAATATTGATACTCCCATTGTTCATTTCTGTCAATTGGTTATAAGATAAGACCAGATAGGCTTTTAGAATAAAAATAAATATGGCAGAAATGGTGTTTTCTAAAGATATGCTGTATACTAGCCTTTCACCACAAAAACTGGTGACACAATTTGGTACAGGGAAAATTAATTATGTAAAATCATCAGAAGTCATGGAATTGAAACTAGTTTGTGATTGGGTTCTGTGTCTCCTATGAAGAATGAAAAAGATTAAAAAAGAAACCCAAAAATTTTAAATATGAATTTAAAAGGCATCCTACCCAAGCTTACTGCCCGTTTTCTTTCTCATTCTGTATCTCTTAACCCTGGGCTACTCTTGCTTTTTCATGCTATCAAACCTGCCTCGACCTGACTACAGAGTTCAGGTCCAAGCTTGTCTTTGATAACGCACCTGAGCCTCTCCTCTGAAGTTACCCCCAAGGCCCGAGGGCTTCAAGCTTTCTCTTTCTTATAAAGTCCAGAGCCTCTACCAAGAGAAATATGAACTTAGAGCTGCGTGCTCAGGTTGACAATATTGCTGTCCTGTTCCTTATGAATCCACAGAACTTGGTGGCATGCTGTAGGCCTCTTTGAGAATTATAGGTTTCTTTGTTTACCACACCATTGTTTACTATTTAGTCCTTTATTTTATTTTCCTGAAAAGTGACTGGGAAGTTAGGTTTGGTATCTTATTTCCCTGGGTTTTGTAAGAAGCTATCTCTAGAAAACAAACTAGAATTATGCCACTGTAAACCATTTCTTGCCCTTCCTCAAACCTTTAATCATGCTCCCAACACTCTCTATTCCCTTTTCAGTTTTATTTTTCTTTTCTAATGTTCATCACTGACTACAGTATCATGTATTCTACATATGTATTTGTCTATAGTTCCCCCCGAACCCACTAGAATGTGAATTGGAAGACACATCAGGGTTTTTTGTCTATTTTGCTTACTGCTATATCCCTGGCACCTAGAGCCATGGTTGGTAAATAGTAGGCACTAGATAATGATTGAAGTTATGAATAAATAAAGGAGTAAATGAACAAATTCTGCAAGATAGGGTTTAGAGCTGGTAATAGGATTCAGAGCTAGGGCTTTCTAGAGGCCAGCTTCACAAGAAATAAGGTGAAAATAATTTCCGTGCAAGGCTATTATATATTGGAAATACATGCTTCATTCATTTATCCATTAATTTAAAAACAAAAATTAATTGAGAACCTTTTGTAGAAGTTGGTGCAGAATTCTGAGTTAGTAGGGTTTAGAAATTATGTGTGTTATTATAATCCACTTTATGAATATTTGCTCACATGTTGGCTGAAGGAAAATGTGAATGAATGCTGGAATAAGTGTCCTGATAGAAGTAAATGTAAAGTGGGAATTGGAGTGTTTTAAGGAGGTTGTGGAGAGGTGGATTTACAAAGGAGAAAGCATTTATTTTACATAGTGAAGAATTTATTGGCAAAGTTCACGCTGGACTAAGGGAACTGAATGTTTGAAACCAGAGATGAGAACTTATGGAATTTCACAGGAATTGCTGTGACCAGAGATGAGGCTGGAAATGTAGGTTGGGATAGGAAAGTATATTAAAGATTAAGATTAGAAAGTTTCTTAAGGATTTTAAATGTATATCTTGTAGGTTATGGGAAACCACATAAGTTTATTAAGCAGGAAGTAACATATATGTTATTTGTTTCAGATACGTGAACATTTTTGGTGCAGAATGTTGGGACTGAGGAAGGAGAGAGACTTCATACAAGGGTCTGGTAGGGAGCCACATCTTTGGTCCAAGTGCAGATTGTGAGGACTGGGGTAATAGCAATGGGAGTGAAAAAGTGATAAAGCAAGTAGTTATGTTGGAGATGGAACCTATGGGATTTGATGAGAAGAATAAGGTAAAGAGAGGAATGCGTAATGGTGATGAAGCTTCTAATTCAGGAAACTTTTATATGGTTTTATCTCTAACTGATGTAAGTAATATATAAGGTAAAGAGAACAGGCTTCATGGAAAGATGGGAAGGGAGACACCAGTTTGCTGTTAAACCTGCAATGCTTGAGTTGCCAGACACTATTAAGAAGGTGAACTCTGAGATTAGTATAAAATGGAGCTGCGCATGAAGATTTGGGTGTCATTGTCAGACTGATTATTAAGCCAGGACAAGTGGAGTAAGGAAACTGAGACAGATAGTTAAATAACCAAGCAGTTTACAGCCATCTAGTAAATTATAAAATTCTATCTTCCCTAACTAAGGACACTTAAGAGTAAATGATTTACACTTCTACTCAACCAGGAGGTAAATAACTCTACTCAGGGAGTTAGATAGCAGGAACCCAATTAGTACCATTTATGCCAGCCACACTCAAGGACAAGTCATGGCAATAAATTTCATTTTGGTGCATCAGCTGAAAGCTGATGAATATCCTATTGAAATCCTCCTCTAAGACCTCCCTTAAAATCCACACCTTTAGAATATAGATGAGAACCTTCAAGACAAAGACTCAGCATGGACTCTCTCTGGAGCACACCCATGCCTTTCTTCCCTCTCAGGCAAGAATTCTTACTTTCCTCTTCTAAACTCTAGGGATTCACAGGAGAATCAACCACTGGAGCAATGAGCAGTAGCAGCTCATCCTGGGCTTACCCCCTGAACCTGTCTGCAAGGTCCCCTTTTCTCTGACTTTTCAGTGAGCTAATTATAGCTCACTTTTCACTGTAACTTTTATTTCTCAGTGAGTTCGCGCAGCCCAGTGTGGCCCACTTCTTTCCAATGATGTTTCTAGAGAGCCAACACAGACCACTGCCTAGGCTTTCTCTGATTGCTTTTTCTACCCTGTGCCCTTCCTTTGTTTCACTGTCCCCAGTTTTAAAAAAAAAAAACATACTCTCAAGATCACCTGGAGTCATGTTGTGAAATCTTTCCTGCAGGAAGTCAAGAACCTACACACTACTGGCCTGTCTGAGGCAGACCCACTAAGGGCCTGGTCCCTTTCTGATGACAATTGCTGAGGCTATAGGATTTTATGATCTCTATTATACAGAGGATACAGAGCAAGAATAAAAGCACTCATAGGATGTAATCCTGAGGTATGTGAATATTTAAGAGAAACTGACAAAGATGGAGAATGAGTAGTAATTTTCACCAGAACCAAAACCAGAGGAGAGGGAAGAGAGAGGGAGTTATTTTGCAGAAGAAAGAACAGCTAACCAAAAAAAAAAAGCTGTAGAAGTCTAGAGAATGAGGTTGAGTAATTAGGAATCTTAGTTACCTTAACAAGAGCCTTTTCAGTTGGGTGCTTGTGATGACAGATGGGTTGCAAGGTCTGAAAGGTGAGAAAGCAGAATAAATGCTGTACATTTTATATGAATGTGTAACAGCAACCCGATTGCACCCTCAGCCCCACCACACACAACCTTTCTCATAGAAACAGATTCTCAGTCATGCAGGGTTTATGAGTTGAATTAACTTAGCACCTTGTATTTGCAGGAGAACTCTATAATAGTATTCACAAGTTTACACAATGTGACTGCCAGCCATTTCTTTTTTTTTTTTTTAGCAACCTCACAGATATTTTTTTATATGACTGAGAAACACCACTTACTGACCAAAATTTATTTGAAATGACTGAGGTCCAGGAAGTCTTCATTTCTAAACTAATCAGGACAGTCACACATCCTGAGGTGGCCTCAATTTAAGCTTGATTGCTTCTGTGCCGGTGACAGTATTCTCTGTCACCTATTAGATGAAAATAAATTGCTGAGATGATTTTATAAGCAGAAATTTCCACAAATAAAAGGTCAGAAAGTACACACATATTTATGTATCTTTGTATATAAATAAATAGAAAAAATATGAAAGGTGCACATCCACCTAACGGTTGGCACTGAGTAACTGAGTAGATGAGAAGGATTAGGGGAGAGATAAAGGTAGGACTTCACTTTTCAGCAGCCAAATAGGTGCAGTACATTTTCCCAGGATGTAGTTCATTTGCATCTGAGTCACAGAGTGGCACTTAATAGAAATATATATTCCCAGGTCCCACTCTTGATTTATCAAATGGGATGCTTTGAAATTGAGACCTAGGAGCTTGCATTTTTTAAGAGCACTATTGGTGGTTCTTTAATATAGCAACATTGGAGGACCACTGGTACATAGAACAGTATACTGACTTGGGAATGTGAGGGTCAGAGTTTTAGTCCCAACCCTTACCATTTGGGTGGCCTTGCACAAATAGCTTATCTTCTTAATCCTCACTTTCTCATACGAGAATTGAACATTCCCTCTAGGATTCTGGGATTTGCTCTAGGATTCTGATTTGTATGACTGCAAGTGTGACATAGTGCTGTGAAAAAGAAACTTTTCTTGAGATAAACCTTCTCATTATCATGTTTATACTTGTGCCTGGTCCTACCAATTAAGAAGATGCATTTAAAGAGATCATGTTTATTGTTTCAAACTTTTAAAATTTAAGATTATCAAACCCTTAGGTGCTTATCTGCAACAGGAATTCCTGCTAATGGTTATGAGTATCAGTCATGGGAGGAACTTGCCAGGTTGGTAATATATCAATCATTGAAAGTTCCTCTGTTTCTTCTTAATTTGTAAATATTTAGATGTGATGAGTCTGTAAAGAGGCTGAGGTAGGGGATGAAGCTGGTGGAGGAGGCATGAGGAATAGAGGGAGTGTTATAAACATAAAAGTTTAACTTCTTAGCACGGAGGTCGTTTAAATCCTAAACTGCCTTTAGTGCAAGTGTGATTCCTTCTTCTACCTCATTTCTATGTTTTGTAACTAGATACTTGGGTCTCCTGTAAGCTTGCTTTGCCTCTGTCCTGGCATTTTAGATCAGATTCCTTGTCTGGGGCAACACAGTGATAAGTTAACTGGTGAGATGGCCTTTGTGTTACACCCTAATGAGAAAGCTGGAGCAAGCAGTTGGAGAATATCTGGATAGGAATTCTCCCTTTTGCTAATCTTGGCTCTGCTTTTAACAAAACAACAACAACAACAACAACAAACAAAACAAAACAAAAAGGAAGAAAGATTACTATACTATTGGTTTTTACTGTACACAGATACATGAGAATTTCTTACTATTGTTTAAAATTACAATTGTTAAGGACATATAAATGTGGCTTCACTGTTTGGCAAATCCTGGTATATCATAACCACAATGAAAATAACCACATCCAGGCCCACACATGCAAATACCCTGAAATTTCCTAATTGTATGTAGGATATCAAAGTCCCAAGTTGTACCTTGAAAGACATTGTGTCCGTTCTTTGTTATGTTGCCTTTTTTTTTCCAGTCAGAAAACAATTGCCCTCCCCTTTCCTCTTCTTCTATTCATATCTTCCTTCCTCCTTTGAATGTTGGCATGTCTAATACTTTGAGCCCCAATAGCACTTATTTTTTTCATAGATGATGGTGATTTAATACATGCAACGGGACAACATTTTTAAAAACACAACTATTTATGAACACTGCGGTGAGGGAGGCTGGAGTAAGCAGGATTTAGTTTTGAGTGGAGACTCTCCTTTTGTTTGGAAACAAACAGGACTATTGCTTGTGTAAAGGCTAAGTCCCGAATATGTCTGATGGGAGAGATTTGTACAAAGACCAAACAATTGCTATGCTAAATTGTGGGGGGAGGGATGGGAAGGTGGAAACAAAATGTAAAACAGTATTCATTGTGTAAGCAGGCAATTCTGAGAGAGTGCTGGGCTAACTGACTACCTTCTCTTGGCTGTGGATGATAGGAACCAGTGACAGTTACGGATGATGAGAGACAAGAGTGGATGAGAGACAAAAGTGAAAGATCTTGATTGGCAGATGTCTAAGTCTCAGTTCTAAGGACCTATAGAAGAGGAGAGAGACATACAGGTAAGGAACTTGTCATGGAAAGGCCTGGCCCATGAACTTGAGGAACACTAATAAATATCTCATCTAAATTTCTTTCATTGTTCTCATCCCTTTTTTTACATTAAAATTTTCCTTTAAGCCGAGAGAACTAAGATGGCAGCAAAGGTAAAACACCTATCTTGCCGTCATAATCAGCAATTTTAATACTACAACTTAACGAAAGAACAAACACCTTCCAGAATCACCAGAAAGCTCGCCGAGTGAAAATTCCACAAATAAAAGTGAAGATAAGACACTGTGACTCGGAGGAGCGGCGGCGAACAGCGTTGAAAGATTCGCACGGAGAGAGGTTTGGAGTGCGCACTGCGGAGAGGGCGAGCGGCTGAAAACCGGCCAGTTTTCTCGAACGGGGAGGCAAAGGCGTCCCACTGGACTGATTCTCCAGCTCTGGGCAAAGTCCAGAGAACCCACTATCACACGGGGTGAAAACTGGACAGTGGGAGGGCACGCCGAAGCTCGGGTGCTGCCGGGTCTGCCGGCTTGTGGAGAAGGCAGCTTGCACGAACAGCTTGGCTGCGTGACGGCGCAGAGAGCGCACCGCGACTTGCCTCTCATTCGGAAAACCGTCAGACTGCTTTGTTTTACGACCCTGGGTGAGACACTGCGCATGCAGACTCATTTTGGGAGAGTCTGAATTCCCCGGCAGCTGGCAGCCGATGGAGCTCGGCAGCGGCTCTCTCTCAGAGGTGCTGGCGGCCATTGCCCCCGGCGCAGGGTCCTGGGGCCACACAGGGCGGAGCTAACACTGTCTGCTTGGCCCGGAGACTCCGCCCATCCAACCTGAGCACAGCTGAGCTTCACAGACAATTGGCCTGGAGGTCAACCCTCCAAGTGCTAACAAAGATTGACTGAGCTTAACTTCAGCAAGACTGTGCAGCCCATATCCACCTCAGGTAACCGGGGAGGCTGAGCCACTATCCCTAGTAGGAAGTCTACCACACAAAGCTAATTGACCAACTCAGGGAAGCAGCCACCATGCAGCAACATGGAAAGAAATCAGATGTGAATGAAATGGAGGGAAAAAAAAAACGTCTGGACATGGAATTCAGAACCACGGTTATAGGGTTTTTTAAGAGGCTCCAACAAAAGATCGAGGCCTATAAGGAAATAAGCAAGACCACAAAGGAAATGAATGAGTCCTACAAGAAAATGAACAACACCCTCAAGGATATAAACGAGAGCTGCAAAGAAATGATCAAGACCAACGTGGAAATGAATGAGTCCTTCAAGGAAATGAAACAAACCCTCAAGGATATAAAGCAGACTCTCAAGGATATGAAAAAGGACCAACCAGAAATTAAGCATACACTGACTGAAACAAAAAATATTATACAAAGACCTAAAAGTGCTCTGGAGCACCCCAAGAACCAAGTTAAAGATTTGAAATACAAAGAGGTAAAATCCACTCAGCTGAAAAAGCAAGAAACCAAAAGAATCCAAAAAATTGAAGATAGTGTAAGGGGCCTCTGGGACAACCTCAAGCATACCAACATCCGAATTATAGGGGTGCCAGAAAAAGCGAGAGGCCAAGACAATGAAAACCTATTTGAAGAAATAGTGACTGAAAACTTCCCACACCTGGTGAAAGAAATTGACTTAGGAGTCCAAGAAGTGCACTGAACCCCAATATATAGGAACCCTAAGAGGACCACACCGAGGCACATCATAATTAAAATGCCAAGAGCAAAAGACAAAGAGAGAATATTAAGAGCAGCAAGAGAGAAACAGTTGGTTACCTATAAGGAAGCACCCATACGACTGTCAGCGGATTTCTCAACAGAAACGATGCAGGCCAGACTGGAGTGGCAAGAAATATTCAAAGTGATGAACAGCAAGAATCTACAACCAAGATTACTCTATCCAGCAAAGCTATCATTCAGAATTGAAGTTCAGCTGAAGTGCTTCGCAGATAAGAAAAAGCTAAAGGAGTTCATCACCACCAAACCAACATTATATGAAATGCTGAAAGATATTCTTTAAGAAGAGGAAGAAGAAAAAGGTAAAGATGAAAATTATGAACAACAAATACACATATATCAACAAATGAACATAAAAATCAAGTGAATTGATAGGCTGTTTAACAGGATAGACTGGTGAATATAACAGAGACATGGACTGACAATTCTTGGGGAGAAAAGCGTTGTGGGAAGTGCAGCAAGAGACTGGACAAAACTCTAGCAACAATGGGAGAGGACAGTGGGGAGGGGGAGGTAAGGGTGGAGGGTGGGATAGGTACAGGGTGGAGGGGAGCTGTAGGGGGATAAAAAGGGGAAACAATGTAATTAATAAACTGAACAATAAAGATTAAAAAAATAAATTTTCCTTTAAGCCTTATTAATCATTGAAGCCTGAATTGAACTTGCTGAAGGAAGTTAATAGTTGGTTTTTTGATGACAGTTGTTTTGAGCTCATGATATGAGTATAGCTATTTCTTCTTCTGAGGCTAATGTGAAGGTAATAACATACTTCTATGTGATATCATCAGTCCTTAAATTCTATAAGTTGGTCAGCAACAAAGACAATGTCTTAAGAAAGAGCAAGAAATTAGCAGTGACACCCAAGATTGGCTAGTAGTGTGTGGATGCCTTCTGCAAGGATCTCTGTAAAATTAAGAAAGAGAATGTGAAAGGGACATGGATATCTGGAATCATGCAAGACGGAGAGTTGAATAATTTGTAGTTGGGTGTTAAAAAGAAAAGAGAGCTTGGCCGATGTGGCTTAGTGGTTGAGTGTCAACCTATGAACCAAGAGGTTTGATTCCTGGTCAGGCAAATGCCTGGTTTGTGGGCTTAATCCCAGTAACGGGTGTACAGAGGCAGCTGATCAATGATTCTCTCTCATCATTGATGCTCCTATCTCTCTCTTCCCTTTCCTCTCTGAAATCAATAAAATATATATTTAAAATATATTTAAAAAGAAAGGAAAGGGGAGTCTTGCAAACCTGAGCACTCTCAGGTTAGTCATAATATGTTGCATTTTCAAAATTCCATACATTTAAGATTATCCATTTTGAATATCATACTTATTCACTCTGTAAATTGGTATTTTTAAAATTCCTTTATGTTTTGGGATATTCTGTTAAAAGTGATATAATATTATACCCTATGTGATGTATGGGGGTTACATTTTATCCAGATATAGATGACCCCTATTTTATTGCAAAGAAACAAAATAGTAAAGTTGAACTTAGACTGAACTCATAGAGGTCATCTAATTTATAAAAGATGGAGTTTACTTGATTGACAGATCTCATAAAAGAGAATTTTGATGGAAAAACAATCTGACTTTGTAATCAGTCACAATGTTGGTTTCTACTATCACCCTAAAATCCCCTCATTGATATAATGCCTGCTTTGCAATCTGTTTTGTCTTAGTCACTGATTTATTCTCTAAAAATTCTCTTCAATTTCAGAAATACAAAGCCACACTCAGTAACAGTGATTCATGACTAAAAAATTCACAATTTATAGTCATTCTAGAGGTCTGATTTTTTCCCCCTCCTTCTTGAGCTTTTCAGGTTAAAGATAAGTAGAAACACTTCTGGGAAGATTAAATTAATTGTCTCAAATTATTGGCATCAAGCTAAATGTCATCTCATTCACATTTGCCTCATCCCAACCCTAACAGTGAGGGTTTTATAGATAATATTCCTTAAGCACACATACTTTTCATCTTTGGGAAAAAATAATCTGTTATTGGTCAATAGTCCAGACCCTGGGATTAGAAGATGAACTGGGATATTTATTGCAGCAGACACTGCACACCCTACATCAGTGATTGTATCAGGAGTCAGAGGCCTTAACGGGAGATATAAATTGGTGCCACAGGCCTGGCGCCAGGCACAGACAGGGCCTGGTTCTCAGTCATGACCAATGCTGAGCTGTCAAAGTGATTTCTGGATCCTGTGACCTATCTCCCACCCTGAGATCACAGCCAGCATTGCATAAACTTGCTATTAATTGGTCTTTTTGTATTCCCTTACATTTCTGGCCTCCCTTTCTTCATTTTACCTTATCAGTGGTTAAAAGTGGAAAGTAGCTCTTAAGAATTCTTTCTGAGGGGGCATGATGAGATAGAATGAAAGAACAAGCTCCCAATGGCAGAAAACTTGAAAGAGCACCACCTCAGAAGATATGGACATCAGAAAGGGAATCCTAAAGGAGGAACAAGGTATCAAGAAAGAAATTTTGGGAGCTGAAGGATTTTTTGAGGATATCATGATAAAAAGGGACAGATACTATGGATGTTACCTGGGAAAGAAAACATTGAGGGTGAGAAAAAAAATCAAAGAAAGTCAGGATGAGAGAATTGGTGAGGAAGAGATAACAGAGAAAATAAGAGGCTGGGAAAGAAAGCAGGAGTATGCTAGCGACCATTTCAGAGTAACCCCTAAGCACAAGTATACACTCATTTCCCCCCCCCACATCTGAACTTTCTGTAATTTAACAGCCTTCAAAGAAGAAGTGTTTCCAATAAATAAAATATTATATAAAGATATGTATTATGAAAATTCATAGAAGAATGAAATTAGATATGAAAATCCAATTTCTTCTCCCCTCCCCATTATCCAGTCTTGAGAACTCAGACAGGACTCAGAGATTACCTTTAAATCATTATTTAGAAAAACACCTGTCCTTTTCTCTTCTGCCATTACAGCCTTGCATGTCAGTAGACTAAAGTGCAATAGCACCTATTGGAGAGATGCTGGTGAGGAAACTTCTGTAAAAGGGATGAAAATGCTTCTACTCTCTGCTCCCACGGGACTTAGCTTACTAAAGTCACCACCAGCATTTTTCTTGAGCTGGATTTACTGTATATATTCAATTTTAAATTAAGTGTAAAATGTTTATTTACTTCAAGGATTTTCTAAGGCTCCTTTTAAATTTAATATCTAAATAGAGTTTTAGGGTCTTCCTAAACTTCCTCCCACTGGGCAGTTAAAATATAATCATGAAGAAGACTGTGAAGAAGGCTGTGGGGTGTATCAGCAAAACATAGGGAAGTTTGTTATGAAAAAGAAAACTCAAAATCACAGAGCATCTAAAATAAAATATGGTATGCTTTAGATTGTCTGTGGTTTGAAATTGTTTCTGTTGTGGAAATTACTCCTTAGTGTAGATAACTGCCAATTGACCGAATTTTGGTATCTGAAACTCATAAACAAGAAAACTATTAAATAATATAAAATCACTGACAGATGCCTTCTTAAATGACCAAACCTTCAAGAATTTTCTAAAATCACCCTTGATCTCATTTTAAAATCCAAGCAATAGCTTTTAAAAATTGTCCTTTCAAAAGTTTCTCATTTTCTGTACTTATGATATGGTGAGTTAGAATATTATATACACATTTTTGCAAAAAAAAAAAATAGGTTACTCTGCCAAGATGAATATTGTGTAACCCCCTGAACTATCATAATGGCCCCCAAAGTAAACTTACAAATAAAAAGAAAACAACCTTTTGCAAAAAGCATGATCAGCAAAGCAGACATTGCAATGTATTATTTTCTTTAAAATCTTTACCCAAAGATATGTTTTTATTGATTTTTAGACAGAGAGAGAGAAAAGGGGAGGGAAAGAGAAAGGGGAGAGAGAGAGAGTCATTGATATGAGGGAAACATTGATTGCTCCAGATATGCACCCCAACCAAAGATCAAATCTGCAACCAAGGTATGTGACCTGACCAGGAATTGAACCTTGGACCTTTCAGTGTGTGGGACAATGCTCCAACCAACTTAGGCATTGGCCAGGGCTGTAATGTATTATTATTATAATTATTATTTGTTTGTTTGATTTGTTTTTTATTTTTTAAAGTTTTACATATGTCTCCTGTTTTCCCAATTGACCCCCCTGCCCCAGCCATTCCCGTCCCAGGCAAGCCTCCACCACCCCAGTGTCTGTGTCCATTGGTTATGCTAATATGCATGCATACAAGTTCTTTGGTTGCTCTCTAATCCCCCTCCCACCATTTGTCTCTGGGTCTATTCTTGTTCATCAAATTATGTTGATCATTATATCCCACACATGAGTGAGATCATGTGATATTTATCTTTCTATGACTGGCTTATTTTGCTTAGCATAATGCTCTCCAGTTCCATCCATGCTATTGCAAATGGTAAAAGTTCCTTCTTTTCTATAGCAGCATAGTATTCCGTTATGTAAATGTACCAAAGTTTTTTAATCTACTCATCTGCTGATGGACACTTAGGTTGTTTCAAAATCATAGCTATTATAAATTGTGCTGCTATGAAAATAGGGGTGCATATATCCTTTCTGATTGTTGTTTCTGGTTTCTTGGGCTATAGTCTTAGAAGTGGGATCACTAGGTTAAATAGCAGTTCCATTTTTAATTTTTTGAGGAAACTCCATACTGTTCTCCACAATGGCTGCACCAATCTGCATTCCTACCAGCAGTGCACGAGGGTTCCTTTTTCTCCACATCCTGGCCAGCACTTGTCATTTGTTGATTTGTTGATGATAGCCATTCTGACAGGTGTGAGATGGTATCTCATTGTTGTTTTGATTTGCATTTCCAGCATGATTAGTGACTTTGAGCATGTTTTCATGTTTTTGGGACTTCTGTATGTCCTCTTTCGAAAAGTGTCTATTTAAATCCTTTGCCCATTTTTTTTATTGGGATGTTTATCTTTCTTTTGTTAAGTTGTATGAGTTCTCTGTAAATGTTGGAGATTAAACCCTTATGGGAGATAACATTGGCAAATATGTTCTCCCGTGCAGTGGGATTTCTTGTTGTTTTGTTGATGATTTCTTTTGCTGTGCAGAAGCTTTTTATTTTGATGTAGTCCCATTTGTTTATTTTCTCCTTAGTCTCCACTAACCTAGGATCTATATCTGTGAAGATATTGCTGTGACATATGTGTACTATTTTGCTGCCTATGTAGTCTCATAGGATTTTTATTATTATTTTTATGTACAGAGCAGAATGACATTATGGGTAGAGGGTATTCATTTTTTCTTTTTTAAAAATCCCCATCAGAGGATAATTTTTCCATTGATTTTTAAAGAGAGTGGAAGTAAGGAGGGAAAAGAGAGAGATAGCGAGAGTCCCATACCTGGCCGCGGAAGGAACCTGCAATCCAATTACATGCCCTTGATCTGGAATGGAACCCGAGATCCTTGTTGTGTGGGCCAGTGCTTTACACTAATCCACACTGACCAGGACTGCAATGTATTCTTAATAGACATTCAACATATACTTACCTTAAATAGAGTATAAAAAGAAAACAATTTTGGGATAAGATCTAAAAAACAGCTCACCCACACTTTTAAGTTGTTTTAGTTTGCTTGTGGTAGAGAGGAATGCTATTACATCATCATGTCCTCTTGACTGCTTTTGTTAATCACATTTTAAATAGTCAGCAACAGCATTCGAAGTCTTTTTATTCTGCTGTTAGACTGTGGTTGGGATCCCCTAAAAGTTTTCTTGCTCATCCTTTCACTTGAGGTCCTTGTGTTGGTTAATTTGATGTGTCAACTTGACTGAGCCATGGGTAATCAGATATTTACTAGCACTATTCTGTATGTGAGGATATTTTCTAGGTAAGATTAACATTTGAATCGATAGATGAGGAAGGCAAATTGCTTTCCTCAATGTGGATAAGCCTCATCTAATCTGTGTAAGATCTTAATAGAACAAAAAGTTTAAGTAAGATAAAATTTGCTCTCTCTGACTGACGGTCTTTGAGCTGGAACATTAGTCTTCTCCTGCCAATGGAGTTGGACTCAGACTGGAACTATCAGCTCTCATGGTTCTCAGGCCTTCACACTCAGAACCAAACTATTCATTGCCTCTCTTTAGTCTCCAGTTTGCAGACTGCAGATCTTGGGATTTCTCCACATTCTGAATTGCAACAGCTAGCTCTTTATAATAAACTAGAGGCCCAGTGCACAAATTTGTGCACAGGTTGGGTCTGGCCAGCCCAGCCCCAATTGGGATGGATGGGGGCCCAACCTTTAGGCTGGAGGTTGGATGGCTGGCCCACCCTCATTAGGGCTAATCAGGGCCAGGCTGGCTGAAGGTTGGCCATGGCCAGGATGGGGGGGGTGATTGGGGGTGAAGCCAGCTGTAGGGAGGGGCTGTGGGTGGTGGTCAGGAGCTCAACCTCCAAATGGGTTGGGGGGATGATCAGGGGTCAGTGGCTGGCTCTGCCCCTGATCGAGGTGGGGAGGCTGATCTGTGCCAGGCAGGGGAAGAGGCTGCAGGAAGTTGGCCATCCAGTCTTGCCCTCTATTGAGGTAGGGGGATGATCAGGGATGGAGTGATCTGGGGGGAGGGGCCATAGGGGGTTAGCTGGCTGGCCCCAATACCCATTGGGCCAGTTTGCTGGCTTCAGTGGGCGTCATAGTGACTGGTCATTCTGGTTGTGGTGTTCTGGTCACTGGATTTTTATACATATAGGCTAGAGGTCCAGCGTACAAAATTTGTGCACAGGGGGATAAGGTGGGTCCCTCAGCCTGGCCTGCATCCTCTCCAATCTGGGAACCCTTGGAGGAGGTCCAACTGCCTCTAGCAATCCAGAACCACTCTCACCTGCCTGCCTGATTGTCCCTAACCCCTCAGCCTTCCTGTCTGATCACCCCTGACCATCTATGCCTGCCTGATCACTCCTCACCACCTCTGTTTGCCTGCCTAATCACACCTAACTGCTCCCCTGCTGGCCTGATCACCCCTGACTGCTTTTGCCTCACCCCACACCTGGAACCGAGGATTCCCTCATCCAGCCAGTCACAGGCACCTGAGACCCAGGTTTCCCTCCCTTTAGCTAGCTGCAGGCACCCAGGACTCAGGCTGGCTTCACCTGAGCCAGCTGCAGCTGTAAGGGACCATGGGACCTTGGGTGGGTGGCTTGTCCCTCTCCCAGGCCGCAGCCTGGCTGGTCCCCATTCCTCCCTCAAGAGCTCATTTGTGCCTGGCTAGTCCCCATTTCTCTCTCTCCATTGTTGAGTGTCTGAGCAGTTCCAGCATAGCATGAGGCATGAGGGTCTGAGAGCATGATGACCATTTGCATATTAGCTCTTTATTAAGTAGGATATATGTATATGTATATGTATATGTATATGTATATGTATATGTATATGTATATGTATTCTGTTGGATCTGTTTCTTTGGAGAACCCTGACTAACAGCCACCTAGTTAGCCTTTTCATCAGACTGTCAACAGGAGTTATGTTTGGCTATAACTCCCTCCCTGCAAAGTCTCTTGAAAGAGAGTTCTGAGAGGGTCGGAGAAGAAGAGCCATTCCCATTCATGGATTTAGAAATTGTCCCAAGGCAACCCCATTTAAACAGGTCACCTCTTCCTCAGGCTCATTTCATGTAGCTCTACAAATCTATTTGCCTCTGGCTTGGAGTACCAAAAGCTTTTAGCATCTGGCAGCCACTTGCTCAGTTCCCAACTGCTAATGCTCAGCTGCTGGAGGACTTGCTCAGCCTCTGGAAGTAATTTTTGCTCTTGTTATTTACAAAACCCACCAGTCTGGCTGCTTCTTTCTACTTGAGCTGATTTTTATTTTCCTTAGGTGTCTTGACTCTCATATGGATGGAGAAATCTTATTATGTTAAAAAAAAGTGCGTATATGTCTTTTTCTGTGAAACAGATCATATATTTTTTTTTCTGTAAGATTTTTAAACAATCCAGGGACACCCCTCCTCCCTCCAAAAGATCTTTGTCTCAGGGAGTTGGTATATTTGCTGATTCCTTAAGGCATTTTGTTATTTTTCTTCTTCAAGAAAGAAATATCATCTTAGTCACTAGCACTGTTTGCTTTGCAGAGCCCAAAGGAGGTCATCAGCATCTTGCTTTCTTAACCAAACTTGCTTTCCTTAACCGAAAAAGTTGTATATATTTCTGCCTAAGAAGGACATGTTAAACCTTCTTAGCCATTTCAGGTCAAGAGAAATTACGCAAGGTTAAGCATGACTACATTTTCCCCAAAAGAAATCTTCTAAGCTTTCAGGGTGGGACATACATAAGTTCACTGTTTATTGAAATTTTATGATACCTTGTCTTCCTTAAGCACACATATTAATAAAAGGTCTAATTTTCCCACTTCCTCCTACATGTTGCCCCTCCTCCTCCCACCTATATTAGAGGGCACTAAAGTTCAGTGTCAGGGTTTTCACTGATTTCAAACAAATTTTTATTGAGTTCCTCCATTTTTTTAATACCTGGATTTTTAGAGTTGGGCTCTACAGTGATAGGAAAAAGCCAGTGCTGTCATTTTTCCCCTCACCACAGGAATAGTACGGTGTTGGCGGCAATTCCACCATCATATCTTGGAAGGTTTATTTATAGTTATACTCCTGTTGCCTAACAATAGGACTGGTTGTTGTCTTCATGAAGCTCAGTCCAGCAGGAGAAAGAGCTACACAAATAATGTGATAATCAACAGTGACACCAAGCAGAACAATAGTGTGTACAAAGTGCAATGGAACTGCAGCCTGAGGGACAATTCACTGTTTCCACCGCTGTAGACGGGAGGGCTAGGGAAGGTGACTAACAGGAGAGACTTTTCTTCTGGCTCCTGATATGAATATAATTTGGCAAGGGGGGGACCAAGGGAAAGGGAATAGAGAGAGATCTGACAACTCTAAGACAGAAAAATCTAGAAAAGTGTTCTTTCTTAAACTAATGTTTAGAAAACATTTGCTGTTTAAACATTCCTATTAAGTGATATTTGTAAAATGCTTATTATTTAAGACCAAGAAATTCTGTGCAAGTGTTTTTAAAACAGAGAAACAACTGCAATATCTTTTAGTTTTAATTTAAAAAATAACTTAAAAGACTTTTAAGACACAATTTTTCTTATGCTTTTAAATTGAATCCATTCTTTTTAGACAGCTCTTTAATTTATTATTTGTTTAACATTTATAGTGTTTTAAATAGTCTACTATTTAACATATATTAACTCTCTTAGGAAAGGATTTACTTAATGCTTTCTAGAAAACAGAATTGCTACTGTCAGCTACTACATGATTTGATTTATTACAAGAGTTTATAAGTTAGACTCATTAACACTCCTTTCAAAGGGTTGTTCTGGGAAATATTTGATTTCTATTTTTAAAGTTGTTAAAATTGTGATCAAAATTTCCTGAAACATCTAGTGTTCTATCCCAGTAAAGTATCAGAACTCTACATTTTTATGCACTTATAGATTAACTTTTAGACAGTGATTTGAGGAAATATATTTGAAAACATTTATGCACAATCATTTATCCCCTTTATTTAAGTAACTGGTAGACTGTTGCATGAATTCATGCACATTGAAAGGAAATTAATTAGAAGAAATATTTTTTGCCCTTTCTCTATAATATAGAAGTGACAACCAAATTCATGATTGACAATGACAGATAGAAACACACACATGTGATTGGCACCAATGAGAGCTTTATATGTATCGTGCATGCGTGAGTTAACTTAGCGCTCTCTCTCTCTCTCTCTCTCTCTCTCTCTCTCTCTCTATATATATATATATATATATATATATATATAATAAACTTGCTTACTTAGACCTCCTTTTTTATTTAGCTAAACTTTTTCCAGCCTAGTGAAGCACCCCAGCTTCTCTTTCAGGTAATTGTCAGCAACACAGCAATAGATATCAACATGAAGCAGATTATTATTGTAGATCATGCAGGGAGAACAAAGGTAAAATATTTAACTGCAGCAATATTTGACTATATTCTGTGAAGTGACAACACTTCAACGAAGTCATTTTTCAGGTCCACCATTTCTTACTTCTTTTCAGTTGGGTCAAGTTTCTAAGCTTTCTAAATCTTTGTTTTCTGCTAATGAAAAGAAAATAGGATTCCACTGAATCTCCTATCTTCCTATTCCTCACTTATGTGAGGTTCAAATGAGATGATGCAGGGGAAAAAGCTTCACAGACATTTGGTTAAAGTGTAAATGTTTCTACCTGGTTTTAAAGCAAGTTTTGTTCCTGGGCTGAAGAAACTGGAAGAAGGCTAGTTGTCCCTGGGGAGAGAAAGCCAGGCATTGCTACATAATGTCATTACCCAGATGGACACTTAGCATATTAGCCTTTCATATATATAGACTAGTGGCCTGATGCATAAAATTCATGCACATTAAAAAGGAATTAATTAGAGGAAATATTTTAATATTGCTATTTGCCCTTTCTCTATAATAGAAGTGTTAGAGATGAAAGAAAATTAGTAAAGCATATGAAAATCTCCTTCCTGTCAGAATCTGGGGCATGCTGCAGGACTTAGAGTCAAGTACCCGCCTACCACCTGCACAAGCTTTGAAAACACAGGAGACCCAGACCCAGCTGCCCCCACCTCCATTGTGTGAGACCCAGAACTGGACAGCCCCACCCCTCTCAAGACCCTCAAGGTGGGGGGGCACAGCCTGAGGTCCCTCTCAAGCCCTGCTGGGAAAGGGGCATAACCTGAGGTACCCTGTCAAGCTTCTCTGGGCAGAGGGTGCAACCTGAATTCCCCCAACTCAGCACTGGGTTGGGGGCCATGGCCTGAGGTCTCCTGTCAAGCCCTGCTGAGCAAGGGGCACAGCCTGAGGTCCCAGTCAAGCCCCAAGGGGTGGATTGTGCTGCCTGAAGTCCATCACCCTGGCCAGGTGACTTGCAGCCTCAGATGTCTGCTGTTCAGTTGTGATGTTATGGTGTCCTGGCTAATTTGCATATTCCTCTATTACATAGATAAATTATATAATTCTGATCTCTAGAGTTACTTTAGAAATCCATTATGTTCCAAAAGCTTATTTCTCTTGATTTATTTGCCCAGTTAAGATAAAATTCAACTAAGATATATTGAGGAAATGAGAGCCACAAACATTAGCCAGAGTATGGAATAGATTCTAAAAGTAAATGTATTATGAGCAGAGAACATCCAAGATGAGATGTAGTTGTAATATTATTATTTTTTATTAAAGTGATATATGGGAATGGAGGAAGGGAGAGGTGATTTTATGGTGACTGACCTAAAATTATCAATCAATGATTTTCTGGCTGAATAAAAGGATTCATATATTTTTAAAATATGTTTTTCTCTTACTATTTTTAAAATGTTTTTATTTAATATAGAGAGTATAATGGAGAGGAAGAGAGAGAAACATCCATGAGAGACATCCAAACATTCTCCTGCATGCCCCCTACTGGGGATAGAGCCTGATACTGGGGATCCAACGAGCAGCCCTCTTCCCCGCCTCACTCTCCCCACCTCCCCACCCCCAGTGCAGGGTCAATGCTCAATCAATTGAACCATACTGGCCAGGGATGTTTCATGTTTCATCGAGCATTTTGAAATAAATATATCTTAAACAACTCTGTTTTTCTAAGTCATTCATTCAGCATTTTTTCTAAGGATAAAAAACAATTTTTTATCCCACAGAATGTCTGAATATTCTATAGCTATCTCAATGTCAGATTTACTCTCCTGAGTGGATTAAAATTCCAAAAAGCTTTCCCCCTCTTCTCCTTTTACTTCCCCCCTTTTCCCCTACCACCAAGGGGCACATATCTCATCTTCTCTTGGAAGTTATTAAAAAAAAAAAAAGAAATATGGGAAATGTGGGCTATTTCCAGTCTGTCCAGTTATCTACCCTGATTTCAAGGAATAGGCTCTTTGCAATCTCATGGTTACTTTTGTTATGGGAAGATGTCCGTCTATTTTCAAACATTCCTTTTTACTATTGTAAATTTATCCAGAACCATCTATAGTTTTTTTTGTTGTTGTTGTTGTTGTTGTTAATCTTCACCAGAGGGTAGTTTTTCTTTGACTTTTAGAGAGAGTGAAGGGAGGGGAAGAGACATAGAGAGAGAAACATCGATCTGAGAGAGACATATCAATTGATTGCCTCCTGCATGCACTCCAACCAAGGCTGGGAACCAAGCTTACAACTGAGGTACGTGCCTTTGACCAGAATTTAACTGGGACTCTTTAGGCCACAGGCTGATGCTCTCTCTACTGAGCCAAACCAGTAGGGCAACAGGGCAACAGTTTGTTTTTTATTACGACCCGAATCATCTCACCATACTAAACTAAAGATATGGCTTTACCATCTGTCCTATCAAATACTTTGCTAACATGTACTACACCACCTCTCGATAATTCTGCAGTTTGGTAAATTAAGACGATGTTGACTCAGACCATAGAACTCCATAGTCCCAGAAAAGAAACAACTGAAATTCTGGGAGGTCCCTAATAGACTTTAGCTCCAAAGAAAACAGGATGGTATTTGGGGGCAGTATTGGTCAAACAGGATAGGTTTGGAGTCTGTTTAATTGTTATTCTGGATTTAAGTTTATTTAAAAACAAACTGATTTATTTTTCTAAATTGAACATTCCCCCTTACCTTAGAGTTAAGAGGGATTACATACCTCAAAAGATGCCTATTATCTAGGCCTGTGTGGCCCATTAAGAGGCTAGAAGCTGCAGTCTTTGCACTGCATAGCATGCATACCTTTTGGCTTGTTGGATCTTTTGTGAAACTTGCAAGACTTTGGCTTTTAGGGTTTAGTTCCTCAAACATTCCAGGCCCATCTAGATGTGAGTTACTGCTTCCTCCAAGGATATTTCTCAGTCCCCAGAAATTCCTTCTCCTTCTGAAATCGGGATATTTCTTCTTTCTCTATCATCTCTGTGGGACTTCCTTTTTCTAAAATAATCCAGGTCCGTTTTAATTAAATTCAAGAACAAAAGTCTCTAGAAGATAAAAATCTTGCTTTTATTTTAGAAAAGAAGAAAAGATGATTCTAATTTTTCTGATGAACCCTCAGAAAAATTAAGTACTGTTTACTTCTTCGTCCTGTCCCGTTGGCTTAGTAACCATCCATACTTTAATGGTATTAGAGAGTCCTAAGTGGCATTTAACTATTTTGGTTTAAAAAATGAGCTCCAAGGCCTAGCAGACATTGCCTGTGCCCAGCCATGGTCAATCTCACCATTACCTTCCATTTGACATTAATGTCCACAGGAGCCCAGGGGCTGGTCTCCTTCGAGCTGTTTGCAGAAAAGATTCCAAAGACAGCAGAGAATGTTTGTGCTGTGAGCACTGGGGAAGGAGCATTTTGTTATAACGGTTTCTGCTTTCACAGAATTATTCTGAAATTTATGTGCCAGGGTGGTGATTTCACATTCCATAAATGACACAGGCGGCATGTCCATCTATGGGGAGAAATTTGATGATGAGAATTTAATTCTGAGAATTTCATATGAGCCCTGGCATCCTGTCCATGGTAAATGTTGGACCTAGTACAAATGGTTCCCAGTTTTCCATCTTCACTGCCAAGACTGAGTGGTTGGATGGCAAGCATGTGGTCTTTTGGCCAAGTGAGAGACTGCGTGGGTGTTGTGGAAGCCATTGAGGCTTTGGGTCCAGGATGGCAAGGCCAGCAAGAAGGTCACCATTGCTGATTGTGGACAACATGAATAAATTTGTCTTGTACTTTATCTTAACCACCAGACCATGCATTCTTTAGCTCAGCAGAGCGCCTCTTCACCTTCATCTGCTCAGAATGTCCTATAATCTTTGTGCTCTTGCTGCAGTTTTTGTTTGTTTGTTTCATATTTTCCTTATTACCCTCCAAGTTTAGCTGGATTGCAGAGTTGAGTTTATGATTATGAAATAAAAGTTAAACAACAACAACAAAAATTAATACCAAGAACTAGGATTTTGTGTGTAGAGGTCTCTTAGATCATGACATTTTTATTTTTGGTTTGCCTGGCTAGGAGTTTATCAATTTTTAAAGAACCCACTTGTATTTTATTAATTTTCTTCACTGATTTCCTTTTAAAATTTCATTGCTTTTGCTATAATTCTGATTATTTCTCTCTTCTACTTGCCTTAAGCTTGCATTGATCTTCTTTTCCCATTTTCCTGGAGTGAAAAGGTGGATTATTGATTTTAGATGTTTCTCTTTATCTAGTACATACTTTTAGCATTATAAATTTCCATCTAAGCACTACTTTTGCTAGGTCCCACAAGTTTTATCAGTTCTATTTTTATTTACATTTAGTTTAAAATATTTTTAAGTTTTCTGAAATTTCTTTTTTAGCCCATTAATTTCATTTTTTGAATAATTGTAAAGGAAATATTATTCAGAATTCATTAAATACCAAATTGGATGCTTAATAAATATCAACTACAATAAATAAATAAGCTAAAAAGTCAAAGTTTTGTATTTTGTATTGTATAATAAATCAATTTCTTTTTATTCGGGTTTAATTACTATGCAGAAAAACACAATACATCCCATATATTTTGTTATAAATATTTATGCTGTATTGAATCTAAGCTATTAAGATAAATAATTTAATATTTGTTTTTGAGTAGGCTTCTAGCAGGCTAAGTATATTGCTATTTAAGAGGGATTTATGTATGGATTATTCATGTTAAACAGTGTCTAGCTCATTACAATGTTTAGGACTTGTCTCCTCCTCAATACTATTACCATACACTATATATCTCTATTTGTGTATTGCAAAATGTGGTCAGAGTTAAACAAAGGCCTCACTTGACTTAATCCACTCAAATAAATTATACCTAAAAATATATGATTTCAGAGAGAGGAAAAGAGAGAGATACAAACATCATGAAAGAGAATCATTTATTGGCTGCCTCCAGCATACCCCCTACACTGAGGATAGAGCCTGCAACTCAGGCATGTGCCCTGATTAGGAATCAAACCGTGACCTCCTGGTTCATAGGTCGATACTCAATCACTGAATTACCCAGGCTGGGCTATATCTAAATATATATATTTTAAAATTTCCCAGTGCTTATATCACTGAATTGAGCTATTTACATAAGTCTATGCCTGGCTCTGCTAGCACAGTAGCTGCAGTTTTATCTTGCTCACTCTGCCTGCCCTATGGAATACTTGCAACGCAGCATTTTGAATCCAAGGATTGGGCTCCATACTCTTTCTGACTTCAGGACCTTGTACTTCCTTCCCCGTGGGTCCCTTCTTCCTTTTACTGAACTTCAAATTACCTGGGCAGTAAACAATATTTCTTATCCTATTTTCAAAAAATATCTTCTGGTTTTTGTCTGTTTATCTAATATTTGACCTCTTACTTCTCTTGACCTCAGTTATTTGGGTGAGGAAAACTCCCTTTTTATAAAATCAAGAAAAAAAGAATGGCATGAGAGGAAATGGGCCCCTGTTGACATTCCTTAGTTTTTCTTATGTTTATAGTTGAAATCAAAGCATTTAAGCTTTGTTGGCGGCTTCTTTAAAGTAATAAATAAACCTTCTGGGAATAAAGATAACCTCTTATGAAATGCTAACTCATAAGTATGTTCCATTAAGATAAATTATCTAGCTTTTAAAGAGATTTTATTTTATTTATTAGTTTATTTTTAAATTACATTTATTGGGGTGCCATTGGTTAATAGAATCATATAGATTTAAACTGTAGATCAACCAAAGTCAAAGAACTTTTTGAACTTGAACAATGAGAATCATTTCTAGAGTAAGGAGAAGAAATTTTCTTTCTTTTTTTTTTTTTTTTTCCACAGCATGATTATAAAACATTTCTCCTACCATCTAATGCTTTTTAAAATCATAGTGCAGGGAAGAATCTATCCACTTCCTCTGTTGAAAAGGAAGGAACTGAAGTCATTAAATGGTTTGATGAGATTAGGAAATTCATACTCTCCTAGCCCCAAAGAGAATATGTTAAAAGTTTTAACAGCTTAAAAGTCTCTCTCAATTTCTCTCTGTGTTCATTAAGAAAACACATGAGAAATTCCCATATGGAAAGTATGGATTTTTCTTTCCCCTAATCATATAAAGTAGCTTCTTATTTCTCCTCTCCTTTCTGTAGGAGTGAACTGGACTAAACCACAGGCTACTGTCTGTTCAGTACATTCCTTCTAACTCCACTGCCAGTTAATTGCCCTGTGCTCAAATACAAAGGTAATCAGCTCTTATGCTTCTAGAAATGCATTGACCCTTTCTCCTAGGTACCTATCCTAAGCCTTCCAAAGTTTCTAGGCACTTTTTCAAGGATTCACCATCTGTAATGAAGATGGGGGAAGCAATAATCACTAAGAGCAAAGCCCACAATTGCTGGGAGAAACATTGTCAAGTTAAGAGCAGCTTTGAAGGCTACACCCAGAGATCACCTTAGCAAGCTTGGCTAAGGCTTCTGTAGGATTAGGGGGAGCTGTGCTTCCATATAACATTATATTGCAAACCTCAGGGTTGTATTCTAATGAATTGTTTATATTCCCTGTGGGTCACCAAACAAAAATTTCTTTCAGAAGAATATTTAATTTACAGTGCTCACTTAGGCTGTGGAGTAAACATTATTTAGGATCTAGGAAAATCAGGGACAGTGATTTCCACAAATGTCTTATGTAGAAATGAATGCCTACATGGATTCAGCATAATCACACTACTACCTTTTTTGCAAATGTTTTCCAAAAATATGGGTAACCTTTAGGCCAGTAATTTACTCTGTGATATATAATTTCAAATAAAATCTAATTTTTGTTTTTCTGTTATGTGTCATTTATTTTGGAATCATTTCTTTCCCAAATTTATGCAAGTCTAATTTATAATGTTTGCTGAACTTTTAGTTTTCTTTATGCTATATTTCCCCTATGTCCTGAGCACAGCTTATAAAAAAAATTACATATCAGAAGCTGATATAGACATTGGTAATATATGAAATTCATATATATTCATGATGATGCATGGAATTTAAATAAATATCTAAAATTTAAACTTTAGATTTTGTGGTGGTCTGTATAATTTTCTTGGTGCAGTCCTGCCTTCTCAAATATATTTTTTCTTTGACTAACATTAAATGTAGTTTCCTTTTTGAAGAATACATACTGGGCAATAAACCAAATGAGACATACTAGAGCTACACCTATTCACAGTAGATGGGAAATACATGCTGGCTGAGGGAGTAAGTGAAGGGATGTTGCTAAATAAAGCCCTCTAGAAAATCAAAGTTAAAAAATAAAAGATTTCTTAAATATCAATAATTGAGAACATAATATACTTAATGTAGGTCATTGAGAATTCATTTAAAAAGTCATTATTATAGCATATTACTATTTGTTTTTCACTATGCTAATGAAATATATGTACATAATAATTTTAATTTATTTTTAAAACATTGTCATAAATGATTAATAAATATTAAATTCACCAAGATAATACATAAGAAATAAGGCCACAATTTTCAATGGTGCATAGTTTCTACTAAAGTAATTTTAAAACTTCTGTTCTCACTCAGTTTTTATACAGCTCAAATGCTCTTTGATATTGGTCTGAAATGCTGTTGAATCAAGAGACAGAAAGGATGAAAGTCTACTTTTTTTCACAGGTTTAAACCTTACATTTCTCCTCTGCCAAAATACATTTGTCAAAACTCTTTCTAGCCATATGTTTATAACTATTACCCCTGGCTATTTTGAGAATGGAGCTACTTTAATACCTTTACTCCATATAGCCTGGGATATTTCTGTGGTATCTAGAGAGGCTTGGCTGATACATTCAGGATATCATAAAGGCTAATTTGAGAAATGTTACCTGAAAAAGATGTTATAGTTATTGAACAGGAAAATATTGTAAATATCCACTTTTACTTTTATTTAGCTGCTGCTCCATGAATTAAAAACAACAACACATTTCTCTAAAATTGAATATTTAAGTTATTTTTTACTCTTATAGGCATTTTAATCTCTAAAATTAATTAATAAAAGAAAAATTATTGGGGCCAAATATTTTAGTTTTTTTCCTACAACTTATTTTCATGTTTTTCAAAGTGGTTGTACTGATGTATAGTGCTAACTAGGTATGGTAGTAAGTAGCAATTTTCCCAGAGGGAGCTATAGAAAAAAAAATGATACTGTCTGAGATTATGCACCACCTGGAATTCAGAGTATAATATGCACACACAGAAGACTATGTTCCCCCAAATCCTTAAAACTGTTTCAGAAACCTGACTTGTGTATTTATACCGACCTTATTCCAGAAAGTACTAGTATTCCAAGATGACTAATTGTACCTATAACAATGATTCAGAACTTGCTTGACAAAGCTGGGTAAATATACCTCAAATTACCTTCCAAGAGGAAGATAGTAGAGAAAGCAAAAGCCACCTAAAAAGTCCTTTAATTCCAACTTCTATGTGGAGCTAATCCTATTTAAAGCTAAGATATAGTCAGAGTTAATTTCCTGGCATTAATTTTTATATCCTTTTGGAAAGCAGTTTGGAAACTACATCATGTGTCATAAAGATGAGCACATTTTGACTCATTAATTTCACTTTTAAAAATCCTAAAATGTAAATCAAATCTTAATATTAAATGTTATGTATTAAATGTTCATCACGGTATTGTTTATAATAATCGAAACTTGGAAATAACCTAAATTTCCATCCAAAAAGAGAAACACTAGGTAAATAAAATTATATCTACTGATTAGGATAGCAATTTTGATATTAAAGTATGATAATTAATCACTATAAAATTAATGTTTGTAATTTTAAGTGAAAAGGCAGTGTATAAAATACCATACGTATTTTATGGAGATAATGTAAGCTCACAAGATTTGAGAATTTGAGAAGAGCCAACAGCCTAAAGCTAAAATCAAAGTGGGGCATGGCTTAGGCAATCTTTGTATAAGGATTGTCCTCCAGAACCAAAAGGATAGATCCCACATGCATGGAACTAGTGAGTGCCTACCAAATCTAAGCAAGAACCTTCCAAAATTCCATTGCTCCAAAATGTGAAAACAGTCATTAAGGTTCTCTTCACTCTCTCTGGCTGAGAAACAAAGAGAAACAAGGCAGGTGATCGTTCCAGCTCGCTGGAGAGAAATCACATAGGATTCTCCTTGAACATGGTAAGAGAGTACTAACTTTTTGCCAACCTTCTATTTTTCAGAACTGGTGTTTAATGCTTTATCTATGTTAGTTTTCTTAACTTACACAACGCCCTGTAAAGTTGATGATATCATTCTCATTTTACAGAAGGGGAACCTGAGTCCAAGAGAAGTCACATGATCTTGCCAAGGGGCATATAGCTGCTTGTGGATTAAGGATTTGAATCCATCCATATCTACAAAGCCCAGGTGCTTTCTGATTTTTCTAGTGGGTCAGTGAATGAAATGCCTCAGAAGTTTAAGTCCAACAAATTGCTATTACACCTCCACTCTAGGGAATATAGGGCAGATAAAATAAATTCTGCATTTCACTCTCTCTGGGAAGCAACTGAGTTATCTTAAACCACAACATGATAAAGACCATATTCGCCAGCTACATTCAGGATAATTGGAATGTGTCTAGGTTCAAAGTCAGACCTACATTCAAGATAATGTCAACAGTGCTAATTATATCAGTAGAGAAAATCTTAGATGTTGCCTCCAGGCTTGGGAAATTTAAAATCTGGTGAGAACCAGATTGACTCGTGTTGATAAAAGTGCATGTTTCAAGAGCTCCCTGTCCAAATTCAAACTAAACCAACAAAGGCCAAACTGAGTAAACAAAACCAAAAGAAATAGCTCTCATAAACAGTTGTGACATTGTTATATATACAATGTAGTAATACAGAGTGCATGGTCAAGCAATGAAATAATTAATGACCAGATATTTACACACATGGTTATCCTACCTAATAAAGAGGGAATGTGCTAATTGATCATTCCACCCTCAAAGATGGTGGCACCCACAGTCAATATGGAGGGAATATGCTAATGCAGTGGTGGGCAAATTCATTAGTCAACAGAGCCAAATATCAACAGTACAACGATTGAAATTTCTTTTGAGAGTCGAAAACTGACTTCTGCGCATGGGCCACAAAATTTCAATTGCATTGTAAGTGCATGCCTGCACGTAGTATTTTGTGAAAGAGCAACACTCAAGGGGCTAAAGAGCCGCGTGTGGCTTGTGAGCCACAGTTTGTGGACCACTGTGCTAATTGACTGCCATGCCTTCAAAGATGGCTATGCCCAGTTTCCTCAACCCTGCTGGGGCAGCAGGCATATGGGTCTGGCTGCTCCATGCACACCTGCCTCCGGAATTCCCCAGTCCCCTCAGTCTTCCAACCATCCAGGACCAGCCTGAGGCCCAGGCAAGCCTAGAATAGTGGCTGCTCAGTTGCCCAGGGCCAGCCTGAGGCCCAGGCAAGCCTCGAATAGTGGCTGCTCAGTTGCCCAGGGCCAGCCTGAGGCACAGGTGACCAGGGCCTGGCCGAGGCTTGCACTGCTGGCAGTGGCAGCAGCAGAGGTGTGATGGGGGCATCACCTTCCCCTGATCGCTGGATCATCTCCCAACCCTGGGGGCTCCAGGACTGTAAAGGGGACAGGCTGGGCTGAGGGACCTCTCCTTCCAGTGCATGAATTTTCATAGAAAAAAAATTTATAGAAGAAAAATATCACATATCAGATATATGGTCTTGTAAGTATGTAAGTTTCATATATGTTCATTTTATTTGGTAGTTTGCATTTTATCTTTATTACAGCTTTTGAAGTCAAGATGATGACCTCCTTTTTCTACAATTATACCCATTTCATAGTCAATTTCTGCTTTCTTCAGGTTTGTTTCAGTCTTCCAATATCCATTGTCACTGGCTCTCACAGAGAAAAAACAATTTTTCTAAATTCATTATTGAAGTCATGTATTTTTAAAAATTCTAACCTAATCAAGCTTTGTTATTGGTAGATCCACTGAATATTTTCACTTTTAAAAGCAGCAAATCTTCAACCAGATGCATGATGCTTTGATACAAGTTTCAGTTTACATACTTAGTAGAATGAGGCCAGCTTATCTTAAAGTAAGAGATAGGAATCAACCAAAGAGTTGGTCAATTCTCTGAAAGTATTGAAATCTAATAATAGCTTGAATTATGGCAACTAAGGCCAGTTTTCCAATGACTGAAAGCTAATCACCTTTAACAGACCTGCTGTAGTAAAACCGCTGAGAGTCTTTCTGCCTTCCTTAAGACCATAACAGCGGACTTACTTACAGTGTGATAAGCATACCTGACACGATCTTTTCTAGAGTCATTTCCAGTCATAACTGAAGTGTGAAATGGAAAGAATGGAGAAATCTCAATGTTTTATCTATTATCCAGCACACTGAGAACCATTGTAATAATATTCCTCCTTTTTTTTTTCTATTCTCTTTTGTTCTACTATTTCCACTGTTCACTCACAAAGGCACTCTCTTGCTGAGGATGCTAAATATTACCCTTGTGTGTTCATACATCAGCCCAAGCCCTATTTAACTGGCCTCTGCTTTTCTCAACTCCTCACACCTAGATTCTCTGATTCACCCTTAATCCATTTCTTGAGCCAACTTTGGACAATAGAAAATATCCCTGTACCATTTAATACTCTCCTCTTTTCAGCCTTTGGGATTTAAAAAATAAGTAACCAAGAAGCCAATCTGGAAAGGCTACATATTTTGTGATCTTAAATATATAACATTCTAGAAAAGGTGAAACTATGGAGATAGTAAAAAGATTAGTGGTTATCAAGGATGTGGAAAGGGAAGGATGAATAGGCAGAGCACAGAGGAATTTTAGGGCAGTGAAAATGCTCTGTCAAATACCATAATGATGAATGAATACATGCCATTGCACATTTGTCAAAACCTATATAATGTGTAACAACAATGATGAATTCTAATGTAAAGCATGGACTTTGGGTAATTATGACGTGTCAATATAGATTCATCAGTTGTAACAAATGTACCACTTTGGTGGGAGATGCTGATAATAGAAGAAGCTATGTGTGTGTGGCAAGGCTAAGTGGGAAATCTCTGTACCTAAAAAAACTGCTCTAAAAAATAAAGTTCTTAAACTGTAGGTGTAATGATTCCACTGTACATTAATTTACGGGTTGTTTTGCTATTCTACTTATACCATGGTCGGCAAACAGCAGCTCGTGAGCCACGTGCGGCTCTTTGGCCCCTTGACTGTGGCTCTTCCACAAAATACCACGTGCGGGCATGCATGTACAGTGTGATTGAAACTTGGTGGCCCATGCACAGAAGTCAGTTCACAGCTCTCAGAGGAAATTTCAATCGTTGTACTATTGATATTTGGCTCTGTTGACTAATGAGTTTGCCGACCACTGACTTAGGCAATCTTTTTTACTCTTGACATGGATCAGAGCCTCCAATGCTTGATTTCTACAAAAAAAAAAAAAGTCACTTATACAAGGCAATTACATTTACTGCATATTCAGTGATCAACCAACTGGATCTCTGGAGCTGGTGTTCAGCTTGTCCCTCCCTCATAGGTGAAGAGGGATTAGATAGTTCCTGTGTTAGAAGGCTTTGTGGAAGCAAATGCCTATCTACCTGAGTAAGGTAGATTTCTAAATCTCTAACAAACTTTAGGATAGATTTGGATAGTGTATTATGTTTTTTACAAATTGTTATTAAGAGACTTTGTCTAGATCTTAGAGTACAATAAGTCCCAGAAGATGTCTGTATTTCATTTGTTTTATAACTAGAGACCCTCAGCCTGGCCTGTGACCTCTTGCAATCTGGGACCCCTGGGGGAATGTTGAATTGCTGGTTTTAAAACCAGCAGTCCAACATCCCCCCAGGGATTTAGCAGTACCTGAAGCAGAGATGGCCAAGGAGGAGCCTGAGTTCAGACTGAGCACCGTGCAGCTCCCACTCATCAGCTGCTGCCACTGCTTGGTAAGCTTGCTGGGTGACGCTCCCACTGTGGGAGTGCACTGACCACCAGAGGGCAGCTCCTATGCTGAGTTTCTGTCCCCTGGTGGTTAGTGCATGTCATAGCAACTAGTCTACTGGTTATTTGGTCACTTAGGCTTATATATATATATAGAGGCCTGGTGCACAAAATTCATGCATGGGGTGGGGGTCCCTCAGCTCAGCCTGCTCCAATCTGGGATGCCTGTCACAATCCAGGATTTCTGGCTCCCAACTGCTCGCTTGCTTGTCTTCCTGATTGCCCTTAACCGTTTCTACCTGCCAGCCTGATCACTCACTAACCACTCCCCTACCAGCCTGATTGATGTCTAACTGATTCCTTGACAGCCTGTTTGCCCATAGCTGCCCTCCACTACAGGATTGATCACCCCCAACTGCCCTCCCTTGTAGGTCTGGTCCCTCCCAACTGTCCTCCCCTTCTGGCCAACTTGTGGTGGCCATCTTGTGTTCACATTGGGGCAGTATTTTTGACCACATGGGGACAGCCATCCTGTGTATTGGAGTGATGGTCAATCTGCATATTACTCTTTTATTAGATAAGATAAAGGCCTAGTGCATGGGTGGGGGCCAGCTGGTATGCCCTGAAGGGTGTGCAGGATCAGGGTGGGCATTCCCATGGGGTGTGGGGTGGCCTGGGTGAGAGGCTTGTGGTGGTTTGCAGACTGGCCATGCCCCCCGGCAATCCAAGCAGAGGCCCTGGTATCTGAGATTTATTTATCTTCTACAATTGAAGCTTTATAGCCTGGAGCAGAGACAAACATTCTGCTCCCTCCCTGGCAGTAGCCATTTCTGTTGGAATTTTTACCCTTAAGCAGAGCACTGGGCTGGCCAGAGTGTGGGGAAAGCTTGGCTTCTTCCATCATCAGGGAAACCCAAGCATTCCTCTGCTCTCTCCATGGCCACAGCCATCTTGGTTGGGTTAATTTGTATACTCACTCCTGATTGGCTAGTGAGCATGGCTAGTGCGTGTGGCTTATGGGTGTAGCATTGTGATGGTTAATTTGCATATTGCTTTTTTATTAGATGGATATAGATGGATTTAATTCAAGTAAAAGGGAATTAATACACTTGATGATTACAGGTTTAGTTAAGGAAACTGTGGCAGGCAATAGATGGCAGATGACAACTCATTTACTCATCCATGTGGTTATTGATTCAAGAAGTGTTTACTAAGTACCTTCTTTAAGCCTGGCAAAATACAATATGCATTGGACACAGTTAATAAAAGGGATATGGCTCATTTCCTCATAGAACTTATAATCTGCTAAGAGAAGCAGGTACTAAATGAGAAAACTAATGTTGGAGGAGGTCATTGAGCTGATGTGAACATGGGCTAGGTTAATGAATTCCAATTTATTATTTTTTTTTATGGTTCATTATTTTGTGTCCTATCTGAGAAATGTTTGCTTAGCACAAGGTTATAACCTCAGTGTTAGCATTTAGATAGATCTATGGCCCATATCAAATAAATATTTGAGTAACATGAGGGAAAGATCAAGGATAACTTTTTCTCTATATGGATATACATACAGTTGTCTGTTGCAACATCATTTGTTCAGAGGACTAACTTTTCCCCATAGAATTACTTTTACATATTTGTTGAAAATTGACAGTTCATATGTAAATAGATTTACTTCTGACTTTTGTATTTTGTTGCATTGAATTATTTATCCTTATACTAATACCACATTGTATTGATAACTGAAATTCTGTAAAGAGACTTAAAATCAGATAGTATAAGTCCTCCAACTTTGTTATTTAAAAAAAAATATTTTGGCTATTTTAGACTCTTTCTATTTCCATGAAATTTTAGAATAAACTCATTAATTCTATTTAAAACACCTTCTGGGATTTTGATCAGATTGCATTTAATTTATATATTTATTTGGGGGATAATTGAATTTTAAAATATTGAGTTTTTAAATTTGTGAACATAGTAAATCTTCTTTTACTTTTCAGCAATGTTTGTAGCTTTTAATGACCATGCATTGCATATATTTTGTTTTCTTAAGCTATTGTATTTAGTATTGCATGTCTTAAAAATACTTTCTAAATCATTGTTGATAATAAGTTGTTTTGGTAATTATCAGAAGCCAAATAGTTTGCAAGTTTCCAGTATCATGGTACATTTGAATATCATAAACAAATATGGCTGTTTTTTGGCCATCTAATAAGCATATCCATCTCTAAGGTGCAGAAATTAAATCCATTTTCACTGTTGACAATATACATATGAAATAAAATTAATCTCTGGTTCATGATATGTCATCTGTTAAGGCTAGTTATTTCAAAATTTCTTCTCTTAGCTCTTTTGATTTTGCAACCTCTTTGATTAATAAAACCTTCGGAGCACACATATATCTTAAGAAATATTTATAAATTGTATAGAGTACATATAAATTGTCTACTAATTTAATACCTAAATGGCATGAAATATAGACACTGTAAAAGGTTAAAAATAAAGAGTAAACCATATTTTGAACTGTATTATTAATAGTGGTGGCTTTAGTTACTATTAGTTAATTTCTTTTTAAATAATATTTTTATTGATTTTTAGGAGGAATGGAAAGCGAGAGAATGAGAGAGAGAAATATTATGTGAGTGTGAAACATCTGTTAGCTGCCTCCTGTTTGCTCGCCCTGAGGGAATAAGCCCACAACCCTGGGCATTCACTCTGACTAGGAATCAAATTGGCAACCTTTTGGTACATGGGATCGTGCCCAAGCAACTGAGGCACATCAGCCAAGGCTCATTAGCTAATTTCTTAAAGCATGAAATACATGTAGAAACAGTTTCTTCATTAACAACTGTGGATGTAAATCCCTTGTTTAAATAGTCTTCTTGATCATTTGACATTCTTTGGCTGACTTCTTTTCAGACTGGATTCGGGTGTCCTTGTCTTTTTCATCTTGTGTCATAAATAATGAACAACTTGTTCCGGGAGAGCAAGTGTAAGTCCTGCTGTTCATTTTGCAATTTGCTTGTGCTTGCATCAGTAGCCGTATTTTTAATTTGTAATTTATTTGTCTGCGGATTTTAAAGCAATGTTTTCATTTTGTTAATTAGGCTTAGCTAAATCTACATATTTTATTTTGTAAATGTAATGAGCCTACTTAAAGTGCAATGAGCTGAAAGATAAGTGAATGAGGAGCCATGTTGCAAAATTCTCTCCAATTTTTTAACTGGGTTTCTTGCCTGACAAATATAGCAAATGATGATGCCAGTTCAACCCTATATTAAATGTTAATTAAATGTAACATCTTAATTGTTTTAAATACAAGTAAACATAAGTAGAAATTATAATTTTTCTCCTATGTTTCTATGAATCATCTTGGAATTCTCTGATATATGCATTCCCATCCCCATGGGAGACCAATGGTGTAGGCTATGTTGTTACCTAGTCCACATCACTGTATTTGATTTCTCTGTCAATCAAAATTTTACACACAAAAATTAAATTAGAAATAAAAATATAATAAAATGTCTTTTATAATGCTCTACTATCCCAACCAGCTGAATCATATCTGCCATTGGTCATGAAATAAAAGTGAATTTAGAGGATGTTTGCAATTCTACAAGTTTGGAAACAGCAATATAAAATATGTTCTTCTGAGGTCATATAAAATTTTGTTACCTTATGATTCTACCAATTATTTTTTTACAGGGAATCTTTGGTAAAGTACAAACTTATTTAAATGTGTAAACAATTTCCTAAGTATTTCTAGGTATATATATATATATATATATATATATATATATATATATACATTCTTCTGTTCTATCTCACCTTTGTGTTGTTTTATACAATTTTGTGGTAAAAAAATGCAAAACAATTACATGGCATAGCTTTTGGTTTCAATGTCTTTGTGCCATCTTAATGGGAAACTAAGGGGTTTATAGGTGATGTAACTATAGAGCAACAAAAGACAAAAATGTAGGTAGTGTCCAAACAGCTTCCCACTTCTATATTCAAAGTAAACTTAAAACCTTCTAAGTATGACTAGAAAAGAATATAGAATGAAAATACCTTGGTGGGAAGCAAATGGGCCCACCTCAACCAAGTTCTTCCCATCTGGGACATCCCTGCTGACATATTGGAGTACTTGGCTTTGTTATAATGCAGACAAATATTTCCTTAGTGTGACAACACAGAACATGAGTATGATGGAAGATCAGGGAAGGAAGAAATGAATAAGGATCAAAACCAATAATGAAATTAGGAGAGGACAGATGTCTAAGCAATGCTGATTTGCCCCTTGACATATCATTCTTACTTTAAGTGGATTTTTTTGATGCTGAGCAATCTTCTATTCATTTGTTGCTGATTTCCTGGAACACAGATTGGCCAAGTATGGCCCACAGACCAACAGCAGTGTGTATGTTTTTGTAGGTTCTAAGAACTGAGAAAAATAATGGTTCAAGTCTGTGAAAATAATATAGAGTTGAAATTTCAGTATCCATAAGTAAAATTTAATTGGAGCACAGCCACATTCATTTGTTTTCATATTGTCTATGGCTACTTTTACACTGCAACTTCAGACATGAGTATTTGTAGCAGAGATTCTATGGTCCACCAAGCTTAAAATGCCTACTTTTTGGGTCCCTCTCTATAAAATTAGCTATCCACATTTAAGATGGTTGCATGATCTTTCGTCTGGCTTAAACAAACCTTATTTTCTTAGAGGAGACAGGAAAAGAACTAATATTTATGGAGTGCCTATTTATTATTTCATCCACTCCTAATAACAACCCTATTAACACTCCATTTCATAGATTTAAGAAGTGAAGTTCAAAGAGTTTAAGCAATTTAAAAAAATGTGTTGCTGCCGAACCGGTTTGGCTCAGTGGATAGAGCGTCGGACTGCGGACTGAAGGGTCCCGGGTTTGATAGCGGTCAAGGGCATGTACCTTGGCTGCGGGCACATCCCCAGTTGGAGGTGTGCAAGAGGCAGCTGATCGATGTTTCTCTCCCATCGATGTTTCTGACTTTCTATCCCTCTCTCTTCCTCTCTGAAAAAATCAATAAAATATAAAAAAATAAAAAATTAAAAAAAGACTGTTGAGTTGCTCTTATTAAAAAATAAAAAATAAAAAAAATGTGTTGCTGGTAGTTTTTGAAGCTAAGTCTTAAATACATGTTATAATGAATTATGTTATTTCCCACACTCACTTTTGCCCAAGAAAATATATTTGTTTTTCTATTTTAGATTCAAATCTAAAAAAGAATCAAAAAAAGAATTGTGATGTCCGGCTGGTATGGCTCAGTGGTTGAGCATCAACCTATGAATCAGGAAGTCACAGTTTGACTACCAGTCAGAGCTTATAGGGTTGTGGGCTTGATCCCCATTGTGGGATGTGCAAGAGGCAGCAGATCAATGATTCTCTCTCATATTTGATGTTTCTATCTCTATATCCCTTTCCCTTTCTCTCTTAAATCAATATATGTTTGTATATGTGCACTGAGTGGCCAGATTATGAGGCCCAGTGCATGAATTCATGCATGGGTGGGGTCTGGCCAACCTGGCTAGGGGGGGTGGGTATGAGCAGTTGGCCAGCCTGCCTGCTAGGCAAACTCCTGATAGAGGGGATGATTTGCATATTAGCCTTTTATTATATAGGATATACACTGAGTGACCAGATTATTATGTGTTCAGAGATCATAATAATCTGGCCAAGCAGTGTGTGTGTGTGTGTTTGTGTGTGTGTGTGTGTTTGTGTACACTAGAGGCCCGATGCATGAAATTTGTGCACGTGGGGAGCGGGGGATGTCCCTCAGCCCAGCCTGCACCCTCTCCAATCTTGGACCCCTTGAGAGATCTCTGACTGCCTGTAGGATTGGGCCTAAATGGCCAGTTGGACATTCTTCTCACAATCCAGGACTGCTGGCTCTAAACTGCTCACCTGCCTGTCTCAATGATTGCTTCTAACTGCTTCTTCCTGCCATCCTGATCACCCCTTAACCACTACCCTGCCAGACTAATTGGTGTCTAACAGCTCCCCTGCCAGCCTGTTTGCCCCCAATTTCCCTCCTCTGCCGGCCTTGTCACCCCTAACTGCCCTCCCCTGCAGGCTTGATTGCCCCCAACTGCCCTTCCTTGCAGGCCTGGTCCCTCCCAATTGTTGCCCCTGCTGGCCTGATCATCCACAACTATCCTCCCTTGCAGGCCTGGTTTGATGAGTAGTTGCTCACCAGTGTTGCTCAACTGGTATTCCACCAAACTGTCTCAGCAAAACTGAACTTGAATTTCTGACAGAATGACTAGCTTCAGCTACTTTTCATTAGGTCATAGGTACTTTCTTCATAGACCTTCTTTCTTCTAAAAATAAAGACTCTTAACAATAAGTTATAAAAACCTTCACATGCTATTTAAATAAATCTTTATTACATAAAGAATATGACCTTAAACTGTAGTCAATAAACTTCCCTGATTTTCCAATTCATAATTACAGCTGCTTAATTTAAAAGTCATACATACTCTCTCTCTTTTTTTTATATCTACACATAATATAGCAGCAGCTGCTGCAGCAGTAGGAATCTATTGAAACAAATTATATTTGTCATCGACTGATCTCCAAAAGCATATTTCCTGTAGAAATTCATCTTTGAAAACTCACTGAAAAATGTATAGTGCTTTAACTAAACCAAACTGCAAAATAGCTTAAACATTCATTTAACTGTCTTTTCAATTGATCTAAATTATCACAGTCAAATAGGCATTCAGAGAAATGAGCTAATACTTAAGATACTAAAAATAAATGTTGGCTATGTTGTAACCTATTCATTTTTTTTCAAGTTGATGTAATCCAAATTTGATTTGGAAAGAATAAAACGTTTCCCTGTATTTCTATCAATAGATTCCTTATTCCTACCATGATTTTTCTGAAATTTTTAGGTCAACTTTCTCTTCTATAATTTTTCCACTGCAGAAAACAGAAATGTGCAACTACTTAGATGCCCCACCTCCATCCCATTGTATCATTCCTGAGCAAGTCAACTATGATGCGAATAGCCATACTGAGACATGCGCTCTGGTGCATTTGAAAATTAGTTCAAAAGCTATGAATACAGAGACACTAAAGGCAAGTTGCTCAAAGTCAGGTGGTAATCAATGTGGCAGACATGAAGACTAAATATAGAAATTCTGAAGAAGTAGGTTTATTCCTTGTATAGGGTCCCCAAAGAGATGTTATAAAGATGTATCTTTTTATCAGTGTATTAATGTCTAAAGAAGCAAAATAGAAACAACAAACTAACAAATCTAGTGTGTGTGTGTGTGTGTGTGTGTGTGTACACACACATACATACTAGAGGCCCGGTTCATGAAATTCATGCATGGAGGGGGTGGTGTCCCTCAACGCAGCATACACCCTCTGCAATCTGGGACCCCTCAAGGCATATCTGACTGCTCATTTATGCCTGATCCCATGGTGGGATTGGACCTAAATGGACAGTCGGACATCTTCTCACAATCCAGGACTGCTGGCTCCCAATTGCTGGCCTGCCTGCCTTCTTGATTGCCCCTAACCGCTTCTGCCTGCCAGCCTGATCACCTCCTAAACATTCCCCTGCCAGCCTGTTTGCCCCTAACTGCCCTCCCCTGCAGGCCTGGTCCCCCTCAGCTGCTCTCCCCTGCAGGCATGGGTAACCCTCAACTGTCCCTCCCTGCAGGCCTGGTCACACCCAACTTCCCTCCTCTGCTGGCCTGGTCACCCCTAACTGCCCTCCCTTGCAGGCCTGGTCCCTCCCAATTGCCCTTCCCTGTTGGCCATCTTGTAGTGGCCATCTTGTGTCCACATGGGGGCAGGATCTTTAGCCACATGGGAGAAGCCATCTTGTGTGTTGGAGTGATGGTCAATCTGCCTATTACTTTTTTATTAGATAGGATAGAGGCCTGGTGCACAGGTGGGGGCCAGCTGGTTTTCTCTGAAGGGTGTCCCAGATCAGGAAGGGGATTCCCTTACGGTGTGGGGAGGCTTGGGCGAGAGGCCTGTGGTAGTTTGCAGGTTGGCCACATCCCCTGGCAACCCAAGCAGAGGCCCTGGTACCTGGGATTTATTTATCTTCTATAATTGAAACTTTGTAGCCTTGAGCCGAGCCAAGTCTCCTGCTGTCTTGGTGGCGGCAGCCATTCCTGTTGGGATTTTTAACTTCTATAATTGAAACTTTGTAGCATTGAGTAGAGGCCTAGGCTGGCAAGGGCAGGTGGAAAGCTTGGCTTCCTCCATTGCCGAAGAAACACAAGCCTTCCTCCTGCTTTCAGTGTCTGCAGTCATCTTGTTTGGGGGTTATTTGCATATTTGTTCCTGATTGGCTGGTGGGCATTGCTTGTGGCAGTAGTGGAGGTACAGTCAATTTGTATATACTCTTTTCTTATATAGTATATCCCAAGCAACCAGAATGCTGGAATGACCAGAACAACTGGAATGACTGGTCACTATGCTGTGTACTGTGGCAGCCAACCAGCCTGATCAGAGTCCTGATTGGGCCCCCAAACCACTTGCGGCTCCTTCCCAGCTGGCCCTACCCCTTATTTCATTCCCAACCTGATCACTGGCATGGCTGGCCAATTTCCCCGTTCCCTCCCTGCCGCTTGCCTGGCCTTATCAGTCCCCCATCAGAGCAGGATGGCCAGATCCTACCCTTGCATGAATTCACACATTGGGCCTAAAAGCCAACATTAAGGGGCACTGTGCTCTATAACACAATAAAGTTTCCTATCTTCATTAAAATGGTAATTTTCAGTCTGCTCAATAGACCATCAAACCCAATAGGAAAACATTTATAAAATGATATAATCACAGCAGGGTTCTTGGATTATAAGAATGCTACTAACTTAGGTAATCTATCCAGAAAGAGGGAGAGGGAAAGAGAGAAGAGAAGTGATAAAAAAAAAAGATTAAATAATGATTGGAACTTTGTTGAAATTCTGTCAGCAAAGAGACAATGAATGTTTTCTAATTTTATGAAGTTGAGCAATATACCTAAATAATTTCATTATGATACTGCTAGGCTTTTTTTTTCTTTTAATAGTGTTTGAAGGAGCATTCTCATCATCATTTTATTAGTTGGGGAGAAGGATAGATATATTTCTGAATTACTCTAAAAATGTTACCTCAGATGTAAACATTTCCCTTCACATCTTACCTAATAAATCAAGAAGTTGAGAAGCAACCTTTGAGTCACTTCAGATTCTGTGAATTTTCCAATGAAAAACAAAATCTCACTTAAGAATAAAAAAAAAAACATCACAGCTATTAAAAAGTGAGAAACTAAAGAATGAATTCCAAAGAATCAGACATTGATTTTTAAAAGCACAAAGTTGATGTCAAGCCTGTTAAAATTATAAAGTTGAAATTTTGTTCTTGGACTTTACCATGCTTTTATAATTTTATTAAACTGTATAAAATAAAATAATAGTGATAACTGAAAGCAAAAATATATGTTTTAGTAATATAATATTTTGTATCATTTGATGTGAATTAGAGTATAGGTCCTCTTCTCATAAAAAATCATTAAAGTTTATACCTTTACTAATTATTATGACAAACTATAGAAATAAAAGGTTTTATTGATTTTTTAAATTACATTGTATTCTCTTTTTTTATATGCAGTTGTGGAAAAGATAATGATACTGTTATTATCAATCATAGTGCCTGTGAAAAAGAGTGGCTGATACTTTATAAGCAGACTGGAGGCCTGGTGCATGAAATTTGTGCATGGGGGGTGAGGAGTCCTTCAGCCCAGCCTGCACCCTTTTGTGATCTGGGACCTTTTGGACAATGTGGCCTGCCTGCCTGATTGCCCCTAACTACTGTACCTGCCTGCTTCATTGCCCCTAACCTCTCACCCGCCTGTCTAATCACCCCTAACCACTAGCCTGCTTACCTAATCACCCCTAACCACTAGCATGCCTGCTTGATTACCCCTTACCGCCTCTGCCTGCCTGCCTCATTGCCCCTACCCACTCACCTGCCTGTCTGATCTCCCCTAACTGCTTGCCTGTCTGCCTCATCTCCCCTAACTGTCTCTGCCTGCCTGCTTATCACGTCTAACCTGCCTGCCTGCCTGATGAACCTGGTACCTGCCTGCCTGATGAACCTGGTTTCTGGTTTTTCCACCATTTTGGTCACTGGGCTTTTATTATATAGGATACTAATAAAAGAAGAGGATGGCAGACCTCTCTGGAAGACTCAAATAGTAAACCCTGTCCCCAGTCTCACATTTCAGGAGCTTGGCTGACATTTATACAGAATATAATTGTCCTCTACTGGCTAACATGTATAGGCACAGGTATTTCTGGTGGGAGTAGGCTTGTCTAGTGGTATTCAAGGCTTGGGGTAGTGAGGAAACAGCATCTATATTAGGTTAGACTCATTTATAGTCTTGGCACAATGGACAGCTTAAGTGAAAGATAGAATGGAGTTGCCCAATCTCTTTGTTGGTTCTGATATAATAAACTTTTTAAACTTCTTTATATTGTGTCTCTTTCTCAGCACTTATCTTAAAATAATAATATGAATGACAAAAGACATGTACTTGTCACTGTATGTTGCTCTAGGGTTAGATGAAGGTGTGTTCTTACACTGCAGAGTTTTATTATCTAATAACATTGTGTAAAATCCAGTGAAAGAACATTTTAGGAAAATATATCTTTGAATCACAATAGTTTTATGAACTCATTTTTAGATTCTATACTCACCAAATTATCTTATATTTATATTTGTTTCTTTACCTTGGTAAGTACCACAGCAATGGTGATAAAAGTCTTTAAAATGCTTTTGTTTCTTGATTTAATTCTTTTAAAATTACATTTGTATGTTCTTTAAAAAGTTAAATGGGTCTAAAATACATGCTGTACCTGCTCCATTTACTGGTTTCTCTGCTCCCCACCACTGTTTAATTTTTACATGCCAGAAATCTCTAAATAGCATTCATAAATTGACATGTTTGGGTTTTTCAGTTGTAGGCAATTCATAATATGAAAGATAAGATTATGTCTCTTTCATCCCCAAGGCAGTTCCAAATGCCACTCCCCCTCTACCTCCCAAAACACACATATGTCTTGACCAGGGATCAAACCGTGACTTCCTGGTTCATAGGTTGATGCTAAACCACTGTGCAACACTGTCTGGGTGGTTCCTCATTTTTAATAAATCTATGGAGACCTCTCCTTTGCTTTGCTTTTCTTCCTTTAGTAGGATATACTTGAGTACATTTTGAGACAGAAACTTGGAAATACCCTGACTCATCCTATATAATAAAGGGGTAATATGCAAATTGACCCTCATGCCCTTGCACAAAATGGCCACCCCTATGTGGTCAAAGATGGCCACCACAAGATGGCTGATAGGGGACGGTAGTTGTGGGAATCAGGCCAGCAGGGGAGGGCAGTTAGGGGTGACCAGGCTGGCAGGGGAGGGCAGTTGGGGGTGACTGGGCTGGCAGGGGAGGACAGTTGGGGGTAACTGGGCCAGTAGGGGAGCAATTAGGCATTGATCAGGCTGGCAGGGGAGTGGTTAGGGGGTGATCAGGCTGGCAGGCAGATAAGCAGTTTGGAGCCAGTAGTCCCGGATTGGGATCGGGCCTAAATCGGCAGTCAAACATCCCCTGAGGGGTCCCAGATTGGAGAGGGTGCAGTGCAGGCTGGGCTGAGGGACACCCCCCCAGTGCACAAATTTCATGCACTGGGCCTCTAGTATCCATATAAAAGAGTAAATGTACAAAATTGATAATAATTATTGACTACTCTTCATTTTTTTCAAGTGTGGTCTCTTGGTCCATGTACATGTCAGGCTAATCAATCCTGGGTGATTTATTTAATCATTCTGTGGGGCATTTGTTGTTTTCTTCTCCAAACATTCAGCATACAAAGAAATGAGTAGTTCCTTGTCTTAAACACACTTTTAACCAGTATTATTTTTAATATAGCCTAGTTTACTTTCCGAAGTAACTCCTACCAATAGTGCTAAAGTGTTATAAGTCTAATCCACCCACATCCTATGAAAAAATGACCAAGGTTTCCAAGAGAGTGACTGAAGGAACTGAAAAAGAAAATCAATGTATCTTGTGTATCTTTTATGTATCATGTATTATGATAGAAACCTTATTACTTCACACCTATTAAAATGAAAACTATGTGGACAGGGGTTTTGTTTTGTTCACTGCTATATTTTAGGTATTTGGGATAGTGCCAGACACAAATAGGCTCTGGATGAAAGAATAGATAAATGAATATTGTATCTTGTTTAAAATCTTGACAGTAGTCTTTTGTGATGTTATAAATATTTTAAATATTTTGCTTTCTTTCTCATAGCTAATAGTAATAATTTACAGGTGTGATTCAAATCCACACCTGTATGGCACCACATTTATGCTTTTTATTAAATTGGGCTTAATTTAAAGCTTTTTCCTATTTAGAATCATGGTTTTCATGTGGTAATCATACACACACACAAAAAAAATGTCAAATGTGCACACAAAAATAAAGTTTCCTTACATAATTTTAAGTACTTTCATTTATTAGTTTAAAAGCCTTGCACAGAACTTCACATTTATTAAAAATTTTCTTTTAGCACAATCTACCCTATTGTCTTCTTGTGAGCCTTAGGAGAATTGCCAAAGGGTGTGGTTCACAGTGGTTAGATTTTCAGAAATCACTCATGTTGTTTACTTCAAATTTCATTGTAATTAAACAATGACCTGCTTTAGATATTATCACTTGACAAAGCAGCATACAAAATACTATATCTGCATCTGATAAAATTAAAAATTAAAAAAAATCTATCACTTTATTCCAGAAATTCCTGGTACAATTTATTTCAAGATCTCCATGTAGCTTAAATAAGTTCAAATATATGGGTACATGCAAATTTACTCCTCTTGATATTTAATGTGATGAACAGATCCTGTTCCCCTAAATGAAGTCCTGTTCAAGATTCCATTCCTAGTTTAGTTTTGATTTTTTGCAATTATACACAGAAATCTCATTTTTGAAGGAAGTGCAATGGTATTCCATAAAAAGCAATGGGCTTGGCAAAGCAGATATGTATCTGAGTCAGAGCCTGGCCAATCCAATAACTGTAAGAACTTAGCAAGTCATGCAATTTCTCTGAGTCTATGTTGATCCATATGTAAAACTAGTGGCCTGGTGAACGAAATTTGTGCACTGTGAGGGGGCAGGGGTGGAGGGGGGTATGTCCCTTAGTCTGGCCTGAATCCCCTCTAATCTGGGACCTCTGTGGGATCAGGCCTAAACTGGCAGTCAGACAACCCCTTTGCAATCCGGGACTGCTGGCTCCTAACTGCTCACTTGCCTGCCTGCTTGATCTCCCCTAACCACTCTGCCTGCTGGCCTGCTTGCCCCCAACTGCACCTCCCTGCCAACCTGATCACCCCCAACTGCCCTTCCCTCCTGGCCTGATCACCCATAACCGCCTCTGCCTCGGCCCTACCACCATGGCTTCATCCGGAAGGACATCTGAAATGTCTTATGGTCTAACTAGCATATTAACCTTTTATTAATATAGATAGGATCTGACATACTGTCATAACTATAACATATCTACCAATATTACCTATGAGAATACATACTTCATGCGATAGGAAGGCATCTAATACATTATATTGTATATGTTGTAAGTAGTAGGAAATACAGTATTTGTAGCAATAATATACACCCTGTGACTGCCCTTCCTGATCTGGGAATGGTTCCCAGGCGTTTGAACATTTCCTGGCCCCTAATGTTTTTTTTTTTTGCCATTTAGTGTAACTTTATTTGCTGTTTATTGCACATGATTTGAGGTCTTTAATTTCTAACCACCGAAGATTCAAAGGACTATTTTTTCCATGAATTTTAACATTAACATTAGTGAATTAATGTATTTTTATTGTAAACATCTGAATTACTCACATTGTAATAGATCCTGAACTCATAAGCGTGGACCATGCACATGCTGGCAGCAAGCCAGGAAGCCACTCTGCAAGCAAACTGATACTCTGTATAAGGAAAAAAGTCATAGCATAACATTTAATGTCCGACTTTAATTCATATATTATCGGGGACTCAACTGCTTGGTTGGTGATGGGGTTGATTATTGGGAGGATTATTCCTGAAATAATTAATGAAAGGAGGGCTCAATCTTTCTTCTTGGTTGCTTGCTCCTCCTTAGCTCCTTCATCTTTTTGGGCAGCTTCTGGGGCAGCTTCTCCTTCACCTTCTCCTCAGCTTCTTGGGCCCCGTGGAGCTGCATAACAGGCACTGCCTGGGACTGCCTGGGACGCGTCCCTGTCCCTCCGCGGGCCCCACGGAGCAGCAGAATGGGCCCACCCCTCACACAGCCACCCCTCACCTCACGTGCCTCAGCTCCACGCCCTCCTCCTGATTGGCTGGTAGCATAGTGAAGGTATGGTCAAATTAGCACATTTCTCTTTTATTAGATAGGATGTGGACCAAGATTCATGTTTTAACTGTTTTTTGGGGTGAATGTGAGCATTAGATAATAGAATGTATATGATATAACTGCCTTATATGTTGTAAAACATTAAACAAATGTTTTTTTATTAGTAATAGTATAATAGTTAACATTTGGATTCATGGCAAATTTCTTGTTGAGCTGTCCTCAAGCCTTATGAATGGTATAGTTTTATACTTTCACTGTAATCAATAATAATCAGCTCCCTTCTTTCCCTTTATCATCTTTCTTCTTCTGAAAACATTTTTGAGAGTGGTGGCAAGCAAAATAGGTACATTATGATTAACAAACAGATATGAGAAGTTTGGGTAGTGAAAAATGAATTCTAAATAAATATTAAGAGTATATATGGATAATACCAAAATTGAGTGTAAATTTTGGATTGTAGAACTTGATGTTAATAGCATGATAACTGCTGTGTGTTAGAATGAAGTAAAGGCAATAATAGTTTCTGCCCAGGATTTTAATTCATCTAAGAAAAAGAAATTTACTCATGTTTCTTTGACTGTGCCTTCACACATTCAGTTAATATACAATGAGCACTTACAATGTGTCATGCATTATGCCAGGTACTGAGTGAGCAGTAAGGTATCAAGTAGACATGCATTGACTTCAAGTCAATTGAGGTGAGGAACACAGATATGAATAAAACATACTTAATGCTTAAAAATATTTTTTTGTAAATTCTAATACATACTTTGAAGGAGGAGAACTGGATTGTATGAAAAGAGAAAAATTATTTTAATTTCTGGAGAAGGTCAGAAACATGCTCTTCAAGGAACTATTTGGTGTATTTTAAACATTCATAACTAGCTAAATTGTTTATTTGCTCTTTTGTTCATTTATTAACCCATCCACTCATTTAACTAATCCTTGGGGATCTTTCCTTCCCTTATAGGCATAGAAGTAAAAAATAATAATATTAAATGGATTGGGGGATGGGTGAAAAAAAGAAGGGATTAGGATGTATAAATTGCCACAGTCACAGAGATATAAAATACAGCATAGGAAATATATCAATAATATTATAATAACTATGTATGATGTCAGATAAGAACTAGATTTATCAGGGTGACCACTTCATAAGTTACACAAATGTCTGGTCACTGTGTTGTATATCTGAAACTACTATTATATATGTCAACTGTAATTAAAAAGTTAAAAATAAAAAATATAAAAATAATGGCTAAATTTAGAGAGTAGTACATATCATTCATTGTTGTAAGAACTTGATGTATATAAACTTCTTTCATCCTTGTAATATTTCTATGATAAAGGAAATATTATTTTAACCATTTTTCAGACGAAGAAACTGTAGAACAATAAAGTAAATGACTTAGGTCAGCAGTATGAATGGCAATGAAAAGATTGTACTCCACAGTCTGACTCTACATCACACAGCTCTAGGTATAACCTTATTATCTTCACTAAGCTCAACAACAAAGAAACAAAAATATGGGGAAATAGCAACAACAAAAAAAGCAAGGCAACATTCTCAGTCCTAAAATAAAGGTACGCAGATGGAGTTGTGGGGACGGACACAGGAGAAAACCTACCTCTGATGAGGTAAAAGGGCATGCTTCTCAGGGAAGTGTTTGTTTGACATAAGTCTGGAAGTGTGCGAAGAGCTAGCCTAAAATCTATTTGCTATTACAGGATTAATAAAATAATACATTCTTTGAAATGTGGGAGTTTCAAAGGTGAAAGAAGGTAGGGAAATCTGCAAGCCTAGAACTATAAAAATAGATGGCTGCTTTAGGGGAACTGTATTTGAGTATGGCTTTCTTTATAGGAAGAGGTTAGAATTCAGGCTGGGGAGACAGATCAGGGACAGACCACAAAGGACCTTCTAATACAGGCTAATAATTTTGTGCTGAACCTCGAATACCATGTAGAAAGCTGCTCTATACAGAAAGCCCTTAAAATGGCATAAAATGAGTTTTAGAATGATCACACCACCAGCAACAGCAGTGAGGATATATTGCAAAGGGTAGGGTCCCAGGTTGGGAGAAAGCTGTGGTAATAATTGAATTGCAAAAAATAAGAGCTCAGTGAAGATAATAAGGTAATACCTAGAGGGGTCAGGCTGTAGAAATTAAGAGGAAGATATGAATTTAAAACCTATTTAGAAGAGCAAAGGTAAAGGATTTGGAGATCCACTTGGATGTGAATTTTGAATGAGAAAACTGTAGTTTAGGATAGTTTCCCATATTTCTCACCAGAGATACTGAGTGTATAATAATACCAACTACCATATTATAGAAATAAAGAACTAGGATAGATCTGAAAACAAAGATGATGCATTTAAATCTGAACACAAGGAGTTTGAGATCTTTATGAGATAGCAGATATCTCAGAGGAAATTGAATATGATCATGAGTCACTAATGACAGAGATACATTCTGAGAAATGTGGAATTAAGGAGATGCTGTCATTGTGCAAACATCATAAAGTGCACATACATACCTTAATGGTCCAGCCTATGGCACAACTAGGCTATATGTTATAGCCTATTGCTCGTAGGCTACAAACCTGTGTAGAATGTCACTGGAATACTCCAGGCACTTATAACATAATGATAATTATTTGTGTATGTAACAGAAAAGATACAGTCAAAATACAGTATAAAAGATTTTAAAAAATGATATACCTATATAGGCCACTTACCAGGAATGCAGCTTGTAGGACTAGAAGTAGTTGTGGGGAAGTCAGTGAGTGAGTGGTGAGTGAATGTGAAGGCCTTGGGCATTATTGTACACTGCTATGGACTTTTTACACATTTCACACCTAGGCTACACTGAATTTACAAACTAACAGAGATTACATAAAGAACAAGAGAAAGTTATGCGATCAAGAGATGCAATAAATGAGATGTATGAGGGTGAGGCTATAGTAACATAGTATAGTGTTTTATAGCACACGTTTTTTTTAGTAAGTAGAAAGAGTACACTGTAAAGTAATAATAAAAAGTATAGTATAGTAAGTACATAAACTGGTAAAAAATCATTTATAAAGCATTATCAAGCATTATGCACTCTACATAATTGAATGTGCTATACTTTTATATAACTGGCAGCTCAGTAGGCTTGTTTACACCAGCATCACCACAAGCATGTGAGTAATGCATTGTGCTACAACATTCTGAGGACTGCATGTCACTAGCCAATAGGAATTTTTCATCCCATTATAATATTATGGGACCACCATCGTATTTGCAGTCAGTAGTTGATCACAAAGCCATTTTGGGGCATATGTCTACCAGCATGTGGATCTGAAACTTAGAAATGGGCTCTAGACTAAAACTACTGACTTGCTACTTAAAGTCAAGAAAATTATTAAGGGAAACTGTATATAGTAACAAGAAAAGAAAAGCCACACATTCAGCTCAGGGGAACACTGGCATCTAGGGAGCAAATGAAGAAGAGAAGGCTTTGTAAAAACTGAGAGTGTGACTAGAGAGCAGAAAAACAAGAGAGGTTGGTGTCCTAGATGGGAGAACAGAATTTCATAGAAGGTGTGAGGTTAATTTAGTTAAAGCCACTATGGAATTTGGCAATAAGGAGGTCATTTTCACTTATTCACTCAACCATTATTTGATGAGAGATCACTATTCAAGTGCAATGAAAGACACTGAGGATACAATATTAGCTGAACAGATAATTGCCTCTGTATTCATAATCCTTGATATCATAGTGAGTATTTATCAAGTAATCTCTCAAGTAACCACCCAGAATCAAGAGACATCTATCTGAATAGCGGAAATTGCCAGAAGAGTGGTGCCCAGTGAAAGGCATCTTTGAATTGCCTTTCAACATGAGCTGGTACAGAGAGTACAAAGCAATTTGTGACGGTTCAAGTTCAAGTAAAACTTTTCCTGTCATCTTTCCACTTTCCTATCAATGCCTACATCTTCCCTTTCAGGCACAAATAGGAAACAAGAAGGTCTGGCTGCATTGGGGGAGAGAATGGTTAATGCTAAATTCACATTTGAAGTTTTTATTAATATTTTGGACAAGATATTCTAATTATTGAATAGAGAATGAAGTTGAGATATAAACTTACAGCAAAGCCATCTATTACTTAATATTAAGCAGAAAAGCTATTGGATTGGGCAAGGTTTTCCTTAAAGAGAAGGGGAAAATCACCCCAAATGAATTTTAAAGTTACCTATGGGAAACAAAAGTAATGTTACCTTTGCTAATAGGTCAGGAGTAATGAACTAGGGAGGATTGCATCAGATTGAAGAGTGATGAGAAGTAGGCAAAAATAAATGGGCAGTTCCTTTCCAAATATACTTAAAAGAGAGGAAGTATAGATAGAGAGATAGGTCATGGCAAGTTTTCTTTTTTAAAATATTGGATAAATTTGAGCTTAATTACAGCAGTTCTCTCTTATCCACAAGGGACACATTCTAGGATTTCCAGTGGATGCCTAAAACCAAAGATAGCACCAAATCTTATATGTGCTATGTTTTTTCTATATAACAATACTTATGATAAAGTTTAATTTGGTCACATTAAGAGAATAACAACAACAATAATAAAGTAGGACATTATAACAAACTAGAAGCCTGGTGCACGAAATTCATGCCTGGGTATAGGGGCATCCCTCAGCCCAGCCTGCACCCTCTCCAATCTGGGACCCCTGGAGGGATGTCCAACCATAGGATTGGGCCTAAACACACAGTTGGACATCCCTCTCACAATTCAGAACTGCAGGATGTGTTTCAAAGTTAATTTAGTTAAAGACACTATGGAATTTGGCAATATGGAGGTCATTTTTCCTTTATTCACTCAACCTAAATGGGTCTAAATGGGTAGTCAGACATCCTTATGATGTCCTGCTTGCCTGCCTGCCAGCTTGTTTGTCCCTAATCGCTTCTTCCTGCCAGCCTGATTGATACCTAAATGCTCCTCTGCCACCCCAATTGCCTCCAACTGCCCTGCCCTGCTGGCCTGGTCTCCCCCCAACTGCCCTGCCCTGCTGGCTTGGTCACTCTCAAATGCCCTCCCTTTCTGGTCCCTCCCAACTGTCCTCCCCTGTTGGCCATCTTGTGGCAGCCATCTTGTGTCCACATAGGGGCAGCCATCTTTGACCACGTGGGGGTGGCCATCTTGTGTGTTGGATTGATGGTCAATTTGCATATTACCTCTTTATTACATAGGATACTATAATAACAGTTTTGCAAATGTGGTCTCTCTCAATCAAAATGTCCTACTGTACTCACTCTTCTTGTGATGATCTGAGATGATAAAATGCCTTGGGATGAGATGAAGTGAGGTGAGTGAGACATGATTAAGTAAGATAAGGATTGCTTGTACACAAGAACAGTGATACCAAGACAGTTGATCTGATAACCAAGATGGCTACTAAGTGACTAAGGAACTAGTCTGTATACAGCGTGGGTGCACTTTGGACAAAAGCATGATTACCAAGGGGGCACAGAGCTAGATGGCACAAGAATTCATTATGTTACCTAAAACTGTGCTATTTAAAACTTATAAATTATTTATTTCTGGAATTTTTCATTTAATGCTTTCAGACTGTGGTTGACCAAGGGTAACTGAAACCACAGAAAGTGAAACTGAGGCACTGCAGTATATTAAGGGGAGAAACAAAAGAAATATTAATGAAGAAGGTGAATGATTCTTGAATGTATACTAATTCTTAGGTTACTTAGAACATGTAGTTAAACAAAACCCCTTGTTTCTTGATCATGAATATTAGCAGCATAATCAAGAAACTGCATGGTTTCTTTACTTTATACATTATCTTTCTTTCCAAAGTCCTCAAGTTTATTCTTTGTCAGCTGCAAGGAAAAAAAAATTCACCCATTTCTGGTGAAATTAATTTACTAATAACCTGAAATGTGTTTGGATTCTTGGAAGATTGAATGAATATGCAAGCTTCAGGACAGTGTTTTATTCACTTTTAAAATGTAAACTTTATTCACTCCTGAATCTCAGCAGCCATAATAGAAGCTGATACACATAGAATAGAATTCTGTCTTTTGTTTTGTGTGTGTGTGTGTGTGTGTGTGTGTCGGGGGCGGGGGGAGGGTTCCTCTTTCTTCTTTCTCACCAAATAGAAGCTAAAGCATATTTGGTGAATGAAAGACTTAAGAATAGTTGCAGAAACCTAAAATATTGAGTGAACAAGAGTGAGTGAAAATTTCCACATAGAAAACAGTCGTAATAGATCACAGCCTGTTTGAGTCAGTTTTAAAAAACAGAGATCAGTAGCCTGAAAAATATTTGATCTTCAAATGAGCATTACTTTTGTATTCATACAATATATTTAAGGTGGAGAATTACTTACTGAATTTTTAATTTATTAAAAATGAAACTGGTGTTTTTGGGGAGGGAAAATGGCAGTGGAACAGAAGGATGCCATCTGAATCTGGTCCCAGGGCAGAAGAAGGGAGCAGCTGAGGGTCGCGCAGGAAGTGTTTGTTAGTGAGTAGGAGGACAGCTGTGCTCCGGGAAAAGGTAGGAGACTACTGGACTGGCCTCCCCTGACCAAGCAACCTCAGTGCTGCTGGGTTCTCTGGCAGAGCCACCGGTTTGAAGGCGGACCACTCCATCTTGAAGGGGAAAGATCCAAAAATATAAACCTGCAATACCCACTGGATGGCTGAGACCCCTCAGAACATGGGCGCGCATTTGGCACAGACTCGCAGAGTCTAAGGAGCTCTGCACTCCAGCATGGAAAGGTCAGATTTCCCCTGGGGTTACTTTGGGTGCGAGACTGCGGGAGCTGGCAGAGCTGGGAGATCTGCACCTGGGAACTCAGAGTGGGGAGACCTGAGAGTGAAATAAAATCTGTGGCTGTTGGAGCTGGTAAATGTGGAAGAGGGCCCTTAGAGCTGGTGGCAGAGGGAATTCCTAGAGGGTAATCCATCTGAATCTGACAGAGGAGGGAAACCCAAAAGATTTTGGGAGAATCTTGGCTGCTAAACCAGCAGTCACCATTAGAGAGGCAGCTCTGGAGCAGCCCACTGCCACAAATCAATATTGAGTACCACAGGGATAGCAAGAGTTTAGTTCAGGCTAGAGAGGACCAATAGACCCAGAGGTCAATCTAGAAACACTGCCACCCAGGGACTGAATCACAAATTGACTCTTGTGTAACACAAGGAATTGATTTTATTTTCTCTTTATTCTACTTTGGGATTAGTGTTCTACAGTCTATTTTTATCTACCCTTTAGTATCTTTTACTCTACCTCAAGTTCACTTTTATGCCACCACTCTCTTGCTAACCTTTCTCTATTTAGTGCCTTGTTTCCCTTACACTTTTCCTGCTTTAGATTTACCTTAATTCTTTCTTTTTACCCCCTGTTAAAATTTCACCCCGCTTATATATCTATCTCCAACCACCTACTCCAAATCCATACATACCTCTTGCCTCTCTGACTTCACTATCCTAAATTGTTTTTCTCTCTGTCCTGTTATTGTTGTTTACTTGACTGTTGATTATATTGATTTTTTTATGCAGCTTTGTGAGATTGGTTTGCTTATTCTTTTATTTTGTTTTGTTTTGTGGGGGGGGGGGGTGGTGGTGTTGTTTTTTGTTTTGTTGTCCTCATTTACATTGTTTTTTGATAGATTTTTGCTTCTGTGTTCCCTCACCTCCCTTGATATTAGTAGTTATATTGAGTTTGTATCAATCTCCAGGTACTTGTTGCTGGTCTTTGTTCAGATTAGTGGCTGTCCTATAGGAGTTTTAACCCCACATTTATAGTTTATTCCCCTTTTCTTTTTTTTACTTCTTCCCCTTTTTCCAATATCATTTTGGCATTCCTGTCTTTTGTTTTGTGTGTGTGTGTGTGGGGGGGGGAGTTCTCTTTCTTTTTGTGTGTGTGTGTGTGGGTGTGTCAGTGTCTGTGTATGTGTGTGGGGGGTTCTCTTTCTTCTTTATCACTTATCTCTGAATTTGCCTTTCTCTGATGATCACCTTTATTTGGAGTTACCAATATTGTGACTACATTCCTGTTCAGTGCATGGTGCATTGCACCTGGTTGTGTTTCATCAACACAGGAGAGTGAGAACTACATAACCAGACACACAAAGAAGAGAGACAATGGGGAGACAAATAAACAGCCCACATATGAAAGAAAAACAAGCCTCACCAGAAAAGGAGGTAAAGGAAATGAAAGTTAGCAACCTGTCAGAGATAGAATTCAAAGAAATGGTCATAAGGTGGCTGAAAAGAATGGAAGACAAATTTGACAATATGAGTAAGAACCAAGAGGAATTGAAGAAAAACCAAGAGGAAATGAGGAAGACCCAGGAAGAAATGAAGAAGAGCCAATAAGAAATGAACAGTGACATTGCTGAAGTAAAGAACTCAATAGAAAATATTAATAGTAGACTAGAAGAAGCAGAGGACCGCATCAGTGAGCTAGAAGACAAGGTAGGAAAAAAATAACCAAGTAGAGCAGCTTCTAGAAAAAAAATTAAAAAGCAGGAGAGCCTAAGAGAATTTGAGACAACATGAAACAAAACAACATCTATATTCTTGGGCTTCCAGAAGGACAGGCAACTGAGCAAGGAATAGAAAACCTGTTGGAAGAAATAATGACAGAAAACTTCCTTGATATAGGAAAGCAAAACCCCACACAAATCCAAGAAGCTCACAGGTTCAACGCAAAATGAACCCAAAAGACCTGTGCCAAGGGACATTATAATTAAAATGGCACATAGCAGTGACAAAATAAAAATCTTGAAAGCTTCCAGAGAGAGACAGAAAGTCACCTAACAAAACCCCCCCTCAGACTAACAAGTGATTTCTCAACAGAAATTCAATCTAATACCAGGAATGTTCAGGGCCTACTTAAGAATGCAAATAATCCTTTCCACTAACATTTACAGGGTAAACTAATATTTTCACTTGAGTATTAAAATTGACAGTAAAATAGTAATCAAGTTTTCAGTTTAATTTAAATTGGCCAAGTGAAATAAGTGAATACTCAAGAAAATTTAAGTGTACTGGACAAAATGCTGTTCCTAAAACATTAACTAAAATATCTATTAGTAGTTCATCTCACTGTAAAATTGCCTAACATCCAACGAACCTAAAGCAGTCATATTTGTGTACAAAAATTAAAATTTAAAATTACCAAGACTGCAATCTAAAATTTCCAAAAGCGCCCATTAATCAAAAAGGGGGATAGTGGGTTAAGTTCATGTAAGGAAAAATATCCTGTAAGTAAAATACATCTAGAAAATTCCTACTCCAGAAAAGTAACTTCCATTTGTAATGCCAACAGCAGGACACCCATGAAAAATACACACAGTGTCAAAATAAGCCAAAGGAAAATCATTTGGGCAAAAATGAAAAGAATCCCAAGTCTAATTTGCAGAGAGGATCCCTTTGGTAACTTTCTGTCGAGAATGTGTTTGTGTGTTTTCAGAGAACAACTCCAAGACCATGTGGGTTCCTGCGACAGTGAGGAACTGACAGGTCCGTTCCCGCCACGAGGAGGTCCAGAGATGGAGGACACTGATGACACCTTGCCATGCTAGCAGTCGGCAGTTGTGTGATGCTACAGGCCGCCCAGGACCAAATCAGAGAGGATGGAACTTGCATTGCCACCATGTGTCCACCATCTGGATACCATTGCTGACATGTACACATAAAGAACTATTTGACATTGAAACTGAGACTCAAACATTTTTTGTTCTTATACATTTATTTCCAGTATGCAGATGCAATATATTTTTGAAGAAAAGTAACAGGGGAGAGTGATTGATATAGAGGCAGGGAGGCATTGAACAGGCTGTCAAGCTACAGGGGGGAAGCTGGGGAGAGTGGGGGGCATGTACTGGGGGAGATCAACCGAAGGACTTATATGCATGCATATGAGCATAACCAATGAATGAAAGACACTGGGGTGGTGGGTTGGGGGTATGTGGAGACATGTGCTGGGGGGTAGGGGAGGCTGGGGGGAGGATAATTGGGGGAAAAAAGGAAAACATATGTACTACTATTAAATCTAAGTTATACTGCAAAAAATATTTTTAAAAAATAAAAAAGAATAAAGCAAAAATAAAATAAAATACATGAAACTGAAGAGAGAGAGAGTGTGTGTGTGTATATATATATATATATATATATATATATATAACCAAAAACTCTGTAAAATAGTTAGGATAGTTAATAAAAGACAATGGGAGCATATGTGTGTTGATTACTGACATTAAATCAATGGTAGGGCCAACAATAAAATCCAAGTTTCCAGATTAAAAGATTTTATAAAAGATAAATTTCTGGAGCTATAACATCCCTTCAAATATTTTTAAAGTGAAGTTTATCAACATTTCAAAAGCACTATTTCATAGTTTAGCCTAATAGTGTTTCCATTAGATAGAGGAAATTATTTAAAATCCATCATTTTAGAACTGTGCATATTCATTTATATAGTCATATGGGATTATCTTGTTCTTGTTCTTTTAATGCACACAATTTAACAAATGAGTGTTTTCATGAACTATATGAGCATAGATATTGGAAATTACGAGCTGAAATCAACAAAAAAATATGATTTACAAATTTTTCATTGCAGTTTCTCTCTCTGCATTTTTAGCATGTAAATGACATCCTTATTTATTAGTTAGCTGTTTTTAAAACCTAAGTACCAGTTTTAACAATAATTATTATATTTATAGAAAACTGAATAAGTAGTTGCAATTTGTTATTCTCAAATTTACAGCTTTACTATAAAGGTGATAATTATCATAGGAAAACTATCATATATTTTGCATGTGAATGAACAGAGTATATTTCTTAAATTTTAGGATGTGAAAGGAACTGGTTAGGATGCTCTGCTTCATATTTAATAAGCTTTTTAATAAGATAACTCTGTCCTGGCCAGGATGGCTCTATTGGTTGAGTGTCTTCCTGTGCACCTGAAGGTCACCTGTTCGATTCCTGGTTTAGGGCACCAGTCCCCGGTTAGGGTGTGTATGGGAGGCAACCATTGAATGTTTCTCTCTCTCTCTCTCTCTCTCTCTCTCTCTCTCTCTCTCTCTCTCTCTCTCTCTCTCTCTTCCTCGCTAAAAATAAAAATAACCCCAATGATTTCTGTATACTAAGCAATGATTAAACAAGAATAAGAAACGTAAATGGCACATATATATTTTTAATTTTTTTGCAGTATAACTTAGATTTAATAGTAGCAGATATGTTTTCCTTTTCCCCCCAATTATCCTCCCCCAGCCTCTCCTATGCCCCAGTACATGCCCCCACCTTTCCCCCCCACCCCAGTGTCTTTCATTCATTGGTTATGCTCATATGCATGCATATAAGTCCTTCAGTTGATCTCCCCCAGTACACGCCTCCCACCCTCCCCAGCCTTCCCCCTGTAGCTTGACAGCCTGTTCAATGCCTTCCTATCTCTATATCAATCCCTCTCCCCTGTTTCTTTTCTTCAAAAATATCTTGCATCTGCATAGTAGAAATAAATGTATAAGAACAAAAAATATTTGAGTCTCATTTTCAATGTCCAACTGTTCTGAGTCCCAGTTTTAATGTCAAATAGTTCTTTATGTGTACATGTCAGCAATGGTATCCAGATGGTGGACACATGGTGGCAATCCAAGTTCCATCCTCTCTGATTTGGTCCCAGGCCGCCTGCCGCATCGCACAGCTGCCGACTGCTAGCATGGCAAGGTGTCATCAGTGTGCCCTATCTCTGGACCATCCTTGGGGCTGGAACAGACCCGTCAGATCATCACTGTCACAGGAACCCACATGGTCTTGGAGTTGTTCTCTGAAAACACACAAACACATTCTCGACAGAAAGTTACCAAAGGGATCCTCTCTGCAAATTAGACTTGGGATTCTTTTCATTTTTGCCCAAATGATTTTCCTTTGGCTTATTTTGACACTGTGTGTATTTTTCATGGGTGTCCTGCTGTTGGCATTACAAATGGAAGTTACTTTTCTGGAGTAGGAATTTTCTAGATGTATTTTACTTACAGGATATTTTTCCTTACATGAACTTACCCCACTATCCCCCTTTTTGATTAATGGGCGCTTTTGGAAATTTTAGATTGCAGTCTTGGTAATTTTAAATTTTAATTTTTGTACACAAATATGACTGCTTTAGGTTCTTTGGATGTTAGGCAATTTTACAGTGAGATGAACTACTAATAGATATTTTAGTTAATGTTTTAGGAACAGCTTTTTGTCCAGTACACTTAAATTTTCTTGAGTATTCACTTATTTCACTTGGCCAATTTAAATTAAACTGAAAACTTGATTACTATTTTACTGTCAATTTTAATACTCAAGTGAAAATATTAGTTTACCCTGTAAATGTTAGTGGAAAGGATTATTTGCATTCTTGTGTAGGTCCTCAGCATTCCTGATACTAGACTGAATTTAGATATAGAGCAGCTGTTGCTGTCTGAGTCTCTTTCTGCAACCTGGGTCCCGATATGAGCTAAGTGTAGTAGGCGAAGCAGCCATGAGGGCAGGAGACCTCCCTCAGGAGGGGTGAAAGTTCAGGCCCCTGCAAGGTTAGTGGGTGAGGGTCTATACCCCCCTCTTTTAGTTCTCTCCTGTTGGCCCCTCTGCGACTGTGCCTGTCTTAGGTTGTTCCTTCCCTGTGGAATCTTATCCGTCTCTGGCTAACCAGCCATCCTCCAGGGCCAAGCCGGGTGATGTGAGGTTCAGTTCTGTCCCCTTTGTAGTCTATGCCCCCAAGGCCTCCACACCCAGTACCTGCCTTGGGGTCTCCTCGTCTGCTGGCGGGGTCTCCTTGGGTAAGGTTTTAAGTGCAGAGATCTATCCAAGGATACTATTTCTGGAGAAGGAACTATTAATAGCTACATATTTCTTCCCTTCAGTTATTTGACTAGTCTTTTAACTATTCATAGTCTGGATCTTGTATAAATTAAAGCTAATTTGAAGAATATCTCAGAATTTACAGATTATTTAAGCTCATATGTGTTTGGTTGACATTTTCAAGATTCCTTCTCTTTCTCTTACTTTGCCAGTGTTTCCCTTTCTCCTTCTGCTTTTTCCTGAAATCATCTTCTAAATAAACTACTTACACTAAAATGCTTGCTCCTGGATTTACTTTGAAGTAAACTTACCTAAGACAGAGATATTTATAGTTGGAACTTATATGATAATATATGTAAACTAACAACATTCAAATCTATAGGCACCAATTGGAAAGAATTAATAACATTTATGATAAATTACTGCCATTTTATTGAATGCTTCTTAGGTAATTAGTTGCCAATACCTAATCTAAATATGTTTACATATTAGTGTAATCTTCCCAACATCTCTCTTTTTGAGGTAATGTTATTATGATTCCCATTTTATGGGTGAAAATACGAGGCTTAAAAATAGTCACTTTACTGAGGTTCCATAACTGCGTATTTGTTGGAGTCAGGACTTGAAGCCAATACTCTGAACTCTTCTCAACCACTCATCAGAAAGTACCCCTAAATTGCACCCTCCTTAAAAATTTAAGTTTCATTAGACTATCTATACTAATAAAGTGGTAATATGCTAATTAGGGCAAACATCTTCCAGATATCTATTCAAACAAAGCCACAGCAGCTGTGAGGCCCGGGGTTCATGACAGGAGAGGCTCTATGCTGTCAGTAGGACATCCCCTGAGGACTCCCAGACTGTGAGATGGGTCAGGATGGGCTGAGAGACCCCCTCCAGTGCATGAATTTTTGTGCACCAGGCCTCCGGTATGTTTATATATCTCATTGTGAAATATAAGTATTATTTTTGTATTTTATTTGTTTTGAATCTTAATTAATATTGGTTTATGTTACTTTCAGTTTTACGATAAATAGAAATAAAAGTTTTGTTTTCTTTAAAAAATAATTGAACTTTGACCATGGACAATAGTAACTATTATAAAGTATTCTTGACAGTGGCCAGGTGGCTCAGTTGGCTGGTGTGTCATCCAGTACACCAAAAGGTTTGGGGTTGATTCTTGGTTGGGGCAAGTATGGGAGGCAACTAATCAATGTTTCTCTCTCTTCCTCCAGTTTTCTCTAAATAAAAACAAAACAAACAAACAAAAAAAAAACATATCTTTGATTGAGGCTTAAAAAAAGAATTACTCAACAGACAAATGAAACTTGAGATATCGTATGCTCATGAGTCATTTACCACTTGCAAAGTTACTCTTCCTAAGAAGCCTTGAGTTCAAAAGGCTGAAGTCATAAAGTAATAAATCTTTTGAAGAAGAATTTTATTTCTGGTTTGTTTTAAAAGGGGAAGTTTTTATTTTTCTACAAAAATGGAGCCTATGGCTTATGCTAACAAATTCCAGGTCAAACTTATATTTGTTTAATAACAAAGAACTTGGCCTACTTAGCCATCATTAGTTTAAAATTAACCAGACAAGATTGCATAATCTTAGGAATCCTGCTATGATAGACATGTCTATATATAAAAGCCTATGCCATCATTAAGACCCAATGACCGGAACGACTAGTCACTATGATATGCACTGACCACCAAGGGGCAAATGCTCAACACAGGCTCTGCCCCTTGGTGGTCAGTGCACTACCACAGCCAACCTCCCATGGTTGGCAGCCAGTCATCCTCCTATGGTCCCTCCCAGGTCTGGTTCCACTGGGCTGGTAAGGCTGAGGGACCCCACCCATGCACCGGTCCTCTAGTAGAAATATAACTAAGGTTTTCAAGACTTGAAACATCCACTAGCTTCTGAAGATTTAATTGTACTTAGCAAATATATAAATCTTTGGTATATACTAAAAAAGTAAAAATAGTTACTAATCACTTGTATTTATTTTGATAATATTATCATTGTGGTGAAAAATATTAAGTAGCATTTCAAAGAGCTTAAACACTAATATTTGGCAAATATTTGATTAAGGTTCTCTTTTTTATAAGATTTCATTAGCATGACTCTGGGAAGTTTTTTTTTTTCTCTTTTCTTTCTCTTTCCTTCTTTCTTCTTTTCTTCCTTCTTTCCCTCATTATTTTGCTCTTCTCCCTTGCCCTTTCTTACTTCTTTTGGAAATAAAAGACACAATATTGTTTTACTTATGGTCAGTTTAAATATACCTGTTTCTCCAAATATTCACAACTTCTGACAAAAAACAGAAGACAACTTTTTATTTTCTTATTATAATTATGCAAATAACTATTGTAAATACAGAGTTAATTAAAAATCCAAAGATGTAGAGTTTATTTTCCAAGGGAAAGAATAAATATCAGGAAAATAACACACTTAGAGAAAAAGTACTATACTAGTACAATTATCTACATGAAACTCTGCCAAATACATTTTATTTAATGATTCTAATTTAGTTGCAAAAATTTTTTAGCTATACTAATAAAAGGGTAATATGATAATTAGACCAGGAGACCTTCTGAAACACCTTCCAGACAAAGTCATGGTGGTGGGGCTGAGGCAGAAGTGGTTAGGGGCAATCAGGCCAGGATGGGATGGCAGTTGGGGGTGATCAGGGCAGAGGAGGGACAGTTGGAGGTCAACAGGCCAGCAGGGGAGCAGTTGTGGGCAATCAGGCCGGCAGGGTCAGGTAATTGGGGGTGATCAGGCTGGCAGGGGGAGCAGTTGGGGGTCAGCAGGCTGGCAGAGGGGGACAGTTGGGTGTGATCAGGCCAGCAAGGGGGGGCAGTTAGGAGTGATCAGGCTGGAAAGGGAGGAATTTTGGGGGCAATCAGGCCAGCAGACAGAGTGGTTAGGGGTGATCCAGCAGGCAGGCAAGTGAGCAGTTAGGAGCCAGTGGTCCCAGTTTGCTAGAGAGCTCCAAATGCCGGTTTAGGCCCAATCCTTGTGGCATCATGGCTAAACTGGCAGTTGGACATCCCCTGAGGGGTCTCAGATTGGAGAGGGTGCAGGCCAGGCTGAGGGACAACTCCCTCCCTCCCGAAGCATGAAATTTGTGTACTGGGCCAATATTCTTCTATAACATGATTGAGCAAGTATGTATCTCTAGTCTTCAGAAATAATGGCTTTTTTTTGTCATACTTTGCTTTGCATTATAGGTAGGTAATGCCATAATAGCAGTATACACAAAGTAATCTAGGATCTCTGAGAGTAAATATAGAATCTCAATCTAATAGAAGTAAGAAGGGAGAGGAACAGAGAGGGAGAACTCCTCTGGCAAATTTTATCAGAACATAAAGTTAAGAGGCAAAAAATATTCAGCATGATGTATCCAGTTATGCTAAAATAATACATTGAATCTCAAATTTGTATCTAGTGATAGGTTTTATAGAGTCTTTAACTACAATTTCAAATGTGTTGAAAGCAGAGATGTCAAATATTTCCTTTAGCATTTTATCAATGTGTAGTTTTGTGTGTTTTTAAATGCATATGTTTTTGATTATCTGTGAAATAAATTTGGTTTCTTTCATGGGCTTGAATTCCTACAGTGTGCACAAATACTGTGCCAAGGTAAGTTCTTACCAAGAAGGGAAGTGATCATCCATGAAGGGACAGAATAAAGTGCATGATCACAATGCCCTTCTTTCCTTTCCTTTCCTTTCCTTTCCTTTCCTTTCCTTTCCTTTCCTTTCCTTTCCTTTCCTTTCCTTTCCTTTCCTTTCCTTTCCTTTCATTTCATTTTATTATCTTTATTGTTGAGTTTATTAATTACATTGTTCCCTTCCCCCCCCCTATAGCTCCCCTCCACCTGGTACCCATCCCACCCTCCGCCCTCACCCCCCTCCACTGTCCTCTCCCATAGTTGCATGATTGTTGTCCATCCTCTTGCTGCACTTCCCACACCCCCTTTCTCTCCAAGAGTTGTCAGTCCATTCCCTCTCTATGTCCGTGATTCTGATACATTCACCAGTTTATCCTGTTCATAAGCTTATTAATTCACTTGATTTTTAGATTCATTTGTTGATAGATGTGTATTTGTTGTTCCTAATTTACACTTTTATCTTTTTCTTCTTCCTCTTCTTAAAGAATATCTTTCAGCATTTCAGATAATATTGGTTTGGTGGTGATGAACTCCTTTAGCTTTTTCTTATCTGCGAAGCACTTTATCTGGCCTTCAATTCTGAATGATAGCTTTGCTGGATAGAGTAATCTTGGTTGTAGATTCTTGCTGTTCATCACTTTGAATATTTCTTGCCACTCCCGTCTGACCTGCATCGTTTCTGTTGAGAAATCCGCTGATGATCGTATGGGTGCTCCCTTATAGGTAACTAACTGTTTTTCTCTTTCTGCTTTTAATATTCTCTCTTTGTCTTTTGCTCTTGGCATTTTATTTATGATGTGCCTTGGTGTGGTCTCTTAGGGTTCCTATATATTGGGGTTCGGTGCACTTCTTGGACTCCTAAGTCAATTTCTTTCACCAGGTGTGGGAAGTTTTCAGTCACTATTTCTTCAAATAGGTTTTCATTCTCTTGCTCTCTCTCTTTTTCTGGAACCCCGAGAATTCGGATGTTGGTATGCTTGAGGTTGTCCCAGAGACCCCTTACACTATCTTCAATTTTTTGGATTCTTTTGGTTTCTTGCTTTTTCAGCTGAGTGGATTTTACCTCTTTGTATTTCAAATCTTTACCTTGGTTCTGGGGGTGCTCCAGAGCACTCTTAGGTCTTTGTATAATATTTTTTATTTCAGTCAGTGTATGCTTAATTTCTGGTTGGTCCTTTTTCATATCCTTGAGAGTCTCCTTTATATCCTTGAGGGTCTGCTTCATTTCCTTGTAGGACTCATTCATTTCCACGTTGGCCTTGATCATTTCCTTTGTGGTCTCGCTTATTTCCTTATAGGCCTCGACCTTTTGTTGGAGCCTCTTGAGAAGCCCTATAACCGTGGTTTTGAATTCCATGTCCAGTCGTTTTTTTTCCTCCATTTCTTTCACATCTGATTTCTTTCCATATCTTTGCATGGTGGCTGCTTCCCTGAGTTGGCCAATTAGCTTTGTGTGGTAGATTTCCTACTAGGGACAGTGGCTCAGCCTCCCCAGTTACCTGAGGTGGATATGGGTTACACAGTCTTGCTGAAGTTAAACTCAGGTTAATCATTAGCACTTGGAGGGGTTGACCTCCAGGCCAATTGTCTGTGAAGGTCAGCTGTGCTCAGTTTGAATGGGCGGAGTCTCTGGGCCAAGCAGACAGCATTAGCTCTGCCCTATGCAGCCCCAGGGACTCTGTGCTGAGGGCAATGGCTGCCAGCACCTCTGAGAGAGAGCCGCTATGGAGCTCCACTGGCTGCCGGGGAATTCAGAGTCTCCCCAAATGAGTCTGCACACCCAATGTCTCACCCAGGGTCATAAAACAAAGCAGACTGACTGTTTTCCGAATGAGAAAGCGAGTCGCGGTCACACAGCTGAGCTGTTCACGCAAGCTGCCTCTCCACAAGCCAGGAGACCCCTGCAGCACCTGAGCTTTGGTGTGCCCTCCCACTGTCCAGTTTTCACCCCGTATGATAGTGGGTTCCCTGGACTTCGCCCAGAGCTGGAGAATCAGTCCAGTGGGATGTCTTTGTCTCCCCATTCGAGAAAACTGGCCGGTTTTCAGCTGCCTGCCCTCTCCGCTGGCGCGCGCTCCAAACCTCTCTCCACACGAATCTTTCAATGCTGTCAGCCGCCGCTCCTCCGAGTCACAGTGTCTTATCTTCACTTTTATTTGTGGAATTTTCACTCGGCCAGCTTTCTGGTGATTCTGGAACGTGTTTGTTCTTTCGTTAAGTTGTAGTATTAAAATTGCTGAGCATGATGGCAAGGTAGGTGTGTTACCTATGCTGCCATCTTGGTTCTCCCTTTCTTTTCCTTTTAAATCTATTTTTATTTGCTTTGAGAGAGGAAGAGAGAAAAAGAGAGAGGTAACATCAATGATGAGAAAGAATCATTGATTTCCTGCCTCCTGCAGGTCCCTTACCGGGGATCAAGCTTGAACCCAGGCACGTGCTCTGACCAGGATTCCAACCTTGACCTCCTAATTCATCGGTTGATGCTCAAGTACTGAGCCAGACTGGCTAGGAACAATACATTTATTGTATCTAACCTCCTTGAAGGTAGGCATCGTATTTTATGCTCCTAATGTATCTATCCCCATAGCATTTAGTACAAACACTGATTGTATTAATGAATGCTTGTTGAATGATTGATCAATACTTCTCTTTATATATTTGGAGGACACACTTCAATTTATTTTATACCTGGTCATTTAATCTACGTTCCTTCATGTCAGTATTGAAGGAACATACTGTACTAGGCTACTGCCCCACCTCACTTCTTTAAAAAAATATATATTTTATTGGATTTTTACAGAGAGGGATAGAAAGTCAGAAACATCGATGAGAGAGAAACATTGATCAGCTGCCTTTTGCACATCCCCTACTGGAGATGTGCCTGCAACCAAGGTACATGCCCTTGACCAGAATCGAACCTGGGACCTTTCAGTCCTCAGGCCGATGCTCTATCCACTGAGCCAAACCAGTTTTAGCCCACCTCACTTCTTTTATGTTGTTTCTTCAAGTCCTGTGATGACAGAAGGTAGAGATTGTAGTATGTCTAAATTATAAGAAAGTGTAAATACTATCATACCTCTGGAATTGTGGGATTATGGCTTTGTCTAGCTCTAAAATTAGCTCAGGAAAGGACATGTGATGGAGCCTTAGAAGCTATACATTCTTTCTCTAATTGCAACTCACTGTAGCCTCTTGTTTCAGAAATTCTCCACCCACATTACCATGGTAGGTGTTAACAGAAGAAATGGTAGGAGCAAATCATCAATGTGACATTCACCCTTAGTTTTAGAAACATTCATCTTTTTATGAAATTCTCCAATTATTTTGTCATAAAATACCTTTCCTTGGGCATTACTGGGGCTTGGAACATCCTTTAACCTCTTAGCACCAAAGGCTTTGTTTTGCTTTTTCCACATAAGCAGTAAAATTATATTATACAAATACCATTCTATGTAAATCCTATATGCCAAGTTTAGGGGAAATTTGAAGGCCAATTATTTGAAAACTAGAGGCTTGGTGCATGGAAATTCGTGCATTTGCTGGGGGCTCTCAGCCTGGCCTGTGCGCTCTCATAGTCGGGAAGCCCTTGGGGGATGTCCAACTGCTGACCTAAGCTGTAACTAGATATCCTTAATGCTGACGTGGTAATGGGAGAGGCTCCTGCCACATCTGCTGTGCCTGCCAGCCACCACCACTGTGCTTGCCAGCCCTCAGTCTGACTTATGGCTGAGCCTCACTCCCTCTATGGGAATTCAATGACCATCAGGGGCAGCTCCGGCCCTGCCCCCCATAGTCCTTCCACTGCTGGTCACTGTTGCCATCTTCCCCCCCAACCTGATCGCCATCCCCTCTCTCTGCTTGCTGGCACTTGCCTTGGCTGGCCTAGCGCCACCTGCTCGCCAGCCCTGCCCCCTGCCAACCGGATAGTCAGCTGTTCAGTGGATTTGCATATTAGGCTTTTATTATCTCATCTAATAAAAGAGTGATATGCAAATTGACAATCACTCCAACACACAAGATGGCTGCCCCCATGTGGACATAAGATGGCCACCACAGATGGCCAGCAGGGATGGAGTTGGGAGGGACCAGGCCTAAAAGAGAGGGCAATTGGGCAGGACCAGGCCTTTAGGGGAGGCCAGTTAGGGGTGGCCAGGTTTGCTCGGGAGGGCAGTTAGGGGCAATCAGGCTGGCAGGGGAGCAGTTAGCCATCAATCAGGTTGGCAGGGAAGTGCTTAGGGGGTGATCAGGCTGGCAGGCAGAAGTGGTTAGGGGCAATCAGGAGGGCAGGCAGGCAAACAGTTGGGAGCCAGTAGTCCTGGATTGTGAGAGTGATGTCTATGCCTGTTTAGGCCTGATACTCCTGGAATCAGGCCTAAACGGGCAGTAGGACATCCCTTGAAGGGTCCCAGATTGGAGAAGTTGCAGGCTAGGCTGAGAGACACATACCTCCAAGCATGAATTTCGTGCACTGGGCCTCTAGTATAGGATAATAGAAAATGTGTGTGATTGCTGTGTGATCAATATAATAAATAATAAAATTCAGGATAATAGACAATTGAAATAGTGCTTAGTGTGGCAGAAGAGAAAATAAATAATTTTTGACAAAAACAGATTTGAAAATCCTTGCCAATTAAGTTAGGAATCAAGAATTGCTTTTCTAATACCTACCTATACCTATTCAAAAATCCTTTTCATTTTCTACAGCACTGACACCCCCAAATAACTAATTCTATATCAGCCCATAAATGAAGTGGACATTTTATTTAGAATTTTTAAGAAAAAATATTAATAGCATTCAGTATTTTATTATAGGGCTCTCTCATTCTAAAATAAACTTCCAAACCTCTTCTCCTTTTCTTCTGAAAGCACTTGCAATTTGGACCAATCTGGGGATATTACTAAATAGGTTTTCAATGAATGTACCAGCTTCAGTAACAAAAATACATTAGATTGCCTCTTTCCTGGTCTTGCATCATGGTTCTGCAGAGCTGATTTAAAGACTACTCTCTAGCCCAGTTCAGAGGAACAAGAGTAAGACAAGAAGCCAGAGTAAAGCTTGCTGTAGGTGATAATAACCTGGATGGGAAAGTAACACACTGATATCCAGGCTTTTATGGTAGCTAGTGGGTGAATTGTTCTGAGGGGACAAAGTCTTGGTTGGAGCCACCTGTTTCTGAAAATCTTTCTCCTGCTCTTTGGCTTGTCAGGTTACCGGAGGCCAACCCGGGGTCAGGAGGTAGGAGAAGCCCATCTGTAATGCTCAGGCAATCTCCTGTCACAAGTGACAGATAGGTCATACAAGAAACAGGAAATATATAAAATATGCTCAATCACATTATTTAAAAGTTTTTATTAGTTCATTCATTCATTCATTCATTCATCCTTCCATTCATTCTTATTTTAATTGAAAAGTAAAACAAAACAAAACAAAATAAGACAAAACAAAGCAAATAAGAAACCACAGCTTAACTACACTTAGGCTTCTATAGAATCCAGGTTCTTAATTTTTCTCAAAATAGAAATGCCTCTTATATTACATATCATTTGATCCATGGGAATAAAGGTAGTTGCTCATTTATTTTTGTTCCTGCCTGTTCCCCACTTGGGTTAGAAGGGAAAAGAATACCTTTGATCCCTTTGAACTAAAGTAAGGCAGGTACAAGTCTGACAAAATAACTTCTGCAAAAGGACTGATTAAATCTTTCTTCTCAAGATGAAAAGGATCTTTAAAAACAAACTGAGGTTTTTATATCTGTAGGTATTAAATTCTCCCCTTGCATTTGCTTTAGTTCAATGTAGCATTTGTGTGGTTTATTACACCTTTCATGTAGCAGATCTAAAAACCTTTGTGAAGTGGCAGATAATGCATAGTGTGCTATAGGTTTTAAAGATTCTGCTTTCTAAGGCTGTAAGCAGCCCTTTGCAGAGAGAAGCTCCATGCTAATGTGAAAAGTTTCTTCTTCTTTTGGCTGCAAGTTAATTATCTGTTCTCTTTAAGACTTGCTTCTTAAAAATAAAATGTTTGAAAGTTATTTTTTTCCCTCTCTGCCAGGCCTAAAGCATAAGTTGACGAATTTCAGGGTAATAAGAACCACCCGGAATATTTGCTAAAGTATTGATTCCCGGGATCCCAAGCTAATGCACTGACTTAGTAGACTTGGGGGTGGGACCCAGGAACCTGCTTTGTAAATGAACATTGGGTTGACTATTGCAGGAAGTCATTTTGAGAAACACTGGCTTGAATTTCCTAATTCTGGGAAAAAACAAATATGAGGTCATTCACAGCTTTCTTTGCAAAACATTTTTAAGTTCTGATGAGGTTTCCTTTTTTTAAAAAAATTCCAAAACATCTTTAACAGAACAGTAAATCATTTTTAAATAAAAAAATAGATTTAAAAGAAAGTCTGATTGCCTTGCCTTCCAATGGAAACTATGAATACTATGTAGAAACATGTAATCGAAAAGCAAATTAATCCACTGGTTTGGTTACAAAGCAGTACAGATATTTCATAAAACCTGGTTATATATATAATGAAATCCAATTCTTAAAACGTGTTTTGGCGAAGAAAAACATATAGATTACAGTGTAGATTAGTTCAATAAGTAAGATTCTGTTAAATGTGCCAACTTGTTGGCTGTCAGGCCGGCATACACTACATGCAGAGATGGCAAATTGCCTACCACTCTAGTACTAATGTTGACATGCTCACCAAGAAACCTAACATAGACCTAGATCCTTTTCTATTTCAGTTCAGTTGAGGGTTGATGATGGGGAAGATGATAGTGGGCCCTTTCTGACAACACCTGGAGACCAGGCACACCTGGAGAGCCTTTGTTGAAACCCAGGAATGGAAATGAGAATAGAAAACATCCCAGGTATTCTCGTGGACCACACTGTGATGCTGCTCAAACCTGATTGACCAGCTGCCGGTAATGTTGCCAGCTTGAGGAATTGGCAGCCTGTCCACAACACCTGGAGAAGTGGTATGTGTATACCTACTATAGTTCCATGTTACACAAACAGACTCCTAGAAAAATTAATTTGGATTTATACATGCTCAGCTGGTTCCTGCTGTTGAAATCCTCAGGAATTTTCAACAATGTGAAATCTAACATTGCTAAAAAAAATTAACTCTTTATTTTTTAAAATATATTTTTACTTATTTCAGAGAGGAAGGAAGAGGGAGAGAGAGATAGAAACATCAATGATAATAAAGAATCATTGATCAGCTGCCTCCTGCACACCCCACACTGAGGATTGAGCCTACAAACTGTACATGTGCTCTGACCAGTAGCTGAAATGTGACCTCCTGGTTCATAGGTCTATATGAACTATAGGCTAACTCTTTATTTTTTAGTCAATTATCACTGCAGTGTAAATATTAGAGGCAGCATAGCAAGGTGATTAGGAAAGTAGGCTGTGGATCTAGAATGTCTAGATTAATAGACTGGCTCTACCATTTTCTACCTGTTAGTCATTGAGCATATTAATGTAACATTCTGTGCATCAACTTTATTAAGATAGTAAATGCAAATAGGAGGTGTTGTATCTATGATTTGAACTATTATAGAATTCTTAGGAGGATTCAATTAATTAACATGCATGAAGCACTTATAATGCTTGACACAAAATAGATGCTCAATAAGTATTAGTTTTATTATTGTTATTGAGATTCATAGAGAAAAACAGATGGGACAATGTCATTCTTAATTTGAAAGTTAATTTGAAACTATCTTGAACTAGTCTTAACATATAATAAAATGTATAAATATTAATTATGCACTTCAATAAGTATTGACAAATGCATGTGCCTGTGTGATTGGTATTCCAATTAATACTATCTAGATCATTTCCATCATCCCAGAAAGTCCCCTAATGTACAATATTTCACCTCCAACCAACAGCCCAGGAAACACTCTGATTTCTAAAACCATAGCTTTCTTTTGTATGAAAAAACCTATGGTTTTAGAAATCAGAATTTCATATAATGGAATCACACAAATGAATTTCATATAAATGGAATCATACAAAAGGTACTCTTTTGCATCTGTTATTTTTTCTTCAATTCACATGATGGTTTTGAAATTCATCTTTGTTGTATCAGTAGTTTGTTCCTTTCTATTGATAAGTATTTAGTTTTCTTAATATACTATAATTAATTTGTCTAACCATTTGTTGATGGACATGTAGATTGTTTCATATGAATCATTAGAAATCAAATTGCTCACACTTTCTAAAGGGATTTTTTTTAAAAATCCCTTTTTGAGGATCTAGATTTTCAGTTATTTTAAGTAATTGCCTAGAAATGGGATGTATATATGTATATATACATTTAAATTTATCTTTATTGTTGAAAGTATTACAGATATCCCCTTTTCCCCCCATTGACCCTTTCTGTCTCCCACTCCAAGCCTTCACCACAATATTATCTTTCTCCATGGGTTATGCATGTCCTATATAATAAAAGCCTAATATGCAAATTGTCCCCTCAGGCAGTCATTAGATCAGGAGTTTGACCACTCGCTATGATGTGCACTGACCACCAAGCGGCAGGTCAGAACATGGCGGGTGTCAATGATGTGGAGCTGGCAGCAGTTGGCAGTGGAGGTGTTGCTGGCCCTGATAGACCCCAATGACAGTTGGAGCAGGTGAGTGGGCAGCAATGGCAGTAGGGGATGGGGGGCCGACCCTGATCAATCGCCCCACAGGCAGGATGGTGGAACACATGAGGGGCAGAGCAGATGAGGGGGTGGCAACAGGCCAAGGCAGGGTGCCAGGTAGGGCTGCGAGGATGGGGGCTCGAGCTGGGGCCCAATCTCCACAGGCCACCCTGAGGGACTCCACCCATGCATGAATTTGTGCACTGGGCCTCTAGTATACATAACAGTACTTTGGTTAATATTTTTCCACCCACCCCTGCCTTCCCTCTGTCTTGACCTTGTAGAGACTTGTTTTGTGTTCTAATACATGGTCTTTTTTTTAGAATAACCCATGTGCACTTGAGAAGAATGTATATTTTACAGCTTTGAGGTGAAATGTTCTACAGATGTCAATTAAATTCATCTGATCTAGTGTGTCATATAGAGTCTGTTTCTTTGTTGATTTTTTTGTCTGGAAGAGCTATCCAGTGAAGTCAGTGGAGTCTTAAAGTCCCCTACTATGACTGTATTGCTGCCAATATCTCCCTTCAAGTGCTCTAGAAGTTTGTTTATATATTTAAGTGCTCCTATATTGAGTGCGTATATGTTTACCAGGATTATACCCTTTTGTTGGATCAATCTCTTTAGTATTATGTAGTTTCCTTTGTTGTCTCTTGTGATAGACTTAATTTTGAAGTCTATTTTGTCAGGTAAGAGTATTGTTACTCCAGCAGTTATTTTGTTTTCGTTTACAGTGATGCTCTTCAATACTCCTTTTTTTTTAATATGGAATGTTTTTCTTTATTGATTAAGATATTATGTATGTGTTCTTATCCCCCAATTGCCTCCCCCCCATCCCCCCACTCATGCCCACAATACTCTTTTTTTGTATTTTAATCTTTATTGTTCAGTTTATTAATTACATTGTTCCCCATTTTTCCCCCTATAGCTCCCCTCCATCTGGTACCCATCCCACTCTCTGTCCTTACCTCCCCCCCACTGTCCTCTCCCAAAGGTGTATGATTTTTGTCCAGTCTCTTACTGCACCTCCCATACCCCTTTTCTCCCCCAAAATTGTCAGTCCATTCCCTCTCTATGCCCATGATTCTGTAACATTCACCAGTTTATCTTGTTCATAAAATTTTTAATTCACTTGATTTTTAGATTCATTTGTTGATAGATGTATATTTGTTGTTCATAATTTTTGTTTTTACCTTTTTCTCCTTCCTCTTCTTAAAGAATACCTTTCAGCATTTCATATAATATTGGTTTGGCGGTGATGAACTCCTTTAGCTTTTTCTTCTCTGTGAAGCACTTTATCTGATCTTCAATTCTGAATGATAGCTTTGCTGGGTAGAATAATCTTGGTTGTAGGTTCTTGCTATTCATCACTTTGAATATTTCTTTCCACTCCTGTCTGGCCTGCATAGTTTCTGTTGAGAAATCCACTGACAATCATATGGTGCTCTCTTATAGGTAACTGTTTTTCTCTTGCTGCTTTTAATATTCTCTCTTTGTCTTTTGCTCTTTGTATTTTAATTATGATGTGTCTTGGTGTGGTGCTCTTTGGATTCCTATAGTTTGGGGTTCTCTGTGCTTCTTGGACTTTTAAGTCAATTTCTTTCACCAGGTGGGGGAAGTTTTTGGTCACTATTTCTTCAAATAGATTTTCATTATCTTGCTCTCTCTCTTTTTCTGGCACCCCTATAATTCGGATATTGGTATGCTTGAGGTTGTCCCAGAGGCCCCTTACACAATCTTCAATTTTTTGGATTTTTTTTTTTGCCTCTTGCTTTCCCAGCTGAGTGGATTTTGCTTCTTTGTATTTCAAATCTTTGACTTGATTCTTGAAGTCCTCTAGACTGCTTTTAGGTCTTTGTATAATGTTTTTTTTCAGTCAGTGTATGCTTAATTTCTAGTTGGTCCTTTTTCATATCCTCAAGGGTCTCGTTCATATCCTTGAGGGTCTCATTCATAACCTCAAAGGTCTCATTCATTTCCTCAAAGGTCTCATTAAGTTCATTGGCCTTTTCTGGGAGCCTCTTGAAAAACCTTATAATCATCATTTTGCACTCTGTCCAGTTGTTTTTTCCCTCCATTTCTTTCACATCTGATTTCTTTCCATGTCTCTGCATTGTGGCTGCTTCTCTGAGTTGGTCGATTAGCTTTGTGTGGTAGATATCCTCTAAGGGACAGTGGCTCAGCCTCCCCAGTTACCTGAGGAGAATACTCTTGGTGCAACCCTTTATGGGTTGCTCAGTCTTGTTGAAGTTAAGCCTAGGTTATTATTGTTAGCACTAGGAGGGTTTGACCTCCAGGCCAATTGGTTGCGATGATCAACTGTGATCAGGTTGGATGGGTGGAGTCTCTGGGCTGAGCAGGCAGCCTTGATTTCCTGTGAGCCCCACCCTATGAGGCACCTGGGTCTCTGTGCCTGGTGATAAGGGCTGCATGAACCTCTGAGAGAAAGCTCTACCTGCTGTGGGACAATTCAGCCTCTGCCCAAATGAGTCTTCACACCCAAAGTCTCACCCAGGGTTGTAAAACAATGCAGTCTGGTGGTTTCCGAACGAGAGAACAAGTCACGAGTCCTCTCTGCATGCTCATGGGCTTCTGCAGTTCCCCAGTTTACACGCCCTTTCCACAAGCTCGCACACCTCTGCAGCACCCGAGTTTCAGCATGCTTCCTTCTTACTGCCCAGTTTCACCCTGTATGAGTGTGAGTTCCCCGGACCTCGCCTGGAACTAGGGAATCAGTGCAGTGCTTTGTCTCCCTCCCCATGCAAGAAAACCAGCCGTGTTTGCAGCCACCCACCCTATCCACTCACCCAAGCATGGCTCCAAACCTCTGACTCCGCGCATATCCTCAACTCTGCCCTCCGCCACTCCTCTGAGTCACAGTGTCCTATCCTTACTTTTGTTTGTGGAATTTCCACTCAGCCAGCTTTCTGGTGATTCTGGATGATGTTCTTTCTGTCGTTAAGTTTTGAAATTGTTGTGTAGGGCAGCAAGATAGGTGTTTACCTATGCTGCCATCTTCCTTCCACCCCATAATACTCTTAAGGTGGTAATTTCACTCCTTAAAACACATCTCTTGTATGCAGAGAAATGCTGCTTTGCAAGGTTGAGATACTATCTTTGGTCCAGTTACCTCAAGGTAAAGCTTCAAACAGAGATTGCAGTTTGAGTGACTTATTAGCAGACTATTCTTAGGGGAAAGGCTATGATTGAAGCTGGATAGAGCAGGGGACTAAAGCTAAGGTTGACTCTGGTTTCAGATGGAGTTTAATATCAACTTGATCCTGGAGGAGAATATCTGGAGTACAAATTGTATCAGAGAAATAGTTCTATATTGATCGAGGGTGCTGATCTTTGTGTACTATTTCAGTACATTATTGGCTAAAGTCTTCCCCTACTGCTTCCAGGGATGGAGGAGTGCATAGCCTTGTGCACTTGTGGGTCAGGTGGCACCTGTTAGCTGAAGACTATTCTCTAGTGATGGACAGATGTAATTTGTTCTTGGCAAAATCTGACCAGGGCACTAAGACATTCACTACAGGGCTATCCATTAGGATTCAGTGCACCCCTTCAACCAACAGCTGCTATTTATTCACATGTCCCCAGTAGGTATGTTAAATAGGTTCAGAAACTGAGGGGAAAAAATGGAAGTGGCCTTAATTACACCCTCCCCGCCCCCCTCAGTAAATTACTTGGGGGAATTTGTGTTTCCTCTCCCCACAAGTTTAGGCTGAGTGGATCTTAGAGGTCTTGGTTAATAGTGGGGATGAGGTGCTTTCACCAAGTGATACAGTAAGAATTTGTTAAATTTAAAAATGCAGTGGCAGTATGAGTTCCCTGTGCCTGTATAAGAGCAGGATCAGGAAGGAGATACACTGGCAGGAATAATTGGTCCTGTTCTTCATTAGGAGGTATAACTGCTGCTATATGGGGATTGGGTAGAACATGTTCTGCAGACAAGTGAACCCCTGGGGCATGTTTTGCTATCTTCAGCCCCATTTTAGTTGTATGTGGTCATGTAAGTCAATCAGGTCATGATAACCAGGGGTTCAGCTCCCTCAGAAATAGGGATCTGGGTCACCACACTAAACAAGCTATTAGACTACAGAAGTGCTATTTTAGGGTTATGAAAAGCCAGAAGATTATGAATATCAGTTTTATCTTGGAGCTCAGCATTTTTTTTGCAGTATCAGGGACATTATTCATTCCAATAATACTTTCTTTATAAGTTATCACAGAATTTCAGATCATAGTATGCTGGAGATGCTGTAACTCGTTGGAGTGAACTCAATGTGGAAGCAGATACATCTGAGTAATGCAAGCAGTGGGCTGTAATAATCTTTTGGTGACTCAGAGAGTTCCTGCCTCACATCTCTTTACTGGGAGGATCTTCTATCCCCCAGCTGATGTGCCTTTGGCTGCTAAAAGCTTACAGCTGCCTCTCTTTTTTGAAGAATTGCCCCCATTAGGGTCTGATGGGAGCCAACTGCCTCAGAGGATTAGCATAAATAGTGATTGATATGAAAGTTTAAATTTTTTTCTTTTTGTTCATCAATGGGGAGCAACGCTGTAGGGAAATTTAGTCCCCAGTTCTCTTCAGAATAGACTGAGACTGTATCCAGGCGTCTGAATTCCTGCCTCAGATTCTGCCTCTAAGGCATCTGAGCTAAGACAGGGTGAAAATCCACTTAACTTTTTTGGCCTCTAGAGATTCCTTGACTTTTTGCCAGCTGACTAAATGCATTATGAGAGATTTTAAAAATATTTAATTCATCAGAAGGGTTAGCGTCAGTTTCTTATTCTCCATTTTGTCAAAAAGTAGGTCAGTTTTATCTCTGTTCCTGTTTTATCCAGACCATTTTCTCAGTCATAATATTTACTGAGCACTCACTATATACCAGGCGTTATTCCCAGGATTTTCATATATTAACCCATCTGAATTAACCCTACAAATTAGGCATAAATACTATACTCGTTTTACGGAAAAAAATTAATACAGAAATTAAACAATTTATACCAGCACACAGTTAGTAAGTGATTGAACCAGGATTAAACTTAGCAGTGTGGCTTCAAGATTCATAACACTCTACTACTTCTAAGCTGGAGTTTCCCAGTTAAGTTCTTCTATATTTGTTTTACATGGTACTTAAGTGCCTGGAGAAGTACTTGGAGAATGGTTTTCCTATCACCAACACCTATGGTTTATAATACTCAAGTTAATGTTGAGCTGTACATCAAGGGAGAAGGTTCTGTGGCTTAGCTGGATTTTTGCTATCCAAACTTTGCTTACTCAATGGTGCTTTGTATAACTTCATCATAATAAATTCTGTTTGTAGAAGTTTAGATCTGCAATGGGAGGAAACACTGAACCAGGACAATAATATTAACAAAATAATTATTGAAGAGAAAGGATTTCTGACATTTTCATAATATTTTGCATTACATTACCACTAATAGGTTTTCTTAAATACCTATTATCTGACACTAGTTTTCAAACATTATCTGTAAAATTCATTACAACTCTTTAAGAAGGTATTTTTAGTCACTGAAGAAGCATGTGCTGAGTGAATGATGAATGAAATATTAAATAACATCTTACTAGACAATATGCCCCTCAAATAAAGAATCACAAGGAGTTTACTGTATGTCAGAGCTGTGTAAACACTACATTGGAGAAAGTTTTTTTGATAAGGAAGAAAGAAATATAACTACTATAGAGTTCAGTAACATAGACAAAGAAATTTCTTCAAATAAAATTGGTTATATGACAATCAGACTTTTATTCTCATCATTCAAATGAAATAGTTCTTTTAATAAATGTCTCTCTTGAGACCCAGGTTGCGTTGTCTAATGTTCAAACTTCAGGCCTGCTTGTATTCAGCAGCATTTCATGCAGTTGATGATTTTATCTTCCTTGAAACATTTCTTGGCATCCAGAACACTGCTCTCCTGGCTCATCTCCAGCCTCCCTGGTCACTCCTCAGTTTTCTTTGTGGAATTGTCCTTGATTTCCCACCTACATATGCTGAAGTGCTGAGGCCTCAGCCTGTACTCCTCATCCCTCCATATTCATTCACTTGGTCATCTCAGCCAGCCTATGTTCATATGCCTAGCTTGGCCCTTCAGTTTGCATTCAAGATTCATATAGCCAATTGCTACTTAATATTTCCTCTAGGGTCTCATTGCAATACTCAATTTCAAGTCTAGGGAACTGCAACAGCCTCTTGCTTCCATCCTCATTGTCTATTCTCCATATGGAATGACGTTTAGAATCAACTCACACTTATCTTTCTTAAACTATTCCCCAAAATTCAAGAGATGGCTGACTAGGGTGGCTTAGTGGTGAAACATCAACCTATGAACCAAAAGGTCACCAAATGGATCCCGTCAGGACATGTGCTCTCTTTCCTCCTCTCTGAAATCAATAAAAACATATTTTTTAAACAATGAAAGCCCTTCCCATGAATAATAGGCTCTATTTGATTTGAGTGCTATCCATACTATGCCCCCATCTCTCTATTCTTATCTTATTCTTCACCTTGCTTGTTTTTTCTAAGTACTCTGGACCTTGGAGTATGACAAGCATACTGACCTTTGCCTTTATGGTTTACTTTACTGGGAAGATCTCCCCTCACATATCCACACTGTCTCCCCTCTTTTTTTGCTTCTCTTTGAATGCCAGCTCCCTGGTATCCATATAAAATAGCATGCCTCCCCATCTCTCTGTATTTCCCTGCCTTATTTTTTTCTTCTTCTTAACTTTTTCTACCACAAATGGTGTTGTGTTTTTTTTTTTTTTTGCTTATTGTCTCTGAAATGTGAGCTTTATAAGAACATGGCTTAATTTTATTCACTGCATATGCCCATTGCCTAGATTAGTGCCTGGTACATGTAGATACTTGCTAAATATTTATTGAAGCAGTGGATGTATGAAAGCATTTATATTATTAAAATAATGTATTACAAAGATATGTTACTTTACAATGAGCTTTCAGACGATCTTTGTCTATAAAAACTGTTTAAAAATCTGTGATCCTCTTCTCTATGATTTTCCCATTGACCTTTGAAACATCAGTATTCCTGAGATTGAAGAGAGTTGAGGAAGCTCTTCTACTTCTTTTCCTTTGGCCAATATTTTACTAAGGAGATGGAAAGAATAAGTAGGAATTATTTTCTTCTCTCCTGAGAGCAAAATGAAATTTCTATAATGCCTAATTATTTGGCATGCATTGGCCTTTCAAATGGGATGGGCATCCTTAAAAATAAAGCCTGGAGAATCTAGCTTTGCCATTGCTGTCTTTGCTTTACCTGGAGTCTGACTTTAATCCATAACACCCATTGACCTCTGCTTCCAATCCATTAAATAAGAGAGAATAGTGCTGCCAGTGTGGTTCAGTGGTTGAGCCCTGACCCAGGAACCAGGAGATCATGATTTGATTCCCAGTCAGGGCACATGCCCAGGTTGCAGGCTCCATCCCCCATGAGGGACATTCAGAAGGCAGCCAATAAATGATTCTCTCTCATCATTGATGCTTCCATCTTTTACTTCCTCTTCTTTCCTCTCTTAAATCAATAAAAATATTTTTCAAAAACACACAAAAAACCATACAATATGACTGATGAAACAATACAACTAAGGTACATTGGTCACTCCTGATTGAAAAACCACTGCAGTTATCTTGGGACCAGAGAACATTTGGGCTGTTTAAAATTGCATCACTGGCTAAAAACAAACAAATAAAACACAGCCAACTTGTAATTTATTGTGTAGATTTTAACTATTCAACAGTCTATTTTATTCACGTTGGTACATCATCACTCACAAATAATATTTTTGTTTAAAACTCAAATACTACTTAAATTATTATGTCCAAGTACAATTGTCCCTAAGGAAAATAAGACAGTAATCCAAAGTGTACAGGCAGGAATGGAAGCTCTCTCAAGTGAGTTCTGCTGGTATCTTCTTTCTGCAAGATGGGCTTATGCATTTAATATCTAGGTATGTTTGGTTACATAAGTATTGCTATCTTGCTATAAACTAAACTGCTCATTCAAGAGCTTGCTCATTATATATATATATATATATATATATATATATTCAATAGACCATTAAAAAGATAGTGTTTTCCCCTAGATTATTATTATTGTGATGGCAGAAGTCGAAGAAAAATCTAAAAAAACAAAAACAAAAACACAACAAATTATAAAATGACTCTGGTTCCTATTGAATCTGCCTGAGGTGTTAAGTAATTTCTTAAAGACGTGTCCACACCCTCATCATATAAAGTTGATCATCTGTCACAATTTTAAAAGAAAAATAGATTGAGGACAAATGTTAATTACATACTGTCAGTTTTACAATAAAGACAAAGAGATTTGACATTGGAATAGTATTATTTAAACAATTTAAAATTGAGAAATGATCTCGAGCTGTTCTTAGTACAGCCGACATGGTTGGGCATATGCACATTGATTCTGTTCCTTTAACTAGCCGGAACGTTGTTCCTTAATTGCAAAAAGCATTCCTAGTCATTTTCATAACAGTACTGAGAATAGCCAAACAGTAAATTTCTATGGCATTATAGTACTAGTCAGATAGTCTTAATCCCTTGAAGAGCATTACTAGTGCAAGGATTAAGGCCAGATATGCTAATTACTCACAGAGGCACTGTCTATCATCTAGGAAGGTGTCTGAACAAGATGGAACAGTTTCGCCACGTATGTTCTATCTTCTAAGCATTTTAAGAATTTTTAGTTATCAAATAACTAAAATTTTAGAAAACATTTTTGGTTGCTTGTAGAAGAGGCTATAGTCAAAATACAGTTTCATGATAGTACAGTTTAGGCAGTGATATTTTCATCATTGTTCTTTACCAGATTAGAGCCACTGTCCAGAGAACAGCAGAAAGCATAACATTTTAACACTTGATGGCTGATAGTGAAGGTATCTGTAGCTGTAAACACTTTGATAAGGTGAGGACACTGGCTTGTAGTGTCCTTCCTTCCAAGGTAGGCAACAACCCTGTCCAAATCCCAGAGCCAGGAGTAATTCAGCTAAAAGAGTAATTCACCTCCAGCCTGTTGGGGATCCCCAGGTTTGTGTGGGCTCTGGAGAATGGGTATCTAGCTACTCCCACTCCCTGAGAAAAATAAATGTATCTTTAGGCCCAGGAAAGCCGAGCCTTCCCTCCCAGGCTTCATGCTTCGCCTTGCCATCAATATCTGGAAAAAGAAAAATAATACCTATACTTGTATAGGCCAGCGGTCAGCAAATTCATTAGTCAACAGAACCAAATATCAACTGTACAACGATTGAAATTTCTTTCGAGAGCCAAATTTTTAAAACTTAAAACTTCTTCTAAAACCACTTCTTCAAAATAGACTCGCCCAGGCCATGGTATTTTGTGGAAGAGCCACACTCAAGGGGCTGAAGAGTTCCCCTTGATAGGGAACCTCAGGCCATGCCCCCCACCCAGCAGGGCTTGACAGGGGACCCCAGGCCATGTCCCTCACCTGACGAGGCTTGATGGAGGACCTCAAGGCACGCTCCTGCCCTGGTCTGGGCTGGGGTAGCTACAGGCCATGCCTCCCTACCCTGGTGTTGGGCCAGGGGACTTGAGGCTATGCCCCCTGCCTGGCAGGGCTTGACAAAGGTGGGACTGACTGGGTCTGGATCTCACACAATGCGGTGGCTGGGTCTGGGTCTCACACAATTTTGAGATGCATATGGGTGGGTGGGGACGTGATTCTGGGTCCTGTGGTATGCCCCAGACTCTGACAGGAGGAAGGTTTTCATATATATTTTACTAATTATCTTTAATCTCTGACACTTCTATTATAGAGAAAGGGCAAATAACAATATTAAATTATTTCCTCCAATTAATCCCCTTTTAATGTGCATGAATTTTGTCCACCAGGTCACTAGTTTGCTTATAAAGGCTTTTGAACTCATAAAAGTATAAAATGTCATTACTTTAATATTAGGTTTTCTGATTGTTCAAAATACAGTAACACTCTGTATTCCTCTAGTGTCTTTCATCTGACATGTGAAAGTGTGTCATAAATTTCTACTAATTATTCAAGCTTCCCAACATCATTGTAAGTAGGGACAGTATTATTATCTCTTTTTAAAAATATATGTTTTTTATTGATTGAGAGAGGGAAGAAGAGAGAGATAGAAACATCAATAATGAGAGACAATCATTGATCAGCTTCCTCCTGCATGCTCCTCACTGGGGATCAAGCCTGCATGTCCCACACAGGAGATCAAGCTGCAACCCAGATATGCTCCCTGACTGAGAATTAAACCATGACTTCATGGTTCATAGATTGACACTCAACCAACTCAGCCATGCTGACTGGACAGTCATCTTGTTTTGTACTCTTGTGGTATAAAATTATTGAGTAATTCTTTCCGTAGATTACTCATTATTATTACTATACTAGAGGCTCAGTGCACGAAAATTTGATTTGTCCACTGGGGTGGGTCCCTCAGCCCGGCCTGCCTTCTCTCGCCATCTGGGAGCCCTTAGGGGATGTTCTACTGATGGCTTAGGGAAGCAGGCCTAAGCCACAGTCTGGTCTCCCTCTGCAGGAGATGACTGGTCCATCATGGGAAGGCACTGCCCCTATTTACCCCCTTGCTGCTGCCTCTGGCTTTCCTCTGCGCGAGGCAACTTGGCCGATCAGGGGAAGGCAATCCCCCCATCATGCCACTGCTGCTGCCACTGCTGTGCCACCAAGGCTTGCCTGAGCCTCAGTCCAGCCCTCGCAGCAGCAGCTGCCACCTGCGGCCTGCCTGAGCCTTGGCTGCGAGGGCTGAGGCTCATGCAGCCACTGCGGCTTTGTCCAGAAGATGTCTGGTCTCTTTAGTATATTACCCTTTTATTAATATAGATGTAGGCTTTTCTGGTCCCTATACAAACCCTTTATTTTCTCATTCTTCTGAACATACTTTTTTCCCCTACCCTGTACACTTTCTTTAAAAATGTTCTCTTCCTTTTGCATCCACCACTTTATTCATTTTATATTCCTCTTTCATGTGTTGGCCACTTGCTTTAATTTTATCTCGCTGTCTATATAGCATAATTTGCTTTCTGTTTGTGTTCTTGGTGAGAAAATGCTCTTTTGATGAGTATAAAAGATGGGTATTTTACAAAAGGGTAATTTAAAAGACCCTCTAGTATACAAAATAAATAATTCTACAATATTTCTTGTTTCTCTAAATTAATGCAATTGAAAGCAGTACAACTTCATTTACAAATAACTGAACAATTGCATGACATTTTAATGATATTGTTTAAGAACACATTCTCAAGCCAGACTTCCTGGGTTCCTCACTCTGCCACACCACTTAGGAGCCAGGTAACTCTTCCTTGGAGAGTCAGTCTATGTGCCTGTTCACTGCTCACTGTGTTCTAAGACTCTGCTTTCTCGTTTTTCATGCTCCTGACACTGAGTCTCCACCCTATCTCAACCACTAAATTTCACAGTCATAAGTTAGACTTTGTTATTAACCATCTATAATTTGAATTACCAATTTTAACCTCCCTAGAGTTCTCTGACTTTATAGCTTACTCTTGAGGATTCTGACTTCATTATTAATTTCATAAGTTCCTACAATCCATCACTCCCTCATGTACTTTTTACTCTCCTTCTCCAATGTAATTCTGTGGTCCATCATCAAGCCCTTGAGCCTCTCTGGCTCATCATGATCACCTGACCAATCAGACTTTCAGCCTACTCTATACCTCTGCCCACACAGAAGAATGTAGCTGAGGAAAAGTCCACAGTCAAACTGACTGGTCTCACTTCACCATAACTGTGAACCTGGCCCTAAACTTGGGCCCACAAACTCTGTCTTTTCTTCTCATACTATGGATGAGCAACCCCTAGTAAGAGATAAGGCCATCTCTAACTTGTGCATAAGGACCACTCTCTTCTCACCAACTCAACAACTTTGTTTCAACCATTGTTCTCTCTTTCTCTGGAATCATCTATGTCTTCTGTCATTCATATGAATAGAAATCTCTCATCTAAAAAAAAATCTCAAGCTCCCCTCATTCCCTTAATATTAGTTTCCATCCCTATGTAGCAAAATCCTATCAAAGAATAGTCTAGCTTCACTCTCTTCAATTGCTTTATTCACATTCCCTTTGGAACACTTTCCAGTTAGGTTTTTAATCCTATAACTTAATCAAAAATGCTTTGATTTAAGGCACCATGGACATTCATGTTTCTAAATTCAGTGAACAATTCTGCCTTTACCTTTCTTGAGTGCTCAGCTGCATTTGACAGTGTGCATTCTCATATCCTGCTTGAGATCCCTTCTTCAAATAGCTTCCAGGACAGCATCATCCCCTGGATTTCCTAAACACTTCTTATTTATCCTGTTTTCCTGTATTTTAAATGTTGGCAGGCATCAGGGCTCAATCCTTAGAAAAAAATTTTCTGGCTAGACTCCCTTATCATGCCTTTTAAGACCATTTGTAACACTGATGCCTCCCAGTTTAATATCTTAAACACAGCTCTTTTTCCCTTTTCAAACTCTTCAATCCAATATTTCTACTTGATGGAGGTACTGAACTGGCAGTTTAAACTTAATCTTTGCAAAACTGAACTATCTCCCCCTAAAATTTGTTTCCTCCAAACCCCTTTCCCACTTCAGTAAATGATATTTTTATTCTTTCAATTATTCATATTAAAAACCTTTGACAAAATATAATTGTTGTAAAAGATAGGAACATGACTCTAATACAAATAGAAAGTGATTTGTGCCAAAAATTTATTTATGTGTCAACAATTTATTAGCTCACATATGAGGGAACCAGCAGGGTGGTAAAGCTGATTCAAAAAATCAAAGGCTCAAAAGAGGTACTCCAAGTAGAAACTGATATATAGTCAGAAAAGCAAATTGAATTTACTAAATTAGGGACAAAAGTGGTTAATAATCCTCAGGACAATAAATTGTTGAGATTATCTTTCTCTGCTAGATGAAAAATAATTGCATCTCTACTTGCAAAAGCTTATAAATGAACATGTAACTTGGTGATATTTGAAGTTATTATATAACAGTAAATAATAAGTTAACTAGGTGTGTTCCCTAGAGAATTAAATGATCTTCATCAGGGCCTATGAGTGAAAAGTTTGATATGAAAGAACTCAAGTTTTCTCTTTGTCTTATTTCCAAATTTTGGATAATATTTAATACCTTCAGTTATCCATGATTTCAGTCTTATATTCAGACTTTACATCATCAAATCTTATTGACTCTAACTTCAAATTACAGTTAGCATCTTCTCACTTCTCTCTATTTACTAGTACTGCCGTCATCCTGGCCCAAACCATCACCATTTCTTGCTTAGATTGTTGACCATTCTTCATGACTGGTTTCCCTTATACTTTTGTAATCTAGTTTCAATAAACCAAACAGAGTGATCCTAAAAAGCTAAAGTCAGACCATGGTACTTCTCTTCTTAAAATCTCTAATAACTTTTTGTCTTTCCTTTCCCTTCCCTCAAATTAAAAAAAAAAGTTCTTTCAATAGCCCATAAGGCCTTACACAATCTGTACCTCTCTCCAAGCTATTTTTTGTTCTGAGATCTTCTCTGACAACACTGGTCAGTTGCAATGTTGGGCCCACAGGGCCCTTGTCAATGTTTTTTGTTTGTGTTTTTTTTTTTGAGCACATATAGCATATTTAGACTTCAAGACCTTTTATTTGTTCTTCCTGCTTGGAATAGTCTTTTTCCCAGACACACTGCTTGCTAAATTTCCACCTCCACCAGGTCTTTATCAAATATCACCTCCTGAGAGAGATCTTCCCTGACCACCCCATTAAAATTCCAACCCATTCCTCCTCCATTTCTGCTCCTGCACTCCCCTTACTCTTTCCCTGATTTGTTTTTCTTCATTACGTTTATTTTCTGTTGGTATTTCCCTTGTGTTCTCCATAGGATTAACCCAGTGTCTTGTTTGCAGACAATAATTGGTTTTAATCCTATCTAATAAAAGAGTAATATACAAATTAACCATACTTCCACTATACCCACAAGCTACAGAGAAAGTATTTTGATTTGTTTTGATCAGCAACACGTTCTAAAAATCTAGCAAATGGAAGTCATTCCAAAAACCTAGCATGTGGAAGTTCTGAATAAGTAAATGAGTGGGTGGAGTATTAACTTTTCATCAATTTCTAGTACCATTTTCCCCCTACATGGTTCTTATTAACTTTATAGTGATTTATTTCTAAGTTCCATCCTAATATTGTTTCTAATTATATAAAACTAGAGACCCAGTGCACAAAATTCATGCATGGGAGGGGTGTCCCACAGCCCAGCCTGCACCCTCTCCAATCTGGGACTCCTTGAGAGACGTCTGACTGCCTGTTTAGGCCCAATTCTACTGGAATCAAGCCTAAACAGGTAGTCAGACATTCCTCTCACAATCCAGGACTGCTGGCTCCCAACTGCTTGCCTGCCTGCCTTCAAATGATTGCCCCTAATCACTTCTTCCTGCCAGCCTGATCACCCCTAACCATTACCCTGCCAGCCTGATTGATGCCTAACTGCCCTCTGCTGGAGATCTGGTCACCCCTAATTGCCTTCCCCTGCAGGTCTGGTCCCCCACAACTGCTCTCCCCTGCAGGCCTGGGTCCCCCCAATTGCCTTCCCTTGCAGGCTTTTTCATCCCCAACTGCCCTTCCCTGCGGGCCTGATTGCCCACAAGTGCCCTCCCCTGATGGCCTGGTTACTTCTAATTACCCTCCCCTGCTGGCCATCTTGTGGCAGCCATCTTGTGTCCACATAGGGTCAGTCATCTTTTACCACATGGGAGCAGCCATCTTGTGTGTTAAAGTGATGGTCAATTTGCATATTATTCTTTTATTAGATAGGATTAGATAGGATAGAGGCCTAGTGCATAGGTGGGGGCTGGCTGGTTTGTCCTGAAGGGTGTCCCAGATCAGGGTAGGATTTTCTTTGGGTCATAGGGTGGCCTGGGTGAGGGGCCTCTGGTGGTTTGCAAGCTGACCACACTCCCTGGTAATTCAAGCAGAGGCCTTGGTATCTGGGCTTTATTTATTTTCTATAATTAAAACTTTATAACCTTGAGCAGAGCCAACCCTCCTGCTCTCTCTGTGCTGCCACCATTTTTGTTGGGATTTATTTATCTTCTATAATTGAAGCTTTCTAGCTTTAAGCGGAGGCCAAGGCAGGCTAGGGCAGGTGGAAAGCTTGGCTTCCTCCATTGCTGAGGAAACTCAAACCTCCTTGCTCTTTCCATGGCCACAGCCATCTTGGTTTTGTTAATTTGCATACTCACTCCTGATTGGCTGGTGGGTATAGCTTGTGGGTGTAGCAGAGGTATGGTCAATTTGTATATTACTCTTTTATTAGATAGGATTAAAACCAATTATTGTCTGCAAGCAAGACACTGGGTTAATCCTATGGAGAACACAAAGGAAATCAGATAGAGGATTTGCAATCTAGCTGGGGATATAAAACTAGCAGATAAAATGTTAAATGCTAGGAAAATATATAAGTAACATTTCAAACCAAAAAACTGATGAAATTTCAGGAGGGTAAGATACTTGACTACTAAAATAATTTGCTTTCTGAGCCTCACAGTTTTAGAGACAGTATATGTTTTCTAAATAAAAAGGAATACATTAAAATATATAAAATAATTAAGAAATTTGTAATAGTTTATTAAATGACATTTAAAAAAAACCATTACCTGAGTACACGTTTTCATTTTTTTTTTATTTTTTTAGAGAGAGAAAGAGAGAGACATCAATATGAGAGATAATAATTTGATTGCTTCTCCTATGTGCCCCAACTGGGAGATGGGACCAGAAGTCCAGTTATGTGCCCTGACCGGGAACTGAGCCCTCCACCCTTTCTGATACATGGGATAAAACGCTAACCAACTGAGCCACCTGGTCTAGGTTACATTGTTTTTGTAAAACCCAAATGAGAAACTCATCTGAGATGCAAAAATTGTGTAAACAAACAGTTTTATGTTCTTAGCTTTTGAGCAATTCCAAAAAGACCTTTTTTAAGGGTGAGAGTTGGCTATTTTGTTTCTAGTCTTTTCTTCCATTCTGTTATCTTTATGCTGTCCAGGATTTGTCCTTGTACTGAATTCCACATTCTGCTTTTTTGCAAGTCTTTTTTTGCCTCCTCCCCCTACACACACACACACACACACACACACACACACACACACACACACACCTCCTGATTGTGTTTATTAGAATGACCATTCTTCTGTAGCTCTGATCATGGAACTAGATACTTATTTATTAAGACAGGTGTGTTTTAGTTTTAAACCCAGGCTCTGCCAGCAATTTACCATTTTTGGTCTCTCGATCTTGTCACAAAAAGAAATATTTGAAAGGTATCTACACTGCCCCTTTCACCATCACCTATGCACCTCCAAATTGTGTTTTGATGAGTTAGATCCCATTAAAACCAATGCGGCTCTGAGAAGAATGTGCTTTGTTTAAAGAAAAGGTTTATATTTCGTTCCCTGACTTCTTCCAAAAGAGGTTTTAAACTACTTGGGCAATGGAGAACAATGAAAGCAGCTTTATCAGCACAGCGTGTTTACTTTCTTTTGAAAGTAACATTGCTAATCTTGCTCAGTATTTGAGTTGATTCTACAGAGAAAATGCCATTTGTACTGAGAAGCTGCCAAGTATAGCCAAAGTCGAAAGATAAGTACAATGTACTTATCAAGGGTGTATTCTCCTCCGATTTTGAAATTCTCCTTACCCTTAGGGCAGGCACCAAGATGTCTACATTCGATAAAATACTAACTTTATGGGCAATGTTAAATTAATATAAAATAATGAATTCTCAAACTGGCTGTGGCAGTTAAAGGCCATATTCTCTGTGAAAACTGATCATAAGCGGCAATGTAAGAGAAACTTCCTTATTTAATGGCCAAATCTCTAATACTTGTTTCTGCAATAGACATCATTGATCTTTAGACAGTCAAGAAATTAAGTTTTTAAAAAAAAAAAAAACTAATAATTTTCTTAATCTCTAGCAAAAATGGAATTTAAATATTATATATTCAGTGTGCTCAACATTTTCTCATTATTTCTATGTTATAGAACTTTCCTGTATAAATGTAGGTCAAATGAAAATCATGCTTCCTTTGCTTTCTCTGAAGTCATTTTTAATTTCTTTTCCTTTTTATCTGTGCTATTTCTGCTTCCCTTGATGCTTAATGTTCCAAAGTAGTTGAAGAATGTCAAAATACATTGTCATATATATATATATATATATATATATATATATATTAACATATCTATCTACTAATATATTTATATTAGTAGGTAGATATATTACAAACAATCTAGAAAGAAATAATAAATTTTTTAAAATATTGTATTGTTATTAGGTTCAAACAAGTCCCACATATTAATAATAATGATTAATTTTTATAAGCTTACATTGTTTTCTAAAAAGCGTTAAATGTTTGTTTTAGGAAATTTATTCCTTTACAGGTTTAATGAAGTTCTTGAATCTTCTGTATAATATTGATTCCTGAGTGATAATCACAGATTTTTTCATAATCTTTCATTAATAATAAGTATTACTAGTAATAATAATCACATAAAACTTTTATTAGGTACATTAAACTTTGCTACATCTTTTAAGTTCATGTATTATTTAATCATTGGGAAGCATTAACATTAAATTCTTGATAGATGAGAAAGAAAACTAAAGTTTGGGAATATTATTAAATTTGCTCTGGGTAATGAAGTAAGTTGCATTGTCAATAAAAGTGGGAGAATCTATAATAATAAAAGGATAATATGCTAATTAGACCAGATGTTTTCTGGACAGCATTCTGGACGTCCTTCCTGACAAAGCTGGGGCCAGAGGGCAGCTGAGGGAAGGAAGGCCTACTCTTGCGTGAATTTTCATGTGTCAGGGCTCTTGTATGGATATAAACATAAATCTGCCAGACAACATTATTGAGCAAAGAACTTTGTTGTATGATCTTATTTAATTTTTTTTAACAAATCCTAGGAGATAAGCACATATCATAACAATTGTATAGATGAGGAAACTGAGACAGTACTTTACTGAAGATTACACAGCCACTGAGTGACTAATTTATATTTATTGAATGACTCAGTCAACAAGTATTTTTTTTTAATGTCTACTCTGCCTGACATTTTGCTAGGCTCTGGATTTATGAAGATGACAAAGACTCATTTATTGTTCTGTGGGGATTTATTGCCTAAGGAGAAACAAAATAGAGTTTTAGTACAGTGCTTAACCCCTAGAGGCCTAGGGGAGCCCACTGGACAGCAAAGCTCTGTTTCAAATAGTAGCACTAGAAAAAGAAATGATGCTGAAATTGAATGTTAAAGAATGAGTAAAAATAATCTAGGTGAAGGAAGGGGAGAAAAGAGGCATGTTCTAGGAAGAAGGGCAACAAGCATGCTCAAAGTCCGGAGATGAAAGAAGGCTTGGAGTTCCAGGTGTAGCCAGTAGAATAAAATGAGAGGCAGAGAACAGGACATTGTAATTCAGGGAAATAGCAGGCGTGAGACTATGGAGTGACTGGGATGCTATTCTAAATTTTTGGAGTATTTATTCTGAAGGCAATAGGCACCACAAAACAAAACAAAACAAAACAAAAAAAACACGTTACCAGATAAGATCAGAAAGAACTGGCAGGTGTGGGGATTGATCTGGAGATAAAAGAAGGAAGAGAAAGTATGAAGGAAGCCACTGTGGTAAATGTCACAAAATGATAAATCTTAAACTAAATCATGGACTGCCAGCATTGAAGACTGAGGGGAGAGACTAAAGATAGTAAGATAGTAGAACTGACAATATTTGGGAAATTACAGGTTAAAGAGGCTGAGAGAAGAGAAAAATTTTCAGATAACTTCAAAGTTTCTGTGAGCTTCTTGTGGTTTTTAGATTTTGTGTAAAAAGTGTGACTATTTGACATAACTAAATCAACTGCATATACTCTTCTAACTAGCCTATTTGTTATTAATGTTTTCAGTTAATAGATTGTGCAGTTCTGAGGGTTGGGTGTCTGAATTATATTTTTTAAAGAAGTAGGGTTGTTCAGATGCCAAATAAACTGTTCCAATATTTAAACTAAATAAATTTGGCAAGAGATAATTCCTTAATTCTTATCAACTAAAATTTTTCACTTACTTTTAAATTTTCAAACTTTCTGGGTCTGAATCTTCTCTTCATCCTTGGCTGTCATAGTGATTGAGCACCATATGTTAATACTGTGAAAGTAGAAACATTTTTTTATTAGGTTGATTAAAAGGAGCACTTGAAAGCTGCTAATTCAGTTAAATACTTTTCTTTATCACCTTTTTCTTATGCATTTTGATGTGATGATTACATAATCTGGAAAAATGAGTCTATCTTTACAAATTGTGGATTTCTTTGGAGATTGAAGGTTAGAAACTTGGAATCCCATAAAAGTCCTTTATTCTGTCCTAAACATTAAGGGTCAGTTGAGATGGACTATCTGGAGACTGTATTAGGGCTTCCAACTCCATGTCAGACACCATGTAGTGTTCTAGGTTAGTGTAGAAGTTATGATCTATTTGGAGGGTTAGAGAAAGGAGATTTCAACATGCAGGTATTAGTGTTTGATGTTCTTGGTTTCTGAGAATTACTCATTAGTCAGTCCCTCTGAAAATCAAATCTGGTAAAATTCTAGAAGGTAAGTCCTGACCCTTATGCAGAATTGTGGGGAGACTTATTTGTTGCCCATCTCAACATGAAACAGGGCCGTTGAGTAGGAAATGTGGCAGACAGACCATATGAGAAAAAAGCCTGAAGGTTGACCTTCAAATCTCTATGATGAAGAAATCCAATGAGTGGAACAAGAAAGGAGCTTAAAAATGAGTGATGCCTGGAATGTCTGTGAAGGTTCCAGAGATATAGGAGAAGGGGATTCTATAGCACAGAATGAGCAGAAGTTGGCCAAAGCTGGGTGATGGTGATGCTGATAGTAATTCTCCAGCCTTTCCTGAGCCAAGGGAGTAATTGAGTAACCACACCATGTCCACCAGCTGAGGAGTAATCATGAGCCAGATGCCCCTCTGCCTACACCTGGTCTATATATGCCCCTCACCTTTATCCCAGAACTCTCAGAACTTTATCACATTAAATAAAATAAAATAAATTAAGAAAAGGGGAAGGGGAAAAAGTCCTGAGGACAATCCTTAAGTGATTGAGTAGTTTCTAGGGAGAAATCCAATGCTGCCCAGCTGGTGTGTCTCAGTGGTTGCACTTCAAACTATGAACCAGGAGATCACAGTTTGATTCCTCATCAGAGGATATGCCTGCGTTTTGGGCTCAATCCCCAGTTGAGAGCGTGCAAGAGCCAGCGGATCAATGATTCTCTCTCATCATTGATGTTTCTATCTCTTTTCCTCTCCCTTCTTCTCTGAAATAAGTAAAAATATATTAAGAATAAAAAAGAAATCCAGTTTAAACCAGAAGTGACTGAGTTATCTTGTCTTAAAGAAATTCAAGTTTGTGCTGTCAGTCAGAGTTAAGGCTTGAGAGCTAAGTGTGGTACAGAAAAGAAGTGAGGATGGATTCTGAGTATGACCGCAGAGTTACTGTCAGGATATAGGTCATTATGCAATGTAGTGGAAAGAGTGTGGGCTTTAAAACAGACAGATGGGATTCCTCCAGCTGATGACCTTAGGAAAAGTATTTTACTTTCTGAGCTGCAGTATTCCCCCTATTAAAATGGGTTTAGAAAACAAACATATTTTTGTAGAAATACATGCTTTGCCACGGTAAAGAATCAGACTGTTGCTATGCAATGAAAAAAACAAAACATTGAACTGAATCAGACACCATTGGCCTATGTCATAAAGCTCTGTTGCACATTTGGTAGATGACTGTCTCCTTTTTATAATGATCTGGGAAGAATTAGATAAAATGGAAATTATCTTTTTTCTTCAGAGTGTGAGAGAATCAATGAATAAATCAGCATTGACTTCAAAGGTTTCTAGTGAGGAAATCTTTTCTTGAATGACCAGTGGAGGCTTTGTATTTTTTCATTAGTCATTTTTGATAATTTATAGTTCACAAGAAGAGTTTCCATTTTATTGAGCTTTTAAATTTATTTGTAAGCATATGTAGACAATTTTTTCTGAAACATTTAAAATTTATTTTCAACTGTTTTTATAGTTCCTAGTTTATTTTTAAATTTTTGTTTTTCCCTATTGGATTTGAAGAGGGTTTTTTTTTTCATTTATTTCAGAAAGACCAGCTGTGTTTTAAAAAAATTCTCTCCTTTTGTTTTATTTTTAATTTGTGTTTATTTTAATTACTTCCATTGTCTTGCTTTGCTTGGTCCTTTCTTCTCTTTTATTTATTTTATTTATTTTTTCTTTCTTCTCTTTTAAATTGGATATTATTTTTATTTATTTTCTCCAATTTGAAATGATTAACTTTTAAGAATATAAATTATTCATGAGTACTACCTATTAATTTGCATTCTTTTTAAAATATTGTTTTCTTGTTTAAAATGTTACATATATTAGTACATATATTTCCTTTTTTCCCCATTGACCTTCCCCCAGCCTCCTCTAACCACTGTCACATGCCTTCATCTTCTCCCAACCCCCCACTATCTTGTGTCCATTGGTGTGCTGATATGCATGCATACAGGACTGGTTGATCTATTTCCCTCCCTCCACAATACTCCCCAGCCTTCTCGCTGTAACTTACCAGTCTTTTCAGTGCTTTACTCCCATCGTATCTATCTTTTTATTCAATAGGTTATAATGTTTTTTATTTTCCACAAATGAACGAGATCATGTGGAATTTTTCTTTCATTGCCTGGCTTATTTCACTTAACATAATGATATCCAGGTCCATCCATGCTGCTACAAATAGTAAGAATTCCTTCTTTTTATAGCAGCATAGTATTCCATTGTGTAGATGTACCATAGCTTTCTAATCCACTCATTTGCTGATGGACATGTAGGCTGTTTCCAAATCTTTGCTATGGTGAATTGTGCTGCTATGAACATAGGGTGCATATATCCTTTCTGATTCATGTTTCTCGTTTCTTGGATGTATAATCCTAGAAGTGGGATTACAGGGTCAAATGGGAGCTTCATTTTTAGTTTTTTGAAGAAACTCCATACTGTTCTCCACAGTGGCTGCACCAGTCTGCATTCCCACTAGCAGTGCACGAGGGTTCCTTTTTCTCCTCATCTTCCCCAGCACTTGTTGTTTGTTGATTTGTTGATGCTTGTCATTCTGATAGGTGTGAGATGGTACTGCATTGTTGTTTTGATTTGCATCTCTCAGATAATTAGTCACTTTGAGTATGTTTTCATATGTCTCTTGGCCTTCCTTCTGTCTTCTTTCGAAAAGATTCTATTTAGGTCCATTGCCCATTTTTTGATTGGATCGTTTATCTTCCTTTTATTAAGTTGTAAAAGTTTCCTGTAGATATTGGAGATTAAACCTTTATCAGTGACTAGTGGCCCTGTGCACGAAATTCGTGCATGGGGTAGGGGTGGTCCCTCAGCCCAACCTGCCCCCTTTCACATACTGGGAGCCCTTATGGGATGTCCAACTGATGGCTCACCCCCAGCCTGCCCAAGGCCTAAAGCCTCAATTAAAAAAAAAATCTGTAAAACACAGTGTAGTTCAGGAGTGTTTCATTACAGATTGGGTTCACCAAGAAGACCATGTTGCAATGTAAAGCGGAGAAGTTTGGTGGAAGTGCAAGCGCCCCTGTAGGTAGCCAGCGTGGGCTCAGGCTGTCAGGGCTCCCAAACCTGTTGCCTAATAGAGCTGCTTTGTCTACTAAAGAAAACACTCTTCTCTTGTAGTCCTTTCTACATTTTTTTCATAAGCATCCATTTAAAGAAGACTTCTTTAATGTCTCCCTTCCTTTCCCCCAAAGAGGGATGATCGATTATTTCAAGGAACAGCAGAGGGTGGGGGAGGAGGCATGAGGACCTAGGTCCTTGCAATCACCAGAGAACTCTGAACTCGCTGTGTCAGAACATAATCCTGTAGAGGGAAGAGCAGAGCAAATGGAAAAGTCTGTGTCCTTTTAAGCTTCTGGACATAAAGGCTTTGATCCTATGATGTGTCTGATGGTAATTTTTCTTGCATTTCTGGGTCAGATAGGATATGCTGAACAAATTCAGGAAGCTGTTGTTCCTTAGTGAGTTTTTCTGTCCCATTTTCACTGAATTGACCAATAATCTGAACTCTGTGGTGAACATGTTGGGGCTGTGACCAGGGTTTAGGCGAAATGTCAATTAAAGCTGTGAAATAAGAAAAGAAAAAAAAAAAGAGCCTCTGCTGTCGACACCCCCCACACACCCCCCGCCACTTCTGCATTCCACGCTCAGTACTTCAAACTCTCTCCTACAGAGTTCACAGCTTTAACTAAAGTTTCACCAAAACCCAGGTCACAGCCCCAACATATTCACCACAGAGTTCAAAACTACATTTCCCAGAATTCCTGCTGCTCCCAATACCCTGCAACACCCGCCCAGTTCTGCCTCCATGCGCAAGCTGCACCAATGCCACGCCTCCACATGCCTCACCTGCCTTGCCTCCCATCCTACTGGCCATGCCCCCTGCTCCTGATTGGCTGGTAGCATAGCCAATAAGGAGCCAAGGTACAGTCACATTTGCATGTTACTCTTTTATTAGATAGGATAACATTTGCAAATATGTTCTTCCATACAGAGGGCTTTCTTGTTTTGTTGATGGATTCTTCTGCTGTGCAAAAGCTTTTTATTTTGATGTATTCCCATTTGTTTATTTTCTCTTTAGCTTCCATTTGCTAGGGGTGGTAATGGTGAAGAAAGTTCTTCACAATATGTCTGAGATTTCTCTGACTGTGGATTCTTCTAATATTTTTATGGTTGCCCATTTATGTTTGTCCTGTATCCATTTAGAATTAATTTTTGTGTATGGTTTAAGTTGGTGGTCTAGTTTCATTTTTTTGCATGTATCTGTCCAATTTTCCCAACAGCATTTATTGAAGAGACATTCTTGATTCTATTGTATGTTCATGCCTCCTTTGTCAAATATTAATTGACCATAGTGGTTTGGGTTGATATCTGGATTCTCTATTCAATTCCATTGGTCTATATGTTTGTTCTTGTACCAGTACCAGACTGTTTTTGAGAAAAGTGGCTTTGTAGTATAGCTTGAAATCTGGTATTGAGATCCTGGCTACTTTGTTCTTCTTTCTAAGAATTGTTATGGCTATTCAGGGTCTTTTTTTTATTCCAGATGAATTTTTAGAGAGTTCTTTCTAGGTCTGTGAAATATGCTGTTGGTATTTTAATGGGGAGTGCATTGAATCTATAGATTGCTTTAGGTGTTATGGACATTTTGATGATGTTGATTCTACCAATCCAAGAACATGGTATGTTCTTCCATCTGTTTATGTCTTCCTCTATCTCTTTTTTCAGTGTCCTGTACTTTTCCATTCTAGGTCTTTTGCCTCCTTAGTTAAGTTTATTCCTAGGTATCTTATTTTTTTTGGCGCAATGGTAAATGGGATAGCTTTTTTAGACTCTCTTTCTGTAAGTTCACTATTGGTGTATAGAAATGCCATAGATTTCTTGGCGTTAATTTTGTATCCTGCTACATTGCCAAATTCATTTATTAAGTCTATTAGTTTTTTGATGGGGACTTTCAGGTTTTTTATGTACAATATCATGTTATCTGCAAATAAGGACAGTTTTACTTCTTTTCCAATTTGGATGCCTTTTATTTCTTCTTCTTGTCTAATTGCAATTGCTAATACTTCCAGTACTATGTCGAACAGGAGTGGTGATAGTGGGCATCCCTGTCTCATTCCTGTTCTTAGGGGAAATGGTTGTAGTTTTTGCCCATTGAGTATGATGTTAGCTATGGGTTTATCATATATGACTTTTATTATGTTGAGGTATGGTCCTTTTATTTCCATCTTGTTGAGAGTTTTTATTAAGAAATGGTGCTGGATTTTGTCTAATACTTTTTATGCATCAATTGATATGACTATGTGATTTTTATCCCTCAACTTGTTTATATGATATATTGATTTGCAGATATTGTACCATCCCTGGGTTCCTGGGATAAATCCTACTTGGATATAGTGTATGATCTATCCGATGTACTGCTGGATCTGATTTGCTAGAATTTTGTTGAGGATTTTGGCATCTATGTTCATGAGGAATATTGGCCTGTAATTCTCTTTCATTGTGTTGTCTTTATCTGGTTTTGTTCTAAGGTGATGCTGGCTTTATAGAAGGAGCTTGGAAGTATTCTTTCCTCTTGAATTTTTTGGAATAGTCTGAGGAGGATTGGTTCTTCTTTGAATGTTTGGTAAAACTCCCCTGTGAAGCCATCTGGCCCCCAGCCTTTTGTTTGCTGAAAGCTTTTTGATGACTGCTTCAATTTCTTCCATAGTTACTGGTCTATTGAGATGTTTAGATTCTTCCTGATTAAGTTTTGGGAGATTATATTTTTATAGGAATATGTCCAATTCTTCCAGGTTGTCCAGGTTGTTGGAATAGAGTTGTTCATAGTATTTTTATCAATCCTTTGTATTTCGGTGGGTCTGTTGTTATTTCATCTCTTTCATTTCTGATTTTGTTTATTTGGGTCCTCTCTTTGCTTCTTGTTGAGCTGGAGGTTCATCAATCTTGTTTATCCTTTCAAAGAACCAGCTGTTGGTTTTGTTGATCCTTTATATTGTTTTTTTTTTTTTTTGTCTCAATTTCCTTTATCTTTGATCTTCATTATTTTCTTCCTTCTGCTTACACTGGGCTTTTCTTGTTGCTCTCTTTCTAACTCTTTGAGTTGTAGGGTTAGATAATTTATTATCATTATTTCTTGTCTTTTTCAGTAGGCTTGTAAAGCTATGAACTTCCCTCTCAAGACTGCTTTCGCTGTGTCCCATAATTTTGGATTGTTATGTTTTCATTGTCATTTATTGCCATGATGTTTTCTATTTCTTCTTTGATCTGTCTGGTAACCCAGTCATTGTTTAATAGCATGCTGATTACTTTCCATATGTTTGATTTTGGGGGGCTGTTTTTATTGTAGTTAATTTCCAATTTATGCCAGTGGGATCTGAGAAGATGCTTCTTATGATTTCTATCTTCTTTAATTTTAAGAGACTTTGCCTATGACCCACCATATGTTCTATCTTTGAAAATGACCCATGTGTACTTGAAAAGAATATATATTCTGTGGCTTTGGGGTGAAATGTTCTGAAGATATCAATTAATTCCATCTGGTCTAATGAGCCATTAGGATTGATGTTTCTTTACTGATTTTTGTTTACAGAATATGTCCAATGGTGATATTGGAGCATTAAAATATCCTACTATGGTTATATTGCTGTCATTCTCTCCCTTCATATCCTCCAGGAGGTTTTTATGTACTGGATGCATGTATATTTTCCAGAGTTATTTCTTTTTGTTGGATTGCTCCCTTTAGTATTGTGAAGTGGCCTTCCTTATCTCTTGTTATGTTCTTCACTTTGAGATCTAATTTGTCAGATATAAATATTGCTACTCCAGCTTTTCTTTATTTCCATTCACCTGAAAAACCTTTTTCAATCCCTTCACCATTAGTTTGTGTATGTCTTTTTTTCTGAGGTGGGTTTCTTGTAGACAGCAGATATATAGGTCCTGTTTTCTTATCCAATCTGTTACTCTATGTCTTTTAATTGGGGCATTTAATCCATTTACATTTAAAGTTATTATTGATAGGTGCTTATTTGTGGCCATTTTTATTCTTTACTCCTGTGCTCCTTCTTTGCTTCCGATATCTTTTTTTTCTTTTTTATTCTTTTTTTATTTTTTTATTTTTATTTTTGCAGCAGACCCTTTAGCATTTCTTGCATTGCTGGTTTGGTGGTAATAAATTCTCTTAGTCCTTTTTTGTCTGTGAAGCTCCTGATTTAACCTTTAATTCTGATTGATAGCCTTGCTGGGCACAGTATTCTTGGTATTAGACCCTTCCTTTGCATAATTTTGTATATTTTATTCCATTCCCTTCTGGCCTGATGAGTTTCTATTGAGAAATCAGTTGCTAGTCTGATGGGGTTCCTTTGTAAGTAACTTTCTATCTCTCTCTGAGCACTTTTAAGATTCTTACTTTGTTATTGGTGTTGGCCAATTTAATTATAATGTGCCTTGGCATCAGTCTTTTGGGTTTCATTTTGCTTGGGACTCTGTGAGCTTCTTGGTTTTGTGCGGGTGTTTTCTTTTCTATATCAGGGAAGTTTTCTGTCATTATTTCTTCCAACAGGTTTTCTATTCCTTGCTCAGTTTCCTCTCCTTCTAGAAGCCCTTATCCAGATGTTGTTGTTTTTTCGTGTTGTACCAAAGTTCCCTTAGACTATCCTCCTATTTTTTAATTTTTTTTTATGGAAGCTGTTCTACTTGGGTATTTTTCCTACCTTATCTTCTAGCTCACTGTTGCAGTCCTCTGCTTATTATAGTCTACTACTGATGCTTTCTATCGAGTTCTTTACAGCAGTGATGTTATTTTTCATTTCTTCTTGGTTCTTATTCATTTCCTTTTGGTTCTTACACATATTGTCAAATTTGTCTTCTATTCTTTTCAGCCACCTTATAACCATTTCTTAGAATGCTTTCTCTGACAGGTTACTTGCCTCCATTTCATTTACTTCCTTTTCTGGTGATGCCTGCTTTTCTTTCATATGTGAGCTGTTTCTTTGTCTCCCCATGGTCTCTCTTCTCTTGGTGTTTTGTTATATAGTTTTCTCTTTCTTGTGTTGATTTAAAAGCACAAAATACAACACAACCAGGTACAATGCACAAGACACTGAACAGAAATGTTTTCATGATATTAATAACCTCAAATAAAGGTAAACACCAGATAAAAGCAAATTAGAGGATAGGAGTGGAAGGAGAAGAAGAAAAAATAAGGAAAATAGTGCAAAAATGAAATTGGGAAAAGGAAAAAAAAAGTAAGAGAGAAAAACAAGAGAATAAGAAAGAAGAGGGGAAGAAACTATACATATGGGGAGAAAACTCCAATAGAACAGACACTAATCCCAACCAATTCCAGCCACAAGTACCTGGAGATGAATACAAACTACAAACAACAACTAATATAAAGTGAGATGAAGAAAAACAGAAGCAAACAAACAAACAAACAAAAACAACACAAAACAAAACAAAAAAGAATAAGCAAAACAATCTCACAAACAATGATAAAAATTGATATAATCAGTAATCAAGCAAACAACAACAAAGGACAGAGAGAAAAACAATTTTTTGGATAGTGAAGACAGAGAAGAGAGTTGTGTATGGACTTGGAGCAGGGAATTAGAAATTAATATTTAAGTGGGGTGAAATTTTAACAGGGGGTAAAAAGAAAGAATAGGGTAAATCTAAAGCAGGAAAAGGATAGGAGAAACAGAACAACAAAGTGGGAAAACTTAGGAAGAGAGTGATGGCATAAAGGTAAAGTTGAGATAGAGTAAAAGGATGCTAAAGGAAGGATGAAAATAGAATGTAAACCCTAATCCCAAAGTAAAATAAAGAAAAAAATTAAAAAATACTTTTTTAAAGAAATGTAAAATAGTAGTTATAAAAATACTGATTGAAAATAAAAATGTAATAATTAAAAAGAAAGTCAAGTGAAGAAAGAAGAAAAAAATTAGTTTCTTAAGTAAAAGATGAAAAACTTAAAAAATAAAAATGTGTAGGGAGGAACCAAAATGATGGCATAGGTAAAGACCTATACTATTGCCCTGCACAACAATTTGAAAACTACAACTAAAAGACAAAACAGACATCATCCAGAACAACTGAAAAGCTGGCTGAGTGGAAATTCTACAAATATAAGGAAAGATAAAAGGTCACTGAGATCAGAGGTGTTGAGGATGGCAGAGTTGTGGAGTCGTGCAGAGACAAAGGTCTGGAGCCATGCACCAGCAGAAAGGATGGGTGGCTGAATACCCAGCTGGTTTTCTCTAACGGGGAGGGAGACAAAGGCTCCCCACTGCACTAATCCCCAGTTCCAGGTGAGTCTTGGGGAACTCACCCTCATACAGGGTGAAACCAGACTGTAAAGAGAAAGTACGCTGAAACTCAGGAGCTGCAGTGGTGCATGAGCTTGCAGAGAGGGCTCATGGCTAGCTCTATTGTTCGGGAGGAAAAAAACAAAACAAAATGCTAGGCTACTTTGTTTTCCAGTTCTGGGTGTGACTAGGTGTCCAGACGCATTTGGAGAGAAACTAGACTTACCAGCAGCTTGTGGAGCTCTGGGCAGCTTTCTCTCAGAGGTGCATGCAGCCGTTGCCGCGGGGCACAGAGACCTGGAAGCCACTTAGGGCAGGGCTAGCATGAAAGCAAGGCTGACTGCTCAGCTTGGAGACTCCACCCCATCCAAGCTGAGCACAGAGGCTCTCACAGCATAAACACAGCTGATTCTCACAGCCAGTTGGCCTGATGGTCAAACCCTCCCAGTGATACCAACAACATTCTAGGCTTAACTACAATAAGACTGTATAGCCCTTAAAGGGGTGCACCAAGAGTATCCACATCAGGTAACTGGGGAGGCTGAGCCACTGTCCTCTAGAGGACACCTACCACACAAAGCTACTTGACCAACTCAGGGAAGCAGCCAAAATGCAGTGACAAGGAAACAAATCCCATTTGAAAGAAATGGAGGGGAAAAAAATGACTGGACATAGAGTTCAAAACCACGGTTGTCAGGTTTTTCAAGAAGTTCCTAGAAAAGGCTGAGAAATTTAATGATACCCTTGAGGATATGAGCAAGACTCTGGAGGATATGAAAAAAGACCAATTAGAAATTAAGCATACACTGACTGAAATAAAAAATATTATACAAAGACCTAAAAGCAGACTTGAGGACTGCAAAAATCAAGTCAAAGATTTGAAATATAAAGAAGCAAAAACCACTCAGTCAGAAAAGCAAGAAACAAAAAGAATCCAAAAATTTGAAGATAGTGTAAGGAGCTTCTGGGACAACCTCAAGCATACCAACATCTAAATTATGGGGGTGCCAAAAAAAGAGAGCAAGATACTGAAAACCTACTTGACGAAATAGTGACTGAAAACTTCCCCCACCTGGTAAAAGAAATAGACTTAAAAGTCCAGAAAGCACACAGAACCCCAAACAAAAGGAATCCAAAGAGGACCACACTAAGACACATCGTAATTAAAATGCCAAGAGCAAAAGACAAAGAGAGAATATTAAAAACAGCAAGAGAAAACAGTTAGTTACCTACAAGGTAGCACCCATACAATTGTCAGCTGATTTTTCAACAGAAACTATGCAGGCCAGATGAGAAAGGCAATAAGTATTCAAAGTGATGTACAACAAGAACCTACAACCAAGATTACTCTACCCAGCAAAGCTATCATTCAGAATTGAAGGTCAGATAAAGTGCTTCACAGATAACAAAAAGCTAAAGGAGTTCATCACCACCAAACCAGTATTATATGAAATGTGAAAGATAATCTTTAAGAATAGGAAGAAGAAGAAAAAGGTAAAGATAAAAATTATGAACAACAAATACACATCTATAACAAGTGAATCTAAAAATCAAGTGAATTAAAAATCTGATGATCAGAATAAACAGGTGAATATAATAGAATCCAGGGCATAGAATGAGAATGGACTGACAATTCTTAGGGAGAAATGGGTGTGGGAGGAACAGGAAGAGACTGGATAAAAATTGTACACCTATGGATAAGGACAGTGGGGGAAGTTAAGGGCAGATTTGGGATGGGTACTGGGTGGAGAGGAGCTATGGGAGGGACAAAGGAGGAACATTGCAATCATCTTAACAATAAAGATTTATTAAATTAAAATAAATAAAAATGTATAATCGTGAAGGCCATTCATTTCCTCTACTGTTCTGTCTGGCATGCCTGTTTCCTAGTCAGGACAGTATTGAAGTTCCCTGCTTTCCACTGCTCCTCAGTGTTGTTAGCCAGTCCTGATTTTTAAGCAGGCAGTGTGTCTTAATTTCCTGTATTTTTTTATTTGTGTTTACACAAGTGTCAATTTGTGATTCAATCCTTGGGTGGCAGTGTTTCTGGATTGACTTCCGGGGCTATACGTCCTCTCTAGCCTGTGCTTAGATCCTGCTTTCCCTGTGGCATTCATTCCAGGTTTGTGGAAATGTGTTGCCACGGAGCTGGTTCTCTGATGGTTATTCTCCACTCTGATCCCGTTTCCAGAAAAACAAATTTCCCCTGCATTCTCGTAGGGTGTCCCCCATTGGATGATCCTATGTATTGGGATTAGTAATCAGGATGAAGGATTTAAAAAGAAAAAAGAAGGGAGCATTTGTCGGCGACTAGGGGGACAGCTGTGCTCCAGGAGAAGATAGAGGACTGCTGCGCTGGCCTCCCCAGCCTGAGAGGCCCCAGTACTGCTGGGTTCTCTCCCTGAGCCAACTGCGCGAGGAGGCGCGCGGAGGCGGAACACGACATCTTGAACGAGAGGAGCCGGAAAACATACAGCTGCCGTTCGCGGTACCGGCGGGACCTCTGGGGCTCCCGGAGCACCGGCGACCAGGTGGCCCGCAGAGCCCAGGGAGCTCTAAACTCCAGCAAGGAAAGGTCAGATTTCCCTGGGGGTACTTTGGGCGCGAAACTGAGGGGGCTGGCAGTCTGGGAGATCTGCACCTCGGAACTCAAAACCTGGAGATCTGCTCCTGAAATAGAATCTGTGGCTGTTGAAGCTGGTGAACTTGGGAGAGGGCCCTTGGAGCTGGTGGCAGAGTTGATCCCTGGAGCGCAATCAGTTTGGACCTGACAGAGGGGGGAAGCCCGGAAGATTTTGGGAGGGTTCTGGCTGCTAAAACAGCAGTCACCATTAGAGAGGCAGTATTGTTTAGTTCAGGATAAAGAGGACCAATAGACCCAGAAGTCAATCTAGAAACACTGCCACCCAGGGGCCAAATCACAAATTGACTCTTATGTGACAGGGAATTGATTATATCTTTTCTTCGACCTTGGGAATACAGTCTATTTTCACCTACACTTTAGTATCTTTTACTCTACCTCAACTTCACCTTTATACCACCACTCTCTGGCTAACCTTTCCCTATTTAGTGCCTTGTTTCCCTTACACTTTTCCCGCTTTAGATTTACCTAATTCTTTCCCCTTACCCCCTGTTAAAATTTCACCCCACTGATATATCTAATCTCTAACCACCTAATCCAAGTGCATATATACCTCTAGCTTCTCTGACTTCACTATCTTAAAGTGTTTTTAGCCCTGTCCTGTTGTTGTTGTTTACTTGACTGTTGATTATATTGATTTTTTAAGCAGGTTTATGAGATTGATTTGCTTATTCTGTTATTTTGGTTTGTCTTGTAGGGGGGGTTATTTTTATTTTTTGGTGTTGTTTCTTGTTTTGTTGTCCTCATCTGCATTGTTTTTGAGATAGATTTTTGCTTCTGTGTTCCCTCACCTCTCTTGATATTAGTAGTTGTATGTAATTTGTATCAATCTCCAAGTACTTGTTGCAGGTTTTGGTTCGGATTAGGGGCTATCCTATAGGAGTTTTCACCCCACATTTATAATTTACTCCTTTTATTTCTTTTTTTCTTCTCCCCCTTTTCCCATTATCATTTTGGCATTCCTGTCTTTCTTTTTTGTGAGTGTATGTGTTTGGGGGGGTCTCTTTCTTTTTTGTGTGAGTGTGGGTGTGTGAGTGTCTGTGTGGGTCTGGGGGAGGTTCTCTTTCTTTTTTCCCACCTATCACCAAATTTGCCTTTCTCTGGCGGTCACCTTTATTTGGAATTACAATTACTTTGACTACATTCCGGTTCAGTGCCTGGTGCGTTGCACCTGGTTGTGTTGTATTTTGTGCCTTTAAATCAACACAGGAGAGTGAGAACTACATAACCACATACACAGAGAAGAGAGACCATGGGAAGACAAAGAAATAGCCCACATATGAAAGAAAAGCAAGGCTCGCCAGAAAAGGAGGTAAACGAAATGGAAGTTAACAACCTGTCAGAGAAAGAATTCAGAGAAATGGTCATAAGGTGGCTGAAAAGAATGGAAGACAAATTTGATAATATGAGTAAGACCCAAGAGGAAATGAGGAAGACCCAGGAAGAAATGATGAAGAGCCATGAAGAAATGAAAAGTGACATTGCTGAAGTAAAGAACTCAATAGAAAGTATTAAGAGTAGACTAGAAGAAGCAGAGGATCGCATCAGTGAGCTAGAAGACCAGGTAGGAAAAAATAACCAAGTAGAGCAGCTACTAGAAAAAAAAATTAAAAAGCAGGAGGAGAGCCTAAGAGAACTTTGGGACAACATGAAACAAAACAACATCCGTATAATTGGGCTTCCAGAAGGACAGGAAACTGAGCAAGGAATAGAAAACCTGTTGGAAGAAATAATGACAGAAAACTTTCCTGGTATAGGAAAGGAAAAACCCACACAAATCCAAGAAGCTCACAGAGTCCCAAGCAAAATAAACCCCAAAAGACCTACGCCAAGGCACATTATAATTAAATTGGCAAACACCAATGACAAAGTAAGAATCTTAAAAGCTGCCAGAGAGAGACAAAAAGTCACCTACAAAGGAACACCCATCAGACTAACAAGTGATCTCTCAACAGAAACCTATCAGGCCAGAAGGCAGTGGAATGAAATCTACAAAGTCATGCAAAGGAAGGGTCTGAATCCTAGAATACTGTACCCAGCAAGGCTCTCAATAAAAATTGAAGGTCAAATCAGGAGCTTCACAGATAAAAAAGGACTAAGGGAATTCGTCACCACCAAACCAGCAATGCAAGAAATGCTAAAGGATCTGCTGTAAAAAGAAATAGGAAGTGAAGAAGGATCACAGGGGCAAAGAACAAAAATGGCAACATATAAGCACCTATCAATAATAACTTTAAATGTAAACGGTTTAAATGCTCCAATCAAAAGACATAGGGTAATAGACTGGATAAGAAAACACAACCCATGTATCTGCTGTCTACAAGAAACCCACCTCCGAAAAAAAGACGCACACAGACTGAGGTTGAAAGGTTGGAAAAAAGTTATTCAGGCGAATGGAAATGAAAAAAAAGCTGGGGTAGCCATACTTATATCTGACAAATTAGATCTCAAAGTGAAGGACATAACAAGAGATAAAGAAGGCCACTTCATAATACTAAAGGGAGCAATTCAACAAGAAGAAATAACTCTTGTAAACATATACGCACCCAATACAGGAGCACCCAAATATATACAAAAACTCCTAGAGGACATCAAGGGAGAGATAGACAGCAATACAATCATAGTAGGAGACTTTAATACCCCATTATCACCATTGGACAGATCCTCTAAACAAAAAATCAGTAAAGAAACATCAATTCTCAATGACTCACTGGACCAGATGGAATTAATTGACATCTTCAGATCATTTCACCCCAAAGCCACAGAATATACATTCTTTTCAAGTGCCCATGGGTCATTCTCAAAGATAGACCATGTATTAGGACATAGGCAAAGTCTCTCCAAATTCAAGAAGATAGAAATCATATCAAGTATATTCTCAGATCACAGTGGCATAAAGCTGGAAATCAACTACAATAGAAACAATCCAAAGAAATCGAACACATGGAGACTAAACAGCATGCTATTAAACTATGACTGGGTTACTAGAGAGATTAAGGAAGAGATAGAAAACATCATGGAAACAAATGACAATGATAGCACAACAATCCAAAATCTATGGGACACAGTGAAAGCAGTTCTGAGAGGGAAGTTCATAGCTCTACAATCCTACTGCAAAAAACTAGGAACAGCGGCAATAAATTATCTAACCCAACAACTCAAAGAGTTAGAAAGAAAGCAACAAGAAAAGCCCAGTGTAAGCAGAAGGAAGGAAATAGTAAAGATCAGAGCAGAAATAAATGACATAGAGACCAAAGAAACAATACAGAAAATCAACGAAACCAAGAGCTGGTTCTTTGAAAGGATAAACAAGATTGATGAACCTCTAGCCAGACTCACCAAGAAGCAAAGAGAGAGGACCCTAATAAATAAAATCAGAAATGAAAGAGGTGAAATAACAACAGACCCCATTGAAATACAAAGGATTGTTAAAAAATATTATGAACAACTCTACTCCAACAAACTGGACAACCTGGAGGAAATGGATATGTTTCTAGAAAAATATAACCTCCCAAAACTCAATCAAGAAGAATCTAAACAACTCAATAGACCAATAACTGTGGAAGAAATTGAAGCAGTCATCATAAAGCTTCCAGCAAACAAAAGCCCAGGGCCAGACGGCTTCACAGGGGAGTTTTACCGAACATTCAAGGAAGAACTAAAACCTATACTCCTCAGACTATTCCAGAAAATTCAAGAGGATGGAAAACTTCCAAACTCCTTCTATGAAGCTAGCATCACCCTAATACCAAAACCAGATAAAGACGACACAATGAAAGAGAATTACAGGCCAATATCCCTCATGAATATAGATGCCAAAATCCTCAATAAAATTCTAGCAAATCGGATCCAGCAGTACATCAGAAAGATCATACACCACGACCAAGTAGGATTTATCCCAGGAATGCAAGGATGGTACAATATCCGCAAATCAATAAATGTGATACATCACATAAACAAATTGAGAGATAAAAATCACATAGTCATATCAATTGATGCAGAAAAAGCATTTGACAAAATCCAACATCCTTTCTTAATAAAAACTCTCAATAAGGTAGGAATAGAAGGATCATACCTCAACATAATAAAAGCCATATACGATAAACCCACAGCATACATCATACTCAATGGGCAAAAACTACAACCATTTCCCCTAAGAACAGAAACAAGACAGGGTTGCCCACTTTCACCACTCCTGTTCAACATAGTACTGGAAGTATTAGCCATTGCAATTAGACAAGAAGAAGAAATAAAAGGCATCCAAATTGGAAAAGAAGAAGTTAAGCTATCCTTATTTGCAGATGACATGATATTGTACATAAAAAACCCGAAAGACTCCATAAAAAAGTTAGTAGACTTAATAAATGAGTTCAGCAATGTAGCAGGCTACAAAATTAATGCCAAGAAATCTATGGCATTTCTATACACTAATAGTGAACTTACAGAAAGAGAGACTAAAAAAGCAATCCCATTTACCATCACACCAAAAAAATTGAGATACCTAGGAATAAACTTAACTAAGGAGGTAAAAGATCTATTTGTGGAAAACTACAGGACACTGAAAAAAGAGATAGAGGAAGATGTAAACAGGTGGAAGAACATTCCATGTTCATGGATTGGGAGAATCAACATAATTAAAATGTCCATACTACCCAAAGCAATCTATAAATTTAATGCACTAAAAGTTGGACATTGAAACCGAGAATGAAACACTTTTTGTTCTTATACATTTATTTCTAGTATGCAGAGGCAAGATATTTTTGAAGAAAAGAAACAGGGGAGAGTGATTGATATAGAGGCAGGATGGCCTTGAACAGGCTGTCAAGCTACAGGGGGAGGCTTGGGTGGATGGGAGGCAGATGCGGGGGGAGATCAACGGAAGGACTTGTATGCATGCATATGAACATAACCAATGAATGAAAGACACTGGGGCGGGGAGGGGGGAAGCTGGGGATATGTACTGGGGGGTGGGGGAGGCTGGGGGGAGGATAAGGGGGAGGGGGAAAGGAAAACATGTACTACTATTATACTGCAAAAAATCAATAAAAAATAATTAAAAAAAAATAAATAAATAAAATAAAATTACTGGCAAATAAAAAAAAAAAAAAAAAAAAAAAAAACACACAAACAAAAAGAGCCAGTGTAAGTGTGCGAGTCTGTGCAGTCTTTTTCCCCACTTGGGTCTAAGTAGCCAGCACACTTAAACTTTTTAGGCTGTCCTTCTGTATCAGATCAAAATGGGTTGCTTTTTAGAGTTCCTTTCTGTTAGCAGCTCTGAGGACCCCCTTACACATTCATGGATCACGCCAGCCCCAAAAGCCATGGAGTTTCTTAGGCACAGACTTCCCCAGGTCTCTAGCTTTTCTCTCTCCTGCTGGGAGCAGAAACCTCACCTTATCCCAGGCAACATCTAACCTTTCTGTGTTGGAGTACAGAGCTCCTCTGAATCTGCGTGTTTGTGCCAATTGGGGACCAGTGTTCTGGGGTTTGCAGCTGTTCGGTGGGTGCTGTAGTTGTAGATTTTCAGGGGTCCAATAACATCCACTTTCCCCTTCAAAATTGCGCAGTCTCCACATCCTAGCCAGTCACTCCAGGAGAGCACCCTGCAGCAGTGGGGGCTTCCCAGTCAGGGGAGCCATGTCCAGCAGTCCCCCACCATCTCCTGGATTATAGCTGTCCTTCAACTCATCAACCAGCACTCCCCACGCAACACTCAGCTGTTCTTTCTATCTGCTCTGGGACAAGGCTTGGGACATATCTGTCTATTCCTCTTACATTTTTTCCTCTAGGCCTAATTTGCATTCTTATTAATAAAGTATTTAGGTACATGAAATTAACTATAACTATATAGTGTATTATATTCCTTAGATTTTGTATGGTATTTAAAAAATGTTTTGTTGATTTTTTTTCTTTTTAGAGAGAGAGGAAGGGAGAGGGTTAGAGGGATAGAAACATTGATCAGCTGCCTCCTGCATGCCCCCTACTAGGGATTGAGCTTGCAACCAAGGCAGGTGCCCTGACCAGTAATCAAATTGGAAACTAAACCAAAGACCTCTTTATTCATGGGTGATGCTCAACCACTGAGCAATACCTGCCAGGCTGATATATGGCATTTTTATATTTATTCTCTTCAATGTAGTTTGTTATTGACAAAATATTTTGAGATTTTAAATCTCTAAGCAATTTAATTTGAAAAATATTATAGACATATATATATATATATATATATATATATATATATATATATATATATATAAATTTTCTACTTCATAAAATATGTAACTTTTTGCTACCAGGTATTTAATCAGCGTTTATAACTTTTTTTCAAGACATTTCAGATCCGGGTATATTTTTATTGCTAAACATCAAAATATTTGAAAATTTAGCTGCTAATTCTGTTTTATTAGTAACAGCTATTCATTATGTTCTGATTGATGTGTTTTATTTGCTTTTTATGAACTGCCAATGTATTGTTAAAATTCTATATTATTATAGTCTGAATCATTATTTCTTTTTAAATTTCTAGTAGTGTTTTTCTTAATATATTTTGATACTACATTATTCACCTGTAATAGTGAATCTGTCACGTATTTAATTTAGATGTTGCCTTTTATCAATAAAAAATGACCTTATCTTGCCCTAACTGGTTTGACTCAGCAGATAGAGCATCAACCTGCGGACTGTAGGGTCCCAGGTTCAATTCTGGTCAAAGCACATGCACTCTGATTGTGGGCACATCTCTCATTGATGTTTCTAATCTCTATCCCTCTCTCTTCCTCTCCGTAAAAAAAACAAACACAAATCAATAAAATATATCTTAAGATCAGTGGATAAAAAAAGCTGTGGTACAAATAGTACATAATGGAATATTACTTGGCCATAAAAATGAAATATTACCACTTGTGACTGCATTGATTGACCTAGAGGAATTATGCTAAGTGAAATAAATCAGTTATAGAAAAACTTATACCATATTATTTCACTTTTTTAAAGAATATAAAGAAAAACATAAATGAGCAAACAAAATAGAAACAGACTCAGATATAAAGAACATACTGATTATTGCCAATAAGCAGGTCATTGGGGGTTGGGTGAAAAAGGTGATGAGATTAAGAAATTAAAATTGGAAGTTACAAAGTAGTCATGGGGATGTAAAGTATAGTAGAGGGAATATACACATTGACTTTATTTTAACACTACCATATGTTTGAGGTTAGGTAATGCTAATATAATTATTTTGCTTTACTTATAGAGTTTAATTCTTTACTGCAAGGCTCTTGCATATTTTTAATCATCTTTCCAAGTTGTACTAAGGGCGTTTTTTCTCTTATTTTAATGAATTTTCTGCTTGAATAATCTAACTCATTTTAAAAATAAAGAACAAAAATAGTAGCATGAGTGCAGGCTTATTAAATGTTTCCCCTGATTTTCACATACTGTGTTATTAAACGTGCCATATTTGACTCTACCTAGACCTTTATCCCAATTTCAGCACTTTTCCTACTGTTTTCCTTTAAAACAATCTAGTTCTCTTTTATTTTGATTGATTATGAGATTAATGTTGAGGGAAAGAATTGTTAAATGAAAACCATTTACTAATAGAAAGCCTTCTCAGCCTTGAAATAAAAATAGCTTTAATGACCAGAATTCTTGTTTTCTTTTCATCCATGTATGAAAAATGATCATTTTGGAAGCTAAAGAACACTTAGTCCATAGAAATAAAAATAACTAAGCACCCATAAAGAGGGACATGCTCTAGACAAAAAAAAGGATTAGAATGGGAGTTAACTGTTCCTTTTATTCCAACTGCTTTCCAAATGTGAATCACTTCTTGAGGTCAGCATATCATAGAAAATGCAGGCAAGAGCAGAGGCTCATTCTTAATTGAAAAACTTTTATTGCACTTCTCAGCAATAGCTGCAATCATACCAACCACTGAAAAATATTTTATTTTTCTTATTCCAATATTGTGCTTGTTGAAGGTGCCTTCTTCTTTTTAAATTTGAGATCAACAGTAATATATTTTCAAAGTTTTAAACAATAACTTTGTCTTTTCTTTTTCCAACTAAATTGAAAGAAAAATGATACAGATCTTCTCTAAGTTTGCTTATGGGGAATTTTCTTCTCTCTACACACTATATGATTTGGTTTAGTTCCTAATGGGTTTCACATTCACTGTGAGAAGTTTCTTCAAGGGAGCTTGAGGTTAAAGTTCTCTAATATGAAGACAAGAAAGCATTGACTCATTCTAATATTTCATTTCTTTCCAGCTTATGGATTTTTGTTTTTGACCTTTAGTCTCTCATGGCAGACTAGTCTTATCTCACCCAGAAGACAATTAAAGAGGGATGATTTTCTTAAGCAGTCACAAAGAAAATTATTTTTAAATAAATTATCCACAGATTTTTCAATATGGCTAGTTATATTGCTACTGATTAAAAAAATGACCATTTTAGATTTTTGCCCTAAGATTTATTTCTCTGCCTTCTGTGTTTTTTAAATATTTACTTATATTTAATTTAAGTATCTTCTAATTATCTATAGTTGATTATTTTTTAGGGATCTGTCAGAGCTGAACAATGGATAAAGAAAAATATTCCTATCATTAGCAAAGTGCTATTTGTACATAGGGGTCACAAATAATAGAGTGAACTTCAAAGAATAGATACAGGTCACACATATAATGAGACAGTGTCAAGAAAACAATTAATTTAAAACATTAGACTGGAAATTAATAACATACAGCTAAAACATTCTGAAGACCTAGAGAAAATACTCCTGACACAGAAATATTGTGTGTCTCATATCAATGATAAAAAGAGCTTATTGCCTTTATCTGCTTTTGTTAAGTATTAATATCCACTTGTTTCAGATTGCTTTGTTACTAGGAATATAGTGTTAATTAGGCCAAGCTCACAGGTATAATTCCTATGTGAGTTGGTTAGGCAGTGTGGTGTGTTGGTTCAGCCTTAGACACAGACATTTTTTCAAAGGCCTGGGTTGCAGGACTATGGCTATATTTATCAGGCAGCTGACTCTGGAGAAATCAGTTAAAGTCTCTGAGCCCGAGCCTCAGTGGCTCATCCACAGCACAGGGATAATCGTCTCTTGCCTTTCTAGCTCAAAGAGATATGAAGAAACAGGAAGATAATGTAGCTCTCTTTAAAACTGAAGACTAGGACACAGTGAAGGTTGTGATTTGTGCTAGTTAGTCATACAATGCAATTGCCATTGCTTTGCAAACTACACCTCTAATGTATAAAGATGACAAATTATCTGCATTTCCTAGGAATGCCAGGTTTGCACTAGAGAAAATCCCACATTCCTGAGAAACATTTATCTTCCAAGCAAACCGGATTGTTACCCTATAACCTGGAGGCCATAGTTCATGGCATGTACCTAATTCTGAGATTAGAAGCAGTTTTCTTCTTGAATGGCATGTTAATTTGTTGACCATAAATTTTGGAGCATCCACAGTGTGACAGCACTTTTCAAGACAATGACTAGCTAAATGGTGAACAAAACAAATTGGGTGTCTGACCTTGGGAAAAAGGTAATTCTCTGCAGAGAGAGAGAAATTAAAACAAGCAAACCTACAAGTGATAATACACTGAAGCCTTGTCTAGTGTGGCTCAGTTAGTTGATTATAGTCCTGTGCACTGAAAGATCCTGTGTTTGATTTCTGGTTAGGGCACATGCAGTTTGCAAGTTCAGTCCTCAGCTGTGGAGCTTATATGAGACAACTGATCAATGGTTCTCTCTCTAATTGATATATATCTTTTTCTCCCTCTCTCTCTCAAAAGTCAATAAAAACATATTTTTAAAAGAATACATATTCTACTAATCTGTAAAAAAAATATACAGCTGTAAGTTGGGAGAAGTATGCTGATGAAAAAGAGCAAGTTTCTATGAAAGAGAATGGAAAAGATCAACTTTAGACTATGAAAAGGAAGGGGACAATGTGAATTAAAACTGAGTCCTCCCTGCTTGGCCCTGAGGGATGGCTGGTTAGCCATAGACAGGTAAGATTCCTTAGGGAAGAAACAACCTAAGACAGGCACAGTCACAGAGGTACCAACAGGAGAGAACTAAAAGGTCAACAGAGGTGGGGCACAGACCCTCACCCACTAACCTTGCAGGGGCCTGAACTCTCACCCCTTCTGAGGGAGGTCTCCTGCCCCCATGGCTGCTTCACCTCCCACGCAAAGCCCAGATTGGGACCCAGGTTACAGACAGAGACTCGGCCAGCAACAGCTGCCCTATATCTAAATTCAGGCTAGTACCAGAAATGCTCAGGGCCTACTCAAGAATACAAATAATCCTTTCCACTAATATTTACAGGATAAACTAAGATTATTGCTTGAGTATTAAATTTGACAGTAAAATAGTAATCAAGTTTTCAGATTAATTTAAATTGGTCAAGTCAAATAAGTGAATACTCAAGAAAATTTAAGTGTACTGGACAAAAAGCTGTTCCTAAAATATTAACTACAATTTCTATTAGTAGTTCAGCTCATTGTAAAATTTTCGAACATCCAAAGAACCTAAAGCAGTCATATTTTTATGCAAAAATTAAAATTTAAAGTTACTAAGATTGCAATTTAAAATGCCCCAAAGCCCCCATTAATTAAAAAAGGGGGGATAGTGGGGTAATATCATGTAAGGAAAAATATCCTGTGATTAAATTACATCTTGAAAATTCTTACTCCAGAAGTGTAATTTTCATTTGTAATGCCAACAGCAGGACACCCATGAAAAACACACATGGTGTCAAAATAAGCCAAAGGAAAATCATCTGGGCAGAAATAAAAAGAATCCCAAGTCTAATTTACAGAAAAGATTCCTTTATTAACTTTTGGTCGAGAATATGTTTGTATATTTTCAGAAAACAACTCCAAGACCATATAGATTCTTGCAACAAAGAGGAACTGACAGGTCTGTTTATCCGTGAAGACAGTCCAGAGATGGAAGACACTGACGACACCTTGCCATGCTAGCAGTAGCAGCTGTGCATCACTGCAGGTGGCCCAGGACCAAACCAGAGAGGATGGAACCTGCATCACCACCGTATCTCCACCATCCAGATACCATTGCTGACATATACACATAAGGAATTATTTGACATTGAAACTGGGACTCAGAACAGCTGGACATTGAAACTGAGACTCAAACATTTTTTTGTTTTTATACATTTATTTCCATTATGTGGATGCAATATCTTTTTAAAGAAAAGAAACAGGGGGAAAAGATTTATATAAAGGCAAAGAAGCATTGAACAGACTGTCAAACTACAGGGGGAAGGCTGGGGAGCATGGGAGACGAGGGCAGTAAGAGATCAACCAAATGACTTGTATGCATGCATATAAGCATAACCAATGGATACAAGACACTGGGGCTGGGGGGGGGGGTGGGCAAGTGAGGACATATGCTGGGGGGTAGGGGAGCCTGGGGGGAGGACAATGGGAGGAGGAAAGGAAAACATATGTACTACTATTTGTAATACTTTAAAGAATAAAATAAATAAATAAATAAATAAATAAATAAATAAATAAATAAATAAATAAATAAAACTGAGTCCTGAGGATTTTAAAAAGCCAGCAGGAGAATACTGGGATGTATATGTGTGTAGTGGTAGAGGGGACAATGCCAGGTGGAAGGAATTATCATTCTACTGGGATTATCATTTCCAGTTTTGCATCCTCCACAGAGCACAAACCTGTCACAAAGTAGGTAGGACAATTTGTTGAATTAATGAATGTATCCCAGAGCACAACTCTTAACAGTTGGTAATTAATTCTATGATTTTAGTCCCTCTAACTCTGGTGTACAGTTACCTTCCTACTGTTTCTAACATCAAACTGAGAAGGTGAGACTCCTGACTCAACTATCTCCTGAGTACCATCTATCATCCTGGAATGTGACACCCTATCCAAAGCCATTTCTATTGGTGTCCTACTCCAGAGATTGGCTGCCTATGCCCAATGTCCCAGAGGCCTTTAAGATAAAACTATTACCAGCCATAAGTCTTGGGGATTTTGCTGACTTTTATATTTTTATTTTAAGAAATTAAAAGGTTTAGAGTACTATGTACCATGTTGCTCTCCTGGGATTATTTTAACCCACATTTGCCTTTTACACTAAAAATTTTATCTTTACTGCTTACAAGCAATGCTTTTTAAATTAAAGAAAAAGTTGTGACTCACTGTTCTTATCTATTTTAAATTTATTTTCCCTAATCACACCATGTTCAATCACCACATGGCCTTCAATGCCAGGTTTATTTCATGAGGCCTCGGAGAAGCTCTTTAGGGCTTGCCATTTATTTTTCCTCTGAGTTTTCTGACTATTTTCTTTGTTTCTCCTTTTGCCACTTTTTAAAAATCTCATGACATAGCTATTTATATATATGGCTAAGCTAGTCTTTAAATACCTTAAGAACATGATCAATATTTATTGTCCTTTGTATTCTAGTTCCTCCTCTCCATATTCTCTCTTAGTGCTGGTTATACCGTGCATGTGATGGTCCTAAATCAATATATATTTCTTAAATAAAAAATGCTTTTTGATGACACAAAACAATAATGAAAATATTTGGAGAATAATTAAAAGCAGGGAATTTAGGTTTTGGAAAAAAAGGGGAGACCCTAATAGACCTTGTCGCAGTGTGGCCTCTAGCCACTAAGGATAATTGATGCTAAAGACACTGTGGTCACGGATTAGTCAGCACTCTCATTTATCAAAGGAGAAGGAAGCTGATGAGTCTTATGTAAGAGGAATTGTCATAATTAAATTGTTCCAGTATGTTCTGGAGTATTCTTGTTTGAAGTAATTTGTCTTGGAGTTAAAACTGATAAAATCTTATAGTAAAAGGAAGAGGAAGGGTTATTGCAACCTATGTGGAGGTGTTCCCCTTCAGACTGCCCCCCAAATATACTTGCACTTGAAAAGCTGAATTACTCTGTGCTCTCAAGTGTAACAAACAGATAATTGAAAGGGTAGAATTAGCAGAATCATGGGCTCTATAATCATGGATGTTAGCACATGGGTTACTTTATTTAAGCTGACTGCTTGTGTAATCAAACCAATGACTATGTTCCAATGGGATGACTATATCCAGTAGAATGGAAAATTATATTTTAATTTGCATTTATAGATTGGATGAAATAATGGAATAATCTTTTGTGGAATACTAACTGATAGATGAATAGGAAAGCCCCTTTGAGAGCTTCAGGCCCTCAAATCGCTTCTTTGCCATAGAGTTAGAGACTTCTTACTATTTTTATGGAGGACTTTTCCTTTTTATAATATATATTTCTCTAATTTTTTATTTAAAAAAAGATGCATACAGCCCTAGCCAGATTGGCTAAGTGGATAGAGCATTGGCCTACATACTACACAGCACACACACAGGGCTCATACAGGAGGCAACCAACCAGTATGTTTCTCTCACATCATGTTTCTCTCTGTATTTCCCTCTCTCTTGAACTCCCCCATACCCCCAAAAAAATCAATGAAAAAAATGCCTCAGATGAGGATTAAAAAACAAAAAAATTAAAAAGATGTGTACAATTCTGGAAATAGATAATCATATTTTACATGTCTTGAATGTCAGATTAGACATTGAGCAATCAATATTCATGAATTACTGTTATAAACAAAAAACAGATTTTTAGAGAGGAACTCATGTCATTAGAGAGTAATTTTTTATTAACACATTATTCTCAATTTTATTAAACATCTAATATACCTTTCTTCTTTTGTAGATCCTACATTTAGCATAAATCTGTACATGAGCAGATATGAAGTGCTTTTCTGTTTATTATTAATTTTACATGTACAAATCAGAACATGTCTGGCAAACATGTGGTACTACAGTTCCCCCAAAATTGTTTGTATCTCCAGCCAACAATCACAGGAGACATGTTATTTATTAATAAGTATTTGTTGAATTAGATGTCAGCATAGAAAAGTAATAAAGTTGCTGAAAATTTGATAGAAATAATGTTAAAGTTTCCTAAAGTAAAGAACCATTTATCCAAGCAGTTATTTAATTTTAAACAATATTCACTTCACATTAATACTGTTTCAGAATACACAAACTGTCAGTTGCATTTCTCTACAAACTAAAAACACAAGGTTTATTTCATTTATTTTTCCACTTAGCTATGTCATACTTTGTGATAATTCGTGTTTACATATACGTGTTTATAGTGTCTTTCTAAGCAGATTTAATTGTTCATTTGACCATTTATCCTTCCATCCATCCATCCAAAAACCCATCAGCCTGAGCCAGGCATTAGGCATAAAGAAATCAGTAAAAAAATACACAGCCTTCTTCTCAAGGGATTCAGAATTTAGGATTTACAGTCCTTATAATAGAACAAATCACCAGAGGGACACCATGGAAATAAAAGCATTGCAGATATGGGCTTGCATGAGGTTAACAACTTTAACATGAAAACATTTTATTAGTAAATAAGTAAATACCTTTCTTTCTCGAGGCTTGTTCCTATAAGTAGTTAAGATAAAAATGTGATTAAACAAAAATATTGAATATCCCCTAACTTGGGCCTATTGCAGACTAGCTCATTTAAAAAAAAAATAAAAAGGAATATTCTGGTGAACATTAAACAGATTAGTTTAATAAACTACCTTGTACTTTAGTAAATAATTAACATTTCCCTTCAGACTTTCAGAAAGAAAAGTAAAAATACCTTTTGCAGTTGTAAGAAACTAGCTTTTAGCTGGAGAAGTATTTTTTTAAAGTAAAACATTACTTGCAGTTGAATGAGGAGAGGGTAACAGTAAGGTGTACCTAATGTGGGTTGATCAAAAAGACTTGTACTTTTAGTTCAAACTCATTAACTATGCACTTGGGTCCAGAAGAGCAACACAAGTGTCAGAGGTTAACTGAGGGCAAGAAAGGAATACCAAGTTCCTAGATGCTTAAAGCCACTTAAGATATCATGTTCTAAAAACAAATGTAATTTCAGGTCATGGTTAAAAACACAGGAATGGCATTCTTTCATTCAGTACTTTCCTTAATTGTCTTCCCAATTTTATGAATTTGCTTCATTCATTTGCTCTTTTATGCCAGAATAACTGTTGTGTTCAGGGATACACCACACACACACACACACACACATACACACACACACACACAATGTATGTAAACATACAATTATATGTATATTTAAATATATTAAAACATTTAAATGACCTCCTATCTTAACAGATCTCCCCAAATTTCACCAGCATAACCTGATCTAGACCTGGAAATTAATTAATAACAACTAAAACACATTTTGCAAGGTATTATGCTTAGTGTGCAACCTGAGCTTTTCTCACTCAGCCCTCACAACTAACTATCCTGCGTGGTGTGAGGTATAGTATCCTTTACAGCTAAAGAAACTGAGACCAGCCCAAGGTTTTATATGACTGTGCTGTTTTTTTGTTGCTAATCCTTACCTGAGTATACTTTTTTCATTTATTTTTAGAGTGGAAGGGAGGGGGAGAGACAGAGAGAAACATCAATGTGAGAGACATATTGATTGGTTGCCTCCTGCATATGCTCTAATCAGGGTTTGAGACCTGCAACTGAGGTACATGCCCTTGACCAGAATCGAACCTGGGACCTTCAGCCTGTGGGCTGATGCGCTAACCACTGAACAAAATAGACTAAGTTATGTTTTGCAAACCATTGCCATTGCTCACTTTATCTGACAATAATTGAAGGACAAACTTTTGTTTGTTTTATAAATTAAAGCTCTGTCTGATACTTTGTTACTTTGGACTGCTTCCTTTACATGTCAAGAGAATATGTGCTACCCCTCTGGCTAGAATACTATTTCCTCCTAGTCCTTCACCTGGCTAAAGTTCATACTAATTTTGCAAATCTCAGTTCAGGATTACTTTTCTGAATACATCTATGAACCAAACCGGATCAATTTCTTTCTTAACACCCTGCATATAGCTCTATCTTAAGCACTTTAAACTAAAAATTTTAAGAATGACTTGTTCACAGTTGTATGGTCAGCTCCTAATATGGACCTGCCAGAGAACAAATATCTAATGAACAAATGCATGAATGAGTTCCCTACATATCAAAATTTTCTGAATTAGGTGTGAGTTACATGTTGGTCATGCAAAGGGATAAAGAGATAAACATATATTGAAAAAAAGAGAAGGCAGAGCTGATCCAGAAGCAGAAAATCATACCTATAGATAAAATGAGCTCTGTTTAGAAAGTAGAAAGAGGACAATAAGTGAAAAGAACTGGACATCTAATTGCTGAGATTATGAAAGATTAGAGAAGAAGGTGAAATAAAACTGAAGATATTTCTCATACAAGTTGCTAATCTCAAAATTTCCTTTCCTGATACACCTAGGTGTTTTTGGAACTAATATCAGTAATCAAATTCAGTTATATTTTTTAATCATGTTGCTGCCACCAGTGGGTTGAATATTATTTTTTAGCAGCATGTAAATGTTCTATAAATATGCTGAAAATTTTCCTAATATTTTAAATATCCTAAACATTAGTTTCTAATGTTTAGCATATTTATAGAACATTTACATGCCACTAAAAAAATAATGTTCAACCCACTTGTGGATGCATCATAATTATCCTATTCATAAATTACCCTATTCATAGGATAATATTTCTTGTCCACAGAGCCAGAGAGCATAAGTCTTGCTAACACATAGTTTATTTCAGGACAATAAGACGAAAGCCACAAACACATATTTTAAATTATTAGATTCTTGCAAAATCTCTTCCCAACTTTTTAGGAAGAAATATTATTTAAGCTTTTATATAACTAGAGGCCCAGTGCATAGATTCTTACACTGGTGGATTCCCTCATTCTGGCCTCTGGGAATCAGCCAAAACAGGCTCTCCAATACATGCTGAGGGGTCTTGGATTCTGAAAGGGTGGTTCTTGGGTGACACACCTAGGAATCAGGCTCCTTCCTCTCTGGTTCTGGCTGCATCACCAGAGAATAGCAGTTGCCAAGTCACCACAGCTCAACAGCTCCTGCATTGAGTGTCTGCCTTCTGGTGGTCAGTGTGCATCATAGCTACCAGTCAGCTGGTTGAAAGGTTGGCTGATTGGCCAGTCACTTAGGCTTTTACTAGTAGCCTATCTAATAAAAGAGTAATATGCAAATTAACCACCACTCTGCTACACCAACCAGCCATGCCCACACAGCCAATCAGGAATGAGTATGCAAATTAATCCCAACCAAGATGGCTGTGGCCACAGAGCGAACAGTAAGGAGGCTTGGGTTTTCCCAGCAATGGAGGAAGCCAAGTTTTCCACACATCCTGGTGGGCCCAGGCCTCTACTAAAGGCTACAAAGTTTCAATTATAGAAGATAAATAAATCCTAAATACCAGGGCCTTTGCTTGGGTTGCATGGCTGACCTGCAAACCACCACAGGCCTCTTGTCCAAGCCACTCCTTACCCCAATGGAACCCCCACCCTGATCCAGGACACTCTTCAGGGCAAACCAGCTGGCCCCCATCCATGCACCAGGCCTCTATCCTATATAATAAAAAAGTAATATGCAGATTGACCATCACTCCAACACACAAGATGGCTACCCCCATGTGGTGAAAGATCCTTCCCCCATGTGAACACAAGATGGCCACCACAAGATGGCCAGCAGGGGAGTGCAGTTGCGGGGAGGGGACCCAGGCCTGCAGGGGAGAGCAGTTAAGGGTGACCAGGCCTGCAAGGGAGGGAAGTTAGAGGTAAACAGGCCAGCAGGGGAGCAGTTAGTCATCAATCAGGCTGGCAGAGGAGTGGTTAGGGGGTGATCAGACTGGCAGGCAGAAGTGGTTAGGGGCAATCAGGAAGGCAGGCAGGCGTGCAGTTGGGAGCTAGCAGTCTTAGATTGTGAGAAGGCAATCAGACATCCCTCGAGGGGTCCCAGATTGGAAAGGGTGCAGGCTGGGCTGAGGGACAGCCGCCCCCCATGCACAAATTTTGTGCACCAGGCCTCTAGTGTGTGTGTGTGTGTGTGTGTGTGTGTGTGTGTGTGTGTGTGTGTGTATGTGTGTGTGTGGTGTGTGTGTGTGTGTGTGTGTGTGTGTGTGTGTGTGTGTGTGTGTGTATTATCATGGGAAGATGCCAGGCTGGGCTCAACCTTTCCTGTCTTTCTACTTGACCTCACTTGATGATGAAAAGTTTGGGCAAGGTGATCTCTAAAGTTACATTCACTTCTAAAATTTATGCATCATTGTGCTTCTTGACATTTTTTCCTCCAAATAATTAAAGTCATGCCCTTTAATTACTTTTCTGGTCATCTATGTCCTCTAAGATAAGCAAACTCTCTGTCATCATTTAGAAGGAATTATTGTTACCAGTTCCTATGTGAGAATGGTAAAATGGATAAATAAAACATTCATTGGAGTTTGTCCATTACCAACTATGTGAACTCAAGTAAGTTTCTTAACTTCTGTAAACTTCACTAGCCTCATTTGTAAATTGGAATTAATTACAGAATCATGCTTAGAGAGTTGTGTTAAGTATTAAATGAGATAATACATGTAAAGTGCTATACATTTATTAAATGATATATACTATTTCATTATTTTTGTTAGTTTTGTGGGAAAATGTTCAAAGTTTCAGATATTTGAATATTCATATGTACATTTTACTTATTTACATGCTTTTCTAGTATCCTAGAGTAAAACAATAGGTTACTTTAAAAATAAAGTTTAGTCAGTTACTCTTGGAGCTATATAACCCCTACAATGTTAATTTCTTATGCTGAGACCCCAATTAACTTCAGTTGAATTCCTGTGAAGTATGAATCTCTGCTAATTCTGGATAGAACAATTGGATATGTCACAAAATGTGTCATTGAATAAATCATGCTTTCTTTCAGCTGATTCAAAGACCTGGCAGCAACTATTATAAAAATGGGAAAGTATGTTTTTACTTTGCTTATAAGGTAATTCCAAGATCTTGGCCATTTGTTTTGAATAGGAAACTGCAGACATGCTCATTAATTAATGTGTGAATTTTCTTGATTTGCTAAGTTATCTTTACTATAATTGATGATTTTCTCATTGTGTCTGTAGCTTTGTTGTGCCTTCTACTTTTTTTCCACAGGAGATGGTGCTTTTTTTCATTAGTGATCTTATTCCACAAATGAGACTCTTCTAGGAGCCAATTATCTATAGTTTGGATAAAGGGAGCCAATTATCTCGAGATAATTTCATAGACAGCATTAGTTTCATGGTTTGTTTATTTAGGGTGAGGATTCCTAAATTACAAGATATGAATTCCTATACAAAGTAGATAACTGAAGTCACTGATTGCTTAGTATTCTTATCTAAGTACACCAGGGGTTGGAACAAATGTTATGGCAATTTCTTTTGCATATCAGATAGCTTATGTATTTATTTATTACTCACAACTACAACCCTGACTAGTTAAGTTATATACATTTTGATTTCACAGATGTTTATACTAAAGCTTAAAGAAGCTGACCAATCAAGTGGGCATGAACTCAGGTCAATTTTATACCAGAATATGTGGTGTTTCCAATATATGACAATGGCAAGTAATTTGTAAATAATATGTACTCATATATAGGCATCAGACTAGATACCAATTTTGAAAATAACTATAAAATAGGTATTACTTTTCTTCAAAGAAAAAAATGAAAGTAAATGCTGTGCAAAGGAATATTTTAAAGTGAATTAAATGAAGCTGGTTCAGGGAAGAGGCCTTTCATATATTCACTAGATAGCTGCCATTCATTCATTGGTAATTATATAATACAGCCCTACTCTGCCAAGCGTTATAATCTTATTGAGGAGAGGTATTAATAAAATAAGTTTAAAATTCTGTAATTACATATATTTACTGTGAAAATATAGGAACTTATAAAATTATAATAAGGGATATAAGCTCACATTTGCTAGAAGAGACCAAATTTAAAATTTTGAAAACCCAAAAGAATTGAACCTATTATGCACGTTTGAAAATTCAAATTTGCAATAATTATGCAATGATGATATAGAAAAATGCATATAACTAAACTTAGAATTTTAATAATTACAGTTTCACATAAATAATTCCCTAACTCCACTTACGGCTTTATTAGAATGGTAGTATTACAGGAATTTACTTTTTAATCTTTTTTTGTTTTCCATTTAAAAAATGTATTTGGTAATACAATTTTTTTTTAAAAGTGAAAGCACCTTAATTGGTTTGGCTCAGTGGATAGAGCATCAGCCTGCGGACTGAAGGGTCCCAGGTTCAATTCTGGTCAAGGGCATGTAATTTGGTTGTGGGCACATCCCCAGTAGGAGGTGTGCAGGAGGCAGCTGATTGATGTTTCTCTCTCATTGATGTTTCTTACTCTCTATCCCTCTCCCTTCCTCTCTGTAAAAAATCAATGAAATTTATTTTAAAAAATAAAATAAATAAAAAGGTGAAAGTAAAATGATTTTCAGATATCAAAAATATTTTATAAGAATTCTTACTGCATCTTGGGAAATGTGGTGTGTGTGCTGTGTAATATGATATTCCTCCTTCACTTTGACTAAATGAACTTTGTACTCATGATCTTCAGTGTGGGAGGCCAGGAATCACAGCTGCAACTCAGCTACTATCATCTCCTTTCCTGGTTTCTGGCTCATAGATTTGATTAAAAGGAAAATTGAAAATGTATCCAACCTTGATTTAATGCCTATGAGATTAGGGAAATGTTATAGAACTAAAACTTCTAAGTTACTACCTCATTTCTGCTTTTGCTAAGTAATCAGAATGAAAAATAGAAATAAAAAATTATTTTGTGGATCATATATTTGCAATCCTATTTATTAACTCAGGATCAGAAGCAATTTTGTATTAGGAAACATTTTTAGTAATAAATCTTTAATTATGCTGGTGTATTTAATTATATTTATACACACATGTATTTTATATGTGTACATACGCACACAGAACTATATATTTATACACACATATATTTGTATTCATAGTAAGCATTATGTATTTTTATCTTTTTTCCTGAAGGGCATAACTTTTACATAAATATGTATTTTATAACTTTTCTTATTGAAAAAGTAATACTTGTGATATTTTTACTATAGGAATTTTAATTGTGTAGATATGACATAAAGGAAACTAATAGTGGTCAATAATCTCATCACACAAAGATATGGTGTGCCCAAATATGTAGCTGCATAAAGAACTACATATGGCTAGAAAATAAACAATATTCCCCACCTTTATTTTCCTCCCTCTTTCTGTATAAACCCAATCAATCCTCAAATCAACTTCTAAGATAGCTTAACGTAAGAGCTGAGTTGTTTTAAGTAATATACAGTGACAATGGATCTTTAGTAGAAATCATATAGCTATTGACTATCTAATTTAGGGTTATATTTTCTTCTCTCTATGCTATTGCATGGCATAATTTAGGTTGAAAATACAAGTAAATTAAAGGTTATTTGTTCTTGAATATTCTGTGACTACCTTGAAATGAAGATGAATTCACTAAAATATTGCAAAATGAAGATAGCAAGTAAATGAGCACTTTTAGAATATTAACAATTTTGGGTGGTGGATACACAGTGCAATATATACAGATCTTGTAACATAGAAACCCACACCTGAAACCTATGTGTTCATGTTGACCAATGCCAACCCAATAAATTTAATTTAAAAAAAAGAATGTTAATATTACTGAAGTTGTAATTTTAAAGGGTTTATGAATGCTAGCTTCATTTGTCTCCATCAAGTCTACATTCTCTTCTGTCTCTTTCATATTTAACTGGTCAGCATTACTGACTGAAAAATGATTCTTACTTCTCTGTTATTGTTGTTTTTTCTATGACTGTACATATAAATCTATATTAAATTGCTTAATCTGCAAAAATAACATTGAGGGGGGAAATCTAAGTTAAGTCTTGTATGTGTATGGCATTAAAGCAATGGAAATTGGTTAGCAGGCTCTCCATCCCATTTTGTTTACACATCTCAAATGGGGTTAATATATAGGGCCAGTGCAAATGAGTGTTATATAGCCAAGTAATGATAGCCCGAGGCAAGAGAAACAGGGGCTGACATCCTGACATTTATTTTCAAAATAGCTGAACATTTTCCAGGCACATTTTGTTGGGCTCTACTGACAAAAGTTCTTCTGTTAGCCATCTATAATGAAATTCTTCTCAACATGACATAATTGAGGATCCACCTTAAGACACTGAAAAATAAAGACCTTTTCAAAGTCAGATTGACTTTCTGTCTCTTGCAGTTTTTACTTTATGAAGACACTGACAGAGAAATGAATGTAGTTCTGGATTTTTGAGTATAAAAAGGCCCTATAGTGGCTGCTGCTGCACAGATTGTGCTTAAGATATTTTAAAATTTTATATAAAAATAAGTGTGTAAAATTGGTTATTTTATTGATTTCTAAGGAGTCTTACAACATTTTGATATTTTATACTGAAAAATAAAGTATCAGCTGACAGTGAGGGTTATTTTTTTAAAGAGTCACTAGTTTTAGGCCCAAGTAACTGAGCTTTTAGCTTAGCACAGCTGTTAAGTGTTTAGATAGTGAACTAGAATAAAGGTTTTTCTGGAGGTGATAACTTGGGGAATATGTGAGGATAACATAATAGAACCATCAGGTAAAGTATGCCACAGAAGGTCAAGGGCCTGTGTACTAGGCTGAGGTTCACAGAGAATCAGAGAAGGGCTTGACATTAAGAAAATCACAGGAATCACATCATCATATTGTGAGGAGGATGAGCTGAAGGTCAGTGAGCTTGGGGAAAGATAAATCAAGCAGTAATTAAAGTACTCTGGGTGAAAAAAATAACCAAGAGTCCTGCAATCGTTTAGGAAAGAAGTAGGCTCTTTGACACTTTAAAATAAAAATAATGAGGAACAGAATTTAAGGGAATTTAAATGTTACAAAGAATAATATCTGACCCAAATAAGTAAGATATATTGTGTAGAATATAGAATGCAGACCCAATCTATATGGTCATCTTTTTGATTTTTTTTTTTTTAGATTTTTTAAATTGATTTTTAAAGAGAGGGGAAGGAAGAGGGAGAGAGAGAAACATCAATATGAGAGTGAACTTCAATCGACTGCCTCCTGCACAGATAGGGCCTGCAATCTTGGCATGTGCTCTGATCAGAAATAGAACCCACAACTATTCAGTGCACAGGACGCTGATGAGGGCATACATTGTCATCTTGTTAAAAAATCACATGGCAAAAGCCCATTCAGATACTTTCCATTCTTTTGATTTACCTAGAACGTCTTACATTCTTGAAATTTAGACCAGAATTTGGAAGACATAGTCCATCAACTTGGAACAAGATGGAGAAATTAATTTTATGTATATACTAGGACCTTTCCTAACATACTATTTGTTTTCTATATAATTTTAAGTATTTAATTTATATTATTTAGTGAGCCATATGGCTTCATCAGAGAAAACAATACAAAATAAAAATATAATTTAACAACACCTAATTTTATTTTTTTCTGAATTGATAGTAGCAATTTATTATCTGAGTGCATTTTACATTCAGAGATACCTATAATTGATTCCAAACATTTAAATCCCTTTGAATTACTTTCTTTTTCTAAGAAAGAACAGATGTGATCTAGATTATGTCTTTGGAGATATCTATCTTTGGGCTCCTCCTTTCAAATATCTAGCACAGAGCAATGTCGCTGGGAAAGCATAATGCTTGACAACTTTCAGAGTGACATCATCCCTTCTCTGAGAACTTTTATTTAAAAAATGTCCTTGAAGACTACTAGATGTGAGCTCAGAAAAAGAACAGAGACTGAGCTGATTTAATAATGAAGCAGGGTCATCCTTTGCTTCCTTAGAGAATGTTTTTATTACTTTGAAAGGAACTTTGGAATTGAATCAAAAAAGGAATGTCAGCCCCTCCCAACCTAGAAGCTGTGTTTAGATTACTAAAAGGATTTGTCTGGTGTTAGTAAAATTAAAATGGGGACTCTGTAGTGCCATTTCTATTTCAAATCTGTATAAGATTCTGTCCATAAGCTGTATATTAATATTTATTTCCATATCTATTAAGATCTTTTTCTATTACATATTACCAGAGTAATAAGACATTACAAAACAATCTAGCTTCAATAACCATGGAAGAATCACATGTAGATTTTAGTATGAAACATTTTAATCGTGTCTGAGTTCTCAAATGTTATTTGCAACAGTTCCCCCTTATATAGTAAAAAAAGGAGAAATCTCCTTCGAAAATTACATTACAATAGAACACTATATAAATTATTGCAATAGAATATGGTATAACTGCACATTTCTAACTCTGCTACTTTTGATATTGTTATAGTTAGTTTTTTAGACAAAGGCATAGGAAATAATAGAAAAGTACTATTTTGTGTCTCCTATATTTATGCAAAAAGTGGATTTACTATTCCAGTTAATTAGAAACTAAAATCTATATTATTGGGGGTGGGGATGGGGAAGTCAGCTATACCTAGCTGGGGAGCTCAGTTGATCAGAGCATGGGTTTGATTGATAGGACACATAATAGAATCAACCAATAAATGCATAAATAAGTGGAACGATAAATTGATGTTTCTCTCTCTTTTTTTCTCTTTCTTCCTCTGCCTCTCTAAAATGAATTATAAAAATTAAAAAAACAGCTACTTTTAGAACTGTTTAATTTTTCTATTTTTCCTTTTGTGTTCAAATAATTATTGCCCTTTTCTCAATTAGTCTCACATCTTACATTTGCTTTTAAATTACCTTTAGATATATTCCAAAACAACTCTACACTCAATAATCATTAACAAATGTTATTCTAGCCTGAGCCTTTGGTCAGACAGTCACCAAGAGATATATGTTTTATGGGGCTTCACTTTTAAGAGATTATCTCTGCCCTCTAGGCAGCTATCAATCTACAGCTATCAATTTATTCCTATAAACTTATGTCTTTTTCTGCATTCCCAAACCAAATGATTTATTTTGACTTAAATATTTTTCAAACTTTGGTATTACCCTAGACCTGATAGGGTAATTTTCTGTTGGTCACCACAAATGTCCTAAACATAAATGTTTCTCAATACAGCAACAAGCTGGAAAAGGTTATGTACTAGGAATTATTCTTATTTGCACAAATTCCCCAGACACATTTTTGTGAACCTCAATTACATATGAACTGGTCTCTTTCACTAAGTTTAATTCCTAGAGGGCATAGGTCGTGTGTTTTCAACATTTTCTTCAGTACGTCCATTGTAGCGCTTTATACAAATTAGATGACCAACACAACTTGGCTCTCCTTGTCACTCTGGTGATGGTTTTCCTCTCAGCCTTATTTATTTATCAGATGATTGCATGATTATCTAACTGGTTTTATGGCTTCTAGCCTTTTTTAAAATCCAATTTATTTCACATAGCAATATTAATTGGAGAACTACATCATGTGATTCTGCTGCCCAAAAGCCCTCTATTCCTGGTAGGATTTCACTCAACTTTTCACTACCTTTCTTAGACTTAAATATATTGCTTGAAATTTTTACTATGAGAGTGTAGTTTTACTTAAATTTAATTAGGAATAAAAGCTATGTTTATTTTGAAAATGTAAGGTTCTACGCCACTGTGAGAGGAACTGCAAGCAGGGAGTCCGAATAAGTGAGCGAATTGATCAGGCTTTATTGGGGGTCTCCGGGCAGGTTCACAGGCTCGGGGGGGAATGGAGCCAGGGAAGCCACGCCCTGTGACGGGGGCATTGGCTTTTTATACCCCTCCCAGGACGGTTGGTAGGTTTTCCGTTGTGGTTTCGACAGTTTGTCACGCTGGCAGGAGTATGAGGAAGTTAGGGACTTTTCAAACAGGGTGTGTAAAGGTCAGGGAAATACCAGGGCAGTCAAGCATTCCATGCCGGTTTGAACCAGCAAGGCCCCAGGGCCTCCCTGGTCGGCCTGGGCCCACCTCAGGACACTGGACAGAAAAGATAAAAATAACCAAAAACATAAAACATTTCTGGTTCTAAAATGGATATCAGTCTCTATATTTGAATCTGTTGTCACAAATGATCTAAGTTTATATCAATCACTTTGAGAACAGATATATACATAAATACACATAAAAATACCCATGTGAAAAACAATAGATGAGTTTTTAATGCATCTATATGCTCCCCAATTTCTTATATTTTATATGTGAGCATTTATTTATTTATTTTTATTTAAATAATCCTTTATTGTTAAGCATTTTCTCTAATTTTAGCAATAAAGTAACAATGAAGTATAAAATATTATATCCTTTCTTTATTATTTATTTATTTATTTATTTAATCTTTATTGTTGAAAGTATTATATATGTTCCCTTTTTCACCCCATTGACCTCTTCTAGCTCACCCCGCCCCCAATCCCAGGTCTTCACCACCTTATTGTCTGTGCCCATATATGCATACAAGTTCTTTGGCTGATTTCTTCCCACCCACTCACCTTCCCTCACCTTCCCTCACCTTCCCTCTGAGATTCCATAGTCTGTTCCATGCTTCTATGTCTCTGAATCTATTTTTTTCATCAATTTATTTTATTCATTAGAGTCCACATATGAGTGAGATCATGTGATAGTTATCTTTCTCTGACTGGCTTATTTCTCTTAGCATGATACTCTCCAGGTACTGTTGTAAGTGGTAAAAGTTATTTCTTTTTTAAAGCTGCATAGTATTTGATTGTGTAAATGTACCATAGTTTTTTTTCATTGTTTAAAGTATTACGAATAGTACTATATATGTTTCTCCTCCCAGGGACCCCCGCCTGGCCTCCTCTATCCCCCAACAGATGCCCTCATCTGCACCCCAGTGCCTTGTATCCACTGGTTATGCTTATATGCATGCATACAAGTCCTTCAGTTGATCTCTTACAGCCCTGCCCCCACCTTCTCTTGCCTTCCCCTTGTAGTTTGACAGTCTGTTCAATGTTTCTTTGCCTCTGTACCTATTTTCCCCCCTTTCTTTTCTTAAGAAAAATCTTGCATCTGCATCCTAGAAATAAACATATAAGAACAAAAAAAAATGTTTGAGCCTCAGTTTCAATGTCCAACAGTTCTGAGTCCAGTTTCACTGTCAAATACTTCTTTGTGTAGACATGTCAGCAATGATATCTGGATAGCGGAGAAATGGTGGCAATGCAGGTTCCACTCTCCCTGGTTTGGTCCTGGGCAACCTGCAGCAACGCACAGCTGCTGACTGCTAGAATGGCAAGGAATCATCAGCGTCTTCCATCTCTAGACTGTTTTTGTGGTTGGAACAGCTCTGTCAGTTCCTCTTTGTTGCAGGAATCCATATGGTCTTGGAGTTGTTTTCTAAAAATATACAAACATATTCTCCACCAAACGTTAATAAAGGAATCTTTTCTGTAAATTAGACTTGGAGTTATTTTTATTTTTACCCAAATGATTTTCCTTTGGTTTATTTTGACATCATGTATGTTTTTCATGGGTGTCCTGCTGTTAGCATTACAAATGAAAATTAATTTTCTGAAATAAGAATTTTCTAAATGTAATTTACTTATAGGATATTTTTCCTTACATGATATTACCTTACTAGCCTCCCTTTTTTTTCTTTGATTAATGGAGGCTTTTGAAAATTTTTATATTGCAGTCTTGGTAAGTTCAAATTTTAATTTTTGCATAAAAATATGACTGCTTTAGGTTCTTTGCATGTTAGGCAATTTTACAATGAGTTGAACCACGAATAGAAATTTTAGTTAGTATTTTAGGAACAGCTTTTTTTCCATTACAGTTATATTTTCTTGAGTATTCATATATTTCAATTAGTGAAATTTAAATTAATCTGAAAATATGATTACTATTTTACTGTCAAATTTAATACTCAAACAATAATTTTAGTTTACCCTGTAAGTATTAGTGGAAAGGATTATTTTCATTCTTGAGTAGGCCCTGAGCATTCTTGAAGCTAGACTGAACTTAGATAAAGGGCAGCTATTGCTGGCCAAGTCTCTGTCTGTAGCCTGGGTCCCGATCTGAGCTGGGCATGGGAGGTTAAGCAGCCATGGGTGCAGGAGACCTCCCTCAGAAGGGGTGAGAGTTCAGGCCCCTGCAAGGTTAGGGACATAAGGGTCTGTGACCCATCTCTGTTGACCTTCAAATTATCTCCTGATGGCCCCTATATGACTATGCCTTTCTTAGTTTATTCCTTCCCTGAGGAATCTTACCCATCTCTGGCTAACCAGTCGTCCTCCGGGGCCAACCAGGATGATGTGAGGTACAGTTCTGTCTCCTTGGTAGTCGATGCCCCTGTGGCCTCCATGCCCAGCACCTGCCTTGGGATCCCTTTGCCTGCTATCAGGGTGCCAGTATTGATCACATATCTTGGGGGGCTCAGATTCCTTCTCCATGGAGGGCCCAGCTTATACCATTGAGCAAGAGACAGATCCATGGTGCCAGCCACCCAGAGGCTTCAACCTCAGCTTGAACTGAAAGCTCAGGCAACAGCTGTGTGCACTTAGATTGTAAGAGGAGGGTCGCTCTTGGCATAAAGGGCAAGAGAAGCCAATATAAAATGCTCAAGTGTCTTCCCAGTGCCTTAATTCCTTCCGAAAGGGATTAATTCCTTTCTTATCCTTTTTAAAGAATTAATTTGTAAGTTTCTTTGGGATAATTGTACAATATGCTGTTGTATAATATCAAAAATTATAATGACATTGTAGAATAATGTCATGTAAGGATATTTTTTGTTCTAGGTCATGGCAATTCAATTCCAAACTGCCAATTTTTTTTTTATAACTTTATATAAACTTAGTGAGGTGAAAACACAAATCACTTACCTTAGTTCAAGAGGTCAAATATATTGACTTTCCCACTTACTTTGCCACCCTCAACTTGATATACATTTCTCAGTCTCTGGAGCCATTCTTGTTCATCAGTATTTGCCATTCATTATATTCCACAAATGAGTGAGATCATGTGATTGTTATCTTTCTCTGCCTGGCTAATTTCACTTAGCATAATGTTCTCCAGCTCCATCCATGTTGTTGCAAATGGTAAGAGCTCCTTCTTTTTTACTGCAGCATAGTATTCCATTGTGTAGATGTACCACAATTTTTAATTCACTCATCTGCTGATGGGAACTTAGGCTGTTTCCAAATCATAGCTATGGTAAATTGTGCTGCTATGAACATAGGGGTGCATATAGCCTTTCTAATTTTTCTTTCTAGTTTCTTGGGATACATTCCTAGAAGTGGAATCACTGGGTCAAATGTGAGCTCCATGTTTAGTTTTTTGAGGAAGCTCCATATTGTTCTCCACAGTGGCTGCACCAGTCTACATTCCCACCAGCAGTGCATGAGGGTTCCTTTTTCTTCACATCCTCACCAGCACTTGCTGTTTGTTGATTTGTTGATGAAAGCCATTCTGACAGGTGTGAGATGATACCACATTGTCATTTTGATTTTCATCTCTCATGTAATTAATCACTTTGAGCAGGTTTTCATATGTCTCTAGGCCTTCCTTTTGTCTTTTTAGGTCTGTTCTCCATTTTTTTATTACATCATTTGTCTTCCCTTTTTTAACTTGTATAAGTTGCCTGTACATACTTGAGATTAAACCTTTCTATGTGATAACATTTGCAAATATGTTCTCCCATACAGTGGGGTTTCGTGTTGTTTGATTGATGGTTTCTTATGCTGTGCAAAAATTTTTATTTTGAGATGTAGTCCCATTTGTTTATTTTCTCTTTAAGTTCCATTGCCCTAGGAGCAGTATCAGTGAAGAAGTTCTTTCTGCATATATCTGAGATTTCTCTGACTGTGGATTCCTCTAGTATTTCTATGATTTCCCATCTTATATTTAAGTCCTGTATTCATTTTGAGTTTATTTTTGTTTACACCTAAGTTGATGTTCTAGTTTCATTTTTTTGCATGTATCTGTCCAATTTTCCCAACACTATTTATTGAAGAGAGACTGACTTGACTCCATTGTATGTTCATGCCTCCTTTATCAAATATTAATTGAGCATAGTGGTTTGGGTCGATGTCTGGATTCTCTATTCTATTCCATTGGTCTACATGTCTGTTCTTGTCCCAGTACCAGGCTGTTTTAAGCACAGTGGCTTTGTAATACAGCTTGAAATCTGGTATTGATATTCTACCTACTTTGTGTTTCTTTCTCAGGATTACTGTGGCTATTTGGAGTCTTTTCTTATTCCAGATAAATTTTTGGAAAGTCTGTTCTAAGTCTGTGAAATAAGTCCATTGGTATTTTAATGGGGGAGTGCATTAAGTTAATAGATTGCTTTGAGTAGTATGGACATTTTAATAATATTGATTCTACCAATCCATGAGCATGGTATGTTCTTCCATCTGTTTATGTCTTCCTCTATCTCTTTTTTCAGTGTCCTATAGTTTTCCACGAATAGGTCTTTTACCTTAGTTAAGTTTATTTCTAGATATCTTATTTTTTTTGGTGCAATGGTAAATGAGATTGCTTTTTCAGTCTCTCTTTCTTTTTTTTTTTAATATATTTTATTGATTTTTTTTACAGAGCAGAAGGGAGAGGGATAGAAAGTCAGAAACATCGATGAGAGAGAGACTGCTTTGAGTAGTATGGACATTTTAATAATATTGATTCTACCAATCCATGAGCATGGTATGTTCTTCCATCTGTTTATGTCTTCCTCTATCTCTTTTTTCAGTGTCCTATAGTTTTCCACGAATAGGTCTTTTACCTTAGTTAAGTTTATTTCTAGATATCTTATTTTTTTTTTGGTGCAATGGTAAATGAGATTGCTTTTTCAGTCTCTCTTTCTTTTTTTTTTTAAATATATTTTATTGATTTTTTTACAGAGCGGAAGGGAGAGGGATAGAAAGTCAGAAACATCGATGAGAGAGAGACATCGATCAGCCGCCTCTTGCACGCCCCCTACTGGGGATGTGCCCACAGCCAAGGTACATGCCCATGCCGGAATCGAACCCGGGACCCTTCAGTCCCCAGTCCGACGCTCTATCCACTGGGCCAAACCGGTCTCGGCTCAGTCTCTCTTTCTATAAGTTAATTATTGGTGAATAGAAATGCCATGGATTTCTTGGCATTAATTTTGTAACCTGCTATGTTGCTAAACTCGTTTATTAAGACTATTCGTTTTTTTTTTTTAATGGAGTCTTTAGGGTTTTCTATGTACAGTATCATGTCATCTGCGAATAAGGACAGTTTTTTTATTTTTTATCATATACATATTTATTGTTTAAAGTATTACAAATAGTAGTATATATGTTTCCTTTTTTCCCCCACTAACCTTTCCCCAGTCTCCTCTACCCTACAGCATATGCCCTCGCCTGCCCCATTCCCCCCAATGTCTTGTATCCATTGGTTATGCTTATATGCATGCATACAAGTCCTTCACCTTACATCCTCACCCCCCTTACCTCCCCTGCCTTCCCACTGTAGTTTGACAGTCTGTTCAATGCTTCTTTGCCTCTGTAGCTATATTTCCCCTGTTTCTTTTCTTTAAAAATTTTTTTTCAGCTACATACTAGAAATAATCATAAGAATAAAAAATGTTTGAGTCTCAGTTTCAATGTCCAACAGTTCTGAGTCCCAGTTTCAATGTCAAATAGTTCTTTATGTGTACATATCAGCAATGATATCTGGAGGGTTGACAAATGGTGGTGATGCAGGTCCCATCCTCTCTGGTTTGGTCCTGGGCAACCTGCAGCAATGCACAGCTGCTGACTGCTAGCATGGCAAGGTGTCATCAGAGTCCTGCATCTCTGGACTGTCTTTGTGGTTGGAACAGACCTGTCAGTTCCTCTCTGTTGCAGGAATCCATACGGTGCTGGAGTTGTTTTCTGAAAATATACAAACATATTCTTGACCAAAAGTTAATAAAGGAATCTTTTCTGTAAATTAGACTTGGGATTATTTTTATTTTTGCCCAAATGATTTTCCTTTGGCTTATCTTGACACCATGTGTGTTTTTCATGGGTGTCCTGCTGTTAGCATTGCAAATGAAAATTGATTTTCTGAAATAAGAATTTTCTAGGTGTAATTAACTTACAGGATGTTTTTCCTTAGATGATATTACCCCACCATCGCCCCCTCCCTCTTTTTATTTATTAATGGAGGCTTTTAGAAATTTTATGTTGCAGTCCTGGTAACTTTAAATTTTAATTTTTGCACAAAAGTATGACTGCCTTAGGTTCTTTGCATGTTAGGCAACTTTACGATGAGTTGAACTACTAATAGTAATTTTAGTTAATATTTTAGGAACAGCTTTTTGTCCAGTACTCTTAAATATTCTTCAGTATTCCCTTATTTCAATTGGCCAAATTTAAATTAATCTGAACTTGATTACTATTTTATTGTCAAATTTAATTCTCAAACAATAATCTTAATTTACCCTGTAAATATTAGTGGAAAGGATTATTTGCATTCTTGAGTAGGCCCTGAGCACTCCTGGTGCTAGATTGAATTTAAATATAAGGCTGCTGTTGCTGGCCAAGTCTCTGTCTGTAACCTGGGTCCCAATCTGAGCTGGGCATGGGAGGTTAAGCAGCCATGGGGGTAGGAGACCTCCCTCAGAAGGGGTGAGAGTTCAGGCTCCTGCAAAGTTAAGGGGGTGAGGGTCTGTGCCCCACCTCTGTTGACCTTCAAGTTCTCTCCTGATGGACTCTCTGAGACTATGCCTGTCTTAGGTTGTTCCTTCCCTGAGGAATCTTACCCATCTCTGGCTAATCAGCCATCCTCTGGGCCAAGCAGGGTGATGTGCGTTTCAGTTCTGTCTCCTTGTTAAGCCATGCCCCATGGTCTTGATGCCCAGCACCTGCCTTGGGATGCCCTCACCTGCTGTTGGGGTCCTGGTACTGATCACATATCTTGGGGGACTCATGTTTCTTCTCCATGGAGGGCCCAGCTTATACCATTGAGCAAGAGACAGATCCATGGTGCCAGCCACCCAGAGGCTTCAACCTCAGCTTGAACTGAAAGCTCAGGCAACAGTTGTGTGCACTTGGATTGTGAGATGAGGGTCCCTCTTGACCAAAAGGGCAAGAGGGGCCAATATAGAATGCTCAAGTGCCTTCCCAGTGCCTTAATTCCTCCTGAAAAAGATTAATTTCTTTCCTGTCTTTTTTTTTAAATAGCTGCCAAACATTCAAAGAATTAGTTTGTAAATTTCTTTGAGATAATTGTACAATATGCTTTTGTAAAATATCAAAAATTATAATGACATTGTAGAATAATATCATGTAAGGATATTCTTTGCTCTAGGCCATGTCAATTCAATTTCAAACTAGCTGCCATTTTTTAAATTACTTTATATAAACTTTGTTAGGGCAGTATAAGCACAAATTACTTACCTTAGTTCAAGAGGTCAAATATATTGACTTTCTACCTTATTACTCCCATCCCCACTTACCCTGAGGTTTGACATTCTGATGGACGTTTCTTAGTTCTGGATCCATTCTTGTTAATCAGTCTATGTCATTCATTATATTCCACAAATGAGTGAGATCGTGTGATAATTATCTTTCTCTGTCTGGCTAATTTCACTTAGCATAATGCTCTCCAACTCCATCCATGTTATTGCAAATGGTAAGAGCTACTTCTTTTTACCGCAGCATAGTATTCCATTGTGTAGATATACCACAGTTTTTTAATCCACTCATCTGCTGATGGGCACTTAGGTTGTTTCCAACCCTTAGCTATAATAAATTGTGCTGCTATGAACATAGGGGTGCATATATCCTTTCTAATTTGTCTTTCTAGTTTCTTGGGATATATTCCTAGAAGTAGGATCACTGGGTCAAATGGGAGTTCCATTTTTAGTTTTTTGAGGAAGCTCCATACTGTTCTCCACAGTGGCTGCACCAGTCTGAATTCCCACCAAGAGTGCAAAAGAGTTCTTTTTTCTCCACATCCTCACCAACACTTGTCGTTTGTTGATTTGTTGATTTGTGTTAGCCAATCTGATAGGTGTGAGATGGTACTGGATTATTGTTTTGATTTGCATCTCTTTGATGATTAGTGACTTTGAGCAGGTTTTCATATGTCTCTTGGCCTTCCTTCTGTCTTCTTTTGAAAAGTGTATGTTTAGACCTGTCGCCCATTTTTGATTGGGTTGTTTATCTTCTTCTTATTACGTTGTATGAGTTCCCTATAAATGTTGCAGATTAAATCATTATCGTTGATGTCATTGACAAATATGTTCTCCCATGCAATGGGGTTTCTTGTTGTTTTATTAATGGTTTCCTTTGTTATGCAAAAGCTTTTTATTTTGATGTTTATTTTCTCTTTAGTTTCCATTGCTCTAGGAACAGTATCAGTGAAGAAGTTCCTTCAACATATGTCCGAGATTTTGCTGCCTGTGGCTTCCTCTAGTATTTTTATGTTTTCCCACCTTATGTTTAAGTCCTTTATCCATGTTGAGTTTATTTTTGGGAATGGTGTAAGTTGGTGATCTAGATTCATTTTTTTTTTGCAGATATCTGTCCAACTTTCCCAACATCATTTGTTGAAGAGACTGTTTTGACTTTATTGTTGTTCATGCCTCCTTTGTCAAGTATTAATTGGGCATAGTGGCTTGGGTCGATGCCTGGATTCTCTATTCTATTACATTGGTCTATATGTCTGTTCTTGTGCCAGTACCAGGCTGTTTTAATAACAGTGGCCTTGTAATACAGCTTGAAATCTGGTATTGAGATCCCACCAACTTTGTGCTTCTTTCTCGGGATTGCTGCAGCTATTCGGGGTCTTTTTTTTTTATTCCAGATGAATTTTTGGAGAGTTCTTTCTAGGTTTGAGAAATATGCCATTGGTATTTTAATGGGGAGTGCATTAAATTTATAGATTGCTTTAGGTAGTATGGACATTTTAGTGATATTGATTCTCCTAATCCATGCACATGGTATGTTCTTCCATCTGTTTATGTCTTCTTCTATCTCTTTTTTCAGTGTTGTGTAGTTTTCCACTTATAGAGCTTTTACCTCCTTAGTTAAGTTTATTCCTAGGTATCTTAGGGTTAGGGTTAGGGTTAGGGTTAGGGTTAGGGTTAGGGTTAGGGTTAGGGTATGTGTGTGTGTGATGGTAAATGGGATTGCTTTTTTAGTCTCTCTTTCTGTAAGTTAGTTATCGGTGAATAGAAATGCCATAGATTTCTTGGTATTAATTTTGTATCCTGCTACATTGTTGAATTCATTTATTAAGTCTAGTAATTTTTTTATGGATTCTTTAGAGTTTTCTATGTACAGTATCATGTCATCTCCAAATAAGGACAGTTTTACTTCTTTTCCAATTTGGCTGCCTTTTATTTCTTCTTCTTCTCTGATCACAATGGCTAGCACTTCCAGTACTATATTGAATAGGAGTGGTAAGAGTGGGCATCCCTGTCTTGTTCCTATTCTTACGGGAAATGGTTGTAGTTTTTATCCATTGAGTATGATGTATGCTGTGGGTTTGTCATATATGGATTTTATTATGTTTAGGAAAGATCCTTCTATTCCCACCTTGCTGAGAGTTTTTACCAAGAAAGGGTGTTGGATTTTGTCAAATGCTTTTTCTGCATCAATTGATATGACTATGTGGTTTTTATCTCTCAATTTGTTTATGTAATGTATCACATTTATTGATTTGCGGATATTGTACCATCCTTGTATTCCTGAGATAAATCCTACTTGGTCATGGTGTATGATCTTTCTGATGTACTGCTGAATTTGATTTGCTAGAAATTTATTGAAGATTTTGGCATCTATGTTCATGAAGGATATTGGCCTATAATTCCCTTTCATTGTGTTGTGATTATCTGGTTTTGGTATTAAGGTGATGCTGGCTTCATAGAAGGAGTTTGGAAGTGTTCCTTCTTGAATTTTTATAATAGTCTGAGGAGGATAGGTTTTAGTTCTTTCTTGAATGTTTGGTAAAACTCCCCCTGTGATGCCATCTGGCCCTGGGATTTTGTTTGCTGGAACATTTTTGATGACTTCTTTGATTTCTTCCATAGATATTGGCCTATTGAGATGTTTAGATTCTTCCTGATTTAGTTTTGGAAGGCTATATTTTTCTAGAAATGTGTCCATTTCCTCCAGGTTGTTCAGTTTGTGGGAATAGAGTTGTTCATAGTATTTTTGAACAATCCTTTGTATTTCTGGGGTCTGTTGTTATTTCTCCTCTTTCATTTCTGATTTTGTTTATTTGCATCCTCTCTCTTTGCTTCTGGGTGAGCCTTGCTAGAGGTTCATCAATCTTGGTTATCCTTTTGAAGAACCTGCTCTTGGTTTTGTTACTTTTTTTGTATTTTTTTGTCTCTCTGTCATTCCTTTCTGCTCTGATCTTTATTATTTCCTTCCTTCTGCTCACTATAAGCTTTTCTTATTGCTCTCTTTCTAATTCTTCGAGTTGTTGGGTTAGATGATTTACTACCATTTTTTTCTTGTTTTTTGAGGTAGTTCTGTAGAGCTATAAAATTCCCTCTCAGGACTGCTTTCATAGTATCCCATAGGATTTGTGAATGCTGTGTTTTTATTGTCATTGGTCTCCAGGATTTTTTAAATTTCTTCTTTGATCTCATTTCTAACCCAATCATTGTTCAGAAGCATGCCACTCAGCTTCCAAGTGTTTGGATTTTTTGGAATGTTTTTAATGTAGTTTATTTCTAATTTTATGGCATTGCAGTCTGAGAAATTGCTTGATATGATTTTAATATTTTTGAATTTGGGGAGACTTTGCTTGTGACCCAACATGTGTTCTATTTTTGTAAATGTCCCATGTGCACTTGAGAAGAACATATGTTCCGTGGCTTTGGGGTGAAATGTTCTGAAGATGTCAGTTCTGATCTAATGAGTCATTTAGGATTTCTGTATCTTTGCTGATTTTTTGTCTAGAGGATTTATTTAGTGATGGTCAGTGGTATATTAAAGTCCCCTACTATGATTCTATTGTTGTTGATCTCTCCTTTGATATCTTCCAGGAGATTTTTTATGTATTTGGGTGCACCTGCATTGGGTGTATATATGTTTACCAGCATTATATCTTCTTATTGAATTGTCCCCTTTAGTATTATGTAGTGGCCTTCCTTATCTCTTATTCTGGCCTTTACTTTGAGGTCTAATTTCATCAGCAATAACTAGCGCAACCCCAGCTTTTTTCTTATTTCCATTTGCCTGAAAAATATTTTTCCATCCCTTCACTCTCAGTCTGTGTGAATCCTTTGCTCTGAGGTGGGTCTCTTGTAGACAGAAAATATATGGATTATGTTTTCTTATTCATTCAGCTACCCTATGTCTTTTGATTGGTGCATTTAATCCATTCACATTTAATGTTATTATTGACAGGTACATGTTTGTTGTCATATTTTACTTTCATGTCTGTGCTTCTTCTTGCCTTTCTCTATCTTGTTTTTATAGCAGTCTCTTTAGCAATTCTTCTATTTCTGGTTTGGTAGTGATAAACTCCCTTGGTCCTTTTCTGTCTGTGATGCTCCCGATTCCACCTTCAATTCTGAATGATAGCCTTGCTGGGCATAGTATTCTTGGATTCAATCCCTTGCTTTGCATCACTTTGTATATTTCATTCCATTCCCTCTGGCCTGGTAAATTTCTGTTGAGAAGTCAGTTGATAATCTAACATGGGATCCCTTGTAAGTAACTTTCTGTCTCTCTCTCTCTGGCAGCCTTTAAGATTCTTAATTTGTCATAGGTGTTCGCCAATTTAATTATGATGTGTCTTGGTGTCGGTCTTTTGGGGTTCAACTTGTTTAGGATTCTATGTACTTCTTGGACTTGCATAGTTTTTTTTCTTGCCAATATCAGGGAAGTTTTTTGTATCTTTGCTGATTTCTTCAAACAGGTTTTCTATTCCGTGTTTCTCTTCCACTCCTTCTGGTATGCCAATTAAGCAAATGTTTTGTTTTGTGTTGTCCCAAAGCTCCCTAAGCTCTCCTTTTGTTTTTTAAGCCTTCTTTCCTGTTGCTGCCGTGTTTGTGTGCTATTTCCTACCTTCTAATTCACTGATGCAGTCCTCAGCCTCTTCTAGTCTACCGTTTAGGCCTTCCATTGTGTTCTTTATTGCAGCTATGTCCTTAATCATCTCCTGTTGGTTTCTTTTCATGTTGGATACATTCTCATTCAGCTCCTTGTAGTTCTCATTGAGTTGTGTGTATTTGCCATTAAGTTGTGGATATTTGTCATCCATCTGTTTAAACATCCTTATAACCATTACTCTGAATTCTATCTCTGACAAGCTGCCAGCCTCAAACTCATCTAACTCCTTTTCTGGTGGTTCCTCTTCCTTTCCTTCAGACGTTTGTTGTTGTTGTTGTTGTTGTTGTTTTGTTTTGTTTTGTTTTGTTTTGTTTTGTTTTTTTGCCTTCCCATGTTTTACTATAATATTTTATTCAAATGCTTTGCTACCCAGGTTCTTTGGGGATGGTGCTACTGGCATAATCTCAGTTCTCCTGTGCTTGTTATTCTAGTGTAGTTCCCTACTTGAGCTCTTTGGGCTCTCTTGATATGGGCCTGTGAGCTTGAAAGGCACAACTGTGGTATTTAGAATTCAGCCGCCCTGGGGTGGGGGAGTGTCCCAATTTTTGCTGTCTTATACCCTTAATTGAAATCACGCATGCCCAGCAGGAACCCTCAGTGGCACCAAGGGACCGTCTGTTGGGGTGATGGGGCTCAGGGGGGCCATAATCTGGATTAGCGTGGTTGTCATACCCAGAGTTCTGCAGTCATGGGGTGGGCAGACTCAGCTTTTGCTGTTACACCTGTGGCGGATAGGTGCTTACTCCCAGTGGCAATTCACAGGAGCACCTGAGGTACGATTTGCCAATGAGGCACCTTAAGGACTTGAAGGGCCCTGGCAGTATGGCTGCACAATTGAGGCTCCTGTGGGCCGGTATCCAGGATGAGCGAATTCCAACTTCTACTGCTGGGCGGGAGTGTATCCCTGCTTGTTCAAGGTCACACCCCAGGAGAGCTCTCAGTGGATCCCACTAGAGAGCCCAGTGTGTAGATGGGTTCAGGGTGCCTGCCTGTTGGCACTTAGTATCTGTGGAGGTGTGCTCATGGGGCATGGAGATCTGATGCACTCTGAGGGGTCCTGACACGTGGTTGAGGCATGGGGGAGAATGTGGATAGTTATCCAGGAAGAGGAAGTTCAGAATCTCTATTGCAGGGCCATGCCCCTTTTCTGTGCAGAATTTCACCCTCAGGGGCTCTCAATAGCTCCCAAGGGCTGCTTAGGGAGTGGGGTGCCCTGGCTACCAGCGGGCAGATATGCCCGAGTCTTGAGTGGAGTATGTGGGAATGGTTGTACGCAAAATGGGGTGGGAGCTTATGGGGTTGGCCAAGTGTGTGTCTGGGATAGGGTGCTTGTGGCTATTTTTGGCCAAGTGCGGGACTGGGTCAGAGCGCTCAGGGTTGGTAGCGGTGGAGCTAGAGACGAGGCAGGTGCAAGGAGCTGGTTTGGCGCCCACAAAGAGCTCTGCTCTTGGGAAGGGGGAGGCTGCACTCACCACTGCTATGCGGTTCCCCCCCTAGAGGTGGAGGTCCCAGGTCCTCTGGTCCCCAGCTGGAGAAGTGGGACTTTGGCTGGAGTGGTCTCTGGGTTGTGGTGCAGTTCCACCAAGGCCCATGTGATTGGTGCTGTTGATGAGTTCCCCAAAGAAGGGCCCCTCTCCCCTTCAAGATGGTGTGGGCTCTGCGCTATGATCCTGTCATCCCAGGAGTGTAGGCTTTCCCTGTCAAGGAGAGCCCTTCTGCTCACACGGTAATCAACTTTTCCTCACTCACGTACATACTCTCCAACCACACACTCCCCTTTCATACTTCCACTTGCTCACTGCCTCCCTCACCTGCGTCCTGCCAGCTGCCATCTTTTCCAAGTCCACCACAGCTTTTTTATCCACTCACCTACTGATGGGCATTTGGATTGTTTTTAGAGCTTAGCTATTGTAAATTGCATTGCTATGAACATAGGGGTACACATATTCTTTCTGATTGGTATTTCTTATTATTTATGATATATTCCTATTAGTGGGATCACTGGGTCAAATGGGAATTCCATATTTACCTTTATGAGGAAACTCTGTACTATTTCCTATGGTGGCTGCATCTGTCTGCAATTCCACCAGCAGTGTACTAAGGTTCCCTTTTCTTTACATCCTCCCCAACACTTTCCACTTATTGATTTGTTGATGGTAGCCATTCTGACAGGTGTTAAGTGATATCTCATTATTGTCTTGATTTTCATGTCTCAGATAATTAGTGACTTTGAACATGTTTTTTTTTTCCATATGTCTCTTGGCCTTCTGTATGTCCATTTTGGAGAAGTGTCTATTTAGGTCTTTTGCCCACTTCTTACTTTGATTGTCTTCCTTTCGTTAAGTTGTATGAATTTCCTACATATTTTTTAGATTAACCCCTTATTGGATGTATCATTAGCAAATATTTTCTCCCATGCAGTGGGTTAAATTGTCATCTTGTTGATAATTTCTTTGGCAGTGCAGAAGCTTTTTATTTTTATGTAATCTCATTTGTTTATTTTATCCTTAGTTTCCAATGTCCTAGGAGATGTATCATTAAACATATTACTGTGAGAGATGTCAAAGATTTTGCTGCCTATGGTTTCTTCTCAGATTTTTATGGTTTCATGACTTACATTTTAGTCTTTTATCCATTTTGAACTTATTCTTGGGTATGGTTTAAATTGGTGTTCTAGTTTCATTCTTTTTTTTTTTTTTTGCGTGCACCTGTCCAATATTACCAACACCAATTACTGAAGAGACTATCTTGACTCCATTGTATGTTTTGCCTCCTTTGTCAAATATTAATTGAGCACAATGGCTTGGTTCAATTTCTGGGCTCTCTGTTCCGTTCCATTGATCTATAGGCCTGTTCTTGTGCTAGTACCAGGCTCTTTTGACCATAGTAATTTTGTAGTATAACTTTATATATGGTATTGTAATTTCTCCAACTTTGTTCTTCTTTCTCAAGATTGCTTCAGCTATTCTGGGTCGCTTTAGGTTCCATATAAATTTTTGGAGTGTTTGTCTTAGATACATGAAATATGCTGCTGGTATTGTAATAGCAATTACATTGAACATATAGATTCCTTTGGGTATGTGGATATTTTAACAATGTTGATTCTATAAATTCATGAACATGGTATATTCTCCAATTTGTTTATATTTTCCTCTATCTCTTTTATTCCTTGGTTTATTGCTAAGTATCTTAAAGTTTTTGTTGCAATGGTAAATGAGATTATTTTGGTAGTTTCTCTATCTAAGACTTCATTATTGGTATATAAGGAATCCCACTTCAGAACAAAGGACTTACACAGACTGAAAGTGAAGAGATGGAAGAAATCTTCCAGACAAATGGAAATGAAAAACATGGGTAACAATAATAATATCTGACAAAATAGACTTCAAAGTGGGAGCCATAAAAAGAGATAATGAAGGCCACTTTATAATACTGAAGGGATCGATACAGCAAGAAGATATAAATTTGGTAAACATATAAAGGGGCATCCAAATATGTAAAAAATCTTCAGGAGGATATCAAGGGAGAGGTTGACAGCAATACAATAATGTCAGAGAGATGTTAACACCTCTCTGACATCACTTGATAGATCTTCTAGACAAAAAACCAACAAGGAGAAACATCTATCTTAAACAACACACTAGATCAGATGGAATTAATAGACGTTTTCAGAACATATCATCCCAAAGATACAGAATATATATTTTTCTCAAGTGTTCATATGACTTTTTCAAAGATCTACCACATGTTAGGACACAAACTAAGTCTCTACAAGTTCAAGAAGACTGAAATCATATCAAGCATTTTCTCAGATCACAATGCTATGAAATTTGAAATAAACTACAATAAAAATACTCAAAAACATTCAAACACATGGAGGCTAAATAGCATGCTATTAAACAATGAATGAATTACCAAGGAGATCAAAGAAGAAATAAAAATCCTCCATGAAACATATAAAAATGAACACAGAGCAACTCCAAATCTGTGAGATACCGTGAAAGCAATCCTGAGAGGGAAGGCCTACCTCAAAAATCTAGCAAAACCTTTAATAAATTATCTAATTCTACAACCTAGAAAGAGAACAATAAGAAAAGCCCAGAGTAAGTATAAGAAAAGAAATAATAAAGATCAGAGCTGAAATAAATGACATAGAGAATTTAAAAATAATACAAAAGATCAGTGAAACCAAGAGCTGGTTCTTTGAAAAGATAAACAAGATTGATAAACCTCTAGCCAGGTTCACCAAAAAGCAAAGAGAGAGGACTCAAATAAACAAAATCAGAAGTAAAAGAGATGAAGTAACAACTGACCCCACAAAAATACAAGCTGGACAACCTGGACAAATTGGACATATTCCTAGAAAAATACAATCTTCCAAAACTCAATCAGGATGAATCAGAAAACCTGAATAGGCTTATAACTACTGATGACATTGAAGCAGTAATAATTATAATAATAATGAAAAAACAAAACTTCCAGCAAATGAAAGCTCTGGTCCAAATGGCTTCACAGGGGAGTTTTACCAAACAATCAAAGAACTAAAACCTTTCTTCTTCAAACTATTTCAAAAAATTCAAGAGGAGGTAACATTTCCATGCTCTTTCTAGAAGGCCAGCATCACCCTAATCCCAAAACCAGGTAAAGCACTACAAAGAAAAGAGAATTATTGGCCAATATTCCTGAAGAACATAAACGCTAAAATCCTCAAGAAAATATTAGCAAATTGAATCCAAAAACACATGAAAAAAATCATACGCCATAACCAGATAGGACTTATTCCAGGGACACAAGGTTGATACAATATTCACAAATTACTAAATGCGATACATCAGATTAACAGATTATAAGACAAAAATCACATGATCATATCAATTGATGCAGAAAATGCATTTGACAAAACCCAACACCTTTTTTTTAAAATAAAAATTCTCAGCAAAGTGGGTATAGAGAGATCATACCTCAACATAATAACATATAATAATATATGAAAACCTATAGCCAATATCATACTCAATGGGCAAAAACTAAAACCCATTTCCTCTGAAGACAAAATTAAGGAATGGTTGCTCACTTTCATCACCCTTGTTCAAAATAGTACTGAAAGTCCTAGCTATAGTGATCAGACAAGAAATAAAAGGCATCCAAATTGGAAAGGAGAAGCAAAATAGTCATTATTAGCAGATGACATAATATTGTACATGGGAAATCCTAATGAATCGATAAAAAACTGCTAGATTTAATAAATGAGTTGGTAATGTAGCAGATATTGATAGCATTTTTTTAAATATACCAATTAGAGGTCCAGTGCATGAATTTGTGCACACCTGGGGTCCAGCTGGGGCAGATTGGGGTCTGTCAAGAGGAGATGGTGAGAAGTTGGCTGGCCAGCCTCCCCCCAATCGGAGCCTGATCAGGGATACGCTGGCTTGAGGGAGGGGCTGTGACTAATTGGGGTGGGGGGTTGATTGGGGGTAGGGCTGACCATGAGTGGTGGGCCAGCTGGGGAAGGGGGAAGGGGAAAGGGGGATCCAATCTGAGGTTAGTGGCTGGGAGAGGGGCCATAGAGGTTGGCTGTTCAGCCCCACCCCCAATTGGTATGAGGGGGGCTGATAGGGGGTAGAACTGGCTTGGGGGAAGGGGCTGCAGGCCAATTGGGGTGGTGGGGGCTGATCAAGGATGGAGCCAACTATCGGGAGGGACTGTGGACAATGGGCCTGCCAGTCCCACTATGGATGGGGTAGGGAGACCAATTGGGGGAGGGGCCATGGGTCATTGGATGGCCATACCAGCCCCTATTGGGGAGGGGGGCATTAGGGGTAGAGTGAACGAGGGGAAGGGGCTGCAGCCCATTGGGGTGGTGGGGGCCCATTGTGAGGGGGCCTGGCCTAGAGAGGGGCAGCAGGAGGCTGGCTGGCCAGCCTGCCCCCTGCTTGGGCCAGGTTTGCTGGCCACAGTGGGCATCATAGCTGCCAGTCATTGTGATCATTATGGCATTCTGATTGCTGGCATTTTATATATATATAGAACTCTCAGAAAGAGCAACTAAAAAAATCCCTTCTATTTATTTTAAATAAATCATTTTATATACATATTAGGGGTCCAGTGTATCAATTTGTTACCTTAAAAGGAACTGTGGGCCACGAGGCTGTGGAAGGCACAAGGGAGGGTCTCAGCCCATCCTCCGCCCCCACAGCTAACCCCTCCGGCCATGGCCCCTGGTCCCCTAACTGCTGGGTCTCCTGCTGCCTGCTCCCATGCTTGACAGTGCAGAGTAATTAGGACCAGTGCCAGCAGCTGGTGTGAGTAGTGGCTACTGCCATGATCACCCCTCAGGAGCAGGGAGAGGTGGAGAAGCCCTCAGGGGTGACCAGGGCTGGCAGCTGCTTGTCGCTCCAGCTAATGGCACCAAGCAGTTGGGGCCAGCACTGGGTGCTAGCAGTGGGTGTGAGTGGGGTTGGCACCAGCAGTAGGTGCAAGCACCAGGCAGGACTGTGCGGCACAAGAGCAAAGAATTTTCAGTAACTAACCGAGGCTTGATCAGATAACAGTGACCAGAGCCCCACGTTGGTCTGGCACCCCTGTTCACCTGCTCCACCATCCTGCTGCTGCCAACACCCACCATGTTCTGTGCACACCCCCTGTTGGTCAGCACACATCATAGGAACTGGTTGCTTGGTTGTTCAGTTGTTCTGCTATTTGGTTTATTTAGATATTAGGGATATATATATATATATATATATATATATATATATATATATATATATATATATTGTTTTGTTTTTTTTTAGAGGCCCGGTGTTTGAAATTCATGCACGGGGGGGTGGGGGATGTCCCTTAGCCCAACCTGCACCCTCTTCAATCTGGGACCCCTCAAGGGATGTCCAACTGCCCATCTAGGCCAGATCCTAATAGGATCAGGCCTAAACGGGCAATTGGACATCCTTCTCACAATCCAGGACTGCTGGCTCCAAACTGCTCACCTGCCTGCCTCCATGATTGCCCCTAACCGCTTCTGCCTGCTAGCCTGATCACCTGCTAAGCACCATCGTGCCAGCCTAATTGATGTTTAACTGCTCCCCTGCCAGCCTATTTGCCCCCAACTTCCCTCCTCTGCCAGCCTGGTCACCTCTAACTGCAACCCCTGCAGGCTTAATTGCCCCCAACTGCCGTCCCTTGCTGGCCTGATTGCCCACAACTGCCCTCCATGACAGGGCCTGGAACCTCCCAATGGCCATCCCCTACTGGCCATCTTGTGGTGGCCATCTTGTGTCCACATGGGGACAGGATCTTTGACCACATGGGGACAGCCCTCTTGTGTGTTGGAGTGATGGTCAATCTGCAAATTACTCTTTTATTAGATAGGATAGAGGCCTGGTGCATGGGTGGGGGCCAGCTGGTTTGCCCTGAAGAGTGTCCCAGATCAGAGTGGGGGTTCCCTTGGGGTGAGGATTAGCCTGGGTGAGGGGCCTGTGGAATTTTTCAGGCCATCCACGCCCTCCAATGACCCAAGCAGAGGGCCTGGGATCTGGGATTAATCTATGTCTACAATTGAAACTTTGTAACCTGGAGTGGAGTCAAGCCTTCTGCTCACTCTGGGGCAGCAGCCATTTTTGTTTGAAACATTGTAGCCTAGAGTGGAGACCTAGGCCAGCAACGGCAGACTGAAAGCTTGGCTTCCTCTGTTACCAGGGAAATCCAAGCCTCTGTTCTCTCCAGCTCAGTGGCTGCTGCCATTTCTGTTTCTTTTATAATTGAAACTTTGTAACATTGTGTGGAGGCCTAGACAGGCAGAAAGCTTGGCTTACTCTGTTGCCGGGGAAACCCAAGCCTTCCTCCCCCTCTCAGTGGTGGCAGCCATCTTAGTTGGGGTTTATTTGCATAATTTGCTCCTGATTGGCTGGTGGGCATGACTGTGGGTGCAGTTTGTGGGTGTGGCAGAGGTATGGTCAAATATGCGTATTACTCTTTTATTAGATAGGATATACTAGAGATGTGTTGTAGGAAGATTTCTGCAAGAATAGAGCTTCCTGGGGCTTGACCAAAGCTCCCTCCCTTCTCTGCTGCCTCTCTCCCTTCTCCACTACCTCCCTCTCTCCTGTCTCTACTGCCTTGCTCACTCCTATCTCCACTGCCTCTCTCCTGTCTCCTCTGCCTCGTTCCCATCTCCACTGCCTTGCTTCCTTCTCTTCTGCCTTGTTCCCTCCCTTCTCCCCCACCCCACTTGTTTACTTCTCTGTAGCTTTGCTCCCTTCTGCAGTGCTTGGCTTCTTTCTATACCTTCTTCTGCATGTGGATATGCAAATTAACCATCATCTTGGTTGGGTTAATTTACATACTTGCTCTGATTGGCTTCTAGGCGTAGCTTGTGGGCATGGCTTGTAAGTATAGTGAAGATATGGTCAATTTGCATATTACTCTTTTATTAGATAGGATAGATACCTTATCCTATTAATAAAAGGCTAATATGCAAATCGACTGAACAGTGGAATGACTGGTGGCTATGACACACACTGGCCACCAGGGGACAGATGCTCAATGAAGGAGCTGCCCCCTCGTGGTCACTGTACTCCCTCAGGGGGAGCTCTGCTCATCCAGAAGCCAGGCTCATGGCTGCTCAGTGCAGAGACAGTAGTAGGAGCCTCTCTCACCTCCCTGGCAGTGCTAAGGATGTCTGACTGATGGCTTAAGCCATCAGTCAGACATCCCTAAGGAGCTCCCAGACTGTGAAAGGGAGCAGGCCAGGCTGAGTGAACACTCCCACCCACTGAGCACAAAATTTCATGCACTGGGCCTCTAGTCTACACTAATAACAGAAATATGCAAATTGACTGTCACATTGTGCTACCCACCAGCCAATCAGGAATGAGTATGCAAATTAACCTGGCAAATATGGCAGTGGCCCCACCTCCCAGCCACTCCAGGCCTCTGGGTAGTATGTGTGCAGGCACAGAGCGGCTGGGTGGGGCAGGAGGCCTGCTATGAGGGGGAGGGCAGAGGGTAGAGGGAGCTACAGGAGTGGCGCTGGAGTAAAGACTGAAGGCTGCAGCCAGAGTGAAGGTCTGGGTCCGGGTGCCAGAGGAAAACCGGTGCTGGCAGCCAGGGGAAGAAAGGCCTATTGCACAAATCTTTGTGCAATGGGCCTTTAGTATCTATGATAAGAGACAGAGGTCTAGAAAAACATATACTAAAATGCTGACAGTAACTCTTTCAGTGCAATAGAATAATTTAGTGTATTTGTATCTATACATTTTTCTGAAATGAGTTTAAAGCTTTCTTCAGATCTCCAAGTCATAACTGATCACAGAAATATTAAAATCTATTTTTTGGCTAACTTTAATTTCTAGACAATTTGTCTCCTGTCTTTATTTAGAAACAAATACACTGATCCCAACCTCCTTGCTGTTACTGTTACCCAGTCATCATCCTTTCAACGTTCTCTTTCCTTCTCTCACTTGAAGTCATAATTATATGACTCCTCTTCCTTTCTTTAAAAAAAAAATTTCATTGATTTCATAGAGGAAGGGAGAGGAAGAGAGAAAAACATCAATGATGAGAAAGAATCATTGATTGGCTGCCTCATGCATGTCCCACCCTGAGGATTGAGCTTGAAATTCAGGCATGTGCTATGATGGGGAATTGAACTGTGACCTCCTGGTTCATCGGTCAATGCTTAATCACTGAGCAGCACTAGCAGGGATGACTCCTCTTTCAAGATCCAGATCATATACCCACTTCTTCCCCTTTACAAGTCACCCCAAACTTCTTTCTCCTAATTCTAACAGCACTAATGATCTGATTAGGTGTTGATCTCTTATTGCCATTTTGGTTTTGGTTTTGTTTTATGCCAATATGTGACATCTTTTCCTCTTCATGGTAAGTCAACCAAATACAGGAGTTATGTATTAATCAGATCTCTATCTATGCTCCTTTTAGTCTAATCAGTGATATTTGATATATGAGCTGAGCTCACCTACTTGATAAAGGGAAAATCTAGGGGACATATGAAATACCCTAAATGATTCAGTAACATTTATTCTCAAATTACTGAAAAGAATAAATGATAAACTCATGTTTCATTTTTTATTTTACCCAGCACCCATAAAGTTTCTGGGGAAGGGTGTGTTTCTGATAATCTGGGGATTTTATATAGATATGCATATTTAAATAAGCAATGAGATTTTAAGATAAATTGTTTTAAGCACATTTAAAAAAACATACGTTTAAACTAAATGATTCAAGATAACAGGAAAGTGTAAAGATCAGGAACTTCAAATGTATCCTTTCTATATTCAAAGGGACAGTAACTCTTCTCTCTGTCTCTCTCATTGCTGCTATATCATAAGAAAAAACTTTTAGGTGAAAAAATAAGTGTTTATAATTACTGTACAACACATTATATATAAACAAACTAACTGGTCAATGAATCATTGAGTTTCACTTTAACTCGAGACCTGATCAAATTTAGTAGTTAAGAACATGGGCTTTGGTTCTAGGTAATTCTGGATTTGAATTTTGAATCAACCACTTAATTGCTCTCAACTTGGGCAAGTTAACTATAGCTCAGAACCTCATCTTCCTCATTTATAAAATGGATTAAAATATTTCCTCATAGTGTAATTATAAAAATTATAAAATATGGTCCTGGAACTTATCACAGTGCCAGGAACATAGTAAGAATGCAAGAAATGTTACCTATGCATTTGTGTGTGTGTGTGTGCCAGACACTTCACATTTGATATCTTGGTTATTTTTAACTTTATTGTTGGAAGTATTACATATGTCCCCTTCTTTCATCTATGGACCTCTGCTAACCCAGGCCTTTACTACCCTATTGTTATGTCCATGCATACAAATTCTTTGGTTTATCTCTTTCTACTACTGCATCAGTGGAGTGTAATCTTTGGGTAGTGCACTTTTCTCTCTAAGTTTGACCACTGTGTGCCTCTCCAGACTCTTGCTTTTGATTGTCTGAACCTTTACTAACTACTCACTAATCCATTTCAAGCCCTATTTACCATTATCCCCACTGGCTCCTTTGTCTGGAACACCCCTCCACTTTGATACTCTTACCCTTCAATTCTCACTTCATGTGATTCTTTCAAATCTTCCTACCTCAGTTGTAACCCGCTAAAGAGACTTAAACTCATTATCTTTGTTTTCCTGGTGGCTGGCACAAGTAAATTTTAAATAAATAATGAATAAATTAAATTGAAAACCTTGTGATTCTACAAGGCATTATAGAGTTCAACACTCCTAAATTCCCCATATGAACTAGCACCAGAACCAACCTAACACTGGATGGATGGACCTTGAGAATATCACGTTAAGCCAAATAAGTCAGTCATAGAAAGCTAAAAACCATGTGATTTCACTCATGTGTGGGATATAAAACTGAAAGTCATAGACAGACAACAATATGATGCTTACCAGCGGGAATAATAAAGGGGTAAAGGGGGCCAATATACTGTGATGGAAGATGATTTAACTTTGGGAGGTGGGTATACAATGCAACATACAGATCATGTATCACAGAAATGTACACTTGAAACCTATTAATCTTATTAACCAATGTCACTCCAATAAATTTAATTAAAAATAAAATGAAATGAAAAAACATAGAAGCAGGACTTTTGAGTAAAATATATTTAGGTGTGTATCCTCAGCTACCTATATAATTTTAGGCAGGTTCTTTAAATCACTTGATTTCAAACTTTTGACTTTATAAACAGATCATTTAAAGCTAACTTATACAATTGACAGATGGAGTTAAAGAAACAGTATAAAGTGTTGATATGAATGTCCAAACCTTAGAGAGAATTTTTGCAAGAGTTTATTTGTGCCAAACTGAGGACATATGCTGGGGAGCAAGATCTCAAATGCTCTAGAGAGTGTAAATTGAAGTTTTTTTATGCATATGAAATGAAGGGAAGAAGTAAAAAAGATTACAGGAGGGTGGCAGAAAGCAAGGCAGTATCAGATTAAAGGACTGTTAACAAAATTATGTGCTTTCTCAAGGGTGATTATGCTTATATCAAAGGTGTGTTAACCAGGATGCACAAAAATAAAGGGCAGGGCTCACTTGAGGCAAAGACAAACCTTTCACTATAAAAAGTTACAAGCCAGGAACGTGACCTACCTAACCAGTTAGGAATTTATGATCAGATCACCCTGTGAGATTACTTTCTGTAGAACCCCTTTCTGTCCAAAAAAGCAGCTCAGAGCTTGGGGCATTATATTATTTAACAAAATAATTGTTGTGCTATTGCTATCATGGTTGTACCGTTGTTGTTGCCTGATCCTTTTTATCATTATGATCTTCAGTATCTTCATCACTAAACCCTTTCATTATCAGGAGCCAGGAAATCCATTGTGAAAGGACCAGAAATGAAAAAAAAAATGTTAGTTTAAGCCATAAACTATGCCATCCCTGCTGTATAGGGATTTAAGACCCAGTGACAAATGCTAAATAAAGGACACAAAAGAACTGAGAGAAGAGGTATGCCTTGTCCCTCCAACTGTGAAAGCAATCACAAAAGAATAAGTTGGAAAAGAAACACATTATGCAAGATTAGTTATCTCTCTTTAAAAAAAATTAAAAGCATGTTTTTATTGATTTTTAGAGAGAAAGAAATGAAGAGGGATAGAGAAATAGAAACAGCAATGAGAGAGAAACATCATCCATTGGCTGCCTCTTGCATGGTCCCTACTGGGCATTGAGCTTGCAACCTGGGCATGTGCTCTGACCAGAATGGAACCAGTGACCTTCTGGTTCATGAGTTGACACTTATCCACTGAGCCACATTGGCCTGGCTAATTATCTCTTTTGATGGGAGTGATTGTTACTTGGAAGCAACGAGTAAAGATTAGATTAGAGTAACACTTTGGAAGGTCATATATAGCATTAAAATAACCAGAATCCACTGAAATGATGAATCAGTAATCTAAAAAGATGATTGTATTTTTTTTCTGTTGCTCCATAACATTTGCCACTAAAGCAATACCCACTCAGTAGCTTAAAGCAAAACCCACTTTTTATTTCACAGTTTTGTAAAATGACTGGGTTCTCTGATTCAGAATCACACAAGCTGAAGTGTCAAGATGGCAGCTGAACTGGATGCATATCTACTGAGTCTGGAAAATAGTATGATTTCAAGCTCATTTAGGGTGTTGGTAGAATTCAATTCCTTGCAGCTGTAGAAGTGAACTATTATTTTCTTGCTGGTTGTCATCTAACGTTTACTCCCTGCTTCTAGAAGCCACCATATTCCTTCTCACCTGGCCCCTTCCAACTTCAAGGGAAACGATAAAGCAGTGAGTCCTTCACATACTTCAAGTCTTTCTGACTTTTTATTCTGTCACCAGTCTGAGAAAAAAGCCCTTCTTCAAAGACTCACTGGAAAATCTCCCTATGTCCCTGGTCAACTGAAAAGTTATCTTGATTACATCTTTAAGATCCCTTTTGCCATGTAAAAAAGCAATCACAGGAGTAACACTAGCAGCCTACAGTCCTGGTGGCCACCTAGAATTCTGTTTACTACAAAGATCCTAGCGATTCTGTACAGCATAATAAAGAAAGTTCCTAAATGCATAAAGACCACTCAGGAGCTATTTTAGCAGTTTAAGCTGAGGTGTTAAAGGTCTAGTTAGTTAATAATAGCAACTTGCTATGCAATAGACCCTGTTTATGGTTTCAACTCATAGAATCTTCACAAAATCCTTATGATATAGGTGCTATATTATAAGGATCCAGGTGAAGAAATTATAGCTTAATGAAATTAGGTAATGTCCTGAAAGTCACACAGCTAGTAGTTTGTAGATATGGACAAACTGACTCCAGAGCCCAGACTCTCAACCATAATTCCATCTATTTTCCCTGAGTTGAAAGGCTGGTGACCACATGGCCATGGTGAAGACAATATGACAAATGGCCCCTGCATTCTGTTGGAATCATCTTCATCTTACAAATTTCCATTTTGTGCATTGAACACAGATATATGTGAAGTACTTTGCTGGGTACTTTAGATGAAATATACCCTATCTCTTTAAATTCTTACAATGCTAAAAACTTCCCAATATTAGAAATAAGAAAACTTAGGCCTCAGTTAAACGTTTCTTGTTTCACTTGGCTTCAGAATTGTGAGTAGCAGATGAAGACTTTGAACTCTGGCTTGCCCAACTCTGAAGACTTTTTATTGCACTATCTGACTAATGTTGGGCTCAGTATGTTTAAAGCTCTGAGAAGCAGAAACATGTAGTAGCTACAGGCATGGAGGCCGATGCCGTCCTGCCTGTGTGTGAAGGCTAGTTCTGCTACTTACTTGTCTCTCTGGCCTCTGTTTTCATTTCCTAATGTAAAAGGAGAATATTTCCTGGTTTATGGAGACTATAGCAAAAATTAATGAATTATTACAGGAAAACGCTTAGAACAGTGTCTAGTATATAGTAAAAACTCAAAAACTGTAAACTATGAGAAAGGTATGGGAGAAAGGTGTGGTATAGACAACTATAAATTAGTTTTACCTGTCCTTTGTGTTATTTGCAGCATTAAAAGCTGATGATACCAAGGAATAGGGATTGGCTAAATGATATAGGGTAACAATGTTGCTCAGTGGGGTTAGCTAATTAAGCTGGTGATGATGAGAAACTTAATTTTGAAAACCTGGAGGGCATATCGAGTAGCAGAAAGTAAGGGGGCGGGGACCTGCATGTAGGTTATTTGTGAAAAGAATGATAGAATGCTTGGGACAAATTAGGTAGACTTTCCTGTTTGGGGAAGATAATGAATTATCATAATTCAGATCAGATTGTGAAAGTTGAAGCAATGAATATATTGAAAGCAACTTACAACTTTGTATACATTTATTTATCCATTGATAAACATTCATAGAAGACCTCCAAAGTATAAGGTGTTATAAAATGCACTAAGATGAATCATAAATCTCCCTCTTATGAATTGATAAACTAATAAATGGATTTAGATATGCAAACTCTTACATTTGATAGTAAAAACTTGCATGAGTCACAAGTGAGTCATGGATGAAATTGTAATAACATTTAGAAGAACGCAATATTGCTTCCAACTAAGAAAAATTGGAAAAGGTTTGTAGAGATGATGACAAATTGAAAGAAGAGGGATTGATGAGGTGTTTGAAATAGTAATTAAAATGTGGAAAGGGCATATGCCTTAGCCCTACAGATGTGAGAGTAAACATGTATCTTCATTAGAGAAACAACAGGGTCAAATAGGAGAGAGATGTTTGAGGATAAAGTTAATAGAAATTGACAACTAAGTGGATTTCAACATAATGAGGAAGAAGAATTAAAAATTTCTTAGCGTCTTGGTATCAATAACTAGAGATTTGTTAAAATTAACAGAAATACTGACTACAGAAGGAATATATTAATAGGGAAGGTGATGGACTTTTATTTTGGACAGGTTCTATTTTACCTATTGGATAGGAAAAAATGTCTAGAATATAATATGGCCTGGCTAAATTGATGCTATTGTGGAACATTATAGCTGCTGCCCCAAAGAGGCATGCAGGGAGGAATGCCTCAAGATGAGAGATGACATCATAGAATGTACACCAAAAATGAACCCTAACATAAACTATGGACCTGGGGTGATAGTGTGTGTTTTAATATAGGTTCATCAATTGTAATAAATATACCATTGGGGGTATTGATATGCATGTATAAGATATCTCTGTATCTTTCAATTTTGCTGTGAACTTGAAATTAAAGAGTCTTTTTTAAAAGAAACAATTATTAATTTAAAAAAATAAGAAGAGCAGTTCTGTCATCTGACTTCTAGAGTAGTTCTAGACTAGTGACTTTCATCAGTGTAAAATAAAAGTTCTTCAGATGGTTCAACATATGCAGATCAAGCAATGTGAGAGACTGCATCAACAAAATAAAGGGTAAAAAATTATATGATAATATTGAAAGATACAACATTCATTTGTTTTTTGGTGTGTGTTTTTAAATATATATTTTTATTGATTTCAGAAAGGAAGGGAGATAGTGAGAGATAGAAACGTCAATGATGAAAGAGAATCATTGATTGGCTGCCTCCTGAATATGCACTACCGGGGACAGAGCCTGTAACCCAAGCATGAGCCCTAATTGGGAATTAAACCATGACTTCCTGGTTCATAGTTCTATGCTCAACCATGGAGCCATACCGGCCAGGCTTCATTTGTGACTAAAACACTCAATGAAATGGGTATAGAGGAAAAGTACTTAACATAACAAAGGCCAAATATGACAAACCCTCACTAGTATTATATTAATGGTGAAAAATGAAAGCTTTTCCTTTAAGATCAGGAGCAGAATGCTCACTGTTACTATTGTGATCCAACATACTACTGTAAGTCTTAACCAGAGCAATTAGGCAAGAAAAAAAAATAAAAGGTAACCAGATTTGGGAATAAAAAAGTAAAACTGTGACTTCTTGCAGATGACAATCCTATCTAATAAAAGAGTAGTATGCAAATTGATTGTATCTCCTATCAAGTCATGCCCACAGCCACGCCCACCATCCAATAAGGAAAAAATTATGCAAATAAATCCCAACCAAGATGGCTGCCATCACTGAGAGCAGGAGGGAAGCTTGGGTTTCCCTGGCAACAGAGGAAGCCAAGCTTTCTACCTTCTGTTGCCAGCCTAGGCCTCCATTCAATGTTAAAAAGTTTCAATTATAAAAGATACATAATCTGAACAGAAATGGCAGCAGCTACAGAGCTGGAGAGAGCAGAGGCTAGGGTTGCCTTGGCAATGGAGGAAGCCAAGCTTCTGCAGCTGTGGCCAGCCTAGGCCTCCATTCTAGGCTACAAAATTTCAAACAGAAATGGCTGTGGACATGGAGTGAGCAGAAAGCTTGGCTGCGCTCCAGGCTACAAAGTTTCAATTGTAGAACATAAATTAATCCCAGATCCCAGTGTCTCCACTTGGGTCACTGGGAGACATGGCCAGCCTGCAAACCACCACAGGCCCCTCGCCCAGGCTGCCCCATACACCAAGGGATCCCCTACCCTGATCCAGGACACCCTTCAGGGCAAACCAGCTGGCCCCCACCTGTGTACCAGGCCTCTATCCTATCTAATAAAAGAGTAATACACAGACTGATCATCACTCCAACACATAAGATGGTTGCCTTCATGTGGTCAAAGATCCTGCCCCCATGTGGACACAAGATGGCCACCACAAGATGGCCAGCAGGGGAGGACAGTTTGGAGGTTCCAGCCTTGCAAGGGAGGGCAGTTGTGGGTGATTAGGCCAGCAGGGGAGGGGAGTTGGGAGGGACCAGACTGGCAGAGGAGGGAAGTTGGGGGCAAACAGGATGGCAGGGGAGCAGTTAGACATCAATTAGGCTGTCAGGATGGTGGTTAAGGGATGATCAGGCTGAAAGGCAGAGGCAGTTAGGGGCAATCAGGGAGGCAGGCAGGTGAGTAGTTAGAAGCCATCCATCTGGATTTTGAGAGGGATGTCCAACTGCCCGTTTAGGCCCGATTCTACAGAATCGGGCCTAAACGGGCAGTTGGACATCCCTCAAGGGGTCCCAGATTGGAGAGGGTGTAGGCTGGGCTGAGGGACACCCCCTCCAACCCCCGTGCATGAACTTCATCCACCGGGCCTCTAGTATTCTATATATAGAACATTCTAAAGACTCTACCATGTGATTATTAGAAACAATAACAAATTCAGTAAAGGTCCAGGACACAAAATCAATGTACAAAAGTCCGTTGAGTTCTTACATAATGAAGTATCATAAAAAAATTTTTTTTAATCATTTGTAATTGCAACAAAAGGATTGAAAGTACTAGTACTTAACAAAGGAAGTGAAGGACCTATGCACTGAAAACTATATGACACTGTTGAAACTGGAGGAGACACAAAGAAATGGAAAGATTCATGCTAACAGATTAGAAGAATCAACATGGTTAAAATGGTCATATTACCTAAAGCAATGTACAGATATATTACAATCCCCCTCAAAATACTAGTGGCATTTTTCAAAGAAAGATTCATGCTAACAGATTAGAAGAATCAACATGGTTAAAATGGTCATATTACCTAAAGCAATGTACAGATATATTACAATCCCCCTCAAAATACTAGTGGCATTTTTCAAAGAAATAAGACAAAAAATTATTAAATCTGTATGGAACACAAAAGACCCTGAATAGCCAAAATAATCCTGAGCAAAAAAGAAGATACTTTCTGACTTCAAATTATACTATATAATCAAAACAGTATGGTATTGGCAGAAAAACAGACACACAAACCAATGGAACATAATTGAGAGCCCAGAAATAAACCCACACGTATATGGACAACTAGTTTTTTTACAAAGAAGCCAAGACATACAATGGAGAAAAGAAAGGGTCTTCAATGCTAGTAAACGGTGCTAGGAAAATTGGAAAGTCACATACAAAAGAATCAAACAAGGCTGTTTTTTGACACCATACACAAAAATTAACTAAAATGGATTAAAGAATTAAATATAAGATCTGAAACAATAAAATATGTAGAAGAAATATAGGTATTAAACTTATAGACCTTGGTCTCAGGGCAGCCTTTATGAACCTGGCCCCAAAGGCAAGGGAAGTAAAAACAAAAATAAGTGAACAAGACTAAATCAGACTAAAAAGTGTTTGCATGGTAAAACAAAATGGTAACCATCTGAAAGGAAAAATATATTTTCAAACAGTACCTCTAATAAGGGGCTAATATCCAAAATATGTAGAGACCTCATATACCTCAACAATAACAACAAAAAATAAAACAAAACATCCAATTAAAAATTGGGCAGAGGACCTAAACAGAAACTTTTCCCAAGAAGACATACAAATGGCCAATAGATATATGGAAAGATGATCAATTTCATTAGTTATAAGGGAAATGCAAAACAAAACCACAATGATATATGGCCTCACACCTATTAGAATGGCTACTATCAGTTAGACAAGAGATAAAAAGTATTGGAGAGGAAGTAGAGAAAAAGGAACCCTCAGACACTCCTGGTGGAAATGTAAACTTGTACAGCCACTGTGAAGGAGGGTCCTTAAAAAAGAAAGTATAGCCCTAACTGGTTTGGCTCAGTGGATAGAGCATTGGCCTGTGGACTCAAGGGTCTCAGGTTTGATTCCAGTCAACGGCATGTAACTTGGTTGCAGGCACATCTCCAGTAGGGATGTGCAGGAGGCAGCTGATTGATGTTTCTAACTCTCTCATTGATGTTTCTCTCTAATCCTCTCCCTTCCTCTCTCTGTAAAAAATCGTTAAAATATATATTTTTTGAAAAGGAAATATACTATATAACCCAACAATCCCTCTTCCGAGTATCTAGTCAAAACTTGAAAACATCTCTCTATATAAAACCTTACTACGCAAATAGACTGAACAGTGGAACAACTAAATAACTGAACAAGCGGTCACTATCATGTGTGATGACCGCCATGGAGCATGTGCAAAACATGGTGGGCATTGGCCTCACTCACATCTGCTGCTGGTGCGGGCCCCAATTGCTCCACTGTCAGCATGTGGGAGTGACGGTGGTGGTGGTGTGACAACAGTGGAACAGGAGCAGGGCTGCTGGCTTTCAGAAGACTGGGGGCTGTGGTAGGAGTGGCTGGGCAGGGGTATGGAGGATGGGCTGAGACTCACCTCTGTGCCCACCTCACAGCCCACATTTCCTTTTAAGGTGCAAGAATTCATGCACTGTGCCTCTAGTTTATTTATAAAAATATATGTACAGTTATTATGTTCATTGCAGCATTCTTCACAGCAAAAACATGGAAAAAAAACCTAAGTGCCCTTCCATGAATAATTGGATAAAGATATGGTACATATACACAATAGAATACTACTCAGCCATAAAGACGGATGAAATACTGCTATTTGTGACAATGATGGATCTTGAGTGTATTATGGTAAGCAAAATACGTTAGACTGAAAAAGGAAAAGAACATATAAAACAGAAAGCAACGAAACAATTCCCAGAGACAAACTCAAGGACACAGTATGGCGCTTATCAAAGGGGAAGGGGGTGGGAGTGATGGAGAACTCAAGAACTTAAACATTTTAGCTTCAGTTATATATTTAATAGACTTGGTAATTAATGCATGTGGAAAGCTATTGTTACAGGAGCCTTTGTGCTCCAGGAGGACTGCAAGTGATCAAGAAGATATTTGCAGGGATTGGAGGAGGGAGGCTAATGGAGGGGGTGATGGGGATTGGGAGACATCTGTAATACTGTCAACAATTTTTTTAAAAAAGAGGTATCTGAGCCACTGTGCTACAGGGAGAGATCTTCTGCTGCCCAGGATGCAAATAAAAAAATCACAGGTCAATAGAGGCAGGGATGCTCAGAAAATCACAAGACTGCAACTTTTATCTGATTAACCTTTTCCTTGAATTCCAAACCCCTTTCTTACACTTTTCTTCTTATAAAAATGGATGGCTTGAGATGAGATGTAAGATGGTCTTTTTAGAGAACATAATCTGCCTTCTTCTCAGATTGCCAGCCATAATGATTTAATCCTTGTCTCTAATGATTGGGTCAGGTAGTGACAAGTATCACAAACGTGGACTTTTTCCGTTTCAGGGGCAGAATAAAGTAGTTAAAGGAGACCAAATAGATCAAGATAGAAGGAGACTAGACTTTGGGTGATAAGCACACAATGAAATAAATAGATGCTGTAGCATAGAATTGTACACTTGAAACTTATATAATGTATTGACCAATGTCACTCCAAATACACTTAATTAAAAAATAAAAGCACTTCACTTATATGGCAGTGACTCAGAGGCATGACGACTACAGAATTTATGAGAGTGAAAGGGAAAGCTACTAATAGTTACACTGGAACAGCTGGTTTAAACCAGGACTGCCCTGAAGCATCTGGGCAGTATGTTAACTCTCTTAAGAGGCCATGGGAGGAGTGTGGGGCTAGCGGAGGCTGATGCAGTCCCACCTGCAGGCTCCAATCCTCTGTCTCCATCAGGGCAGTTAGCACCTCTGCTTTCTTCTGTTTTGTGTGGGTTAGTGTTATGTAGAAAACCTGATTTGAAAGAGGTTTAATTGCCATAAAAGGTTGAAAACCAGTGGCTTCGGCAAAAGTTGAAGGTTCATAAACAAAAAGGTTTAAATGGAGGATATATTTTTCAGGGGGAAAAAAGAAAAAAGACTGTTGTTTTATTTTGTGTTTTTTTTTCTTTACCCTTTATCTCAGAAGGCAGGGATGTTAAAATGTTATGAAAGAACATGTGCTTTTTAAATTACACTTATATTTTTAAACAAACCATTTGTTGGTGATGCAATTGCAAAAGGCATCTAAACTTAGCATGTCTATATTTAATTTATAGAATTGCATGTTTTAAAAGAATGAATAAATTCTTCCAGACTATGTTTAAACTCCACTTGTGAGTTGTGACTTTGCAAAGCCAGTTTTTATTCTGGATCACATTAAAAAAAATAATGCTGTGAAAATGAATATTCTTAACAATGGCAACAAATGTGGGAAAATCAGCTGCTGAAGAGCCTAACTTTTCTTTTATTATTCCCTAGTGCTGACAGGAAGAAATACCCATATAACTTGTGAATGCCTGCAAAAAAAGAAAGAGCTTTCAAATATCCAGAATATTGAATAAGAACTAAAAATTCAATGAAAATAATCAATAGAAAACTACAAGTTATGATCTAGAAAATTATTTCATCCTGATTTATTTACTCATGTCCAACTCCAAGTGTTTTCTCGTTTTACATTTCATTGAAAATTTGAAATTCATCAGAACAAAATGACTTTAAATTTATATGATTTTTTAAATATTAGATTAATTATGTAAGTGGTAGCATGAAAATTGAAGGGCTACAAGTGATTTAATTAAAAACTTTGCAATTCAATTTGTAATTTTGGTTTCAGAATAAACTCAAAATTTAGGAATAATATTCTGCATATTTTTATTCCTCCCTCTTCTTCTCACTGTATTTCAACCTCTTCTTTTTTGAACATTTACTAGCTCAGTATATGTTTAAGAACTAAGTTTGAAAAGTGTTTCTCAAGTTTAACTTTGGTTTTCAAGGGAGGCAAAAAGATAATTACCATTCCCCCACATTGAGAAGTTTTTAATAACAGAACTTCCTATCTAGATTTATTTAGTAAAGTGATTTCTTTTTCTCATAATTCTAATCCAGGAATCAATATCATCTCAAAAGTGTTCAATTGATTCTTCAGGCAAGAGGTACCATTCACATTGTTACATTCATTCACAATATAAGACTTTATTACATTGAGACACTATTTTAAAGTTTTAGTGTTTAGACCTAGTTCCCACCCTCAGGAAACACTGTCCAGTGGGGAGACAGAGAACTGGAGAAGCAAATAGGCAATGGTAAATGTCATGATGAGAATAGGCACAAGATTCTATGGAAAAACTAACAGGGAACTCCTGACTAGGCATCAGGAAATCAAGGGAAATTGGGAGAGTATGTCTGAGATGTGTCCTAAATCTAATTAAAGTTCTTCATAAAAATCTATGTAAGTAGGGATTCAAGTATTTTAGCAAGTTCAACCTCATGTACATTCATTCCCACCTCATTGTAAAGGCCCTTAGACAATTATCTGATGCTAGAATCTGTCACATTGAGTCACCTACATTTGATTCAGAGTAAAGAGAATGGTGAATGGATCAAGGAAGTCTGGAATTGGATGAAATAACCAAGCAAGGTCATGACTTTGGAGGTCAGAGGTCAAAATAAAGAGCTATAACTCTTCCACACAATTACATATGCAAAACTTTTAAATGTAAATTTTTAAATTTAAATCTACTAAATTAAAATTCCAAAACTTAATATATCAGAATGGTGGAAATTAGATCTCAGTCATTTTTTGAGGTGCTTCATTCTTTGTTGGACAAAGTCCTTACATAAAGATCTTATATAACCCAAGATTATGAAGAATCCTCTGGTTATTGGATATCAGGTCCTTGTCACTTATCATGAGAACATCTGTTTTCTGGTCTCCACAAGTTGGACAACTCTGCTGCTTGGACACAATCATAATCATCTTTGGACATACTAAGAATCTTAGTACTTGAGATTATGTCTCTCTAAATGCACCATATTCCCTTTGAAATCTTTCCCTATTTGATATAAGGTTGTAAAGAAGGATGTCTTCCTTCCTTCCTTCCTTCCTTCCTTCCTTCCTTCCTTCCTTCCTTCCTTCCTTCCTTCCTTCCTTCCTTTCTCTCTTTTTCTCTTTCTCTCTTTCTTTCTTCATTTCTCTCTCTTTTTTAATTGACTTTAGAGGGAGAGAAAGGGAGAGGGATAGAGAGATACTCGTAGAAACATCAATGAGAGAAATATCAATCAGCTGCCTTCTGCATGCCTCCTGGGGATCAAGCCAGAAACCTAGGCATGTGCCTTGACTGGAAATCAACTGCTGACCTCTTGGTTCATGGGTCAATGCTCAATCACTGAGCCACAATGGCCTGGCTGGGAACTATTTCTTACTGGCTTCTCAAACCTCTCTCCCTTCCTCAATCAATCCTAGTGTTCTCATAGCTTCCCCAATGCCCTTTCCACTTCTCCGTTTCTGGTATAGTCCTTATAGAGATCTTATCTATATATACATATACAATCCTAATATGCAAATAGACCAAACAGTGAAACAATTGAACCAGTCACTATGATGTGTGCTGACCACTGTGGGGGCATGCAGAACATGTGGCAGAGTGCAGCACATGGTGTGTATTGTCCACTGTGGGATGGTGGACCAGATGAGCGGGGTGCCAGACCAAGGCGGGGCACTGGTCACTGTCATCAGGGTGAGCCTCTGGTGATTACTGAAAGTTCTCTGCTCATACCTGCTGCCAGCGCTGGTCCCATTTGTACCTGCTGTCAGTACCTGGCACTGACCCTGATTGCCTTTCAGGGCTTTTCCACTTTCCCTTGCTCCTGAGGGGCAATCAGGCCAGCAGCATCTCTTGCACCCACTCATGATCCTGGCCCTGCTCACACCCACTGCTGGCTCTGGCCCCAGTGGCTCCATGCTGTCAGAGGTATGAGCAGGGCTGGCACCATCAGCACATGGGAGCTGCAACAGCTGGTGGAAATGGGGCTGCTGGCAGACAGGGGCAGGAGGCCACAGTGGAAAGGGCCAGGTGAGGGCACAGAGGATGGGCCAAGACCCATCCCCATGCCCACCGCAGCTTTGCAGACTACAGTTCCATTCAAGGTGCATGAATTTGTGCACTGGCGTTGGCAGCAGCAGGATGGTGGAGCAGGTGAGCAGGGATGACAGACCAAGGTGGATGCCAGTGCTGTCATAGAGTCAAGCCTCTGGTGGTTACTGAAAATTCTTTGCTTCTACATGCCATGGTCCCATCCAGCACTTATACCTGCTGCAGTCCAGATTGATTGGTGCTGTCAGCAGGTCCAAACAGCAGCTGCTGGCCTTGATAGCCCCTGAGAGCTTCCCTACCTCCCCCTGCTCCACTCACACCTGCTGAAGGTGCCAACACTGCTCACACTCACTGCTGGTGCCAGCCCCAATTGCTCCACGCTGTCAGCCCATGGGAGCAGTGGTGGCAGGAGAGTGGCTGCCAGCAGAGGGGAAACCAGGGGCTGCAGTGGAAGGGGCTGAGCAGGAGGGTGAAGGATGGGCCAAGACCCGCCCCTGTATCCACCGCAGCCTCGTGTCCACAGTTCCTTTCAATGTGCATGAATTTGTGCACTGGGCCCCTAGTTTCTATTATAAAAATCCTGTGGCTGTGATGCTGTCATAACCAAATGCCAAAAGGCACCTGCTGAATGTCATATGATTTCTTCATGGGAACAAGTAAGTGCTGTGTATGATTTCTTCATGGGAACAAGTAAGTATGCTCTATCCAATTCTCATCTTCCAAGGAAGGTCAATTTGAAGTGCTCCTGAGAAGAAAAGGTTAGGGCAGAAAACTATTCTTACCTCCATCTACAGCTACCTTCAAGGTGGGCGGGGCTGTGTATGCAGCTAGGCATGCAGGTGGGCGGGAACTTGACGCTGGGTCCTGCAGAACACCAGGTTTGGGTCTCACACGATTTTAGCAGTGGGTCTCTAGTTTTAAATAAAGACAGAGAGACCTTTTAACATTTGGCTGCTTCTGCTTTGGCTATGATCAAATCCTTGTAGCCATAATTGCACAGCTGATGACTTGCTAGAAATGAAGGTGGTTGAGGAAGATGTAGGCAGAACATGTACAATTTAACCTTTTAATAAACCTTCCATTATGGATATGGTCCATGGGAAGGAGTAAAGGAAGGAGGTTAGTATTAGTTAGCTACATTGGAAAAATGCCACAGTACCCTGGACACTGTAGTCATCTACACAGTGCTCGTCATCTTGCCTGCATCTTTTAGCAGGTTATCAAAGCTTGGTCTGCTGCTTGTTGAAAATAGTCTTTTTTGGGGGGCGGGGACGGGGTTGTTTTATGTACTTCAAAGCTTCTGTCTCTTTCAAATTGGCAGCCACAGGGCTTTTGGTTTTACAGTTTGGAGTCTTTCTCAAAGTTTTTCAATGTGTTCTCCAGATGCCCTACAATTTCAAACCAGACCTGAATTCTCCAAATGCCCATGGGTTCAAAGTATACACCTTGTGTCCCTACTGCCAAGAACAACTGACTTTTTTTCCAGCAGAATTATTGTCATTATTGATTCCCATGATTATTAATAGAATTTTCCATTCTATAGCAATTAAGATTTAAAAGCTTTTTCACTCATTATCCCATTTAATACTTGGGAGAATCCTGAAAACTAGGACAAATGTTATCTATGCCCCCTAACTGTGGTCTTAATTACAGCACTCAAAAGCAATAGGCTGAGTGAAGAATTGTTGATAGAAATTTGTGAAAACAAATTCCAAATAAGCAGAATGAATAGCACTAAAGGTACTTATGTCTTATTTTAGCTAAGGACAAATCACTGAACAGTATCTGATAACATTTCAGGAATTGTCATAGGATTTGAAAAACATTGACTATTCTCTTAACTCTGAATCAGATTATATCCCTTTGACACCAGTTAAAATCTTCATGAAGTTGTTCTCAGTGTAACAAAAGGATAACCATGAGCTTTTTTCTTTGTTTCTTTTTCTTCTCTCTCTTCCTTCTACTTCCCCCTCTCCCTCTCTTCTTTCTTCTCTTCTTCATTCATTTGTTTGTTCCTTTATTTTTTCCTCCTTTCCTCCCTCTATTCCTTCCTCTTTAACTCCCACCCCTCAAACATGTAAAAAACATCAACTTCTACTCTCAAAATTTTAAAAAATCTAAGCAATAATGATTTTTTCACACATCTTTTTAATATACTTTTAATTTAATAAATCTTTATTGTTCAGATTATTACAATTGTTCCTCTTTTTCCCCCCCATAGCTCCCCTCCACCTGGTTCCCCCCGCCCCCCGCACTGTCCTCATCCATAGGTGTAAAATTTTTGTCCAGTTTCTTCCTCCACCCCTCACATCCCTTTCCCCCCAAAAAATTGTCAGTACACCCCCTTTCTATGCCCCTGATTCTGTTATATTAACCAGTTTATTCTATTCATCATATTTTTAATGCACTTGATTTTTATATTCACTTGTTGATAGATATATATTTGTTGTTCATAATTTTTATCTTTACATTTTTCTTCTTCTTCCTTTTCTTAAAGGATACCTTTCAGCATTTCATGTAATGCTGGTTTGGTGTTGATGATCTCCTTTAGCTTTTTCTTATCTGTGAAGCTTTTTATCTGCCCTTCAAATCTGAATGATAGCTTTGCTGGGTAGAGTAATCTTGGTTGTAGGTTATTGCTATTAATCACTTTGAATATTTCTCGCCACTCCCATCTGGCCTGCATAGTTTCTGTTGAGAAATCAACTGACAATTGTATGGGTGCTCTCTTGTAGGTAACTAACTGTTTTTCTCTTGCTGCTTTTAATATTCTCTCTTTGTCTTTTGCTTTTGGCATTTTAATTATGATGTGTCTTGGTGTGGTCCTCTTTGGATTCCTTTGATTTGGGTTTCTGTGCTCTTGCTGGACTTGTAAGTCTATTTCTTTCACCAGGTGGGGGAAGTTTTCAGTCATTATTTCTTCAAATAGGTTTTCAGTATCTTGCTCTCTCTCTTCTTCTGGCACCCCCATAATTCTGATGTTGCTACGCTTGAAGTTGTCCCTGAGGCTTCTTATACTTTCTTCAAATTTTTGGATTCTTTTTGTCTTTTGCTTTTCTGGCTGTGTGGTTTTTGCTTCTTTGTATTTCAAATCTTTGATTTGATTCTTGTGTTCCTCTAGTCTGCTTTTGGGTCTCTACACAATATTTTTTATTTCAGTCAGTGTATGTTTAATTTCTAATTGGTCCTTTTTCATGTCCTCGAGGATCGCACTAAATTTATGGGCCTTTCTGTGAACCTCTTGAAAAACCTTGTAACTGTGGCTTTGAACTCTGTATCCAGTTATTTGTTTTCCTCCATTTCTTTTGTTTGTGATCTGTTTCTTTATCTTTCAATTTTCACTGCTCCCTGAGTTGGTAGGGTAGCTTTGTGTGCTAGGTGTCCTTATGGCCCACTGTCTCAGCCTCCCCAGTTACCTGAGGTGGACACTCTTGGTGTACCCCTTTGTAGACTATATGTACAGCCTTGTTGTGGTTAAGTCTTGATTGTTGTTTGTATGACTTCCAGGCCAATTGGCTGTGAAAATCAGCTGTATCTAAGCCCTGAGCAATAATGATTTTGCAAGAACACAAAGGTTGGTATTAACTCAAGCAAATGCATAGTTATATATAGTATATATAATTATATTATGATTTACTAATGTGAAAGAAAATTTTACTGATTGAACACCTATTATATGTCAGACACTGCTTAATTTTACATGTTTTGTGTTTTAAACCTCACAACCATCCTTTGAAATAGACATTGATGTAGCTCAAAAGTAGTTGAATGAATTTGCTAAGACCTTATAATTGAAAAATGACAGAGGCAGAATTCAAAATCTGTTCTTTAGGGCCTCCAAAGTCAACACCTTATCATTACAGAAGTATGAAAATGATAAATTGGAAGTGATAAAATTTAAATTTGTATCAGAATCATACAACTTATAACAGACTAGAAAGTGACTTCAGATGTCTTCTTAATGCAAACTGCTGCTCCTATAAAATTATCTCCAAGGTTGTTGCCTAATCTATCTTTACTAAGACAAATCTAGTAAGAGGTTGGATTATTTTCTTGAGAAATTCATTCTTTTTTTGAGCCAAATTATCTCTTTCTCTATCCCATTCTTTGAACCTGGTTATCTTCTATGTCTAGAGTGATCATATGTCCTACTTTGCTCAGGATAGTCTTGGTTTATATAAATTTTTTCTGCCAGCATAATTATTAATATTGCCTGTTTAACTCTAAGAAATGTCCCATTTTGGGTAACAAATTGTATGTCTACCATCTATGAGGCCCCACAAAAATATTTGAAGTGATTCATCAAGTCTCTCATCACTCATCTCCTCTGCAGGCTAAATATTCTGGTTGATTTTTACCACAAGTATGGACTTGTAATTTTCCCTCAATCCCCTTATGCCCACAGTTCCCTGGACATTTTAAAATTTAGAAGTTCCTAACTTAGTCTTCACCGACCTTTGTGGATTCCATGCATAGCATTTGAAATTCTATGTGAAATACTGCATATAAGAGTATCATATGCATTTCTTAGTAATGCTGTAACATATTACCACAAACTATGTAGCTAAAAACAACAGAAGTATATTCTCTTACAGTGCAGAAGGCCAGAACTCTGAACTCAGTGTCAGCAGAGTTGGTTCCTTCTGTAGACTCTAAAGGAGAATCCATTTTGTGCTTATCTTATAACTTCTGGTGGCTTCCAACACCTTTGGTATTTCTTGGCTTGCGGTATCATACTTCCAATCTCTGCTCGTATCTTTACATGATGTTTTTCTCTGTGTTTCTGTGTCTTGTTCTATCTCTAAATCCAGGATTACCTCATCTTCATTTAGTTTATTAATTACATCTGCCAAATGCTCTATTTCCAAATTAGGTCATATTCACAGATACGAAAAGTTAGGACTTACACTTTCTTTTTTTTATGGGGAAACAAGTAAACACACTACTAACATATGTGAGTTGTTCTAAAAAGTGGGCTAGTAGATTCTCTCATACAACAAAAGGATCTGTGATTTCCCCAAAAGTTGAATAACTTGCTCCAATTTTCCATCCCAAATACAATATTTCTGACATTGTTAAGGATAGTTTTTACTGAAATCATAATGCCTGACAAATGGACATTTAATAAATATTAAATATTTGTTTAACAAATGATTGACTGGTTTGACTATTTCAGAGAACAGTCTCCCTCTTTGAGAGTTTGCTCCTTTTTTTAATAGCAGTCAATAGATATGCTGTTTTTTGAAGGGCAAATATTACTGATAGTAAAAATTGTAGCCTTAATTTATGATTACAGCTACTTAGAGTCACATACATTTTAGATAAAATAATAGAAGAATTCTCTTATAAAAAGAATTCCTTATTTTCCTTCTCTTATTTTGTAGTTTGGATGGAAATTGATAGGGGCTAGGTTTCTATTCACAAAACAGATCAGTTCTGATTAAAATGCCAGAGTTTCATGAGAATCTGACATCTATTTTATTTTTTCCCATCAGTTTCTGGTACCTCTGAGTATAGGACAATGATGCTCTGGTTTCCTGTATTACTATGTGGTTGTTTTGTTTTTCTTTTCCCTATGAGAAAAGGAAATTAATGTTGTTTTCTCCAATCCATGGCAAAAAATCTTATGAAGACATCACTCCATTTGATGGGACCTGTACAATTGACTTCTTCACTAATTGTCCATACTCACCCTAATTTTTCCTTAGGGAAAAATTCACACTTCAAAATCTCAGCCTGCAGTCAACTTAGATCCCAGAATTGTTTCTTCCTAAAATCTAGCACCAGCCTTTCATGCTATATTTATCCTGTGATGTATTTCACAGCTGGAACACTACCCTTCAGAATGACAGGCTAAGTCCAGCAATCTGTAGACTTTTCCCCATGATTAATTATACTTAGGTGCCAATAACCTAGAACAGAACCAGTTTTGATATTCATTCAGCTGACAGCTATGCCCCAATTAATTTTACGCTTCATTAGACATCTGTCCTTAGGTTAGATTCCTAATGATTTGCTTCCAATGTCCAAGATTTCTCTTGAACTAAATGTGACTGAACAGGTAACTAATTTTAGTAATCCAATTCCATTATGTTTTTCTTTTGAATTCTAACAGTTTATGCCTTTACACAAATTAGACTCCAGAAAAAAATTTTAATCTGCCCTCTCCCCCGCAACCCATTGAAGATCAAGAAAGGTAGAAATAAGGCTGTACCAGGTATTAGTTGTTATAATCTCAGTTATTATCAAGGGATTCTTACTGAGTTTCTGGTATTTATGTAAACAACATTTCTTGTCTTGATGGAACACCCAAATGAGATGAATGTAAAATTTCTTAATGTTTATATCCTCCTGCCAAGGTACCTGTTGTTTGTTTGGATGCATGGCTACAATTCAACAATCTTGTGAATTCCATTTAATTTTAGTATCTGACAGATGAAATAAATATTGAATGCCAGAGTAGATGGTAAGGTTTCCAGAGTCTTACCTGAATTCATTTTCAAGTAGAAGGATTGTTTCTCCTTGGGTCATTCTTTTAAGTGGAATGTTCCTATTCAAATTGATTTCCCCCATAGGTTAACTTTAGGATCCTCTGCCTCCCTGTGAATACTTAGTGTCCCTCCTATATTTGCACAATCCTCAACTTGATTATCTATTCTTGTCTTATCCTCTGAAATTAAAAGGTTAATTAAATATGACTGAGTTGTTTCAAAACATTCTGCCAAGTTAGAAATACTCTTTTATGTTCTGAAAAGTCCCTGAAGCTACATTACAAATTTCTTATTTGTCCTTTGTTAGACTCACTTTAAGCCCCAACTTGACAAAGATTACCAGAACTTTAAAAAATAATAATACTAATTTAGCAAGTTATAGAAAATGATCCTAAAAAGAAGCTACTTGAGTCCTCACCGGTTTGGCTCAATGGATATAGAATCAGCCCACAAACTGAAGGGTCCCACATTTAATTCCGATTAAGGGCATGTACCAGGAGGCAAACAATCGATGTTTCTCTCTTATTAGAAAAATAAGGATTACCAATTTAGGAAAATTATTACCCAATTGATGAGGGAGTTTATAGAAAGAGGATTTTCAATAAATATGCAGGAGGGATTTATTTCTGCCAGCTGTGTAGTTCAATAAAAACAGTCTAAAACTTTGTAAGGTAAATGCTAGGTCCCTCCAGGGATGGGACACAAAAGCAACAGATAAAAACCTTCATCAACAAAATTCAGTCTTATAGAGCTTGTGAGTTAATCTTGCTTTTCCACACCTTTTGTTCTTCCTTGTCTTTCTTCCTTCTAATTTTTTCTTCCTTTATTTTTTAAAACAATTAAAAGTAATAACATTATCACTGAATATATTCATAGTTATTAAAGGAAAATTAATTTAGGTAAATTTTTAATATAATTTATTTTATAAATAGTTGCATACTATTTCATAGAATACATATGCCCTAATATTTTTTAACTATCCTTGTATTGGTGAACATTCATATATTTTGCTGTGGAAAAAAAAAGCTTCAATATTTGTACATGTATTCTTTTAACTAGTTGTTTTGGGTGAAGGTTTTTGGAAGGTAATTCTTTGACCTAATTGTACGTTTATTTTAATTTTTATTAGTTACTGCCTAAATATTCCTTTGCAGATTATATAAGCCCTTATAGTCTTTTCACATAAGTAATAGATTCTATATGGTTTAAGAGGCATAAGTAATAGATCTAGAAAAGCCAATTTATTTCCTACAAGTTCTGAAAGAAGAAGTGGAGATAACAGGAAAGAAACAATAAAGGATATAATAAAATATCCTTATGATTCCAAAAGAAAACTAAAATGACATTTGATTTTTTTGGCTGTGATGTAGGTTGCTAGCAAACAATGTCTCCAAGGTGCTAAAGGAAAATTATTTAAATACTTTACATAGCCAAACTTTCATTCCAGTGTAAAAGTAAATTTTTCTTGCCCTCATTTCCTTGGGTAGGTCAGTGTCTACTCTACTTCCATGTGAGCAGGGAAAACACAAAAGGCAGAGAGAGAGATGAATAATAAGATAGTGAATGCTTGAATATTTCCTGCTGCCCCTTTTCCTCCCATATAACAAGGGCTAGATGATTATATTAAAAGAAAAGGAATGAGGAAAGTAAGAACAGAGTTTAAAATAAGCTTAATATCCTCAAAGGAGCAGTAAGGGCAGACATAGGGAATATAAAGAAGGAAACAAATATTGATAAGAAGAACCAGTTAGAAATTATGTATTTAAAAAATACAACAGTCAAAAGAATTCCATATGTATGGTATATATCAAAATGTAAAAAGGTGAAAATGAATGTATGGGTTACAAGAATTGATGGAAGAAATTATCCAAATAACATTAAGAAATCACAGAAATGAAAAATATAAGAAAAACACAAGAGATTTTAAAAATTGTACCTGAATAGCAAGAGTCACAGAAGAAGAAAAAAAAGTAAAAATAGTAGGGAATGAATATTTAAAGAAACAATGATTAAGAATTTCCCTGAATTGTTTCTAAAATTTAACAAAGAATGTGTTTCTTCAGCTCTTCTAATGAGTTCGTAAACCATTTAAAACCTGTAATTAGTACTCTGTAAAACTAACTGAAGACAATTTTATTCTTTGTAACTAAATCCTGGGTAATATGTTAATTACCATAAGAATACAAAATAATATGTAGCTTTAAAATCAGTAGTGCCCTGAAGAGGAAACAAGATGGCGGCATAGGTAAACACCTATACTGCTGGCCCACACAACAATTTCAAAACTACAACTAAAAAACAGAACAAACATCATCCAGAACCACCAGAAAGCTGGCTGAGTGGGAATTTTGCAAATAGAAGGAAAGCTAAAAGGTCACTGAGACTCAGAGGAGCTGTGGAGGGCAGAGTTGAGGAGACGCCCAGAGACAAGAGGTGCAGAACTGCGCACGAGAAGAAAGGGTGAGCGGCTGAATACCCAGATGGTTTTCTCAAACGGGGAGGGAGACAAAGGCATCCCACTGCATTGATCCCCAGTTCTGGGCTAGCCTGGAGGAATCCAGACTCATACTGGGTGAAACTGGACTGTAAGGAAGAAGCACACTGAAACTCGGGAGCTGCAGAGGCGTGCAAGCTCATGGAGAGGACACATGGCTGGCTCTATTGTTCAAGAGGAAAAAGACAAAGAACACTGGACTGCTTTGTTTTCCAGTTCCGGATGAGTCTTGGGTATCCAGATCCATTTGGGGAGAAACTAGACTGTCCAGCAGCAGGCAGAGCTCTGGACAGCTTTCTCTCAGAGGTGCATGCAGCCATTGCTGTGGGGCACGGAGAACCTGGAGCTGCTTAGGGCAGGGCTGACAGGAAACCAAAGCTGACTGCTCAGCCTGGAGACTCTGCCCCATCCCAGCTGAACACAGAGGCTGTCACAGCATAAACACAGCTGATTCTCACAGCCAATTGGCCTGGAGGTCAAACCCTCCCAGTGATACCAACAACAATATAGGCTTAAATACAACAAGACTGTGTGTCCCATAAACGGGTGCACCAAGAGTATCCACCTCAGGTAACTAGGGAGGCTGAGCTACTGTCCCTTAGAGATCACCTACCACAAAAAGCTACTCGACCAACTCAGGGAAGCAGCCAAAATGTGAAGACAAGGAAACAAATCACATTTGAAAGAAATGGAGGGAAAAAAACACAAGGACATAGAATTCAAAACCACAGTTATAAGGTTTTTTTGCAAGAGGTTCCTAGAAAAGGCTGATAAATTAAACAAGACCCTTGAAGATATAAGCGAGACTCTGGAGGATATGAAAAAGGACCAACTAGAAATTAAGCATACACTGACTGAAATAAAAAATATTATACAGAGACCTAAAAGCAGTCTAGAGGACCACAAGAATCAAGTCAAAGATTTGAAATACAAAGAAGCAAAAACCACACAGCCAGAAAAGCAAGAAACAAAAAGAATTCGAAAATGTAAAGATAGTGTAAGGAGCCTCAGGGACAACTTCAAGCATACCAACATCAGAATTATGGAGGTGCCAGAAGAAGAGAGAGAGCAAGATACTGAAAACTTATTTGAAGAAATAGTGACTGAAAACTTCTCCCACCTGGCGAAAGAAATAGACTTAAAAGTCCAGGAAGTGCACAGAACCCCAAACCAAAGGAATCCAAAGAGGACCACACCAAGACACATCATAATTAAAATGCCAAAAGCAAAAGACAAAGAGAGAATATTAAAAGCAGCAAGAGAAAAACAGTTAGTTACTTACAAGGAAGTACCCATACAATTGTCAGCTGATTTTTCAACAGAAACTATGCAGGCCAGAAATGGCAAGAAATATTCAAAGTGAAGAACCTACAACCAAGATTACTCTACCCAGCAAAGCTATCATTCAGAACTGAAGGTCAGATAATGTGCTTCACAGATAAGAAAAAGCTAAAGGAGTTTATCACTGCCAAACCAGTATTATATGAAATGCTGAAAGATATTCTTTAAGAAGAGGAATAAGGAGAAAAAGGTAAAGATAAAAATTATGAACAATAAATACATATCTATCAACAAGTGAATCTAAAAATCAAGTGAATTAAAAATTTGATGATCAGAATAAACTGATGAATATAACAGAATCAGGGGCATAGAAAAGGAATGGACTGACAATTCTTGAGGGATAGGGGTTTGGGAAGTGTAGAAAGAGATTGGAAAAAAATTGTACTCTTATAGATGATGACAGTTTGGAGGAGGTAAGGGGAGAGAGTGGGATGGGTACCAGGTGGAGTGGAGCTTTGGGGGGAGGGGAAGAGGAACATTGTAATAATCTGAACAATAAAGGTTTATTTTTTAAAAAATATATTGTATTGATTTTTTCCAGAGTGGAAGGGAGAGGGATAGAAAGTCAGAAACATTGATAAGAGAGAAACATCAATCAGCTGCCTCTTTCACGCCCCCTACTGGGGATGTGCCCGCAGCCAAGGTACATGCCCTTTACCAGAATCAAACCCGGGACCCTTCAGTCCGCAGTCCGACGCTCTATCCACTGAGCCAAACCGGTTTCGGCAATAAAGATTTATTAAATTAAAAAAAAAATCAGCAGAGCCCTAACTGGTTTTGCTCAGTGGATAGAGCATTGGCCTGCAGACTCAAGGGTTCCAGGGTCAATTCCGGCCAAGGGCATGTACCTTGGTTGTGGGCATATCCCCAGTAGGGGTTGTGCAGGAGGCAACTGATTTACTTTTCTCTCTCATGAATGTTTCTAACTCCTATTCCTCTCTCTTCCTCTCTGTAAAAAATTAATAACATATATTTTTTAAAAATAAAATAAAATTATCAGAAAAAAAGTTAAACTATCCAATAGGAGGCAGAAATGTATAAAATAAATAAAAAAAGAGAGAACATGCAATTAGATGGGAGAAATGCAACAACTCTGGATGTAATAGTACTTATGATAAGTATAAAGGTACAGTACAGTACCATGATGAAGAGCTGTGTAGCAATATTGAGCAAAACTAAATGTGCATATATCTTGTCATCCGGCAATCCTATTCCTTGGATTATATCCCAAAGGAATTATAGCATTGGATGACAGAGAAGCATGTATCAGTATATATATTACAGTATTGTATTTGGTTCTAAAGATATGTTGTGGTTTAAGTTTGACACTTGGAAGAAAACAACTAAGTTTTCAAAGAGCCACATGGATGGATCTTCAAAAGAGAGTAAAATGCAAAAAGAACTATATCAATAATACAATGCCTATATTGATATAAGTTAAAAAGAAATCATGGATCACAGTAGACAAAGAAAACTAAATCTATAGCAGAAAGAAATCATAAAGTAGCAGGATTTGCAGTAGTACTTTATATTCATTATCTATTACTGAGCAACAAACTATCCCATAGTTAGTGACTTAAAATAACCATTAGCACCTCAAAATTTTGTGGGTCAGGAATTTAGACAAGATTTGACTGGATGATTCTTGTACTGCACATGACATTAACTGGTGTGACCAACTGGTATTTATTAGAAGGGTTGGTCTGCAGCACACAGATGGCCTCACTCACATGGCTGGTGCTTGGTAGAGGCTGAAAGACTGGACCCAACTGGGGCTGTCAATTGGAGTGAGTACCTATGTGTGATGTGACTTCTCCAGAAAGGTGATCTCAGGTAGGCGGACTTTTTACCTGCTATCTCAGGGTTCCCACTGAGGACATTCTAAAAGTAGGAAGTAGAAGCTGTCAGTTTCTGAAGGCCTGGGCTTTGAAACTAACTCAGTGTCAATTTTGCCATATTCTCCTAGTGAAAGCATTCATAGAGTACACTATACTCAAAGTAAGGGACATGAATTTGTCCCTTGATGGGAGGAATAGCAGCCATATTTAACCTGCCACCTCTGAATAGAACTAAGGCATACAGTGTTAATTTGGGAAGAAAGAGAAGATCCGTAACAAAAACATTCACAGCCTATGTTTTATCAATAGATCATAAATCTTTAGTGCCATATATCAGACACAAGAGGGTGGAAGTCAATAAGATGAAGGGGAAAGTACTGAAGCTAAGGACAAAGGGGGAAATAAAATAAGATAAAGTGAGAGGAGGCTTGTATGTACCAATGATGATGTGTACTGGGGACTACGGAGTGTCCATAGAGGAGTGAGGGGTAAGAAATAAAGGTATAATATTTTCTTCTTTATATCAAGTTAGAGGGCTATCTCTTTGGACGGCATCACTTTACCACTCACTAACTTGACTGCATTTAAAATTATGTCCTCTTATGAGCTGAAGAACTTAAATTTGTTGTTATCAGATGTTTTCTTCATTCCTTTGAAAAGATGTGCTCTATCATTTCATTCATGTTTGTTGTTGTTGTTGTTTTTTAATTTGAATCACTTAGAAGAGAAAGGAAGTATGGGGAAATGTCTGTAGTGTGTGTGTGAGCTGGGGCAACATTTGTTATTTCTTCCTTCTTAATTATAGACTTGGGCATTAAAATCTGCCAAGGTTTTCTCAGGATGAGGCTCTGCTAGCTGTTGCGAGGTAAGAAAACTCTTCTATTTCTAATTTGATTTTTACAGAATATTTTGGCCTTTGGTGACTAAAACTCTCCTCTCTTCCCTAGCACTAAAGAGATAGCTCTTATACTTTAAAAATAAATTTTAAGGCTTCAAGTGTCAAATGTGAACAAGTTTATCAAACTAAATACATCAATTTCAGTTGTTTGTATTGTTCATATCTAAGAAAATGCCATAACTTAGTTTATAACTTTGAACATTTTAAAGATATATCATCTTTGAATCTGAACTTAAAAATCACTGTATCTGACCATAATTTGTTCATCAATAATTTATCAGTTGAACATTTTAAAGATATATCATCTTTGAATCTGAACTTAAAAAACACTGTATCTGACCATAATTTGTTCATCAATAATTTATCAGTTATCAGAATTGCAAACCGAGTCCCTTGGACACTTGGAAGTAGGGAAATGAGACTGCCTGCTCAGAATGAAGCAGTTAGGCCCTCATTCTGGGGCACAAGATATCCAATCATGACTCAAGGCAGCACAAGATCCAGGTGCAGAGGCCAGCCAAGGGCAAGACACTGCCGTGATGGAAGCTTGGGAGCAGAACCATGCGGAGGCTGAGGAAGGGAGGTCATGGTATTATCCCTAAGATGGCACACATTGTGCAGCAGCGAAAACTCAAGAAGGACCTGGCGGCGGTCAGGTTCTGAGAGAAGATTGAACATGTTGTGGTGATGAAAGCCAGAACCAGCCTGCCTAAGAAGTTGGCGTTACTGAAGAAGTTGGCAGCCTCTTCCTCCTCCACTGACACCTTCCTAAGGTAACAGCCCCTGCCTCCATCCTCAGACCTCTGCAAGCTACTCCATGGCAGCACTGTGGACAGAAGGAGCCCCTGCTCCCCAGTGCCTTTGGGGTCTAGGGTGTGGCCTGGTCTGTGAGCAGGTGATTAGCACATCCATAGTGCATGAGTCAGCTCCCCAGGGTGCCTCAGCAATGGCCCTGAGGACACGTTCTCCAACTTTGTCTACTGTCTCCCCCTTAATCTGTGTCCACTGGTTTTATCTAGAGCAATAAACCTGGCTTTGTCATTTCAACAACAAAAATATACTTCAAAGAGTATCTTTTCTAAAGATCCTAAACTTGCTAAATTTGACTATAATCAGACTAAAGATATTAATATAGTGAAAAGACTGTCAGAGAGGAGTTAATCATCTATGAAAATGTATTTAAAGGAAAGAAGCTTGCAAAGGTATACCACATCATAAAAGAGAAAATCACCAAAAAGTAATGACATGAAAAAAATGTCTTAAGCATGTATACAATTAGCTAATGAACACTATGATTATAAAGTCTAAAATTCTTAATAAGGTAAAATTCATAGAATCATAAATGTTTAGATTTGAGAACTTCAGAGACATCTGGTCTACTTTCTCCTCAATAATTCCCTTTCAGAAACATTCAAGATACTTTGGAAAACCTTTAGTGTTTATTCTCTGCCTACTAAATCAACGTGCACATTGATTTTCTTCATTCTTGGTCCATTGTAAGTGTAAGCACACATAAAACCAACATTTACTCACTAATTAGAGCAATTGTTTCCTAACATACATGGTTCGTGTAAACTGATAGTAGAAAACAGGGATGCTTCTCAGACTCTTAGCTGAAGTTTTGGATTTGGATGGGCATCTGGGGGAGAAGGGTGTTTTCTCTGGTACTGTCTCTGATTCTTCATTGCTCCTTCCCCAGGCTACTTAGGATGGCAGATTGAGTACAGGAAGGCACCGACATTTATGAAGTAAAATATCCATCACCCTGGAGTATATATTTGCCTACTCACCATTTGTTTGCCATCAACTCTAAGGAGCATGATGCTACTTGTTTTGCATAATCATGTCATTTAATTTCCACAACATGCCTTCAAGGTAAGACTTATGATCAGATAGCCCTAGAAATGTTAAACAAAAATTTTGTCCATGATCATAGTTTAGAGCTTGTATGTGCACACACAGTTACCTGACTCCAAATATTGAGGATGCACTTAGCTGCCATGACAACATTATCTTACCCAGGCTCCTTTCAATGAAGCCTGGCTCCCTCTCATAGCCCACCTGCATGCCTCCCACATGGTCTCCTAGTTCTCTTCTTGTAAACCTCATTTCAATTCATGTTATTTTTTTAAAAAGTCCATGCCTTTACTAGTATGACTTATTCATTACTGAAAAATAAGAAAATACAGAGCAACTAAAAAATAAATGCAAATCAAAATAAAAACATATTTAAAAAAGTAAAACCTTATATCCTAGTGTAACTTAAAATTTTAATTTTTTTTTATTTTGAGTGGTATTTTAATTTTTAATCTTTCTTTCTTTCTTTCTTTCTTCCTTCCTTCCTTCCTTCCTTCCTTCCTTCCTTCCTTCCTTTCTTTCTTTCTTTCTTTCTTTCTTTCTTTCTTTCTTTCTTTCTTTCTTCCTTTTATTATCTAAAGTTTTACATATGTCTCCTTTTTCCCCATTTGACCCCCTCCTCCATCCCTTTCCAGCCCAGTCAAGCCCCCACCACCCTAGTGTCTGTGTCCACTGGTTATGCTAATATGCATGCATATAAGTCCTTTGGTTGCTCTCCAACCCTTCTCCTCTACCATTTGTTTCTAAATCAGTCTATTTTTGTTCATCATGGATGGAACTGGAGAACATTATGCTAAGCGAAAGAAGCTATCAGAGAAAGACAAATATCACATGATCTCACTCATATGTGGGCTATAATGATCAAAATTTTTTAATTTTTATTTTCTCTTTAAAGTTTTTTATTATACAACACTATTCAGCCTCTTAAAATGTATTAATAGTATTACTTAATATTTTATAAACAAAACATTGCTCTAGAACATTGCTGATAAAATACACATTTCTAAATTTGGAAGTACAATATGTTAAATAAGTATAATATGAGCCTCAATGCAAGTCACACATGTACTTTGAAGGTCCTGATACCCTCAATAACACAGTAAAAGTAAATAGGTGAAAATAATTAATTTTAATAGCATAGTTTATTTATAACCCAATATATCCAAAATATTATGTTAATATTTAATCAAGTGAAAATTAATGACATATGTTACATTATTTTTGTAATGTATTCTAAATTTAGAGTATATTGTACATTTACAGCACATTTTACTTTGAACTGAACACATTTCAAGTGCTGAGCATCTAAGCGGTTACATGTAACTAGTGTCTGTTAGTTTGAAAGATACAACTCTAGACATTAACAACTGTGGTGATAATAATAATTAGCCTTACAGATTTAAGATTTAAGTACAGATTTTATTTTATATTTTCTTTATTCATTTCTGAGAGAAAGGGAAAGGGAGAGAAAGATAGAAACATCATTGATTGGCTGCCTCCTGCATGCCCTCCACTGGGGATTGAGCCTGCAACCTGGGCATGTGTCTTTGACTGGAATTGAACTGGAGACCCTTCAATCCACAGGCTGATGCTCTATTCACTAAGCCAAACCTGTCAGGACTTAAGTATAGATTATTAATCTAAACTTATTTTAAAACCTAGGTTTAATATAATATTTTGCTCTCTATTTCTGTAGGTGCGTATTTATAAGCAAATTGGCTTTAGTTAGAAATCCAAGTTAAGGTCAAGCAGAAAGGTAACTAATTAGTCTCAATAAAAAAAATTAACCTGAATCATCAATTACTGATTACATCATGACAAGTATATCATAATATTTTATATTTTGTTCTTTGATTGATTGGTATTATAAACTTTGTTTTTTTTAGCATTATGTTTTAATTTGCCAACTTGGTTTTGAATAAATTTCCAACAACATTGAAAAACTTTAGTAGACTGATTAATTATTTGTATGAGATTACATTTTTTTGTTAGGAAACCACAGGTTAGTGTTGTCTATAATAAAGATATAAGGCAGACATAGAAGAAAAAACTTGGAGATATGCCAATATCCAGATTTCATTTAATTTTATTCCATCACAAAAAGAAAAAGGACTGGGAATTTTTGTTTGAAGGGAATGGTGAAGTGAACACTCTAATTTATTAGAGGAGATCTTATAATGTCATTGATAGGATTTATAATTCTTTTACTGTTCACCTGTGCAAGTGATAGGACATCTCTTAGGGCAACTTGGAGTGCATTTAATTCATCATTGTATTCTCTTTACTAGATATATTGGGGAATGAGTGAATAACAATAGTAATTAATATGTAGATATATCATTTTTTATAGAAGATTAGAGGCCCAGTTAATAAAATTCATGCATGGAGAGGGGGTGGGGGCAGTCCCTCAGCCTGGCCTGCACCCTCTCCAATCTGAGACTCCTTGGGTGATGTCCAACAGCTGGTTTAGGCCTGATCCCTGAGATCAGGCCTAAATTGGCAGTCAGATATCTTTCTCACAATCTGGGACTGCTGAGTCCTAACCACTCGCCTGCCTGCCTGCCTGATGACTTCTAACCACTCTGCCTGCCTGATCATCCCTAACCTCTCTGCCTGCCGACCTGATGGTCCCTAACTGCCCCACTGACAGCCTGATTGCCCCTACCTTGCCCCCCTGCTGGCCTGATCACCCCTAACTGCCTCTGCCTCAGCCCCCAGCCTAAGCCACAGGATGGCCTCCCTCTACCAAAGACAACCTGTCTGATCAAGGGAAGACACCTCCCTTATCACCCCACTGCTGCTGCCACTGGCAGCCACCATGGCTGCCTGAGCCTTGGTCCTCACAGTTGGGCACAGCTACCTGAGCCTCAAGCTGGCCCTGGCAGCAGCAGCTACCATCTATGGCTTGCCTGAGCCTTAGACAGCTAGCACGGCTTTGTTGGGAAGGAAGTCCAGAAGGTCATCTGGAAGACATCCACCCAAATTAGCATATTAGTGTAGTCTAGAGGCCCAGTGCACAAAATTCATGCACAAGGGTGAGGGAGTGTTCCTCAGCCCAGCCTGCATTCTCTCCAATCTGGGATCCCCTCGAGGGATGTTTGACTGCTGTTTAGGCCCAATCCCATTTAAACGGGCAGTTGGACATCCCTCTCACAATCTAGGCCTGCTGGATCCCAGCTGCTTGCCTGCCTGCCTTCCTGATTGCCCCTAACTGCTTCTGTCTGCCAGCCTGATTACCCCCTAACCATTCCCCTGCCAGCCTGATTAATGTCTAACTGCTCTGCTGCCAGCCTGTTTGCCCCCAACTTCCCTCCTCTGCTGACCTGGTCCCTCCCAACTGCCCTCCCCTGCTGGCTTGATCGCTCACAACTGCCCTCCTTTGCAGGCCTGGAACCTCCCAACTGCCCTTCTCTGCTGGCCATCTTGAGGTGGCCCTCTTGTGTCCACATGGGGCCAAGATATCTGACCATATGGAGGCAGCCATCATGTGTGTTGGAGTGATAGTCAATCTGCATATTACTCTGTTATTAGATAGGACAGAGGCCTGGTGCATGGGTATGGGCCAGCTGGTTTGCCCTGAAGGGTGTCCCAGATCAGGGTGAGGGTTCCCTTAGGGTGTGGGGTGGCCTGGATGAAGGGCCTGTGGTGATTTGCCAGCCGTCCCCCCCAGCAACCCAAGCAGAGGCCCTGAGATCTGGGATTTATTTATGTTCTACAATTAAAACTTTGTAGCCTGGAACAGAGCCAAGTCTTCTGCTCGCTCTGTGGTAATAGCCATTTCTGTTTGGATTTATTTACCTTCTATAATTGAAACTTTATGGCCTAGAGTGGAGGCCTAGGCTGGCCAGAGCTATAGAAGCTTGGCTTTCTCCATCACCGGAGCAACCTTCCCTCTGCTCTCTTCAGCTCTGGGGTTGCAGCCGTTTCTATTGGGATTTATATATCATCTATAATTGAAACTTTGTAGCAAGGGCAGGCAGTAAGCTTGGCTTCTTTTATCGCCAGAGAAACCTAAGCCTCCCTCCTGCTCTCAGTGGCCGCAGCCATCTTGGTTAGGGTTTATTTGCATATTTGCTCCTAATTGCCTGGTGGGTGTGCCTGGTGGGCATGGCTTGTGGGTGTAGTAGAGGTGCAGTCAATTTGCATATTAGTCTTTTATCAGATAGGATAATGAACAGAAATTTCACATGTTAATATATGACCTGACTTTCTATAATGAAAATAGAAAAACAAAGAAAAAGAGACACATACTACATACACACTCACACACATGGAATAAAAATATGAGACTAATGCTCCAAAAGATTCTTTTCCTGAAAGCACTTATTCCCCAGAAAAAGGAGAAAACCTGAGTTCAATTGAGAAATATTTTTATTTTTTATTTGTTTACTTGTTTATTGTATGACCTTAATTTTAATTTAAAATATTTATGTTACATATTAATAAAGACAACAAGATACTAAGAGTAATATATCTAATTAACACATATGGCTTATTTTAAACATTTTATCAGATTGTGTGAGAAGTCAGTATTCTTATATATTAATCAAGTCCATACATGACTTAGATTGAATTGGTTGACTTAATCAGTCCTTTATTATCATTAAACAAGTTTCAAGGTTTTTTTAGTCAGCTAAAACATTTAATTGAAAAATATCCAAAATGAATGCTTTATTGTACTTCTTCTTAAATTCAGCTATCCTTTCAGAGCCTTGAATGTACCTATTCAGATTATTAAAATGTTGTGTTATGTTTGATGAAACCAAAACAATAAAGCACCAACATTAATGAGAGCATTTTCTTTAGTAGAGAAATTCAGGCATATTTATTTACTATTTACCTTGCAGTTTTTCTATAACAAAGATATCTCAGCCTATTTAGCTCACTAAGAAAAACTGTGTTTGCTTTTTATCCTGCATACATTGAAATTGTTTCATTCACTTCAGAAGATGTCTACTGGCTGAATAAAGCTGATGAGTCTTTCAGTATTATGTTTTACTAGAGACCCAGTGCACGAAATTTGTGCACTTGAGGGGAGAGGGTGTCCCTCAGTCCAGCTTGCACTCTCTCTAATCTGGGACCCTGGGGGGATGTCCAACTGCTGGTTTAGGCCCAATCCCAGTGGGATGGGACCTAACCAACAGTTGGACATCCCTCTCACAATCTGGGACTGCTGGCTCTCAACTTCTCTCCTGCCTGCCTTCCTGATTGCTCCTAACTGCTTCTGCCTGCCAGCCTGATTACCCCCTAACCACTTCCCTGCCAGCCTGATCAACAACTAACTGCCCTGTCCTACTGGCCTGAACACCCCCAACTGCCCTCTCCTGCCAGCCCAATTGCCCTTAACTGCCTTTCTCTGCCAGCTTGGTTGCCCCTAACTGCCCTCCCATGCCAGCTCAATTGCCCCCAACTGCCCTGTCCTGCTGACCTGTTCACCCCTAACTGCCCTCCCCTGCTGGCTTGAACTCCCCCAACTGATCTATCCTGATGGTGTGGTCACCCCCAACTTTTCACCCCTGCCAGCCCAATTGCCCCTAACTGCCCTCCCCTGCTGGACTGATTGCCCACAACTGCCCTCCCCTGCTGGCCATCTTGTGGTGGCCATCTTCTGACCACATAGGGGTGGCCATTTTGTGTTAAGGTGTGATGGTCAATTTGCATATTATATCTTTATTGTATAGCATAGTTACAGTTTATGATTATAGGAAGAGAGAAAAAAAACAGAAGACTACACAATACACTGATCTTGCAGAGCTCAAATGGAAAACAGCAGAACTCTGCAAGATGAGCACAGACAAATATTGAGAATAAAATGCTAAAATAAATTATAATAAATTTAAAAATGAATATAAATATTTTGAAATGATTCCTAAAACTGCTTTTCTTGTGCTGCTAAAGAGAGAAATTTGCTTTTAGTAATTTTTTCATTCTCTCTTTTTATTACTCATTTGCTCTATGATCTACATGACTATAGAGATTTCTGAATAACCACAAATTGCAGTTTTTATGAATAATTCTGTCAAAAATATTTCTTCAAGTTATACAAAATAAAGGTTTTAAATTTGAATACACAGTAAACCATGATTTTAGAATTGTGTTTTGTGGAACATTATTTAAAATTCAAAAATAAAGGATTCCTTGGTAAAATTTTTGGGAAATGCTGTAAATATTTCTCTCTTGGAGATTTACAGTGGCCTTTTTTATATTAAGGTTCTGATAAATCTTGCAGTGAAGACTTTGAATAACAACTTAATATTTTCCAAATTTATCTCAACAGGAAGCTTTTTAAAAATTTAGCATCCTGTTGAACTGTTAAAGGCAAAAAGATATTTGGAGAAATGCTAATATAGAGACCCATAATATTTGCACTGGTTACAGCTCTAAATCTTTGAGGATTTCCAAATTCATAAAACACAGAAATTCAAAAACTAAAAAACAGGTGTGTGGTGATGCATAAGGTTAGCTAAATACCTTGCTTATCAAAACCAACATCACAGCCCATGAGATTGAAATTCGCCCTGGATGCTTTTAATAAAAGATCTTCACTTCTCCAGATTTTTATGTCTCAGAACCACCATGTGTTGGTATGTCTTTATTCTTATTAGTTGAATAAATGATGGAATTTTTTATGATCACTAAGTAATTAAAACTTCAAATAATAAGCTTATTATTATTTGAAGTGCAGTATAGTCATTTAATAGCTGTTTGACCTGGTTATTAACATTTCGTCGCCTCAGTTCCCACAACTATTAGTTGCGATGGTACTGGTTCCTACAGCATGGAGTTCTTATAAAATTCTTAGAATAGTACCTGTAGGATAGTAAGCACTACTTAAATGTTACTAAATTAAACATAAAGTATTTTCTTCATCAGTTTTATGCCTGAATATAGAAGTCATGGATTTGGATTTTGTAAACTGTGGACAGCAGTTCTGTTTCCCCATGTGAGGTAGGAAAATGGGAAGAAAGAGAAAGCGAAACAAAGAATATGTGTCTCACCTTCCATGCAAATGCATCAATTGCTCCACATCCATAGACATGGCAGGGTTTTTATATTTTTGTCATTTGTTAGGTTTCGTTTGTTTGCTTAAAGGTGGTCTTAGAACCAGCATGAGAAAAAGTTGAAATTTCTATGTGCCACCTAGACAATTGGAATCAGAATCAGAATCAATGTGGATGTGGCTCAGAAATTTGCATGTAAGGCATTTCTGGAGATTCTCAAACGTACTGAGGTTTAAGAACCTCTGCCAGACACAGTTCAAACTTAACTGTGCAGGCCTCATCAGGGTTAGCTTCCTCGAGTTCATCAGTATGTCTCTGGAAATCAATGACTTAATTAATTAAGGAATTTTTCCTTCTGGTAATGAGAAGTCTATGATAGACAGTCAACAGAGCTGTTCTGTCTCAGGGCTTCAGGATCCTTCCATCTTTCTGCTCAGCCACCCTTAACACTTGCTCATTATCTGTGCTCATAGGGCGCTGTTCTTCCTCTGGGCATTGTGATTACATTCCTGATGGGAAGAACAGAAGGCAAAAGAGCAAAAGACTTATTCCAGCTGAGCCTACTTCCCTTTTAAGGAGTTTGCCTGGAAACCTTGCTCCATGACACTTTTAACTCTTTAAGCAGGCCTGAGTGAGTTGCATTGCCATTCTTAACCTTTATTTGAAGGGAAAGCTAGGAAATGGCCGGTTTTAACTCGGTGCATTTGGAATACTCTATATTTTAGGCTTAAAAAAATGATGTTTTTTCAAGTCTTCATGCCTCTGTGTATATGGTTTACTTGAACAACACTGCCCTTTTCACTGAACTATTACATTTCCTTCTATATCTTCAACATCAGTTCAAGTTATCCATTCCTCTGTGAAAGGTTCCCATTCCAACCCAGATAACCTCTCCTTCCTCATTTCATATCCATAACACTATTATAGCTCTATCATGTATACTAACTCAGTAGATGGAGATGACTTTTTAAAAATAAATATTTTTATTGACTTGATAGAGAGGGAAGAAGAGGAAGAGAGAGAGAGAACTACCAGAAAGAGACACTAATTGGTTGCCTTCCTTACACACACCAACCCCACAACCTGGGCATGTGCCCTGACCTGGAACAGAACTGGTGATCTTTCAGTGCATGGGAGGATGCTCAACCAACTGAACCACACTAGCCAGGGCAGGAGAGCACTTTGATGGCAAAGATAGATAGTTTTTGTCCAGAAGCTAACTGTAGCAGTTGACTTCCTGTAATGGCTTAATAAATGTTTGATGAATAAATGAATATACAAAGAATTTGAATAAACAACAACTTCTGAATGAAGAGTGAAGCATTAATGTATTGAGTAAAATAGTGACTTCTACTCAACATTCAAAGAACTACCTGCCATATATTTGGAAAACTATCCTATATAATAAAGAGGTAATATGCAAATTGACCATCACTCCAACACACAAGATGGTTGCCCCCATGTGGTCAAAGATAGCCAGCGAGGGTGGGGAGTTGGGGGCAATCAGGCCAGCATGGGAGGGCAGTTGGGGGCAATCATGCCTGCAGGGAAGGATAGTTAGGGGGGACCAGGCCTGCAAGGGAGGGCAGTTGGGAGCAACCAGGCTTGCAGGGAAAGGCAGTTAGGGGTGACCAGGACAGCAGGGGAGGGCAGTTAGGAGCATTCAGGTTGGTAGGGTAGCAGTTAGTCATCAATCAGGCTGGCAGGGAAGTGGTTAGGGGGTGATCAGGCTGGCAGGCAGAAGCAGTTATGGTCAATCAGGCAGGTGAGCAGTTGGGAGTCAGCAGTCCTGGATTGTGAGAGAGATGTTGACTGCCCATTTATGCCCAATCCCACTGAACACCCCTCAAGAGGTTCCAAATTGGAGAGGGTGCAGGCTGGGCTGAGGGACACATACTCTGCCCCCCAATGCATAAATTTGTATTTTGAAATTAAATGAAATTAAATGTAAGAAAGGAAAAATACAGTAAAAAAAATGGCACACAATAAGCATATTAGCTCTTTATGTTTGTCATCTTCATCTCTAATGCTGCCCCCATGAAGGACTTGGTTCAAAGTAGGTTTTCAATAAATGCTGAATGAATGAACATTGAATTAAAAAGAAAAGAGATTAACCAGAGTTAGCAGGCTGCTTTCATCTGTTAATTCCTGCAGTATATTATTAACGTCATTGCTCTGAGTAAATAATTTTAGAATGCAATAGATTAGTAATTAACAGTAACAATAATTATTGCTCAAAATGACACTATATAGAAAGCTAGTATTTGTAAAAGTTCTTTCAAGGTATGTGGGGTGACTGCAATGAACATTCAAGATTAAGTTTTAAATTTTTTATAACCACACATATGCCCTATGAATCTAAAATTGCAAGACATAAGTTTACAGCTATATACTAGGATCCAATTATGAAGATCATTGCTGTCACACAGTAGTATATTTTGGGACAATTTTTTCTGTCAATAAAAAAGATGTTATCTAATTCATGTATAACCCAGATATTTATTTTGCAAACATTAAAGTGCTAGATCTTAATTCGCTCTACTTAATCTGAGTTAGAACAGGAGAAGGCTGAGATGTAACCTTTTTATAAGATAATAGTGAGGGAAGCTTGGCTTTATGTATAAGAAAAACATGCTCTTTCTATCTCTTATTTTTAATCCTCACCTAAGGATGTTTGTTTGTTTGTTATTCAAGAGAGAGAAGAAGAGCAAGAGAGAGAAATATCAATATGAAAGAGAAACATCTATCAGTTACCTTCCATATGCGCCCTTACCGGAATTGAAGCCACAACTTAGGCATGTGCCCTGACTAGGATTCAAACCTGAAATTTTTTGGTGTACAGGACAATGCTCCAACCAACTGAGACACCCAACCAAAGCAACATGCTCTCTCTGTTAACACATCCAGGACCAAAACCTGGGGAATCCAGCTCTTAGAGTGCTCAGTTCACTGTTAAAATATAGGAGGAGGGTAGCTGAATAATAATAAAAAAAATAACCATTTTTCATGCCCAGGGGATAAGTGGAAAAAGAAAAGGAAAATCAGAAATATGGTATGAGTGCTCCCTTCCTTCCTGAATAGGACAAGAAGAAAAACAGATTCTAGAAGTTGAACAAAAGAGCAAAACTAGGTGCCTTCCCTATAGCCTACTTTGGAACTCTGGAAAGGAACCACCGTGGTGATGGCCTCGATGTAACCTGAAATAGTGGCTGCTGCTTTCCTGAGGGTTAGCATTTCTGAGCCACCCTCGGTTCTGTTTACCACAGTCACTGAGTCAAGAACCACCAGCTGCAGAGGCCACAGAGGCAACAGAGCTGGTGAACAGCCAGGCCAGTGTGCCATATGGACCATGCATCAGAGACTCAGCTGCCAGCTTTAGGTTTACCTAAGGCAATAAAATAGAAAGATAGGAAAATATAACAGCACAGGGAACTTTGCCAGATTTAAGTTTCACCAGAAGTAATCTTAGTCAGGACATTCTTGTATGAGTCATTTATACATAGAAAAGCAAGCTATTAGTCTTTCTGAGAATTATTTCACTGAATTTGGCATAAATATTGAAGACACAATATCAATACTGCCATGGATTGAAACTTATTTATTTCACTTACTAAGGAGAGGAGACCGTTACTTTAGATTTATCATATATATTATAATGAAATATAAAGCCGTTTTTTGTTTGTTTTGTTTTTCTTTCTAGAAGTGGCTAAGGGGAGATCAGGCAGGAGAAGAAAAGGAAGCAATTTTGGTGGAAAACACCTATCTATCACATATTGGGAAACAATTTATGTGAATGATATATGACACCTTGGTCTGTAGTTAATAATCTAGCTAACAAAATTTAAGAACACCAACCCTAAAAAGGAGTGTGAACACAAAAGCTTAAATGGTTTATCAAATATTAAATGAAAGGGGTGAGAAGTTTGAAGGAGAGTTCAGTATCAGAGAAGGCTCTAAGAAAGGTAACAGGATTGATAGAATTCTTAAAGATTACATAACAGCTTGATTGAAAGAAAAATACAGAAAAGTGTGATGATTTAGATGTGGACACGCTAGCCTGTCCAAATAGTATGTGAAAAAGCAAAAAGATAAAAATAAAAGAGGAAACATACTTCTGGAGAGTCCTGTCCAGTGTTGTGGTTAGGAGAGGTAAGAGGTATGAGCAGGTAGGTAGATGCAGAGCAAGCTGGCCCTTAAAAGCCAGAAAATGTAGTTTATTCTTTTGGGTAAGAAACAATGAAGATTAATTGTAGGTTCTTGAGCAAGGGAGTGGCACCAGTAATAGAGATTCAGGCATATTTATGACTAGGTAGAGGGGTAGAAGACTAGCAAGAAAGTGAGGAGGGTATTATTAAATTCATTATACATATGGGGCAGAAGCAATAAAAGAAAGGGAGAAAATTAGAGCTAAAAAATTGATAGTTAATCCTGATTTCCCCAGGACCATTTAGTCGATATCTGCTGTCCCAATAGCTATTGACAGCACTCCTTTAGCATAGATGAATTACAGCATCATTTTACACTTTGGGGACCAGCTCCTAACGAGGCAGCTGTGATCATGAAACTGTATTTCTGTGCCTCTGGCAAATATAGGGAATATGGACATCCAGAATGGGGAAGAATTTCACTTTGGACCTGAGTAGAGGGAGGCATAGCAGTATTTGGAAGTGTAAATACCCAATAGACAGTTGAAATAAAATATAAACCGAGAAGATGTGCATTCCAGAAATCGATTTCGCAGTCATCTGCATTCTTTCTTTGAAAAAGCCAGTTTGTACCAAGCCCCACATTTTGATTTGAAATATGAGAAGATGAATTGAACAAGGGAGTTAGCCATACCCAGCCCAATCTACCAGAAATCCATGCAATATTAAAGATCAGGAGATGTGAAAAACTACCAGGAAGGTTTTAATAAGAGTTTGACTAAAGGAGTCTGATGTTCTCCAACATAACTTTTCACCCCACTTCCCACTATTCTCTTTCATAAAGATTTGAATCCAGACTATTGCCTGCAGACTAATTCAGTCACTGCCCAAAATTAATGCTGGATTTTTCTCTCCTATTTGCCCTTGTGCCTGTTACCTCCTGCCCATTCCCATTTCCTACCTCTCCCTTCCCACAAGCCATTCCTGAGAGCTTCTCCAACGTCCATTTTCTACTAACACTTTAATGCATATTAATTTCTAACTTTCCTATGAAGTTTTCTTTACAATACCAACACACTGCACCCTGTAGCATATGACCTCATGGAACTTAATGTCTTTACTGCTAATTTGATTCCTGTTTAATCACATATTTGCATTATGGTACCCATTTTTCTGTGGTCTTGTATGTTTTATAACTATCCAACTACTCTGTTATTTAACTTATGATACACATAACTAATCTCCTCAAGGTTATGTGCCCTTTTAGAGTGGGGCTACCATATTTCTCTTGATTTTGGGCTATTCTATATTTCTCAGAAACACAATAAAACAAAACCTTTTAATGCTCATTATGTTGATGAGTGAGTTCAAATTTTAATACTATTATTAACGAATTTTTACTTCAACTTTTACTACAAACTATGTCAATTACACCCCTTTCCAAATTTATTTGAATCATCATAATAGTGAGAGATTCGTCATGTTTTGAAGACAGTTGATGTAAAACATGATTACTTTCAGTTGTTCCAAAGACATTTTTCACTGGACATATAAGAGTATGAGTACATTTAAAAATCCTATTTATATAATATGCTACTTAGTGTCATATAATACAGTATAATGTAGTATACCGAAACATCCTCCTTTTTAAAATGTATTTTATTGATTTTTACAGAGAGAAAAGGAGAGGGATAAAGAGTTAGAAACATCGATGAGAGAGAAACATCAGTCAGCTGTCGCCTGCACACTCCCTACTGGGGATGTGCCTGCAACCAAGATAAACCCCCTTGACTGGAATTGAACCTGGAACCCTTTAGTCCGCAGGCCAACAATCCATTCACTGCGCCAAACTGGTTAAGCCAAAACATTCTACTTTTAATGTTAGAGATGTATATTCTACCAAATTAATGAGGATACAAACTGTTTCACATTTCCAAGGTGGCAATGGCAGAGTTCAGGGTGTAATTTCCCCCCTATTCCTTGTGGATGTATATATGAGTTTTAATTAATTAGTCATTGGACAAACCTAAGATCTTTGTCTCTCTCCTAAATCTACCATTGCTATAGGCACATTTACACCTCATAAATTGTTGAATAAAATGTTACCTCTTTATAATACAGGTGTGAAAAAGGATTGCTTCCACGTTTACAGGCAAACTATAAGGTGAGTGGTTATAATAAATTGTGGGGCATAATTTGGACTAGGCTATGTATAAGACAAGTGATTGAGAAAATTATTACATAGGATTCCATTGAATTTTCAAAGGTATCTCTCTAATTCTGAACGTAGGTGTTTCTTGCATCATCAGTTTAATATGAATTTCAGAGTATAAACTTATCGTTGGAGACAACCAGTGTGGATTGATCAAGAAGTTAATCTTCATGACTTTCAACACAATTTCTGTTAAGATAAGGTGTAATTTGTTGAACATCCATCCATCTTTCCTCCAGAAATATGAGTAATGGTCTTACACTTTTAATTTGCACTTAGTCTATATTTTTAAAAACATGTACAAATAACTAGGAAGTGAATGACTAGACATATGTATGTTTGAAATTCAAATAGTGTCATGGGAAAATATTTTTACTATACTAAGTACATCTCTGATGTCTTCAGGGGAAATTGAAGAGTATTTTATTGACTATGATCAAACGATCTCTAATTACCACCCAGAGGCACAAAGTAAAATTGTAGCAAGTAGAGCCAGCATTAGGTTGCATCACATAGGCAGGCACTATTTAGGTATATGCCCAGGCATTTCCTTGGAGAGTTCACATAGGTTTACCAGAAAGCCCATCCCACCTGGCATTAGTTGCCTTTGTCTACCATGTCTGAATTTTTTATTTTTATATTTGAAGTCCTCAACAAACATCAAATAACTAGAAAGCAGAAACAATTAATTCTGGTTAATTCAAATGCATAGTTCTTTTTTTCTTTCCAACTTTAAATAAAATATTTGCAAAAATTTTCAATTCATTATCAATGTATCTGAATGCACATGAGTCTTTATGGTGTGATTCCTGTGGCCTAAAATTTTATTCTCCTGCATGTCAATCATCAATATGTCCCTATTGCAAGTTGAATAAAGTCTTACTGTGGACATAAGTCTTACCCTGGACAAAAGGGGTTTCCTTCAAGGTTTGAGTCCAGCCTGCATTTCCTGAAACTACCATCAGTCCCTAAATTCCAGTTTTATAAAACTACCTTCAGTCCAATGCCCTGTCTTTCACAACCTTGAGGCTCTTCTTATAGAGGCAGACTGATTTTTAAGATTACAAATTTTATTTCACTAACCTCTCTTTCTAAATCTTGCAATGTCTTTATTGATGTTCCTCACAGGTGTTTCTTGACCTGGCCCCACCTACCTTTCAAGAGCCAACTTAAGTCACTCCTATCCCTATTGTATGTGAAAACCTTGCTCATCTTCATAAGCAGCTGATTATGACAGGATGATTAGACATGGTATTGTCATTGTCTTATGCTTCTTCATATTCTGGTTAGGGTAGTTAACCCTCTAAGTTTTAACCTTAATGTCGCTTACTTCTCTTCTCTACCTGAAAGTTAACTGTTCTTCAGACATTTTTCTTAGAACTTTTAAAAGACAAATCATTCATAGTTATAATCATTTAAGTTTCCCACAACAATAAAAAATGCACATGGGCAGGGACCTTATTATCTTGCTGACACTTATACTTTGGTCTACGCATATGACCTGGTCCTCAATGGTTATTAAATGAGCATTTGGTAATTGACCCAAGTTGTTTCTGTTGTCTAGAATTCTACCCTTGGATGAAACGCTGTTCATTTTTTAAGACACAACTCAAGTGTTAACTCCAGAGAATGATAATGGGCTCTTCCCTTAGATTTGGGTTTACTTATTTCCAAGAAGCACAGTATATAGGTTGTCAGGAGCTTGGATAGCTTCTCATGTAGTATGGAGGTTATATGTCCTCATGTCTGTTTCCTTCAACATGTCTATCTTTGAGAACCATGACTACGACTCATTCATTTTATATTGCCAGAACCTAACATGGCACCTCTATACAGCAAGCACTCAAAAACTATTTATACTAAAGAATAAATGGGTTATTGCATTTCCCAACTATCACATTAATATTTATTTCTCTTTGAATACATGAAGTGGAAGAAATGAAACAAACAAAAATACTGGATATCCTAGAACTAGTCTGAGCTTTATCGCTAAATGACCAATGGAAAAAGAGCTAACAGCTCTGATACCTAGCTTTCTTATGTATAGAATAAATAAGATGCCAATGATGACTTCTTAATATCTCTTTTAACTGTTAAATGTGTAATTAAAGTAGTAAATGTAAAAGGTATAGAATATAAGGGTGTAGGCCTACTTATATGAAGTGCATCAACTTTTGTGTCTAAATTTCCAATAATATTTGGTTTATTTTAAAATATGCCTTTTCTCCTAAAGGAGAATTTTGGGGAAATTTAATTACTTGAAACTTGGGGATTCATTGAACAAAACAAGTCAGATGACAGAGCTCTCTGTTTATTACAATTAATATATATTGAGGTTCTGGACTAAACTTTAGAGTAAAAAGAAGAATAAGATGGAGCCTTGCCCTTCTTACAGGAGAAGCAGACATTCGGATACAATCATTTCTTCATATGTCTGGGGGATTTGTTCCAGGGCTGCCATGGATACCAAAATTTATGATGTTCAAGTTCCTTATATAAAATTCTATATTATTTGCTTAAAACCTTTACACACCCTTCTCTATACTTTAAATCATCTCTGGATTGCTTACAATACCTAATACAATGTAAGTGATATGTAAATAGTTGTTAGACTGTAGAGTTTAAGGAATAATGACAAGAAAAAGTCTATCTGTTCAGTACAGATGCAGCCACTGTAGGCCTAACTATGTACTAAATCTACAGGTGCAAAATTCATGGATATGAAGACCAACTTTAATTAAATCCAGGACAAAATCTAACATTTATATATTGATTACTATATGCCAGGCACTGTTCTAAAGAGTTTATTATAATCACACTTTTTTCACAATTGGCACAAGAAACTGGTATTATTATCTTTATTTTGAAGATCAGAAAACTGAGAGAGGCCAAGTGACCATTTATAGTTAAACAACTAGCAGAAAGTGGCAGGACTGAATTTTGAACCCACAAGGTCTGGCTCTAAAGCTCTGTGTTTAAATATCATTCTAAAACCCTACTTCTTCAACCATTAGTATGATACCCAAAATAATAGATACATACAATAAAAGATCATAAAATATTACAGTGTAATATTCAGAATGTAGTGGTTAGGAAAGGCTAAGTAAGGAGAAACCACCTGAAGCTGAAGATGGTATAATGAATGGAGTACTGAAACAGAAACCTGCTGTCTGTCCTACCATGTATCAGCTACATTGCTGTGGTCCAGTTGCTTAGTCTCTTTGAGCCTGTGTTTTCATTCTCAGAATCATGGAAATAAATCCCACATCATAATTTTTAATATATTTTTATTTATTTCAGAGGGGAAGTGAAAGTAAGAGAGAGATAGAAACATCAATAATGACAGAATCATTGATTGGCTGCCTCCTGCATGTCTCATACGGGGGGGATCAAGCCCACAACCCAGGTATGTGCCCTAACTGGGAATCAAACTGTGACTTCCTGGCTCATAGGTCAACATTCAACTACTGAACCACACTGGCTGGGCTACATCATAGTTTTATCATAAAGATAAATATTAATGTATTTTCCCTAAGTCCTGCAGCTATATTCTTGACTTCATATCTAATTTCTGAACCTGTCATCTAAAAGTGGAGTCTATGTCTCTTCCCTTGAACCTAGACAGGCCTTTATCACTTTTTCTGGCTTCTTTGTGACTTTTGAGGCAGGTTATTAAAAGTAATACAGCTTTCACCTAGTTCTCTCATGGGATGACTGACCTAGAAACCCAGCCATGAATTGTGAGGAAGCCCAGGACACACAGAGACACTCAATGACGAGTCACTAAGGCTCCTGATCCTCAGCCCTTGCTAGCTCTAACTTCCCAGCATGTCATTGAGCCATCTGGAAAACAGTTTATTCAGACCTCAACTGAACTGTCACTGGATGAAGCAGAGATGAACCTTCCTCACAGAGCCTAGGCCAAATTGCAGATTCATGAGCAAAATAAATGTCTGTTATAGATGTAAGACATTAAGTTGGGGTATGAAGCAAGAGATTACTGAAACAAGTTGAAATCAGATAATACACATAAAGTACTTAATAATTGTATATGATTTATAATACATATTTAATTAAATATATCTATTAACTAGTAATGTTATACAATAGACATTAGGATAACAGACGTGGGAGTTTAGATCCTATATTTTCCACTTTTTAGCTATGTAACTTAGGTAAATTACATCACCTCTCTGCTTTAGTTTCTCATTTGTAAAGGAAGATGATCACTGTACTCACTGCATTGAGTTTTGGTAAAAATTAAATGAGTCTCAATTCCCCAATTGGCCATCATCTTCATCACAGCCAAGCATTTGTAGCAGTTGTTGCTCCTCCTCTTCACTCCTTCTTATAGGTCTCAAGTTAGTGAGTTCATCCTTGAGGAAACTTCTGACCTTTCAAGTTTAGGTGGCCCTCTTACTCTTCCCAGAGATCTGTGTGCTGACTCATGGTTGACACTGAGTACAGCTTTCTTTGCACAGAACTCTTCTGCAGATACCTTCATAGGTAGTCAGGGCCACAGCCTGTGCCTCCTGTCCCTGCCACTGAAGCAAGAATGTGTTCTAAACTTAAGGCTGCCAAGTGAGAGAAAAGCCTTTTTTCTTCCATTTGATCCCACTTTTTTAAAGCACTTTCTTAAGGAGACCTAGAGTGATACTGTTGTGACTCAACATCATACTAAGATTGTGAAAAGTGTATTTTCAGATTTAACTTTCATATATAGGGACTAGAGAGGAAATCTATGGGGCCAGTATGGCAGATAATTAGAAAGGACAAATATTCTACTTCAGTCACCTCTCCTCTGTGACCACCAAATCTCTGCTACTGCCTCGTTCTCGACAATCGTTTTTCTCAGAATGAATTAATCCCCAGGAGCCATACAAATCCTTCTAAGTGGATGTCTGGAGATCATATCTCAGCATTTCAATGAAAATAACTATCTTGCCTAAATCTTAGTAGTTGACATATCCTGGGTGAAAGGTGGAATGTCCATTGTATTAATAATTGAGAAAAAATTCCTCCCACCTATTCTGTGGATTCTCTGTGTGTGTCTCTTTCTCTGCATGTGTATATGTATGTATGCGTACAGGGATGGTTTTTAATTTATTATAATCTTGCTTTTCAGCTGAGTTAAATGTAGCCTCATGTGCAGAAGACATAAATCAGTGGCAAGAAAAGATGAAAAGAGCAGTTGGCTCAAGAGCACACAAAGGCATCAGCAACTGTGAATATCTTACCCAGAATGGTTCCTATAAAAGTCAGGAAATGATACACAAGGTAATAAAAGTCCAGAGTTAGTTACTGGAGCTTGTAAGGCCTTAAGATGCAGTATAGTCCTTTCTGCCTTAGTCACACTTCTCTTATTTTCTGGCTGAAAATGATTTCTGGCTTTATTGCATTTTTAAAATTCAGCTAAAAGTAATAAAGAAAAGTATTGTATCACATATTTGCGATGTGAATATAAAATATCATTTTAGTGCTCAGTATATCCCATATTCGTTCTCACCTTTCATGGCCATATATCCAATTCCCATTCATTCATTTGTTCATTCAATAAATATTTACTGAATAGCCACAGACAATATGTAAGCAAAGGAATATGATTGTGTTCTAATAAAGCTGCATTCATAGCCATTAAAAGTCAAATTTAATGAAATTTTCACATATCACAAAATATAAAAAGCATTTTGGCTGATAGCTTGCATTTTGACAATCAAGGGTTGGATTTGACTCATGGACAATAACTTACTGACATCTGTTTTAGAGAATGTGGCATTTGAGTTCCACTAAAGGATGAGCAGGCATTTTGAAAGCAAGCAAATACATTCTAGGTTGAGGAAATAGCACTTGGCAAAAACATTAGGTGACCAGACATGAAGAGCCATAAATGGCACTTAGTGTTTGTTGGAGGGGGTGAAAGACACAGGGAAGGAAACTGAAGGATCCCATGTTTCATATTGGGAATTTGTCCTTTACTGAGTAGGCAGTGGGGAACCGCTACGGAATTTGTGGCATAATGAGGTTTGCCTTTTAGAAAGGTCACTCTAGCAGCAAGTTGAAAACTTATGAGAATAGTCTAAGAGAGAAGGAAGAAAAATGAGAAAGCAATTTTGGTAGCTCAGCAAAAGGCACACAGAATTGATTATCTATTAGTTTCATGTAATTCTTTGTCTCCCCCAACCCCCATGCCATGTTTTTTATTGGCTTAGAACCACTGCATATGATATTCCTCTCTGGATTTTTTTACATTATTTATTTAATTCCTTTTTATCTTTTAGGTTTCAGTTTTAATGTCACTTCCCCCAGAAAAGTCTTCATTAACCCTTTACATCAGGATTCATAGCCTAGTGATGCAAAAAAAAAAAAAATAGAACCTTGAACTTCTCTGTAGCAATGATCATACCCAGGACATCTGCTTAATGTCTGCCTTCTACGCTAGACTGTAAGCCACCTGTCCCAGTACCTACTTCAGTAGAAGCTTCGTGAATATTTACAGTGGCTATGAGGTTGGAAGAAAGAATATTTACCAAGAAGTATTGACAAGATTTTATGAATGAATGATTTACATGAGGTGATATAGGATTAAAAATAATTGCTAGATTTGGGTGATGAAATTGTGGGTAGAATAAGGAGAGAATAGAGGATAGAAGTCATATTTGAGGCAGTTGTGGAAATGCAGATTTTGAAGTGGAATATCTAAAGAGAAATACTCAGAGACTTTTTTAAAAATCTTCACCCAAGATATTTTTTCCTTTTTTTTTTTAAGTAAGAGGGGAAGGGAGGGTGAAGTGGGAGAGAGAGAAAACATTAATTTGAGAGAGACACATTTGATTTCTTGTCTCCCAAAAGTTGAAAGTTGGGGCACAGCAGGAATCTGCAACTGAGGTATGTGACCTTGGCCAGGATTGAACCCAAGACCCTTTGGCCGCTCTAACTACTGAGCAGACCAGCCAGAGCACGAAGAGACTTTTTTTCTGCTTCCCACTTGGTTAATGTGATCATTTTACCTCTGTACTAGTGACTTCAATAACTTATGCTTTGGTTGCTGTTTTGAATTTTTCCCATCCAACTTTTCCCAGGCCAATAACTAGAGCTCTTTCCCTAGAACATTATTATGTTATCCCCAGCTTTAGAAGCTGGTAGAAGGCAAATCAAAAGAAATACAAAGCCTGGCCTTGTGGCTTAGTTTGTTGGAGTAGCAAAAGTTCATGGGTTCTATTACAGTCAGGGCACCTACCTACGTTGTGGGTTTGATTCCAATTCATAGTGCATATGGGAGGCAACTGATTGATGTTTCTCTCTCACATCTCTCTGTCTCTCTCTCTCAGATCAATAAATATATCCTTGGGTGAGGATTTAAAGAAAGAAAAAGGGGGGATCCAAGCCACCTTCAGTTAATTTCATTTTTATATTTTGACTAGTTCTTTGATTCCCATATATATCCTATCTAATAAAAGAGTAATATGCTAATTTGCCATACCTTCACTATGCTACCAGCCACTCAGGAGTGCAGGGCGGGGCCGAGCGAGATGCATGGGGCGGGGCTGAGCGCAGCATGCAGGAGGCTGAAAGAGCAATAAGCAGAGACCTGAGGCTACACCCTCCCCCAATCCAGAGGGGCTTTACAGGGGACCTCAGGATCTTTGACCACATGGGGCAGCCATCTTGTGTGTTGGAGTGATGGTCAATCTGCATATTACTCTTTTATTAGATAGGATAGAGGCCTTGTGTATAGGTATGGGCCAGATGGTCTGCCCTGAAGGGTGTCCCGGATCAGGGTGGGATTTCCTTTGGGGCATGGGGCAGTCTGAGCAAGGGGTCTTTGGTAGTTTACAAGCCAGCCACACTCCCTGGCGACCCAAGCAGAGGCCCTGAGATCTGGAATTTATTTATGTTCTACAATTGAAATTTCGTAGCTGGAGTGAAGCCAAGCCTTCTCCTTGCTCCATGGCACCAGCCATTTCTGTTCAAGTTTATTTACCTTCAATAATTGAAACTTTGTAGTCTTAAGTGGAGGCCTAGGTACTAGGTTTGTAGAAGCTTGGCTTCCTAGATTGCCCAGGCAACCCTAGCCTCTGCTCTCTCCAGTTCCATGGCTGCCACCATTTCTGTTGGGATTATGTATCTTCTATCATTGAAACTCTGTAGCACTGAGTGGAAGCCTAGGCCGGCAAGGGCAGGTGGAAAGCTTGGCTTCCTCCATTGCTGGGAAACCCGAGCCTCTCTCCTGATATCAGTGGCCACAGCCATCTTGATTAGGGTCTGTTTGCATATTTGCTCCTGATTGGTTGATGGGCGTGGCTTGTGAGTGTAGCAGAGGTGTGGTCAACTTGCATATTACTCTTTTATTAGATAGAGCTAGTACCCTGGTGCAAGCATTCATGCACATTGAAAGGAAGTTAATTAGAAGGTGGCCAGTGTGGTGGAACTGGAAGAGACGGGCCAAGCTTGCCCTGGAACTAACCTCCCACACTCCTTCCCTGGTCACACTTGGGGCAGTGCTGTGGCTTGAAAGTCATCTGTGGAGTGAGTGGGGTCCCTCCAGCAGGTAGGGTGCCTCAGCTTGACCTCTGGGGATTGGGCCAAAACTGGCTCTCTGACATCCTCCAAAGGATCCCTGATTGTGTGAGGGTGGTTCTTGGGTGACAGATCCTGGAATTGGGCTCCCTCATCTCTGGTTCCAGATGCATCACCCAAGAACTGCACCCGCCAGGTCATTACCACTTGGCAGTTCCTGCATTGAGCATCTACCCCCTGGTGGTCAGTGTGTGTCATAGCTACCAGTCCGATGGTCAGTCAGACGGTTGCTTAGGCTTTTACATATATAGATATCTCTCTTATCTAATAAAAAGAGTAATATGCTAATTGACTGTATCTTCACTATGCCCACAGCCAATCAGGAGTGATATGCAAATTAACCCAGCAAAGATGGTGGTATATTTGCATATGTGGGGGGGAGCAGTGGCCCTATGGCTGTGAGGGTATTTAAGGGGACATGAGCTGGTGGCAGTTGGCAGTGCCCTAAGTCTCCAGCAGGGTCCAAGCTACCCATCACCCCGGGGAAGAGGCCAGGCTAAGAAGAGACCAGCCATGGTGATCATGGGGCTGGGCGAACAGGACAGGCAGAGCTGAGACCAGCAATGGCAATCATAGGAGAACTGGACAGGCAGAGCCCAGACCCACCATCACGATCACAAGGGAACTGGACAGGAAGAGCCGAGACCAGTGATGGCAATCACAGGGGAACTGGAGAGGCAAAGCTTAGACCCGCGATCATGGGGTTACAGGAGAGGCAGCCCCCCAATTCCAGGCAAAGGAGCTGCTTTGCTGACCAACCTGCACCTGGGACCTCTTTGCGTGCATGGTATGGAGTCCAGGGCCCCTAGCTTGAAGCCATGGGAAAGTCTCCTTCTTCCTAGAGGTAGGAGCACCAGCCCAGATCTACACAGTGGTCTGGTCCTGACTGTGGGGGTGAGTTTCTGCAGGCTGGGGTTTGATCCCCATGCAGTAGGAGACCAGTGCCTTAGTTATTCCTGTGTCTGGATTTTAATTGGACAAATCCCCTGTGGTCCCCGTGGTCAGGTTAGCAAAATCTTTTAGGAAGAGAATTCTGTCTAGGTTTCCTCAAATTCCCTCAACCCCTACTCACCCCTCTGTAAAGGCACAGAAAAGTGAGGCCCTAAAATAGAAAGCAGAGGTCTTCAGCAAGGTTGGGCCTCTCTCATCACAAGTCATTTGGACTAGATAGCCTTTGAGTATTTATTTAGGCTCTATAACAGAGAATCACAAGCTCAAGTCATGATCTCTGCCCTTAAAATCTTATTAGAGCGAGTGGATGATAAAAGTGTAGTAATAACATTAGAATGTAAGACAACAATACAGAGAGGAACAGAGGCAATTGCTAGCATGATTTTCTAATCATCAGTACAAAGAGTATTTGCTGTGAATTAAATTAAAAAATATGTGTGTAAGTAGCTGCTTCATGAGTATAGCATCCCTTCCCATTTTAAAGGAAGCTGAGTTCTGTGTGAATTGTGTACTATGCTATGATATCTGAGGCACAGGACAAGGGAGGCCCTAAGTATACTATGCTTTGATATTTGAGTCATTCTTTATTGTTCAATGTAATTTATTTCTGTACACCTCAGCTTTGTAATAGTTAAATTACTAGAATAATACATATTGCTATAAAATATTACTAGAAGATCAAATGATCAGGTGACATTTATTGTTATTTTCTATAAATGAACACAGTCTCTGATATGTTAAAGTGATAGGTATTATAGAAATATTTAGATAGACCTATAGGTTTGATTACAAGTGAGACTTACTATCACAACCCAAATTTATTGCTTAAAAAAAAAGCAGCGAGCCAACTAGAAACTGAACCAAATATAACCTCTGAAAGGCAAATGTAAATTGGATAAACTTTGCTATTACAAGAGCAAGAAGAAAAAAATTAATATGCAAGAATGAAAACCACATTGCATCCACTCTAAGAAGCTGTTAAAGAAAAAGAATGGTATACTATAAATATACTTAAAACAGATTGTAAAGATATTTGTTCAAAGAAGATTTCCTAGAGTAGGTGATATGTCAGTTAATTTTTTTTAAATGAAGAAGTTAGCTAGATAAGAAAAAGGTGTAGGGGTCCCGAATTGTAGAAGGTGCAGCAAGGCTGAGGAATCCCCTCACCCCATGCACGAATTTTGTGCACCGGGCCTCTAGGGTGTGTGTGTGTATGTGTGTGTGTGTGTGTGTGTGTGTGTGTGTGTGTATGTATGTATCCCCCTCCCCGCCCGGTTAGATTAGTGATCTTATTACCCTCCCATTTTCACTATTCTCTTTGTTGTCTTCACCTGTTCTGTCCCTCTGTCCTGAATTACCTTTTTTGGCCAACCTTAAACTTATCTCTTGCAAAAGGCCAATTTAATTTCCATGACTTCCTTGATGCCTCTGTGAGGAGATTAAATATGCAGTACCTTTCCTTACATTACTTTAACTCATATGGACTGTTGCTCTGATAATAATAATCCTTTCTTTTTTGGGGAGCCTTGTGAGGGACAGTCCCTCATGTGATGTTATTTCATGTATGCAACAGTCCTTTTGAGGTAGTTTTAAACACTTTCCAAAACATTGAAGCTCTAAAACTTTAAAGTTTTAATTTGAACAGACTCACAGCTGGTAAATAGTGGCTCCAGGTTTGACTCTCTACTAAGCCCACATTTCAAGTTTCCTATGTTGTAGTGGAAGGTTTTTTTTTTTTTAATTTAGGCTTATGAAATGTGAAGGTCTCACTTTATTACTTATTTATTTTTCATCACACCCACATTTGCTTCCTTTTGGCACTACCAATCTCTTTTTTTTCCTCTTCTCTGATTTATAACCACATGTTGTTTGTGGGAATGAGCCCCTTCTGGGTCCTGGCCCTAACTTTGCCAGTAAATCACTGAGTAACCCTGGCCAACATTTATCCTTCTGTGGTTTCCTCTTATTTCCTCATCTGTGCCATGAGTGGATTCTCCTGTTTGAGATGTAAAGATCAGCCCTGTTCTCAGATTCTGATTTCTCCTTGCTCTTCCCTGCCAGGCTTTTAGAGGCACATGGGATGACACCCCATACATGATCTTTTTTCCTGCTCCTTGCATTTCCCTTTATCCATCACTGCTCTTCTCAATTTTACCTTTGCCTCTTGTTCCAGGGCACACTTCTTTCTATTTCTTTGGCAGATTGCAAATGGTTCAAAGGGCTTTCCAGACTTTGGGATTACTGACCTACTGTCTGGGCTGCCTGGAAGACTGATTTCCTAGGGGAGAACCAAGATGGCAGCATAGGTAAACACCTATTGTTCTGCCCCGCGCAACAATTCAAAAACTACAACATAACAACAAAACAAACATCATCCAGAATCACCGGAAAGCTGGCTGAGTGAAAACCCCACAAATAAAAGTAAAGGTGGGACACTGAGACTCAGAAGAGCAGCAGGAGTGCAGCCTTGAAGATACCTGTGGAAACAGTTTAGGAGCCATGGCCACGCTGTAGGGCTGGAGCAGCAACCCTGGCTGGATTTCGCCAACAGGGAGGGCTGAGACGCCCCACTGCACAGATTCCCCAGTGCCAGGTGAGGTCCGAGGTCCGGGGGATGCAGCCTGGAAGCTGGGCATGACAGAGGTCTACTAGTCTGAGGAGAAACCAGTTACTTGGAAAAGCAGTTTGCGCGCATAAACTGTGCAACAGCACAGACGTACAACTTGCTCCCTAGAAACTTGCCCCCTGGTCCCGGAGACCACTGGACTGCTTTGTTTTACAACCCTGGGTGAGACTTTGGGTGTGCAGACTCATTTGGGGAGAGGCAGAGCTGTCTGGTAAGGGGTAGAGACTAGCGGCTTTCTCTTGGAGGTGTCTCCAACCATTCCCATCCAACAAAGACCTGCGCAGGAGTGCAGCATAGGACATAGCTGATGCTGAGGCTGCCTGCTCAGCTCAGAGACTCCGCCCATCCAACCTGAACACAGTCTTCCTTCACAGCCAATTGGCCTGGAGGTCAAACCCTCCTAGGGCTAACAACAACAAGCTGGGCTTAACTTCAAAAATACTGTACAACCCGTAAAGGATTGCAGTAAGAGTACCCACCTCAGGTAACTGGGGAGGCTGAGCCACTGACCCTTAGAGGACATCTACCACATAAAGCAGCCACCATGCAGAGATATGGAAAGAAATCAGGTGTGAAAGAAATGGAGGAAAAAGACTACTAGACATAGAGTTTAAAACCACAGTTATAAGGCTTTTCAAGAGGCTCCTAGAAAAGGCTGATGAACTTAATGAGAACTATGCGGAAATAAACCAGACCAATGAGGAAATAAACAAGACCAACCAGGAAATGAATGAGTCCTACAAGGAAATGAATGAGACTTACAAGGAAATGAATGAGACCTACAAAAAATGAACAAGACCTCTGAGGATATGAACGAGACCCTCACGGATATGAAAAAGGACCAACTAGAAATCAAGCATACAGTGACTGAAATAAAAAATATTACACAAAGACCTAAAAGCAGTCCAGAGGGCCACAAGATCCAAGTCAAAGATTTGAAATACAAAAAGCAAAATCCACTTGGCTGGAAAAGCAAAAAACAAAAAGAATCCAGATAATTGAAGATAGTGTAAGGGGCCTCTGGGACAACCTCAAGCATGCCAACATCTGAATTATTGGGGTGCCAGAAAAAGAGAGAGAGCAAGGTAATGAAAACCTACTTGAAGAATAGTGACTGAAAACTTCCCCCACCTGGTGAAAGAAACTGACTTAAAAGCCCAAGAAGTACACAGAACCCCAAAATATAGGAATCTACAGAGGACCACACCAAGACACATCATAATTAAAATGCCAAGAGCAAAAGATAAAGAGAGAATATTAAAAGCAGCAAGAGAGAAACAGTTGGTTACCTATAGGGGAGAACCCATGTGATTGTCAGTGGATTTCTCAACAGAAACAATGCAGGCCAGATGGGAGTGGCAAGAAATATTCAAAATAATGAATAGAAAGAATCTACAACCAAGATTACTCTATCCAGCAAAGCTATCATTCAGAATTGAAGATCATATAAGGTGCTTCGCAGATAAGAAAAAGCTAAAGGAGTTCATCACCCCCAAACCAATATTATATGAAATGCTGAAAGGTATTCTTTAAGAAGAGGAAGAAGAAGAAAAAGGTAAAAATATAAATTATGAACAACAAATACACATCTATCAACAAATGAATATAAAAATCAAGTGAATTGATAGTCTGATGAACAGGATAACCTGGTGAATATAATAGAATCATGGACATAGAGAGGGAATAGACTGACAATTCTTGGGGAGAAAAGGTGTGTGGGAAGTACAGCAAGAGACTGGACAAAAATCTTGCAACAATGGGAGAGGTCAGTGGGGAGGGGGAGGTGAGGGTGGAGGGTGGGATGGGTACAGGGTGGAGAGGAGCTATAGAAGGATAAAAAAAGGGGGAACAATGTAATTAATAAACTGAACAATAAAGATTTAAAAAAAGACTTATTTCCTAGAGAAACCAAGGCCTAACAGTGAAACTGATTAACTGGATTACAGGGGGGATAACTGACTGAGCACTGAGGGCCTTATGGGAGATTAATTTATTAAGGGCTTGACTTAGAGGAAGTCTAATTAATGGATTAACTGATGGAGGGAATGGATTAACTGGTTTACAAGAGGACCAACTGTTAACTCATAAAATCATTAACCTGATCATTAATTGACAGATTACTTGGTGACCCTTCAGGTTGACCTGAGACTCTCTTGGTTGCAGGCTGACAAATAGAAAGATAGGCTCCTGGTGAACTTGTTGGTAGATGGACTCTAATGAAGCTTCATTATCTAATTGACCCATAATTGGTCTTTGTCCAACCAGGAGGCTTGAGGAGGCCTCTTAGGCCAAAGAGCTGTGTTGGCACTTAACTGACCTCATGACACACTGACTGACAAGGTCAAACTGACTGATGGACCACCTCACTGACAAAATCCCGCTTTCATTGGAGACCTGTTTGGTCAGTTCCAACACATGTTGGATGCTCAACACTTGTCAGGAAAGCCAACAGGCCAGTTGTCCTCTGTCTGAGGCACGTGGAAGCTTGTGTCTGAAGGTCTCACTATAAACTCTTTCTCACAGTGTCAGTATAATGTGATGGGCTTGGGGTTAGAAGCTCAAGATTTGACTGTCCCTTTCCCAACTAAGTGATCACAGGAAATCACAGAGGCTACTGTGACCTCTATTGACTCACTTGAAAAATGAGAACCTGGGCTGTTCAAAAAATAAAATGAGATAATCATGTTACAACACTCTGAAAATTGAAAAGCAACAGATATTTTACAAGTATTGTGGTTGTCATAGAGTTTTTTTTCAATCTTTATTGTTGAGATTATTATAGATGCCCCTCTTTCTTCCCCTCATAGCTCCTCTCCACCCAGTTTCCACCCCAGGCCCTCACCACCTGCGTGTATACATCCATATAATATCTTTGTATATTCTCTTCCTGCACACCCCCTTCCTCTGAGAATCATCAGTCTATTCCATTTCCATGTCCCTGATTCTATTCCATTAACCAGTTTACTCTGTTCATCAGATTATTTTATTTATTTGATTTTTAGATTTACTTGTTGATAGATATTTATTTGTTATCACTGTGTTGTTCAGAATTTTTTATCTTTACCTTTTTCTTCTTATTCCTCTTTTTAAAGAATACCCTAGAACATTTCATATAATCCTGGTTTGATTGTGATAAACTCCTTTAGCTTTTTCTTGCCTGTGAAGCTCTTTATCTGACCTTCAATTCTAAATAATAGCTCTGCTGGGTAGATAATCTTATTTATAGGTCCTTGCTATTCAACAATTTGAAAATTTCTGCTACTCCCATCTGGCCTACATAGTTTCTGTTGAGAAATCAGCTGACAGTCATATAAACACTTCCTTATAGGTAACTAACTGTTTTTCTCTTGCTGCTTTTAAGATTCTCTTTGTCTTTTGTCCTTCACATTTTAATTATGATGTGTCTTGGGGTGGTCCTCTTTGGATTCATTTTGTTTGGGGTTTTGTGCACTTCCTGGAATTTTAAATCTATTTCTTTCACCAGGTGGGGGAAGTTTTCTGTCATTTCTTCAAATAGATTTTCAATATCTAGCACACTCTCTTCTTCTGCCACTCCCATAATTCGGATGTTTGTGCACTTGAAGTTATCCCAGAGGCTCCTTACACTATTCTCATATTTTTGGATTCTTTTTGCTTTTTGCTTTTCTGGTTGGGTGTTTTTTGCTTCTTTGTATTTCAAATCTTTGACTTGATTCTTGGGATCACCTAGCCTACTGTTGAATCCCTGTATATTATTCTTTTTTTCAGTCAGTGTATGTTTAATTTCTGATGCATTCTCACTAAGATCCTTGAAAGTATCATTAAATTTCTTGGATATTTCTAGAAGATTTTTGAGTAACCTTATACTGTGGTTTTGAACTCTATATCCAGCATTTTGCTTTCTTCCATTTCTTTCATTTGTGACATGTTTCTTTGTATCTGCAATTTGGCTGCTTCCCTGTATTTGTTTCTATGTATTAGGTAGCTGCAAAATCTCCGTGAGTTGATGGAGTGGCCTTGTGTAGTAAATGTTCCATAGGGCCTAGTGTCTCAGCTTTCCCAATCACTTGAGGTGGACACTCTTGGTGCACCCTTTTGTGGGCTGTGTACACAGTCTTGTAGTTGAGTTTTTATTGCTGTTGATGTCACTGGAATAAATTGACCTCCTGGCCAATTGGCTATCGGAAACAGCTTCAACTACAGAAGGGGAGTTATTGTGCAGGAGACATCCTTATGGAGCAGGACTTGCTTCAATGGGGCTTTGGTGCTCACTTGAGTATGTCCCTTAGGGATGTGAAGAGTTGTAATATAATATCATCTCACACTGACAGCTGGGTACACTGGCTTTTAGGTCTCCAGGGAGATGCAAAGTCAGCTACTGCCTGGGGCCATTCAAATACAAAATCTGCTGCCCACAGCTTGGGTGGGGTTGAAATTAGGTAGGGTGGGGACTCAGCAAATCACCAAATCACAGGGCAGAGCAAACAGAAATTGCTGCCAGTCCGCCCTGTACCAGGGAGGTCCCAGCACATTGCCCCCTAGTTCCTGCCCAAATGCCAAACAGTCACTGGACACTGGAGGTCAGAGCAAGCAGGAGCTTGTAAGTTGTTTGTGGTGCTGGCCTTTCAAGAGGAATAGCTGGGTCTCTTGCAGCCTATGTGTCACTCAGCCCCAATCCACACTGTTTTTTACACTCTGTAGTTCTATTGCCCGTAGGGACTTCTTTCACCAGCTTTGGGACCCTGGGCTAGAGTCTGCTGTGGGGCTGGGTCCCCCTTGCTCCACTGGGTGACCTCTACAGAGGTGATCTCTCTCCTTATTAAAAACGTGGCACACCTGGGTGCTGGACCAGCCCGTTTCGCACCTCTGCATCTCCTACCAGTCTCAATGTGCTTTCTTCTTTACCTCTCTAGTTGTAGTACTTTCACTCAGTAGCTTCTCCGTGATTCTGGTTGATAGTTGTGTATTTTAGTTATAATTTTGATGTGGTTGTGGGAGGCAGCTAGTACATGTGTTTACCTATGCAGCCATCTTGGTTCAGCATCATAGAGGTTTTGAATACAATTTTAACACAAAAGTTTAAGACTCATGGATCAAATGAATCTGAAGAGAATAAGAATTTGTCAGCTTAGGTATTTACTAAAGAAATTAATTTAAGTATTTATTGAGGATCAGTTATTAGGGATAATGTAGATTCAGAGGATGATTTTTTAAAAGGCAAATATAACACATGATCCTTGCTCTCAAGGAACTTTCTTTTTTAAGGCATATACTGTATATGTATATCCCCATTATATGTAACTAAAATTTTGATTATATGCATATACACACACACACACACACACACACATATATATATATATGTTATTTTATATATTTAATCTACTTCATTGTCTTTACTTAAATCTCTACATTGACAATGTTCAAGTACCTTGATTTTATTTTATCATTTTCTCCTTACACATATGTCTTCTAGGATTCATCATTGTGGTTCAAGCATCCAATGTAGAACCTTCCATATAGGTAAGTAATTAATGTGGAAGGTAGGACCACAAAAATGAAGGAAGGGAGAAAGAGAGGAAGAGAGAGAGAGAGAGAGAGAGAGAGAGAGAGAGAGAGAGAGAGAGTAGAAAAGGGAGGCAGAGAGGGAGAAAGAGATAAGAGAAGAAAGAATCTAAGTCATTTTGCTAATGTTTGATATTTTCCCCCCTGGAGAATTTTCTCAACTGAAGAGAATTTTCAATTTTAGAGTCACAAAGTTTGTATGTTTACAGCTATTTCTCTTCCCTTGCACATAGATTTATTTTTTGGCGTTTTTCTATATTCTTCATCTATAGCCTTGGTGATTTATTATTCAACATCAATGACTACAACCTTGATTTAATAAAAATCCAAGTAAAAAATAAAACGTTGAGTAAATAAATAATGGGAAGAACTATATAGTCAGTGACATTTCAAGTTATATTCCCCTGACTATGAAGACTTTTCCATAAGGTTTGGTAGATGTCCCCTCCACTTGTGGTCTAGGAAAAAGAGGTGAGCTGCAGCTCCAGGGTCTGTCTGGGCTTGGAACATCCTTCTCCAAGTATTGGATCTATGGTGTTAGCTGTGTTACTCAGTGCTTGTGATTCTCAATGTCTCATTTATAAAAAGAGAGTAATAATTTCTACTCTGAAGAGATTTGAGGGAATAACAGAAATAATGTACATAAAACAGCATAATACCTAGCTCATAGAAAGAAATAAAAAACATACAATATGCATGAGTTTTTGGCAATTGAATATTTAGGTATTATTGATAATAAATCTTTTAGCAATTTAAATATAGATATATATTTGGCTAAGAGCAATACATGAGAATGTAGTAAGGAAATAATAAGTATTGATCAATTAATTGAATGCATTCCCAAATTGAATGGATAGTGAATGCATTTCCAAAACACATGAAATGATTAATGAACATTTGATGGTGATGTTCCTGTTGGCCAGATATTCATATCTGATCATTCCACCTATGGAGGGAGTAAAACAATGATGCACTATGACAGTGATCAGAAAACCACGGCTCATGAGCCACATGCGGCTCTTTGGCCCCTTGAGTGTGGCTCTTCCACAAAATACCATGTGCGGGCACGCACGTACAGTGAGATTGAAACGTCATGGCCCATGCACAGAAGTAGATGATTGGCCTGGAAGAGTCTATTTTGAAGAAGTGGCATTAGAAGAAGTAGGGGTGTTGGTCAGTCAGGTGACGGGAGACACAGCGCATGTGGCTCCCAAGCCACAGTTTGCGGACCACTGCACTGCGATATTGAGCACAGCCAATCATACCGTTAAAAACAAGCAAGCAAAAACCAGTCAGAGGATCTTAGAAAAAATACTACAAGCAGCCAAACCTTGTGAAAAACAGCAAGAGAACATTCTTGAGAAATGGCTGTTGTGTAGATCTGGTAGTTATTGTAAAATAGCATAAGTTCTATAATGCAAAACAATGTAAAAACTGAGAGAAACTAAAAGTAACCACATGCATGATGGGAAGTGACTTAAGGGATGAGGTTTAAGGCAGCAGTGTTCAGCCTATCTTCACACGAATTCTGTGCAAGCTATATGGGTTAAAAGTAGCTTTTCTCATAAAAAAAAAAACCCTAAGTTCCCAGAAAAAGAAGCCCATGCTTTCTGTTTGCCTGGTTTGTGTGTGTATTCATTTCAGTATGACTACCTGACCACACCCTGGAAATTAGTGACTCTCTGAACTCATTATTAATTCTAGAAATCAACTTTTATTTATAAAATTTCTTTCATAACAACACTTTAATTGACTCCTATAGCATATTCACTTTCACTCAAAGACAATGGGTCCACCCAGTTTCTAAAAAGTTAAAAATCTTCATTGCTTTCCATAGCATTAAGAAAGACTGATGCTCTAGCTGGTTTGGCTCAGTGGATAGAGCGTCAGCCTGCAGACTAAAGTGTCCCAGGTTTGATTTCAGTCAAGGGCACATGCCAGGGTTGCTGGTTCAATCCCCAGTAGGGGGCATGCTGGGGGCAGCTAATCAATGATTCTCTCTCATCATTGATGTTTCCATCTCTCCCTCTCACTTCCTTTCTGAAATTAATAAAAATATATTAAAAAAGAAAGAGAGAGAGAGGAGGAAAGAAGGAAAGAAAGAAAGAAAGAAAGAAAGAAAGAAAGAAAGAAAGAAAGAAAGAAAGAAAGAAAGAAAGAAAGAAAGAAAGAAAGAAAGAAGGAAGGAAGGAAGGAAAGAAGAAGAAAGAAAGAAAGAAAGAAAAAGAAAGAAAAGAAGGAAGGAAGGAAGGAAGGAAGGAAAGAAGGAAGGGAAGGAAGGAAGGAAGGAAGGAAGGAAGGAAGGAAGGAAGGAAGGAAGGAAGGAAGGAAGGAAGGAGAAAGAAAGAAAGAATGATGCTGCCTGGCCAGTGTTGCTAGGTGGTTTGCATTGACCTATAAACCAGGAGGTCATGGTTTAATTCCCTGGTCAGGGAACGTGACCTAGATGCAGGCTTTGTTCCGTGTGTGTGTGTGGGGGGGGGGGGGCGGGCAGAGGTGGGAGGGAGCCAATCAATGATTCTTGCTCATCATTGATGTTTCTCTCTTTCCCTCTCCCTTTCTCACTGAACTCAATAAAAATATGTTTTAAAAATATTGTATAAAACAAATTTAAAAAAGAAAGACTGATGCTGTCCTGTACAAAAGTATGCCTGCTCATGATGGTTTGCCCAGTGTCCCTTCCACTTGGATGCATTTGTTTTCAGTTGGCAGGCTGCCTGTGCTCACTGTGACTCTTCTCTCTCATATCACAAGCTATAGAACAACTCAGTTTAAAACCCCATCTTTAATTGCAAACCTAAACCTTCTGGGCTCTTTTCTTTTCTTTTTTTTTTCCCATTCTGAACAGACCTGGATTAGAGAAAGGGAATAAAACTGATCCTATTGCACATATTGGCTGCAGTCCAGTTTTGTACAAGAGCCCTCCAAATTCCACCATAGGATGTCAATGAACTGAGCATCTGAGCATATTTGTAGGAGCCAGGGCTTAGGCCACCTGAAAGTATCTGGTATCTTTCTTCGGGGAGTTTGCACATTTTCTTACAAATAGAGCTACTTTTAAATCCTTCTACTATACAATGAGTTCATGTGAGGACAGACATTCCTTACTCAAAACCACACCTTTGCGGAGACTTTAAAGGCTGATCATGCTTACCTTGTTCATAGGATTGATGGTATCAAATGTTGCTCTAACATTCATTTGTATTTATGTAAGCATTGGTATGATAACTTAAATACTTAACCCAATCTTTTGTGTGTGTTTTCTCCTGGGCTTCAAAGCCTATGACCTGTTATGCCATACTGAGGCATGAAAAAAAAAATTGACAGTCACATTACAGGCTGGAATGTATGTTTAGTAATGTATTCCTGGGAACCTCAAAGGTTTAACTTAGCTCTACCAATTGCTTTACAATTTTCATCTCCTTTCTCCTCCCTTTCTTTCTTATTCAACTCAGACATGACACTTGCATTGGTTAATAGTCAGAATTGTTTGATTTTTAAAAGAGTTTTCCAGTTTTTCATTTCCTTTCCCAACAAACATTTTATGTATGTGCAGTTCTGCTCTAATATGTCCTTTGAGGTTTATGAGAAAATTAAGGTTAAGCAGCCCCTGAATTGTAAGAATTACGAATTTGGGATAGGGTGGCAAAAACACAAGCATCATCTACCCCAGACAGGCACTTGTCTGAAATTTTTGCAGGACCCTGACCACCACATGCTAAATTATGCAGAAGTCTGTTGTCACTGCTATTGATTCCAATGACCTGATGGCAAGACGTCCATGAAAAAACCAAGTAACTAGTCCCAATTGTATCAGGATCTGAAAAAGATGTCATTATGAAATAGTGTATTGGGGGCTGGAGCCATAACATGAAGGAAAATCACAAGAAATGTTAAATATCAAAATTGAAAACTTTCCAAGAACTAAAGCATTTGCTTGTAACCTGTTTTCTATCTTTGGAATTAGCATAATAATAATAATAATAATAATAATATTTTTGTTAATACTCACCCAAGAATATTTTTCCATTGCTTTTTAGGGAGAGTGTAAAGGAGTAGGAGAGAGGGAGAGAAAGAGAGAAAGAGAGAAAAAGAGACAGAGAGAGAAAGAGAGAGAGAGAGAGAGAGAGAGAGAGAGAGAGAGAGAGAGAGAGAGAGAGAAGAAATATCAATGTGAGATACACATTGATAGGTTGCTTCCTGACTCGGGAGGGGGGATTAAACCTGTAACTCAGGTACATGCCCTTGACTAGGAATCAAACCTGAGACCCTTTGGTGCCTGGTAAGCTCTAGCCACTGAGAAATACCAGCCAGGGCAATAATAATTATGATAATGATGCAGAGTAAAGTCTTGAAAGCTTACTTTTTGTCAGTCACCATACTAAGGGTTTTCCATATATTTTCTCTTCCCTTTTAATACTCAGGACAAACCATGAAACTGAAGAATTGAACATCTAATTAAGAGCTGGTAAATATATATATTTCAAGTCTATCTGATTTTTTCTCTTTCTTCTATTCTACACAAAAGCCAGTCCCAGTTTGTCTGGGAAGATAGGCTAGGTCCAAAAGGGCATTATTAAGGGTTTAGACTGAGGGAGGAGGAGGGCTAAAAGGAGAAAAAGGGACATCTGTAATACTGTTAACAATAAAAAGGGGTGAAAAAGACTTTGGGCTGAGAATCAACAAGGACCTTCTGTCAAAGTACCCAGAGTGTGACCTCTTGTCCCTGGTTAGTCTATAAGAAAAGCACCTCCAATGAAATTTTCTGTGCTTGAGAACATCAGTCCTAGTAGCTAATCTTGAAAAACATAGATGGTGGCACATTTCAACCTGGTAAATGTTGGCAGGAGATAGGATAGGTATATTGAACAATATCAGTAATTTACTATAGTAAATAAAGCCCTACCATTATGGGGGTGGGAGGAGGAAGGGGAATGAAACCATTTTAGAGCTCTGCATGAAAAATCTGTACTGTGTTAAAAGCAAATAATGTACTCAGTTCTATTCACATATTTTTACAATAAGCATTTCTTGGGTGCCTATTATATGCCAGACACTCCTCTCAAGGCTTGGAAGGGGTAAAAATCAATAAGGAAAGATATGTAGTAAAATGTGCTAAAAGTATGATGTTCAAAGTGCCATGAGGAAGAGATTAACTCTGACATGGAGCCAGGAAGAAGGAACTGAATGTGCTAAGAAAACTAAGCAAAGAAGAGCCGACTAAGCAGAACAAATGTCACCTGCAAAGCTAAGGTCAAATGTATTGGTATTCTAGAGGATTGTCAACAATTTTCTGTGGAAGGGGCCTAGCACAGGATAATATAATTAAATTTATTTAATATTTGGCTTAAATATAGCTGATTCTAATATCTTCACCTGCATTACAAATGTGGTATATTGTTTGGGGTTTTTTTTTCTTTTTGGTTGAAGTTCATCATATATCAGGCTATATGATGAACAGCAGAAAAATGGGCTATGGATAAGCTCAGAAAAACACAGAGTTTTTAAAGTTACTTTAAATAGTTGTTTCCTACATTTGTGTTAAGAATGTAATAAACTTATAGTAGCAATTTTATTAATAATGATACTAATAAGTAAGTTATTGAGCATTTAATATGTTGCAGGCACTTTTATAAACTTTCAATTTTTTTCTTATATGTTTCCCAAAAGAAAATAAAAATGAATGAAAAGAGTGGCAATGTTTCCATTCTTGCAAAAAATTTTCCCAGCTTTATATGTAATTGGCATATGATATTGTATAGGTTCAAGATATACAATATGATTGTATGTATAAGTATGTATATAATGAATGATTGCCACAATAAGGTTAGTTGACACAATCATGATCTCACATAATTACCTTTTCATTATTTTTGTGTGGTAAGAACTTGTAGCAACTTTCAAGTATACAATACAGTATGGTTAGCTATAGTTACCATGCTGTGCATTAGAGCCCCAGAACTATTCATCTTATAACTGGGAAGATGGTATCCATTTCTCCCACTCCTTCCTGCCTCTGGCAATCACCAACCTATTTTCTGTTTTATTTCAGAAACAAGTTCTGAAATAAATTCCACATATATAGTATTTGTCTTTTTCTCTCTGATTTAGTTCTCCTACTATAATGCCCTCAAGGTTCATCCATGCTGTCACTAATGGCAGGATTTCCTTCCTTCCTTCCATGACTGAATAATATTCCATTGTATGTGTGTGTGTATTCATCCATTCATCCATTGATGATCACTTAGGTTATTTTTACTCATTCATCCATTGATGATCACTTACGTTATTTTTATGTCTTGGTTATGGTAAATAATGCTGCAGTGAATATGAAGGTACAGATATAACTCTTCAAGAGAGTGATTGTATTTCCTTTGGATATACTAGTATACACAAAAGTAGAATTACTGGCTCATATGATGTTCTATTTTTAATATTTTTGGACCCTCAATTTTGCTTTCTATAGCAGTTGTACCAATTTATACTCCTATCAACAGTGGGGGAACAAATTTGCATTCTCACCCAAATGCTGAGCATAGCCTCCAGTTCTGCCCCTCCAGGAAGTGTGGCTACAGATGCCCAGCAACCATGGAGCCTAGGTCCTATGGCCCACTTGGGCAAAGAGCCAACCTAACAACCCTGCCCACCTGTTGAGCTTAAGCTCTGGCCCCAGATAACAAGGGAGCCTGAAAAATGATCCTGAACAGCCTGAGAATCGAGCCTATGGTACCACTCAGCAGCAGTGCCTGGCACGGAGTTCTGTTCAACTTTTGAACACAGTCCATGGCCTCACCCAGGCAGAGAGCCCAGACAGTGACCCCATTCAGTTAAAGAGCATAGCCTGTACCACCTTCCAACCAGGGAGTCCAGATAGCAACCCCACATGACTGCAGAACTCGGCCACAGCACCCTCCCCACTGACCTCACAGCATGGACAATAGCCTCTCCCAACAAATATCCAAATAGCAGACTCTGCCTGCTCACAGACACTACAAGTTCACCTATTCAATATCACAAACTGTGCTGACAGGTGAAGGTCTTTCTCTGCCAAAACAAACCTATAAAATCTGTAGGAGCAGGCTCTGTACTTAATGCACAGTTACAAATGCAGGGTATAAAGATCTCAAAGAATCATGTAGATGTGACACTACCAAAGGAAACAGACAGAGCTCCAAAACTGACCCTAATACATTGAAGATCTGTGAGCTATCTGACAAATAATTCAGAATAATCATCTTAAAAGAATTCAGTGAATTACAAGAACACACAGAGAGTCAACCACATAAAATTAGGAAATCAATGTATGAACAAAATGAGTTTAACAAAGAAATAAAAAATATTAAAAAGATAAAAATCAGATAGAAATCCTGGAACTAAAGAATACAATGACTGAAGAATTCAATAGAGAGCTTCAACAGCAGGAGAAAATCAGTGAATTCAAAGACAGATCTTTAGAGGAGCAAAACCAAAAGAGAATAGCATATTAAAAGAAACAATGCATGCATTATGGAGGTCCTGTCAAGAAAAAAAGAAAGAGAAAGAGACAGAAAGCCTATTTAAATAAATAATAGGTGAAAACTTCCCAAATTTGGGGAGTGAAATTGATATCCAGATTCATGAGGTTCAAAGGGTCCCACATTGGTCAAACCCAAAAAATGCTATATGCCAACCTTACCATGTAAACCTCATGGTAAGAAAACCTGTAGTAGATTAAAAAAAAGGTTATAATGAAGAAAGCATATTCTCACAGAAAGTCATTAAATCTCCAGGAACAAGTGCATGACAGGAAGCAAAGAACAAAGAATCTATGATAGCCAGTAAACAATTACCAAAATGGCAATAGTAAGTTCTTAAGGATTGGTAATTTATTTAAATGTGAATGGATTAAATCTTTCAGTCTTGCAATTTTCTTTAATATCTGGTTTATATATAGCTGATTTTAATATCTGTATTATAAATATGATATGTTGTTTTTGGTTGAAGTTTATCCACTTGTCATATATCAGGCTCTATGTGAACAGCAGAAAGAAACATGATGATGAATAAAACAAATATAATCTCTCCATTCATGGAACTTAAAGTCTACTGAGGATGCAGTTTTTCAACTATAAGTATACCAATAACTTTCTAATTGCTACTGCAATACTGCTATAAAGGAAAGGCAGAGGATGCTGTGAGAGTGCCAGACCAGAGGAACTGATCAAGGCAGAGTAATCTGGGACTAAGTGATTTGCAGATATAACTACATTACCACCTTCAGGAAAAAGGAAAAACACATTTTCATATCTTAATTTTAGATTTTCATTTAAAAAATAAAATTTATTATTAGTAAACTCACACTGAAGCAATCAGCTAGACAGATGGAAACTTTGGATTCAAAACAGATTCATACCTTTCTATCAGCTAGCAATTAGACATGTGAAAGCATAATCTTAAATCATAATGTGTCAAAGATTTGCAATTTTCAAAGCAATACTGTCAGGTTGCAGAACTTACAAAATTATCCAATTTTTTTATTACTGCCTTTGATTTATGTGTCTTTTAAACAAGGTTTGGAAATCTTCCCATTTTAGTAATTACAGTCACTGGAAAAAATTGAGAACATAGCATATTTTTTCCTTCTTAAAATTATAGTAGAGTCTTTTATGGGGAACAAACTTTATTAATATATTCTTTTGGAGGCACCAAATATTCTTCTTTTTTAAGTAGCAATAATAACAATAAAATTAGTATTTTTAGATTCTATAAATGTCTAGTCAACCCTCCTTCTGAATTCTGAACCAGACACCACAGATAAAAGAGTGGCCCTATAATATAGACTGGAAAGCACAATACAACCTGGTGGATTAAAACGAACCTCTGCTACTTCATGTCTCAAATCTAAACCTAGCAACCATCTATAGACTTTCAGAGCATCACTATAACCCAACTGACCATGGAAAGATCCATGCCTGCCTTTGTAGTTCAAGAAGCTCTGAGCTGATGAACAGAAACAGAATGAGGAAGGTGTGAGGGTAGGCAGGTCCTCAAAAGCCAAGTGACTTTGGTTGGTGAGCACATGGTCCTTTATACAGATTTTATAAATTAGTAATCCACACATGTAACCTATATGGGCATGTAGACTAATGTCACCCCAATTGAAAACAAAAAACAAAAAGCCAAGTGAGCCTTTTGATCCTTTTTCTACTCTCACCAATGGTTAACTACTCTCCTTTGCCCCTCCCTTTCTGTCACTACTCCTCCTATGGGAAGACACTAGGAAAGAACTTGGGAAAAGGGAGAACATATTTTCTCTTTCCAAATTGTATAGGCCTTATAATCAGGGTCCAGTAATAAATAATTTCTCCTCTTTGTTACCTTTGTTGTTTCCTTCTGTTGTGGCTAACACGAAAAGGGATGGAATGCTAAGGAAACTCTTCAAAAATATCATCTTTTCTCCTATTCTCCCCATCCCCAACCCTTGCTTTAAAAAACTGTCATATTAATATGGAACCTAGACTTCTAGAGACTTCTCTGAAACCAATCCAAGTATTTATTTACTTTAAAAAAATAATAAGGTGTCAAAGTGATACAGGGTAAAAAGCTTTGTAATCAGAGACCCTCCCCAAACACATTCCTTAAACTTCTATAGACTATGGTGAGTTACTTAGCTTTCTGAAAGTTTCATCTACATAATTAGGGTGGAGGTGGTTAAAGTAATATTAACTCAATTTAAAAATGAGAAAATATATTACAAGCAGTCATTAAATAAATTACTATTCTAATAAATATTTTGTTATTTCTCATTTGATTACAGTTTATTTGAAGGTAGGTAAGAGGTATAACTGTCATTGAAATTATACAGAATTCACTTAATTCAGTTTTCAGAATTTTCAGTAAAGTTTCTAGGGATAATTACTTCTTAAAGATATTCCTAAATTTATTCCTTCCTCCCATTCCCCATTTCTTCCTTTCTTCATCCCTTGCTTTCTTCCTTTTGGGCATGGGTGGGATGGTCTAGAGAGTATGCTCTTTTGTATTAAGTGATGGTATATTCTAAAACTTCTTTGATAGCCTTGGGGGAAGGATTTAAATATATATATATATATATATATATATATATATATATCCTGTCTAATAAAAGAGTAATATGCAAATTGACCATACCTCTGATCAAGCCATGCACACAAGCCACACTCATACCTCTGATCAAGCCATGCACACAAGCCACACCCATCAGCCAATTAGAAGCAAATTATGCAAATAAACCCCAACCAAGATGGCTGCAGCCACTGAGAGCAGGAGGGTGGCTTGAGTTTTCCTAGCAATGGAGGAAGCCAAGCATTCTGCCTGCCCTTGCTGGCCTAGGCCTCCATGCAATGTTACAAAGTTTCAATTATAGAAGATATATCCCAACAAAAATGGCGGCAGCTATGGAACTGAAGAGAGCAGAGGCTACAGTTGTCCGGGCGATGGAGGAAGCCAAGCTTCTGCAGCCCTAGCACCTAGGCCTCTACTCTAGGCTACAAAGTTTCAATTATAGAATTAAAATAAACCCAAACAGAAATGGCTGTCGTCACCGAGCAAGAAGAAGGCTTGGCTCTGCTCCGGGCTACAAAGTTTCAATTGTAGAACATAAATTAATCCCAGATCCCAGGGCCTCCACTTGAGTCAGGGGGAGGGGGGCATGTCCAGCTTGCAAACCACCACAGGCCCTTTGCCCAGGCCACCCCACACCCCAAGGGAACCCTCACCCTGATCCAGGACACCCTTCAGGGCAAACCAGATGGTCCACACCCATGCACCAGCCTCTGTCTATCTAATAAAAGAGTAATACGCAGATTGACCATCACTTCAACACACAAGATGGCTGCCTTCATGTGGTCAAAGATCCTACCCCCATATGGACAAAAGATGGCCAGCAGGGGAGGGTAGTTGGGAGGGACCAGGCCTGCAAGGGGGGCAGTTGGGGCAATTGGGCCAGTAGAGGAGCAATTAGTTGTTGATCAGACTGGCAGGGAGTAGTTAGGGGTTGATTAGGCTGGCAGGCAGAAGTGGTTAGGGGAAATCAGGCAGGCAGGCAGGCAGATAAGCGATTGGGAGCCAGCAATCCTGGTTTGTTTGAGGATACATCTGATTGCCTGTTAATATAAACGGGCAGTCAGACATCCCTCAAGGGGTCCCATATTGGAGAGGGTGCAGGCTGAGCTGAGGGACACCCCCCCACCTCTCATGCATGAATTCTGTGCACCGGGCCTGTAGTATAGTCAATAATAATGTAATACTATGTATGATGGCAGATGGGTACTAGATTTATTGGGGTAATTACTCTGTAACTTATATAAATGTCTAATCTCTATATTATATATTGAAAACTGACATAATATCATATAGCAACTGAAACTGAAAAGTAAAAAAAAAAAACTTAAATTTAACCATATGAGTTTAATAGATTACCACTTAAACATCTTTCATGAGTTAACTAGCGTAGTTTAATTGAATCTTTCTCCCTTTCTTCCTCCCTTCCTTCTCTCTATCCTTTAAAATAAAACTTAGTCTATACATATTTTTCAAGCAAATTTTTGCAATTGTGGGTTAAATATTTTAAATAATAGCAAAAAATTAATAGTGGAGCGATAAACATAACAAAAATCATTATAAACACAGGGAGAAAAATGTATTTTGCCTTAAATACACTTTTTATTTTAGTTTATTTACATCAAAATCAATGAGTTTATCCATATATGACTAAAGAGTGTATCCATCTTCATTAAGGAAATAAAAATACTCACTTTTGAATTTTAATTTTTAATCTATAGAGGCCAAAACACCATTTATTAATCTGTGGCATAGCTTTATAAATTAAGTAAAAGTTTTTCTAGCTAAAATTTTTCTTTTACTGGTTCACTATGTCAAATTTATGTTAGGTTATCTTTTGAAGCTGTGTTTTGTGACTCCTCATAGAATAAGATAATTTAATTTTAGCTTATGTAGCACCAATTAGTGCAGTAATATGGCCATAAATTTTTGGAACATGCACTCTTCTACCCCCATATCAGAAAGAGGTAGATGTTCTAGATTCCTGTTCATCACAGCTATATTGGGAGTTCTCAGCAAATAAATAGCCTTGGTATTTTGACCCCATAATTTGTCATTGTTATGCTCCTAATTTTAATGTGGGCAATAGCTCTGTCAAATTATTTGGGTTTCTTTGTTTGTTTGTTTTAATGCATTAGAAAACTTCAGAGTAATATTAAGTTTAAATCTCATATATGTTTGTGAAAAAATTGTGTATAGATGGTAAAAGATCTAGTAAACTGATGTCATCTGATAAATATTACAATGAAATAATATGGTATGTTACTGTAATTTAAATAAATCCAATTATACATGCACAGAGGGCAAGGAGAGAAAGAAAGATCATTTCTTTTGTCCACTGCCCACAGGATGAGTTTATGGCTCTACATGAACAGAAAATGGAAGGCACAAATCTGGTAATCTTAATTCTCAACTACCTAAGTGAAAGCATCTTGCTCTGATAAGTTTAATTTTTTAAATGCTTTTATTGATTTTGAAGAGAGGAAGGAAGAGGGAGACAGAAACAGAAAAATCAACAATGAGAGAGAATCATTGATTGACTGCCACTGGGGATCGAGCCCATAACCGTAGCATGCGCCCTCAAAAGGAATCAAACCTTGATCTCCCGGTTCATGAGTTGAAGCTCAACCACTGAGTCAGACTGGATGAATCAATTTTTATTTTTAAACATTCAGTAAATATTTAATCTACAATCTGGTCCGTAATGCCTTCCATGCAAGCCAGCTGTCACCTCATGCTTAACCAAAAAAACAGATCTGTATTCTAAAACTGCTGGAAAAATTGTATGAGACTTAATATTATACTTGAAGGTCATTATCAAGGTCATTATTTATTTTATTTATTTTTTCTTTAAGCACTCACCTTAAACCTGATTCCCATGTGAGAAGCTACTATGCTGTGAATCTATCATTAGTAGTGAGAACATAATTTAGCTTAGTATCATAAATACTTTTTTGATGTAGATTAGGATAAAATTATAGTGTGAGTGAGGAAAATAGAACTTTCACTAAAGTGTTGGTAAATATTTTGCTTGCCATTTTATAGCTAAAGTAAGATGCTGAAGGCATTTACTAAAGTGAGACCAGGCTCCTGTGCAAATCTAGAATTCACTGGGACTTTAATCAAGGATGCCATGTATGTACATATAGTGAAAGTGCTAAAATTAAGTGAACCCTTAATACATGTTATGGCTACTTGTAGAAATTAAGTTTTAAATTAATATATACAATCTAATCTGATTGGACAAAGTAAATAAACATCTTCTTTTATTTCCTCTCTTTTATCTTTCGTTATTTTAATTTATGATGCCTAAATAATATGTTAAAGCACAAGTACAAAAGTAGTTTGCATGGCACAAATTGAGGGAAAAAAATACTAACCTTTTATTTGACAATAGTGGCCCAGTGCACGAAATTCATGCACTGGGGGTAGGAGGTCCCCTCAGCCCATCCTGCCCCCTCTCACATACTGGGAGCCCTCAGGGGATGTCCTAATGATGGCTTAGGCCCCCACAAGAAGTGAGCCTAAGCCACAGTCTGGCCTCCCTTTGTGGCAGGTGACTGGGCTGATCAGGGAAAGGCACCAGCCCCATCACCCCACTGCTGCAGCCACTACCAGTCATCACAGCCAAGGTGTTTTCATCAACCCAGACTCCGGTCCCTTCACCATGAAAAAATGACAACTTTCTTTAGGCATTTTCAAGATGTGTCTTTCATAGGATATAACATTTCTTTATTTTTCTTTTTTTATCCTCACCTGAGGATATGTTTTTATTGATTTTTAGAGAGTGTGGAAGAGAAAGGGAAAGACAGAGAGAAACATCAAAGTGAGAGGAACACTTTGATTGGTTACCTCCCACATGAGCCCTGACCTGGGCCCTAGCCAGGGAGGAGCCTGAAACCTAGGTACATGCCCTTGATCAGAATATAACCCAGACCCTGCAGTTGGCAAATCTAGGCATTACCCACTGAACCAAACTGCTTAGGGAAAGAATGTGATATTTCTTAGCCCTCCAACAGCAGACCTTTGTTTTTTCTCCAAGAGTGTGGTAGAACCCTAGATTACTTTTTTGGATTCTTATACCCAAGTTACTAAGAATATTATCAGTGATGTACAGGGAGTTTAGCCAATAAGCGGTCAGAAAAGGTGTTTCCTCTACAGTTCACAACTATCTCCTCTGATCTCAGGCTCTACCCCTGCCAAGGCCTAAAGCCTCTGGCCATGGGCAGGGATCCCAGTTAGCTGCGATTGCCCTGCTCTACCTCTGGCCAAGGCCCCAAGCCTCTGGCCAAGGATCCAAGGCTCGGGTCTAGGGCAGTGGACCCCCAGCATGCATGATCGCCCTGCTCTGCCCAGGGCCAAGGCTGCAAGCCTCTGGCTGATGCTCTGAGGATGGGGCCCTGGGCGGTTGACCTCCAGTGTGGGCATGCCTTGCTGCCTCGGCCCCGTTCCTGATTGGCTGGTAGCATAGCAAAGGTATGGTAATTTGCATGTTTTTCTTTTATTAGATAGGATAACCTCATCATTTTTGTTGAAAAAAACTTACTGTCTTTAAATTTCTAAATATGCTAGTTAATGTACAAAGAAGCAGGATTAAATTGTTTAAAGAATGATAACAGCAGTAGTAGTAAGCATTGATGTAATACTTTGCAGGTGATTTACTTACACTAGGAAATGTAATCTTCAGAGCATGTTTATGTAGTGGCTATTATTATTATTACTACTCTACCAATGAGAAAGGAGGCATAAAGAACTTTGATAAATTTTCCAACAACCACAAATAGGCAGTATTAGAGCCAGTTTTTAATCTCTTTAATCTCCAAGCCCATTTAATTAATTTTATATCATCCTTACACACACAATGGCATTAGACCCATTTAGAAAAACGTAATGATAGATGGTCATCAAATTAGAAATGGATATGCTTCATTAAAAGTCTTTGCAAATCATTACTTTGTCATATATTCTCTTCATTCTTTCATAATTTTAAATTGTCTCACCTTCCTCTTCCCTTTTGCATTAGAAATTAATGTGATAATTATTTGGTCTTGACTTCATCTTCTGTTTTTGATATCATTAGGAATGGTGAGCATCAGTCTCCTCTGACTCAAAAGAAGACACCAGGCTTGTTTTGCAAGAATATGGACGCAATGCCAGGAGGAACAGAGGTACTGGTGGAATTCAGCACCATTTATTTGGACTCCGTCAATGTTTAAGTTTACTTGCTCTCAGAATAATGCAACAGCAATTGTAAATTTAACCACCATCCTGCTGCTCAGTCTTCTGTGTAGTCAAAAGAGTTGTCTGTCCTCCCAGTCTCCACCACTTTACTAACTTTTCATTTGTGATACTCCATTCTCTCTTCTGACCCATCACATGAAATTCTTTGCTGAGGTCATAAATCATTTTGTTGCTAAATCAAGTGAATATTTTACATTCATTTCTCAGCTCACTTAGGACCATCATTAACTGATCACCTATTCCCTCTTGATTGTATTCTTCTGTTGGTTTCCTAGCACTCTAATTTCCTATCACCTTCCTGGCCTTTTTCCTCATGTTCATTTTATAAAAGTGTGGGCTACATCGCTGCAGTGGACATTTTCATTCCCTCCATCTGGCGACATGACTTAAATTAGGTCAAATAGAGCTAAGGAGATTCTTTTCTAACTTATATTGCAGCCGTTAAGAAAGAATTATGTTCTCTCTGCTGAATTGCTGGCTGTGAGAATGATGTAAGCACAGTGCTATTGGAGGTCAGAAAAATGAGGCCATCGTTCTGGAAAGCAGATAAGTCCTAATTATTTTTTTAAGTTCCTGGGTCTAGATGGGTCTGAAGCCTTAATTATACATCTGAATTCTTCCATAATCCCCTAGTGGGCCATGTTCTCTTTGTGGAGTACTTTCCTCCACCACTGTGCCTGGTAGAATTCTATGCTTGCAGAAGAAAACTGTCTTGGGCACTCTTCATGCTCCTCTAAGATAACTTCCAAGTCTGGGTTAAATAAATGCCCTTACTTGTAGTCCTTTAGCTTCTGAACAGTATGTACCCACTGTAATTGTAATTGTCTATTTGTGTTAACATTGATAATTTGTATATCACACAACCTGAAAGAAAACTAGTTGAGAGCAAGGGCTTCAGTGCCACTCCATAACTACTTGTATAAATGAAGGAATGAAAGTGATTGAACAATCCATGACTGAGAATCAACGTAGATTGAATTTTTTGCTTATACAAATGTATAAGCCTCATTCAATATACTAGTACTCTAAGACACTGCGGCTCAAACAAAAGTTTAAAAAAATTAGAATTTTCTGATAGAGGAATTTAATATCTTACTTGAAACTTTTTAACTTCTCCAGCTCATGTGATGGGTGTTAAAATTAGGCAAAGGTTTGTATCAGGCAAAATGAGGGCATGCCCTTAAGTTTCCAAATCCATTTTCTTATCAAAACATACACCTTTTGACCCCAGTTTACATATTCATTTTTAAGCTTAAAATAATACAATTACCCAAGAGGTAGGTTGATAGTTCATGAAGGAAATTAATTATTCTGCTCTGTGGTAACTGGCTGAGTGTTTTGCACAAAACATCACAGCTGAGAGGCTTCCCTGACAAGCCCAGGTGCCTCCAGCAAAAGATCACTGAGGATGAGAGAACAAAAAAGCAAGAGAGAGAAAGAACACTCTGGAGAAAACCCAGCTTCCATGGCTCTTGTTCTTCATGATCTCTTCTCACTACACACACACAGCCTATTCCTAACCTACTACTTATTGGTTATCAAGTATAATGTTAGATTTCAGTGATTTGAGTTCCTTGACCACTAATGAAACAACAATTTAAACCTTAAAAACCAATCAAGGAGACTCCTGAACCAAGATGACAGCATAGGTAAATGCCTGTACTTGCTGTCTCCCACAACCACATCAAAATTACAAATAAAATACAGAAAACTGTCATCCAGAACCACCAGAAAGCTGGCTGAATAGAAGTAATACAAGAGAAGTAAAGAAGAAAGCACACTGAGACTGGTAGGAGGTGCGGAGGTGCCTCTGAACAGACTGATGATTAACCCACCCCTCATGAAATGGTTAGCACTCTGGACTCTGATGATTAACCCAGGTGTACCACTGTTTGAATCTGGAGGGAGATTGCCTCTATAGAGGCCACCAGGAGAAGCAAGAACTACCAGGCCAGGGTCCCAGAGCTAGGGAAAGAAGTTCCTATGGGCAGTAAGAACTATGGACTATAAAAACCAGTGTGGATTGGGGCTGAGTGACATACAGGCTTCTGGAAACCCATTTGCTCCTCTTAAAAGGCTAGCACCAAGAACTGAATTTACAAGCTCCCACTTCTTCTGAGCTCCTGTGCCAGGTGAGGCTCTGGAAGACCCAGACACATACAAGGAGAAACTGGACTGTCTGAAATCAGGGAAGGAATTCAGGGGAGACTTTCTTCCAGAAGGAGGTGACTGCAGCAGTCATTGTTCCCATGCTGGGACCTCCATGGTGCAGGGCTCACTGGCAGCCATTTCTGTTTGCTCTGCCCTGGTGATTCCCTGAGACCCAACCCCACCCAATTTACAACCTCACCCATGCTGTGAACAAGAGCTTTTGCATATGAATGGTCAGTTCTTTCTCAGGCTAAAAACCTGTTAAATAAACTGCAGCTGGTTCAGGGAGCCCCAAACCTATTAATAAAAGGCCTAACACCCAGCACCAGCCTGCCTTGCTTCACAGCTAGGCCTCATCTGGGCACTTCCAGACCTGATACCAAGAGGAGGAATCCACAGATCTCTTTGTAGCTCCTGCTGGGTGGCCCCAGGCAGTGGCTTACTTTTCATCTCCCTGGAGACCCATGAGCCAGTGTACCCAGTGGTCAGAGTGACCATACCAGATTACAACTCTTCACATCCATAAGCGACACACTGAAGGGGCAGACTCAGTGAGCACCAAAGCCTCAGTGAAGCAAGACCTGCTCCATAAAGGTGTCTTCTGCACAGCAGCTCTCCCACCGTAGTTGCAGCTGTTTCCCACAGCCAATTGGCCTGGAGATCAATTCCTCCCAGTGATAACAACAGCAATCAAGGCTCAACTACAACAAAACTATGCACACAGACCACAAAGGGGTGCACCAAGAGTGTCCATGTCAGGTGATTGGGGAAACTGAGACACTGGGCCCTTTGGGACACCTACCACACAAGGCCACTCTATCAACTCAAGGACACTTAGAAGCTACCCAATACATAGAAACAAACACAGGGAAGCAGCCAAAATGCAGAGAAAAAGAAACATGTCACAAATTAAAGAAATGGAAGAAAGCAAAATACTGCATATAGAGTTCAAAGCCACAGTTATAAAGTTACTCAAGTATCTTCTAAAGCCAAAACTGGTTTGGCTCAGTGGATAGACCATCAGCCTTTGGACTGAAAGGTCCCAGGTTTGATTCCAGTCAAGGGCATGTACCTTGGTTGTGGGCACATCTCCAGTGGGGGATCCACAGGAGGAAGCTGATCAATGTTTCTCTATCATCGATGTTTCTGGATTTCTATCCTTTTCCCTTCCTCTCTGTAAAAAAATCAATAAAATATATATTTTTTAAAAACAATCTTCTAGAAACCTCTGAGGAATTTAGTCAGACTTTTAAGATTCTTAGTGAGAATGTAAAAAAGAAAATGGAAAAGGACCAGTCAGAAATTAAGCTTATGCTGACTGAAATAAAGAATAACATACAGGGATTCAACAGTAGACTAGAGGATCCCAAGAATCAAATCAATAATTAAAAATACGAGGAAGCAAGAAACACCCCACCAGAAGAGAAAAAAGAAAAAAGAATCCAAAAATATGAGGATAGTGTAAGGAGCCTCTGAAACAAGTTCAAGCGCACCAACATCTGAATTATGGGGATGCCAGAAGAAGAGAGAGCAAGATATTGAAAACCTATTTGAAGAAATAATAACAGAAAACTTCCCCCACCTGGTGAAAGAAATAGATTTATAAGTCCAGGAAGCACAGAGAACCCCAACCAAGACACATCATAATTAAAATGTCAAGGAGAAAAGACAAAGAAAGAATCTTAAAAGCAGCAAGAGAAAAACAGTTAGTTACCCTCAAGGGAGTGTCCATATGACTGTCAGCTGATTTCTCAACAGAAACTATGCAGGCCAGAAGGAAGTGGCAAGAAATATTCAAAGTGATGAATAGCAAGGAACTACAGCCAAGCTCACTATACCCAGCAAAACTATCATTTAGAATTGAAGGTCAGATAAAGACATTCACAGACAAGTAAAAGCTAAAGGAGTTCATCACTACCAAATCAGTATTATATTAAATGGTGAAGGATATTTTTAAGAAGAGGAAGAAGAAGAAAAAGAAAAAGATAAAAAATATGAACAACTAAATGAGAGGAAATACATTTTTTTAATCAACAATTGAATCTAAAAATCAAATGAAGAAAAAAGCTGATGAACAGAATCAACTGGTGAATGGAATAGAATCAGGGGCATGGACATGGAACAGACTGATGATTCTCAGAGGGAAGGGAGTTTGTTGGGGTAAGGGGAGAGATTAGACAAAGATCTTATATGCATGTATGCTTTACCTGTGGACACAGGCAATGGGATTGTGATGGGCTGGGGGCGGGGCCTGGGAACTGGGTGGAGAGGAGCTATGGAGGGGAAAAAAGAGGCACATCAGTAATAACCTTAACAATAAAGATTAATAAAAAAAATAAAAAATCAAGAAAATTTTCTGTTTCCTATGCCTAATTTCCTAATGTGGAAAATAAAGCACCAAACATAAGGAACAGAAAATTCAATAAAAAATTAGCAAGCAGCAAAACTTCCCATCTTGCATCTTCGAATCTACTTTTCCTCTTCTCCAATCTGATCATCACAAAGAAGTCAGAGAAATATTTAAAGAATTCAAAACATCAGATTCTGCTTCAAATGTTTCCATATCTTCCTATTACCTCTGTAATAAAGCCCCTAGTCCACCTATTAGTCCTGAAAAGCTAAACTTTGACCTACCATTTTGTCTCTGGTGGGTGCCCTTTCCTTTTTATCACCACATGCATTCAATATAGATGGCTTTTCACATCTTTGAAGGCATCATGTTATTATTTCCTATTCCACAGACTTTGCACATTCTGTTCTTTCTGCATAAAACATTGACACCTACTCCTGTATTTGCTTAATGAAATCTTACCCACCCATTATACCTCAGCTTGAATCTCATTTTCTCAAAGTTTCCTCTAAGTTATCAGAGTGGGTTAAATCACTCTCACCTTTTCCACCCCCTTCAAATGATCTTAAACCTTAATAGAATTGCTTATCAGCCTTATTAATTTTTCATCCTATATAATAAAAGGCTAATATGCAAATAGACCAAGTGGCAGAACAACAACAAAAAAATGAGAAACCGAACAACCAGTTGCTATGATGTGTGCTTATCACCAGGGCAACCCCATGCAGAACATGGTGGGCATTGGCTGCAGCGGGATGGTGAGCGGGTGCACCAGACCAAGGCAGGTGTTGATTCCTGTCATCAGGGAAAGCCTCTGGTGGTTACTGAAAATTCTTTGCTCCCAAGTGCTACAGTCCCACCCAGCGCTTGCTCCCACTCCTGGTGCCTGAGTCATCACTTGCTCCCACATCCAGTGCCCAGTGCCAGTCCTGATATCTCAGCACCATCAGCAGGTGCAAGCAGAGGCTGCTGGCCCTGATCATCCCTGAGGGCTTCTTTACCTCCCCCTGCCACTGAGGGGTGATCAGGGCAGCAGCCACTACTCACACCTGCTACTGGCACTGGCCCCAATTATTCTATGTCAGCAGGAAAGAGTGGGGCTGACACCACCAGCACATGGGAGTGGTAGCAGGAGCGGGGCTGCCAGAAGACAGGGGACCAGGTGGGAGGGGCCAGGCAGTGGTGGAGAGGATGGACTGAGATCCACCCATTTGCCTACTGTAGCCTTGCATCCCACAGCTCCTTTCAAGAGATACAAATTCCTGCACTGGACCCCTAGTTATATTATAAATTCTATGACTACAAAGACTGTATCCAATCATTTCATTTGCAGCGCTATTACATAGGATTGTCTAACAACTGTTAGAGCTTCATTGATATTTATTGAGCTAACTAGAGACCTAACCTGCCATCAGGGTCATGTCTGCCAGCCCACAAAGCCTCGCATGCTCTGTGGACACTGCAGGTGGCCCATGACACTCCTCAGATGCTGCTGGTGCCCCACGACACTCCAGAAGTCCCTCCTACTGTGGCCACTACAGGACCCAGAAGTCCCACCCACCGCGGCCACTGTGGGACCCATCAATGTACCTCCTGGTGAGTCTAGTAGTTGATTGTGACACCATGATGGCATCATGACCATAGGCCTTTTATGATTTAGATGAGAGTATAATTAATGGGAAAGGGATTTGACATGTATGTAGTTCACGTATCAACTAAAGATGTCCGATAAGGCTTTGTTTTTAAATTGCTGTGGCAGGAACCATCTCTAATTAGGACTAATTTCTTTTTAGGGTTAATTTCTTAAGCTGTGGTCCACAATATCTTGTCTAATGACTCACAAAAATAGTTGCTTAAATTTTAGTATATATATAGGATATCTATAACCAGCTTTCCTCACTGTTAGTAAATATTTTTCTGCTATAAAAATGCATCGACTGATAATTTTGAAAGCACATATAATTATTAATCATGGATGTTGAAAACCTTCCATAATTGTGGTCACTTAGCCTATCTTGGAGGTGTGCCAATTCTCTTATCTTGTATTAGCATTCTTACAGCCACAATTCAGAATATTACTTCATATTTCCTGCTCTGCTGTTCTCTGCAATATCTCCTGTTTCTGAAAATATGTCATCTCAAAAAAAAGTTTCAAACTCATCAGATCAACCTAGAGAAAATTTTGTCTCTACAGTTAGGACAAAAAGTAGCCCTTGATCAGCTCCCTCCTGACAACTACACACCTTTTGCACTCTCAAGAAGTCAGATTTCTTAAGAAGTTGCATATCTGGTTTGGTTAATTTCCAAATTTCCAGCCTGATCATTATATTATCAACTTTAAAAAACTACTTATATAATTTAAAAAGTGAAATCCTATATAATAAAAGCAAAGCAACCAAAACGGCAGAACGACCCAAATGACTAGAGACTAGAATGACCACAGCCCCTTTCTCTGGCTGGCCCCACCTCCCAGTGAGCAGTTTGGGACAATAAGGCAGGCAGGAAGAGTGGTTAGGAGCAATCAGGCAGGCAGACAAGCAGTTAGAATTGTCTTGCAATCCTGGATTGCGAGGGAAATGTCCAACTGCCGGTTTAGGCCTGGCCTTGCAAAGATCCCTGTAGAATGGGGCCTAAACCAGCAGTCATTCATCTCCCAAAAGATCCTGGACTGTGAAAGTGTGCAGGCCTGGCTGAGGACCACTCCACTTGCAATGCACAAATTTCATGCCCCAGGGCCTCTAGTAGTTATATAAGATTTATAAAAAACAAACAAAAAATAGATTTATCTGTTACTTCCTATAGCCTAGCTCTTTAAATATTTCTAAGATTTTTTTTCAAATTTATCTTCCAATTTCTTCCCTTTGTATTTTAATTTTTAAGATTAGCTTTCATTCTAGAAATATTATTATTATTGTTTTTACTGTAAGTTCTATAGGCTTTTAATGGATACATAGCAATATTATATTATCTTCTGCCAAGGGCTCCTAAATATCACCAACACAACCTGTTGGTAACACAAAGTTCACTGCTTACCTAATAACAAAAGTGAACACCACCTCAACAGAGTTTTATATATCTTGATGGAGAAGACAAACCAGACTGTATTGGGAATTTGAAGTGTGTGTTGTTGTTTTTTTTAATTTAAATTTTGTATTGTTTAAAGTATTACATAGGTCTTCTCCCTCCCCCCAACCCTATTGACCTCTCCCCAGCCTCTTCAACCCCCTTGAATCTTTCTTATTACCTTCTAGTCTCATGTAATATAATTTTATTTATCAACTATAATTTTTTCAAAGAAGTTTTCTTCTGTTCCTTTCATTATCTCTGTTTCAGTTTTTTAGTTGTTTATTTTTATCTCTGCCTTCCAGGCTAGAGGGTTTCCTCTCATGTTTGGTTATTGTTGGCTGCCCATTCATCTTTAAGAGACAATGAAAAGCTGATTGGATGTTCAGTATATGAAGGTAGGCTTGTCCACTTTTGGGCTTTGACACAGAGTGTGTTCTTGCTGAGCAGTTTCACCAAGAAACAATATTGAAGATAGTCAATATCTTCAGACTCTCTGTCTTAAAATAGTCAGTTTTTCACAGAGGAATCCTACATGTTCTGTCTGGAGGAAATAAGAGACTGGATACCCATTCATAATTAAAAGAGTCAACAGGACCCACTGTTGACTCACTTTATCTGAAGACTTTTATATGAAGACTTTTACTTTGTTCCTCTATATTTATTGTGATGCTATTGTCTTCATCAATATAAGGTGTTTTGCCTCATTTTCAACCTTTCTGGAAAATAAACTCTAATCCTCTGCTGGGGTATAAGGGGCACTTTCCTGACTGAGAGAAACATTGGAGTGGATCTTGGGTTTGAGCTACCATTTATACAGATTTTTTAATAGTCATCTCCTTTCAAGACTCTCCTGTGCCCTACCCTGCTTCAGTGTAACTGGTGTTTCCTGTTCTCATCTGCATTGTGAGTAGTTTGCTTCAAAGGTTCTCACCCTTCTGATCAAGCTTCAGCTTACTCTGATCCGTTAAGTCACTCGTAACTTGTCCATCTGACTCTCAGCTTCTAAAACTTAGTTATCACTTTTGTCCTATGTTCATAGTTTTTGTTTTGTTTTGTTTTTTTACCATTTTTGAAATATTTTATAGTCATTTTAGTATGGTTTTAAGAGAAATTACATTTTATAATCAATCAACCATATTTAATCAGAACTTTGTAATTTAATTTTTATTGAGACATAGTTGACATATAACATTATATTAGTTTCAGGTGTACAACATAAATATTTTATATTTGAATACATTATAAAATGATCATTGCAATGAGTCCGATTAATATCTATCAGTATACACAGTTTCAAAATTTTTTCCTTATGATATGAACTTTTAAGATCTACTCTCTTGTGATATGAACTTTCAAGATCTACTCTCTTAGCAACTTTCCAAAATACATTTTATTAACTATAGTCACCAATCAGTATATTACAACCTTATGACTTATTTATTTTATAACCAGAGGTTTATACCTTCTAATCACGTTTACCCAATTGTAACTTGATTTTTACATAATTCTTATTAGAATTATACCAGTAAATTTACTTAATTCTACTTTAAATATCTGAAATCCAAAAAGGCAACGAAGGCCAGTCTCACAGTTATTTCTAGAATTTTTCTCTAAGTGATGATATTCACAGAACCATCATTCTTGGTCCATATCAGACAATGCTTGGACATCACGTCCAAATCACTTGAAAATTAAACAATTTACTTATAAATAATCAATGAGTAAAAGAGGCAATCTATAAGTAAATAAGAAAGACATTAAATTAAATGAAAATTAAAGTATGACATATGATATTTTGTGGGATGCTACTAAAAGTGCTAAAAGGAAAATTTATAGCACTAAATTCTTACAATAGAAAAATGAAAATAATGAAAATTAACATCCTAAGTTCCCATCTCAGGAAATTATAAAAGGAAAGCAGGATGAATCCAAATTGAAGCAGATGGAAGGACATAAGCATCATCAAAAATCAATGAAATTGAAAACATAAACAATAAGATATACAAATACAACAGATGGTTCTTTGAAAAGATCAATGAAATTGATAAAACTCTAGCAAGACTGAAAAAGAGAAAAAGAGAGAAGACACAAATTACCAATATTATTACAAAACCTGATGATATCAAAAGGATAATAAGGAAATCTTACTGACAATTCAACCTACATATATTTGAAAATGTCACTCAGAAAGCACAAATTATCACAATTCTCCCAATATGAATTAAATCATTTGAATATATATAGCTGGCAAGTAAATTATATTTGTCATTTAAAAACTCCTGAAAAAGGAACCTTCCTGCTCAAATGCATTATTGGAGAATTGTGCCAAACATTAGAGAAGAAATAACACCAACTGTACACACTGTTGTAGAAAATAGAAAAAGTGGAATCACTTCCATTTGATTGAACGAAGCCATTATCATTCTGATAACAAAATCAAAGAAAAATAGCAAAAAAAGCAAACAAAGAAACTAGTGACCAATATTTCTCATAATTATAAACTAAAAAATTCTGAATAAAATGTTAGCCAACTATTCGTGAAGAAATTATACACCATTTTCAATAGGATTATTTGAACATACAAGGCTACTTACAAACATCAATCACCATAACTCACTATGACAACAGGCTCAAGGGAAAAAATTCACATAACTGCTAGTATATAAATTGATGCAAAAAAAAAAAAAACTTCCCATGAAATTCAACATCAGTGCATTAAAACAAACAAACAAAAACAAACAAAAAAACCAAACAACAAAAATAAACTCTCAGAAAACTAGGCACAGTAGGTATATTAGTTTGCTAGCACTGCAAAACTAAGTACATACCACAATTGCTCTGTTTCAAATAAGGTCACATCCTGTGGTATGGGGGACTGGGACTTTAACATTAAAATTTTGGAAAAACACAATTCAATTCATTTATTATCTTCTTAGAGGCCTGATGCATGAAATTGGTGCAAGAGTAGGCTTTCCTTCCCCTGGCTACTGGCACTGACTTCCTTCTAGCACCGAAGACCTGGGCTTCCCTCCAGCCAGGCTTCATCTGGAAGGACATCCAGTCTAATTAACCTATTACTCTTTTATTATTATAGGCTAGAGGCTCGGTGCACAAAATTTGTGCACAGGGGGAGGGGTATCCCTTAGCCCAGCCTGAACCCTCTCCAATCTGGAACATCTCTCTCATAGTCTGGGATTGCTGGCTCTTAACCACTCTCCTGTCTGCCTGCCTGACAGCCCCCAACTGCCTTCCCCTGCAGACCAGGGACTCCCCAACTGCCCTCACCTGCTAGTTGCCTTTATTTTTATATGGCATTCTCTCTGTTCCCAATCGCTCCTTATGAGGACACTGGTTATATTGAATTAGGGAACCACCATACTCCAGAAAGATGTCATCTTAACTTAGCCAATAACATCATTTGCCCTATTTCCAAATAAGGTCATATTCTGTGATATGGGGATTGGGACTTTAACATTTAAAATTTTGGAAAAACACAATTCAGTTCATAACAGCAGGAAATTTATTCAACTTGTTAAAGAACACATACAAAAAAAAAAAACCCTCACCCTATAGCTATTATCTTATTTAACTATGAAAAACTAAAAGCTTTTCCTCTATGATTGGCCACAGAACAAGAATGGTTTCTCTCATTGGTATGCAGCCCAATACTGGAATTCCATCTGGTAGTGTAAGGCAATAAAAGGAAATGATAGATATACAAATTAGAAATAAATTAATATGGTTGTCTATTTATAAATAATATAAACACCTATATATATATATTTTCAAAATAAACTGGACAAAAAGTTTTTACTTTTTTATTTATTATTATTATTTTTTAATCTTTATTGTTCAGTTTATTAATTACATTGTTTCCCCTTTTTACCCCCCTATAGCTCCCCTCCACCCTGTACCTATCCCACCCTCCACCCTCACCTCCCCGCCTCACTGTCCTCTCCCATTGTTGCAAGATTTTTGTCCAGTCTCTTGCTGCACTTCCACAACCCTTTTCTCCCCAAGAATTGTCAGTCCATTCCCTCTCTATGTCCATGTCTTTGTTATAGTCACCAGTTTATCCTGTTCATCAGCCTATCAATTCACTTGATTTTTATGTTCCTTTGTTGATAGATGTGTATTTGTTGTTCATAATTTATATTTTTACCTTTTTCTTCTTCCTCTTCTTAAAGAATATCCTTTAGCATTTCATATAATGTTGGTTTGGTGGTGATGAACTCCTTTAGCTTTTTCTTATCTGTGAAGCACTTCATCTGACCTTCAATTCTGAATGATAGCTTTGCTGGATAGAGTAATCTTGGTTGTAGATTCTTGCTGTTCATCACTTTGAATATTTCTTGTCACTCCCGTCTGGCCTGCATTGTTTCTGTTGAGAAATCCCCTGATAATCGTATGGGTGCTCCCTTATAGGTAACTAACTGTTTCTCTCTTGCTGCTTGTATTATTCTCTCTTTGTCTTTTGCTCTTGGCATTTTAATTATGATGTGTCTTGGTGTGGTCCTCTTAGGGTTCCTATATATTGGTGTTCGGTGCACTTCTTGGACTCCTAAGTCAATTTCTTTCACCAGGTGTGGGAAGTTTTCAGTCACTATTTCTTCAAATAGGTTTTTATTGTCTTGGTCTCTCTCTTTTTCTGGCACCCCTATAATTCGGATGTTGGTATGCTTGAGGTTGTCCCAGAGACCCCTTACACTATCTTCAATTTTTTGGATTCTTTTGGATTCTTTTGGATTCTTGCTTTTTCAGCTGAGTGGATTTTCCCTCTTTGTATTTCAAATCTTTAACTTGGTTCTTGGGGTGCTCCAGAGCACTTTTAGGTCTTTGTATAATATTTTTTATTTCAGTCAGTGTATGCTTAATTTCTGGTTGGTCCTTTTTCATATCCTTGAGAGTCTCCTTTATATCCCTGAGGGTCTCCTTCATTTCCTTGTAGGACTCATTCATATCCACATTGGTCTTGATCATTTCCTTGCAGGTCTCATTTATATCCTTGAGGGTCTTGTTCATTTCCTTGTAGGACTCATTCATTTCCACGTTGGTCTTGATAATTTCCTTTGTGGTCTTGCTTATTTCCTTATAGGCCTCGACCTTTTGTTGGAGTCTCTTGAAAAACCCTATAACTGTGGTTTTGAATTCCATGTCCAGTCGTTTTTTTCCTCCATTTCTTTCACATCTGATTTCTTTCCATGTCGTTGCATGGTGGCTGCTTCCCTGAGTTGGTCAATTGGTTTGTGTGGTAGACTTCCTACTAGGGACAGTGGCTCAGCCTCCCCAGTTACCTGAGGTGGATATGGGTTGCACAGTCTTGCTGAAGTTAAGCTCAGGTAAATCGTTGTTACCACTTGGAGGGGTTGACCTACAGTCCAATTGTCTGTGAAGCTCAGCTGTGCTCAGGTTGGATGGGCGGAGTCTCCAGGCCAAGCAGACAGTGTTAGCTCCGCCCTATGTGGCCCCAGGGACTCTGTGCAGGGGGCAATGGCCACCAGCACCTCTGAGAGAGAGCCGCTGCCGAGCTCCACTGGCTGCCGGGGAATTCAGACTCTTCCAAAATGAGTCTGCATGTGCAATGTCTCACCCAGTGTCATAAAACAAAGCAGTCTGATGGTTTTCCAAATGAGAGAGCAAGTCGCAGAGTGCTCTCTGTGCGGTCACGAAGCCGAGCTGTTCGCGCAAGCTGCCTTCTCCACAAGCCAGCAGATCCGGCAGCACCTGAGCTTCGGCGTGCCCTCCCACCGTCCAGTCTTCACCCCGTATGATAGTGGGTTCTCTGGACTTCGCCCAGAGCTGGAGAATCAGTCCAGTGGGATGTCTTTGTCTCCCCGTTCGAGAAAACTGGCCGGTTTTCAGCCGCCCGCCCTCTCTGCTGGCGCGCGCTCCAAACCTCTCTCTGCATGAATCTTTCAATGCTGTCAGCCGCCGCTCCTCTGAGTCACAGTGTCTTATCTTCACTTTTATTTGTGGAATTTTCACTCGGCCAGCTTTCTGGTGATTCTGGAAGGTGCTTGTTCCTTCGTTAAGCTGTAGTATTAAAATTGCTGAGTATGACGGCAAATAGGTGTTCCACCTATGCTGCCATCTTGGTTCTCCTAAACACCTATATTTTAAGAAAACGTCAAAAACTAGTAAATGAGTTCAGCAAGATGTGCAAGACTGACATATATAAATGACTTGTATTTCTATATACTATCAATGAACATGTGAAAATTGAATTTAATAGTATAGTACCATTTACAGTTGTTCAAATAAATAAATATTTTTATGTAAACCTAACATGCTGTATTTATGACTTGTATGCTGAAAAAATACAAAATGTTAGTAATAGAAATCAATGAGGGAGGCCTAAATGAACAGAGAGACATATTTTCATAGACTGGAAGATGCCAGGTCTCTCCAATAGCAATTTAATGCAATCTTATCTAGAACCCAACAAGACATTCTTATAAATATAGACAAAATTATTCAAAAATTAGTATGAACAGGGGAAAAAACCTAGAATAACTAAATCAATTTTGAAAAAGAATAAAATGAGAAGATTAACTCTCCCTGATTTTAACTTTAATTATATAGCTACAGAAATAAAGACAATGTGATATTGAATGATGGATAGAAACATAGATCAGTGGAACAGAATAGGAAACCCACACAAGTTCAGCCAATTGATTTTGACAAAGTGCAAAGGCAATATAATGGAGGAAGAATAGCCTTTTCAACAAATTACAAGAGAAGTTGGCAAAGCTGAATCTCAAAATAGGCTATAGATTTCATTGCAAAATGTAAAACTAAGAGTTAAAAAAAAACCTTTGGAGAAAATCTGCCAGACCTAAGACTTGATAAGAGTTCTTAAATGTGACACCAAAAGCATCACACACACACACACACACACACACACACACACACACACACACACAAAGAAAGAAAGAAAGCAAAAGATAAGTCAGACTTTGTCAAAATTAAAAACCTTTCTTCTCTGAATGATCATGCAAAGAAGATGAGAAGACCAGCTACAAACTGGCTGAAAATATTTGCAAACTGGACTCTAAAATATATAAAGTACTCTCAAAACTTGATAATAAAAAATGGCTAGCCCAGCTAGTGTGGCTTAGTGGTTGAGCATTGTCCCATGACCAGGAGGTCATGGTTCCATTCCTGGTCAGGAAATGTGCAAAAAGCAGCAGATCAATTATTTTCTTTCATCATTGATATTTCTATCCCACTTTCCCTCTCCCTTCCTATCTCTAAAAGCTATAATAACATTTTTAAGTGACTAAATACATAACGAGACATTTTGCCAAAGAGGATATATAAATAGCAAGTAAGGACACAAAAAAGTTCAACATCACTAGCAATCATAGTGATGCAAATTAAAGACACAGTGAGATACCACTACATATTTATCAAACAGCTAAAATTAAAAAGAATGAGAATATCATATTCAGAAAAATCTAATCTTTCAAGTATTGTAGCTAGTAATACAAAATAAGAGTCATTCTGAAACTTGGTTTGCCAGTTTACATTTTAAAAAATAAACATAACTTAATGATATAGCTCAGCAATCATGCTGCTGAGCATTTAATCCCAGAAAAATTAAAATTTATATTCACACAAAAAACTTTACACAATTGTTGATAGTAGCTTTATTTGCAATAGTCAAACACTGGAAACAGCCAACATGCCCTACAGTTAACAAATAGCTAAACAAATTGTGGTACATTTATACCATGGAAATACTACTCAATAATAAACAGAAATAAACTCTTTTTTACCTCTTTTTTTAATTTAAAATATAACTTATATTTAATAGTAGTACATATGTTTTCCTTTTCACCTCCAGTATCCTCCCCCCAGCTTCCCTTACCCCCCAGCACATGTCCCCACCTGTCCCCCTCCCCGCCCCAGTGTCTTTCATTCATTGGTTATGCTCATATGCATCCATACAAGCCCTTCGGTTGATCTCCCCCAGCATCAGCCTCCCATCCACCCTAGCCTTCCCGCTGTAGCTTGACAGCCTGTTCAATGCCTTCCTGCCTCTATATCAATCACCCCCCCCCCGTTTCTTTTCTTCAAAAATATCTTGCCTCTGCGTACTAGAAACAAATGTATAAGAACAAAAAATGTTTGAGTGTCAGTTTCAATGTCCAACTGAGTCCCAGTTTCAATATCAAATAGTTCTTCATGTGTACATGTCAGCAATGGTATCCAGATGGTGGACACATCGTGGCAATGCAAGATCCGTCCTCTCTGGTTTGGTCCTGGGCGGCCTGCAGCCATGCACAGCTGCTGACTGATAGCATGGCAAGGTGTCGTCAGTGTCCCCCATCTCTGGACCGTCCTCGTGGCTAGAACAGACCCGTCAGTTCCTCACTGTTGCAGGAACCCACATGGTCTTGGAGTTGTTCTCTGCAAACACACAAACACATTCTCAACCAAAAGTTAAAGGGATCCTCTCTGCAAAATAGACTTGAGATTCTTTTTATTTTTGCCTAAATGATTTTCCTTTGGCTTATTTTGACACCATGTGTGTTTTTTCATGGGTGTCCTGAAGTTGGTTTTACAAATGGAATTTACTTTTCTGGAGTAAGAATTTTCTAGATGTATTTTACTTACAGGATATTTTTCCTTACATGATATTTCCCCACTGCGCCCCCCCCCCCCCTTTTTGATTTATGAGGGCTTTTGGAAATTTTATCTTGCAGTCTTGGTAATTTTAAATTTTAATTTTTGCACACAAATATGACTGCTTTAGGTTCTTTGGTTGTTAGGCAATTTTACAGTGAGATGAACTACTAATAGATATTTTAGTTATTGTTTTAGGAAAAGCCTTTTGTTCAGTACACTTAAATTTTCTTGAGTATTTACTTATTTCACTTGGTCAATTTAAATTAATCTGAAAACTTGATTACTATTTTACTGTCAATTTTAATACTCAAGCAGAAATCTTAGTTTACCCTCTAAATACTAGTGGAAAGGAATATTTGCATTTTTGAGTAAGTCCTCAGCATTCCTGGTAATAAACTGAATTTAGATATAGAACAGCTATTACTGGCCTAGTCTCGGTCTGCCACCTGGGTCCCGGTCTGAGTTGTGCGTGGGAGGCGAAGCAGCCGTGGGGGTAGGAGACCTCCCTCAGGAGGGTTGAGAATTCAAGCCCCTGCAAGGTTTGTGGATGAGGGTCTGTGCCCCACTTCTGTTGACCTTTCAGTTCTCTCCTGTTGGCCCCTCTGTGACTGTGTCTGTCTTAGGTTGTTCCTTCCTTGAGGAATCTTACCCGCCTCTGGCTAACCAGCCATCCTCTGGGGCCAAACAGGGAGGAAATAAACTCTTGATATATGTGATGACTTGGATGAAGTTTAAGGACATTATACTGGACTAGAGGCCCATTACACAAAATTTATGCAATTGGGGAAGGGGTGCCGCAGTCCAGCCTGTGCCCTCTTGCAGTCCAGGAGCCCTCGGGAGTGTCCAGCTGGCAGTTGGACTTCCTTAGCACTGCTGCAGAGGTGGGAGAGGCTCCGGCCATTGCTGCTGTGCTCACCTGCTGGAGGGAGGTGGTGTCTCTCAGCCCAACCTGCACCCTCTACAATCTGGGACCCCTTGGGGGATGTCCAACTGCCTGTTTAGGCCTGATCCCACAGGGATCCCACAGTGGCCTGGTATATAAAATTCATGCATATTAAAAGGAAATTAATTAGAGGAAATATGTTAATATTGCTATTTGCCCTTTCTCTATAATAGAAGTATGATAGATGAAATGAGTAAAATGTATAGGAAATAATATATGAATTTATTAATAAACAATAACAAAATGATATAAGAACAACATAGACATAAAAATAACAAAAATATCATATGAAAACAGCAAAAATATGATATGAAAACAACAAAAAATAATTTAAAATCAACATTGATGCAAACAATTTTCTGATAAACTGATTAAACTTATTCTAATATTTCCCTGTATACCACATTAAGAGTGAAAACACTTTCAGAGTGCTTGACCAATTTCCCTTGTGATGAAGTATTTACAACTTTAACATTAATGTCACATGCCCTTCCAACTCGAAAGAAAGCAACATATAACTGGCCGTGTGCAAAAGCAGGCTCAGGTAGGAATATTCCTACTCTGTCTAGAGTTTGTCCTTGTGATTTATTAATAAACATTGCAAATGCTGGTATCACGGGAAACTGTCTTCAAATTAATTTAAATGGGATGCCAGATGGGGACAAATCAATTCTTGGAATCAGAACAACCTCTCCCTCTGCAGATTCTGTTAATATTTCAGCTTTGATTATGTTAGGTCGTAATCTTTTGATAATAAATCTGGTACCATTATAAAGACCCTATTTACTATTAAGATTTCTCAATAGCATGATGATTGCATTGGCTTTCAATTTTTATTTAAGACACAGCATTCCTGAAGGAGTAATACTATTAAGAAATTCAATGGGAAAATTTTCCTTTTCAGCATCATCACTCAAATATGTGTGAAAACCTCCATTGAGTATATCTAAAATTTCTTCATTTAATTTTTGAACGTGCTCATTTCTTGGACAAAGAATTGAGTGTTTATATATGTTTTTTGATATTACCTATAGATATACTATTTCCAAAGGTAGCTTCAATAATTGGTCCATTACAAATCATTTCAAGGGGGATTTCAATAATATCCATTTCTAAATGAAAACTGCTATCAAGTTTGCCATCTCCAAGTTTTACTAACCATTCACTATAAGTAGGATCCTCTGATTTCATATTTGTTTTAAGAAACAACTTTCTGAAACATCCCCAAACATCACAGTAATTTAAACTCATTTGTACTATGGCCGATTGCATAGCATGTGGCACGATACTAAGACATTGTCGAAAACCCCCTTTGAGAAGGAAAACTTTGCCACCAAATGCAACATTCAAATTCATAATTTCTCTTAGTAATCTGTCTATGGTGTTTATAGCATGACTGGATGCCATGGTATATGGGCCTTTTTAATGGTTTTAGTGACTTTATTCTTTATATCATGTCTAGAAACTGAAGTTTCATTTAATGGAATTGGTAATTTATATTGAAAATGAAAGGTTCTTCCACCAAGAAGTAAATTTATAGCAATTCCTGTAGATGCTGTGGGTAAAACAGTACCACCACAACCTCTAATATAATGTATTAAAACTTTATAAAGATATGTTTTTCCACTACCATCCAGACCATCCAAGAAAAAGCATTTGGGGTGGACAGTTTGATCTTTGATGGCTGAAGTTATAGTCTGAAAGGCTGGCAACTGTTCATCATTCAGAGAATTTATCAAAACCTCTGCCTGTTGTCGCTTGTACGATTCATCACATGTATTTGCATTCATTAATTAAGGGTAGTCCAGAAGTTTGAAATGTGAACATTTCATTCCATGCAATGTGAATACCTCCTGAATTTCGTTAAGGATATGCATTTCACGGTTCACACAGACACCTTCTCTTTGGTGCAATTTCCAACAGAAATCTTCAATAAAATGAGATTTATTATCATTCTATAATTTGTCTGCAGCAGAAAGACATCCAAGCACACACATATATGCAAAAAGTTGCCGTAGTTGTTTGGTCATATTAAGGATGCTTGCATCATCAATCGTATCTTTGCAGAGAGTATCATCAAGTAATAATCCTCAGTGTTTAGCAGCTTCATGAAATGTATCATAAGTTACACCTCCTACAGTTTGCAGATCCTCAAAACTTATTCCACCTTTTACATGCAGAAGAAAAAGTCTAAGGTAATATCATTCTAGTTCTCTAAAACTCACAGTGAACGATCTACCTAATACTTTATTCCCACCCTTTTGGCATTTTGCCCACAAAGAATTATTAAACACATAATGCTGTGGAATCTCCCAATAATAATAATTATGTTTGTCAGAATCGTCTCTATTCAATAATAACCAAGCCATCAACATTGAGTTATGCCTTTTAGCCCTAAGTAAAACTTCAGCAAAATCATCAGTATGAAAATACAAATTTTGTTCATTTGGCAAATGAATAGCTAATCTTGGGATTGCATGAGATTGGTTATGCATTCACATTGCAGAAAGTCTCCAAACAGCCTCAGGAGTGCTCACATACCTGGAGTCAATGAAGTCCTGTACTTCATCATGATTGATAATATTTTTTTTCAGAAATTTGAATATTTGCACAATTGTGCCCTTTATAGATGTATTTAAATAAATATTTGACACTTTTAATTGATGCATAGACTTCAACATTTATATGATAGTTATATTTAAGGCACAAATATGGGTTATAAGAGACAATCCAAGTTTATTGACAACTTTATTTCCAATAGACATGGTGCTTACCATGTCTTTGTTTGTATTTGGGATATCCATCAATATTTCCAATGGTCACATTTTGAAATTCTTTTTAATAACCCTTTGCACATTTTCTATTTTCCATACATGAACTATTTGGATTTTGTATTCCACATGGTCCATGTGGAATTTTACAATTTGAAAAAGTTGAGGATACTGGTCTTTATTCGGAATTTCTGCCTATGCAGTCAATGTCATCTTCCGTTTGTAATTTGGATTCACTATCTAATATCAATAATATGTGAGTGTGAGGCATTCCGTGTTTCTGAAATTCAATGACATGAATTTTAGCTATTACTTTGCCAAATAAATGGAACTTAGATATATCATTTAAAAGAACATTCAGCTTAATATTAAAAACTCTGGCTACCAACTCAAGTCTGTTTTCAACTTTTTGCCAGCATTATAAATTGTGATATCTGCCCATTTGGGGTTGCATGTCATGGTTATGAATAAATCTGGCTTGCCATACTTCATTACAATTGCCATAGCATCCTGATATCGCTGTTGCATATTTCTAGAACTACCCTTAAAATATGATGGAAGTATCATTTTACCAATCGGCACAGTGTCATTTTCAGATATAGATTTGAGATAATCCATCAAACCACTATATTTTTAAATTCTCAACTTAGATTGGTTTGCTTTAATTAAATGTATCCAATTCACCTCCATTTTTAATATGAATCCACCATAAGCTGTTGAGTTAACTTTCCTGCATTTAAAATAGGATTGAACGTGACCCTCACAGAGAGATGAAATCCATAATACCGCATTTGTGTGACTCACATACTTACATTTTGTCTAGTATTATTGTTGAGTACACTGTTGTCTCTGAGTCTTAATGCAATATCTGTTCCCCAGCCTTTTATACCATGTGTAAAAAGAATAGGATAGGTCATTGCATCTAATGTAGGAAACAGGTTACTGATTTGTTTCATTTTAGTGGCATTTGAATTATTGGGATCTGGTTTACAGTGAATGAGCAAGTTCCATTCAAAGAGAGGTTCTTCATCTTCATTTCTGAATATGACAGCAACCTCAGTTAGATGGGGAGAATTATATCTCCCTGGGTCACTATTACAGTCATATTTAATTGCCATAGTTACTTATGTGGCTGCTATACCTTTTGCTGCTGCTTCATATTGGGTTTCCTTTTCTACCTCATGTAACATCTTGTACAATTTTTTTATTCATTTATTTCATGCATTAGGTTGTTGATGTTGATCATGAGTCTTTCTGAGCAGCCCTGGTCTTCTGGCATTGCTAATCTTTTACTTGTCGCTTCAACTGTATCCAAAATATAGAGTTGAACAAACTTCTGAGAAACACTATCCAAAGGATGTAAAGTTCCAGTACAGTGATAAACTTGTCCATGTATTCTAAAACAGTATGGCCCATATCCTGATGGCGATGCAATATTTGCACCCATGGAAGCAAAAGCAAAAGGACTATTTATGAACAAAAAATACCCTGAAATTTTTACTGTCAGAAGCTTTGTTTGTCATTAATCTTTTTAATTATGCTGGGTATTCTGGAAATTGTATATCATTTGGACAGACTTTACCTTTGCTACAACATCAAGTAAATTTTCCATCAGATGGTTTTTCATCAGAGAAATTTAGTGATAGGCAAAATTGACATCTAGCAGTCATTCCACCAAAACTATGTTCAAGAATTGCATCCTCTTGTACTTCATTTTTGATGAGAAGGCAGTTCTTATCAGTATTGGTAGTACTTGTTGATGACTGTTATTTGAACATATTCTGTTGACACTACCGCCTTCTTTCAAGTCCAGAGGCACATTGATCTTTAGATATTTTCTGTCAATGATGCTGGCTTCTTTCAGCTTCAGAGCGATGTTTTTCCAGTAGCTGCTCTTTAGAATCATTCTGTTGCAGGTGTTGCCTTCTTTCAAGATCAGAAGCACGTTGGTCTTTAGACATTTTCTGTCGATAATACCAACTTGTTTCAGCTGCAGAGCTACCTTGTATCAATAGTAGATATTTAGACATAGTCCTACCTCCCTGATGTCAGGTAAATCAGAGTCCTGGCTGTCAGGTGGCAGAGAGCTATCTGACCAAGGCCAATTTTCTAGGGGCAGGACTTCCTCCTCTCTGATGTCAGGTCACTGAGAACTGTCTGACTAATGGCTGATTCTGGCTGATTCTGTAGGGGGTAGGACTTCCTCCTCCCTGCTGTCAGAGTCTGGGCCAGTACAAACTGGGACACAGCATCATGTCCCCCTGTCCCAGAAGACCCAGAGTCAACTCCCCATCCACTGTGTGTCTCCTAGATGCAGCAACCAGCCTCATGGAGGGGCTGATAGGCCCAGACATGCCAGAGGCTGGGGAGCAGTGAGGCTGGATCTGCCACTGGAGTGGGCAGATCCTGCCTGTCCACTTGGTCCCCATGACTCCTGGCCAGGCCTATAGGTCCAAACACTCCAGCCTCTTTGCTCAGCCCCAGACATTCTAGAGGCAGCAAAGGAGCCAGGCATGATCAGGGCTTACCTGATTGGGCCCATGCTATGTGACCCCTGGCCAGACACCCCAGGCACCTCCCAAACAGACACTCCAAGCTGCCTCTGCTGGCGGCAGGGATTGGTACATGGGGGCCTGGTGCCTCCCAGCTGGGCACCCCAGGCTGCCTTTGCTGGAGGTGGAGATTGGTGTGTGGGGGCCTGGCCACATCTCAGCTGTACTGGGGGACTCCAACAGGGCTGAGAACACTTGGTGCCACCATCTTGTGTCTATGGGCACTGCCATTTTGTCAACAAGTGATGGTTAGTTTACATATTACTGTTTTATTATATAGGAGTGATGGTTAATTTTTATATTACTCTTTTATTAGATAGGATTATTGAAGCCAATAAAAAAGTCACATACTGTATGATTCCACTTCTACAACATTTTTGAAGTAATATAATTATAGATATGGCAGTTAAATTAGTGGTTTCCAGGTATTAGGGATGGTGTGAGTTTGATGGTAAATGGGTAATACATGTGAAATATTTGCGGGATAAAATAGTTCTGTACTTTGATTTTTGTGGTGGTTAAATAAATTTAATATGTGATTACATCAAACAAATAAAACACTATACATATGTTGTACCAATATTATAGTAGCTTAAAAACAAAAGAAGGGGGAGATGTAGGAAGCGGCTCTAGGGTCACTCCTCAGGCTGACCTGTGGGAGGGCCACAAACAAGTCCCAGCCTGGAGGGAAGAGCTCTGTTCACATTGTTAAGCCTGACCATGTAGCCCTCTCTAATTCCTTCCTAAGTAGCTAATTGGTTGTGGGAGATGCAGCAATGTTGCCAAAACAAGAACATTTCTATACATGTTAATCTTGCTATAATCAGACTATAAAATAAATGTACTGTATCAGCTCTGGGTCACTGTCTCTCCATCAGAGGACAGTTGTCTCACCCAGTCCCAGCTTTTTCCTTCAATTTTTATGTCTGTCTCTTTCTTTCATTTTCTCAATCCCCAGCCACCTCTACTCAGGAACCAAACTGCTCACTAGCTGCACTGGATGCAAAAAAGAAATATTTATACAATACTATCTGTATAATCAAACATATTCCAGTCAAAAACCCAGACTTTATTTTTGTAGAATTTGAAAAGGTTATTCTTAAATCCTTATGGATATGCTAATTACTTCAAATAACAGAGATGATTCCTGTAGAAAAAAATGATTTTTCATGAAAATAATAAAATTGCAAGGCACTACCTGATTTCATGGCTTACCATAAAACACTGTGATAATAATATTGGGATCAACATACTGATCAATGGAATAGAACAAAAAGCAAGAATTTCAACAAAAGAGCCAGAGTAATTTAATGGGAAAAGGATAGAATTTTTAACAAATAGTGCTATAATACTTGAATATTTCTATACAAATAAAAGAAACTTTGACCCTTGAATAAACAAATTTTCCTTAAAAAATGTAGGCCTAAACATAGCATTTAAAACCATAAAAATTCTGGCAGTAAGGGGGAAAATCTTTGTGAACTCAATTTAAGCAGAATTATTTAAATATGCCACAAAGTGCAGGAACTATGAAATCAAAATATGGTTAAAATGAATTTAATTGAAATTAAATTCATTTTCAGACATTGTTAAAAATAATAAAGAAAGTTAAAGGCTAAGAGATATGTATCTGGAAGACATTATATCCAGATTATAATAAATAATTATTGTAATTATTTATTTCATTTTCAGACATTGTTAAAAATAATAAAGAAAGTTAAAGGCTAAGAGATATGTATCTGGAAGACATTATATCCAGACATTGGATATAATTTTCATTTTCAGACATTGTTAAAAATAATAAAGAAAGTTAAAGGCTAAGAGATATGTATCTTCATTTTCAGACATTGTTAAAAATAATAAAGAAAGTTAAAGGCTAAGAGATATGTATCTGGAAGACATTATATCCAGATTATAATAAATAATTATTATAGCTCAGTAATTAGAAGACAAAAATCTAATAAAAATGCATAAAGGTTTAGCACACAGAGAGACATGTAGATGACAAATAAGCACAGAAAAAATATTCAACATCATTAGTTATCAGAAAAATGAAAATTTAAACCACAATGAAATAGTTTTTATTGATGAAAAGATTTTTCATGAAATGAACAAAATTGAAATACTCATATTACCTGATTTTATCCACTAGAATGGCTAAAATTAAGAAAACTAGCAATAACAAATGTTCGCAAAGATATGAAACAACTGGAATGTCTTCTATACATTTGTGGTGGAAATGCAAAGTAGCATAGTCACTTTAGAAAAGAAATCTTATGCCTATATATTTACCTAAGAGAAATGGAAACCTAAATCCACATAAATATTTGTATTTATGTTAGCTGAAAATTGGAAACAATTTAAAATGCCCAACAACTGGTGAGTAGATTAAAAATAAATAAATGTACCAACAAAGAACCTATGGTATAGTCATACTTTGGGAAAACGATCAAACAATAGAGAGGAACAATAGCTTGATACTAGAGGCCCAGTGCACAGGTTTGTGCACTATGCACCAGTGGGGTCCCTTCACCTGGCCTGCTAGAACTGGGATAAAACTGGCCAGGTGCACAGATTCGTCCAGGGCATATCCAGCCCATCTTGCCCATCCTGATTGGCCAGACCCCAGCAACAAACTAACCTACTGGTCAGAGCATCTGCCCCCTGGTGGTCAGTGCACATCATAGCGACTGGTCGTACAGTCAAACAAATGGTTGGACACTTAACATATTAGGCTTTTATTATGTAGTATATATAACAAGGTGGATATCTCAAAAGCATTATACTTAGTGAATGAATTCAGATAGTAAATAAATTTAGATATAAACCCTACACAATATAGGTTACCATTTATTTGAAAGTCAAGAAATAAATAAAACACCACATTAAAAAAATAGATCACTGGTATTCAGGGTCTGGAGGTTGGGGGAGGGATTACACTGCAGAGACATGAGGAAACTTTCTCAGGCAATGGAAATGTTCTGTTTTAAAATTTATCAAATTGTACACTAAAGATTGATCAATTTTACTGCATTTAAATTATAATTCAATCACATATAATTGACTTAACTGTTTATGTAATTAAAGTATAATTTAAATATTCCCACATATAATTTATATTTATAGCAGTATGCAGGGTGGATGAAATTGGAAAAAAGACTAAATATAGAGAAGTCATTTATTAGGCCATTGCAAAAGTTAAGGTCATGCTGGTAACTATGAAGAAAAGCAATTGTAGAGAGGATGGGAGTAAAAAGAACACAAAACATATGTTGAAGATGTTGAACATGAAATTTATGTTAGAGATCTTTCAAAATTAGGATCATTACACAGAATTCACTAGGCCCCTTTATTGCTCTTTTCTCCTTCCTGTATAAATAAGAAATTCTTCACTTTTGTTTCCTGCTCATTTGATCACATTTGGTGGTAGCAATTGCAAGAAATGGACAAGGAAGAAGGAATTTGGATATCCATGAGCCTAACAGCCATTCCTAGGTAAAGATAGTGGGAAACTAAGGTTGGGTAAGACAGCCCATTGGGTTTTTTCACTTTATGTTTATTTCCCCAATTTCCTACCCCAGGAAATTGTGATACAGCTTATGTGGAGAGAGTTTGGCTGAAAAATACTACAAATCATTCTGACTCACCTACACCTCCTAACAAGCCCAACATATCCTTGCTAATCTGAGAACCATTACTTTAAAATCTGATAAGAAATGCCAAGGGGAGGTAGTAAGAGAAGTTTTCAGAGGTGCCAGGTTTGCAGAGAATTAAAGTTGGCATGCCTGGCAGAAAATTGAAAACAAAGATAGGGTGTCCAGGAAATGGGTCATGGCTTATGACATGGGCAATCTTCAGTATGGGATATTTCAAACATAGTAGTTGAAGAGATTATTAAAAAGGGCAGAAGAATAGAGTTTAGGATTGTCTCTGATAAATGATCTACAATCAGAGGGCTAAAAGAGAAAAAAGAAGAATCAGCAAAGGACATTGAGTAATAGTGGTAAGAGAAGGGGAGACCCACCAAAGTATGGTAACATATTTAGTAAAAGACTGGAGCTAACATATAAGCCAAAGAGGATTGCAAGGACCCCATATATTATCTGGGTAGAGTGGTGTACAGTGGAGAAAAAGAATTGTGGTACTTTAAAAGGAGATTGAGATATTTATGCACCCAGTCTCATTTGCCAGAACATGAGTGATCACTTTGCTTTCAAAGAGAGAAAGATTAAAACCCTGTCAGTTTCATTTTCAGATGTCTCAATTTGAACTTCATTATAATTGTAAAATACTCTTATGTCATTTTTAAACCAGTTTATAAAGGATTACTTTGGCATAATTATATAATGGCTTCTATCAATCATCTCTTTTACAATTGTTCAGGCCTAAACTTAACTTGCAATACATTCATAGTCTATGGGGCTAAATTGATTTAAATAAAGCCATGCTATCAAAAGTAAGAAAGTCTAGAAATCTTTTAAATATATATATTCCAAATGGTTCCAATCACAATTCTCAGTCAAACATAGTCTGAATGGTCTAGGCTACAATATTGGGAACAACAATAATTCAATTTTGAGATATAAAAGATGACGACTGACAGGAAGGTAGGGAGGGAGAGAGTGTGAGAGAGTGAGGAACCCATAGAGGAGAGTGTAGACATATATGGTGTCTGTGTATGAGCTAGGGACAGTTAGATTCTGAGGTCCTCCAAGGGGCTGCCAAACTGGGCAATCTTAGATGGTGGAGCCCAATGCACAAAGCAGACACTCCTGGGTGACCAGTGAGGGCATGAAGACCACTGCCATCTTGAGAAACAGGGCTGCTTGAGACTAGGATCCTACCCTCACCAACACCCAGTAGGATCTCAGATGTAAGCCAGGACCCTGCAGGCATGGGGAACAGAGAATGGCAACCACAGCTTCAGACCAAAAGACAACAAGAATCCAGACTTCTCGGCAGCAGGTTTCTGTAAATCGAAGAGCCTATCCCCCTCCCTTCAGGATAGCAGATAGCAACATAGTAACCGATAGGCCCGCCCTTTGCTCAAGCCAGCTGCAACACTCCTACAAGGAATTTGAACTTGAGAATGCACATATGGGCCACAACACTGCTATGGGAATTTGAGAGGCTGAAATCTGCTCCCCACAATGCAATCCGGTGACCAAACCCGAAGCCCATGCAGTGTGGCAGTACCACCTGACTTGGATTCAGGGCAAGTGCACACAGAAGTCAGTTTACCACAGTGCAGGCACATCACAGAGCTATTATGCAACCCCAGTCCCCCCTAGTGACTGGGACCCAAATTCTTCCAGCAAGAGGCAGCACTGAGGACCAACTAACTTGACTCTGATTCTTACCTTGTGTGCCTGGGATCCCTGACTTACAGAGCATTCACACTAAAAGCCAGTGACTGCAATTCTTGGTGCATGCACACCCCAGGACCCTGATTCTCAGTGAGAAGCTGCATGAGGCAACATAGACTCTGATACATGATTCTTGGTGCAAACACAGGGAAACTCTGACCCTGGCACCATTTTTGGCACACACCAACAGCTCAGTGCAGGCAGAGTCCCTGATTCTAGGTGTGCACACGAGACCACACTAAATGCTGGGAACACTGACCCTGGGCAAGCCTGGATCCCATCAACCTATGGCAGCCACATGCCCTAGTATGGGAGCACTTCAATGACACTCGGGTGGTGTGAAGTTCCCATGGCACACAGCCCAGTCCATACAACGTAAAGTTTGAACCTTCTGGTGATAGTCAAGAATGGGGAGACAACACAATCCCCAGAGGAAAGAAAATGAGGAGTCACCAAGAAAGAAAATTAGTGAAATTGAAGCATGCAACGTGACCGAAAAAGAATTCAGAGTAATGGTTATGGAATTTACACATCAGATGGGTGAGAAAAATCAACAACCTATGCAAGAGTCAGGAAGAAATGAAAAGTGTTATAGCTACAATCAAAAACACCATGGAAAGTTCCAACAGTAGGCTAGAAGAAGCAGAGGACCAAATTAGTGAGTTAGAATATAAGGTAGAGAAACAAGCTTAATCTGAACAGCAACTGGAGAAAAAAATTAAAAAGCAAGAGGAGAGCCTAAGGGAGCTTTGTAACAACATGAAATGAAGTAACATATGTACAATAGGGCTGCCAGAAGGACAAGAAGAGCAGCAAGGATTAGAAAATCTATTTGAAGAAATAATGACAGAAAACTCCCCAGATATGGGGAAGAAAAAAGTTACACAACTACAGAGAGTCCCAAGCAAGATGAATCCCAAAAGACCCACACCAAGACACATCATAATTTCAATGGCAAATATTAATGACAAAGAGAAAAATCTTAAAGCCTGTGAGAGAGAGACAGAAAATTACTTGCAAAGGATCCCCCATCAGATTATCAAAAGATTTTGCAACAGAAACACATCAAGCTAGAAGGGAATGGAAGGAGGTATACAAAGTGTTGCAAAGCAAAGAACTGAATCTCAGAATACTCTATCCAGCAAGGCTATCAATCAAAATTAAAGAGGAAATCAGGAGCTTTGCAAAAAAAAAAAGGCTAAGGAAGTTTATCACCACCAAACCATCAATGCAAGAAATGCTAACAGGCATGCTGTAAAAAGAAGAAATAAAAAGATAAGGAGGAACACAGGCATAAAAATAGAAATGACCACAAACAAGAACCTTTCAGTAATAACTTTAAATGTAAACAGACTAAATGCTCAAATCAAAAGCATAGAGTGGTTGAATTGATAAGAAAACCTGATCCATATATATGCTGTCTATAAGAGATCCACCTCAGGACAAGGGACTCACACAGACTGAAAGTGAAGGGGTGGAAAAATATCTTTAAGGCAAATGGAAATGAAAATAAAGCTTGTGGTAGCATACTTATATCTGACAAAATAGATCTTAAAGTGGAGGGCATAACAAGAGATAAGGAAGGCCACATCATAATACTAAAGGCATCAATAAGACAACAGGATATAACCCTCATAAACATATATGCACCCAATACAGGAGCATCCAAATACATAATAAAACTACTGGAAGATATCAAGGGAGAGATTGACAACAACACAATCATAGTAGGATACTTTAATACACCACTGACATCACTGGATAAATCCTCTAGACAAAAAATCAGCAAAGATACAGAAATCCTAAATGACTCATTAGATCAGAACTGACATCTTCAGAACATTTCACCCCAAAGCCACGGAATATACATTCTTCTCAAGTGCACATGGGATATTTGCAAAAATAGACCACATATTAGGTCACAAGCAAAGTCTCCCCAAATTCAAGAAGATTGAAATCATATCAAGCATCTTCTCAGACCACAATGCCATAAAATTAGAAATAAACTACAATAAAAACAATCCAAAAATCTCAAACACTTGGAAGCTGAATAGCTAATAATGACTGGGTTACCAATGATATCAAAGAAGAAATTAAAAACATCCTGAAAATGAAGGACAACAAAAACACAAAAATCCAAAATCTATGGGACACAATGAAAGCAGTCCTGAGGGAAATTTATAGCTCTACAGGCCTACTTCAAAAAACAAGAAAAAAGAGTAGTAAATCATCTAACTCTACAACTAAAAGAATTAGAAAAAGAGCAAAAAGAAAAGACCAGAGTGAGCAGAAGAAGATAATAAATCAGAACAGAAATAAATGACATAGATACAAAAAAAAAAGTCAATGAATCCAAGAGCTGTTTCTTTGAAAGATTAACCAAGATAATGAATCTCTAGTGAGGCTCACCAAGAAGCAAAGAGAGAGGATACAAATAAACAAAATCAGAAATGATAGAGGCAAAATAAAAACAGACCCCACAGAAATACAGAGGATTATTAAAAAATATTATGAACAACTCTACTCCAACAAACTAGACAACTTGGAGGAAATGGACATATTCCTAGAAAAATACAACCTTCCAAGACTCAATCAGGGAGATTCTAAAAATCTCAATAGGCTTATCTCTATGGAAGAAATTGAAGCAGTCATCAAAAGCTCCCAGCAAACAAAAGCCTGGGGCCAGACAGCTTCACAGGGGAGTTTTACCAAACATTTAAGGAAGAAATAAGCCTATTTCTCAGACTATTCCAAAAATTCAAGAGGAAGGAATACTTCCAAGCTCATTCTATGAAGCCAGCATCGCCTTAGTACAAAACCAGATAAAGATAACACACTGAAAGATAATTATAGGCCAATATCCATCATGAACATTTATGCCAAAATCCTCAACAAAATTTTAGCAAATCAGATCCAGCAATACATCATAAAGATTATATACACTATGAACAAGTAGGATTTATCCCAAGGGTACAAGGATGGTACAATATCTGCAAATCAATGAACGTGATATATCACATAAACAAGTTGAAAGATAAAAATCACATAGTCATATCAATTGAAGCAGAAAAAGCATTTGACAAAATTCAACACCCCTTCTTGAACAAAATACTCAACAAAGTGGGAATAGAAGGATCATACCTCAACATAATAAAATCCATATATGAAAAACCCCCAGCCAACATCATATTCAATGGACAAAAACTAAAACCATTTCCCCTAAGAACAGGAACAATACAGGAATGCCCACTTTCGCTATTCCTGTTCATCATAGTACTGGAAGTACTAGTCATTGTGATCAGACAAAAAAAAGAAATAAAAGGCATCCAAATTGGAAAAGAAGAAGTAAAACTGTCCTTATTTGCAGATGACATGATATTGTACATAGAAAACCATAAAGACTCAATTAAAAAACTAATAGACTTAATAAATGAATTTGGCAATGTAGCAGGATACAAAATTAATGCCAAGAAATCTATGGCATTTCTTGACACCAATAGTGAACTTATAGAAAGAGAGACTAAAAAAGCAATCCCATTTACCATCACACACAAAAAAATTAAGATACCTGGGAATAAACTTAACCAAGGAGGTAAGAGACCTATATGCGAAAATCTATAGGACACTGTAAAAAGTAGATGAAAGAACATATCTTGTTCATGGAGTGGTAGAATCAACATCATTAAAATGTCCATACTACCCAAAGCAATTAACAGATTCAATGTAATCCCCATTAAAATGCCAATGGCATATTTCAAAGACAACAAACTTTCCAAAAATTCATATGTAATAAAAAAAAGACCCCAAATAGCTGCAGCAATCCTGAGAAAGAAGAACAAAATCTCAATATCAGATTTCAAGCTGTATTGCAAAGCCATTGTTTTTAAAACAGCATGGTACTGGCACAATAACAGAAATATAGATCAATGGAATAGAATAGAGAACCCAGAAATCAACCCAAACCACTACGCCCAATTAATATTTGACAAAGGAAGCATGAACATAAAATGGAGTCAAGATAGTCTCTTCAACAAATGGTGTTGGGAAAATTGGACAGTTACATGCAAAAAAATGAAACTAGACCACCAACTTACACCATACACAAAAATAAACTCAAAATGGATGCAAGAGTTAAAAATAAGACAGGAAACCATAAAAATACTAGAGGAATCCACAGACATAAAAATTTCAGGCATATGCCAAAGGAACTTCTTCACTGCCCTGCTCCAGGGCAATGGAAATTAAAGAGAAAACAAACAAATGGGACTATATCAAAATAAAAAGCTTTTGCACAGCAAAAGAAACTATCAATAAAACAAGAAAGCCCACTGCATGAGAGAACATATTTGCCAATGTCAGAACCGATAAGGATTTAATCTCTAACATTTATAGGGAACTCATAAAACTTAACAAAAGGAAGATAAACAATGCAATAAAAAAGTGGGCAATGGACCTAAATAGACACTTTTCAAAGTAGGACAAAAGGAAGGCTAAGAGACATATGAAAACATGCTCAAAGTCACTAATTATCCTAGAGATACAAATCAAAACAACAATACGGTTACCATCTCATACCTGTCAGAATGGTAATCATCAACAAATCAACAAACAACAAGTGCTGGAGAAAGTGGAGAAAAAGGAACTCTTTTGCACTGCTGGTGGGAATGCAGACTGGTGCAGCCACTGTGAACAGTATGGAGTTCCCTCAAAAAACTAAAAATGGAACTCCCATTTGACCCACTGATCCCACCTCTAGAAATATATTCCAAGAAACTAGAAACATGAATCAGAAAGGATATATGCAGCCCTATTTTCATAACAGCACGATTCACCATAGCTAAGATTTAGAAACAGCCTAAGTGTCCATCAGCAGATTAGTGAATTAAAAACCATGGTACATCTACACAATGGAATACTATGCTGCAGTAAAAAATAAGTTCTTACCATTTGCAACAGCATGGATGGAACTGGAGAGCATTATGCTAAGTGAAATAAGCCAGTCAGAGAAAGACAAATACCACATGATCTCACTCTTTTAATGAACATAAATGGAATATAATGAACAACATAAACGGATGAACAGGGACAGATCCAGAGGAAGAGAAGCATCTATCTGACTGCCAGCCCTCAGAGGGAAGGTAGGGGAGGGTCGAGGAAAGGAGGAGAGATCAACCAAAGGACTTGTATGGATGAATATAAGCCTAACCAACAGACATGAACACCAGGGGATTGAGGGCATGAGTTGGGAGGGGGGTTGGAAGGTTAATAGAGGGATGAGGACACATATATAATACCTTAATCAGTAAAAAAAAATATGAAAATTACATAAATCAAAAAAATAATTCAATTTTGTCTAAGAAATGTTTATTTAAAACCTTTCCAATGCCAGGCACCATACTTGGCAAATAAATAAATAAACAAATGAATAGCCATCTTTTTCTTCAGGTAGCTTGCAAAGTACTGAGGGATATAAGTAGCTCATCACCTTCATTTGAAAGTTTTCTATTTCTAGTGATACTTACGTGTTTTTGTAAATTTCAAAAATTAATAATTCTAAGATTTTAGTACCTCTTACTGAATATGGAGAACATTGAAAGAGCAAAATGAAATATAAATGCATTAATAAGATTAACAAAAATAAGTATCAAAAAAGTGCAGATAATTAAACGTTTAAATATTTTTTATACATTAATATCATTTATACTTCTGAATCTATTAAAGCTTAAAACTATACTAAAACTTTTGGGGTAGTCATTTTTTTCTTGAAATATTTGTCCATACTAGTTTGTCTCCATTATGCTACATAACTAAAATCTTAGTGGCTTGACATATGAAAGTTTATTTCTTGCTGTAACTTGGGTCATCAGGATTTTATGATTATTGTTATGCAAGCACCCAAGATAAGGATGCCTTTTTCATTTTTTTCAGTTTTATTGAAGTATAATTGACATTTAAAATTATAAGATGTATTTAAAGTGCATATCATGGTTATCTGATATATGTATACATTGTGAGAGGCTTCTCACCATCTAATTAACAGACGCATCACCTCACATATTTATTTTTTCTCTTTTTTTTTTTGAGGAGGCAAAGATATTTAAGTTCTACTCTCAGCAAATTTTAATTTTATCATACAGTGTTATCAACTATAGTCACCAGCTTATGCATTAGGTCCTCAGACTTTATGAATGTTAGCTGAAAATTTGTATTGTACCCTTTTAACAATCTGTTCTATTTCTTCTCCTCTCTTTCTCCTGCTCCAATGCTGGGCAACCATTTTTGTACTCTCTGTTTCTAAGAGCTTGACTGTTTTTTTTTTCCCACCCCACATTTAAGTGATACCAGGCAGTATTGCAGATTTCTTTTTGATACATACTTTTATCATTGACCAAATGGGGAAAAAAGAGAATGTAATAAATTGAACACTAACTCTTAAAGCCTTTGCCATTAACATTTCTTTGGCCCAATATTGTCACATGTCTATCACAGGAAATGAGGAATTATAATTATGTTATATTCCTGATTGAGTGAAGAACCAGAATGTATGTAAACAGGCCTAATAGTTTTGAAACCATTGCTTTTCTCTTCTTCAGAAACAACTCTCATGCATGTGTTAGATCTCCCCAATTGTTTTCTCTTAAATCCCTTATAGTTATTTTTTTCCATTTCACTTGATTATACATTCTCCAACTTATTCTGAGAGCTTCTGACTTTTTCCGTTGCATTTACTTCATTATTTGGGTTGTTTTCCATCATTATGAGATTTTTATTTGTCTTACTTTATTTTCTGAGTTTTATCAAAATGTTTTTCATTCATTTTCATGGTCTTATGATCACTTTTTGTAAACATATGTGACTGTTTTGGACTTTTCTTCATTTCTTTAAGATAAATCATTTTCTATATGTGATTTAACTATACTTGTATTTTTTAGCTGCCTTTTGCTCATTCCTTTTCTCTTTCTTGCTTGTTTTCAACTTATTTTTTATCTGTATTTTTTTTTTCAGGCATAGGTCCAGTGATGATGTCTTTTCTGAATATTGCTGAGCTTTGAATGACAACAGGAACTACTGATGAATAGTTTGGGATTTGTTTCAAACACTACTCTTATCAAGTTATTTAATTTATCCCAGGAACAAATGTCTTCTTAGATTTCTAAGTGTAGCAACATGGCCTTCATCATCTTTTTTAGAAAAAAATTTTCAGTCCTTTCCACTTACCTTTGTTAGAAGAGAAACTAGGTCATGAACAATAGAAATGACTAGAATTCCACCATGATTTTTCTTATAAAATTTCCTATATCACAATTCTAGATTGTCAAAGTTGGTCTAAAAGGGCATTCTAACAAAACAATGTATATATTATTGTATATGTCCTTTAGAATGTGCCAATAGAAGAATTTATTTCCGGTTCAAAAATCTAAAACCACATTTTTTAGTATTAAGAATGTTCTCTCAGTCTAGGTCTGCTTTATTATGTAAAGTTAGGAGTTACAGCAATTGCTTTGTCTTGATGATTGCCTCAACCACAATTTAATTATTATTTTTTTTAATCTTAAAAAGGCCAAAACCAGTTTGGCTTAGTGGATAAAGCATCAACCTGTGGACTGAAGAGTCCCAGGTTTGATTCTGGTCAAGGGCATCTACCTTGGTTGTGAGCAAATCCCCAGTAGGGGGTGTACAAGAGGCAGTTGATCGATGTTTCTCTCTCATGGATGTTTCTGATTTTCTATCCCTCTTCCTTCCTCTCTGTAAATAATCAATAAAATGTTGTTGTTTTTTAATCTTACAAAGGAGCTCCCATAACATTGTCAGTTGATTTCTCAACAGAAACTTTCCAGGCCAGAAGAGACTGGCAAGAAATATTCAAAGAGGTGAAAAACAAGGACCTACAATTAAGATTACTCTATCCAGCAAAGCTATTATTTAGAATCAAATGGCAGATAAATAGCATACCAGAGAAGAAAAAGCTAAAGGAATCCATCACCACCCAACCAGTATTATATGAAACTAGTGGCCTGGTGCATGAAATTTGTGCATGGGGTAGGGAGTAGGGTGGGGAATATTTCTCAGCCCGGCCTGCATTGTCTCCAATCTGGGACCCCTTGGGGGATGTCTGACTGCCAGTTTAGGTCTGATCTCTCACAATCTGGGACTGCTGGTTCCTGACTGCTTGCCTGCCTACTTGCCTAATTATCTCTAACCACTTCTGCCTATCAGCCTGATCGCCCCCTAAGTGATGCCCTGCCAGCCTGATTGATGCCTAACTGCTCCCCTGCCAGCTTAATCACCGCCAACTGCCCTCCCTGCTGGCCTGATCACCCCCAAGGCTTTTATTAATATAGATATTATTCTTCACAGAAAATTTCACTAACCCTGCTTTACAATAAAGATTTGACTATTGAATTATTGGGGCCAGACACCAAGATTTCCTTTCTTTAAATAGTGGAGGGAATAATTATCTTGTCTTTAAGTTGCCCTGAACATCAAATGAAATAATGAATTAGAAAATCTGAAAGTACCATATAAAGACAACTGTCTTTTTATGTACTAAAAAGACAATAAAATGGTAAAATGAAAAACACTATTTTTATTCTCTTCCTTCCTTCCTTTACAGCCTTTATTTAAACTTTGAAATTCATAAAAATTTTGATCTTATTTTCATTTCTTTACATTCAATGTTATTTTGTATTAGTTTTAGGTTTTATATTAGTTACAGAATAGTGATTAGATAATCATATACTTTACAAAGTGTTCCCCAGTATTTCCAGTACCCACCTGGCATCACACCATCATTACAATACTGTTGACTATATTCCCTGTTTAAGTGACAATAGGTTTACAGGTTCCTTCCAATCTTTCTTTTGTGTTGCTTGCCCTTCCTTTTCTTTCTCACTTCTTCCCTCATTTTCCTTATATAGTATTTTAATTGGCCCTCAAAGCTCAGTGAAGGCACTGGGACACACATAATCCATTTTACAGATCAGGAAACTGAGCCCAATTCTAGTTAGCTGTAGAACTTGACAACATGCAGGGAACTCTCATAGCTGTGCTCTTCATCCTTCCTAAGGGGCAATAGGGGGGCAAACAGAACAAACCTCCCCATCAGGCTTCCAAGCCTCATTCTCAAGCACCATGCTTCACATTCTTTCCTCTCCCCCCATCCCTGCCCCCATTCTTTTCTGTCCCCCCTTCTCAGGAGCAGGTGGTAGGCTTCGCATTCACTGCGCAGGTGTGTACTGGTGTGGGGCAGGGCGGGCGAGGGCTTGCTTTTGGGCAAGTTGCTGCCTCTCAAGTGCAGCAGGTTGCTGGGGCGAGGCCCGGTTAGTGCTGAGAGCTTCTCAGAACTGCAGCAGTTGAGTACCAGGCAGTGTGGCGCCCCTCCACTGAGGTGGCACCGCCCCTCAACCCCCACCTCAGGGCTGCAAATCTGTGCTCCTCCACCTGAGTCCTTTCACCTTGTTCCCCATTGGGCCGACCCATATCCTGGGGCCACTGCAAAACCTCGCTTTCCATGGGTGAGGCAGATCCACACCTGCAGACCCCCTGCCCCGGTCTAAGCCCCCTCCAGTGCACCCTGCCTCAGTGCTGCCCTGTGCCCCTTGGGCCGCCTGCCTCTCCGAAGTCATGGTTGTCACTTGGGAGCTGCCCCTCAGGCAGCCCCATTGCTGGGCTTCTCACAGCTGCTAGGTCTCCACCCTCACCTGGGTCATCTCCTTTCTTCCACATTCACCCTTCATCCATCCCTCTCTCCTGCAGTGCTTGCGCTCCAAGCCCCAAAGAAAAGGACCAAGACCAAGAAGGACAAAGCCCAAAGGTAGTGAGTCTGGAACCCCCACATCCTATTCTCTGGATTTCCTCCTTCACCTCCTCTCTGTTTCACATCTTGAATGGGCACTGGGTTCGCGTACCCTGCAGCCCAGCCACATGACCTCCGGGTGGCCTGGTAAAGTTGGTTTCTGTGAAGCTGTGGATCTGTGGCCAGATGCCCGGCCTGAGTCTCTGCAACCCCATGCCTGCTGGAGAAAGCTGTTGGAGGAGGACCAGAGGCTGTCCGTAATTAGCTCCCCAACTCCAGAGGAGATACTACCACAGGCTCCTGTCTCCCAGCTGCTATGGCTCTGCCTCTATCCTCGCTGCCTGCTGAGTGATCATGATGTTATGGCATCCTGGACAATTTGCAGATCCCTCTATTATTATATAGATGTTAAAGGATTTTCTTTAAGAAGAAGAAAAAATATGGACAATAAAATGACAATAAATACATATCTATCAACAAATGAATCAAAAGATAAAGTAAACAAACAAGCAGAACAGAAAAAGACCCATAGATACAGAGAACACTTGACAATTGCCAAATGGAAAGGGCTTGGAAGGGATGGGTGAAAAAGGTGAAGGGAAGAAGTACAAATTGGTTGTTACAAAATATTCATGGGGGTGTAAAATACAGCATAGGGAATATAGTCAATAGTATTCTAATGACTTATGTATGACTTCAGATGGATATGAGATTTACTGAGATGATCACTTAGTAAGTTATGTAATCTTATATAAATCTAATCACTCAGTTGTACATTTGAAACTAATTAGTAATGTATGTCTACTAAAATCGAAAATTTTAACTTTTGATTTGTAATTGAAAAAAAAAGACTAATTGGCAAAAATTCATAGTTCAAAAGAAGCTTTTCCATGTGTGGTTTATTATTTTGTATGATGCCTGATCTTATTAAGAACAAAAGTATTCTTTAACATTTGTATTATTATTATTATTATTATTATTATTATTATTATTTATTTATTTATTTTTCAAGTTCAGTTGCAGAAGCATCTTTTTTTAAGAACATGTGACCATCCCTGTAGGTTGCTTCCTCCTATTCTTATACCTGGTCCCCTTCTCTCTTATCTGTCTAAAGTTCAAATGCTCACTCTCCCAGCCTTTCTTACCGTTCTGCATAAAATATGTAATACAGAACTGGCAAGGGGTGAGGTAAGTCTTTTTAAGTCCTGCCTTAAATGTTAGTGCAATGGCCTGAGTTGCAGAACTCAGCAGTTCAAAGATAGCAGGCCATTGTCTCTGTGATTCTCTCAGTCTTTCTCTCATGCTTTGTACCTCATGGTCACAGAATAGTCGTTGATGCTCAATAAAGCATCTTTTAATATCACCAATTATACAGTGTTTCAAATTTTCTCAATCACTTTTTCCACAATTGGTTTATTTGAATTAGAATCTTATTACTTTGGTTATTTTTAACAATTTTATATGCCTTAAGCTCCAAACTTTTTATGATATAAAAGTATATCCTTATGTGATTTAAAAAAGTCTATATTCTGTCATCCCACTGAACAGTGACCTCTTGAAACCGGTTATTACTTTTTTCTTTTTTTAAAATCTCCAGCACCAAATGTACTGGGCCTTCAACAAATGTTTATTGAGGGCCCAGTACAAATGTTAAATGACGTCTCATTGAATTTTTATATTTTTTATTCTCTACTTTTGGTCACAAGAAAACATGGATATAACATGTATATCAAGCCATCATTATTACTACAAAACCATATCTAAACACTTTGTACTGTTTTTGGAATAGGATCATTGTTTTTTATGCAGAAAGCCAGAGGGTTTATGTTGCAATTCAATGTTCAGTGCTTATAATAATTGTTTTTTCTTCTACTGGGCAACTAGAAAACAGAAACAGTCGGAGATATATTATTCACCCTAATGTTAAGAGAAATCTTATTACTTTAGATCAACAGCTGCAGGAATTCTTTTCAGCATGTATATTTATACCACATTCTTCAGCATAGCTGATGGTTAGCCCACTTTGCTTTTCAAGTGATTCAGACACACTGATAGCAAAACATGGAAGAGTTGCAGGGTTTCTCTTTTGTCTGGTGTATTAGTCAATTTTCTCCAGAAAACAGAACCAATAGGATATGTGTGTATATAGATAGAAAGTTGTTTGTTTGTATATTAAAAAAAAACCCTCATGTGATTGTGAGGGTTGACAAGTCTGGAATCCATAAATAAGATAGGGTGGCTAGATACCAAGGAAAGTGTTGATGTTGCAGTCTAAAGGCAATTTAAAGGCAAACACTGTCTTCCTCAGATGACTTCAGTCTTTTCTCCTAAGACTTCAGTCTTAAATGAGGTCCATCCATATTATGGAAAGTAATTTGAGTTAGTCAAAGTCTGCTTTATACATTAACACATCTAAGAAATTCTTTCTCAGCAATATCTAGACTGGCGTTTGACAAATGAACGTATTATAATGGCCTTGTCAAGTCAACACATAAAATCATGCACCACATATGACATGAATTACAGATACATTATCAATAGATCTTTTAGTTCAAGTGTTACTGTGTGACCAGGAGGCTGTCCCACCAAGTATACCCATGAGAGCAATGCAGAAGTCAAGTCTCAAGAAGTAGTCTTTGTTGTGGCATCCAGATTTATTCTGCTTAATAAATATATTATTGCAAAAAGTTCTTGATAGTTTAAGGCATCCAGAAAGTAGCACATTTACAGAATATGGAAACATCATTATTGGAGCGGAGCCTTCAACATTCTCACTCTTCCACTTCACATGATGGATAATTTTGAACTCACTCTTTTGTATTCTTTGGCTAATATTAGAGATTTATAATATTTTCTAATCAACCTGTAAAACAAGTTTCAATTTCACATGAACTGAATGAGGTATAAAAAAATCACGCAGCAAATATTAGGATTATCCTTCAATTACACCCCCTTTGAAAAATGACCCTTGCTGCCATCTGAAGGATTCTCTAAGCTTTAATACTGAGCAGAGATTTAAAAGGATTAACATGAACTACCTTCCAGTACACACACAGAATGCATTTTAATATCTAGTATTTTATCTTTATTTGAAGACTTTCAAATTGTAATGTTTTCATTAGTAGAAAGCCTGGCTGATATTGTCCATTACTATTCCTGCTGAGTTATTCACAGTTCTCCACTGACCTTTTTTTTCCAGCAAATTTTTCAGATCTTTTGTTTCAACTGCTGTTTCATGTCTTTCTGACATTGATCAGATTTACGGTTCTGTGTGCGGAGTTACCACCATGCATGCCATTATTTTAATGCTTCTCCCTTTAGCAATCTGTGTTTATAACTTAGCCATTTATTTGCTTTGCCCAAATTCTTAGGACTTACACTTCACTGGAATAGCACTTGTTATTCCCAAGATACTTTATAACGCACTTGACTCTATTTTCATGCATAACTATTTTTAGAGCCAACTGTGGGATTGAACAGACCTGTTCTTTGATTGTTTATTTTTGCCCAGACATTTATTTGGAAGATATTAGTTCTCTTTGGGCTTCCATAGATATTCCCATTCATTCACCATCTTTTGGTGTACCAAATATGGATATGACCAATTTGCTCACAGGTAAAATGAAAGTTAATACTTTCTGCTCTGACTGGTTTTCTCAGTGGTTAGACCATGGGCCCATAGACTGAAGGGTCACGGGTTTGATTTCTCATCAGAGGTATGTGCCTGGGTTGCAGGTTTGATCCCTGGCCCCTGTTGGTGCATCTACGGGAGGCACCCAGTCAATGTGTCTCTCTCACAATGATGTTTTTTTCCCTCTCTCTCTGCCCCGTTCCCTTCCACTATCTCTAGGAGTCAGTGGAGAATATATCCTTGGGTAAGGATTAACAAAAATAAGTAAATAAGTATATAAATATAAATATAAATATTTATCCCCACAAAAATGTTAACACTTCCTTATGTAAATAGCTTCAATGTTGTCTGTTAATTTATGAGTTTCTATTTTTATTTTTTTCCAATTATGTGGTATATTATCCTTGTTCTTCACAAAAAAAATGTATTTTTCATTATAACTTCCAACTGGGTGATAATAATAGACACAAACAAGTGTTAAATGACCTTGTAACTTTAAAGAAAAGTGATAATGATTGATGATGATGATATGCCACGGAACATGGTATGTCAGTGATATACCATGATTTGATGGGCATTGAAAACCTGCTTGTTCCAATATGTCTCCCTATTGATTGTGTCAGTGATTAAAATGCCTACATTTATATAACATTTTGGAGGAACTGACATCTTAAATATATACGTGGGATAATAATATCATCCATGTATGTGTTAATTTTATGCCATGACTTCATGTTTCATGAAGTCATATAGGCAAAGTAACATTACACTATAGAACTGTATAAGTTACCTACTTATATCATTTTATGGAACTTATTCACCTGTGAATTATATAATAGTAATTCAGTTTTTTTATTTATCTGTGTTATGTCTATCTTATTCAATTTGATTGTAAGGTCCTTGAGATTGAGGTATGTGTCTGAAATTTTCTTTTTTTTAAATATATTTTATTGATTTTTTTTACAGAGAGGAAGGGAGAGGGATAGAAATCCAGAAACATCCATGAGAGAGAAACATCGATCAGCTGCCTCCTGCACACCGTCTATTGGGGATGTGCCTGCAACCAAGGTACATGCTCTTGTCTGGAATCGAACCTGGGCCCTTCAGTCTGCAGCTGACACTCTATCCACTGAGCCAAACTGGTTTTGGCTGAAGTTTTCTTTAAATTTAATCTTCCACAGCATACAGAAAAGAATTGTGGATGTTGTGGATGCTCAAAATACTGGTGATTAAATGAATGCATGCCCCCCCCCCCTCCATCCCACTGGGGATTGAGAGAGCCACCCAGGCATGTGCCCAGATAGGGACTCAAACGTGATCTGGCTCATAGATTAATGCTCAATCACTGAGCCACACCAGCTGAACAAAATGAAAAAAAAAGCTCTATATTAAAATTGACTTGCCTTTCAATTTAGCTAGGGAAGGTAAACAAGATAAACATAATATAATGGTGAAGATGTAAGTTGCTGCTATAAAAATTAGTTTCTAAGCAAAATGATAATAATATCTGCTTGAGGTGGAGTTTCCGGGGTGGCAGAGTGAGAATCTTGGTAAATCTCCTCCACAAGAAGATAATAGTAGGACTTATCAAAAGCAACCATTTCAGAACTCTAAAAGTTAACCAAGGGCATACTACAAAGTAAAACATGTCCATATAAAAAAAAGATAATTAACTTTAACAAAAGTGGGTTCTGTGGCATTTTATTTTGAGATTCTTCAAAATAAAGAAGATCCCACTTTCCCTCCTCCCCCATCCCCCGCATCTCTGGCATTGGTAGCTACAACAACTGACCTGACAGCCACTGGAAGGTACTAATCTGTTTTGGAGCTTTGTAGTAAGCCCCATTTCCAGAGTGTTGTCACTATTTGGCTAAACTAGGAGCTCTCTAGAAAAGTCCCATTCTCAGGTCATTGTTGCTATTTAGCCTGACTTGTATTTCAGCTTGGCGGAAAAGTCTTATTTTTCAAGTCATTGTTAAAAATAAGCACAATTAATTGCAATAGTTAATATTATAGCTGCCTAAGGCTGTGATACCAGATGGGACAAGTAAGAAAGTAGCAAAAAAAATTAAATACGTTTTTATTGAATTTGGAAAGAGAGGAAGGCAGAGGGAAAGAGAGACAGAAATATTGAAGAGAGAGAAACATCAACATCAATTAGCTGCCTCCTGTAGGCTCCCCACTGATGATCAAGCCACAACCCAGGAATCAAACCAGTGACCTCCTGGTACATAGTCAACACTCAACTACTAAGCCACAATGGCCAACTGACTGGCCAAAATTTTTAAGAGGAAGATTTATGGAATTACAGAGCCTTAAGGGTTTTGAAAAGATCTAACATATTCCTGGGAATCTAGAAGTTTATGTACAATTATAAATTGAGCACATACCCAAGAAAACTGAAGGAAGCCTCAACACTTATTAATATCTGGTTGACCTGGAGGCCCTGTACAAGCAGGTGCAAAAGCTAATGCAGACAGATACATTTCCTGAAATTTGAGGGTGTGTCTCAACCTATGCACAGATCTTCATGAAGCATTTCATGTGTGCTGACCCAGTGGCAAACTGCACAAATTCAGGCTTAAAATACAAATGACAAAATAGAGATAGATAATAGATAGAGATAGATAGATAGATAGATAGATAGATAGATAGATAGATAGATAGATAGATGCTGCAACCTTTTATGGCCAGTGTTCAGGATCTGAAGAGGCCATTCACAAATGAAAATGCTATATAGGATATATGGATTTAGAAGGTATGGGGGGGACAGGTGGAAATTTCTCTCTTGGAAAGGCACTCTGAAACCCTGGCCTTGTTAGCTTTTGTTCAATTTTAGATACACATCTTGCCCTCAGAGAAGCAAGGCAAACAGATAGCAGACAGACCATCTCGAAGGTTAGTAAAGATCAGTAAAGGTTTACTTTGAGGCTATTAGGTCAGGAAATGACTTCAAGCCATTGCTATCTCAACACAGAACAATCGGTGCATAGCTTTTGGCCCTCCAAACCTCAAACCTTTGAGTTTCTTGATGCACTCTCATGATAGTGTTCACAACGGGTGACTTTCTGCAGATAGATATATTGATAGGTAAAAGATAGATAGATGATAGATAGATAGATAGATAGATAGGCAGACAAAAAGAAAATATTTCAGTGATCACACACTTCAGGGAATACTCTGAGAACCAATCCTGGAAAATCACTAAAGAAACAGCAGCAGCAGCGAAAAAAAAAAAAAAGCAAAATAGTAATATCAAAATGGGAGAGTGGTGGTTTCAGGGTTGGTACAATCTGTAGTTGATTCCATACTTGTGAATCAATCTACTTGCTAAAATTTATTTTAACACCATAATCTATATTCATCGTGCTTTCACAATCGTTCACATAAATGTGAGTACATAGAGTGGCAAAACATTTAAGTACCCAATGCGAATGTTCTCAGTCATACTCTGCCCCTTTTCTGAGATTTTATAGAGAGATCACCAAAGAATAAACAAAGTAGTTGCGCAGCCTCAGGCACATTACTAACCTTCTAAAGCTTGTTTTCTCTTTTGTAAACAAACAAACAACAACAAAATAGTCTATTAAGGATAAGTTGTTTTCAGGATATAACCCATATAAGATATAGATGATAGATGATAGACTGATAGATATAAAAATGACAAAATAGATAGAGGTAGATAGACAAATGAAAATCTATTTTGTTATTTGTATTTTTATTATCTTTTTCTCTATCCATCTCCTACCTCCTCTTGCAGCAAAAATTCAGTATTTATGAATTCAGTGTGAATAGTGACTTTACTAGTATAGGACATGAATAAGGAGAAACAATGCTATTAAATTTCTCTGTTTACAAAAAAATGAGACATGAAAATAAACAAGAGAGAACAGCACATACACAGAAAAATAAAAGCTGTCAACTGAATGTTGCTCTAACAAAAATCACTTTAAAGAACTAAAGAAAAAAATGATAACTATATCTCACCAAATAGGAAAAAAATTAAAAAATGAATGTATGGGGGGAAAATGTGGATTTTCTAAAGGTGAAAAATAGAATAATTGAAATATAAAATTAAGTAGAAGGGATAAGCAACAGATTTGAGAAAAATCAGTGAACTTGAAGTTAAAAGAAAGAATCAGTGAACCTGAAGATACTTATAGAGACTATCCACTTTGAGGAATAGAAAGAAAAGTGAAAGACACAAAAAAATTAAGTTTCAGAAACTTGTGGTTATCTTTGAATGCATAGTGGTGATGACCTGAATGATGAGGCAAGGTGTTTTTCCCTAGGTCATGTCTTGCAACACCAAAGAATGAACTCCACAGACCAGAAGATTTAAGCAAAAGTGTGGAAAATTTATTACAAGCAGATTCTAACTCCCCACAAAGGGAAGGAGACCCAATAGTGGGATGCCCAGTAAAGACTTGTGGTCCACGGGTATATATTTGCTATTAAGCCTGCTTCCATATCTATCCATGTTGTCACCTGATTGATCCCCTCTATTGTTCTTGCCCAGGCACAGACCTGAACTTTTCCTGTTTCTATGTATTCTTCCACTATTCCCATGCTGAACTTTTCCTGTTTCTGTGTATTCTTCCACTATTTCCATGCTGAACTTTCTCTGTTTCTATGTGTTTATGCACCTTGTTGCTGCAGGCTCTTCTTTGGTTTCTCATGCATCCCTCTTTGAGTCCAGAAACATTTTATTATTTCTGCTTGGTTGGTTTGTGTGATTAGGCTTGCTCAAACTGCAGTGTCTGCCACTGCCTATATTCCACTTGCCTTTGTTTTTTACTGGACCATTTCCCTCTCTGCCTGCATTTCAAGCTAACTTTTCTCAATGGGAGTCCCAAGAGGAGAGGAGTGGAAAAAGGTGCAAAAATGTAGTTGAAGAAATAATGTCCAACAACTTTCCAAATTGATGGAAAGCATCAGTCTACATATACAAGAAGCTCAACAAACTCTAAGTAGGAAAAACTCAAAGAAGTCTATATCTGAAGCATAATAGTTACACTATGAAATTATCAGTGATGTAGAGAACATTTTAAAAGCAGTAAGTGAAAAATGACAACAAATATAAGGGAATCTTCAAGATTAACAGCTGATTTTTTATCAAAACCGTGGAGACCCAGAATGTGAGATGACATATTTTTAAAGGTAGATTGTCAACAAGAATTCTATGTTCAACAAAACTATTATTCAAAGGTAAAAGAGAAATAAAAACATCCTCATATAAGTAAAAAGTGAGAGAGTGTATTGCTGGATCACTGCCTTATAGGAGATACTAAGAGGAGCCTTTTATCCTGGAAAGGAAGAACACCAGATAATAACAAGTCCACACAAAGAAATAAAGAACATTAGTAGAGGTATTTACATTAGGAAGTATTAACAATTTTTTCTCTTATTCATTTAAAAGACAAGTACATAAAATAATCATTGTAAGACTATGTTGATAAGCTTATTTGAAAATGTACTTTGTGTGACAACCATAGCACAAAGGAGGGGCGTGGGATGAGCTATCTTAACCAAAGTTTTAATATACTACTAGAATTAACTTACTACTAATCTGAACTAGATTTTTGTTTTTGTTTTTGTTTTGTTTGCTAATCATCCCATGAGGATATTTTTTCAGAGATATGCTTTTCAGAGAGAATGGAAGGGAAGGAGAGAGTGGAAGAGAGAGAGAGATATCAACTTGAGAGAAACACATCAATGAGCTACCTCCCACACTAGTCCCAACTGGGGGTGGGGAGCAAACTCAAAAACAAGGTATGTGCCCTTGACTGAGGAATCAAACCTGTGACCCATCAGCACAGGGGCCAATGCTCTAACCACAGAGTAACTGAGCCACGGCTGAACTAGATTGTTTTAAATTAATATCTACATTGTAATCCCTGGAACAACCATTAAGAAATTAACTTTAAAATATAGTTTTAAAACAACAGAGGAGATAAAATAGTACAGTATAAAATACCTGTTTAACACAAAGAGAGAGTAATGGATAAATAAAGGAACAAAAAGATATTACATACAGAAAATAAATAGCAGAATGGCAGGTGTAAATTCTACTACTAAATGTAATTATATTAAATGTAAATGAATTAAATACTTCAAGTAAAAGACATAGGTTATCAGATTGTATTGATAAATAAAATCCAAATATATGCTGCCTATTAGAAACAGAGATTAAATTCAAATAGATTAAAACAATCAAGATCTAGAGTGATTATACAAATTAGAGACAAAATAGACTTTACCAAAAAAATATGTTACTAAGAACAAAGAGGTACATTTGACAATGATAAAATGGTCAATTCTTCAGAGAAATATAAGAACTATAAACCTATGCACCTAAAGGTAGAGACACAAAGCAAAGTAACAAAATTAAAGAGAGCAATAGACAATTCAATATGAATAGCTAAAGAAGTCAGTGTTTCAATATCAATAATTGATAGAGCTAGACAAAAAATAATTCCTTGAGGGTGAAAAAAATGTTAGTAATATGACAGTGAGGCTATTGAGGAGGTTGGACCAAATTTTCCAGAACACTTCTATAGGTCTGTAAGGGCATATTTAAAGTGTATTTTAATTCTCTTCACTGGTTGTCAAAATACTGTTTTACTCTTTTAATAATCATCAAATTTCATTATTTTTTGGTTATTGTCTTCTTGGCTTTAAAGCTGGTAGAATAGTTAAACTGCATTGTTGAGGTACTATCATTTTTTCTGACAATTTTTTCAATCTAAGATAATTGTAGATAAAATAAGCATATTGAAGAAGACATGAAAAAAACAAAAAATAATAATGACCACAGTTCCATAAATTTTGGCTAATTTGAATAACTGCAACACAACCCTTTGTAGCTAAATAAAAATTCCTGCTATTGTCAAATCCATGAGTAGAATAATTATAACAGCAGACTTTGCCCTTGAGAACTTTTCTCCTTTGTACTTCTCTACTAATACTACACATTCAGATTGTTTTTAAATAAGTGCCAAAAGTGGTGATGTATTTTCTAATACTTCTGAAAGTTACAGGTTCCCAATGTCTGCAAATATTTTTCAATGGAAATTCCATGTACATTGGTAAGTCTCCCAAAAGCACACCAGGGAATGACTTGATTGCTAGACCGGACTTAAAAAAAAGAATGGCTCATGCTTATTTTGAGACAATTTTCAAAAGACAAGAAATGAAATCTGGTTTTATGTGTATATGTGGAAAAGAATAGTCACAGAATTTCAGAGCTACATTGACTTTAGAAATCTCATTCAAATTCTGAATTTTACACTTTCTCTATATTAAGACAAGTATTATTTTTAAAAGATGCTCTTTTATAGTCTCTATTAAACATTTTAGAAATCCTATCTAATAAAAGAGTAATATGTAAATTGACTGCATCTTCATTACACACACAAGCCATGACCAAAAGCCACGCCCACAAGCCAATCAGGAACAAATATGCAAATAAATCCCAACCAAGATGGCTGCAGCCACTTGGAGGGGGGCTTGGGTTTCCCTGGCAATGGAGGAAGCCAAGCTTTCCACCTGCCCTTGCTGGCCTAGGCCTCCACTCAGTGCTACTAAGTTTCAATTATAGAAGATAGATAAATCCCAACAGAAATGGTGGCAGCCATGGAGCTGGAGAGAGCAGAGGCTAGGGTTGCCCCAGCAATGGAGGAAGCCAAGCTTCTACAGCTCTAGCTGGACTAGGCCTTTACTTTAGGCTACAAAATTTCAATTATAGAAGGTAAATAAACCCAAACAGAAATGGCTGTTGCCATGAAGTGAGCAGAAGACTTGGCTCAGCTCCAGGCTACAAAGTTTCAATTGTAGCACATAAATAAATCCCAGATACCAGGGCCTCCACTTGGGCTGATGGGGGCAAGGCCAGCCTGCAAACCACCATAGGCCCCTCGCCCAGGCTACCTCATGCTATAAGGGAACCCCCACCCTGATCTAGGACACCCTTCAGGGCAAACAGGCTGGCCCACACCCATGCATTAGGCCTCTATCATATCTAATAAAAGAATAATATGCAGATTGACCATCACTCCAACACATAAGAGGGCTGCCCCCATGTGGTTGAAGATCCTGCCTCCATGTGGACACAAGATGACCACCACAAGATGGCCAGCAGGGAAGGGCAGTTGGGAGAGACCAGGCCTGCAAGGGAGGTCAGTTGGGGGTGATCAAATCTGCAGGGGAGGGCAGTTAGGGCTGACCAGGCCAGCAGAGGAGGGAAGTTGGGGGCAAACAGGCTGGCAGGGAAACAGCTAGGCATCAATCAGGCTGGCAGGGGAGTGGTTAGTGGGTGATCAGGCTGGTAGGCAGAAGTGGTTAGGGGCAATCAGAAAGGCAGGCAGGTGAGCAGTTAAGGAGTCAGCAGTCCCATATTGTGAGAGGGATGTCTGGCTGCCCAGTTAGGCCTGATCCCGGTAGGCCTAAATGGGCAGTCGGACATCTCTCAAGGGATCTCAGATTGAAGAGGGTGCAGGTTGGTCTGAGGGACACCCCACCCCCATGCATGAATTTCATGCACTGGGCATCTAGTGTAATATAAATGGTAAAGTAGTAACTGGAAAGACTTGGAATCTTACTAAACTTTCACTATGCCTTATTGCAAATATCAATTGTCCAATAAGTTTATTTTATTTTATTGTTTGTTTGATTTTTATTGATTTTAAAGAGAGAAAGGGAAAGGGAGAGAGAGAAAAAAAAAAAAAAACATGAGAAAATTATTTACTGGCTGCACCTTGCATTCCCACACTGGGGATCCAGCCAGCAATCTAGGCATGTGCCCTGACCAGAAATCAAACTGTTACCTCCTAGTTCTTAGTTCAGTCCACAGCCACTGAGCCACACCAATGGGGCCAATCCTACATAATAAAAGCTCAACAATCGAATGGTGGAACAACCAGAACGATTGATCACTCTTCTCAAATAATAATACTATTACTTCTTTAGGATACATCTTATAAAATGAAAGGCTAATATGCAAATCAATCAAACAGTGGTACTTCTGGTCACTATGATGCACACTGACCACTAGGTGGTAAATACTCAACATCGCAGCTGCCCTCTGGTGGTCAGTGTGTTCCCACTGCAGGAGCAGCCACTCAGAGGGTGGGATGAGTGGCATTCCCAGAGTGGGCTGATCCCCACAGGCCACACTGGTGCACAAATCCCATGCACCAGGCCTCTAGTAATTTATAAAAGAAGTACTATTCTGGAATATAAAATTCATTATAACCATAGCCATGGTTAAAAGAGGGGTTTTTTTTAGACTAATGATTAACTGATAGTAAATAACCCTGAGACATTAAAATAATCAAATCTCTCCTTATTTCTTTTAGAGAGATGCAGAAATTTTGAAGGAGCAGTCTGAAGAACCTTGTTCTGAGGTTGTACATATAACAAAAATGTTACTGCTTTATTAGCATTGACATGAATGTTATGAATATTTCAATTTGGGAGATCTCTTAAGGAAACTAGAGAAATTCTTCTGAAGAATTAGACATTCTTTTTTAGCTAATGAGAATTTTTTCCTTTTTTGTGTAATTTCTGTTTTTTTATAATTGGAGGTATTAATTTTGAAAAAGACAGTATTTCAAAATAAGTGAAGTTTCATCATTTACCATCATTAATGAACAGTTACAGAGACAGCTGCTTACATTACTCAAAGAAGTCTTTCTAATTCATGATGTGATAAGAAAAAGCAAATCAACACTCAAAAAATGAAGAAATGATTCTGGTGATCAATGTTAATATTCACCTGTATAAAACTATTTATTAACAGAAACCTCAAATAAATTAGTTTACTCAGAAAAGCAGTATATATAGCAAGCATTTAAAAAAAACTGAAATAATGTGCTATCTTAGAAACCCTCCAAAGATCAACGAGCTTGTTTTATGAAAGACACTTGTGGAACAGAAATTGAATGGCCAAAGATCAAAAGCTATAAAACTTTAAAGTAATAATAAAAATAAATCATTTGCTTTGATGTGGAAAAACCCTTTCAAAATGGTTAGCACCAAAAATAACAGGGAAGCAATTGTCTCTGTCCCACCTTTTTAAACTTTGAAAATCACTTTGACCATATGTGTCAATAAACAATGTTTGTCTTTGCCAATGAATCTTTTTCACATTAAATATATAATATTTTAAAAATGATTGTAACAGCCTTGAATTGTCTTAATAAGACACAACTTTACTTACTTGTCTGTCTTATATTACTACTTCATATTTTTTTAATATCATCTCAATGTGGTAATAAACTAGTCTCCCCAAGAAATTTAGGTAACATGTTAGTTTTTACTGTTTATCTTATATTTGGATAAATTATATATTAATTTTTTTCTTGAGGGAATCTATTTTATGGTAATCATTAAGTCTATTCTCAAAGTTCTGATTAATAAACTCTTGGCATGCTTTTTGGGTGGGGTATGTAACCAGTTCTAGCTGAGCAAAAGTGATATGTGTGATTTCTGGACTAGACATTTAATAGTAAAACTAATTTAATCTTAGTGAGACTGACAAATTCTACTTTTCTCAATGCCTGGTCTGGATATTGCCTCTATGCAGAGGCCAGGGTGATTAAAGGATCTACCACATTGTTGTCTTCCTTTGGTGGATCATAGTCCTACACTGCATGCTAGTCAGTGTCTAAAAGCTTTTGTTTCTCATACAGATGGCCAAGAGACATATGAAAAAATGCTCTAAGTCACTGATCATAAGAGAGATGCAAATTCAAATGACAATGAGGTATCACCTAACACCTGTCAGAATGGCTATCATCAATGAATTAACAGTGACAAGTGCTATTGAGGAAGTGGAGAAAAGGGAGCCCTAGTATACTGTTGGTAGGAATGCAGACTGGTGTAAGCATTATGGAAAACTGTATGGAGTTTCCTCAAAAAATTAAATATGGAACTTCCATTTGACCAGTGCACTTCTAGGAAGATATCCTAAGAAACCCGAAACACTATTCAAAAAGAATGTATGCACCTCTATTTTCATAGCAATACAATTTATAATACATAAGATCTGGAAACAGCCCAAGTGACCATCAGTAGATGAGTGGATACAAAAGCTGTGGTTAATTTATACCATGGAATACTGAGCAGTAGTAAAAAAGAAGAATCTCTTACCCTTTGAGTCAGCATGGAGGGACCTGGAGATTATTATACTAAGTGAAATTAGTCAATCAGAGAAAGACAAGTATCACATGATCTCACTTATATGTGGAATCTAATTAACAAAATAAACTAATGAATGAAGTGGATCCAGAGGCATGAAAGCCTAGAACAGGTTCAGAATCTTGGAGGGAAGGAGGAAGAAGGTGGGTGGGTTGGTGGGAGGTAATCAATCAGAGACTTTGTATGTATATATACATAACCCATAGACACAGACAGTGGGATGGTGAGGGCCTGGGGCAGGGATTGGGGGTGGGCTGAAGATGGTCAATTGTGGAAAAAAGGATATATGTAATACTTTCAAAAATAAATTTTAAAAAGTAACTGTTTCTTCATTTATACAGTTTCTTAATTATTTATGGCAAAGAGTATACATGGTCCTTGTTTCTCCATTATGGTCAGAAGCAGATGTCCAATTAATGACTTTTATATGCTGATGTTACATCTAGTCAATTTACTAAACTGAATTGTTTCTAGTTACTTGGACTAGAGTCTATAGGTATGTGGATAATCATATTACACATGAGGAATAATGATTTTCATCTCCTCTTTTCTAATCCTTAGGCCAATCATTGCTTTTTTTTTAAATTATTGATTAAAGTATTACATAAATCTCCTTTTCCCCCATTGACCTCATCCAGGCCACTGCCACCCCCTAGCACATGCCCTCACTCCCCTAGAGTCTGTGTCCATTGGTAATGCTTATATGCTTGCATACAAGTCTTTTGATTGATCCCTTACCCACCCCACCCCCACCTTCCCTCTGATGTTTGATAGTTCAATTCGTCTCAGTCTCTGGATCTATTTTTGTTCATCAGTTTATGTTATTCTTTATATTCCACAAATGAGTGAGAACTAGAACTATATTGCCTTATTCTGAAAGGGATAATGTTTGCAAATAAGCTTACCTGCAAAGTATAAAAAATTACCTTAATTCCTAATTTTAATATCTAAACAAATAAAATAAAATTTAATATTATCATAACATTAATAGATTCTATTTTTTTCTCTCTACTTATCTATTTGTATAGTTGTCCTATATGGACAAAGGCATATAAAGATGTTCAAAGTGCTTTTCACCAATTAAAAAAATTAATTGATTTTTAGAGAGAGAGGAAGGGAAAAACATCTATGAAAGAGAAACATCAACATTGATAGGCAGCCTCCTGAACTTCCCCTACTGGGGATTGATCCCGAAATTTCATGTGCCCTCACCAGGAATTGAACCAGGGACTTCTTGGTTCATGGATCAATACTCAACTATTAAGCCACACCAGCCAGGCTATATACACCAAATTTTAATATTTATTTCTGAGAAGTAGGAGTTGGAGTAAATTTTGAGACTAATTTTTACTTTTACTTTTGTTCCTTTCTGCATTGCATTGGCTTTTTTTAATGACAAGCTTGTGTTACCTTTTTAAAATAATAGCTCTCAATCTAAAATAATTATATGTTTGTTGTAAAAAAAATCAAATAATATGAAAATATAGATAAGAAAATATGAAAGGTCTGGCCAGTTTTGCTCAATGGATAGAGCATCAGCCTGAAGACTGAAAGGTCTCAATTTTGATTCTAGTCAAGGGTACATGTCCGGGTTGCAGGCTCAATCCCTAGTAGGGGGCATGCAGGAGGCAGCCAGTCAATGATTCTCTCTCATCTCCATCTATCTTTTCCTCTCTGAAATCAATAAAAATATATTTTTAAAAGAAAATATGAAAGGTTATCTTCATTCAGTACAATCCAATTTCCAGGAATATTGACTGTTAATTGATACATATATTAATGTAAACTTTTTTTTCAGTTTGTTTACAAGCACTTAAGTATATATATAAATATGTATGTTTGCATATTTATAGTATATATGTATCTATTTCATATATGTGTATATATATATACACACATATATATATGGAGAGATCTGTCTATGTACATGAACACATGTGAATGTTTATCCTATCTAATAAAAGAGTAATATGTAAATTAACCATCACTCTGCAACAAAGATGGTGGTGGCCATAGTGGCTGGGGTGGGACGCTGGTGGCATCACCCCAGCAACGTGAGCCCAACATCTGCACCCCCACTGTGCTGAAAGAGGGGAGGGGCCTTGAGCCAGGAGCTGAAGCTGAGAGCGCAGGGAGCACTAAGAATGCTGGGAATTGTGGTTCTGGTGGTGGACACGTTGCTTGATCTCCTAGACAGTAGAGCAAAGTGAGCCTGGAGCAAGTTACTGTTGCAGGTGGGGGACGGAGGGAAAGCAAAGGTGGGAGACATAAGTCAGAGTGTGGAGGAAACATTAAAAGAAAGATATCTTGCAACTTCTAGGAAATCTCCACCAATGGAGCAAAGGAAAAAATAGAGCTCTATTATTCTGTGAGCATCAAACCAAACTGGGCTGGGGTCTCACACAATTCACTTATATGATCGCAAAGACAGACAGAAACTTAATTCTTTCATTTATCCAGGCAGATACAATGCACGACATACACATTTTCATAGAAGAGGACTTAATAGCCCTGTTTGCTATATACCCTTTGGTAAGTCACCTCTTTGGTGACCATCTGTGTTAGTTAATTGCCATAATCAAGAGTAAAAATTAAAACTTTTCTATCTCTATGACAAGCAGCTCCTGACAACTTGGAGCAAGGCAACTATCTATAATAATAAAAATGTAATATAAGGAGCAATGAGGCAGGCAGGCAGATGCAGTTAGGGGCAATCAGGCAGGCGAGCAGTTAAGGATGATTAGACCGGCAGGCAGTAGGTGTAATCAGTCATGCAGGTGATCAGTTGGGGCGATCAGGCAGGCTAGTGGTTAGGGGTGATCAGGCAGGCAGGCAGAGGTGGTTAAGGGTGATTAGACAGGCAGGCAGGCAGAGGTGGTTAGGGGTGATGAAGCAAGCAGGCAAGCAGTTAGGGCCACTGAGGCAGGCAAGCAGAGTGATTAGGAGCAATCAAGCAGAAAGGAGCCAGCAGTCCCAGATTGTTATATGGTGCAAGCAGAGATGAAGGACCACCCCCTCCACCACCACGCGCATTTCATGCACTGGGCCTCTAGTAAATATATAAATGTATATACTATAACTGGAAATAGATATGATTTCCTCCAGATGGTATCATGTTTAATATGATAATTTGCAATGTACTTAAATATCAATAGAAAAATGTGCACTATTCACTTCAGCTAATTCTTTCACTCCTGTACCATCTTTTCTGAGGGCAATACTTTAAGCAGTTTATTATACAAAAGTCTGGTCCTCTACATACTTAAATGTACTCAATTGTACTTTCATATAATATAAGTACATATCCTCTCAGGTATTTACTTGCACATGCATAGATTTCTCTGACACTTCTTTCATATTTAATCTTAACATAGGGACAGTTTTTCTATTTCGTTGAATGTATTCTTTTAGATAGGACATTAATATTTCTTAGCATTAATGTTCTATGGGCTATTTAGCTCTCTCTCCATTGACGGACTTTTAGCTTCTGTGGTGGATATAAAACATTGAGTCACTTCAGTCCATTTCAAGTACCTTGGAACAAGCTTGACTGAATGACAGAGGCTGAAAAGTTACAGAATCCTCTTGCCAGACTCCCTTGTATCTCAATTTCCAAATGGGCTTAGCTTTCAGTGAACAGATACATGTTGGGAATGCAATCTGGTTATGTTTGTGCATGAGTGAGTACAGTTGCTAGGTTTTACAAAACAGTAATTATTGGCCTATGCATGGTCCTTGCTTCAGAAGTGTTGTGAGGCAACAATGAATCCTGTCTGAGTGAGAGTGATCCCAGAATTCAGTGTGGTGGTGGCCTCACTTCTCTGTGTCTTGCAGAAGAGGAGAGGCCCTGGGACATGATTCCCTTATTTTCCTGGTCATGATACAGATAGAAGCTTGCTTGATGGCACAGTTTTGTAGGGGTAATCCAGGAATCATTTCTGGAAACTTATTACAAAGGTGGCTGGCTTCTTTAGACTTCCCAATGAAGTTTTGAAGCACCTAATTCCTGTACTAAATCCTTTACAGCTTAAACCAGCTAGAGTTACTTTTGTCATCTATAAATAAACATTGAGTGCAAAGAAATTTTGAGCCCGAAATTGTGGGCTGCATGTGACAGAAGCCATATCACTTGGTGTTGGCTTAGCAATTAAGTAAAAAGATGATGAACTTTGTTATTTGATGATAAAATTAGCACAGCTATTCTATGGTACAAGTACTAACCATGGCTATAGCATTAGGGGGAATTTGTCTTTGGGTTTGTCAATGAGCACCAGTCTGAACATTGTCCAATGTCAACTATGTAGACAAACAGAGCTGTGCCTTTTCTTTGGGAAGGAATTTATGATTTTGCATACATATCCCCTTATAGACCATTCATTCCTACATGGCAGAAAGAGATCATTTCTTCAGAAAGATCTACATTGGTATATATAATATCAATATACTTTAATAGCTTTATTTTCATGGCCTCAAATTTTAAAATAATCCTTTAAAGAAGCTTGTTGTATAAAGATTCTTGCTAATAGATCCAATGATAGCACTTGGGCAGAAGAGTCTAGCTAAGTTACTGCTTTATTTCACTGAACCTAATTAGAAACCAAGATGGTTGGTATGGGGCGAAGAAGAGTTATTTTAGGTTAAAAAACAGCAACTCTTTAGTATGCACAACAAATGTAAGTACTCTAGAAAACCTGATGTATGTTTTCTCTTATCATAAAGGAAGTATTTGTATCACAGTGAACATTCCCCTTTTCCCTCAGATACCTATGGGAAAGAAGTTCTAAATATTGCATTTGTTTTGGCCTTAAGGCAAATCATGGGTAATTTGAATCTCTCATCAGTTTCACAATTCTCTGTAGATTAGTTCTTTTTCCTCAGCAAATTTTCGTTGATCTTAATGGAAATTTGGGCAAAACCATGTTTATATTTTTCACCGGTAAAATAGTGTTATCTGAAGGTCCTACTCTGGTATTCAGGCTACTCTGCTTATCTTTTACTATTAATAGTTTGGTCAAAGCATAAATCAGGCTGCAATATTTGGGCTATTTCAGAGCCATTCTAGGGGCAGTTTGTTCAAATCACAAACCACAGTGTGACTGGATCTCTTACAAATTTCAAAATCAAACTTGCTTGAGGCAATAATTTAGTGTGGTTAAATACCATCAAACCATCGCCCTTACCCTAGCTAAAGATTGCCAGAAAGCTATGTTGCCAATTTCTGTGGCCTCATAAAAAATATGACCATTGACAGAAAAATTTTATACTTTTCATGTACAAGTTATGCCCTCTTTGAATCTTTTCCTCAAGCCGTTTGTTTCTTTTGTTTTCCTTTATGCTTTTCTACTTCATTACTTTAAATTTTTTCTAAATTTTTCTTCCCATAGTCAATACCGATTCCTTCAATATTTTAAATGCTCAATAACATTAGCTCAAGGCTGCAAAGTTTCAACTATAGAAGATAAATAAGTCCCAGATACCAGGGCCTCCACTTGGATCGCCAGTGTATGTGGCCGGCCTGCAAACTACCACAGGCTGCTCGCTCAGGCTGCCCCACACTCCAAGGGAACCTCCACCCTGATCCAGGACACCCTTCAGGGAAAACCAGCTGGCCCTCCACCCATACAGCAGGCCTCCATCCTATCTAATAAAAGAGTAATATGCAGATTGACCATTACTCCAACACACAAGACAGCTGCCAGATGTGGTCAAAAGATTCTGCCCTCATTTGGACACAAGATGACTACCACAAGATGGCCAGCAGGGGAGGGCAGTTGGGGGTGATCAAGCTTGCAGGGGAGAGCAGTTATGGGTGACCAGGATGGCAAAGGAAGGAATGGGGACGACAGGGGCTGCAGGGAAGGGCAATGGGGGTGGGGGGACCCAGGCCTGCCAGGGAGAACAGTTAGGGGCAAAGAAGCTGTCAGGGGAGCAGTTAGGCATCAATAAGGCTGGCAGGGGAGTGGTTAGGGGGTGATTAGACTCACAGGCAAAAATGGTTAGGGGCAATCAGGAAGGCAGGCAGGTGAGTAGTTGGGAGTCATCAGCCCTGGATTGTGAGAGATGTCTGACTGCCCGTTTAGGCCCTATACTGGTACAATCGGGCCTAAACGGACAGTTGGACATCCCTTGAGAGGTCCCAGATTGGAGAGGGTGTTGTATGGACTGAGGGACACCGCCCCCGGGCACTTATTTAATGCACCAGGTCTCTAATTAAATTATAATATGTAATTCTATGACATTACATTCCAAAATGTTATTTGCTTCCCAGGGTCTAGCATTGAACATTATATATGCTTATTTTAAATTTAAAATATATATTAAAATACTTAAAATACATAAAACAATATATATATATATATATATATATATATATATATATATATCAATATATGTTAAGACCTTTTGTAAATTCTGATGGTTTATAAAGATAGGCCTGCCATTAAGCATTCTGGTACTAGGTTCTGAGCAACAGTTTTTTTAAAGTGCTAAAGAGAGAGGAGGAACCAAGATGGTGGCATAGGGAAACACCTATTGTTCTGCCCCGCACAACAATTCAAAAACTACAACAAAACAACAAAACAAACATCATCCAGAATCACTGGACAGATGGCTGAGTGAAAACTCCACAAATAAAAATAAAGGTGGGACACTGAGACTCAGAAGAGCGGTGGGAGTACAGCCTTGAAGATACCCGTGGAAACAGGTTAGGAGCCGTCCTGGTCACGCACACAGGCTGTGACTGGCAGCAGCAACCCCGACTGGATTTCACCAACGGGGAGGGCAGAGACGTCCCACTGCACAGATTCCCCAGCGCCAGGCGATGTCCGAAGTCCAGGGGACACACCCTGGAAGCCAGACGCAGCTGAGGTCTCCTAGTCTGAGGAGAAACCGGGTTGCTTGAAAAGCAGTTTGCGCGCGTAAACTGTGTGGCAGCACAGACATGCAACTTGGCCCCCTGGTCCCGAAGACCACCAGATTGCTTTGTTTTACAACCCTAGGTGAGACTTTGGGTGTGAAGACTCATTGGGGGAGAGGCAGAGTCTCTTGGAGGTGTCTGCAACCATTCCCATCCAACAGAGACCCACGCGTGAGCGCCGCATAGGATGTAGCTGACGTTGAGGCTGCCTGCTCAGCTCAGAGACTCTGCCCATCCAACCTGAACATAGTCTCCCTTCACAGCCAATTGGCCTGGAGGTCAAGCCCTCCTAGGGCTAACAACAACAAGCTGGGCTTGAATTCAAAAATACTGTACAACCCATAAAGGATTGCAGTAAGAGTACCCACCTCAGGTAACTGGGGAGGCTGAACCAAATCAGGTGCAAAAGAAATGGAGGAAAAAAGACGACTAGACATAGAGTTCAAAACCACAGTTGTAAGGCTTTTCAAGAGGCTCCTAGAAAAGGCCGATGAACTTAATGAGAACTACGAGGAAATAAACAAGACCAATGAGAAAATGAATGAGACCTAAAAAGAAATGAATGAGACTTACAAGGAAATGAATGAGACCTACAAGGAAATGAACAAGACCTCTGAGGATATGAACGAAATCCTCACGGATATGAAAAAGGACCAACTAGAAATCAAGCATACACTGACTGAAATAAAAAAATATTATACAAAGACCTAAAAGCAGTCCAGAGGGCCACAAGAACCAAGTCAAAGATTTGAAATACAAAGAAGCAAAATCCACTCAGCTGGAAAAGCAAGAAACAAAAAGAATCCAGATAATTGAAGATAGTGTAAGGGGCCTCTGGGACAACCTCAAGCATGCCAACATCTGAATTATTGGGGTGCCAGAAAAAGAGAGAGAGCAAGGTAATGAAAACCTACTTGAAGAATTAGTGACTGAAAACTTCCCTCACCTGGTTAAAGAAACTAACTTAAAAGCCCAAGAAATACACAGAACCCCAAAATATAGGAATCTAAAGAGGACCACACTAAGACACATCATAATTAAAATGACAGAAGCAAAAGATAAAGAGAGAATATTAAAAGCAACAAGAGAAAAACAGTAGGTCACCTATAGGGGAGCACCCATATGATTGTCAGCGGATTTCTCAAGAGAAATGATGCAGGCCAGACGGGAGTGCCAAGAAATATTCAAAGTGATGAATAGCAAGAATCTACAACCAAGATTACTCTATCCAGCAAAGCTATCATTCAGAATTGAAGGCCAGATAAAGTGCTTCTCAGATAAGAAAAAGCTAAAGGAATTCATCACCACCAAACCAATATTATATGAAATGCTGAAAGATATTCTTTAAGAAGAGGAAGAAGAAAAAGGTAAAAATATAAATTATGAACAACAAATACACATCTATCAACAAATGAACATAAAAATCAAGTGAATTGATAGTCTGATAAACAGGATAAACTGGTGAATATAACAGAATCATGGACATAGAGAGGGAATGGACTGACAATTCTTGGGGAGAAAAGGTGTGTGGGAAGTACAGCTAGAGACTGGACAAAAATCTTGCAACAATGGGAGAGGACAGTGGGGAGGGGGAGGTGAGGGTCGAGGGTGGGATGGGTACAGGATGGAGGGGAGCTATAGGGGGATAAAAAAGGGGAACAATGTAATTAATAAACTGAACAATAAAGATTAAAAAAATAAAAAATAAATAAAGTGCTAAAGAGAGAGTAAATAACACAGGACGGGTACCCTAGTAAAGAGAACGATTAAAGAATAGTTTCAAACATTATATGCAAATTATAAATTTTGTATTCGATGGAATTAAAAAACACAATTATTGAGTGCCTTCTATGCACTAGGTACAAAATTACATAGTCTTTACAATCCTGTGTATCAGAAACATCTTAGATATCTTAAAACTATTTTCATTAAAAAATGAATTACAAGCATCTGTTATGTGAATTGAAAAGTTACTAATTTCACCATTGAATCACTACTTCCAATATTAGTAAGGCTTCTTATGTCAGCGTAAGATAAAGATATCCTAGAATGTAACCTTTAAAAAAAATCCTCACCTGAGGATACATTTCCATTGATTTTAGATGGAATGGAAAAAGGAAGGAGGGGAGAGAGAGAGAGAAATAGAGAGAAAAATACTGATGTGAGAGAGAAAGGTTAATTGGTTACCTCACACAGGACCCGAACTAGGGCCAGGATCTAACTCTCAACCCAGGTATGTGCTCTTGACTGGTAACAGAACCTAAGACTCTTCTGTGCTCTAACCACTTCACCACATTTGCCAGAGCAAGAGTACAATCTTTTTTATTAAATGTTGAGTTTCCTATTCCCTGTGAATATCTAAGGCAGCTGATGATACATACATCATATCACAGTGTCTATATTGAGATATTTTTAAAATATATTTCTTATTAATTTCAAAGAGGAAGAGAGGAGAGATAGAAACATCAAAGATGAGAGAAGATGATTAATTGACTGCCTCCTGGTCACTTCCCACTGAAAATTGAGTCCATACCCTGAAATGTTCCCTTGGTTGGAATTGAACCTGGTTTCCTTCAGTCTGCAGACTGGACCACACCAGTTAGGTCTATGCTGAGGTATTTTTTAATTAATTTATGGACCTCATAATATACCATTGATTTTTCATCCTTGCTTTCTATTCACTGTTTCTTAGTTAGCTTGGATTTAGGTCTGGAAGCAACTTTAGATGGTGAGTTGCCTAAGGCTGCACCTTAACTCCCATTTTTTCCCTCTTTAAATGACTTTAAATACTGCCCATTTGCTGATGAGTTATATTTGTCTCTGACTCTGAGCCCCTTAACCACCCAGATATCCTCTCCACATGGATTTCTAATCAGCAGTTTCAACTCTGAAACAAAGTTCTTGATTCCACACCTGACTCCCAATAAGAAAACAAAGGAATTGTGTTACATTCTGGGTTCTCTTCACCTCAGTAAAAGGTACCACCTTCTATCTAGATTTCCAACTAAGAAATAATGGAGAATCTGTGTTCTTTCCTTTCTCTGATCCTATGCATCCAATCAAGAATTTCTAGTCTATTTGACCTCCAATGTTTCTTTAACTTTTCCAGTTCACTCCAGCTGCTTTTTCTTGGAAAAGACACTTCTAGTTCATACCCTTCTTTCTTTTTTGTATAAAACGTTTTTTCATTTATAAAAATGTTAGTAGGCATATTTTCTTAAATATTTTCTCTTGACACGTAAAACTTGGCAACTTCAGACCTGTCTTCTGTGAATTTTGTTGTTTGTTTTGTGTATTTTTTTTCATTATAGAGAGATTGAATTTGAAAACACTGACAATCAAGCAACTCTAAATAAATCTAGTTATTATGAGTGATCGATCTTATATATCCCACCCCAACATCTCTTTTAATCCTACTCCACTGAAGTAACCAATAAAAATAGCCTAATGTATCTTTCCAGATCTTTCTCCATGCTCACCAAACATGTACACAAACATGGAGTTTTGATTTAGTGTAAAAGGTTCATATATCATATTATGCACATTACTATAAATTTTCTTTTTTAACCTTATAATAAATCTAGTTATAAATCATTCTTTTAATTTTGTGTAATATTGTATAGTATAAATGTGCCAAAACATATTCAGCCAGTTCCCTACTGAAGAATATTCTTAAATTTCCAAGGTGTTTTTGTTCTTTTGATTTTGTTTTGTCCACTACAAAAAATGCTGACATAACATCTCTATTTTTTATGTCAACAAATTAATGTAACAATGTCTATCTTTATCTCTACCTAAATTTAAATCTCTTTTCACATAATAGTACTATCACTTCTTTACAATACATTCTATATAATAAAAGGCTAATATGCAAATAGACCAAACAGTAGAATTACTGATTGTTATGATGCAGTGACCACCAGGGGCAGACGCTCAATACAGGAGCTACCCCTGGTGGTCAGTGCACTTCCACAGAGGGCGTGTCACTTAGCCAGAAGCCGGGCTTGCAGCTGGCAAGCGAAGCAATGGTGACAGGAGTCTCTCTCTGGGAAGCAGGCCTAACTCACCAGCCAGACATTCCCCAAGGGCTCCTGGACTATGAGAGGGTGCAGGCTGTGCTGAGGGACCTCTCCCTCCCACCCACCGAGTGCATAAATTTTGTGCACTGGGCCTCTAGTTTTCAATAATAGAATTGTTAGATTAAATATATATATATTATATAAATATATAATATATATATATATCTCCTATAAATAAAAGAATAATATGCAATTTTGATTGTACCTTCCCTATGCTACCAGCCAATCAAAAGTGGGGAGCGGGGCGAGCAGCACAAGGGGCGGGGCATAGCGGCATGAGGTTGGGGGCTGCTGAGGCCTGCAAAGCCAGAGGGCGGCCGAGGCATGCATGAGGGGGCAGGGGTGAGTGTGGTGGATGAGTATGCCGAAATGTTTTAGAAATGTATGTAGGTGTGAGGTGCATGGAGAGAGCGGGGGACACCCTGAGCAGCTGACACAACTTCTGCTTGCAGATCCCATGGGTGTGCTGGGCTGGCAAGCGGAGTGGATCAGGCAGAGAGGGAAACTGACTATGGTAAGTTCACAGCGTCCAAGACCCAAGCCACTGAGGTTCTGCGAGGGTGTCTGTCAACACTGCAAGCAAGGAGGCAGCGGCTGCAGGCAGGGTCCAAGCGGGTGGCGGTGGCGATGGCCCCAGGGGCTCAGTGGCTGTGGAGGCAGAGGATGAGACCCCAGGAGCTTCGGGGAGTGAGCGTGTCAACAACGTGGCAATGGCCAAGGGGCACTGGAGAGACCCTGAGCTGCTTCTGCCTTTCGCTAACAGGAGCTTCTCCAGTGGGGCTGGGCTGCCAGGAGAACCACAGAGAGGAGGAGGGAGGGAGGAGGAAGAGAAGAGGGATGGAAAGGCAGGGTGAGGGAAGAGGAGGGGGCATGGCTCCAGGGGTCGGGGGGAGCTCAGGGGCAGAAAAGGAAACTGCTGGAGCAGTTCTCTTCTCATCTGACACTTCTGCATTTTATAACGTTGTGCTAAGTTCATTCTCTTGGCAGTCACTATAATCCAAATCAATCCTGATTAAGTTCACAAAGGAACCTACTAAACAGTCCATGGCCACTGTCTGAAAATGAAATTGGCTTCACTCAAGGGCATATTGCTTAATGCTGGTGTATGTTGCAAAAGAAAGCAAAAATGCTCAAGTCACTCCAAGCAATGCTGCTAAGAACTCCTACATCATTTTTTTTTTTAGATTTGATAACTAAAATACATAAAACCAGTCAAATACTCATTTGCCAAATTAATAGAAAGCGCGTATATGGTCCAAGGAACATGAAGTGTGGGAAGTCTGACCTCTACACCCCAGGGAGAGAGGCCAGGCCCTGCCTCGGGTTCTACAGTCACAGTGATGATGCTGATGTGTACGGCATCAGCATCAGGTCCCTGCATGGGCCAAGCCAACTTCAGCCTAATGTTCTTTACAGCTGCTCACACTGGTGCTTCTAACTGGTAATTCTTCCAGGCCAATCCTTAAAATGCCAGCTGCCTTGAGGGTATCAGAATTAACTCAGATGTCCATCTGCAAACTTAAAGCCATTGGCCCTTTCTTGCACTAGCGTGTCTCACCACAAGGCTTCAGGTAGCTATTCTTTTTCTACTCTTGAAATATAAAAGGAGTCATTATTCACTTTTTTAAAGGAACACTGCTATGGGAGAAACCTGCCTAACTTCCTGGGGTGGCAATTCTGGTTGCCTCAGAAAGTCCTATAATTTAATATCCCTCTCCCACCAGTGTGCATGTACACACACACACACACACACACACACCACACACACACACAGAGTCAGAAAGAGAAAGATTTAACTCCTCAAAGGTTTCTTACCATCCTAAAGACAACAAGGTAACTTTCTGGTCCAGCACACATAAAGGGAGGGAAAATGTACAGGATAAATCTCCAATGAAGTATTTCTCATAATAACAAATGAATTCAGATTCTGACAAATAAAATTGCACTGAGAAATACTCAAAGTATGTGAAGTCTAATCAGAAATCTGCTCTTGTACCTTAATACAGACTACAGGAGAGAGCCAATAATGTTCTTTTTCTTATAAGCAAATTGGAAGCTTATTTGACTTTCTAAATTAAATAACTTCCATATCAAAGAAAGGTTTAAAACATCTCTTTACACATTTATTGTTAATAGTTAAGTGTTACTTTATAAATGCTAATTCAAGAAAACAGTCACTTATAGAATGCATTCTAAGGTTGCACAGTCTATGCTGCAATTGCTGGTGGGTGAATTAAGATATAAGTCTAGTGGCAACAAACATTGTGCATAAACAATGCATGTCAGGCAAAGACTTAACAAGCTGTACTATTAATCTGCTACTCAAGATTCCTTAGCTGAAAATGTTCTTCAAATTATTTTTTGTGTTTGTTAAATATTCTGTTGACATGGAAATATTTCTGCTTTACTTTCCTCAAAAAGTTCAGATCTTTTTTTTAGACTGCTTCACTTTATTTCATAAAAAAAAATGTCAGTATACTTTCTATAGCTTAGGTTAGTTAGCATAATAATAAAATGTATACTTACATGTCTGAATGATACCAACAACCATAGACTATTTTTTAAAAGCAAACACCATGAGGAAATTTTAAATGATAATCATTTACTAAAAAGCCAATTTCAAGCATTAAAAAAAATACAGAAAATAGGAGAAATGATTATACACTAAATTGCTGTGCTCAAATACAAAATAACAATAGGCTGAACATGGCTAATGTACCAAATTAAATCTGGATTAAAAAGTTGATTTAACTCTTTTTACCTCCTAAGTCATGACTGACTAGAACCCCTTACATGCAATTTGGAGTAAGGAAGGTGATTTTCTGTTTAGGTGGTGACTCTGGCATTCAGGAAGCAAGCAGTCCCAGCCTGCTTTTGGGAGAATCCTAAACTAGTCCTCTACTGGAAACTACAGAAACTCTTCCCCAAACATTCCTTATTAGTTAACCTATTACTATGACTCATAAAGGGCCATGGTTAATTTTATTATTGCTCTTGTCTTCATTTAAGACAACACTAAAAGTAGGATTTTCAACCAAAAGGATTGAAAATCCTTCTTTTCCTTAAATATACAAATTAACAGATGTTCTTTCAGGAATTATACATGCTGACTTAGATGATTTATAAGTAACTCAAACTCAAACATCCCAACACTAAACCTATTTGCTCTTTGCTGTTCCATACTTTCTGCCAATCCCACACAGATAAGATATCTATACAGTGAGCACTTATTAAGTTCTTCATATATACTCTATCACTTTATCCTCATCTCAGCTATTCTAGGACTATTACTATTTTAAGTTTTATAGATAAAGAAGGTAAATATTCAGCCCAGGTAGCATGGCTAAGTGGTTGAGCATCAACCTATGAACCAGAAGATCAGGGTTCAATTCCCGATCAGGACATATGCCCAGGTTGCGAGCTCAATCCCCAGTGTGAGACATGCGGAAGGCAGCCAATCAATGATTCTCTGTCATCACTGATCTCTCTCCCTCTCTCTCTCTCTCCTGCTCTGAAATCAATGAAAATATATTTTTAAAAGAAAATAAATATTCAGAAGGTAATAATTTGTCTGGAATTACACTGTGGAACCTGTGTTTCTCATCTCAGTGACATCATCACTATTCATTCAGCTGAGAAAACAGAAATCTAGTTCTGTCTCTTCTGCCTCCACCTCCTGCATTTAATCAGTCACCGTCTTGCCAACCATTAAAATGTTTCTGGGAATCACCTTTATCTTTTCATTTCCTATCACTGCCAAGCTCAAATCATCTTTTGTCCTAAGAATAGCAATGATATAATAATCTCCTAATTGGTTTTCCTATTTCTTGTCTCCTACCCTTATCCCTAAGTCATTCTGACATTAGTTCTGCCTGCCTTTTCGTTTTCTCTTTCCTTCCTTTTCTCCTTCTATGAAGACTCTCTGTTTGTTTCTTTGTCATTCCTATACAAGATTATTTTCTCATTTCTGTACCAATAGAACCTGTGCTCCATTAGTATAACTGAAACGCAAATAGCTTGATCTTTTTGTTGTTCCTAATACTAGACTGTGAACTTGTAAATAAGACCCTGTCTTACATATATGTCCATTTATTTATTCATTCATCCATTTATTCAACAATTATTGATTATTCTCCTTATGCCAGTAACTTTGTTCTTGAATAAAGACATTAACAACAATATTTTATTGTTAATATAATTTACAATCCTATGAGGAAGGTATTTATTTTTCTTTACATTGAGGAAACTGAGAGTAGAGAGGCAGATAACATCCTTAAGGAAATATTTGCTAGTATGCCTATGACTGTGTACGGGTTTAACAAGTGTTAGTTAAATTTAATTGAACTTCAAATCAAAGAACAGAAAAGCAGTTAAGAGAACCTGTCTTATAAAGAACCTAGTAGGGGAAGTATAATAGTGGTTGAGTCACTTGGACCTTTGGGTCAGACAGATATACAAATTTATTTCCTGCTCTGTCACTAGGTAACTACATGACCTAAAAAAAAAATTGCTTATTTCTTTAAACCTCAATCTCAAATATACAAAATAAAGATATTATCAGTACCACTTCAAAAAGCTATCATAGTCGTTAAATGTGAAAATGTCTGGAAAATGTTTAGTAAGCTATTTGGTACAAAGTAAATCCACAATAAGTATCAACTATTATTATAATAACTATTCAGTAATATTATCCAATCTACTAAAAGAGTAATATGCAAATTGACAGTCACTCCAGCACACAAGATGTCCACTCCCATGTGGTCAAAGATGGCCGCCCCCATGTTGACACAAGATGGCCACCACAAGATGGCCAGCAGGGTAGGACAGTTAGGGGCAACCGGGCCAACAGAGGAGGACAGTTGGGGGATACCAGGACTGCAGGGGAGGGAAGTTGGGGAGGACCAGGCCTGTTGGAAAGGCAGTTAGGGGCAACTAGGCCAGCAGGGAGGGCAGTTAGGAGTGACTGGGTCAGCAGGGGAGGGCAGATGGAGGAAAAAGGCCTGAAGGGGAGGGAAGTTGGAAGTGACCAGGCCTGCAGGGGAGAGCAGTTCAGGGAAACCAAGCTGACAAGAGAGGGGAGTTAGGGGTGACCAGGCATGAAGGGGAGGGCAGTTCAGGGAAACCAGGCTGACAAGGGAGGGAAGTTAAGGGTGACCAGGCCTGCAGGGGAGGATAGTTGTGCACAAGCAGGCCAGCAGGGGAGGGCAGTGAAGGGCAATTGGGCTGGCAAGGGAGTGGTTAGGGGTAATCAAATGGCAGGCAGAAGCAGTTAGGGGCAATTAGGCAGGCAGGTGAGCAATTGGAAGCCAGCAGTCCTAGATTGTGAGAGGGATGTCTGACTGAAATGGGCAGTCAGACATCCCTCAAGGGATCTGTCAGACATCCCTTGAGAGGTCCCAGATTGGAGAGGGTGCAGTCTGGGCTGAAGAACACCAGCCACCTCACTACCTATGCACAAATTTTATGCACTGAACCTCTAGTATAATATAATGTGGGTTCAATAATAAGCTCTTCAATGTAGAATTTTTTAATTAGAATTTTCAATGTAATTATTTTCAGTCTATATATTTGTTTTTGTTATTGTCATCATTTTTGTGGAGAGCCAATAGGAAGCACAGCATGGAAGTAGCCAGTATACCTATGGGAATGTCAACTAATGAATTTCTCCGGCTTTACTATAATAATTTTTTTAAAAAATCATATTTAGCATGAGTCTGAAGGGAAAATAATGCTACCTCCTTCAGCCATAAACATCATTGACATGAAATATGGCTATTGAATGTTTTATATTTTATCACTTTTATGGAATTGCTATGCCAGGGAAAATAAATACAAGTAATTACTGAGTTAGGAAACTAGGTTAAATGTCATCGAAAACATTATTTACACCCTAACTTGACCATATCAATTGTGGTTGAAATAAAGGACATAAATGTTTTAAAACAACCCTAGGGACTGTCTTCTTGAGGGAAAGAAAAGAATTTCACACATCTCAGAATACAAAGAAGGAATTTCTGGAACTTAGAAAAGACTTTTGTCTAGAGAAGTTAACCAGCATATTCTAGATCTGAGATGTCAGTTGGCCCAACGTGCGGCTTTTATTGAGATATTAGGAGCAAAATGGCCCATTGCCCAGACATGGCTATCCTGAGTGATGGGTGGGTAAGCACATGATCCTTCTTTCTTTCTACCCATCAGGTATATTCAATTCCACAGTAGTGGTCAGTTTCCCAATGAGTAAATAAGGCCTGCTTCTTGACACACATTCCACAGGCAAGCCAAATTTTAGGGAACAAAAAGTCAAATGTGCCAGAGAAAATTATAGAAGTCTAAGCAGCCACAAGAGATTAGGGATTGTTGGAGGGTGGTAGTGGAGCTTTGCTTCAGCCAGTGCAAGCATTACTCAATCTCCTCTTTCTACAAACATCCTAAGGATGGAAGCATTAGATTTTGGGCCACACCAGTAATCCCCAAGTAAATATATTGGGACTTTTGTGGTTTATAGTCTCGGACTTTATTTTGCTGCATCATCTGTGTATTTTTTAATGTTGTATTTATTTTGGTTAATCTTCCTTCCTCCTGGGAAGCTAAATGTTCTACAATAACAAACATTGTCTGTGGTAAGTCCCTAAAACTCCAGTGCAATGGATTATGAAGCCTGCTGTCCATTATAAATACACTCACATTGTTTCTCTCTTAAGCAGGTCCTGTTCATGTCTCCAACTTCATATTCCATATATTGTGTGGTTTTTTTTGGTCACCAATCATGGATTTCTCTTTTCAAAAGATGTTTTGTCCTGTAGAGCAAATGTGTTTTTCAAATGAAATGCACAAACCTGCTTGACCTATAGAAATTATTGATATTCCAATAATATGAAAACTGTACCATTTTTTTCTTGCTGCTTTTATTATGTACAATTCTGTATAAAGTTTTTTAATGTATGTTTAATTGTGAAGTATTTTGAATGTAAAGAAAACCTTAGATAAAAATGTAACTATTTAAATGTTGTATATCATCTTGGGCATACTAGTCAGAGTTTATTACAGGTATTTTTTACCTAATAGGAATTCCCTGATGACAAGGCTGAATCCAATAAATTAAATGATTCTTGAATTTACTTAAAGCAAAAGATGCTCTTGAAAAGGGTCATATCATACCTTCATGTGAAAGGCAACTGATATAGCAGAACAGAGTGATTCAGTGTGAGAAGCAATATAGAGCAAAAAGGACTCTGGCTATGGTAGGATTTATTCTAGTTTGCCCAAGGCTAGCTCTTTTTTATGCATGTTTTTCTGGCATAATTATTGATTCCATCCCTATCATTTCCAAAATATTATGGTTTTGACAATAAATGATATGGTTATCCTGACTCTAAAATGCTAGAGGGTATGTGTTCTACTTCAAGAAGGGAACTTCTGCTTGGCTCTAGATAAATACTGTCTTGTAGGAATGAAAATCTGTGTTTTGTCAAGAGAAGCCAAATTTTCATTATAAGTATAACCCCTCAATATTTAACGTGCTCACCTGTCTTCTTTTTCTCTTTATTTACTTTATAAGAAAAAACTTGTCTGAATGAATGATCTCCATACAGATTACCAATTTACTTCTTTAGGCTAGAACATCTACACATTGAGAGCTTTAGTATCCCCATTTTCCTCTTAGCACCGTCAATTGGAATGTTTAGCTTCACTTAGGGTTCTCACATCCACACTACAGTTCAGGTTAAACAGGCCCTGTTTGAAAACTTCTAAATTGGGACATCCATCACTAGTTATGAAAACTGACCTAGAGACTGGAAGCAGAGTGAGTGCAGACTTAGACTTAGTTGCTGACATATGCATTTAAACCATTTTTTTGTTGCTAAAAATATCATGTGTTGAGCACCTACTTTGTGCCAGACACTAGTCTAAGCATTTCATCTACATATCATGATGTTAGTCATCACAACAATTAAGTAGCAATGGCATCATTATTATAATTTTAAAGGAAATTAAAGGCTCAGAAAATTTATGTGATTTGGCCAACATCACATGGCTAATAAATTATTGAGTCAAGATTAGTGCATAAGTCTGTCTGGCTTAAAATCCAGTACTCTGTCTACTCTGCTCATATTCTTTGTTGAGCAAAAACTAGCAACTTCATCACTTTGATTTTTATTTCAAGCAAATATATTATCTTATACTATACAGTTTCTATTTGATGACATATCTGTCAAACAATAAAGGAATCAAGTGATAGAAAATTATCATGACACCTTCTTAGCAATGCCAAGGTAGATTAATAGTTCTGGAAAATATAATATTATTACTGAAAATTGAAAACTATTGTCAATACAACAGGACAGCTATGTGATACTGGTAATTGTTTTGGGTCAGTTTCCTTAGAAGCAGCGTATGAGATGAGGATCTTATACAAGTGACTATTTTGAGGAACAGCTCATACGAAAAACCTACAAGGGTGTGAGAGGAGCAAGGTAGTTTAGGGGAGAAATTTGGCAAGGATGGGCCTTTAGGAGTAGTGTAGTCTTTGGATGTGGTAGGATGTTCTGGAGCTTAGATAGCATCATGGAAACTGTCTTGCCTAAGAAGCAAGAGGGCTGGGCTGTTCCACCCCTGCCTCATCAATCTGTGGCTAAAGCCTTCCAGGCATCTCCTGTTAAAGAAGGCTCCTAGCAAACAAGGGCAGGCCTCCAGAGAAAGATGCAAATGTGAACCTTTAACAGCTAATACCTACACAGCCAGGTAAGTAAAACCTGCAAAAGGGTGGGGCACTAGCAAGTGGAGAGTGGCGGTGGTAAAACGGTGATTACCATTGACAGTATCCGCTGCAGCTATCAAGTGAAAGAGAGTCAGATAAATTATTCTCTTTACTTATAATATTTTTATTTTGTGCCATTTTCTTTATGGTTGACACTATTATAGACTAGAGGCCCAGTGCATGAAATTCGTGCATGGGGGTGGGTGTGTCCCTCAGCCCAGCCTGAACCCTCTCCAATCTGGGACCCCTCAAGGGATGTCTGGCTGCCCATTTAGGTCCTATCCTACTCAGATCGGGCCTAAACGGGCAGCCGGCTATCCCTCTCACAATCCAGGACTGCTGGCTCCCAACTGCTTGCCTGCCTGCCTCCCTGATTGCCCCTAACCACTTCTAACTGCCAGTCTGATCACCCCCTAAACACTCCTCCACCAGCCTAATTGATGCCTAACTGCTCCCCTGCCAGCCTGATTGCCCCTAACTGCCCTCCCCTGCAGGCCTGGTCTTCCCCAACTGCTCTTCCCTGCAGGCCTGCCCCCCCCCCCCAACTGCTGTTTCCTGCAAGCCTGATTGCCCTCAACTTCCCTCCTCTGATGGCCTGATCATCCCTCACTGCCCTCCTCTGCAGGCTTGATCACCCCTAACTTCCCTTCCTTGCAGGCCTGGTCTCTCCCAACTTTCCTCCCATGCTGGCCATCTGGTGGTGGCCATCTTGTTTCCACATGGAGGCAAGATCTTTGACCACATGGGGGCAGCCATATTTTATGTTAGGGTGATGGTCAATCTGCATAATACTCTGTTATTAGATAGAACATCCTCCATTTTCTCACTCTTAGCCCATCTCCACCCAGCCCCCAACCCCAACCCCCTTGACCTTCACCACACTGTTGTCTGTATCCATGAGGTATGAATATGTGTTCTTTGGCTAATCTTTTCATCTTCTTTTATCCAGTTCCTCCCACACCTCTACCCTCTCACATCTGTCAGTCTGATGCATGTATCCATGCCTTTGATTTTATATTTTTCTCCAGTTTATTTTGTTCATTAGATTCTACATATAAGTGATATCAAATGGTATTTGTTTTTCTCTGACTGGCTTATTTCACTTAGAATAATAATCTCCAGGTCCATCCATGCTGTTGCAAAGGGTAAGAGTTTCTTCTTTTTTACAGCTATGTAGTATTCATTGTGTAAATGTACCACAGCTTTTTTATCCACTCATCCACTAATGGGGATGGCTGTTTCCAGATCTTAGTCACTATAAATAACACTGTTATTAACATATATTGGGGTGCATATATTCTTTCTGATTGGTGGTTTGGAATTCTTAGGATATATTCCTAGCAGTGGGATTGCTGGGTCAAAAGGCAGTTCCATTTTTAATTTTTTGAGGAAACTCCATGCTGTTTCCCACAGTGGCTGCACTAGTCTGGATTCCCACCAACAGTTCACTATGGTTCACTTTTCTCCTCACCAACACTTGTTTGTTGATTTATTGGTGGTAGCCACTCTGGAAGGTGTGAAATGATACCTCATTTTAGCTTTTATTTGCATCTCACTGAAGATTAGTGATGTTGAACACTTTTTCATATGTCTATTGGTCATCTGTCTTTCCTCTTTGGAGAAGTGTCTATTCAGTTCCTTTGCCCCTTTTTTAATTGTATTTGTTTGTCTTATTGGTGTTGAGTTCTTTACATATGTTAGAAATTAATATCTTACCAGCTATAGTATTGGCAAATATGTTCTTCCCTACAGTGGGCTCCCTTTTCATTTTACTGATGGTTTCCTTTGCTGTGCAGAAGCTTTTGATGTTATCCTATTTGTTAGTTTTTTCCCAGTTTACTTTGCAGTAGGCGATATATCAGCAAAAGTATTATTAGGGATGTCTGATATTGTACCGCCTATGTTTTCTTCTAGGGTTTTTATGATTTGGGAATTTAAATTTTTATCCATTTTGAGTTTATTCTTGTGTATGGTGTAAGTTGATGGTCTAGTTTTTGTTTTTGTTTTTTGCATATACCTGTCCATTTTTCACACCACCATTTATTGAAGAGACTCTTTTTAGTCCATTATATGTTCTTGCCTCCTTTGTCAAATATTGACCATAAAGGAATAGATTGTGTTCTGGGCTCTCTGTTCTATTCTATTGATCTATATGCCTGTTCTTTTAACAGTACCGAGTGTTTTGATTAAATAGACTATTGTTATTTGTTTCATCTTCAAGTTTGTATTTTCTTATTTAATAAGTAATTTGCAAAGTTTGCTGAATTCTTACTATCTTTTATTGTTTCCAGTGTTTAAACCCATCCTCTTTTCCTTCCATTTCCCCCAGGGAAACACTAAAAGCTAAGCATTGGGCAAAATGAATTCACAGACTTTGGAATTAACCTTTCTTTCAAAAAATATGTATTACATGACATTATTGTAAAACACAACAATTGATTTCACTATGTCATATTACACAAGTGAACAAAATTTTAATGTCAAATACAGAGAAATGTATTTTTCATTTCTCTTAATAAGAATTTGTTTCTGCAAGAGAAAAAGCTCTTTAAAAGTAATCCTGCAGCCTGGCTGATGTGGCTCAGTTGTAGAACATCGGACCATGCACCGAAAGGTCATAGGTTTGATTCTTGTTCAGGGCACATGCCTGGGTTTCTGGCCCCATCCCCAGCACCAGGCATGAGGAGGCAGCCGATTAATGTTGATGTCATTCTCTCATTGATGTTTCTATCTCTCCCTCTCTTTTCTTCTCTCCCTAAAAAAAATAAATAAAAACATATTTAAAAAAATAAAATATAATAATCCTCAAAATATTCACGTGCATTTGTATCACTAAGAAAAATTGATATTAATAGTAACAGTTATAGAGGCTACACTATAAACATGGTGTTTTGTTTTATCTTTTACATGTATTATCTAAAATACAAATTATATTATGAAGATATATGAGCATGTCAGTTCTACAACCATGAGTTTTTTAATTTAGTCACATTATTTTTAAAAATCTTTATTATTGAGAGTATTATAGATGTCCCCATCTGCCCCCCTGCCATTGCTCCCCTCCACCCAGGTACCACCTCTCCCCAGGCTTTCACCACCCTATTGTCTGTGTCTATAGGTAATGCATGTAAAATCTTTGGTAAATCTTTTCATATCCCCTCTATCCTGTTCCCTCTGAGATGTGTCAGTCTGTTCCATGCTTATTATTCTATTTTTAGATTCAATTATTGAATGATATGTATTTATTTCCAGTTTATTATTTATATTTCCTCCTCCTCCTCCTCCTCCTCCTCCTCCTCCTCCTCCTCCTCTCCTTCTTCTTCTTCTTCTTCTTCTTCTTCTTCTTCTTCTTCTTCTTCTTCTTCTTCTTCTTCTTCTTCTTCTTCTTCTTCTTCTCCTTTTCTCCTTCCTTTATCTTTTCCTCTTCTTCTTCTTAAAGAATACTCTCAACATTCTATGTAGTACTGATTTGGTGGTGATAAACTCCTTTTGCTTTTTCTTGTCTGTGAAGCTCTTTATCTGACCTTCAATTCTAAATAATATCTTTGCTAGGTAGAGTAATCTTAATTGTAGGTCCTTGCTAATCAGCACTTTGAATATTTCTTGCCACTCCCTTCTCCCCTGCAAAGTTTCTATAAGAAATCAGTTGACAGTCTTATGGACATTCCCTTGTGGATAACTAATTACTTTTCTCTTGCTGCTTTTAATATTCTCTATTTGTCTTTAACCCTTGGCATTTTAATTATGATGCATCTTTGTGCGGGCCTCTTTGGGTTCCACCTATTCAGGAATTTTTGAGCTTTTTAGAATTATAAGCCTTTTTCTTTCATCAGGTAGGGTAGGTTTCCTGTCATTATTTCTTCAGATAGGTTTTCTATATCTTGCTCTCTCTCTTTCCCTTTTGGAACCCCTAAAATGCAAATGTTGCTACACTTAAAGTTGTCCCAGAGGCTCCTTACACTGTCTTCATATGTTTGGATTATTTTCTCTTTTTGCTCTTCTGATTGGGTGTTTTTAATTTGATTTGATTATCAGAATTCTCTATTCTACTGTCGAAACTTTGCAAATTAGCCTTTATTTCAGTTAGTGTATGCTTAATTTCTGATTGGACCTTTTTTATGTCTTTGAAATTCTCACTAAGACTCTTATAGGTCTCACTAAGTTCCTTGAAGCTCTCATTAAGTCTCTTGAAGCTCTTATTAAGACCATTGACCAACCTTATAACCATTGTTTTGAACTCTGTATTCAGTATTTTGCTTGCTTCCATTTATTTTATTTGTGATGTGTTTCTTTGTCTCCATATTTTGGTTGCTTCCCTGTGTTTGTTTCCATGTACTAGATAGATCTTCTTGGTAGATAGATCTTCTTGGTAGAGTGGCCTTGAATAGTTGGTGTCCTGTAGGACCCAGTGGCTTAGCCTCCCCAATCATCTGAGCTGGGCTGTGTGCAGTCTTGATGTAGCTGAGCCTTGATTACTGTTAGCATCACTGAAAAAAAATTGCCTCCAGACCAAATGGCTGTGAGGAGTAGCTGTGACTACAGAGGAAGAGCTCATGTCCAAGAGATAGCCTTATGGAGTAGGACTTGCTTCAGTGGGGCTTAAGTGTGCCACATGTGGATGTGTAGAGTTGTAATCTGCTTTAGACTGAAGCTATCCAACCATGCATTGGCTCTGGGACCTCCCAGGAGGTATAAAGTCAGCCAATGCCTGGGGCCACCTGGCAAAAACTATAGAGAGAACTATAAATGGCTGCTACTTGTCTTGGGCTGAAGTACCTAGGCAAGGCCCAGCTATGAAGCAAGGCAGGCTGTTGCTAGTCCTGGGTCTTGTTTGAGAGACATTTATATGGAAAAGCTGCTGTAAACAGCTTGATTGGTGATACAAATCGGATGGGGCAGGGTATCAGGGCAGAGTGAACTGTGTTGACCATGCTGATGGAAAAACTTGGATATGGCTGCCATTCAGCTACGCAACAGGGAGGTCCCAGCACAGGAACAATGACCCCTGTAAACACCTCCATCTGAGAGAAAGCTACACCCATGTTCCTGTCCCAGTTTCAGATAGTCCCATTCCTTCCCATATGTCCCTGCATCCCCCAAAGCCATCACCTGGTTCTGGAGTTCATAGAAATTGGGACTGAGTAAGTTCATGTGCTGATCCTGTAAAAGGCACTGCTGGGTTGCCAGCCGCCTCTGTGTCACTCAGCTACAATCCCTGTTGGTTTTTACAGCCTGAAGTTATGAGGACTTCTCTTCCCAGCTCTGGAACCATGGTCTAGATTTCTGGTATGGGACTGGGACCCCTTGCTCCTCATGGGAGGCCTCTGCAACCTAATATCTCTCCTGATTGACAAAAATCCACATGTGATTGTCAAACCACCCCTTTCCACGCCTCCACCTTTCCTACCAGTCTCAATGTACTTTTATTACTTCTCTAGTTGTAGGACTTTCATTCAGCCAGATTTCAAGTAGTTCTTTTAGTTGTAACTTTGATGTGGTTGTGGGAGCAGTGAGTATTGGTGTTTACTTATAATGCCATCTCAGTTTCCCCCAAGGTCACATTTTATGCATAATTTTATACCATAAAAAACAGAAAAGTAGATAGTCAATAAATATTTTTGCTATATTATGACAAGATAAAAAATATAACCAACCCAATTTGCTCTGTAATTTGGTTTCTTCAGATGGCCACCAACTGCCCTGTCTAAAATAAACCTTTGAACTGGACACCAGTTTGTCTGATGCCTATTTTGAAACCATTGTGGAGATCTAACAGTCTATATTTGGTGGTACTGGTAAAATTGGTGCTTTTCACAAAGAGCGTGAGGAGAGATTATCTCAGCGAGAGAGTCACTTATTTTACAATACATCAAGGGTGAGGACAATTTTTGATGTTATTCACTTATGAGCTGAAGAAAGCCAATTAGGAGCCTTTTCTTGCTTAAATAAAATGCAGGTTTTTCAGTTCTCATTAAATATACCAATGTCTCAGAGATATAATCTTCATTAAAATGTTTTCAAGTGTAACCTTACAAATAAAGATGAAAATCTAAAAGATTTCTCTATCCAGCTAATAAAAGGCTAAGAATGTATACATTTGGCTTAAGAAAAATTTAGATTAAAGTATCTTATTCACCAAATGAGCCACTGTAAATCAAAGGCAGTCTCATATATTGTCAATATTATAATAATGAATATTCTTTGCAAAGCTTACAAATGAAAAAAAAGAACCCTCTTATATTTCCAATACCCTAACCACCACTCTCAACTATCTAATTCTCACTTTAATACTAATCAATAGATCAGAAATTATCCAAAATGCAGATGTGTCCACTCTTTCTGCAAAATAAATATTTCTCATTTTGCTTAAATGCATGGTATATATATTGTGTGTGTGTATATATATATTTTTTTCAAATGAATATATATATATATATTCATAGAGGAATATTTTTATATCTTCACATGAGGATATGTTTTTATTGACTTAAGAGAGAAAGAAAAGGAAGAGGGAAAGAGAGAAAGAAACATCAGTCACTTGCTTCCTATACATGCCTTGACTGGAGATGGAACCTGCAACCTTTTTGGTTTATGGGATAACACTTCAACCAACTGAGCCACTCAGCCAGAGCCATGGAAGAATTTTGACCTTGGGCTCCAAGAAACCTTAAGCTTCTGTCCCCACGCTCTTGAATGATCTCATTGAGACTACTATTTAAAGAAGCCTTGCTCTAGCTGGTTTTGCTCAGTGGACAAAGTTTTAGCCTGTGGACTGAAGGGTCCCATGTTCAATTCTAGTCAAGGGCATGCACCTGGGTTGCAGTCTCAATCCCCCATAGGAGGCATTCAGGCAACAGCCAATCAATGATTCTCTCTCATTGATGTTTCTATCTATTTCTCTCTCTCCCTTTCTCTCTGAAAACAATAAAAACATATTTTTTAAAAAAGAAGCCTGATTTAGCCAAGTAGAAGCCAAAAGGCCTCATGGAGCTAATATAAACCTCCCCTCTGAAGCCCCTAGATCAAATAGCTGTCAGCCAACATTAATCATCAGAAACAACCACCTTATAGCATCCATCCTACCTGAGGCTCCAGATGATTGCAATAACATAAATAACTCAGATGGGAAAAGCAGAACTGCCCAAGTGAACCCAATCCAAAGTGGAAACCCACAGAATTATCCTATATAATAAAAGAGAAACATGCAAATTTGACTGTACCTTTGCTCCTGATTGGCTATACTACCAGCCAATCAGGAGTGGGGATGGGGCCAAGTGGCATGAGCACCGGGCCCCAGGGGTGGAGATGAAATGGCGGTGGCAGTAAGTGTCCAGCCCCCAGGAGCTGTGAAGGGAAGCAGTGGCAGCAGCAGCAGCGGTGGAGGTGGCAGGGAGTGCCCGGCCCCTGGGGCTGGGTGGTCGCAGGCAGCCAGGGCTGAGCTAAGCAGGCTGGGGGTGAGCCATGTTGGACATCCCCTGAGGGCTGCCAGTATGTGAGAGGGGGCAGGTTGGGTTGAGGGACCACCCACCTCCAGTGCACAAATTTCGTGCACCAAGCCTCTAGTGGTGAAATAAATTAAGATAAACTTTGAGGTGGTTTGCTACATATCAATAAATAATAGATAGCAACCGTTAATAGATAATACACATGTTTTTCCAAAGAGAGATTATTTTATATTGTTTTAAGTCAAGTCTGTAAATGTATTATTCTTTTTGAACTTATAGTGTTATTTATTTTTGTTTCACACTCATATCTAACATTTGTGCAACATCATAAAGTTCAGAATCTTTTTTAATCTATTCCTTTGATCTTTACATAGACTCTGTAGGAAGTAGACAGAGCAAGTGTAATCATCCTCATTATCTGGATGAGGATACTGAGCTCAGAGAGAGCACCTAATCCACTCAAGGGCACCTGACAACAGAGCTCAAGGCCAGGATCAAAACCTAGAACTGTTCATTCTGGGGTATGCTGTCTCACGCTTCCCTCTGCTGCAATGAAATATCAATTTTAACATCAGCAGGATTGGATTAAATCTAGGCTTACATTCAACAAATCCTTGATTCTGAATTTTTAAGAAACCCAGTCTAATGGCTTTTTAAAAATGTTTCAGAGCCATCTTCATTTTAAGTAAAATTTCACTCTGAAGTTTCTGATTCATTTTCAATCAAATTTTTATCAATAGTTCTTTGATGTTTCATAGCTCTTTTGAACCATTTTATAGATCATTTATACCTTTTGTTTTTTAATTGCCCAATCACTTGCCAAGGAACTCAAAATTACAATTCACACTTTTTGTATTGGGTTCAAAAAGCAATGTATTTTTAAACTGAGCTATTGTCACTCCAGTCACTGAAGAAATGTTTTACTGTATCTTTTATATACTGTCCCCCTCCTTACCACACAGGGCATATTTACCTCACGTAAATTTTATTACTATCTTGATTACTATAGTTCAAATGGGCTTTGGGGGGTTTCTTTTGAACTCTAATAAAGTGGTCACATAACTGTGAGGACAGAAATCATCATAAACACCAATTTTGGGAAAGACATGTTAGGAATAAAATCTTAAGTAAAATTCATTGGGCTAACAATGCATTGCGTTGCATTTAAAAAAGGAGAAAAAAAGAAAAAACTTATATTACTTTTTCTAAAAGCATCTATAAGTGATATATCTGAAATGTTCCATTGAAATGGCAAGGATGGTTACTTTCATCCATCCGAAATTAGTACAACTAACTGATTTAACATCTTCCATGTGCCTAAAACGGCAGAATGAGTCACAAGAGAAGGGGAGGAGTTGTGGAAACTGGGGAAAGTAGGCGGTGAGCAGTCAAAGAGAGGTGGTATAGTGAGTCTTGTGCTGAGTCATAGATAGCCCCTCCCACGAGTCTTCAGGCAACCAATATAGCCACACCCAGATTCCTGAATAACACTAGGGAATCTGAATACTCCCTGAGGCCATAGGAAAAGTGTACCTTGGATTGGTCAAAGTGGATGGTGTTGCACTTGAAAGAACCAGCAGAGTTTTCTTTTGCCTCTTGCCATTTTTAAAGAATTAGTTTCTTCCCAGAAGAATACAGTAAAAATGGGGACACTCCCCTCCGTGGCTGCTAGACACCAGAGTTGTGGCTCTCAAGCTCACAGGCCTACATCAAGAGAACCAAATAACTCAAGTAGGATCAAGCCCAGGAGGACTGAGAGATTACACCAGTAGCACCATCACTGAAAGAATCTGGGTAGCAAAGCAATTGGATCTACAATGAAAACATTACAGGAAAACATGGGGAGACAAATAAGCAATTCCCAAAGGAAAGAAAAAGAGGGATGACCAGAAAGGGAGTTAAATGAAATTGAGGCTAGCAGCTTATCAGAGAAAGAATTCAGAGTAATGGTTATAAGGATGTTTAAATGGATAGATGACAAATACACACAGCTCAATGAGAACTATAAGGAGCTGAATGAGAATGTCATCAACATGAAGAGAAACCAAGAGGAGAAGAAGAACAACATAGCTGCAATAAAGAATACATTGGAAGGCTTAAACAGTAGACTAGAAGAGTCTGAGGATCGCATCAGTGAGTTAGAAGACAAGGTAGGAAAAAAACACACAAACACAGCAGCAGATGGAAAGACTTAAAAAGCAAGAGGAAAGCCTAAGAGAGCTTTGGGACAACACAAAATGAAACAACATTCACTTAATTGGGATACCAGAAGGAGAGGAAGAGAAACAAGGAATAGAAAACCTATTTGAAGAAATAATGACAGAAAACTTCCCTGATATTGGCAATAAAAAAACTATGCAAGTCTAAGAAGTACATAGAGTCCCAAACATGTTGAACCCCAAACGACCGACACCAAGACACATCATAGTTAAATTGGTGAACACTAACAACAAAGTAAGAATCTTAAAGGCTGCCAGAGAGAGACAGAAAGTAACTTCAAGGGATCTCCTATTAGAATATCAACTGATTTATCAACAGAAACATACCAGACCAGAAGGGAATGGAGTGAAATATACAAAGTTATGCAAAGCAAGGGACTGAATCCAAGAATACTATACCCAGCAAGGCTATCATTCAAAATTGAAGGTGGAATCAAGAGCTTCACAGACAAAACAGGACTAAGAGAGTTTATCACTACCAAGCCAGCAATGCAATAAATGTTAAAGGGGCTTCTGTAAAAATAAGAAAGAAAAAGGCAAAAAGAAACACAAACACTAAGAAAAATATGACAACAAACATGTACTTGTCAATAATAACATTAAATGTAAATGGATTAAATTCATCAATCAAAAGTCATAGGGTAGCTGAATGGATAATAAAATGTGATCCATATATTTTCTGTCTACAAGAGACCCACCTCAGAGCAAAGGATTCACACAGACTGAAAGTGAAGGGATGGAAAAACATTTTTCAGGCAAATGGAAATAAGAAAAAAGCTGGGGTTGCAATACTTATATGTGATAAAATAGACCTCAAAGTAAAGGCCATAACAAGAGATAAGGAAGGCCATTGCATAATACTAAAGGGAGCAATTCAACAAGAAGGTATAACTCTGGTAAACATATATGCACCCAATGCAGGAGCACCCAAATTCATTAAAAAAAAAAAAAACTCCTGGAAGATATCAAGGGAGAGATCAACAACAATACAATCATAGTAGGAGACTTTAATATACCACTGACATCACTGGATAAATCCTCTAAACAAAAAGTCAGCAAAGAAACAGCAATTCTAAATTACTCACTAGATAAGATGGACCTAATTGACATCTTCAGAGCATTTCAGCCCAAAGCCACGGAATATATATTCTTTTCAAGTGCATAGGGAACATTTTCAAAAATAGACCACATATTGGGTCACAAGCAAAGTCTCCTTAAATACGAAAAGATTGAAATCATATCAAGCATTTTCTAAGACCATAATGGCATAATATTATAAATAAATTACAATAAAAACATTCCAAAAAATTCAAACACTTGGAAGCTGAATAGCATGTTATTAAGCAATGACTGGGTTATCAATGAGATCAAAGAAGAAATTAAAAACATCCTGGAGACTAATGACAATAAAAACACAACAATCCAAAATCTATAGGACACAATGAAAGCAGTCATGAGAGGGAAGTTTATAGCTCTACATGCCTACCTCAAAAAAACAAGAAAAAATGGTAATAAATCATCTAACTGAACAAGTCAAAGAATTAGAAACAGAGAAACAAGAAAAGCCTACAGTGAGCAGAAGGAAGAAATTATAAAGATCAGAGCAGAAATGAATGACATAGAGACAAAAACAAAAAACAAAAAAAAAAAAAAAAAAAACCAAACAAACAACAACAAAAAATAAGCAAAACCAAGAGCTGGTTCTTCAAAAGGATAAACAAGATTGATGAACCTCTAGCCAGGCTCACCAAGAAGCAAAGAGAGAGGACACAAATAAACAAAATCAGAAATGAAATAGGTGAAATAACAACAGACCCCACAGAAATACAAAGTATTGTTAAAAAAAATATTATGAACAACTCTATTCAAACAAACTACACAACCTGGAGGAAATGGACACATTTCTTAAAAAATACAACCTTCCAAAACTCACTCAGGAAGATTCTAAATATCTCAATAGTCTGGTAACTATGAAAGAAATTGAAGCAGTCATCAAAAAGCTCCCAGCAAACAAAAGCCTGGGGTCAGACGAATTCACAGGGGAGTTTTACCAAACATACAAGGAAGAACTAAAACCTATCCTCCTCAGACTATTGCAGAAAATTCGAGAGAAAGGAACACTTCCTAGTTCCTTCTATGAAGCCAGCATAACCCTAATACCAAAACCAGATAATGATAACATATGAAAGAGAATTACAGGCCAATATCCCTCCTTAATATAGATGCCAAAATCCTCAGCAAAATTCTAGCAAATCAAATCCACCAGTACATCAGAAAGATCATACACCATGACCAAGTAGGATTTATCCTGGGGATGCAAGAATGGTACAATATTTGCAAATCAATAAACGTGATACATCACATAAACAAATTGAGAGATAAAAATCACAGAGTCATATCAATTGAGGCAGAAAAAGTATTTGACAAAAGCCAACACCCTTTCTTGATAAAAACTCTCAGCAAGGTGGGAATAGAGGGATCATACCTCAACATAATAAAAGCCATATATGACAAACCCACGGCCAACATCATACTCAATGGGCAAAAACAACAACCGTTTCCCCTAAGAACAGGAACAAGACAGGGATGCTTACTCTCACCACTCCTATTCAATATAGTGCTGGAAGTACTAGTCATTGCAGTAAGACAAGAAGAAGAAATAAAAGGCATCCAAATTGGAAAAGAAGTAAAACTGTCCTTATTTGCAGATGACATGATACTGTGCATAGAAAACCCTAAAGACTCCATCAAAAAATTAATAGACTTAATAAATGAATTCAGCAATGTAGCAGGATACAAAATTAATGCCAAGAAATCTATGGCATTTCTATACACAAATAATGAACTTACAGAAAGAGAGACTAAAAAATCAATCCCATTTACCATCGCACCAAAAAAATTAAGATAACTAGGAATAAACTTAACTAAGAAGGTAAAAGGTCTATATGTGGAAAACTACACAACACTGAAAAAAGAGAGCAAGATGTAAACAGATGGAAGAACATACCATGTTCATGGATTAGGAGAATCAACATCATTAAAATGTCCATGCTACCCAAAGCAATCTATAAATTCAATGCACTTCCCATTAAAATACCAATAACATACTTCACAGACCTAGAATGAACTTTCCAAAAATTCATATGGAATAAAAAGGACCTTGAATAGCTGTAGCAATCCTGAGAAAGAAGAACAAAGTAGGTGGGATCTCAATACCTGATATCAAGCTGTATTACAAAGCCCCTTTTCTTAAAATAACCTAGTACTGGCATAAGAACAGACATAGAAAATCCTGTGGGTTCCCCGAGTGACAGAAAATGGCTACCTACAGCCTGGCAAACGAGTGACTAGGCGCCCTGGAAGACATCGAACGGGAAATTGGCACTATCCTTTAGAATGCAGGTACGGTAATCCTGGAACTTTCCAAGGAAAAAACCAATGAGCGGCTGCTAGACTGACAAGCGGCGGCTTTCACGGTGTCGGTGCAACATGTAGAAGCGGAGCTGTTGGCTCAGATTCACTACCTAACTCAGGTGGCCACAGGGCAGCCCCATGAGGGCTCCAGCTACTCTTCAAGGAAGGACTATCGGATGGCACTAAAGTGAGTGGACTATGCTCGCCTCAAGCTCAATGATGTGGCCCGAACCTGTAAGCAGATGCTGGAAAACTAAGCCAAGCAGGCAGAGACATTTGGAGGGAGATCACCACCTCCACCTGGGACAGAACCTAGAGGCCTGGAGGATGAGGAGCACAGGCTGCCATGCATGCCCTGTTGGTCATATATGAGGACAAAGTGGCAAAAGGTGGGAATGGAGAAACTTAAAGCCCAAGCCTGCCCACGACTCTGTGCTGGCTTCTGCTCTGAGTTCACCAAAGTGCTGACAAGCTCAGACAGGAGATGAAGAGTCAGTCACCCAACCCACTTCCTCCTTGAACCAATGAAGACACATTTTTCTTCATTGGAAGAGATAAAACAGAAACTAAAGGTTTTAATAATAAAAAACAACAACAATAGAGACTATCACTGGGGCATATATGAGTGACATAAGGGATTGAGGAAGTAAATCCAGCCTGGATAGCAGCTGGTGGCTACTGAGGGAGGGTGGGAAAATCCAGGCCTTAAGTGTGGGATCAGGGGAGGAAGCAAGTGAGGGCTAAAGTTGGTGTGGTATAGAGAGAGACTTTGGGGAAGAGAGCACCATCAGCAGAGAAGCTTAAGCCAAGAATCGGTAAAGGGACAAGGGCATGAAGCAAATGTATACAGAAAGAAGAGTCAATAATAAAAAAAATAATTTTTAATAAAAACAATATACATTCAGAATTTTATACAATGTAAAGACAAAAAGTTCTAACAGGGCAGTGGCTGGTTAAACAGTAACAGCTATGTAAAGAGTGCCTACTATGTGCCAGAGAAAATGTTCCCATTTATTAAATGTTTCTGGTGGTGAATAAATCACATTTTCCATCCTCAAAAAAAAAAAAAAAAAAAGAACAGACATATAGATCAATGGAATAGAATAGAGAATCTGAATACCGACCCAAACCACTATGCTCAATTAATATTCAACAAAGGAGGCAGGAACATACACTGGAGTCAAGACAGTCTCTTCAACAAATGGTGATGGGAAAATTGGACAGATACATGCAAAAAATGAAACTAGATTACCAACTTACACCATACACAAAAATAAACTCAAAATAGATAAAGTACTTAAATATAAGATGGGAAATCATAAAAACACTAGAGGAAACCACAGGCAGCAAAATCTCAGACATATGCCAAAAGAACTTGTTCTCTGATATTGTTCCCAGTGTAATGGAAACTAAAGAAAAAATAAAGAAATGGGACTACATCAAAATAAAAAGCTTTTGCACAGCAAAGAAAACCATCAATCAAACAAGAAAGCCCACTGCATGAGAGACATATTTGCTAATGATAGCAACGATAAGGGTTTAATCTCCAACATATACAGACAACGCATACAACTTAACAAAAAGAAGATAAACAACCTAATAAAAAAAATGGGCAACTGATCTAAATAGACACTTTTTGAAAAAAGACAGAAGGCAGGCCAAGAGACATAAGAAAACATGCTCAAAGTCACTAATCATCAGAGAGATGCAAATCAAAACAACAATGCGGTACCATCTCACACCTGTCAGAATGGCTATCATTGACAAACGACAATTGTTGGAGAGGATGCGGAGAAAAAGGAACTCTTTTGCACTGCTGGTGTGAATGCAGACTGGTGCAGCCACTGTGGAGAACAGTATGGAGTTTCCTCAAAAAAACTAAAAATGGAACTCCCATTTGACCCATTGATCCCACTCCTACGAATATATCCCAAGAAACTAGAAACACGAATCAGAAAGGATATATGTACCCCTATGTTCATAGCAGCAAAATTCACCATAGCTAAGATTTGGAAACAGGCTAAGTGCCCATCAGCAGATGAGTGGATTAAAAAAAGGTGGTACATCTATACGATGGAATACTACACTGAAGTAAAAAAGGAGTTCCTACCATTTGCAACAACATGGATGGAGATGGAGCGTATTACACTAGGTAAAATAAGCCAGGCAGAGAAAGATAAATATCATATTATCTCACTCATTTGTGGAATATAATGAACAGAATAGACTGATGAACAAGAACAGATCCAGAGACTGAGAAACATCGATCAACTTCATACCTCAGAGAAGGTAGGTGAAAGTGGGGTTAAGGTGGAGAGATCAACCAAGGGATTTGTGTGCATGCATATGAGCCTAATCAATAGACACAGACAACAGAGTGTGGGGCATAAGTGGAGGGTGGGAGTTATGGGGGAATAAGGACACATATGTAAAAATAAAATTAAAAAAAATTATAAGGGAAAAAAATAAAATAGTAAATCTAATCCATACTAGTGGTCACCATAACCTTAAGAGAAATTGTTTCATGTAACAAAGATTTTTAAATGAATCTCTCTGTAGCCTGAAAATTATTTTGGAAGGAAACAAAGAGAAGTTTCCTTCTAAAGTTGTAAGGATTATAATTGAAAGTACATATATTTGACCTCTTGAACTAAAGTAAGTAATTTTAGTTTCTTCCTCTCTGATAAAGTTTATATAAAATTACAAAAAGAAATTGACAGGCAGTTTGAAATTGAACTGCGATGGCCTAGAGGAAAGAATATCCTTACATGATATGATTCTATAATATTATTATAATTTTTGATATTTTACAGCAACATATTGTACAATTATCCCAAACAAACTTACAAATTAATCTGAAACTAACAAACAGATTCTTTGAATGATTGGCAGCAATTTAAAAAAAGACATGAAAGGATTTCATCCCTTTCAGAAGGAATTAAGGCCCTGGGAAGGCATCGGAGCATTCTATATGGGTCCCTCTTCTCACAATCCAATTGCCCTAATCTGTTGCCTGAGCTTTCTGTTCATACTGAGGTTGAAGCCTCATGGTGGCTGGTACCATGGATCTGTCCCTGGCCCAATTGTGTGAGCTGGGCCCTCCCTGCAGAAGAAACCTGAGTCCCCCAAGATGTATGATCAGTGCCAACATCCTGCCAGCAGGCAAGGGGAGTCCACTGCAGATGCTGGGCATGGAGACCATGGGGGCAATAGGTTACCAAGGAGACATAACTGAACCTCACATCACCCTGCTTGGTCCTGGAGAATGACTGGTTAGCCAGAGACGAGTAAGATTCCTCAGGGAAGGAACAACCTAAGACAAGTACAGTCACAAAGGGGCCATCAAGAGAGAACTTGGTGATCAACAGAGGTGGGGCACAGACCCAAGCTTGCAGGGGCCTGAACTCTCACCCCTTTGGAGGGAGGATTCCTGTCCCCATGGCTGCTTTGCTTTCCATGCCCAGCTTAGATCAGGACCCAGATAACAGACAGACACTTGGCTCATCTCAGATTAGGACCCAGGTAACAAAGAGAGACTTGGCTTACAGCAGCTGCTCTATATGTAAATCCAGCCTAGCATCAAGAATGCTCAGGGCCTTCTCAAGAATGTAAATAATCCTTTCCACTAATATTTACAAGGTAAACTAAGATTGTTAGTAGAGTATTAAATTTGATAGTAATCAAATTTTCAGATTAATTTTAATTGGCTAATTGAAATAAGTGAATATTCAAGAAAATTTAATTGTACTGGACAAAAAGCTGTCCCTAAAGTATTAACTAAAATTTCTATTTGTAGTTCATCTCATGGTAAAATTGCTTAACATGCAATGAACCTAAAGCAGTCATATTTTTGTGCAAAAAATTAAAATTTAAAGTTACCAAGGCTGCATTATAAAATTTACAAAAGCCTCCATTAATTAAAACAAAGGGGGGGTAGTAGGAAAAATATCCTGTAAGTAAATTACATCTAGAAAAAATTTTTACTTTACAAAAATTAATTTTAGTTTGTAACGCTAACAGCAAGACACTCATGAAAAACATACATGGTGTCAACATAAGCCAAAGGAAAATTGTTTGGGCAAAAATGAAAAGGATCCCAAGTCAATTTATAGAAAAGATTCCTTTATTAAGTTTTGGTCGAGAATATGTTTGTATATTTTCAGAAAACAACTCCAAGACCATGTGGATTCCTGCAACAGAGGGGAATTGACAGGTCTGCTCCAACCACGAAGACAAGAGGAGAAACAGTCCAGAGATGGAAGATGCTGATGGCGCTTTGCCATGCTAGCAGTCAGCAGCTGTGTGTCGCCACAGGTTGCCTAGGACCAAACCAGAGGTGGTTGGACCTGCATTTCCACCATGTGTCCACCATCCCAATATCATTGCTGACATGTACACATAAGGAACTATTTGACATTGAAACTGGGACTCAGAACTGTTGTACATTGAAATTGGGCCTGAAACATTTTGTTGTTGTTATTATGATATGTTTATTTCTATTCTGCAGAGGCAAGGTTTTTTAAAGAAAAGAAATGGAAAAAAAATAGATACAGAGGCAAAAAAACATTGAACAGACTGTCTAACTACAGTGGGAAGGCAGAGGAGGTTGGGGGGTCAAAAGAGATCAACTGAAGGACATGTACACATGCATATAAGCATAACCAATGGATACAAGACACTGGGGGATGGAGAGGGCAGGTGAGGGCATGTACTGGGGGTAGGGGAGGCCGGGGAGAGGTTAAGGGGGGGAAAAGAGGAGACATATGTACTACTATTTGTAATACTTTAAACAATAAAAATACATTAATTATTTTTTTAATGAAATAAATAAATAAATAAATAAATAAATAAATAAATAAATAAATAAATCATACCAGGAATACACAAAAATTAAGTCTTGGCAGGTGTTCTCAGTGCTTAGATCATGGACTGGGGCACTGAAAGGTCAGTTGTGGGTTCAGTTCCTGGCCAGGGGCACATCTTGGGTTGCAGGCGGTCAGGGCATGTGTAGGAGACTAATTGATGTATCTCTCTCACATTGAAGTTTCTCTCTCCCACTTCCTCCCTCCCTTCTACTCTCTTTAAAAATAAATGGGAAAAATATCCTTGGATGATGATTAACAAAATAATAATAAAAACAGAGAGAGAGAGAGAGAGAGAGAGAGAGAGAGAGAGAGAGAGAGAGAGAGGAAGGAAGGAAGGAAGGAAGGAAGGAAGGAAGGAAGGAAGGAAGGAAGGAAGGAAGGAAGGAAGGAAGGAAGGAAAATTAATACCTATTAGGGAAGCACACAGTAAAATCCCACATTGAGGAAGCCCTGGAAGATGCTTATCCTGCTTCAGTCAACCTCTCCCTGCAGTTTCCCTCCCCTACTCCCACCTCTTCTATATTGAAGAAGAATGTCACATCCCACAAAGTAATTGATTCCTATATTGAGGAGTCTTGTCTTAATTACTATTAGAAAGTGGGAAGCTAATTAAATCACAACATGAGGAGAAACCACTTGTCTATTTAGAGTATTCTAAAATGTTTGTTAGAAGTAATAAAATAATTATTATTAATAATAAGTGTTAATTCATTAATCATGTAAAATATGTATTACTTATCAATATCTCTATTTCCCAGTTGTGGAAATTGAGACAAAAAGACATTAAGTCACACAGCTAATACATAATGGAGTCAAACATAGATAATCTGGTACCAGAAACTTCATTATTCACTTCTTTGCTCTTTAGCAATCAAAGGCTCTTATGAAGGCAGATAGGAAGTTATGTCTAAGGCATTTTGCAAAACATAATGTATCATACCAATGAAAGCTATTGTTTTGGATACCAACAAAGCTATTATTTTGGCTAAGGAGTAAAAAAATTAATAAATGATTTTAAAAATAGCCTGGCTGGTGTGGCTCAGTGGCTGAGGATTGACCTATGAGCCAGGAATCACTGTTCATTTTCCAGTCAGGGCACATGCCTGGGTTGTGGGCTCGATCTTCTGTAGGGGTGTGCAGGAGACAACAAATCAATGATTCTCAGGCATCATTGATGTTTGTATCTCTCTCTTCCTCTCCCTTCCTCTCTGAAATCAATAAAAATACATATATTTTAAAAAATATATTGGTATCAATTGGCAAACAGTGTAAGCTATTTTCCCTGGAATTACTTGTCCATTGAACTAAAAAGCAAACAACAAAAAACAAAACATACAAACAAAAAACAGAGGAACAAAGGAAGAAAGAAAAGAAAAAGCATAAGAGCACTGACTTCTACAATATTTTAGGCATAATTGTCTTTGTTCTCTTTTCTCCTTTCCCCAAGTATTTATTAAATGCTCAGTAGACACATTTATGAGATTAATTGCAGGGCTAATTTAGATGGTGTTACTTTGAAGACAAAACTTAAGCATATACCTAAGAATAATTTATCTTTCTCATCTTCACTTATTATAATAGTTTTCTTTCTGTCTCTATGTGTCCTGTTTTATAGGATGTACTTTTTAGAATGTTAGACTACCATGATCTATAAAAAGGCCATTCCACCCGCAACAACTTCACTGAGTCTGGATCAAATAGCAGTTGGATTTAATAAGTCCATAAATAACACAGGAAACAAATATAAATAGAGTCATCTCTAAAACTTTATGACCCAATAAAACTGTGTCTTTCCAGAGGAATAAGGTACTTGAATATTCAAAAGAGCTCTGGGTGTGCAAGCTAATAATACAGTGCAAAATATTTTAGTTTCTGAAATGAGCAGAACTACCATTCTTTTTTAAAAATATATGTTTCTATTGCTTTCAAAGAGGAATGGAGAGGGGGGAGAGTTAGAAACATCATTGATAAGAGAGAATCATTAATTGATTGCTTCCTGAAAGTCTCCTACTGAAGATTGAGCCCTCAACCCACACATGTGACCTGACCTGGAATCGGGAATTAAGCAGAACCAGGAATTGAATCAAACTGTGTCCTCCTGGCTTATGAGTCAACACTCAAGCACTGAACCATGCTGGCCAGGCAGAACTAGCATTCTTGACTCCACCACAAATCACCTATCTGACCTTAGACAAATTATTAATCAATCAACCTCACTTTCTTCATCAGAAAAATGAAATTTATGAAAATATACCTTGAAGTTACTTAGGGAAAACCACAAAGCATGAAACATTTCTAACAAAATGACCTTCACATGCAGGTGTTCAATAATTTTTAATCTCCTTGTCTCTTTCTGCTGATCACCTTCTCCTTTGCTTTCTCTTTTTTTTTTAAATCTATTCATCAACTCTGACAATGACAACTTACAAATTTTTAACTATAAGGGTATGTAAAATTGTATAAGATCTTTCAAGTGACACTTTGAAAAACAGACTCATGCTGCTGGTTTCAATAGATGCCTTATAAAAACTAAACTGGGCTTTCCGGACTTTCTGCGGATCTCTACTTCTATACAAATGACAAAGTTTTTATATAAAACAGAAAATAAACATTTGTACAATTCAAGAGTTATAGAAGTTTAGAATCGGAACATTTAAGAAGAAAGAAACATTTATTCAAATAATCAAAAAATTATGAGTAGTTATATGTGCCAAGTGAAGAGATCCTTAATTTGTGAGCTTTACATTCTAGTGCCTAAGGACACAATGTACAGTTATACTTAGCTATTGTGCACAAGTAAGGACTGATGAAGATTGGGTGGTGAAAGAAGATGTATTCAAGAAGGTTTTATTCAGCAAACACTTAACCAAGAGAAGGAATCAACTGTAAAAAAAAGCAGGAAGAAAAATCATAAACAGGAAAAAACAAGTTTAAAGATATTAGGAGAGAACAATCTTGATTTGCTTGGGGAAAATCAAGGCCAGTCAAGAAGAGAAATTGTAAGATATCAAGTCAGAAAGGAAAGCAGAAACACTTTGTGATGTGTTTTTAGACAATGGTTAGTAGTTTTTTTATTTTATTTATGATAGAAAGCCACTGGAGAATTTTGAGCAGAAAAGTGACAGATTTCATTCATACATTTAAAAGGCAACTCTGACTGCTATATGGAAAACAGAGAGTGGGCACAAATGGAGGAAGGGAGGTCTGTTAGTGGACTGTTGCTGTGGTAGCAGTGAAAATGAGAAGTGGTCAGATTTGGATAGAGGCCATGGGGCATGATTATGGATTAAAGAGAGGAGTCAGGGAACTCAAAACTCTGATTGTGACTTATCAGAGATCATAGTGTAATTCTCTTCCTCTTTCAAGGGGATGGTAAGCATTTCATCAGCTTTTTCTGAAGAAATCCACTTGGGACTTTGATGTCCTGACTTTCTTTTAAGGCTCGAAACACGTCTCTGTTCTTTCATGGATAGTAGTTACATAATAAGTAAACCTTTTGAGGGGTTCAGTCATTTGAGTAATGGGAAATGGGGTCAGCTCAACCTTGGTGGGGTAATTATATAATTTCAAAGTTCAACTGACTTGGGGTTTTGATCATGACCCACATTGCTGTCTAGACTTTAACTCCCACATTTTAACTTGCAACCTGAGCCAGAATGAAGACAGGCAACCTAAAATATGGCAGGAGGCCACTTTTACTATTGAAGGCTGTCCTACAATACGGCCTCTAAAAGAATCAGGCTGTCTGAACCCCTGGTGACAGGATTATTCAACTTTATACCAAGAAGGCTGACATATTGTGATGAAAAAAATTAGGGGAAATAAAACTTACGGAGGTCTGAAGAACTTAGTTTTCAACTTGGTAAACTGAACATGATAATTATACATTCAAGAAGAGATGCTGTGAAATAGTCTATCAAATGCATGGCTCTTGAATTTAAGGGAATTAGTCAAGGATGAAGACACAAATTTGTTGGTCAGCAGTATGTAGATGGTTTTTAATGCCATGGGCCTGGACAATTCATCTAAGACAGGAAACAGGTCTCTTCACCCCCTCTGCCTCTGCCAACTGAAGATAGAGCATTCCGATGAAACCTTTCCTAAGCTAAAATGATGTAAAGTGAGGAAGCAATTCCCATTAATGCATATGGAAAAAAATTTGAGTGTTCCCAGACTCTAAATTTAAAATTCATACAATGTATTAATTTTGTTCTGCACAATCAAAATGCTTAATTACACCCAGTTTTACATTACACATAACACCCTTACAAACTCTCTTAGGCTATTCTGATACCTTAGGACACATCTTGCTAACAGATGCACAAAATAAAATGAGATAAAGCGCGGATGCTCCACATACATCTGGGGACTGAGGCTGACATGATGAGCATCCTTCCCATGGAGGAGGCCTGGCGGTGCCACTCTCTCTGCACTGCCATGATATGCTCTATCTCTATGAATGCTTGTTGCAGAACAAACCTGCATGCTATTTTTGTTTTCCTCCTGTTTTTGTAAAAGAAAAAATCCTCTTTGGATTTCTTTACATTAGAAAAAAGAGGTATTATTGTAGGTCTTTGGTAAGAGCAAAGTAGGAACGTGAACTTTCGAAAAGCAGAGGGTACCTGTATAGCTGGAGGGGGGCTGGGATGAAGGTCAGAGACTGAACACAGGAACACTTTCATATTTATAAATTGCAAGAGGAGTCAACAGGAAGGTGTGAGTAGTATCTATAGAACCATTGAGATAGAAGGAAAACCAGGCAAAACTGAAAGACAATCAGTTATAATTCAGAGATAAATCAATTGGTGAAAAAAAAATGCTGAATACACTCTCAACAGAATCCCAAGAAAATCTCAGTTCATCAATATTAAAGTTGATATTGTGATAGAACCAGTGCTGATCTTTAAAGCTTTTGCCATTTTGAATGAAGAAAACTATTTTAGCAATAAACTGTGGTTAGTATTATTTTATTTGAAAAGTTTAGGAGGAAAAAAAAACCTGGAATTCCGAAAAGAACTGGTAAAGGAAAAGAAGGAGGGCTAAGGGAAGGAGAAGTCAGAGAGAGGTGCTTTGGAGACTTTGCCTCAGATATTTCCCACCTCATCCATACTAATGTCTTTCTTCTTCTTTTTTTTTCCTTTTGTTTTTATTACTCCAAAATAACTTCAGTCTTTTAAATCTAGCTTTTTGACTCTGTGCTTGTGCCTTGAATAATTTCACAATGATTTTCTGCTCCTCAACAAGGAATGTATGCTTGGTCCTGTCAGGGACACATTCAGCAACATGGATCCACCACAGGCCCTGCTGACATGTTTTTGTTTGTTTGTTTTCAACCACCTCAGAACTTTGGATCCCACAGCAGAACTTCACAAAGTTGCCTGGGCAGGAGCAATGTGTAGATTTTGTGCTTTCCCAACCTTCTTGGTATAAAGGTGAACAATTCTATTACCAGAGGTTCAGACAACCTGGTTCTGTTGGAGTCTATATGTAGGGCAGCCTCCAATGGTTTGTCAAACACTGGACCATTGTGAGTGCCTGAAGTCACCGTTGCCAGAAGGGCTCATTCACACTAATGTTCAAAGGAGAATCCAATCAGGGAAATGGATTATGCATACAGCTTTCAGTTCCTCTCATTTGCATATTGAAAACTCCTGTTGCCACTGCCTTGTAGCTGCCTCCTGACACTTTTTAGGTTGCCTGTCTTCATTCTGGTTTAGGTCCCGAGCCAAAATGTGGAAGTTAAAGTCTAGAGAGCAATGTGGGTCATGATCAAAACCCTTAGGTCAGTTGAACTTTCAAATGATCTAATTAACTCACCAAGGTTGAGCTGATCCCATTCCCCATTTCTCAAATGACTGATCCCCTCAAAAGGTGTACTTATTGTGTAACTACTATCCATGAAAGAACAGAGACGTGTTCTGAGCTTCCAAAGAAGGTCAGGACACCCAAGTCCCAAGTGGATTCCTTCAGAAAAAGCTGATGAAATGCAAAAGTCTAACACTTAGCAACCACTTGAAAGAGGAAGAGAATTATACTATGAACTCTGATAAGTATAATTTAAAAACTTTTAGATTGAACTAGACAACAAAGCACAGACTTTGGAGTCAGTCAGATATTGGTTCAATTCCTAGCACAATTTTTTGCATAAGGTTATTGAACTTATGCAAACTGTATGACCTTCATATACCTCAATTTCCTGTTCTGAAATGGCATTGTAACATTTACCTAAGAGTTGGCTGTGAGAAGTGGATGACATAATGCTCTTGCAGGCATTTATCTTCTCTGACTGCAGCAGCATATCGGAGTAAATCATGTCCTTTCCCCAACTTTCTTAAACAACCTTGTTCCCTTGTCTGCACAACACTCAGAAAACACAACTGCTCTGCTTAATAATTACATTTCTTTACAAAATAATTTTCCAAATTTCCCCACTCCTTTTTACCTTCCACTCAGCCTGTTCTGGTCAAGTCAGTCATCTTTATATCCCATGTATCATTGCTCAATCCTGCTCCATACTCTTACTGCATTGCTCTGAAGCTACTACCATGTTCTGAGCTTTCCCTCCTTCCCTTTGTGTATCCAGTCACTATTCATCTTCAAAATATAGTTCAACTAAATGCAATGTGATGTCCTGAATTGGGTCCCAGAGCAAAAAAGAGACAATGATGGACAAACTGGGAAAGTGTCAATAAACCAATGTTAGTTTTGGTTTTCACAAATGTAAACTAATGTAAGATGTCAATAGCAGGGGAAACCAGGTGAAGGATTTAATGGAACTCTTTGAATTATCTTTTTAGCTTTTTTGTAAAACTAAAATTATTCCAAAAGAAAAAGTCTATTTAGAAAAAATCAAGACTGAGCATTTCTTGAAGATTTCCTTGCTTATGCCATCCTCTTTGCAGCCCTCCTCCCCCCAGTCCTTTGCTAAAATGTGACTTTGGGTGCACTACTTAACTATCCTGTGCTTTAGTTTCTTCATCTGTAAAATACTGGGAATGAGCATAAACCACAATTAAGAGAAAGCCCATGTGGTGCTATTTTATTTTGTGTATGTTTGTGGGGGTGGAGTGTGTGTGTGTGTTTATTGGGGTCAGGAGAGTACATGGAGGAGATTCACATTCAAGCTGCCTAGTTCAAAAGTCTCTGCTCTTAAACATTAAGCTGTGTTGTTTGTGGAAATATTCTGAAATGTTTTGTTGTAAACATTTATATAGCATGCATAGAGAAAAATTAGAAGAAAACTTCAAACAGTGGGATTGTCGGAGCTATGCAATCATAAATTATTTTATTATTTTATTTTTCTTCATTTTACAAATGTTCTCAGAATTGGTAACTTCTGGAGACAGAGTGATAGAAATGAGAGTTGGGTAAGGGTTAAAGGGGACCTTCATTTAGTTCTTAAAATCAGAAGAAAATACCATGTAATACTAAAAGGCTTTACTTCTGACCTATAGACAGGGCAAAACTTAGGGGACATAAACAAAAAACAGGTTTTTTGTGCCACCCTCTCTCTATTCAATTTTTAAAAAATATATATTTTTATTGACTTCAGAGAGAAAGGGAGCAGGAGATAAATATAGAAACATCAATGATGAAAGAGAATCATTGATCAGCTGCCTCCTGCATGCCCCCACACTTGGCATCAAGCCTGCAACCCAGGCATGTGCCCTTAACCAGAATCAAATCTGGAACCTTTCAGTTGATAGGTCAATGATCTATCCACTGAGCCAAGCAGCTAGGGCCAATTTATTTTTTCAAGAAAAGTAAACATATATTAGTTCATTCAAGTGTTGGCTATTCACAGAGTAAATGATTTTAGTACCTGTTTGGAAACACCAAATTATTTCAAAGAAATTTTTCACAGTTGCATGCACTGTAGTAATTAGGCTTCATTTGGTGTTTTATCTGCCTACACAGGAATGTGTCTTCATTGGGCTTCCCAATTGTTAAAGCGCATAGTCCCTAATAAACTAAACTGGCAGCAGGAAATAAATGAATTTCAATATATCTTTGGGAGTAAAATCTTAGACTCACAGCTGCTCAAAAACTTTCAAAAGCTTTACTGAAGAAAATACTATCTATGGAAATTGCCTGGATACTCAGTGATCTACCCTAGAACTGAATTTGTCTATACTGAGTCAAGAAGTGTTTTTTACTCAATTGCCTTTTAGCATGAAGCAATGAGCTCTATCAAGGGATATTGTAGAAAGCAACTCATCACTGTTAATATTGTAAGGGTGCTTTTGAAGGTATTGATCATTATAATCCACATACAATCCTAGAGAACCTTTACTCTGACCTTACTATCCAGGATATTTCCTGAACATTATTTTGCTTTTATCTTATAAATACTATGAATTCTGAATGTGGTTGTGCATTCTTTTCTTGTTTGGTTACTAAAAATTCTTGAAGTCAATTTTGTGGCCTGAAAAAAAATTAGAATAAGATCTGCATGGCATTAACATTGGTGAAAAAAAATTCTTAAACAGTATACAAAAAAACAGTGATTTGAAAGATAAGAGTAATAAATTTGCCCTCATTTTGATGAACTTCTTGTTCATCAAAAGATACCATTAAAAGAATGGGAAGACAAGCTTTAACCTGGGAGAAAATTTTTCTAATAGATACATCTAAAAAGCAATCTAATTTATTCATGGACCAGACTCAAAGAGACATTTCACAAAGAAATATATCAAAATGGACACTAAACATGTGAAAATGTGCTCAACATCATTAGTCATCAGCGAAATGCAAATTAAAAAAAAAATAAGATATCATGATCCACCCATCAAAATGGCAGACATTTAGATAACTGAAAACACAAAATTTTGGTTAGGATATGGAGTAATGAAAGCTCTTTTCTATTGCTAGTTAAAGCAAATTGGTATAAGTAACTTTTGAAAAATACTTGGCAAGACCTGCTAAAGCTAAATATGATGCAATAATTCTACCCCTAGGAATATACTCAACAAAGCAAATGGTTTTATCCACCAACAACCATCTACAAAAAAATTCATAACAATTTTATTTTTGTAATAGCCCAAAATGTTAAACAAATTTTCAACAATAGTAGAATGCATAAATATATTGTAATATATTCATATAATAAAATACTACGCAATAATGAAAGGAAAGTCCAAATGTGTACTAGAAAACTGTAGATGAATATCACAAACATATTGTTGAGTAAATGCAATCAGACATATATTGTATAATGCTGTTTATATGAAGTACAAAAACAAGTAGAACTAATATATGACAAAGTCAGCAAAGTAGTTACTCTTGGGTAAAGAATGAGGGAGCCATGAAGGATGATGGAAATGTTCTACAATTTGATCAGGAAGATAATACGTACATACATACAAGCATACTCATTAAACTGTACATTTAAGATTTTTTTGTACTTGTATAAGTTATACTTCTTTATTTTAAAAAAGGGAAAATTTATGGCATTCTCTTGGAAAGGTGTATGTTGGTGTAGCATGTACTTAGTCTAAAACTGTAGCTCTATTAGAAATTTTTGCCTTGCTTTTTCTTTTTTTAAATTTATTTTGAATTATTGTATCTTGCTATTATTTACATTTTTCTGAGCCACCTGAAATTCTATTTAGGGCATAGCCTATAAGTAAATGCATAAATATTCATTTTAAAAATATTATTTATTTACTTTTATTGATTGATTTTGAGAGAGAGAGAGAGAGAGAGATCAATTTATTCTTCCACTTACGCATTCATTGGTTGATTCTTGTATGTGACCTGACTAGGGATTGAACCCAAACCTTTGGCGTATATATGGGAATGATACTCTAACCAACTAAGCTACCTAGCCAGGGCCATAAGTATATTAAAAAGTCCAGGTGTTTTTAAATTGAACATCAGAACACTTAATATCAGATTTTCATTCTGACTCTACTTATTAAGTGTGCAAATAATACCACTAGTAATGAAATGACTTAAGATATTGGCTATTTTTCATGATTATTGAAGGAATCAAATAAAATAGTATAACAAAATTTATTTTTAAAATTTAGACTGATATATAAATTACGTTTAAAGCCAGCCTAAATTAATCTAGGAACGTGATCTCTTTCAGTAAACAAGAAAACCAACAACCCGCCATCAACAAAAACAGAGTCTTACAAAGGAACCATTTGTTTTAAGTCTATAATTTCTGTCTTTTCTGAGATTGTTTAGAATTGCTTTAAAAAAAAAACCAAAAATGTGGCATTCTTGTTTAAATTGTGACCAAGTGACCACGAACATTAGTATGGGTGATTGAGAAATTCTTAGTGCTCCCACCATCCACTTATGTGAAGCTATCAGGGGACAGGACCAATTTGCCTGGAATATAAAATTATTCCAATTTATAAAAGGATTATAAAAGGATTTATTAAATCAGGACATAAATATATAACATACTAAAAATCAAGTTAATTTTAAAAGTAAATTTGGTTATATAAAATCCATTTTAGCCACTTTTTGGAGGGGAAAGTAAAAGAGGGTGTGAAATGAATTTAATAGCTGTTTTTATCTCTCATTGTGTAGCTAAGCAGTTTGTAGAGAAATAATAGATGTTATGAGATCTTCCCAAAGGAGTTTCCAAATATAAATATTCTGACTTTTATGTTTAAGGATGTCAGCTCTACCAGGTGATTTTCTCTGGTTACTTTCCAAGTTAACATATTCCTCAACACATTTCAAATAGCTTCTGATCCCAACATTCCATTGAGATTATTCTCATCAAAACAACCTGTGATTCTCTTGTTGCCAAATTTAATATAAAATATTCAATATACATTTTCAGTTTTATTCCATTTGACCTATCAATATTTGACCCTTTCTCCTTGAAAAACTTTATTTTCTTTAACTTCAGGGACCCTATATTTTCTCGGTTTGCTTTCTCTCTTTCTCAGCTGCTTTTCAGTGTGCTTTGTGAACTCTACTTTTGCCCATTGTTTTAAACTTTGGTGACACCTAAACTCTCTCCTGTGTCCCTTCAAATCTTGATCCCTAATCAACCTCATCCAATCATCTGGCTTCAAATACAATTTGATAAGGTGATGGCTATCAAACCTCTAGCTTCAGTCAATATTTCATTCCTGGACCCCAAACTTATGTGACCACTTACTGGTCATCTCCACTTAGATTTCCCTGTGGAGACTTCAACCCAATAGGTCTTACGTCAACTTTGTCAGCTCTTTCCCCATCCTGATGCTCTCTCAGTAAGCATACTGTCACTCATCAATTTCTTTCTCCCAGACTTTCTCCTCTTTCACACAATCAGCAAATCTTAACATATTTGTGTGCTAAGTAGCTCTACAATTTGTATAGGTAACAACTTGGACTGTTACTGGCACCTGTCTAGGGAGGGAGTCAGTCATTGTAAGTCCCAATCTATATCGGGTTGGTCAGTAGCTTTGGTGTCAACCTGGGCTTGTGATTGGTAGCTGAAGGGGGAGGGAAAAAACTTATGAGACTGAAACCTTAACTTTTGAGACCTGATGCTATCTCCAGGTAGATAATGTCACAATTAATTTGAATTGTAGGAAACTTTCCTGGTATCAAAGCATTGCTTATTTATTAGTGTGGGGAAACCTCTACACATATAGAAAACTGGGGTTCAGAATATCCATCCTCATAAAAATATGTATTCAAATGATACATATTTATCTATATGTGAAAATAGCTTATCCTATCTCATAAAAGAATAATATGCAAATTGACTGCACCTCTGATCAAGCCACGCCCACCAGCAATACCCATGGGCCACACCCACCAGCCTATCAGGAGCTGGGGCTAAGCCAGCCAGCCAGCATGGCCCCCAGGGCTGGGCGCTGGCCAGCAGCCAGGCTAAGGCAGGGGCTGGGATTAAGGCCAGGACCGGGGGGGAGTGGGGGGGTGGATGCAGGACCAAGGCAGCCTGCGAGTGCAAGAGGCAGTGGGCGAGTGTGGGGGGCCCCCAGGGCCGGACTGTCACCAGCAGCCAGGGCTAAGAGATGGTGGTAAGCACATGAGGCAGCCAGCAACTTGGCCCCTGGGGCTGGGCAGTTACCGGGGGGGGGGGGGGGTGGAGGGCAGCACGCAGGGCCGAGGAAGCTGGTGAGCATGCAAGGTGGGGGGCCAGCGAACGTGCCAAGGCAGGGGGGGGTGAGTGTGTGAGGCTGGGGGCGAGTGCAGGGCCCTTGGGGCCGGGGAGTCGCCAGCGGCTGGGGTTATGGCTAGGGCTGGGGGTGCGGGGCCGAACCAGCCTGGACGGAGCTAGCCATCAGCCCCATTGTAGGGCAGGCTGGGGGTGAGGGGTCAGTAGAACATCCTCTGAGGGCTCCCAGTATGTGTGAGAGGTCAGGTTGGGCTGAGGGATCACCCAACCCCAGTGCATGAATTTCATGCACTGGGCCCCTAGTGTATCTTAATTTGAAATGGAACACCTAATAACATGTCCCATTAAAGTAATGATTTTTTTTTTCATTTAACTGTTTTTTAGTTAGCAGCCAGGTTTTTAAGAACAAATGCAAGTTGTTACATGAGAAGCAATGATATATTTCTTACTTTCAGGACAAACTGTAAATTCTTTAACATAACTTGAAAGGAATGTGACCTATCCCCTGCTACATCTGAGATCAATCCACATTCCACATTCTGAGACATACAGAACTAAAGAAGTCTTGCACCAACCCAGGAGCAGCATTCCAAAGTACTGCGTTGGCAGAAGAAGGCTGGCATGATTATACAAGGTCTCATATATGATAGAGGATTCAGGGAAAATAACAAAACATAGTAAATATACATACCACACCAAGGAGAAATTTTAAAAAGGATCTTCTTTTAGAACAGACTAAATCAACAAATGAATATTCTACTAAACCATTTTTTTATCTTGGTGCTATTGTGATCTAATGAGGCAATTGATTACCTCCATTTAAAGTTTTCAAATCAACCTTTATTGGTTTTACAATTTAAGTGAGCTATTTATAAATGTTGATTTTATAGACCCTGTATCAATTATCCTGGGTTTTGCTGATTACAAAACTTTCCTGACTACAAAAGCTCCAATGTGTTGTTGGTTTATTTGTTTGTTTTTTGTTGTTGTTGGATGGATAAGTAGCTAAGAATTTTCTTGGTAGTTCTTAGGTAAAATTAGGTGGGCTTTAATGAGAACATTTCTCTGGCTGCTTTGTAAAGAATGAATGCTAGGACACATGAATGCAAGCAAAGATAGGCTTTACTAGGGTGATGGCTATTAGATACTCCAGGTGAGAGATGGTAGCAGCCTGCCTAGCTGTTTCAAGGAGATGGAGAAAAAACAAACAAACAAACAAACAAACAAACAAAAAATCCTGCCATTTATGACAACATACCTAATCCTGGAGCACATTTTACTAAGTGAAATAAGCCAAACACAAAAAAGACAAATAGTACATTTTACCAATTCCTGCAGGCCACCCCAAGGAACCCCACCCATGCACGAATTCATGCAGTGGGCCTCTAGTTTTAGATAAGAAACAAAAAACTTAAAAAGATTTACTATCTTATAGTCAATATATGTTTTTAAATAAAAGCATGAACTTATGCAACCAGATATTTAATTATTAGATTTACTTCTGGATGAGATTAGGAGACACAGAATAAGAAAATGCTCCTGCTCTAGATGTCAAGATAAAATAATGCTACTCCTAGGGGTTTCATGGGGCTTCCTAATCTCATTGTAAAGTAGGAGCATTAGCATTGCCCTGTTGTGTGGGGGAGACAGTTGAACCTGGCATAATATATATAACAGGGTTCTCTTTCTTTAATCTGGGTTTATACTTTTTTATTTACCTGTGTTATGTTTGAAATCTAAATAAAGGTTTGAACAATGGTAGATCCAGCTTACCAAAGAATCAGGCAGATACAGTTGACTGTCCCAAGGCCCACAAAATCCAAGTGACAAGGGATCATGGCCAATTGGTTGATCATCTGACTGTACCATAGTTATTAGTCCCAGAAATGGGTCTGTCACAGAACTTTTTCTGCATATGGACAGTTAGTCATTGTCTATTTAATATGAGACATACATTTTACTATAGCCTTGAAGATAATAAGTGTAAATCTTGACTCATATTCTTTGACTATAGGATTCAAAATCAATTAATAGAGGGAAGGATTTATTGATCCAGTAAGTCTTCTCTGGCAGCACTGAGCTGGGAATCAGGAAATCTGATATTTAGATCTGTTTATTCTAGTAAGGTGTGACTTCGGATAAGTTATGTAAGTGTTAACAGTCTCAGCTCCTAAACTCTGTAATGAAAGAATCATGTTAGATTTTCCTAAAGGTCTTTCCCAACTCTGAAAAATCTCTGAAGTTATCGATCTTGCTGATTTACTCTGTCAAGCAATTCTTTATAGAGATAAAGTTTTGCTTTATATAATCTCTTTCAGTCTGGCAGAAAATAGTTCAAAATCAATAGGCAAAAAAACAAGCAAGAGCTTTATACAACACAAGTATAATTTTAGACGTGATCTGTTCTCCTATGTCTCATCCAGTCTTTTTAGACTTTTTTTTCATTACTACTCATTTCCCTAATTGACTTTAGATATGGGCATCTGATACATGGAGATGAGGTCAAAATAATCATTGATGAATTTCCTCTAAAATAAATGTAAAAATTGCTTCCCATTGTATCATATCTTGAATGAGGTCATTTTTTCCAAGTTACCAGATCCTAACACATTACATTTAGTTATCTAAGATTTGTAATTATAGAATACTCTTTAAATTATAAATATTTAACAACATATTTCCTTACAGAAGATTAAGGAAAACAAATATTTCCTTTCATGAACTCCCCAGTTCAGTGAATCAGCTCTGTCCTGAGAAGCCTGGCCATCCTTTGGTCTCAAGTCTAGGGAAATCTTTGTTTTAAAAAAGATTTTTAAATCAGAGTCTCAATTTACAATGGTTATGACCTAGACCCCACAAAAATGTAATTTTCTATTGTTGTTGCTATATTTTAAAATTTACTATCTTTTATTTCAATACACTTTATACACAGCCATGCTTACTTTTTAAAGTTTGATGCTTATTTTTCTGAAGTCATTTTTGCCTACAATTCTTTCCTTATTCCAAAAATGGCAATAAGCCAGACCCTGCTTTCTTCTAACTTAATTTTTCCAGACTTCTTAATAGCTGTGTCAATTTCCTATCATTGTTCTCCTATAGGATTTCCTTAGTTCCTTCCTAATGCCTTTGGCGGTGCACGTTTATACTGAAATTGATAAAGGTGGGGAAAAGTCATCAACACAGTCCAGAGGAGGAGCCTGAGTCATTATGATATAACCAAGTTGAAAACACAGTTTAATGAACTATTTTGGGAGCATGACTAGAGACTCAGAACCTGTGCTTTTTACTTGCTGGAAAAATTTGCTTTTAAATGGTATTCCCAAGGTCAGGAAGGAAACATAACGTCATTGAAGAGAAGTTGCCTCTGAGGTAGTGAAGAGAAGTGTCAGGAAGCTACTGAGTTTAAAGGTGCATGAATTGTGACACCACACCCCCTTGTCTAAAAGATAAAATAAATAGTAAGAGTTAAGGGCATATTCAGAAAAACTCAAAGGAAATAAGCTTGGAGTTTTGTTTTCAGAATCATAAACATTTAATCTTTATAAAATGCTGTCTAATATATTTATTGTGTTTTAAATTCTGTAAAGAAAAAACTACACCATTTTCTTCTACTTATGAGGTTTTTGAGAGGTCCAGTTTCTCCCTACAGAGTTCACTGTTGAAACTCACACACTTAGTTCACAATATCTATCTTTTTCTACAGCCACATGAAGATTTAGACACAAAAAAAGAACTATTTTTAAAACTATCTAGACATTGGGCATACAAATTTTAAAACACAATATGATAAGATAAAATTTATTATTATTAAAGAACATACACGTGACCTTTAAGAAGTCAAAAGAATCCTAATATTTCAACATGTTAGGAAAATTATTAATATTCTTACTTGTTAAGAGCTTTATTTAGTGGTGAAGCCGACAGAATTTTGCTATTATCCATCTCATTTGTTATAACAACTTTAGCTCTTTATTTTTACTTAGAAGCTATACTGAGCAGTACATATATATGTTATCAAACCCATAAATAGTGTAAGTAATGGTAATATAGTAAGTAATATATAGTAAGTAATAAATACACACACACATGACTATGGTAGCTGTAAACTTAAAATTATAGCTCTTGAGTGTGGAGTGTATTGTTTTCCTCTGGTGGCCACAAACTATCACAAATTTATAGCTTAAAATAACAAAACTTATTCTCTGATATTTCAGGAGAATTTGTTTTCTTGCCTTTTGCAATTTTTATACTGTCTTCATTTCTTGGTGATCCTTTGCATTAGGTCATATCTCCTACTACTTCTTCCAATCTTTGTATAAGGATACTTGTGATGACATCAGACCTAGATAATTCAGGATAATCTTTCAATCTGAAAATTCTTAATATAACCTATCTGAGAAGTCCCTTTTGCCATGTAAGGCAAGTTTCACAGATTAGGGGGTTTAAAACATGAACATTTTTGGGGAATAATTTTCAGCTTAACACTGTAAGATTCACTTACCCAGTAATATACTTCAGAAATCCTCTAGTCTTAGAAGAAAATGACAGTCAAAAGTTATAAATATATTTATAAGTAGAAGTCAAACAAAGGTTCTATGTAGTAAAAATATTTTTTAAATGGTAATACTGATAAATTGTTAAAATATGTACTAGGAAAACACTGCAACAGTAAACCATCAACCCATCAACATTAAGAAGTGAAAAAATAATTTAAAAAATTAAATATAGTTAATCTGATCTGGGATTATATTGAAAATCACAAACTTTGAGTAGGTAAAAATATTTTTAGTTAAAGAAAAGTTTCATCAATGGATGAATGGATAAACAAATTGTGACATATCTACACAATGGCACATTATTCAGCCATAAATAAAAATGAACTACCTATAGACACCACATTATCCTCAAAGACATCATGTTGAGTGAAAGTAGCTAGATACAAACAGTTATGTACTGTATGATTTCCTTTATATAAAATATCCAGAATAGGTAAATCCATAGAGACGGAAACACATCAGTGGTTGCCAGAGGGTGGAAAACAATGGTAAATAGTGAGTATTTACTCAATAGGTGTGGGATTGTCTTCTGAAGTGATTAAAATTTTGAAACTAGAGAGAGATGAATGTACTAATGCCAATGAATTGCACATTTAAAAGTTTACAAATGCATGTTTTATGAATTTCACCTCAATTAAGAAAAAACTCTACAAAAATCACAACATAATATTCTACCCTTTAAAAATAATATATTCATTTTAATTGTAGATTTTGTGAGAATCAAAGAAATGTATAAATCACTCTCAAGAAGAGCTTCCAAGGTCCTGGATCAGCTAATAAGCAATCTCTGCTCTAACCTCAGTAAATCAGCTATCTGATTGGGAAAAAAAGTGTCTCTGGGCTCATTTTTCTATTCAAACAATAAGTTTAGTAAATCAGATAATTTTCAATATTAAACTTCAAAATTCTATGGTTTTCTTATACTGTTCAAAACTGAGCTAGTTTCTTGGGAATTAAAAAACTATTATGTTTTTCTGTCCCTGAACAGTTTGCTTTTCAGTGTAAAAACCAAACATGACAACTGTTCTATTTATGTGCATTTACGGTTGACTCTTGAACAACACAGCTTTGAACTGCATGGATCCACTTGTAGGCAGAAAAGGCACTTTTGCTCAATAATCACCACTGTATGTTTAGGGGCTAAAATAGTATCTGACAGACACAGTAAGTGGTCCATTAATATATGTGTGTGTGTGTTTTTTTAATAAAGAAGAATGAGAAATGCCTCTAAGAAATGCTTAGAGAGTATGCAAAAATTAGTGACTTTAAGCAGATTAATATGTTTTACATATATTTGCTATTATTTTTAAAACACCTTTAAAAAAAATAAAAGGGTATTCTCAATGATGGTTGTTGTGGCCTTGGTTACTATTGTTACATACCCAGTTCAAACACAAGGTCTTATTTATTCATTATCCATTACTATTTTCTTTTACATGAAAACTAAGTGTTGTATAAGAACAACATAGGACTTGTAACATTCTTGGAAATACCATTTTATCAAATCTGTAACCTTAGACAAGTTATAACTTTTCTTTGTTTACATTTTATCTCATGAGGTTTAGATCATATAAGATTGTTGTTTGGAATCAATGAGGCAATATATGAATCACTTAGCACAAGTTTTTGACATATTATGGCTCAATAAATGATTGCTATTACAATTGTCAACTCTTTGTAAGCCATAAGTTGACTTGAATCCTGATTTCTTTTCTTGAGGCAAGAAGGAAAGAAACATGAAAAGAATTGTATTAATATTTCCATTGTTTAATTTTCCTGCTCTGCTCAAATCCCTTTCTCCTAGCCTAAGCCCTTTCGGATTTGTAAGAACAAGAGCAGGTTTTTCTCTGTCACCCGGAAAGCATGGGAGTGAGCATATTAAACTCAGTGTTTTAACAATGCCTTTGCCATCAAATTCAAGTACAATACCTATATCTTTTCTACTCTATGAGATTAGACACGCCATTACTGTAAAACAGAAAGTCTAGTTTCTCTAATGGTTTTACCTGAATCAAAGAATGACTGACAAGATGAAAGTTTTAGAGCTGAATGGCCATTTGATTCCACTTTATGAAGATGAGAGACGCAGGGAAAAAAAAAAGCATGTTGCCTAAGGCCACTTAATGTCAAAATTGGAAGCACAGAGTCCAGCTCTAGATCCAGGCCAAGGCACTTTTCACCACTAGAACTTAATCTTTGTTAGTTGGCATGAAAATAAAAAAAGAAGATAAAAAATATAAAATAAAATAAAAAAGCTCAGCCAATCACAGAAAGAGTTCAATGCCACCAGCTGCACAGCCTAAGTAACTGCCAAACATTATATTGCTACGTTTGTTAAATGGCCAATCTGGTTTGGCATGAAGGCCCAATATTTTAAAGTTTGGGGACTGCAACACACACAAAACAAATCTTGATTTAATTCTAACATTTTCTGCTTTAATCATTCTGAATTTTCAGAGATTAGAATGGTCATGTTCTTGACTCTGTTAAAATGCCTGGCAAGTCAACTTCCATGTGCCTCGCTGGGGGGTGACCATTCCTGTCTGACATTCTGGGGTTGCTCCTGTCCTTTCTTCATCAAACTACAGAGAATTCTTTTGAAAAATAATCTCAAACTCATTTTAGAACAGAATATCTGGAGGATTTCACATTTTGGCCATTCTCTGGGACAATTATATTCATAAATAGATCATGAAGAGCAAACAGGTAGTAGGAAAACATTAAAAAGAGCATAATAGCATGTATTTAGTGGAGGCACTGACTGTTCAACCAAAATATTTTTATTCTTCCCATTAAAGAATTTGCTTGTGTGTCTCTAACCTTACATGCACTACTTGAACATTCACAGAATGTGCTCAGAGGAAATGTCACTGGGCATATCCATAATAGGGTAACACTGAGTCCCTGTATGTGTGACTCCAAAACATCCAGTTGGCAAATTGAAGATGGAGCCCAACTTTCATGATTATTTTTATTTTCTAATCGAGGCAAAATCAGGTTAACTCTGCTTTTGCCACTGAATCAATCTGATAAATGTATTCTTGGCCTCAACTTGATACTTCCAGAAAATATTTACTTGTTTGACCACGGCTTCTTGGATAACAATAAATTTTTATGTGTGCTAATATTGACAAATATAATTGATCATTTTTTTAAAGAATTATTACCCTCTAACACAATACAGGTAATTGCATTTGAATTCATTTCGCTAACCAAGCAAGCTACATTCTTTTTTTTTCCATTTTTGTTAATATTGCACAGACATGTACCATTTCATGAATTTCTTTCCTCATGTTTGTCCTGATTCAAACACCTTAAAATGTTAGCCATAATTTTTCCCCTGAGAAATGGTATTTGTCAGAGTTTAATTACTCCTAAGTAATGGAAAAGGCCTAATTTCAACAAAGTATTTTAATAGAAAGCAATTCCACGTGATATAGCTGTAATATTCTAGATTTATAGTCACTATGTCTAACAATGTCTTTTATTTCTGCAAAAGAAATTATAGAGGTTGATGAAGCTCTCATTAAATACATTTATATTTAATCCAGTTTTGCAACATTTCTTTCTGATTCCCATTTATCAAGATGTATCTTGAAATCCTTAGGTATAAAGATCTAAAACCTAAAATCATTTAAAAACAAAGCATAATTTAGTTCCTCTACAACCTATAAGGTATGAAGACATTATTTAAAATTAACCTTCTGCTTAATTGATATATAAGTACAGACTCATAATTTTCCAAGGAAATCACTTACAATAATGTACCCATCAATCGTTTATTGCTCAGCACAAATTAAACATTTATTACCAGCTAAGGACAGTGCTAGATTCCTATGATATAATAATGAATAAGACATTCTTCCTGCCTTCAGAGAGATTACATTTTAGGAGGAAGACAGCATGTAAACTGACATTACATATGGTAGGACAAGGGTCTAAGTACAATGAACTTCGGGAACACATAGAGGAACATCTAAGTTGGCCCTACCCAATCAGTAAATGATTCCTCTGGGAAAAGACACATAAACTGGAACCTTAGGATGAATAGGAATTAGCCAAAAACCAGGGGACTGGGTGAGTGTGTGTGTGAATGTGTGAGTATAGGTGTAGAAGGAAGTTTTCCTGAAACTAGAAGTTCAGTCTGCTGTGTATAGCTCAGCATGGTGTGTGTGTTGTGTGTGTGTGTGTGTGTGTGTGTGTGTGTGTGTGTGTGTGATTGTGTGGTGTGTGTTGATAGGGTAAGGGTGATAAATAACAAGGCTGAGTCAGGAGTTGGGTAATAAAGTTATTTTAAGGAATTTGGATGTTATTTAAGAGGACAATAGGAAAGTAAGGGCCTGAGAGGAGAAACACTATCAATTATGAGTTTAGAAAGATCACTTTCCAATTACTAAAAGGATGCTGTATTGTGGGGATGCATGAGATATGCCACAAAGTGAATCGGTTCTTAAATCTCACTAAGTGTTAGTTCTTTTTTTTTTAAATATTTTATTGATTTTTCTATAGAGCGGAAGGGAGAGGGATAGAAAGTCAGAAACATTGATGAGAGAGAAACATCGATCAGCTGCCTCCTGCACGCCCCCCACTGGGGATGTGCCCGCAGCCAAGGTACATGCCCTTGACCGGAATCGAACACGGGACCCTTCAGTCCGCAGTCCGATGCTCCATTCACTGAGCCAAACCGGTCTCAGCTCACTAAGTGTTAGTTCTGAAGTTTCTCCTATGGAGAAATGTGTCCCTGTTGGGAACACCTGAGAGACAAGGAATATTTTCAGATGACCACAGCTCCAATGAGCACCATTCCCTGCTAATATTGTCCTTTCACTGGGTGCAGAGGGGCTTACAGAACCTGTTAAGTTCATATCCTATAACTATTTATTTTTCTGATGCACTGGTTATTTTGTCTTTTGGATTGCTGCATCTTTTGGAAGAAAGTCATCTCAGCTTTATATCATAAGGCTACTAGGAATTACAAATAAGGATACATATATAAACACATCAAAAAGCAAATGGTGGTTATAAAATGTAAGATAATATTGCTAGGAGTTATACTTTTTGGAAATTAAATTGCCAGTATGTTTCAAATTTTCTTTATATATAGTCCAATTCAGGAAAAATAAAATGTATAGGTCCTAAAACTATTTTAAAAAATATATTTTTTTATTGATTTCAGAAAAGGAGAGATAGAAACATCAATGGTGAGAGAGAATCATCGATCAACTGCCTCTTACATGCCCCCTACTGAGGATTTAGCCCACAATTTAGGAATGTGGCATGAGCAGGAATTGAACTATGACCTTCTGCCCACTAAGCCACAGCAGCTGGGCAGTTCCAATTTTTTTTAAGCCAATCGGAAGAAGAGAAATATCACATGATCTCACTTATCTGTGGAATCTAATGAACACAGATAATAAACTGATGAATAAAATCGAACCAAAAGCATGGAAACATGAAACAGACTGATGAAACTCAGAGGGAAGAGGGGAAGTAGAGGTCAGGGGAGGGCAGGAAGAGATAACTAAAGAATTTATATGTATATATGCATAACCCATGAACACAGACAATAGTGTGATGAAGGCCTGGGACATGGCAGGAACTAGCAAGTTGGGGGCAATCCAATGGGCAAAATAGTGGAGGGGACATTTGTAATACTCTCAACAATAAAGATTTTAAAAATGTATTATATCATTAGTGCCTCAAAATATCTCCTTAAGATAGTGGATAGCCCCCCCTAAAATTCTTTTTTTTTTTAACATTTAATTTTTTATTGATTTTTTTTGCAGTATAACTTATATTTAATAGTAGTACATGTTTTCCTTCCCCCCCTTCCCATTATCCTTCCCCCAGCCTCCCCTACCCCCCAGCACATGTCCCCACCCACCCCCCTTCCCAACCCAGTGTCTTTCATTCATTGATTATGCTCATATGCATGCATAAAAGTCCTTTGGTTGATCTCCCTGGCATTCACCTCCCATCCACCCAAGCCTTCCCCTTGTAGATGCAAAGATAAATAAGGTGTGGACCTCTGTCCTTCCTCATCTTGGGTTTTGTTTGTAGAATTTTCTTTCTCACTTTGCCTTCCACTAGTTAGGAAGTTCTAAACCCAAAGCAGCACAATATACTGAAAGGACCACTATATTCCCAGACAGCTAGAGAGCCCATGGTTGTTTCACTTGGCAAAGCTCAATGAATTTCCAAACTGCTATGGGATTTAGCCTGCCACTTATTGATTCACTCTGTAATCACCTACAACCAGCTTTTGAGAAAAATTCTAAAATTGACTTATGGGACTTTTATTATATTGTTCCTAATCTCATATTTTGAGTCAAACTGTCCACATATGCCAGGAAGCAGAACTCAACAAATTGAGATAATGCTCCGCAGAATGGCGGGTTATAACTGTATTTATGCATTGCAATCAAAGGAAAGGGACATAAGTGAGTTACAAGAAATTCATTGGTGATAGATTAAGGAGGCGGGATAAAGGAAGGGGAGGAAACTTCTGGGAGAGGGTAAAAAGTTAAATGATGGACCTGTGTTGCTTTTTTTTCTTTTACAGAGATGGATAGAGGATGCTTTAATTAACAGTTGACAATTAACTTGATAACAATAACAAAAGGGAATGTCCCCGTGCCATTTGTTGTGCCCTCAGGGGTCCTGGGTAAAAAAGGAAGTTACAATTTACCAGAACTTCACCAGTCTTCTCCCAGATATATTATTTTAGAAGCAGGAAGGCAAAAGAAAAGCTAATGGCTTCAACAAAAGATCTAAGCAGATCTTTGTCAAGGAAAATACTGGCCTAGAACATGACTACCCACTATAACCTGTTTGTAGTTAAATATTTAATTTTAAACCATCGTTTGTGGTTATTTTAGGTCTCTTGAGTTTGCAAGACTGCCACGCAGGGCTCCCCTGAGCTTGTCCGGCCAGCATGTGGCTCCTTTCTTCCACACTACTGGGCTTTTGTGATGGACTTTCACAACCCATACTGAGTCAGTTAGAATGAGGAAATTAGAATGTATCTAAAGGCCTGGCCTGGGTGGCACCAGCTGAAAGGGCAGAGCGGGACTGACTCCACTTTGTACTGTGTCCTCCATCTTGTGTAACTGTGTCCTCTCTTCCAAGAAAAACCACAGGATGTGTCAGTTACTCAGCCCGCCCTTAATTCAGCCAAAGGGAATATAAGGGGAACTAACCTGAGGCCAAAAGTATGCTGATCACATCCTGTCTTTGTGTAACCAGACCCTCCTGCACCCTGCCTTTGCATCACTAGCCCCAGCCCTCACCCAACCAATCGGACTCGGCCAACTCAGTGGTCTGAGTATGCCCCAACCTCCTGACCCCTAGCTCTATAAAATCATTGTGCTTTTGAAACTCTCTATCTTTTTGCATCCTGCTGCTGCGCAGGTGGAGGCAGAGAGCCAAGCTAGCTTGTAATAAAGGTTTTTTACTTTTGCATCGGACTTGGCTCCCTGGTGGTCTTTGGGGATCTTGAAATCTGGGCATAACAGCTAACTCCCCACCACCACCTCCAGCCAAGTGGCCAAATTCCTGGCCAGTGGCCCCAGCAAACTGGGACCACCCAAGAAAACAGACTATTGCCTAAGGAAGGGGCAGTGACTTCATTATAGGCTAACTAGAATGTGCACTAGGACATCGGTCACTGGCATAGATTCAGATTGCTAGCCCCTCCCCCCCTGCCAACCACCTCCCCAGGTTGCCCCCTCTATTCCTCTCAATTGAAGAGATTAAAAAGAAAGGACACTACATCAACATGTTAGGCTAATGATATTTAAGTATCCTTCATGAACACCAATGCAAAAAAATTTTAGCAAACATTCAGTATACACATGGAATATAGGAATTAAATGCAAAAACAGATTATAAAACCAGTAGAAGAAAATTTGAGAAAAGCTTTGTGACCTTTGGTTAAGCAAAAATTTCTTAAGAAAGAAATAAAAAGCACAAACCATAAAAAATTGATAAATTTCCTTCAAATTAAATATTTTTTTCAAAGGATATTTTTAGAAAAATGAAAAGATAAGTCAGAGATACCTCATAAAAGACTTGTATACAAACTATACAAATAAATCTTATAAGTCAATAAGAAGATGACAAACCACCTTATAAAAATAGGCAACATATTTGAGTATTTACATGACCAACTATATATATTAATGGCAAATAAGCACATGAGATATACACTGGTGGCTAAATTTTTTAAAAATCACTATGCCAAATGTTGATGAAGATAGAGAACTTTCATATATTTCTGTTGAGAATGAAAAATGGTACAGCCACTTACACATGTCATATGACCCAGGAATCTCACTTATAGGTATTTATTTAAGAGAAATGCAAACAAAGTCCTATGAAAACTTGTATCTTAAAGTTCATGACAACTTTGCTTATATTACCCCAAAACTCAGAACAACCCAAATGTAAATGAACTGCTAAATGGATAAGCAAATTGTGGTATAGCCATACAATGTAATACTGTTCAGCCATTAAAAACAATAAATTCTTGATTCATGCAATGATATAGATTAATCTCTAAAGTATTGTTAAATAAAAGAAGATAAACATAAAGTCTGTATACCATATGGTTCTATCTATATGAAATTTTCAAAAAAGTAAAATTATAGTGACAGAAAACAGGTCAATAAAATTGGGAGAAATGGTTTGAAGAAAGGATTGAGTATAGAGGGGCAGCAGGCAAGATTCTGAGTTGATGGAAATGTTCTGTATCTTGACTGGTGACTACATAGGTATATGCACTTGTCAAAACTCATCAAATTATACACTTTAAATTGCTGAATTTTATTTTATGTAAATTATACTAAATAGAGCAGATTTTTTGAATAATAAATGCACTATTTAAAGGTCTCTGAGGTTGTCTAAGGTGAAATATTAGGTTGATGATATTTAAAATAAAAGTTAATAACCCTCCAAAAAAGTTGGAGAAATCATAAAGGGTAGTTCATAAACATGTGGGACAAAGGGAACTTGCATAGAATTGAAGTTACAATTGGAAAATTAAATCAGTGGGAATTTTGAAGGTAGGGCAATTAAAACAAAATGAGGGAGATAGGATGGGGAATAAGATGGAGCAATAGAAATAGGAAAAATAAAGGTTGGAAACAGAAGATAAATTGAAGGTCCTCAACATTGTCACATAGTGAAGTTTGAAAAGCTGCTTCTAAATCCACTTTCTTACATATTAATTATATATACATTCCAGGGGCAGGATATGTATTCTTTAATTTGGATGGTTCTTGTTCTTTCCTGAAACAACAGGGCAAACTTCAGAGGATGCCAAATCTCTCTGCTTGTGGCAAAGTTCAAACAATGCTTAATTATTTTACAGCTGAATGGATTTCAGGGAATGTTTCAGAATTAAAGGCAGAAAGTGCTCAGTGAGGGGCAAGCTTCAAATTCCACCTGCCCATATTGATAGATTGGAAGAATGGAATGCTTTGCTGAAGAGAAAAGATGTTCAAAAATGGAAATAAGCAATTTTAAAGTAGAATGTAGTAAAGAAAATGGTAAAAGGGAAGACATCAAAGAGTCTAAAAAGCAAAACAGGAAGATGTTTTGTCAAGCAATTTCAAAAGAGGTCTATATTTTTAAAATAAAAAATAACTGCTCTGAGGATAGCTCATTAAAAAGATCCTTAACTAGCTTCTATAAATAGAAACCTCAAGACAAAGTAGAGAAGTCATGAAGAATGTCTCACAAACCAGGCAGTTGGTGAGAGGTAACATCTTTAGGGGCAGAGGCGAGAACACACCCAGGAGAAGGGATTGGGTGAATAGGGCTGTAGGAAGGAATGTGGGAGTGGGAATGGGAGAATGATAAGGTTTACTCTCCTAAAGGCCACAGTAGAAGGCTTTTGGAACTATTTCTCACCAATAATAGGTGGTAGGTTAAGGTGGGATAAGGGTGTGGAGGTCAACTATAGTTATAAAAAAAAGCTATAGTTATCAAGCTATAATTATAAAGAATGAGTCTATAAATTTGAATGTTTTGCTATGGCACATAAAATTGATGTTCTACCCCACTCAGTGTTCATGTGCTCACATCTTGCCAGTTTCTTAACACCTCTATGCATTCTGTGCCCAGCGAAACTCAAACTCACTAATTTGTTTGTTCCTTCCCATATGTTATTTTGTTTTCTGCCTTGAATATATTTCCCTTTCAACTGTTACCTTTAGGGGAAAAAATGTCCAGATGTACCTTTACTCCAAAATGAATTATTTTTTTGAGTTACTGTAATTCTTCCAATAAATATAATAAGTTAACAACACTGCTATTGAGCATATATTATGTTCTGAAACTGTAGTTGTTGCTTTACATATGTTATTCTTAATCTTTGTAAAAAAAACTGATAAGGTAGATTCAGTAATCTTTAAAGCAATCTCGTGCACAGAGAGCTTTTGCAAAGTGCCTGAGGTCACAAACTTGGTAATTGTTGAGATTTGAGCACAGATCTGGCTTTAGTGAGCACATTCCTTTTCCATTTCACTGGGCTACAATTTGCACTAATCGTGTATGTATCATAATTATTTTTTTACATGTTGATATCTCTGTGAGTTCTTCCTGGTTAGGACATGACTATATATCTTTGTCTCTACAATGCAAAATACAATACCAACTCAGTGTTTAATAAATGTTTGGTAATATATGAATGAAAGAATGAATGAATGAGAGATGAATGAGAAGTTTCCATGGTAAGCATGAAAACAAAGCAGGGGATGTCAGCTATGTAATTGAAATGTGTAACAGCCTCAAGCTCTAAAAATCTATGTAACTTAATATTTAAATCTTTTTACAAACTAGTTAAAAATAGGACACACAAATGTGAATATATCAAAATTCAACCACTGATGCCAGTTGGACTTCTTTGGATTCAGACTTTAGCAGAAAATTTCTCCTGGCACCTGTGCCTTTGTTTGAGCTTCACTGTAGACATGTCATTGGTTTTTAACAAGGTTGCTTGGCATATTGACTTGATATTTCTACTTTTATGAAAACTCCAAATGCATACATGGTTCCAAATGACAGAGTGAACTGAATCACTGAAGTAATGAATCAGCAATTTGGGGAAAAACAGCAACATGATTTATCCAGATAAACTGTTACTTGCCCAAGGTTTGTGTACCTAATGCTTCAAAAGAAAGTCTAGCACACAATAGATAAAGAGTTTGGAGCATGGAAAGGTTTATTGATTGAGAAGGCCTAGCTCCAGAAGATGAGAGAACTAATTCTCAAATCCGTTTTCAATGAATCTAGACTCCAGGTCTCTTTTATTGTCAATGGAAGGTAGGAAAGGCAAGAAAAGGAGTGTTGGCCCTAGACAGGTGGGCATAGAAAGAGAACAAAGGAAGAGTGTGGCATTTCTCAGTCCCCTTGTTCTCCCATTGGTATATTGAGCCCTGTCGATCTGAGTCCAGTATAGAGACTCCTGTAAATCTTTGAAAAACAGTCATAATGTTGTGAATATTTCCTCACCACTTTGCTGACAAATGGGCTATGCAAGCCTCAAGCAGAATTTCTCCGGTTAATTAGCATATTGATAGCAGGAGCTATATGTCTTCAGGCCATCAGAGAGGGAAAACTTCATTCTGTTACAGAACTAGCATAGTTCTTTATATGAATAGGAGCAACCCTGTTTTACCAAAAGTAAAACATCCCCCCAAAATAAGACCTACTTCCAGTTTTGCCTCTCGCTGTAATATAAGACATCCCCCTGAAAATAAGACCTCCCTGATAATATTTTTATTCTTGAAAATGAAAAAGCTTGGGCCACACAAGCAATTGTAAGGAAGTAGATCGATTTAATGCTGCTGCTTGTTATGCCAGGGAGCCAAAGAGGTCTGCTAGTCTGGGATGCAGCCAGCACTCACTGCACTAAAGACATGAAGAAATTTCTTCATGGAAAAAAAAAAATAGATCAAATAATGATTCCTGCAGGAATGACGGCCTATCTTCAGACTCTTGATATTGCAATAAACCAGCCATTCAAGGACAATTTGCACATGGAAATTAATGACTACATTGACAATAGAATGGAGAGAAATCAGCGTGGAAACTTTGTGAAACCTAAACTGCAAGAGATTGTGACTTGGGTGAGGAATTCATGAGAGAAAATAACTGACAGTTGCATTGCAAATGCACTACAAGTAGGCTACCTTGACAAGAAGTACTCATTTAAGGACAGTGCTAATGCTAAACATGAGAGATTTGGTCCACTGATTCTGAAAGAAATGGAGTCACAAGAAATTCACCAGGAAATTCAGGGTTTGGATTGTTATGATGATATTCCAGAAGATGATGACATGACTTTCATTGAATAAATCTTACTTTGTGTTCATACCAGTAAATATCAGTATCAGTAAATATACCATAGATTGTTGTACATGGAAATAATGGCAGTAACAAGAAAATCTTGATACCGTAGGATTCACAGTTTGTCTGGTTATTCTGATTTGTGATGACAATTACTACCGTACTGTATACAGGTAATAAATTTCCTTTTTTGTTGTTCAACAATAAATGCGTACCATATTCTTCTTCATAGAAAAATAAGACATCCCCTGAAAATAAGACCTAACACATCTTTGGGAGCAAAAATTAATATAAGACACTGTCTTATTTTCGGGGAAACAGGTAGGCTTTTTCAAATTAGCAGTAAACAGCAGCTTGTGTTAGGTTGTATTATTATTTCCAACTAGGGGCCTGGTGCACAAAATCCGTGCACTGAGGGTGGGTGGTCCCTCAGCCCAACCTGCCCCCTCTCACATACTGGGAGCCCTCAGGGGATGTCCTACTGACGGCTCATCCCTGGTCCAAGGTTGTCCTTGGCCAGGGGACTCTGTTGGAGAACTCCAGCCAGCGATTGTCCTGCAATGGAGCCCATGGCTGGCTGGCTCCACCCAGCCCTGGCCTGCCCAAGGGATTTTTCTGGCTTTGGGAGCCCAGCAAGTGCCCTCCTTTGGGGCCGATTGGGACCCATCGCTGATGGGTGGCTGGCTCCACCCTCAGGCCCCGGCCTTGGGCAGTAGCCATCTTGTTTGGGTGTTAATTTGCATATAGTTCCTGATTGGCTTGTGGGCATGGCATATTTGGTGTAGTATGGTCAATTTGCATATTACTCTTTTATTAGATAGGATATTCACCTTCTCTTTACCTGTAAGAAGATTCTGTATCTCAGCCCATTGCTGTTCTCTTTGTAGTTGTTACATGTTTCCCTGCAGTTTTGACATCAGGCTTAGCCGTTGGACTTGCTCTGGCCAATGACCTGAGAGAAGACATGCTGTTCACCAAGTATTGATATGAGCAGACGCTTTAGGGTTCATCATTTGTCTCCACTAGCTTTTTTGTTCTTTCCAAGCTATGCTAATATCATGTCCCATAAAGGGGTTGAAATAAGAACTTGGAACTGAGCCAAGCAAAGCCAAAGGCTGATCCACAAATGCTGACATGTAATTTGAGCAATAAATAAATGTTTTTGCTGAGATTTGGAGCTTGCTTGTTACTGCAGCAAAGCTGACTAATAGCTAGGAATTCAACAAAAATAAAAGAACACTGGTTTTTTTGTTTTGTTTTTTCCTTTCCTTAAGAAAATGGGAAGAATAGCCTTCAACAATGCTGGATAGAATTTTTTTCTTGTGTCCCAGTGAGCACTACTTGGACTCAGAGAAATAAGTCACTGGAGCTCTTCTCTGTATCAGTACTTTATATGTCATTTCAAGGAGACATTGGCTTTCAGATCATTTCTGAATCACTACCAAAACAAACAACAAAAAACCTCCCCCAGTTATCACTTGCCAACCAATACCAATGCATTTCAATTTAAGCCAGTAGGAAACAGGAGTGGGTCACCAGCCCACTAGTCCTGCAGACAGCTAGATTCTGAAACCTATCTAGAAATAATCTAAAGTACCCTGTTCTATCCTTTCTTTTATGGCTGAGGAAACTGAATTTCAGAGTGATTGCCATGGTAAATTTCCAACATCACTGTAAATGGGTAAAATTGTGTCCCCTCCAAATTCATATGTTGTAGCCCTAACCCCCAGTCCCTCAGAATGTAGACTGTATTTAAAGAGGTCATTATTTCAAATTGAGGCCTTTAAATAGCCCCTAGTTCAATCTGACTGATATCCTTATAAAAACCTGGATACACAAAGAGGAACCATGGAAAGACCATGTGAGTACAGAGCAAGAAAGTGACCATCTAAAGCCAGAGAAAGAGGCTTCAGAAGAAATTAAACCTGCTGACACCTTGATCTTGGGCTTCTAGCCTCCATAACTGTAAGGAAATAAAAGTCTTGTTTTAGACTGCTAATCTGTAGTACTATCTTATGGCAGCCCTAGTAAACACATGCAGTCACAGAGTTAATAAGTACCTGAGGTACATTTTAAATTTTATTTATTGAACTCTAAAGTTTTGGTCTCTTCTCACTAAGGATTTCCTGCCTCTTTGTAACCAATAGTAATTTATTATTTGTGTATATCTATATAGAAATGGTAGTCTACTGATAATTATAGCTCAATTAGACCTATTGAGCATTTCCTGTGTGTTACTATGTAAATGCAAACAAGTTGGCTCATACTATGAGAAGCAAATAAACTGCTATGTAAGAGAGGTCAATTGTTTTTTTGAAATCCTATTTATCACTTCAGTTAAACTCCATTTCCTTTTGAAAAGATACAGACTCTACTCAAATGTGGAAACCCCTCCAAAGATCTATGAGTCTTCGGTTTATTTCTATCTTGATTCTTATCTATTGTTAAATTGCTTATATATGTCCCCATACTTGATACTGATTTCTTAAATATAAAAAAACAACTGATTCCACTTCTTTATTCTCACTACCCTTCATAGTATCTAGCACATCATAAACACTAAGTTTTTTTTCTTTTTTCTTGAATTGAGGCTTTACACCTGTTTACCATTTCTTACCAAAGAAAACTGACTTGATCCAAGATGACATAACTGACTTGAAATAGTTCTTCATTAAATGCATCATTTCAGCAAAATTCTCTTTCCCTGGAGAAAACAGATTCACCTTAAGGTGTACCAAATATTTTTGAGCAATTTTTAAGGAAAGTTTTATAGAAATACAAAATATTATGAGTCAGATATCAGTGATCGTATTTCCACCACATTTTTACCACCTGCATGGACTTATATTATTTTTATTTTTATTTAAAAATCTGTTATCACCACTCTTATCTAGGAGTCAAGGATTGGTGAGGATAAATATATATTTTTTAACTTAAGGACTAAAGTAACCTAACATATAGTCATTTTTTTATAACACTTGATGAATGAGTGGTCAGAGGTAAATATATCAGATAGTTTTTGCTTTTCCTTTTGTACCATAATTCCCTCCAGCAACCCACCCTATTTCTTTACTTATCTTCATCTAAGGTCTTCCTAAGTTTCCATCTTCACAGTCTCCACCTGACCATCTCCAATGTAGTCTTTTTCTACTCCAAAGGAAGTCCAAACTCATCAATGCACTAAAGCCTCTCATTAAGGTTATCAATGATTCCATGTTGCCAAATTCAATGAACACTTCTAATCTTTTTCATCTTCCAATGGCTTTTCACACAGTTAACTACTTCACACTTTTTAAAACACCTTCTCTCATAGTCTCATACGCTTCTGTAATAGTCATGTCTCTTCTGGTTGCAAGTAAGAGAAACACAACTCAAACCAACTTGCTTAAACATAAAAGGAATTTATTGGCTTTCTTTTCAATCTAGGAAGTTCAAGAAATGATGCTGGCTTTAGGCACCACTGGATCTAGGGGTTCAAACAATATTATCAGAAATCTATTTTTCTCTATCTTACATTTCTGCTGTTCTCTTTTTGTGAGGCAGGTCAATTCATGTGGCAACAAAGAAGGCTCTTGGCAGTTCTAGACTTATATCAATCACTCTTCCCTTTACTGGTCTTAATTAAGGGGGTGAAAACCAAGACTCTTTTTTTGTGAGTATTAACAGAACTCAACTGAGCAAGTCTGCTGCCACGTCCAACCTAGAGTTGGTGAGGAGAGACACACCTGGATTGCATGGATTGAGAGGTAGAGAAAAATATTCAACCTAAAACAAAACAAAAAAACACATGTATCATTGCATCTGTAACATTCCTTTCTCTCTCTCTCTCTCTCTCACTCACTCTCTCTCTTTTTCCTTCTTAAGTCCCTGCCTGTTCTTTTTTAGTCTCCTTTGTTTGGTTTTACCTTCAAGTGTCTCACTAACTTTGAGCTTTGTTATGAGTCATCTTTTCTTCTCTCTTTCTAGCTGTTGACTAGGTCTACAGTTTAAATTGACTCATGAAGCTGATGACTCTTCCAAGTTATGCCTCCAGAAACTATCTTTCCTCTAAGTAACAAATACTGGCTTCTAACTGCTTATTTGAAATGTTCACACGCATCTCAAATGGTGCTCTTGATTACCTCCCCCAAACCTTTTATTTTTCCCCACTCTTTCAGATCTTGTTAAATGACATCAACATCATTCAGTTGTAGAAAACACTCTTGTCTCCTATCTTTCCTTCAATTCCCATATCTAATTCATCAGCGTGTAATTACAAATTATAGCTCCACAATACATTCAAATCCATCCATCTACACCTTTTTAAGCTACCCTAATATCTCACTTAGACAATAGCAATAGCCTACTAAATTAAATTGTCTAGTTTTCTCTGTTCTCCTCTGTAATCCACTTTTCTACTAAACAATTGGAGTTTTGTGTGTGTGTGTGTGTGTGTTTTTTTGTTGTTTTTTTTTTTTAGCATCTCCTACCTTATCTCTTAAAACTTTCCCAATAGTATTAGAGCCATGCTGGTCTCCTTGTTTCTCCAGTATACTAAGTCATTATTTGCTTCAAAACCTTTACCTTTATTCTTCCTACTGCTTGAAATGCTCTTCCCCCAGTTGTTTAAAGTTTTCAGTTCTTAGCTTAAATAGCTTCTCTTTAGAGGGTCCTTCCATTATCAGTTTATCTAAATTTAATTTTTCCTTTACTCTTTTAATTCATCACTCTGTGGAAAGAACACTCCATGAGCATATGGACCTTAACCATTTTGTGTACACTGAATTGCCAGAACCTAAGACAGTGCTGAGGCATTCAAAATATCCTATCTCATAAAAGAGAATATGCAAATTGACCGCACCTTCGATCAAGCCATGACCTCAGCTATGCCCACCAGCCAATCAGGAGCAAATTATGCAAATAAACACCAAACAAGATGGCTGTTGCCACTGAAAGCAGGAGGGAGGCTTGGGTTTCCCTGGCAACTGAGGAAGCCAAGCTCTCCAGCTGCCGTTGCAGGCTTAGGCCTCTATTCAATACTAAAAGGGACACCTATGTCTTTGCCAACATTTTCCGTTTTAAATTAGAAATGTTGGAAATGTTCACTATTAAGACTAAATTAGAATATGTTTACGTAAAACTCTTTAAAAGGGCATACAAAACTTTAAAACAAGACTCTTACTTTCTTGGTCTCTATACTACTAGACACCGTAAATATACCAATAGTACCAATCTCTCAATATTCTTTGGTCCTTGGTACCTCACTGTTTGTTTGTTTGTTTGTTTGTTTGTTTTTCCATTTTATTTCCCCCTCCCTCTCCTCCTTTCTTTACTTAGCAAGTTCTTATTAATTAAGTATAAATATCTACTATATGAAACTCTCCCCAAATTTTTGCTCTTCCTTCTCTGCTTTCACAATATTTTGACATATTCTTATGATAACATTTATTAAATTGTGTTTAATATATGAATGTGTATGGTGTGTATGTATGTGTGTGTCTTCTTTTTAATTTCTGTTATCTTTTACCTTTTCTAGATACTCAAATGTGTTTGACTTTCCTAACTACAATCTCATTGTCATGTAGATGGTACCAATAAATGTAGGTGAAAATAATACTAATATGGCTGTCAAATTTTATGAAAAAATTAGTCAGGGATATTTGTTATAGTCAATTGATTGAAAAAACAAAAGATAATATCAACTTACATTTTGTTATTTCTAATTTTTCTCCCAAACCCTCCACATCAATTATTTCATTTTACCTTCATGACATATATATATATATGTACTAGGGGCCCAGTGCACAAAATTCATGCACTGGGGGTGAGTGATTCCCTCAGCCCAACCTGCCCCCCTCACACATACTGGGAGCCCTCAGGGGATATCCTACTAACCACTCACCCCAGCCTGCCCAAGGCCTAAAGCCTCTAGCTGAGGCTTTAGGCCTTGGGCACCCAGCCAGTGCCCTGAAATGGGGCCGATAGTTAGCTCCATCCCAACTAAGACCCCACCACCACCACCCCCGGCCCAGGCCTTTGCCCTGGCAGCATGCCCTAGCTGCCTCGACCCTACCACTCCATAGCCCTGGCTGCCTCAGCCCCACCCCCACATATACACAGCCTGGTTCACCTCAGCCCCGCTCCCCAACAGCCTGGGCTGCCTCGGCCCTGTCCCACCATGGCCTGGGTTGCCTCGGCCCTGCCTGCTCCCTGGCACCAGCTGCCTTGGCCCCACCATCACTCCTGATTGGCTGGTGGGCATGGATGGTGGGTGTAATGAAAGTATGGTCAATTTGCATATTACTCTTTTATTAGATAGGATATGGTGTATAAATATATATATAGAGAGAGGCCAAGTGCACAATGTTCGTGCATGGGGGGGGGGGGGGCGGGTGTCCCTCAGCCCAGCCTGCACCCTCTCCAATCTGGGACCTCTTGAGGGATGTCTCACTGCCTGATCAAGGTAGGATCAGGCCTAAACAGGCAACTTGACATCCCTCTCATAATCCAGGACTGCTGGCTCCCAACTCCTTGCCTTTCTGCCTTCCTAATTGTCCCTAACAGCTTCTGCCCACCAGCCTGATCACCCCCTGCAAGCCTGATTGATGTTTAACTGCTCCCCTGCCACCTGTTTGCCCCCAACTTTTCTCCTCTGCTGGCCTGGTCATCCCTAACCACCCTTCCCTGCAGGCTTGATTATCCCCAACTGCCCTCCCCTGTAGGCCTGGTCCCTCTCAACATCCCTCCCCTGCAGTCCTGGTCCCTCCCAACTGCCCTTCCTTGCAGACCTGGTTCCCTCCAACTGATCTCCCTTGCAGGCCTGGTCCCTCGCAAGAGCCCTCCCCTGCTGGCCGTCTTGTGGTCGCCATCTTGTGTCCACATGGGAGCAGGATCTTTGACCAACCACATGGGGGCCATCTTGTGTGTTGGAGTGATGGTCAATCTGCATAGTACTCTTTTATTAGGGAGGATAAAGGCCTGGTGCATGGGTGGGGGCCAGCTGGTTTGCCCTGAATGGTGTCCCAGATAAGGGTACGGTTTACCTCGGGGCTTGGGGTGGCCTATGTGAGGGGCCTGTGGTGGTTTGCAGGCTGGCCATGCCCCCCAGTGACCCAAGCAGAGGCCTTGGTATCTGGGATTTATTTCTATTCTACAATTGAAACTTTGTAGCCTGGAGAGGAGCCAAGCCTTCTGTTCTTTCCGTGATGGCAGCCATTTCTGTTGGGATTTATTTTCCTTCTATAATTGAAACTTTGTAGCCTGCAGTGGAGGCCTAGGCCAGCCAGGGCTGCAGAAGATTGGCTTCCTCCATCGCTGATGGCAACCCTAGCCTGTGGTGTCTTCAGCTCCATGGCTGCTGACATTTTTGTTGGGATTTATCTATCTTCTATAATTAAAACTTTGTAGCATTGAGTGGAGGGCTAGGCTGGCAAGGGCAGGCAGAAATCTTGGTTTCCTCCATTGCCAGGGAAACCCAAGCTCCCCTTCTGCTCTCAGTGGCCGCAGCCATCTTGGTTGGGTTTATTTGCATATTTGCTCCTCATTGGCTTGTGGGCATGGCTTGTGGGTGTAGCAGAGGTATGGTCAATTTGCATATTACTGTTTTATTAGATAGGATATATATATATATATATATATAAAATCATTCCCATACTTTATGGAGGCAAAGACAGGTTAAGTCCTGGTTCATGGTCAACAGCTAATGGTTGGCATTAAAGTAAAAGAAGAAAAAAAAAGAAAAAGAAGAAGGGGCAAAAGCAGTGGTAGGCTAGAAGAGGTCAATGGGAGAAGAGGAGGGGCATATGTAATACTTTCAACAATAAAGATTAAAATAAAAGAAATAGCTTTCTTCTCCTGACTCCTGGTCACCATAACATCAAGCATTCATTTTTAACTTTGATTCAAGACAGAAGCACCTTCACCTGTAATGATATTATAGTGATTCTAAATAAATAAATAAATAGAAAACTAACCATTGATTACCAAACAGAAAAAAAATAATATTCAACTTGAATAGTAATGAAATAAAAATGATATAGTTTTTAATTATGAATTCAGTAATAAAATCTGTTTGGAGGAAATATGGTAAAATAGGTATTGTCTATTTTATTAATAGTAATAAAAATTGATTTAAAATATCCTTTGGAAAGTAATTTGGCTGCATTTTATAAGGATCTTAAACCATTTAAATACATCATACACACACTTCTTGGAATGTATATTATGATAATATGAGACATAGCTTTATGCACAATAATGCTTGTTGTAGACAATACAGCACTGTTTAAAATGGTAGTAAAAATTGAAACAGCCTAGGTATACAACAATAAGGAATGACTAAGTAATTTGAGATATGAGTGAATGTTATAATGGCAATAATTACATTTAAAACTAAATTTTAGCAACAAGACAATTCTTATATTAATTTTAACAAGACATAATAAAATAAAGTTTCATAATCTTATAGTTGTAGAAATATCCACAGAATAAAAATTAAAAATAGATTAAAAATAAAAATGGTATTTTTCTTTTGTTTGTAGGAAAAGGGGGACTTTTAATTGTTAATTTAAGTAATAAAAAAGCAGAATAATAAATATTTTAATGTTTTTCAATAAATAATAAGCTTTAAAACACCATACCACCCTACTCACTGCAACTAACAAAAAGGTTTAAAGATAACGAAAATTTTAATTTCCCTACTGTCAAAGAAATTTTATTTCTCACTGAAACTGTTGTCATGTCCATGGGGGAAAGAGATGATACATGATACTGAAATACAAGGAAGCATGACGCTATAAAAAAACACATAGGAAAGAGATGCACATACACATACACACATGCATGCACACATTCATATATGTGTATGCATGTAAATATCCATCTCCCCAATAAACATCAAATGGCATTCAGAACACAATTTTCCACCTGAATCATATAATACTAGGGGGCAAGTGCACGAATTCATGCACCTTGAAAGGAATTGTGGGCTGTGAGGCTGTGGTAGGTACAGGGGTGAGTCTTGGCCCATCTTCTAAACCCCTGCCCAGCCCCTCCTGCCTCATCTCCCGGTTGGTCCCCTGTCTGCTGGCAGCCCCACTCCCACCACTGCTGCTCCCATGTGCTGACCCTGCTTATACCCGTGGATGGCGCAGAGTGATTGGGGCCAGCACCAGCAGTGGGTATGAGTGGGGCAAGCACTGTCAGCAGGTATGAGTGGTAGCTGCTACTCTGATTGCCCCTCAGGAGCAGGGGGAGGTGGAGAAGCCCTCAGGGATGATCAGAGTCAGCAGCCATCACTCGCACATGCTGATGGCACCAAGTGATCAGGACTGATGCTGGGCACCAGAAGCAGGTGGAAGCAGTGTCTCCAGCATCACCTGCGGGTGTAAGTGGGTTGGCACTGACAGTAGGTGAATGCACCGGGTGGGACTGTGGTATGCAGGAGCAACGAATTTTCAGTAACTAACAGAGGCTTGCCCCAATGACCATGTCCAGTGTTCCTCCTTGGTCTGGAATCCCCCCTCCACTATCCTCCATCCTGCTGTGGCCAATGCCCACCATGTTCTATGGTCACCTCTTAATGGTCAGTACATGTCATAGTGACTAGTTGTTCGGTTGTTCAGGTTGTTCCACCGTTCAGTCTATTTGCATTTTAGCCTCATTATATAGGATTCCATGCCTCTTACTACATTCTACCTTCTTTTATCCTTATTGCTGTTTATATTAAACATCCTCAATTTTCTATCTAGTGACCACACAATGTGATCTTTGTAATTTCCAAGTGCCCCAATGTTTGGTGTGCTCTTTAGAGTTTCTGGAATTGAATTAGATAAACATTTTGTAAGATTTCAGAGTATGGGAGACTGATATGAAAGCATATTTGTAGGAAGGTGAATGTGGTAATGATGCATGAAATAAGTAATGGCTTTAGCAATCTGGGTACATAGCATCCTTAGGGTGAGTTACAGGACTGAATGAAAGCAAGAGTGATAATGAATAAATTTAGCAACCTGTGCAGCATGGATACTGACCAGCTGCAGAGATTCTGGCTGAACATGTGTTCTGGAAGGCTCCTGAAACAGGGTCAGGTGTGAACTTTAGCCTGCTAGATGGTGTGAGGAAGTTGGGGAGGTCCAGAAGAGAGGACAGGTTGGCCAGGTGGTGGTACGCATTTAGGGGCTCAGGACAGAGGTAGAAGAAAAAATTTCAAAGTCGGTTCAACCTGAGATCTGCCTTAGATAGAAAGTGTGACTGCAAAGATCATTTGGGAAGAGTGTCTTAGGAGAATTTAGCAACTGGTTAGGAAACTATGATGTGAAAAATGGAAGTATTAAAGAAACTTCTATTAATTGTTAGAGAGAATATTGTTTCTTTTAACAAAAAGAGGAATTGGAGTCAGCTTTGGTGATAAAAAATGAAATTGGTTTGTGATTGTAGGACATCTAAGTGGGACTAGTCAAAGGAAAGTTCGAGATGTATAACTCGACAGACTAGCACTGAACATACTAAAATGGAGAGTAACTTCCATCCACAGGTGTTAACTGGGGAAGCCCATAGAGGGAAACCACTGAAGTTTGCAAAAAATGAGAAAAGGAGAGATATTAGCAGACACTGCCATGGATTGGTCAAATTAAGGGCATTTGAAGCATTATTTGTTATCTTCTATTTTTCTGAATTTTCCATATTTTCCACAACCATCATGGAGAAAATATCTACTGTTAAATCTAATTTTGCTTTTACCAAATATATTATCTAGACCAGTATACCTCAAAATGTGATCTAAATAACAAGGCTAAGTAATTAAAATTATCGTTACTACTATTTTGGTTTGACGACTAATGAATCAGGATCTCAGTGGATGGAGCCCAGGAATCTGCATTTTAACATGGGGACTCAAGCACATTGAAGTTTGAAAACCAGTGACTCAGACTGCAGGCCAGAGCACCTAGGAGTACTCCTTATCTCTGTGGCATTGATGCTAATCAGTGTGCATTGTTTCCACCTGGAGCTCAGGGCCTTGCTCAGCTTCACTGGGCACAGAGCTTTCTCCAGCTCCCAAATGCTTTTTGGAATTGCTACTGTGTTCTGCCTCAGAGGGATTACTCAGTAAACAATTTTGGTTAATGTGTAGACTGAGATAAATCAACCGGCTCATTAAAATTGTTTGCACTCTTTAGGGGATAGAGTTTTGAGGTTTTCTTTTTGACCTGTCATGATCTTTCACTTGTCTCATCTTGGTACAGTGTCCTTTTATTCTTTAATTTTCTCCATTAATAATGATCATAAGAGTGCAAAAACAAGCCTTTTTTTACAGGAACTTGCATCATTGCAAACAATAAGATGATCTCAAAAGCTGAATCAGCCTTTGATGAAAAAAATCAGACTTTTCTTCAAAGGTCGGCCAGACTTTAAAAAAAAAAAAAAAACAGTGTTTAATGACTTTGTTTACACACACGTGTGTGTGAGTGCACTGCACCCAGCCTTCGGCCAGGAACTACTTACTAACTTGTACTAAGTTAATAAATACAAAAAAATAATAATAAGGATATTTCTTTCTAAAAGTTGTGGTAAGTCATGAAAAGATATGTAACTCCTGCTTGGAGGAAAAATATTTAAATTCAGATTTTTTTTGAGAGGGTTATTAAAATGTGTAAAATCATTCTTACTGGAAAAAGCCATCTTTTCAAACGAGGTTTTCTTTTACTCTCCATTCAAATGTAGATATTCTCTTGAAGATTAAAACACCTTTTGAAATTGTATAGTGAGGAACTAAAGGCAGTATTGAAATCACACATTGAGGTATGCTAGCAAATCATGGTGAGGGTTATTTTCTCACATCCATGCCCTCTCGCAAGATCACAGGCAAGGTTATAAATTCCCAAAAGGAACCAGTTAGCTGCGGTATCCAGTGTGTGGTACTAATGAGGCTAAGGTCAGGGTTCAGTTCCCAAACAAGCTGGTTAGCGTGACAAGAGCGATGGCCTCCCCAACCTGGCTGTGAGAAGCATTAGTCACCGAGGGAGGTTTTTTCTGTGTATTAAGAATTTCTGGGCCTTATTCCAGAACAACCAAATCAAACTTTCTTGCAGTAGGGCTGGGAACCTATACTTTTAAAGAAATCCCCAGGTAATTCTTATGTCTGTCAGGATTTTTGAATCAATAATCCCAGAGAAGCTCATCCAAAGTAACAAATTTCCCAATAAGACTGTTTGGTGGTCTTTGCAGCACAAAACTGCAAATTCTAAAACTGCATCAATGGAGAACCTTTAGCGAGTGTGTCCTTCTGCACACATGGGTTGGATGTCTTCTCAGAAGACATGAATCCATAAAGATTTCAAGTCTTAACGACAAAGGGCAAGCCTGGCCTCTTAAGCAAAGCCTGTTTCACATACACATCACTGAGCTTTTAAATGCCGATGGACAGAACTCACCTTTCCTCACACAACCCAAGGTATGCGGCCTCCTCTCCTGGGAAGCAGACCCTGACTCCAGTTCCATCCTGTGAAATACTCTGCTCTGAGAATAAGGATCAGTACCCCTGGATTTCCCAGATCAGCGTCTGGAGGAATGAAAGAAAAGGGTATCTTCTCTGGCAAGTGCAGAAGGTTTTCAAGGCTGGAGTATTTTCAAACACAGAAATTGGTCCCTGGCCAAGACCAGAACAAACCAGGGTGGTCCTGAGGGCAAGCATGTGAAATCAAACTGAATGATAAATCCATGTCTCTGCTGAGAATTTGTGTTGGGACGAGGGTGCGGGTCGAGGGGGAGGCGGTTTTGAGGCAGGTAAAATGAAAAGCCAGAAAAACTGGTATATGGAAAACAAAATACCTGCAAAGTACATAATTTTTCATGTTCTGGCCAGCAGCACTGGGGTAAAGTGTGTCTATATATATAGTGACTGTATTTGTTATATTTTTTCAAGTCAAATAGGTAACAAATAGCTCTCAGAGTTATACACAAATGCATTGAGATGGGGAAAACCAATTTATCTTATAGCACAAAATAAAATCCATGTCCTTTTTTCAGTCTTAAGCCAATTAAAAAAGTTTAGGTTTGACAAAGCTCAATTTTAAAAGGTCCCTTCCATCTTTGATGCTGAGGTTAACCTCTTTTCTGTGAGAAATTGGACAGAAGCCTCAGACCCAACCCAACTAGCTCAGCAAATATTTCCTTAAAGGCAATAACACATCCTTCCACTGCCATCTAGCATGCTAATTCTAAAACCAAGAAAATCCGTCTTTGCAAATTGTGGCAGCCATGGTTGACATTGTCCACCATCCTAGTGTTACATTTGGGGATCTTTTTGAAGATACACTTCCTTGCAATGCCCCCTGTTCTAAGAAAGTGGGAAGGGCCTGGGGGAGGAAGCTGGCATAGCACATTATACACTCTGAAAATTGGCAGGCAACTACGCTCCTTCCCAGACAATACTTTTAATACAATGTCCTCCTCTAGAGAATCTTCCCATTAAAGGAGTTTTCACTCTGTTATTAGAGAAAAATGATGCATAAAAGTATCCCAGGATTCTGCAAGGTCCTCGGGCCAGCAGGCTACAAAGAGATTTCTGCTTGGTGTCATTTTGGGACAGTTAGCCAAATGGTCTTACAAAAAAAAAAAAAAAAGAGGAAACTGTGGGTAGATGAAAGTTCTGCTTATAAAATGAATGTTACTACAGTGCATTGTGGTTATATCATGTGTGCCCATAGGATAAAGAATTCAGGTGTGAAGTGGTGTGGCAAGAGTTGCAAATTAACTAAGCCCTGCGTAGGGAGTTTTCCTTTAGTGTGCCGCAGCTACATGCCCATGGCTCCGGGGGACTTTCTGATTAAGTTGAAACGAAGCACTCAAGCCTCCTGTTAAATGTAGCACAGGAGAGGTTATTAAATATTTCTTGGCAATTAATTACCTGAGATACGCCCTTTTTTCACAGCTTTGGTATCAGGTATGTGGGAGAGTTGAAAATATTTAATTGCACCTAATTTGTTGTAGTTTAATTACATGTCTCAGCATTGTATTGGAGTCTGCAACCTGTGTGAAGAATTTGTAAGAGGCTCCATACTGACTTCCAGAAGCAAGGGTTTTTCTTTTTTAACTTTTGTGCAATAATCATACCAGACCTTCTATCTTTCTTTGAAATTTAGGAAATTATGAAAACCTGCAAAATATGTAAAGAAAAAAATCTTTCCTACCGCTCCTGCAATATTTTTTAATTAAATAAAACCATTTTCCCCATGCCAATCTGTGTGTTGGCTCAGATCCTGAGAGAAGTTCCTTCCAAGATAGAAAAGAGAAACTGAGGTAGGCATCCAGTTGTACCTGGCTCATTTCCACGCATTCTGCTGGCCACTCTGTTATCTTCAATCATCCGAGACCTGATTACTGCTCCCAATCTTGCTGACTTTCTGTTTTCTAGACCTCTTAGTCAAGCATTTTCACCTTCTGGCTTAAAAACAGTCTTCTGGTTTTCATACCTTCTCTGCTTTGCTTCATAGTACTTAGTAATACCTAACATCACATTTTTTTTTTAATGTCAAATATTTTTTGTCCATCTTCTCTTAACTAGAAACTCCATTAGAGAAGGAAACTTGTTAGCCTTATTGGACTGTTAAATCCCAGCATCTGTTGCAAGGCCTACCACAGAATTTGGGTTCAATATGCATTAGATGGATGGATGGATGGATGGATGGGTGGGTAATATCTTGACATTTCTTAGATTCTGTTCTGGATTGGTTCCCATCCCTGATCAACTTCAAGAAAGCATTCTTCATGAAACCCAGATCACATATTTTAGATAGTTGCTAAAGTCTTTATAAAGTCTTTGCTATACATCGAAAACAACAACAAAAGAGTTAAAATATTAAAATCTGCTAAGAAAGCAAAGATGAAACTAAAATAAGAGTAATACCTGGGTTATAGTTGACCAGAAAGGAAAACAATCACCTGATGACACTGACTCTGAACCATGCATGAGTTTTGGGAAAGCAGACTAACCATTAGCGCTACTGCTGGTGCCTTTGCCCTAGAGGCAATGGATAGAGTGGACAGAAGATGAGTAATTGTTTTCCAGATCAAAATGAATCAATATCTTCCACTCAGCGGTACATTCAAATACAGAGACCAAGCATAAATAAGAGCAATGTAGCAACAGTCAGCATTTTAAGCCAGAAGTTTTCACTGGATATAAGCAAATGTAGAAAGATGATGAAGGGCCTTTATAGCCAAGAGAAGATTTTACTCATTCTTCATAAGAAAACTATAAACGAGGCAATGCCCAATTGTGGGGGGCAGCCTCAGGCAAGACACCTTGAGCATTCTTTAAATCTTTGTGCTGGCTGAATTCAAGTTGCATGGAAAAACCGGGTCTTGGAAAACCATATTCACCAATGAGGCTGGATATGTTATCAGCCTGGCTTACTTTGTCTCAGGTGTCAGATATGTAAATGCAGGCTTGCCCCAGGAATGGGTGAATGAATAGGGCCTGAGCTCACAGAAACTCCTTTGATTCTAATGTTGGAGAAACCCCTTTGTATTGTGAAATATAAATAAATGAAGCTATGTGGGCTAAGCTCCCGTGGCTGTTTCTTCTCCATGAGAGGGACATCAGATGCCCACCTAACCCCAGCTTTTTAACCCTACTTCTGTGTCTTTCTCTTTTATTCTTCATTTTTCTTCATCCTCAGCTCCTCCACTCAGAAACTGAACCCAGTCTCTTGCCACACTGGAAGTGGGAGAGAGAGAGAGGGAAAAAAAAAACACCCCTCCTTACCCAATTCTATAGGAAACTAAAGCCCAGGTTGGATTATTAATCTGTTTCAGTTCACACATAAATATCTGATTTAAAACTGTTTATGTGCTCTTTATTCTATACCAGGAAAGGTAAATGGGTACCATATAATCTTCAATTCTGATTGACTAGTACCAATAGCCTCAAGACCAGTGATGACAAGCTCTCTGTGACCACGGCAGAATTAGCAGGAACTGGTGATGGGGCAGCATGGCCAAGAGTGGCAGCACCCCTGGAATATGCCACCTCTGCACATTTCGTCTCATCATCAGAGCTTCCAGATAGTATTTCTAAGGTGTTGGGTAATTTGGAAGAGAAAGATACCAGATGAAGGATTATGCAAGACTTAGTGTGGGTAATAAATCTGATGACATATTTCTTCTATCTAAACAGACAAATTCATATTTTATTAGGCAAGTTGCAGGCACCTCTGTCTGAGTGTAAGATAAAGTATTTATTCAAAACTCTTTATTTTTATTAATGATAATGGAGTACATAGTTGTAACAAGCAAAATGGTACTAACTTCAATGAAGAGGTTAACTAATCTCCCTCCATTACACTAATCTCTCCCATGATCACCTTAATGAACTGGTGCATTTACTTTCATATCTTTCTCTACATTCCTCCACATTTGCTATGGAGGAATATATACACACATAGAGTTTATTATTAGTAATTACGTCATTCTATCTATCTAATATTTTTTCTGTTTACTTCAGCATTCTCACCTAATATTATATACTAAGTTACAGGATAAATATACCATAACTTAGTCTACCACTTTCCTATCGATGGACATTCAAGCTGTTTCCAGTGCTTTGCCATTTCACATAAAGCTGTAGTGAACATTTCTATAAAAAACATTACCAAAAGTGGAATCACTGCATCAGAAGGTACATCATTTTTAATTTAATACACATTGCCATATTACTTTTCTAAAGTCTGTGGCAACTTATACTCCTACAGCAATGTCTGAAAGTGACTTTCCCTGTATCCTCTTCAGCACTTATGTGTTACAACTTCACTTTTTAATGTTTGCAATTTGAAGAGAAAAAATTGATATTTGAGTATTGTTTCACTTTGCCCTTTCTTGAGTAAAATTGAGCGGCTATTCAGCATTATTGATTAGTTGTGTGTTTTGGGGGTTTTTTGTTCTGTGAATTGACATTTTGCCAGTGTTTTAAATTTGCCAGTGTGTGTGTGTGTGTGTGTGTGTGTGTGTGTGTGTGTGTAACATGTGCACTCTGGTTTTCAAGTCTTATACAATAAGATTTCTTTTTATTCAAAAATATTGTCTCACAAATAGTTCCTTAAATTTTTTTCTATATCTAAAGTTTATTTCTTACCTTTAAATGTCAATTCATCTTTAGCTTTTTAGTTTAGTTTTCTTTTAGATGAGTTCGCAACGGAAACACTATTTATTAACCTAAAAATATACATAAACAGATCATTAGAAGATAATGTAGAAGGAAATAGTAGGCATAAGGGATGCTCACAGAGGGAAGATGTTGAACTAAATCAGTTTATGAAGTTTGCCCACAGTGCATCTTCAAGGGTATTGCAAGCATGTGCAAATCATGTCTTTATTCTCTCTTTTTCTTTCTTGACTCATCATTGATATTTCTAGTGTTACTCTCTTGCTCAGTCCTTACCTCCAATAGTTTTATTTCTAGAGGAAGAACCTCAGTCTCAACACCTTAAGAATTAGGCAAGTAACATACAGGAGTGAATCCAGTTATGGATTAAAAGTATGCCCTACCTACATTAGTCAGCCTCCCATCAATCTCTTTTAATTCTTGCAACATGGGAACACATGTTCTATTCACCAGATTATCTAGTTTTTAAAGAGAATGTTTAAATATTGATTGTTATGTAAACTTCTAAATTCTAAACATCTACAACTAATTTTATTTAAAAAAACACATACAAATACACACAACACAGCACTAGCATGTGAGACAAATGAAAACCATCTGTAATCTTTATTATTTCCAGGCACTACCACTTTGCAACCTCAGAGCTTCTCCAAGCTCCGATGACTTCAATGTGTTCTGCACACTCTGCCAGACTTGTCATCTCACACTCTTAATCACAAGCTGTCTGTTGTACTACCCTGTTAATGAATGAAATCTCAAACTCCTAGTCTGACTTTCAGTGTTGTCAGTATTTTGGCCTTCATCTACATCTCACACATAGCCTGTGAAAGTTAGTCCCTTTAGGCATTAAACAGAATGTCTAATATACATTTGTACAATGGTTCTTTCAGGAATAATGTGTTGACAGGAATGGGTATGGGAATTAGTGAGAAGATTGGCATGATAGATAGCATTTAAATTGGGCAAAGCTTGGAATAAAGATAAAGAGCTTGGGCATTATTCAAAAGGCAAGATATGTAGTAGAAAGCATGTAAGATTGAAAGTCAGAAAGTATGGATTTAAATCCATCTCTTTCGTTTTTAAATTGTGTGGTTCTGGATAAATGACTTATTATTAATCAGTTTAAATTTCCTCATTTATAAAGTGAGGTTACTGGAGGTTTTAGTTCGAATCCACTGAGAGGAATTTCAGAAAGGAGGGTGTTCTTTAAGTAATGTATAAGAAAGATAAACTTGATATAATGATGACTAATTAAGTTGAATTACTTTTTACACACTTATTGACTTTTTGAATATACTCTTATGCAAAATGTCCATTCAAGACTTTTACTCTTTTTTTTATTGAACTGTTTTTCTTTGTCTTTTGTATTTATAAGAGTTCTTTATAGAATCTGGATATGAGTCATTTATCATGTGTATATCGAAAATATCTTCTAGTCTATGAATGAATTTTCATTATTTTAATTGTATGTTTTTATGAACAACAGTTGTTAGTTTTATTATAAACCAAGCCTTTTTTTTTCTTGGTTTATAGTTAGTGATTTTTGTGTCCTAATTTAAAAATTCTTGCCTTTTCCAAAAATAAAAAAGATAAATTTGATGGTAAAAAGCATAGTCTTGAGATGGCAAAATCATTTTAGAGATCATTGCATTGGTCAAACTATAAAGTGATGGAATCAGGGACTACAGAAGTGGTATTAAAAATGTAACCAAGCCCTAGCCAGCTTTGCTTAGTGGTTAGAGCGTCGACCCATGGAACAAAGGGTCCTGGGTTTGATTCTTGGTACCTCAGTTGCAGGTTCAATCACCAGCCCCAGTTGGGATGCAAACTGGAGACGACCAATCAATATGTCTCTCTCAGATCAGTCTTTCTCTCTCTCTCTCTCCACCTTCTTCCCTCCTTCTTTTCCACTCTCTCCAAAAATCAATAGAAAAAAATATCCTCACTCTTTGGGTGAGGATAAAAAAAAAAATATTAAAATAACTGAAAAGTTACAGTCAAGATGGCAGCATAGGTAAACCTAGTATTCATATCCTTCCACAACCACATTAGGATTACAACAAAATTATAGAACAATCATCATTCTGAACTCTGGCTGATTGGAATTCCTACAACTAGTGAATTAGAAGAAGCCACACTGAGACTGGTAGGAGGGGCAGAGATGTAGAATAGGCTGGTCCCACCCCCACATGTGGTGGTTTAAAACTGGGAGAGCTATCTTGTCTGTGGAGGTCCCCCTTGATGAGCATGGGTCCCAGACCCACACCAGGACTCCTGCCCCAGGGTTCTAGAGTCAGGAAGAGAAGTCCCCATAACTTCTGGCTATAAAAATCATCTGAAATTGTGGCTGAGTAAGATGGAGGGCTACTGGACTCCTAGGCAGTTCCTCTTAAAGGGCCCACCCATGGATTTACTCTGACTAACTTCCTTTGAGCTCCAGGGCTTGGCAGCAGCTTTAAATGAACTGGGGACATTTAAGGAGTAAATGAACTGCCTTGTATCAGGGAAATAATTGGAGGTAGGAAGGGGGGGTGGTCAGCTTTATGCCAGACAAAACTGGTAGCAGAGGCCATTGTTCCTTTTCTGAGCCCTTCTCCCATAGAACCGCAAGTGGCTGCCATATCTGAGTTTCCATCTACTTGGCTTACACTGTTTGCCCTGGCCTGGTGATTTCCTGAGTCCCTACCCTGTTCAAACCTCAGGCTCACCCAAGCCATTTCCAGTAGTTTTTCCATACAAATGGCCTCTCTTGTCTCATATGTTGGACTTCTCTAAAATCTATCAAGTAAGCAGCATCTGGATTTTGCATACTCCAGGCAGAGGTGGTTAGGGGTGATTAGGAAGGCAGAGGTGGTTAGTGGCAATCACGCAGGCAGGCAGAAGGGTTAGGGATGATCAGTCAGGCAGGCCAGTGAGCAGTTAGGAGCCAGTGTTCCTAGATTGTGAGAGGGATGTCTGACTGCCAACAGTCAGACATCTCTGACTGCCAATAGTCAGACTTCCCCTAAGGGGTCCCTGATTAGAGAAAGTGCAAGCTGGGCTGAGGGAACTCCCCTTCCGTGCATGAATTTCATGCACCGGGCCACTAGTATTATATATAATTGCAAAATAAAAATAATTCAAAAAAGAATAAAACAGAAGAAAGAAGATGCAAATATTAGAAGAATCCATAGGCAGCAAAATAGTAGACATATATCATAGCAATATCTTTAACAATACAGCTCCTAAGACAATGGAAACTAAAGCAAAAATAAACAATGGAACTACATCAAAATGAAACACTTTTGCATAGCAAAATAAGCCATCAACAAATAAACAAGAAAGCTCACTGCATGGGAAAACATATTTGCCAATGTTATATCCAATAAGGGCCTAATCTTCAAAATTTATAGGGAACTCATACATCTTAACAAAAGGAAGATAATCCAATCAAACAATAGACAAAGCACTTAGACATTTTTGATAGTAGACATACAGAAGGCCAAGAGACATATGAAAACATGCTCAAAGTCACTAATCATGCAAGAGATGCAAGTCAAAACAACAATAAGATACCATCTCTCACTGTCAGAATGGCTATCATCAACAAATCAACAAATGACAAGTGCTGGTGAGGATGTGGAACCCTCTTGCATTGCTGGTGAGAATGTAGACTGGTGCAGCCACTGTGGAAAACAGCACTTAGGATTTTTTTAGATTAAAAAAAATGTTTCAAGGAAAGAAAACTATAATTGCAATATTAATATTTTTTTCTGTTTGCTTTCCTCCTCAGCAATGTTGCTGATCTGCCCTCTGAAATCACTGAATGTCTGCCTGCCTGCCTGCCTGCCAATGAGTTGGATTTTAATAGTAAAGGTATTGGGGATGCAAATGATGGAAGGAGAGTTGGAAATGTAATGTTATTTTTTTTTTTAGCTTATAAAATCTTTGTGAAAAAAATTTTAGAAGAATGTTGTTTAATATATTAGTTTCTAGTCATAAGTGGCTATTAAGCAGTTGAAAAGATCAGCAGTTAAAAAATTAAATTTACCAGTTTCTTTACTTTTCTTAGCACAGCTATGAGAAAATGTAAAATATGTGGTTTATATCTGTGGCTTGCAATCCTTGTCTGTTGGATGATGCTCACTTAAGGGTAAGGCTTACTCAGAGTTGAGGGCTAATTATTATGGCATGGGAGCTGCTGTATGCCAAAACTCCCTAAAAGTCTGTCAGCCAAATGATCCCTGTCTTCTATTTTTTTATTTGATTAGCTCCCAGCAGCAAAAGTGTCAGACTGCAACAAGAAAATGGGTATTGATATCATACATACTGATATCATACAGAAAGAAAGAACCAGCTCTAGTCAAGAGAAAGATAAGGAGTTCGATTTTGATTATGCTGACTTTGAGGGAGTGCCTTCCTGAAGAATGTAAAAATGGGAACGGAGACAGGAACTACAGCTGGGAGTAAAGGTGGAGCCTGAGATGTCAAGTGAGGTAAACTGAAACACAAAAGGGAAGGACGCATGTAGGCCTGTGTTTAAATGTCCACATCTCCCAGGACTTGATGTTTGGTCATAAATAAATTAATTCTCATCTTCTGAGACTCAGTTTATCAGTGACAAAATAAGAATCTCTATCCCTCAGTAAATATTACTGAGCCCTTATTAGGTGCCAGACACAAAGATAAACAAGGCTCATATTTACTTCCAGAAGCTTTTGATCTAGTCAGGGAAGCAACAGGAAATGGGTAATAACTAATGAGCCCATGTTAGATTTGACCACTTTGGTAAGTATTGAGGACAGCAAGTTTAGTCTTGAGGCATCAAACCTCTTCTCCCTGATAATTCACATTCAGACTTTTATATTCAGCACTGCTATCCCTCTTCCGCAAAACCTTCACAATCACCTCTCAAACCCCAGCATCTTCTTTCTCTCTGTATTAGACTGTGAAATCCTTGAAGGAAAGATTTGTTGTTTATATCTCTTGATCCCTAGAACAATTTAAGTACCAAATAAATATTTTCTCTTACTCCTTTCTTCCCCTTTCTTCAATTAGAAGTAAGCGTTAAAGCCTTAAGAGCAGATAGGGCTGAGATAGAAGATAAAAAATCTAAAATGTAAAGGGCTCAGTACTATGCTTAGGAGAATCTCCATGGTAAGAAAAGAGAGTTCAATGTCATGGAATTGAAAAGAAATTCTCAAAAAGAGGGTGGCAAACAACACTATCAAATGCTTCAGAGATTATCAAGGGAATCAGATCACAAAATGGCAGTTGTATTATATTTACTATCGGAATTTAAATCAAAATAATATAGAATAATTTTCCCAATGGCTTCCTTAGTTTTAGCCATGATAACTCTGTTGTGCTTCATTTTTTTGTTTGTTTGTTTGTTTGTTTGTGTGAGCATTACAAAGATCTGAGGAAAGGATAAGATTCTTTTGCCAAATGAAAACAAATCCTTTGAAGTCTGGCGATGCCTACCGCGAACACACAGTGAACTCCCAGCAGCAAAGGAAGTCAGCAACTCTCTTGTTAGCAGGAGCCACGGCATGACTGAGCATTGTTAGGAAAACAGCTTCATTTTCTCCTTTCTGATATTTCTAGCAGGTGGCTGAAGCAAAGATTTAAGCATATGAAATCCTCGATGAATCACACATCCTTTCTTCTTCCTCATAGACACCATTCTGACCCAAGGATCTTTACCTATCAAAGTGCTTGGGTAGGAAAAGAGGCCTGACCTCACAGAGGCTTGACTCTGTGGCCTGGCTTTGCTACTGTCTAACCAAGAGCAGGTCATTTCTGAGGGTCTCCAGTTCCTGATCTGTGAAGCATGTCTTCCTGCTACTAGATTATAAACTCCTCGAAAGAAAATACCAAGTATCATTTCTTTTTATTATCGTCCCTTAACATAATATTTTACATAAAGTAGATATGGAATAAGATGAATTTTAAAGTGAGTTTAGACTCCTGGTTTTAATATCCAATATCAGAAGTTCTAGTATTTACTTAAAATTTTAAAATGCTTTTGGGCCTCAAATAATAGCCAGGTATATTTGTTTAATATTGCACTAACAAACTATGGCTCAGGAGCTAAATGTAATCTTCTTCCTGTTTTTTATAAAGTTTTAGTAGAATGCAGTGAAGCCCATTCATTTACATATAGTCTATAGCTGCTTTCAAGATACAAACTCAGTATTGAGTATTGCAACAGAGACTGTACAGCCTGCAAAACCTTTAATATTTATTATATGTCCCTTACAAAAAAGTTTGACAATCCCTCATTTATACTACTAAAGGCCTGGTGCATGAAATTTATGCATGGGGGCGGGGGGAGCTCAAGCTTTCCCTCAGCCTAGCCTGCACTCTGTCCAATCTGGGACATCACTCTCACAATACAGGACTGCTGGTTCCAAACGGCCCTCCTGCCTGCCTGATTGCCCCTAACCACTTCTGCCTGCCAGACTGATCACCCCCAACTGCCCTCCCCTGCAGGCCTGGTCCCCCACAACTGCTTTCCCCTGCTGGCCTGGTACCCCCTAACTGCCCTCCCCTGTAGATTTGGTCACTCCCAACTGCCTTCCCCTTGCAGGCTTGGTTGCCCCAACTGTCCTCCCCTACAGACCTGGTCATCCCCAACTGCCCTCCCGTGTTGACCATCTGTGGTAGTCATCTTGTGTGTTGTAGTTAATTTGCATATTACCTCTTTATTATATAAGATTGTGGACTTTAAATACCGAGAAAGTGTATTGATAAGGTCCAGGTGGGAACCTGAAGGTAGTAATAACCACAGGCATTTTTCTATCTTTCAATGGGATGAACTGTAGTGGTCAATAAATATAATGTTACCTAAGGACTTCCTTTATATAGAGAAGCGGCACGCTTGGGAAAGCTGCCAGAATGGAACACTGAGAAGTAAAGGTCAACCTTTACTCTTAAACACTAACAATTCAGTAATGTCTGCAAAGTGGGACAAATAGCCCACAGGGCAAAAACTATTTTTGCCTGGCTAATTCTTCTTCACATTCAAGAGGGGACTGTGGCCTCGACAATTCTAGGAAGCACCACTAGAAGCATACCTGGCATATTTATGGCACATTTTCATGACTGGCTCGCTTAAGACTATGGGATTTTCAAGGGATCATCTTTCTGTTCCCAGCACCAGCACAGTTCCTCTCACGACATCTGGTAGATATTCAATAAATGCTTTTGAACTAAATTGAACTGAACATATGGAGTTCAGGTTGGACAAACACATCGATACCAACGGAAGTCTTTCTTTTCAATATCAGTGAATGCATACTAAATTTTCCAGATATGTTCCCACTAGTCCTCACCACTTTCCAATCTGATAACAAAATAATAATAAAACCATACAAAGATCAGGTATTTGCTGAGCATCTACTCAGTGCAAGGCAGACATAATTCCTTTTGGTCTCATAATTCTTTTCCTACCAGATTCCCTTGAGGCCAGTTATGATCTCCCTTACTGCGGAGGGCATGCAAGTCTGCCATTATCGATATGGTCAGATGCATGTCTGGGCTGAGGAGTAGTAATGGTAATAAGGCAACCAGGGCCCACATCATTCAGTCCTCACCCAAAGAATCAGAGTAAAACAGCAGTTGCCATAATTTGGCTGGGTGAAACATGCACCAATTAATGATGGTCTTATTGGTTCAGATAAAAATTTCCAATTAATGAATCATTAAGACATTCACTTTAGGACCATGGAAAATCATGAACCGTGCAGCATGTCCAGGAGCAATCTTCCAGTTATGTGGCTGTGTTTAAATACAACACTAATTCCTGAGAGCCTGTCGTTTGTATTAGCACTGAGATGAATCATGATGGATTTATGAATTTGATTCTGCATTGGCCATTACACATCCCTCCCCAAGGAAAGTAAGCCATCCTCAGAGCAATTCTTAATATGCAGAAATTAAATGTTACTGTCCCTTGCCACCACACACACAGAAAGAAAGAGAGAGAGAGAGAGAGAGAGAGAGAGAGAGAGAGAGAGAGAGAAGAAAGAAAGAAAGAAAGAAAGAAAGAAAGAAAGAAAGAAAGAAAGAAGAAGAAAGGAAGAAAGAAAGGAAAGGAAGGAAGGAAAGGAGGAAGGAAGGAAGGAAGGAAGGAAGGAAGGAAGGAAGGAAGGAAGGAAGGAAGAAAGAAAGAAAGAAAGAAAGAAAGAAAGAAAGAAAGAAAAGAAAGAAAGAAAGAAAGAAAGAAAGAAAGAAAGAAAGAAAGAAAGAAAGGAAAGCATGTCTCGGTGGAGGTTAGTGGGTGGATAATTTGGTTGTACAAAGTGAGAAGGGAGGGAGACATGTATCTATTTTAAACCTTTGTGGCCTAGGGAACCTGGGGTACAGCACTCCCTGTGCTCAAAGCCAGGAGCCCTCTTACACAATAAATAATTTAGAACCCTCACAGCAGTGCCTGGTGAGGAGGCTGCTTCCTGCAAGCTGCCTCCTCTGCTATTCTTGGAAAAGCGATATATGACCCTGTAACTCAGACAGAATTCCTGCTTTCCACCGCAGAGTTCTGACCAAGGCCCTCAGCCAGGGGACGTCAGAAGGAAACCAACACAATACTGTCATTGTGTGTGTTATTTATAGCTTATTGTTTTAAAAAATGGAAGCAACTGGATTCTTTATGGCAAACTTAAGATCTCATCTGTGAATTTGCAGGTACTTTCACTGGAGCAGATTTAAAAAACAAATTCAATATTTTGTACACTGTTCAAGGGAAACCACCAACCAGCAACCCCTCCTTTCTATTATGTTTTCCCTTGTGTCTCTTCAGTGGCTTCTGACATTCACTTAGAGTAATTTTGAAAGGCCAATTGGATTTTCTTTTCCAACTAACTCCCAGTTTTCTGTGCAAAACCCAAGGAAGCAAAATCTCAAATATTTCCTGTTTGATTGATCTCTGATTTTAACCTGGTTTCTGTAATGCTAAACATATGTTAAAGATTAATAAGACATGGTGAGTACATAATGTACAAAATACAACAATGTAAAAACCATAAAATGCCATCAAATCCCACTCTATGACTTTAGAACCAGACACCCATTCTTCAAGTCAACCAGAGCTACATTTTTGAGCTGGTGGTGTATTTTATGTTTGTTTGTTTTTTTTTTCTCAGATCTCAGATCTTTCAAAAGTCTTATCTCCAGAGTAAGTTCTTTAATCAGTAAATAAAGAACATTGGTAAGGGTGATGAGAAAGATGGACAGGCTGAGATTCTCCCATGAACTTACAGTTATACTGACATATGTATTTTAGTGTGATTACTGCACACTTGAAAAAAAATGATCCAAGGTCACTGACACACACAGCTGAATACTAAGGTGCTATTACATTATTTGCTGCAGGATGGAAGTGAGATAAAATTCCTTTGGGCCTTGGAAATGTATGTCCCACCTGAAATGGCTCTATAAATCTGCCTAGTAGGGAGCAGGTGTTCTCACCCCTTGCCCTGATTCTCTCTTACAACACCTTAGAAAGAACAAGCAGGAAATATCCTTTTACACTTATATTTACTGATGCTACCAAATGCTTATTTGCCTCTAGGGGGCATTTCTAAAGACTTCAAAGGAAAGTATTTCAACTGTAATGGCTGTCACACCAGATGGCTCAGAAATAGGAATAGAAAAGAAGAGAAAAAAAAGGGAGAGAGTCACTTTGATCGAGGTGGCTTTTATTGCCATGAACTGAAAATAAGTCAAACTGGTTTCTGAATTGAATTGGAGGATGAGAAAGATTTTTTTAAATTTATGTAAAAATTGTTATCTAAATAATTTTTCTGGTTAGACAATCTCTGACCTTAGACCTAGCATAAATGCCATAAAAATAAATATCATTAGAAAGACACTCTCAGCACCAAGGGTGGTATTACAAAGGTCACATTAATTCACAGAGGAGTGTGGGGAAAACTTATCCTTGATTGAAATAAGTGACTCATATTTTTAAGGTCAGCATTCACTTGAAAAAGAAGGGAGATACTACAGTAGTCAGAAATGATTGCATATCAAAAGAGATATTCTTCTGAATGAGCTCTCTAAAATCCTAGTATTAATATTATGATATAATACTGCATCTTCTTTATTTTCTAGGTCCTATTGCTGAGTCTATTAGTTTTGTTACATCCTCAGTCGCTGTTAATATCTTACTTTGTTCTTCAGTATTCTTTATATTTCCACAGTGTCTTCTACCTCCCAGCACATTGTAAATATCAGTAAACTAAGCTACCCCAAATCCATGTGTGGGCAGAGGAGTCTTATCCTCATTTTGAAGCTAACAAAGGCAGGTTCAGTGAGTGAAGAGACTTGCCTAGCTAGCCAGTACCAGAGGCAGAAATGGTCTCTGTTTATGATGCCTGGTTATCTGCTTTTATCAGCGAGCATAACTACTAACCTCTAATCTTCTAAACATGAGCATATTATGTGGACTGAGGATATCAATAGTGAGGTCCATTGGAGGAACCAGTCAAATTTGTAAAATGTATATCCACTTTTGCTTCCTATACCTCCTCCCAAAACAACAACTTGATTTTTCAAAATATATTTTATTGATTTTTTTACTGAGAGGAAGGAAGAGGAATAGAAAGCTAGAGTCATCAATGAGAGAAAAACATCAATCAGCTGCCTCTTGCACACCTTCTACTGGGGATATGCCCACAACCAAGATAAATGTCCTTGAACAAAATTGAACCTGGGACCTTTCAGACTGCAGGCTGACTCTGCATCTACTGAGCCAAACCAGTTAGGACAACAACTTGATTTTCAGGTTGTTGAAAGCTCCTTCCAAGAATGCTAGTCTTGGATCTTATGTCTCTACAAGAGGTCCGATGCATGAAGATTCATGCAAGAATGAACCTTCCTTCTCCTGGCTTCTGGCACCATCTTCCCTCCAGCCTGGAGCTGCTTTTACACCTTCCCATGCTATCCAGAGGCCCAGAGCAGGAGCAGCTGGGGCGGTGTGGACCACCCAGCCCTCAGCCACTCAGCACCTGCATAAGAAAATTAACCTGCCATTCTTTGTTGGGTTAATTTGCATACTCACTCCTGATTGGCTAGTGGGCATCGTGACAGTATGGCTAATTTGCATCTTACTCCTTTATTAGTGTACTAGAGGCCCGGTGCATGAAATTCATGCATGGGGGGGGGGGGTGAGGGATGTCCCTTAGCCCAGCCTGTACCTTCTGCAATCTGGGGCCCCTCAAAGGATGTCTGACTGCCCGTTTAGGCCCGATTCCTGTAGGATCTGGCCTAAATGGGCAGTCTGACATCCTTCTCACAATCCAGGACTGATGGCTCCAAACTGCTCACTTGCCTGCCTCTCTGATTGCCCCTAACTGCTTCTGCCTGCCAGCCTGATCACCCCCTAACCACTACCCTGACAGCCTAATTGATGTCTAATTGCTCCCCTGCCAGCCTGTTTGCCCCCAACTTCCCTCCTCTGCTAGCCTGGTCACCCCTAACTGCCCTCCCCTGCAGGTTTGATCGCCCCCAACTACCCTCCCTTGCAGGCCTGGTCCCTTCCAACTGCCCTCCCCTGCTGGCCTGATTGCCCACAACTGTCCTCCCTTGCAGGCCTGCTCCCTCCCAACGGCTCTCCTCTGCTGGCCATCTTGTGGTGGTCATCTTGTGTCCACATGGGGGCAGAATATTTGACCACATAGGAGCAGCCTTCTTGTGTGTTGGAGTGATGGTCAATCTGCAAATTACTCTTTTATTAGTTAGGATAGAGGCCTGGTGCATGGGTGGGGGCCAGCTGGTTTACCCAAAACCGTGTCCCTGATCAGGGTGGGGGTTCCCTTGGGGTGAGGGGCAGCCTGGGTGAGGGGCCTGTGGAGGTTTGCAGGCCAGCCACGCCCCCCTCACCCCCCCCCCCCAGCAACCCAAGCAGAGCCCCTGGTATCTAGGATTAATCTGTCTACAATTGGAACTTTGTAGCCTGGAGCAGAGCCAAGCCGTCTGCTAGCTCTGGGGCGGCAGCCATTTCTGTTTGAAACTTTGTAGCCTAGAGTGGAGGCCTAGGCCAGCAATGGCAGGCGGAAAGCTTGGCTTCCTCGTTGCCAGGGAAACCCAAGCCTCTGTTCTCTCCAGCTCAGTGGCTGCCGCCATTTCTGTATCTTTTATAACTGAAATTTTGTAACATTGAGTGGAGGCCTAGGCAGGCAGCGGCAGGCAGAAAGCTTGGCTTCCTCTGTTGCCGGGGAAACCCAACCCTTCCTCCTGCTCTGAGTGGCAGCAGCCATGTTGGTTGGGGTTTATTTACATAATCTGTTCCTGATTGGCTGGTGGGTGTGGATGTGGGCATGGCTTGTGGGCGTGGTGAAAGTATAGTTAAATTTGCATATTACTCTTTTATTAGATAGGATATGGGCAGCATGGCATCTAAAGGTGGTTTGATAAGGACAAAACTGATTTTACTCGAACCTGTAAACAGGTAAAAAAGAAATGAATTTTTACAAAGAAAGATCCAATAAAATGGAAACTAAACTTTGGGACCCTGGCCAGTGTGCCAGTGTGGCTCAGTTAGTTGGAGCTTTGTCCCACACACCAGAAAGTGGCAGGTTCTATTCCCAGACAGGGTACATGCCCAGGTTGCAGGCTCAGTCTCCAGTTGGGGTGCATGCTGAAGGCAAATCTCTCTCTCTCTCTCTCTCTCTCTCTCTCTCTCTCTCTCTCTCTCTCTCGTTAATAAAATATTTTTTACAAAAGAAAGTAATATTTGATAATAATAAAAATAGCATTCCCTGCGCTGTTGTGCTGATGCCTATGTGCATTTCTCATTTAAAGTTGACGACGACTGGATGGGGATAACTATTCTTGTTCCCATTTGAGAGATAAGAAAATTAAAGCATATAGAAAGGTTAAGGTGAATTGTGCAAAGTCAGACAGCTCATAAACAAGGGAACTGAGACTCAAATTCAGGCATTCTGGCTTCGGAGTTTATGGTCTTAAGTATTTTACTGTAATTATCCCATTGTCTGGATGTAATGCCACTTACCTTTTCCTCCACATTAGACATTGTACATTCTCTCTGGCCATAAAGTGAATGTTAGTGAGCACTATGCTTGCATTATATATCACATAGATCTCTAAGGAACATAAGGGTAAGGCATACGCTTTATCCTCAATAACTATATGCCCTTTGTGCTAAATGAAGAACTAATTGTTAAAAAATTATTATTCCCATATTGTAATTTTGGGAGTACAATTTTCCAAGAAAGCCATACAGTGTACTAGCACAGTGGCCCTTTTTAAAATTTGATCATTTTTTCTCCTTCATTCTTTCCAAATACACCTTTGGGTGATCTTCGAATTCTGAGTGCCTCTCCGCACCTCCTCGCCCCCCATTTTAGTGACATCTTCATGTCAGAATTTCTGTGCCTCTTGGGATCATTTGCGCATCTACCTGAACAGCTGTGGTGGGTACAAAGTCAAACAACACAGGCAAGACATCGCAGCTAAGGATGAGTAGCTGAAACTGATAGAATTCCTGTACTTGATTCATAATCTACTTCTCTGGTCTCCTAACCCAATGGACAAAATGATCCCCACTTCCATTGAATGTTTATATTGAGTTTGATATTATGCTCAAAGCTTTATATTCATTATCTCATTTATTCTTCCTCTAAACTCCATAACACAAGACTACTATTTTTGTTTTAAGTATGAGAAAAATGAGCCACAGAGGCACTGAACAATTTTCTAAAGAGGACACTGCTGCTGCTAAGTGTTGGTGCAGGCATTTGATTCACCCAGGCAATCCGGCTCCAGAACCCAAAAATATAGCCTGTATATTATTCCTTCTACATCTTTAAATTCCTGGAAAACACCCTACTATTTAAGACATTTGTACACTAAGATATGTTTTATAATATTTTAGAATAATTGAAGGTAGTGTGGGCATTTTACAACTAGTAGCTAAACCAAACATGAAAAAATACCTTTTATCAAAAAATGCACCAGTTTTTTCTTTTGTAACAAAAGGTCAGTAGGCTGCATTGTGTTAATAGCTATGGAATGAAAGTGGCCATACAGAAATCCCCATAGTGCCTGGGAGAAGGGGAGCGAATTAGGTCACCTTAGTGGGCATCTCAAGAACAATCATAAGGAAGAAAAAGCTGATTTCCTATATTTGTAAGCTTTATTCCAAATTCTTCATAGGTGGTACCCACTCCCTGAAAGACTAAAAAAAAGGGGGGGGGGGGAGCTGATTAAAAGGTATATATTTCAGATGTGTGGATTCAGGTGATTAGCAACTAAAGAGATGGCCTTTAAGGCCTCAGGGGAGGTTGAGTTCATCCTTGGTTATCATTTTCTCCTGAATGCCTATAAACTCCTGGGGAGAAGAAGAAAGCTCTGTGCAAGACAAAGGCACAGGAGTTGCTTTTCTTTATCAGATGGATGAAAAGGAACTCTAGGAATTCTTTATAGTTAACTATTAAAATTGGTTTTTCCTTTTTTCCTTTTTTAACCTCAATCTCTAAAAGCAATCAAGCAAAAAAAAAAAAACTTCTCCCTATGTGGACAGGAAACACCAAGGTCTCTCACCTTATTCTTTCCTCTTCTAAAGGCTGTATTCAGAACAATGGCTTAAAAGAAAACCAGCTTACATTTATTTGCCAAAAAAGGATCTCTGGACTAGGTTAGGTTTTTAGCTTTGGAGTTGACCCCAAAATGTAAGGAATTGTTCAGGCTCCATGAAAGAGGGCTCAGAGTAAAAGGCGGTATGTATGTATGAGCAGCTTTAATTCCTTTCCAAAGACTGTACCTACTGCCAGATCCCTGCAGCTTAGAAGGGAATTACCTGGAGCAAAAAAAGATCAAGGGATAGGAGAAATAGATGTGGGGGAAGAGAGAACCAAAAGAACACAGAAATGTGGAGAGGAGATTAAAGGGAAAAAAAAGATTCATAGAAATCATTTCAGAGGAGTATTATGTATGGAAAAGGCAGGTGGAAGAGAAAAAATAAGATGTCATGGATAACATTTCACTTGTGTCAACCATGTATTCAACCAATTAGTCAAAAAGATCATCACCCAGGAAATATGCTAAGCATTGGAGTTCAGAAATGAGTGGGACATAGCCCTAATCCTACAGAATTCATAATTTAGGTAGGAAGATAAACATGTTAATAAATAATGGCTATACATCCATTAATGTTACTCTTCCTTGCATCTTTTAATTCTGTCCTTTGAATGCAGCAAACTTGATGCCATGAAGGGGCTTTTGCACTTGCTGGTCCTTGTGTTTCTAATGCTCTCCATACTTAGCTTTACATGGCTCACTACTTCCTGTTTTTCAAGTCTCATCTTCAACCTCGTTGAAGCAGCACACTAGTCTTTCTACACTAACACATAGTATCTTCTCCAGAAGTAATTTTTAAAAACTATTTTGTATTGATTTTTAGAGATAGAATAAGAGAGGGAGAGAGATAAAGAAACATCTATATTAAAGATAAACATTCATACCCCTCCTGGGGATGGAGCCCACAGCCGGAGTATGTACCCTGACTGGGAATCAAACCAGCAACCTTTCGGTGCATGGGACGATGCCCAACCAACTGTGCCATACCGGCCAGGGCAAGAATCATTTCTAACATCTGAAATTATCTTAATCCCCTATTGGAATATGAGGAAAGGGACTCAATGATAGATCATTGATGAATTTATTCATCATTGATTATTTAAAACTGTTAGATTGACATATTATAAAAATGTTTAAAAACATAGATAAGCCTTAGATTATGTGGTGAAAAAAACCTCCATTATGAAGATATTAAGAAAGGCTTTTCAGAAGGGTGATTTTGTTGTTATTGAATATTTAAGGTAAAACAGATGTTCAACAAGTGGGCAAAGCATGCATAGCATTACAGGCTAAGAGCTCATGAAGGACAGTCATAAAGGAGCCCTTTCCTTCTGAGGACTGCATTTCATTCAGCTTGTGTGAAGTACAGACAATACTGAAAAAATGTGACAGCTACAACAGAGTAATTAAAAGCGCTAAGTCAAAGCTAGACTTTCTGAAAGTAAATCCTGGTTCTTCCACAAGTAATTAGGTGATATTATTCTTCTCTGTACCTTGGTCCCTTTATCTGTAAATGAGGACTCATTTATGTCATGTACCTCATGAGCTGTTTACAAGGATTAATGCTACTGAAACTCAAGTTCTCATGCCCAACCCTTCGAAAGGCCAAAACTCAAAACATGAGAGTTTGTAGCAAGAAAATTTTGTTTATTGATTGAGAAGGCTCCAACCTAGAAGACGGGAAATCTAATGGTGCTTCAAATCCATCTTGCTCACTGGACTAGGTTAAGGGTTTGTTTTTTTTTTCTTTATTTTTATTGTTGAAAATATTACAGATGTACTCTTTTTTTCAGCCATTGACCCCTTATAACCCACAATCCCTTCCCCCCTGCCCCAGGCCTTCACCATACTATTGTCTGAGTCTGTGGGTTATGCATTTATGCTTATAAATTCCCCAGTTAATCTCTTCCCAGCTACCCTCCTCCACCTTCCCTCTTAGATTCAGCAGCCTATTCCATGCAGGCTAAGGATTTTAAGGGCTGGAGAAAAACAGGTATGTAGAAGCACTGTGGGGCAAGGTTTAATGGGAGGAGGACTTGGAACTTTGTCATTTATGGTAAAGGGGCATCAATATGAGTTCTCCTTGGACACTGAATCCTCTGAAAGGGGTCTGGTGTTCAAATGCCTGTTATGTCCTTAGGTGGGGAGATACTGGTTCTGGATGAATCTGGAGGTTAAACTTCTCTCCTCTATGCATGCTTCCTTTGCATGACTTGAGCTTCTTTGGACTATTGTCTCTAAAAAGCAACTCAGTATCTTGTTAAACATGATAAAACCATTTTGAGCTGGTTCTGAAGTTACACTGAAGTAGTTAATATATGTAAAATATTTAAAAGAGAATAAGTGTTCAAAAATGTGCATATTATCATTATTGGCAGGGTTGATGGAGGAAAGTAATGATACCACTATGTGTGTGATAATGTAACTGGGCAATGAATGGGTCCATGCTGCCTGTCACTACTTGAGGCAAGTAAGCAGAGACAGGGTTGAATCATTATGAGCATTTGTTCCAATACTGCCAGAGTATGGGAGAGCAGCAGGTGATCCACTAAAATCTTCTCTACCTTTCCCCATAAGCCAACTGCTTATACTCAGCAGAAGGACAAAGATCACAAGGGGACATAGGCAAAAGGGTATGCCAAAAGAGCAGTTAACCATTAATGTAGGGTGGAGATTTGTAAATCCTGCATGTATGCAAAAGGCTTGGGATCTTCAAAGGGCTAGCAGCTCTGATTTCTGCAACAAGGTTGTTATTCTATACTAATAATAGAGGAATATGCAAATTGGTTGAGATTACCTCATTCAACAACAAAAGAGCAGGCTGCATGGGGCAGCCAGGCTGGTAGGGGGTCAGTGAGGGGTGACCAAATGACCAAACAGCAGGCTGCATGGGGCGACTAAGCTAGTAGGGGGTGGCAGTTGGAAGCAACCAGACCATCAGAGGGAGTGAGTGAGGGACAACCAGGCTGGCAGGCATGGGGGCAGTTGGAGGTGACCAGGCAAGTAGGAGGGGAAGTTGGGGGCAACCAGGCCAGCAGGGGGGCAGTTAAGGGTAACCAGGCCTATGGGAGGGGCAGTTGGGGGCAACCAGGCTGGTAGGAGGGCAGTGAGGGGCAAAAAGGCTGGCAGAGGGGAGCAGGTAGGGGCAATCAGGCCAGCAAGCAGAGGTGGTTAGAGGTAATCAAGCTGGCCTGGGAGGCAGGGGAGATCAGGCCAGGCGGGGAGGGAAGTTATGGGCAATCAGGCCAGCAGGCAGAGGCTATTAGGGGTGATCAGGCAGGCAGGCAGGTGAGTGGTTAGGAGCCAGCAGTCCCAGATTGTGAGAGGGATGTCGGACCTTGGGATTGGGCCTAAACCGGCACTTGGTCATCTCCCAAGGGATCCCTGATTGGAGAGGGTGCAGGCTGGGCTGAATTTTGTGCACCAGGCCTCCAGTCTTTCCATAATAGTCAGTTCCCTGAATTGGAGGATTGGCTGCAACTCTAAGCCATGTTAGAATGTGACTTCCTTGATCAGAGCAAAACAATCACAATTAATAAAGCATGATTAATATTTCTTACAATTATAGCTGGTTTCCCAATATCCTATTTCTGCTTCTATGAATAGCCTTATTTTATTCTAAACACTATACAGATTAATTAATCCATATATACTTATTAGAAGTTACTATTATCACCATCTATACTAATAAAAGGGTAATATGCTAATTAGAATGGGTCAACTGGAAATCTTTTAGACATCCGACTTCCTTCAGACAAAGTCACAGTGGTGGAGGCCAAGACAGAGGTGATTAGGGGCAATCAGGCTGGCAGGAGACCAGTTAGGGGGTGACCATGCTGGCAGGGGACCCGTTAGAGGGCAATCAGGTTGGCAAGCAGAGGCAGTTAGGGACAATCAGGCAGGCAGGTAGAGTGGTTAGGGGTTATCAGGCTGGAAAGCAAGTGAGCAGTTAGGAGCCAGGAGTCCTGGATTGGAGAGGGTGCAGGCTGGGCTGAGGGACCCCCTCCCCCATGCACGAATTTCATGCACTGGGCCTCTAGTCTAACAGATAAGAAAACTGAGAGATAGAAAGGTCAGTAATTTGTCCAAAGTCACATAGAATTTAGTAGCAGAGCCAGCATCTAAATCTTGGAGTTTAGGCTTTTGAATATTGCCTTTCCCCATGACACTACGCCACCTATTTGAGCACTCATTCATAGGGACCCTGAGAGAAAAAATGAAATAAAGTATGTAAAGGGCTTGTCACAGGACCTGACCTCTATAAAGCACTCAATGCAGTATATATGTATTTAGAATATATATAAGAACAATAGAGCTATACTTAGGATAAGTCAATACTTAGAAAATACTGTTGTATGTATTTACTGAAAGGTACAACAAAATCTGAAGAAGACAATGGAGGAACATCTTAGCAATAATTGGCCGGTTGAATTATTGGTGAAGAGAGACAGAGGGGAAGTGGAATAGCCATAATCACTTGCTTGACCTTGATTTCTGATGGGAGTACCAAAGGCTTCTTATGCATCAATTTCTACCCAGCTGTACTTCTTAACTAATTAACTTTAAAAGATCTAAGTCAATTAACTATAAAGTAATGGGTTGTCACTTCCAGCTGCCAATTTATTTACATTGTAAATTGTAGCTAATTAGCTTGCTTATTCTATCTCTTCCTTGGACACCTATACTATTTGCCTATTTTGTAAATTTATGTACATAAGTTCTGTGAAAAACACAATATACATTATTCTGTAATAAATTATGAAACTAGTCCTTTGTGGACATTTACCATAAAAATACCTTTTGCATACCTAATTAAAGTTAACAAAAAAAATCAAGCAAGCAAATTCGACAAGAATTCCATCATGTGGCATGATAAATATCTTTAAAATGCTATGCAAAACTAGCCAAAAACTGGTTATCTGGTGCTGTCAAGAGACTCTCAACTTTAGGAAGATGGAATAAAAGCAGAAGTAAAAGTGAAATTTCATTTATTCCATGTGAAAGGTTGAGCAGCCTAACACAAATGTGGAGAACGTGTTTTCTTTTACAAAGACGTTAGTTATCATTTGCTTTTATCTCATTCTTCCTTTCTTTCCATCTTTGAAGAAAAAGTGTTCCTCTAACCTAAAGCTAAAACCATCATCAAAGCTCTGAGTCTCATTCTTTCCTACTCCCCTGAGATTCTGCTGCATAAACAACTCCCTGTTTTCTTTTGCACTATCAATCGCTGCCTCTTTTGGCCTCTTCTCAGCCTCCCAGCGTGCTTATATCCTTCAGTTACTAAAACATGGCTTTCATAAAGCTTAGCACTGACAACTCCCTCACCTTACTTCTCAACTCTTGTGTACACTTCTTTATCTCTGTAAAGCCTTTCTAGGAAGATAATCTGCTGTACTTTGCAAGGATGTAGCATATTGCTCATAATTTACAAAAAGACCTTTGCACAGTAAGTAACCAGTGAGAAGTAGCTACTGTTGCTGTTTTCACTGTCTTTCTAAGGAATGGTACATCAGAGGGCTTTAAAGTGCGGGATCCAAAATCAGACATTATGTTAGCATAGGCAGCTAGTTACTTGTTGACAAAGAAGAAGAGAAAATGGAGCCAGACATCCAATTAAGCAGGATTAACTAAGAAGCTATAGCTTCCAGACACTCCAGGAAATAGTCCCATTGCCCCACCAAGGGTATTAACATCCCTCTGTTCCCCTGGGCAGCAATGACCCAGCAGGCAGGAAGGACTGGCTTTCATTTCCCCTGGACAACTGGCCCTTTCTCCCAGAGGACTAGGGGAGGGAGAACCAGTAAAGAGGAAATTCCTCTGCTGAGAATTGTGCAGTAGGAGCCAAAATGGGGACGAGAGAGGGGAGAATCTAATCTGGGGAAGGGATTGGCTAGGATAAAGGCATGAAACTCCAGAAAATCTGGAAAAGCATTTGGTTAGGGATAGCATAAGCCCTACAAGAGACAGGAAAGAGATTGGTTAGTTTGAAAGAAAGTTTACCCAAGACAAAACCAAACCCAAGATAATATAACCAAAGTTTACCAAAGGTGGAGCTTCCTTCCTTCCCTGATTGATTCTACTATTCTCTCTCTGTAGCAGCTGCAGGCCCAAGTCCAATGCTGGTTGTGGCTCAAGCACAGCCCTAGCGGGTCATGCATATGTGGAAATGAGACACAGAGAAGTTCTGAATCTCTAGGTTCTGGCCCTCTTGAGCCTGATAGGGGCGCGAGTGCAGGTGCAGGCTTGTGGCCCCAGAGGCTAGACTTCTCCTGCAACAATAAAGAGCTGAGCTACCTGGTCATGGATGAGACACCTGTCCTTTGTTTTCACTCCAATAAACCTTGCCTCAAGTCCTTCTATGCATGGGCCCTAGAAAAGCTTTTCTTATGACTCTGTAGAAGAATAATATTTCCACTGGCAATAATTGCAGCTCAAATCCTGGCTCTACTTCCTTATAACAGTACTAGAGGCTGGGTGCATGAAATTCATGCACAGGGAGGAGGGTGTCCCTCAGCCAGGCCTGTGTCCTCTCACAATCCTGGACCTCTCAGGGAATGTTGGACCTCAAACAGCATCCCTCTTACAATCAGGGACACTGCATGCACCAGTGAGCATGCTTTTTATACGGGTGAAAGGCATCTTGCTATTGTATGGACAGCTACATTATTTTGCCCTGATTATAAAAAAAGTAGTACATAACATGATCCTTCTGAGGCAGTAGTACCATTTTCTCCATCTTATGGATGGAAACACTGAAGCAGAGAGAAGTTAAGTAATTGGCTTTGTCACACAGTTATAAGTGTCAGAATCAGGGCTGACCACAAAATGTGCAAGTCAGAGTCATGCCTGTCATCACTGCATCATCCTGTTTTTTCAGTGTTAGAGTAGCCTTGTCAGGTTTTAATTTTTAAATCTAAGAGACTATTCCCAATATATAAGGTAAGATCCCTCAGCTTGTCCAGTAATCAGGGCCATCTTCAGGGCGACCAGCAGGCAGGTTGATTGGGGATCCCCGCTGGCACCCACCTTGGCTGGCAGCCTGGTGCCACCTGCCAGCCAACCTCACCCCCTGATAGCTGCTACCACCTTGCCAGTTGCCTACCTCTCAGGGGGCAGATGCTCAATGCAGAAGCATCTGCCCCCTGGTGGTCAGTGTGCATCATAGTGAGCAGTTGTTCTATTGGTCATTCTACCTTTCGGTTGATTTGCATATTAGGGTTTTATTATATAGGATGACATAAGTCGGGCTACTTAATTTTTGAAACTTTGACTTCATAAATATAAAATGTAAATCATAATTATTGCCAGCTCATAAAGTTGATGTGAGCAATAAGTTAAATAAAGTGAAGTATAATGCTTATGATTATGTCCAAAACACCATAAATACTCAAATAAGTACTTAAATATCCAGTATAATATGGTAAGTGTATGTTCTTATCCATTTCTCTTTCTTCTAATAAGTACTATAAATTTCCTATTGTCAAACAACTTTCTCTGACGATCAGTTCAATAGGTTAACTTCTACCCCTAACATCAAAGGTGAAACATGTGCTTCAGGTCTGGCCATTCCCTCTCTGGGAATGTTACCCAGGGCTGATAATCAGATCATTGAATGTTCTTTTGGGCATGTGACCCAGGTCTGATCAGTCAGAACACTGAATCTTCTTCATTGGTCATGTGACCCAGTTTTACCAATACACATATCCCTCTATTTCAGCTTCTTTGTTTAGTTTACAAAAGGAAGTTGGTCAAGTTGTTTCCATGAGAGGGAATTTTCAGATTTCTGCAGGAATCCTATATAATAAAACCCAAATAAGCAAATCCACTGAACAGCTAAACAACTGGTCACTATGACGCATACTGACTACTAGAGAGCAGGTGCTCAATGCAGGAGCTGCCCTCTGGTGGTCATTGTGCTCCCACAGGGTGAGTGCTGCTCAGCCAGAAGCCTGGCGCACAGCTGGTGAACCTCTCCCACCTCCACAGCAGTATTAAGGACCTCTTGGGGGACATTTTCCCCCCTCAGTGCAGGAATGTCATGCACCGAGTCTCTAGTTATCAATAATATGTCTGTTTCCTGCACAAGAGAATGTATGTAATATGGAAAGTTTCTGGAATCATCTTGCCATCATGTTAACCTGGGAAGAAAGTGAACCCATAGAAGGAACAGACCTGATTATCAAAAAAGTCTAACATTATTTGAACTCCTAAATCCCATCCATGGCTGATTCCAGCCCTGCTCTGGTATTTTTCATTCATTTATCAATACTTTTTTTTGGTGTGTGTGTGTGTAAGCTACTTTGCATTTTTCTATCACTTGCATATGAAACTGGTCTAAATGCTTGCCATGTTTTAGCATGACTAGTTGTTGAAGGTAAAGACCCCTTTTACTTATTATTCTAAGGCTTTACTAGAGTTCATTGGATGCTCAATACATAGCTGTTATTCAGAAGTGAAAACACTTGTTGATGGTGATAGCGGGGTGCACTCTGCACTCAAAATATATCTCTTTATCTTTCTCACCCTTTAGGCAGCACATGGACTGTAAGACTACACAGACTGATGTATGGGCCAGCCTAAAATGGCGTAATCACAAAAACCACGTAAGGAAAAAAAATATTTTTTGCAAGTCCATAACTTCTCTGGAGCTTAGAAAATTGTCTGCATTTGAAATATTATCTCTTCTAGCTGCTGTAGAAGGAAACAAATAGCTGGTTTAACAAAATACTTAATTGAGCTGTCTAGAAAATGACTATGTCAACAGGAATTTCCAAACAGCACAATACCTCCTGTGACAACGGAGATTTGCTTCTGGTTTTAAAATGATTTCTTTCATGAATTTTTAAAAAATATCTTTCAGGTCTAATTTTATTTGAAAGCAATATTTTCCCAAGTTTATAAGGGTGAATAGAATAATGAAAAACTTTACTTTTCAACCAACTTTTCAAATGTCTTAGTTCTGGAAATTGAGATACTTGTGAGGTGGTCCTGCCTACTAAACTGTACTGAAAATTAACTTAATGGTTCTAAAATTATCAACAATTATGTATGTTCCTTCTCCTGGACATCAGAGTGAAGAAAGGAGATAGGTACATAGATGAGTAAAAAGAACAAAGGATTCAAAAACAATATGTATTTAATTGAAAACTTTGGAGATGGTTGGAGGAGGTAGATAAAAAAGAAACATTACACAATTTTTGTGAATTGGTTATATGAATTGAAGCCACTCAGACTGAATGTTTTTTAAAAATGCTATTTTGATGCAGAATGGCAGCAGAAATAAATTCTAGGAAAAAGCTCCTCAGCGCACCACCCAAAGCCCTGCAGGCTTATTCCCATCCCTTCTGTCGCTTTGCAGCACAGGAGCACAACAAAGAGAACTGGGACCATTTAGAAAGTCATGGAAGCCAGCATGACTGCCATGGCTGGGCCTTTCCTATGTTTGGGACACTTTCCAGGCCTGAAGGGTTTTCCTTCATGAAAGGGCTAGTGCCAAACAACAAGCCTGCTCCTCAAGGTGAGAAAGGCTGGCTTTTCAAATTGGCGTCTGCAGCTGCTGGGCCTTCCCGTCTTTGCTAGCCAGGGCCCCTTCTCTTTCTTTTAAAAGCTGGCACCATTTTAATTATTTTTGTGAACTTTGCTCTCTATTAGCTGCACCATGCTGATATATAAAGTGGGGGGGGGGGGGAGAATCTCTAACCTTCGTATTCATTAAGCAGCTGTCATCACTTATTTGGTGCAGTAGATTCCAGAAATTTGCTGGTTTGGTATAAGACACTATAATATCCTAGCTAGACTGGTTTTTATTTGTTTCACTCTAAGACCAAATCACTAGGGAGCATAGACATCCAGCTAAAGATTACATAGATATTTGTTGTTTTTTAGAATGGCATTAATTCATTCAACAAATATTGACTACTCTATGAGAGCTCTTATGATGTAGCACAGTTGTCATTTTGTGGAGAAAACTGTGCAGTGAAAATATCTATTTTTTCTAGGATAAGTAAAAAAGGCCAGGAGTGGTCCCTTTTAATATTTACATATCTATACTAATAAAAGAGTAATATGCTAATTAGACCAGAACTACCAGCTATAGGACTTCCTTCCAGGCAAACCATGGTAGTGGGGGCCAAGGCAGAAAGGGAAGTTGAGGGTGAGATCAGGCCAGCAAGGGAAGGCAGTCAGGGCAATCAGGCAGGCAGGCAGAGAGGTTAGGGGCAATCAGGCAGGCAGGCTGAAGTAGTTAGGGGTGAACAGGCAGGCAGGAAGGTGAACAGTTAGGAGCCAGTGGTCCCATAGGATCGGGCCTAAACCGGCAGTTGGACATCCTCCAAGGGGTCCCTGATTGAAGAGGGTGCAGGCTGGACTGAGAGACTCTCCCCACCCCATGCATGAATTTTATGCAACAGACCACTAGTTTATTTATAATTCATATACATATATACATGTGTACATACATACCATTGCTCTTCTTTCTCCTTTCAGATTTTAGTGAGGAGAGAAGGCAAACCATTCTTCTGCATTGCATCCACTCTATGTACAGTGTAGAGCTAAACATCAGCAAAGAGAGCTTGTGGAAAGTGTGAAATCATGCACCCCTTCTCCGCTACTTCACAGTTTTATGTCTATGATGAGTACCTACGATCCCACCATGGCCAACCTGCCCCACATTAAAGAGCAGAAGAATTCCTTAGCCAAAAAATATTATTAGAAAATTGTTAACAGCCCAGCTGACATGGCTCAGTGGTTGAGTGTCGACCTATGAACCAGGAGATCATGGTTCAATTCCCGGTCAGGCTATATGCGCAGGGTGCAGGAGGCAGCTGATCAATGATTCTCTCTCATCATTGATGTTTCTATCTCTCTCACTTCCTCTCTGAAATCAATCAAAATATATTTTAAAAATTGTTACCATTCTACTCAATCCCTTTAAATCAAGAAAAAAGTTGAGAAGTAGACTCTGGTCTGTTTTAAAGGCATGAATCTAAAATTTAGTTTACAAATAAATAAATAAATAAATAAGGCTCCCCCCTTCTGACTTTCAAATAAATATATGAAAATTACTTTCATATTTTATGATGAGCCCTAAATGACAGCTTTCTAAAATAATACAACTTATATTTGTTATGAAGAAAAAATGGCAGAGCTGCCCAGGTAAGGCTGAACACCACCCAGAGCAAAACATTTTCTTCAAACATCAAGCGAACATCCCACAAAAGATGTGCTGAAATGAGGACTCAACCAGGAAGCCAGAGTATTCTCCATTGGTGAGAATTTGGCACCAGCTGCAAGCTGTAAAAAGAATTCTACAGTTCCTGTCCCCAAAGGTCACTCTTGGCCACATTTTGTCTCTGAAGACAGAGGACTGAAATATTTGTTCTCATGAATTATTTTTTTGTTCCTTTATTGAAATTCAATAGAGTAAAAATAACCACTACCCATTATCCCTTGCCTGTCAGCTCTACCTGGGCTGAGGTGGTGGGAAAGGACAGGAAGAGCTGTTACAGATGTTGAATAGAAGAAAGCCCTTTTTGGAATGTGTTTGCATGACTCATAAAGGACAGTTATTCTTAGCTTTCCCGTCACAAGGGATAAAGTTCTTTGTCCTTAAGCAGGTTTCTACTTAAAGGGAAAATCCGAAGTCCATTCAAAGCTATAGTGCAATAATCAGCTCTCATTACAGTACCTGCCCCAAACCCTTGGAGTTATATCACTCTTTACAATTGCTTAATGTAGTAACAGTGATTTTAATTCGGTTAAAGGAATCATCAGTTTATCAGTATAATTTATTGCAATTTACTCTTTTTCACTATATAGAAAATTCATCACCTTTTTAAATCAACTCTGTAGAATCAGATCTCATAATCAAACTTCAAATTGATTTGATTATGCTTTTGTTAAGCCCGTGTTGATTCCCAGAGTCAATAAACCAATAACATTTGGAAGTAATTTTCTAAAGGATAGCACTACTCTTTGATGGATTACATAGCTAGAGGTTAAAGAAGACTAAATGAACTTTGGAATTCAAATATAGTATCAACAATAAAAAAATGAATGTGTGGGAAATGCTTATAATTTGTTAAGTTAAAAAAGTATATAGATCGATTAATACATAGACATAATATAATTACATTTTTGATCACCTGGAAACAATAATAGAATTCTATTCACATGTTAGCACCAATGGTGAAAGCATTTATAGATTCTCTTGATTTTTCTTTTTAATAATTTTCTATGCTTTCAACATTTGTAAATTTTATAAACAAAAGATATAAACAATAAAAAAGTTGTTTGCTTTTTAAAAAGTATCTCTCCAGTTTGATTCTGAATTAGTTTCTTACACATTCTTAAATTTCACTCCTTTTCCCTTGATCATTTTAGTCTGCTTTTTATTCTTTCACCATTGATGAAAACTCTTATAACACTTTCCTGGTGTCAAGTTCTATGATGGACATTATGGGCAAAGTGATAGAAGTACTCGAAGAACTCTTAATCTAAAAATGAAGACAGATGAGGAAAATGTTATAATACATAGCAGTAAGGGCTATGGGGTGAGAGGGAAACTCACAAAACCTTGTGAAACTAGAGTACAGGTTACCAGAGCTCTGTGGGGCCAGAACATGCCTTTAGTAAAGGATTATCACTCTAATTCAAAGAGAAGACACCATTTGTATCTATCACCTATCGTTTCGTTCAGTGGAAGATGAGAGGAGGGTGGCCTTTATATGTGCTCCTTCTTCTGACTAGAACACTTCCCTCTTAGGTCTGGCTCACTTTGTCAGCTCTCCCAGGAAGCTTTCCCTGAGCACCTCTTTCTCAAGTCTGGATTGGGGGCAGCTTCCTAATTGGCTGCAATATCACCTTGAACTTAGTAGCCTTGAGGTACTTCTAATGGGATGGAAACTGATTATACCCAATGACTGAGAAGCCTATCATTTCATTCAGCCACACAGGCTGGTGTCCCCTGAGGTGTGGCTAATTCTTCTGTGTTGTGTGTTGTTAGAGGGATGTCTTACTGCCCATTTAAGCCCAATCCTACCGGGATCAGGCTTAAATGGGCAGTCAGGCATCCCTCGAGGGGTCCCATATTGGAGAGGTTGCAGGCTGGGCTGAGGGACACACACCCCTGTGCATAAATTTCATTCACTGGCCCTCTAGTTTTACATAAAGAATTGTGCTTTATCTTTGCCATTGTTGTCAACATGCTCATTTCATCTTGCCCATTTTTCTCTCTATTTGGGGAGCAAAATGCTGAATTGTTTATCTCTCCATTGCTTTTCTTCGTAGTTTTACTACCTATGTTAACATCCTTAAGTTTATTTTTTCCATTAAACATTGTGTTTCTGAATTTATCCAAATTGTTGTGTATAACCAAAAGTTATTATTTTTCTCAAATACATAGTATTTTGTTATATAAAGATTTAAGAATTTATCATTTTTAATGAGCATTTGGTTAATTTCAACATTTGGGTTTTTGATTGTTGGTTGGTTGGTTGGTTGATTTGTATCTACATGCAACAATTTTTCTAGAATATATACCAAAGATTTAAATTGCCATATCAGAGGGTATTATACATTTTCATCCTAACAGAAAATGTATATTTTTTGAAAATGTATAATTTTTTTTCCAAAGTTGTTATACCCATTAATACTCGCACTCTCAGTGTATAAGTATTCCAATTGTTTCACAGAATCATCAACACTTAAGAAAGTTCATTTTTTTCTACTTAGTAGACATGAAATTATATCTTATTTTTAAAATTTAATTTGCATTTCATTGATTTCTAATGAGATTGAACATTATTTCCTAAGTTTCTGGTCATTCAGGATTACGCTTTGTAAAATCGTGTCACATTAAATTTTTTGTCCATTTTACTTTTCTTTTGGATTGTTTTTTGAGTGCAAGATGGCTAAGAGTTTTTAATATTTTCAGTCTACAGCCAATTGTATTTTTTTGTTGTTTTGCAAATATAATCTCAGATCTATGTGTGTTTCAATTTCTTATGGTAATGAGCATAAATTCTAATTATAGTCCATTTTTAAATATTGTCTATAATTTGATAGTATAATATTAATATCTTATTTAATATATATTTCTTAAGACATTATCTTATATATTCTTCTCAATGATTTATTGTTTTGACTTTCACATTTAAATCTTTAATTTACTTAGCATTAAGTGAACTCACCTTATCCACTTAATTCTGATTTGGAGGGTGATGATTTTATATAAGCCGTGATTTTTATATGAAAACTAATTGTCCAGCTCTACTTATTAAGAAATATAGACTTTCCACAAGAATATTGATACTATCCCTGTTATATATCAACTAGTAACCCAGTGCATAAAATTCATACAGGTTAAAAGGGAATTAATTAGAGGAAATATTTTACTACTAGAGGCCCAGTGCATGAAATTCATGCACAGGAGGCAAGAGATATCCCTTAGCCCAGCCTGTACCCTCTCTAATCTCGGACCCCTCTAGGGATGTCGCACTGCCCGTTTAGGCCCGATCCTAGTAGGATCGGGCCTAAATGGGCAGTCAGACATCCTTCTCACAATCCAGGACTGCTGGCTTCAAACTGTTCACCTGCCTGCCTCCCTGAATGCCCCTAACCGCTTTTGCCAGCCTGATCACCCGCTAACCAATACCCTGCCAGCCTAATTGATGTCTAACTGCTCCCCTGCCAGCCTGCTTGCCAACAACTTCCCTCCTCTGCCGGCCTGATCACCCCTAATTGCCCTCCCCTGCAAGCTTGATCACCCCCAACTGCCCTCCCTTGCAGGCCTTGTCCCTTCCAATTGCCCTCCCCTGCTGGCCATCTTGTGTCCACATGGGGGCAGGATCTTTGACCACATGGGGGCAGCCCTCTTGTGTGTTGGAGTGATGGTCAATCTGCAAATTACTCTTTTATTAGATAGGATAGAGGCCTGGTGCATGGGTGGGGGCCAGCTGGTTTGTCCTGAAGAGTGTCCCAGATCAGGGTGGGGGTTCTCTTGGGGCAATGGGTAGCCTGGGCAAGGAGCCTTTGGAGGTTTGCAGGCTGGCCATGCCCCCCAGTGATCAAGGCAGAGGCTCTGGAATCTGGGATTAATTTATGTCTATAATTGAAACTTTGTAGCCTGGAGCAGAGCCAAGCCTTCTGCTCGCTCCTTGGCGGCAGCCATTTCTATTTGAAACTTTGTAGTTTAGAGTGGAGGCCTAAGCCAGCAATGGCAGGCAGAAAGCTTGGCTTCCTCCATTGCCAGAAAAACCCAAACCTCTGTTCTCTCCAGCTCAGTGGCTGCTGCCATTTCTGTATCTTTTACAATGGAAACTTTGTAACATTGAGTGGAGACCTAAGCTGGCAATGGCAGGCAGAAAGCTTGGCTTCCTCTGTTGCCGAAGAAACCCAAGCCTTTCTCCTGCTCTCAGTGTCCGCAGCCATCACGGTTGGGGTCTATTTGCATATTCTGCTCCTAATTGGCTGGTGGGAGTGGCTATGGGCATGGCTTGTGGGTGTAGGGAAGGTATGGTCAAATTTGCATATTACTCTTTTATTGGATAGGATTGCTATTTGCCCTTTCTCTATTATAGAAATTTCAGAGATGAAAGAAAATTAGTAAAATGTATATGAAAATCTCCTTCCTTATCAGAGTCTGGGGCATGCCTCGCGATCCAAAGTCAAGTCCGTACCCACCTGCACATGCCTTGGAAATCATGTGAGACCCAGATCCTGTCAGCCCAACCCCATCAAGCCCCACAAAACGAGAGGTGCAGCCTCAGGTCCCCAACCCTGGCGAGAGGGCGTGAGGGAGGGCATGATGATCATTTGCATATTAGCTCTTCATTATATAGGAATAGTGGCCTGGTGCATGGATTCATACACTGGTGGTGTTCCTCGACCTGGCCTGCAGGAATTGGGCTGAAATCAGCTCTCTGACATCCCTCGAGGGGTCCCAAATTGGGAGAGGGCACAGGCCAGGCCAAGGGACCCCACCAGTGCACAATTGGAACTGGGAGAAACCTTGGGAGGGATCCAGGTGTGTCCAGCCCATGTGTCCTGATTGGCTGGACCTCAGCAGCAAGTTAACCTACCAGTCAGAGCATCTGCCCCCTGGTGGTCATTGAACATCATAGCTACTGATTCTATGGTTGAACAGTCAAATGGTTGCTTAGGTTTTTATCCTATACTAGAGGCCCAGTGCATGAAATTCGTGCATTTGGGGAGGTGGGGTCCCTCAGCCCAGCCTGCACCCTCTTGCAGTATGGGACCCCTCTGGGTCTGTCCATCTGCCAGCTTAGGCCTGTTCCCTTGGGGAACAGGCCTAAGCCAACAGTTGGAAATCCCTCTCACAGTCCTGGATCCCTTGCTCCTTACCACCTGCCCACTCTCTGCTCCTTACCACTCAGCTTGCTGCTCCTTAGCACTGCCACAGAAGCAGGAGAGGCTTCTGCCACTGTACTCACCAGCCGTGAGCCTTCTCTTTCTGTATAACTGTCTGTGGACCAACTGCTTTCTTCCTACTCACTTAGGGCGAGCAGCATGTGAAGGCAAAGTGCATTGTTGTGTAACACAGAGGGCTGCCCAGAGCTGAGGGCAGTGGCTGGGCCTAGGGATTGAGAGGGGGACACAGAGGATGCTATTATATCTAACTGTGGGGCAGGCTGGCCGGCCTTCATCTGCCTGACCTCACCCAGGGAGGGACCAAGCAGGGTGTCTACCTCTCCATTCTCTATCCTTTTATCTGTGACACCTGTCACCCTTTCCAGACCTCCCCCAAAGTGAGTTCAGCTCAATCCCTGAATGTAAAAGGGCATGGGTGGGGAGTGCCTCCACTCCAGTGCCCTCTGATTTCCAGCAGCAGGACCTGGTCTCAGGATGGTGTCCACAGCTGCAGAACATAGATCTGTTTCAAGAACAGTTGGGAATGCAAACTTTCGTATGAGCCCCTCTTTCAAAAGGTGGCAGTTTATTCAAATTTTGGAACCTTCAAGAATACCCTGTTTCCCCAAAAATAAGACAGTGTCTTATATTAATTTTTGCTCCCAAAGTTGCACTAGGTCTTATTTTCAGGGGATGTCTTATTTTTCCATGAAGAAGAATAAGCTCCACATTTATTGTTGAACAACAACAACAAAAAAAGGAAATTTATTACCTGTATATGGTACGGTAGTAGTTGTCATCATAAACCAGCATAACCAGACAACCTGTGAATCCTACGGTATCAAGAATTTCTTGTTACTACCATTATTTCCATGTACACCAATCTATGGTACATTTACTGATACTGATATTTACCGGTATGAACACAAAGTAAGGTCTTATTTTTGAAGGGGTGCCTTATATTACAGTGAGGGGGTAAAACTGGAAGTAGGTCTTATTTTCGGGGAAACAGGGTAACATAAGTGGGCAAAGTCGGGGCCAAACCTTGCCATTATATCTCTGAGATGCGTGGACAGAACCAAGTCTCAACTCTTTGAAGGACACTTCCAGGTGTTTTTTTGTTTGTTTGTTTGTTTTGTTTTTTAAGCCTAAAGGACAGTAATCTATCTCCATTCTTATTCTTTGAGATTTTTTCATCATTGGATAAAAGAATACCTGTCGTACACTGGGGAAATCCTCTCGAGACACAATATTCTAGTTGAACCTATGTGATGATGACAGTGCCCCTCAGAGGGAGGGAGCCAACAGATGGAGAGCAGGGAATTCTGAAAACCAAAGCAAAGATTCATAACATGGAAGAAGTTCTTGGTGTTCTATTGAGAAACTTGGACTACTTTCTCTGTGGTCACATGCCAGGCAATCACTCAGAAATATCTTGGCATCAGCCAACTTATGAAATTCTCCCTTCTCTCCATTCTCCTGAGCCAGTCTCTGGATTTTGAATGCAGCATTCTCTTGGTCATAGTTTTTCCCCCAAAAAACGTTACAAAGTTTATATGAATATAACATACAAAAATGCAGCCTCCTTTGTAGGAACAGGGATGGAAGGAGTGGTTAAGTAAGGCACATAGAGCTGCAGCAAGCACTAGCTATGGGGAGGGCCAAGGGGGAGAGGAAGCTGGCACTGGGGTGAGGTCCTAGAGCTGTTGCTGGGGAAGTAAGGATCCCCTCTGAGAGCCTCGTTCTGAGGCTGAACTAATTGGACAAGCTGAGGCAGAGGTGGGTGGCCATATCAGCCATTTTTGGTGCTGTTTACCTTTTCCCACCCAAGCTCAGTTGTAAAACCCCAAAGCCCTGGATTCCAAAGGCCCCATCCAGAGCAGAGGCCCTGGAAGGGGGTGAGAGGAAGTGAGTAGGGCAAGTTTGAAAGCTGAAATGTCTGTGTGCTGAGGGATGGCCACAGACAGTGGTGAAAGGTAGCAGGGGAAGGGCTTTCATACATACCTTTCTGTGGAGACCACAAAGGCGGTCAGGGAAGTAGGGTAGGGATGGGCACCATGGCCCCAGCCTATTAGGCGTCCCTGTCTGTCCTCTGCAGTGTATGTGGAGGAAAGGGGCTGCCTCTCAGGAGGGGCCAGGCCAGGTGACCATCTTGAGTTCTGGTTGAGGTGATGATTCTCACCCTGAGATGCTGTCTAACTGGTGATGGACTTAAGTCTGACTCCCACCGCTGTGGGCGCCCAGGACACAGGTCTGACTCCCACTACTGCTGGTGCCCGGGCATAGAAAATTCCCCTGCTGCACATGCAGCCTCCTGGTGGCCTGTTAATATGCAAATTGGTTGTCACTGTAATGATGTTAGGACCAATTTGCATATCACCTCTTTATTATCCTATCTAATAAAAGAGTAATATGCAAATTTACCATACCTCTGCTATGCTACCAGCCAATCAGGAGCAGGGGGCATGGACAGCAGACAGGGGGCATGGCCAGTGGACAGGAGGCAAGGCCTACGGGGTTGTGGCCATAGTGCCATGGAAGCAAGCACACTATAAACTCTGCCTTCACTGTACTTAAGGGCCAGAAAGATCCCTCCTTACAGTTACTGTGACTGAGTCACATCCTTTTATGATGACGTTGGGACGGTTAGGAGAATTTGATGCCCTCACGAGGCTTGCATGTTGGTTGCTCTGATAGTTAGGCTGTGAGTGAGCTGTGGGGTTTACGTGTCCTGTGAGACATGCAAATGAGCACCTGGGGCACCTTGGGTAATGAGCACCAGGTGTGAGGCAGGGCTGTGAGTCGTCAGGGTCTTGAGCTCTGAATACAAGTGGCAGTTTGGGTCCATGCCCCCAGCCCAGCACCCACGATGGGAGTGGCGGGGGTGTCTGCCAGTCTCTGTGGTGTGTGGAGAAAGTTCACAGTCCTCTTGATTCATGCAGAGTATGGAGAGCACCAGAAATGCTAGGAAATGTAGTTCTGGTGGCAGACGCACTGCCTGATCTCCCACAGTGAAAAATGAAGAGTGCGGGGAGCACGAGAAATGCTGGGAAATGTAGTTCTGGTGGCAGATGCACTGCTGGATCTCCTAGACAATGCATCAAAGTGAGTCTGGAAGAAGTTACTGTTGCGGTTGGGGGATGGAGGGAAGGCAAAGGTTGGGGTCTCAGACAATCGCTCATGTGATTGCAAAGACAGACAGAAACCCCCAGATTGGAGAGGGATCCCCTAAGGGTCCCCAGATTAGAGAGGGTGCAGGTCAGGCTGAGGGACCCATGGTGGCTGCTGCCATGTTTGACGAAGTTGCTAAAATCATTAAAAAGGCCCAACTTCTTATTATTGATGAATGCACCATGGTATCCAGTCATGCTATAAATGCTATAGACAGATTACTAAGAGAAATTATGAATTTGGATGTTGCATTTGGTGGAACAGTTCTCCTTCTCAGAGGGGATTTTCAACAATGTGTCAGTATCATGCCACATGCTATGCGATCAGCCATAGTACAAATGAGTTTAAAGTACTGTTATGTTTGGAGATGTTTCAGAAAGTTGTCTCTTACAACAAATATGGGATCAGAGGATTGTGCTTATAGAGAATGGTTAATAAAACTTGGAGATGGCAAACTTGATAGTGGTTTTCATTTAGGAATGGATATTATTGAAATTCTCCATGAAATGATTTGTAATGGATCTATTATTGAAGCTACCTTTGGAAATAGTATATCCTCTATAGATAATATTAAAAATATTTCTAAACATGCAATTTTTTGTCCAAAAAAATGAGCATGTTCAAAAATTAAATGAAGAAATTTTGGATATACTTGATGGAGATTTTCACACCTATTTGAGTGATGATTCCATTGACTCAATAGATGACACTGAAAAGGAAAATTTTCCCATTGAATTTCTTAATAGTATTACTCCTTCAGGAATGCCGGGTCATAAATTAAAATTGAAAGTGGGTGCAATCATCATGCTATTGAGAAATCTTAATAGTAAATGGGGTCTTGGTAATGGTACCAGATTTATTCTCAAAAGATTACTACCTAACATTACTGAAGCTCAAGTATTAACAGGATCTGCAGAGGGAGAGGTTGTTCTGATTCCAAGAATTGATTTGTCCCCATCTGACACTGGCCTCCCATTTAAATTAATTCAATGACAGTTTCCCATGATGCCAGCATTTGCAATGACTATTAATAAATCACAAGGAGAAACTCTAGAGAGTAGGAATATTCCTACCTGAACCTGTTTTCACACATGGTCAGTTATTATGTTGCTTTCTTTCAAGTTCGAAGAACATGTGATGTTAAAGTTCAAGTTGTAAATACTTTATCCCAAGGGAAATTAGTCAAGCACTCTGAAAGTGTTTTCACTGTTAATGTGGTATACAGGAAGATATTAGAATAAATTTAATCACTTTATCAGCCATTATTTGCATCAATGTTTTTATATCATGAGTTTGTTATTGTTGTTATATCATTTTGTTATTTATTAGTTAATGAAATTATGTATTATTTTCATATACATTGTACTCATTAGCGTTTATCTGTCACACTTTTATTATAGAGAAAGGGCAAATAGTACTATTAAAATATTTCCTCTTATTAATAACTTTTTAATGTGCATGAATTTCGTGCACCGAGCCACTAGTTTATATAATGAAGAGGTGATATGCAAATTAATCATCATTCCAACACACAAGATGGCTGCCCCCATGTGGTCAAAGATGGCTGCCCCCATGTGAACCAGATGGCCACCACAAGATGGCCAGCAGGGGAGGACAGTTGGGAGAGATCAAGCCTGCAAGCGAGGGCAGTTGTGGGCAATCAGGCCAGCAGGGGAGAGCAGTTGGGAGGGACCAGGCCTGCAAGAGAGGGAAGTTGGAGGCAATCAGGCTGGCAGGGGAGCAGTTAGACATCAATTAGGCTGGCAGAGTAGTGATTAAGGGGTGATAAGGCTGGAAGGTAGAAGCAGTTTGGGGCAATCAGGGAGGCAGGCAGGTGAGCGGTTGGGAGCCAGCAGTCCTGGATTGTGAGAGGGATGTCCCAGATTGGAAAGGATGCAGGAGGTGCTGAGGGACTTATATAGTCCCATGGGCCTCTGGTATATATAGATTTTTGATGCTGTCAAGGGTGTTTCTTTACACCTCTTTCTGTTCCAATGACCTATTTGTCTGTTTGAAGCAATACACACCACTTTATCAATCCTTTAAAAAAATTTTTTTTTTTACCAATTTCAGGAAGAGGGAGAGAGATAGAAACATCAGTGATGAGAGAGAAACATCATCTGCCTCCTGCACACAGTCTACTGGGGATTGAGCCAGTAACCCAGGCATTTGCCCTGACTGGAAATCTAACTGTGACCTCTTGCTTCAAAGGGTGATGCTCAACCACTAAGTAACACTGGCTGGGCCACTTTATCAGTCCTGATAATTGATATTGAAACTTCAATCATTCATATTTTTTCTTCAGGAGAATTCTGGCTAGTCTCAGGTTTTTCTTTTCAATAAATAATTTTAAATAGATTTGCAGAATTTTATAAAAATATTAATTGAGATTTTAAAATTTGTATATTTATATATTGAGGCTTGAATTCACAGAAGTGATATAGGATGGAGCAAAAAGCTTTACAGTTGTTGGTGTGGAAAATAATGTAATAGATAATAAATAATAAAACAAAAATAAACTCTGTTTTGTGTATTTACAACTGTAAACCTACTTTTGCCTCACCCTGTATATCTCTATATAAGTTTATTTAATATATTTCAATAAAGTTGTATTTTCTTCTATTATAATTTAGCAATACTTTGTTATACTTATTGTTGGCCACCTAATATTTTTTAGGCATATTGCAAATGGGATATTATTATTATTACATTTTTATTACTGCCTGTGTTTTTAAAAGCAATTGATTTTTGTATTTGATTTTGCATTCAGAAACATTACTAAATTTTATGCTCCAAATATAAACATATTTTCAATCCTTATGCATCTCACTTCATTTTCTTGTCTTATTGCCTTAGACACAAATTGAATTAAAGTAGTGCTAGAAGGCAACCTTGTCTTTTATGATTTAAAAGGGAACAACTTTAGCCCAGCATGGCTCAGTAGTTGATTATTGACCTATCAACCAGGAGGTCGCAATTCAATTCCTGGTCAGGGCATATGCCTGGATTTTTATCTCCATCTCCAGTGTGAGGCCTGAAGAGGGCAGCTGATTATCATTGATTTTTTTTTTCTCTCCCTCTCCCTTCCTCTCTGAAATCAGTGACAAAATATTTTTTAAAAATAAATAGAAGGGGACAACGTTAGCCCTGCCTGTTATTGCTCAGTGGTCAGAGTGCTGGCCTGTGCACCAAAGAGCCTTGGGTTCAATTTCCAGTCAAGGGCACATACCTGAGTTGCAGTTTCTACAGTCAGGGTAAGTGCAGGAGGCAATTGATGTCTCTCTCTCTGTCTCCCCCTCCATTCCTCTCTTAGACTCTCTCTAAAAATCAATGGAAAAGTATCCTCAGGTAAGGATTAACTAAAAAATAAATAAATAAAAGGGAATGTTTTTAATATTCTATTATTAGAATATATTGAGTATATTATCATTTCTCAGTAGGTGTTTTTATTAACCAATGTTGAATTTCATCAAGAGCTTTTATGACTCTATTGAGATAAGAATCTAATTTTTCTCATTTATACTATTCATATTAAAAACTAATATAAGAGACTTTTTAAGGTTAAACAAGACTCGTATTACTGGAGTAAACCCAAATTATTTAAGATATATTAACATTTGGGTATATTCCCAGTATTTTTTGCTACTACAATACACATAATTTTTACATTCATGTTAATAAATAAGATGGTTCTATAAATTTTCTTTTTCTTTCTGTCATTGACAGGTTTTGCTATATAAGAATCAGTCTTCTAGAATTATTTTGGGGGAGATGTTTTCTTTTATTCTATTTTGTGTTCTCTACATTATTTTCTATTAAGATTAAGGATTTGCTCTTTGAATGTTTAATAAAACTTGCCTACCAAACTATCTGAATCTTGTGTTTTAACTTAGTGAAGGTTTTTAATTACCATTTAAATATATTTTATTTTACAGTTACAGTTTACATTCAATATTATTTTGTATTAGTTTCAGGTATACAGCAGAGTGAATAGATAATGATACATTCATTGATAGTTCTCTGCCCACTGATTTTGAGCTAAACTCTAAGTTGCTTTGGAAAATGGACTGTGAACAGAAGGAACAGGATGCCAGTTCTTTTACTTCTGACTGAGTGAAGGCTTTAAAAGGCATGAAAATTGCTGCACAGAAGCAGGGTTTTCAGCCACATAATGGGAAGCAGCAAAGCAGAGCCTGGCCCATTTAAAGCCTCTAGCTGAACTGTAGCTGACCCAGGATTCTGTGTAACATGAGTAAGGAATGATTTTTCACTGGTAGAAGCACTAAGCTTTTGAGCCCATTTGTTACTATAGCAAAGTTGATTGAAACAGACACTGGCATCTTAAAGTGAGGTGCTCCCATAACAAAACAAAAAAACAAACAAAACACACACACACACACACACACACACACACACACACACACACACAAATAATAATAATTAAAGTCTGCATTGACCTTGGGGCCAAGAGACAGATTGTAAGAAACTGCTCTTGGAGGCTAGAAAAATGGTGACCCCATAATATGCATTGACAAAATATTTAGCATGCTTGCAATGACATAGAAAGCAGATAATTTGCTTAATGAATGAGTAGCTTTGAGGGAAGATGTTTCAAAACAGAATGTTACTGATGTGACTTGGTTATTCCCCAACTCTAGAATTATCAGATGAACTCAGAAAAGAATTGGGCTGCTTTGCAAGCAGGGAAGAAGGAAAAATGAGAGCAACAGGGAATTGTAGGTACTGCAGAGTTGGAAATAGAAGTGTTTCTGTTAGTAAAAGGTAAATGGACATGCTTTGAGCAACAAAGCCATCATTTAGCCTCAGATGAAGATACATGCCCAAATAAAAGGCATTGCCATTCACAAACTTTGTTAAAAATACTGAATGGCCCTAGCTGGTTTGGTTCAGTGGATAGAGCATTGGCCCGCAGACTAATGGGTCCCAGATTCGATTCCAGTCAAGGGCACATGCTCTGGTTGCAGGCTCAATCCCCAGTAGGGGGCGTGCAGGAGGCAGCTGATTAATAATTCTCTCCCATCATTGATGTTTCTATCTCTATTCCCCTATCCCTTCCTCTCTGAAATCAATAAAAATATATTTTTAAAAAATGCTGAATGCTTAAAGCGCACCCTGAACAATCAAGTTAGTTGCATAAAATGGCTTAGCCAAAAAAGAGATGCCCATAGCCTCTTTAAAGCCTGGTAGCTCAAGTTACCTGTAAGTCTAGAGAGAAAGACATATCTTGAAAGAACACAGGAGGCAGAGGTGAGGGGGAGGGCTATTTGCAAATGTTTCTGATTGAAATTAAAAATACATTTTAAATAACATTTTTGAAAAAGTTTTTTTCAAAAGTTCTAGTAGTCTGAATTAAAAAAAACCTAACCATTAAGGCATAAACCAACCTTGGTGATCCCTCTTTTTATACAAGAATGGAACAGGCTCAGCAAGCTGCTCAACCCCCAAAGTTGCATATTATCCTATGTCCTTAAGAGATGTGTCCAACATATATAACAAAAAAAGAAAGCTTTTCTAGAGAGAGGAACCTAGGGAAACAATGGAATGGGCAAAACAAAGGCCTAATCAACTATTTCTTATCCTCTTTCCAAAAGAAGTGTTTGTTGCAGTTATATTTACTGTCCAATGATTGTATATTTGAGGGAGGTGTCCTTTTATTTGATAGATCTCCAGACATTCACCCAATGAGAAAACTATTATGATACCCTAGGTTTTGAACTTAGTGCTGAGATTGCATATAATATTCAAGGTTTCTTTACTAGGGGTGGCAGTGAAGATCTTTGAATGAAGAAGAAAGAAGATGGAATATTTTTAATCAAGATAGCACACAGTAGTGTATTTCCTTGTAAGATCTCAATCTGTTGACTTTGGGCTTGGGCATGGACTTGCTTTGACAATGAGCCAGTTGTGCTTAAAAGCTTTGGGTTACAAATGAGTTTCCACCATTTCTGTTGCTCTTTACTTCACCTTAAAAATAAGAACAGACTGATCCCCACAGAGTCCCTTTCATCTTGGGTCTTGGAATGAAGGGACACATGGAGCAGAGCCACAGGTCAGAGCAACATTCGGCAGGGCAGTAGCTGACTCCCAGCTACACGCAATGTGAGAAGGAAGTACATTTTTGTATTGTAAGACCCTGAGATTCACAGCACTTTGTAACCACAGAAAAACTAACTAAAAGAGACACTTAGTTTTTTATTTTTCATACTTCCTTTTCTTTTCCCAATGAAAGAATTTCAGATTATGAAATTTTCTCCTGAGTACTGCTTTTAGCTGTATTTCATAAGGTTTGACATATAATATGCTCATAATCATTCAGTTCTAAATATTTTATAGCTTATGTTTCCATCTTTTGTCCTTGTCTAATTAAAATGATTTTCCCAATGTTCAAATATTTGGGAGAGTTATGGTTATTATTTTTATTGATTTCTAATTTGATTGCATTTTAGTAAGAAAAGGTGATTCAGATTATACCAATTTCTTGAAGCGTTTATGAGGGCCCTGTGAGAATCAATTTTAATAAATGTCACAAATGCAGTAGAAAAGAATGTATGCTGATACAGAGACCAAAACCAAACAAGTATAGCATATTACAACAATGCAACAACAGTAACAATAGGACACACATCATTTGTATTCTCAAAGTGATTGATAAGTATGCTTCCCTAGTTATACTTTACCACATGCACTTAGGAAAGTTTCATCTGGAACCGTATCTAGAAAACCCTCTGCCAAGAGGAGATTTGCTGATGCTAATTAAAAAAAAAATCATTTGTTCACTTAAACAAAGGATGGAGAAGAGATCAGTGGGAATAACCACTGGCCTTGGGAAAGGACATTGCATACTAGAACAGAATGGAGATCTGGAGATGTTTCCACAGCCTTTCCATCATCCATCTCACCTCTTACTCCTCCTCCACCCAGCAATTGAAATGAAAGACACACTAAAGGGCAGGCACAGAGTGTTAGGAAACTAATGAGAAACCTACAGATTACCCCCAGTAGAAGAAGGACATTAAGTATGTCCAAGTTTAAACCAAGAATCTGTCTGGGCTCTTAAAATGATCACTCTGATATCCCTGCTTGGAATGTGCATGAATCAAGAATGCAACTATTACCAAGTAGTACATCAGTTTCCTAGGGGAAAGGACAGTTGAATTCTTACAGTATTTTCACACCTGCTAATGCTGGAAGTTTTCTTTTGTACTAGTCAAGACAACATTATGCAGACCCTGCTATTCAGACAATAACCAGTCATACAAAATCCTTTTCAAAGCTGTTAGCATTTCCTTAAAAACTTCTCCCAGTTCTGATGTCATTAGGAAATGAGAAATTTAACTTTTATAATCCCAGGAGATTTCAAGAGTTAACATTGTGATAATTTCTCAGGTTTCCCCTTTCATTAAGGGAAATAAAGGCTTATATTAAAGGTAAATAAAATCCAAGTATAATTCAAATATTTTCAGATACAATTTATAAAAATCACTCTTTGATATCTTCATCCAATGGTGTAATGAGACATTTAGAACTATTCCCCTTGGTGAATCATGCTAAAGGGCTTCAATGGGAATCTGAATCACACTTCCTCTATTCTGAAACAAGGACCAAAATCATTTCCAAAAGTGAACAATTTACTCATTTCTTTATGAGTACATTTCATTATTTTACTAGATAAAATAAATTACAATTATCAAAAGCTCATGGAATAATAAAAATGGCAGATGTTATCATTTTTTATCACTTTTTTAGAGTTATTACATTCCCTTGTGGTATCCCCTGCCTTGTCCACAGAGGATATGTTCAAGACCTCCAGTGGATGCCTGAAACGGGATGTACAGAACTATATATCTGCTAGAGGCCCAGGGCACGAAATTTGTGTACTGGGAGAGGGAGTTTCAGCTTGGCCTGCTCCCTGTTGCAGTCCAGAACCTTTTGGTGGGCCTAAGCCAGAAGTTGGACAACCCTCTTACAGACCAGGAGTCCTTGATCCTTACTGCCCACTTGCTTGCTGCTCTTTATCATTCAGTTTGCTGCTCCTTAGTGCTGCCTCAGAGGTGGGAGAGGTTCCAGCCACTGTCACTACACTTGCCAGCTGTGAGCCTGGCTTCTGGCTGAGTGGAGCTCCCCCTGTGGGAACACACTGACCATCAGGGGGTAGCTCCTGCATTAAGTATCTGCCCTCTGGTGGTCAGTGAGCATCACAGTGACCAGTTGCTCTGCTTGTTCTGCCTTAATGATCGCTTAGGCTTTTATTATATAGAGTAGGGGCCCAGTGCACAAATTTGTGTACCTTGAAAGGAACTGTGGCTGCGAAGCTGTGGTGGGTACAAGGGTGGAACTTAGCCCATCCTCTGCACCCCTTCCTGGCCCCTCCCACCATGGCCCCCAGTCCCCTCTCTGCCAACAGTCCTGTTCCCACCACCGTCACTCCCACATGCTGACTGTGCCAGCCTTGTTTCTTGCCCAATCATGCACAAAGCAATTGGGACTGGCGCCAGCAGTGGGTGTGGGCAGGGCTGGTACCAGCAGCAGGTGCGAGTGCTGGGTGGTACCGTAGCATGTGATAGCAAAGAATTTTTAGTAACCACCAGAGGCTTGCCTCAATGATAGCAACTAGCATCCTGCTGGGGTCTGGCACCCCCCGCACACTTGCTCCACCATCTTGCCATGGCTGATGTCTGCCATGTTCTGCTCACACACCTTGGTGGTCAGCACATGTCATAGTGACCAGTTGTTCTATTGTTCAGTCTATTTGCATATTAGGGTTTATATATATATATATATATATATATATATATATATATAGAGAGAGAGAGAGAGAGAGAGAGAGAGAGAGAGAGAGAGAGAGAGAGAGATCTAGGTCTAGATCTAGATCTAGGTCTAGATCTAGGTCTAGATCTAGATAGATACTACATACTACATTTTTTTCCTATACATACATCTCTATGATAAAGTTTTAATTTATAAATTGGGTAAAGTAAGAGATTAATAACAATGAATAATAAGATAGAATAATTTTAACCACTATACTGTAATGAAAGCTATGTGATTGTGGTCTCTCTTTCTCTCTGATAACTGATCTGATGGCTGTTAAGTAACTAATGGGTAGCAGTGTGCACACTGTGGATATGCTGGACAAAGGGATGATTCACATCCTGGGCAAGATGGAACTAAATAGTGTGAAATTTCATCACACTACTCAGGACTATGCATAATTAAAACATTATGAAGCATTTAGTTCTGAAATTTTCCATTTAATATTTTCAGATTTTGGTTGACCATGGTAACTGATACCATGGAAAATGAAACCACAAATAAGGGGTGAACCACTGCATTTATTAATTGCCTAAGAGACACTTACCAGCCACCCAATAGGCAAAATCTACTGTGATAGGAAAAAAATCACTGTGTCTTCCAGGAATGTATAAACTATAGACTTATTATTGTTTGCCCTTGCAACTATTGAATGGTCATTGAATTAAAGATTATTTGACTTAACTCTACTTCAGCTATGACAGATCATAATAATGATCTGTATTATTTATAAACTAAAGACTGATGCATGAAATTCATGCAAGGGGCTCAGCCCTTGTAGCCATGGCAACTTGCCTCAGCCTCGAAGCCCTGGCTTCATCTGGAAGGTCATCTGGAAGGATGTCCGGAAAGTCATTCAGCTGTCCAGTCTAGTTAGCATATTATGATTTTATTATTATAGTCTAGTGACCCAGTGCACAAAATTCATGCACATTAAAAGAAAATTAATTAGAGGAAATATTTTTAATATTGCTATTTCTCCTTTCTCTATAATAGAAGTGTAAGAGATAAAAGAAAATAAGTAAAATGTATATGAAAACCTTCCTCCTGTCAGAGTCTGGGGCATACCATGGGAACTAAAGTCAATTCCCTGCCCACCCACACACACCTCAAAATCACACAAGACCCAGACCCAGCCAGCGCTATCCCCATTGGGCTAGATCCAGATCTGGCAGGCCCCACCCCTGTCAAACCTTGCTGGGTGGGGGGCATGGTCTGAGATCCCCCAGCCTGTCACTTGGTTGGGGGGGGCACAGCCTGAGTTCCCCTGTCAAGCCCTGCTGGGTGGAGGGTGAACCCTTAGGTCCCCTGCCCTAATCTGGCACCACATAGCCTCAGGTCCCTGCTGATTGCTCAATAAGACTTGTTATGGGAACTAGGCCTCCACTATGGGTGCAGCCATCTTGTTATGACATGCTGGTCAATTTGCATATTCCTTCTTTATTAGATAGGATGCCCTTTCCAGTAGAAATATAATAATGAGCCACCTATTTCATTTTAAAGCTTCTAGTAGTAACATTTTAAAATGTAAAATTAAACAATTAACTCAATGATGTTTCATTCAACTGAATATGTCCCAAATATTATAATTTAAGTAATCAATATAAAAATATTAACTAGCTATTTTATTTTTGTTGTACTATGTTTGAAATTCAGTATTTTGTACTTGTACATTTCAATTCATATTAGCCACATTTCAAGTGTTTAGTAGCTACATAATGGCTAGCATATTTTAGTAGCTGAGTTTAAAAGAAATGAATTGTTAAATATTTATGATGTTTATAATACAGGTAGGAAGGAAGAAAATAAAGTGATCAGAACAACAATTTATTAAAGTCAGAGAGGTTTATAAGTTCAGGTTCACAAGTAAACAGAGATCCCTTTAAGGAACTGTCATAAATTATTATTTCTCCTATTTATATGGGACTACATTTGTTTTTAATTTACGTCAATGCGTTTTAAATTGTCTTGTTTACAAAGCGGAGAGTTCTTAATATAATAAATCACTACAATAGCAAATGCAATGACTTTTTGGCCTTGCAGAAAGGAAATCCTATACTATACGAGGCTGCTGGACTCCAGGGTGGGGCCCCGTTATTCTGCAGAACAAGCCAGTCAACTTAATAAAGGCTTAATTCAGAGCCAAAACGAAAATAACTATGGCTGGTGTTGAACTTCACGTATTCTGAGATTGGAGAACACATTTGATCAAATTAAAAACTACATGTGTTGAGCACTTGATATATTCAATGCACTTTGCTATTCCCTAGGATTAGTAGTTTAATAAACCAGTATCTAATCCACAATTAATCAAATTATTCCATGTATGGTGAAAGTGGACAAGTGTGGGGGGGGGGGATAGGGGACATCTATAATAGTGTCAACAATAAATATATTATATATATATATATATACACACACACATATATATATATATATATATATATATTTGATTTTTTAGAGAGAGAGGAAGGGAGAGGGCTGGAGATAGAAACATCAATGAGAAAAAAAAAAAAAACATCTTCCATCCCTCAGCTGCCTTCTGCAAGTTTCCCATGAGGGAATGAGCCCACAGCTCTGGCATATGCCCCAATTGGAATCAAACCAGTGGCTCCACTCTCAACCAATGAGCTACACCAGCCAGGCTCTTGTCAATTTGTGGAGGAAAAGTCAAGAATAGATCAGGTCCTTTTGTGGCAATGAGCATATCAAGCTTTAATAAATTCAGATTATTAGGAAAGGAAGACATAGTGGTAAAGAAAAGGTAATTCTCTGATCTCTGTGCTGTGAACTTTTAGGCAAAGTCAGACTGGTAACAAAAGATACAAGAAAGTATTAGGATGTGTGATATAGGGGTAGGACCCAGAGACATTGATTTATGTGAGCTGTGTAATAAAGGAAGATTTAAGTTAAGATTATTTGTGCTTTGGATCAATACTCACAGAGTATCCTTGGCATTCATATTCACAGTGCTTTTCATTCTCAAAATACTGTCATCATTACTTGGTTATTATTATTCCAAACTTCATGCATTTGGTGTAAGAGTTAATCTCCAATCTTATAAAAACAAAGAAAAATAAAATACAGTGCCCAAACTACATCTAGGTATATTGAAATGCAGCCTAAAATTTCATTTGCCAATTATCCTTCTGGGGTTAGCTGGCTCATAGACTCAAGAATGAACTTTGGAGATCAAAAGTTCCAATTCATTCTCACAGTAACTCACAGTCTGTGATAGGATCTTGGTACAACATTGCCAAATTATTTGTTCTGAAAAAAGCTGAGTGTGAGATAATCACCAGCATCACCCATATGGTCTCTACAGAGACCTAAATGAATGCCAAAACACAAGTTATGTGCTGAGCAGATATAAGATAAACACCATCATCTCATCCATGCAGTAGCTTCCCAGGCTTCTATGACACAGTAGCAGTGTCTGAATTCTTGTCATTAGTGATGTCTGAAAAAAAGCACATAAAACTTGGCACAGGACATGGTGTCCTTTCAAGTTCCATGCTGCACACCACCTGCAAAGTGAGCCCAGCCTTACATGTGCCTTTCAGCCCCTCTCACTAATTATTCATTAAGCTTATTTCCCAAACGACTTCTCATTTCCATAACCTATTTTACTTTTCACCTACCTACCTCTCTGCTCTAGTTTTTAATTTTTTTTCATTCCTAATCTCTAATGCAAAAGTACATTATATCCCTAGATAACACTTTTTTTATATGCAGGTTAATATTATTAGACTAAAACGTTTCTCTCTACCACCATTGGTCCCTGAAGTAATCCTGAAATAGCAATCCATTTAAAGCAGAACTCCAATCTAGATGCAAGTGCACATATCCCTCAGCTATAACAGGGTACAAATTTTGTTGTATTTTCTATTTATGTTATCCATTCAGAGGATATGGAGTTCTTGCTTGAATTTGTAATGTTAGAAAATATGAAACCAAAAAAGTAATCTCTTCCTTTACATTCATGGTAAGTTAAGTGCATGAGGAAGATTACAGCCCTGAACATGGTGTCTTATTCTCAGGTACAAGCCTCCAACTTAATATTGGTTGTGGAATCATAAGCCATTTTTTTCAACTTCTCTAAGTCTGCAAAGTGGGAATAATAAAGTACATGCTTACTGTCACCTGGAGAGAAAATAAAATAGTGCACAGTTCCTTACACATAAGGAAGAGTCAATAAGTTGTGTTATTATTATTGTCACCGTCATTATTATCATGAATAGTACATTATTAGCATTATTATAACGAGACCTTCACCAATTGAAGAACAAATCTCCATGGAGTCTACTCAATGTTCAAAACACAGATTGAAAAAGGCCGTGTCTGGGGGTCAGGAGACAGAAGTCTGCACTTCAGGTCTTCCTATTTTGAATAGGAAACACAAGTTGAATGCTTGATTCTGTGCCTCTATCAGTTTATCACATTAAATTTTGCTGATGAATCTCTTAATTCTATTTTTATTGTCTCCTCCATTTTATTCTCTTGATTCTTATATGTTGGAAAACAGACATTTCATCTTTCAAGAAACAACTTCAGAGAAATGACAACCCTTCAGTCTAAATTTTGCTAATGCATCACCATGGTATAGTTGGTAGATTCCCGTGTCCTCTATTTTTCCTGTCAAGTTGTTAGATCTAAGGCTTGATCATATTCAAATTTAATTTTTTCCAAGATTTCTCTATGAATGATATGTCATTCCATCAGGAGGTACACTACTGTCTCTCTTTCAATGTTATAAGCAGCTACTGGTGCTCAGTGTCTTGATCTCTAATGGGGATTGAATGGGGCAAAGGACAGTGAAAAGATAATATTGTAATTCTGCTATTTCTTCATTTATTTCCTAGACTATTTCTATAAAAAAATCTCATTCATCTACCTCTTGGTTACTAATGGTATAGTATATGAAAGGCAGGATAATTGCTTAATCCCTTCCTCCTATCCTATTTTTTTTTACCAGTTTTAAAAATAATGAGTGGGTTCCCTAGTATTTTGGAACCAATACATTTTGCCAGTTGTGATTTTTTGGTAAGTATTATTAAGAATCCATTTATTTAAACATATTTGTATTAAAGTTGTTGAAGTTTGAATCCTTATTGATGATCAAATTGTTTCATCTTTTTGTGATAAAGTTGACTTTATGGTAATGTATGGATACTTGTCCAATAACTGAAAGAATGATTTTGCCCATCAAATAGGTTGTCTTGATGTGTTTGAATTTGCATTTCTATTATTATGAGCAAATTTAACCATATTTCTCCATATGTTTAAAATCAATTGAATTTCTTTTGAACTATCCATTTTCCTAGATCATTGTTTTATAGACTTATTAGTCCTTTTCATTTCTAGTTATTTAAATATTAGGAATGTTTGTGAAATAATCTAAAAATCTTTTTTTTCAGTTTGTCATTTTTATTGTGTCTTAAAATGTTTCTTATGTACATATATAGACATAAGTAAATACATACATATATATGTATATGGGCATACACACACACATCTACCTTCATCTATCTTTATTACTTTTAGATTAGAATCATATTTAGGAAAATTTTACCTCCTTCTATTTATAGAGGACTTCACCCACATTTCCTCCAGTACCTCTATGGTTTCATAATTTTATATTTAAATCTCTTATAAATGGGAAATTTATCATTGTACATGGTGTGAGGAATAAATCCTATTTTATCCCTTTTCATAAACTATCCTGACATCATTTATTTCACAAATTTATCTATCTATTTGAGATGCCATCTGTGATAAATAGAGTAATATCTGCTCTCTCACAAAGATGTATATGTTCTAATCCCTGGAACTAGAAATATGTTGACATGTCAAGAGGGAATTAAGGTAGCAGGTAGAATTAAGCTTGCTAATTAGCTAAACAAAATGAGAAGATTACTTTTATCCAGCTGGGCTCAGTGCAATCACAGGGCCCTTTAAAATAGACAATTAAGACAGAAGAGGAAGTCAGAGTCAGAGGAAGATTTGAAAACTGCTAGCTTTGATGGTAAGGAAAGGAGTCATGAGCCACAAGACATGAAAAAAAAATGCATACTCAAGCCCTTGCTGGGTAGCTCTGTTGGAGCCTTGTCCTGCACACAAAGGTTGCAGGTTCAAACTCCGTAGTGTACCAGTATGGGAAACAACTGATCAATGTTTTTCTTCTCTCTCTCTCTCTCTCTCTCTCTCTCTCTCTCTCTCTCTCTCTCTCTCATTCAATAAAAACATATAATCACATGAGGATTTAAAAAAATAAAAATAATAATACATTTTTTAAATCCATGCTGAACCTAGAGAAAGAAAACTGATTCTCTTCTAGTCTATAGGATGAATGCACAGAAGCAATGCATCCTTCCTGACTCCTAGATTTTAACCCACTGAGAACCATTTCAGACCTCTGTAGTTATAGAACTATAAGAGTATACTCTTGTGTTGTTTTAGGTCACTAAGTTTGTGATAATTTGTTACAGCAGAAATATGAAATTAGTACATCGTGAACTAATTTAAGAATTAATTTGGGTTTATTTCTAGATTTTTCTATTCCAAGAGTCAGTCTCTCTTTCGTTTTGAAGACTTTAAAGTAAGTTTCAGTATCTGCTTAAGATGCCAGTCCTCTTTTTCTTTTTTAGGGTTTTTCTGGCTATTCTCACTTGCTTATTTTCCCAAATAAAGTATACAATCAATTTGTTTAACTCAAGGGAAAAAAATTGATGATATTCTTAGTAATAGGAGTCTTTTAACTTTGGGAACTCACATGCTTGCTTTGTGATGGAAGCTCAGTGATTCATTTAGTCACTGAGATAGGAGTAACTGATATAATATGACAGAAGCTATAGCTGAAAAAATAAAAAAAGTTCTATCAATAATTACTTGAAAATCAGATGTATAAACAAATGATTCATTTATATTATGAAGGTGTTTTAAATGCCAAGGGAGAGAAACCACATTTAAACTAGCTTAAGGAAAAAAGGAATTAATTGACTCACACAATTAAAATCCCAAGCAAGGTTAAGTACAGGTTTCCAGCTCTCACCTCTTTGTTCCTCACTGTTATCTTCCTGCCCAAGCACATGCATGTAATGCACAGCCTTTCTGTAACTACAGACATGCATTTGACCAACTTAGTAACTCCTACGGAGAAAGGGTTCCTCTTCCTCAATACTTGCAGCAGAAGTTGAAAAATTGAGTTTCATTAGTCTAGCTTGCTTTACATTCTCACCCCTGAGTCAATCACTATAGCAGAGGAATAGCATCCTCTGATTGAATACTTGTGGGCCATGGAGCTACTGTTGAAGATGAGGATGGAGCCTGGTCCTCTTCACCACAATGAAGAGGGATTTCTCAAAGGAAAAGGCAGATCAATGTCAGCAGGGAAAGATTTAATAGAGGTAGGACAAGCAAAAGCAACAGATGGTCTCTTAAATGAATTTGTTCCATGTAAACAAATATAGCTGTAAAACGTCACTGGGTGGTATGGAGTTAGGGAAAAGGAGTAATTAAGCTAGCTTAGGATATGATCAAACATCAGCATTTACACTTCAAAATCTCAGTTCTGCACTCTGAGAGACTTGTACCAGACGTGACAAACACTGATGTCCAGTCTTGCCAAGTACCAGCTGCAGAGAACCTGACCTTTCCAGAAGAGCTGAGACTTTCCAGCTGTGTGTCTCCAAGCCAGGTTGGCTTGTCTACTAGATTCATTGGAAAGAAATCCAACCCAGTGCAGTTAAAATACAAAATAACTTTGGAAGATTTGACCATAAAGTTTATTGAAGAGAAAAATCTATCTAACAAGGCAGTGTAAAAAGATTTCATATAGTTATATTTAAGAATCCCAAAGACTAGTGCTCTTTCCAAGTAAAGAAAACACAGAAAGCCTTTTGGGGAGAGAGAAGGGGGAGAGAACAAAGAAAAACAAACAAACAAACAAACAAACAAAAACCTGTAAGGTAAAAAAGAAAAAATGTGGTATGCTTGAGGGGCTCCAGAAATTCTGTGCTTAATATGCATGAGAAGTCAGGACTCAAGACTGGAGAAGTGGCAGAGTATCCTTCATGACTGGCTAGTGTTTGTACCTGATTCTGAATGTTATCAAATGTTTTTATTCTTTCTTTTTTTATTAACTTAAACACATTTTTTAAAGAGAGGAAGGGAGAGAGAATCATAGATTGGTTGCCTCTCATACCTACTTCAACCAGTGGTCACACCCAAAATCTAGGTATGTGCCCTGATTGGAAATTGAACCCAAAACCTTTTGGTGTACAGTACAATGCTCCAATCAATGGAGCCATCTGGCCAAGGCAATTAAAGAGGAAGTGGGTAATGATCAGATTCTGCTTTAGGAGAATAGCCTTGTTGACCATGTAAAACCGAATTAAGGGAGGATAAACAGATGAGCCATGAGACAACTATTGTGGTGTTTTTAGCAACATAATGAGGACCAGAAGAGTTGAGGAAGAAAAGAGAAGGATTAAATCATTTTTTTCCAAAGAGTTTTCCAAGAAACACTAATTCAGCTGGATATTAAAGTATTATCTATAGACAAATAAATTGAGATCACTTTCTTTACTGAAGAATTTTTTGAAACATTTGATATACTAATATATAGGTTAAGCTATCCAGAAACCATTACTTTGCCAATTTCATTCATGTTTGTCATCATGGTAATCAAGTATTTTTTAACCACTGTTTAGAAAACATTGGATTAGAGATTAAGAAAAGACTAATAAAACATAAGATGCATATAAGTAATATAAAAATACTAATATTAAAATAGGAGATAATATAAATAGAACATTTAATTTTTAATATTAAATATAGATAAAATACATTAGCATGGCCTTTTTCATCAAGTTCTTTGATGGGATAATCTATGGCAAATGTATCAAAGGGAGCCTAAGAATCAGAACATAATAACTTGAAGTTGTAGCTCTTGTCAGGGTAATACTATAAAACATTTTGTTGAGGAAAACCATCTTTTTTTGCCAGGTCTCTTTTTATAGATATTTAGGAAAAGAAATGTGATATGTAACCACAACCTACCTCACCATCCCAAATAGGAAAATCAGACAGCTTATTTTGTACTTTCATGCCCTCAGTGGTAGCCAACCTCCAAGAGGGGCCTCCTGACACTAATCCTCAGTGGTCAACAAACTGCAGCTCACAAGCCACATGGGCCTTTTTGGCCCCTTGAGTGTGACTCTTCCACAAAATACCACGTGCGGGCGCGCACATACAGTGCAACTGAAACTTTGTGGCCCATGCGCAGAAGTCGGTTTTTGGCTCTCAAAAGAAATTTCCATTGTTGTACTGTTGATATTTGGCTCTATTGATTAATGAGTTTGCCAACCACTGCTTTAAGCTATAGCCAGTGAAGAACTGAAGCTTAATACCAATAGTCATGGAAGTGAGCTTGGAAACAGAACCTCAAATCTCAGTCAAGCTTTGAGTCTGCAGTCATAGTTGATGTCTTGATAGCACCCTCATAAGAGACCTGGAGCTAGATCATCCAACTACACTGATCCTGGATTCCTGACCTTCCAAAGCTGTGTGAGATAATACATACTTAGTGTTTAAGTGTCCTACTAAGTTTGGGGACAAGTTGTTACATATCAGTGGATTGTAGGGAAGCACGGGTCTTGGTTGGAAAGTCTGTAAGGAGGATTCTCTAAAAGGTCAGGGGTCTCTTGGGGGAGGACCTTCCTGAAGGTGGCAGCCCCTACCTTGATTTTTCCAAACAAGTCTGAACCTCCAGCTGTTTACTTAGACATGTCCTTGCTTTAAAGGAACGGACAGAAACATATACTTTCTCAAGGATGCTTATATTGCTGATAGTATCTAATAGTTAATTTTAGTTAAAGCTGTTGTTCCAATAAAAGCCAAAGGAAAACAGGTGAAGAGGACTACTTGGTGGCGAAAGCCAAGAGGTCCCTTAGCATCTCTTTCACAGAAACATGTATTAGAGTAATCATTCATCGTTGTTCAGGATCTACGGGTCAGCCCCAGCAGTGGATAACTAAGATACCATCTTATAATATTTTCTCCCATGGCAGTCTGTTTGGGTCTAGACCCTCCAGGAATTCCTTGGGCCCCGACACTGCTCTTGTCAGTGACTCTGACCAGTATTTCAAGGTGAACAGATACTTTTCACTCCCTCTCTTCCTTGGTCTCTATATAATATCTAATAAAATTGACTATTATCTTTAAGACACATTCTTTTTTGGTCTTCTTGATATTATACTTTCCTGGTTTTCATTCTAACTCTCTGTTGATTTTTTTCCATTTCTTTTTGAATAAAGCTAGTATCATAGAAACTTCAGGAGATAAGTGTGGCCAGAGAGACAAAACTCAGTTTTTAAATGATTTTTTTTTAGGTCAGACTAAAGAGTTTGGACTTTATTCCCTTAGCGGTTCTTTACATGTAGATATTATTCTTGTTTATGTTTTAAACTCTTACATTTTCTCACTCTAACCCTCCCTCCCCTCCTCCTAGTTATCTCAGTCACTCCCACTAAAATGCATTCTTTGAGGGCCACGATTTTTAGTTTCTTTTTCTGCTGAATCTCCAGTGCCTTAAGATTCACACAGTAGGCACTTAAATACTTATTGAATGAATTAATGGATCCACTTACCATCTATATGCTGATTACTCCCACATCTAACCTTCATCTTAAAGCACTCATTGAGCTTCAGGTAAATATATTCTGCCTAGCACAATATACTTCCACTTGGATGATCAATTAAAACATCTAACAAAACAAACAAACAAAAAAAACCTTCATATCCCCAACCCTCCTCTTTCTCCTCCTTCTCTCTTGTTCTCTTTTTCATCAATCTCCCATACAAGAAACTTGGCCATTATTGCTTCTTCTCCCTCATCTCCTAAATCCAATTTATCACCAAACCTTATTGATTTGATTTCAAAAAATATCTTTTTTCTTCATATACATTCCTACCCCATAATGGTCATATTTTTCCTAGATCTCATAGTAGTCTTCTACTACCTGACCACTTTGTATCCCTCCAATCTATTCCTCACTCTACAGCTGAAATAATAGTAAAAATGCAAATCTGATAATGTCCCTTTTCTACTTAAAAGCCATCAATGGATTTTTTTCTATAAATCAGGATAGCATTGGCTACTGCTGCTGAATCAAAGCGAAAACCTCAGTGATATAACACAAAAGGTTTATTTTTCACCTTCACCTAGATTAGGGGGTCTCGTAGGCAGCTCTCTTTAGCATCAATTGAGATTGGCTCAATCTTATCTCTCTGCCATCATAGGGCTCCCATGTTCTATGCTGAGGGAAAGAGAGAGATAGAATTCTTCAGTGATATTTATTGCCTCTGTACATGTATTTATTAGTTTCCTCTTTCTATTATAAGAATCATAAGCATAATGGTTAAAAACAATACTAATTTGTTATATAGCTCTGGAGGTCAGAAGGCTCGAACAGGTCTTATTGGACTAAAATGTAGGTGTTGGTTGGCTTTTTCCAAAGTGTTTTAGAAAGAATCCATTTCTTTTCCTTTTCTAATTTCCAAAGATGTTGCCTACATTCTTTGGCTGAGGGCCTCGTCTTCCATCTTTAAAGTCATCAATATAGCATCTTCAAATCTCTCTCACACACACTCTCTCCTCTTCTTCCTCCTTCTTCTCTGCTTCTTTAAACACATCTTTTTCTTATAAGGACCCTTAAAATTACATTGGCCCATTGGATAATCCAGGATAACTCCTATATTTCAAAATGCTTAACCACATCTGCAAGGTTTCTTTAGCCATGTAAGATAACATACTAGTACTTATAGGTTCTGGGGATTAGGACTTGGAAATTTTGGAAAGAGGAGCATTATTTACCACAGTCCATGTTGCTATCTATGATCTATTGCTAGAAGTAGTCATATACATACCCCTGCATAGGTTCTGGGAAGCATAGTCTTACATATTCCAGAAGGAGAAGAGAACCAGACATTGGTGAGCACTAGTATTGTCTACTCAAAACTCCCACAATTTTTATAAAATCTAAACAATTAACCTGACTCACCAGGTTCTGCAGGTTCTACATCTTCCCCTCCCCCGCTATACACACACCTACCCACCTATACTCCATAATTTCCCAAATGCACTGCTCTTCATCACCCCAGAATGTCCATACATGTTTCTCCTTCATCCTGGGTCACTTTATGAATCTCATCTAATTTATATCTTTCCTTCAAATTTTGGCCTAAATTTTTTTCAGATTATATATAGTACATATTTCATTATTTTTAGTTTAATTATACATTTTTATATTTAAAAATATAAATCTCTGATTTTGTATAGAAAAATATTTCTAGAATCAGTCTTCCAAAATTAGCTTTGTATTTCAGACAAGTTTTTTCACTAATATAAATGTCATTTCTTCACCAATAATAATTTGAATTAGCCCTGACGGATTTGGCTCAGTGGATAGAGCATCAGCCTGTGGACTGAAAGGTCCCAGATTCGATTCTGCTCAAGGGCATGTACCTTGGTTGTGAGCACATCCCCAGTAAGAGGTGTGCAGGAGGCAGCTTATTGATGTTTCTCTCTCATGGACGTTTCTGGCTTTCTATCCCTCTCCCTTCCTCTCTGTAAAAAATAAATAATATATATTAAAAAAACAATTTGAATTATTCTATGGTAGAATAGACTGCCTGACAAACTAAAAAAATCTCTATTCCTTTAAGTATCCAACTCATCAGTGTCTCCTGTTTCATTTCTGTCAATCTTTTTATGAAACGTGTAGTCACTGAGTTTCAAAATGTTGAATCAACTTAACTATTATCATTTTCTCATCCCCATATCAGTCATCAGAGCTTTCTGTTGTCTCTTGCTTTGCAAACTGGTGGCTTTTGCTCTAGCTGAGGTCTTATTACCTTTTAGTCTGTGATAATAATTTCTCAACTACCCTTTCATTATCCCTTTTCACAGAATTTCTTCTGCACACAAATCTCACATAGTCATATTAACTTTAGTCAGTTCAATATTTGAGGCCAGAATTCTCTTGCTTCAGAGAATTACCAAGATTTAGCAAAAACAAGAGCTAACTTTGCAGAGCCTCTACACATGTCTATTCACTGGCCCTCATCTGCCCCCACCATTGCCACTATGCCACTTCAAATTGAATATCTTATAGAATAAAGAGGTAATATGTAAATTGATAGTCACACTCTCACAAGATGGCTGCCTATGACCAGGCTGGCAGGGGGTTTAGTGAGGGACAACCAGACAAGTGAACATGCAAGCTGTGTGGGGCAACCAGGGTGATGGGGCATTAGTGAGGGATGACCAAACAACTGAGCAAGCAGGCTACATAGGGTGACCAAGCCAGTGGAGGACGGGGGAATGAGGGGCAACCAAGCTGGCTGGGGGGAAGTTAGGGGTGATCAGACCAGCACACAGAAGCATTGAAGGGTGATCAGGCAGGCAGGCAGGTGAGCGATTAGAAGCCAGCAGTCCAGCATTGCAAGAGGAATGTCTGACTGCTACTTTAGGCCCGATCCCCTGGATCGGATTGTGCACTGGGACTTTGGTCCTATCTAATAAAAGAGTAATATGCAAATTGACCATCACTCCAACACACAAGATGGCTTCCCCATGTAGACACAAGATGGTCACCACAAGATGACCTACAGGGGAGGGCAGTTGTGGGTAACTGGGCTGGCAGAGGAGGGCAGTTGGGAGCGACCAGACCTGCAGGGAAGGTCAATTGGGGGAAACCAGGCCAGCAGGGGAGGGCAGTTAAGGTTGACCAGGCCTGCAGGGGAGAGTAGTTGGGGGGATCAGGCCTTCAGGGGAGGGCAGTTTGGGGGTACCAGGCCAGCAGGGGAGGGAAGTTAAGGGTTACCAGGCCTTCAGGGAAGGGCAGTTAGGGGGAATTCAGTTTTGCAGGGGAAAGCAGTTAGGGGTAGACCAGTACAGCAGGGGATGACAGTTAGGGGAGACCAGGCCTTCAAGGGAGGGCAGTTGGGGATGGGAGACCCAGCCTGCAGGAGTGGGCAGTTAGGGGAACCAAGACTGCAGGGGAGGACTATTGTGGGGGAGGGGATCAGGCCAGCAGGGTAGGGAAGTTAGGGGAGACCAGGCCTATAGGGAAGGGCAGTTGGGTGTGAGTAGGCCTGAAGGGGAGGGCTGTTGGGGGGGATGTGGCCTGCAGGGGAGGGCAGTTGGGGGGTTCCCAGGCCTGCGGGGGAGGGCAGTTGTGGGGGGACGAGGCCTATAGGGGAGGGTAGTTAGGAGTGACTGGGCCAGCAGAGGAAGGCAGTCATCTATCATGCTGGCCAGGGAGTGATTCAGGAGTGATCAGGCTGGCAGGCAGAAGCAGTTAGGGGCAATCACTAACAGCTGGTCACCCCATGCAGCCTGCTGTTCAGTTGTTTGGTTGTCCCCCACTAAACCCCCTGCCAGCCTGGTCATAGGCAGCCACCTGTGGAGCAGTTAGGCTTCTACCATGCTGGCCAGGGAGTGGTTCTGGGGTGATCAGGCTGGCAGGCAGAAGCGATTAGGGATAATCAGGCAGGCAGGCTTGGGAGCCAGCAGTCCTGGATTATGAGAGGAATCCCAGATTAGAGAGAGTACAGGTTGGGCTGAGGGATACCCCCCTACCCCATGCATGAATTTCAGGCACCAGGCCTCTAGTATTAAATAAAAAACAGAGTACTCATTAGGTAAATGAAACTTTTAGATAAGATCCTTAGCAACTCCTTCACCAGATTTCTACCTTAGACCTTTCTTCATGTAGAAATTCTGTAGCAGTCCTTTCTTTCCATTTTTTTTTCTTGTATGTTTTAGCTAATCTGGATATTTCAGGATACACTGAGTTGAGTTCCATTTTTCTCACACCTAGAATCATTTTTTTCACATTGATTCCAAATGTAGTGATGTGGTTAAAAGCTTTGGTGCACTATTCTCACTACCTAAGATCAAAGGCCTGCTTTGCTATTTACTTGCTTTGTGGCCTTGAGCAAGTTAATTAACACCTTTACACCTCAGTTTCCTCATTTGTAAAAAGAGGATGATAATAATAAACCTAACATATACTTTTTGCAAGGATTATATGAGAGAAATGTATGTGAAGTATTAGTAGATGAGTTGTTACTAAGAATGCCTAATTGCATTGCTTATTGTTATAAGGAATTTTCTTTTTCCTTCTCTGTTCCCAAACTGAACCTTTTAAAAACTCTTCCTTATCTTTTTAAAAAATCTTTATTGTTAAAAGTATTACATATGTCTCCCTTTTTCCCCATTGAACTTTTCAAACCTGTCCCTGCCCCTCACCCCAGACCTTCACCACACTACTATCTGTGTCCATGGGTTAAATAGCGTATATATGAATACTAGTTCTTTGGTTGATCTCTTCTCACTCATTCACTCTCCCCTACCTTCCCTCTGAGATTCCACAATCTATTCCATCCTTCTATGTCTCTGGATCTATTTTGTTCAACAGAATATTTTATTTATTAGATTTCACACATGAGTGAGATCATGTGATACTTGTCTTACTCTGACTGGCTTATTTAACTTAACATAATACTTTCCAAGCCCCTCCATGCTATCTCAAAGGGTAAGAAACCTTCCTTTTACACTACTGCATAATATTCCATGTTGTTACTGAACCATCATTTTTTATCCATTCATCTACTGATGGATATTTCTAGAGGTTAGATATTGTAAATTGTGCTGCTATAAATATGGGAGAGCATTCTTTCTGACTGGTGTTTTAGGTTTCTTAAGATATATTCCTACAAGTAGGATCACTTGGTCAAATAGCAGTTCCATATTTAATTTTTTCAGGAAACTCCATACTCTTTTCCATAATGGTTGCACCAATCTGCATTCCTACCAGCAGTGTACTAGAGTTCCCTTTTCTCCACATTCTCACCAGCATTTGTCATTTGTTGATTTGTTGATGGTAGCCATTCTGACAGGTGTGAGGTGATACATCATTGTCATTCTAATTTAAATCTCTCTGATGATCAGTGACTTCAAGCATTTTTTCATATGTCTGATGTGTTGTGGAAACAACTGAAGGGTAAATGCTTAAGAATTTTGGAGTAAGAACCATAGAGAAGATGTATACATAATTGATCTTTGAGAACCTTAGAATCCCTAGTAGGAGTGATGGAAGGTATTTCTCCCACAAAGGCATTAAAGACTGGAAGAAGTGATTGCACTAAGACATTAAGACAAAACTTCAAGGAATATAACACCACCCAAGAATCACAATAATCTTCCAGTAGCTGATCACAAAGGTATGGCAATCCTAGATCTACCTAATAAAAAATTCAAAATAGCTGTTTTAGGATAACTAAATGAGATACAAAACAAAGACAATTCAACAAAATTAGGAAAACAATCCATGAACAAAATGAGTTTAACAAAGGGATAGAAATCATTAAAAAGAACCAAACAGACATTCTGAAACTGACTGAAGAAGATGATGAATGAAGCAAGCAAACAAACAAAAAAATGCAATAAAGAGCATTGACATGAGAATGCATCAAGCAAAAGAAAGAATTTGTGAGTTAGAAGATAGGAACTTTCAATTATTCAGTCAGGAAAACAAAGAATAATAAAAAGAAATAATGAAACCTGTGTGATATATGGGGCACCACAGAAACATTCACAATTATTAGAGTTCCAGAAGGAGAAAAGAAGAAGGGAGCAGAAAGCTTATTTAGAGAAATAATAGCTGAGAAAATCCCAAATTGGGGAAGAGATAGGACTATCCAAGTTTATGAAGAGATTTGAGTTTATCGTAAGTCACTAATTTAACTCAATTTAAAGAGGTCCTCTCCAATATACATTACAATAAAATTATTAAAAATCCAAAGAAAAAGAGAGAATCTTAAAAACAGCAAGAGAAAAGAATCTTGTAACTTACAAAGGAACAGCCACAGACTCTCAGTGAATTTCTCAGCTGAAACCTTACAGGCCAGCAGAGAGTGGGATGACATAGTCAAATGAAGGGAACCAAAGTTCTGCTCCCGTCCCCAAAGCTGCCTTTTGTGGGGATATTGATCTAAAGCTGTGTATTAAGAAACAAAAACACATTGATTCTACCTCACTTGCCTGTCCAAAGGATTCAGACAGAGTAACCTTCTTCAGGAAGAAGATCTTAGGATGTCTGCCTCAGCCTAATTTGAATTAAATATGGTAAATAGAGAGCTTCAGAAGGGGCCTGATAGGTAGATACATCATTCACCCCATTGTTTCTGAGTTGCCTAACAACAATTTGCCTGCCATGTATGTTCAACTCTTCCTCAACAACCTGTTCTCAGTTCTAAAATCAAATACTCCTTTCTTTCTCTGTCTAAGAAGATTTTAATAGCCTTTGTTGTCTCAATGTCTTTGGAATTTTTATACTTATGTGCATTCCCAATGCACATGTATCAAACTTGATTTACCCCTGCTGATCTGTCTCTGTTAATTAGATTATTAGCCCAGCCTAAAATAATTTAGAAGGTGAGAGAAAAGGTATTAATAATTTTTAACCCCCACACAATGTTCTGAAAGAAAAATAACTGCCAACCATGCATACCCTATTAGAAAAGTTTAGCCTTCAAAAATGAAGAAAGATACAGACTTTCTTAGGAAAACAAAAGTTGAGAGAATTCATCACCACTAGACCTGCTGAGAAAGTTATTCAAACTGAAATAAAAGGATGCTAATTAATAACATAAAAATATACAACACATTAACAAAGATAAGTATATAGTCAAATTCTCAATACTCTAAGGCTTTTATATGGTGGTTTGTTAACCACCTAACTCTAGTATAAAGGTTAAAGGACAAATAATTAAAATAACTATAGCTACAAAATAACTATAGCTACAGTAATTTGTTAACACAATATAGAAAATATAGGGAAAAACAAGTTAACTTGAAATTAACTAAAAACTCAAATATAGGACCCGATACCTATACTCCTAGAAGAGAACATAGGAAGAAGCTCTTAGACATTGGTTCTAACAACATTTTTTGGAGATGACACCAAAAGCACAAGTAAAAGAAGCAAAAAATAAATAAGTGGAAATACATAAAATTAAAAAGCTTCTGTACAGTGAAAGAAACAATCAACAAAATATAAAGGCAATTTACTGAATGGAAGAAAGTATTTGTAAACCTTACATTTGATAGAGGGTTAATAGCCAAAATGTTTAAGAAACTCATATAATTCAAGAGCAAACAAAAATTGATTAAAAAAATAAGCAGGTGAACTGAAGAGATATTTTTTCCATAGAAAATAGACAAATGGCAACAGGTACATAAATAGATGCTCAACATCACTAATCTTCAAGGAAATGCATATCAAAACCACAATCAGATATCATTTCACACCTATTAAAACGGCTTTCATATTAAAGACAAGAGATGACAAGTATTGGCAAGGATGTGGGGAAAAAGGTAATCCTTGTGCACTGTTGGTGGAAATTTAAATTGATATAAGCACTATGCAAAAACAATATAGAGCTTTCTCCTAAACAAATTTAAATAAAACTATCATATGATCTAGCAATTTCACTTCTGAGTATATACCCAAAGGAAATGAAATCAAGATCTCAAAGAGAGATCTACACTCTAGTGTTTATTGACGCATTATTCACAATAGACAAGATGTGAAAACAACCTAATTAATTATCTGTCTACAGATGAATGAATAAAGGTGTGATATACATACATACATACACACTATTAGTATATATAGGTCAACAGTAGTTGATCCTTGAACAACGTGGGGGTTAGGGGCATAGACTCCCATGCAGTAAAAAATCAATGTATAACTCAATTCTGCCTTTTTCCATACTCAGTTGAATCTATGGGTGCAAAACCAGAAATACAGAGTATTAATTATATAGTTATTGAAAAAATTTACATATAAGTGAATTCATGCAGTTCAAACCTGTGTTATTCAAGGGTCAACTGAACACACACACACACACACAGAGAGAGAGAGAGAGAGAGAGAGAGAGAGAGAGAGAGAGAGAGAGACTGATCAAAAATTATTCAGCCAAAACAAAAAGGAAATTCTGCCATTTGCGAGGACATGGATGAACCTTAAGGACATTATGCTAAGTTAAATAAGTCAGACACAGAAAGCAAATAGTTAGTATATGATATAAATTATCTGTGGAATCTAAATAATCTAAACTCACAGAAACAGAGTAGAATGGTGGTTACCAGGGCCTAGGGCTGGGGAATGGGAAGGTATTGATCAAATTATATAATCTTCTAGTTAAAAGTTCTGGGGAATCTATCATAGTTAACAATGCTGTATTATATACTTAAAAGTTGCTAAGAGAGTAGATCTTAAATGTTCTCACCACAAAAGAAAATGGTAATTTTTGGAGAGGATAGTGTTAACTAATGCTACTATGGTAATCATTTCATAATATGTGTTATCAAAACAATAAATTGTACATTTTAAACTTATAGAATGTTATATGTCAATTATGTTTTAATAAAGCTGGAAAAATTAATGAGAAATCAATATTGAATAAATAATAAAATATCTTTAAACAAACAGGAGCCAGAAGACTATAATCTAAATTAAGGGAAGTATGTTATACATTGTTTAAACCAGGGACACAAAGGGTCCAGACTGTGTCTGGAGTCAACGTCTGGGACAGGGAGGCAGAGGCCAGAGAACTGAGCTGACATATATAATGGTTGCTGCCAACTCTCACACTGAATACACACAAAGCCTGCTTCTTATAGGGAACCAGGAGAGTGTGATGGAAAGAGCTCTGGACTTGACACAAATTTCAGTGAGATCTAGAGCTCAGCCCTGCCTTTTATTAGCTGTGTGAACTCTCTGAGGACACATTTTCTCATTCAAGAGGGGGTAATATCTTCTTTAAAGTTTGTTATAAAGATTACATAATACTTTCATTGATATGAAAAGTACCTAGATCTCTAAATTCCCTTGCAAGGCTCAGACTGTCCTATATAATAAAAGGGTAATATGCAAATTGACCCTAATGGCTGAATGATGCGCTATGATGTGCTCTGACTACCAGGGGGCACACGCTCAATGCAAGAGCTGCCCTTTGGTGGTCAGTGAACTCCCACAGGGGAGCTCCACTCAGCCACAAGTTGGGCTGATGGCTATGAGTACAGTGGTGGTGGCTGGAGCCTTTCCCTCTGCAGCGCTAAGGATATGCAACTGACAGCTTAAGCCTGCTCCTTGTTGGGAGCTCCTCGGACATCCCCTGAGGGCTCCCAGACTGCACTGGACCTCTAGTACAATTATGATTACCACTGAAGGCCCAGTGCATGAAATTCGTACATGGAGGGGGGTGTGTCTCTCAGCCCAGCCTGCACCTTCTCCAATCTGGGACCCCCTTGAGGGATGTCTGCCTGAGGGATTGGGCCCAAACAGGCAGTTGGACATCCTTATCATAATCCAGGACTGCTGGCTGCCAATCACTGGCCTGCCTGCCTCACTGACAGCCCCTAACCTCTCCCCTGCCAGCCTGATTGATGCCTAAATGCTCCTCTGCCAGCCAAATTGCCTCTAACTGCCCTCCCTTGCCAACCTGGTTGCCCATAACTGTCTTTCTCTGCAGGCCTGATCACCCCCAACTGCCCTCCACTGCTGGTCCAGTCACTCTTAACTGCTCTCCCTTGACAACCTGGTCATCACCAACTGCCCTCCCCTGCAGGCCTGATCCCACTAACTGCCCTCCCCTACAGGCCTAGCTTTCCCTAACTGCCCTTCCTTGCAGGCCTGGTTCCCCCCAACTGTCCTGGTCACCCCCAACTTCTCTCCCCTGCAGGCCTGGTCACCCCTAACTGCCCTCCCCTCCTGTACAAGTCATGCCTAACTGCCTTCTCCTGTTGGTCAAGTCTCCCCCAACCACCCTCCCCTGCAGGCCTGGTTGCTCCAACTGCCATCCCTTACAGGCCTGGTCCCTCCCAAATCCCCTCCCCTGCTGGCCATCTTGTGTCCACATGGGGGAAGACATCTTTGACCACATGAAAGCAGCCATCTTATGTGTTCAAGTGATGATCAATTTGCATATTACTCTTTTATAGGATAACACTATTTAAAAACAAACAAACAAAAACCCACCATCTCACTACCTCTAAGAAAATTCAGAAGTCTTGTCTAAGTTGCTGGGCAACTTAGATACCATTATTATGTGAGAGCCTAGAATGAGGGGTTGCAAAGGGCAGTCAGGAAATCTCCAATAATATGATCAGGTGGGGACTGAGACTTCTAAAGGGCGTGCGCTTCTACCCTGTTGTCACTAAGACAGAAAGCCTGATTTTAACACACTAAAAAGATGTTTGTTTGAAAACCTCTTAATTTTCGAGTTTTGGCAATATTTCAAATATTTAAACGTGTTCAGGCCACAAAAAGCCTACATTCAGATCTAATTCCTGCCTTTGGCCAACAGTTTTTTTGTGTTTTTTTCCCCCTTTTATCCTTGCTTTAATCCTTCTAGAAATTCATGCATTTTAAAAGAGGACAAAAAAATATCCTTAAAAAAACATGAATGTAGACTTTCAGGCAATTCTACTGTAAAGAATATGAGACATTTAGAGCACAGCATCCCTAAATCAGGTCATGCAGACTGGCTTTGACTTTGTCTATTTGTATAGATGGAGGATCTATTTTCAACTGGAAGGTCAAGAAGATCTCTCTGAGGAGGTGACATTGAAAATGAGACTGAAGGATAAGGAGAAACCATCTTGGAAAGACCTGGAAAAAGATCACTCCAGGAAGCAGAAACCTCAGGTAGAAGAAGTATGGATTGTTCTAGGGAGGAGGAAGGCTAGTGTGGCTAGACTACAGTGAGTGAGAGGAAAGCAGCAACTGAGCAAAGTGAGCAACAAACAGCAGGCCCCCTGCAGAGGGCCTGGCAGGGGAGAAGCCTAGCTTTTACTTGAGTGCAGAGATAAGCCAGTGAATGGTTTTAAAAGGGAAAACACACAGAATGATTTTATTTTTGACAGATCACTTAGGCCCGTGGTCTGCAAACTGCGGCTCATGAACCACATGTGGCTCTTTGGTCCTTTGAGTGTGGCTCTTCCACAAAATACCACAGCCTGGGTGAGTCTATTTTGAAGAAGTGGTGTTAGAAAAAGTTTAAATTTAAAAAATTTGGCTCTCAAAAGAAATTTCAATTGTTGTACTGTTGATATTTGGCTCTGTTGACTAATGAGTTTGCTGACCACTGACTTAGGCTACTGTATGAAAATGGGTTGGAGAGTAGCAGGGGTAGAAGCAAAGTACCCATATTTTAAACTATTTTTAACTATTTTAAACTATGCAGGCAAGAGATAATAATGACTAGAACTGGAGTGGTGTTAGCAAAGCTAGAGAAAGGTAAATAAATTCAACATGTATTTTGGAGGAAAAGCCAATAGAATGTGATATACACATTAACCAAAAGAGAAAAAATTAAAAGAAAGGAGAGGGCTACCAGAGTCAGGTAAGGCTAGGAAATACAAGATGTGACTCTATTATGGTTACTACTAACTAGAGGCCAGGTGCACAAAATTCGTATATGGGTGTGGTCCCTAGGCTTGGCCAGTGATCTAAGCATGAGCGCCTGGCACAGAAGGGCAGGTCCCAGCTAACCTCTGAGCCCTGGGCAGCACCTGTGCCCCCTTCTGCCTGAGTCATTAAGTCCCTGTCCAGCTCCCTCAGGGCCTGGGAGCTGGGTGGTGCCACAGCTGCCTGCCGCAGCTGCAGGTGGCCATCTGCGGGCCAATCAGCGGGACAATCAGGCTCTGCTCACACCCTCCTTGGCTGGCACCACCCACTCACTTGTTCCACCATCCCACCACGGTCCCACTCTCATCAGGACCCATCAGGGCCAACAACACCTCCACTGCCACCTGCTGCCAGTGCAGTGTCACCAATGTCCACCATGTTATGCACTGTCCCCTGGTGGTCAGTGCATGTCATAGCGAGTGGTGGAACTCCCAGTTTAAGGGACAATTTGCATAGTAGGCTTTTATTATACAGGATTGCACCTCATCTAAGGATGAGGGTTGGTTGTCAAGAGTACTAGTCAGGTGATTAGAGGATTGGAAATTCCAGTCCCACTCCCCACCTCAAGAAAGAGAAGAGGGGCTGGAGGTGGAATCAGCTCTCAATCACAAATGAGCTAATCAATCATGTTTATATAATGAAGCCTCCATAAAACCCCAAGACAACAGGATTCAGAGAACTTCCAGTTTGGTGAATATGGCGATAAGGGGTGAGTGGAGCCCCTGGAGAGAATATGGAAGCTCCATGCCCTTTCCCCACACGTTGCTATCTATATCTCTTTCATATGGTTGTTCCTGAGTTGTATCTACATTAATAACAACATAATATGCTAATTAGGCCAGACAGCTGAACAACCTTTTGGATGTTTTTCTGGATGAAGCTATGGCTATGAGGGCCAAGCCCCTTCCTAGAATTTTTTGCATCGAGTCTTTACTCCTATATAATAAAAGGCTAATATGCTAATGGACTGAATAGTGGAACCTGCTTGCTATGATGCACACTGACTACTAGGAGGCAGACACTCAATACAGGAGTGTCAGTGTACTCTCACAGGTGGAGTGCTGCTCAGCCAGAAGCTGTGCTCATGGCTGGTGAGCGCAGCAATGGTGGAGGGAGCCTCTCCCACCTCTGCAGCAGTGCTAAGGATGCCCAACTAGGCCCATTCTCCAGGGCCTAAGCTGTCAGTCGGACATCCCCCCAAGGGCTCCTGGACTGTGAGAGGGTGCAGGACGGGCTGAGGGACCCTCCCCAGCTGCACGAATTTTGTGTACCGGGCCTCTAGTTCTTTTGTAATAAACCAGTGATTTAGTAAGTAAAATGTTTCTCAGTTTTGTGAGCCATACTAGTAATGGAGCAGGTTGTGGGAACCTCCAGTGTGTAGCCAAAGAGAGGGTCAGAAGCACAAGTAACAACCTGGACTTGTGATTGACATCGTAAATGTGTGTGTGTGTAGAGATGGAGGTAGTGGACAGTCTTGTGGGACTAAGCCCTTATCTTATAGGATTTTACACTAGATAGTGTCAGAATGTAGTTCAATTGTAGGACATTGAGCTGGTGATCCGGAGAATCCCTCCTGGTTGGTGTGGGATTGTTGATTCCAAAATCCAAAATAAGAGCTAAATTAAAGTAAATTGGTGTGTGTGTGTGTGTGTGTGTGTGTGTGTGTGTGTGTGTTTTAATATCTACAGAAGCTGGTGGCAAGAGGATGATTATTTTTTTGAACATGAAATCATTTTCCCCATAAAAATTCTCTTGGGACTTATTACTCCAGACTAAACTTGGCAGAATATCTGCCCAAGTATAATTTCAAAATTTAAAAACACAATGTATAATACTCAACTCAATTAGGGAACCTGCAGGTGATAAAACTGGTTCAAAGAGCATATGAAGAACTGTGTATATAAATGCATTTGAATACAATTGCTAGTTAGAATAAAAACTGATTAATGACCTCCTAGGCAATAATCATTGGGATTTTCCATTCTGTGGCCCAGAAATCATTTGTATCTACTGGTATCTCTATGGAACTCTATTGTCTAAGAGTAAAGATTAATAGCATCCTGGTTTTAAAGATAAATTACATAGCTTTTCTATTTATTAAGTAGAAATGTGAACTCACATCATGTAAACCCTTAACCAGAAATAAATACTAAGTCCAACAAAGGTACATTCTCCTAAGTAGGTAATTGGATAGGCCTGTTAAACAATGCTCCCATCCAACAACAAGATATACTGTCATCTGTCTTATTGCCAAGTTTGGTATAATTTTTTTTAAAGACACCTTTATAATGATAAGTAATCTCCAAAGATTTATTCATGATCACTCATGAATGTGTGTGCACACAAACACAGACAAAATGATGATATTATTGCATTCTGGCCATTTCATTTACACAAATGCAAGATGTTAACTTCTTTGATTATATTGAGCTATACAATGTTAAGAAACTACTAACGCAGGAAAATTACCTTTCATGTGGAAATACGTATATGGAACCTGAGAATGCACTTTCTGAAGTCTCTATGTTGTTTCCTTTTTGATCTAGACACTATAAAACCAAGCTCAAGAAATTAATCTCCATGAGTTTCATCTGTACTACCTATCCATTTGAATGAAATTCTGTCTCTATAAGATACTCATAATTTGTTGATGTTCCTGGCCTACCTGAAAGTGACCTAGGAAAGGTGGGCTTCTTTTTTGTGTTGATAATTCCTTTCTCCTAAGACAATTACAGTAATCATACCAGTAAGAAAATTATAGCTCTTATTGTAGTGTTGAGCTATATGGGAAACACTGAACATACTAAACAAACTAATCATTCTTAGCATTCCTGTTTTCATAAGGTAAAAAACAAATGTGATTGCTCTTGTACTCACTGGGAAATCTCAATAATAGTTTAAAAGATATATTTGATTTCCTCTCCCAACCCCCCAAATGTAGACTCTGATTTTGAAAGTCAAAAGCAGACTTGTTCACTTGATTAAGATATGACCATGAATGCCTAAAACAAATAAATAAATCATGAAACACTGGCTATTTATCAATCAGAATAACAATATATTTTAAATACACAATTGTAAGGAACTTTAGCTCTTTTAAGTAATGAACTAGAATTTTCTTGTTGATTTTCAATAATAGTGAGATACATAATATCTGCTATCTGAGTAAATTGCATAAATGGTAAAAAAAAATCTTTTATTACATCTGTAAAAAAATAGAATATGCCAGTACACACATCATTTTCAAAAAGAGACATCCAAATTCTAATGTTGCATCAATATAATATTTAGCAGTAAATGATGCACAAGATCCTTCTTTATAGATTACTAGAGGCCCAGTGCATAGGATTCATGCACTGGTGAGAGACATGGCCTGCGGGGATCGGCCTGCTGGGGACCACTGCTCATCCTAGTCAGCTGAGTGGCTATGAACCCAACCTCTCAATTGCTGCTCCCAGTGTTGGAGACTGCTCATCCCAGTCAGCCAAGAGGCACTCCCACTGTGGGAGCACATGGATGACCATGGGGCAGCTCCTGCATTAAGTACTTGCTCCCTGGTGGTCAGTGCACATCACAGAGACTGGTTGATAGGTCGTTCTGGTTGTTCTACCATTCAGTTGCTGGGCTTTTATTATATAGAATTTTAAATAACTCCCCCTTGAAATGTAATTAATTTTCCCATGATTTAACATAGTAACTACTTCTTTTCAGGTTAATTATTTTCAGAGATTATAAACTGAGGAAGTAAAGTTCACTTAAAAAAAAAACAAAAAACAACCTTCTACAACTTTCTATATCCACAAAAATTTTGTCTCTTACTATATTCTTTCATATTCTGAACAACCTGACACTTTACTGAGTCAAAACTGCACTCAATTATGCTTGGTAAATCAAACTATATCCATTACATCATTACACAGTTGTAATCTTCTGTCATATTTGTTCCTAATATAGTCTCAATCACTGTAAAATCATAGAAAATGTATATGTTGGGCTCTTTCACTGGTTCCTGATACAGAGTTCCTAAGTGTATCCCAAGTGATACAAACACTAGGAACAATATTTGATCTTTGATCCTGGTTCCTGACACAGAAACTCTCAATCCCTTGAAATTTCCTATTTGATAGCTCTTTGATTCTAATGAGTAATGCCTGGTGAGCTCCTGATGGGACTGGTCACCAAAATGACCAAGCCATAGTTAGAAGCTTGGAGCTTTCAGTCCCACCTTCCGTTTTCCATAGAAGAGCTAGAAATTGAGTTAATATCCATTATCCTATCTAATAAAAGAGTAATATGCAAATTGACCATCACTCCAACATACAAGATGGCTGTCCCCATGTGGTCAAAGATTGCCACCCTTATGTAGATATAAGGTGGCTACCACAAGATGGACAGCAGAGGAGGGCAGTTGGGAGGGACCAAGATTGCAGGGGAGGGCAGTTGGGGGTGACCAGGTCTGCAGGGAAGGGAAGTTGGGGGCTATCAGGCCTGCAGGGGAGGACAGTTAGGGGTGACCAGGCTGGCAGGGGAGCAGTTAGGTGTTGATCAGGCTGTCAGGTTAGGAGGTGATCAGGCTGGCAGGAAGGAGCAGTTAGGGGCTATCAGGAAGGCAAACGGTTGGGAGCCAGGAATCCTGGAGTGTGAGAGGGATGTCCAACTGCCCGTTTAGACTTGATCCCTGGGAAGAAAAAAATAAAAGTGTAAATTAGGAACAACAAATACACATCTATCAACAAATGAATCTAAAAATCAAGTGAATTAATAAGCTGATGAACAGGATAAACTGGTGAATGTAACAGAATCATGGACATAGAGAGGGAATGGACTGACAACTCTTGGGGAGAAAGGGGGTGTGGGAAGTGCAGCAAGAGACTGGACAAAAATCATGCAACTATGGGAGAGGACAGTGGAGGGGGGTGAGGGCGAAGGGTGGGATGGGTACCAGGTGGAGGAGAACTATAGGGGGGGGGGAAGGGAACAATGTAATTAATAAACTGAACAATAAAGATTAAAAAAAAAACAATGTTTGGTGACTGTTTTAGTATTGTATTTTACTTAAAAAGTATCCATGTATCCAAGATTATCTGGAATTACTTTGAAATAATAGTGCTTCAAGAATTTAAAATTAATTACAGATTTGAGAAATTTTATTTTAATTGGTAAATATAAAACATAATTACAATTTATATCAAAACTTTTGTGAAAAGTAAAATTCAGTTTGGTTGAACACATGATATTACATATTTTCTTAATTTTAAATGTTATGTAGAAGTCGTAATAGAAAATAATGTTGGTTTATTATCTGATTGGTAAAATGGTGTAGAATGTTAAAGAATTCAGGTTAACCAGTTTCTTTAATTAAAAAAACTGCAAATGTTGTATAAAATATATGTTTGAATTAAACTCCAGATTGATAAAGTCAGGGGGAAAGACATACAACTCTTTTTAAAAAACAAAATGATTAGCCATCTTATTTTGTTCCAAGATTCACCTTACTTACATGAACTTGGATTATTAATTGAAATGTAAGATATAAGAATATAAAAATATAGGAACTTTAGACAATATTACATTTATATAAACATTCATGATTCTCTATTAATCAGAATGAATCCCTTTATTTTGAGAGACTTTCTGATTTAACTTATTGCTATTCTCTAGAGATAGAAAAAATATTTTATATTTTTATGAGTAGAAGGGTTTTAGTTACCTATTGCTGACAAATGACTTACTGCCAAACTTAGTAGCCAGAGGCAGCAAGTGGTTATTGGGATAAAAAAAATTATAATTTGAGCAAAACTTAGCAGAGAAGGCTTCATGCAGTGGCTGAGGGATGGAGAATCCACTTCCAACAGCTCTCACTGTTGAGGCTGGTTATTGGCTGTGAGCTCAATAAGGGTTGAGGGCTGGGCCCTGGTTCCTCTCATGTGAGTCTTTCTGAGTAAATTGAGTTTCCTCACCGCATGGTGTTGGTTCCCAAGCAAAACAAACTGTATCACTTTTTATAACTAGCTTCAGGAGTCATATGCCATACCACGGTGCAAAGTCTGCTCAAATGTAAGAGTACAGAACATAGATAGACCATGCTCTCAATAGGAGGAGTGTCAATGTCATATTATGAAAATACATGTTGGATGGGAGAAAATGCGTGGCGAGTTTTAAAAAATACAATCTGTCAAAAGAGGTAAAGACTTTCCTCAAATTAAGTCACATAGAATCAGAATCACCAAGAACTTATTCTATAACCTCAGCCATGGGTCAAAAGTCAAAACAGAGCACAGAAACACACCTGTCCAGATTTCAGTGTTGTTGTTTTTTCTTTTCCAAGGGGGACTTACATATTTTCTTAAATAATTTGAGTTCATAAATAGACAGACAAGCAATGAAACAAAATACCTAGCAAACTGAATTATCTGTCCTCTCTTACCACCTGACTAAGATCTATGAATAATTATACCATGAAATCAGATTCCCCATCATTGCTGACACCATTGGAGAATAACCTATCCGCCATGTGGCCTCTGACCTCTAGGAGTAACAGTGAGCTTGTATGAGAAAAACTTCTCTTCAGTACATCCTCAGGAAAATAGAGTGTGTTTATATTTCACAATTCAGCCTGATTTTCACAAATTATATTTTATAACAAGAATACAATATCAGCAAATATGATTTTTAAACTAAAACTTATAATCAATGCAAGACAAATGTTTGGCCAAATGATTAACAGAAATAATATTGATTCATTTAAAAAGTATTCTTCTATCTTTGTTTACATTGATAAAACTTTGGTCTTTAGAAATAGAATGCAGAGTTAGATTGTGGGTATAGATTCAAGTATTGGGTCTACTGCTTAGTAGCTATGTGATCTTGGGCTCCTCTCTAGTCCTTGGTTTCCTCATGGACAAAAAGGGAATAATCCTAGTACCTCTCAACCTCACATGAGTATTTCATTAAATCAACTTAGGTAAAACACAGCATAGTGCCAAGCACAGATAATCTTAGCAAGTACTAGAGATTATTGCTATATGATAGTAACATAACAGAAAATATATACAATGTATATATATATATATATATATATATATTAACATAACAAAATATATATACAACATGTAACATGGCATATAGCATATACTAACAGTTAAAAGTTCTACAGCAATACAACCATTACTTAGATCTCTTTCTTCATACAAACATATACGCTATGTGACATTGAGGAATAACTGTTAATTTGACTCTATTTTGACTTGAATCATCCAAAAGTTAAAGTAATAATAATCAGTCTCCACAAACTTTCAATATTTCAACTATAAACTCTAGAGAAGAACATATTGTCATCCAATACCTTTCTTTTTTTTTATAATTGAAAAATAATTTTAATTTAAAAATTTTTTTAAATTTAAAGTCCTTTTCAAAATTATGTAGAAGTTGCAAATGCCACATCACAAAAAAAAAACTTTTACTTATTTTTAATTTTTAATTTTTATTTATTTATTTATTTATTTTTATTGTTCAGTTTATTAATTACATTGTTTCCCCTTTTTTATCCCCCTATATCTTCCATCCACCCTGTACCCATCCCACCCTCTGCCCTCACCTCCCCCTCCCCAATGTCCTCTCCCATTGTTGCAAGATTTTTGTCCAATCTCTTGCTGTACTTCCAACAACACTTTTCTCCCCAAGAATTGTCAGTCCATTCCCTCTCTATGTCCATGTTTCTGTTATAGTCACTAGTTTATCTTGTTCATCAGCCTATCAGTTCACTTGATTTTTATGTTCATTTGTTGATAGATGTGTATTTGTTGTTCATAATTTATATTTTTATCTTTTTCTTCTTCCTCTTCTTAAAGAATATCTTTCAGCATTTCATATAATACTGGTTTGGTAGTGATGAACTCCTTTAGCTTTTTCTTATCTGCGAAGCACTTTATCTGATCCTCAATTATGAATGATAGCTTTGCTGGATAGAGTAATCTTGGTTGTAGATTCTTGCTCTTCATTATTTTGAATATTTCTTGCCACTCGCAGCTGGCCTGTATCGTTTCTGTTGAGAAATCCGCTGACAATCGTATGGGTGCTCCCCTGTAGGTAATCAACTGTTTTTCTCTTGCTGCTTTTAATATTCTCTCTTTATCTTTTGCTCTTGGCATTTTAATTATGATATGTCTTGGTGTGGTCCTCTTTAGATTCCTATATTTTGGGGTTCTGTGTACTTCTTGGGCTTTTAAGTCAGTTTCTTTCACCAGGTGGGGAAAGTTTTCAGTCACTATTTCTTCAAGTAGGTTTTCATTAACTTGCTCTCTCTCTTTTTCTGGCACCCCAATAATTCGGATGTTGGCTTGCTTGAGGTTGTTCCAGAGGCCCCTTACACTATCTTCAATTATCTGAATTCTTTTTGTTTCTTGCTTTTCCAGCTGAGTGGATTTTGGTTCTTTGTATTTCAAATCTTTGACTTGGTTCTTGTGGCCCTCTGGACTGCTTTTAGGACTTTGTGTAATATTTTTTATTTCAGTCTGTGTATGCTTGATTTCTAGTTGGTCCTTTTTTTTATCTGTGAGGGTCTGGTTCGTATCTTCAGAGGTCTTGTTCATTTCCCTGAGGGTCTCATTCATTTCCTTGTAAGTATCATTCATCTCCTTGTAATTCTCATTCATTTGCTGGTTGGTCTTGTTTATTTCCTGGTAATTCTCATTAAGTTGATCAGCCTTTTGTAGGAACCTCTTGAAAAGCCTTATAACCGTGGTTTTGAACTCTATGTCTTGTCGTCTTTTCTCCTCCATTTCTTTCACACCTAATTTCTTTCCATGTCTCTGCATGGTGGCTGCTTTATGTGGTAGATATCCTCAAAGGGACAGTGGCTCAGTCTCCCCAGTTACCTGAGGTGGGTACTCTTACTGCAATCCTTTATGGGTTGTATTCAGTGCTTTTGAATTTAAACCCAGCTTGTTGTTGTTAGCCCTAGGAGGGTTTGACCTCCAGGCCAATTGGCTATGAAGGGAGACTGTGTTCAGGTTGGATGGGCGGAGTCTCTGAGCTGTGCAGGCAGCGTCAGCGTCAGCTGCGTCCTATGCGGCGCTCGCAAGCACGGGTCTGTGTTGGATGGGGATGGCTGCAGACACCTCCAAGAGAAAGCCGCTAGTCTCTTCCCCTTGCCAGACAACTCTGCCTTTCCCCAAATGTGCCTGCACACCAAAAGTCCAGCCCAGGGCTGTAAAATAGATGGTTTCCAGAACCAGGAGACAAGTTTCCAGGGGGCAAGTCGCGGGTTTGTGCGACCCTTGGGACTAGGAGCTTCTGCCTCGCCCCGCTTAAATCCGGCCGGTCCCTGCTCCAGCCCCTGCCCACGCGCGCGACCAGGGTGGCTCCTAACCTCTTTCCGTCTGAAAGGCTGCGGTCCCACCGGTCCTGAGTCTGTGTCACACCTCCACTCCAGTTAGTGGAGTTTTCATTCAGCCAGCTTTCTGGTGATTCTGGGTGCTTGTCTGTTCTGCTGTTATGTTGTAGTTCTTAAATCGTTGCGAGGGGCAGAACAATAGGTGTTTGCTTATGCTGCCATCTTGGTGTCCACCCAATACCTTTCTTTTAATCCAATACATGTGATGCATTTAAATTGTGTTTTTATGTGAAATTGACTTGTTTTTTGTTTGAAACTACTTCAGAAAGAACAAATCATTTTTGCTACTGAGAGATGAGGAATCCTGACTATCTAAGAACTGATACTGGAATACAGCCCCTTACTACCATGTCATTCATTGGTTCCAGAGGCCATTCTGGAGGGTTGATATTTGCAACAACATACTAGTACATACAAGGCTGATCTGCTGCTCTACACATGCTAGTGGAATTCGAGCACTTTCTCCTGGAGATTTCCTCTTCTTATGCCCAGAAGTGGGTATTCAGGCATTCTCAAGTAAAGGCCGAGTCTTCAAAGTCCTTCTCAGAAAATGTAGTTTCCGTACATCAAATCCCTATCCAGAATTCCATGGTCACTCAGATACAGAATAATGAACAGTCTCCTCTGAGGAAATAGCTGAAGCACATCACTAGCTTATCCCCAAATAACATTGTCTTTATTATATAGAGCTTCAAATATGTATACAAAAAAAATCCTAAAAGAAACTTGATGATAAGAAAGAAACAAAAAAGTATGCATTTTGAAGACACAATGTCTTCTTTTTTTTTTTTTTATTGATAAATGACCAACCAGCTAAACTAAAAGCATTTCAATCCAGCATTCTCATTTTCTGCACAAGAAGGACGACTAGTGGTCAGAGATGTACTTTCACTTAATTTCTCATTCCTTGAATTCATAGAATCAAGTATTTGAAATTAAAGTACAGATTATTTAGTTTAGGTTTATCATTGAGAAAAAACAAGGCATGAAAAGGAGATGTGAATTAATTACTCAAAATCCCCTTCCTGTTAGGTGCTAAATTCAGGTCTCTTTCTAATATGTTGCCACTCTTAAGTTGAATTTTCTTTGGCTATAAATATGCAGTATAAAACAATTAGCTTGGATTACTTTGGTGTCATTCAGAAAAAAATGTGGTTCTTTCTGCAAAGACAAACTGCAACCAGTACACTCAAAAAAAAAAAAAAAAAAAAAGAACGCTATACCTTAGTCTTCCTAAAAAAGTTTTGTAGAGATTTCTCTGAGTTTATGACTGGATGTGAACCTTTTGAAAAGGAATAGGTCTTATGTATTTATTTTGGTCTGTGTGTGTGCATTGTAACATCTCCAATGGAGTTATTGCTGAACAAGTAGATGAAAATTTGGAATGCTACCAGGACCAAGTTCTTCATCCTTCTGTCCACATACCTAAATATCTCATGAACCCAATCACCAAAGCCCTACATTCCTCAGACCAGAACTGAATGTTGACACTCTTCCGTGACTGTGTGTGTCTAGGAACAAATGTGTAGGAACAAGTTCATAGTTTTTAACCAAATTTAATTGTGCTCTGTCTGGAAACTTGGAACAGCAAGGAAGTATGAGTATGTCTGGAAGTAATTGTTTTAAATTCAGAGCTTAAAAAAAGATCACTGCAAATTATTCAGGCATTTGCTTTTCATCACTCAAAGTATTTTTTTTTTAATTTTAACACAAAATTGTCCTGTGGGCAAAAGACTCCCACACAAGAGTAAAAAAGGTCTTCTCAGATGTACTTAATATAAATACAATACAAAAAGAAAAAAGAAAGAAAACTAAGAAATATTCTCTTGCCAAAACCGGTTTGGCTCAGTGGATAGAGCGTTGTCAGCCTGTGGACTGAAAGGTGCCAGGTTCGATTCCAGTCAAGGGCATGTACCTTGGTTGCAGGCACATCCCCCCAGTAGGGGGTGCGCAAGAGGCAGCTGATTGGCATTTCTCTCTCATTGATGTTTCTGACTTTCTATCCCTCTCCCTTCCTCCCTGTAGAAAATTCAATAAAATATATATTTTTTAAAAGAAATATTCTCTTGAAAATGAATTGATTACACTGAATTTGTAGCCAAGAAATATGTGGCAATGAAGTAATTCTGGCATTTCTGAACTCCTACGCAAAATAAACATGATCCATGTTTCATATGTTTTCTTGTGTGTATTTACACACATATCAGCACATTCTCTGATATAACCAACAAACACAGAAATTCTGGGGAAGATTTATCCCTGATGGACTTTGAAGATTGTAGGATACCACAGAGGCTTAAGTAGATAAAAAAAAAAAAAAGAAAAAGAAAAAAAAAGCTACTCAGGAAAGACAATAAGAGGAGTGAAGATTGATAGAAAATACCATGATTCATACTTCCTTTTCTGTGAATGTGTTTTCTTGTACACCACACTGAAAGTGCTCTTTTTATTATTTGAATCATTAATCTCTACCAATTCTCTCCAGTGTCTAAAGGGTGAATGCTCTGTCTGAGGCAGTAAGTGGTAGCATGTTCTTATTCATTTATTAAACATTTATGAAGCCCGTGCAGTATGCCATGATCTATGGGTGCTGCAATCATTAAGTAAATAAAAGTCTAGGTAAAGGAGCAAGATTTATTTATTATTTTAAACTTTACCAAAACTTTTTTTTTTTTTTATTTCAGAGAGGAAGGAAAAGGGAGAGAGAGATAGAAACATCAATGATGAGAGAGAATCATTGATTGGCTGCCTCCTGCACGCCCCCTACTAGGGATCAAGCCCACGACCCTGGCATGTGCCCTTGACCAGAATCAAACTCTGGACCCTTCAATCCCCAGGCCGACACTGAGACAAACCAGCTAGGATACCAATTTTTTAAAAAAATATATATTTTATTGGTTTCAGAGAAAGGAAGGGAGAGGGAGAGATAAAAATATCAATGATGACAGAAAATATTGATCAGCTCCAGTACACTCCATAATGGGGTTTGAGCCCACAATCCAAACAGAATTCCAATGCAATGGTGTACCTATTCAGATAATGTATACATATCAATTCTATGGTATGTATATATTAGCCAAACATTTATTGATAGGAAGATCATAAGTTCCAGTTTGCTCACCTTCTTAAATATGGTTACCTTATTTATTAAGCAATTCTTGCTTGCTAAACACTAGAGATATAAGAAAATCTCTGCCTTTCCCATATTGAGTATCTAGTAGATGAGATAGAGAAACAACTATAATGAATGTAATAAGTATATTAAAATATATATAGAAAAATTTTCTTCAAAGTTTATTTATAACATTCCTGGTTCAGAACCAGGGTCAGGAATACTTTTCAAAGTCCAAGGAGCATATAGTAGGCAGTTTTACAAGAAAAATAGAAGTTAGTTCAGTGAAGAAACAAATGTTCCAAATAGAAGTAGGCATAGTTGCCAAGGCAGAGGAACAAGAAAAAGTGAAGCAGTTTTCAGGAACTAAAAGCATTTGATTTGTCTGGAGCATCTCCTGCAAGCAGGGAGCGACAGGAGGTGAAGCCAGAGAAATAACAGCCAGAGGATGAAGAACTCACATGTAGATTTAAGGCCTGAAATGAATCTCAAGAGGTGAGCTGTTAATAATGCATAAAATATCAGATTGATGTGGCTATTGCATAGAGCATAAAATAAAGTGGGGGAAAGAATAGAGGGAGAGGTAAGCAAAAGTTTTTGTGTGTGGGACTTACCTAAAATTTAATGAAGTGAACTGAATTTTCATGTACCTCTTTTTTCCTTCCCCCCTTTTGTTGCTTTCTGCTTGGAATAAGAATATGATGGCTGGATTCCAGCAAACATCTTGAGAAAGGAAGTGATTGATACATAGTGAGTGAACAAAGCCGAAATAATGAACCTGGATTCCTATGACTGTGGGTTCATTTTACTAGTTTTAGAACATCTACCTGTGCACTACTCCATCCTTCCTTTTCTATTCTTTCCCAGGCTTAACATTATTCTAAAGTTGGTATGTATAACCTGGCAAATAGTTTATATTTTATTGCACATGTATTTAAAAATAAATGCATTATTTAGTACCATTATATTAAAATGCCATAACAAAGAAAACCCAAAATACAATGTCTATAAAATAGAGTGGCTTAAGTGAGAAGTCCAGTAATGGACTAACAATCTGTCTTGGATTGTTAGGGACCTAGTTTTCTTCTATTGGGGCTTTCTCATCATATTAGGTGTTTTCATAGCTGAAGCTGGTATTTATGCATTCCAGCAGTCTAAAAGGGAAAAGGAGGTAGTGTTGGGTGTGTAGTACATTTACACATTTGAGGATGCAACACTAAAGTTGCACACATTAATCTGCTCCGGTCACCTTGGGCAGAATTTGCTCATGTCTGCATATAGCTTCAAGAGAGCCTGGAAAAATGTCTAACAACGCAACCATCTTTTACATACTGTACTGAATCTTGGGTGAGGGGCTGTGCTTTTAATGTAAGCAAGAAGAGCCGAGACCGGTTTGGCTCAGTGGATAGAGCGTCGGACTGTGGACTGAAGGGTCCCGGGTTCGATTCCGGCAAGGGCATGTACCTTAGCTGCGGGCACATACCCAGTAGGGGGCGTGCAAGAGGCAGCTGATTGATGTCTCTCATCGATGTTTCTGACTTTCTATCCCTCTCCCTTCTGCTCTGTAAATAATCAATAAAATATATTTTTAAAAAAATGTAAGCAAGAAGAGTATCTTTTTTGAAATTAATGTTTTTACATGCAATGTTGCATTTTAGAGTTCTACTCCTATTTTACATATAAATAGATTTTAGTCATTTTTAATAGCTATATAAATCCTATTATGCGTATAAATCATACTTTATCATCCCTCTGTTGATGGATGTTGAGGAATAAAAATCTAGTAAATAACATCCTCTTCTCTAACAGAGTGTTGAGCCAATTGACAATCAATTTCATCATATGGGAAATTACCTTCATACAATGGTAGCTTCCAAGTATACCACCAGAAAAGCGATCCCAGGGACTGTGGAACATAAAGTTCACAGATCAATTTAAGATGCTCAAATAACGTGATTTATTAAATGGAATGAAACATACAGTGAGAAAAAAGGCGAAAGAGATTAATGCAGTTAGGATGGAATGCAAGTAAGATGGAAGGACCACACATCCTGAATTCTGTCTTTCTCTGCTGCGTCACCTTCCTCTACTGATGATGTGGTTTTAAGTTCAAGGAGGTCCACAGATGGCTGAGACAACACAATTCCTGCTGCACTCAAGAGACCCAGGGGCAATTAAGCTAATAAGCAAGTATAGATCTTATCTGCATTTCCTGGGCAGAGAACTTGTGGGGCCAAATCATTGTTATCCATGGGTAGCCAATTTAAACCCTCATGACTATTGAAGACTGCTTCACAGATAATCAACATTAGGTGTTTCAGTGCTTTGTGTATATTTAATGAATGATTACTATTTATATCTTCTGGTGCTTCTTTCCTTTACACCTGTTTTTATTACTCATATGCCCTATTTAATTTACATGTCTATGGTATCTTATAGGTTATTAACTTATCCATACTTAAATGCATCCTGTAAGTTTCATCCTTCCCATTTGTTCTTGTTTTCTAAATTTTTAAAATCTTTATTGTTGAAAGTATTACAGATGTCTCCTTTTTTCCCCATTGTCCCCTTCCAGCCTGCCCCTGACCCCCACTCCAAGTCTTCACCATTCTATTGCCTGTGACCATGGGTTATGAATTTATACAAATAAGTTCTTTGGTTGATCTCTTCCCACCTGCCCACCCACCCTGCCTTCACTCTGAGATTTGACAGTCTGTTCCATGCTTCTATGTCTAGATCTACTTTGTTCATCAGTTTATTTTGCGACTTAGATTCCACATATGAGTGAGATCATGTGATACTTGTCTTTCTCTGACTGGCTTATTTCGCTTAGCATAATGCTCTCCAGGTTCCTCCATGCTATCTCAAAGGGTAAGAGATCCTTCTTTTTTACAGCTGCATAGTATATCATGGTGTAAATATACCACTGCTTTTTATCCACTCATCTTTTTTGTACTGTACAGCAGAATTGAATATTCTCAGATAAAACAGAAACACATAATATAATTTGAGGCTGGATGGACATTTTCTATAGGAGCAAAACCTTTACCACTATGTCCATGACATGGCCAAAATGTTCTTCCTAACAATTTCCAGGTCTACCATACTATCTACTAAAAGAGTAATATGCAAATTTGACCATACCTTTGCCATACCCACAAGCCATGCCCACACCATGCCCACCAGCCAAGGAGAAGATTATGCAAATAAACCCCAACCAAGATGGCTGCTTCCACTGAGAGCAGGAGGAAGGCTTGGGTTTCCCCAGCAACGGAGGAAGCCAAGCTTTCTGCTTGCCATTGCCAGCCTAAGCCTCCACTCAATGTTACAAAGTTTCAATTATAAAAGATACAGAAATGGCAGCAGCCACTGAGCTGGAGAGAACAGAGGCTTGGGTTTCCCGGGCAACGGAGGAAGCCAAGCTTTCCACTTGCTGTTGCCAGCCTAGACCTCCAATCTAGGCCTCAAAGTTTCAAACAGAAATGGCTGCCACCCCTGAGAGAGCAGAAGGCTTGGCTCTGCTCCAGGCTACAAAGTTTCAATTGTAGACATAAATTAATCCCAGATACCAGGGCCTCCGCTTGGGTTGCTAGGCGGCATGGCCGGCCTGCAAACCTCCACAGGCTCCTAGTGCAGGCCGCCCCTCACCCCAAGGGAACCCTCACCCTAATCAGGAACACTCTTCAGGGCAAACCAGCTGGCCCCCACCCATGCAGCAGGCCTCTATCCTATCTAATAAAAGAGTAATTTGCAGATTGACCATCACTCCAACACACAAGAGAGCTGCCCCCATGTGGTCAAAGATCCTTCCCCCATGTGGACACAGATGGCCAGTAGGGGAGGGCTATTGGGAGGTTCCAGGCCCTGCAAGGGAGGGCAGTGGTGGGCAATCAGGCCAGCAGGGGAGGGCAATTAGGGGTGACCAGGCTGGCAGCAGAGGGAAGCTGAGGGCAAACAGGCTGGCAGGGGAGCAGTTAGACATCAATTAGGTTGGCAGAGTAGTGGTTAGGAGGTGATCAGGCTGGCAGGCAGAAGCTATTAGGGGCAATCAGGGAGGCATGCAGGTGAGCAGTTAGGAGCCAGCAGTCCTGGATTGTGAGAAGGATGTCCGACTGCTCATTTAAGCCCGATCCTACTGGGATCGGGCCTAAAAAGGCAGTCAGATATCCCTCGAGGGGTCCCAGATTGGAGAGGTTGCAGGCTGGGCTAAGGAACATCCCCCGCCCCCCATGCACGAGTTTCATGCACTGGGCCTCTAGTTAAATATATAATCAAACAAGGAGAAAAACTTCATCCTGTGAGGGTGGTCCTTTTCCTGCCTTTACAAAGCCTCTCTCCTGATACCAACCGTTACTGTTATGGGTCCTTCTTGGAGCCACTGCCAGTGAAGGAAGCAGAATAAAAAACCACATGTAGAATATCCTCTCAGAAGGTTCTGACCATGTCAGAGCAGTAAATTACTTACATTAATTCCAAGAGCATGCCATTCCAAGGTTGAAATTTGTTCTTCATTTTATTTCACATCAAGAATTTTGTCCAGCATCATTGTGCAATATAGATTGTGGAAACTGAAATTTAAAGATTAATCTTCTAAAATTTTCAAAGTCAATGATATTAAAGTAAAAAATTATAATGTTTTTCCATTCTAATATGAAATTAAAATGAAGGGAAGTGTAAAATTCATCCTCTCATTTCTCATTCTGCTCAGTCTCAGCTCAAATGGGGTTCTTAGTTGCGTCCTAGGCTAACTTCACAAGAAATAAGGTAGTGCCTCCAAGAGCCAAAAATTTGGATAATTATTAAATCATCTAAAAGACTAATGGGACACATAATATAATCCCAGCACCAGCACCACACCTATAAGACACAGAAGAAAAAAAGTAATTCCGAAAACAGTTATCCCAGAAAAAATTAAGCTTCTAAAATTTACTAGTTAGTAACATCAAAGATCATAAGAAAACCTCAGTAAGGAAATAAACAGAAAATCTTGGTTTTTAAGTTCATCAGAATGCTAATACATTGATTCCAGATATTTGGTGTTTATAAATTGTGAATTTAAACAGGAAAGCTCTCCCAACAAGTGACTAATTTGGGGGTTATTCATTTACCATTCCAGTATCAAGGGGTAGAGGAGTTGGCATAGGAAACTCATCCATGCTTATGGTCCTGTTGCTCTGACTGTGCATTTGATATTGTGGCCCTCTTGCAATGCTTAAAATTTTTAGTGGTTGCAGCCTATAAGTCTGGTTCAAAATGCCTTCCTCTCTAATCCAGAATATTTAATGCCTCTTAATTTCCAATTTTTTGTACCCTGTGTTTATAGCATTCTAGTTGCTTTCAGCTTAGAGACTACCTAGTGAAAGATAAACTCACTCTTGAAAGCAGGCATATTCATCCCAGGGTCCTCATGGCTTTTTCCATTGGTACTTGCATTGGCAGTTGCTTAAGCTTGTGATATTGACCCTCAAGAGAAGATTTTTCCCAATACTGAATTTATTCATCCAGAGACTCTGCTCTCAGCACATTCTTTATTTCATTTATTTAACTTTAAAATAAGTATTGTACATGTTTAAGATGTACAATATGATGACTTGGGCTTTTCAATTTTTAAGTTTTAAGTTACGGTTGACATTCAATATTATATTATTTTTAGGTAGTCAACATAGTGTTTAGATGTTTAGATGTCTTATGAAGTAGCCCCCCTGGTAAGTCTTGCAGCCACCAATATCATATATAGTTATTACAATATTATTGACTACATTTCCTAAACTATACTTTACATCCCTTTGACTATTTTGTAACTGCTGGTTTGTACTCTTAATCACTTTACCTTTTTCAACCAACCCTTCTAATGCCCCTCCAATCTGGAAACCATCTGTTCTCTGGATCTATGAATTTGTTTCTGTTTTGTCTGTTCATCTATCTTGTTTGTTTAGATTCCACATATAAATGAAATTATATGCTATTTTTCTTTATCTTATTTCACTTAGTATAATACCCTTTCGGTTTATCCATGTTGTCACAAATGGTAAGATTTCATTTATTTTTATGACATATGGTGAGTAATATTTCATTGTATGTACTACTTCTTAATCCATTCTTCTTTTTATTTAATCTATTTAAATGTAAATCAATTATTGATAGGCATGTAGTAGTTATTGCCATTTTATTAATTGGTTTTTTATTGTTGTCTAATTCTCTGTTCCTTTTCTATTCTCTTGCTCTCTTTCTTTATATGGTGATGGCTTTCTATAGTGTTGTGTTTGGATTACTTTCTTTATTTCTTGTATTTCTACTGTAGATTTTTGGTTGCTATGTGTTTCATATACACCAAGCTATGTTTACAGCAGTCTATTTTAAGATGATGGTCACTTAAGTTTGAACACATTCTAAAATCACTACCATTTTTACTCACCTCCTTCACATTTGTTTTTGTCATTATTTTTTTTAATTTTGTGTTTGTGTTTATCCTTTAATTTACTATAGTAATTACACATGATATTCTTACATTTGTACTAGCTTTAGTGTTGGTTGATCTTCTGCTTTAATTATGTGTTTGCCTTTGTCAGTGAATTTTTTTTAATGATATGTCCTTCTTTTTAAAGAAACCCTTTTAACATTTTTTGTAATACTGGTTTGATGGTGATGAACTCCTTTAGCTTTTCCTTTTCTGGGAAGATCTTCATCTGTCCTTTGATTCTAAATGAAACTATTGTAGGGTAGAGTAATTGTGGTTGTAGGTCCTTACTTTTTATCACTTTGAATAATTTTTGCCAATCCCTTCTGGCCTGAAAAGTTTCTTTTGAGAAATCAGCTCATAGTCTTATTGGCAGTCCCTGGTATGTAACTAACTGCTTTTCTCTTGATGTTTTTAAGATTATTTTTTTTGTCCTTAACCTTTGGCGTTTTTATTATGATGTGTCTTGGTGTGGGTGTCTTTGGTCCATCTTGTTTGGGAATTGGTACTTTCTAGACTTGTATGTCTATCTCCTTTGCCCAGTTAAGAAAGTACTCAATCAGTATTTCTTCAAATAGGTTTTTAATTCCTTGCTCCCTTTCTTCTCCTTCTAATGTGAACATTATTACAACTGATGTCCAGAGGTTCCTTAAACTATCCTCATTATTGTTCAGTTTATTAATCACATTTTCCCCCTATAGCTCCCTTCCACCTGGTACCCATCCTACCCTCCGTCCTCACCTCACCCCCCACTGTCCTCTCCTATAATTGCATGATTTTTGTCCAGGCTCTTGCTGCACTTCCCACACCCCCTTTCTCCCCAAGAATTGTCAGTCCATTCCCTCTCTATGTCCATGATTCTGTTATATTCACCAGTTTATCATTTTCATCAGATTATTAATTCTTGATTTTTAGATTCATTTGTTGATAGATGTGTATTTGTTGTTCATAATTTATATTTTTTCTTCTTCCTCTACTTAAAGAATATCTTTCAGCATTTCATATAATATTGGTTTGGTGGTGATGAACTCCTTTAGGTTTTTCTTATCTGTGAAGCACTTTATCTGACCTTCAATTCTGAATGATAGCTTTGCTGGATAAAGTAATCTTGGTTGTAGATTCTTGCTATTCATCACTTTGAATATTTCTTGACACTCCTGTCTGGCCTATATCGTTTCTGTTGAGAAATCCACTGACAATCGTATGGGTGCTCCCTTATGGTAACTAACTGTTTTTCTTTTGCTGCTTTTAATATTCTCTCTTTATCTTTTGCTTTTGGCATTTTAATTATGATGTGTCTTGGTGTGATTCCTATATTTTGGGGTTCTGTGTACTTCTTGGGTTTTTAAGTCAATTTCTTTCACCAGGTGGGGGAAGTTTTCAGTCACTATTTCTTCAAGTAGGTTTTCATTATCTTGCTCTCTCTCTTTTTCTGGCACCCCAATAATTCGGATGTTGGCATGCTTGAGGTTGTCCCATAGGCCCCTTACACTATCTTCAATTATCTGGACTCTTTTTGCTTCTTGCTTTTCTGGCTGAGTGGATTTTGCTTCTTTGTATTTCAAATTTTTTACTTGGTTCTTATGGTCATCTGTACTGCTTTTAGGTCTTTGTATAATATTTTTTATTTCAGTCTGTGTATGCTTAATTTCTAGTTGGTTCTTTTTCATATCCTTGTAGGTGTTGTTCATTTCCTCATAGGTCTTGTTCATTTCCTTGTAGTTATCATTAAGTTCATTGGCTTTTTCTAGTAGCCTCTTGAAAAACCTTATTACTGTGGTTTTGAACTCTATGTCTAGTCGTCCTTTTTCCTCCATTTCTTTCACACCTGATTTCTTTCCATTTCTCTGCATTGTGGCTGCTTTCCTGAGTTGGTCCATTAGCTTTGTGTGGTAGACGTCCTCTAAGGGACAGTGGCTCAGCCTCTCTATGTGTTGCGTGGCATCAGGTCTGCCCTATGTGGCACGTGGGTGTCTGTGCTGGGTGGTAATGGCTGCAGGCACCTCCAAGAGAAAGCCGTCGCTGGTCCCAACCCATTGCCAGACAACTCTGCCTCTCCCCAAATGAGTCTGCACACCCAAAGTCTCACCAATGGTTGTAAAACAAAACAGTCCAGTGGTCTCCTGAACAAGGGAGCAAGTCACGCATCCTCTCTGCATGGTCGCGTACTTTACACACAAACTGCTGTTCCAAGTTATGCGCACTCTCCTCAAACTCGCAGACCTCAGCCGTGCCCGGGTTTTAGCTTGCCTTTCCCGGACTTGGGACCTCGTCTGGAACTGGGGAATCAGTTCTGTGGGAGGCCTCCACCCTCCCCGTTGGAGAAAACCAGCTGGGTTTGCTGCCACCGTCCCTCACCGCTCACGCGTGCAAGGCTCCAAACCTCTCTTCTCACGTATCTTCAAGGGTGCACACCGCTGCTCCTCTGAGTCACAGTGTCCTATCTTTACTTTTATCTGTGGAATTTTCACTCAGCCAGCTTTCTGGTGATTCTGGGTGATGTTTGTTTTGTTGTTAAGTTGTAGTTTTGGAATTGTTGCGTGGGGCAGCAAAATAGGTGTTTACCTATGCCGCCATCTTGGTTCTCCTACTTTGTTTTTAAATGTTCTATTTCTGGTAGCATTTTTTTCTCATTGTGTTTGTGTGTGTGTGTGTGTGTGTGTGTGTGTGTGTGTGTGCATGCGTGCGATGGGGGAGATAGGTGGAGGGAGGGAGTGTATTGAAATAGTGGGATAATCCTCTAATGCGTTAATTTTACTCTGCTCTTTCTCTATATCTTTTAGGAAGATTCAACAGAGTTCGTAAACAGTTTATCCTATTTCTTGAAGAACTCCCTTTTCTTCTCTACCTCACAAAGGACTATAATTTTGCTAGCCCTAAATATCTCTTTTTCTTAAACTTACAATGTGATTTCTGTTCCAACATTGTTTTCTAACATAGTTCTCCACCATTTACTTTGAATTTCTTTGTTGAGATAAGAAATTAGTTTGCTCTGAAACTGCCAAAATTATCTACTGCTTAAACAAACCTTCACTTTCAGCTTTCTTGGTTGAAAAATCTCAGGCAGAATATGTTTCCTTTAGCTTTGCCTTAAATCAGGACTGAACTCAACCAATTGTTGCACTGCTTATTGCTCCTTTAATAATTTATCTTTGCTATATCTTTCTTTACAGTCTTAATTATCTGATTTTTCCAAACATGTTCCCTGTTAGAACAAGAAATTCCTATGTCCCCATATGCAAAAACTGACACCTTGAAACTCCCCCAGTAAATCTTTGGGAATAATGCTGATTTTCCTTATTTTCTCTGAAATCTGTCCAGATTTGTCTGCCGCCATTCTGGAGACCTGTTTCAACCTGTAAGAGGATTCAATCTTTAAACTTCCCAGGGCAATGTCTCAAATGCCTCTGTCTAAGAAACAAAACCATAACAAGTTGCTTTTCCTATACTCTGTTTAAAAGTTACCTCTTACCGGTGGTTTTCCCTGGGTTCCAGTTTGCTCCCTACGATTCTGCCTTTCTTCAGTTAACTCCAGTCAATGCTTCTGATAAAGCAACCATAAAGGCAGTGGCTCCCTTCTAACACCCTCCAAGACATTTAGTTTGAGATGCATTTACATTTTCCTTTAGTATTTTTATGTGCTTCACACTTAAAATTTACATTTTTCTTTTATAATATCTTGCCTATTCTCCAGATTTTCCACTGCTTTCCTAAAGATATTTCTCCTCTCTTAATTCAATCAGTCTATTTTTCTGTTTATTCTTATGTTCTTGTATTTTACTGCACTGTGTGTTTCAAACCTCTCCTTAGGAACCTTTTGAATTTCTAAGCAGACCAGATTTTGAGAGAGAGATTATTCTAGGCATGCATTTTTTTCATAGTCTTCCTAATTATTGGGTCTGCAATAATTTCATGAGTTATCTACTTCAATTCCCCCAATACGACATAGTTCTTTATCATTGTTGCCCTGGTGCTATTTTTTGTTTGTTTTAAAACAATAATATCTACCATAGATTGGGGCTCAATTCAGGTTTGAGCTTATGCAATTTTCAAGTCTAAAGTGAATATGAAAGAACATGATGGAAAAGATTTAATAATTGGCTGGGTGGAAGAAAACCTTGATATGTAGGATTTCACGTAATTTAAGTAGCACAAATGTTCCCAGAATGGCCAATTTCAAGCTACCATTATGACATTGACCACATCACAAAATTAGTAAAATTTTAAAACTCAGCTCTCATAAGTTAAAATGAGATGGCTTTAGCGCATAGGATCACCTCTTTATCTGTGAACAAGCCACATGAAGACAAGATATCTGCAGTAATTCCCTCCGAAGTTCTCTATAATCTTGGAAGCAAAACAGAATTTGATACAGCACTCTAGAACTACTTAACTAGACCTACTTCTAATAGTTTAAAGCTAGAATTTCTGAATTCATGTGGAATTCAGTTCAGTCTTACAGTTTAAAATCAGCAAATACTGTTCTATTCAAGAATGGCTTACACGATTTAATCCTGCCTCAGCATGACCTCCAGCACCTGTGCCAGGCATAATTGCATTTTCAAGTACTCATCATTTGATTAAGCTGTCTCCTTGACCTATGTCTTTGATGAAAGTTACATGCTGCTGAGCAGTTGCTTTTGGCAAATGAAAGGCAGGGGTAAGCGACGTTTGCTTAAGGCTTCATATGTGTGTTCTCACCTTTCTAAACTGGAGAAGATTGCTTACATCTGTGGGCAAATGGGCTTCCTAATGCTGAACCCCAGAACTGAAGTCATGGGCATCAGTCACCTAGTGTCATCCTCTTCACACCAACAGGCCAGGACTACAAAACTTCCAGAGTGAGGTAGACATAGTGTTCCCTTTCACATGGTGGCACACTCCCAACAAAAGAGGGAAAAGAGCCAAGCCATGTGAGTTCATTTCCTTATGTGAGACTCACCAATAATTTACTCCTCTTCCTGTGGAAAGAACATGAAAAGTTACGTTAATCAATGTCCTTTTATTGGAGCCAAACATCATCATGGGGTTACATTTTGATTTAACAATAAGCAATGTATAGCTTTCCAGTTTTTCTACTGTTAAAAATAATGCTGCAATACAGATCTTTATGCCTATATCATAAAACAGTGTGCAAGGGAGTATACTTGGACTATACCTAGAAGCATATTTGCTGGATCATATTACATTATGTGATATATCATGTTAAATTACTCTCTACAGTCTACATTTTCATCATTGGGATATAAAATCTAATTGATATATGTCCTTGCCAAAGTGTAAAACTATTTTTTAAAAAGCCAACCTATTGGGTATAAAATAGAATCTCACTTCAATGTAAAAATGGTATATCAACATGGCTTTAATTCATATTTCCATTTTCCTGGGTGAAATTATATTTCTTTTACCATCCATATATCCTTTCATATGATTTACCCATTTATATTTTCCTCACACTTCCATTATTTTGTGTGCTTTATAAAGAGCTTTTTTTCTTTCTTTTCAAATTCTAAACACAAATTTAGGTCAGTTATGTGTGTTACAAATTACTTTCTCTCTCTCTCTTTTTATACTTTCTGTTTGTCTTCTTATACTGTAATTTAGGAGTTTTTGGGTGTGGAGGTATGGCTCAATTTTCCAGTTGACATATTCTCACTTTTTCTGTATCAAATATTCTATTTAATCCATCAATCAAATTTTAAATACCAGCTGGAATTGGAAGAAGAAAAAGACTTTATATCAAATGCATTACATAGCAAACAAATTTTTTCAACATTTTTCTTTGACTTAAATTCTTTCACTTTCTTCCTTGGCCACAAGCCTTTGGGTATACTTCTTTCTTTGAATTCTTCCCTCATTTAGCCTCTCCTGATTGCCTTTAATTCCCTTGAGAAATTCATCTCCGCCCCTAACTCCTATTCTCCATTCTGAACATAAAAAGCCTTAAAGTTAACTAAACCCAAATGCCTCAGAAGGCCAGTTGATAACCAGATAGCCCATATTTCCACTCAGCATCTCAAAACATTGACTCAGAAAACGGGAGGGCTCTGCTCTGCAGTGGTCAGCAGCAAGCAGGTCAGGACTTGCCCAGCACTGAGGAGAGTGCAGTGCTAAATAGGTAAAGTCCCAGGACATATGGAGAGGTGGGTCACTCTATTCTGATACCAAGAAAAAATTTACATATTTTCTCCGTTATAATTCTACTTCTTTTCTTAGGATGAATTTCTACATATGGGAGGACTAGGTCAAAGTACATTCATTGCTTGAAGGTCTTCACAAGTATTAAAGAAAAAAAGTAGCCTCCTAAAAAACTGTTCAATCCCACAGGCAGGAACAACGGTCCTGAGAGTTTTGATGGGCCAGAATAGAACCCTCAGCTTTGGAGAACTAAACTACAGTGGAGACTATTCACCTGAGCAGACAAGCAAGCTAAACAAGACTGTGTCCACATTTGTAGGACATAAGCATCTCTGGTGCACAGGCATAACCTCTCTCTTCCACTCACACACTCATCATTGGGACCATTCTACAAATGTCTTCAAAGAACTAAAGACTAGCCATACCTGGCTTATAGTATCATCTTCAGCAGTCCATAGTCATTTGCTTACCAGTTATTCTTTCTAGTTATTCTGTACCAGGTACTGTGCTAGATAGTATAGGTCTCAAAGGAATTAGAAAAAAAACCTGCCTTCAAATATCACCTATTTGTGGGAGACAAGCATACAAACAATACTTAGAATATCTATAGTCTAGTCCTGGCTGGTATACTCACTGGTTAGAGTGTCAGCCTGCACCCTGAAGGGTTGAGGGTTTGATTCCTGGTCAAAGGGCACGTAACTGGGTTGCAGATTCAATCTCCAGCTGTGGTTGATGCGTGTGTAGGAGGCAACCAATCAATGTGTCTTTCTCATATCAATGTTTCAAACACAAAAAAACAAGGATTAACAAAAACATTTATAGTCAAAATTTTAACTTTTCCAAAACAATTATACATAAAATAGGTCTGAGTACATTTCACTTTTTAAACTGGCCAGAGCCTCTCTGTAGGTCTCACACACTTACACAGAAGTTGCCAACACAGATTTAAAAGAAGAAGAAGAAGAAAGAAAAACAAAGATAACCCCACAAAGGAAAAATAACCACAAACAAATATAAAAAGTGGTAAAATATAAAAAGTAAAAAAATAAAACCAGTAAGTGTGAGTGCTGCACAGCTTCACATTATTTAAGCATTATATCTATGTATATCTTTTGTATTACCATTTTTCCTTAGACTGAAACCTCCTGGAAGACAGGCTTTCCTCAATTGCTTCAATTCATCTACCACCCAAAATCTGTGACCCCTGGAAGGGTAGAAGTCAGCTGAATATTCTAACTAGGAATCTCTCGTATTTTCGTCTCAATAGTTGGCAATAATTCTAAAGCCTGCTATTCCCTTTTTCATGAGGAGAAGCAGTATTTCTGAACACAATCAAACCTTTCTTCAGTGATTCTTAAGATTGGTGCCTCAGGAACATCATCTGAAATAACAGTTTGCTTTGCCCAAAACCATAATTGCAGAAGGTGTGGGAAGTTGACCTTCTTAAACTTAATCCTTTATACCAGATGTTTTTTTCTTAAATTTATTTCTTTCAAAGAGAAGCACAAAAACACAAACTGTCTAGAGGCATTAAACTATGGTCAATTTAAACTAAACATTTCATAGGACCTAAAATTGTAAATATTTATAACCTGCTCATTTTGCGTTCTATTTTTCAGCCTACATTTGGAAATTAGAGTCACAGGCATCACCTTTGCTAAAGGATTAGCTTGTGTATTCTCAGCCACCAACTTCACTCCTAATATGGCCAGTTGCTTTGCAAAAACAATGGCTAGACTCCTTTATAGAAGGATTCATGCACATCCATCTTTACTGAAAAAACTGACAGCTCAATGAACATGTACTTTTATTGCTTTTTCGACATGTGAAAGATTCTACTAAATATTTTGCCATCTACCTGGCATTGAGCCATTAAATAAACAATTTAGTTCAACCAGCATTTATCAAATACTAACCTAACCCAGAAAGTACCTACCATTTGCTCTTAGTGAGTCTGAGGGAACTGAGAAATTAGAACACAAACCAGCTCTATAGCTCTAACTTGTGCACCTTGGGCAAGAGCAAGACATGATGTTAGTGCCATTGTTAAAAAGCAGGAACCACCTCACTGGGTGTTCTGCGAGATGCCCCAAGGTCTTCCCAGAGCCATTTTCTCCCTAACCTGGTATGAAATTCCTGCTAGCAAAGTCCACTCTCTTGGGACAATCAAATACACAATTTATTTATTTGTCTTCCTCAGATAGATTATGAGATACTTAAAAGCTGCCTGAAGGGCATTCATTAATGTTTGTTTAATTAATTGAATGTATCTGAATCACGTTATCTTAGAAGGCTCCCTTAAATGTTAGTTGGAGAATGAACAAAAGTGAAGGCTCCTAGTTGCTCTTCTCTCTTCCACTACATCTCTTGAACTTTTGACACCACTTAGCTTGTTGTTTGAATCCTTAACTTCCCTGAGCCTCCAAAGCTGATAAATCAATTATTTTTAAAGGCAGAAGTGGCTATAGTCAAAACTGTGATATAAATAATATGTGTCGAGGGCAACAATTTGCTTCTTTTCTTCTTTATCTTCTAGCTCCTACTAAAGGTTTTCAGAATTTTTTAAAACTATGAAAAGATAGCCAACCTATAGGAACAACAATGAATGAATGAATAACTACTATGTAAAAAGATTTTGAAAACCATTCTATTTATTTTCTCATGAATCTTAATGACAATTTAGGAAGGAAGATTTTATTAATCTTGTCCTGCACATTAGAAATGTGGAGGCTCTGAGAGAAGTTGACTTGTCTCACCCAAGGCCACAGAGCAGGCAAATGACAGAATTGGGCTTTGAATCTAAGACTGTCTAATTTCAATATTCTTTGTACTTTCTGTGTGTTTTTGTTATTGTTATTGCTCATTTGTTTTGTGGCAATGCCTTTCCCAGGCCTCAATTTCATCTGTAACTTTAGGATTTTATATGATATAATCTCAGGTTTTATTTCATGTATTCCATTATCTCATTTGTTTCAGTGTATCAAATATCTACCTGGCCCATGAGTAATTTGAGACCAAGAGAGGTGAACTGACTTTGTTTAAGTCCAGCAGGTGACTCATTGTGGCCCTAAAGCAAGAGCCCAAGTTTCTAGTATCTATCTCCAGTGTGTTTAACATTTAGAATTCTTAACCTAGTTTACTAATCACTGGTCTTTCTGTCATCTCCTCTCTTTCTAGCGTCATCAAATGTCATTTCCCCCTCTATTCCTTACTTTATGCCCATGACTAAAATTATTCGATTCTTTCCACTTCAGTTCACATGCTATGCCCTTCATTTTCTTCCCTGAATCTCTGAACCTGGATAGTACCGATTATTTTTTAGATCTAAGTTCAGATATCAATTTCTAAAAATAGCCTTCCTTAACTACTTCCTTCTCTACTCCATAGATAGGGTTGCCACATAAAATAGAGAAACCCAGTAAAATTTCAATTTCAGATAAACAACAAATAAGGTTTTAGTGTATCCCAGATACCAAATAATACACACTTATACTAAAAGATTCGTTCTCTATCTGAAATTCAAATATAACTGGATGTCTTGTATTTTTATTTCCTCTCTCTGCCAACACTACGTACACTTCCAGGTGAGGGTTATTCATCTTGTTATACAATCTTAAAAGAGTATGATTTAAAAATAGTCAGAGGATTTGAATGGACATTTCTTCAGAGAAGACATCATACAAATAACCAACATGTACATGAAATGATGCTCAGAATCACTAATCATGAGATAAAGGCACATCAAAACCACAATGAGCTATCCCTTCATACCTGTTAGGATGGCCCTCATCAAAACACAAAAGATAACAAGTGTTGGCAAAGATGTGGAAATAAAAAAATTCTTGTGCATTGTTGGTGGGAATGTAAAATGATGCCGTCAGTATGGAAAACAGTATGGAGGTTCCTCAAAAAGTTAAAAAATACAGAACTACCATATAATCCAGTAATCTCATTTGTGGCATATAATCAAAAGAAATGATATTAGAATTTTGAAGAGATCTTTGCATTTTTAAGTTTATCACAGAATTATTCAGAATAGCCAAGATATATAATAGCCTGTATGTTTATCACCAGGTAAATGAATAATGAAAGTGTAACATACACAATAATGAAATATTATTCAATCGTTTTTCTTTAAAAAAAAAAAAAAGGTTGGGGGCAGGTTGGAGGGTGGAAGGATTGTGAAAAATATTTAAAAGGACAAAAAGCTCACGGACACAGATAACAGTGTGGTAATTGCCAGGGGAGTGTGGGAAGTGTAGGAGGGTATAGGAAGGATAAATGGTGATGGAAGGGGACTTGACTTGGGATAGTGTACAGATGATGTGTTGTGATATTGTACACCTGAAACCTTCGTAATTTTTTAAATCAGTGCTAACTCCAATAAATTCAATAAAAGGGGAGGGGTAGAAAGCCTCACATTTGTGATAAAATGGATAAATCTGAGGACATTAAGTCCAGTCACAGAACAAATACTGCATGATTCTACTCATATAAGGTTTCTAAAATAGTTAAACTCATAGAAACAAAGAGTAGAATGTTGGTTGCCAGAAACTGGGAGAGAGTGAAATGAGGATTTGTTATTCCATGGGGTTAAATTTTCAGTTTTACAAGATGAATAAGCTCTAGAAATCTGTAGTATAACTGTATACTTGTAGTCAACAGTACTGTAAATTATTAAGTTAAAATAATAGATATCATGTTATGTTCTTACCACAATGGGAAAAGGAGAGTTCCATGTGTTTTTTTTTCTTCATAGTACTAATAGAATTATACTTAAAAAATGTTAAGATGCTTTGCTTACATATGCCACTCTAGACTCTAGACTCCATGGGAGATAGACTGTGTCCATTTTGTTAACCACTACTTTTCCTGCACTTGGTGTCTACCACACGGTCAATATTTAATAAATATTTGTTGTATAGAAGAATGTAGGGGAAGGAAGGAAGGAGGAAAAGAAGGAAAGAGGAAGAAAGAAAACTTGAGAGTTCACATTAATATCTAACATCATGATTGCAATAAATTATTATAACAGTTACTAAGGATTGGTTGAACCAGGGCCCAAGTAAGCACATATATACTATATTGTCATTTCTTCTTACTTTTTACCTGTCTTCCTTACCTTATGCCCAGGGTCTACTTGCATGTGTTAGTGTGTTTGGAGAATTTTGGCACATCAAGATGTAACAAGTTTTAAAAAGCCATCTCCACTTATCATCATGGGCAGGGGATGTGGACACGTTGGAGCCATATCAGAAAAGGAAGTAAGTGAGGTGATTTCAGTTGACCTTCTTACTTGTGGGCACATAACAGGCCCCCATTTGAGGTACCCAGAAATAACAGAATTCTTTGAGAGGCACTAATGTAAGACAAGCAATCTTGAAAAAAACGTAATTTGGGTTTTAAGAAAGAAAAACAATTCTTTGTAGTCACAGACTAATGAGGAATTCTTCCAGTTGAGTTACTGGAAGAAATAACATTTCTAGCATTTTCTACTTGTTTCTTCTTACAATCTTCAGCCTTACTCTGCTGAAGTTATCAAATTACTAAGAATAGTTTTCTCTTTACACCTAGAAATTGCCAAGAGATTGGATCATATACTGTGTCCCCTATAAACCCTCTAAAGTTTGCAAAACTAACTAAAACTTACTAAACAGATCCTACAAATCTATTCACTTCTCTCTCAGACTCTCACATTTTAGCACCCTCTTCTGGGCTTATTTATCAGCCAGGTTTCTTCTATATGATGCCTACTCTTTTGGCTTCCTGATTTTCCCCCACCTGCCTCAGGCATAAATAATGACAAGTTTGCTCAAATAAATGCAGTTACTATTACTTTCTTACACAATCCAACCAAATCAAGCTGCATCATGAGACACTGAGCTCTGACTTATATTGAGAAAGACCAATTCCAAGAGGTTGAAGCGGAAACAATAACCGCAGAGGACAGAAGAAACACACCAAAAACTAACATCAATGTTTCAAATTCCAAGTTGGGCTGGCGGTTCCCTTCTGTCCGCCTGGAGACCAAACACAGTCACTTAATTCCCCAAATGTTTCCCTCAGGCCCAGCCGGACTTGCCTTTGCACTTGAATTGGCTCTGTGGCAAATGGAAAAACAAAGCCTGAGCAAGATTTTGCAAAGCTAAACCCAAGAGAAGCTGTGCCAAGCAAATACTGGATATTTGCAGAAGCATTTTATTCTGCCCATGGTGGTTTCCTGTGTACATATTGCAGGAACAATGCCCTTTATACCTTTTCCAAATACCTTCTCTGGGCTCCATCACAGAAGAGGTTTACATCTTGGAGACTCAAAACTATGTTTTCCTCAGAACATTAGCTTCTACAGAACGATGTTACTATATCATCCATGAAAAAAAGGATCCTCTGATAAAATATGCTGAGAAATGCTATAGCATATCTACATATATATATTTGAGATTCACAATATACCTTAGCCTACTAAGGGATCTAAAAAAAAAAAAAAACTTCCCAGAAAAAATATAACTTTGCACAGTGTTCCTTATCCTATTATATCTACAGAACTATTTTCACTTTCACAGGAACATATTTTGAGGAATTTCCTCACAAGATATATTAGTTTTCTACTGATACTATCACTGGTTATCATAAACTTAGTGGCTTAAAACAATAGACAGCTATTCTCTCACTATACTGGAGATCAGCTTCCAAATGAAGGTGCCAGCAGGGTCACACTCCCTTCTAAGGCTCCAGTGGGGAATCTGTTCCTTGCCTCTTCCAGCTTCTGATGACTCCAGGTGCACTTGACTGTGGCAGTATCTTTCCAATCTCTGCCTCCATGGTCACACGGCATCCTCCTCTTCTCTATGTCCCCCTATATCCATCAGGATATGTGTGATTATGTTTAGGGCCCTCTCACACAATCTCTTCCTCTCAAGATTCATACCACTTAATATTAGCTCTTGCCACTTAAGGCAGTGTTCAAAGTTCCCAGTGATTAAGACATGGCCTTTTTTTTTTTTTTTTTTTTGTGGGTGAGGGTGTGGAAGGGAAAGAAGCACCATTCAACCACCTATAGATAAATACTGAGAAATATAAAATTGTTATCTTTAACTCACAATTCAACCACCTATAGATAAATACTGAGAAATATAAAATTGTTACCTTTAACTCAATTCAATTTAATTCTACTCAATAATCATCTAATAAGCCTTTGGTACATATCAAGTACTGTCCTAAGACCAATCATAAAATAATTCATCTAGTCACTACCTTAATCAACTCACAGACTGGTGGAGGAGATAGACATGACAATGGAAAAATAGGATACATAGTGATAGGTGCTGTGTGAGAATTATAATCAGAGCAGAACTGAGGAAGTGGTGAACTTTTTCTGGGGAAGTAAGAAGGACTTTTCAGAGGAGGAAGTTATTTTTATTTTTATTTTTTTCCAGAGGAGGGAATTCTTTAGCTGAGATTTGAAGAATGGGAAGCAATTTTGCCAGGTAAAGTACAAAGGGGATTCCAGGTAAGGGAACATCATAGTCAAACACACAGAGATGCAAAACAGCATGGTGATTTGAGAAACTGTTGTGAAGACTAATCAAGAAAATGCATGTAAAGTTATTCACATCTGACCTGACTCAGTAATGTGACTGTTTTCCTGGAGTGAATAGTGTGGACTCAGGACATGAGGCAGAAAACATAAACAGAAACCAGCCTGTATTGGACATACTATGTCATCTGATCAGCTTGGAATTCATCTCAAAAGTAATAGAAAAGCATTGAAAAGTTATAATCAATCGATTAATGTGGTCATATTTTTAAAGAATTTTCGTGCTTTATTAGATACATGTAAATGGAAAGCCTTGATATCTGTATTATAAAATATATCTATAATTTATATTTTAATGGAAAGATTCAAATTGCAAAATGAGAGAGAGCAAGAGAGAACAAATATTGCAGAACATCCTCCATGAGGACAGTCAGACAAATGGCTGCTCAGAAAAACTTCCCTGCATGTAGGCTATTCCCAAGCCTCTGGAACTATGGTCACCACCCATCACAGATTCTCTTCTTCAAGAACCTGAGGCCTTTCCTTCAGGTTGTAGCCTTACAGTAGCCTTGTATTTGTATATAGATGAGAAAATACGTATCAATACATTGAAGTTATACTGGTACTAGTATAAATTTTTCATCAAGCTGTCTTCTTTGTAAGGTATGTGTGTTTGTGTCTTTATGTACATCCACATGAACATGGAACAGGGCTAGCACAAAGGAAATTAAAGAAAGTTCTATTAGAATAGTCTTTAGGACATTATGTATACAAATAAATAGAAATAAGCCAGTTAACTTCTGCCAAAAATTTAGTTATTTTGGAAGAAAAAGAATGAATTTTATCAATAGCTAGATAGTTGGTTGGCTGAATTGGTTTATTAAAACACACACACAATAGTTAGTCTAAAGATAATCCCATAATTATTGGGGATAAACTGCACCACTTAAGTGGGATTATTTTTTTTTATCATCTCTCAGTACATGCTTTCAAAAGCCTCACTGAGCAGTATTATTCCAGGTTTTGAGAGTCTGGCATTGAAATAACCCTTTAGAATTTTTGCTTCTTGTAAGAGCCTCTTCCTTGACAAATGGCTTCATTCTAATGATATTGGCATGTTGGCTGATGCTGACCTAGGGCTTGGCCTGTCAACTCCCATTGTCATGAAACATTTCTCACATGGTGGCTTTAATTTGCAAGAGGTTAGAGTTCACAAAGCTGAATGTTGATGGAAATGATTGAGTTTTCACATGACGCCTGGATTTACCCTTTAGATCTCAGGTCAAATTTCATTTCCTCATAGAGTTCTTCTCTGATCACTCCATCTAAAAGACCCACACTCACCCCACTCTGTGCCTTGCCTAACCCAACATAGTCTCAACATAGTCTCTAACGTCTTGTTCATTTATGTGTCCATTCTTATCTTTATATATGTAAATTCTTTGAGGTTGGCACCTTCTCTGTCTTGTTCAGCTCTTTATTCTGAACACATAAATATTACCTGGCAGAGTGTCAATTAATAATCATTTATTAAATGAATGGACAAAGGAAGGAAAAGTGAAATGAGAGAATAACTAAACTGATAACGGGATCAGAATCTATGCTTGCAAGAAATAAAGTTAATGAAATATTTTCTTTAGGGAAATGAATCAATTACTTTAGAATAAGTAACTTATCACAGGAAAATACCAGGCTCACTGGGCACTTGTGGAATGGGTTCTCATATGGCCTTTTTGAATGGGTTCCCTCAATATCTTTTACTTTTGACATTTAGCAAATGTCCATATACTGACCAAGAGAAAGGTTTTATGAAAGGAATAACCTTATTGTATCTCTCAAGACCTTATCTTCCTATGCAAATAGGAAGTGGGGACACTTCTTTAAAGATTAGTAGGGACACTTCTCTAAAGATTTTCATTACATGGAAATGACAAGATTGAACAGAATTGTGTAATCCTCATAAATCAATGCCTATCATACTTCTTGAAACTAGAAAAGAGTAAATTCTGAGTTGAGAGCACTAATCTATACTAATAAAAAGGTAATATGCAAATTGGTCATGAAGCCTCACAGTAACAACCGAACAGCAGGCTGCGTGGAGTGACCAGGCCAGGCAGGGAGGTTAGTGAGGGCTGACCAAATGACTGACCAGCAAGCTGCATGGTGGGGGGCGGGAGAGGGCAGTGAGGGGCAACCAGGCCAGTGGGGGGGGGGGCAGTTATAAGTGACCAAGCTGGTGTGGGGGAGAGTTGTGGTGACTAGGCTGGCAGGAGAGCAGTTGGGGTGATCGGGCTGGCAGGCAGAGATGGTTAGGAATGATCAAGTTGGCGGCCGGGGGGGGGGGGGGGCAGTTAGGAGCAATCAGGCAGGCAGGAAGGTGAGCAGTTGGGAGCCAGTGGTCCTGGATTGTGAGAGGGATGTCTAATCACCAGTTTCAGCCTGATCAGACAGAAACTGGTGGTCAGACATCCCCCAAGGGGTTTCAGTTTGGAGAGAGTGCAGGCTGGGCTGAGGGGACCCCTCCTCTTGTGCAGGAATTTTGTGCACCGGGCCTCTAGTAAGATATTAAACAGCACCGAGCTCTTCAAAATGTGTCCAAGTTTCTGACCCAGAAGACGTAGTCTTTAAGAGACTAACATTTTATGAGTGACTGCTTTTGCACTGGTAATGACAATTGAGAACCATGTAACTGTACAGAGGGAGAAAAAAAGGGCAAATCTTGCCCTTGGGAAAGTAATATATTTCCCTGGAGAAAACAATTTGTTCCAAGAATTGGCAGTGATGAGAAAGCACTGGTGTTAGACTGGTGGGGTGAGACCAGACCTGGGTTCAACCTTAGTACTTGAGTTCTGGCTAGGAAAGAATTCGGAGCCAAGACTCAAACTATAAGAGACATTTATTTGGAAAATCATAGAGGTAAAAAAAAAGTAATTGTAGAAGAAATGAGCTTAGAAAATAAACTATAGATGTAAAGGAAGGGCCCCTCGGTGTTTATTTGGGTTTGTTTCTATTGAATAACTCATCTAAAAACCATTAAGTAATGAATGCATTGTGGATCAAAATATGAAGATATTGCTGTTATGTAGCCTCCATATTCTCAACCTGGCCTTCTTTTGGTAATATTTTTAGTAGATATATCAATGAAGACACAGGAGTTATGTTTACCAATTTTTCAGATACAGAAAATTGGAATTATTCCTTTCTTTGGTGATAACCAAAATTTAAAAAGCAGACAGAAGGGTAGAAACTGAAAAGTGCAATCCTGTAGGGAAAAGTTGAACTGCAGGGTTAAAGAATAAAAAGAGACATGACCAGGCAACAGGTTTAAAAAGGAGAAGAGGCCCTGGTCGGTGTTGCTAAGTGGTTAGAGCATTGGCATGCACACCAAAGGGTGTCAGGTTTGATTCCTGGTCAAGGGCAGATATCTGGGTTGCAGGTGTGATACCCAACCCTGGTACTGGCTTGTGTGGGAGGCAACCAATCAATATATCTCTCATATCAGTTTTTCTCTCTCTCTCCCCCTCCCTCCCTTCCACTCTCTCTAAAAATCAATGGAAAAAAATATCCTCAGTGAGATAAATAAATAAATAAATAAATAAATAAATAAATAAATAAATAGTTTTAATAACCTGAAAATTCAGTTTGAACTATCCTCAATGAGGTTTCCAGAGTAAAATAATGCACTTATGGTTATATAGGACTGCAATTTCAAAGCTGACTGAGATGTGCTTAATTAATATTTTTGAATGAATGAACAAAGAAGAGAACAGTTTGATGAATAAAATAGCAAACAAAAAAATTGAGGCTTTACTGGGAAAAACATTGAAAGAGTTGTATAAAGTATTTCCTCACAATTGTGGTTGCCAATATTTGATGGGTTATTTTATAAAGTTGTCACCTCATTAAATGTGGCCTCATTAAAGGGAATGGCAGACCCCTTCCATGAAGGCTTGACTGAGAGGATGCATTGAGCCAGATGGCTTCCCAGGTTCTCTCACCTCTAGGATTTTCTTGCCCAAATTTTTTATTGGTGAAGAGTAGACATGACAAATACAAAAGGGATCTTTTTTCTACACCAGAAGGGAGATTGCTGAGCTGTCTTCTTCCCCCTAGAACAAAAAAAAATGAGGAACATATTGGTTAGGAGTCAAAATGACCTTGATTAAAAATCAGCTTTCCCACCAAAGAATCATAGACTTGAGGCACATTAGTCCATCTTAGTTTCATAATTCTCATCTATAAGTCAAGGATATATCATATCTACTTGAAAATGTTGTTATAACACAAAAAGATAAGGTGACTGGCATTCACTAAACGTGCAATACATTATGGTTTATGTTCATGGTAGAGCATGTGTGTTCAAGCATATGCCCAGCTGTGTCCCTGGGGCAGTCACCTGTCTCATATCCTAACCTTCCAGAAAAATTCATTGAATTTTATTTCATGACACTATGTCCCCATGGCCTCTTGTAGGTACCACTTCCTTTCTCTTTAAATTAATGGTTTAGCTTTCCCCATTTGTCACCTAGAAAGGGATAGATATTTAAGACACAAATATACACATAGAGAAACACACACATACATATACCTACAGATATATATTTTTATGAAACCCTAAATTTAACTTTATTTTGGAAACAGGTGTGTTCACCAAGTCAAGCAGAAGTTATACATAAGGAGTTCCCTCAAACCTTTACAACTAAAAATTTATCAAACTGGGATTTGAACCATATTTGAAAGCTCTGACAATGCAATTTCTCATGAGCATACCAATCTTTAATACAGCAAAACTTCACAAGAATATTCAAAAGTTAAAAACTTCTTGGATACAATTTTGCATTTCTTTTGCATGAACATTATCTTTTTGAAAGCAGGAATCTCAAAATTTTATCTATAAAAGACAACATTTTGTTTTTTCAATATTTCTGTCAAACATTTCGTAAGAGCTTCTGAGATAAACTTCAAAGTGATGGGGAGCCCCCTTCTGGGGCAGAAAATACAGTTGTCTTTCTAGGGGAGAAAACTAATTTCCATGAACATCACTGAACTATCCATGTTAAAATGGTTAATTTTACATTACGTGAATTTCACCTGAACAAAATTATACTTTAAAATTCAAAGATAATATTATTAGCTCTTTCCATCACATCTGGCCCATGGTTGCTGCTAAGAGTATTCTTTGTTGGGAAAATTCCACAAACATCACTGCAGAGCTGCAGAGGGCAATGCCAACATGCCACGCCACTATGTGGCGCAGTACTCAGCTGCCCTCTTGTCGTGCAGAGACTGTTTCTGTTGTGAAAATGCACATAGTTCTTCTGAAATACCTAGTGAAAGGAACCAGGTATCCTGATAGGAGCAAAGAAGAAGACTGATTTCTTGAGCACTTGACTTTTTTTGGCACTGTGCACAGCATTGTTTTCTAACTTAATTCTCCAGACAATTCTACAAGGTAAGTTGTACCACCCTCATAGTAAATAAAATTTCCTGAAAATTACTGAGATTAATGGTTTGCCTAAGCCAGTGTCAGCAAACTCATTAGTCAACAGAGCCAAATATCAACAGTACAACAACTGAAATTTCTTTTGAGAGCCAAATTTTTAAAACAGAAACTTATTCTAATGCCACTTCTTCAAAATAGACTCGCCCAGGCTATGGTATTTTGTGGAAGAGTCACTCTCAAGGGGCCAAAGTGCTGCATGTGGCTAGTGAGCCGCAGTTTGCTGACCACTGGCCTAAGCCATGCAGCTAGTGAGTGGTGAGCCAGTGCTTCTCCAAGTGTGATCCCTGGACCCTCACACAGAGAGCTTCTTAAAACAATAAATTCCTCCCACTCTCAAACCTGTATAATCAGAATGGGGGCTAGCAAAGGAGCGGAAGCTGCTTTTTAAAATAAGCTCCTCAGGGGGTCTTTTAAATTAATTGCTTTGGTGAATAAGGTTTCAGAAAAAACAAATATTAAAAAAGTCTATTCCTAGACCCATTAATACTTTTTTTTTTCTGCTGCTAAAATAATTTCTTTTACTTTGGGTCAAACGACAGCTTTAGCTCCATTGTCAGGTACTTCTCATCCACATCTTCATCCTGAAAATCAAGATTAATGCAGTACCATTCCCAGGTATTTACCCCAAAGAATGAAAACAGGTACTCAGACAAGTACATGAGCACTCATGTTAAAAGTAGCACAAGTCACAATGGCCAAAAGGTGGAAACGGCCCAAATGTCCATCAACAAGATAGATAAGCAAATAGAATATTATTAGAATAATAGAATATTATTCAGTAACAAAAAGGTATGAATACTAATACATAATATCACGTGAGTAAACCTACAAAACATGCTGAGTGAAAGAAGCCAAACACGACACGTCACGTTTCTATGGTTCTGTGTATGTGAGCTATCCAGAATAGATCAATCCAATGAGACAGAATGAGGATTGGTGGCTACCAAGGGCTGAGGAGCAGAGGTAACAAAGAAAACTGCTTAATGAGTAATTGGTTTTACCAGGGCTGATGGAAATGGTTTGGAACTAGATAGAGGTAGTGGTTGTGCAATATCATGAATATACAAAATGCCACTGAATTAGCCACTTTAAAATAGTAAAATTTACTTTATGTGCATTTCACCTCAATTAAAATTATTTTTTTAATTCAGAGATAATATTGGTGCCTAACTTTCCATCACATTTGGTCCAAGATTACTGCTAAGAGTATTTGCTGGAAAAAGCAATTATGATAATCCTATCTAATAAAAGAGTAAAATGCAAATTGACCATACCTCTGATCAAGCCACACCCACATCCACACCCATCAGCCAATCAGGAGCAAATTATGCAAATAAATCACAACCAAGATGGCTGCGGCCCTGAGAGCAGGAGGGAGGTTAGGGTTTCCCTGGCAATGGAGGAAGCCAAGCTTTCTGCCTGCCCTTGCTGGCCTCGGCCTCCACTCAATGCTACAAAGTTTCAATTATGGAAGATACATAATCCCAACAGAAATGGTGGCAGCCAAGAAGCTGGAGAGAGCAGAGGCTAGGGTGGCCCAGGCCATGGAGGAAACCAAGCTTCTGCAGCCCTAGTGCCTAGGCCTCCACTCTAGGCTAGAAAGTTTTAATGATAGAATTTTTTAAAATCCAGAATAGAAATGGCTGTTACCATGGAGCAAGCAGAAGGCTTGGCTCTGCTCCAGGCTACAAAGTTTCAATTGTAGAACATAAATTAATCCCAGATCCCTCCACTTGGTTCACTGGGGCATGGCTGGACTGCAAACCACAACAGGCCCCTCACCCAGGCTGCCCCATACCCCAAAGGAATTTCATCCTGATCTGGGACACCCCTCAGGGCAAACCAGACGGCCCCCACCCATGCACCTATCCTATCTAATAAAAGAGTAATTTGCAGATTGACCATCACTCCCACAGACAAGAGGGCTGCCCCCATGTGGTCAAAGATCCTGCCCTTCAAGGTGGCCACCACAAGATGGCCAGCAGGGAAAGGCCATTGGGAAGTTCTAGGCCTGCAAGGGAGGGGAGTTGGAGGGACTAGACTTGTAAGGGAGGCCAGTTGGAGGCTATCAAGCCTGCAGGGAAGGGCAGTTAGGGGTGACCAGGCTGGCAGAGGAGGGGAGTTGGGGACAAACAGGCTGGCAGGGGAGCAGTTAGACATCAATTAGGCTGGCAGGGTAGTGGTTAGGGGCAATCAGGGAGGCAGGCAGTTGAGCAGTTGGAGTCAGCAGTCCTGGGTTGTGAGAAGGATGTCTGACTGCCCTTGAGAGGTCCCAGATTGGAGAGGGTACAGGCTGGGCTGAGGGATATCCCCCACACCCTGTGCATGAATTTTGTGCACCAGGCCTCTCATAATCCTATCTAACAGAGGAGTAATATGCAAATTGACCATACCTTCGCTACACCCACAAAGCACGCCCACCAGCCACACCCACAGCCAATCAGGAGAGGGGGCGAGGCCTAGGCGACCTGGGTCACAGGGGTTTGAGGCCGAGACAGTAGGTGAGGTGGGGGGCGGAGCCGAGGCATGTGTGAGGCAGCCAGCAAGCACAGAGGGGAGAGACCCTTGGGGCCAGGGGTTCACCGGCAGCTGGGGCCAAGGCAGCTGGCAAGCACGTGAGGTTGGGGGTGGGGCCACCACAGTGCACGTGAGGCCATGAGGGGTGCCCCCAGGGTTGGGCAGTTGCCGCCAGTGCTAAGACCTGGGCTAGGGAGTGGGGCCAAGGTGTCTGGTGAGCACAGGGCACTGGGGGCTGGGCGGTCGCTAGGTGGTTGCCAGCTGCCGGGGCTAAGGGCAGGTCCAGGTGGGTGGGGCTGAGACAGCTGGGGCAGAGCCAGCCATTGGCACCATTGCAGGGTGATGGCTGGGTGCCCAAGGCCTACAGCTTCGGCCAGGGGTGAGGGGTCAGTAGGACATTCTCTGAGAGCTCCCAGTATGTGTGAGGGAGCAGGTTGGACTGAGGGATCACCCACCCTCAGTGCACAAATTTCATGCACTGGGTCCCTAGTCTATAATAATGAAAGGGTAATATGCTAATTAGACCAGGCATCTTCTGGACATGATCCTGGACTTCCTTCCCTGACAAAACCAGGGCCAGAGGGAAGCCAGCCCAGGGCCTAGGTGCCTGTGGGTGGCCAGAGGAGGGAAGCCCTGGTCTTGGGTGCCGGAGGGAAGCTGGTGCAGGCAGCTGATGGAAGGAAGGCTACTTTGCATGAATTTTCATGCATCGGACCTCTAGTCTCTATAATTTCCCTGTGTTAAGTGCCTAGAGCTTGTGCTCAACAGATGGCTCTCCAGTTTCAGTTGTCACAGTACTTCTCAGTCCATTCACGGAAAGGGTTCAGTTTCCATTAATGAAAGGAGAATAAATACATGTGCTTAAACTTCGAATGTAGTTAGGAAAATTGACTCAAGTTTTTTAAGTTACTTTAGAAATTACTTTAACTTTAATTTTGAAGCGAATATGAAACAGCAACTTTGAGGAGAGACCTACACATGAAAATTCCTAGTGTGACCAAAACAGCAACGATAAGCAGAAAAGCAGCAGTTTTGTAATCAGACTAGAGGCCCGGTGCCTGAAATTCATGCACATGTGTGGGGAGGTGTCCCTCAGCCCAGCCTGCACCCTCTCCAATCTGGAACCCCTTGAGGGATGTCCAACTGCCCAGGATTGGGCCTAAATGGAAAGTTGGACAACCCTTTCACAATGCAGGACTGCTGGCTCCCAACCGCTCGCCTATTTGCCTTCCTAATTGCCCCTAACCACTTCTACCTGCCAGCCTGATCACCTCCTAGCCACTCCCCTGCCAGCCTGATTTATGTCTAACCAGCTGCTCCCCTGCCAGCCTGTTCGACCCCAACTTCCCTCCTCTGCCAGCCTGGTCACCCCTAACTGCCCTTCCCTGCAGGTTTGATAGACCCTAACTGCCCTTTCTTGCAGGCCAGGTCCTTCCCAACTATCCTCCCCTGCTGGCCATCTTGTGATGGCCATCTTGCGTCCACATGGGGGCAGGATCTTTGACCATATGGGGGCAGCCATCTTGTATGTTGGAGTGATGGTCAATCTCCATATTACTCTTTTATTATATAGTATAAATCTGGATTCTAATCCAAAATCCATCATTGTAGGCTGTATTCCCTGATAAAACAGTCTATTCTATGAATCTCAGTTCTCATGTCTGCAAAATATTTGTAATATCGACTTCTGACGGTAATCATAATTAGAAATGGTATTATATTTGTCAAGTGCTTTGCCAAACGTTTAGTATATAGTAGATATTCAATAAAATACATGTATTCTAATATAAACATACAGGTAGGATTTCTCTGCCTTGGGTGAGAGGAATGTAAGTGCAGTGCATTAGTGTATCGTGCATGGTAAGGACATAGATTCTGAAGAACCATAGATCTCTGTTGGCTCTCAGAGCCCACTAAAAGTCTTACATGCTTATTCTTTCTGAAATTAAACATTGGAGTGATACTATATTGAAACAGCAGAGAGTTCAAAATGGAAGAATAAAACAGCTCATAAAACAGCATTTTTAAGTGGAAGAAGTAAGCAGCTCATAAAACAACAGCATTACAGAGTTGTCCCTATTTTGTTTAAAAAACTGTGTATAACTAGGAAGATAAATGCAAATGTGTTAATAATGTTAGTGATCTCTGAGTCATAAAAGTAAAGCTGATTTCAGTGTCCTTAATACATTTCTTCATGTTTTATATTTTCTATGATCAGTATGTATTCATTTCTAATTACAAAGCCCTTTTTCATGTAATGCTACAAAGCTAGGCATATATCAGACATGGACACTGCAAGGCTTCCTCTGTGAGCCAGTACATGCACAGAGGAACCACTCTGGGCTCAGACACAGGGCTCTGGACCCTGTCCTTCCTCCTATGTAGAATTCTCAATCAGGGGAAAAAGAAAAAACAAGCTCAGCTGTACTTCTCTTGGCCAGTTTCTCAGGCCAGCACATGGAAAATTATCTATGAGGTGTGCAAATAAATGACTGAAAAGCAGAAAATTGAGTCAACCTCCTATTTAGAGTCATGTCAGACACTCCTCAAAAACATTCCATCCTTTCTTATTAGGCTGATTCTTGAAATATGGCTTTTGTATTGATTATAAACTTAGGAATATTTATTAAAAAATTTAAACATGAGGAGAGAGAAAGATGGCAGCTGGCAGGATGGAGGTGAGGGAGAAAAAGTGAGTGTATAAAAGGAGTGTGTGTGTGGATGTGTGTGGTGTGTGTGTGTTTATGAGTAAGGAACAGTTAAATCTTGCAGGAGCAGCAGGGGCTGGCAGACAGGCTCTCTTGGACAAGGAGAGACTACCACTGCTGCAGGCACTCCCTGGACTGCAGGACTCAGGCACAGAGTCCATGCCATCTTGAAGGGGAGAATGGCCTTTTTTAGAAACTCATCAACACCACCAACCAGACAGACCTTGGAACTGCCCCGTGACCCAACAGCAACTCCAGCTAAAATTCTGCTGCCCTACCCGCAGACCCGCAGACCCACAGACCTGCAGACCCTGAGAACTCCACCTCCAAAGATGCACTGCTTGGCAACAGTAAGTGCAACCTTCCTCTACCCAACAGCAGAACTCCAGACAAAGCATTCATGCGTTTCCAGTGCAAGCAGGCAGCCAGGGCACTCTACTCCGTAGGCAGCACCTGGGAGCCACTGGAAGCCCCTGAGGGTGTGATTTTGCACAGACAATGGCACAAGGCCCTGCAGTAGAAATTCTGAATGCCCTCTTTCTGAATAACTGCCCATGAACACCCCAGCTGTGCAACGCGGTGCCAGGGCCCCTCAGAGTGCATTAGAGCTCTGCACAGGCAAATGCATCACCAGTCTGCATGCTCACTTCCAAGGGCAGGCATTCTGAGCCCATCTACCCACAGAGCACTTGTGGGAGCATGAGTCCTGGCTGGGTGTGATCTTGGAAAAACAGGGACGCACTGCCCCTGGCAGGAGAAATTCTGAATTCATTCATCCTGGACACCTGCACAGACACCCCAGCAATGTAACTTCAGTGCTTGGGCCCCACAAAGTGTGTCAGAGCTCTGTGTCAGCAAACTCACCACCACAGATGCTCACATTTCCAAAGGGCAGGCATCCTGAGCCCGTATATCCACAGGCTCCTCTGGGGAGCTGCTTTGAGCCCCTGCTGGGTGTGATTCTGTGCAGACAAGGACGCACTGCCCAGCAGCAGAAATTCTGAGCTCCCTCTTCTTGAATAACAGCCCACATTCACCCCAGCTGCTCAGCCTCAGTGCTAGGACCCCTTAGAGTGCATCAGAGCTCTGTGGCAAACGCACCTTCACATATGCAAATTTCCAACAGGAAGGCACCCTGAGCCCATTTACCCACAGGGTGCTAGTGAGAGCCACTGTGAGCTCTCTCTGGGTTTGATCTTGGACAAATAGGGACGCACTCCCTCCCTTTCACCTCCCCTCCCCCCCACCAGCAGTAGAAATTTTGAATTCACTCATTCTGGATACCTGCCCATAGGTGCCTCAATTACCTGACTACACTGCCAGGGCTCTTCAGAGAGCTTCAGTGTGCCTCACAGGCAAACGTACTGCAGATGCCCCTGTGAGACGCCACTAGGAGTGGGCGCCTATCAGTCACAGGTATAGCAGCAAAAGCTGATTCTGCCCACCCTACAACAACAAAAGTCTGGACACCAAAGTCATGCCTTTCCAGAGTGCAGGCCATCTGAACCCCATCAACTCAACAGACAGTTCCTGGGTGCCACTGTGAGACCCCACTGGACACACATGATTTCAACTAAGGGTGCAAGACAACAAAAATTGGGACACTCCTCTCCACAGCTGCTGACTTCTAGACACCGCAGTTGTGCCTCTCAAGCTCACAGGCCTACATCAAGAGAACCCAAACAGCTCAAGTAGGGAGATAACACTAGATTACTAAGCCCAGGAGAACTGAGAGATTACACCAGTACACCATCTCCAAAAGAACCTGGGTAGCAAAGCAATTGGATCTATAATTAAAACATTATAAGAAGACATTAGAAGACAAAAAAGCAACTCCGAAAGAAAAGAAAAAGAAGAATCACAAGAAAGGGAATTAAATGAAATTGAGGCTAGTAGCTTAACAGAGAAAGAATTCAGAGTAATGTTTATAAGAATGTTTAATTGCCAGATGACAAATACACACAACACAATGAGAATTATAAGGAATTGAATGAGAATGTCGCCAACGTGAAAAAGAACTAAGAAGAGATGAAGAATGACATAGCTGCAATAAAGAATACAATGGAAGGCTTAAGAGGCTGAGGACCACATCAGCAAATTAGAATACAAGGTAGGAAAAAACACAACAGCAACTGGAAAGAAGATTTAAAAAGCAAGAGGAGAGCCTAAGGGAGTTTTGGGACCACACAAAATGAAACAATATTCACATAATAGTGCTGGTGATCGATGTCGAAGACATGGAATGACACAGCCAGAGTCAGGAAAGATGCATAAAAGAGCAGCTGAAACAGAGGACCAGAGCTGCAATCAGCAGCTGGCCCCAAACTCTGTGACCTCATGTCTTTTATTCTGTTAATCTAATCACAATTGCCACCTGGAGTAAAGCAGGCTGATCTAATCACAAGGACAAATCTTTTTCATCTAAAACTTCCTTGTTCCTGCTTGCCCTGACTGTAGGACCCACAATCTATGAGGAGATAAACAATTCTTCACATACCATGAAATGTCAAGGGGGATAATTTACAAAGGTCAAAAGATTGAGTTAGAACGCCCCGGACCATGTTCCTAGGAACAGCCCTGCATGCAGGAGTTCAAGGAAACATACCCAGAATTGTTCTTACTCAAAACCTGTATCTATATAATAGGGGTATGAGAAGGAGAGGAAGAGAAGCAAGAATAGAAAACCTGTTTGAAGAAATAATGACAGAAAACTTCCCTGATACTGGCAAGAAAATAACCATGCAAGTCCAAGAAGCACATAGAGCCTCAAACAAGATGAACCCTAAAAGACCGACATCAAGACACATCATAATTAAATTGGCAAACACCAACGACAAAGTAAGAATTTTAAAGGCTGCCAGAGAGAGACAGAAAGTTACCTACAAGGCTTCTCCTATTAGAATATCAATGGATTTCTCAACAGAAACACACCAGGCCAGAAGGGAATGGAATGAAATTTACAAAGTGATACAAAGCAAGGGACTGAACAAAGCAAGGTTATTATTCAAAATTGAAGGTAGAATTAGGAGCTTCACAGATAAAAAATGGCTAAGAGAGTTTGTCACTACCAAACGAGCAATGCAAGAAATGATTAAGGGACTGCTACAAAAAGAAGAAAGAGAAAAGCAAGAAGAAACACAAACATTAAGGAGAAATATGACAACAAACATGTACTTTTCAATAATAACATTAAATGAAAATGAATTAAATATACCAATCAAAAGATATAGGATAGCTGAATGGATAAGAAAACATGACTTGTATATTTTCTGTCTGCAAGAGACCCACCTAAGAACAAAGGATTTACACAGACTGAGAGTGAAGGGATGGAAAAACATTTTTAAGGAAAATGGAAATGAGAAAAAAGCTGAGGTTGTGATACTTATATCTAATAAAATAGACCTCAAAGTAAAGGCCATAACAAGAGATGAGGAAGGCCACTACATAATACTAAAGGGAGCAATCCAACAAGAAGAAATAACTCTAGTAAACATATATGCACTCAATACAGGAGCACCCAAATACATAAAACAACTTCTGGAAGATATCAAGGGAGAGATTGATAGCAATACAGTCATAGTAGAGGACTTTAATACCCAACTGACACCACTGGGTAAATCAACCAAATAAAAAATCAGCAAAGAAACAGCAATCCTAAATGACACACTAGATCAGATGGACTTAATTGACATCTTTAGAACATTCTAACCCAAAGATACAGAATATACATTCTTCTCCAGTGCACATGGAACATTTTCAAGGATAGACCACATATTAGGACACAGGCAAAGTCTCTTCAAATTCAAAAATATAGAAATCATATGAAGCATCTTCTCAGATCACAATGACATAAAACTGGAAATCAACTACAATAGCCAAAACTGGTTTGGCTCAGTGGATAGAGCATTGGCCTGCAGACTGAAAGGTCCTAGATTCAATTCCAGTCAAGGGCATGTACCTTGATGCAGGCACATCCCCAGTAGAGGGACTGCAAGAGGCAGCTAATCAATGTTTCTCTCTCATCGATGTTTCTGACTTTCTATCCCTTTCCCTTTCTCTCTGTAAAAAATCAGTTAAATATATATTTTTTAAAAAATCAACTACAATAAAAACAATCCAAAAAAATCAAGCACTTGGAGACCAAATAGCATGCTATTAAACAATGACTGAGTTACCAGAAATATCAAAAAAGAAATAAAAAAAAACATCATGGCAACAAATGACAACAAAAACACAACAATCCAAAAACTATGGGACACAGCAAAAGCAGTCTTGAGAGGGAAGTTCATAGATCTCCAAGCCTACTGCAAAAAACCCCAAGAAACAATGGTTTTTAAATTATCAAAGCCAACAACTCAGAGAGTTAGAATGAGAGCAACAAGAAAAGCCCAGTGTAAGCAGAAAGAAGTAAATAATAAAGATCAGAGCAGAGATAAATGACATACAGACCAAAGAAACAATACAAAATATAAATAAAACTGAAAGTTGGTTCTTTGAAAGGATAAACAAGATTGATGAACCTCTAGCCAGGTTCACCAAGAAGCAAAGAGAGAGAACCCAAATAAACAAAATCAGAAATGAAAGAGGAGAAATGACAACAGACCCCACAGAAATACAAAGGATTGTTAAAAAATATTATGAACAACTCTATTCCAACAAACTAAACAATCTAGAGAAAATGGACAGATTCCTAGAAAAATACAACCTTCCAAAACTCAATCAGGAAGAATCTAAACATCCCAATAGACCAATAACTATGGAAGAAATTGAAGAAGCCATTAAAAAGCTTCCAGGAAATAAAAGCCCAGGGCAAGATGGCTGGCCACACAGGGGAGTTTTACCAAACATTAAAAGGAAGAACTAAAACCTATCCTCCTCAGACTATTCTAAAACATTAAAGAGGAAGGAACACTTCCAAGCTCATTCTATGAAGCCAGCATCACCCTAATACCAAAACCAGATAAAGACAACACATTGAAAGAGGATTATAAGCCAATATTCCTCATGAACTTAGATGCCAAAATCCTCAACAAAATTCTAGCAAGTCAGATCCAACAGTACCTCAGAAAAATAATACACCATGACCAAATAGGATTTATCCCAAGGATATAAGGATGGTACAATATCCACAACTCAATAAGCACGATACATCCCATAAACAAAGTGAGAGATAAAAACCACATAGTCATATCAATTAATGCAGAAAAAGCATTTGACAAAATCCAACACTGATTTTTGATAAAAAAAAACTCTCAGCAACAGCAGGACACCCATGAAAAACACTCATGGTGTCAAAATAAGCTGAAGGAATATCAATTGGGCAAAAATAGAAAGAATCCCAAGTCTAATTTACATAAAAGATCCCTTTATTAACTTTTGGTAAAGAATATGTTTGTGAGGGAGCACCAAGATGGCGGCATAGGTAAACACCTATTGTTCTGCCCCGCGCAACGATTTAAGAACTACAACATAACAGCAGAACAGACAGCACCCAGAATAGCCAGAAAGCTGGCTGAATGAAAACTCCACTAATAAGAGTAAAGGTGGGACGCTGAGACTCAGGAGCGGCGGGAGCGCAGCCTTTCAGACGGAAACAACAGGTTAGGAGCTGCCCTGGTCGCGCGCACGGGCTGGGGCTGGAGCAGTATCCCCTGCCGGATTTCTCCTACAAGGAGGGCGGAGACGTCCCACTACACGGACTCGCCAGCGCCAGGCGAGGTCCGAGATCCGGGGTACGTGGAGACGTCCCACTGCACAGATTCCCCAGTGCCAGGCGAGGTCCGAGGTCCGGGGGACGCACCCTGGAAGCAGGACGCAGCAGAGGCTCCTAGTCGCAAGGGTCGCGCAAACCTGCGACTTGCCCCCTGGAAACTTGTCTCCTGGTTCCGGAAACCATCTATTTTACAACCTTGGGCTAGACTTTTGGTGTCCAAGCACATTTGGGGAAAGGCAGAGTTGTCTGGCAAGGGGAAGAGAGTAGCGACTTTCTCTTGGAGATATCTGCAGCCATCCCCATCCAACACAGACCCGTGCGTGCGAGCGCCGCATAGGACGCAGCTGACGCTGAGGCTGCCTGCTCAGCTCAGAGACTCTGCCCATCCAACCTGAATACAGTCTCCCTTCACAGCCAATTGGCCTGGAGGTCAAACCCTCCTAGGGCTAACAACAACAAGCTGGGTTTAAATTCAAAAATACTGAATACAACCCATAAAGGATTGCAGTAAGAGTACTCACCTCAGGTAACTGGGGAGGCTGAGCCACTGTCCCTTTGAGGATATCTACCACATAAAGCAGCCACCATGCAGAGATATGGAAAGAAATCAGGTGTGAAAGAAATGGAGGAGAAAAGACGACAAGACATAGAGTTCAAAACCACAGTTATAAGGCTTTTCAAGAGGCTCCTAGAAAAGGCTGATCAACTTAATGAGAATTACCAGTAAATAAACAAGACCAACCAGGAAATGAATGAGAATTATAAGGAAATGAATGAGAACCTCAAGGAAATGAATGAGACCCTCAAGGAAATGAACAAGACCTCTGAGGATACGAACCAGACCCTCACGGATAAAAAAAAGGACCAACTAGAAATCAAGTATATACAGACCAAAATAAAAAATATCACACAAAGTCCTAAAAGCAGTCCAGAGGGCCACAAGAACCAAGTCAAAGATTTGAAATACAAAGAAGCAAAATCCACTCGGCTGGAAAAGCAAGAAACAAAAAGAATTCAGATAATTGAAGATAGTATAAGGGGCCTCTGGGACAACCTCAAGCATGCCAACATCCGAATTATTGGGGTGCCAGAAAAAGAGACAAAGCAAGTTAATGAAAACCTACTTGAAGAAATAGTGACTGAAAACTTTCCCCACCTGGTGAAAGAAACTGACTTAAAAGCCCAAGAAGTACACAGAACCCCAAAATATAGGAATCTAAAGAGGACCACACCAAGACACATCATAATTAAAATGCCAAGAGCAAAAGATAAAGAGAGAATATTAAAAGCAGCAAGAGAAAAACAGGTGGTTACCTACAGAGGAGCACCCATATGCCTGTCAGCGGATTTCTCAACAAAAACGATGCAGGCCAGACGCGAGTGGCAAGAAATATTCAAAATAATGAATAGCAAGAATCTACAACCAAGATTACTCTATCCAGCAAAGCTATCATTCAGAATTAAGGATCAGATAAAGTGCTTCACAGATAAGAAAAAGCTAAAGGAATTCATCACCACCAAACCAGTATTATATGAAATGCTGAAAGATATTCTTTAAGAAGAGGAAGAAGAGAAAGGTAAAAATATAAATTATGAACAACAAATACACATCTCTCAACAAATGAACATAAAAATCAAGTGAATTGATAGGCTGATGAACAAGATAAACTGGTGAATATAACAGAAACATGGACATAGAGAGGGAATGGACTGACAATTCCTGGGGAGAAAAGGGTTGTGGGAAGTGCAGCAAGAGACTGGACAAAAATCTTGCAACAATGGGAGAGGACATTGGGGATGGGGAGGTGAGGGTGGAGGGTGGGATAGGTACAGGGTGGAGGGGAGATATAGGGGGATAAAAAAGGGGAAACAATGTAATTAATAAACTGAACAATAAAGAAAAAACTGTTGAGTACAAAAAAAAGATTAAAAACAATTTGAACATCTAATAAAAAAAAGAAAAGAATATGTTTGTATGTTTTCAGAAAACAACTTCAAGACCTTATGGATTCCTGCAACAAAGAGGAACTGACAGGTTTGTTTCAACTACAAAGACAGTCCAGAGATGGAAAACACTGATGACAGCTTGCCATGTTAGCAGTCAGCAACTGTGCATCGCTGCAGGCAGCCCAGATCCAAACCAGAGAGGGTGGAACCTGCATTGCCACCATATGTCCACCATCCAGATACCATTGCTGACATGTACACATAAGGAACTGTTTGACATTGAAACTGAGACTCAGAACTGTTGGACTTTGAAACTGGGACTAAAATATTTTTTTGTTCTTATATATTTATTTCCAGTATGCAGATGCAAGATTTTTTTTTAAAGAAAAGAAGCAGGGGGAAAAGATTGATACAGAGGCAAAGAATCATTGAACAGACTGTCAAACTACAATGAGAAGACGGGGGGGGGGGGTGTGAGGGGGCTCTGTAAGAGATCAACCAAAGGAATTGTATGCATGCATATAAACATAACCAAACAAGACACTGGGGCGGGAGGGTAGGTGAGGGCATGTGCTGGGGGTTGGGGGATGCTGGGGGGCGATCAATGGGAGGGAAAAAAAGGAAACATATGTACTACCATTTGTAATACTTTAAAGAATGGAAAAAAAAAAACTCTCAGCAAGGTGGGAATAAAAGGATCACACCTCAACATAATAAAAGCCGTATATGACAAAGCCACAGCCAACATCATACTCAATGGGCAAAAACTAAAACCATTTCCTCTGAGAACAGTAACAAGACAGAAATGCCCACTTTCACCACTTCTGTTCAACATAGTACTGGAAGTATTAGCCATTGCGATTAGACAAGAAGAAGAAATAAAAGGCATTCAAATTGGAAAAGAAGGAAAACTGTCCTTATTTGCAGATGACATGATACTGTACATAAAAAACCCTTAAGACTCCATCAAAAATTATTAGACTTAATAAATGAATTTGGCAATGTAGCAGCATACAAAATTACCATCAAGAAATCTATGGCATTTTTATACACCAACGGTGAACTTATAGAAAGAGAGACTAAGAAAACAATCTCATTTACCATCATACCAAAAAAATTAAGATACCTAGGAATAAACTTAACTAAGGAGGTAAAAGATCTCTACTCATAAAACTACAAGACATTGAAAAAAGAGATAGAAGACATAAATAGATGGAGCATGTCGTGTTTATCAACATCATTAAAATGCCCATACTACCCAAAGCAATTTATAGATTCAATGCACTCCCCATTAAAATACCAATGGCATATTTCACAGACCTAGAAAGAACTCTCCAAAAAAATCATCTGGAATTAAAAAAAAAAAAGACTCCAAATAGCCACAGCAATCCTGAGAAAGAAGAACAAAGTAGGAGGGATCTCAATACCAGATTTCAAGCTGTATTACAAAGTCAATGTTCTCAAAACAGCCTGGTATTGGCACAAAAACAGGCATATAGACCAATGGAATAGAATGGAGAACATAGATATCGACCCCAACCATTATGCTCAAATAATAGTTGACAAAGAAGGCATGAACATACAATGGAGTCAAAACAGTCTCTTCAATAAATGGTGTTGGGAAAATTGGACAACTACATGCAAAAAAAAAAAAAAATGAAACTAGACCACCAACTTACACCATGCACAAAAATAAACTTAAAGTGGATAAAGGACTTAAACATAAGATGGGAAACCATAAAAATACTAGAAGAATCCACAGCCAGAGAAATCTCAGATATATGCTGAAGCAATTTCTTCACTGATACCACTCCTAGGGCAATGGAAACTAAATAGAAAATAAATGTGACTACATCAAAATAAAAAGCTTTTGCACAGAAAAAAATCAACAAAACAACAAGGAAGCCCACTGTATGGGAGAGCATATTTCCAAATGTTATCACTGATAGAGGTTTAATCTCCAACATCTACAGGGAACTTATACAACTTAATAAAAGGAAGATAAATGATCCAATAAAACAATGGGCAACAGACCTAAATAGATACTTTTCAAAAGAATACAAAAGGAAGGCCAAGAGACATATGAAAACATGCTCAAAGTCACTAATTATCCAAGAGATGCAAATCAAAATGACAATGCAGTACCATCTCACACCTGTCACAATGGATAATGTCAACAAGTCAACAAATGACAAGTGCTGGTGAGGATGTAGAGAAAAAGGAATCCTTGTGCACTGCTGGTGGGAATGAAGACTGGTGCAGCCACCGTGGAGAACAGTATAGAGTTTCCTCCAAAAACTAAAAATGGACCTCCATTTGTCCCAGTAATCCCACTCCTAGAAATATATCCTAAGAAACTAGAAACACCAATCAGAAAGGATATATGCACCCCTATGTTCATAGCAGCACAAGTTACAATAGCTAAGATTTAAAAGCAGTGTAGGTGCCCATCAGCAGATGACTGGATCAGAAAACTATGGTACATCTACACAATGGAATACTATGCTGCCATAAAAAAGAAGGAATTTTTAGCATTTGCAGCAACCTGGATGGAACTGGAGAGCATTATGCTAAGTGAAATAAACCAGTCAATGAAAGAAAAATACCACATGATCTCACTCATTTATGGATAATAAACAACATTATAAACTGATGAACAAAAAGATAGATATAGATGCAGTAAAGCATCAAACAGACTGTCAAATTATAGCGGGAAGGTTAGGATGAGTGGAGGAGATAAGAAATCAACCGAAAGACTTGTATGCATGCATATAAGCATAACCAGTGGACTCAAGACACTGGGGCGTGAGGTCATGTACGGGAGTGAGGTGGAGTGTGGGGGGCAATGGGAATATATGTACACATGTAATACCTTAATAAAAAAATAACTTTAAAAATATATACATTTAACTCAACAACCACATTTCTAGGACTCTAACTTATAGAAAGATATATACCCGCACCAAGATTCATGGTAAAAGATTGTATGGGACAACATTATTTGTAAAAATAAAAATTCCACTAATAAGTAAATGATTTTCATATTATCAGACATTCATACTACGGAATGTATGCAGCTGTTAAACAGAATGCTATAAATTCTAAAAATGGCCATAAATGATCTCCCACACCCATTAAGTGGGAGGAAAAAGAATAAGAGAACTGTAACAAAAATAAGATCTCATTTATGTTTTACAAAACTATACATGTGTGTGCATATGTTTAGTACATATTTTATGTATGTTTATATATATGTACATAGAAATATTTTAAAAGGTGTGCAAAGATAAATATCTAATTAACAATGATTATGTTAAGAATCTAAAGAAACAAAATTTTTAACTTGATATTTTCTGATATGTTTCAATTCTTGTATCATACACACAATTATCACTTGTGATGTTGAATTCAATTAAACTCTTGACTGAGATAGAAAACAGTCTCTATGTAGTCAATTAACAATAACTATATTTCATATTGGTAGAAAAACTATTTATTAGTTCAACAAACAATGATTGAATATTTATAAGGTGGTAAGTCTGTGTTAGTAACTGTAGGTGAAAGAATAAAAATAAGACATAGTGCCTCTCCTCCAAGAGTTTCGAGGAGGGTATATGTAGCCTAGAAAAAAAAAATCTGAATTTTCACACATTTTTTATCTTGTATACTTTTGATAAAGTTATTGGAAATAAGGGGTTTTGGTGGATGATCTTGCAGGAAACAGGTAATGGTGAATCATTAACAATAAATAAATCAGTCCCAACCAGTTTGGTTCAGTGGATAGAGTGTCGGCCTGCAGGCTGAAAGATCCCAGGTTCAATTCCTGTCAAAGGCATTTACCTTGGTTGTGGGCACATCCCCAGGGGGAGGTGTGCAGGAGGCAGCTGATTGGTGTTCCTCTCTTTTCAATGTTTCTAACTCTCTGTCCTTCTCCCTTCCTCTCTGTAAAAAAATCAATAAAATATATATTTTAAAAAACAATAAATCAACAGTGACTCATGGAAGCACCTTTATGCTCAAATCCCAAGATTTGAGGAGTTAATTTCATCCCCAACAACCAACGTACACCAGTTACTTATTCTGCCCCTAATCCTGTAGTTGAAGCCAAAAATCTTTTCATTATTAATCAGGAGGACTGATACCAGTTATGCAAAGTCTAAAGTCAAAATTACTCTCTAGGTAAGCTTGTGTAACGACAGCAACAAGAATGACCACAAGATGGCAGGATGGAGACACGTCCTCGAGGCCATAGTGTGCTCTGAGGAGCTACAGCATATGGAGTCAACATAACTGCCAGGAGACAGATTGGGGAGGGCTTCCACAGTTCCGTTAGGTGGCATGCTCAGAGTTAAGAACAATTTTGCCACCATTCCTCTGTTTGTCCACATCTCTTAAGTTGGTATTATATTCAGCAGTTTTCACCATATAAAGAAAAAGTGTTCATCCCTTCTTCCTGCTCCAGACATACATGCACACATATCAAACTCAATCATACTTTTCTCTTTTGCTATGATTTAGTAGAAGAATTTTGTAAACTGGATAGGATCTTGCCAGAATTAAGTATGGGGTGCTTCCTTGCATATGGAGGGGACAGAAGGCAGATGAACTGAGATCTGCTGGGACAAAGAAATGCCATATATGTATTGCCACCAAGGAAAGGACTATTTCATGTAAAGGGGACCAGGGTTAAGTGATTATTTCCAGTAAGGTCATGTGTGTGTGTGTGTGTGTGTGTGTGTGCGCTAGGGGGTGGATTTTGGAGGAATTGTTTTATTATTATGCATATAAAATAAAGGCATGCCCACTGAAAAACAATTAGGAATTAAATGTGAATTTAAAAAAAAAAAAGGCTACATAAAGCCAGAAGCATAATTTCCCAGATGTAGCACGTAGAAGTGTAAATTGGTGCAGCTGTTCTAGAAACAAGCCTGACAGTATTCAAGCAGATTAAATATTCATATAACATATGACTGGGTATATATCTCAAATCCTCATAAAAATACAAAGTTGAGAAGAATAGCTACACAAAGATGGCAGCATGATTTCTAGTCCCCGACAGCTGGAGGCAACCTGGTATCCATCATTGAGAGAGTTGAAAAGTAAGTGGGCAGATTTATAGGGTCATGTACAAAAGGGCAAATGGCCAAACAGCACATACATTTGACTTGCTGGAGCAGTGTGGACTAGGGGAAATTCATGGAGGCAGGAGGGACAGGCCTCTGGGACCTCCAACACTGGCCTTTCACACTCTGGGACAGTGCACAGAAATGGAGATAAGTCAGGTGTCTGACTCTGGGAGAAGGATCTTAAATGTTGGGCTGTGATTGAAGTAGCATTGCCTTCATTTTGCCTTACAAAAAGCAAACTTACAATAGTGTTTTGAGAAAAGTAACTTGTTTCTAGAATAATTTACTTTGGAGGTCAAAGGCTCAAAAACAGCTAAAGTGTTCTTAAATTTTAAAAGAGTACTTCTATGTTTTCAACCAGACTTATTATAAAGGTAGAATAATTAACACTGTGTGATATAGGCACAGAGATAAACTTATTTACCAACAGAACACAATACAGTACAGAAGAGAGTGCACACATGAAAGACAGAGCAGAAATACAGATGGTTGGGGACCAGAAATGGTACCAAATAAATGATGCTAGACAATTGCTTAGGCATATGAAAATAATTTTAATTGGTTCCCTAATCTACATCATATATAAAGTACTATTGCAGCCCTAACCAGTTTTGCTCAGTGGATAGAGTGTCAGCCTGCAGACTGAAGGATCCCAAGTTTGATTCCAGTAAAGGGCATGTACATTGGTTGCAGGCACATACCCAAGGGGGAGTGTGAAGGAGACAGATGAATTGATGTTTCTCTCTCATTGATGTTTCTAACTCTCTATCCCTCTCCCTTCCTCTCTGTAAAAAAATCAATAAAGCATATTTTTAAAAAAGTACAATTCCAGATGGATTAAAGATTAAAGAGCAAGAAATACAATTTAGGAGAGAGGAACCAAGATGGCGGCATAGATAAACTCCTATTTTGCTGCTCCACACAACAATTCCAAAATTACAACTTAACAACAAAACAAACATCATCCAGAATCACCAGAAAGCTGGCTGAGTGAAAATTCCACAAATAAAAGTAAAGATAGGACATTGTGACTCAGAGGAGCAGCAGAGCACAGCCTTGAAGATATGTGCGGAGCCAGAGGTAAGGAACCGGGGGCACACGTGGGCTGTAGGGCGGGCAGCAACAATCCCGGCTGGATTTCTCCAATGGGGAGGGCAGAGACATCCCACTGCACTGATTCCCCAGTTCCAGGCGAGGTCCAAGGTCCGGGGTAGGCATGCTAAAAGCTGGGCGCGGCAGAGGTCTGTGAGTTTGAGGAGAGTGTGCGAAACTTGGAACAGCAGTTTGTGCCTAAACTTGGGGACAGAACTTCGAGACCACGCAGAGAGGACTCGTGCTTGCTCCCTCATTCTGGAGACCACTGGACTGCTTTGTTTTACAACCCTGGGTGAGACTTTGGGTGTGCAGACTCATTTGGGGAGAGGCAGAGTTGTCTGGCAACGGGTGGGGACTGGTGGCGGCTTTCTCTTGGAGGTGCCCAGCCATTACCACCCAGCACAAAGACCCATGTGCCGCATAGGGTGGAGCTGATGCTGCCTGCTCAGCCCGGAGACTCTGCCCATCCAACCTGAATACAGCTTTTCTTCACAGCCAATTGGCCTGGAGGTCCAACCCTCCTAGTGCTAACAACAATTAGCTGGGCTTAAATTAAACAATACTGTACAATCCATAAAGGATTGCAGTAAGAGTATCCACCTCAGGTAACTGGGGAGGCTGAGCCACTGTCCCTTAGAGGACATCTACCACACAAAGTTAATCGACCAACTCAGGAAAGCAGCCGTAATGCAGAGAAATGGAAAGAAATCAGGTGTGAAAGAAATGGAGGACAAAAGATGACTAGACATAGAGTTCAAAACCACAGTAATAAGGTTTTCCAAGAGGCTCCTAGAAAAGGCAGATGAACTTAATGAGAACTACAAGGAAATGAACAAGACCTACGAGGAAATGAACAACACCTACGAGGATATGAAAAATGACCAACTAGAAATTAAGCATACACTGACTGAAATAAAAAATATTACACAAATTCCTAAAAGCAGTCAAGAGGACCGCAAGATCCAAGTCAAAGATTTGAAATACAAAGAAGCAAAATCCACTCGGCTGGAAAAGCAAGAAGCAAAAAGAATACAGATAATTGAAGATAGTGTAAGGGGCCTCTGGGACAACCTCAAGCATGCCAACATCCAAATTATGGGGGTGCCAGAAAAAGAGAGACAGCAAGGTAATGAAAACCTACTTGAAGAAATAGTGACCAAAAATTTCCCCCACCTGGCGAAAGAAATTGACTTAAAAGCCCAAGAAGTACACAGAACCCCAAAATATAGGAATCTAAAGAGGACCACACCAAGACACATCATAATTAAAATGCCAAGAGCAAAAGATAAAGAGAGAATATTAAAAGCAGCAAGAGAAAAACAGTTAGTTACCATAAGGGAGCACCCATATGATTGTCAGTGGATTTCTCAACAGAAACAATGCAGGCCAGACGAGAGTGGCAAGAAATATTCAAAGTGATGAATAGCAAGAATTTACAACCAAGATTACTCTATCCAGCAAAGCTATCATTCAGAATTGAAGATCAGATAAAGTGCTTCGCAGATAAGAAAAAGCTAAAGGAGTTCATCACCACCAAACCAATATTATATGAAATGCTGAAAGATGTTCTTTAAGAAGAGGAAGAAGAAAAAGGTAAAAATATAAATTATGAACAACAAATACACATCTATCAATAAATGAATCTAAAAATCAAGAGAATTAATAATATGATGAACAGGATAAACTGGTGAATATAACAGAATCATGGACATATAGAGGGAATGGACTGACAATTCCTGGGGAGAAACGGGGTGTGGGAAGTGCAGCAAGAGACTGGACAAAAATCATGCAACTTCGGGAGAGGACAGTGGTGGGGAGGTTTAGGGCGGAGGGTGGGATGGGTACCGGATGGAGGGGAGCTATAGGGGGAAAAAAAGAGGGGGAAAAATGTAATTAATAAACTGAACAATAAAGATAAAAAAGAAATACAATTTAGAAAGGTTTAGAAATACAAAAACATTTAGTAAAATATTTTTATATAAAATCATGACTCATAAAAAATAATTAATTTGACTATCTTAAAATTGTAAATATTTATTCTTAAAATTTTCAGGAAGGAAGTAAAAAATAAATATCACAAACTTGAAAAAGATATTTGCAATAATCAGAATAAATAAAAAACAGAACACTGAATATGTTTTAAAAACACTGACAGTCAACAAGGAAAAGACAAATCACTAAAAAAATAATTAAAAGTCATAAGCAAATATTTCATGGATGGGAATTACAAACGCTTAATATGCACATGCATGGATATTCAACTTCATTAGCAATTGTGGAAAGTTAAATAAAAGCCACATGAAATACTGTATTATAACAACTAAATGCACAAAAACATTTGTCTGATATTGCCAAATAGTGGTTTGGAATTGAATCAATAGATATCCATATACTGCTAGTGGAAATGTAATTGCTTTGGAAAAGATTTGGCATCTTCATGTCAAGGTAAAAGATTCCATACCCAAAGTCCACTATTAGGTATAGACCCTAGAAAAATTATTGTACATGTATATTAAGATAAATAAGCAAGGACATTTATCACATTAGAATTTATTCAGGAAAAAATGAAAGAAACATCAAATTTCCAATAACTGGAAAGTGACTAAATGAATTACAGAATAGTCATACTATGAAATATTATGGAGAATAAAAATAAATGACTATATCTACTCACAAGCATATTAATATATTTTAAAAACATAAGATAGGATGAAATAAGCAAGTTACAGAAGACTACAGCATGAACAAATATTATAATGCTCAAACCCAAGCAAAACCATCCAGGATATTATTAGGGAAACATATAATGAAAAACTAAACTACTTTATTTTAAAATGAAAGTGAATGAATTTAGAAAAGTAGTGACCTATGAGGAAGGAGGCATAGAGATGAGTTTGGGGAGAATCAATCTGCTACAAGGACAGACCAAGTCTAAATTTATGGTAGTATTTATTCCTGGTAGTACATACTCTCCCCACGATTTAATAGAACTTACAATGCTAAATGTGAAATAAATGTGCTTGTTTATGAATAATAAAAAGTGTAAATTCTAATTTTATTTTGGGCACTTAACCAGTAAATTCTTTCCTCTTTTTATGTTTGACACTTTAGACTCTTCCAATTTATTCAAAAACTCCTGTAAATTCGGACTGAAAGCACTTCGGCTAACTATTTTGGTACACTATTCTTCTCAATGAGTGACTTTTATCTAAAAATCTATTATATCACGTTATCTATTATATCATGTTTCTTCTGAGAACCAGACTTCTTCAGAATGAGAGCATAGTAGAAAGAACATGGGATTTAGATTGTAAAACATGCCTTCAAGTCTGATTTACTAACTAGGTCAAGGTACTTAATTTAACCTTTTGGGGCTTCAATTTACTCATCTGAAAACTGAAGAAAATTATTGTTTTATTCAGGACCTTTTTGTTTGCAAATATATTCAATTTGTTTTCGAATTAAGTTCAAGATAGCTCAAAGAACAAATTCAAAAACTTCATGTTGCTGGGAGTTGAGGAGTCAACACACTTAGTTCCAAAAGTCCTTAAGTTTCTTTCCTGATTCCTCTTCTTTATCTCTCTCCAAATACTTTCTTATGGAAAACAAAACAAAACAAACAAACAAAAAAAACTCTCATCATTTTGTGGAAAGAACTACTTCCAGTTTACTCAGAGTTATATTCTTCCCCTTTAGAAAGCACAGGAGTTAAAAGACAATACTTTTACCCAACATATAATTGTCTTTCCTAGGGCACATGCTCACTCCTCAGCCAATCACTGCTCCTGAAAGGAATTGGTTCACTTGAAATCAACTGTTGGAATTGGTCCACTTGGGGGCCAACTGTTAACCCCTAGGATCTAAAGAAAAGACAGTGATTGACAGGTTCACCAGGACCACTTGTTTTGGACAATAGCAGATCCCACAACACATAGGAATGTTGTCCAAAAAAAAAAATCTCAACTGTCCACTACTATAAAAATGCTTCCAGATAGGGCCTTATGAAGGCTGAAATTTTGAAATAGGGTGCTTTGTATATTATAACCTACATTAAGTCATATGTTGAAAATATTTTAATTAAAAATTAATATAAAAAATTGAAAGAAAGGAACATAAGATCATATTAGAATAAGGCATCTACTCAAAATGAGCAAAACAAGTCATTTTTGTGTAAAATTGAGAAAACTATATTATTTCCAGAACAAATTATCTACAAAATGAAGCAATATTAGTTTTATGTATAATGTAGATTATTTTTTTAGAAAGGAAAGCCACAATATAACCCCCAGTACCTTTATGTGCCCACAATCAGCTGAATGTCTCATTTTCCATCCAGAACAAAATGTGCTCAGGGGTGTGAATGTGTCACAACCACTTAGCTTAATGGGTGTGAAGTAAATGCACTCTTTTCCAGAGGGAAAATCTTCTCTAAAGATCATTGTAACATTTACAACACTAGGCACATTTTTATAAAATTGGACAGGTGGAAGTGACCTACAAAGCTAATAAAATCTCTGCCATGGCTTCAGAATGATAACTCCAGGGAATAACTATCTTGAAATAGATTTCTTAAACATCTTCTGGAGAGTGTCTCTCTGGGGAATCTCTGTTCCACACAATAAATCAAGATCCACCTTCACTCCTTTCTTTCAGGCTGCCAGAAATAGGGATTACACTAGAGCTCCCAGGGCAGGGGTTCCCAAACCTGGTAATTGGAAACTATAAAATACAGATTTGGGAGTCCCACTCTAGACACACTGAATCAGGGCCCAGGAATCAGTCTGTTTTAAAGCTTCTCCTAAGAATCTACTCAGCCACTTTCATCCAGGCACAGAGATCAGGACTGAGGATATTTTAATCACGACTCTAAAATGCCATGGCCAAGAAAAGTGCCCATTCTTGTATCAGGCACTGGAAAAAAAAACTAGCAGTGTTTTGACTTTGGAAGCTCTAACTATATGAAGGAAGTTTGTGACTTTATCTCTCAATTTTCTAATTTTACTTTCATAATATGTATGCTAATATTCTGAATGTTGACCTTTCCATCAAGTTCTAATCACTATGAAGACAGAGGTATCAGGTTCCCTATTACATGCTCTGGATGTTGGAAAGTGCTAATAAAGAAGAGATTATGATAAAGAAGAGAAAGTAAGTAGATAAGCTTTCATCATTTTGTATTAGAAAGAATTTTCTGAATGTACTAAGAGCAGCTCCATTCTTTTTTGGAAAGGTTATCAGTTCACGTCCAAATGATAAACTATCGTGGCCTTATTAAGGCATGCTTATGCAGAATTTTAATGAGATCTGACAGAGTTACAGAATTTACCAGGTGACTGAAAAATATGCAGGAGTACTGGAGGCACAGGAGATACCCATTTATTTTCAGATGTTTCACATGTACTAGTACAAGACTCAGGGGAGACTGTTTCTCTCCAAATCATAAGCAAGCCAATATGAAGGAAGCTTTCCCTTTATAGTCTTTAGTTTCTTTGTCCCCCAAATATGGGATGGGACTTCCAGAGCTTTCTCAGGCTTTGCAGAAAGACCCGTGTGTTGGGGTGAGGGCCATGAGACCACATCTAAAGGCCTGGCCTGGCACTAGTGCTGATAATTTCATCTGGGGGTTGTGGGTTGTTCCTGATTTATGGCCTCTCTAAAATGGGAGCAGTACTTAGGTAAACAGATCTTGTAGGACCAGATAACTAAAGAAGGGGCAATGACTAGACTATAGGCTAACAAGAAGGTGTATTAGGTTACTGACACAGATTCAGAGTGCTAGACCCCTCCATTAATTGTATAAAACATAGGCCTCCTGATTTCTTCTTATTGCATCACATCATAATCATTTTCCATGTAGTTCTAATTCTCCATATATTGTATGTTGGTGTGCACATGACATGCATGCATATGCATATACACAATCTGTGTATGAATGAGTGAAAGTATTAGCAAATTATCAATGGTTGGATTACAGACACTTTTTGTGGAGAGTGGCTATAGCCTTTGGACAGGATCAAGCCTCAGACTGACTTGTGGCAAAGCCACATACAAGTTCCAGCTTGGAAGGAAAAGCTCTCCCAGCATAATTATAACCAAAAGGCTATGGTCATAAGCTTGACCTCATAGTCCGGCCTTATAGTTCTAGGTAGCTAAGGGATGTGGGCTAGGGGGGATGCAGCAAGTGCTGTCTAAACAAAGCTTGATAGAGTTCAGATAATGGCAATACCAGGAAAGAAGACTTGAAATTTGCAAGAACATTGTACACATCTTGCCCTTGTTTTGCTTTGTGTGATCTGACTATAAAATAAAGATCCTGCTTACAGGCAGGGTCACTGTTTCCTCATCTGGGCAAGTGATCCACCTGGCCCCAACTATATTCTCTTATCTGTTTTCTTTAAGCCTTCACTGCCACTCCTCAAGTTCACCATTGGCCATGTTGAGTATGGTTCAAATTTTAACTTTTTTCTTTTTTGTGTTTTTCAGCTTTTCCATAAATATACATATAAATTAAAGAGTTTTAAAAGAATATACACTTTAGAAAGTGTAATACTATTTGAATTTTTTAAAGACATTGAAGCAAAGAAAGCATATAGTAGCTTATACTCACAAAAGTAAAGGATGAACCTTCACATAATAGAGAAAGTTTCCAGAAGGAATAAAGAAGGGCCTTTCATTTATTGATTTGTAATTGGAATTTATCTGCTTAAATTAGCCTCCTTATTACTCTCTTCTAGTAATTTTCTACTATTTCTTAAAAAAATGTATTACTTTTATAAACAGGGAAAACCCTATTAAAACAACTTTAAAGCCCAGCCTTGCATTAGAAGGAACTGTTTTTACACTATATATTGCTACAAGAGATGCAAAACATAGCTGCCTTTGCTCCAACTGTTATTGTTTCTCCTGCTATGGTTCTTACATTTTGCTTTTTCTTTATCAGAGACTCCCTCTCTTTAGTATCTTGGCACACTTTTACTGGTTCCACTCCAGAATAAAAATCTTTGTCCTACATTTAATATTATATATCCTCATCAACAGTCTCTTAAGAGGATGAGTTGCTAACCCATTACTTTGGGAGGTTAAATGAGTAGTTCTTTCTAATGACCAACCATCATCAGCTTCAATATATCTACTCTTGGCACACCCAATTAGCTCTCTGCTTAGGGTTCTACCACTGGAAGGCCTTCAGTATGCCCAGATTCAAACTGAGTGCTCCAGGTAAGTAAGGCACAGCTTATGGAAATTGACCAGATGTGGTTCCTTCATCATTGTCCTTATCACCGCCACCCTATCAACATCATCTATTTTGCATATTGCTACATCCCAAGTGCCAAGAATAGCGTATGACCATTAGAGGGGGCTCAAAAATATTTGAGTGAACGAGTGAATAAAACACAGCGAGATATGAAACTTAAATGTGTTTTCTTTACAAAGTGTGTTTACATGAGTTCATGCAATGATCCACCTGCCAAGTCATATTCACTGATGAGGACCACCTCCCACCTATTTTCATGAAAGTAGTGGATACAGGCTAAGATTTGAGGAACTAGCTTTATAATGTCATTCATTTATCCTTCCAGCAAGTACTTTTTAAGTACCTACTCTGGCACCAACTAATTAGGGGGAAAAAGGACATTAGGAAGAAGACAAATAATCAGAATAGGCTGATTGGGATGCAAGAATAGGAAACGTTGTAGATATTCTGTCTAGAAAAGAAAGTGATTAATTGATAAATAAATATATTTGGCATGATTTTCTGCAGGAAATGAAATTTATATGAGTCTCACAAAAAAGAATGGGACTCATATAAGCAGAAAAGGGGAAAAAATAAATTTGATGTGGGAGGATGGAATAAGTAAAGATTTAAAGTCAGATATTTGTACATTCTGTTCAGGAATCTGTAAGAGAAATATAAGGAGAAAAGTTTGAAATTATAGAGGCAGTGAGGCTGTGTAAATTTTGCTTTAATTTTTATTTTTTTTCTGCTAAGACAATTTTATTTCTTTTTTCATTGTTTGAAGTATTACAAATAGTAGTACATATGTTTCCTTTTTTTCCCACCATTGACCTCCCCCTAGCCTCCCTTACCCCCCAGCACATGCCCTCCCTTGCTCCCCACCCCAGTGTCTTGTGTCCATTGGTTATGATTATATGCATGCATACAAGTCCTTCGGTTGATCTCTTACAGCCCCCATCTCCCAACCTCCCCTGCCTTCCCACTGTAGCTTTAATTTTCATTTTGTTTGTGTTTTATAAATATGAAAGATTTCAAACATAAAAAAATGTACAAAAAGTTACATAACAGATATCTACGTGTCCACCAGACTTTAAACAGATGCTAAAGTCTAATGTGTGTGCTTGGTTCTTGGACATTGTTTAATTGCATGGTTTTGAATTGGGATTCTATGGGTCTGAGCAGGGCTTTTCAAGCTCAAAACAGGCAGCAGGTTGAATGAATAATGTAACACCATGGGATCAACATGAGGTGTTTTCTGTTTTTAAATATATTTTATTGATTTTCCACAGAGAGGAAGGGAGAGGTACAGAAAGTTAGAAACATCAATGAGAGAGAAACATCGATCAGCTACCTCCTGCACACACCTCACTGAGGATGTGCCTACAACCAAGGTATATGCCCTTGACCAGAATTGAACCCGGGACCTTTCAGTCTGCAGGCTGATGCTCTATCAAACCGGTTTCAACAATCAGGTGTTTTCTTGACCTCATGAAATAGATATTGGGGAGGTAGGCAAAAGGGAATAGAATAATTTTCCCAGTAAATAAATTTTAACATTTTAACATTCTTAAATACTGATGTATCATGGAGGTTAATGAAAGATTGATGTAAACTTTTAATTCAAATAAAAAAGAGAAAAAAAAGATAGAAAAATTTCTCCTTATGCATCTATTCCAAGGGCTTCATTTCCAGAATCCATTCCAAGTATCCCCACAAGAATACACATTTTTCTCTCTTTTGCTTTAAAAATGCTTCTATTAAGAAAATAGGAGATGCTCACTTCCTGACCACAGTAGTCCACTGAAATTTACAAAATATGAAACTTGACATTCTAAGTACTGAAATTATATTGTTTGTGACTTAGATTAATCATTGTCAATTAATCCACTAAGACAGAATGAGCAGAAACCATGGGACCTTTTGGAGTTTTCATCCAGGGGCAAATACAGATTGCCTCCACTGGAAAAAAAATATAAAAGAATGGCAGAAGATAACAAAAGAATGTTGCACTTTTATTTTGTCATGAGTCATGTGTGTTCAGTTTATTAGCTACTTACATGAAGTTTCAAGTAAGAGGTGGTGACCTCTGGTCTTCTATTTCTTGTAGGAGTGCGCAAATTTCAGGATGATGTGAAGGTCCAAGAGCTGCTCTGATTGCTCCATTCTGAGTTAATCTGCACCTGGCAGCAGACAAGCGAGCTTGAGTTCCTGACTTCTCCCTGCCCATAGTGTCCTCCAGGCCCTGATGTCAATCGTGCAAAATAGATTGTACAATGACAAAACACAGTCAAAGAGTTTATTAATGATGGGGTCCTCACCAGAATCAGTGGGAAAAGAAGAACCCCAGAAGTTACCCAACTCTCATTCTTTGATTTATAGGGATCATTGTGTAATGCATATGATTATGAGATCTGGAACCTGAGTTTACAGACCCAGCTCTGCCACTTACTCTTTGTATTAATATGTCCTTTGTAAAATGAAAATATTTTATCCTTTAGAGCAGTGGTCAGCAAAATGTGGCTCGTGAGCCACATGCAGCTTGCGAGCCACAGTTTGCCACTCTGTTGACTAATGAGTTTGCTGACCACTGGGATAAGGGCTTAATCACAAGGAACAACAACAGCCTGTAATTATTGGAATCAAGAGTCTAGGTCAGTGGTCAGCAAACTCATTAGTCAACAGAGCAGCAAACTGTGGCTCGCCAGCTGCATGTGGCTCACAAACCTCAGTTTGCCGACCACTGCCCTAGAGGATTGCTATAAGGAGTAGATAACTTAATACATAGTATGTATTTAGAATGGTTCTTGACATTAATTGCTCAACTAGTGCTATTATTATTATATATTTATACTAGAGGCCTGGTGCATGAATTCGTGCCTTGGTGGGGTCCCTTGGTCTGGCCAGGGATTGGGGCCGATTGGCCCCGTCTTGCCCAGTCCCTATAGGGGCCAATTGGGGCCGGCTGGCTAGGAGGAGGGATCGTGGGAGGTTGGCTGTGGGAGTTCACTGACCACCAGTGCTCCTGCACTGAACACCTGCCCCCCTGGTGGTCACGTCACAGCGACCAGTCAACTGGTTGTTCAGTTGTTCAGTCATTTGGTGATTCAGTTGCTTAGGCTTTTATGTATATAGAAAAAAATAAGCACCCTTCCTTCCAGTCTATTTCTTATTTTGAATCCTCTAAGATTCCTGTCCAGAACCACCCATGGAAGTCTTATTACATTGTCTACTTCCGTGCCCAAACTTGGGCTCAACCTCCATTACCCCATATTTCTGAGTTTTTGTAACATGCCCTTGCTGTCGTCCTTCCTTGCAATAACTCTAATAGTAGTAGTTGGTTTCCTCCTGAGTGTGTAAAACATATGTAGAAGATTTATACCTTGAAATATTACCTTGATTCTTCTGGGCATTTTCTATTATACTGACACACCATAGTCAACATTAAAACAGCAATAAAGGTTTAAACAAATTGCCAGCAATGTCAGATAAAGTCTGCCTTTGAAAGGATATTCTTCCAGGGCTGTTTTTTTGTTTCTTTTCTTTTCTTTCATTTTTTATCTCTAGGATGAGGAGAAAGGAAGGTGGAGAGGAGAGGAGAGGAGAAAGGAAGGTGGAAGAACAATCTTTAAAGAAATAAAGAAATAGGATGACTTGATGGATGAGGAAAAAGAGCCTGTTGCCATACTGTCCTGGGAACAGAGAGGATGCCATCTCTCACATGTAGCTCATACTCATTTATTGTATACCTCCCATCATGTAACAATTCTGGATACTTATAAGCACCATCTGCCCCTTGATAGAATAAAAGAGTATATGTCATGCCTAAAGGGGAAAATCTGCATCTCATTAAAGTGATACTAAACTGAATTAATAGGAAACTTTTCTGTGAGAAGACACATATGAAGCTTCTGCAATAAAATTTATATAAAAATGAAAGAATCTCAAAGTTTATAATCTTAAAGAAACTAGTTTGTGTTAAACAAATCTCTGTAAATTTCACAGTTGTGTCTATTTTGAGGGACAGCACAGTTTTTCCCAGGGATCAGGTTTTGCTCAAATTTAAACATAATAATTTCATCATGTTGTATGTTATTATTTTGTCCCCAAACAGGAAGTTCCTACATCAGGCTGAAAGCAACACAGAAAAGCCAGGCCTGATGGTGCAGACTTTGGAATCATCATACACAACAAATACTTAAAGCCATGAGAATAATTGAAACCCTGCAGGAGAGAGTAAAAGGGGAGAAAAGCAGATGATCAAGGACAAAGCCATAGGAACTGCTAAGTGTACTTGCATGAGAACAAGATGGAGAAGCTCTCCTAGGAGAGTGGGTAATTAGCTGAAGGTGTAGAGAACCAGAAAGTATTGAAAAGAGAGATTGGCCAACTGAGTTCATTGTTTCAAGTGAGGAGGGTGGAGAATTGGGGGCTGAGAAAAAAACTACTGGATTTACCTACTAGGAATCTGCTGGTGATATTCAAAGAAACAGTTTCAATAAAGTTCTAGCAGAAGATACCTAATCAGGAGAAGCTTCGGAGAGTGAAACCATTCTGGTCCAGGGAGCAGTGAAACAGCTCTGGGCACAGGTCCATGAACTCTATTCAAACCCTCCTCCCCATCTCCAGAGCGACAGGTACTGAGGTCGTTGCCCAGATTTAATCAGTCCAGTTTCCCTCCTGAGCCAGGCTTTACCAGAGAAATAAGTACATTGAGATTTTCTGGAGAGGAATTTGACATGAGTTGTGGAGTCATAAGGCCAGGTAGAGAACATAGGCAGGATTTTTAAAAGATAAGAACATAGGGTTTCAATGAAAACAAGCTTATTTTATAACAAGTTTGTGACTTATAACAAATTACTTAACCTCTTTGAATCTCATTTGCAAAATAGAAGTAGTAATACCTATTTGACAAAATTATTAAAAAGGATTTAATGGAACTATTGGATTTAAATGAAGTCCTTGGCATAAATGCATATGTAGGCACAGTATACAGTATAGTATATCACATCAATTTTAGGACATCTTTCTGTCCTCCTCTTAAATATACAGAATCCAAAATTTTAGTCTGGCAAGTCATTGAATCTTGGCCTCAATCAAATTAATAAATCCAATTTCAACAAGAGATAAAAGGGAAACATTATGTTCCCCTTATTACCATGAATGAATAAATGTATAGTAGTTCCTTTGTTTTCCTGAGCCCAGAAATTTTATAGGAACGTGAAGATTGTATTTAGTCTTTCAGACTTTCATTTATTGAGACACAGAAAAGATTAACCTTAACCTCAATGAACTTTCCTAAGAGATATTGCAATCATATTTAAAGCTGTTCCATTTGTACATCTCATCAAATCACTTGAAATTGAATAGAGACCCTTCAAAATGTGGGCTAACTCATTTTCACAATAATTAAAAAAATATGAAGTGCTTGATATCACTTTAGAAGAAACTTCTGTGGCTTATCACAAACCTTTTCTCTCTAGATTCATACAACATCTATAATAATAAAAGGGCAATATGCTAATTAGACCAGACGTCTTCTGGATGTTATTCCAGACATCCTTCCTGATGAAGCCAGGGCCCATGGGAAGCCAACCTGGGTCCCAGGTGCCTGCCAGCAACCAGAGGAAGGAAGCATTTTATAAAAAATCATAAAAAATATGTCTTCATTTTTACTCTGTGATTTTTATCTGTAATGGGAAATTAGGAATACGTGAGTTGATTTAGTTCCTTTGGTGTAAGAATCATAAAATACAACTAGTGCTTTCTGGTTGAACATTGATGACAATAGATTAAAACAGACACACTGATCATACCAACCAAGCACTTCTCAAATCCTTATATCTTTATAACGTATATTCTTACAGCCTCAGGAGTAAAACAAAAATTGCTCAAAAAGCTGTTTGAGTGAACTGAGCCTGACATAAAGTCAAGGACTCTCAGAGTTAGACAGAAGCATTAGCCCTCATGAACTCCTCCATCTGGGCATGCTGAAAGCTATTTAATTCAACATGCTCCAAACTGAACTCAACACTCCTCCCCTGCCTTCACCTCCTCCCAACCCATTTTAATTCTGAATGGTCATAGCCCCACCTCTTCATCTGATGAAGAGGTGGGGCTATGAGATTTGGCATTTTCTCTCCCCCATTTTTCTTCACAATCAACAATTTCTTAACTCCAGACAGGAAGGACATCACTTCCTAAGTTCAAGCACACAACCTCTGTCAACTGGATCCTAAAAATGACTTTTCAACCCATTTCCTGTTCTGCTCTCACTTCTTTCTTCCTTACTGATACCTAGTTTCTTCAGTCTCATTCATGAGACTCAAAATAGTCCTGTTGCACCTCGGGCCTCAGAAAATGAAAGCCATATTCCATAGAATAATATAAAATACCCTTCTGACTTGAATCTTCAACAGGAATCTTATCTTTTGCTGCACTTGATCATTCTGAACTCTTGAAGTTTATCTTGAGTGTGACAGGCTCCTCCTCCACAGTGTTGTACAGTTATATCTAATGCCCTTACTAATTGAATGAGCTCGCTCAGCCTACCTGCCAATAAAATCCTCTTGTTCTTTAAAATATATTTTATTGATTTTTTACAGAGAGGAAGGGAGAGAGACAGAAAGTTAGAAACATGATGAGAGAGAAACATCAATCAGCTGCCTCCTGCACGCCCCCCCCCCCCCACTGAGGATGTGCCCCCAACAAAGGCACATGCCCTTGACTGGAATCGAACCTGGGCCCCCTCATTCTGCAGGCCAACACTCTATTCACTGAGCCAAACTGGTTTCAGCAATCCTCTTGTTCTTTAAAAAAGCTCTCTTCAGATAGGCTTACCTAAGAAGCCGCTTCTTTGCTCAGAGAGGCACTCTTTTCTGTCCCTGAACTACATCCATTAAACATGTTATAACTTGACTTGTCTGAATTCCTTATTAGAGAGATGATAAGCTCCTTAAGGGTTTCATGTTCATCACAGGATATAGCAAATGGTTAAATATTTGATCATTGCCTTCTGGACAAATGAATGAATCTGAGCTAAGGTTTTCCCTTGTCAAATGAGATAACTTAGCTCCAGAGAGGTTAAGCAACTTACCCAAGGTCACATAGCTGTATAATAGAAGGGGCGATAAAGGTAGAAGCCAGGAGTTTCCAGATTGCAGCCTAATTATTGCTCTGTGCATCCAGCTACTTTCATACCAGTTGCAACCATATTCTGCAGCAATAATTTTGCCTAAATTTCTATCTGTTTTAACAGACTTTTATTTTGGAGCTTGGTTTGCTTTTTTTGTGTGTGCCAATAGCACCTCTCATGTATTCCCAGTTGCTGTAGCTAGAATGGTGCTGGGCCCATCCCCTGACTTCAGAAGACAAGTGACCCAGGGCTGCCCACGAGAGGGCTGTGTTCTCCTGGGAGAATCAGAGACACGAGTATCAGCTCAGGGCTTCATAGAACTCTGGAGCAGGAAAAGCTCACTTTGCACTGGGTTTATGAAGCGAAAGTGAGAGAAGAGGCTCTTGAGGAAAAAGTCCAAAGAGAGAAGAAACAAAGAGCTGAGAGATTTTTGATGACTTTGAACACCTCACTCGGCCATTTGTCATGGAGGGAAGGGGGTTGTCATTTGTCAACTTGACTAAGCTGCACTCTCATCTCCCAGAATCCCTTTCACACATGTTTCTAGTTAGAGTGGTACACAAATGACATTCTGCATGGGATTCCGGAGGCATGAGCAAAGGCAGTTATATTGTTCTTGGGGCCGAAAGGGTCAGGCAGTGGCACCTGCTGCAACACATGCGTGCTGTCACTTATCTACAGACTTGCCTTTGCTTTCCTCGGGAAGCAGCCAGGTTTGCATGGGTTCCACCTTCCCTCAGAAACTCCTACAGATTCACCAACTCCTGGTGCACATGCGTATTTAGCTTTGTGACAAAGGGCACCAGCTCCCCTCTGCCCACTAGGTCTGTAGGTGGTAGAAGAGTGACATAGATTCTGAGTCATCCTCATAGGTCCCAGCTCATGTTCATGGCATCAGTTTGTCATTGCTCTTTCCCACTTTATACCCAGCTTCACTACCTGAAAGCTAGCTCTGCAGCGGAAACAAAGACAATAGTCTTATGGAAACTTGCTAGCCACACTCTACGATTGCATAGATCAAATTCTCATAGTAAGTTCCTTAGTGTGTGTGTGTGACCTGGAAGCTATGTCACTTTTTCACCACCTGCAGACCTAGTGGGAAGAGAGGAGCTGGTGCCCTTTGTCACAAAGCTAAATATGCATGTGTGCCAGGAGTTGATTGAGCACTTCTCTGGTTGAATACTGATAGATATGCAGCACCATCCCCAGATTTTCCCATTATATAAACTAATGTGTTCTCTTTAATGTGTAAGTCAGTGTGCATTTGGATTCTACCATTTGCTGCTAAAAAATGCAGGATTATCATATTTTGACTAAACAAGTTGATGCCCCAAGGGCAGAAATTGTGCTTCCCTCATTCTTAAATCCCCAACATTCAGCAAACTGCCAGGTACAAAGTAGGCACCTGACAAATATGTGCTGAAAAAAACAACAAATGGCTACAGAATCAAAACGCTCTCCTGGGGACCTAGAGTTAAAGCCTCACACAATGTGAGTCATGTGTAAGATGAAAGCAGGATGCCAGGGAACTCCAGGCCTCTGGATCAAGCCATGGAGATCCTGGGTCTGGGGAGCAGCTGAGCCTTCCACCTGGCAACCGAGGGGAAGAGGCAGCACATGCCAGACTTCTCACATTCACCAACAGCACAACAGGTGTCTCCGGGCCAGCCAGCCCTCACACGGAAGTCAGCTTCCTGTCACTCCAGACCAGGATTTACCACATGTGCATAACAGAAGTGGCACAGGAAGACATTTTTTAAATAGAAAATTTGAAAGCATATCGGGTTCCTAGAAAAGGAAGTTTCTAAGAAAGATGATTTCACAATAAGAAACCTCATGATTCATCTAAAGAATTTACGTATGAGGTAAAAGATAAATGCTAACCATTTTCATGCCTGCCTAGAAGACTTTAATAGATCAAAAGGAAGTAAGTGGCTGGGAAGCCAGAGAAAAATTTCTGAGCAGATATTTTCTGAATGACTTGACTGATATTCAGCACAAGTGACTCAGGAAATGACCAGTTTATTTCCAAGTACAAACCTTCACAGGAGAAAAATAAACCACCATATACACATTCAATCAAAATGGTGGGGGTTAAGGTAGGCTCATAATAGCCCTCAAAGATATTTAGATCTTTATCCTAGAACATATTATTTTATACTGAAAAAGTGTTTTTTATAGATGATTTTTTAAAAAAAATCTTGAGCTTGGAAGAGTATCCTGATTTGTGGGCCCTATATCCAATCCTCAATGCCTTTAGGAGAGGTAGACAGAAACAGATTTGACTGCAGAGAACAGGTGATATGAAGAAGCAGAGAGAGTTGGGAAATTCTGCTTTCAAAGATGGAGCTAAGGGGCCATGACCCAAGGAATGCAGGCAGGTGCATGGTGGGAAAGTTAAGGAGATTCTTCCCTGGAGAGGACCTTGGTTTTAGTCTCATAAAACCCCTGCCGGACTTTTGACACCTAGAACTGTAAGAGAATTATTGTGTGTTATTTTAAGGCACCAAGTTTGTGGTAATTTTACCTAAGATAGTCTCCACTTAAGCATCTTGAATAGAGCTTTCTTTTCCTCTCAGCTAGAGGGAGCCAACACTATATATCAATGGCTCAGATCAGATGCAAAAATCCAATTTACATTTCTTGTCTGACCATCTGGATTAGGAGAGTGTGAAGACAGATGTCTGGGTTCAAATATTAGCTCTGTTTCTACTTTCTAGCTATTGTACCTCGGGCATATTATTTATCTTCTTTATGCTTCAGATTCTCTATTGTAAAATGGGAATGATAACAGTGACCAACTACCTAATAGAAAATTGTGGGAAACAATTGAACAGACATTTCATAAGAGAGCATATCCAAAAGGTAAAAAAGAAAGAAAAAAAAGTTCTCCCTTATTTAAAGTTAGTTCAATCCACAATGAAATACTACTATATATGCAGCAGAATGGCTAAAGTAAAGAGGATGAAGTATCAAGTCTGGGTGACGAAGTAGAACAACTGGAACCCTCACACATTGGTAGTGAGTGCAATACTGTCTGCAGGCCCAGCCAAGAAGGGTCTTCCATAGCCCTGGCCCTGCTCTACCCCTTTGAATGAGGAATCCATAGAGCCCACTGATGTGTGAACAGAATTGATTTCTTGGATTTTTTTTCTATAGAAATAGAATCATATATGCACAACAATATATGAAAAAAAGATCATGAAATACTTGTTTGGGATAGTGAAAAATTAGAATCAATTGAAATGTTCATTGTTAAGAGAAAAAAAAATGAAACTGACGTGCTATAGAGTAATAGGCAGCTGGTAAAAGAGTATAAACTGCCTCTGATGTCTTGGCATGGAAAGATGTCCAAGCTATCCCAGGGGAAAACTATAGAACAATATATAATTCTATTTACATAAAAATCTTAAGTAAAAAATGTGTTTATAAAATGCACAGGAAATCATCTAGAAGGATTCATGCCAAAAGGTTAATAGTGACTACCTCAGAGGACAGATTATAGAGAAATGAAAAAGGGGAGGTGGCAGGGAGGAAAGGGATGATATTTTACTTTTTCTATTTATATTTCTTATATACCTGAATCTTTCACAATAAGCTTGTATTACTTGATAACTTTTAGAAACTTCAAGGCATTGGATTACTTTATAACCAGGTTTGGAGTCAGCTTCATTGTTTACCTTGGGCACATACTCCATCTTCCCATGTATCAATTTCCCCAACTGTAAAATAATAACCATACCTCTTCATAGCGTTGTAACAGGAAATAAGCTATGTAAAACTTTATTCCTGTTTCCTCATACTAATAAAATTGATTTGTATAGATTAACTATGCTGTGTAATAAAGCATGACCAAAATCAGTGGTTTAAAACAACACTCATTACCACTCATGCAAATATAGCTTTGCTAGAGATCAACTGGGCTTGATGCTCTGCTAAGTTCAGCTCTGCTCCACACACCTCTCATTATCCTTGGACCAACGGGATAATCAGGATATGTTCTTCTCATAGTGATGGCAGAAGCACAGATCAGCATAAATACATAAAATTCATTAATGCCTTAGAATTGACACACTGCTATTTCTAATTCATTCTGTTGGTCAACCAAGTCAAATGACCAAGCCCAAAGTAAAGTGGTATAAAAATATACTTTGCTAAGGGTGACCAAAAATCCCATTTACCCAAGCAAGACCAAGGGCTTTCCAGGGTGCAGAACTTTTCATTCTAGAACCAGGAAAGTCCTGGATAAATGAGAACCAGTTGCTCACTCAACGTCTCCCTAAACCTTTAGTCTGATGAACCTCAAAGTGACCCTGAAAATAATATGGTTAAGGGAAAAAGTGAAGAATTCGGGCCAATGATGCAATTTATCATACTTTTAATAATGACATCCTACTCAACAACTAGGAAAAGAGGCAAACAGTAGGTGGTCGAAATTATTTTGGGGTCCTAGCTGGCATTGCTCAGTGAATAAAGCATTAACCCTCACATTGGAGGGTCGCAGGTTCAGTACCAAGCCAAGGGCATTACCTAGGTTGTAGATGTGATTCCCAGCCTGGTTAGGGCATGTGCAGCTGTGCAGGAGGCAACAAATCCATGTGTTTCTCTCATAATGATGTTTCTCTCTCTCTCTCTCTCTCCCCTCCTCCTTCCTTTCACTTTCTCTAAAAATCAATGGAAAAAATATTCTCAGGTGAGGATTAATGCCCTAAATTTATTTTTGATACACTGATTTAGATAGGCCAAACAAAATCAAATCCTCCCAAAGTCCTTAGTAGTAAAATGTTTTCTAAAATACTTTCCTCAAATAAAATTGAAGATGCTTCAGCAGCAAGGGGTTATAACATCAGAGAAATAATTACTCTAGACTCTCAAAAAAGCTTAAGAGAAGCCTGAGGATTCCAAAATGGCAGCAGAGTAAGTGGAAGCTATATTGACACTTTCTCAAAACCAAACCAGAAATACAACCAAAACACAGGCAAACCACCCTGAAAAATCAACTCAAGATTACCTGGAGAGAACCCTGATAACCAAGAATGAAAAGTGGAGACCACATAGAATCTGGTAGGAAGTGTGAAAAGGCCAGCCATACTCCCACAGACAGCAGCAGAAGTTTGGAGGGATAGCTCAGCTGTGGAGGATTCCCATTGAGAACTCTGGGTTCTAAACCCCAAGCTGAGTTCCCCAGCCCAGAGCACCAGAACTGAGAAAGGTAACATTTGGCTGTGAAAAGCAGCAAGGTTGCTGTCTGCTAGCAAGAAATGGCTGGAAATGCAGACACCCTCTTAAAGGGCCAATGCACAAAATTTTGTGTACATCCATTCATCTTGGGTTCCAGCAAAGTAGACTAGAGCTGTGTGAAGAGAAGCCAGGTTTGTGGGCTCTGGAGTTGGAGCTCAGAGAGCAACCACCCCAGTATACTGTGCTGAGTCATTCCCTCACACTGTGGATGACATTTTTCTCTGGAGAACCTTTGCTATCCAGGCAGTTTTTGCCTGGGGAGAAGGCAGTTGTCCCATCCTGTCAGAAAATCTCTTGCCCCTCTCTGTAGTAGATATCCTGAGGCTAATCAATACTGAGTGTCAATGGGACTACATGCAGAGGCAAATCTCTGGAAGCTTTGAGTCTTTGCCTGATCTAATCCCAGGCCCAAGGCTAAGAGAAGCAAACCTGATATACATGTTGGTTCTTTCCAAGGCACCCAGCCCCAGCAGAGGGAGCCACAAACTATGATAGCTCCAAACAAGGGTACTCAGGGCCAGTCACAAACAGTGTCTGACATTGTCTTGCACTGGAAATTGGGAGGTATAGCAGATCTACGTAACACACAGACACAAACCCAAACAGGTAGCCAAAACGGGGAGACAGAAAAAAAAAAATCTCCAAATGAAAGAGCAAGAGAATGCCCCAGAAGAAGAGCTAAATGGAACAGAGATAAGAAATTTATCAGATATAGAGTTCAGAATAATGATGGAAAAGATAATCAACAGCATGAGAAAAGATACAGTAACTATGAAGAATGACATAGCACTAATAAAGAACATAATGGAAGGAATACACAGAAGATTAGGAGAAGCCAAGGATTGGATAAGGGAATTAGAAAATAAGATAAAAAAAATCACTCAGAGAATCAAAAAGAAAAACAATTAAAAAACAGGAGGACATCTTAAGGAAGCTATGGGACAATATGAAACTTAACAATATTTGCATAATAGGAATGTCAGAAGAGGCAGAAAGGGGTAGAGAAGGTGTTTGAAGAAATAATGACAGAAATCTTCCTAACCTGGTGAAGAAAAAAGGTCACACAAGTTCAGGAGGCACAGGAAATCACAAGCAAGAAGAACCAAAACAGGCCCACACCCAAACACATCATAATTAAAATTCCAAAACTTAAAGACAAAGAGAGAATCTTAAAATGAGTAAGAGAAAAGCAATTTGTTCCCTACAAAGGAGCTTCCATTAGGCTGCCAGATGATCTCTCATCAGAAACTCTACAGGCCAAAAGGGAATGGCATGAAATACTCAAGGTAATGAAAAGCAAGGATCTGAAACCAAGATTACTATATCCAGCAAGGCTATTATTCAAAATAGATGGTGAAATAAAAAAGCTTCCCAAGCCAAAAAATAAAAAGGTAAATGAGTTTATCACCACCAAACCAGCATTACATAGAATGCTAAAGGGATTGCTGTAATGAGAAGAGAAATAGAGAGAGAGAAAAACATAAGCATACAGAATTAAAATGACAATAAATAAGTACCAATCAATAATAACCTGAATGTAAATGGATTAAATGCTCCCATCAAAAGACATAGATAGCTAATGGATATAAAAACATGACCCAACATAATATATTTATGGATATATCTTCTAGGACAAAGGAAACTAAGAAGAAAATAAACAAATGGGACTACATTAAAATAAAAAACTTCTGCACAGCAAAAGAAACCATCAATAAAATGGAAAGGGAGCCCACTGTATGGGAGAACATATTTAGCTATGATATATCTGATAAAGGTTTAATATCTAAAATAGATAAGGAACTCATACAACTTAACAAAAGGAAGACAAATAACCCAATTAAAAAATGGGCAAAGGACCTAAATAGACATTTTTCCAAAGCAGACATACAGATGGCCAAGAGACATATGAAAAAAAATGCTTAAAGTTACTGATCATTAGAGAGATGCAAAATAAAATGACAATGAAGTATCACCTCACACCTGTCAGAATGGCTACCATCAACAAATCAGCAAATGACAACGGCTGGGAAGGATGTGGAGAAAGGGGAAGCCTAATACACTGCTGGTGAGAATGCAGACTGGTGCAACCACTGTGTAAAAGAGTATAGAGGTTCCTCAAAAACTTAAATATGGAACTGCCATTAGACCCACTGATCCCACTTCTAGGAATATATTCTAGGAGACCCGAAACACCAATCAGAAAGAATGTATGCACTCCTAGGTTCATAGCAGCACAATTTACAATAGCTAAGATCTGGAACAGCCCAAGTGCCCATCGGTAGATGAGGGGATAAAAAAGCTGTGGTACATTTACACTGTGGAATATGGTGCAGCAGTAAAAAAGAAGAATCTCTTACCCTTTAAGACAGCATGGAGGGACCTGGGGAGTATTATACTAAGTGAACAAACCAGTCAGATAAAGACAGATATCACATGATCTCACTCATATGTGGAACAAAATAGATCCAGAGACATAGAAACATGGAAAAGACTGGGAAACGCAAAGGGAAGGTGGAGGAGGGTGGATGGACGGGGAGAGATCAACCAAAGAACTTGTATGCATATATGTATAACTCATGAACACTGACAATAGGTTGGTGAAGGCCTGGGGTGGGGGTGGAGGCAGGCTATAAGAGGTCATGGGGAGAAATTGGCGACAAATATAATACTTTCAATAATAAAGATTTAAATATAATTAATAATAATAATAATAATAGTAAAGCTTAAAACTCTTTTAATCCAATTCTGACCTCATTTGACAGAGAATAACATGAGACTCATAAGACCAACGAAAAACCCTAAGATCAGCCTTCTTTTCTTCTGGGAGAATGTTTTACTTTTAGCAGATTCTTAGCAAGGACAGGTTATTTGACTTTTAACCATGTGTTTGTGAGTGATTACTAATATTTATTTAACTCTCTCAATTAAGTAAATTTTATTAATTATCTTCAAATGCCAAGATCCAGAGTATGTGGTTGTTCAGAGGTTAAGTCCATAGAGCAACAGAAAGCTCTGCTCCGCCTATAGTTTCCCCATTTCTGCCACTTCCTTCTTCCTGTCTAGACTGTATATATCTCATCTGAAGTCAGGTCCTTAGTGGATAAGATCAAGGTACAGGCACAAATCACAAAGAATAATTTCTTTCTCCCCACAAACATTTTCTTTATCTGAAACATGACAAGGAGGAAAGCCTTTTAAAGCCTACAGGTGTTTGGGTTTTTAAATATTTTTAAAAGTGCATTTTAAAAATTAAAAATAGAATTCTACACACTCCAAATGGGAATGGAGTTAAATACCAGGGTTTATTTTCATATGAACTTAGTGAACAAAAGAAAGTAATATTAATATGTTCACTAAAACACATTCATTCAGCTGAGACACTCAGCTAGGAGCTGCTAAAGGGATTTTTGTTGTTGTTGCAAATTCAGAGAAAGTGAACATTGGGGCAAATATCTGGCCACTGACCTCCTCACTGATCTCAATTCAAGTGCAAGCAAGTGAATTAAACTGCTTAGAGGGCTTTTCATATATAACATTAATAGTTTTTGTTTTTTAGTATATTTTTAATGATTTCAGAGGTGAAGGGGGAGGGAGAGAGATAGAAGCACCAATGATGAGAGAGAATCATTGATCACCTGCCTCCTGCACACCCCTTACTGGGGATCCAGCCCACAACCCGGGCATGTGTCCTAACGGGGCATCAAACCGTGACCTCCTGGTTTATAGGTTGATGCTCAACCACTGAGCCACACCACTGGGCTAGTAACATTAATAGTTTTAAATGGGCTCAATCATGATCTTTATTACATCTACCCAGATTAAGTGGGGTCAACTAGAGATCAAAGACCTTCTTAGTTGCCCACCCTTCCCCCAAAATGGACACCTTTCCCCCTCTGACGTTTACACAGCCTATGGTTCTGAGCAGACCACCTGCTCTGAAAGACCTAGAAGTAACATAGTCTAAATATTTGAGATGCTGTTAATAATCTCCTGGGCCTGACAGACACTGACAGCAGCTTTATCTGGAGGAGATTCCAGCACAGCTGAGCACCACCAGGCCATTCCTAGTTTCCAAAGATGGGGGTTGGGGGGAGGGGTCAGAGCAAGTTGATCCCTGAGATGACCTTCCTTATAGTCTTTTTGATCTATTGGTTCCCCACCCTATCTAGTTTTGTTCTTGTTTTAATTTGATGAGGCAGTTCTTTCTCGGAACATGTAAAAGGGTGCACGGGGTAAACAATAATAAGCAGTGTTCCTATCTTTAGCTTTTCTCTAAATGACCTGATATGGCATTGTGACTACAATGATAAAACCTGGAGACCTAGCTTATCAGTTAACCGTGACATTCTCTGGGAAGGGTGGGTCAACCAGCATTTTATTAGAGCCGGGTGACTAATAAACAAAAAAGAGATAAGACAAAGTAATACTATTCCCTCAACTCTCAAAGTAGCAAAGGAATTTTTAAAAATGCAAGGCAAATTTCTATCTTGCATGAAAAACTACTCGGGGGGATAGGAAATGAGAAAGAATCTATTATACCAAAGAAAAGGCCTCCACAGACCTGGGGCAATTATGTTGTTGTTTCTTTTTTTTTAATATGAGTTGTTGATTAATGACGGGAAAAGGAATGTTTAGGGAGTTAGAGACTTGTAATTTTATTTCCTTCTGAGAGAAGAAAATGCAGAAAGAGAGAAAACCTCCCAAGTAACTAGAATAGAAAGATTTGAGTTTGGGAAAAAAGAAAGGAAGTAAAATTAATTGAAAGGATCTTATAGAAAGAGATGGAAGTATGTAAAATAAAAAAGTCTTCATAGAGATGTGAGCAATAACTAACAGTTACTGAGGGTTTACTGTGTGCTGGGAGCTTCCCATGCTAATGCTACTGGTAACAGGGCAGGCACTACCATATTTTTCATCCATTTTAAAACAAACACATTCAGATAGATTATATATATATTTACATTTATATTATATATATTATATATATTTACATTTAATGCACATATATATAATGGATATATATATATGGTATATATATGGCATATATATATGTATATATATATATATATATATATATATATATATATGGCACAGAGATATCACATATACAGGTAGGTCTCTCATACACACACTTATACACACATAAAACACTTTAACACAGGATTGATGTCACCTTACATTCACCATAAACCAGAGGGCAGACATGATGTAATTCTATCATTGTCTGTGAATGTGCAAACTCATATTACTGTCACTTTGGTTTACATATGGGCATCATTGACACTTCATATGTTGGGTTTAATTTCTGTTTAAAACCCCAGTTCCATATTTTTTTACATACCAACAACCAAAAGCTTCACGGGACCCAAGAAAATAAAGCTACCAACAAATTAATGAAACTGTGCTTCATTTTATTACTAAGATTTATGCAAAATAATTGTCTATCACATGCCAAGCAGTACAAGTGAAGGCAGGTCAAATAATAAAATTTCCAAAATTGCTTAAAGACATTTCTAAACTTGGAGAGCCTGGTTTGACAGATTCATACCTGGTTAGGAGTATTGTTTTTTTATTTTTTTAGTGGCACATAAAGCTATGGTACACCTATCTGTAATGTCACTTAAAGTTGGTTAACCAGGGTATTACCACATCTTTTCTATGGCAAAGAATACTGTGGAGAGCGCCCTTGGGGAACAAAGATTCTCCAAGAGGGCAGGTCACTTGGCCTGTCTGCTCTAAAGATTAATCATGGTTTCTGCCCCCTCCCCCCAGAATGGTTACCTTCAGTTGTAGTTTAGCAAACCATACTACCCTCCAGCACATCAAGCTGTCTGTGGGAAAATGGGAAAAGATTTAGGTGGCGTCTTGGGTGAAGATATAGCCTAAGGAAGTTAGTTAAGATAAGGGGTTTAGTGGGGAAACTTGTTAACAATAGAATGTAGCTTTGTTGTTTGGGGAACAAGGAATTGTGTAATATGTAACCAGAACTGTTTAAAAGAGTGGAGCGAAATAAACTCGGGGCCACAGTCCTAAAGAGGGCTTTGCAGACCTCCTGATCCCATATCTTTTGTTTCTTCTTTATTTCTATCCATCTTTCTAGCTCTATCTTCCTTAAGCCTCACCCCCCTTTCAGGTACTGTTCAACTGATGCCGGCTGGCTCAGGCAGAATATAGAAGTTCAGATAAGTTAAATTACTTGTCTCAAAGTCCACAGAGACCTCCTTTAAAATGAGGTCAGTTTGATTCCAGAACTTAGTAGTTTTAACTATTATGATTAACTATTTCACCAAACAGGAAGATTGATACAATCCTAGGAAAAATTAAACCAGATAATGGTACTTAAAAAAAAAAATTATCTCACTCAGAGTAAAAACCAAAAAGTGTTTGCAAGGACCTACTAGACTTGACAGGATCTTGGGCCCTCCCCCATTACCTCTGTCTCCTCCTCTCCCACACCCCTCACTCTTTCAGCTCCAGCTCCACCAATGGTTTGTTTTTCCCTTACCACATTGACAAGCTTGCTCCCACTTCAAATATGCTCCTACCTCAGGACCTTTGCACTTGCTCTTCTCACTACCTGGACACATCCCCACCAAATCTCCACTTGACTCACTTTCCTCTCTTCATTGTCTGCTCAGATGACAGACACCATGTCAGAGAGGCCCTCACTGACTCCCCTCTCTGCATAAAATCACAGCACTGCCTCATCTCAGGCCCTCACTATCTCCTTTAACATATTTTATTTTTCCATAGCTTATTACTCTATGAAATATTAGGTACACTTTTGTTTATTTGCTTTTTGCTTACAACAATGCAAGTAAGCTTCAGAGGGCAATGCTTTGTTGTGTCCGTTTATGTATCTGTATAGATGGTGGGTACTCAATAATGAATGAAAAGCTAAATGAATCACCTTCTGACTGTGTCAGTATGCTAATTTTTCTTCTGTCCTGTCCACGCAGAAAATTGTTATAAATTGACATCTGTGGATTATTTTTATAAGTAATTTTGTTTTCTCTCCTTTGGGGAGCTTAATAAAGAGTGACACTTTTGTAGTAGTGTTTTCAAATGCAGATTCCAGAGCCAGGCCACCTGGACTTTAGTGCTGGCTCTACCATTTGCCCATGTGGCATCATGAAAACTACACAACTTCTCTAAGTCTTGGTTCACTCATTTATAAAGTGGAGATGATAATAGTACAAGGCGTACTTGAGAAAGTTCTCATAAGTATTAAATGAAACAATACAAGTACAGGGCCTGACACATGCTAAGTATTCAATAAAATATTTATTTTGATTGACAAACTAGTTTGAACTTACCTATAGGAAATCATTAGGATGGTTTTCAACCAGGAGAAATACACACACAACACTACCCTTCCCGGGACATTTGGCAAATGCTAGAGATGTTTCTTGGTTATCACAGTTGGGGATGAGAGCAGGGTTCTACTAGCATCTAGGAGGTAAAAAGGCAGGGATGCTGCTGAACATCTTAAAATGAAGAAGGAGAGGGCACAACAAAGAAGTATGGAGCCCAAATTGTCAATTATATCAGTACTCAGAAATGCTGATAGACGGAGAGCATTTGTTTCAGCTTACAACTCCAACACCCCAGAGGAAAATAATTTCAAGGGGAATTTTTTTTAAAGCCTTCACCACTCCTTCTGTCATACCTTTAAAATCAGCCTAGAGATGAGAATCCACACCCACATTGCCCTTCTCTTGAGGCCTGGCCTTAAATTTCTTCTTGTGTTGCCTTTTTAATTCATGGACAAACATATGGGTGCTCCTGTCCAGATCTCTGGGCTCCCAGACTAATAATTCCTGTAGATTCCTGTGTTGGCCATTTCAGTTCTGCATCAGACCACTAGAGGGTACAAAAACACCAGTCATTCAGCATTTGGGTATCATCCATCGTTTTCAGTAATATAAATCTTAACAAAACGCTACATTATTCCTGGCCCCTAAAACAAAAACTACCCAGAATATATTTATTATTAAACACCTCCACAAGTACACAATTTAAAGGCTGATTCAAGCATTTCACTCTGTCATCACCCCCAAACTGTAAGGTATGCTAGTAATTTAATTCAATGTCCCATGTTAAATGGAAACCTAATAAACGACCGTTGATGATACTGACAAAAGCATTAGAATATTATGATATTATAACATTTTATGACTCTATTAATAAAACTTTTTATTAAGTCTTTATTATGCTGTGAGTTAAATTATAACTAGATAGATATAACCTGATCCACCAGGAATTAAGCAAAATTAATCAGAAATTGGAACTCCAAATTAAAATATGTAGCATTATTTTGCTAAGCTCTGAAACAAACACAAACCAAAGTATTAATGTTTATTATCCTAAAAATATTACATTAGGAAGAACCAGAATGACTGAAAAATATTATGGAATCACTAAACATTTAACAACATCTCAATTTCACACACTCAGGTTTTGAACAGAGGTACTAAGGAAAAGTTATAGGGAACTTTGGAGGGAAAAGATTAAAGAATTAAAGGACAGTGGCCCGCTGTTTTTCCTTTCAACTAAAGATAATAGAAATGTGGCTACAAAAGTTGAGTGATCCTTAAACTTATTCTTATGATATCCCAAATTATCCATAATTATCTCTAAAAAGATTGCAAACATTTGTGAAAAAATATTTAAATTTCTTTTTAACTTACACACACATGTACACACAAACATAATTAACAAAAATGATGTGAATTTTGACATGGACTTGAAAGGCTGTGTGGTGCTATCAAATTCAATACATGAGAATATAGATCTATCATTCAGAGATGTTTAAGTATCACATTAGAAAGCATGAGGCTTAAATAAGTCAATCAGAGAAAGACAAATGCCATGTGATTTCACTTATATGTGCAATCTAAAGAACAAAATAAATAAACAAACAAAATTGAAACAGATTCATAGATACAGGGAGTGAATTGATGGTTGCCAGAGGGGAGGGGTTTGGGGGACTGGGTAAAAAGGTGAAGGGATTAAAAAGTACAAATTGGTAGTTACAAAATAGTCACAGGGTATAAAGTACAGCACATGGAATATAGTCAATAATATTGTAATAAATATGTATGATGCCAGGTGGTACTGGAAATATCAGAGGGAACACTTTATAAAGTATATTAGAGGCTCACTCGGTACATGAAAATTCATGCACTGGAGGGGGGATCCCTCAGCCCCACCTGCCCTCTGTCATAGTACAAGAGCCTTTAGGGGCAGGAAGTGACCTGGCTATTAGGAAGGCAAAGCCCCCATCACACCTCTGTTGCTGCCACTGCTGGTCCTGGTTACCTGAGTCTTGGGTGGCCCTTGGTGGCTGGTCAGCCACCATCCGAGGCTTGCATGCACCTTAGGCCAGCCCTAGGAAGCTGGAGGGCTGAGGAGACTAGAGTACTCCAAAGGCAGGCGCGGAGCGGCCAGACCCTCCTGGGGGTGAGTCCGACCATGCTGTGCACCTGCCACCCCATCAAGGCTGAGGAGACTGGGCCCTGCCATCTTTGAAAGCGTGGCAGTCAATTAGCATATTCCATCCTTATTAGATAGAATGAATGTCTAACTACTATGCTGTACACCAGAAACAAATACAAAGTAATATTAGATGTAAACTCTAATTGAAAAATAAATAAATAAATAGAATATATAAATAAATAAAAGTAGTTTTAAAGAAAACATAAGATTTTCGGAGACTGCATAAAATAGTGGTTAACTACATAAGTCTGGTATCACACAATCTAGGTTTGAAAACTATCCCTCCAAGTTAATAGTACTGGAATTCTGGGAAAATTATTTTACATCTTTATACTTTAACTGTAAAATGGCTCTAAGTGTTTTATATAGTTTACCTAGGGTGATGTGGGAATGACATGAGTTAATATACAGTGCAGGGCAAAAGTAGGTTTCTAGTTGTTTGTATGGAAAATAATACAATAATAAGTAATTCAAGAATAGGTTTCATGTATGCACAACTGTAAACCTACTTTTGCCCCACACTGTAAGTATAGCACTTAGAACTGTGTCTGGCATATATTAACTCTATATAAAGCATTTTCTATTATAATTATTATTTCCTATAAAAATGCCATACTTCTTCCAATTCCAACTGGAAATTCCCTCTCTAAAGTATCACTAATTATATTTTCTTCAAGAAAAGCAAGAGACTGAACATACTGGACTTCATGCACCTTGAGAAATATAAAAAAGTTGGCTCAGTTCTGAGCTAACCCTTCCAGTGTAGGCAGCCTCTCATTCTCTTCTTTTTCTTTTCATTCCTCCATTATATTCCTACTCCACATTTTTTAATCTCCCTGCACAGATCTAAATGCAAGGTGCAAATGGGGGAGAAAGAAGCATTTACCATTCTTTTTTCTTTTTTCCATTGAGTCACCAACCCTTAAGCCAGACATAAAGATAATTAGAATCTATAACAGAAAAAGCTTCTTAAAACCCCATGAGGTACCCTTTGGAAAGGTCAAGTGAATTAGTGGCAACGATACTTTTCCCCTTTTACCAAGTTCTAGAAAGAGTCGCTGGATGCTGAACTTCTTTTTTTTTTCTCTTGTGACAACTAGTTATAATTAACTTGTGAAGAGACCGAATGCAAGAGGGAATATTTCCAGGCAGTTGGGAATTCAGGGAAGGAAAGATGTATGACAAACCTTGACATCATGTCATCCAGGCAACAAGATCTCTATGCCACAGTAAATGGCTTCCAGGGGCACAGAACACACCTCACCCTGCACTTCATTCAACTTCAATCCATTTCATTTCATTCAGAAAAATCCTCTTTGTGGAGATCAGTCCAAAATCCTAAATATACAAAAATGTCAGTTGCTCAATATATTAAGGTGTAATTCTGTGAGTGAAAACTTACTAACTCATGTCATGATTTGCCTTATCACATTAGTGATATTATTTCATCATAACAACACTGAGCTGCCCCCCCCAATTTTAATTATGCATAAAACTGAGACTAGCTGCTACAATATTTATTTTAATATTATTTCCTATAGATTTCCTTCTCTTCACATCTAGCTCAAAGAACCTCTTTAGTTGAAACATTACTTCAAATATTTCTTTACATCATAGAACATAGTTTTAAAGTGACCCGACTCTAGAAACAAATAGACTAGTTTTTTGACCCTGGCCTTATTCTATAACTTTAGTTTATAACCTTAGTCTAAATCCCTAATTCTCCATGCTTCAGTTTCCTCATTTGTGAAATAAGAATGATGTAGTCCCTACCTCAGGGGATCACTGTGAGATTTAAGTGAGTTAATCTATACAAAGTATTCAGTGCGTGCACATTAGACACACTACATAGGTGTTTGTCACAATAAAAATAATTATTTTATTATAAATTACTAGAAACCTGGTACACAAAATTTGTGCACGGGGTAAGCTGTGTCCCTCAGCCCAGCCTGCACCCTCTCCAATCTGGGATCCCACTGGCATTGGGCCTAAACGGGAAGTCAGACATCCCTCTCACAATCCAGGACTGCTGGCTCCCAACCACTCTCCTGCCTGCCTGCCTGCCTGTCTGACTGCCCCTAACTGCTTCTTCCTGCAAGCCTGATCACACCCTAATCACTCCCTAACTGCCCTCCCTTGCACGCCTGGTCACCCTCAACTGCTCTCCCCTGCTGTCCCAGTCACCACTAACTGCCCTCCCTTCTCAACCTGGTTTCCCCTAACTGACCTCCCCTACAGGCCTGGTCCCCCCAACTGCCCTCCGCTGGAGGCCTGGTCCCCCTCAACTGCCCTCCCCTGAAGGCCTGGTCACCCCTAACTGTCCTCCCTTGCAGGACATCTTGTAATGGCCATCTGTGTCCACATGGGGGCGGCCATCTTGTGTGTTGGAGTGGCGGTCAATTTGCATATTACCTATTTATTATATAGGATAATTATTTGATGAAAAAAATTTCATATCATCTTTAGATACTCAGTTTTACTTTAATTAATTTTTTAAAATCCTATTTGCAGTGCTTTAAGTACTAAAAGGTTATACATTCATTTTATGGAAAAGCCAAGAGTAAACAGAACAGTAAAAGAAGTGAAAAATGAATTTAACTTGGGAGGATTTTCTATTTTCCTTCATTACTTGTTTCTTGGGCTCTGTGGGAAGCATCTTGCAACATCCAATGACTGTTCAGAACTACCCCTAATGAATGAATGAATGAAGAACAAACGGTTTTCTGACCAACCAGCAGCCAGGCCCATTTATTCTAATTGTGGGACTGAATCGGAAATTACATAGCAACCACTTGAGTAAATGATGGGGAAGGCTTTGCAGAGCAGTTTTGTAATTGTAATCAAGCAAACAGCATTAAAGACTTTCTCCTGACCATATTTCCTGAGCTCTGCAAGTCATCAGAACAAACAGGTGCATGAAAGAAAACAGGGACATACTCCCCAGATCACTGATGCCGAGAAATATGTGGTCTCAAAGGCAGTGTGCCTGACATCCTTAGGCACATAGGAAGACAAGTACAATATTTCATAATGTGATGCTTCAGATTGTAAATCTTTACTAGGACATAGGGTTTGTGTCTTGTACAAGCATGTTTAAACCCTTGTTGGACTGCTACTTAAATATTTCTTCTCTGTGCACCCGGTGACATGGCTTTGGCCCAGTCCTACCATCTGCATCTAATCTTCTAAGAGCCTAGACTCAGAAGGATATGAGCAGTTGCATTCAGCCTCCCAGCGGTTTTTCCTACAGATAGTCACAGGCAGCAGCATGAACATGTAGAGTGGTAAATTCCAGTTCCCCTTGAGGCATTTCATCTATTCCATACACATTTATAAAGCACCTACCGTGCTACATACGTTGGGTTTTGTGTTAGGAATACAAAATTAAATACAATGAAGTCCTTGCTTTCAAGAAGCACATTATCTTCTGGAAAAGAGAGGTTAGAGAAAACCCATAATGACAAAATAATAAAAAATATTTCTTTAGGAGGAAGTACAGCATGCTATGTGAGTATACCACAATAGTTATAAAAGTTAACATTTATTTCTCTTCAAGCACTGTTCTAAAATTCTACATGTATTGACTTTTTCATTCTTGTGACAGGCTTGGAAGTAAATTGAGGTACTAAAAATTTAAATCACTTACTCAGAGTCACATAGTAAGTGTTATAGCCAGTTTAAGAGAAACATGTAGCCAAGCCTGAGAGAATTAAGAGGACTTCTTGGAGGAAGGGGGTGGATATCAGTGATACCTGAGTAATGGAATGTAGAAGAAAGGACATCCTAGGCAGAAGGCAAAATATGTGACCATACCACCCTTCCACCCAGCAACAGGACCTCTGCTATCATGCCTCTCCCCAAAGTCATGCCACTCAAAGTCCCTTCCCACTTCTTCTAGTCTAGACCATGCTCTAGAAACCAGAAACCCACAAGTCCTTGCCCCAGTGGCTCCAGGACCTTTTTCCAGATCTGTGTAGCTTCTGTTATCCTCAATCTTCTGGAGTTCTTATTGCTAGGGAGTGGCCATTCACAGAGGGTGTGGATGGTGCCTAGAGTGCAGACTGGGGTGTTTATATACTCACATATCATAAAGGACAGATCAAGGGGTGGGAAGGGAAGGCAGGTGGGTTGGGTGGTGGGAGAGCTCCCTGCGCTATGACACTGTGATGTGCAATTCTGAAGCATCTGAAAACTTAAAGTCTATGTCTAGCTTTTTAGAGAGTTATGAAGGTATTTTTGTCAAAAGAGGAGGATAGAACGTATTTTATGTAACAGTGTGTTAGCTCAAGGTACACATTTTAAGAAATTAGAAACATGACCTGTGGCCTCCTTTTGTTCTCAAGCCTTGGGCCCTACAAATATCCCAGGTGCACCTACTGTGTGTGAGGGATGAAGATGTGAATGAGCACAGCTTGCTTGGGAAACTAAAAATAGCTTCACAAAGAGTATGAGGCAAAGGGTTCAGGCAAAGCACTTGCCTTCCTAGTGATCTGAACTTAATTCTGAAGTCAGCACAGACCATTAAGGACTTTAAGCTGGCAAATAAGCCAGTATTGAGTTTGGAGAGCACACATCACATGTGTCAATCTGCTCTGTCCCCAAAAGAAACCCAGAGTAATATTTTTATTCTCTCTTCTTCCCTTTGCCTCTATCCAGAAGCAAGAATGAAAAGGACTGGTGATATCTATTATAGCTGTAGGAGTCCAAATAGAAAAGCCTAGAGCAATTAGAAGAGCAAACATCTGGGAGGAAAAAAAAAAAAGCAACTTATTGTTCTTATCTGGCCTGCTCAACTGGGAAGAGCTTGAAATCACAGACCCAGAGAAACCAGGCAGCCAAGCCAAGCCCAAGAGCTCACAGACATGGACAGGATGTCTGAGAATGAATGGGTCAAGGCTATGGCTCAGTGCCTTGAAGCTAATCAAAGAGCTAACACAGAGTAATGCGCAAGAGACGCATGTCTTTGGACTAAGGTTTAGTTCACCTCCACGCCTTGTAACCTTGGGTGCAGCAGAAGACTCTCAGTTGTTGGTTGACTTCCCAGAGCAAGAACAATGGGCTAGGCATTTGAATCTACAGGGTGGGAATCTGGTAGCATCGACCATGCATGACTACATCTAACCATAATTGATGGATCTTAGACAAACAAAATACCCCTTCAGTAGGTCCCTGTACTAGATATTTATCCAATTTGGTTGTCAGGAATAACCTTACTTCTTCACAGGGAATTATCCTTCTACTACTGTATGGGATTTGGGGGGCAGGAGGGGAAGAACATAAATTCTAGATGAGCCACCCATCCACAGGGCAGATCTTTTGATTCCATCCCACCCGATAGCCAGGTGTGAGTGATATGTCCTAAGCTTAACTTATCAAACACTCACCCCAAGATTTTAAACTGTGAGTCAGTGAAGCGAGACTACAATAACAATCAGGGTGTAGATTATTGCAGCAGGAGCCTCCGGCGTGTCAAAGAACAGTGCTGTGAAGGCAGCAGCTGCCCCAGGAGAATGCCCTTTGAGGTGAGATACTGCTCACTCTTTTCTCAAGCCTTCTGTGAGCTCCCTTCATCCTGTCAATAAATCCCCAAGTGTTTCTACAAAATCAACAGGCTTTCCTTCTGACATGTGCACCTCTTGCCCCCAGACCAGCAAGTTAATTTGAACTCTGGACCTTGTTGCTAAAAATTATTTGGGAAGACACAGATTTTCATATAATCACAATGTGAACTAGCAAAGTGCATTTAACACAATGGCACATTGTTTCTATGCTCTTTCCTCCAAGTCCAGGTATGCTCATTGTTACAGCCCCACTTGGCTAGTGTCTTACTCTGGGATACCCATCCCCAAAAGAAGAGGAGTTACTTTATGTTTCCCTGGAGTTCTGTGAGTCCTGATACTGTGGTGAAGAGTGAGGGGATGCTGACAGGGAAGTCAGTCTGCGGAGGCAGAGAGGGAATCCTGCACACACGGGAATGCATACAAGCTTGAGCCAGGAGCACAGATGGCAGAAGAGAAGTCAATGCATAGGGGCCTGGGCCTCACTCAGCTACTGGCTCCGCTCACATTTGGGTAGAGCGATTTTCATTAAAACTGTCATTTTGAAAATTAGAAAAGCATACAAACACATATGCAGTAAAACAGATGTTCCTATTCCTCCTCTTCTTCCTTCTACAGTACTCAAAGGAAACACATGTCTGTGTTGTCCTAAGTCCAGTTACTAATTAGCACGTTTCAGTCACATATTTCACGGAGGATAGGGAGGATTTCAAAGGGATTCCTTCCTTTTAAGTTGAGACAGCTGGTGCTAATTACCAAGCAGGAAAAGAATGTTCAAACAGATCACTGAGAAGCCAAGGGTGGAACAGAAGACTGGAGGGTCTTTTGGTCCCATTCTAGAAGGAATCTCCAGTGGTTGGAAGGGACTGCATTTTATCTACATCTTCACCTTACCCAAAAGAAGCAGCTGTCCAGTTTCATCACCCTGCAAGTGGGAGGAAACACAGTCCAAAAACATGAACCCATAGGTCATTGCATCTCATGGATGTAAATTTCACAGAGATGCAGTTGGAGCTCTTGTAGTAAACCACTCCTCTCTTGGTCAAAGATGCACAGCAACATAAAAGATAAACATAGCCTTTTGCCTTTTAAACAAACCCAGGGAATTATCAAAGTTCATCATTATAATTCATTGTTGCTATAACATCAGGGCAATTCAGACACCCCTTACCTAATATGCCTGGTAAGAAAGAAAATCTTGGCTTTAATTCAAAGAATCTAATGGAAAGAACACTAAACCAGAAGTCAAGAAATTTCTGATACAAACTAATCATGAGACTGGGAAATTGATTTAGTTTTTCTGAACCTCGGGTTTTCATTTGCAAAAGGGGAAAACAGCCCTTCCACATAGGGCTGTTTGTGAAAGTTGTAGAATATTACTGCAGTACAATTCATATTTAATGTGAATTTCTAGATAAAGTTAAAATTATTGGGCATCTTGAGAATGATTCCCAGAAAAAAAAACAAAAAAACAAAACAGCCCCAGTTCATTGGAAGTATATGAACACCTTGCAAAGGTGATTGTCCTGGGTTCTTAGCCTACCTAGAGACTATAAAAAGTTTTAGAACAATTATACAAACACATAAAAGTTTTGAAATCACACTGCCTGATTTCAAATTCTTCTCTACCACTTCCCACGTGTGCGACCTTAAAATAATCACTTGATCCCAACCATAAAATAAGGGTAAGAGTAATCACAACCCACTGATGGCCTCATTGTGAGCACTGACTAAAAGGTAGTAGAGGCACAGGGCTTGATGGATTATAATTTTCATCTCAAATACTATCAGCCTTCTTATTACAAAGAGGATGTTAATATTATAATGACAGAGCTGATTAGCAAGGTTATTTTACTTTATTTTTATTTTAATGACTATTAACTAACATGTATGTAGGTGATTACATTATTCAGCTTTTATTTATGTTAATTTACTTCATTCTCATAATAATCCTCTGAGACAAGCCAGTAAGTAGCAGATTTGGGATAAACTCAGGCCTTGCTTTCAATCACTGCATAAATAAACGTGGGTGAGTGATTAAGGTTGAGGGGAAACTTAAGAGTGAACTGCTTGTTATAGTGGTAGCTTGTACAGCTAGATTTGAATGGAAATGGTGTGCATGCTTGCTGGGCTAAATGTCCCCCCTACACATCATGGGGGCAGATCTATTCTGCGGCTTTGGTGTTATAGTCATATCTTGACTGATTCAAAGCACTGCCATTTGTTCTTTTCTCTCCACTATTTCCATTTTCAGGAAATTGAAAACATGAAAAATAAAGTAAGTGTTCCTTCATTTCAAATATTATACTTTTAAAGACAAAATTAACAACTCAGAATAATGGCAAAATACATTTGATGAGTCAAATACCATTGAAAACCCACCTAGCACCCACATTCACTGCCTGTCTGAAAAGTTCCAAGTTCTATCATTTTAAACAAAGCTCAAAGATTTCACTCAACTCTTTCTTATATCAAAGAAAAGGAAATGTCTGAGTCATTGTGAGTGCTTTTTATAAAGCACCCACTTTTTAGGAACAGTTCCAGACCCATGCCCTGCACACCAACAAACTCAGCGAAAGCTTGTTGATTGCTTAAGTGCTGAAGAACAGTGTCTGGTTATATACATGCTACTTCCCTAGGTGGGAAATGTAGCAATTTTTATGCATAAGCTCCTTTGAACCTGGGAGGGCATACCTAAAAGATGATTATTTAGTGGCTGGCGATGTAGGCTGTAGTTTAAATATAAGCCAGAGAAGGAACAAGTTGTGTTTAAGAAGACATACAGGAAGCTTGATAGTGACGCCAGGAGAGACCTTGAAAAACAAGATTGCCTAACAACGCCTGGGGTCATTTAAAGAACAGAATACCCCTGAGCACTCTGAGGTCATCATGCCAGCTTGTCCAAAAACCTGCTCTCTTCTTTTTGCTGGCTCTCCGACAGATTCCGGTTCTAGTCATGCCCATTGCTTGCCAACCAAGTTGCTACATCCTGCATCTGTGCTCTTATTTACGCTTGGCTTCCTCTCCAACTTTTCTTCCGTCCCTAATAATCTGATTCTTATAATTTGCAGATACCTGACCAAAACTCATGTGCTAACTCTTAGTGTACTTTTTTTGCACTCCACAGATCTTTATACATTGGATCAGTATTGTATTCTTTTGGAATTAAGTTCTTGCTATTTAATTATTCACCAGGCCTTTCACACATACATTATTTTCTTACTAAACTGTTTGCGAATAGGCCCATGAATCCCACGTCTCTTCTATTTGCCAATATATTGCTCCTGTATAATGCCGTGCACCCAGAATATATTCCATTGCTGTAGTAAAGTGCCCATACCCCACTTGCCTTCAATTTGCCTGTGTCATTAAGATAACTCCATGAAAGAGGTATAATTAGTTCTTAGTATTGTGGAAAAGCTACAACACCACCACTATCGACTCTGCCAAAATCTACAGATAACATCTGCTCAATTCTAGGAACAGGTGGAACGCTGCATGGTCACAGTTAGCATGCGGAAAGCCAGTTAACAGAGTGGTTGTGAACATATTTTTGAAAGCCCAACTCTCCATCCTCTGCTACTTTATAGTTAGTTGAGCTAATTAACCTCTTTAACCTCAGCTTTCTCTTCTATAGAATGAAGATAATTGTAGAATTCACCTCATAGAGTTTTTATAAAGAAGAAAATAAAGATAGCACAGCACTTAGAACAGAGAAAACACTCAGTAAATACATGCTATAATATCATGATTTATATTGTCAATTAAGAATTCAAATATGTTTTAAAGACACAATGGATTATTGGTAATAATTTGCAATGTATCCAATTGTAAATTTTAATTATATAAATACATATATTGAGTGTTTACATTAATTATAATTAATAGTCCAAATCTTATATTATTAGAGTCAACAACTGGCACATTGATCGGGCAGCTTTACTTATAATCAGCACATCATGGAGATAAAAATAATGCCATGCCACAATGAGGCAACTGTAAATCATATATAATGTGGCATGGCATTATTTTTATATATGTGTGTATATATGCATATATAATATATGTAATGAATATATATATTTATCTAAATTGATTTCAGAGAGGAAGGGAGAGATAGAGATAGAAACATCAATGATGAGAGAGAATCATTGATCAGCTTCCTCCTGCACACCCCCAGCTGGGGATCAAGCTGTAACCCAGGCACGTGCTGTGCCTGGGAATTGAACTGTGACCTCCTGGTTCATAGGTCGATGCTCAATCTATAAGCCACACCACAGGGCAATAGTCCTTAATCTTGGAAGCAATGACACATCCAGTATCACTATGGATCATTCACACATTGTTTACAATTCTAGCTTTCCCACCCATTGTTAAATGGCAAAGGACAAGTTGTATAATTTCTTGAAACTTCTTTTTTTTATCAGATATAAGGAAAAAGGTAATTCCTACCTTGTTAGGTGATTATAATTGCGTATAATTAGCAGTCAGTGAATGACAGCCTTCATGATTTCTGAGCCCTCTATTTCTCTGATTAGCCTAAGGAATAGCAGTTGTGCAATTTAAAAATAAATCTGTTTCAGAAAGCTACACATTAGGAATTTTATTTCTTTATCTCCCCAGTGCCATTCTCTCAGAATTGAGAGGTGAGTATTTCTTTGAGAACACTCATATGGGAGAGTGTGGAGTAGGCAATTTGAAGACTCATTCTATAGTATTGGCAGGATGTGGGTTGTCATCACAGGCTGGGTATTGTCTTGCTTCCTGTAATTTTACAGTTACCACACTGTGGCATGGCATTATTTTTATCTCCACAATAGGCTGATTATAAGGTAAAGTTGCTGACCAGTGTACCAGGTGTTATTACTTTTTTTAAAAAAAAGATGAAATAGGGAGGGAAAACAAGGGGCCACCAAACAGCTAACTTCCAGCCCCACCACAAATAGACCAGATGTTGCTATTTTGTTTGGACAAGTTCCACTTTATCTTCTTTGGGATTAAGTGAGGAATTCAACCAATGCCTGCTCAGAGCAATAAAGTAGGCAGTTATTTAGCAACATCTGAAGCTGGGAGGTAATTCCTCTTTTTATTTCTCCACTGAGGTAGCAATGAGAAGATAAGAGGAGCCATACAAAAAATTATAAAAAGACCAAACTAAAATTCTAGGTCACTCAATTAATTTTTTCCCCTACATAAAGTATGGAATCAGAGACATTCATTCATTGCTCCAACCTGCACCAGAAACTGAAAAACTCAGGGATGGAACTATGACTAGGACAAACACGGAAGTATAAACATAGTCCTTGACCTCAAGAGACATATATTCCATAAGTTTAACAAATAAGAACCAAAAGAAAAAAAAAGAGAAAAAAAAAACACAATGACAAATTTAAATAATAACTTTGAGCTTTAAAAAGCAAAAAAGATGAGAGAACACAAGGGAAGGGTACTTATTGCTGACACGGGCACCTGGAAGAGTTGTCACTAAGCTGAGATCAGAAGAACTGAAGGACAGAAAGAGGGATGAATGTCTTAGGCTGAGGAAACAGGATATGCATAGACCTGAAGGCCAGAGGGAACTGAGTATGATAAAGGGCCTAAGAGAAGAAGTCACTAAAGGAGAGTGAGTACTGAGGAGAGTGGCAAGGTGAAGGTGGAAACATAGTCAAGAATCAGCTCATTTAGGGCCTTTAGGTCATGACTCCTCTTGTTAATAGAATAGGAAACCATTTTAGAAGGAGAAGGATATGGCATGATTTAGACAATCTAGCAAAAACAATCAGAGGATAAGCTCATGAGACAGATTACTGAGGTTCAGATCTTGGTTCAATCATGTGTTAGATGGCTAGCCTTAAGTAAGTTACTTTGTCTCCTCATCTGCAAAGAGCAATAATAACAGTATTTACTCTCATTGTTTTGAGGTTTAAATGTATTATTTCCTAGGAAACCCATAGAATAATGACTAAGACATAGTAAGTACTCAATAAAAGTTACACACATAACAACATCACACACACACACACACACACACACACACACACACACACAATGGACTGAATGTTTGTTTCTGCCAGAATTCATATGTAAAATCCTAATTCCCACTGTGATTATATCATCATATGAAGTAGTGGGTCCTTCAGGAAGTAATCAGGTCATGGTGGAGCCTTTATAAATTGATTTTCTGCCCTCATAAAAGGAACCCCAGAGAGCTCTCTTTCCCTTTCTACCAAGTGAAAATTGAAATCCTATCTAATAAAAGAGTAATATGCAAATTAACCATCAATCTACTACACCATAAGCCATGCCCACCAGCAATGCCCACCAGCCAAGATGGCTGCGGCCATGGAGCAAGCAGGAGGGAGGCTTGGGTTTCCCCAGGCGATGGAGGAAGCCAAGCTTTTCATACACCCTGGCTGGCCCAGGGCTCCACTCAAGGCTACAAAGTTTTAATTATAGAAGATAAATACATTCCAGATGCCAGGGCCTCCAGTTGGGTCACTGGGTGTGTGGTTGGCCTGAAAACCACCACAGGCCCCTCACCCAGCCCACCCCATGCCCCAAGGAAACCTCCACCTTGATCTGGGACACCCAACAGCTGGCCCCCACCCATGCACCAGGCCTCTATCTTATCTAATAAAAGAGTAATATGCAGATTGACCATCACTTCAACACACAAGATAGATGCCTCCATGTGGTTAAAGATTCTGCCCCCATGTGGACACAAAATGATCAACAGAGGAGAGAAGTTGGGGGTGACTAGGCCTGCAGGGAAGAGAAGTTAGGGACAAACAGGCTGGCAGGGGAGCAGATAGGCATCAATCAGGCTGGCAGGGGAGTGGTTGGGGGTGATCAGGCTGGCAGGCAGAAGCAGTTAGGGGTAATCAGGAAGGCAGGCAGGTGAGCAGTTGAGAGCCAGCAGTCCTGGATTATGAGAGGGATGTCCGACTGTGGGATCAGGCCTAAATGGGCAGTCAGACATCCCTAGAAGGGTCCCAGGTTGGAGAGGGTGCAGGCTGGGCTGAGGGACATCCTCCCCCCCAATTCACAAATTTCATGCACTGGGGTTCTAGTGAGAAGATAAAAGCCTATACCCAGAAGAGGGTCCTCACCAGAACCCAATTTATTTTGTGATAAGCCTCCCACCTATGGCATTTTCTTATTGCAATCCAAACTGACTAAGATAATATGGAAAGTAATTTTCATTTTTTAAGATTATTTTTCTTTTTGTATGGACAAGGAATAGAGCACGAGAAAAAAGAAAGATGACACATTGGGAGAGTGTCTGTAGCAATAGAGACTATAACTACTGAAGGCCTGAAATAGGAAGGTAGGGGTGAAGATAGTGAGAAGGAAATAGATCAAGATAGAGTCTGGGCACAAACAAATTGGACTTCCTGATAAAAAGTTATGAATGTGAGATAGATCAAGAATGGACTTAGGCTAACAGGTATCAACAACCCAGTTTCCCATTAATGGATGAATGGACAAACTATGATATATACATGTGATGGAATATTATCTAGTCAGAAAAAAGAATAAATTCTGAATCATCCTACAGCATTGGTGAACCTGCAAATATTATCTTAAGTGAAAGAAGCCAAACACAAAAAATCACATAGTATATGATTGCATGTATGTAAATTATACAGAATAAGTAAATCATATGAACAGAAAACATATTGATAGTTGCCAGGACCTCAGAGGAGATATAAAATTTAAAACACTGGAAATGTATGCTATAACTAAGGAGAGAATTTAGATTAAAGTCAAACAAAGGTCTAGGGAAAGCTCCGAGAAATGTTAATATTTACGAACAGAGCCCAAAATTTTAAAAAAAAATGTGGAAGCCAAGAGGTAAGCATGCTTCAAATAGGTAGAGAATTGGCTTTGACAAATATTGCTGAGAAACCAAGTATGAACAGTGGGCAAGCAGTCCATTGGATCTGGTAACCTGACAGCTATTGCTGACCTTACCAGGTAGAAGAAGTACAGAAGCACATTGGACAGGATTGAACAGTGGCATAAAGACAAGGAGGTAGAAATAGTTTGTTTGGATACTCAGGAATTTGATTATAAAGGAGAACAGAAAAATAGGGCAGAATTGAAACAGTTTATATGAAAAAAGCAAGTATGAACAAAGGGGAAATATTAGATCATGTTTGTATGATGATGGAGATGATTCTATGAACAGTGAGATGTGACTGCTGAAGGAAAGCATGAATAGATCATGAAGCAAAGTCTTTGACAGCACAGAGGTAATGGGATCTAGAACAAAAGTGGAGAAACATCTCTTCCTGTGGGAGGAGGAACAGTCTCTTCATTGTGGAGGAAGGAGAATTTAGATGCAGATGCACCATGCTGGCAGGTTTTGTGGTGGGAAGTTAAGAGAGTTCATTGTCAATGACTTCTAATTTCTCAATGAAGAATGAGTCTGGGTCATCAGTAGGAGGAGGATGTGTGGGAGGTTTGAGGAAAAAGGAGATGATATGGTAGAGTCATTTCATAGAGATGAAGAAAATTAATAGGAATCCTGAGCAACCCTAAGTGCCTGCTTGAGGTTTTTGAATTCTGAATTAGTCAGCTTGGCTTTGTGATTGTCCCCAACAAAGTTGCTTCTTGGGTTTGAGGAAGGGAAAAGCTGGAAGAGTCTTGCAACCTTAGAATAGCCTTCATGATTCATCCTGGGCTTATCCTATTTCACTTCCTGCTCATTGGCTAACTGAAAGAAGTTCAGTAAGCCCATCTGCTAAATATAGAAGGGGAGAAACATCAGCATCTAGGTATTTTGTGCCTCCACAGCTGCCAGGGGTAGTAGCAAGGTTATATCCAAATCCTTGGCCCCAACTAGCCAAAGGTAGTAGCAAAGTTATGTCCAAATCCTTGGCCCCAACTAGCCAGTGAATCCAAAAATAGTCTTGTGCCACTCTTGCACTGCTGATTGGAAAGGGTTGCCATGAAAATCTCCATATTAAAAAGAACAAGGAGCTAGAGTGCAGCGTCCTAAATTCAGTGTAAGATATATCTGATTTAAAAGATAAATGCTAGAATGACTGGAAATAACTGATTCTGTCATTATCCTCTGTGCTGTCCTTTGGGAGTTTGCCTTTCTTTGTCTTCCTTCACATCATTTATCAAGGCTCATATGTCCTCCCTGCTCCTTACCCTCTGTCCACATCTGCTTCTCCTTCAGGAATACACTGTATTTTACTCTTCATGCTTCAGATGTCGGTTTAACACTCGTCAGGAAGATCTTCCTATATGTCATTCAGCCTGTTAGGACTCTGCCTTTTATAGAGTGTCTTTCTTTGAGAAAACCTATTACTATTATAATTATGTTGAGGGGGGTCATTCTTTAATAGCTGTCTATTTCTTCTAACTACTATATGTCCTAGTGCACAGAGGCAAGTACATAATTGAGGAAGGAAAGAAAAAGAAGTAGGGAAAAAGAATTAAAAAAATGGAGGAAGAACAACAGGAAAGAAGGGATATCCCTAAACCTTCAAAGATTTTCTCCTTTCTTTGAATTCATAGGAAATTATTATACTACTCTTATATTTCTCTTATATTTTCCAATGTGCAAATATTGCACACATAGTAAATATTTAAATGTACAAAACTCATACCATTTATATTTAAGAAAAGAAGAAATACTACATGCTAAGAGTGGTGTCAAACATGCTTGATAATTTATCATGAATCTTTATGGTTTTATATGAAATATTCTTGAATGTACCTCCCCATGGAATAATGTAATTCTTAAATGTCTCAATTGCCATGTAACAGTAGAATGGGGTTCTTATTTGCTTCTCCATCCTCATTATTACTCGTTCTCTGTTTCACATTTTAAGCTCTAAAAATTCTAGCAATGCTGAACAATCTGTAGCTCCTCAGAGGTGCTTCCTTTCCTCTGATTGCCACCTTTTCTCTCCCGGACCAAATTCTACTTACTTAAGACTCAGTAAATTTCTCCTGCCTCTCAGGAAGCTCTCCAGCATTCCCACCACAGCCTCTGTTCTACCTGAATTACTGCTTGTGTCTCCAGTTCACTGCAGGACTGTGTCTTGTCATCTTTGCATTCTCAAGGTTTAGTGCATGGGTTGAAATTCGAGCTCAATCGATATCTGTGGTACTGAACTATTGTTCATTATGAAGCGAAAACTTTCATGATTTCATAGACTTCACTCAGTTTTTCTTCATATTCTTTTTAGGTCAGTTATTTAACTTATAAGGTGATCACATTATGAAATAGGCATAATATCTACCAGACACAGATTTTTCACATTAAATCATTATTTAAAAATTGTATCTTGGTTATATAAGCCAGTCTCAGATATTTTACAAAATTGTTTATTCCTGTACAAATTTCTTTCAAAAATGGCATACTGATTTTATCTACAAGCAAAAACATGGTATTAAGAGGATATCTTAAAGACAAGTACAAGGTAAGGCTGAAATATTTTCTTACCACTTATCTTTTTCTTCCTCAACTCAGTTTTTTTGTCTTACTATTTTCCTTTTTTTGTTCTTCTTCACATCCCCTGTTTTCCAATTGCCAGTGACATATGGATAGTAACTTTGCTGATTCCTTTTCTCGCATGAGGAATTAGGCAGCAGGGAGTATAGACTGAGAATGTGGGTGAGTATTTTCAGGTTCTAAATGACATCAAATCAGAAAACAATTGCATACAGATAAATCTCTGACCCATCTGAAACCATACATAGTTATAGAATAGTATTGACCATAATTTTGGAATATTATTTGACAATAAAAAGTAATGCTACAATATAGATGAAACTTAAGTACCTCATACCAAGTGCAAGAAGCCAGTCACAAAAGGCCACATATTGTATGAGTCTATTTATATGAAATGTCCAGAATAGGTAAATCAGGGGTGGAGGCTGGGGGAGTATGGAGAGTGACTGCTAATTGGTATGGTTTCTTTTCGGGGTAATACAAATGTTCTAAAATTGATCATGATAATGGTTTCACAATTCTGTAAAGATACTAAAAAACATTGAATTGTATGCTTTAAATGGGTAAATTGCAGGATGTATGGACCATGTGTCAATAAAGTTGCTAAAAATATTAAAAAAATAAAGAAAATAATTGCATTTGTAAAACTGAAGAGAGGCTTCCTTCATCTTTTAATAACCCCTATGCTATCTTTAGTGCCAAATGCAATATATATGGGAAAATAACACCAAGAGAGTTTTCTTCTGGGCATTACTACTAGCCAGAAGCAAGAGAGAACTGAACTTCAGTTGATAGTGCTGACCCCATAAAGGAAGGGATGGGAAGATGCAATAGAGACATCTGGCAATGCCAAATGAGGATCTAGCAAAAAGACAGAGTGCTCTCCGTCTGTTTGGATAGTATAGGTGGAGCCATTCCTGGGGAAGGGAACATCTTCAGAGTCACTGTCTGTGACTCAGTGACTCTGCCAGCAATGATGTGTGGGTAAAGCAAAGGATTTTTTAAATAAAGACTACCCAGTAAAGAAAATGACTACCCGGAATGTTGTGGTGACAGCAGCACTTACTGGCACCTACAATAAGAAAAATTCATTCACCTTTTCAAGAGTTCTTTATGAGGCAGCTACTGTGCATAACTCATAGTCCTTAAATAAGCTTCCTCTTCCACGTTCTCATAACCTCATATTTAAAGTGTTCCTAAATGATCTCCTTGTCTCTACTCTCTCATATTCTAATCTTTCCTACACATAAATTCTTTCTCCTACACAAGAATGGTTTTAAGCACAAGTTTCAGAAGTAGATTTCCTGGATTCAAATCCTATCTCCACATCTTATTGGCCTTGTGACCTTAGGGAAGTTAACTAAACTCTCTGAGCTCCTGTGTATCAGTCAGATTGGGTGAAGTGGCAGAGACAAGTGTGCCCCAAATTGTCTTAGTTATTTAACAATAACATTTCTTACTCGTATTTATGTCCATCATATGCCCAAGGTTGTTCTCTGCAACCTCCTCATTCTGTGGCCAAAGCTAAAAGGGTCCTGCCAGCCAGTGGCACAAGAAAGTCATGCAGTGCTATCAAAGTTTGTGTAGAGACCTCATCTACCAAATTACCTCCTCACACTTTCCGCCTTAATGGAATACTCACTTCCCTCTCAAATGCAAATGTTCAGCCTAACAAACCCAAATATCCTTTGCTGTCTTCTGCCCAATAGTTGTTTGATATTTCACATGCAGTTGGTTCAATTGATACAGAGTTATGGACCCACCTTGAGGAAACAGCGCTTTCCACAAAAAATAAAAGGTTCAGTTTATAAAATGAAACAAAGACATTAAGCTCTTATTGTTATCTTAAGACTGAACAAGTAATCTCCAACAAAGGAACATGGAAGAAAATGTGGAGGAAAAAATTCATAAAAGCCTTCATATTCTCAATGAATATGCCCACACATCTTTACAAATTCTCACATTTTCAAATATCTTTATAGCATTTCATTGATTCCATAAAATATAGCAAAGCGTAACACCATGCAAGTTACACATTTGTGAAAATTATGAATAAAAAACTAGCAATGTACATAAAAGAATGACAGTTGGTAAATTATTCATGCTAGACTAATTGTTATAACAAAAAAACAAAAAACAAACAAACAAAACTCAGTGACTTAACACAATAAAATTCGTTGCTTGTTCTCATCATAGTCCAGTGGTTGTTGGTGGTGAGAGGTAAGACAGGAGTCTATCACAGTTTAATATGGACTTGTAGAGAAAAGGGTGTGGTGCTAGGAGCCAGGCTTCTCCATGTTGCCACTTCACCCTCTTGTACAATCTTGGAGTTTTCTCCAATCAGCTGTGAGACAGGGAAGGAAGTTAGAGGATCCCATTTTAGTGGACTTTATGGCATAGCCTAGAGAATGTGTACATCACTTCCACTATGTTCATTGACCACAGCTCAGACACAAGGCCTTAGCTAATATATAACTGCAAAGGATGCTGAGAAATACAATCTAGAAAAGCAGTTTGGAAAAAAAACTAGCCAACCTGTACCGCAATTATTCAAATACATGAATTAATTACATGCTCTATACATTTGGCCTCATGTAAACATATCTTTGGAAATTATGGTATGTTTTTCTATGGTAAAGCACTGTTTTGATAGAAATTACTGAATCATTATGTGAAACTGCAGAGTCTTGTTGCTGCATTAGACTACTTAGATTCCAAATCTTAGAAGCTAATAGGCAGAAGAGAATGTTCATCCAAGAAATAAACATACAGACATAAAGCACATGATGCTATGCTTTGCACAGACACAAACTCCTCTCACAGAGGTTGACGTAATAGAGCAAAAAGAGGAAGGATATGTACACAGAAACTTGAACCAAATCAAATGTTTTGGGATACACTTGACTACCAGCCCTGAGAAGATGCATTCATAAGATTTGCCTACCCTCACAGTCAATAATTGTTAGAAAATCTTCAGGTTCATGATGGGTGACATCATGCAGGGCAAATAAAGATCATTTCCTTCTACAATGATTGGTACTTCGCTTTGGTTTATACCCCCAGCTGCCTGGGCCTTGGTGTAAGTAACCAGATATCATAGGTTTGAGGCAGGCTTTCCATTTGCATCACTAGGCAGTGAGTGCAGCCAACAGGAAGTGCAATAATTCAGTTAGCATGTTTTAATAGAAATCAATACCAACACAAGGAAAACTTCCTGGAATGACTGTGCTATGCTCTGATGGACTATTTTCATGGTCCCTGCCAATGACAACCATTATCAAGAAGCCACTATTAACTTTAACACTGATTCATGTAGCACTTTCAAGGAGGCAAATAAAGTATTTGGACCGGTGACAATTTTTTTAAATTAGAAAAGAATAAAATTTTACTTCTTTTGGTTTCTGTTAAGTTTCAATCTTGGACTCAAGTTTAATTCCAGTTTGAGCTTCCATTGGATGGAGACAATTACCACCCTCATTCCTCTCCTGCTCATCCTTCTCCACCCTTCTTTTCCACTCTCACCCCAGATTAGGTGTAGTGAAGTAGAGAATAACTGTGATAGTTAATATTAATTCAGTACCTTCCCAGTTCAGAGCCATTTTAGTCTAGAGGTCAGCAGATTTTACCTATAAAGATCCAAATAATAAATATCTTAGGGTTTTTGAGCCATTTGCCTTGATCGTGACTACTCAGTTCTGCTGATGTAATGCAGACATGTAGATAATACAGAATGAATGAGTGCCCCTGTGTCCCAGTAAAACTTCACTGACAAAACAAGCAATAGGCCAAATGTGAATGACAGGCCATAGTTTATGAACTTGGTTCTAAACTTACATGTGTCATTTATATTCACTGAGAAAGCAGTTACTATTCTTATTTTATAGATGAAGCTAACACCCCCCAACATTTCCTCTCTAGTAATGAGTGAAGCTATGTCTAATGCCAAAGGCAGGTTTACACCAAAGCAACCTATACTTTTCTGATTTTGCTTCGACTGTCTGACTAAAGAAAGAAGTCAGGCAGGCTAAGGACTAGAAGAAACTACATCCCTGAGCTGAATTATTTACAAACACAGTTGCTAGTTGGAAGAGTTGTGCAACTCTTCTCTCTTGGTGATCCAGTGTTGACCTGATCAAACTCTTTATGATGCAAGGTCTGTAAGATGTCAGATACCACCATCAGGTCATGTAAACTCCTAAAGTAAGCTTGCTTCCCATGCCCCTGGAGCTTCCAGTCCAACATAACAAGTCAAAATTGGGTCGGATTTGGAGGGCATTTGAGAATTATTTGTTATCTCACAAATATCATATTTATAACATCCATATTTTTAATGACTACCTTAAGAATGAGAAGTAAAGGTGTCTATACCCCCAGCACCTGACATACAGAAAGTCTTCAAGAAATACTTGTGCCAGGTCTTCACGGTTTATTAATATAATAAAATTAGTTATTATATATTATACTCATTTTAATTTTACTTTATATAATGTTATAATTATTTACACACTAGAGGCCTGATGCACAAAAATTTGTGAAATTAGGCTTTCCTGGTAGGGGAGGGTGGGGGTTAAGGGGAGAGATCAACCAAAAAACTTGTATGCATGCATATAAGCATAACCAATGGACACAGACACCAACACCAGGAGGGTGAGAGCATTAGCGGCAGGGGGGGAGGGAGAGGAAGAAGGGAAGGGAGGCAGGGGACAGTGGGGAGATAAGGACACATATGTAATACCTTAATCAATAAAGAAAGGAAAGAAAAAAAAAAGAGTAAGCCTTCCTTTCCCCGGCTGCCGACACCTGGGACTGAGCAGCTTCCCTCCTCCTGCCGCCCACGAAGCAGGGACATAAGCTGGCTTCTCTCCAGCCCCAGTTTTGTTAGGAAGGACATCAAAATGACTTCTGGAAGACATCAGTCTACTTAGCATATTACCCTTTCATTATTATTGATAACTATAGATCCAGTGCACAAAATTTGTGCACTGGGATGGGGGTGTCCCTCAGCTCAAACTGCACCCTCTCCAATCTGGGACCCCTCGGAGGATGTCCGACTGCCTAAACAGTCAGACATCCCTTTCACAATCTAGGACTGCTGGCTCCTAACTGCTCACCTGCCTGCCTCATTGCCCCTAACCGCTTCTGCCTGCCAGCCTGATCATCTCCTAACCATACCCCTGCCAGCCCGATTGATGCCTAACTGCTCCCCTGCCAGCCCGATTATCTCCTACTGCCCTCTCCTGACAACCCGGTCACCCTCAGATGCCCTCCCCTGCATAGTCCCTCTTTATTAGATAGGGTTTTTTCTTTAGCATATTGGGTAGCCCTAATTGTTTGGCTCAGTGGATGGAACATTGGCCTGCAGACTCAAGGGTTCCAGGTTTGATTCCGGTCAAAGGCATATACTTTGGTTGGGGATACATACCCAGTTAGGAGTGTGCAGGAGGCACCTGATCAATGTTTCTTTCTCATAGATGTTTCTAGCTTTCTATCCCTTTCCCTTCCTCTCTGTAAAAAATCAATAAAATATATATATTTTTAAAAAGGAACATTTAAGATTCCTCCATATCTGCCTGGCTTGTGTGACTCATTGGTTGAGACCCCAGGTTGCCACCACTGGAAGGGTATCACACCTCATCCAGGCTCAGACCCAGCCCAGGCTGCCATCTCAGCCTGGCCAGAAATTTCACCAAAGGGGTGTGCACCCCAGCCAGGCTGAGATCAGAACCCAGGTAGCCATCTCAGCCTGGTCAGAGATAGCTCTGTGGAGGTGTGCACCCCAGCTAGTCGGAGACCCAAGTCCAGGCTGACATCGCTGGCCAGGGAAGGCTTTGAGGGACTGCACTCCCAGGCCAGGCTGAGACCCTAGCCCAGGCTCCATCTCAGCCTGGCCAGAGTTCGCTATGCAGAGGTGTGCACCCCCGCTCTGAGGCTAAGACCCCTGCTCGGCCCAGGATTGTGCCACGGTGGTGCAAGGCCCTGCCCGCATGAGACCCCAGCTCAAGCTGCTGCCCCTGGCCAGATGATCATGCCGTTGGGTGCCACCACGGGCCAGAAGATTGATGTGGCGGGGGTGCGTGGCCTGCCGGTCTGAGACCCCAGCCCAGGCTGCCACTGCTGGCCAGGGATCACACTTGGCACTGGTGCCTCCCAGCCAGGAACCCCAGGCTGCCACCACTGGGCACACTGGGAGACTCCCGGTGAGGCTACTAGGACTGGCACCGCCATTTGTGGTTATGGGCACTGCCATTTTTGTAGCGGAGTGATGGTTAATTTGCATATTACTCTTTTATTAGATAGGATTATATATCAAAATACATAAATAAAATGTATTTATTATTAATGGAATAAAAGTAAGTTATTATTCGTTCTCTCTGTAAGCTGACATTTTAACACAAAAGAAGAGAAATATACACAGATGTTACAGTCTACACTTTGTTATTGCCTAGAATAAAAAATAGTCCTAGAGGTGTCTGTGTGGCTCAGTTGGTTGAGCGTCTTTCCCTGCACTGAAAGGTTGGCAGTAAGATTCCTGGTCAGGGGATATACCCAGGTTGCAGGTCTGATCCCTAGTTGATATTTCTCTTTTACATGTCTCTCTCTCTCTTACTCTCTCTCTTTCTCTCTCTTCCCCCTGCCTCCCTCTCGAGAAATCAATAAAAACCTATTTTTAAAAAATAAAAAAGGAATTAAAAAATGCTACAGTTGTTCTGTTTTCTGCAGGCACATCTTCATAGAAGAGAGGGCATCGAAGTTGGCTCTTGGAACATGAGCAGGATTATGAAAGTGAGGAAAGCCAAGGATATGGAAAAAGGTGAGGTGTCAAGGTATAAGCTGTTTGGTTTGACTAGAGAAAGTATTGATAAAGAGAGAGGGAATAATAAATGATAAGACTAGAAAAGTAAGTTGGGAGAAAGTATGAATTGAATGATAATATAAATGTTTTGAAATAAAAACTGATGATGGGACATGTATTTCCAAAGAGAAAAATTCTCAAAGTTTTTTTATTTTCTCCACAAAGCAAAATTATTTTCCTAGTTAAAGGGAAATTGACAGGGAGAAAAATGTACTGAATTGTAATAAAGTAGAAAAATTGTAGTCTTAAGGCAGAGTAAATAATATCACTAAGCATTCATCTGTAAAGTTATTTGCTAGATGTGTGAATTTGCAGCTATTCTAATTTAACTTTTATTTCAGGGGTGCTATTACTTCACAAGGTAGGAACTGATTCAATTCTTTCCCACTGTTGTATTCTTAGCATCTAGCATGGTGCCTGGTATGGTGGCAGATGCCCAATAAATATTTAAAGAACAAATTAATAAAGTAATACTGTTCTTCATATTCATAATGATACACATCTCTCCTTTATTTCTTGGTTCGGGTAAATATATGTCAGCTATTGAAAGTCCACTAGAAAAATCATAAATAAAAGTCCTATTTAAATACATAATAAAACAAGTATTACTCAGTTAATAAAGACCTTGGCCTTGATTTTAGTGTTGGCTGATAAAATAATCAATTAAACCTGGGTTCTTATTTTAAAATCAAAACCTTTTGAAAAAAGCCATATCTGAGAGGCCCATAGAATTCATTATTTTCTGATGACTAAAATGACTTTAACATAGAAAGAATCCATTATTTAAATCAAAATAAAGACCATTTGCCTCATAATTGCTCTTCCACCAGACCAGCATGGAGTGTCTGATCTACTCGGCTCCAGAGTGACCTCTTCAAATATCATTTTTTAGCACTTTGTAATGTCAAGTTAATGGGTCGTTTTGAATTAAGCTATTTTCAAAATCTTACTAACATTAGCCTAGCAAGAGTATTACAGCAATATAAGGTAAATAGGCCTGTGGTCTATAGGGTTTTGATGAAAATTTCTATGTCTGTGTAGGCTAATCTTTGGGGTCTAGACTGAGGAAGTAACTTCCAACATTTCCTAATCACTGAAGCTAAAGCATGTTTCCTGTGCCAAGTAGGCAAAATGTAATCCTTAGAGACACTCATGCCTCAGAGTCAGATGATGAAACCCCCAGATGGTGGTTTGTTACTTCCATACGGCACAGGCAAGTGTCCAATGTCAGCCAGGAATGAAATTGAAGCTTGAGAATGGTCGAGAGCAGTGCAACTTTCACAATAAATGGGGGATAGGGATGTGGTGGTGGGGGGGGGAGTGTATCTCTCTCTCTCTCTCTCCTTCTTCTTTGGCATTAACTATAGTTGTGTAATTAACAAAACATTTCTTGGAAGTACTGTTACCCTAATGGTGGATGTCCTCTCATTGCAACGACTAGCTCCTGCAGTTATTCCAAGGGGCTTTGTCTGAGGAGTGTGGCTTCCAAAAGTGGACGTGGCAATTAAATGGCATTCACGTAGCAAATCTGTAGGGATAATTAGTAATTCGACACACAGTCGGTCAGGACAAGGTCAACAGGAGAAGGAACGTAGCATCATATGATAAGCATTTAATGGGCTGTATTAAATGAGTGGGTGTTCAAGGCTCAGCCCTGGCAGGTACTCGTTCCCACACTCCCAGGCTCAGGACAGGGTCTGGAGTTCAGCTGCACACAAAGAGCCACACATACAGTTCTGGCTCCTTTATACCAGGGGCTGGAACACCTTCTGGACAAATGCAGTCATTCAAGGAAGCTACAACTGTGTGATATTTTTAATGCACTAACCTAACTAAATTATACCAGTTGAGATAATTTTTCAACTTGAATAGCTATGCCATTTCTTTGCCACAACATTGTGGCAAAGGAACTGACAGGGCGGAGTCATGCCAACCCTGGGGAAAATGAGATGTTTGGAGAGAAGAAGGGCAGGAAGGCTTTGTGTTGAAGTTTAACTAGCAAGAAAAATTAAAAATGTTCTTTTGTTCATGAAAAGGACTTCAGAACTGTGGCAGTTCACAAGGCTGTTGGGTGGAGCTCAGCCATCTCTAATTATGGAGTTTTCATCCCTCCTTTCCCGCCAACTAGATTCATGAAGGTTATGCCAAACCTTTCTTTAACATGTTAGACCCCTCTTGTGTGATTAGTGCAAATATATTAAACAAGCAGAGAAACACAAACATTTTATCATGTTATGCTAAGAATTGCTAATAACTTTTTTCAACACTAATGCATTGTAGATATTTAATTCACCCAACATTTGTTACAGGCCTACTACGTGCTCTTCTAGAAAACACTCACTCTCTACCTAGGCTCCATCTAAAGAGATGCCAAGCATAAATCAACACATTGATATTTTTCAAATTCCTTACAACAGCAGTGACCAACTTTTCTCATAAAAATACAGATAGTAAATACTTTGGCTTCATGGACCATACATTAATCTCTGTCACAACTACTCAGCTCTGCCAATGTAGCCTGAAAGCAACCATGGGGAGCACATTAATAATGGGTGTGACTGTTTGCCAATAAATTTTATTTTAAAAAGAGGCAGCAAGCCTATGGACTGTAACTCGCCTACTCCTGTTCTAAAACATACTAAGTCTCACCCTAACTGGGTTGGCTTAGTGGATACAGCGTCGGGCTGCGGACTGAAGGGTCTCAGGTTTGCTTCCGGTCAGGGAAATGTACCTTGGTTGTGGGCACATCCCCAGTGGGGAGAGTGTGCAGGAGGCAGCTAATAGATGTTTCTATCTCATCGATGTTTCTAACTCTCTAACCCTATCTCTTCCTTTCTGTAAAAAAATCAATAAAATATATCAAAAATAAAAATAAAATAAAATGATAAAAAATAAAACATACAAAGTCTCCTGGACATTATACTGGGAAAGAAAAGAAGAAATAGTCAAAGTTCATGATTTGTGTGTGTGTGTGTGTGAAACTACTATCAAACTTCTTCCAGTCATGACTATGAAGACATGAATTAATCCCCTTAACCAAATGCAAAAGCAACTTTATTATCAGGGTATTTTATTAACTCATGATTTATGTTTCATCTATTTTCAAAAAGAACACAAGGTGGCTGTCATTGGAAATATAAAAATACAGGCTAACCTACATGGTATGATTGAAGAGAGTTCTCCAACCAATGCAATTCTAAGTAAAATTACATGTCATCAATGAGAAATTCATTAGAGACAATGGCATGCCTTCCTGTCACACTCACTTACGATGGTTCATGCCAGGCTTGAGAGACAAAGCCAACCAGAAGAGAGGGCTCCTCAGGAAATGACCAAAGCATATCACTAACCAGCAAAGAAGAAGACATTCTTTGGAATAGGATATGAGCAAAATTTAGAGTTAATAGCAAGTCTTGGCATTATTGATCACTAACGGGAAAGAACAGGGAAGAATAAGAACACCAACCTTTTTTTTTTTTTTTTTTTGAGATTACTATTTACTATGTGTCAGCATGGTATTAAGTTCTTTAAAATGGGATATTTGTTCAATCTCTTTAATGCTCCAAGTGTGTTTAACCACATATTCTAGGGGAAAAAAGAAAACATTTTCCCAAATTTACATAACTAGTAGCTTTTGGAGTTAGAATTTGAACCCAGCTCTCTCTCTTTCCAAACTGTATGGCTTTCTATTACATGACACTATCTCTTAAACACAAAATATCAGCATTTTGTCCATCTCAATTCAAAAATTCTCTTCCTCCTAATTCCTTTTACTTATAATATCTTATTCTCTACTCATTGTTAAATCAAATAATAATATGCATGACTTTAAACAAAATCCAGTCTTATGATTAGCATATCATCTCTCAAGTTTGAGGTTACTGGGTCACCAGTGATCTATGGATAAGCCATATGTCAAAAATGATATCTGAAAAAAAAATATCTGCCTCCTTTCTCACTCAGTTAACATCAGCTGGCTTCCAAATAGTTCATAACACTCATGAATTTTGCTATGAATCACGCTTAATGAAGAAGAAGGAGAAGGAGGAGGAGGGGCAGGGGAGGAGGAGAGGGAGGAGGAGGAGAAGAGAAGGTAACATGTACTGGATACTAATTATGTGCCAGTTAGTGTCATCATTGAGAGTCCTTTTATAATCCTATGAGGTGTGTACTATTATGCCTCCATTTTATGAAAACTGTCTCTCACTAAGAGTTAGAATAATTTGCTCAGGATCACATAACTAATAAGTAGCTGAGCTGGAATTCAAATCCACATCTTCGTAATTTATTTTCAGCTCAGACCTTAGAGAAAAAATGGCAAGGGTATTCTTCCTATAGGTCAGTGACAAGACCCATAGTGAGGGACTACCTTCTTTTCTTTTACTTCCTGAACACATAGCTGAGCCCCAGGGAAGGAGCCTGAGGAAGAATGAACATCTCTCTCATTCCAGCCTACTCATTCTTCCTGCTATCTCAGTAAAGTCCTATAGAGATTGGGGGCTGAAAACAGGAAGAAGGAGGAGACATTTTTTAATGAGAAATAAAAATAGTAATAAAGTCCTTTTGAAATTTTTCTTTAGAGAACTTGAATTTATATATGCCTTCATCCAAAAGAAATCATAAATAAAATTAAGATACTCTACTTGTCAGAACCTTTTACTCACATAGAGATAGAATTTGTACAAAACATAAAAGAAAGTAAGATTTCCTTCCCTCTTTTTTATTTCCCAACAGCCAACTACCCAGAGCACCCCATATGTTTTCCAGTGTCATAAACCTAGGAGTCCACAACTTTTTATTAAATATAAGAAAGCCCACATTTTACATGCACTCACCTAAAACTATGAGTCAAATGACCAGCTGTGCATTTTATTATCAAGTAGAAACACTCTAGTTTCTCTGACATTGTTACACATAAACTGTCTTTTTTAGTCTTTCCTTACAAGAGTGTATAATAATGAATTTCTTTGCCTATATGGAATCAAGATATGATTCTTAAACAACAAAGACTGTAATTGTATTAGCAGCACAATGAGTCACCCTATCACATATATCCTGAATAAATGTGAGATGCATCTGTTGAAATAGAATCCGTGGGCTCCCTTTAATGGGCCAAATGTCTCCAAGGACAGAATAATGGGAGGAAGTGATCCAGCTGCTCAGACTACAAATCTTTTGTCCTTGAAAGAAAAATCAGGAAAGCATCATGTTAAAAAAATAAATGCACGCACTTTACCTTGGGAAAAGATTAACAAAGCTTAGCTAGAACACTGATCATCTGACTGCTTACATTTCTATTTATTCCTGGCAGGAAGTCTGGCAGGATGAATTTTCCTCCCTGGTGTGCTTCTCAAACTATAATTTTCAAACTTTTCCAAGGCCTCTTCAGGAAGGCAACAGATCATATAATCTACCTATTCTACCCGCTCCGCTTGCTACAGCAAAAGAAACCTTACTAAATCAATGGAAAGAAGTGTTGTTGCTGATAAAGGGAAGATATATACAAAATGTTCCTTAGTGTCCAAAAACAAATATACAGCATAAAAATATTGTATAACATGGGGGCATCTCAGCAACCTAAATCTGCTCAGGGCATTTCTCAATGACCTTGGGTGATCTTCAAATGCTATTGGATTAGAGCGAGACTACTTTGTAAGAGGAAGGAAGATATTTCTCATGAAAGAAAGTTGGCCTAGAGGTTGGGGGAGAGAAAAATGGTACCAATTCTAAAGTTGATAAGGAGCTTGCATCATAGTTGCTCCATGTGTTCTGGGGTTCACCACTCCTTTCTGTCACTCTCACTGCCACCAATCTCACTGATTTAGGATGATAGGGCCACCCTCTTGAATCTCGGGGAAGACTATGACATTGCTTGCCCTGGTAGGAAACTGAAAAATACAAATGACTCATTAGAAAAGCTGTGCCTCCCAGGTCACTCATCTTCTCATTCTGAGGGAGTCAGGCTCAATTTTGTTTTCTATTAGGCCAAAATCATTAGAGAAAAGAGAGCTCCCAACTATGCTGGAGAAAGGAAGTGGCAGGGCAGCACTAAAGATGACAGAGTAGCTCTGGCGAAGTCTGTGACAATTAATGATTGTGCACAGAGTTGCCTACTTTGTTGCTAGCAGCAGAAAAAAACACCAGGCAAGCTAAACAGCTCAGAGCAATGGCAGACAACAAAAGTGGGCAAGAGGGCGAAGCAAACTTCTACTTAGCACATCTGAGGCATCTCATTTTCTTTACTGTGAGCAAAGATGGGATGGGGAATGGGTAAGGGATCACTTAGGGATTGTGGTGTTGAAATTTCCTGGGGACATATAGGCAGTTTTGTTTAAGGAGGAAGATCATTATAATCAGCATCATAATGAATATTTACTGGGCATTTGTTTTGGCCCAGGCACTGTTCTAAGCCCTTTGCATGCATTATCTCTTCAATCCCCATAAAAACTCTCTATGGTAGATACTGAGTTCCCTAGAGAAATATACTAGTAGTTATATTACAAATGAGGAAAGCAAGCCCCTTAGCTAGTTAAGAATCTTGCCCAATATTACATAGCTGGTACATGGCAGAGTGAAGACTGGTCCTCAGGTCTGTTTTACTTCAAAGCTGGACTCAGTGAACAATGCTGAAGTTCCCCATAAGCTCTGCTTTTGATCTCTACTGAAGATTTTCATGTACATTCATAGTTATACATTATTCGTGCAACAAAGATTTACGAGACCCTGCTATATGCCAGGCCCAGTGCTCAGCACCAGGACACATTTATGTACAAAAGTCAGCAGAATCCCATTTGGGATCATTCAGGCTAGTAGAGGAGATAAGCATTAATCAAATGGTTGTATAAATAAATGCAAAATTACAGTTGTAATACATTTTGTGTAGGATTTTAAAGCAAATAGCAGGGGCATTTGCTTTGTTTGAGGGTTTTCTACAAAAGGGACCATGTGTTGACTATGAAGAAATAAGCATAAAATAACTAGATTAAAGATGGTGTTGAGAAAGGCATTCCACCTTATACTAAAGCCCTGTGGGGAAAGGGAACAGGACTTATTGGAGAAAATGAAAAGGGAAGAGGATATTTTTGTGACTACAGAAAGAGAGCAATAAAGGGTTTATGAAAGATTTTTTAATAGGAAGAATTCAGTAATAATAATAGCCAACATACATCATTTTGGTCATATGCAAGACAATGTTCTAAATGTTTCATATATATTTGTTCATTTAATCTTTCTTATAAGCTTTTGGAGACAAAGTACTCTTATTCTCATTTTAAAGGTAAAGAAATGGAAGCACAGAGTTTAAGTAACTGTTCAGATAGTAAGTGTCAGAGCTCCAGGATCTTTGATCTTAACCAACATGGAATCCTACCTCTATATCTTATAAAGAAGAAGATGAATGTATTAGAGACAATTTAATTAATAGGTTAAGGTGGTAATACTTAAATACCAGTGCACACGAGAATCAATAAGGATTCTCATTAAAACTCAGATTCCCATGCTCTATCTAACCCCTGGTTTCTGAATGAATAGGTCTTGCTTTTTTCACATTCAGTCCAGATGATTCTGATGCAAGTGCTCCAGGGACAAAGTTTAAAGAAATACTGCTTTGCTTTAACAACTAGAAGGATGGGTACAGATGTAGTGGATTAGTATGTTTGGTAGAGGAGCTTGAGGAATTTCCCACAGAGCACACACAAATAGTACAAGACAAACCTGGGTGTCATCTGAAAGGCTCATCAAGTAGGAAATGATTGAGGACAACCCACCCTTGGCTTTGATAACCATCATCCCAGAGGATTGCTCCATCACTTGTCTACTCTTGCTCCAAGAGTGGCTTAAAAAGGCTTTATGTCTATTCCTCAAGCAATTGAAGGAAGGAGTGTTTATCCTAAAAGAGCAATAGGAAGGCCAGGGAATGGAGGAAAGATTAGATGAAAAGTGGAGATAAAAGAAGTCTGCCAAGGATCCTGCAAGCTAGAAGTCCTATCAGAGGGGACCAATAAGATACAAAAGAAGAAAAGATGTATTAATATCTAAAAGGGAGGTGAACAGGAGCTTTGGTTTATTTACAGCATTCTTGTTTAAAACCTCTTTTATCTCAGAATTTTCCCCAGAACTTCCTACCAGGCTCCCAGAACACTGAGATTCACATCTGAAAAATGAACAGGGAACATCTGTGGTCTTCTACTTACACAGCTCATGGCCTTTCCTCAACTCTTACATCACCAGAGAACACAAGCCAACACATGCTGCAAGGATGTACTGGCTGTAGGGAAAACATTCATTATCAGGGAAAATTGCCCAACTCTCAAGACAATTCTACTTAATGGAAATATCAAACGTTGACTTGTCTTCGTTCTTTCCTGGGTCCTTCTCATTGACTGTTTCCATCACTCTCAAGTAGCAAATCTACAACTGGAGTCTGATATGAAGTTCAGGGAACTTTCAACTGTCTATGTATTTAGCAATTTGTAATCCACATCTAACTCAAATGCTTCATTTAGCTCACAATTTCTACTGCCTCCTCCATAAATAACTTCCCGGGCAACTTTAACTGAGAAAGATACCTACCTTGAGTTTAACTCTGTCTCGTTTAGGCCTGGTGCCATGAACTAGAATAATCAACGTTCTGTTTAGAAGAGAAGTAAGATTTCTGGTCTCCAGCATCTAATGTACAGAACTTGGAATCATAATTCAATCCTAACAACAAGTAAAATGCTAAAAAAAAAAAAAAAATCCTTCTGGGATCAGTAAGAAAAGGAAGGGCACAAGGCAAACTACTGCCCAGGCAGGGGAATACAGGGAGTCACTGCCTGCCAGAGCAGACCCTGCAGCTGAATCCACCAGAGAAACCAGTGTGAGGTCAGAAAAACCTGAACTGCAATGGACAGATTGCTGGAGGTTCAATGTGGACAACTCTGAGAGTTAAAAACTCCAGAGGGAGCCCTAGTTGGTTTAGCTCAATAGATAGAGCATCGGCCTGTGGACTCAAGGGTCCCAGGTTCAATTCTGGTCAAGGGCATGTACCTTGGTTGTAGGCACATCCCTAGCAGGGGGTGTGCAGGAGGCAGCTAATTGATGTTTCTCTCTCATTGATGTTTCTATCTCTTCCTCTCCTTTCCTCTCTGTAGAAAATCAATAAAATACATTAAAAAAATGAAAACTCCAGAGGGATCCAGGCATAGGGGGTTTCCCACACCATCGTGAGAAGTGAAAAAGGCACCTTCTACCCCAGGAACACGTACCGGGTACAAAATGTAGCATTCCCATCTCCAGCTCCTCATGAGTTTGGGGGAAGAGGATATAATTCACTGATTACATTGAACTGGAAAGAGAACCACACTAGGTAAGCAGGGAAAAATGTCCATGAACTCAGGCCAAGCCAAAGCTGCCATTCCTGGCTTCGTGGGCAGCCAGCCCACCCTTTCGGAAGTGCCTCAGACAGGACTCTGTTGTGTTTCTTCAATGAAGAAGCCCCTGAAGGTCACAGTGACTCCTGCCCTGCCCTGCCACCACCAGAATAGCCAGAGCTCAGTCATTTGTGCCCCTTATCCGGTCAAGGGGAATAGTCAGAGGTTCCTATTTAAACAACCAGTGCTGATGAAAAAATAGGAGAAAGAGGAAAATTACAGGACACTCCAAAGAGTGATGGAAAATTATGTAAAATACATATACATAATACATAAAGCACATACACATATAATACAAATATATACCTACTATATAACACAGCTAATCTATTATAAATATATATGCATACATGCAAGTACATGTATATGTGTGTATATATGTGGGTGTGAATGAATATTTATAGGTAATATACACACACACATATATACAGACAATATACAAAAACAGCTGGCAGAAAACCACAGTGTACTTGATATCTTTGCTTTGGGACAGACAATGCTGTTCTCTAGTGTGAAAAAGGATCTTTGCAATCATCTAGGACAGTGGTCAGCCTTATATACATATGTATGTAAAATATTGCCCTCCCTTCCACCTAACACAAACTGGTTTTAATTTCACAGTGCTTCAGAGCATAACAAAGGGACACAAGATAGTTAAAATTAAAAGCACAGAGCAGGACTTAGTAGGATAGGTGGTTGTTGTCGAAATTTTATTTGCAAGGCCAAGCTTAAAAGTTGATCCAGCCATGGTAGATGGGTGCCTAAGGAAAGAAATGATTTGGCAATAGCTGCCAACATCCTTCCATTACCAAACACACAAGTTCAACAACCCACGCTGTTCCCTTATTCTTCCTCCAAATAGGAAGAAACACTTCTGGTAAGACATCTGCTTTAGCTCCCACAAGCCCTCAGAACTCACTGAACAGCCTAGGAACTGCCTGCTGGGAGGAGACAGGGTGGGAAGGACAAGCTTGGGACCACTTGAGTGGCAGGCAGCTCCTTCCATGCCCACAGGCACCTGGTTTTTGAAGTTCAGGAAACCTCATCCATGGCACAATGATTTTTCACACACTTTGATTCTCCAAGATGATAAGAGATAAGCAAGGATACACTGCCGTCCACAAAGGAAAAAGGGGAATCAATATACAGATGCATTTTCCTGTCACCACAAATACTCCTCTAATGATCAGAGTACTCTGGAACAAGCTACTGTAGGCCTACAACTAAAACATATATATTTGCTTTCTTTATGATAATAACACCACTAACGGAAGTGTGTTTGTGAGGAGTCAGTCTCCTTAGATCAGTGGCCGGCAAATAGCGGCTCTGTTGACCAATGACCTAAACTCCCGATTCCAATAATTACAGGCTGCTGTTGTTCCTTGTGATAAAGCCCCTATCGGATAGCCTGTCTTACAGAGGAGGTCCCCACAGAAAGCAAATATAAGAGTGGGACCCTCCTTCTTGCCAGGATGGACATGCTGCACACACCACCTCGAGGAAGATTTGTTCACCTCTACATCTGTGGGACTGTCACTTAAACATCCCACTCCTCCTCAAGCCCAGGCCAACAGCACCTCCTCCTGCGTATAACTGTCCTTCTCCCTCTTTCTCTTAGATCAATGGTCGGCGACTCATTAGTCAACAGAGCCAAATATCAACAGTACAACGATTGAAATTTCTTTTGAGAGCCAAATTCCTTAAACATGAACGTCTTCTAATGCCACTTATTCAAAACAGACTCACCCAGGCCGTGGTATTTTGTGGAAGAACCACACTCAAGAGGCCAAAGAGCTGCATGTGGCTCTCGAGCCACAGTTTGCCGACCACTGTCCTAGATGATTACAAAGATCCTTTTTCACACTAGAGAACAGTATTGCCTGTCCCAAAGCAAACACGACAAGTACACTGTGGTTTTCTGCCAGCTGTCTTTGTTATTTTCTATCTCTGCTGAGCCCAGCCTGACTTCTGTCTTTATTGGTTGGACTGTTTGTCCTAAAGGTTAGAACTTGCATTTAACTAAAGGTAAAAATCACCATTGCAAATCGCTGGTATTTAAGCAACTCTGAATAAAGGGCTTCTCCTGTGGGGTTGTGTGTTAGGTGCTCAACAGGACATAACTTAAGCCAGCTGAACACGGAGAACATTAAGGCCCTTTGCTACTGGAATGTTTGTAAACGCCTGTCAGGCATGTGATACTCTCAGCAGCGGCCTGCATTTCCTTTTCCAGGTATCACACTCATTCCTTCATATCAGGGGCTCTTCTCCAGTCACATCAAGCTTCTTCTTGCCTCTATTCACCCTGTACTTATTGCCTCTCTGGTTCTTTTTGTCCTCTCATTACCCACATTACTGTGCTACTAACAAGTGTGAAGAACCTAGCTCCTTGCAAACCTGTGCATGTAGACCACTGGATTTTTCCTCATCTGACTTCCACTGTACTCTCTTGTATACAAATAATTAACCCTTCAAGCAATTCTGTTCCCTAGTTATCAGTACCATACAACCAGTTGATTCCCTAAAATATAGTACACCATACTATACGTGCAGTTGCTTCTTCAAAATATATGTAAATAAATATGTCAACAAAAATATATGTAGTATTAAAAAAAACACATTAATGAATAAAGGGAGGCCAGGGCGGGAGTGAAATTTTAGATAGGTAACCAAGGAAGACATCCTCAAGCTGGATACATTTGAAATGACAAAGGGAGCCAGCCATACAAAGGGCTGGGAGGCAGAATGTAGATAAATCCAGATAGCAAATCAAAAAGGCCTGAGGCAAAACTAGCCAGTGCTCCTGAGAGGAACACAAAGAAAGCCAGTAAGTACTGCCTGGAGAGAGTGATAATAATGAGCTCAGAAAAGAAGGCACTGGGCGATTGTGTGGGTCCAGATTGGTCATTCTAAAACAATGGGAAACCTTTGGAAGGATTAAATCCCAAGGAAGAGATTTTAATAGTTTGTTTTCAACAGATCTCTCTGTGCTGTGGAGAATAGACTACTGAAGGTAAGACCAGAGCCTCACAGCTGACCCTTTGAGATTCCAGGTGAATGTCTCAGGACAGTAGCCTTGAAGATGAGAAGTGGCCCAACTGGGAACATCTTCTGAGATAGAGTTGATAAGATTTGGTGTTGGATTGAATACAGGTTCTGAGGAAAGTAGGTCAATCAAGAATAAGGCTACAGGACCAAATCAGAGAGGATGGAACTTGCATTGCCACCATGTGTCCACCATCTGGATACCATTGCTGACATGTACACATAAAGAACTATTTGACATTGAAACTGAGACTCAAACATTTTTTGTTCTTATACATTTATTTCTAGTTTGCAGATGCAAGATATTTTCGAAGAAAAGAAACAAGGGAGAGCGATTGATATAAAGGCAGGGAGGCGTTGAACAGGCTGTCAAGCTACAGGGGGAAGGCTGGGGAGGGTGGGGGCGGGTGCTGTGGGAGATCAACCGAAGGACTTGTATGCATGCATGTGAGCATAACCAGTGGATGCAAAACACTGGGGCGGGGGGTGGGGGGAGGTGGGGACATGTGCTGGGGGGGAGGGGAGGCTGGGGGAGGACAATGGGGGAAAAAGGAAAACATATGTACTACTATTAAATCTAAGGTATACTACAAAAAATATATATTTTTTAAAAAAAGAAAGAAAGAAGAAATTACTAAAGCAAAAAAAAAAAAAAAAAAGAATCATGGCTAGATTTTGGGCCTAATCAACTGGATGCCATGTGGCCTTGATGGACCAATGTTACTCTTTCATCTGTCAATAAACTTCATTGTTATTTATCAATTATTGAATACCTAGTATGTATTGTGCATATTTTAACCATTATTTGTAATTGCTATGTAGGCTTGGAAGTAGGTATTGTAACCAGCATTTAGCAGATTAAAAAAAAAAAAAAAAACGAGCCTCAAGAGGTTGACTGACTTGCCCAAAACTATACAACTAAGGTAGGTTTCAAATAACACCCCATGTGACTCCAAACACTATACTGCTCCATCCAGTTACAATGCCCTTTACTGCCAACTGACTGCTAGATATTGTTAGCACAAAAGTCTCTCTTTCCACTGTGTAGGCATAGAAAAAAGACTATACAGAAAGACATAGAAGTGAACTTACTTCTATCTACATGGTGGAATTACATAAGTTTTTTTTTTTTTTTTGGTACCTATTTCTTGGAAGTATTTTTTGTTTTTATTTCTTGTTTTTTGTTATATTTTTCATAAGGAAAGTTGAGGAATCTAAAGCCAGGTCTGGAGACAACCCAATATAAATCCCAGCTCTATGCCTTAATAGTCCTATATCCTTCAGCAAGTTTCTTAGCTACAAAGTGGGTATAATAATATTTACCCTGGAGTTGTATAAGCATTAAATGATAAATGTAGAAAACATTTAACGCAATATCAGGCAAATAGCAAACCCTCAATAAATAAATGGAACCTATTTTAGTGGCAGTTTTCAAAAGTGGGCACCACAATACAAACAAACAATGATTCAAGTCAGTATTTTATTCCCTGTTGTTTATTTCTACCTCAGTAGATGAGGCAATTCAGACAAAAGAGAAAGTGACATGACTAATAGCCATGGTAAATTAGAGCCAGCACAAGAATTCTCACTGCCCAATTTCCTGAACACATCCACTAAATCACCAGTTGTTGTGGAGAGCATGCATTTTTAAAATTGCCACCCAGTAAATTGCTTCTGAACTCTGGAGGCATCCAGACCATAGCTACTTTAGATGATCAAGGCACGTAATCAGGCTCAGGAAAGATTTCTGCATCAGATTGCTACCAAGAAGACACACTGCTGAAAAATTCATTGCTAGCAGAAAAATTGTCAATGTGACCTTAAGAGATATTTTCACCTGGGAGATCTTCAATCTGATAATTTGTGTGTCTTAAGAGAAATATATTTTGTAATTTACTGTACCAAGTCACAAAACATAAAGAAGTCTGAAATCTGCAACATAGAGATCACTTATCCTAAAGGCTATTATAATTCCTTGAGGTAAATACTAATGGGAAGCAGTTCTGATTAATTATCCAAATCCACCTGAAGAATTGAGTAAAAATTTTAGATTTCTCCAAATCCAAATTCTTAGAGACTTTGATCCAGTAGATCTAATGTAGAATCTAGAATAAATATTTTTTTTACTTTTTTCTTTATTGATTAAGGTATTACATATATGTCTTTATTCTCCCATTACCCCCCACCTCCCATTCATGCCCCCACCCCCCTGTTGTCTGTGTTCATTGCTTAGGCTTATATGCATGCATATAAGTCCTTTGGTTGATCTCTCTCCCTTACCCCCTACATTCCCTGAGGTTTGACGTTCTGATTGATGTTTCTCTGTCTCTGGATAAATATTTTTTAGAAGTTGACCATTAGCAACCACGGAAATGCAAATCAGTGTCAGAATGAAATACCATATCACATCCAGAGAGCTATACTAAAAAGACAAGTGCTAGTAAAGATATGGAGAAATTAGAATTTCCATGCACTGCTAGTAAAAACGTAAAATTGTACCGAAGCTTTGGAAAACAGTCTGACAATGCCTTAAAAGTTTAAAAACAGAGTTACCAAATGACTCAGTAATTCTACTGCTTGGTACAAACTTAAAAAATTGAAAACACATGCCCAGACAAAATCTTGTGTCAGCATCTTATCTAATAAAAGAGTAATATACACATTGACCATTACTCCAACACAAGATGGTCACCCCTATGTGAACACAAGATGGCCAGCAGGGGAGGACAGTTGGGGGGACCAGATCTGCAGGGAGAGCAGTTAGGGATGACCAGGCCTGCAGGGGAGGGCAGGTGGCGGTACCAGGCTGGCAGAGGAGGGCAGTTAGGTGTGACCAGGAAGTCAGGTGAGGGCAGATGGGGGCATCCAGGCCAACAGAGGAGGGCAATTAGAAGCAATCGGGTCAGCAGGGGTGCAGTTAGGCATTGATCAGGCTAGCAGGAGAGTGGTTTAGGAGGTGATCAGGCTGGCAGGCAGAAGCGGTTAAGGGCAATCAGACAGGCAAACAGGCAAGCAGTTGGGAACCAGCAGTCCTGGATTCTGAAAAGGATATCTGACTGGCCTGTTTAGGCCAGATCCCATCAATGGGCAATTGGACATCCCTTGAGGGGTTCCAGATTGGAGAGGGTGCAGCTGGACTGAGGGACACATACTCCACCACCCTTTGCCCCCACTTCCACTCCCATGCACAAATTTCATGCACCGGGCCTCTAGTTATTCATAACAGCCCAAAACTAGAAATAATCCAAATGTCCATCAAACAATGAATTGACTAATAAAATGTTGTTTATCTATGCAATAGAATATCATTTGCCATTAAAAGTAAGGAAGTACTGAGACATCCTATACCATGGTTGAATCTTGTAAACATTGTGCTAAGTGAAAGAAGCCTGTCACAAAAGACCACTTATTATATGATTCCATTTATATGAAGTGGCCAGAATAGGCAAATATATAGAGACGGAAAAAAAATTAGTGGTTGCCAAAAATTGGGGGTCAGGAAGGTGGAGTGGGGTAATGCACTTCTAATGAGCACAAAGTTTTTTGAAAGGCTAATAAAAATATTCTAAAATTGTTTGCTATGGCTGCACAACTCCATGAATGTACTAAGCCCAATGAATGGAACAATTGAAATGAGTGGATTGTATGACATGAGTTATCCTATATAAATATTCAGAATGACCAGTCACTATGATGCCTACTGACCACCAGGGGGCAGATGCTCCATGCAGGAACTGCCCCCTGGTGGTCAATGTGCTTCCACAGGGGAAGTGCCACTCAGCCAGAAGTCAGCTCATGGCTGGCCAGCGCAGCAGTGGTGGTGGGAGCCTCTCCCACCTCTGTGGCAGCACTAAGGATGTCCAATTAATAGCTTAGGCCTAAACTAGTGGGCTTCAACTGTTAGTTGGGCTCCTGGGCTGCCAGAGGGTTGTCTGCCAGCTCCCTAGGGGATCAGGCCTAAGTTGGTAGGGTCCCAGACTGCAAAAGGGTGCAAGTTGAGCTGAGGGGACCCTCCCCTTCCCCAAGTGCATGAATTTTTGTGCACCAGATCTCTAGTAACTCAATAAAGCTGTTATACCTTCTTAAGGGTTGCCCAGATGGTTTTGATGTATAGACAGGTTTCTAAGTTCTGGGTAGTCACGATGTGGTCCATGAACCAGTGGTATCTACATGACCTGAAAGCTAGTTAGAAATGTAGGCTCTCTGTGTTGGGGTGGAACTTTCTATTCTGCATTTTAATGGGAACTTTAGTTGCTTGAATTACACATTAAAGTTTGAGAATCACTGCTCTAATGTACTATTTACTAGTAGAACCTTCTCAGAACATGCCTACTGAGTCCCAAATAATCAGATCAAAGGTTTTGACCTCCTTAATGCCTAAACTGAAGGAACAGGATAACCCCAAGGGTTTGCTCAATTATGGGGAAATTCACTAAAACACTTGTGGAAAGCCCCAAAGAGAAGACCTTCATAAATAAATCTCCTCAGTATGTCATAAGAGTTTTAAGTAGTGTTGCCAGAATCTCATTGGAGAACATAAAAGTGTTTCTGATTTTAATGCTGAGGGGAAGAGAATTATGTTAACCTGAGAGTCAAGCACAGTTCAGGCAGAGAGGATTAGGTAGTAAGCGATGAGAGGAACAGGCATGTTAGCACAATCAGACATGTAACATAATTCCTTTTTTCATTGTTTTTGTTTGTTTTATGACTCAATGAAAAATGTGTGACTTTTTCACTGTCACAAATGAACTGTGACTTTTCTTTCACAATATACATGGGTCATCTCATAGGGTTTATCATACCTCCAACAGTTGTGTTCCGTTTATTTATTATTTATTATTTTTTCAGCTTTATTGAAGACATTATGCTAAGTGAAATAAGCTAGACTAAGAAAGACAAATACTACATGATCTCACTTATATGTGGAATTTAAAAACGTCAAAAGCATAGAAGCAGAGACGAAGGTGCATTTTTTAAAATTTAATTCTGCGTCACTGAGATTTCGCCTAAAGGCAATGTTTTTAAGTAGAAAGGCACAGCACATTCACTTGCCATTCCAATTAACACTGCAGTGTCAATGTAACTCAAAGTACCCACACGAAATTGAAAAAGCCACAAAACATCATAATAGAGGATCTTTTTTATGTTCTTATTCTATTATTGATGGCTGTATTAGATGAACAGTCATTAGATGAACAACTGATAGACAACTTAGTTTGAATCTCAGGAATACTGTATAGTAGTAGCTTTATCATTCAGTGCATGCTACTTAAGCATTTTAAGCCTCATTGTCCTTTCTTTAAATTGATATAGTCCTATCTAATAAAAGAGAAACATGCAAATTCCCATACCTTCTCTATGCTACCAGCCAATCAAGAGTGGGGACGTGGCCGGGGGCGTGGCCACGGTGGGCCTGGATGTCCATGGGGATGCTTCCCTGGTGGGGAACTAAGCCTTGACTCAGGCGGGGCAGGGAACGAGGCAGGGACCACGCCTCTGTGCACCACACTTTAGAGGGCCTAGGGAGGCGGAGAGGCTCTGTCCTTGAGGCATCTGTGTTGTGGGGAGGGCTGGGCCAGGACAACACCATACTTTCAAAGCAAGTTATTTCCCACTTAAATATCCTCTGGTGAGTATCTTTAAAAAAGAAGTAAATATTCAGCCATTGTCACACCTTGAAAAGTTAAGGTAATTCCTTAATATCACCTAATATCCACTGTACATCAAATGTCTTTGTTCCAAAGATGCCTTTTACTGTTGGTTTGCCCCCTCCGGAAGCTACCAAAGGTCTTATTTCAGCCCTGATGTTGGCCTGCTTCCCCTGACCATAAGTTCTGAATGCACTTTCAGCCAGAGTTAAAGGGGGCTTCTGTTTTTAAGGCATCGCCATATCCAGTGCCTGCCAGGCCCCTGTGAAAGCACTACTCCTTAGGTCCAGGGTGCTGGGAGCTGAAGCAGAGAGTCTGTGAGGCCCAGCTCACCCAGGATGTTGGCCCCCATCACCCCCTCCCAATTATCCTGGCCCAGCCTTCCCTATGCATACCTGCTCACGGAGAGCATAAGGTGGTCGTGGCAGCGGGATGGGAGACCTACACCCTCCCCCAATCCAGAGGGGCTTGACAGGGGGCCTCAGGCCTCGACCCCTGCCCCTGGAACCAGGCCAGGGCACCTGAGGCCATGTCCTCCACCCAGTGGGGCTTGATGAGGGACCTCAAAGTGTACTTCCCGTCCTGGTGCTGGGCTAGGGGATCTCCAGCTGCTGCCCCTGCCAGGCAGGGCTTGACAGGGGACCACAGGCTACAATCCCCACACAGCAGGGCTTGACAGGGAACCTCAAAGTGTGCTTCCCACCCTAGTGCTGAACTAGGGTACCTTAGGCTGCTCTCCCTGCCCCAGCTACAGGCTGGGGGACCTCAGGCTGTGCCTCCCACCTGGTGAGGCTTGACAGGGGACTGCAGGCCACACTCCCAACCAGGCAGGGTTTGACAGGGGACCCAAGGTGTACTTTTCATCCTGGTGCTGGGTTAGGGGACCTCAGACTGTTCTCTCCACTCAGCAGGGCTTAACAGGGGACCTCAGGCTGTGCCCCCAGCTGGCACGGCTTGACAGGGGAGCTCAAGCCACACCCCACCCCGGCACCAGGCTGGGGAGACCTCAGACCATACCCTCCGGCCCAGCACCAGGCCAGGGGACCTGAGGCTGTGCCCCCCCCCCTTGACAGGGGATCTCAGGTCATGTCTCCCACCCAGTGGGACTTGATGTGGGACCTCAGGCCATGCCCCCCATCCTCGTGCTGGGCCGGGGGACCCGAGGACACCCCCTGCCCTGCAGGGCTTGACAAGGGTGAAACTGGCGGGATCTGGATCTACCCCAATGCTGGGGGTTGGGGGGTGCAGCTGGGTCTGGTCTCATGTGATTTTGAGTCACATGTGAGTGAGTCGGGACTTGACTCTGGGTCCCGTGGTGCCCCCCAGACTATGACAGGAGGAAGGTTTTCATATACATTTTACTATTTTTCTTTAGTCTCTGATACTTCTATTATAGAGAAAGAGTGAATAGTAATATTAAATTATTTCCTCTAATTAATACCCTTTTAATGTGCATGAATTTCGAGAACCAGGCCACTAGTCTATCTATATACAACCCTAATATGCAAATCAACTGAATGGCAGAACATCCAGTCACTATGACACGCACCAAACACCAGGGACCTGACACTCAACACTGGATCTGCCCCCAGCCTGCAGGCCCTAATGGGCAGAGAAGGGTGGGGCCAACAAGTGGGCAGCACCAGGCCAACCAAGGTGGGTGTGAGAGGGTCCCTATCCTAATCACCCTGCCGGTTGCCCGACAGATAGACCCTGATTGCTGGCCAGACCTAGGGACCCTACTGTGCAGAAATTTCATGTACTAAACCTCTAGTAGCTTTATAAAATTGTTGTAAGAAAAAGATGGCATAAAGCATATAATGTACTTAATACAGTTCTTAGAATATAGTAAGCTCTTAGCGTTAGCTATCATCATCATGATCATCATCAAAATTCTAAAAAGGGAATGTCAGCAGTGTTTGACACTATATGTGCTTTTAAACCATTCTATAATCTGACTGTGATTTAGTTTAAAAATATTAAATGTATTTACTGTAAAAGTTGACAATCCATAAGGCAAAATGGGTTCACATACAGAGCTAGGGGACATCAAATGAGATGTCTAATAGCCCAAGATAAAGACCTTTACCAGGAAAGAGAATACTTGGCCTATATCCTTCTCCTATGTCAGTTGGACAATAAGTTGTCAATAAACATACCTGTTAAGGGTTGATGGGTTGAATTGTGTTCCCCTCTAAATTCATATGTCAAAGTCCTAACTGCTACTACCTTCAGAAAGTGGGCATATTTTGATATGTCATTGTAGATGTAATTTGTTAAGTTAAGAGGAGGTCATAATAGAGTAAGAGATGTGCCCCCTTTCTTATACAAAGGGAACTTTGGGCATAGACACCACACATAAAGACAATACTATGTGAAAATGAAGGCAAAATCCTGGGTGATGCTTCTACAAGCCAAAGAATGCCTAAGAGTGCCAGTAAAACTCTAGAAACTAGGAAAGAGGCATGGAATGATTCTCCCTTACAGCCTTCAAAAGGAGCCAACCCGACCAACACCTGATCTTGGACCTCTAGGCTCCAGAACTGAAAGACAATAAATGTCTGTTGTGTAAGTCATCTAGTTGGTGGGGCTGTGCTTTGGCAACTCTTGGAAGCTAATACCGAGCTAAACAATTGGCTTGGTAGCAAATCTTGTAGGCCAGCGTTCTACACATTTAGCATAATTTCAAATCATGTGGAGTGCTCCTTAAAACATATAACTAGGTCTCACCTCCAGAGCTTCTAATTCAGACTACCTAAGGTATGGTTAGAGAATTTATGTATCTTATAGGTTGTCAGAGAAAAGAGATCCCCCTGAGGTGTTTGTTTGTTTGTTGTTGTTGTTGTTTGGGGGGAGGTGTGTGTGGTCAAAATCTGGCCAGCAGCTGGAGAACACAAGTTCTAGAGTCCTACTTCCTCACAAAATATCCATGTTTTATCCATCTTGCCCTCCCCATACCCCATTCCTATAACAAATTGAGGACACTTTTATTTTTTAATCAATGGAAAATATTGTTTTTGACCATAATAATGAATTCAGCTGCATCACATCAATCAAGATTGGAAACTGCTACTCTAGATTATTAAAAAAAAAAAAAGAATTTGCCAAAGTGTTTCTTAAAACTTAGAAACTGAGGTTTAAAACTTTAAGATGCATCAGAATTATATAGGATGTCTAGGATCCATACTAGATCTATTGAAGCAGAATTTCTAGGGATGAGACCAAGGCAATTGCATTTTTAATTGCACTTTCAGGTAATTCTGATTAACCCCAGTTTTAAAAATACTGAATTTGTCTTAGACTATCCCATAATCCACTTAACTATATTCTCATGTACAAATGAGTTTGTCTTTATACCAATGTATGGCTCTGAGGTATATGGAAATGGACATGAATAAGCCTTGGACTCAGTCTGACTTGGGTTCATGTCCTATGGGTTCTCTGCCCATGAAAAGCTGAATGATTTGGCATAGTTACAAAGGCTCTTAGAGTTACAGTTTATTCATCTATCCAATAGAGCCAGCCATACTCTTTCCCCAATTAGTTAAGAATTGCCACCAACATAAATACGGACTTAAAAAAAAACAACCAATTATTATCTTACCTAATAATAGAGAAACATGCAAATTGACCATACCTCTGCTATACCCACAGCCAATCAGAGTGAGGATGCAAATTAAACCAACAGAGATGGTGGTTAATTTTCATACATACCTGTGTCCCAGCAACCTCCTTGGCACCCAGGTCAGTCCCAGCCAGCCATCAGAGGGGCAGGGGCCTTCTTCCAAAGCCTGTGATTAGAGGGGTGAGGGAGGAGCCCTTTCCAAACCTAAAGCCTGGGAAGCCCAAGCTGGCAATCAGAGGGGGGTGGGTATGGGCTGAACCTGGGATCAGAGGGAAGGGGGAAAAAAATCAATGGAAACATATCCTTAGGTGAGTATAAAAAGAAAAATAAAGAAAGAATTGTCATATCCTATGAAAGACACCTTGAAAATACCTAAAGAAAGTTGTCATTTTTCATGGTGAAGGGACTACAGTGACTGGCAGTAGCTGTAGCAGTGGGGTGATGGGGCTGGTGCCGTCCACTGATCAGCCCAGTCACCTCCCGCAAAGGGAGGCCAGAATGCAGCTTAGGTCCACTCCCATTGGAGAGTGGGCCTATGCCATCAGTAGGACATCCCCTAAGGGCTCCTAGTATGTGAGAGGGGGCAGACTGGGCCAAGGGACCCCTCCTCAGTGCACAAATATTGTTCATCAGGCCCCTAGTTAGAAATAAAAGACAGAGAGAGAGAAACATCAATGATGAGAGAGAATCATTGATTGGCTTCTTCTGCACACTCCCTATTGGCGATCAAGCCCACAACCTGAGCATGTGCCCTTGACTGAAATCAAACTCAGGGCCTTTCAGTCCACAGGCCAACTCTCTATCCACTGAGCCAACCTAGCTAGGGCTGATTATTAATTCTTAAGATAGTATCAATAAATAACAACAGAATCCCTTACTGTATTCATAAAGTTTTGCAGACACCAATTAGCAGGCTCTCCCAGGTATCTAACAATGTTTAGCATATAGTAGGCACTAGTAAATATTAATTTATTGCAATAAAGTAATACCTTTTAGCATAGGTGTTAAAAACCCAGAGTGTCTGAGTTCAATCTTGGCTTTGCTACTTAACCTCCTTAAGACTACATTTCATCATTTACAGCATGGTAATAATAGAAACTATAATCACAGAGATTCCCAGATATATTCACTGAGTTAGTATATGTAATCTGTTATAATCTATAATAATAAAAGCATAATATCCTAATTATACAAGAAGTCCTTCTGAACAAAGCCAGAGCTTCGAGGGAAGCCCAAGTCCCAGGTGTCAGAGAGAAGCCAGTACTGGCAGCCAGGGGAAAGAAGGCCTACTCTTGCATGCATTTCGTGCAATGGGCCTCTAGTCCTATATAATAAAAGAGAAACATGCTAATTTGACCATACCTTCGCTCCTGATTGGCTATGCTACCAGCCAATCAGGAGTGGGGGCGGGGCCAAGTGACACGAGCGCCAGGCCCCGGGGGCGGAGATGAAACAGTGGAGGCAGTAAGTACCCAGCCCCCGGGCACTATGAGAGGAAGCTGTGGCAGCAGCAGGGAGCACACAGCCCCCAGGCACTGTGAACAGAAGTGGTGGTGAGTGCCCAGCCCCCAGGGCTGGGTGGTCGCAGGCAGCCAGGGCTGAGTAGAGCAAGACGATGGCTGGGTGCCCAAGGCCTAAAGCCTCAACAGAGGCATTAGGCCTTGGGCAGGCTGGGGGTGAGCCATCAGTTGGACATCCCCTGAGGGCTCCCAGTATGTGAGAGGGGGCAGGTTGGGTTAAGGAACCACCCACCCCCAGTGCACGAATTTCGTGTACCAGGCCCCTAGTATAATAACAAAATGGTACCTGGCACTACATAAGGGCTTGCTTTATTCTTCTTATTCATATTAATATTATTATTGAGCATGTAACTACTAAGAGGATGCTAATAAGAGGTTGGGATGAGAAACAGAAAAAACATTTTAAGATAAATGACTTTTGAACTGCTCTCATAAAGAGAAATAAAAATCAACCCTGTATTATCTCACACTAGAAATTTTTCAGTCATTACAATAACCCACTAAGAAAAGTGATTAAGAAATTAAGGCCTCTAACAAGTCTGATTTATATTGATAATCATCACTGATAACTTGTGCCTCACATTGCTTTTTAAAATAATCAAAATAATGAAAGTCAGGAAGCAAGAAAGATGAAGACTGTCTTTTTTGGCTAAGTAACCACCATGTTTTTTATTATTTATTTTGGATATGGGTTGAATCTATGTGACATATGAATGAATATTCAAAAAGTTACCTTAATATCCAGATTTATTCAAGCACAGCAGAGGCCTGGTTTAAATAGTACTCATTACAGCATGGTTTGGGAAATATTACAAGTTCTCCTAAATATGAGGGCCATTTGGACTCTCCTGGATTAAATAAGAAAATATTTGGAAAACATCTTGCTATACCAGGTACATGAAAAATATTCAAAATTAATTGATTCTGAAGAAAAAAATCATACAACAGGGAAAATATCTACCTAAGTTAAAAACTAAGCAATCCTATATAATAAATAGGTAATATGCAAATTAACCATCATGCCCTTGCAGAAGATGGCTGTCCGCATGTAGTCACAAGATGGCCACCACAAGGTGGCTGGCAGGGAAGGGCAGTTGTGGGTGATTAGGCCAGCAGGGGAGGGCACTTAGGGGGGGACAATGCCTGCAAAGGAGGGCAGTTGGGGGCAATCAGCTTGCAGGGGAGGACAGTTAGGGCTGACCAGGCCAGCAGGGGAAGGCAGTTAGGGGTGACCAAGCCAGCAAGGCAGTTGTGGGCCAGGGGGAGGCTAGGCTTGCAGGGGAGGACAGTTGGGAGTGATCAGGCCAGCAGAGGTGGGCATTTGGGGACAATTAAGAGTAGTTAGGCTTTGATCAGGCTGACGGGGCATGCATACAAGTCCTTTGGTTGATCTCTTCCCCTTACCCCACCCTCCCCCAGGCTGGTAGGGCAGTGTTAGGGGAGATCAGCCTGGCAGGCAGAGCAGTTAGGGCTAGTCTGGCAAGTAGTTAGGAACCAGCTGTCCCAGATTGTGAGAGAGATGTCCCAGATCAGACAGGGTGCAGGCTGGGCTGAGGGACATCTCACCCTCCTTCCCCTGTGCATGAATTTTATGCACCAGGCTTTTAGTATAACATACATAAATGCAGCACAGGGTGTAAAAAAATTAGTAATAAGTGAATAGAAAGGAGGTTCATGAGTAATGCCATTGATTTTTCAGCTTTGCCTAGATCACCCTCTATGGGAAAAAGGTGTTTTGGAAAAATCCCAAATTTTGCTCAGTTTATGGCTTTTATCCAGGAAGCTACAAAAGAGCCATGGCAGATAAACCTGAGCTGAGTAAATGAATAATCTCAGGGGATTTGTGTGGGCTTCCTCTGTCAACTGGCTGAAAATGAGGGCCCAAATGAACACAGCTGACTTGACTTGGGTTCCTTGTTCTGTCATTCACTCTACACCATGTTGGGTGAGTTCACCTCTCAAACTTTCCATCTCCCTATCACTAACTACCTCAAATGTTGTTCATTCACTCAGCACATAGTTTGTAAGTGCTCAGGTTGTGCTGGGTGACTTTTGTGGTGCTGGGAAAACAGTGGTGTACAAACTAGACAAAAATCTATCCCTGTGTTAGAACACAACATGGAATTGATGTGCTAGCTAGGGAGACAGTGCCGGAGCCTCCTGCACACAGTCTGCACCTGTTGCAGAACCCTTCCTTGTTCCGGGCCCCACTTGAAACTAGCAACCTTGCAGAGGAGGTAGCACACTCATATCAGGTACTTATTGCCCCCAGTACTTCCTGGGATGTCACCTTGTCAGCTGTAGAAACGGAGAACCTAACCTTAGAAGGATACCTTGACATGTCTCACAACATTGAACATCTAGAATTTCACTGAGGTGGATTCCATGACTCTTCGCGGGATTTTTTTTCTTTTTTTAATTTCTTTATTGATTAAGGTATTACATATGTATCCTCATCACCCATTACCCCTTTCAATCCCCCCTTCCCCCATCACCACTTATGCCTTCACCACCCTGGTGTCCATGTCCATTGATTAGGCTTATATGCATGCATAAAAGTCCTTTGGTTGATCTCTTCCCCAAACCCCCACACTCCCCTACCATCCCTCTGAGGTTTGACAGTCAATGCTTTTCTGTCTCTGGATCTGATTTTATTCATCAGTTTATGTTGTTCATTATATTCCATAAATGAGTGTGTTCATGTGATACTTATTTATCTTTGACTGGCTTATTTCACTTAGCATAATGTTCTCCAGTTTCATCCATGTTCTAGTTTGAAGCAGCTACCTTTTTCTCCTTTTTCTTCTTCTTAAAGAATACCTTTCAGCATTTCATATAATACTGGTTTGGTGGGGATGAAATCCTTTAGCTTCTTCTTATCTGTGAAGCTCTTTGTCTGACCTTCAATTCTGAATGATAGCTTTGCTGGGTAGAGTAATCTTGGTTGTAGGTTCTTGCTATTCATCACTTTGAAGATTTCTTGCCACTCCCTTCTGGCCTGCATAGTTTCAGTTGAGAAATCAGCTGACAAGCATAAGGGTGCTCCCTTGTAGGTAATTAAGTGTTTTTCTCTTGCTGTGTTTAATATTCTCTCTTTGTCTTTTGCCCTTGGCATTTTAATTATGATGTCTCTTGGTGCAGTCCTCTTTGGATTCCTTTTGTTTGGGGTTCTGTGCACTTCCTGGACTTGAAAGTCTATTTCTTTCACCAGTGGGGGAAGTTTTCAGTCATTATTTCTTCAAATATGTTTTCAGTATCTTGTGCTCTCTCTTCTTCTGATACTCACATAATTCTGAGGTTGGTATGTTTGAAGTTGTCCCAGAGGCTTCTTACATTATCCTCAAATTTTTGGATTCTTTTTCCTTTTTTCTTTTCTGGTTGAGTGTTTTTGACCTCTTATTATTTCAGATCTTTGACTTGATTCTTGCGTTCCTTTAGTCTGCTGTTGGGTTTCTGTAAAATATTTTTTATTTCAGTCTGTGTATGTTTAATTTCTAGCTGGACCTTTTTCATATCCTCGAGGGTCTCGCTCATATCCTTAAGGGTCTCACTAAACTTATTGGCCTTTTCTAGGAGTCTCTTAAAAAAATCTGTAACTGTGGTTTTGAACTCTATATCCAGTTGTTTGTTTTCCTCCATTTCTTTCATTTGTGATCTGTTTCTTTCTCTCCCCATTTTCACTGCTTCCCTGACTTGGTAGGGTGGCTTTGTGTGCTAGGTATCTCGGCCTTCCCTGTTATCTGAGGTGTACACTCTTGGTGCACCCCTTTGTGGACTGTGTGTACAGCCTTGTTGCAGATAAGTCTTGATTGCTGTTGGTATCAATGGGAGGAATTGACCTCCATGTCAACTGGCTGTGAGTATCAGCTCTGTCTAAGCTGGGAGACAGCTTTATGCACCAAGACTTGCAAATTTTCCAAAGTTTCTGTGCTCAGCTTGGATGGGGCAGAGTTTCTGGGTGGGGCAGAATTTCAGGGTGGAGCCAACAGCCTTGGCTTCCAGTCAGTCCCACCCCTCAAGGTCACTGGGTCCTAGCATTTGCAGGCAATCGCCACAAGCACCTCTGCGAGAAAGGCGCCCCCTTGAGTTTTGCCTGCCACCAGACTGTCCTGTCCCCAGTGAATCAGGGACCTCAGATTTTCGCCTGGCACTTGGGTTCTGTGCAGTTGGAACTCCTTTCTCCCTTCCTCCAGAAGCCAGCCACAAAGTCAACAGATCACCCTCACCATGAGCACTGGTGCACACCCTAGGAGCTCTGCCTCTGGCTGATTCCACCTCACAGCACTGTCCCGAGCCCCTTTCTCCTGCCAGACACTGTCAGTGGCCCAGTTAGTCCTTTCTGCGCACTCTTGCACACAGCTCTGGAGCTGTCTGCCTTTGGCTCTCCCACTGGGATTCCACCCACAGTCCAGATTCTTCCCGTAAGGGCCTGGGTCCCCCGGGTTCTGAGTGCAAACCGAACTTGGTTCAGCGCAGCCTGGAGTTTTTGTCTCCTTTCCACTAGAGCACCCCTGCCAGGCATTCAGAAACCCTGTCCTCTCTCGCTCGGTGCACACGGGAGTCTCCTACCTTACTTAGACCTTGCAGAGGCTCTGATTATCTGTGGACCCTTCTGTGTCCCTCTAGTTTCAGAACTTCCAGTCAGCCAGCCTTTCTGTGGTTCTGGACAATGTCCCTTTTGTCCTTTAGTTGTATTCTTGAAATTGTTGTGCAGGGCAAAAGCCTACCGTTTCCCTAAAATTAAGACATCCCCCCCCCCCCCCCCGCAAAAAAAAAAGACCTACTTCCAGTTTTGCCTGTCGCTGTGATATAAGGCATCCCCCGGAAATAAGACCTCCCCGATAATATTTTTATTCTTGAAACGGAAAAAGCCTGGGCCACACAAGCAGTTATAAGGAAGTGGGTTGATTTAATGCTGCCACTTGTTATGCGAGGGAGTCAAACAGGTCTGCTAGTATGGGATGCAGCCAGCACTCACCGTGCTAAAGACATGAAGAAATTTCTTCACGAAAGAAAAATAGATCAAATAATGATTCCAGCAGGAATGATGGCCTATCTCCAGACTCTTGATATTGCAATAAACAAGCCATTCAAGGACAATTTGTGCATGAAAATTAATGACTACACTGAAAACAAAATGGAGAGAAATCAGCGTGGAAACTTTGTGAAACCTAAACTGCAAGAGGTTGTGACTTGGGTGAAGAATCCATGGGAGAAAATCACTGACAGTTGCATTGCAAATGCACTACAAGCAGTCTACCTTGACAAGAAGAACTTATTTAAGGACAGTGCTAATGCTAAACATGAGAGATTTGGTCCACTGATTCTGAAAGAAATGGAGTCACAAGAAATGCACCAGGAAATTCAGGGTTTGGATTGTTATGATGATGATGTTCCAGAAGATGATGACATGACTTTCATTGAATAAATCTTACTTTGTGTTTATACTGGTAAATATCAGTATCAGTAAATGTACCATAGATAGTTGTACATGGAAATAATGGTAGTAACAAGAAATTCTTGATACCATAGGATTCACAGTTTGTCTAGTTATGCTGGTTTGTGATGACAACTACTACCGTACCGTATACAGGTAATAAATTTCCTTTTTTTTGTTCAACAACAAATGTGTACTGTATTCTTCTTCCTGGAAAAATAAGACATTTCTTGAAAATAAGACCTAGCACATCTTTTGGAGCTAAAATTAATATAAGACACTGTCTTATTTGGGGGGAAACGAGGTACGTGTTTACCTATACTGCCATCTTGGTTTCTCCTCTTTGTGGGATTTACTTCCTACCTCTTAGCAGGTAAATAAATGTCTTACCAAATGACAAAAAGAGTTGCTACTTCCTCCTCACTGGATCCAATCAGGAGAATATCATTAATATAATGGACCAGTGTGAGTTTTGTGGATGAGATGAGACTGCATTGTGGCCCTGGGATGAGTATTTAATGATACATGTGAAAAAAGGTGTTTAAAATAGTTCAAGACAGAGCGAATCCTTGACAAATATTACCTGTTATTCCTCTGCTCAGTTTCATCGATTCTATAAATCAGGATGCAGGACAGGGCCAGCGGCAGCAGCTCAGAAAAGCTCCTCTTGGAATTGGCCTCTTTTCTATAAACCGCTCTGGTTTTCTTCTCCCTCTTAGCCATGGAAATGAGTTTCACAAAAGTATGAATGAACGTTTTACACTGCACCCCAATAAATATCTCTCAAATTAAAGCACCACTTAATTGCATCTCAGCAATGCTCCCTGGTGATCACACTATTAGGCTTAATGAATAATTCATCAGCTTCCTGGGATGTGCTGCCTGGTCTTAAGAACAAGAAGAAATAAAGCTGCGTTTGCCTTCCAGGACTCAGTTTTTCCTCATTGCAAGTGCACTTGCTCAGCTGCCTAGCAGGGCGAGGGATGCCTAAGGTTTAGGAGAGCAGGGGAAGGTGAGCCACACCAGGTCAGGTCCAGCCAGGACCTGCCCTCACCCCACCTTGTCCCCGCATTGGAAGGTTGTTTAGGGGCCTCAGCCTGCCCAGGACACTTGACCAGCAGCTGCCTCTCAGGCATTCCATTTAACCCATGCCTAGCAGAATGAAAAATAGACCTTAGGTTGCTGGCGAGCTGCAGTTGCACTTTGCTCAATGAGCTTCAGGTGAACGGAGGGCCACGGGCTCGTTAGGGGGACTTGCAGAAGCCTCCTTTCTCCAGGGGAGCTCTGGGACGGGGAAGTGGCAATGATGAAAGAATTTTCTTTTTCACTTTCTGCAATCTTTCATCTATCCCAGAACATCACCCACAGTAGCAGTTTGAATCTGATATATTGCTTTCTAACTGTTTCCATTAAAGGCCAAGAAAATCCTTTCTCTATGACTCCTCCACCCTGCACCTGCTCCCTTCCCGGGTTCAGAGAGGGAGCCCTTAGAATTTGTGTGTAAGGCCTCAAATGTACCCCAGATAAAGAAGAGGGCAGGGGTGCTGGCTCTTCACACCAGATCCCGCCTCCTCCTTTCTATTAAAGGCTTAATAGCTGTCATTTGTCCAGTCAGCTGTTTATCTGCAAAGATTATTTTATCTAATACCCATGAGGTAAATACTATTAGTATCACCATTTTACAGATGGCAACACCGAGGTTTGTAGAGCGAGGTAAACCAACAGCTCCAAAATAACAAAGCTGGGTTTGAAACTCGGGTCATCTAATTCCAGAACCAGCATTCTACAGTCATGTTCTCCTGGAGAAAACTCTAATCCCAAAGAAGGTCCTTATTGGTAAACTTGCAATGCCTGGCTGGTGGGGAAGATGGCCATACTACATTAAGGTGATACTGACTATAAGCAGACTTGCCTAATCATATAATCCCACCATGTTGATCATGGCATTGGGACTTACTGTTGCCTGAAGTCTAAATGAATACAATCTATTAACTGTCCATTTCTCTGACCCAAAGATTCCACATTTAGAATAACAATTTTTGTAACAGCATTGATTTCAGCACGAACACTGAACACCTAAATTTTCATTAGTAGGAGATTGGTTAAGTAATTTGATATTCCCATTAAAAACATGATGCTCCGCTGGTGTGGCTCAGTGTTGATCATCAACTCAGGCACCAAGAGGTTACGGGTTCATTCTCAGAGAGGGCACATGCCTGGGTTTCAGGCTCATCACCCATGTGCAGGAGGCAGCTGATTGATGCTGATGTTTCTCTCTTATCGGTGTTTCTATCTATCTCTCCTTCTCTCTCCTTCTATCTTTAAAATTAATAAAAACACATTTGAAAAACATGATATAGGTCCATATGTATTGACATTTAAAGATGTTCACAAATATAGTTTAAGGAGAAATGGAAGTGACACAAATTACACACATCATGATTGGATTTTGTTTTACATAAACCCGTCTTTTGTATATAATCATATAAACATCCAGGTTATGCATAGAAAAAATCTACAAAATATTAATAGGGTTATATATGGATGGTGTGATTATACCTAATATTATTTTAATTCTAAACACTACCTGCATTTTCTGATAATTTTTTTTCAATGAGAAAAATGTCATATCTAATAGAGGGAATATACTAATTGACTTCACACCCTCACAAAGACGGTGGTGCCCACAGCCAATAAGGAGGGAATAAGCTAATTGACTGCCAAACCCTTAAAGATGATGATGCCTACAACCACAAGATGGTAGCGCCCAGTGCCCTCAGCCCCGCCAGGGTGGCAGGAGTGCCGCACGGCTGGGCCCACCCCCAGGCAGGTCCAGCCACTCTGTGTGCCTACCTCCAGAGTCCTCTCAGCCCCCAGGGCCAGCCAAAGGTCCAGGCAAGCTTCAGATGGAAACTGCCCAGCTGCCCAGGGCCACCTGAGGCTCAGATAACCAGAGCCAGCCAAGGCTTGAGCTGCCAGCAATGGCAGCAGCAGAGGTATGATGGGGCATCACCTTCCCCTGATTGCTGGGTTGCATCTTGCCCCTGAGGACTCCTGGACTGTGAGAGGGGGCAGGCCAGGCTGAGAGACCCCTTCCCTCATCCAGTGCATGCACCAGGCCTCTAGTCTACACTAATAAAAGAGAAACGTGTAAATTAACCATCACTCTGCTATTCCAAGCCACACCCATTAGCCAATCAGAAAAAATGGAGGAAAACAAATGACTGGATATAGAGTTCAAAGCCACGGTTATGAGGTATTTCAAGAGGTTCCTAGAAAAGGCCAATAAGCTTAGCGAGAACCTCGAGGATATGAACAAGACCCTCGAGGAGATGAGCGAGACCTTTGAGGATATGAAAAAGAACCAACTAGAAACTAAACATACACTGACTGAAATAAAAAATATCTTACAGAAACCCAACAGCAGACTAGAAGAACACAAGAATCAAGTCAAAGATTTGAAATACCAAGAGGTCAAAAACACTCAACCTTAAAAGAAAAAAGGAAAAAGAATCCAAAAATTTGAGGATAGTGTAAGAAGCTCTGGGACAACTTCAAACGTACCAACCTCAGAATTGTGGAGGTACCAGAAGAAGAATGAGCATAAGATACTGAAAACATGTTTGAAGAAATAATAACTGAAAACTTCCCATACCTAGTGAAATAAATAGACTTACAAATCCAGGAAGTGCACAGAACCCCAAGCAAAAGGAAGCCAAAGAGAACCACACCAAGATACATCATAATTAAAATACCAAGAGCAAAAGACAAAGAGAGAATATTAAATGCAGCAAGGGAAAAACACTTACTTACCTTCAAGAGAGCACCAATATGCTTGTCAGCTGATTTCTCAACTGAAACTATGCAGGCCAGAAGGGAGTGGCAAGAAATCTTCAAAGTGATGAATAGCAAGAACCTACAACCAAGATTACTCTACCCAGCAAAGCTATCATTCATAATTGAAGGTCAGACAAAGAGCTTCACAGATAAGAAGAAGCTAAAGGAGTTCATCACCACCAAACCAGTATTATATAAAATGCTGAAAGGTATTCTTTAAGAAGAAGAAAAAGGAGAAAAAGGTAGCTGCTTCAAACTAGAGCATGGATGAAACTGGAGAACATTATGCTAAGTGAAATAAGCCAGTCAAAGATAAATAAGTATCACATGAACACACTCATTTATGGAATATAATGAACAACATAAACTGATGAACAAAAACAGATCCAGAGACAGAAAAGCATTGACTGTCAAACCTCAGAGGAATGGTAGGGGAGGGTGGAGGTAATGGGAAGAGATCAACCAAAGTACTTTTATGCATGCATATAAGCCTAATCAATGGACACAGACATCAGGGGGGGTGAGGGCATAAGTGGTGACAGGGGGGAAGGGGAATTGGAAGGGGTAATGGGTAATGAAGACACATATGTAATACCTTAATCCATAAAGGAATTTAAAAAATCTCTTTCCACCCCCCCCAAACACACACACATTTTTCAACATAGATGTGTTCATCCAATAACTAGAAACAAACATCTTGATCTTGTTGTCCACTTGAAATCAGAAAATGCAAGAACAAAAGAAATCTCTGCATCCCAGCACAAATATTGCAGTATTTAACACCCTCTAATCCTAACATCCCTTCCAGATGCACACTCTAAATATGAAAAAAAAGGCATTCTCCAGCCCATTCTCATGGAGTGTGAGAAAGAGGAGAGCTCAAGTTAAAGGAGAATATATAGGATGGCCAGTGATTTCTTCACAGACCTTTGAAAAACATTCGACTCTAAGAGGTTAGCTCCAACTAGTTCAGTGGAAAAACATGTGGTACAGACAGCAGAAATCATTAGAAGCAGCCAAAACAGAATTTAGACATAGGTAAACTTTAACTTGAATGATGTTTTTAAATTTTTTAATTCCTCTGAGTGCCCAGAGGTTTGTATATCTTTTATATCAGATTAGCCTTTGGAAAAGGAAAAACAGACATAAAAGAGTCACCTTATATGAAAAATGCAGCATTTTAATTCTCCTTCTGACTCGAGGGAGTCCCTTGATAGCCTGCAGAAGTCTTATACTAAGGCTCACTGGCCTCCAGTTTAACTACAGGGTTCTACAGAATGCAAATTAAATTTCAACATCCATCCTATAGGAAATCTCCTGCAACATGGGAATCTGGGCTGCACATTTCATTGATGGAATACTCGTGTGTTTTTTTTCATTTGGCAGTGATATGCCAGATGAATGTGAGCCAAGAAGGACCACTTAGGACCCTCTAGGACTGATCACTTTGCAGTGTAATTGCTTGTTTACTTGGCTGCCTGCACATTACAATGTAATCTCCATTTGGCCAACGACTCTGTTGTTTCTCTGTTATATTCTCAGCCTCCAAATGTTATTAAGTGTTTAATGAATATGGAAATAATTTTCTTAGAAAGTTCAAAATTCAAGGTGGTGAGAAGCTGCACTCAGGGGACAGCATTGCAAACTACAAATATTTCCCATAGGGGCCCTCCAAGATGACAGGGATCATCAAAGGCATCATGGCCTTATAAGAAGTTCTCTGATTCCAGTGCACCTGGCATAGATGGGGACCAGGATCTGCCAAAATTTTAGCCATTAGGTTTAAGGCATAAAGCCAGAGATATTTTTTAAAAGGAAATAAGCCATTGAATGTATGCTAAGAAGAGTAACTCCTAATGTAAACTGTGGACTTTGAATAAAAGTGATGTTGATGTGTCAATGTATGTTTATCATTGGTAACAAATGTACCACTCTGGTGGTGGTGGTGGTGGTGGTGGTGGAGGTTAATGGGGTAATCTTTGCATTAGTGATTACAGGGAGTATATGGGAAATCTTTCTACCTTATGCTCAATTTTATTGTGAACCTAAATTTTTTCTAGAAAATAAGTCTATTTAAGAAAAAACAGAAAACAAGCAGGAAAGTAGAAAAAGGTAAAGAAAGGACAGAAACCATCAGGAAGAAGAAGGAACATGAGAGACCATGGACAAATCAGGTCGTGTCATTCCATCTCAGTGCCCTCAGATCACAACCTGATAAACCTGTCCCAAGGCCTTCATCATGTTCATATACAGGCTGAGAGCCCTGACCTGCATTTACATCAGTATTATTGCCCCTACAGCACAAGTGTTAGGTGTTATTGGGTATTTTCTCATGCAAAGAGAAAAAGCAATGTGGACTATTCTAAGTAAATTCTTTATTCCCATGCCGACCATGATGAGATGTTCTTTTTTTTAAATTTTATTTACAATATAACTTATATTTAATAGTAGTACATATGTTTTCCTTTCCCCCCCAATATCCTCCCCCCAGCCTCCCTTATCCCCCAGCACATGTCCCCACCTGCCCCCCTCCCCGCCCCACCAATGAATGAGATGTTCTTTTTAATTAAATTACTAGAGGCTTAGTGCATGGATTCGTGCCCCGGTGAGGACCCTCAGCCTGGCCTGCACCCTCTCACAATCCGGGACCCCTTGGGAGATATAGTGGTACTGGAAGCAGCAGGTGGCTAGGAAGGAGCCTGAGCCTGAGCCAGGTGCCTGCTGCCACCTCTTGGTAGCACTGCCACGGAGGCAGGAGAGGCTCGCGCTGTGAGCCCTGCATCTGGCATCCAATGGTCAGCTGAGCAGCACCCCTGCTGTAGGAGCACACTGGCCATCAGGAGGCAGCTCCTGCATTGAGCATATGCCCCCTGGTGGTCAGTACATGTCATAGTGACCAGTTGACTGGTTGTTCAGTCATTTAAGCTTTTATACATAGAGATTTTTTATTTTTCAATTACAATTGACATATGATATTATATTAGTTTCAGGTAAACACCCCAGGGATTAGACTTTATATAACTTACTAAGTGATCATCCTGATAAATCTAGTACCTATCTTACATCATACATATTTATTAGAATACTAGAGCCCCAGCATATAACATTCATGCGCAGGTATGGTTCCTAGGCCTGGTCTGCAATCAGGGCCATCTTTCCCAGCTGCCCAGAGCTAGCCCCATCCCCCACCATTACCCACCCTTGCTTCCCCATTCACTATCGGGTGATTGGTGCCTGACAGCCAGGGGAAGGGACCGAGAAGTCAGCTGTTCCTACCTGCTTATTGACCCTGCCCTTGCAGCAGATGGCCATCAGGAGATCAGAACCTGCCAGCTGGGGAAAGGGACTAAGGAGTGGTCAGTGCACCTCATAGTGACTAGTCCAATGGTGATTCTGGTCATTCTGCCATTAGAATCAATTTGCATATTACCCTTTTATTATATAGAATAGAGGCCTTGTGCCTGGGTGAATACTGGCTGGCCTGCTCTGAAGAGGACCCCCAATCAGAGTGAAGGTCCCCACTGGGGGGTATGGCTGGCCTGGGCAAAGAGCCACCGGAGGTTTGCAGGCTGGCCATGTCCCTGGTTTTGTCAGGAAGGATGTTCAAAATGATGCCCAGGAGATGTCCAATCTATTGGTCTAATTAGCATATTATTAGTGTAGATTATTGACTGTATTCCCTATGCTGTACTTTACATCCCCATGAATATTTTGTCACAACCAATTTGTACTTCTTTATCCCTTCAACTTTCTCACCCATCCGTTCAACCCTCCTCCCATCTGGCAATAATAAATCTGATCTCTTTATCTCTGAATCTGTTTTTATCCTGCTTCTTCATTCAATATAGTTTTTTAGATTCATTTGTTGAAAGGTATGTATTTATTGCCATTTTATTGTTCATATTTTTAATCTTTCTTTTTTCTTCTTAAAGAAACCCCTTTAACATTTCATGCAATATTGCTTTGGTGGTGAGCTCCTTTGGCTTTTCTTTGGAAAGTTCTTTGCATGACATTTGATTCTAAATGATAGCTTTGTTGTACAGAATAATCTTGATTGTAAGTCCTTGATATTTATCACTTTGAATATTTTTTTGCCAATCCCTTCTGGCCTGCAAAGTTTCTGTTGAGAAATCAGCTGACAGACTTATGGGAGTTCTCTTGTAGGTAACTAACTGCTTTTTGCTTGCTATTTTTAAGATTTTTTCTTTGGCCTTAAATGGCTGGCTCAATTGGTTGAAGCACCATCCTGTACACCAACAAGGTTGCAGGTTCAATTTTCAGTATATATATATATATTAGAGGCCCGGTGCACAAAATTTGTGCACAGGGGCTGGGAGGTGTCCCTCAGCCCAGCCTGCACCTTCTCCAATCTGGGACCCCTTGAGGGACACCCTTCTCACAATTCAGGACTGCTGGCTCCAAACTGCTCGCCTGCGTGCCACCGGGACTGCCCCTAACTGCTTCTGCTTGCCAGCCTGATCACCCCCTAACCACTCCCATGCCAGCCTAATTGATGTCTAACTGCTCCCCTGACAGCCTGTTTGCCTCCAACTTCCCTCCTCTGCTGGCATGCCTCAACTGGAGGCTTTATCTCTCCCAACTGCCCTTTCTTACAGGCCTGGTCCCTCCCAACTGCCCTCCCCTGCTGGCCTGGAACCCCCAACAGCCCTCCCCTGCTGGCCATCTTGTGGTGGTCATCTTGTGTCCACATGGGGGCAGGATCTTTGACCACATCAGGGCAGCCCTCTTGTGTGTTGGAGTGATGGTCAATCTGCTTATTACTCTTTTATTAGATAGGATAAAGGCCTGGTGCATGGATGGGGGCCAGCTGATTTGCCCTGAAGGATGTCCCAGATCAGGGTGGGGGTTCCCTTGGGGCGTGGGGCAGCCTGAGTGAGGGCCTATGGTGGTTTGCAGGCTGGCCACACCCCCCAGCAACCCAAGTGGATGCCCTGAGATCTGGGATTAATTTATGTTCTACAATTGAAACTTTGTAGCCTGGAACAGAGCCAAGCCTTCTGCTCGCTCCTTGGAGACAGCCATTTCTATTTGGGTTTATTTTAATTCTATAACTGAAACTTTGTAGCCTAGAGGGGAGGCCTAGGCATAAAGCAAGGCCAGGCATAAAGCTTGGTTTCCTCCATTGCTGGGGAAACCCAAGCCTCCCACCTGCTTTCAGTGGCCACAGCCATCTTGGTTGGGGTTTATTTGCATAATTTGCTCCTGATTGGCTGATGGCATGGCTGTGGGAATGGCTTGATAAGAGGTATGGTCAATTTGCATATTACTCTTTTATTAGATAGGATGATATACTATAGGCATGGTGCACAAAATTTGTGCACTTTGGTCCTTCAGCTCAGCCTGCATCCTCTCACAGTCTGGGAGCCCCAAGCCATCAGTTGGACACCCTTACCACTGCCTTTGAGGCAGGAAAGTCTCCTGCCATTGCTGCTGCTCTCGCCAGCACCAGCTATGAGCCTGGCTTCTGGCTAATTTGCTCCCCCAGTGGGAGCATACTGACCACCAAGGAGCAGTTCCTGCATTAAGCATATGCCCTCTGGTGGTCAGTGTGTTTCATAGTAACCAGTTGTTCCACCATTTTGTCAATTTGCATATTAGCCTTTTATTATATAGGATATGCTGTGGGTTTGATCTCTGGTCAGGGTACATACAGGAGGCAGCCAATCGATGTTTCTCTCTTTCCCTTCCGCTCTCTCTCAAATCAATAAAATATGTCCTCAGGTGAAGATTTAAAATAATTTATTTCTTTGTCTTCAACTATTTCAATTTTAATTATGATGTGTCTTGGTGTAGGGCTCTTTGGATTCATTTTGTTTAGGACTCGTTCACTTCCAGAACTTATATGTTTATTTCCTTCACTAGCTTAGGAAAGATTTTTGTCATTATTTTTTAAAATAGGTTTTCAAAATTTCATTCTCTCTTCTCCTTCCCGTACACCCATGATGTGAATGTTGATATGCTTTAAGTTGTCCTAGAGCAGTGGTTCTCAACCTTTCTAATGTCGTGACCCTTTAATACAGTTCCTCATGGTCTTAGGTGATCCTGCTAGTGGTTCTCAACCTGTGGGTCGTGACTCACAGTTGAGAACCGCCGCTGTCGAGCTTAAGACCATCAGAAAACACAGATGTTTACATTATGATTCATTAACAATAGCAAAATTACAGTTATGAAGTAGCAACGAAAATAATTTTATGGTTGGGGGTCACCACAACATGAGAAACTGTATTAAAGGGTCACAGCATTAGAAAGATTGAGAACCACCATCCTAGAGGATCCTTAAGACTGTCCTCATTTTTTTGTATTCTTTTTCCTTTTTGCTGTTCTGATTGGTTATTTTTTTTCTTCCTTATATTCCAAATCATTGATTTGATTTTGGGCTTCATATACTCTAGTGTTGATTCCCTATAAATTATTCTTTGTTTTATTTAGTGTATCCTTCATTTCTGACTCATTCTTTCTTATGGTTTCTATGTTCTTTTTTGTTGTTGTTGAAGTTCTCTCTAAGTCCAAATACTCATCCCTTAAATTCATTGAGCATCCTTGCAATCAGTGTCTTGAACTCTGCATTTAGTAGATTGTCTTCATTCTGTTTAGTTCTTTTTCTGAAGTTTTTTTCTGTTCTTTCCTTTGGGGATGTGTTTCTTTGTTGCCTCACTTTGGCAGCCTCCCTCTGTTGGTTCATATGTATTAGGTAGAGTTGTTATGTCACCTGAGCTTCACAGAGTAGCCTTTTGTAGTAGGTGTCCTGTAGGGTCAGCAGCATAGCCTTCCCAGTCACCCAAGCTGCATACTCCAATTGTGCACTCTCTACACCATGTGGGCTGTATACATTCTCCTGTTGTAGTTGAGCCTTGGTTGCTATTAACATGGCAATGGGAGGGATTTACCCCCCAGGCTTATCTGCACAAGAATTGGCTGCAACCACCAAGCACATTGGAAGATCAGCTGTGCAGAGTCCACCCCACAGAGCAGGACTTACTTCAGGGGGAATCTCATGCCCACTGAATCATCCCTTTGAGTGTGTTGCTTTTTAGGTGGTGCTTCAATGTGAGTCTGAAACTGTCCACCAGATACACTAGTTATGAGACTTTCCAGGAGGTGCAGGCCGAAGTCAGCCACTATCTGTGTTCTCCTCAGGGACACCCTATATGAGCTACAAAGCAATTTGCAGATGGATGCTACTTGTGCTAGGCTTGGAAGTGCCCAGGAGAGGCTAAGCTGTGAGCCACATATTTCTGCTGCTAGTGCCAGGCCTGGGATCATTTAGCAAGAGTTATAGGGCATTCTTAGGCCAGATGCTACTTATTCAAAAGATTTTAGAAAAGTCTAAAGTGCAAGCCAAGACCAGCCCATTTGTTTGGAAAAGGCTCTGGAAACATCTTGGATGGTCCTGAAAGTTTGTGCTGGGGCACAGTCTCAGGGAACCACCAGAGTGGAGTGAATAGTAATAGCCAAGTTGGTGGAGTCTCAGATATTGTACCCACCTGCTGTCTCTGTTGCAGGGAAGGCTCATCAAAGGAATAATAGCCTCTGCCAGCACTTTTCTCTCAAAGAAAGTTGCCCCAGCTTTCATTCTGATGCCTGATTCCATGTATTTCTGGTGCCTTTTGAGCTGCTGCCCCAGTACTGAAGTTCAGAAAGATTAAGATAGAGTAAATCCATGTGCAAGCCCTGTAAGAGGAACTTCCTGGGACTCCAGCAGCTTTGTGTCTCATGCAGCCCCATTCCACCGTTTTTTATAACCAGAAGTTATGAGGACTTCCTTTCCCAGCACTGGATCCTTGGGTTTGAGGGCCTGGTGTGAGGCTGGGAACCCTGGTTCTTCAGGAGATCCTCCATAGCTGAAAAATTCTTCCTGATTTTTACCTACCATACATTTTGTGTGGAATCAGCTCATTCCACATTTCTGGCCCTCCTACCAGCTTAATGTGGCTCCTTTTTTAAATCTCTAGTTGTAGGATTCTAATCAGCTAGATTTCAGGTGATTGGATGGGTTTTATAAGCTATAATTATGACATTTTATCTGTATTTTTCTTTATATTTTTGCTATTAATTCTCATTTATAAATATCTTCTGTATACTAAAAATTAATTTTTATATAGTTCTAGTTTTTATGTTTTTAATGCACCTGAGTTTATGGTGTGAGATAGAAGTCTGATTTTCTTTCCAAATGGGGAGCCAATTTATTGAATAACCCATTCTTTCAACTATAATCTAAACATCAGAACCATAATATACCAAATTTGTATGTGAGATAGGATACATTTTTAACCTCTATGCTATTTCATTAATCAACTTATTTACTTCTGCAACAAAAACACACTATTTCAGTTAATACAACTTCATTTTGTTTTCCATCAGGTGCTATAAGCAAGCCCTTGCTCTGTAAATTCTTTACAAAATTGCCTTGGCTATTCTTATTCTTACACATTTACCTCATAAAATTTTCAGAATAATTTTGCTATATTGATTAGGATTACATTGAATTTGTAAATTTGGAGAAGTGACATTTAAAATACTGGGTATTTTTCTATCTTTTCATGGTTGATCCTTCCATTTATTTCATTGTTGTTTGTTTGTTTGCATATTTTTTATGTCTTTCAGAAAAGGTTTGCACTTTTGTCCACAAAAGCCTTATGGAGAAATTTTATGTTACTTTAACTTTTAAATGAGTTTTTTTTTTCTATTATATTTTCTAATAGAATATTACTGGTGCATAAGCAAGTGTTTTTTACGTAGTATTTTTTAATAAATGTACTAAGATACTTTTTATATTTTCCTGATATTGCCAGTACTGGTGGGATAGATAAACAAAATATGCCAATTAATAGTATTCTACAAAATTACCTGTAGAGAATTCATGAAAACATCTGAAGTGTAACATAATCAATTCAGTGTAAAATGAGTCTCTGTTAAAGCTCCCCCTGCACCCAAACATCATATCTCAATTCGGGAACCACTGTGACTCTTGTCTGGGCCTTCTATTCATCATCTCCCCTTTCCTTCTCTCCTAGATCAGTTGGTCCCATTACTTCAGTAAGAAACTGTTCCTTTTTTTCCCGATGAACAAAACAAGAGAGAACACTTACATTGTCCTTTCCCATCCTAACAAGGTCCAAGTGCTGGCTGCATCTTTCGTGGAATTTTAAAAAGAGTGAAGAGAGAGAATCAGATATATATAAGAGTTTAAAGATCCACTCATCTTCAAAATAATGAAAACCAACCCTGGTGACTGGTATTGAGCACACAATAAGTGTCAGGCCTTATGCAAAGCACTTAGTCTGCATCATATGTCCCCCAACATAAAGTAGGGACTATTATTATCTCCACTGTGGAGAAAATGAAACATAAGCCCGTCATAGAATAAATGACTTTTCAAGCTACATTACTAGTGATTTTCACTAGGAATTAACCCCAGCAGTCTGACTCCAGCCCCTGTTCTTAGTCCTTATTCTACCCTAGTAACAATGTGGAAATAGGATGGTGCAAAATAATAGCAAATATTCTGACACATATAGACATATCTGCACACTGCTCAGCACAGTTTTAGTCATAACTTATGCCCCTTGTTTAAGCTAACTGCAAGACAGAAAATACAGTCCTCAGCTACATAGAAGCACAAATTTGGGATTATGGTTCAAAAATGTTCCTGGTCCCATGACTACTGAGATAAAAAAGCAAATAAGAGTGTGGTATTTTACCACATCCACCTTCTATGAACTTCAGGCTGTGTGATCCTGGGCATCACTCTTTATCTCAGTTACCTCAATGGTAGAATGGTGATAATAAGAGGACTGGTAGGATTGCTGAAAGAATTAAATGAGTACCCATATGCTGCTCAGAAGAGGGGCTGACACATTCTAAGCACCAGGTGAGGGTTTCCATCATCCTCAGATATTTCATAACTCAGGATAACCAGCTCAAGTTTACTCTTATTCCAATATCTCAAACTGATTTCCAATTGGGGGAGTGTTAGAAATCCAGTTATTTAGGTTTTTCAAAAGCTTTTAGTAGCTTTCTGACCTTTATTTAGGATCTATACACTTTTCAAAGACAATGTGATATATGTATTTCTAAAAGGATATTTGCTTTGCTTCATTTCCCCCTCCTCTCACTGAAAGCCACTTACAATTCATCTACTATGAATCTTTCAGGGAAATAAACACCTTTTAAAGGTTTTCCTTTGAAGTGGAACATGATGCTTTTGCCAAGTACAAATCTTCAACAGGATAAGCATGCATTCTCCTGAGCCTGGGCCTTGGCTACCATCTCCTAAGACTCTGCAAATGCCTCCTGGGAGCGGTGCTCACCTTCATGGTAGCCTGCCGCATTTCAGCCAGTTTGGCTCGTTTCAAGCGCACTGCTGGTTCTCGTCTGTGCAGTCTAGACCAGCCCTGCTGTGACTGACTCCACCAAATCATTGCTGAAGAAAGCCTCAGGAGGAGGAACAGGAAGCCTATTCAGGGATCCAGTGTCCGTGATACAAATCTGTTCTTCTGCGTTGCCCGCCTGATCCTTCACCCACCTTCTATTCTCCCACTCCCTGAGGACTTATCTTGACTCTGACTCTTTGACTTTGGGTGCCCTTGAGCTTATCCTCTCTCATAGAAGTACATTCTCATTTCCAAGGCCCAGCTTGCTCCATGACTAACCCCAGTCTGCCCCTCCTGCCTGCCCCTCCTGCTTGCCACCTGAGTTTACCTTTGACTTTGGACAATTGTCCTTGGCTCCAAACCAGAAGTAGTGACTTTAACCACCTGTGCTCCAGAACTAACATATTCCATCTTTTTTTCTCTATGTCTCTGTGAAACCTATTGGCATTCCAGGCCAGGAAACTCACTGAATAAGGAGGCTTGGGAATATTTTTTTATCTCTACCAGAATGTGACTGAAGTGTGTGTAGCATTGCCAAGCAAGAGAAAACTCATTCAGAAGGCTGCTTATTCTTTTTTCTGCATAATCTTGGTACATTAGAATTTCTAAAATCAAAGTATGCAAATTTCTATATTATCTTAAGGAAAGAAACTCAAATATTTTGTGCCCATTAGTGAGTGGTTTCATCTAGTTTCTGGGCCACCATAACCAGGCATGACTTGAGTTTTTTAGTTATTATCTTTCAGGCTTGCCCTGCCCTCATTCTAGCATCTTCTTGTCTGGTCTCCCCATTAGACCATGAACTCCTTGAGGACAGAACCATGTGGCCCATGTCTAGCCCATTATGCATACTAATAAAAAGCACTTAGCATAATCAAGGCTTCATTGTTATGTGCTTTATATTAACTCATTTAATCCTCACAAAATCTTATGAGATAGAAATTACTGTTATATCTAGTTTGTAAATGTAGATAGAAACTGGGGCACAGAAAGGTTAAGTGACCTTCCCAAGCACACACAGCTAGAGTGGAAGAGCAGGAATTTAAACCCAGATAGACTGTTCCCGGGTCCAGGCTGTTAACTACTAAATTATATTGCCTTGTTTGAATGGATATGTAGGTCGTTATGTTTATAGCCATCCTTATTATCTCTGGTCACAGACAAGATAATAATGTAAAAAGTATGAAGATTGTAATTAAATTAGAGGCCTGGTTTACAAAATTTGTGCATGGGTGTGATCCTGAGGCTTGGCCAGCTATCGAAGCATGAGCATCTAGCATGGAAGGGCAGGTCCCAGCTGATTTCTGGGCCCTGGACAGCACCTGGGCCCCCAGACCCCCATGCACCCCCTCACACTAAGTTATTGGACCCCTGCCTGGCTTCCTCAGCACCTGGGAGTCGGGCAGCGGCCCCACCCCCACCCCCACCACTGGTCGCCATCTGCGGAACAATCAGTGGGGTGATCTTGGCCTAGTACTGCTCACTCACCTGCTCCACCATCCTGTCACAGTCTCGCTATCATTGGGGCCCATGGGAATATAGGATATTTATGAGGTATCAAAGTAGAGCTCTCTATTCAATATAAAAATGTTTTCTGTGGGAATAAAACCTGGATGACTATCTAACCAACACTTTTTTTTCCCATTGCAATCAACAAAAATATTATTTAAGTAGAGGCCTGGTGCATGAAATTCGTGACCTGGGAGAGGAGGTCCCTCAGCCCAGCCTGCACCCACTTATACTCTGGGACCCTATGGGGGATGTCCACCTGCTGGCTTTGACCTGTTCCCCTAAAGCCAGCACTCAGACATCCTTCTTACAGTATGGGGCTTTCACAGTCCAGGACCCCCTTGCTCCTTACCACCTGTCTTCCCCGGAGCCAGGAGAAGCTCCTGCCACCACTGCTGTGCTTGCCAGCCATGAGCCTGGCTTCTGGCTGAGTGGGGAGGAGTGCCACTCAACCAGAAACTGAGCTTGCTGCTTCTTAGTATTTGTCCCTTGATCGGGAAACAGACCAGCCAGGGGAGGGGCCATGGGAGGTTGAGGTGCTGTCTCCCCTCTACAGAGGTGCCAGGATGACACCGCCACCTCTTCTACTGCCTCTGCAGAAGGAGGGAGGGGAAGAGACCAGGACTACCATGGCTTGCATGGCACGCAGGCTTACCTCTCCCCTTTCCTTACTTCCCCCCGTCCACTGGTCATTCCAGAAGGTTATTCCACTGTCTGATCTAATTAGCATATTAGCTCTTTATCATATAGGATTTTCTATATCTAAACAGCAATTATTTGCAACATTTCAACATATTTTCCCTGTTTTTAAAGAGTGTTAAATTTTCTATGGAAAATGTATTTAAAGCTGTGCAATCATTTATGTGTTATGTATAGTAATGTGGAAGGGGGATACAAAAGGATTGTATTTCTCTCTTCCCAGCTTCTCTGAGGACTAACTATGCCTAAAATCTGGGTCCTTTAAGGCTGAGGTTTTGAACCTTACCTTAAATAAGCTACCCAAGGGATTCTGATTGAGCTTGTAAACTACCACTTTAAACCAAAAATTACTCCTGCCACCAAAGACACATCCACTCCCTGCACTATGTACTTACATATCCCCACTTCCCTCCTCCCTCCAATGCACACATTAACCATGCTCTGGATACACTGTCATTCTGGTCTAGCTGGTTTGCTGTGTACTTTTCCCTCATTCTCTCTTGTTTCAATACCCTCTAAACATCAACCCTTATACCTTCTGTCCAATTCAGATTTATATACTAAACTGACATGGATGTTTTACAGGCATCTCAAAGTCAATATATTTAAGACAGAATAAATGAGCTTCTCTTTCAAATGTGTTCCTTCTGAGAGAAAATGGCAGCACCACCACCAGGTTCTCTAAATAGAGACCTGGAAATCATGTTAATTATCCTCAGCTTCATGTCTTATACCTACCCAATGATTCACAAAACCCAACAATTCTATCTGTTAAGTATCTTAAAGCTCCATTCCAACTCCCTCCAACTCTGTAATCCAAGCCACTCTCTCTCATCTAAGCCTCCTGACAGAAATCTCTCTTCCTTTCTTTCATTTCTCCAACCTATTCTAACCCCCAGAGTCAAAAGGAAAATCTGACTATCATTTCTCAGCTTGAATCCTTTCAAAGCCTTCCAAATGCTTTTGGAGAAAGGACAAAATCCTTCTTGTAGCTCGTAAGACCCTAGGTGGTTCTGCTTCCACCCACTTCTGCAACTTTATCTCATAGCCCCCTCTCCCTAAACACGTTCACAATTTACTTTTCCTTCACTACACTTTGGTGCATAGTGTATTTTCCTTTAAAATCCTATTACAATTAATTATTTTTACATTTGCTTTGTTCTGTCACTTCTGATTGATTATGAGTTCCTTGAGTCAAATATCAACCTTGTTCACTATTCTGTTAACATGAATGCACATACAAACTACTGCTATTCTAGTCAATGAATGAATGAATGAATGCACATACAAACTACTGCTATTCTAGAGTATAATAACAATAGACACTTGAGGCATACTTTTTTCCTTTTATCCCAATAACAATTTAGTGAGAAGTTATTATTGTCACCCTTATACAGGTGAGGAAGTTAATGTTCACAGGAAGAGGGTAACTTGACCAGGCAGTACAGAGCAATTCTCCCAGGATAAAGGAGCATTGGGATCAATCCAAGTATTTTTAAAATAATTTATATATATTTTAATATACCTTTACTGATTTCAAAGAGGAAGGGAGAGGTAGAGAGAGATAGAAACATCAATAAGAGAGAATCATTGATCAACTGCCTCCTGTACACTCCCCAGGAGGCATGTGCCCTGATCAGGAATCAGACCATGACTTCTTGGTCCATAAATTGAAACTCAACCACTTAGCCATTCCAGCCCAGCCACTCTAAGTTTTAAAGAATAAATAGTTGCCTACTAAAAATCTTCCTAGTTGATTTGTCCTTTGTAAAAGCTTAAAAGTATTAACATCTTTTTGGTACTTCAAATGAGTACTCCGTGATGACCAAAACTAGTTACTATCAATTCTCATTTAGAACAAAGCCCACTAAAACCTTTAGGGAAAGTCCAGACACATAAAAAGCATTCTGCATTCTCTGAAATGGAGCTGGATGAATTAAAGCAAATTAGATTTAAAAAAGAAGTTGGTGTGATAAGGTCAGGAACAAAGAAAATAGATGAGATAAAGGAGGAAAGAGAAGGAGAGATAAGTACAAGGACAGAAGCAAAGGGAGGAAAACAGACCTTCTAAGTCCTTGGGAGAGTCCAGAAGAGAAAGAAGCAAAAATAGTGGTGTTTCGGAAGACCTAAACATTGAGTAGAAATAGCCAGAGCATCTGGTGACCACCTGGGTTGTTCATGCCAAGATCTTAGAGAATTTTGGTGAATCATGTTCAAAATAACATTTCTTATTTGCTCCTAATATATTTGTGTTTGAATGTGGGTGAAAGTAAGAGGAAATTAGAAGAATGTTTTAGGCCAAAATATGTATTATGCCCCCCTGTCCTGTGTTCTGTTTCCCGTCTGGCACCATCTAAGGTATGCCCAGGACTCTGTTAAATTAATTAAGCAAGGAGGCCATTATACAGAGGTGTCTCTCATGCCGTGGTGTCCTATGTAAGCAAACCAAAATCAGTCTGTGAATGCCTCAGTATTACAAAAATCAAAATGGTAGGAACAACCAATCACAGTCAACCAAGCTTTAAGCTACAGCTAGTCAAATAATATCCTGTCTTCATTTCTACATTTTTTCTACAATAGTCTTCCCTCTAGCTTCCAACAACTTCCAGTTTGGTGCTGCTATATTGGAATTAATTTTTGTTCAAATGAACTCTTAGAATATTTAATATTCCTCAGTTTATCTTGCAACACCTCCTACCTGGCTGCTTCCACAGACCATGGGAAAACCATTTTGTTCCTCTGAATCTGTTTTCTTACCTATAAAATGGAGCTGATCACTCATGGTTAGTTTTTCTCTGCATTTTGGCTCACAGGATCTCAGTGATGGCAAGGACTGAATGGAAAACCAGAAGAACCTCCAACCTGATGCATTATCCCACTCACTGCCAAACTGGATTTGCTCTTTCACTTCTCCCTCAACGTTCAATACTTTACATTTTAGACCTTTAGTATTAATCTATAACATGGTTTTTATGGAATTATGTTTGTATAAGTACAAAAATTTTGTAGTCTTTCAAAGTAAAGGGGATACTATTTGTTTTATGCATTATACACAAGGAAATATAAATTGAGGGTAAAGTGAAAAATAGCATCAGGTTTGCAAGGTATTTTTCAGGAAAATCTAGATTTTTAATATTGTTTCAGAACACAAAGGGGGAAAGAAAACATAAGATTCAAAGGTGCATAATTGAGGAAGCCGTGCCTGTGTACCTTTAGTGCCCAAGCTGTGAACCTAGACCAGCAGCAGCAGCAGCCGCTCTTGGGTATTTGTTAGAAATTCAAAATCACTGGCTTACCCCAGACCTACTCAATCAGAGACACTGAGGGTGGAGACCAGCAGTCTGTTTTCTAACAAGCCTCACACTTTAAAATTTGAAAATAATTGCTTAATGCTATGAAGTGGGAAGCTTGGATGGGAGGCTGGGGGAGTAGACAAGAAAGTGTGTGTTGGTGTGTTTTTATCATTAAAAATGAGGATCATATTAGGTGAAAACATGTGAAATTGCCAATAGTCAATCACTTTTGACCTATATATAATGTAAAAATATGATTTAATCTAACGTGTATTTTTAAGTATTATAAGGATAGGATAATTACTGTGAGAAAAAACACCTTGTGCAGAAACTGGATATCAAAATTCAAAAAATTATCCTCTCTACTTTTTTCCTCATGCTCTAAAATGTACTAATTGGGGCCTCTAATCTCAGAAACAGTCTATAAAGTAATTAGCAGATATGCCTTCCAGTGCCCACCTTGGATCAATGGCAGGCAGCTCATCCCGCACTCAGCAGAAGCAGTTGTGTTGTTAGATGAAGAATGCCTCCCCAACTCCCAATCCTTCTAAAACAACTCATTGCCATTCTCCAATACCTAAAATATCAAATGTTTGCCTCCACATATCTCTGGGTAAAAATAGCAACTATTTACTCTCATGTCCTACTTCTTTCACGCATATACCTTACCCTTCTAAAATGTTCTTTTCTTCCAGCTACTTACCTGATGTTAAATTCTTGTAAACTACATGATGTCCCAAAACAATGTATACACACTTTGAATGATTATAAAATCAATGTTTATTAACATACAATTCATTTTCAAAATTTAAAAGAATCTATTAGTGTGTATATATTTTTTGGAACACTTTGTAGGTGGCTTCTAGGAAGAGAAAGAAATGACCACCTGGTTAAAACAAAAACAAGTCTGAAGCAAGGCATGAACATAAAATTAAGACTCTTGGCTGATGTCAGTGCAAATCAAGAGTGAGTCCCAGGTTTCTCTTATCTTGCTGGGTTTGTCTGTGGTGCAATAAGCTGTGTTGTTGAAGATGGCCTAGAAAAAAAAGGAGCACACTTTCTAACCAAACTAGGTAAACTAGATGAGTCATTGAACCCAGATGATTAAGGTAAATGTACCTTACAATCTTTGATAGCTTCAAATGAAAAAGTTGGAGATAAAGTTGGAGGAGGAGAAAGAAAAGAGAGGAATGGAAACAAATCTTTTTCTGGGATGTATATAACCTCTTTCCAAATTAAAGTTGGAGTGTTTAAAGGATCAGAATTCTGTCCTATGCATTCTTTAAAAATATATATATATATATTATTATTATTATTATTATTATTATTGATTTTTTTACAGAGAGGAAGGGAGAGGAAGAGTTAGAAACATTTATGGGAGAAAAACATCAATCAGCTGCCTCCTGCACGCCTCCTACTGGGTGTGTGCCTGCAACCAAGGTACATGCCCTTGATGGGAATCAAACCTAGGACACTTCAGTCTGCAAGCCAAAGCGCTATACGCTGAGCCAAACTAGTTAGGGTGCATCTTTTCTTTTTTTCTTTAATGTTATTTTACTGATGTTAGAGAGAGGAAGGGAGAAGGAGAGATAGATACATCAAGGATGAGATTCATTGATAGGCTTCCTCTTGCATACCCCCTACTGGGGATTGAGCCCTCAACCTGGGCATGAGCCCCTGACCAGAATTGAACCTGGGACCCTTCAGTCCACAAGTAGACACTCTATCCACTGAGCCAAACCAGCTAGGGCTGACTTATATCTTTAAATAATGCTCTCCCCCACACTAGGGAGAGACGGACAGTGAATAGTCAATACTCATGAATGACTGCAGAAACAGAAAAAAAAATAAAGAATCTATAGATTTCCATTTGTAGATGGTTAGTAGGATATACTAGTACACTTTATTAGGTGTCTCAGTTAGTGAAGACTAAATGTTTGTGCCCCTTCTTGCCCCCTCAAAAATGTTTATGTTGAAACCCTAATTCCCAATGTGCTGGTATTTGAAGATGAGACCTTTGAGACATAATTAGGTTATGAAAATGGAGCCCTTATAAATAGAATTAGTGTCTTTAGAGTAACCAGAACTCTTCCTCTCTTTTCTGCCATATAAGGATACTATCATAAGATGACTATTTGTAGACCAGGAAGAGGGTCTATCCCAGAACCTGATCATACTGACACCTTAGTCTTGGACTTCCAGTCTCTAAAACTATGAGAAATAATGTTTCTTGTTTAAGCCATCCAATCTATGGTATCTTATTATTATAGCAGCCCAAATTGGCTAAGATAAGGCTCTTTAGCCATTCATATTTTAAAATAATATTTCCCATCCTTACCATCTGCCCCCAAATTGATGTATTATTATCAAAGCACCTGTCCGTGTCAGAAATAGTCCACATGTTTAAGGAATCACATCCTACGTGGAATATTATTGCCTTGCTTTATGTTGGCTCTCACTTGTTGGGAAAATGAATCTGTCCTTCTCTTTTCATTACCAGAGCTCACAGCAGATGGATAACTTTACGGCTCAAAAATGAGGCTACAGTACACTTGGGAGCTTGTAGTCTGTATTTTCTTCCTAATGACAATCTCTAGCTCGCCTTCTAGTCCAAGCCATTTGACCTTAATCTTTCAGATCTACCACCTGATAGTGAAGGGCAGAACCATTTGTAACCAAATTGGGCGTGGTATAAGCACTATGGCTTACAAAGAATATTGCAATCCTGAGATAACTGGAACTAGGTACAGGCAATATATTATGCAATCTGTTTCTTCTTCATTATTTGTGCACACCCTTTATTGCACAGGAAATTTTGTTTTGAATGCATATGTGTATCTGATTATAACGGGGGGTTATTTGCTGTGAACCAAAGATACCTATGTTTGGTCAGTTTTCCTGTCACCTAAGTATTAAAGCTAAATTCTCCTCTAAATAAAAATTTCAAAAAACTTCTCTTAACTATAAAAAGTTATGAGTATTTAAAATTTTTATTTTCAACCTAGCCTTTCTGACCTAGTCAAATAAAATGTTAAAAATAGTAAAAAGTGGTTAACTTAAAGTAACATAAGATCTATCTCTTCCCCCCGCCCCCATCACACACACACACACACACACACACACACACACACACACACACACACACACACGAGTCCTTTTTTTCTCCTAAGGGCACTCCATGGCTTCTTTTCTTCATTTCACCTCACTCTTCTTACAGACAGGCCCCTACGGAACTGTTAGCTCAAATCACAGCTCAGGAGATCTTGTCAGGAGGTTCAAGAGAGCACCCTCTCTCCCAGCTCTCATCAACACACCCTTCATTCTCCCTGCATATGTCAAATTAATTAATATACACATGCCCTTAGCACTTCCCAAGTCTTCCTCCTGTATTAGTTTGCCAGGGCTGCCATAAAAAAGTACCATAGCACTAGCAGGTTTGACTCAGTGGTTAAAGGACTGAAGGGTCACAGGTTCATTCAAAGGCATGTACCTTGGTTGCAGTCTCGATACTCCAATATCGATGTTTCTCTCTCTCTGTCATTAACCCTCCCTTCTACTCTCTCTAAAAATCAATAGAAAAATATCTTCAGGTGAGAATTAACCAAAATAAGTAAACAAATAAACAAACAAACATGGTGACTTAAACAGCAGTTTATTTCCTCACATTCTGGAGTCTGGAAGTCCAAGGTCAAGATGTCAGTCTGGTTGGTTCCTTTTGAGGGCATCTCTTTTTTCATGTTCTTCACAGGGTCTTCTTCTCTGTGTCTGCTCCAAATTTCCTCTTCTGATAAGGACACCTTATCAGTGTCATATTGGATAAGGAGTGACACTAATGACCTTATTCAACCTTAATTACCTCTTTAAAGACCTCCCTCTAAATACAGTCACTTTCTGAGTTTCTGGGGATAGGATTTTAAGATATGAATTTATGAATAGCACAATTCAGTCACAATACCCCCTTATGGAAAGAAAGAGGGTAAATGGAAGATGAAGAATACATAACTGATTTCCTTCAGTAAAACTGAATGAGGGTGGGGGAGAACTGTTTTCTACACTTATCTGATTTAGGAAACTAAAGTAATGTTCTGGGACTTTGAACAGCACAAAGCACAGAGGAAACAGAGTGCAGGGCCATGTACTCACTAGACACTAGCAGCACTGAACCTTGGGACTATGAACTTTCCAAGGGCCTACAAAAATGTCTGAAAGGTAAAAAATTAATGATTTTCAAATATGAAAGTAAAATTGTAATCAATAAATGTTTAAAATCCTATAAAACTTAACATTATGTCAGCTAGTCATCTGCAAGACAACCTGTCATTCATTCATTCACAGTGCCTTCCAAGTGCCAGTGACTGTTCCGGATGCTGGGGATCTAGAAATGAACAAAGAAGACAAAATTTCCTGTCACCAAGGAGTTCACATATTGATGCATGAGAGGGAAATAGAAAAGAAAACATACACATTACGTATTAGAAATAGTGACTGCTATGGAGAAAATTAAAGCAGAGAAAGTGAATGCAGAGAAAGGGGATTTGCATTTAAATAGGTGTTTAGGAAAGACTGAGTAAAGTTTCCAAGGAAGTGTGAGAATTCACCATCCAAAATTTTGGAGGGAATAGTTTTAAGGGGAGGCTAAAGCAGACGCAAAACCAAGCCCCGGTGCCTAAGAACTCTCTTGGAGGCCAATATGACGGTATCAGAATGTATGAAGGCAGGAAGCCAACAGACATGAAATCACTATTTCAATGAGATATCTGAAGCCCTGTGTTTATTACAGCATTATTCTCAATAGTCAAGTGGAGATGGAAGAGAACATAGAAGGATAAATTTTAATGAAAAAATTTTAATTAGAAAGAAAAGAATTAACTGGGAAAGGGCATATGGAAACTTTCTGGATGATTACACTATTTTATGTCTTAATAAAGATTTGTACTACATAAGTGTAAAATATAGACATTTCAACAACCTAAATGTTCATTGGCAAATGAAAATGAATAGATTAAAAAATGTGAGATATATTTAGGATGCACACACACATACAACACAGAAAATGGAGTATTAGTCAGTCATGAAAAAGGAGAAGTAAATCTTAAAATCTGGAACCAGATAGTTGGACTTTGAGGGCATTATGCCTAATATCTAAAAAGATTTTGAAATGGCCAAAAGATGAAGAAAGGCCAGTGTAGAGAAGCAATGTCATTGGTATATAAGAATAAAAAGCAGTGGAGAGTTTGCTGATGCTGTAGAATAGAAGAGACCCTGAGATTTTAATAAATTGGCATAGATCTTGCACAATTTTGCAAGTCTGAGAGCAAAATGAGTAAAGGTTAACCTTGCCTCAATAAGTAAAATACCTTTTAGATTAGATTATGATGGCTCATGGCTTTGTGGGGTGTACAATTAATAAATGTAGTATAATCACCCCAAAATAATTAGTTTATAATAATAATAAAAATTATTTTGTTCATGAGATTGAAATTTGGACAGGGCTCAGCAAGAACATGGTGTCAGCTGTGAAAATTCAAAGACTAAGGGTGGAATCATTGTGGTCTTTCTTCCCCACATGTCTGATAGGGTTGATGCTGGAAGAGTCAGAGGGTTAGCACCACCAGGCTTGAGTGATATGTGTTTATTTTACTATATTTTCCTTTGCTCAGGAGCAATGGGGGAGGGGGGTCCTTTGGTTATGTTAATGAGGTGATTTTTGAAAAGCACCTAAGCAAAGCAACCTTGATTAGAGGACTGGAACATCTAGTCCAGCCCAGGATTTCCAGGGAGGGGAGAGAGACTAGAGATTGAGTTCAATCACTATTATGCATATTCATTCAGTCATGCCTATGTAATAAAGCATCCATAAAAAAAACCTGAAAGGACAGGTTTTGAGAACTCCTGATGGTGAACACATGGAGATTCGGGGCAAGTAGAGCGTAGAGAAGCATGGAGCTCCTTCCTGTGTACCTTCCCTATGCATCTCTGTCATCTGGTTATTTCTGAGTTATACATCCTTTTACAATAAACCAGTAATCTAATAAATAAGTGATGTAAGGAGGTCATTAGAAGTTCCAGTTTACAGCAGGTCAACCTGAAGCAGAGGTGACAACCTGGACTTGTAATTAGCATCACAGTTGGGGCAATCTTGTAGAACTGAACCCTTACCTGGTGGAATCTGATAGCATCCCTGAGTAGACACTCTCAGCATTGAGTTGAATTGTAGCACACCCAATTGTTGTTGCAGAATTTCTGGGTGTGGAAAAAACTCCACACACTTTGGAAATGGTGATCAGAATCTTAGCTTTTGTATGTCCACTGGACTCTGTACATGGTCTCGCCAGCATGACAGTTTCAAGGTTACTGACTTCTCACACATTATCTTGGAATTCCCACGGTGAATGTCCTGAGAGAGAGGAAGCCTGGTAGACGCTGAGTCACCATTTATGATCTAGTCTCAGAAGGCACACGACATAACTTCTGCTGCTTTCTATTAGAAGTTAGTCACTAAAGCCAGCCCACATTCAAAGGGAAGCTGATTAGACTTCACAGGTAGGTAGAAAAAGCCTCGAATAATTTGTTTACATGCTTTAAAACCACTACACATGTGTTTTACTTGCAGCTCTTTAGCTACTGAGAGTATACTTGCATAGGCCTCTGACCCTGATACTGCCAGGCTCTCTGAGCATGGCCCCTTTCAGAGGTGTGGTGGCCCTGCTAAACCTCTTTGCTAGGGAAGAGGCTGGAATATAGATAAAGTTTTGGCAGGGGAATAGAGGAAGAAGTCCTCCTATTTGTGTCCACAAATGATAAATAGGGATAATTAAATCTTAAGAAATTAGTTGCTATTATTTGTGAGGATGTAGAGGTGGTCTGATTGGGAAGATAAATAGAAAGTTTGGCTGGGTAATCAAGCAATATATAAAACTACTGACTTCTGAGCATCTTCACCTAGATATCCAATCAACACCTTGAACTCAATATATCCAAGGTTGAACTCAACTCTATCCTTCTTCAACTCTGCCCCCTTGTATATCCTATTTTGATTTCCCCAGCCAGCACCTACTCCTGTTGCTCAAATTAGAAATCTGATTACCAAGTGATATCCTTCCTTTCTTCCACTAGCTATGTTCAATTAAGTAGAAGTCCACCTCCTAAATATGTCCCAAATTTATCTCTTCCTCTCTTCCCCCATTGTTTCTGCCTTAATTCAATCTTCAACATCTCCCATTCACGGTAACTGGTTATCGTGTTTCTCCTCTTATCATTTCATCTTCCAAATGGTCAATTATTACCTTTCTAAAGCAGATTTAATAAGGACATTGTCTTGGGTAAAACAGTGTTTTCTTATTATAATAACAGCATTACTTATAGGATAAAGATTCTAGTTTTCTGCAGGATATGAAAGGTCAGGTTTCATTTTTCATCCACATGTGCACCCAATACTCCAACTACCTCATTCTTCTCACCTTTCTGCAAACACACTGTGTTCTCTCTTTCCTCTGTAACTTTGAGAATGATTTTTCTTCCGGAAAAGTCTTTTACCCTTGGATCATCAGCTCAAATCCTCCATTTTCAAATCCCAGCTTCAATGTTACCTCTATTATAAAATCTTCACTCTGCATTCATAGCATCTTCTACTCACTTTTTAAAACAATCATACCATCCTATCTAATAAAAGAGTAATATGAAAATTTGACCGTACCTTCATCACACCCACAAGCCACACCCACCAGCCATGCCCACCAGCCAATCAAGAGCAAATTATGCAAATAAACCCCAAACAAGATGGCTGCTGCCACTGAGATCAGGAAGGAGGCTTGGATTTCCCTGGCAATGGAGGAAGCCAAGCTTTCCACCTGCCTTTGCTGGCCTAGGCCTCCACTCAATGGTACAAAGTTTCAATTATAAAAGATACATAATCCGAAGGCAGCCATGGAGCTGGAGAGAGAAGAGGCTAGGATTGTCAGGGCGATGGAAGAAGCTAAACTTCTGCAGCCCTAGTGCCTAGCCCTCTATTCTAGGCTACAAAATTTCAAACAGAAATGGTTGTTGCCATGGAGTGAACAGAAGGCTTGGCTCCACTATAGGCTACAAACTTTCTATTGTAAAACATAAATTAATTTCAGATCCCAGGTCCTCCGCTTGGGTCGCTGGGGGGTGTGGATGGCCTACAAACCACCATAGGCCCCTTGCCCAGGCCACCCATGCCCTAAGGGAAACTCCAACCTGATCCAGGACACCCTTCAGGGCAAACCAGCCAGCCCCGACCCATGCACCAGGACTATGTCCTATCTAATAAAAGAGTAATATACAGATTGACCATCAGCTCAACACACAAAAGGGCTGCCCCGATGTGGTCAAAGATCCTGCCCCCATGTGGACACAAAATGGTCACCATAAGATGGCCAGCAGAGGAGGGCCATTAGGAGGTTCCAGGCCTGTCAGGGAGGGCAGTTAGGGGTGACCAGGCCAGCAGAGGAGGGAAGTTGGGGACAAACAGGCTGGCAGGGGAGTAGCTAGACATTAATCAGGCCAGCAGGGAAGTGGTTACTGGGTGAGCAGGGTGACAGGCAGGGGCAATAAGGGAGAAAGGCAGGCAAGCAAGCAGTTTGGAGCCAGCAGTACCACATTGTGAGAAGGATGTCCAACTGCCCTTTTAGGCCCGATCCCAATCGGGCCTAAAAGGGCAGTTGGACATCCCTCGAGGGGTCCCAGATTGGAGAGGGTGCAGGCTGGGCTGAGAGACACCCTCCCGCCCTCCGTGCATGAATTTTGTGCACCGGGCCTCTAGTCTCTATAATAATAAAAGGGTAATATGCTAATTACACCCGGTGTCTTCTGGACATCTTTCCAGATGAAGTTGGGGCTGGAGGAAAGCCAGCATGGGTCCCAGGTGTCTGCAGGTGGCCAGAAGAGAGAAGTGACCCAGGTCCTGTTGTCAGAGGGAAACTGGTGCCAGCATCCAAGGGAAGGAAGGCTTACTCTTGCATGAATTTTCATGCATCAGGCCTCTAGTCTGTGTATGTAAAAGCCTAAGCAACCAAATGACTGAACAACCAATCAGCAGGTTGCTATGATAGACACTCACCACCAGAGGACAGATGCTCAATGCACAGCATAAGGCTTCCTCCTGTCTAGATCAGGCCTGCAGGGATAGGGCTTAAACTGGCTATCTAATATCCTCCAGCACCCCAGATTGTGAGAGGGTGCAGGCCAGGCCAAAGGACTCTACCAGTGCATGAATCTGTGCACCAGGCCTCTAGTTATTTCATAATTAACAATTTCCATAAAACGTGTAAGTTCCTTAAGCATAAAAATCATGACCTGTCCATTTTGATATCTTATCTGTGTTTGGCACAGAAAACACAATCACTAAATAAAATGTTTTGAACTAATGAATCAGTGAATTGAAATTAGTATTTTTTAAGATTGTACAAATTTTATACTTCCTTGTGACTTTCACTGACCTATACCCAAGTAATTAATTTGCTTATGCAAATAATGTTTATAGTGCCATTCCAGAGGAGCCCAGAAGGGATTTAGAGCATATTTATTCCAATCCTATCAACTTACTGACAAGGAAGGCAAAGTATAGAGAAGAAGGAAAGAAATAATATATTGATCCAGTCACATTCACATATCTATCACATTTAGTCTTCGTGTCAAACATATACTTCAGATATTGTTAATTTTCAGTCTAGAAAATACACTTCAGCGAGATTAACTTCTTCCTCTATCACACAATAGATAGGGCTTCTAACCCTGGTTCATTTGTTGTTCATTCCAGTATACCCTAATATATTTTACTTGTATTTCCTTCTCATTTATTACTAAGATATAATAATGACCTCCATTACTAAAACATTAAATTTTCTTATTTGTTCTAGTCTATTTTTTAATGTATTAGAGGTAAATATTTGAGTAAAGATATTATATCTACAAAGAAAGGGAACATGGAAGTGAATCACCAGAGATATGATAGTAGAGAGGAGAGATCACAGGCCTTGGAATCAAGTGTTCATTAAATAAATTTTTAATTCTACATTTGATTTGGTATCACCCTGACCAAATATATATAAGTGAGAGAATAAGTATATCTCATTCTAACCAGTTTTGCTCAGTGGATAGAGCATTGGCCTATGAACTAAAGAGTCTTGGATTTGATTTTGGTCAAGGTCACATATCTTGGTTGCAGGCTTGATTCCTGGCATGCAGGGCAAGTGTGGGAGGCAACCAATCAATGTGTCTCTCTTGAATTGATGTTTATCTCTCTGTCTCTCCCGTTCTCTCTCTAAAAATCAGTGGGAAACTATCCTTGGCTAAGGATTAACAACAAAGAATAAATATAGCTCAGGAAACTGATTACTTTTATAGGTATCTAGCACCTCCTATAGTGCTTACACGATTACATGTACTCTAGTTTCTTCATTCCTTCTTGAAGTCTTATAACATACAACCTTAAGATGTATCATACCTAATGGACTCAATAAGATAGATTAAAACATATTTCTCACTATATATATTTTTCATATTGATCCTCTGTGTAGGACTGTTTTTTAAAAAACTAATCAGGAAGAACCACACTTTCTCAAAGAAGTTTGACCTATATTGTGATTATTTATGATAGAAGAAAGAAGAAGCAAAACAAACTATCCTTGTTGGATAATTAGATAAAACATACAACGGCCAGATTTCAACAAGCTTAGGACATTGAATAAATCATAGTCTTTTGTGAAAAGAAATAAAAGAGAAATAAGATAGATGGATGGATAGGTGGATGGATGGATAGATGGTCTGAAGGATGTAACACCAGATAATGTAAGCCATAACTAAGTGATTCTACTTAAGAAAAAGTAACTTCTCTACCTGAAACTTGCCCAGATAAGTAAGCCATATGAATCACATAGCAGCCAACCATCCACAAAGATTCACAGAAAAGAGAAGTGGTCAGTAACTTAGAAATTACTGGCACCAGAAAGATGCTCATCAACACTCTGTCAAAAAATAGCTAGTTCCTTTAATAACAGGGGGACTGTAAAGCTTCATAATTCTAGCTAACAATGGAGTCATAAAATGTACAGAATTTCCCTTATTTTCAAATAAGTGCCTTGCCATTTTTAGCACATAATGTTACTAGTTTGTTTGTTTTTTTCTTTTTTCAAATGAAATTTTTATTTAAGAGCTATTCAATTATGAATGTATATGGTAGTGAAAATCAAATGTCCAGGGAGAAACCAAGATGGTGGCATAGGTAAACACCTAGGCTGCTGCCTCTCACAACAATTTCAAGAATACAACTAAAAGACAAAACAGACATCATCCAGAACCACAGGAAAACTGGTGGTTCTGGAAATTCTACAACTAGAAGGAAACAGACACGCAAACGGAGAATCAGAGCAGCTGCAAAGCCTAAGGTATGAGATGTGAGTGTGCGTGGAGATAACAGGTCAAAGAGGACAGGGTGCTCTAGCGGAAGAAGACAAAGGCTCCAGACTGCACTGAGCCCCGGTTCTGGGTGAGACCTGGGAAACCCAGTCACTTACCAGGGGAATCTGGATTGTGAGGGGAACAGCCAAAGGTGGAGCTCTGGAGGTGCTCTCGTGCAAGTGCACATAGAGAGGGTGGCCTGTTGACTGTGCCACTGGCTTGATCTGGCAGGAGGGAGACAAGAGCTCCGCACAGTACTGAAACCCAGTTCCGACTGTGTGGAGCCCCAGTACAATCGAACATCTGGGAATCCGGATTCATTGGGGAAGAGACTGGACTGTTTGGCAGTGGGTGAAACTCGAGGGCGCCTTACTCTAAGAGTTGCTTGCAGCTATTGCCTCTGGTGACCTTGTGGGGCGGGGTTGACTGAAAGCCAAGTCTGTCAGCTCCATCCTGAAACTCCACCCCACCCTGAAACTCCACACCATCCAAACTGAGCACAGCGGCTTTAGCAAATTTGTAAGTCTTGTTGCATAAGGCTGTCTTCCAGCATAGACACAGCTGATCCTCACAGCCAACTGGCCTGGGGGTCAATTCCTCCCAGTGATACCAACAACAATCAAGACTTAACTGCAGCAAGGCTGTGTACACAGTGCACAAAGGGGTTCACCAAGATTGTCCACCTCAGGTAACAGGGGAGGCTGAGACACCTAGCACACAAAGCTACCCTACCAACTCAGACAAGCAGTGAAAATGTGGAGAGAAAGAAACAGATCACAAATGAAAGAAATGGAGGAAAACCAACAACTGGAATAGAGTTCAAAACCATGGTTATAAGGTTTTTCAAAAGGATCCTAGAAAAGGCTGATAGATTCAGCAAAACTCTTCAAGATATGAAAAAGGACCAACTAAATATTAAACACTGACTGAAATAAAAAAAAATATTTTATAGAGACCCAACAGCAGACTAGAGGAACACAAGAATCAATCAAAGATTTGAAATTCCAAGGGGCCAAAAACACTCAACCAGAAAAGAAAAAAAGAATCTCAAAATTTGAGGATGCTGTAAGAAGCCTCTGGTACAACTTCAAGTGTACCAACATCAGAATTATGGGGGTGCCAGAAGAAGAGAGAGAACAAGATACTGAAAACCTATTTGAAGAAATAATGACTTAAAACTTCCCCCACCTGGTGAAAAAAATAGACTTACAAGTTCAGGAAGTGCACAGAACCCCAAACAAAAGGAATCCAAAGAGGACCACACCAACACATCATAATTAAAATGCCAAGGGCAAAAGACAAAGAGAGAATATTAAAAGCAGCAAGAGAAAAACACTTAATTACCTACAAGGGAGCACTCATACAATTGTCAGCTGATTTCTCAACAGAAACTATGCAGGCCAGATGTGAGTGGCAAGAAATTTTCAAAGTGATGAATAGCAAGAACCTACAACCAAGATTACTCTACCCAGCTAAGCTATCATTCATAATTGGAGGTCAGACAAAGAGCTGCACAGATAAGAAAAAGCTAAAGGAGTTCATCACCACCAAACCAGTATTATATGAAATGCTGAAAGGTATTCTTTAAGAAGAGGAAGAAGAAGAAAAAGGAGGGAAAGGTGGCTGCTTCAAACCAGAGCATGGATGGAACTGGAGAGCATTATGCTAAGTGAAATAAGCCAGTCAAAGAAAGATAAATATCACATGATCTCACTCACTTATGGAATATAATGAACAACATAAACTGATGAACAAAAACAGATCCAGAAACAGAGAAGCATTGACTGTCAAACCTCAGAGGGAAGGTAGGGGAGGGTTGGGGTAAGGGGAAGAGATCAACCAAAAGACTGGTATGCATGCATATAAGCCTAATCAATGGACATGGACACCAGCAGGGTGTAGGCATAGGTAGGAGGAAGGGGTTGAAAGGGGTAATGCAGGAAGAGGAAACATATGTAATACCTTAATCAATAAAGAAATTTTTTAAAAAATCAAATGTCCATATTAAAACTTGTAGCCAGTCACAACACAAATTAGAATTAACATAAAAATGCTCACCAGAAGCAACTTGCCATAAGAGACTGCTCTAGCAAACACTGGAATAAAATTCTTATTATTGCTGTTCTATAAAAATATTAAGCTCTCATTTATAAATGTTCTTATATCCAAAGGACTGTGTTTTTACATCTATTTATAAATTCATGGTTTTATGATGCTGAAATAAAAATAAAGTTTGTATGCTTAACCTCATTTCTTAAATAGGCATTCATTCTACTTATCATCAGCTTCTAAAGTACTAAATTTATTACATAAACCTTTGTAGTGCTGCCTTCTTCAGAACAGTTAATGGATTTGCTGTTTCTTACAGAATTTTTGAAGTCAATCATAATGGATCAACACATAGAAATGTTACCAGTATTCATTGCAGCCATCGTTCACGCTACATGCTCATGCAAGGTTAACATCTTTAAGTGGAAGACTGAGAAGAGTATGGATAGAGTCCCTCAGCGTCCTTCCTGTTAACCATAAGGAGAAGAGATAAGCATTTACGAATACCAAGGTTTAGTCACCTGGAAAAAAAAGTTTTTGTAGATCTGAACAAAGATGCATAGCCACTCAAACCGGAGGGTCAGATAGAGAACTGCCCCTCCATGGGCTTCTCATTGCACACTGAGGGAAGGGACCAACTTGATATAGAGAAGCCTTTTTACTTTATTTTTATATTTCTTGTTTTCTTTTTCTAATTTTCCTTTGCATATATTTTTCTTCTCATCTTTTCCTTCTTCGTCTCCTCTGTTGTTATTCTTTTCTCCGTCCTTCCTCCCCTTCCCCCCCCCCCCCCAACCCTTTTAAAACTTCACCAGCAGCCGAGACCGGTTTGGCTCAGTGGATAGAGTGTCGGACTGCAGACTGAAGGGTCCCGGGTTCGATTCTGGTCAAGGGCATGTACCTTGGCTGCGGGCACATCCCCAGTAGGGGACGTGCAAGAGGCAGCTGATCCATGTCTCTCTCTCATCGATGTTTCTGGCTTTCTATCCCTCTCCCTTCCGCTCTGTGAAAAATCAATAAAATATATTAAAAAATAATAATAAAAAATAAAAGAAATAAAACTTCACCAGCAATTTTTCTTACCTGTTAAATTATGTTTCAGGATACTCACAACTGTAGACCTACTTTAGCCCTACCCTGTATCAATGTGTCAAATAATATTTTTTTTTAAGCTGAGAAGTCCTTATTCCACAAATAGTGCAGAGTCAATAACCTTTTCCAAGGTTGAGAGCTTCATGTAATCTACACCATAATGGTCGTAGAGAAGGCACTCTAACCCCCAGTTAAACTGAAACATACATAAAGAGGGTATTTGTCCATTGATTTATGGGCCCACATTCCAGATCTCCAGATGCCCTTTCCTATGTTCTTTCAATTGCAAAAGGATAATACCTTCATGCATTACTTTCCAATTACCTCAGAACATAGAAAAGAATAACGGCAAAGAAAACGTGAACCAGAAGTGCAAATAGTAATCTCAGCTTTCCAGTTCAGTAGAGCCAAAGAATTTTACTGCAGGACATAGTGATTGTTACCCCAGTCAGGAGGAAACTGTTGGACTGAAACAAATGAAAGAGATTGAGAAATGCTCTGGTGAAATCAGTGACATTTCACCTTATCCAAAGATTAACTCAGTGAATGGTATAACTGAAAGAATGCGATTTAAAGACATGCCTTGGAAATACTGAAACTCAATGTTTTTCAAAGAGATTAATGTTAATAGCATGAGGGTAAAACCTGTTCCAATTAACAGAGAAAAAAAAGTTTTATCTGGGAGATCCTCTTAATTAGACAGGCCATTCCATGCAAAATGTCACAATGACAATCAGAAAGGCATCACTGAAATACACAATGAAAGGTTTTAAAAGAAATTGGTTTACCTACAGAGACTAGGGAACAATTACAATGTAGTCCTTGTGTGAAAAGATGCAGCCAGAGGAAATGATGGTGTGTCTTTGAGAGATTCAAAAAAATTGAACAAAAATGAGAAACAACTATGTTGCTGCTTCATTCAGTTATCATCACCTCAATGGCTATTCATCCTCTTTCCTACTCCTCACAGTCATGAACAATCTGGAACCCACCAGAGAAGAGAAAACAGAGTCATCACCCCAAAAACTGTACCAGTCAAACCTGGCCTGGAATTAATTTCAGGTCAATAAGGCATGTATGGGAGGAAGTGGATATACTTCCTTAACATTCAAAATTCACAGTCATCACTTAAAATAGAGATAATTTTACCAGACAAATTAGAAAATACTTAATGTTCCTCAATGGGGCCAGGTGGATGGAAGGTCAGACAAAGGCCCAAAGGAAAGAAAGATTATAAAGTGAGAAAGAAAAAGGCCTGGTAATGAAAATATTAGTAATATATAATATTAAAGTTCAAAAAGTAAATATGTTGGTTGTATTATAAATTTAAATTATGATATAAAGAATATTTGTTCAAGTGGAAAGACATAATGGATGATAAAATTTTATGTGGGTTTTTTTTTTAAGTTGGAATTATAGGCAGTTTCCAAATTGAAACTAGATAATGTTCCAAAGGTAATTTGAAAGGTGCTTATTTGGAGTGTAGAATATATGCTGCCATGGAAACATTGAAGACTCTAAATTAGGTTCCTTGGTTACCTGTCAATATGATTTAAGCCAAATATGTAGCAAAATAATATATATATTTTGAATTAGTAGAAAATAAAACTGTTGCATTAGAACAGAATTGGTTACTGGGAGATGAAAAATTAGGAAAATAATTGTATAGAACTCCTGATAAAGGGCTTCTGGGAGGAATCAAAGAATTTAGAATTTGATTGAACCATATTATTTTTTTTATCTTTATTGTTCAGTTTATTAATTACATTGTTTCCCCTTTTTTAGCCCCCTATATCTCCCCTCCAGCCTGTACCTATCCCACCCTCCACCCTCACCTCCCCCTCCCCACTGTCCTCTCCCATTGTTGCAAGATTTTGGTCCAGTCTCTTACTGTACTTCCCACAACCCTTTTCTCCCCAAGAATTTTCAGTCCATTCCCTCTCTATGTCCATGTTTCTGTTATAGTCACCAGTTTATCCTGTTCCTCAGCCTATCAATTCACTTGATTTTTATGTTCATTTGTTTAGAGATGTGTACTTGTTGTTCATAATTTATATTTTTACCTTTTTCTTCTTCCTCTTCTTAAAGAATATCTTTCAGCATTTCATATAATATTGGTTTGGTGGTGATGAACTCCTTTAGCTTTTTCTTATCTGCGAAGCACTTTATCTGATCTTCAATTCTGAATGATAGCTTTGCTGGATAGAGTAATCTTGGTTGTAGATTCTTACTATTCATTATTTTGAATATTTCTTGCCACTCCCATCTGGCCTGCATCATTTCTGTTGAGAAATCTGCTGACAATCGTATGGGTGCTCCCCTGTAGGTAACCAACTGTTTTTCTCTTGCTGCTTTTAATATTCTCTCTTTATCTTTTGCTCTTGGCATTTTAATTATGATGTATCTTGGTGTGGTCCTCTTTAGATTCCTATATTTTGGGGTTCTGTGTACTTCTTGGGCTTTTAAGTCAGTTTCTTTCACCAGGTGGGGGAAGTTTTCAGTCACTATTTCTTCAAGTAGGTTTTCATTAACTTGCTCTCTCTCTTTTTCTGGCACCCCAATAATTCGGATGTTGCCATGCTTGAGGTTGTCCCAGAGGCCCCTTACACTATCTTCAATTATCTGAATTCTTTTTGTTTCTTGCTTTTCCAGCCGAGTGGATTTTGCTTCTTTGTATTTCAAATCTTTGACTTGGTTCTTGTGGCCCTCTGGACTGCTTTTAGGACTTTGTGTAATATTTTTTATTTCAGTCTGTGTATGCTTGATTTCTAGTTGGTTCTTTTTCATATCCGTGAGGGTCTGGTTCATATCCTCAGAGGTCTTGTTCATTTCCTTGAGGGTCTCATTCATTTCCTGGTTGGTCTTGTTTATTTCCTCGTAGTTCTCATTAAGTTCATCGGCCTTTTCTAGGAGCCTCTTGAAAAGCCTTATAACCATGGTTTTGAACTCTATGTCTTGTCGTCTTTTCTCCTCCATTTCTTTCACACCTGATTTCTTTCCATATCTCTGCATGGTGGCTGCTTTATGTGGTAGATGTCCTCTAAGGGTCAGTGGCACAGCCTCCCCAGTTATTTGAGATGGGTACTCTTACTGCAATCCTTTATGGGTTGTACAGTATTTTTGAATTTAAACCCAGCTTGTTGTTGTTAGCCCTAGGAGGGTTTGACCTCCAGGCCAATTGGCTGTGAAGGGAGACTGTGTTCAGGTTGGATGGGCGGAGTCTCTGAGCTGAGCAGGAAGCCTCAGTGTCAGCTACGTCCTATGCGGCGCTCTCGCCTGGGAGTCTCTGTTGGATGGGGATGACTGCAGGCACCTCCAAGAGAAAGCCGCAAGTCTCTTCCCCTTGCCAGACAACTCTGCCTCTCCCCAAATGAGTCTGCACACCCAAAGTCTTGCCCAGGGTTGTAAAATAGATGGTTTTCAGGATCAGGAGACAAGTTTCCAGGGAGCAAGTCGCGCGTTTGTGCGACGCTTACGTGCAAACTTCTTTTCCCACTACCTGGTTTCTCAGTGGACTAGGAGACCTCTGCCGCACCCGGCTTCCAGGGTGCGTCCCCCGGATCTCGGACCTTTCCTGGCACTGGGGAATCTGTGCAGTGGGACGTCTCCACGTACCCCATATCTCGGACCTCGCCTGGTGCTGGGGAATCCATGTAGTGGGACGTCTCCACCCTCCCCATTGGCGAAATCCAGCCAGGGTTGCTGCTCCAGCCCTACAGCCAGCGCGTGGCTCCTAACCTGTTTCCGTCTTCAGGGGGGGGCTCTTCTGAGTCTCAGTGTCCCACCTCAACTTTTATTTGTGGAGTTTTCACTCAGCCAGCTTTCTGGTGATTCTGGGTGTTGTTTGTTTTGTTGTTATGTTGTAGTTTTTGTATCGTTGCGTGGGACAGAACAATAGGTGTTTACCTATGCTGCCATCTTGGTTCTCTCTGAACCATATTATTATTTAGGTCCACTTTCACTTTCTCCTCTAGCTACATAAGTTTCCTTAGTGATCACATCTAGTTTATATTAAGATTTCCCAACTATATAACTCTATTTTAGACCTCTCTGTTAAACTTCAATCAAGTATACTCAATGCTTTCTTGATCTTAAACTTAATATGTCTCAAACTGGATTTCTGATCACCCTACCCCACCACTACCAAACCTGACCCACCTTCCATTTTCCTCATCTCAATTAATGGCAACTTTATTCTTCAATTTCTCCCTCCTCTTTTCTCTAATTACCTAAATCCAATCCGTTAGTATATCCTTTTTATTGCCCCAGTTCTTCCCTATCAGAAAGAAGCAGCATTAATTGACTGTGAAGCTGGAAAGATTATGCAAGAGGTAGATAATGACAGTAGTTATAAGTCAGGTTAAAAGGTGGATTTTATCTTTAAAGTTCCACAGTTGCAGTTTCAGCAGGTTTGAGTAGCAGGGAAAGCATTGTTAACTGCTGGAGCTAAAGAGACCAAAGCGAATGCTTTTTTTCCCCCCTCCTTTACATTTATAAAAAGTGTCTCTGTGATGGATAACAGTAAGCAAGAACAGAGCACTTGTGAAATAAATATTTATTTTTTCAAGTATTCAAGTTATTTGTGTGTGTGTGTGTGTGTGTGTGTGTGTTTCAATTTATTCAACAAATATATGAACGCCTCCTCTATGCCTGCTAGAATCGTTCTACATACCGAGACCAAGTCATTTCTCTCATGGAGCTTACATTCTAGAATGGGAGAGATACCTGACTTGTAAGTCCTGTCATTGTCTACCTCTTGCATATCTTTCCAGCTTCACAGTCAATTAATGCTGCTTCTGATAGGAAAGAACTAGGGCAACAAAGAGATTGTGAATCAGTGATGACTCCTTTGATCAATGGCTGATGCTGCTGAATCCAGGGAGCTTGGTTCCTATGAGAGGTGGCCACCTGCTACTCTTATGAATGCGGTGGCCCCTAAGTTGTCATTCATCACTCACAAAGTGCCTATGCCTTCTAAGGTGACAGTGCAGTTGCTTTATCTATGCATTTTTACCTTGAATTAAATGTTGTAGAAAACTGCATTATAAAAATGTTTTTCAAGTGAAGCTGTTCTACTTAAGATAATGGGGCTTTGAGGTGTTGAGGTCCAGCCCTGAGCACTCAGCTCCCCTGAGGGTCCTGTGAGCAACTACTGCCACTGAGGTTCCAAGACAGCCTGACAGTTCACCCATACAAGAGAAAAAGCCTTTCAAAACAGCCACTTTATTGGTTATTTACAGAGATTGCCTAAGAAACTGAAATGCACTTGCTGTCCTCTCCTCCTCTGTTTAGTGTGTGACAAATAGCAACATTTTCAAATGGCAGGAAACAACAGAACAAGAAATATGTCAGTGTGTGCGTCTGCATGGTGCAGGAGACGGAACATTAGGCGGGTTTTTGACCAATGATTGGCTCCCGGGGGAGTAATTTGGATTTGGCTCACTTCCTACTGGCCTTACCTCAGCTTCTCTGCCCCTGATTCTGAGAAAAGGTTTGTTGTTTCAGTTTAAAACTCGCATTTTAGACCAGCTCTTCAGAGTGCACGTAGGGACAAATGGTATGAGTGTCTAGCAAGCAGTGTTTGCATTCACATCCTGTCTCTGTCCCTAGCAGGTTTATTTGTCAGAAGCCTAATAAAAAGAGATATTAAAAATTGAAAGTGGAGTTTTTACTGCCAGAAGATATGATTTTTATTTTCAGAGGCTCTTGTGGTTCTTTGTCATGCCGTCTGAGAATGGGTAAGATTATTTTCAAATTGAGAAATAAAACGCTATCCAATTTTGAAGACTCAATTTGAGCCAAACAAAATCAACCTGAAGTATGAGTCCACTTTGGAGAAGGGCTATTGCCAATGCAAACCCAATAATATCTCTGCCTTGCAATGAAATACATATTTATATATGTCCATGAATAAGTCTATTTTTAAACATTCAACACTGTTCTCCTGACCCACCACTGCCTTACAACAAAGAAACTGCTCCCCAGGTACAGGAAATCTATTAGAAAGAACTGGTTAGACATTGTTGACTTCAACTTATAACTTTAGAAGAACAAAAAAAAAAGAGCAGTTATTTATAGGATATTGTTATATTTAGCTTATTTCAAGACAGAACAAATTGCAGTAATGATTTTGAAAAGTCCTTCAATGAATCTAGAACTGCTAAAGGATAAATGTCTACCTATAGCTATATTGAAGGGCACCCCTCTCTCTCACACACCAACAGCTACAATGTATGCATGTCACCTGTGGGAACCATGCCAGAGAAGCCCGGTAGCCAAGGCCAATTAAAGTAGAGGCCTATTGTCAATACCCCAGACTGTCCAAGGCCACTCGGCACCTAGGCTAAGACACCATACACAGCTGCAAGGCCACAGTGATTTCATGGTACGCTGTGCCCTTCTATAACCCAAATAGTTGATGTCACTGTTGGCAACTAGCCTTCTTTATCTCTGGAGTAATATATAGGTTACTGACCAGCTAGTGTAAGAAGCAAAGAGCAGCTGGGCAGAAGGAGTGTGAAGAAGATGAAGCTGGAGAGATGGAGCTGAGAGCTGGTACTGCTACAATGTAAGGCTAAGAGCTCATAGAGAGCTCAGATAGAGCTACCATGTTAACCAGCCAGTGTGCTGGGCAGGGGAGACAGGAGAAGCTGCTGAGCCAGAGACCTTAAGTACCACTACGATGTGAGGCAGTGAGTCTAGGGAGTAGCATGCGGCTGCTCAGGTAAGAGCTATGGGTACAGAGACTAATGCTTTTGTGGGAAAAATGTATCTGATCACCAGCCGGTGTCCACTGCCTGCCTGTGCGGACATGGCTGTGAAGGACTGCTTTGCCTGTATAGGACTGTTGTGCCACTGGCTTCTGCAATAAGGACTCACTCTTATACACCTACAACTTTTTATGGGTTCACCATCTAAGACCCAATATCCTAAGAGGTCCAGCCCCAGGCAGATAAGCTAGACCTGTCCTAAGGGGTCCAGCTCGAGGCAGATGGGCTAGGACCAAAACCTGTAACTAGTGAGCAGAGGATAAAAGAGGAACTTGGGTTAAGTTCCCAAACATTAGTACAGCAGGCAGGGCTGGAGAAGGAAACTGCCCTGTGTAATTGGGAAGAATTTAGAAGAACACGTGGACTCAGAGCAGCTCAGTAGCGCTGAGCAGTGCTCCTGCTGGCTCTGACATCACGACACACACATACATCATGCACACAATACACACATACAAACACATTACACACCTCACACACCAAGAGACACTACACATATATATATATACCACATACAAACCCCACACACGCATACTTTATATACACATGCCTCACTCACATGCACACACACCACTAACATACACAAGTCACATGTAACTGTATACTACAAGCATAGCATATATAAATGGATACATATACACATTTTTATATACACTAGAAGCCCGGTGCACAAATTCATGCACTGGTGGGATCCCTCCACTTGACCTGTGCCCTCTTACAATCCAGGACACCTTGGGGGATGTTGGGCTGCTGGTTTGGGCCCAATTCCCCGGCCTGCGGGGATCAGGCTGAAACTGGCAGTCCAACATCTCCTGAGGGATATAGTAGTGTGTGAAGTGGCAGGTGGCCCGCGAGGATCCTGAGCCCAGGCTGGGCGCCACGCTATTCCTGCTCATCTGGCCCCACTGTATCTTCCACCACCACAGGTGGCACTGCTGCGGAGGTGGGAGAGGTTCGTGCTGCTGCAGCCCTGCTCACCACCATGAGCCAGATGTCTGCTGCCAGTCAGTCAGCTGAGTGGCATTTCCACTGTGGAAGTGTGCTGGCCACCAGGGGGCAGCTTTTGCATTGAGCACCTGTCCCTGGTGGTCAGTGCGCATCCTAGCAACTGGTCAACTGGTTGTTTGGTTGTTTGATCACTTAGGCTTTTATATATATAGATTAGAAGCCCGGTACACAATATTCATGCACTGGGGACTGTGTTCCTCAGCCCTGCCTGCACCCTCTCCAATCTGGGAGCCCTCAATTGATGACTGACATCCCTTTCACAACCCGGGACCACTGACTCCTTACCACTCACCTGTCTGCCCGATTGCCCCCTAACTGCTCTTCCCTGGTAGCTTGATCACCCCCAAGGCTTTTATTAGTATAGATATGACCCTTCACAGAAAATTTTACTAAGCCCGCTTTACAATAAGGTCTTGACGATTGAACCATTGGGACCAGACACCAAGATTTCCTTTATTTGAATAATGAAGGGAATAATTATCTTGTCTTTAAGTTACCCTGAAATTAAAATGAGATAATGACTTAGAAAAGCATAAAAGCACCATATAAAGACAACTGTCTTTTTCATGTACTGAAAAGACAATAAAGTGGTAAAATGAAAAACACTATTTTTAATCTCCCACTTCCTTCCTTTATAGACTTTAAACTTTGAAATTTATAAAAGTTTCATTCCAATGTTCATTTCTTTATGTTCAATATTATTTTGTATTGGTTTCAGGTTTTATATTACTTACAGAATAGTGGTTAGACAATCATATACTTTACAAAGTGTTCCCCGATATTTCCAGTACCCACCTGGCATCATAGTATCATTACAACACTATTGACTATATTCCCTATTTAAGTGACAATGGGTTTACAGGTTCCTTCCAGTCTTTTGTGTTGTTCACCTTTCCCTTTCTTTTTCACTTCTTCCCTCATTTTCCTTAAATAGTATCTCAATTGGCCATCAAAGCTCAGTGAAGGCACTGGGACATGCTTAATCCATTTTACAGACCAAGAAACTGAGGCCAATTCCAGTTGGCTGTGAAACTTGACTCAGTGCACAGGGAGCCCTCAGAGCTATGCTCTCTGCCCTTCCTAAGGGTCAGCCACCGGGCAAATAGAACAAATCTTCCCATCAGGCTTCCAAGTCTCTTTCTCAAGCACCTCTTTATTGTGAACATTCCACATTCTTTCCCCTCCCTGGTTCCCTACCCCCATTATTTACCCCCTTCTCCGGAGCAGGTTGAAGGCTTCGCACTCACTGCCTAGGCATGCTCTGCCATGGGCAGGGCTGCAGGGGCTTGCTTTTGGGTCAAAGGCAGAGCAGGAGTCACTGCCTCTGAAATGTGAAGGCTGCCTGGGCGAGGCCCATTAGCACTGGGAACTTCTCTGTAACACATCAGTCAGTCTGGTACCCTGCAGTGTGGCACCCATCCAATGATGTGGCACCACCCCTCAACCCCTGCCTCAGGGCTACGGGTCCTTTCCCCTCCACCGGGTGTACTTCCATGTCCCTTGATCCTTGGCCTAGTCCACCTGCATCTTGGGTCCACTGCAGAACCTCTCTCTCTCTGCAGGTGAGGCAGATCCCTGCCTTTGGTCTCCGCAAACCTGTGAATCTGTGGCCAGAGACCCTGTCTGGGTCTCAGAAACCTCATGCCTGCGTTGTTTCCAGGGCCCAGCCACACCTCCTCGGAGCAGCGATGTTCCCGGGGCCCCACTAAAGTGGCTAACAGGCCCAGCCAGCCCTCCCTGGGGCGGCCATGTTCCCAGGGCCCTGCAGGAGTGGCTAAGCAGGCCATTGCCTCTTCTGGGGCCTGCAATGGACCCAGAACCCTCAGGTGGTGTTTGGTGCTGCCAACCTCACCTCCCTCGCCTGATGGATTGGTACCTTATGGGTGGTGTCTAGTGCTGGCCTCCCCTGCCCCCATGGACCCAGATCCCCAGGAGCGGGTCATGGCCATGCCCTTTCTTCCTGTGTATGCAAATTAACCACTATTTTTGCCTGGTTAATTTGCATACTCACTCTGGCTATAGGCATAGCGGAGGTACAGTCAATTAATATGTTTCTCTATTATTAGGTAAGAGCATTCATTCCACACACCTGTAACACACACAATGCACATAAACACATAACACTTGCAAACACACACCAAGTACATATACATACACACTAAGTATAAATTCACCACACACATACATGCAAATACATCAAATGCAAATACATACCCTACGTGCAAATATACATACACATCACAAATATACACATTAGCACATATGGGCACACCCACAACACACATAGGCAGATTTCCACACTACTTACCTGGGGTGGAATAATCCCAAAGTCTCTTTTTTTCTACTCCACCACTACATTACACATTTTGAAAGCCTTTTCTCATTAACCCACAGAATTGTTATTTTGTAGGTCAGGCTACTAATCTACTTCTAACAAGATGACTGAGTCTAGTATGGAACCATGCAGTTTCAGAGTGATGTGAGAAATGAACCCAGAGCCAGCTTGATTATGGATTTAAGGCCCATTCTGGAGCCTTAAGTTGCAGACAGGTTAAATTCCTGAGTTGCTCTGTAAAAATACACCTTTCCAAGACTGTTCTGAAATCTCGATGGAACTCAACAAGACAATCATGACTTTTTCCTGGTGGCATGTGCAAGAGAAAGACAACGGGAAATCTGAAAGAAAAAATGCACAGAAAGAGAAGAAGGAAGGAAAACAGAGACTGAGAGAGAAAGAGAATGTAAAGGAAGATTCATTTCATCTCAAAAGAATTGCAAGGGAAACAAGACTCGGCATATCTACACACCCTGAAATGATGGTTTCAGGAAGCAGGATGTGGACAAGGTCAGATACCTTGATAGCATATTTAGCAAAAATATTTATCTAGCCCAGAGTGACACAGCCTCAAAAATCAGGCCTCTGTGGGGAGGAACTAAGAGGCTGTTTTCTAGATGTTGTAAGAACAAGCATGTCAAACTCGAGGCCTATGGACCACATGCAGCCCCAAACAAACATTTTTGTAGCCCAGCCAATATAACGGTATGTAAGAAACATTTCAATAAAAATTTTGTTACTTAATTTTTACAATATCCTGTTATACATAATTATTAATAACGAACTACAATGTTAGGTGAAGGACTGTTTACTATAATTGTGTTTCATTCATTTCCCTTACATGCCTTACCTGTAGGCACACCATTTCTCTCCACTAACACTAGCAGCGAATATTTTAGCAGCCGGTGGCCACATCATTAGTCTGGGACTGACTTTTTTGATGTGTGCCACAGGAAATATCTCACTTTCAGAGAACAACAACAACAACAAAAATAGGTTATTTGCGTTACACTTTTTTTATTAATTTGTGCAGTTATCAGTGTCTGGTAAGTTAATGTTGAGGAAAATATTAATTTTATTAAAATGTCCTATTATTTTATGTTAACGATCACTCATTTATCTCAGCACTTTGTACTCAGCATGTGTCTATCAAAATAAATCTACGTTTCTATGAAAATTGAAGCTTTTATTTTTTTTTTTTTTTGTGGCCCACATAAACAAACCTTGTTTATTTGGCCCGCGTTAGCATTTGAGTCTGACATGCTTATTGTAGAAGAAAGATGTGTAAAGTGCTGCCAGATGTCATAGTGCAACACCATCTCCTCCGTTTTCCAGCACAAAAGTTTCCACTTCTCCCGAGGCCTCAAACGTACAGAAGGTAAGCTGGGTGACAAGGTCCCATCTCCCAGTAGCACTACCCTCTCAGTGGGATTTCGTGATCTGAGTGCCTTTTCCAGCTCTGCAGATCGTTTGACCTTTAAATGCTTTTATAGCATAGAAGAAAACTTGTTTTCAGTTCCAAAATAGCCAGTACTCTTCATAGATTGATTTTCTACATTCCTGTGTAAATTAGGTGAGCCTGTGATGATAGTTCCATGTTTATGCATCTTCCAGGAGCCAGGGGAAAAAAAATACCATAGGGGAAACAGTACTGACAATGATGAAAACGCATGTGCATGCACACATGCAAAGGTGCAGAGAGCAGACTCAGCCTGTGGTCACGGCGTCCTGTCAATGAACAAGAAATGAAAGCCAGGAAGGTGAACTCACCTTCAGAACTGATAAGAGTCATTGTTTAGCTTTCCTTTATTCTTTGTTTTGATCCAAGGCTGCCTCTACTATCACTTTCCTCCCTTGACACAGTCTCTCATTGTCAACATAGAGGCTAAAGAAACTTGTTCTTTCCACATAAAAGCAATATTCTCCCCTCCTTTTGTCCTTTTTAGGAAATTAGTAGCTCATGTTTCATTAACTGAAGTCTTTTACCTTATCTTTTTCCTATAAGAGAAGTGAGAATTTCAAAGCCATAATTTAGATTTATTCTGTCTACTTTATCCTAAATGGGTTCTGTTCTTATTGAAATCTTTATCTCTAGACCTTACTAAAGATTATATTCAGACTCACCTACCAGCCCACAATTGTGCTCTCTTAGGAGCTGGGGTCTTTAGAAACATAATGAAATGTGACAGACTTGAATTGGGCTCTAGAAACTGTTTCTTTTATGGCCAAGTGGATTCCTTGCCATTTTAGAATCCAGTCTCTACATTGTTTTATAGAAGGACCTGGGAAACTCTGGGTTTTCTAAACAGGTGATACTGTCACAATATTCCAGAACAGACTTACAGAGATTTGTTGCTTTTTAAAATATTTATTTGTAACTTGAGGTCTAAAAATAACATCTAGTCATCGAATGGAAGCTTCCATTTAGCCCTAAATCACACAAGTACCAAGGTTGAGGATGAAGACTAACAATGCAGGCTGTGACAGCTTTTTGCTGTGCAGTTCAGTTTCAAGAAAATTTACATGACCAAAAGCTGTGTGACATTTTTCCAGGATCTAGCAGTTCCCCCATCAAGCTTTTTTGTTTGTTTGTTTTTGTTTGTTTTTTTGTTTGTCTTTTGTTAATCCTCATCCCAGGATATTATTTCCACTGATCTTTAGAGAGAGTAAAAGAGAAGGAAGTAGGGAGACAGAGAGAGAAATAACAATGTGAAAGAGACACATCAATTGGTTGCCTCCCACAACAGCAACTGGGTCTGGGAATCAAATGTGAAACCTAAGTATGTGCCCCTGACCTGGAATCAAACACTGGACCCTTTGGTCTATGGGCCACGCTCTAACCACTGAGAACACCAGCCAAGGCCCAGTCAAGTCTTTGATGACTGGCATCTCTTTGGATTGGTTAGGACCCATGCTATACTGTTGCTTAAATAGATTACCATCTAGTCCAATCCCTTATTTTAAAAGTAAGTCAGATCTCCAGGAAGACTATGTTATGTCATTGGAATTTCACTTTAATACCCTTTCACTAACTTATGTGGTCATCTATATATAATAAGGAACTGTAGTCTAACAACACTTCACTATTTCAATAACTGAAAGCAGATTTACAGTTCAGCATACAAGCTCAATTATTCTACAGCATTTAATATTTTTTCTAAAAATACATGGATTGTTACAGCTTAGTACGCATGCATATCTCTTCTCTGACCATTACATGATAGAAACAAAGCTCAGAAGGGTTCATCCAGAAGCAGTAGAAAGAAAATGAGATTTGCCAGGTTCTCTGGATTCTAGTCCTATTTGTCACCAATAATTTTGTGACTTGGGGCAAGTCTAAAAGATAGGTGCTTAATTTGATATTCTCAGTTGAGTGGTTGGACTAGGTGTTTATTGAGATACCTTTCAACACTGAGATTCTTTTATTCCCTATTCTGTTTACAAGAAATTAGTATAATATACTCTTCTTACTGACCCTTTCAAGAACCACAGATGGCCACAGCAGAGTTTACCTACAAAGTAGCTCTGATTTCTGGTAAGCCATTGTAGCAAAGGCTGTTAGCCGTCCACTGATGTCTACTTGCTTCTTCTTTCTGGTATTAAAATGCCCCACCCAGATTTTCAGAGGTTTAAGACAAGTCCTGGTCTCTTTTGCAAGGCCTCTGTGACCAAGTTCTGACTAATGACATGTGAGCCAGAGTGGTGTGTATAATTTCCAGGTTTCACCCTTAACTAGGAGGAATATACCCCTCACTTCCTCTTTGCCCGTCTCGTTGTTTGGGGAGAGTGGTTATAACTAACCCATGTTGGACACAGAGATGGAAGCTTTGTGCTAAATGTACCATGGTTAGCATACCAGCCCTGCATTGCCTACTTCCGTTCAAGGCTACAAAGTTTCAATTATAGAGGATAAATAAATCCTAGATACTTGCTTCCAGCCAGCCTTGGCCTCCACTCAAGGAGGCGCATAAAAAAAAAAAAAAAAGAAAGAAAGAAAAAGAAAAAAAAGAAGGGGCTGGGACCTTGGGTCGTTGGGTGTTGTTCAGGCCAGGATGGGATGGCAGGGGTCGTTGGGGTTAAGCAGACCAGCTGGGGTGCCAGTTGGGGGTGAGCTGGCCATCAGTGAGAGTCAATTAGAGGTGATCAGGACAGCAGGGGGAGAAGTTGGGGGTGAACAGGCTGGCATGGGGAGCAGTTGGGGGCAAGCAGGCTGGAAGGCAGAATGGTTAGGGGCAATCAGGCAGGCAGGCAGGCAGGTGAGTGGCTGGAGCCAACAGTCCCAGATTGTGAGAGGGATGTCCAACTGCTAGTTTAGGCCTAATCCCTGTGATCAGCTATAGGACATCCTTTGAGGGGTCCCAGATTGGAAAGGGTGCAGGCCGGGCTGAGGAACACGCCCCCCCCCCCCCCCCCCAGGCATTAGTTTTGTGCACTGGGCCACTAGTTGGTTAATAAATTTGCTAAAGATGAAAATGCAAACACATCACAAGACTATAAAGTAATAAATTAATATAGAATGCCAGAGGAAAGTACAGCAAAAATGTGTCCCTTAAGGCTGAGACTACATCTGTCTTCCTACCATCTATCTTGGTAGATAGGAGGTACTTAGTAGATATTTGAGAATGAATGAAGATTGTGAATGGGAATATTCTAATTTGTACATAATCACAAAAAGTCCACAAAATTTAGCTGTGTGTTTCAAGCAGAAACAAGTTGCCTTATTTTTTTAATATATTTTTATTTATTTCAGAGAGGAAGGAAGAGGGAGAAAGAGATAGAAACATCAATTATGAGAATCATTGACAAGCTGCCTCCTATACATACCCCACTGGAGATCTAGCCCACAATCAGTCATGTGCCCTTGACCGGAATCATACCTGGGCCCTTCAGTCCGCTGCCCGATGTTCCATCCACTGAGTCAAACTGGCTAGGGCAAGTTGCTTTATTTTTAATGACCCTAAAATATAGTATCTTCTTTCAAAGTTTTGCAAGGCCAAGGGAGTGGGAATAAATATTCATGCAATCTTTATTATGTTGAACCTTATGAAAGTATAGAAATTCACTGGTTTTGTTCTATAAAAATGTCAAATTCAAATGGTTTGAACTAATTATTATTACTATTATCATCATTATTTTGTCTAGCAGATATTATCCACATTTAAAAAACTGACTAGCACTATATTTGTAAACACTGAGTCACAAAACGCTAATCCTGGCATTTGAACAGACAGAGCCAGTATATGTTATGAAGACTTGTGGCTGTCCATTATCTATAGGGATTATTTTAGAGTATAAATCTTCTTATTAAAAAATAAATTAAACAGTGTTGTTCCAGAGCTATTAGAAGAAAACACTAAAAAAGATTCTTAAAATAAGTTTTAAAATTGGGTAGTGGTCATGGTTGCACAATTCAGTAAATGTACTAAAAAACACTAAATTGTACACTTTAAAAGGGTGAATTTTATGATATATCTATTATCCTATCTAATAAAAGAGTAATATGCAAATTGACCATACCTTTGCTAGACCCAATAAACCATGCCCACAAGCCAATCAGGAGTGATATGCAAATTAACACCCAACCAAGATGGCTGCTGCCCATGGCAGGGCAATCGCTGGGTTCCCTGGCCTTGGGGTGGGCTTGGGCCAGGGTTGGGGTGGGGCCATCCAGCAATAGCTGGATCACAGGGCAACCACTGGCTGGGGTCCCAGTGACGAGCTGGATTGCAGGGGCATTGCTGGCTGGGGTCCCCTGGCTGAGGTCCCCTGCCTAAGGATGAAAGCCTTAGCCAGAGGCCTTTAGCCTTGGGCAGGCTGGGGGTGAGCCATCAGTAGGACAGCCCCCAAGGGCTCCCAGTATGTGAGAGAGGTAGGTTGTTCTGAGGGACCTCCCACCCCCAGTGCATGAATTTCATGCACCAGGCCTCTAGTCCTATATAATAAAAGGCTAACTAACATGCAAATTGTCCTCTCAGGAGTTGGACCAACCGAGAATTCGACCACTTGCTATGATGTGCACTGACCACCAGGGGGCAGTGTGGAATGAAGGAAGGCCCCAGCCAGTGGCTGGCAACTGGCAGCCAGGGAAGAGAAGGCCCCGATTAGCCCTGTTTGCTGGCCAGGCTTAGGGTCCTTACCTGTGCCTGAGTTTTGTGCACTGGGTGTCTAGCATGTCAATAAACATGCTTTTAAAACTAGTAAAAACTAGAGCTACAGATAATGGAAATACAAATGCGCTATGTGGATCATTCTGCAGTTCAGAGGAGGAGGAAGAGAAGGAAGATAGGGGTGCATTACTGCCAAACCTCAGATATCTGCCTGGTTGCTAGCCAACCTTCACAGTATCATCTTTGGGAAGATTGCATGTTGCAGCTCACACCCTTGCCAAGTCATGAAAGTAAATATACATGCAGTGTTAATAGCCTCTAGTATTTTCAGTGTGATTCCTGAATTCTGGAAAGGGATCTCCTGAACATTCCTAAATTAAAGCATGGTGGGAACTGTTGTCTTTGCAAAATGTCATTTCAGTCTTTCTGGGAAGGATCTTTCTCAAATCCACTTGTCCAGTGAATCTCATATGGCTAGTTCTAGGACATAGAATAAATATATAGAATTACCTATTAGTCATGATTCTTGACCTGGGAGGAGAAAAGGTCAAGAATCCCAGATGAAAGACCTCTCAGGAAAATGTATAGATACACAGACTCAGTTTTACATAAAACATCAAGGGCATTAGAGCCTTGAATCCCTTCCATGGATAATCTATTAAAAATCCTTGTTCTATACCGAAACCGGTTTGACTCAGTGGATAGACTGTCGGACTGTGGACTGAAAGGTCCTGGGTTTGATTCCGGTCAAGGGCATGTACCTTGGCTGTGGGCACATCCCCAGTAGGGGGCGTGCAAGAGGCAGCTGATCAATGTTTCTCTCTCATTGATGTTTCTGACTTTCTATCTCTCTCCCTTCCGCTCTGTAAAAAATCAATAAAATATATATATTTTTTAAAATCCTTGGTCTATGTTCTATATAGCATGTCTGCATTGAATTCTATTTGAGTATTTTAATAAAACTTATGATTGAAAAATAAATAATAGAATCTTAAAAAGCCTCTAAAGAGGTCGTCCCTTTTATTTACTATAACAAATACTTTCATTTATTGATTAGAACCTTCAACAGCTGCTAAGAGATGCAAATGTGCTGCACAATAGGAGAAAGAACCCAATAACTATAATTATTTTATTTTTTAAGTAGAAGCCTGGTGCACAACATTCGCGCACAGGAGGAAGGGCAATGTCCCTCAGCCCAGACTGCACCCTCTCCAATCTGGGACCCTTGGGGGATGTCCAACTGTGGAATTGGGCCTAAACTGGTAGTCAGACATCCCTCTCACAATCCAGGACCACTGGCTCCTAACCATTCACCTGCCTGCTTGCCTAATACCCCCAACTTCCCTCCCCTGCAGGCCAGTTTTCCCTCAACTGCTCTTCCCTGCCAGCCTGGTCGGCCCCAACCACCCTCACCTGCCAGCCTGATCTCACCCCCAACTGCCCTCCCCTGCCAGCTTGATCTCACCCTTAACTTCTCTCCCCTGCTGGCCTGATCACCCCTAACTGCCTCTGCCTCAGCCCCCACTACCATGGCTTTGTCCAGAAGAAAGTCAGACATCTGTAAGATAGCCAGTCAACCTGGACTAATTATCATATTACTCTTTTATTAGTATAGATAGATTACATAATATAGGATTGCTTAAATGGGGGAGGTGGGCTTTTTTTAGCAGGAGATGCTCTTGGCAGCCAAAAATCCATAACCCTTATATCTGGACTGATAGCCAGCCATATGTACTATACTGCCAAACCAGTTATTAAAAAAATTGAACTACTTTCTTACACTTAACAGTTGTTGCCCTTAAAACCCATCTTCAGCCCCTACCTTAGGTTCTGCCTTCACAGTTCATCCAGATTAGGTTCTGATTGGTTGGTTTCTATGCCAGCAAGCATCAAAAGCTCTGCCTCCTAGGCAGCCATTGACTCCTCTGGGTAATCCAGAATGGCCCCACCTTCATGTCAGCTCCAGTTCTTCAGTCACACCCCCAGTGTGCTACTGGGTATATGTCTGGCTGCTCTAAGAAGCAGCACCTCAGGTCTGTGTTGGTGGCAATTTTGAATTCTCATCCCTGACCTAACCTTCTTACAGTGTAAGCTCCGTGAAGGCAACCATTTGTCTTGTTCATTCTTAGTTCACTCATAGAATTTACCTGTGTCTATGCATGTATGCTAGCACCGCATAGTGACTAGTCAAATGGTCATTTTGGTTGTCACAGTCGCTGCTTTATTATAGGTAGGTAGGTAGGTAGGTAGGTAGATAGATAGATAGATAGATAGATAGATAGATAGAGATATAAATAGATATATATATAGAGAGAGAGAGATACATATATAGATAAAAATAGTTTGCCTTTGGCTTTTTTTTTTCACTTTTTGTCACATATAATATTATTCAATTCCCAGAGCTTTTTCGGCATTGTATTTTACCCCAATACTTTCAAAGAGCTCACTATCACTATAGAAAACTAGACTGACAAATATAAGGCAATGAGAAAATGAAAGAACAATTTGTAGTAAGTATTCACCTTCAACACAGGACTGCGTTTGAACATCAAGAAGACAAAAAATTATAACTACAAAAGAAATACCTGACTTTAACATAAACAATAAAAATATTAAAAGTGTTGAAATGTTATTTACCGTGGTTCAGTTATCAACTCAAATAGGCACTGCAACCAGGAAATCAAGAGAAGACTGAGAATCAGAAGAGCAGCAATGGAAAAATTAGACAGATCTTCAATAGCCAAGATGTGTCATTAGCTCCCAAGGCTAAGGTCATCCACGCCCTTGTATTTCCTATGAATAGTTGGACAGAGAAGAAGATTGACAGAAAAAAATATTGACTCCCTTGAAATATGGTGTTAGAGGAGAGTCTATGGGTACCCTAGATACAGAAAACAAATAAGTGGGTTCTAGAGCAAATTAAGCTTAAAACATGGAGGCAAAAATGACAAAACTGAAGGTGTCCTACTGCGGGGACATCATGAGAAGGCAGGGTTCTTTGGAAAAGACAATAATGCTAGAAAAAACGGAAGGCAGAAAGAAAAGAGGAAAACCAAATATGAGACTCCATAAAAGAAGCCATAGGCCTGAGTCTACAGAAGCTGAGCAGGACTGTTGAGGACAGGACATTGTGGATAACACTCATTTGCCAGGAGTAAGAGCTGATAACATACACATTCACAATCATAACCGATAAAAATAAAAACGTTTCAAATAATGAGAGAAGTGTTCTGTGTTCTACCATCTGAGTGACCTATACTAAAATCTAAGGACTTTATGAATGCTGCACTTAAATAGTAAATATCTGGGGTGGGGGGATGACATGTCAATAGCCACCACTAAGCATGTATTTTCTGGCACTCTACACAACTCCATGCTATATAATATGTACCTTAAAATTCAAGAAGTCATGGTCTTTCTACATAAGTCACTTACAATTCATGTTTATGTTCTCCATCTGATGAAAGAGAAAATGTTGCTTTTGTTTTTCCACATGGAAGTTTCAACAGGAAGTGTAAAAGGAGAAATCTGTTCGTGCAAGATTCTCAATCGAAACAGAAACATTTCCATTAAAAACATAGCAAATAGGACTGTTCTCCTGAGGTGTCTAACCTAATTAATGAGATGAAAACACCTTTCAGATATTGCTTTGCTCATGTATTTGGAGATGATTAAAAAAACATTGAATGTATCTCTCCTTTGCTATCTATGGAACACAGGCCGTGTCACTTGAGGTGAAAGGAGGCTGACAAAAAATAAATTTGCAGGTCATTTAAAAAGAGTGCATGGCTGGAATAAAAATAAAGGAGCCGAGACAAATTCCCAGGCACCTCACCTATCCTCATGTTAGTTATATTAACATCAAATGGTTTTTATCTTTAAACCAAGCTGCAGTAAGATTAGGTGAGTAGTTATAAGAATGCAAAGTTAGTTTAATCAAACAAAATATTTTCTTGAAGGTTTTTTTTTGTGTGTGTGATAATAACCAAATCCTGGAACGTAGTCAATTAATGATGTTGCATGAATCCAGCACACACTTTGCTCATAGCTGCAAACAACCAGACCCATATTAGCATATTAGACATTATATCGTCACATGCCATGGACAGTGATCTTGGAATGCATGAGTGTTTTACTTTGCAGCATATAACATGCATATAGAAAAATGCATAAACTGTACATGTACTCTTCTTTTTAATTTCTTTATTGATTAAGGTATTACATATGTGTTCTCATACCTCCATTAACCCCCTAAACTGCCCCCCCCACTCCTGCCCTCACCCCCTTGGTGTTCATGTCCATTGATTAGACTTATATTCATGCATTCAAGTCCTTTAGTTGATCTCTTCTCCTTTCCCCCACACTCCCCTACCTTCCCTCAGAGGTCTGGCAGTCTGATCGATGCTTCTCTGCCTCTGGATCTGTCCCTGTTCATCCGTTTATGTTGTTCATTATATTCCACTAATGAGTGAGATCATGTGTTATTTGTCTTTCTCTGACTAACTTACTTCACTTAGCATAATGCTCTCCAGTTCCATCCATGCTGTTACAAATGGTAAGAACTCCTTCTTTTTTAATTCAATGTAGTATTCCATTATGTAGATGCACCACAATTTTTAACCCACTCATCTGCTGATGGGAACTTAGACTGTTTCCAAATTTTAGCTATGGTGAATTGTACTCCAATGAACATAGGGGTGCATATATCCTTTCTGATTCGTGTTTCCAGTTTCTTGGGATATATTCCTAGAAGTGGGATCACTGGGTCAAATGGAAGTACCACTTTTAGTTTATTGAGGAAACTTCATACTGTTCTCCACAATAGGTGCAACAGTCTGCATTCCCACAAGCAGTGCAAACGAGATCCTTTTTCTATGCATCCTCGCCAACACTTGTCGTTTGTTGATTGGTTGATGATAGCCATTCTGACGGGTGTGAGATAATACTGCATTATTGTTTTGAGTTACATCTCTCAGATAATTAGTGATTTGAACATGTTTTCATATGTCTCTTAGCCTTCCTCCTCTCCTCCTTTGAAAAGTATCTATTTAAGTCTATTGTCCATCTTTTAATTGGATGGTTTATCTTCCTTTTGTTAAGTTGTATGAGTTCCCTGTAAACATTGGAGATAAAACCTTTATCGGTAATGACATTGAAAAATATGCTCTCCTATGCAGTGGAATTTCTTGTTGTTTTGTTGATGGTTCCTTTTGCTGTGCAAAAGCTTTTTATTTTGATGTAGTCCCATTTGTTTATTTTCTCTTTAGTTCCCATTGCTCTAGGAGCAGTATCAGTGAAGAAGTTCATTAGGCATATGTCTGAGATTTTGCTGCCTGTGGATTCCTCTAGCATTTTTATGGTTTCCCATCTTATGTTTAAGTCCTGTATCCATTTTGAGTTTATTTTTGTGTATGGTGTAAGTTGGTGGTCTAGTTTCATTTTTTTTTGCATGTATCTGTCCAATTTGCCCAACACTATTTGTTGAAGAGACTATCTTGACTCCATTTTATGTTCATGCCTCCTTTGTCAAATATTAATTGGGCATAGTGGGTTCTCTATTCTATTCCATTGATCTATATGTCTGTTCCTGTGCCAGTACCAGGCTGTTTTAAGAACAGCAACTTTGTAATACAGCTTGATATCTGGTATTGAAATCCCACCTACTTTGTTCTTCTTTCTCAGGACTGCTGCAGCTATTTGGGGTCTTTTTTTTTTTTTTAATTCCAGATGAATTTTTGGAGAGTTCTTTCTAAGTCGGTGAAATATGCCATTGGTATTTTAATTGGGATTGCATTGAATTTGTAGATTGCTTTGGGTAGTATGGACATTTTGATGACGTTGACTCTACCAATCCATGAACACTGTATGTTCTTCCATCTATTTACGTCTTCCTCTATCTCTTTTTTTCAGTGTCCTGTAGTTTTTCACATGTAGGTCTTTTACCTCCTTAGTTAAGTTTATCCTAGGTATCTTAATTTTTTTGTGTGATGGTAGATGGGATTGCTTTTTTAGTCTCTCTTTCTATAAGTTCACCATTGGTATAAAGAAATGCCATTGATTTCTTGGCATTAATTTTGTATCCTGCTACATTACCAAGTTCATTTATTAAGTCTAATAATTTTTTGATGGAGTCTTTAGGGTTTTCTATGTACAATATCATGTCATCTGCAAATAAGGACAGTTTCACTTCTCCTTTTCCAATTTGGATGCCTTTTATTTCTTTTTCTTGTCTAATCACAATGGCTAGTACTTCCAGTACTATGTTGAACAGGAGTGGTGAGAGTGGTCATTCCTGTCTTGTTCCTATTCTTAGGGGAAATGGTTTTAGTTTTGTCCATTGAGTATGTTGGCTTTGGGTTTGTCATAGATAGCTTTTATTATGTTGAGATATGATCCTTCTATTCCAACCTTGTTGAGTGTTTTGATCAAGAAGGGGTGTTGGATTTTGTCAAATGCTTTTTCTGCATCAATTGATATGATTATGTGATTTTTATCTCTCAATTTGCTTTATGTGATGTATCATGTTTATTGATTTGTGGATATTGTACCATTCTTGCGTCCCTGGGATAAATCCTACTTGGTCATGGTGTATGATCTTTCTGATGTATTGTTGGATCCCATTTGCTAGAATTTTGTTGAGGATTTTGGCATCTGTGTTCATGAGGGATATTGGCCTATACTTCTCTTTCATTGTGTTGTCTTTATCTGGTTTTGGTATTAGAGTGATGCTGGCTTCATAGAATGAGCTTGGAAGTGTTCCTTCCTCTTGAATTTTCTGCAATAGTCTGAGGAGGATAGGTTTCAGTTCTTCCTTGAATGTTTGATATAACTCCCCTGTGGAACTGTCTGTCCCCGGGCTTTTGTTTGCTGGGAGCTTTTTGACAACTGCTTCAATTTCTTCCATAGCTATTGGCCTATTGAGATTTTTAAAATTTTCCAGATTGAGTTTTGGAAGGTTATATTTTTCTAGGAATATGTCCATTTCCTCTAGGTTGTCTAGTTTGTTTTAGTAGAGTTGTTCATAGTATTTTTTAACAATCCTTTGTATTTCAATGGGGTCTGTTGTTATTTCACCTCTCTCATTTCTGTATTTGTTTATTTGAGTCCTTTCTCTTTGCTTCTTGGTAAGCCTGGATAGAGGTTCATCAATCTTGTTTATCCTTGAAAATAACCAGCTCTTTGGTTCATTAATCTTTTGTATTTGGGGGGGGGGGGGGGTGTCTCTATGTTATTTATTTCTACTCTGATATTATCTCTTTCCTTCTGCCCACTCTGAGCTTTTCTTATTGCTCTCTTTCTAATTCTTTGAGTTGTAGAATTAAATGATTTACTACCATTTTTTCTTGTTTTTTTGAGGTAGGCTTCTAGAGGTATATAAATGTCCCTCTCAGGACTGCTCTCATTGTGTCCCATAGATTTTAGATTGTTGTATTTTTGTTGTCATTTGTTTCCAGAATGCTTTTAATTTCTTCTTTGATCTCTTTGGCAACCCAGTCATTACTTAATACCATGCTATTCAGCTTCCAAGTGTTTAAGATTTTTTGGATTGTTTTTATTGTAGTTTATTTCCAATTTTATGGCATTATGGTCTAAGAAGATGCTTGGTATGATTTCAATCTCCTTGAATTTAGGGAGACTTTGCTTATGACCCAATATATGGTCTGTTTTTTAAAATGTCTCATGTGCACTTGAGAAGAATTTATATTTCGTGTCTTTGGGATGAAATGTTCTAAAGATGTCAGTTAAGTCCATCTGATCTAGGATTGCTGTGTCTTTGCTGATTTTTTATCTAGAGGATTTATCCAGTGATGTCAGTGGTATACTAAAGTCCCCTACTATGATTGTATTGCTGTCAATCTCTCCCTTGATATCTTCCAGGAGTTTTGTTATGTATTTGGGTGTTCCTGCATTGGGTTCATATATGTTTATCAGGGAGGTTATATCCTCTTGTTGTATTGATCCCTTTAGTATTATGAAGTGGCCTTCCTTATCTCTTGTTATGGCATTTACTTTGAGGTTTATTTTGTCAGATATAAGTATTGCTACCCCAGCTTTTTTTTTTTTTTTTCATTTCTATTTGCCTGAAAGATATTTTTCCATCCCTTCACTTTCAATCTGTGTGAGTCTCTTGTTCTGAGGTGAGACTCTTATGGACAGCATATATATGGGTTGTGTTTTTTTATCCATTCAGCCACTCAATGTCTTTTGATTGGAGCATTTAGTCCATTTACATTTAAAGTTATTACTGAAAGGTACTTGTTTATAGTCATATCTATTTTTGTGTCTGTGTTTCTTCTTACCTGTTTATTTCTTCTTTTTACAGTATGTCTTTTAGCTTTTATTACATTGCTAGTTTGGTGCTGATAAACTCTCTTAGCCTTTTTTTTTTTTTTTTTTTTTTTTTTTTTTTTTTTTTTTTGTTGTTGTCTGCGAAGCTCCTGATTTCCCCTTCAATTTAGATTGATTGTCTTGCTGGATAGAGAATTCTTGGATTCAGTCCTTGCTTTGCAACACTTTGTATACCTCCTTTTATTCCCTTCTAGCTTGATGTGTTTCTGTTGAGAAATCATTTGATAATCTGATGGGGGTTCCTTTGTAGGTAACTCTCTGTCTCTCTCTTGCCGCCTTTAAGATTCTCTCTTTGTTGTTAATATTTGCCATAGAAACTATGATGTGTCTTGGTGTGGGTCTTTTTGGGTTGACCCTGCTTGGGACTCTCTGTACTTGTGTAACTTTTTTCTTCCCCATATCCAGGAAGTTTTCTGTCATTATTTCTTCAAATAGATTTTCTAATCCTTGCTGCTCTTCTTGTCCTTCTGGCAGCCCTATTATACATATGTTACTTTATTTCATGTTTTCCCAAAGCTCCCTTAGGCTTTCCTCTTGCCTTTAAATTTTTTTCTCCAATTGCTGTTCAGATTGCGCTTGTTTCTGTACTTGATCTTCTAACTCACTAATTCGGGCCTCTGCTTCTTTTAGTCTACTGTTGAAACTTTCCATGGTGTTGTTTTATTGTAGCTATATCACTTTTCATTTCTTCCTGATTCTTGCATATGTTGTTGATTTATACATCCGATGTATAAATTCCATGACCATTACTCTGAATTATTTTTTGGCCATGTTGCATGCTTCAGTTTCACTAATTTCCTTTCTTGATGACTTCTCATTTTCTTTCCTCTAGGGATTGTGTCATCTCCCCATTCTGACTATCATCGAAAAGTTCAAACTTCCAGTTGTGTGGACCTGGGCCATGAACAGCGGGAACTACGCACCACCTGAGTGTCACTGAAGTGCTCTGACACTAGGACGTGTGGCTGCCGTGGGTTGGTGGGAAGCAGGCTTGTCCAGGGTCAGTGTTCCCAGCATTCAGTGTGGTTTCGTGTGCACACCTAGAATCAGGAACCCTGCCTGCACTGCACTATTGGCGTGTGCTGAAAATCAGTCCCCTAGCATGTGCCAGGAGTCAGAGTTTCCCTGTGTCTGTACAAAAAATCGAGTATCAGAGTCTCTGTTGCCTCTTGCAGCTTCTTGCTGAGAATCAGGGTCCCCTTGTGCGCATGCACCAAGAATTGGAGTCACTGCTCTTAGTGTGAATGTGCTGTGAGTCAGGGATACCAGGTACACACAGTAAGAAACAAAGTCAATTCAGTGGTGTTGAGTGCTGCCTCTTGCTGGGAGAATTTGGGTCCCAGTGACATGGGGAATGGGTTGCTCGATAGCTCTGTAGTGTGCCTGCACTGCGGACAACTGACTTTCGTGTGCGCTTGCCCAGAATCAAAAGTCAGGTGGCACTGCCGCTCTACATGGTCACTCCATTGCATTGCGGGGAGCAGATTCCAGTCTCTCAAATTCCAGTAGCAGCGCTGAGGTCCACGCGTGCTCTCTCAAGCTCAAATTCCCTTTAGGGGAGCTGTGTCTGTACATGTACTCTTTGACAGTTATTTATACAAACAGTCCAATCCAAGTCAAGAAATGGAATATCATTAGCCCTCTATTGTGTACCTCTCCCCCAGAGATAACCACTGTCTTTACTTATGTTAATCATTTTCTTACTTTTCTTTATAATGGCTGCTACATATTATGCATTACTAAAAAATGGAATTTTGGCTTTATCTGTATTTTAATTTTACACAGAATCATGATGTGCGAATTTTTATGCCATGATTCCTTTATTAACATTATGATCATTACACTTTCCATGATGTTGTCTGTAACTGTCACTTACTCATTTACATTACTGCTTTAGTATTCCAATTTATTTTCCATTGTCCTGAGGCTTATAGACAAGCATTTCTTTGGTGTATATTCCTGGAAGTGCTGGGTATTATGGTATATGTATCTTCAGTTTTCCTTATTAATGCCAAGCTTTCTTTCAATGCGATTTTATATCCTAATTAGTGGCATGGTACATGGATTTGAGAACACTGAAAGGAATTTAACTAGAAGAAATATTTTAATATCGCTATTCGCCCTTTCTCTATATTAGAAGTGTCAACCAAATTCATGATCAACAATGACAGATCAAAATACACGTGTGCGATTGGTGCCAGCAAGAACTTTATATGTATCACGCATGCACAAGTCGACTTAGCCTTTTATAGCTAGTGAATAAACTTGCTTAATTAGACCTGCTTTCTGATGTAACTAAACTTTTTCCAGCCCAGTAAGGGCCTCAACTTCTCTTTCAGGTAATTGTCAGTAACACAGCAGTAAATATCAACATGAAGCTGATTATTATTGTAGATCACACAGGGAGAACCAGGGGTAAAATATTTAAATGCAGCAGTGTTTGACTATATTCTACGCAGTGAGAAAACCTGAAGTCACTTTCAAGTCCATCATTTCTTACTGCTTTTCAGTAGGGTCAAGTTTCTTAAACTTAATAGCTCTTCATTTTCTGGATAATGAAAAGAAAATAGGATTCTACCGCGTCTCCTATCTACCTACTCCAGGACTTCTGTGATGATCAAGTGAGATAAGGCACAGGATAACGCTTCATAGACATTTGGTTAATGTGTAAAATGTTTACACCTGGCTATAAAGCAAGTCATGTTCCTGAGCTGAAGAAGCTGTAAGGAGGCTAGTCAGTAGGGAGAGGAAGCCAGGTGTTGCTCCGTGATGTCATTACCCGGTGCCCACAGTGATCATTTCAGAGCTGGGCTGGGCTATGGGCAGAATTTTGTGCCATGGGGTCTCTGCAGCATTGGCTGTGATTTTGTGGGCTGTCATTTCAGGGAAATGGCAGGGCCTATGTCCCAGTTGGAGGAAGTCGAGTGTTGCTTTGTTGGTGCCAAGTCCATGGTGCCATTTTTTTTTTTTTTTTGTAAATGGCCAGTACATATCACAGCAGCTCATGTGTTGAGTGTCCCTGGTGGTCAGTACACATCATAGTGACCAGTTGGATGGTTGGAAGGAGACTTAGCATTTTAGCCTTTTATATGTATAGATTAGGTATGCAAGAAATTCATGCAAGAGTAGGCCTTTCTTCCCCCAGCTGCCAGAACTGGCTTCCCTCTGGTACCTGGGACCCAGGCTTTGTTCAAAGCCTGGGATCCCGGCTTCCCTCTGGCTGCCAGCAGGCACCTGGGACCCAGGCTTCCCTCACAGCCCCAGCTTCAACCGGAGGGTCATCCAGAAGGACATCTGGTATAATTAGCATATTATGCTTTTATTATTATAGATTTTAAACAATCTGGTCAGTGTGTCATTATCATTTTAATTTTTTTAATTGCTAAAGAAATTGAACACCTACTTCTGTCTACTGACCTCCATTGTGTTTTAATGTTATAATCATCTCATCACATTTTTTGTAATATACTTTATTGATTTTTCACAGAGAGGAAGGGAGAGGGATAGAAAGTCAGAAACATCAATGAGAGAGAAACATCGATCAACTGCCTCTTGCACACCTCCTGCTGGGGATGAGCCCACCACCACGGTACATGCTCTTGACCGGAATCGAACCTGGGACCTTCAGTCCACAGGCTCAATGCTCTAGCCACTGAGCCAAACCGGTTTTGGCTCACCACATTTTTTTGTATGCCACATTCATATGCAGCAAGAAGCCTAATCATTTCCCAGTCAATTTGGAATAATATCATTGATGTGATTATAAAACTATACATCAACTGTACTTCAGTTCTCACCAGTCATTGAAATAGCCTGCAATGGATGGAACGCCTTTTTATTTTATCTGTTGCTTGATGTTATAAAGAAAGTTGTTTACAGCCCAACTTACATCTAGTCTTAAGCTAATCATGGTGAAGTGGTACAAGGATAAAAGATGAAACTTGAACTCTTTCTGCCACAAAAAGAAGCCTGTGTAGTACAGAAACTGAGGCCTTAAGATCCATCAATGCAGGGCATTATGATAGTAGCTGATTGAATTGGTTTCTATTTTCTAAGTGATATTATTACAGACTTCGATACTTAGGGTAACACTAGGATTCTCTCTTCTTCTAAATGAAAGAGCCCCATGAGTTCAGAGTAAGAAAGATGTAATATGCTATTGTGTTTCTTATAGAGGCATTCATTAACTACTTACCTCATGGGCCCCCCAAGGTCAGGGGCAAGCTACACTCTCCCTGATAAAGAGCATTTTCTGAAAGAGTCTCTATCTTGCAGGAATGTAGCCAGCTCTGCGTGACCTTGGCTGTGCCACACAGAGAGCCCCACTGTGCCTGGTGATAATCATTTAATCCTCTTAAATCATTTGGTTTATTGTCCTAATCTACCTGTTTTCCTTGACTTTGTATTGTAAGTCAAAAAGAAAATCTTTACAGCAAGTTCTAGAAAATAGTTTAATAAAGGACATCTTAAACTGCTACTTTTGGTGAATATGAACTTAACTGAAACTTAAAGCTTGTTTTTTTCTTTTTCAAATTGCATGAATATACAAGCATTTTTTAGTTATTTATCTTTTGTGAGAAAGTATTTCCCAAGAACTATTTACAAAATAAATATGCTTCTAAAGCACATAATTATATATAACTATAAGCCTATTCAAAAACAAATAATTGAACAAACAGCAAAGAAATTCTTCAAGGACACTCATCTTTCTGGGCTTTTTATTTATTTGCCTTTTTTTCCCTTTCTTTTTCAGAGTGAATATAAGACTTACCAGGGAGTACTAAAGTAAATATATAAAGGAAAAATAACGTGTGAAATGTGATGCAGAAACAGCTAACAGATTGTCACTCAGATAAAAATAAAACCAACTGTTTACCCAAATTGATAAATTCAGTCAGAGCAGTTGTTTCATCTGGCCATGGACATAGGTAAATCTTCAAGAAGCATATTAAAGAAGTACAATGGCCTCAGGTATGTTACTCTTTGTCAGAGGGACTGCACAGGGCAATTGTCCTAAAAAGGTACTTGCTCCAAGATTTTTTGTAAACATTTCTGGGAAGGAAAGTTTTATTCAATTTCATATCACAATGTATTAAAATATTTTCTTTCTATTGAAATGTATCTTACAACTGAGAAATTGTATTTAATATAATATCCCTAGTATCTAGAACAGGGGTAAGTGCTTAGTAAACACTCATGTTTGTTGAATACATCAATAAAAACTTTCTGTGGACTAAAATTTACTTCATTATGAAGGTTTAATTTGAAAGCTATGGTATACTAATTGTTTTTAAATAAAAGCATATACAATTTCCAATTTAGACAGGTATAAGCTTTGTATCCAAAATGGGCTAAAAGCAGAACAGAAGAATCCCTCATGTTCTTTCTCTCAAACAGCTAGCAAAATCTTCAACAAGCCAATCAGTACATTTTAAAGTATGAAAACAATAACTAAAACCCTGTTTCTCTAGTTTACAATAAGGGTAAAATGCAGTTATAATACATTAATGGAAAATTTAGTTCCCTTCTCCAAATCCAGTATAGTATGATGAAAAGAACATGGACTCCATTCATATTCATTCAACAAATATCTATTGAGTAGCTAGGTCAGGCACTGCATGAAAAAATAGACCAAATAAGACAGGCAAACAAAAAACAGCCCTTGCCAATCTTATATTTGTTTGGAGGTATTGTTTTCAGGCCTTTGTTCAAATCTCATTTTTACCACTTACATGACTGTACTAATTATTTAAGGTACCAACTCCTCAACTTTCTCACCTATAAAAAAAAATCAGGGAGTTTTTAAGGTAGCTCTCAATTGGTTGTTAGAGGATGAAATATGGCAATGCATACACAGTAATTAATGCACAGTAGACCTTAACATCAGTTAGCTCCTCTCATCAGCTCCTCCTTCTCCTGAAACAACCATCCATCTTGAGAAAGGACAGGATATACTAGTAGTCATGATATCATTTAGTCTTTGGGAATCCCTCTAAAGCAGGGACAGGTGTCATAATCTACACTTTTTAGTAGAGGAACTGGACTGATAATATCAGATATAATACCTCTGTGTTCAAATTTCTCCTTCTATCTTTTGTTTACTAAATAGCCCATAACTATTGCTTTACTGCTAAGTGTCAGCTTGGGAGTGACATAAAAATGCCACAGAGAACAAAGCTGGAAGAGTAGGTAAATGCCTGTACTTGCCACCTACAACAACCACATCAAAATTACAACTAAAATACAAAACAATCATCATCCAGAACCACTGGAAAGCTGGCTGAATACAAGTCCTACAACTAAAGAAGTAAAGAAGAAAGCACACTGAGACTGGTAGGAGGTGCAGAGATGTGGAACAGGCTGGTCCAGCACCCACATATGTTGCTTTTTTAATCTGGAGGGAGATCATCTCTGCGGAGGCCACCTGGAGGAGCAAAGGGTCACAGCCCCACATCAGACCTCCAGCCCAGGGTCCCAGAACTGGGAAAAGAAGTCCCTACCGGAAGTAAGAACTATGGGCTATAAAAACCAATGCAGATTAGGGCTCAGTGACACAGAGGCTTCTGGAGACCCAGCCATTCCTCTTAAAATGCCAGCACCATGAACTGAGCTTACAAGGTCCCACTTCCTCTGAGCTCCAGCACCAGGGTGAGGCTCTGGGAGACACAGACACGTATGAGGAGGAACTTGATTGGCTTTCTTCCAGATGGAGGTTGTCACAGGGATCATTGTTCCTATGATGGAACCTCTCAGGTCACAGGGCTCACTGGCAGCCATTTCTGTTTGCTATACCCTGATGATTCCCTAAGACCTCACCTCCTCCAGTTTATAATGCCACCTAAGCTGAGTGAAGCGGCTTTTGCATAAGAATGGCCTATCCTTTGTCCTTGCTCAGGCTAAAATCTCTCAAGCTGCAGCTAGGTCAGAAAGCCCCAAACCTATTAATAAAAGGCCCAAGAACTTGTACCAACACCAACCTGCCTTGCTTCATAGCTGGGCCTCATCTGGACACTTAAAATCATGATACAAAAAGGAGGAATCTGCAGATCTCTCGGTAGCTCCTGTTGGGTGGCTCTAGGCAGCAATTGACTTTGCACCCCCACCCCTGAAGACTGAAGAGCTGGTGTACCCACTATACCAGATTACAACTCTACATATCTATAAGTGACACACTCGAAGCCTGCTGAAGCAAGTCCTGCTCCATAGAGGTATCTCCCGCATAGCATCTCTCCCACTGTAGTCACAACTGGTCCTTATAGCTAATTGGCCTGGACGTCAATTCCTCCCAGTGACACCAAGAGCAATCAAGAATCAACTACAAGATTGGGTTCACAGCCCACAAAGGGTGCACCTAGAGTGCCTAGCTCAGGTGCTAGGGAGGCTAAGTCACTGGGCCCTATAGAACACCTATTACACAAGGCTACTCTACCAACTTAAGGAGACATAGCAGCTCTACCCAATATACAGTAACAAACGCAGGGAAGCAGCCAAAATGTGGACATAAAGGAGTATATCACAAATGAAAGAAATGGAAGAAAGCAAACTACTGAATATAGAGTTCAAAAATCACAGTTATAAGATTATTCAAGAATTTTCTAGAAACCTCTACAAAAATGGAAAAGGACCAGTCAGAAATTAAACATACACTTATTGAAATAAAGAATAATATACAGGGACTCAACAGTAGAGAATTCTGAGAATCAAATCAATGATTTGAAATGTGAGGAAGTAGAAAACACCCAACCAGAAGAGAAAAAAGAATCCAAAAGTCTGAATATAGTGCAAGGAGCCTCTGGTACAACTTCAAGCATGAAAACATTTGCATTACAGGGTGCCAGAAGAAGAGAGAGAGCAAGATATTGAAAATCTATTTGAAGAAATAATGACAGAAAAACATTCCTTATTTGGTGAAAGAAATAGACTTACAAGTCCAATAAGCACAGCGAGTCCCAAACAAGAGGAAGCCAAAAATTACCATACCAAGACACATCATAATTAAAATGCCAAGAGCAAAAGACAAAGACAGAATCTTAAAAACAACAAGAAAAAAACAGTTAGTTACCTACAAGGGAGTACCCATACAACTATCAGAAACTATGCAAGCCAGAAGTGAGTGGTAAGAAATATTTAAAGTAAGCAGTAGCAAGGAACTATAACCAAGATTACCCAGCAAAGCTATCATTTAGAATTGAAGTAAGATAAAGACACTCACAGACAAGGAAAAGCTAAAGGAGTTCATCACCACCAAGCCAGTATTATATTAAATGGTGAAGGGTATTCTTTAAGAAGAGGAAGAAGAAGAAAAAGAAAAAGATTAAAAATATGAACAACTAAATGAGAGGAAACACATTTTTTATCGACAATTGAATCTAAAAATCAAAATAAATAACAAATCTAATAATCAGAGTAAAGTGATGAATAAAATAGAATTAGAGGCATGGAAATGGAACAGACTGATGATTCTAAGAGAGAAGGGGGGGCAAAAGAGATTAAACAAAAATCTTATATGCATATATGCATTACCTATGTACATAGAGAATAGGGTGGCAAAGGCTTGGGGTGGGGCAGAAACTGGGTGGAGGCAGGCATTGGGGTGGCGGGGAAGGATAGGGATGTCTGTAATAATATCAATGCCACAGAGTCCTCTGGATATCCAAGAAAAGCAAAGAAGGTTGGGGAAGGAGGCTGACATGAAAGGGGAAGAAGAGACAAAGAGTATTACCTGATACTAACCTTGGATTACTTACATAACAGTATCAAAGAATAGAGTTAAGCTGAAACTGGTTTGGCTCAGTGGACAAAGTGTCGGCCTACGGACTGAAAGGTCCCAGGTTCAATTCCGGTCAAGGGCATGTACTTTGCTTGCTGAAACATCCTCAGTAGGAGGTGTGCAAGAGGCAGCTGGTTGATATTTCTCTCTTATCAATGTTTCTGACTTTCTATCCCTCTCCCTTCCTCTCTGTAAAAAATCAATAAAAGATATATATATATTTTTAAAAGAATAGAGTTAATCTAAAAGTCAGTGAAATCAATATTAAAGTCAAGATTTTATAGCATCTCTTTTTTTAACTGACCTGACTCATTTGGTGCTACTTTTATTGTTTTTATTATTTGTTTAACACAAATGTTAATGAAAATAAGATTCTCTCTGTAGCTTGACATAATCAAAGGAGACATATGTGGACATTTGGGGAATGATAAAAGTATAATAAGTAATACAGTGACAAATTTAAAAAAATATTTACCAAATATAGAAAATATGAACATTCATAATATACAGAGCTAAGGCATAAAAGGGAAACAACACCAAAATAACAAAACAAAACACAAAAAGACAAGAAACTCCAAGAGGCAATTCATAGCAGAACTATATATGATCAAACTATTAAAACTCATTAATAATTAATAATTTAAAACATTAAGATAATATTCACCTTTATCAGATTAATAATATCCACTTTTTCTAAGGATGTTTACAAATGTAAATTTCTTGCAGTATATTTGGGAATGTAAATTCATGTAAAATTTATGGAATGCAAGTTAACAAAGTCTATAAATATTTAAAATGCATGTACTCTGGCTAAGCAATTCCACTTCTGAGAATTTATCCTCTGGATGTACATACGCAAATACATAAACTATAAATAACAGTTTCTTATAGCACTTTTTTAATAGTGAAAAGTTGGAAACATTTTAAATGTCCTTATATAGGGAAATAGTGTTAAAATTATGAATAATCTATAAGATGAACTATAATATCATGTAAGAATTTCTTAAAACAATGTGGACAAACGTGTATGACAAGAAAACATGCCACAAAATATATTATTAGTATTAATAAAAAGTAAATTACAAAACAAACTGTATATTTTATTCCATTTTTTTGCAAAAAAAATATATGTGTGTGTGTTGATATCTTTGTCATATGTCTAGAAAGAAAGGTTAGAAGATATTAAGTACTTATGGATAGTAATTTATTTAAGGAGTAGGTGATGATGGGCATTGGGGGTTGATAAAGAAAAAAGCATTTTTAGATTACATTGCTTGAATTGTTATAATGTGCATATATATATATATATATATATATATATATATATATAGAGAGAGAGAGAGAGAGAGAGAGAGAGAGAGAGAGAGAGAGAGAAATTTTTTTCTGTGTGTGTGCATGTGTGTGTGTGTGCATGTGTGTGTGTGTGACTTACAATTACTATTCAAAGAAAAGTACAGCTTGGGCAGAGAAAATTTATTTGGATAATGTAAAAATCAAATATTATTTTTCCTAGTTTTCAGTGATTGCTTTGAGCTGCATGAGCAGTCAGTGTGATCTATGCCCTTTTATCCTTCCAACAATGACTACATTTGCTAGAATGCAGGTTCAATTCAATTAATTCAAGTTGACATGATGTGAAAAAAATTATCTTCAGTAGTTTTTCCTACTGTTGCAATAGAATTTGTTATTTCCTGCCCCTCCTCCTTAGGTGGAATAACCACTTGATAAAATATTTGTTTTATCAAACCACTTTATGTTTGTATGTCTTGCTTCCTCATCTGTATTCTGCATCTGCCAAGAATCAGCTTCTGGGTCTTCTGTTCTCTCACAGTGCATAGAACCAGGCAAATGAATTACCTGGTGAAACCTCAATTCATGGACATATGGACATCTAAGTAATAGCAAGATGCATAGAAATGTCTATGTGATCATTATTCCAAAGCAATGAGATCATTCACCAAGTCTTGTCAAAAATTTCAGACTTGGGATGGAACCAAGATGGCAGCATAGGTAAATACCTATACTGCTGCCTCACACAACAATTTCAAAATTACAACTAAAAGACAAAACCACTGGAAAGCTGGCTGAGTGGAAATTCTACAACTAGAAGGAAAGATAAAAGAACACTGAGACTCAGAGGAGGTGTGGAGGGCAGAGGTGCAGAGACATGGAGACAGAGGTGTGGAGACACAGAGACGTGCATGAACAGAAAGGGCAGGTGGCAGAATACGTGGCTGGTTTTCTCAAACAGGGAGGGAGACAAAAGCTCCCCACTGCATTGAACTCCAGTTATGGGTGAGTCACGAGGAACTCAGACTTATACATGGTGAAACTGGACTGTCAGGAGGAAGCACACTGAGACTTGGGGGCTACAGAGGCATGTGAGTTTATGGAGAGGGCGTGCAGCTGAGTGTGTGACTGGCTCTCTTGTTTGGGAGGAAAACAAAATTTCCCAACTGCACTTTACTGCAGTTTCAGGTGAGAGTTTGAGTATCCAGAATCATTTGTCTGGCAGCAGGCAAAACTCGAGGGCAGCTTTCTCTCAGATGTGCATGCAGCCACTGCTGTGGGACACAGAGACCCAGGCACCGCTTACAGCAGGGCTGACGGGAAACCAAGGCTGACTGCTCAGCCCTGAGACTCTGCCCCATCCAAGCTGAGCACAGAAGCTCTCCCAGCATAAACACAGCTTATCCTCACAGCCAATTGGCCTGGAGGTCAATCCCTTCCAGTGATACCAACAACAATCTAGGTTTAACTACAACAAGACTGTGCAGCCCATAAAGGGGTACACCAAGAGTCTCCACCTCAGGTAACTGGGGAGGCTGAGCCACTGTCCCCTAAAGGACACCTACCACACAAAGCTACACTACCAACTCAAGGAATCAGTAAAAATGCAGAGACAAAGAAACAGATTACAAAAGAAATAAATGGAGGAAAATGAACGTCTGGACATAGAGTTCAAAACCACAGTTACAAGATTTTTCAAGAATTTCTTAGAAAAGGCCAATAAATTTACTGAGATCCTCAAGGATATGAAAAAGAGCTAACTAGAAATTAAGCATACATTGACTGAAATAGAAAATATTATATAGAGACCTAACAGCAGACTAGAGGACTGCAAGAATCAAGTCAAATATTTGGACTACAAAGAAGAAAAACAAAACAAAACAAACAAACAAACAAAAAAAAACATTCAGCCAGAAAAGAAAAAATAAAAAATAATTCAAAAAATTGAAGATAGTCTAAAGAGCCTCTGGGACAACCTCAAGCATACCAACATCTGAATTATGAGGATTCCAGAAAAAAAAAAAGAGAGAGAGAGAGCAAGATACTGAAAACCTATTTGAAGAAATAGTGACTGAAAACTTCCCCCACCTGGTGAAAGAAATAGAATTACAAGTCTAAGTAGTGCAGAGAACCCCAAACAAAAGAAATCCAAAGAGGACCACCCTAAGATACATCATAATTAAAATGTCAAGAGCAGACAGAAAATAGGGGAGAATGAAAATGGCAGCATAGGTAAACACCTATCTTGCTGCCCCACACAGCAGTTTCAAAACTACAACTTAACGAAAGAACAAACACCATCCAGAATAAAAGAGAAGATAGGACACTGTGACTCAGAGGAGCGGCTGAGGACAGTGTTGAAGATACGCCCAGAGAGAGGTTTGGAGCGCGCGCCAGCAGATAGGGCGGGCGGCTGAAAACCCAGCCAGTTTTCTTGAATGGGGGAGACAAAGACCACTGGACTGATTCCCCAGCTCTGGGGAACCCATAATCATATGGGGTAAAAACTGGACAGTGGGAGGGCACAACAAAGTTCGAGTGCTGCAGGGGCCTCCCAGCTTGTGGAAAAGGCGAGTTTGTGTGGAGTGCACATGAACTTGGGAACAGCAAAACTGCGTGACCACCCAGAGAGAATTCATGAATTGCTCTCTCATTCAGGAAACCATCAGACTGCATTGTTTTGCAACCCTGGGTAAGACATTGGGTGTGCAGACTCATTTGGGGAGAGGCTGAATTCTCCAGCAGCTGATGGAGCTCTACAGCAGCTCTCTCTCAGAGGTGCTGGTTGCCATTGCCACCGGCACAGAGTCCCTGGGGCCGCATAGGGCGGAGCTGATGCTGTCTGCTTGGCCCAGAGACTCCGCCCATCCAACCTGAGCACAGCTGAATGTCACAGACAATTAGCCTGGAGGTCAACCCCTCCAAGTGCTAACACCGATTAACCTGGGCTTACCTTAAGCAAGACTGTGCAACCCATATCCACCTCAGGTAACTGGGGAGGCTGAGCCACTGTCCCTTGTAGGACATCTACCACAGAAAGATAATTGACTAACTCAGGAAAGCAGCCACCATGCAGAGACATGGAAAGAAATCAGATGTGAATGAAATGGAGGGAAAAAAGACGACTGTTCATGGAATTCAAAACCACGGTTATAGGGCTTCTGAAGAGGCTCCTAGAAAAGGCCAAGACCTACAAGAAAATAAATAAGACCTATGAGGAAATGAATGAGACCTACAAGGAAATGAACGAGACCCTCAAGGATATGAAAAAGGACCAATCAGAAATTAAGCATACACTGACTGAAATAAAACATATTATACAAAGATCTAAAAGTACTCTAGAGTACCCCAAGAACCAAGTTAAAGATTTGAAATACAAAGAGGTAAAATCCACTCAGCTAGAAAAGCAAGAAATCAAAAGAATCCAAAAAATTGAAGATAGTGTAAGGGGCCTCTGGGACAACCTCAAGCATACCAACATCCGAATTATAGGGGTGCCAGAAAAAGAGAGAGAGCAAGACAATGAAAACCTATTTGAAGAAATAGTGACCAAAAACTTCCCACACCTGGTGAAAGAAATTGACTTAGGAGTCAAAGAAGCGCACCAAACCCCAGAATATAGGAATCTAAAGAGGACCACACCAGGACACATCATAATTAAAATGCCAAGGGCAAAAGACAAAGAGAGAATATTAAAAGCAGCAAGAGAAAAACAGTTAGTTACCTATAAGGGAGCACCCATACGACTGTCAACAGATTTCTCAATAGAGACAGTGCAGACCAGACAGGAGTGGCAAGAAATATTCAGTGATGAATAGCAAGAATCTACAACCAAGATTACTCTACCCAGCAAAGCTATCATTCAGAATTGAAGGCCAGATAAAGTGCTTCGCAGATAAGAAAAAGCTAAAGGAGTTAATCACCACCAAGCCAATATTATATGAAATGCTGAAAGATATTCTTTAAGAAGAGGAAGAAGAAAAAGATAAAAGTGTAAATTATGAATGACAAATACACATCTATCAACAAATGAATCTAAAAAGCAAGTGAATTAATAAGCTGATGAACAGGATAAACTGGTGAATGTAACAGAATCATGGACATAGAGAGGGGATGGACTGACAATTCTTGGGGAGAAAAGGGATGCTGGAAGTGCAGCAAGAGACTGAACAAAAATCATGCAACTATGGGAGAGGACTGGGGGCTGGTGAGGGCGGAGGGTGGATGGGTACCTTGTGGAGGAGAGCTATAGGGGGGAAAAGGGAACAATGTAATTAATAAACTGAACAATAAAGATTTAAAAATAATAATAATTTTAAAAAATAAAATGTCAAGAGCAAAATACAAAGAGAGAATATTAAAAGCAGCAAGAGAAAAACAGTTGGTTACCTACAAGGGAGATCCCATATGATTGTCAGCTGATTTCTCAACAGAAACTATGCAGGCCAGATGGGAATGGCAAGAAATACTCAAAGTGATGAATAGCAAGAACCTACAACCAAGATTACTCTACCCAGCAAAGCTATCATTCAGAATTGAAGGTCAGATAAAGTGCTTCGCAGATAAGAAAAAGCTAAAGGAGTTCATCACCACCAAACCACTATTATATGAAATACTGAAAGGTATTCTTTAAGAAGAGGAAGAGGAAGAAAAAGGTAAAGATAAAAATTAGGAACAACAAATACATGCCTATCAACAAGTGAGTCTAAAAATCAAGTGAATTAAAAATCTGATGAACAGAATAAACAGGGGAATAGAATAGAATCAGGGGCATAGAAAGGGAGTGGATTGACAATTCTCAGGGGGAAAGAGGTATGGGAGATGCAGGAAGAGACTGGATAAAAATCACACACCTATGGATGAGGACAGTATGGGGGAGGTAAGGGCAGTGGGTAGGGTGAGTTTCAGGTGGAGGGGAGCTATGGGAGGAAAAAATAGGAACAATTGTAATAATCTGAACAATAAAGATTTATTAAATTTTTAAAAAATGAACTAAAAAAATTTAAACTTAGATCCTAAAGAGCCTGGACTAAGCCTCAATAACCTAATTTTGCAGCTTTAATTCACTTTAAAAATAATAAGACTCTAGATCTATAATTTGATCCAGGTATCAAGAAAAAATCTTAAACATGAATTCACAACTATATATTGCTTAATAAGTCTTCAGTGAACAAAACATTCTTTGTCTAATATTGTAACATGGACATAAAGGATACTGCTAATTCAGTCTTCTCAATGCCAAGAGTAGATGTGGCATCTGAGAAAGTAGCTATAGTTCTGTCTCATGTCTTTGTCAGATCAGTTTGAACCTGAATCCTGCTGAGTAATGGACTGAATCCCACAGTTACCATCACCCATCCTCCTTGCCCCCTACCCTACTTACACTTACACAGATATACATACAGGCATGACACACACAACCAAAAATTAGAAAATCAAAGCTCATATCCTAGAAATAGGAGAAGAGAATTAGCCACATGAAAATGGAAACATGTATGCCAAATCGGAGCTCCATATAGAGGACTTGTCAAGAAAGGAAAAGGACACAGTTTCATGCCTCCTACATCATTGTATCTTTTTATGACAAAGTTTAATGCCACAAAACAGATCCCTGAAATGAATGTTTTTCATTAGCAAAAATACTACTTTACATTATGCTCAAATTCCTAAAAGGACATGCAAGTACCCTAAAATCTGTATTTAAGTAAAGGTAGAACAGACAGGTAACATTAGTCAGATGAATCAAATACAATTTCATTAAAACAAACATTTAGGATATCTTTGTATCTGTAAATAATATGTTCATGCCTTTTTTATTGAAACTAATTTCTCAATCTATCTGAGACTTGGCCTGGTTTTAAAAAAATATATGTTTCTAAAATATTCTAATTTTATTCTAACTTAACAATACAAAAACCAACAGCCCAACCTTGGTCATAAGTAGCAACTCACCTCCAACATCAAGGAAAAATTAGAATGAGGTGAACTTTGTCATCTCTCTGGAAATGAGGTAGGAGGGCCACTACTCACCTCCAGTCTCTTGGAATCACATGGATATTAAAGGTACAGCAATACCAAATTGCTCCATTTTTTCAAGAAAGGCCAGGAAATTAGATTTCTGCTCATTTTAGTGCTGAAGATAAAAAATTTTTAATGTAAACATTCTGTAAAGGTGCACAAAATACATCTTATGGTCTTGCTTAGAACTCCATTGAATATCTTCTCTAAAATAATTTTATAGGTATATATGTATGAAGGGTGGTGGTGGTGAGCAAATCAATGACATAATGTCATGTGGAGTGAAGAAGTAGAAAAGAGTGTTAAATTTTAGTTCTACTAATACTGGAGTTTACACATTCCTTGCCTCTTTTTATTAACTGGAAGAATTTTTAACCTCTCATTATAAATTAATTGAGATCATTTAGAACTCTTATAGTAACTTTCCTCTTTATGAAATCTATCATAGTAAATTTTATATTAATTTATTGCAATTCATAGATCATCATTTTGGTTTATCTAAATTTCTTAGAATCACCAGAATATTACACACACAAAAATCACTTACATTAGTGTCAAGCTTAATTGCTTACATGGTAGAAGAGGTCTTTTGATAGTTAATTGTATGTGTCAACTTGACTGGGCTAAGGGATACCTCCGATAGCTAATAAAACATAATTTCTGTGTGTGTGCATATAAGTGTCTATAGGAGAGATTAGCATTTGAATTAGTAGACTGAGTAAAGTAGTTCATCCTCATCAGTGGGGGTGGGTAACCCTGTGAGCCAATAATAAATAAATAAATAAATAAATAAATAAATAAATAAATAAATAAATAGTCCTATTGGTTCTATTTCTCTGAAGAATCCTAATACAGATTTTGGTGGTTTGATCAAAACCTCATCTACTCAGTAAAGTAGATAGCCCTCCCCAAGGTGGGGTGCGCATCATCCAATCCTTTAAGGGCCTAAGTAAAACAAACGAAAGAAGATGGAGGAATTTGCCCTTTTTTCCTTGCCTCACTGATTGAGCCTGGACATGTCCTTTAATCTTCTGCCGTTCAACATCAGCTACTCTAGTTCTCAGGCCTTCAGTTGGGACTGAATTACATCACCAGCTTCCCTAGGTCTCCAGCTGACTGAGGGCAAATCATGGGGCTTTTCAACCTTCATAATCGCGAGCCAATTTCTCATGATGAATCTCCATATATCTCCTACTGGTTTTTTTCTCTGTAGGACCCCAATTATTGCAAGTACAACCCTCTTAACTTCCTCTGAACTAAAGTAAAAAATGAGGCAGATGATATGGGCTCTGTTTGACCAACCCAGAGAGGTTGCTGATTTTTTGTTCCCCAGCTTGCCTTGCTGCATAGAAGCCATAAAAATTCCACCTTCATCAGTGCTTCACTCCCACCATTTTTTTAAATCCTTAATTAATTTTTGGTTTATAAAGAGCATGTTTATAGTTCTCCTTTTTACAACTGCATTTAAATAAAAGCTTATCTTTTTCCTAAGATAAGAAAACACCATTTTAAACTTTAGTTAGTCCAATAATTGCCTACACTTGTCTGTTGAAAGAACAGCTCTAACAAGAATAGCCATGTCTAATCACTGGCTAACTATTTAAAAAAATTTTAAAGAATCAATGACTTGTAATGAGGCTTAAAAACTAGAATTTCTGACTGCCTACAAAGAATTAAAAGGTTTCTTCTCCTGATAATTACCCCATGATTGTACAATGGTGAAATGGGAAGGGTTTCAATGACTCAGTTTTGTTTAAAAAAAAAAATAGACAAGTGAGCACAAGGCAACTAAGAAAGACTACAAACTTCCTTATTTCAGAGAAGCAGAAGTACTGGGAAGAGGAAGCTGACTAAGGCCCATATATCCGGAGAGGGCTTTCAACATTATGATCTTCCAAGCCTCTGTTAGTTTTTATATATTGATGAAATTATTAATTTCCCAGTATAGCAAACAAACTCCCAGTCACATGCCCTAAGATGGAAAGATAGAGGTGACATGATAAGTCAAACAGGAAAGAATCAGTGGAATACTTTTACAAGTTCATAGTTGGCTTAGGCAGGAATTTCATGTTTTCATGTAGTAGCATTATATTTCCTTTCTAATCAAGTTTGGATTAGTTGAAATCAAAATTAGTTTCTGTTTCCTGAGCCACTGAAAGCAGGGGGGTAAGGGGTGAGAGGATGGTTTAGAATATTCTTCTGAATAAAGCAATGGTAGCTAAACCCAGGGCAAACCACAAAGCAAAATCTCACATTCAAATAATCTGGAGCTCAGTTTAACACATACTCTGAATAGAAGAAATGCAACATTCATGACTAAGAGAATCCAGTTCAAAAGTAAAAGCAGCACCTTCCTTCACTCCCACCAAGTGAAAATAAACTGGAGAATGGCTAAGCTCCAAAACAATAAGTTGATAATCATCACGGTTTTCATGCCTCTTGTAGAGGAAATGAGATGTTGTCCAATGCCTGCAGATGCCTTTTCAGGAAATTGCTCATCTGTCTAATTAAGCTCATTTCTTCACAGGTCTGCAGATACATTCAGCATTGTCCATGCATGCCTTGGCTTCTAGAAAACCTTTTTGCCCATAATCTGTTGGTCACTTGAAATTTCTGATGTAATGGAATCTCCTTATATACAGACTTGGGGAAATTAAAATCTCCATTTTTAGGGGTTGTCATCATCTTGCATTAATCAGTGTCTGAACTTCATTGAAACCTTCTCAGAGAATGTCATTTCCTACTGGGACATAGTTTTGAAAGAGCATAAATTAAAAGGACTAAGAGACTATACAAATGGCTTTAAGCCTTGTTACTAGCATAGAGCATCTAACTCCTCACAGACTCCAAGTTTATATGTTCTCAGGCAACCTTGTTCCAGCTTGTTTATTTGTTTTCCCAGTGGAATGCTCATGTACTTTGGCCTCTGCCCCTTTCATAATACACCACAGAGAACCTGCCCTGTCCTACTTTCCACTGATTAACCTTGTTTTATTTCCTATCCTTGTATAGTTAGTACAACCCACTTAACTTCCACTCCAAAATGGATCATTTCCTTCCTTCTAAACTAGGTTCATCATTTATATCTCATTTGAAGAAAAATGTAACAGAAATTTATAAAGTTCTATACCAAATTCTGGAGATATGAAACAAAACAAGTCCAGGGTACTTTCCCTCAAGGAGCTTGCAAACCAGCAGGAAAAAAAAAACCAAAACAGCAACACAGAATTAATCCTAAACTCCACATCCAACTACAATTGGAGGGAAAAAAAAAAAAACACAACAAAACAAAACAAAAAAAGTTATGCGCTAGTGCTGTGATGGTGTACCTATGACACGCCATTTTCAATGACATGCAGCCGCATGCAGTCACATACAGAGAAGTATGGGGCCGCATGCCGAGAAGGATGTTTCATCCTCGGCTACTGTATGGCCAGGTGCAGTAGCCAAGGATGAAACATTTGCTGTAGTGTAGTGTAGACCCTCTGTGCTGGAGGTCTGTAAGTCAAAACAACAGAACTCAGGCACAGAGCATCTAGTTCTGGGACTTCCCGTTAGGCTATTATGGGATCTTTGCCCTCACTTCCGGCCAGTGGAACAGGGAGCAGCAGAATGCTGTGGGGGACACATCTTTGGTGGCCCTGTGATCACCATTACCAGTAACCACACAACCACAGCAACCATCATCCAGTCTACTGTTCTGGGGTGTCATGGATTTCTAATTGACCATCATTACTGAGCTAAGTGAAAGGGAGGCTAGGAGAGGCGAGGGCCTGTGCTATGGGTGCCATTTCCTGCCATTAGAAATAGCAGCAGCCATCTTAATTTATCTAACGAATGCCATTTTGCAGCATAGTGCAAACTCCATTTCACAATTATTACTGTTGTGCATCCTTATTAAACCCTATTTCTGCTTATTAACCCTGCCCTGTCCTAAAAGACAGTTACATGTGCCATCTTGTGGTCAGTTAGGCTAGTTAACCCCTAATTGCCTGCCAGGCTAACAGGCTATCTATAATTCTATCTTCTGTCACTGAGCACCTGATGGAGAACTCAAAAAATAAAAAACCAAAGTTAAGTAAAGGAAGTGGTAGTACCAGTAGCCTACCCTTTCAAGATACATGGACCAAGATGTATGGCATTATAGAAAATAATGGCAGATCATTTTGCGTTCTATGTACTGAAATGGTAGCAAGCAGAACATGAAATATAAATAGATACTTTGAAACTAATCATTCCCAGCTCCTGAAAAAAAGTGAGGATGAAAGGAAGGAATACATTTCCAGGCAGCTACACCTTTATAAGAGCCAATCTAATTCCATCCTTTAATTTATAAAAGGCTCTACAAATTTAACATCTGCAAGTTTGAGCATTGCTCACTCCATAGCTCAGCATAGAAAAGCACTCAGTGATGGAGAATTTATTAAAGAAACTCTCCTAAGATGTGCACCAGTTCTATTTCACGATATGCAAAATAAAGATGCAATTATTAAGAGAATATCTGAGTTTCCACTCAGTAGAAATATCATAAAAGACCGAATAATGAGACTGAACACAAATGTACAACATCAATTAAAGAGAGACAGAAGTAATTGTAAATATTTTTAGATCTCTCTTGATGAAACTATTGATGTCACATCACATGCTCAGTTGACCATTATTGGTCAGTATTCTGATGGTCTCACAATAAGAGAAGACTTGATAAAGTTAGTATCAGTGCCAACAAATACATCAGGAAGCAAAATATGTAAGGTTGTTATACAAACATTTTGTGACCTAAGCATTGATATCTCTAGGGTTGTGTCAGTGACGACAGATGGGGTGCCAAACATGGTGGGGGAAAAAGTTGGATTTGTCAAATTGTTTATGGAAGCTTTGGACATGCAATTCTGCCTTTCATTTTATTATACATCAGGAGGTTTTATGTGCCAAGGCAGGTTTCACCAACTTAAATGACTTAATGTCAATTGTTACAAAAATAGTTAATTTAATAGCTGCTCACCCCCTTCACAAGCGAGAATTTTCTGCACTTTTACTGGAGGTTGATTCAACCTACAGTGGACTGCTGATGTACAATAATGTAAGACGGCTGAGCTGAGGCAAAGTTCTTGAGCGCTTTGTGGAGTGCTTTGAAGAAATTAAGGTATTTCTTGAGGATAAGGATCTGGGAAACTTTTCTCAGCTCAATGATGATAAGTGGGTCAACACTCTAATATTTTTTACAGATCTCTCTGTTTATATTAATGAACTGAACTTAAAGTTACAAGGTTTTGGCAAAAGTATTGAAATTATGTTTGGATACATAAAAGCTTTCGAAAGTAAACTTAAAATTTTCACACAAGATGTAGAAACTAAAACTTATAAGTATTTTCCTCCAGTAACAAAGTGCTTTGAGAAGGCCAGTGCAGTTGTACAAAATGAAATGGAACCCTTACATATAAAGTACCAGCATGTTTTAGACTCATTACTTGACCAGTTCAGTGATAAATTTAATCAATTTAGAAGCCTAGAACAGACCATAAAAATAATTAAGTATCCTGGTGTAGTAGTGTGCAGTAGTTTGGAATTAAATGGTTTCCAATGGGTATAAATTGATGATTTAGAGATGCAACTTGCAGAATTTCAAGACAGCATCTGGGCTCAGGCAAAGCTTGAGAATCTGGAAAGGTGCTGCTTGGAGAATCAAGAGGAGTGCCACTACGAACAGGAAATTTGGAGTGCCTGGAACTGATTACCAGACACTTGTAGCACCCTCAAAATATAGCAATGGCTTTACTCCCAATTTTTCCTCTCTACGTACTTTTGTGAAACCTTATTCTCAGCATTAAATAATATCAAAACCAACAAAAGAAACAGATTGATAGATGAAGTTAGTAGCACTTGCTTGGGCTTGAAGGGTACAAAATACCAACCTTCAATTGCAGGTTTAGCCAATGAAATTCAGCAACAAAAAAAGTCACTAATAGGCAGGTTAATTAAAGAATTCCCCCGCCCCATCACTTGTCTTAGTTCACGGCATCTCACACAAGTTACAAAAGAAACCGACTGACAGATGAACAAAGAAGTCACTAAGCAGGTAAGTTAAATAATTAATTTTTGGTTTATTAAATACAGTATATATTAAAATTATACATCTTTTTTATTTAAACTATAAATATCGCAAAACTATGATTTTTTTCTTGAAGTGACACACCACCCAAGTTATGCTCTTTTTTTTGGTGAATTTTGACACACCAAGCTCAAAAGTTTGCCCACCACTGTGCTATTTGGATTTTCTCAGTGGTTAGATTGTTGGCCCACTGACTGAAGGGTCATCGGTTCTATTCCACTCAGGGGTGTGTGCCTCAGTTACCGGCTTGATCCCAGGTATGTGCACGAGGCAAGCAATCGATGTGTATCTCTCATATCAATGTTTTTCTCTCTATGTCTCTCCCCCTCCTTCCACTCTCTCTAAAAATCAGTGGACAAACATATCCTCAGGTGAGTATTAAAAAAAATCAAAACAAGTTATATATAAACAGCATGTTAAATAAGCAAAGAAAAAGCAAACTGTCATTATGCTACCTATAAAAATGTTTATTACTTTGAAATGCTTTTATACTTTGCAAGTAATACTATTAAAATATCTGGTCACAGATATGTAGTTAAAGGAGAGTGGTTAACAAGCATGTTCATCCTTTGCCACTGACATGTTATATCTAAAATACTTTATGAAATGAAAACTGATATTTATTAAGTTCTATACACACAAAATCCTACATAACAAAAGCCCAGCAACTGAACAGTGGAATGACCAGAATGACCTGTCGACCAGTAGCTATGATACACACTGACCACCAGGTGGTAGATGCTCAATGAAGGAGCTGCACCCTGGTGGTCACTGCACTACCACAGTGGGAGTGCCCCTTGGCTAACCAATATGAGCGGCTGCTCTCACTGTGAACCCTGGGCTGACAGGCAGGAACCTGGACTGCGATTGTCGCCTCCTTGCTCCAGGCTCCTCCTCCTCACTCCCTGCCATCTCCTCCAGATCCCCAAATGCCACACAGCGCCACTGCTGGGCTTGCAGAGCTGACCCCAGAGGCTGGGAGGCAGGTTTGTGGCTGCCGCAGGACTGAAGCCTACTCCATTGCCTCTCAGTGTTATTGTCCCTGGGGTTGGCCCCAACTGGGTGCACTGGAGAGGTGAGTGCTCTGGCTCCACAGAAGATACTGGACCAGGGAGCAGCCCCTCAGTCGGCAGGTCCACAGCCGCTCAGCTGACCAGATTGAGCGGCACTCCCACAGTAGTCTAATCTTCGCAGGCCATGCTCCGCATAAGTGCACAATCCGGTGCACAAGGTCTCTAGTATAATGACAAATGAGGTTAAAAGAGAATGTCATAGTATTCAAGTCTATTGAACTTAATGACCTACACACAGACTCTTAAAACACAATCTATACTAATAACAAAGGAATATGCAAATTGGCAAGGATGCTGTAACATAATGACCAAACAGCAGGAACCTGAGGCTGCACGGCACCTGGCCAGGGCAAGAGACCTCAGGCCACACCCCAGCCTATTTGGGCTTGACGGGAGACCACAGGCTGTGCCTCCTGCCTGGTGCCGGGCTGGAGGACCAGAGGTTGCACTCCTTACCCAAAGGGTTTTGATGGGAGTGGGGCCAGCTGGGTCTGGGTATCACCCAATTGGGGGTGGGGCTGACTGTTTTTGGGTCTCCTGTGTTTCTGAAGCACGTGCAGGTAGTGGGCAGGGACTAGACTGTAGGTCCAGCAGCGCGCTCCAGATTCTGACAGGAGGGATATTTTCATACACATTTTACTAATTTTCTTTCATCTCTGACACTCCTATTATAGAAAAAGGGCAAATAGCAATATTAAAATATTTCCTCTAATTAATTCCCTTTCAATGTGCACAAATTTTGTGCACCAGGCCACTAGTATAGTAATAATAGAATAAGCCTGAAACCTGTCTTATTCAGTTTTGCCATCCCCTTAAACCACCTTAAATCAAAATTAGATCTGTTGAAAGGCATTGCAATAGATGTAATTATGAGCCTTCAAGCATATCTCTGGATTTGAAATTTAACATTCCAGTAGTTCCAGCATGCTCCCAGCTATATTTATGCAACACCAAAATGCCTGTAAGGTGCCATAAACCAATCCTTGTCTCATTAATAGAAAGATGTGGACAGGAAGCCCGGAAGGCTGGAAAACAACTTTAATTGCTTTGAAAGGTCAGAGCTAAAAAACACTGTTAACTGAAGCAGCCTCCACCTGTTCGTTTTTTTTGTTTACTTCTGATTTTGGAATTTCTTGCCTAAAGGCTATGGGCGAATGCTCTCCTAGCTAATAAAAGAGTAATATGCAAATTTGACTGTACGTTTGCCCCACCCACAAGCTACACCCATCAGCCATGCCCACCAGCCAATCAGGAGCAAATTATGCAAATAACCCTCAAACAAGATGGCTGCCGCCACTGAGAGCAGGAGGGAGGCTTGGGTTTCCTCGGCAACGGAGGAAGCCAAGCTTTCTGCCTGCCTTTGCCAGCCTAGGCCTCCACTCAATGGTATAAAGTTTCAATTGTAAAAGATACATAATCCGATGGCAGTCACGGAGCTGGAGAGAGAAGAGGCTAGGGTTGCGGGGAGATGGAAGAAGCTAAACTTCTGCAGCCCTGGTGCCTAGCCCTCCACTATAGACTACAAAGTTTCAAACAGATATGGCTGTTACCATGGAGTACCAGAAAGCTTGGCTGCGCTCCAGGCTACAAGATTTCAATTGTACAACATAAATTAATTTCAGATCCCAAGGCCTCCACTTGGGTCGCTGGGGGTGTGACAGCCTACAGATCACCATAGGCCCCTTGCCCAGGCCACCCTAAGGGAACCTCCACCCTGATCCAGGACACCCTTCAAGGCAAACCAGCTGGCCCCCACCCATGCACCAGGCCTCTGTCCTATCTAATAAAAGAGTAATACACAGATTGACCATCAGCTCAACACACAAAAGGGCTGCCCTCATGTGGTCAAATATCCTGCCCCCATGTGGACACAAGATGGCCACCACAAGATGGCCAGAAGGGGAGGGTAGTTGGGAGGGACTAGACCTGCAAGGGAGGGCAGTTGTGGGCAATCAGGCCTGCAGGGAAGGGCAGTTAGGGGTGATCAGGCTGGCAGCGGAGGGAAGTTGGGGACAAACAGGCTGGCAGGGGAACAGTTAGATATCAATTAAGCCAGCAGGGTAGTGGTTAGTGATCAGGTTGGCAGGCAGAAGTGGTTAGGAGCAATCAGGGAGGCAGGCAGGTGAACAGTTTGAAGCCAGCATTCCTGGATTGTGAGAAGGATGTCCGAATGCACATTTAGACCCGATCATGATAATCTGGCCACCCATTGAATAGCTGGGTGGAGGGAGAAATGGGAAACAATATAGTAGGATTGGGCCTAAATGGGCATTGGACATCCTTCGAGGGGTTCCAGATTGAAGAGGGTGCAAGCTGGGCTAAGGGACATCCCCCGCCCCCATGCACTAATTTTGTGAACCAGGCCTCTAGTAGTCTTAATAAAAGGGATAGCCAGGCCAGACTGTGGTACAGTCCGTCCACTAGAGATGGGCAGCCGCCTGGCCCCCAATATTTCCAAATTCATACTTTTCTAAGTCTTTTCAGTTGTGTGAGGCCTCCTCCAGAACCCAAACCCTGAAGTGGAACCCTGAACCACATGGGACATGAAAGGGGTTCCTACATCTGGCACCCGAACAGGGACATCTGGAGGAGATGATATTTTTCGCCTAGAGTGAAGAAGGAAGGGAGGTTCACTGCACACAAAGCCCACAAACTAACTACAGAGTCACAGTCTGTAAGTAGGGTGGGAATGTCTTTTTCAGCCAGGCTAATGGGTAAGAATTAGGTTATATAATAATGTGGTTTCTTGTTCAAATTGAAATCTTAGTTTGTATTTGGAATCTAAAATCTGTAAGGAGAAGTGAAACTCCACTGCTGAAACTGCCTCTTGTGTGGAAAAATTCAAAGGTGGCAGGAAGAGGGCTGGGCGATCTGCTCTCCCTCAGTTAGATTGCTTAAGGTATTGTGTAAAACTTATAAAAGAACTCGCAGGGAAATGCAAATCTTGGCCAAATTGGGTGTTGCTTATTACTTTGGGAAGCAAAACAAACAAAAAAATTAAGACCTGTCTTTATCTTTTAAGCATGAAAATATATTAGGTCAGATTTGTTGCTGATGTTTTCGCCAAAGTAAGCAGGATGTGGGGGAAGGGAGACACATGGAGATCACATGGACACCCACTTTCCCAGTGTGCTAAATTAAAATTTCCTTTCTCACCATAAAAAAGCCTTAAAAATTTAGAAATGTTTTTGGAATTTCTGTGTTCCTGGGGAGAGAACTTAGCTGTAGGCAGAATGCGTGCGTGGTCCAATTTCAGACATTTAGATTGTCTTCAGCTGGAATCTCTTTGCAAAAGCTACAGTTAATGAAATCCCAAAACTGGTTTTTCCTAAGAAAAATGGTGAAAAAATCTTCTGGAAAGAAATTCAAGCTAATTCCAGCAACAGGATTCGCATTTCCAAAATAAAGAGTAGTTTTTAAAATGCTAATGAACCTTGTTAAAAAGTTAACTTTTTAAGGTCTTTAAGGAAAGCAGTAAATTCTGTTATATAATTTATCCAAAGTAAATGTCTTAAAGTAATTGAAATTGGATTTGAATCTCAAAGAAATTGTTGAAATATAAATAAATAATGTATTAATTATAAAGATCTAAATAGCCCAAGTAACTGGCTATGCTTTTTGTTAATGGAGGAAGATGGGTAGTTGCCTTTCCCCCAGCATGCAGATAGACAAGTTTTCTGCCAGCAGCTATCTTTGAAGAATGTGTTAATTTGCATTTGAATGGCTACAGTTTTGCTTCCTGACTTCCCAGCAAAACAATCTTGGTGGTTTGGAGGGGTCAAGAGGCTGGGGCCAAAAAACCCGATTCAGTAGCCTAAAAGTTTTTGCAGCAGTGGCAAACTCTCAAAGAGCCTCTGAAATCAGTTTCCCACCAGTAGCCATTCTTTAAGGGCAACTTTTGCATTTAGATACCTACAGGCTTGCTGCTCAATTTCCCCAGGCAAAGGAAAATCATGATCACTTTAAAAGGTCAAGCAGCCAGGCTGAGCCTGTTTACCAAATGATAAAAACTTGTTTAATAATCTGCGTTTGTTTCCTCATGAGAAAAACCTAGGGAATAGAATTGAAGCTATTAATTAATTATGTCTTGTATTTTTCTTAGAAGTGTAAAGTGTTAGTAATCTAGGATCTGCTAAATATTTGATTTGCCAGCTTTAAAAGTTCAAAGTGCAAATTAAATTGGGATAAATTATATAAATGTGGTAATTAAATGCCTAAAGTATAACTTATTTTTTGAGAAAAAAATGTTGCTTTTTCTCTGATTAGGAATTCAAAATATGTTACTTATTGGTCTAATTAAAAAAGAGGATTAATTTTGTGATCCAGTTTAAATTTAATTGATATTCTTTAAGATAATTTAAGTATATAATCTTTAAATCACATATATAAATATATATATTTGATCTTTTCAAGAATATTTCAAGAATTTGTGAGAATAACTTTCAGACATTTCATGAGCCCTGAAACGTTTTCAAAAGTCTGTTCTCTTAAATATTTTTTAATTAAACTTATTGATACTTAAAATCATATGGTAAAGAAGATGGTACAGATGCCAGAGAACATCTTTCGGGCCATATTAGCAGTAATCAGCTGTATGGTAATATTACCTGGGGTAAATGGGAAAGTATTTTGGACTTATATTCTTTTTTTTTTTAATATATTTTAATGATTTTTCACAGAGTGGAAGGAAGAGGGCTAGAAAGTCAGAAACATCGATGAGAGAGAGACATCGATCAGCTGCCTCTTGCATGCCCCCTACTAGGGATGTGCCTGCAGCCAAGGTACATGCCCTTGCCGGAATCGAACCCGGGACCCTTCAGTCCGCAGTCCGACGCTCTATCCACTGAGCCAAACCGGTCTCGGCTGGACCTATATTCTTTTTTTTTTTTTTTTAATATATTTTATTGATTTTTCACAGAGCAGAAGGGAGAGGGATAGAAAGTCAGAAACATCGATGAGAGACATCGATCAGCTGCCTCTTGCACGCCCCCACTGGGGATGTGCCTGCAGCCAAGGTACATGCCCTTGCCGGAATCGAACCCGGGACCCTTCAGTCCGCAGTCCAACGCTCTATCCATTGAGCCAAACCGGTCTCAGCTGGACCTATATTCTTGACACTTCATGGGTAAGAACCCTTATGTGGGCTGACCATCAATATAATTGGTTCATCCAGGAGCAACAGGGGTTGGGCAAGAAAGTATAATTACACAGGTGTCATCACCCAGCTTCCCTTTTGTATGACACAAAATCAAACCTCTGTTCCTTTGTATGTAAAATTAAAGAAAAGCTTCTGGCTTGTGTGGACACCAAAGGAGGGGAGGCAAAAACAAAAATACATGTACTATCACTACTTGCCCCTATGAAAGGTAAAAATATATATATAATTAGACCTTGTCTATATAAAAAGAAATCAACAGCCAGTTTCCATGGCATAGAACAAAGAATATCCTTACATGATATTATTCTACAATGTCATTATAATTTTTGATATTTTTACAACAGCATATTGTACAATTATTTCAAACATACTTAAACAAATCTTTGAATGATTGGCAGCAAGTTAAGAAGGACTTGAAAGGATTTAATCCTTCCACTGTGTGGAAGGACCTTTGGGTAGAGACTTGAGCATTCTATGTTGGCACTTTTGCCAAGAAGGGAGCCTCTCACAATCCAATTGCCCACAACTATTGTCTGAGTTTTCTGTACATGCTGAGGCTGAAGCTTCATGGTGGCTGGTACCATGGATCTGTCTCTTGCCCAAAGGTGTAAACTGGGCTCTCCCTGGAGAAAAAAACCTAGGTTCCCCAAGATATGTGATCCGTGCTGGGGCCCTGCCAGCAGGCGAGGGGATCCCAAGGCAGGCACTGGGCGTGGAGGCCACTGGAGCATAGGCTACCAAGGAGACAGAAATGAACCTCACATCACCCTGCTTGGACCCTGAGGATGGTTGGTTAGCCAGAGACTGGTAAGATTCCTCACTGGAGGAATAACCTAAGACAGGCACAGTCACAGAGGGGCCATCAGGAGAGAAATTGGGGCCAACAGAGGTGGGGCATAGAACCTCACCCCCCAACATGGCAGGGGCTTGAACACTCACCCTCTCTGAGGAAGGTCTCCTGCCCCATAACTGCTTTGCTTCCCATGCCCAACTCAGATCAGGACCCAGGTAACAGACAAAGACTTGACCCAGCCCAGACTGGGACCAAGGCAACAAACAGAAACTTGGCTAACTGCAACCTACCCTATATGTAGCACCAGAAATGCTCAGGGCCTACTCAAGAATGTGCACAATCCTTTCCACTAATATTTACAGGGTAAACTAAGATTATTGTTAGAGTATTAAATGGGACAGTAAAATAGTTTTCAGATTAATTTAAATTGACTAAATGAAATAAGTGAATATTCAAGAAAATTTAATTGCACTGGATAAAAAGCTGTTCCTAAAGTATTAACTAAAATTTATATTGGTAGTTCATCTCATGGTAGAATTGATTAACATGTGATGAACCTATTTTTGTGCAAAAAATTTAAAATTTAAAGTTATCAAGACTGCATTATAAAAATTTCCAAAGCCTTCATTAATTTAAAAAAGAGGAATAGCGGAGCAATATTATGTAAGAAAAAAATTATCCTGTAAGTAACTTAAAATTTTTCACTTTAGAAAATTAATTTTCATTTGTAATCCTAACAGCAAGACACCCATGTAAAACACACATGGTGTCAAAATAAGCTGAAGGAAAATAGTTTGGGCAAAAATAAATAGGATCCCAAGTCAAAAGATTGATTCCTTTATTAACTTTTGGCTGATAATATGTTTGTATATTTTCAGAAAACAACTCCAAGACCATGTAGATTCCTGCAACAGAGAAGAATTGTCAGGAATGCTCCTACCATGAAGACAAGAGGAGAAACAGCTCAGAGACGGAAGACGCTAATGATACCTTACCATGCTAGCAGCCTGCAGCTGTGCGTCGCTGCAGGTTGCTCAAGACCAAACCAGAGAGGGGTGGACCTGCATTGCCACCGTTTGTCCACCACCCAGAACTGAAATATCATTGCTGACATGTACATATAAGGAAATGTTTGACATTGAAACTGGCACTCAAGACTGTTGGACATTGAAATTGGGGCTCAAAAAACTGTTGGCCCAGAAAGAAACTTACTGCAGACTGATTCATTTGCCTCTCAACATGGCCATTGTTGCTTTTCTCATTTTTTGTTCTTATATGTTTATTTCTAGTCTGCAGATGACATATTTTTTAAAGAAAAGAGAGGGGGGAGATGCTGTAAGCCAAGCCTTGTCTCACTAATAGAAAGATGTGGACAGAAAGCCCGGAAGGCTGGTAAACAACTTTAATTGCTCTGTAAGGTCAGAGCTAAAAAACATTGTTAACTGAAGCAGCCTCCACCTGTTTGTTTTTTGTATATTTCTGTTATTGGAATCTCCTGCCTAAAGGCTATGGGTGGATCCTATCCTATATAATAAAAGAGTAATATGCAAATTGACTGTACCTCCTATCAGGCCACACCCACAGCCACGCCCATCATCCAATCAGGAGCAAATTATGCAAATAAACCCCAACCAAGTTGTCTGTGGCCACTGAGAGCAGGGGGGAGGCTTGGGTTTCCCCCACAATGGAGGATGCCAAGCTTTCCTCCTGCTTGGCCTAGGCCTCCACTCAATGCTACAAAGTTTCAATTACAGAAGACATATTCCAACAGAAATGGCAGCAGCCATGGAGCTGAAGAGAGCAGAGGCTAGGGTTGCCCTGACGATGGAGGAAGCCAGCTTCTGTAGCCTAGTGCCTAGGCCTCCAATCTAGGTTACAAAGTTTCAATTACAGAATTTAAACAGAGAGGGCTGTTGCCACAGAGGGAGCAGAAGGCTTGGCTCTGCTCCAGGCTACAAAGTTTCAATTGTAAAATATAAATTAATCTTAGATCCCAGGACCTCCGCTTGGGTCACTGGGTGGTGAGGTCGGCCTGCAAACAACCACAGGCCCCTCACCCAGGCTACCCCACACCCCAAGGGAACCCCCACCCTGATCCAGACACCCTTCAAGGCAAACCAGCTGCCTGCCCCCCCATGCACCAGGCCTTTATCCTATCTAATAAAAGAGTAATATGCAGATTGACCATCACTCCAACACACAAGAGGGCTGCCCCCATGTGGACACAAGATGGCCACCACAAGATGGCAGCAGGGGAGGACCATTGAGAGGTTCCAAGCTTGCAAGGGAGGGCAGTTGTGGATGATCAGGCAGTAGGGGAGGGCAGTTGGGAGGGAACAGGCCTGCATGGAAGGGCAGTTGGGGACTACCAAACCTGCAGGGGAAGATAGTTAGGGGTGACCGGGCTGTCAGGGGAGCAGTTAGACATCAATTAGGCTGGCAGGGTAGTGGTTAGGGTGTGATTAGGCTGGCAGGCAGAAGCAGTTACGGGCAATCAGGGAGGCAGCAGGTGAGCAGTTTGGAGCTAGCAGTCCTAGATTGTGAGAAGGATGTCTGACTGCCCGTTTAGGCCCGATCCTATTGGGATCGGGCCTAAACGGGCAGTCAGACATCCCTCAAGGGGTCCCAAATTGGAGATGGTGTAGGCTGGGCTGAGGGACATCCCCCGTCCCGTGTGCACGATTTTGTGTACTAGGCCTCTAGTAGTCTTAATAAAAGGGTTAGCCAGGCCAGACCGCGGTGCAATCCTTCCACTAGAGATGGGCAGCTACCTGGCTCCCAATATTCCCAAATTCATAATTTTCTAACTCTTTTCATTTGTTCTGCAGCCTTCTCCAGAACCCAAACCCTGAACTGAAACCCTGAACCACATGGGACATAAAAGGGGTTCCTACAGTAAGAAAATTTTGGTTTATTTATATGCAACCCTAGCCCAGTGGTCGGCAAACTGCAGCTCTCGAGCCACATGCGGCTTGCAAGCCATGGTTTGCCGCTCTGTTGACTAATGAGTTTGCTGACCACTGCCCTAGCCTGTAGGCTCCTCACATCTGCTGCATTTATAGGCTGAGAACAGATCTAGCCAAGGTCCTTTCCATTTCATTCAACAATTATTTGAGCCCAGGAGGTTCTCATTATTTGAACATGCATTATACCCCATCCCACAATTAAATATTTGTTTAGGGAAGCAATAAGTCACCATAACACAAAAACATTCACAAAGAGGCTGACAGATCTCTTGTAATACTTGTCACCATGTATCCCATCCCACTTAAGCCTAGTATGTCTCTCCACCCATCACATCAATACTAGCTATGACTGATAATGCAGATATTGTAGACATTTAATCAAACAACGCAGAGGCAAGGCAATAGATTGTCAAGCAAAATGGCAAACATTGCAAAAGTAGGATTTCATAAGATTGATGAAAGTGATGTCAGAAAACTTCTTAGATCACATGGACACACACACACACAAGAGCTATCAGAGAAGGACCTATTAAAAGTTAATAAATAGAAAATCAACAAGGATACTAATGTAATAAGCATGGCCAAAAAAAAAAAACTGTCTGAATAAAAAGGGATTAAAAGAGTGCTTTAAGAAAATTGACAAAGCTCTCACTTAAGACAAAAATAACCTTTATGGTGATAACATTGCAAAAGTTATATATACATTAAGTGGAGATTTCAATATTGCTATCATACAATTGTATTGTAAAATTTAGACCCCCCCAAAAATCAGTATTTATCTTTGTTTTCTCAAAGTACTAAGTATAATTTAACTAAAATGTATTTAAATGTAGAATAAGCAAAGACTCAATCACAGTTCTTTTAATTATTTTTTAAAATATGTCAAGTGGATTCATTTTCCAGAGCTTTTAAATATATATGCATTCACTAATTTTCCTTGAATAATGAGAATTCAAATCACTGTTCCAGTCATGGCCCTTGCATTGAAGAAGCTTCTAAAATCGTGCAAGGCTATAGCACCCATCAAGTCACAGGTGAGCATTTATGACATCCAGGTGGGCAAAGACATTCATCTGAACACTGCACACACATACCCATGGCCAATTAACTTAGGGCTGGTAAAAGGACTTCGTTCTTATTTTAACCTAGGTATTTTCTTCAATTAAAAGGAAAGACCTAGCACAATAAATTTATTTTCTCAGAACTTTTGAAAGAACATCCACCAAAGAAAAACAACTCTAATGCTGAATTCTAGATTATTCAACTCAGGTGATTAAGAATGCTTAGTTGGAGAAGTCAGATACAATGCCGTGAGGCATATGCAGGAGGAAAGGATCCTGTCCCAAATCACAAAACACGGTTTCCTCCACCCCCTGGCCCTCTGATCACAGCAAGTTTGCTGGGGCTCTATAGGAAAAGCACTACTCTCCACCATACATTGTGAAGTCCTCAATGGCAAACAATTTTATATCATCCTTTTTCTTCTGTGCAGGTAACCTTGTACAATTAGGAACCCAGAAGTTTTGAATTCAGCTTTTGTATTTATAAACTGTGTTATCTGGACAACTTTCTTATCCTCTCAAAGCTTCAGTTTCTACCTCTGTGATACAGAAATAATAAATCTACCCCATGGAGTTGCAAAGATACTGGCTACAAATGAAACAATGACTCTGAATGCCCAATAGTGTACAAGCTTTACAGTAGTCACACTTTGAAAAAGAATGTGTTCCCACCACTTCCCCTATGTCAAGAAAGCTTATGGGGAAGCGTAACCCCTCTGGCACCTGGTGGGAAAGGAGGAACTGAAAGGCGATAAAGGGAGCGTAAGAGGAAATGGAGAGAGCAACACAGACTAACTTCCCTAGCACGGCCCCCACTTTCCCATTTCACCCAGGACTGGTCCTAACTGCACATGAAAATGAGGAAGATATCTGTGTTTCAGATAGAAAGTACAAATTCAGTGCATCTGACTCAGAAACTACACCAAGTGGCTCTGAAGAGATAATAAATAGAATAACTTGATCTAATTAAGAGGCCTCTGGGTTCAGTCATTCCCAGCTGAGAGGTTCTCTTATTGGAAGGAAATCCACTCTGGCCAAATGTGACAGTTGCTGATAGTTATCTAATCAGAGCTTTAAATGTAATTTTTTTCATGTATGAGGCTTTTGGGTTTTTGTTTTGTTTTGTTTGTTGTTGTTTTATTTTGTTTTATTTTTAATATATATGAAAGGAGGTCTCTTCCATCATTTTGAAAACAGACATTCAACAAAGACTGGTCAATGTTCCTGTTAGTCTTTATCTTCAAGGTCTGAGCCTTTTTTTTTTTTTTTTTTTTTTTTTTGGTCTGAGCATTTTCAATTACAAACAGTCCACAAATATTCCTTAAGCACTGAGAATATTTGCTGTGCCAGGTACTGTGAATAATTGAGAAGATGTGGAGGGTATAGGTTCCATTCCCAAGGAACTTGCAACCAACTTAGGCACACAAATTCCATGTGAAATAACTGGCCAATGGGACAAAACGAAATAGCTATATTTAAGTGAGAGTGCACAAGAACACTTCCTGGCTCAGAATGTAGTGATGAAGCTCAAATACAATGACACACAGAAAGCTCCCACCTGGAACATGTGTGTTTAACAAATCTATGTTCTCTCTCCCCAGGAGAAATCTAAGTCAGAGCAATGTCAAAGCAAGGCAACAGGGAGTCACAAGGAGAAGGTTATCAATAGCAAATGCTACTGAGAGACTTTGATAAAGAAGTCACTGATCTTTTAGAGTACTGTTTCTGGAGTGTGATGAGGATCAAAGTCAGTTAATTATAAGGAGATGGGGGGGGGGGGCATATTCAGGAAGTGCAGCCATCAGGTGTAAACAACACATTTTGAGAGGCTTGGGAGGGATAAGGAAGAAAGAAAAACCACAGGATGTAGTGATAACAGTTGTTTTCCTTTGTACACTTGGAGCTCTGTTTAAAAGTTGTTGTTTTTTTTTAGAAAGGGGGAAATAATATATTCTAGAATCATACACAGCTCTATTCAGAAGCCAACAGTCAACCACATGGCCTTGTGTCTCCAAGAAACTCAAAGGTAGGTGGAGTTAATTCATTTTTTTTTCTATTTAATAAAAAAAAATCTAAAATAAACTAGCTTCCCATGATTTTTCAAAAAAAAAAAAAATAGCCTTGTTTATTTCATCAGACTTCTACATATAAGGCACAACAAGACAAAGGTTAATTCCTTTTACCTGCAAGAAAGTTAAGGTACTTTTAACTACGATCTTGCTAATCTCTATTAATATTATTAAGAATTAGTTTATACTTTATCAATAAACATTGACTTATTTTTATCAGTTTTTTATATCCCTTACATCACTGAGTAATTGTTATAGGAAATATAAAGATGTTCATGACAGGCCCTTTGCCCTCCAGAGGAATCAATTCAATAGAGACAACAGAAAATGTATAAATAACGTGTGTATGAAAGACAGTGACCAATTTAATAAAGAGCTACAGATATTAAGAAGAGAAAAGAGAAAGATATGACTTCTGGACTGGAAGAGCCGACTTTTCTTGGAGGAGAGATGAATTTAAGTTGGCTTTGAAGAAAGCTTAAGAGTTTCCAAGTCAGGGTCCAATAGGGACTGAGGGAAGGTGCAGCTCCATTGCAAGCCAGGCAAGAAGAATGAATGAACAAAACCATAATGAGAACAGTTATGAACAAGAGATCATACCTAACAACCTAAAAAGACAGTTCAACTATCAGCTATACAAAAATTGACCTCAGTAAATTCAAGCCCTCTAGGTGGAAGATCCATACCCCTGGGCCTTTTGGTCTGATTCATCATTATGTTTTTACTCATGCCACTGTTTCCCAACTTCAATATTTCAGCACTGGGATCTGTTATTTTCCCATTGTACTCACACTGCAGAAAGAGGAAATAACTCATCCAGCAGTGGGGATTTCTTAGTAGGGTTTTGAAGAGAGATGCTGAGGGTGGCTGACTCTGCCAAAATGTTTCCTTTTTCTCTTGCTGTTTGTCAGATATTGCAGTTGAGCAACCCTGGTGTCATCAACATGCAATCTCATCTAATTTATCTTCCTTTACTCACTCAAACTCAGCCCTTTATTCTTTTACTCACTCAAACTCAGCCTTTTTTTTCTTTTTTCTTTTTTTCTGGCTCATTTAGAGTTTCACAACTTCTTACCTCTAATTGCTGAATAGGTTCAAAACACTGTGTATCTGACATCAGATACCATATTCTCCAAGAAAAAGGGCTCATAGTCACTGAGATGGCCGTGGTGACGTATTATGTCTTAATATTTTGCTTTCATTTAAAAATTTTATTTTAATTTTTCTCACAGATTCAGATCCAAACTGTGGACGAAAGGAGCCACATGCTAATTTGACAAGCTCAGGGAGCCCTGTGTGGCACAGTCATGCAAACTCAGAGACCTAAAATAACCACAAAAGATGGTTTGAAAGTTAAATAACTACAAACAGGTTATAGTTATGTACTAGGCCTGTATTTTCCCTGACAAAGATCAACTTAGATCTTTACTGAGCCATTGCCTTTTTTGCCTCTAAGATAACATATCTGTTAGATGTCTGAGTAACTTTGTAGCTTCCCTTTTCCTGGAGCCTCTGGGGCACAACCAAATGTGAAGGGCATCAGGACACATACAACAAATTCTTTCATTATCATGTTAATTGTTCCTGCATTCACCTAAATATGTGTCTATCATTTTACTTTTTATCCAATCTTAGGTGGGGTTGCTTATCCCTCCTCCTTAATCCATCACCAATGAATTTCATGTAACCCACCTATGTCCCTCCTTTGACTGCTATGTATAAATACAATTATAACCCGCCATTCTCCAGAACATTATGTCAATTCATTGAGGTTCTGCTTCCCGGCATATGTTGGGCTCAAATAAACTCACTAAAATTCTTTACAAGTTTCAATGTTTTTTTTTTGTTAACAAAACCAATAAATTTTTGTGGCTGTCTTTTCCTCCAAGACCCTTCCTTTTGAAATATAAATGGCTGAAATAAACATTCACAGAGCTCCCAGTATCAGTCTCTCCAGAGACCCATGAAAATATTCCACACTAATAAACCATTTGTATAAGTATAGGCTATGGAGTATGTGGGTCTAATGGGATCCTAAAATTGACTTTTAATCACATCGATAGAGGAACTTAATTTCATTTGTAGGTCAAAAGCTTTTACAGTGTCCTGGAGGCAGGGCCACCATGGTTACTTACTCCACCCAGCTAGCACAGACATTGGGTCTTTATAATTTATCCTGATTTTGCAAATCAACCTGACTTCCCTTGGATCAGCCAAGGAAACTTTCCTTTCTCCCTTAATCTCTCCCCTCTTCATCCATCTCAGTAGGAAGAAAAATGGTTTAGTTTTTGATAGAGGTTTCTAAAGCAGAATTCCAGATCTGATTGTTAAATATATACTGGTATACATAGTTTGAGCCTAGTGAAGGTTATGACTGTGAAAAAATGGCTAAATAAAGCAGGTAAAAGAGCACAAGGCAGTGTGTGAATACTTCCAGCTATCTAAAGTTTTTATAGATTCTGTTACTCCATACCTGTGTCCGGACTCACAAATTTTGGGGCAACAAGTATTTTCAAAGTTTTCAGTTAAACCAGGAAGGACTATAAATGCATTAAAAAGTTTCTAGGACTTGCCTCCACATCCCTGAATACAAGCTCTATTCTACCTATATTATCTTCCCACAAACCCTGAAAAGATCAAATCCTGGGAAGTCACTTGTTATCTCTGTCAACATACAAAGGAAGCACCTGCTGGAAGATGTTTCCTGCCTGAGACCATCTTTGCTTCCAAGTTTGCTGCTTATCCACAAATCTTGCCATTGCACCTGAGGCTTAGTAAATGCTCCGTGAATCAACAAGTAAAAAGTGCTCGTTGTTGGTGAAGTATTCTCTTATCTGCTCACCTTTACCAAAAAATCAGCCTTGCTATAACCACCTATCTCTAGTCTCTGAATTCTTGCCATATGCTTCCTTTTTGGCTCCCAAGTATTTCCAACATTTTGAGTTTTAGCCTGGATTTGGCCCACAGGCAACAACTGGACTAACAACTTTTTATGGCTATTTTGAAATTAGACTACTTGGCTCTTCTTGGTTCTCACAGTTCCAAATTCCAGAGTCACGTTAATAGAAATCCATTATAACACAACTAGAGCCCAGTCCATGAAGTTTGTGCATAGGGGCAAGAGAGGGGAGTCCCCACAGCCCAGCCTGCGCCCTCTCCAATCCAGTATCCCTCTCACAATCCTGGGCTGCTGGCTCCTAATCATCACCAGCCTGCCTGCCTGGTTGCCCCTAACTGCTCCCCCTTGTTGGCCTGATTGCCCCTCACTGCCTCTGGATGCTGGCCTGATTGCCCCCAACTGCCCCCCCCCCCCCTGCCAGCCTGGTCACCCCACACAGTCTGCTGTTCAGTCATTTGGTCATCCCTTACTAACCTCCCTGCCAGCTTGGTCATAGGCAGCCATCTTGTGAGGGTTAATTTGCATATTACCTCTTTATTATATAGGATGGCATAAAAGAGTAAAAATGTGCACAGCTACTAAATATGATAGCCAGTCTCCAAAGCAGCCTCAGTGATGCCTGTCTCCCAGTCTCCATGCTCTCATCTAATCTCTTATTCTGGAGAGTAGACTGGGCTTAGAGCTTGCTTCTATCAAATTGAACACTGTAGAATAAATGATAGTATATCACTACCAACATCTGGTTATAAATGACTGCTGATTCCATCTTGTAATCTCTCTCTCTATCTCTCTCTCTGTCTGTCTCTGTCTCTCTCTCTCTCTCGCTTTAAGTTAGGAAGGGGAACCTTTTTTTCCTGCTAAGGGCCATTTGGATATTTATAACATCATTTTTAGGCCATACAAAATTATCAACTTAAAAATTATCCTGCTATATGGTATATGGTCAAACATTTCATTATTTCACACCTTATGCCTTGGCAGGATCAAACCAAATGATTTTGCTGGCCTTAGACGGCCCTTGGGCCAGAAGTTCCCCAGCCCTGATCTAAAGGAAGCCAGTTACCAAATGGAGCAGTCCCATGGGGAAGCCCATGTGGCAAAGAATTCAGGCATCTGAGCCAACAGCCAGGGAGGAACTGAGGTCTGCCGACAACCACCTGTGTGAGCTTGGAAGTGGATGACAAACTCCCAGTGGTCGGCAAACTCATTAGTCAACAGAGCCAAATATCAGCAGTTCAATGATTGAAATTTCTTTTGAAAGCCAGTTTTTTAAAACTTAAACTATATATGTAGGTACATTGTTATCAACTTAATTATGATACTCCTAAGCTGGCCTTTGCTAAAAACATCCTCAATCTGATTGAGGTACGTTCACTGAGGTTGACCCCTATACACACTCATCTTGTATACTTGTTTCATCAATCTTCTTTCTTTCATCCTCTCTATAAGTCAAACCATCTCAACATAACTTTCTCAATCCTCAGTACTACATCTTCTTTCACTCCACAACGTTCCCTAAAGTTAACTTAATAAACTTTACTTAAAGTTTTAAGTCTTAGTTAAACTATAGGTACGTTGAATGAAGCTTTATATCATACTTAATAATGACATTATTTATTGATAAAATTAAATCCTTACAATTTACCTTACAATATCCATAAAGTTAAATCATGACAATGACTGACAAACACTATTGTGAACAATGGCCTTACAACTCCTTGGAAAGTTTGGGTAAGTCAGGTTTGTATGTTGTTGTTTTTAATTTTAGGCATGATTCCAGATTCTCATCAATAATAATACTTCTCAATTTAGTCTTGATAAGGTTCATGCTTGAAAATGATTGTTCGAATAAATATGTAGACCCGAATCAGGAAAGAACAGCAAACACTAGTTTTTTCAGTTGATTATATGAGTCAGGAATACTATTACCAGGTGTTAAAAATCAACATATCTTCCTTCTCCAGGTCTTTCAAAGTAAACCACTTGTGCAGTAAACTAAGTTCACATTTGTTTTTCTCCAATATTTCTATATCAGCACAAACATGTTCAAATTTCGAGCTCCACAATTCTTTGTGTTTTTTTTTAAATCCAGCAATTGCATTTCAAAGTTGCCAATGTCAATATTAAAGGGGGAAATATTTAATTCTGTCACAGTAGCATAAGAGGTTTTTTAACAAAGGCTAACATTGCTTTCCTGTTTCTGAATTCCTGAAACCTGTTGAGAAAAGCTTCCCTCATCTTTAAAAGTGTTGCTTTGAAATAGCAAATGTCAATATCAGAATTATTTTCTTGGCAATGTTTCAATAAGTTTGAACAGTGAATCAAAGTTTCTCTTTCAAAATCTTGAGCAAAAAGAGATAATTTGTTTTTGAATGAAATAACTTCTAACATTGAGAAAATTGTGTTTCCTTTCCCCTGTAGTTTATGATTAAGCTGATGTAGATGAGACATAATGTCTACCATGAAATAAAATTTTGGGGTCCACTGATTGTTCATTAGTTCTAGATAGTGAACACCCTTCTCAAGGAGAAATGCTTTAATTTCTGTTAATAAGGAAGCGAAATGTTTCAAAACATTTCTGTTTGATAACCAACGTACTTTGTTATGCAGCATACTCACTCTCCATTTCAACTGAAAATTCTTTAAATTGTGATGATTAAGAGCTTTAGCTATAATGGAGTTGATAATGTTAATCACCTATTCCATAACTTTGCAAATTTCTTCTGGAAATGTCTGCGCACAAAGCGCTTCTTGATGAATGATGCAATGGTAAGTAAGTATCTCGTGATTAACTTTTTCTTTCAAAATAGCAACAAACCCATTTCTTATGCCGGTCATACTTTTTGCCCCGTCTGTTGAAATTGAGACAATTTTATCAAGTGGAATATGATGTTTTTCAATGCACTCAATTACAGCATTTGCTATACAGCATCCTCTCCACGTGTTTGACCTTTGAGTGGCAATAATCCTTAAAGTTCTTCTTTAGGACCTGTAGATGAAATAAATTGTATAAAAAGTGAAACTTGCGCTGTATCATTTATGTCACAAGGCTCTTCAACTGATATTGATAAAGCTGAAGCTAATTTAAGATCTTCAGCTTGTGGGTCAGTTATATTTGAAGACATTTTGACTGTTCTATCTTTCACTGTTTTAGCAGACAATGGAAACTCTAATTTTTTTTAGAATATCTGCTTTGTTCTTAAAATCCTGAAATAGCTCTTTGGATGCATTTATAAAACAACTTTTTATGTATTCACTGTCTGTATATGGTTTTCCTTCTCTTAGTGATCTCTTGACTAATCAAAAAACTTGCAATATTAACATTGTTGGAAGATTGCATCCAGTACTTAAATACAGAACTTGATTTTTCTTGACTCAACTGCTTTCTTCCTTGCATCACTGACAGAATATTTAGTACCAAATGACACGTGTTTAGTTGTAAAGTGTATCTCAAAATTTGATTTCTTGTGATGTGCCAATTTTTCCTGACAAATAAGACAGGTCAGAAGGCCATTTACGTTTTGAATAAATGCAAAGTTCTCAGTCCATTCAACTTGAAATTCACGGTTTTCATCTTCTGTTTTTCTTTGCTTCTTTGTAGCCATGTCCAACAGGGCATCTATAAAAAAAAAGTTTCATTTTATAATAATAAAGCCACCAACACAAAATAATTACAATTCTTAAATTGATGACAAAAATACCTGTAGGATTTGCAGCTGGTTGGAATAAAACAGGTAACTATGCTTTGAGTACTTTTGTCATCCGCGCGCGATTTGCGGGCGCAACTAACACTAACCACTGCACAATGATACTGCTGACTGACTGGCTCACTCAACTCTGTGCATGAATAGCGCGCGCCTCCCGCCCCCCGCCACCCCCCCCCCCCCATGCGTATCCTACAGCCCGCCTGCATTGCATCTCCCATCACCTGACGGACACCGCCACTTCTTCTAATACCACTTCTTCAAAATAGACTACCCAGGCCAAAAACTGACTTCTGCATATGGGCCACAAAGTCTCAGTCGCACTGTACGTGCTCACCCACATGTGGTATTTTGTGGAAGAGCCACAAAGAGCCGCATGTGGCTTGCAAGCCACAGTTTTGCCCACCACTGCTCCAGCCCATCAAGCCTTGCGATGACTATAGTGCTGACCAAGAACTTGCCTGCAGCCTCATGAGAGACCCTGAGCCAGAATCACTCAGCTGAGGCACCCAGAGCTCTGACCCAAGGAAACGATGAGCTAGTAAATGTTTGTTGTTTTAAACTGTCAAATGTTATGGTTATTACATAGCAATAGATTGCTAATACATTAAATTATGAGTCAGCAAACACTTTCTTAAAGGGCCGGATAGTAAATAGTTGGGTATTTGCAAGCCATACATTGTCTATTGTACTCCTCAGTTCTGCAATTGAAGCCCCAAAGCAGTCAGAGACAATGACGAACTGAATGCAAACAGCTCTATTCCTATATAACTTAATTTACAAAAACATTCAGCCAGCTCATGGTCCATAATGTGCCAAGCTCTACACCAAACCAATGTATTTTCAGTCTTTATAATTTCTAATGTCTCATTGTCCTTCAGCTACATCCTATCAGGGGACAAGCATGTTAAATTCAGATCATTGAGTTTGTTGTGTAATATGAAGGGGACACCCTCCCCCATGATTAGTTTTTAATTACTATTAAAAAGTTAGGTTGGGGGAGAACCAAGATGGCAGCATAGGTAAACACCTGTTGTTCTGCCCCACGCAACGATTCAAAAACTACAACATAACAGCAGAACAGACATCACCCAGAATCACCAGAAAGCTGGCTGAGTGAAAACTCCACAAATAAAAGTAAAGGTGGGACACTGAGACTCAGAAGAGTGGCGGGAGCGCAGCCTTGAAGATGGAAACAGGTTTGGAGCAGTCCTAGTCACGCACATGGGCTGTAGGGCTGGAGCAGCAACCCCAGCTGGATTTCGCCAACGGGGAGGGCGAAGACGTCCCACTGCACAGATTCCCCAGTGCCAGGCAAGATCCGAGGTCCGGGGGATGCACCCTGGAAGCCAGGCGTGGCAGAGGTCTCCTAGTCTGCTGAGAAACCAGGTAGCTGGGAAAAGAAGTTTGCGCGCAAGTGTCACACAAACACGCGACTTGCTCCCTGGAAACTTGTCTCCTGGTCCCAGAAACCACCTATTTTACAACCCTGGGCTAGACTTTGGGTGTGCAGACTCATTTGGGGAGAGGCAGAGTTGTCTGGCAAGGGGAAGAGACTAGTGGCTTTCTCTTGGAGGTGCCTGCAGCCATCCCCACCCAACAGAGACCTGCGCGGGGGCACGCGAGAGCACCGCATAGGACGTAGCTGACACTGAGGTTGCCTGCGCAGCTCAGAGACTCCGCCCATCCAACCTGAACACAGTCTCCCTTCACAGCCAATTGGCCTGGAGGTCAAACCCTCCTAGGGCTAACAACAACAAGCTGGGTTTAAATTAAAAAATACTGTACAACCCATAAAGGATTGCAGTAAGAGTACCCATCTCAAATAACTGGGGAGGCTGTGCCACTGACCCTTAGAGGATATCTACCACATAAAGCAGCCACCATGCAGAGATATGGAAAGAAATCAGGTGTGAAAGAAATGGAGGAGAAAAGACGACAAGACATAGAGTTCAAAACCATGGTTATAAGGCTTTTCAAGGGGCTCCTAGAAAAGACCAATGAACTTAATGAGAACTACGAGGAAATAAACAAGACCAACCAGGAAATGAATGAGACTAATAAGGAAATGAATGAGACCCTCAAGGAAATGAACAAGACCTCTGAGGATATGAACCAGACCCTCACAGATATGAAAAAGAACCAACTAGAAATCAAGCATACACAGACTGAAATAAAAAATATTACACAAAGTCCTAAAAGCAGTCCAGAGGGCCACAAGAACCAAGTCAAAGATTTGAAATACAAAGAAGCAAAATCCACTTGGCTGGAAAAGCAAGAAACAAAAAGAATTCAGATAATTGAAGATAGTGTAAGGGGCCTCTGGGACAACCTCAAGCATGCCAACATCCGAATTATTGGGGTGCCAGAAAAAGAGAGAGAGCAAGTTAATGAAAACCTACTTGAAGAAACAGTGACTGAAAACTTCCCCCACCTGGTGAAAGAAACTGACTTAAAAGCCCAAGAAGTACACAGAACCCCAAAATATAGGAATCTAAAGAGGACCTCACCAAGACATATCATAATTACAATGCCAAGAGCAAAAGATAATGAGAGAATATTAAAAGCTGCAAGAGAAAAACAGGTGGTTACCTACAGGGGAGCACCCATACTAATGTCAGCGGATTTCTCAACAGAAACGATGCAGGCCAGAAGGCAAGTGGCAAGAAATATTCAAAATAATGATTAGCAAGAATCTACAACCAAGTTGACTCTATCCAGCAAAGCTATCATTGAGAATTGAGGATCAGATAAAGTGCTTCGCAGATAAGAAAAGGGTAAAGGAGTTCATCACCACCTAACCAGTATTATATGAAATGCTGAAAGATATTCTTTAAGAAGAGGAAGAAGAAAAAGGTAAAAATATAAATTATTAACAACAAATACACATCTATCAACAAATGAACATAAAAATCAAGTGAATTGATAGGCTGATGAACAGGATAAACTGGTGAATATAACAGAAACATGGACATAGAGAGGGAATGGACTAACAATTCTTGGAGAGAAAAGGGTTGTGGGAAGTACAGCAAGAGACTGGACCAAAATCTTGCAACAATGGGAGAGGACAGTGGGGAGGGGGAGGTGAGGGTAGAGGGTGGGATAGGTACAGGGTGGAAGGGAGATATAGGGGGATAAAAAAGGGGAAACAATGTAATGAATAAACTGAGCAATAAAGATTTTTAAAAAGTGCGGTTGGAAAATAAGGTATAAGGAAAGTCCCTTCCAGAGTTGGAGAACAAATAAAAATCCAGACCTTTTCCTCTTTTTTGTTTTTAATCCCAAGAGAGTTTAGAAGAAAAATAAAGAGAAGCAGGTGAGGAGGTCAGCTATTCAAACCTTAACCAAACACTGACACAGAGCCAGGGTGAATGCTTCAGATATATCTAGATAGGCAAAAGAGTCCTAAAAGCTTCAGAAGTGGTCTCCCAATTCTGTGGGTAGTTGAAGGCTCAAAGCTTCTAGGAGAATCACTGAGTCAATCATTGGACAAAAATGGCACATGATTGATAGCACAACATTGGTTAATGGAGCCTGCAATAAGGTTTAAAGCCTCCCAAAGTTTGGGCACAACATACAGAGGACACAAAAGTTCTCACATGGTCCCACAGATGTATTAAGAAGACCATTTAGTCAACAGAGTCAGAGCTGCCTGAGGATGGGAACTCAATGACCAGAGGCAACAGCAGGGTCTAAAGAAGGCAGCAAGGGAAAAGACTCAATTTCCTCTCTGGAAAGGATACTCTTTGCATTATTAATATTTTTTTTCTCCAAAGTACCATTCGATAGGACATGCCTAAAGGTCAGGTGACCAGCTCTAATACCAAGACATTCAGCAGAGGCCAACAAGCAAAGATTGAGTGGAAACAGATCCATGACCAGAAGCTTCTCACAGACTAGCCACCTCTCCCCCATTCCCGAGAAGATATGTGAGCCCCTCTACCTGATAGGCAGGCCTATAGGCCACCTTGGGGAGAACAGAGAAAGGGAGAGGAAATCTGGGAGAGCATACATTAACCCAAAAGAGATTGAGTGACCTCAATATATAACTTTTTAAATCAGAAGAGGCGAAGTACTTTTACCGGGTAAGTTTACACTGTTTTCCCTGCTAGATGGAGGATGGGGCATCATGAGAAAGTTTATCTCACCTATCCTATTAGTTTTCTGTTGCTGCAACAACTGATTACCACAAACAACACAAATTTATTATCTTAAAGTTCTGAAGATCAGAAATCTAACAGGGGTTTACAGAGCTATAATCAAGGGGGGAAAGGCCATTTCCTTTCTGAGGGCTCTAAGGGAGAATCCCTTTCCTTTCAGTTTCGAGCTTCTAGAAACAGCTTGTATTCCTGAGTTCCTGGTCCTTTTCCCTTCTTCAGAGCCAGCAATGCAGCATCTCTCTGACCATGTATTCATTGTCACATCTCTTTCTCATACCCAGGAGAAAAGTTCTCCTCTTTTGAGGATTCGTATGATTTAACTGGACCTACTGGCCATGTAAGGTAACATGTGCATAGGTTACATCTGGACATTTGGGGGAAAGGATGCAATATTGTGTCTATTACAACTATAGAAAATAAAGAAATTATATTCCATTTCAGTTTGTACTGTCAGTAAATGTGGGATCCTGATAATAATATTGCATATTTAAGTATAATTTATATTCTGCACATATTATAATTTATTAACCTGACAAATACATACCTCCTGCATTACTGGCTAATTCCTTAAACTTTTCAACTAACCTTGAATTAAATTGTTTAAAGGATAAACTATGTATATTGGAGGCAGCAACCTCACTCAAAAAACCATCAAGGGCTCTTGCAAAAATTCACTTAACCAAAAGCACATTTCAATGTAGAATTCCAAACAGCAGGGTATGAACCCTGTGTAACCAGGAGGAAATAGATGAGACTCTTCAGTGAAAAGGTTTTAAAAACACCCTAAAGCCCTAGTTTACTTCCATTAAAATCTAAAAAACCAGCATACTCTACCATTAAATTAGGCAACCCAATTAATTATTGAATGGCACCAACCATGTAAATCATAGAGGAGACCCCTGCCAGAATAATACTTAGTGTTAAGAGTAATAATTGGGAGAAGCCAAGATGACAGCATAGGTAAACACCTGAACTGCTGCCTCGCACAAAAACTTCAAAACTACAACTAAAAGACAAAATGGACATCAGCCAGAACCACAAGAAGGCTGGCTGAGTGGAAATTCTGCAACTAGAAGGAAAGAGAAAAGCATACTGAGACTCAGAGGAGCTGCAGAAGTAAAGGCAGAGGTTAGATGAGAGGGCTAGAAACTGGATTCATGGCTGGTTTTCTCAATTGGGCAGGAGACAAAAGCTCCTGGCTGCTCTGAATTCCAGTTCCGGGCAAGACTCTGGGGACCCAGACTCATACAGGGAGAAACTGGACTGTATGGCAGTGGGTGGAACTCGAGGGTGGCTTTCTCTTTGAAATGCTTACAGCGATTACCGAGGGACACTGAACCCTGGGTGCCTCTTAGGGCAGGGCTGACGGGAAGCCATTGCTGTTTGTTCTGCCCTGAGACTCTGCCCCATACAAACTGTGCACAGAGGCTTTTGCATATGAATGGCCTGATCCTTTGAAAACTAAACTTATTTAACAAACTGCAACTGAATCAGTGAGACCCAGAACATCCAAAAGAAGGCCCAAGGCCCTGCAGCAGCTTGCATTGCTTCACAGCTGGGCCTTATCTGAGCAACTTCAAATCCCAAACAAAGAAGAATCTGCAGATCTCTCCATAGCTCTTGCTGGATGGCCCTACACAGAGGCTAAATTAGCACCTCCTTGGAGATCTAAGAGCCAGTGTACCTAGGGGTCAGAGTAGGACCATCCAGATTACAACTTCTCATATTCATAAGGGACACACTCAGGGGGCAGACTCAGTGAGCATCAAAGCCCCACTGAAACAAGTCTTGTCTCATAAGGGTGTATCCAGCACAGAAGTTCTCTCATGGTAGACACAGCTGATGCTCACTGCCAGTTGGCCTGGAGGTCAACCCCTCCCAGTGATACCAACAACAATCAAGGTTTAACTACAACAAGACTGTGCACACAGCCCACAAATAAGTGTACCAAGAGTGTCCACCATAGATAACTGGGGAGGCTGAGCCACTGGACACTATATAAGACCTAGCACATGAAGCCACTCTATCAACTCAGGGAAGCAGCCAAAATGTGGAGACAAAGAAACAGATCACAAAAGAAAGAAATGGAAGAAAGCAAATGATTGGATATAGAGTTCAAAACCATGGTTATAAGGTTTTTCAAGAATTTTTTAGAAAAGGCCAATAAATTTAGTGAGACCCTCAAGGATATAAAAAAGAACCAACTAGAAATTAAGCATACACTGACTGAAATAAAAAATAATATACAGAGATCCAAAAGCAGACTAGAGAATTGCAAGAATCAAGTCATAGATGTTAAATACAAAGAAGCAAAAAACACCCAACCAGAAAAGTGAAAAGAAAAAAAGAATCTAAAAATATAAAGATAGTAAAAGGAGCCTCTGGTACAACTTCAGGCATACCAACATCAAATTATGGGGTGCCAGAAGAAGAGAGAGAGCAAGATACTGAAAACCTATTTGAAGAAATAATGACAGAAAAGTTCCCCCACTTGGTGAAAGAAATAAACTTACAAGTCTAGGAAGTGCAAAGAACCCCAAACAAAAGGCATCTAAAGAGGACCACTCCAAGACACGTTATATTTAAAATTCCAAGAGCAAAAGACAAAGAGAGAATATTAAAAGCAGCAAGAGAAAAACAGTTAGTTACCTATGAGGGAGCACCCATACGATTGTCAGCTGATTTCTCAACAGAAACTATGCAGGCCAGATAGGAGTGGCAAAAAATTTTCAAAGTGATGAATAGCAAAAACCTACAACCAAGATTACTCTATCCAGCAAAGCTATCATTCAGAATTGAAGGTCAGATAAAGAGCTACACAGATAAAAAATAAAAGCTAAAGGAGTTCATCATCACCAAACTAGTGCTATATGAAATGCTGAAAGTTATTCTTTAAGAAGAGGAAGATGAAAATGGTAAAGATAAAAATTATGAACAACAAATACGTATCTATCAACAAGTGAATCTAAAAATCAAGTGAATAAAAAATCTGATGAACAGAATAAACTGGTGAATATAATAGAATCAGGGACATAGAAAGGGAATGGACTCACAATTCTTAGGGGGAAAGGGGTGTGGGGGATATGGGAAGAGACTGGACAAAATTCGTACGCTTTATGGGTAAGGACAGTGAGGCAGGAGGAAGGCAGGAGGAAGGCAGAAGGTGGGTGGGAACTGGGTGGAGGAAGCTATGGGAGGAAAAGAGAAATAATTGTAATAATCTGAATAATAAATATTTATTGAAATGAAAAAAGGAGTAACATTTGCTATAAATGTTGTGCACTCTAAATGAACTAACAATATCATTCTTACAAATATCAAAGCATGAATATTGCTTGAGAGTTTTATGTTAGCTATGTTTTGAATGCTTGTTTCTTGTTTGTGGGGCTTTATGTATTGTTTTGTTTTCAGATGAAGAATATTTAAATTAAAGCTACATTTGAGAATTACCATATTCTTTCCAGCCATCTCTTAGTACTATAATTTTTAGCAAAGATTTTTAATAATCAATTATTGATTCAAAGAAAATACATCTAGGTTGTATATGACTGCCTTATCTCAAAAACGTTTTTAAATATGTTATTTATCATAAGTTAGACCACTTCCACAAAAGAAAACAAATATATCTGGCAATAAACAAATTTGGAAATTTCTTTGGAGAAATTAAATGTTTGGGTTTTATAATGGTTATGGTTGTTAGTGATGTCATGGATCATACACAGTGATAAAGTTGCATTTTTCTGAGATTTTTACAGCCATTGAAAATAAGCTCAGTTTCATTATAAAATAGCTTAATGAAATTGCATGAAGGCCTAGGTTTCATGTTTTCTTGAAGACTAAGAAGAATTCTCTTCAGCTTTTTATAAGGCTTTCTTTGTAGACAAACTTTTACCCATTCTACAGAAACTACACATCTACAGAAACTTTTCTCAGAAGAGCAAAAGTACTAAAACATTATACCTCTTAATTGTTACCTAGACTTCTGCAACTTTTCATCTTCTCTTTTGCTCAGTCACCTGAAGACAGTCAATAACACTATCAGGTCCTTTGAAAAAAACCCAGCCACTTATAATCAATAAGGCAGCATTGTGTGGGTACTTATACACAAGACACCTGTAAGTAGCTAACCCAAACATGGACACAATAAAAGAGGAAGGTTATAAAGGAACATAAAGAACATAAAATTAAATGTTGTGCTAATGTCAAGGAAAGAAAGATGCTTCAACTGGATCAGTAAAAGAAAGTTCAATGTAAGGATGTGGTGTTTGGGCTGAGCTATGAACAATTGGGAGGCTACAATGATTGAGGGAAAGAGTTATAGTCATCAAGAACAGTAATATGAACTCCTAATTTTGCAGAGAAGCAGAAACAATACATAGGTCCCTATCTTTAGCAAAATGTAACAGATACAGATGTTAATGGTCATGTGGAACAGTGGAAAGAGCATACGGTTTAGACATAAAAAGGTGTAAGGACTAAGAAGTAAGGTCCAGTCACTATGTGGTCACTTATAATTTTATTACCTTTCTAAGCCTCAGTTTAACACTGTGTAAGCATCGAGAGTAATGAAGAGTTGACAATGTTGTTTGTATTTGTAAGCAAGAAGCATAGTTCCTATTTCAATGGTATGTTTGAAATAAATGTTAATTATTTTATTACAAGGTTTCTCCATAGCAAAAGCCTAAGTACTTCCTTATATGTAGATAAATTTCCTCTTTTAAGATAACTCTGCATCTAAGTTATAAATTCTCTTTCTAAAATTAACTCTGGGATCTTGAGACTAGAATAATAGAAATATCACATGACATTTTTCCAGGAGCAAGATACTGAAAAACTGCTAAATATAGAATCTGCAAAGAAAATAAAATGGAAAATTATGGACATATAGGAAAATTATGTTCATAACATTTCAAAGTCACATTGCAAAATGCCAAATGCTGGAATCTCCTATAAAGCTTAATTGTATTTATTTTAAGGAGAAATAGTTTGGAAAGCTGGGCTTGAGAAGTTCCTCACATTTTGGCCTAACTACTTCCAATTATGCTGGAACTTCATTATCAGTCCCGACAGTGGAAATATATCATTATCTAAACAATCATTTCCATTTCACAGAAATCTCAGTACTATTTTGCTAACAATTGAGCCATAACAGTACTGTTCCCATGGTTACCAAGAGTTCTATTTTCAGTTCCTCAATAAGCATTTTATCATGTAAGAATGTACAATGCTTCAGAATAGGCCACTCTTAGTTCCACATGCTCTTTCTATTATTTCTCCCCAAGTTTCTCATACCTGCTCCCTATTTAAGCTTCCTGTTTTGTTCTTTCTTTCTTTTTTTTTTTTTACTTAAAGCGTGTGTGCCCAACCTATATAGTTCTCATGTTTCTAGCCAATAAATTCAAGATATTGGAGCAAAGTTAAGAGACAGGACTTGAACTAAGATTAAAAGAATCAGCTCCTCATCACTCACATTTAGCCCCATAACCACAGCAGTAAGGGAAAGAGCAGCATGAATCTCAACTCTGGGGTCCTCAGCAATTCTGTAATTCCATTTTATCTTAGTCTGAATTTCCCAACAACAAAGGAATTCAGTGTTCAAAGCTCTGAAAGAAGCTCTCGCTAGAGATTTGAGTTTTAACCAAACTCCATAGAATCAGCTTCATAGGTTCTCATCTATTAAAATTATGACAATTTAAACATTTGAATAATAATTTTAAAAATATTTGTACTAAAGAAATAAGACTCTGTGTGATTGTGTTATTTAAAATCTCTCCCACAATTGGAATTGAAAATAAAGCAGATACTTTTGTTTAAACATGATGCTTTGAACATATGTTTTTATCTTCATTCCTTTCCCATATTTCATTAAAATGACACAAGAGATATGAAAAAAAAAAAGGAATGAGGACAGAGATGAAAATTACAGCATCAAAAATTTGGAACCTATAAACCAACAAATGAGAATGAGTGATTAGAAAGGAAAAAAATTAAAAATACACCAACAATATAGTAAGATCAGGAATAAGCTTATTTATATCAGTGAGCCCTTGAATGTTCCAAAATCAAAGATCTTTTACCTCTAAAGAGAGGAAAAGCCCTGCCACGGTGGCTCGGTTGGTTGAGTGCCATCTTGTGCACCAAAAGGTCGCAGGCCGGGTTCTCTGGTTCAGGGCACATGCCCAGGTTGCAGGTTCAGTCTCAGCTGGGGTGCATGCAGGAGGCAACTGATTAGTGTTTTTCTCTCATATTGATGTATCTCTCTCTCTCTCTCTCTCTCTCTCTCTCTCTCTCTCTCTCTGCCTCTCTCCCTTTACCTTCCTTTCTTTCTAAAATCACTAAAACATATTTTATGAAAGGGAGGTAAAGATGTGACTGAAATAGATACATATTTGAAAACTGCTTCTATGATAGAAGTCCTTGCTTATATTCACCTCTCCAATTCACATACTCAGCCAGAGAACTTTCCCTTCTATATTTGAATACTACTCAGCAAAAAAAAAAAAAAAAAAAAAAAAAAACCTCTTTGGATGGATTAAAGCTTTCAGTTCTATATCCCACATATGAGTGTAATCATCTGGCTCTTAACATTTTCCACTTTACTTATTTCACTTAACGTAATGTTCTCAAGATCTGTCCATGTTGTTGCAAGTGGAAGTACTTAATATTTTCTTATTGCTGAGCAGTATCCCATTGTTTATATTGTACCATATTCTCTTGACCCAATAAATATAGGAGTACATATATATCTCTGCGAATAAATGTTTTCAGAATTTTTGATAGATACCCAGAAGAGGAATTGCTGGGTCATATCATAATTCTATCCTAATCTTTTGTGGAATCTCTGTACTGCTTCCAGCTTTTTTAAATCAGAAGATTTCACATAAAATCTGGACTATCAGACTTTTCTTAAAATACTAGAATATGTTGCATTACTGAGTTTACATTAATACAGGCAACATTCAGTATGCACTCACCAGGTTACCAAAGGAATGTGGCAATCTCTTTAATGCATGCCTGTCTGGTCTCTATAGCTTTTAAAGTTTCAACACCTCCTATATACATAGCACTAAATATTCTATTATGATTGCAAAATAATGATATTATAAATATTTCTTGACAATGTTGTCAGTTACCTTAACAATATAAAACTTGCCCATGACTGAAGGTAGGCATTGAAGGGTGAGGTGAAATGAAAGCAAAAGTACAAATGCTAATACCTTCAGCTTTTCAAATTTGAAAAGCATGAATTGATAGAATAAGGTATAAATGTTAAAATAAATTATTTAAATTTATAAAAGTCACAAGGAGGGAATTAATATAACAATTTAACTCTTGGAATGAGGAAAGGGGAAATGAGAGATTGATTTAAGTGTGGGAGCAGATTGGGCAATTGATGTCAAAATTTGGTTAAAAAAAAGTTAGATATGTAATGATTTTAATTGTTGATCTTCCACTAAACCCTAAACAATTAAAAACAGGGTAGTTTAAGAGTTTACAATAACTCTTTATGATTAAACTATGTATATATGGTGGGGTGTAGCAGGGATTGTTGCTTCTTTTAATAAGAAGCCATTTTTTCTCCCACCAATTGTTTGGAGTCAGAAGTGAAGATGCCATTAGATTTTTTTAAAAATATGTTTTCATTTATTTTAGAGAGGGAGGGAAGAGGGAGAGAGAGATAGAACATCAGTGATGAGAGAGATTCAATCATTGATCGGCTACCTCCTGCATGTTCTGCGCTGGGGATTGAGCCTACAACCCAGGCATGTGGCCCGACCGGGAATCAAAGAATGAATTCCTTGTTCATGGGCCGACACTCAACTGCTGAGCCACACCGGCCCAGCTGATGCCATACAATTTTTTAAATCAAATAGTTAATATGTTTCTTTTGTTCTTTAATATGTAAATTTTTAAAGTTTTTGACATGAACATATAATACTTTGATAATGGGTGAAACACTGTTATGTTAAAGTACATATACAAGAATACACAGAACAGTTAGAGATTTTATAAAAAATACAGTTACAACAATTAAAAATAATGGAGTTGGGCATAACTGACACAATAGTCAGCATACAAATCAATGAAACAAAGAACACTAGCATACATAGAAAACAAAATTTTTAAATATAATTTTTTGTGTAATTTCATTTTCAACTAAGAGTACAATACAATTCAGTTAGAGCAATTCCAGTACCACCACAACTACATGTGCTAAAGGATTTCCAAAGATTGTGGTCCCAAACCAGTTAGTCTATCATTACTATGGAAGAGATTGAGATTAGAGAGGGAGGATTTGAAGAGGGACGATAAAATTGCTCTCGTGCTATGGCATTCGTTCTGGTAAGCATGAGTAAATGTGTCTTTTTTCTATTAGATGGTGATGCTTATTTTGCTAAATAAGCATACTTTTATATTAGGCACCTGTTTATAGTAGAAACTGAAATGGATTTTTGAAGCCCAGTTCAGTGTTGTATCAAAGGTCCAAACTTTTATTCCAAAATACATCTTTGTTTTCTCTTACCAGCATGACCCTGAAAATGACTGTGGAATCTGAGCAGAGACCGGGGCCTGGTCAGGTTCTTCTCTCTCCTCATTTGCACTCCTCCACTACTTTTTACCTAATATCTTTGACCTGCTCTAGGATCAGACTTAGCAAAAAAGATTTAAGAGGAAAAAATCACAGTCTTAGGTGGCTTGGAACCTCTCCTGGAAATTTTTTTTTTATGTTTGTTTAGAATGACCTGTTTGGTGACAGAATCGGAGAAGCGCTGGGGCAGGGCACAAATGTGGGCCCTGTGAGGGGAAAATGGCCACCAGCATCCTGAATAAACCCCACACAAAAGGATGCCTGAGTGGGCACAGCATCCCCCAGATGGACAATGCAGCCCTACAGGGATGTCAAAAGTAGCCAGCTGAAGGGCCTTGTCTAAATCAACAGAAACAGAGTTGATTTTCCCAGCAATAAGTTCCCTGAAGAAACCAATAAACATGACCCACAAGTAAAAATATTTTATAGGTAACATTTTTCTGAGCACTTTATATGTCAACCACTGTTCTGAACATGTTACATATATGCATTAATTTAGTCTTCATAACAACCCAATCTGGTAGAGTCTATTATTACTTTCACATTAAAGATTATAAAACTAAAGCATAGAAGGGTTAAATAACATGGCCCAAGACATGCAGATAGCAACTAGGTAGAGCTGTGATTTGAACCCAGGGACTCTAGCTCCAGAGTCTTGGTTTTTCTTGACTACACTAAAAATCCCCTTTAAAATATAGACATTGTTATCACCACACAGAGGCCTCAATGTCTGGTTACAACTATCCCAGCCATCAACATTCTTGTAAAGTTCCAATTACTTTCTATATATTTCTCATACAATGAAAGCAGACTTAGAATAAACTGCTGGAGAATGCAAGTGGCCCCATTGCCCAATCACACCCAGCTAACAGCCAATAAACTGCCACATGTAAGCAAGTTTAACAGAGACTGTGATAACCACTCATATTAAATCACTGGCCCACAAATGCATGAGTTAAATAAATGGTTACTGTTGTAAGCCACTGAGATTTTGGATAATTCATAGCAATAGATAATGAACCCAGGGACGGCAGCCCAAGCCGGCCTCAGGGCATGTAGCATCTTCTTCATAGTAAGCTAAGTCATTATTTCCTTCTGTAGTCATCACAGAAAAAAATCAAAGAACTTGGTTAATGAGTGGGAGTGATGGTAGAGAGGAGCTGTCCAGAGAGTTGCCACCTAGAAGCCAAGGATCTGACTACATCATAGATACAGAATCCACAGGCTGGTTGAAAAGCCTCATAGAAAGGAAAAACCACCCCAAGGAAGAAAGCTGCATACTCTATTGTGGGTTTTTGATTGTATCATCCATTTGGGTATTTAGCCTGTGCTTTTATCCAAACTTAACAGATGGCCAGTTAAATAATCAGTCTCCCGTTCAATGCTTATAGGCAAAAATTTAAATTGCATTTTAAATATCAAACAGTCTGGCAAAATATGCCTTAGATGATGCTTATGGAGCATTAAGTAAATTGGTACAAATAATCTATTTCTCCCACTTTAAATATTATAAAACTAAAGCACAGAAGGGTTAAATAACATGGGAACAATGTAGTGATATATCACGAACTACAAACAGAATTACAGTCATTGACCTAGAAATCCCAATTTTGTTCATTTGTTCTAAGACAGAACATTTAAAGGCATTTTAATTTTTAACTCTCGACTACACACTGCAGCATCTGAATAGCCACACATGTTTATTCTATTGCCAGAAAGAGAACATTCTCATTCTCTGTTAGCTGATCATAAACCTACCTGTAGTGAGAGTGCAGGGCAACTTCTAATATCAACTTTTTATATTGTATCATCCTTCAGTCAAAAGTTAACTTCTAATGAATGAGTGAGAGCCCCATTTCTCCCAATCTGCCTCCTTCTTTCTTTTTTTTCACCCTGAAACCACCCTGCAAACCCTCCACATACTGGTATAACCCACAGTTCCTACTCCAATTAGCTGGCATTCTAGGAAATCAAGGCCATGCAGCTCTTTGTCTCTCCTGGGAAAAGAGGAGCAAATCCATGTGTAGTCCTCTAAAGAGACAGGCATAGGACTTCACAGTAAAGCATTACAAGAAAACCAAACTGACTCCATGCAAATGTAATTATTCACATGACATAATGAAGATTTATAAAAAGACATCTTCCCCATTACAGGTAAGCACAAAGAGGGTGATGAATACATATAATTAAATTTTTTTGCAATCTTGTTGATAATAAAATTTTGTGAACAACTTAATTCCTCAACCATAAAGAAAATTTAAATAAATTCTAAATACTAATTACTATTCCCTACTAGGTTTCCACATGGCTGGCTCTTTCCCAATGCTCTTCAAAAAGACATTCAGAGATTACTACCCAAAACTATCCTGCAACAGTTTCTCATTGTCTCCTTTTCTATGTTTTATTTTTTATTATAGCTCTTATCCCCACTTAAATATACCTTTTTAATAATTTATCTTTATGTTAATTTTCTGTCTTTGCCTCCATGAGATCAAGGACCTTATATATTGTTACCTATCATATCTCCTATATGGACAGAACGTGGCATATAATAGGTTCTCAATAAATATTTTTTAAAATCAATAAATTTCAAGTATTTAAATTATAAATATAGTTTGAGGGTAAATATCTTGCTTAAACACAAACAGCATAAACTATGATTTTAACAGTGTTAAAACATTTTGCATGAATTAAAGAAACAATTATAAGAGCTTAATTTATCAAGGCAGAATAATTATGAACAGCATTTCCTTACTTGCATGATTAGGTTACATTAATGTCATTAAAAGTGTTTATAAATTTTTAATCAACCAGCCTGATCTTGCTCATATGTACTAAATAACGTGAAAGGACATCTTGGCTTTCCTGGTGGAAAATATTAGTGCACTGTGATATAAAACTAACTCTTTGAAATGCTTAGAGACTAATCCTATCTAATAAAAGGGTAATATGCAAACTGACCATCACTCCAACACACAAGATGGCCACTGCCATCTGGTCAAAGATGGCTGTCCTGATGTGGACACAAGATGGCTCCATAAGCAGGGGAGGTCAGTTGGAGGCAACCAGGCTTCAGGGGAGGGAAGTTGTGGGGGACCAGGCCTATAGGGGAGGGCAATTGGGGGGAGACCAGGCCTGCAGGGGAGGGCATTTGGGGGGCAGGACCAGGCCAGCAGGGAAGAGCAGTTTGGGGGGACCAGGCCAACAGGGGAGGATAGTTAGGGGTGACCAGGCTGGCAGGGGAGTGCAATTAGGGACAACCAGGCCTGCAGGGGAAGGCAGTTGGAGGTGACCAGGCCTTCAGGGAAGGGTGGTTGTGAAGGACTAGGCCTGAAGGGGAGGGCAGTTGGAGGTACCAGGCCTGCAGGGGAGGGCAGTTAGGGATGACAAGACCACCAGAGAAGGGCAGTTGGGGGCAACCAGGCCAGCAGGGGAGAGAAGTTAGGGGGGACCAGGCCAACAGGGGAGGGCAATTAGGGGTGACTGGGCTGGCAGGGAAGGGCAGTTGGGGGTAACCAGGCCTGCAGGGGAGGGTGGTTGGAAAGAACTGAGCCTGAAGGGGAGGGCAGTTAGGGGTGACCAGGCCTGCAGAGGAGGGCAGTTGGGAAGGACTAGGTCTGAAGGGGAGGGCAGTTGTGGGCAACCAGTCCGGCAGTGGAGAGCAGTTTAGGGGTGACCAGACTGGCAAGGGAGGGCAGGTAGGGGTGACCAGACCAGTAAGGTAGGGCAGTTAGGGTGACCAGGCTGGCAGGAAAGGGCAATTAGGGGCAATCAAGCTGGCAGAGGAGCAGTTAGGCATCGATCAGGCTGGCAGGGGAGTGATTAAGGGGTGATCAGACTGGCAGGCAGAAATGGTTAGGGGCAATCAGGCAGGCAGGCAAGTGGTTGGAAGCCAGCAGTCCTGGATTGTGAGAGGGAAGTCCGACTGTTTAGTCCTGATCTCACCTGTGGGATTGAGCCTAAACAGACAGTCAGACATCCCTCAAGGGGTCCCAGATTGGAGAGGGTGCAGTCTGGGCTGAGGGACAAATACTCCCCCTCCCATACACAAATTTCATGCACCGGGCCTCTAGTTTATATATAAACCTTAAACTTATGTTTTTAACAATTGCACAATAAATCTCTTTTAAGACTAACATTTTTCTAAAATGTAAAACATAAGGTCTAAATTAAACATAGAATGTTTTTGAGCTTATGCATTGAGGAAATATAAGTATCATCTTGTTCACATCTTCAAGCTTTTCCATAGGAAGTAACCATTGTTCACGAAAAATTTGTTCTGCATAATTGTCCTCACCATGCCAATGAGGAGGAGGATGCAGCAGAACCATTTCTCAAATTCAAGCTCCCGGCTGCCAGTGTATGTACCTTTATTATGGCAATTACCTGGTAGCTTTGTCATTATTTGTTTACACATCTGTCTCCCCCATCAGACTAAAAGCTGCTTGGAGGCAGGAGAATAAATATTCATAAATTACTTATTGAATTTTTAAAATTTAGTATACTATGACTGAGATTAAAGCACATTAGATATGGAAATTTTACAGAAAATTAGATCATCTACAGAAAATATATTTACAGAAAATATATCATCTACTTACTCTGTGTTCTTACTAGTAATTCTCCAGAATTTGAGTCAGTTTACTGTTTAAAAAATCACAAAAGATGCCGAGACCGGTTTGGCTCAGTGGATAGAGCGTCGGACTGCAGACTGAAGAGTCCCAGGTTCGACTCCAGTCAAGGGCATGTACCTTGGCTGCGGGCACATCCCCAGCAGGGGGCGTGCAAGAGGCAGCTGATCGATGTTTATCTCTCATTGATGTTTCTGACTTTCTGTCCCTCTCCCTTCTGCTCTGTAAAAAATCAATAAAATATATTAAAAAAATAAAAAATCAAAAAAGATAACAGTAGATTATAACGCAAAATTTTTTAAGCCAGATAAGATTTAATTTGAATGTATAGTCAAAGCAGGGACAATTATACCATAAAAAAAAAAAAAACTAAAGAAAGGAAATCTCACCTCTACAGAACATAAATGGCAATACTGTGACTATAGTTGAAGCTCAGATTTGGTGTAGATATTTCTGATAGCAAAAGCAAAAAAAAAAAAAAAAAAAAAGGAAACAGTCATTTATGGTTTTTATTGTCATAAAAATCAGTTAGGCAGGAGAAGAAATAAATCATTATTTAGATCTTAACTCTGAAAGAAATACTACCCATTTCCACATGATGGTTTCTATCAAATAACTGCTTGGATTTACAATATATGCACTAGTCACATAAAGGCACATTGTAGCCCTAGCCAGGTTGCTTGCTCAATGGTTAGAGCATCGACTCACAGACTAAAGGTTTGATTATGGGCAAGGACGTGTACTTTGGTTGCAAACTCGTCCCCTGACCCCAGTCAAGGTGTATGTGGGAGGTAACCAATTCTATGTGTCTCGCTCACATTGATATTTCTCTCTTTCTGTCTCTCTCCCCTACCTTCCACTCTCTCTAAAAACCAATGGAAAAAATATCCTTATGTGGAGATTAACAAAATAAAAAACAAAACAAAAAAATGGCACCATTGAACCCATGAAATTATACCAGTGCTGAAGGCATGGTAGATATTCATTACATACAAATTTAATTAATAGTACATAAAATTGTTGCATGACATTTAAACAAAAATGTGCATAGATCCATCTGTGCACTGAAAATGGTGCAATTGGAAGCATCAGCAGAACACTTCACACTAAGTAAATTATCAATAATAAATGTTTATATGAGAATAAGTTCATATATTTCTTAAACGCATAATCAGCATGTTAATTTCCTAATAGATGCACACTGTGCTAGTGACTATAGAAAAATACATGATTCTGTTCCTTTAGGCAAGGAACTTTAAATCTAGCTGGTGAAACACATATTAAAAAGACAGAGTAGGAATCCACAATACAAGTCCAAAAAATGAGCTAAATGAATAAAATTAGCAATAAGTAAATCATTACCATGTAATATCGAATTTATTCTCCACAAAAATAAAACAGGAAAGTCAAGAGGTCCAGAGTCCAGTCTTGACTATGATATTTCTTAGCCAGAATGTCAATTGTTTTATTTTACATTGTTAATTTTGTTTATTTGGTTAGATTACACACTCTTCAGTAACTGAGAGACCTGAAATCATTATTAAACCATCACTGACAACTAGCAGTATTCTTTTGAGCCCTATGTCTCCATAGAAGAGCTTCTCTGGAAAGTATTTTAACAGATATTGGACTCAATTTGCATTTTAAGGGTTTTGAAAACACTTGAAATATCTAAATATTTAAAACACACCAAGGAGTTATATGCCAGAAGTTAGCACATTGGAAACCACCAAAGTATTAACCTGTGTTTACAGTGACTCATTTTTGAATGGTCCTCAGAATAAAATCTTCTCCTACAAGAGTATCCTGAGATTTAGAAATCTGCTAAAAACCTCCCAATTGCAATTAACTTTCTGTGTAAATCATGATTTTTTATAGCAAGCAAACACATAAAAATACCAAAGTAAATGAGATGCTAAGTATTACATGAGCTCACAAGTGTCCCACAGTAGCTCTGCTTCCAAGTTTTTGTATTAGTAAAAACAGCACCATTAGTTAATTTGTTTACTATTCTCTAAATGGAAAATGTGATTAGTTTTAAATTATAAAATTATTTTACTAATAAAATACCATCTGCTTTATATCATAGAGTTCCAGTTAAGCTTTTATTTGAAAGGAGTTATTTCTGTTTAAAAAATAACCAAATAGAAGAGATGATATGAAAAGTCTTCCCTATCAAATAGTTTGTTATTCTTTGAACAAAACTCTATTTTACAACAGAAATACGAAATAAGTATGTTGTGTTCTAAGATTTATACTATCACACACTATACATTTCATATATAAGACAACTGCCAGAACTGCTTACTAGCTGTAAAATATTTGCTCTTCCCATTTGTTTTTGCACAACACCTGCAATTTAATCAGGATGTTTTTGGGTGTGTCCACACATCCCTGTCAACATTACAATTTTGGGCAAATGCCAACCTGTAAGAGATTTTCATCTTGAGACTGTTTCCCTTCTTGCAACATCAAGTTGTACTGTTGCCAAAAACATCAACCTCCTAAGGGAACATCACCTTTTACTCACTCCCATCCATTTCTAAACTCAAATAATAAACACTTAGTTACATCTGAATCAAGCAGCTGTTTCTGTCCTTTTCCTTAGTAACTCACCTAAAGCAATCCTCACCAAACTCCTGGGTCCATCTTTTTTGTGTGTTCTCAATACCCTAAGTGCTAGATTATTCCCTCTTTTTAATTTTTGCTTTTTATTTTTCTGTCAAAGATAATTCTCATGAGACTTGAGACTTCTAAAATAGTCACTCCACCATCCAGAGAGAACTCAACTATCTAATTCTACACAGGCATAGAAAAATCATTTCTGTTTCTACCCACTGTGGTGTTTGAAAATGTAAACTTTCTCAGTACCAACAAAAAGCTTTGTCCTTACTTATATGGACTTTCCTAGTTAAGTGTAATCAAACCCATAAGCTAATTTCCTAGATGAAATACTAAAGGAGATAGTTCTAACAAAAATAATCAATTTAAAAATGACCAAAAGACTTAAACAGACACTTATCCAAAGAGGATATACAAAAGGTCAAGAGACATATGAAAAATGTGCAAAGTCACTGATCATCAGAGAGATTCAAATTAAAACAATGAAGTGTTACCTTACACCTGTCAGAATGGCTACCATCAACAAATCAACAAATGACAAATGCTGGTGAGGATGTGAACTGCTGGTGGGGATGCAGACAATTGCAGCCATTATGGAAAACAGTATGATGTTTCCTCAAAAAATTAAAAATGGAACTGCCATTTGACCCAATGATCCATTTCTAGGAATATACCCTAAGAGATCTAAAACACCAATCAGAAAGAACGTATGCACCTCTGTGTTCACAGCAGCGCAATTTATAATAGCTAAGTTCTGGAAACAAGCCCTCAAATCCATCAGTAGATGAGTGGATAAGAAAGCTGTGGTACATTTACATCGCAGAATACTATGCAACAGTAAAAAGGAAAGATCTCTTACCCTTTGAGATAGCATGGAGGAAACTGAAGAATATTATGCTAGGTGAAATAAGCTAGTCAGAGAAAGAAAAGTACCACATGATCTCATTCATATGTGGAATCTACTGAACAAAATAGATGCTGAGACATAGAAACATGGAACAGACTATCAAATCTCAGAGAGAAGGTGGGGGTGGGTGGGTGGGTGGGAAGAGATCAATCAAAGAACTTATATACATACTAGAGGCCTGGTGCACAAAATTCGTGCACGAGGGTGGGAGGGTTGTCCCTCAGCACAGTCTGCACCCACTCCAATTTGAGACCCCTTGTGGGATGTCCGACTACCCATTTAGGCTGGATCCTGGTGGGATCAGGCCTAAACGGGCAGTTGGACATTCTTCTCACAATCCAGGACTGCTGGCTCCAAACTGCTCACCTGTCTGCCTTCCTGATTGCCAGCCTGATCACCCCCTAACCACTCCTGTGACAGCCTGATTGATGTCTAACTGTTCCCCTGCCAGCCTGTTTGCCCCCAACTTCCCTCCTCTGCCAGCCTGGTTACCCCTAACTACCTTCCCCTGCAGGCTTGGTTGCCCCTAACTTCCCTTCCCTGCAGGCCTGGTCTCTCCCAACTGCCCTTTCCTGCTGGCATGATCACCCATAACTGCCCTCCTTTCCAGGACTGGTCCCTCCCAACTGCCCTGCCCTGCTGGCCATCTTGTGGTGGCCATCTTGTGTCCATATGGGGACAGGATTTTTGACCACATGGGGGCATCCCTCTTGTGTGTTAAAGTGATGGTCAATTTGTGTATACTCTTTCATTAGATAGGATAGAGACCTGTTGCATGGGTGGGGGCCAGCTGATTTGCCTTGAAGTTGTCCCTAATCAGGGTGGGGGTTCCCTTGGGGCATGGGGCAGCCTGGGCAAGGGGCCTGTGGTGGTTGGCAGGCAGACCACTCCCCCCCAGTGACCCAAGCAAGGCCCTGGGATCTGGGATTAATTTATGTTCTACAATTGAAACTTTGTAGCCTGGAGCGAAACCAAGCCTTCTGCTCGCTTTGTGGCAACAGCCATTTCTGTTTGGTTTTATTTAAATTCTATAATTGAATCTCTGTAGCCTAGAGTGGAGGCCTAGGTGCTAGGGCTGCAGAAGTTTGGCTTCCTCCATCACCCGGGCAACCCTAGCCTCTGCTCTCTCTAGCTCCATGGCTGCCGCCATTTCTGTTGGGATATATCTTCTATAATTGAAACTTTGTAGCATTGAGTGGAGGCCTACGCCAGCAACGGCAGGTGGAAAGCTTGGCTTTCTCCATTGCCAGGGAAACCCAAGTTTCCCTCCTGCTCTCAGTGGCCACAGCCATTTTCATTGGGGTTTATTTGCTCCTGATTGCCTGGTGGGCATGGCTTGTGGATGTGGCTTGATTGGAGGTATGGTCAATTTGCATATTACTCTTTTATTAGATAGGATATGCATAACACATGGCCACAGACAATAGGGTGGTGAAGACCTGGGGCAGTTGATGGGATCAGTTTAAAGAGGTAAAAGAGGGGAAAAGGGGGACATAAGTAATACTTTCAAAAATAAAGTTTTAAAATAAATAAATAATTTTAAAGGAGACAGTTCCAATCACCAAACAATGACTCAATCTGTTTAAAGAACAAACCTAAACTGAAACAATACTATTGAAGATAGGCATGGTTTCCTGAGAAAGAAGTTTATGGACAAGAAAGCTATATCTATTCAGATCTTGCTTTGTATTCTGTTAGACACTTTTTTTCATCACTATTGTATTTTTAATATCAGAGCAAACTATGATTGCTCAAATTGCTCAAAGATGTTAAATATGTAAACTTTATCAGAAGTCTTATGAGGAAAATATACCTGATAGAACCAATCTGCCAAGATGGTCAACAGGTCTAGCTCAAACTACAGTGGACACTATTATTCAATCTGGTGAATTATTTAGACTTAAATGTTTTAAAGAGTAGAAATATGTGATAGTTAAATTATGTCATACAATAATTATTTGTATAATATTGAGGATAAAATATTTTTGCCAGGCTGGCATGACTCAGTGGTTGAGCATAAACCTATGAACCAGGATGTCATGGTTTGATTTGCTGTCAGGGCACCAGCCCAGGTTGCAGGCTCAATCCCCAGTATAGGGTGTGCAGGAGACAGCTGATCATTGGTGTTCCTATCTCTCTCTCCCTCTCCCTTCCTCTCTAAAATCAATAAAAAATTTTTTTAAATATTGAGGATAAAATTTTTTTTGGTGGGTAAATGACCCTGTGTCTGTTCTGGCATGATCAGGTTAAGTACATAGATAGAGAACAATTAGAAGGGAATTTACCTTCAAATATTGAAAATATATTAATAGCGAATGAGATAACAAGTCCTAAGACTAACGAGTAAAATTGAAACTCTACTGTGGCCTCCAGTACACTTCCCCATATGCGTGTATAATCTTTTCTCCCTAGCACATTCCACATAAGTCACTCTGGACTTCCCATTCCTCAACATACCTGGCTCTGTACATGCTTAGAAACTTTCTACCTGACTTTTGTTGTTGTTGTTGTTCTGAAATGGTTTTCCCCAATTCTTCATAAGACTTACCCACAAGTGCTGGGACTTTTCAAAGCAGGGAGTTGGCAGTGTGTATCCCATGACACACTGAATTAATGTATGTAAATGACTAGAATATAATTAAGTGCTCAACAATTACAGATCATTATTGTTTGGGTTGCCATTGTTAACTTCAGTTCTCAGCTCCTATACTACTTCCCCTGAAGATAGGTTTCCTCTGAACATTGAATAAAAAGTTTCTCCTGCTTTCCTTTTCCCCATCACATCATCCTTTCATCTTCTTCCCTGCAGATAAGGATTGCTGAGAGATTTCATAAAAAAGTTGAACTTTGGATGAATGGCTTTTTTTTCTTAATGGTCAAAAATGTTTTTTCTGCCCTGACCGATTTGGCTCAATGAAGGGAGCATCGGCCTGAGGACTGAAAAGTCCCAGGTTCGAGAGCAAGAACCTTGGTTGCTGTCATATCCCCAATAGGGGGTGTGCAGGAGGCAGCTGATTGTTATTTCTCTCTCATCAATGGTTCTAACTCTCTATCCTTCTCCCTTCCTTGCTGTAAAAAAAAAAAAAAATCAATAAAATATATTTTAAAAATGTTTTTTCCAAGGTTAAAATATATGTTAAATCTGTCACAGTGATAGTGATGAAAAGTTGGTACTATTTTTAAATTTGGAATGACAGTGGAAGTGGCATTACAGGGCAGGTTTGTTGTTTATGGGGCCAGCTTAAGGAAATCTGATTATATATAAGATGCTCTCTTGCCTTCTGAGAAGTCAAGGCAGTGATATCTCAAGGAGACCATGACCAGTAAGAATATTTTATTTTCAAATCTTTGATACTTACATTGAATAATTTATATTAAATCTGTGTGGGGAAGATGGGTTGAAAAGAGAAGAGTCTTGGGAGTGATATTTTAGCCTCATTTTAGGAACTATAATTCTTCACTCTTCCTTATAGGAAAGTTTTCAATTGCTACTTTATGATAGTCATGACACGAAAATATGCTATCGGTTGAAGACATAAATCCATTCCAGGAGACAGTAAATAAACTCTTGCATAATAGATCTAGTGAATCATTAAATGTAATGTTTATATTTAAGCACACATTTATCCATTAACTTCAGTAAATTGTCCTTTTTAAAAACAAACCAGGAAAGCAATGTCCTTAGGTGCCCATGTAAGAAAAGTCTTGGAGGTGAACTGATGGTTGCTCTGACCACCCATTCCAACCCTGCTGCTCTGATATTCATTCTTCCCATCCCTTTCTCAGCTAATTCTTTTACTCCCTGCCTCCATCTTCAGACCAAATAAGAGAAAAAACATTGCCAGTACAAGATGGATTTTGGTCAGGATATTTGGGGGAAATCAGTCCTTTCCTTTTCTCCTCACACTTTTATTTCCAATCTACAGTCACTGGTAGAGAGGTCAGCAGTCCAGATACTGGTTTCTTTGACACTGCTCTTCCCAATGAACACTCTCCTGGTGCCACTCACCAAAACACAACAATCATCATCAGTGGCGGCCCAACCTTCTCCTTGCACAATCATAAGTTTTACAAACAAAAAGGCTGAAGCCAAAAGACAGTGAACAACTTGAGTTTATTTTAAATCAGTAAAGAAGATGATATCAAAACTCATGCCCATGAGTTTCTTGACTCTTGGATGAAGTGAAGGACAAGTTGTTTCATTTCATGCTATAAAATAATCAAGTATTTATTCTCAAGTTTCCTCATAGAAGTGTATATTCTCGAGAACAACCTGACTCTTTCATAATAATTTGGAGTAGAAGAAAGGGAAAGTCATGTAAGGGCGAGTGGGAGGCAATTAAGAGGGAGAGGGATGGGTGGGGTGGGCCGGAGACTAACTGATGGAAGATGCTGCATGCATGGGCTGTGAAGAAACAGTGGGTCCTTGGGCCAACTGCTCTGACTCAGCCCCAAGAAATAGATCATTACCACCATCTTTGTCTTGTTGAAGCCACAAATGAATATGCCAGCACACATATACACAGGGTGTCCCCCCAAAAATGTACATACACTTTAACAACTGATACCTCAATTTTGAAAATGAAATATATTTTAATAAACATTGCCTTTATATTTTATTGATTTTTTACAGAGTGGAAGGGAGAGAAAGTCAGAAACATCAATGAGAGAGAAACATCGATCAGCTGCCTCTTGCACACCCCCTACTGGGGATGTGCCCGCAGAAACATTGCCTTTATAATTATGGAGTGTGTTTATACATTTTGGGTGATACCCTATATATGATTTATCAAGCACTTGTCATACATATGCCAGCTTTGAATATATTATCTCATTTAACTCTTACAACATCCCTAGAATGTAGGTATCACCATTTTCATTTTAGTACTGATATAAATAAGGTTTGGAAAAATTAAGTATCTTGCCCCAAATCATATAGCTACAACCTGGGGAAGTCCAGCTATTAATTTGGACCTCCCTAATTCCAAAGACTTAAACATCAATAGGTAAGCCCGACCCCTTTGGGAAAACCAAACCAAAACAAACAAACAAAAACACCTCTATTTCCATAGCAAAAAGTTGCCACTACATGTTCCTTGAGATCAGAGACTTTTGGATTTTTTTTTCATATCTATGTCTTCATAGCAGCCTAGCTAAAATCCTGCCATACGTTAGCTGTTCAGTAAATATGTCTTTTATTTCTATGTAAATTTTCACATCAGCAAGGAGTTAACTATGGTGAATAACTGTAGCAGGAGCTGATAGCTACATGGCAGCCATGATCTCTGTCCCTGTCCTCATTTTGTCTCCAGGACTGTGGACAAAGGAAGCTACAAAAGGCTGCATCCAGAGCAATCCGAGATGAAGAAACAGGCAGAGAAAAAGTCCACCAAAAAGCCATAGGAAATGTCAGCTTGCTCTGTCCTACTTTTACCATCAACCATGTGGCATGAACGATAGTGGGTGTGGGTTGGACCATTATGGGCATCATTTTAGAGAGCTTTTGGGGGCTGCTGAACTGGCAATACTTTTCATGTATTGCCCAGAACTGCAATGTGTATATATTTTAGTAAATCCTCTTTCAGCCCCCACCTCCCATCCTCACATTCACTATATTCTCCCAAAAGTAACTAGGATCCCTAATTCATAAAAAAGAACAATGAATTTGAAGACGTAAAAACAAGCATTGAATTCCTCAATCTCTCTTTATTAAACTTATAGACTTTACATACAATAAATTATAACCACCATAAGTTATTCTGTAGTTCCTTACAGGCTGTCCTCAACAATACATTTCAGAAATTAGATTACACACTGGGTCTGTTTTTTTCTCTAAGAATGGAATATGGGAGAAGAAATCACTAACAATAACATGACCTTTTCAAACTTTTTTTGAAATATTTCCAATTATTAAGTAGTCAAAACTATTTATTGAGAGATTACTCTGTACAAATCCCACTAAATGATTTTAGGAATTTAAGGAGTATGAAGAAATGTTCCCTGGCAGTACATTCAAAACCTACGTGTAGGGAGAAGCATCACATATCAAGATAAGCAGGAGAAGGAACAGTATGTGCAAACTTCAGGTGAGTAATAAGTGCTACGGAAGGTGAGAGAGAAAGTCAATTGATTTTTGCCTCAGGTGGAAAGAGAGGTTTTCATGAAGGCAAGACATGATCCAAAACTTGAAGAACTGGTTAGCAGGGGAAAAAGTAATTATTTATTTGCTGCTCTTAATAATTATACTATGCTGTGTTTCTTCCCTGACTATAGATTTGCTTCTCAAATCTCTTCCTCTCAGTTGCCGCTTCAAATCTAGAAGTCATCTGTGACATCTCCCTCACTTCCCATGTCTAATTGGTCAAGGAATCCTGTTGATTTCCCTCACATGTGAATCTCAAATGCAATTATCTTTCTCCATTTCCATTGCAAGACCACTGCATTAGCCCCCAATCTGTTCTCAGGAATTTAGTCTTGCCTCTCTCCAAACGCTTCTCACAGTAGCCAATGTAATCTTTTATTAAACCTAAATAGAATTATTACTTAGCTAAGATCATTCAGTGGCTTCCCATAGTCTTTAGAAAAACATAAAAGGTCCTTAGTATGTTTTTCAAATGCTGTTCATGTTTCTAGTCCTCACTGGCTTCTTTAGTCGTATATTTGACCATTCTCTCCAATAACAAACGCCACACCAACAGGACTCTATAGCTGCTAAACAAACCACATGTTTTCTGTCCAAAGTGTTTTGTAATGTTCTTCCTTTCCATGTTCACATGGATGATTTCTATCCAACCATTATATCTCAGCTCAGCTCTGTTTTCATTTAAAAAAAATCTTCTCATACCATAATTTAAATTACCAACCTCCTCTCAATTCTTGATAATTCTCTCAAATGCCCTATGCTTGACAATTACATTTAGAGTTTTCCTTAAAAGCTGTTTTCCGATTAGTCTCTAAGCTCAATTATAACAGGAGCCATTTGTATTTTATTCACCACTATATTTCTAGTTTCTAAACAAACAAACAAAACACAAAAAAATAAATTACCCAATTTTAACACTTATGTTAGTTTCCATTTTTTCCACCAATGTCAAAGAAAATGTCATGCTCAAAAAGTTCTACAAGTTTTCAACATTCAGTATATTTTCTTATTAGTCAATGCCAAAAGCTCTGCCCCTCCTTGTCTCTCAGATCTAAAGAGTTTAAGAATCCCATGCTTCATGTAGCTTGAAAAGCACTTTATTCCACACCTGAACTTACTCAGTGTCTTTTTAAAACTTTATTACTCTTTCTGGTTTTACTTCTCAATTTTTTTTCCAAGTAAGCAAAGATGAATAACAAACCAGGAAATAATCTCCAAGAGAAAGAAAAGTGAAATCACCTAGCCTCAGATGGGAAGAGAGAGAAAGAATTCAGCTCTGTTGGTTGGGAGAGAATGGAGCAAGAGCAGCTCACTCTGGGGGCCAGACCCAACACCAGCTCAGTCTCCTCTTCTAAGCAATTCCAATATAGGCTCTTTTCTCTCCTAGCCTAACTCTAAATGTTTCATCAAAAACATTCATAGCTTATAGCTATCCCATGGAACTATATATATGAAAAACCTGTATCTTCTTTTAAAATGTACCCCCAAATTATTTTCAATAAACTTATAATAGTATACTGAGTGCTTATAATGAGCCAGCCATTTTGTTAAGTGCTTTAGTTAAAATTAATTAAAGCACTCAGTTCTCCCCATTAAATCATATGCAGTAGGCACTATTACAATCAGGATTCTTGATATACTTGTTTAGCCTCAGAGAGCTATTAAACAATAAAGCCATTTTTCTATGACAAAAAAAAATTTGCTTATTCACTCTTTACACCCTTATACATGTTAACCCAGAATAATTGGGTAAATTCTGTAGATATCAATTCATTAGACACTGTGCTAGGCTTTGGAGATGCAAGGATGAATAAATTATTGCTCTTGCTCTCCTAGAACATATCTATCCTATATAATAAAAGAGAAACATGCAAATTTGACCATACCTTCACTCCTGATTGGCTCTGATACCAGCCAATCAGGAAAGGGGGCGGGGCCAAGTAGCCTGAGAGCCGGGCCCCAGGGGTGGAGATGAAATGGCAGTGGTGGTGAGCACCCAGCCCCCAGGCACTGTGAGTGGAAGTGGCAGTGAGCACCCAGCCCCTGGGGCCAGGTGGTCGCAGGCAGCTGGGGCTGAACTGAGCAGGGCGATGGCTGGGTGCCCAAGGCCTAAAGCCTTGGGCAGGCTGGGGGTGAACCATCAGTTGGACATCCCTTGAGGGCTACCAGTATGTGAGAGGGGGCAGGTTGGGTTGAGGGATCACCCACCCCAGTGCACGAATTTCATGCACTGGGCCCCTAGTATATATATAAAAAAGCCACCGACCAGAGCACTGTAACAACTGAGATGACCAGTCACTATGATGCCATTATGACCAGTGAACTGGCCCAATCAAGAAGTGGGGCTGGCTGGAGGGAGGGGCTTCAGGTGTTTGGCTGGCTGGTCCTACTCCTGATGGGCCCCCACCACCCCAATTGGCCTGTGGCCCCTGCCCCCAGTCAGCTCCACCCCTGATTGCCCCCCCCCCCCTCTGATCAGGGGCAGGGAAGACTGACCCATTGCCCACAGCTCCTCCCCATGGCCAGCCCCAATCCCATACCTTTGTAGAAACCCCTTTCACATCCTGTGTGGTTCAGGGTCCCAGTTCAGGGTTTGGGTTCTGGAGAAGGCTGCACACAAATGAAAAAAAGAGACTCAGAAAAGTATGAATTTGGGAAATGGGGGGCCAGGCAGCAACTGATCTCTAGTGGAAGGACTGCCCCTTGCTTTGGCCTTGCCATTCTTTTTATTTAGGTTTTGAGATACACCCATTGCCTTTAGGCAGGAACTAAGCAGATTATCTTATCAGTAAGGATTTACATGATTATTTGGTGGGGAAGTTGCTTCTGCTACCCCTGTCTCAATTAGATAGAGAGTGGTTGGCTCTGACCTTTCAGAGTTTCTAAGCCTTTTGGGTTCCTTGTCCACACCTTTCTATTGGTGAGGCAATGACTGGTTTCCTGCACCAATTGACCTACCTCCCCAATGCAGCATGGCCTGCTGACCAATCACCCTCGGCCCCTCCCCACAGCCAGTCCATCCCTAATCAGGCCCTGATCTGGGTAGGGGAAGGCCAATAGGCCAACTTCCCACCATCTCCTCCTCCTGACAGGCCCACCCTGATCCACCCCAATTCAGGCTGGCCGGATCCCACCTATGCACGAATTCGTGCACTGGGCTTCTAGTAATTTAATAAAAATACAAAGTGTTAAATAACAGATAAGAATTGGGTTGAGTGGTGTTAGAGCCCCAAGGGGGAATTAACTTTCTTAGTCTAGAGATGTCTTTTCAGGGAAGATTGCATCTGATTGACAAGTAATCATTAAGCAACATCACAGGTAAATATGAAGCAATGAACATACATACTTACCACTAAATAACCCCTTTAAAATTATATAAAGTAAATATTTAACCCCCCCCCAAATTTAAAAGCAACAGAATAAAGAGAATCAGAGATGAAGTGAGATGGCAAGACACTGCACAGGTGATGACTGGCTGAGCAGAGGGAAGAAGGCTGAAATCTCTTGTCCACAGTGGGAGAATACCAGTGTGAGTTGAGTGGATATGCTCCAAACAACACTGAAAAGACTGACACTGGAACCACTAGGCACCTGTAGAAGTCAATGTACAGACTGCAGCTGAGAACAGGATCTTTTCAAAACCATACAAAGCTTTTCAATGTCTCCCACCCCTTCTACAAATCTGTACAACTCTGGGCAGAAGACAAAAGGTTTACTCCCAGAAAAAAATGGAACCTGAGATGATACTCTTGACTCAAATCCTAAGCACAGGAGCAAGGTACCATATAGTAGAAGCTGGAGATTAAGTGAAATTAGAGATCTATGTCTTGAGCCCTTTCCCTAGTCTGAAGTTATTCCCATAGGCAAGAAACTGCAAGATTTTTTTCTGGGCAAGCAGAATGACCTGAGAGAAAAGACCTACAGAGACATTTTGGAAGTCTGCAAGGAAAGAGATGGCCCCAGTTCTATTGAAGGTTGTCAGCCAGCCTGTGCTGCCCTGCCACACAAAGCCTTCAAGGAGCTTTTAGGGCCCATTCTTAATTACACATGGACAAACAAGAATCTCCAAATATTTGTTGAAGATCTCTAATCTACAGGACAGACCAAAGCAAACAGAAAAAAGCAGGAGAGTAGAATTAGAAATCAATGTAGGGAGCAGAAAAAAGCTTTAGGGAAAAAAATAACTTTAATAAGTAACTTTAGAAAGATGAGTTGAGGCTATACATATTTATAAAACAAAATTGGGAAACTAAAAAAATGTTATATTTTCAGCACAATGATTTTGTTGTGTTATCCTTTATATCATTTTATGTCTTGGGTTATTAAATTATACTTTAATAGAGGCCCAGTGCATGAAAATTCATGTACTGGAGGGGGGTGGAGTCCCTCAACCCTGCCTGCACCCTCTCACAGTCCAGGAGCCCTCAGGGGTGGGAGTGGACTGGGAGATCAGGCAAAAGCAACACCTTCATCACACCTCTGCTGCTGCCACTGCTAGCAGCACCTCGGCTAGCCCTGATTACCTGAGCCTCGGGCAGCCCTGAGCAGCTGGGCAGTCAGCATCAGAGGCTTGCCCGTGTCTTGGCCTTGCCCTGGGCAACTGGGGGGCTGAGGGGATGGGGGAACTCTGGAGGCAGGCACGCAGAGTGGCTGGACCCACCTGGGGGTAGGCCCAGCCATGCCATGCACCTTCTGCCCCAGCAGAGCTAAGGGGATTGGACGCTGCCATCATGTGGTTGTGGGTGCTGCCATCTTTGAAGGTGTGGCAGTCAATTAGCGTATTTCCTCCTTATTGGCTGTGGATGCTGCCATCTTTGTGAGGGCATGATGGTCAATTAGCATATTTTCTCTTTATTAGATAGGGTTAAGGTATATAAAATATAATTTAATATTTTAATAATTTTGCAAGGGAGGAAAGCTAATTAGTCTAAAAGTAAAAGCTTTATAATTAGTTAAAATATATATTAATCTTGATCAATTTAATAGAACTTATGATAAATGAAGAACAAAGACAAACAGAGCTTGCAACTCATATGATAAATGAACAAACAAAAATAAAGAAGAGTTCTTGGAACTAAAATGATATCAGAAAACAAAATAAATGGAATAGTTTTAAGATAAAATTAGCCATGGCAAGGTGGCTCAGTTGGTTGGAAATCATTCCATGCACTAAAAGATTGTGGGTTCAATTTCCCGTCAGGGCACATACCTACTTTGCTGGTTCAATCCCAACCAGGGCATGCTTGCAAGTCAATGGATTGATGTTTCTCTCTCACAACTATGTTTCTCCCTTGCTCTTTCTCTCTCCTCCTTCCTCCCTAAAACAAAACAAAACAAAAATCCTTGGAAAAAAATTTAAAAATAAAAATGTAAGACTCCCATGAAGAAAAACAAGATAAAGAATTAGAAGTTTTAAAAGAAAATAAGAGAATCAATCCAGAATACTCAAAATCTGATAATATGAGTTCTCAAAATATAGAATGAAGTTCCAACTACAATCTTATTTTTCTTCTCTTTTTAGCAAAGCTCCTTAATAAGGTTGTCTACATCCACTATTTCCAACTCCTTCTCTCCCCTCTGTCTTAACCCACTCCAATCTGATTTTCACCCATACTACTCCCCTAAAACTGTTCCTATCAAAATCACCAAAAAGAAAGTCATTTCTGAGTCTTAATCTCACTTTGCTTATCAACAGCACCTAACAGATGAGAGAACATCCGCTCCTTGGAAAATGTTCTTTGTTTGGCCTGCTTTCCTCCTACCTTTTTGTCCACTTCCTCTCAGTCTCTTCTGCTATTTCTCACTCACCTGCCTGATCTCTAGATAAGGGTAGTGCATCTGCAGTTGCCCCTTAGATATCTTCATAATTCATAATCACCTCATAGACTATCTTGTCCAGTCTCAAGGTCATACGGATCACCTACATGCTGATGGCTTCCACATCTGTATCTCCTATCCACATACCTCACCTCAACATCCAAACCTAAATTTCAAACAGACATTTTAAATCTTTCTTTTCTATTATCTAAAACCAGATCTGTTCTGCCAGCAAATCATGACCCCTCTATCTTGAAAGCATATAAAGAACTCATCTCACAATTTTCATTGCCATTATGCCAGTACCAGCCACCATTAGCTCTCTCCTAATTTGTTGCAACATCTTCCTAAATAGAACCCTTGCTTCTACCTTTGTCCAGCTTTGAACTATCTTAACACACCAGCCAAAGTGATCCCATTAAAGACATGTGAAATCATGTTACTCCTCTGCTCAATCTCCGCCCCCATAATCCGCCTTCCTACCCATGAGGCTTTGACATAATTTGAGCCCTGATTGCCTTTAAAATCATCCCTTCCGTTCTCCCATTTGCTTTCTTCACTCTAGTCAACCTGGATTCCTTACTACGTCTTAAATGCAGCTTTACTTTGGACTTGATATTTCTTTTGCCTAGAAGTCTTTCTCCCCACAGATTTACCTGGTTAACTCTCTTACTTCCTATAGACTGTACTCAAGCCTCACTCTATCAGTGAAACCTTTTCTGGTGACCATATCTAAAATTGCAAATCACACACACACACCCCCCAAATAATAACTCCTTCTCTGGCCTTATTTTTTCCCCCTACACATTTATTATTACCTAAGATGCTTTTTTTATTTGACTTATCTATCTCTACCATTAGAATGTATACTTCACAAGGACAGGATTTTTAGTTTCATGTTCATTATCATATCCCAAGAACTTAGAATTCATTAACATAACAAAGACTTTTATTGGTACATTAAATAATCAATAAAATAGGGAGCATAAATTATCAAAATGTAATTAAAGAAAATTTCTTAGAACTTAAGAAGCTGATGGAGTAACCACATAGAAAGATACAAGAATGAATTAAGTATAGTAGAAACAAGAGGATAGACCCATCTGCTGTTTAACATCTGTAGACCAATTGGGACTAGTCTCTCTAATGAGCCATCAGGGACAGGTTAAAAAATGAGAGGGGCAGAAGGAAGTCAATTGTCCCACACAGAAATCAAGCATATCGTGTTACCCTTGGGAACATCTCTTAATGTGTCTTTCTATGTAATCTAGTGTGCAACTCTCCAAAAGAGGATTCTACCCCCTTGACAGATCTACCATCTATTCTACAAACTGCAGCCACAATTATTTCTTGAATATTTAAGTGAACATTTGTGATTATTGCAATGATTATTGTAAGGAAGAAATATTTTTAAATTCTAATTCTTCCTGGTGTGACTTTTCTTCCCTATAAAAATAGTCTTCTTCTTGCCCATACAGAGATTGTTGTTTATGACCTATTCATCTCATTCTGTATGTGAGTATTTCTCCCTTTTCCAAACTCAGTGGTTATAGTTTCTTTCCCTTTTATTCCAACTTGCACACTGCCAACAAGTTTTTCTAAAATCCCATTGTAGTCATGTTATTCAATAATCAAAAATCTTCAGGCTTTATTTCTTCTCTATGGAATAAATATAAGCATGATGTACAGTGTACTTCTAAATCATTATCACTGTTAATCATCTCAACAATCTAGAAAGTATTATCATTGTTTTTATTCTATAGATTAAAATAGTCAAGGTGGAAAAAATTCCTAAATCAAAACTGAGTCATTTTACTTTATCTTCTTACTTCTATTTAGTCTGTTATCTAAAGCCCTTTAAAATCTACATGCATTACTTGTCTCTTCCTATTAATCTCTTCTGAAATGTGGTTCTTAAATGAAGGGATTTATGCACCCTATTGGAAACCATCTGCTAACTGTGGGTAAGCTACAAGTACATAACCCCTGAAAATGTACATAATTTTTTTCTTTTTTATCCTCATCCGAGGATATGCTTTATTGATTTTTGAGAGGAGAAAGAAAGAGAAATCGGTTGCTTCCCATTGGCATCTCAATCAGGGATCAAACTCAAAACCTAGGTATGTCCCCTGACCAAGAATCAAACCTAAAGCCTTTGGGTACATAGGGTAATGCTCCAACCAACTGAGCTACCTGGCTAGGGATGCATTTATTTTTATATGCTCATTTTTTGGAGGAGAATTCAAAATGTCTATCAAATTCTTAGAAGTATTCATGACCTCAAGCAATTGAAGAACACTACTCTATAGGAGCACTCTGCTCTAGGAGATAGGATTATTTCTCCCCACTTTCTGCTCTGCTCCTTCTCTCCCATTGGATGATTTCCACTCACACAAAGCTGACTTTCACTCTAATGCCAGGCTTACATCTCTCTTCCTCTGTGTAGGCCTTGCAGATGGCTGCAGGTCACAATGGCCAATTTCTCCTCTGAACTATTAGCACTCAGGTCCTATATAACAAATTCAGTAATTAATGGTAGACCACCTGTGGCATTGCTTGAATTTTTGCATTTCTGGATATTAAGCAACTGTTTTATTGTTACTTAGTTTCATCATGTAGATTTTAAGAATCTAGCATCTTATCTCTTCAAACTCTCCATAGACTTGTCCAGAGCTCTACGCAGCATGAATGTTCAATGAATGTTTGTTTATTTGGTTTAAACGAGCATCTTACTTATAAAAATGCAAGCATTATTTTGGGTTTATTAAATGCTTATAATATGCAAGGACTGAACTTAGAGGTGGGCAGATGGGAATGCTCTCTATCCTTCTAAGGCAATGAGGAAACCATTTGGCCAAGGCTCTATACTCACAATGGGCCTCACAGTGAATTTTGGGTGTCATGTGAAAATGACTACCTCCACAAGATGTTTAAACAGTATAAAAACAGGAGTTAGTGACCCATTACTTGAGGAAAGTAGAAGAAGAAGAGTTAAATATACCAGGAACAGAGAAAAGTTGATTGCCTCACAAGTGTCCCTCACATAGGGAAAGTGAAGCCAAAAAACAAATCTCAAAGCACATGCTGGTGAACTCAACAAGTGGACTCCGAAGTCTCATTTTAATCCCTGTGACAGTATGTCAACTTGCTGTTACATCCATGCTAGTTACTGTGGGGTCATGTCAACTAGCTGGTAAATTCATCCTAGGATACTGAATACATGTTACCTTCAAGTATTTCAAACCTAGTTGGTAAAACAAGTTAGATACATAAACATAGACCAATAAGATAATAGATACCATAATGTTAAAAAAAAAAACTATACAAAGACAGACCTTAGCCAGATGGCTCAGTTGGTCAGAGCATCATCCCATGCACCAGAAGTCTGTGGGTTTGATTCCTAGTCAAGGCACCTAGGTTGTGGGTTCAATCCCCAGTTAGGACATGCCTGGGAGGCAAACTATTGATATTTCTCTCAAATCAATGTTTCTCTCCCTCTCTTTCTCCCTGAAAATATATAAAAACATTAGTGTCCTGGTGCACAAAATTTGTGCATGGGGCTGGGGAGAAGAATGGGGTGTTCCTAAGCCCAGCCTGCACTGTCTCCAATCTAGGACCTTCTCAAAGGATGTCCTACCACTGGTTTACAGGGATCAGGCCTAAACTGGCAGTTGGACATCCCTCTCACAATCCAGGACTGCTAGCTCCAGCCACTCACCTGCCTGCCTGCTTGCCTCTATCCACTTTGCCTGCTGGCCTGCTCACCTCCAACTGCTCCCCATGACAGCCTGTTCATGCCAAACTGTTACCCCTGCTGGCCTGCTAGCCCCCATCTTTCCTCCCCACTGGCCTGCTCACTCCAAACTGCTTCCCCGACTGTCCTGATCACCTCCAACTGACCCTCACTGACAGCCTGCTCACCCCCAAGTGCATCCCCTGCTATTCTGCTTACTCCAAACAGCCCCGCCCCCACCAGCCTGATCACCCAAAACTACCCATCTGACCTGATCAATCCCCACCAACCAAAGCTCCCAGCCCCTCCTTCTTTTCTTTTTTCTTTTTTTCTTTTTTCAGTGCCTCCTTGAGCAGAGGCCAGGGCCTGCAGGGCGGGTGGAAAGCTTGGTTTCCTCCATTGCTGGGGCAACCCAAGCCTCCAGCTCTTCAGCTCCATGGCTGCCACCATCTTGGTTGAGTTAATTTGCATACTTGTTCCTAATTGGCTGGTGGGTGTGGCTGATGGGCATAGAGAAGGTATGGTCAATTTGCATATTTCTCTCTTTTTAATGTAGATATCCTTGGATGAAAATATATAAGGTCAATAATTATCTGAGTACATTTGTTATTCCTAAATTGTTAAAATTCTGGTTTCTAATAACGTTCTGAAAAACTTCATTATGATAACAAACTCCAAAATATGTATTTGGTAAAATTATAACACTTTATTTACTAGATTATCTGAGAAGAAATTCATCAGAAGCATTTTTGACTATGATTAGCATCCCTTGTATCAAAATGTTTCTAAGATGAAAAACAATGCCAAACCAGTGGAAAACACATTAAATAAATAACACAGGCTATTAGTATTAAAGTTCACAGAGAATGGAAATATTCAATGAGCTAAATTCATTATATTTCAGATATTATGAACTTTCAAAAAGTCTCCTGTACAAATATTTTCATTGTCTTAGAATGAGGAACATAAAACTAGATAAACTAATTTCATTGGAAATGAGTTTTTAAATGCCCTTATATAAATAGGTTTTTAATTTATTATATTTTTAAATCCTTTTTATTTTTATTGTTTAAAGTATTACAGATGTCTTCTTTTTTCCCATTAACCCTCTGTCAACCCAAACCTGCCCCCCCACTCCCGCCAGGACTTCACCACACTATTGTCTGTGTCCACAGGTTATGCATATATACATACACGTTCTTTGATTAATCTCTTCCTTTATTATCTTTTAATAGTTACTTTTTCAGAAAATACTTTAATATTCCAATTAAGCTGTTATCAATTACTTTCTCCTTCAGATAAAAACACTTTTTTATTCTTCTTTTTGGAAAAAATTATTTAAAGAAATAATAAATCTTCATTATAAAATCTTGGACATGGCTCAAAAGCATAAAGTATAAAATAAAATGTATTTCTCACTCCAGCCCCATTTCAACATAACAGCCCAACCACAATTCCATAAAAGCAACCAAGGCTACTATCTATTTTTAGAAATTTCTCTATGTAAATATAGACACATATGTGTATACTCATTTTCCAGCATATGTATATGCTTTTATAATTTTATTTTCCCATTAATATTTCCTGCTCATCATTCCATGTCAATAAACTTAGAGTTGCCTCACTTCTTCAATATTCCATTGTTTGAAGAGCCATGATTATTTAATTAGTCCTTATTAATGGACATTTAACTTATTTTCAATTTTCTCTATTATAAATGACAAAGCAATGGCAATGCTGTAGAAATATTTGTGCATTTTTACTAGTACACTCTAAGGTAAATTTCAAGAAGTGAGTTTGCTGCCTTTAAATTTTGATAATGGAGGCAGTTAAACATGTGTGGGTGCAAGGGATATAAGAGGAATCTTGGTACTTTCTCCATAATTTTCCTATAAATCCAAAACTGCTCTTAAAAGATTAAACCTTAATTTAAAAATGAAAATTAAATATATAGTCCTAGCCAGTTTGGCTTAGGACTGTGGACTGAACAATCCTGGTCTCAAATCTGGTTAAGGGCATGTATCTCAGTTGCAGGTTTGATCTCTGGCCCTGAGCAGGATGAATGAGGGAAGCAACCAATCGATGTGTCTCTCTCACATCGATGTTTTTTTGTCTCTCTGTCTCTGTCTCTTTTCCCCCCTTTCACTCTGTCTAAATAAAAATCAATAGAGATTCTGGAGAGTGGAAGAACCAAGATGGCGGCATAGGTAAACACCTATTTTGCTGCCCCACATGACAAATCCAAAACTACAACTTAACAACAAAACAAACTTCATCCAGAAACACTGGAAAGCTGACTGAGTGAAAATTCCACAGATAAAGTAAAGATAGGATACGGTGACTCAGAGGAGCAGTGGTGTGCAGCCTTGAAGATACGCACAGAGAGAGGTTCGGAACCTTGTGCGCGCGAGTGCAGGCAGCAGCAAACCCGGCTGGTTTTCTCCAACAGAGAGGGCAAAGGCGATCCCAGGTCTCGGAAAAGCAAGGTAAAACCAGGCACAACAGAGGTCTGCGAGTTTGAGGAGAGTACTACGCGTAACTTGGAACATCAGTTTGCGCACAAAGTGCGCGACCACGCAGAGAGGACGTGTGACTTGCTCCCTCGTTCGGGAGACCACCAGACTGCTTTGTTTTACAACCCTGGCGAGACTTTGGGTGTGCAGACTCATTTGGGGAGAGGCAGAGTTGTCTGGCAACAGGTGGAGACCAGAGGCGGCTTTCTCTCAAAGGTGCCTGCAGCCATTACCACCAGACACAGAGTCCTGCGTGCCGCATAGGGCGAAGCTGACACTGCGTGCTCAGCCCGGAGACTCTGCCCATCCAACCTGAACACAGTTTACCTTCACAGCCAATTGGCCTGGAGGTCAAACCCTCCTAGGGCTAACAACAACAAGCTGGGCTTAACTTCATCAATACTGTACAACCCATAAAGGATTACAGTAAGAGTCTCCACCTCAGGTAACTGGGGAGGCTGAGCCACTGTCCCTTAGAGGACATCTACCACACACAGCTAATGAACCAACTCAGGAAAGCAGCCATAATGCAGAGAAATGGAAAGAAATCAGGTGTGAAAGAAGTGGAGGAAAAAAGACGACTAGACATAGAGTTCAAAACCACAGTAATAAGGTTTTCCAAGAGGCTCCTAGAAAAAGCCAATGAATTCAATGAGAACTACAAGGAAATGAACAAGACCTACGAGGAAATGAATAACACCTATGAGGATATGAAAAAGGACCAACTAGGAAATAAGCATACACTGATTGAAACAAAAAATATAAAAAGGCCTAAAAGCAGTCCAGAGGACTACAAGAACCAAGTCAAAGATTTGAAATACAAAGAGGTAAAATCCACTTAGCCGGAAAAGCAAGAAGCCAACAGAATCTAAATAATTGAAGATAGTGTAAGGGGCCTCTGGGACAACCTCAAGCATACCAACATCAGAATTATTAGGGTGCCAGAAAAAGAGAGAGAGCAAGATAATGAAAACCTACTTGAAGAAATAGTGACCGAAAACTTCCCCCACCTGGTGAAAGAAATTGATTTAAAACCCCAAGAAATGCACAGGACCCCAAAATATAGGAATCTAAAGAGGACCACACAAAGACACATAATTAAAATGCCAAGAGCAAAAGATAAAAAGAGAATATTAAAAGCAGCAAGAGAAAAACAGTTAGTTACCTATAAGGGAGCACCCATACGACTGTCAGCGGATTTCTCAACAGAAATGACACAGGCCACACGTGAGTGGCAAGAAATATTGAAAGTGATGAATAGCAAGAATATACAACCAAGATTACTCTACCCAGCAAAGCTATCATTCAGAATTGAAGATCAGATAAAGTGCTTCGCAGATAAGATAAAGCTAAAGGAGTTCATCACCACCAAACCAATATTATACGAATTACTGAAAGATATTCTGTAAGAAGGGGAAGAAGAAAAAGGTAAAAATATAAATTATGAACAACAAATACACATCTATCAACAAATGAACCTAAAAAGCAAGTGAATTAATAATCTGATAAACAGGATAAACTGGTGAATATAACAGAATCATGGACATAGAGAGGGAATGGACTGACAATTCTTGGGGAAAAAAGGGGTGTGGGAGGTGCAGCAAGAGACTGGACAAAAATCATGCACCTATGGGAGAGGACAGTGTGGGGTAGGTGAGGACGGAGGGTGGGATGGGCACCGGGTGGAGGGAGCTATAGGGGGGGAAAAAGGGGGAACAGTGTAATTAATAAACTGAACAATAAAAATTTTTAAAAATCAATAAAAAATATCATTCTGGTTAGGATTATAAATAAATAAATATTATAAAAATTAAATGTATAAATATAAAAAGCATGTATTTCGGATAACGACGATGTCCATGTATGTATATATGGCATTTGTATGTGTTTATAGAAATTTGTGCTTGCATGTATGTGTTTATAGATATTTGTGTTTGCATGTATACATAAATATATTCAAACTTATGTTTGTGCTTGCACATGCACAGACACACACGTATGTGTGTAAACAAATCTCTTTTCAGCATCCTGGAGTAGAAAAAAATCAAAGTCTTGGAGGCAGGTAGACTTAGCACTAAATTCTAGCTCTCCCTATTCACTGGCTCACCCTCTATTTCTAGTTGATAAAATGGCTATTTATAATAATAATAGAGGAATATGCAAATTAATCAGGACCCCTCATGCAACAACCAAACAGCAGGCTGCATTGGGCAACCAGGCTAGTGGGGGCAAGGGGGTGGACAGTCAGGGCCAACTAGGTCAGCATGGGGGTGGGCAGTATGCATGGAGTGGGGGGGGCATGTGTGCACAGTTGGGGGCAATCAGGCTGGCAGGGGGAGGCAGTGAGGAATGACCAGGCCAGTGGGGGGGGGAGAGTTGGGGGCAATCAGGCCAGCAGGGGGGCAGTTAAGAGTGACCAGGCTAACAGGGGAAGGGGTAAGTTGGAGGTGACAAGGCCAGCATGGGGGTGGGGAGCTAGGGGATACCATGCCGGCAGGGGGGCAGTTGGGGGCAACTAAGCTGGCAGGCAGAGGCAGTTAGGGGTGACTAGGCCAGCAGGGGGGGGGGGGTAGTTATGGGCAATCAGGCAGGAAGACAGGTGAGCGGTTAGGAACCAGCGGTTCCAGATTGTGAGAGAGATGTCTGACTGCTGGTTTAGGCTCAATCAGGCCTAAACTGGCAGTTGGACATCCCCAAAGGGTACCAGATTGGAGAGGGTACAGGCTGGGCTTCAGGGACTCCATCTACCCCTCATGCATGAATTTCATGCACCAGGCCTCTAGTTCAATATAATACCTACAACTTTTCCATAAGGATTACAAGTAGTAAAGTGTTTATGCCCTAGCAAAAGGTCTAGCAGGTGATTCAGTGGTCAATAAATTTTAGCTTCCTTCTTATATAACCTTGTAACTATCTCTCACTGAGCTGTGAATTCCCTGAATCAAGGATCAGGCACATTCATTTTCTGTTCTCAACACCTGCTGCATACTAAGCTCTCAGTAAATGTGTATTAAATACAATGGAATTATGATGATAATTATTTAAAACTAAAGTACTAGTTACTAAAAGATTTTTGAAGCATTTTTTAATTTCCTTCCCATTACATCTAAAGTCAGTATAGGAATCTTATTTTGAGGCTATCTGGGATCTTTTCAAAAAGACATCACAGAGAAAAGTTTTCCTTTTTGTGTGTTTTTCAAATTTATTTTCTACCTTGTAAGTAGAAGTTATTGCTTTGTGTGGCAGCTCTGTCTGGAAATGGCAATTTCTATGACATTCCTTGAGAAAAAAACTAAGTTTTATAATTCTACTAGAGACCTAGTACACAAATTCGAACACCAATGGGTTCCCTCTGCCTGGCCTGAGGATGTCAGCTCTCTGACATCCCCCAAGGGATCCTGGATTGTGAGAGGGCACAAGCCAGACCAAGGGACCACACCAGTGCACAATCAGGGCCAGGGAGGAACACAGGAGTTTGGCCAGCTGGGGACAGACCTCAGGAGGGCTCCAGGTCATGTCTGGACCATCTCACTCAGTCCCGATCGACTGGACTCAAACAGCAAGCTAACCTACGGGTCATAGCATCTGCCACCTGGTGATTAGTGCACATCATAGTGAGTGGTTTGAATGGCTTTAGCATATCATTAGCATATTACACTTAGATTGGTTGAATGGTTGACCTGCCAAAAAGATACTTAGCATATTAGGCTTTTATTATATAGAGTAGAAGTAGAACAAATCAAATTTAACACAGATTAGGTCTTAGAACTAAATAAATATTTTTATGACTCAGCTTTTTACCTTTCCAGTTTACTTATAAAATTTTTCTTACTTATCACTCAAAAACTTATCAATTTTCACCATTACTATTTGTTTTTAACAAATTAGACCTCGCATTCTTTTCCTATTCACCACTCTTTGGTGCATCTGGCTCTCCACTTATTAAGAAAATAGGCAGAAGATGTTATTGAATTATCATGTTTCCCAAATGTAACCTCAATTTCAATTATACGCATGCAAGGACAAAATGTAGCCCCAGTAAATGTGAAACATCTGATCATTATAGCTTTGATATTGACCAGATCACAATCAGCTGGAACTTCCTTCTACCTAATTTTAATTCCATTTGAGAATTATCCTTGATAATTTGACCCGGGACTCTCACAAAGTAACCTTATCTTAGAGTTTACCATTTTGTTAACCTCTTGTGAATAAAAAAGGGAGTATTTGAAACCTCCCACTTGATTATTCTAAGCTATGATGATTTCCTTTGCATGAGTTCAGCTTGTCTTACTTGCATTGAATATGACAAATTCATTGTGAGTGCTGCAACATGATGTGATACATTTACAGGAAAAATATATATATATCCATGAAGGAGTCCCATTAAGAGTCATCTTCAGCAGACTGTCAGAATGGTGATTTTAAAAACAAAACTACTAAGTAACTGGGAGTCTATTTTAAATTGAAATCAAAAGATGAATTAATCAAGAGTCATTTTAAAACCTAGATGATACCAACTTACCTGATTAAATAAATTTTAACAGCTTATTCTCATATAATCAGAGAATAAAAAATTATTAAAATTAAACCTGGTAATAACTTTTAAAATGTGAGCTAAGCCCAGGGTAATAAAATGGGAAGTTTGAAGTATCTTTTCTAATCACATAAGGTTAACAAAATTGCAAACTCTAAAATAATGTTGCTTTGTGAAGAAACCTACATCAAATTATCATGATATTAAAATTAAGGAGAAGCTTTAGTAACATTTTGGTAAGTCATTATTAATTGTAGTATATCTCAAAGTTATATGTGATTTTAAATGTGATATTTATTTGGTCATTAGGATGAGGAAAAGTAAGGTCTGAAGTCCAATCACCAGAAGGATGTTTAATCTATTTTCTTCCACAGATTTTTAAAAAAGTTAAATACAATTTTCTAATTCTACCTTAAATACTTTTTGAAAATAACAGTAGTAAATAAATAAATTTTTTAAACATTTAGGATATAATGTTTAGAGATTCTGAAAACTTCCAATAAAGTTGATATTTAAGTATTATCATGAAACTCAACTTTTCACAATTAAAACTAGCTACTCTTGTAACACTCAGACCATTAGCTCTAGCGAGCAGGATCTTGTGTTTTGTTTCTGGTTCTACCCTCAACAACTAGTGTAATGCAAGCTAGTATTATGTGCTTAACCAATATTTGTTGAATGGATGAATAATCAGATGCTTTTTCTAATACTGAAGAATCCCATTAATCTACTAATAATAGCCCCCATTTGTTCAGTTTTTCAAAACTACCTGAACAATGGCTTCCATGTGCCAGGCTCTGTTCTAGGCACTAGGGATGCAGTCATGAACAAAGCCGACGAAAAGAAATCCTTGTCCCTCTGGAGCTTACCCTCTGTCAGGGGAGACAATCAATGCTATAGGCAAGTGCAAGTCCGAAGGAAGGGAGGATGTGAGATTGAAAACCTGCTGGCCATTATGTGTGGCTTTTACTCTGAGTGAAAGGAGGAACCATTGGAGGGTTTTGAGCAGAGAAGTGACACCATGACTTACATTGTGACAAGATCATTCTGGCTGCTGTGTTGAGAACAGAATGAGGCAGAGCTGGAGCAAAAGCAAGGAAACTGCTGAAGAGTCTATTTCAACCATCTAGACAAAAAATTATGATGCTTAAATGTATTGTTCACCATGTTCCAGGCAGTGTAAGAACTGCTTTATCTATAACTAGACGCCCGGTGCACAAAGTTCGTGCAGGGAGGAGAGGCAGGGGATGTCCCTTAGCCCAGCCTTTACCCTCTCCAATCTGGGACCCCTTGAGCAATGTCCGACTGACCATTTAGGCCCGATCCTACCGGGATCGGGCCTAAATGGTCAGTCGGACATCCTTTTCATAATCCAGGATTGCTGGCTCCAAACTGCTCGCCTGTCTGCCTCCCTGATTGCCCCTAACCACTTCTGCCTGCCAGCCTGATCACCCCCTAACCACTCCCCTGCCAGCCTAATTGATGTCTAACTGCTCCCCTGCCAGCCTGTTTGCCCCCAACTTCCCTCCTCTGCCAGCCTGGTCACCCCTAACTGCCCTCCCCTGCAGGCTTGATTGCCCCGAACTGCCCTCCCTTGCAGGTCTGGTCCCTCCCAACTGCCCTCCCCTGTTGGCCTGATCACCCACAACTGCCCTCCCTTGCAGGACCTGGAACCTCCCAACGACCCTTCCCTGCTGGCCATCTTGTGGTGGCCATCTCATGTCTACATGGGGGCAGGATCTTTGACCACATGGGGGCAGCCCTCTTGTGTGTTGGAGTGATGGTCAATCTGTGTTTTTTGTCTTTTATTAAATAGGATAGAGGCCTGGTGCATGGGTGGGGGCCAGCTGGTTTGCCCTGAAGAGTGTCCCAGATCAGGGTGGTGGTTCCTTTGGTGCAAGGGGCGACCTGGACGAGGGGCCTGTGGAGGTTTGCAGGCCAGCCATGCCTCCAGCGACCCAAGCGGAGGCGCAGGTATCTAGGATTAATCTATTTCTACAATTGAAACTTTGTAGCCTAGAGTGGAGCCAAGCCTTCTGCTCGCTCTGTGGTGACAGCCATTTCTGTTTGAAACATTGTAGCCTAGAGTGGAGGCCTAGGCCTCCGTTGCTAGGGAAACCCAAGCCTCTGTTCTCTCCAGCTCAGTGGCTGCTGCCATTTCTGTATCTTTTATAACTGAAATGTTGTAACATTGAGTGGAGGCCAGGCAGGCAACTGGAGGCAGAAAGCTTGGCTTCCTCTGTTGCCAGGGAAACCCAAGCCTTCTTCCTGCTCTCAGTAGCGACAGCCATCTTGGTTGGGGTTTATTTGCATAATCTGCTCCCAGTTGGCTGGTAGGCGTGGTTGTGGGCGTGGCTTGTGGGTGTGGCAAAGGTACAGTCAAGTTTGCATATTACTCTTTTATTAGATAGGATAACAAAAGCATCATATGCTAATTAGACTGGACAATTGGACGACCTTCCAGATTAAGCCGGGGATGAAGGGGCCGAGCCCTTTGCACAAATTTTGTGCATTGGGCCTTTAGTATATTTAATATTTACATACTCTGTTAACTAATCCCCATGAACTTCTGAGGTAAAGGTTATATTGCCATTTTCTAGATCAAGAAACTGAGGCTAACAATATTTAACTTGCCCAGAGTCACTCAGCTAGCAGATGTCAGGTGTAGGATTCACACAAAACTGTCCACTTCCCCACTGCTGTGCCACTTTAAGTTTTCATTCAGATTTTCAAATGTTTTGTAATAATTAGCATTGGTATATCAGAGGATGTGGTGTAACCCACTTAGGGATAACATAGAAGTAGTAATGAGAAACCAACACAACCTTCCCCTCTGTCTCAACTTCTCCATAGGTGAACACTCTAACTGAACCAACTGACTTTTCTCCCAAATATTTCTTGAACTTTCCCAACAGTCTTAGAATTTTAGAATTTAAAGAAAACTTGGCCAACCTGATACTCGAGACAGGAGCCTTGTCTACAGCAAGCCTGATGTTGTTAGTTCATCTGGTCTCTGACTACTTCCAAGTGACAGATAAGGTTGTTGACTGCACCTGTTCATGTACTCAAGTTAGACACCATTGGAGAATCCCAGAGATTCTTGCAATAAATCTTGCAAAGAGTAGGCCACATTAAAAGTTTGGATATAAAACCGTAGAAGTCACTTTATAGAAAATTTCCTACAGGCCAGGCTTCTTGCTATAAAGAAATCTGGTGCTAATGGAAACTGGGACTTAGGGTAGAGAAAAAAAACAAAATCCTGCCTCTGTTGAGACTAGAATGCTAAGATTTCTTGGTTTGAGGTTGCAAATGTAATATTTTTAAATTGCAGTTAATATTTGTTTTCAACTATAACTCATAAAAGAAGTCACAGTTTGAGTGACAGAAAATATAACCATCAGTTATAATAGTAGAATCCCAGTGCTGCCTTTATTACCACCCAGATGTGGGTTTCAGGAACTGGCTGACAATCAAATCATATTACACCCTGGACAAGTTATCAGTAAATTCAATCCCAGGCAATGGGCTAGAATAAAGGGGAGAAGATAAAATTACAACAGATGGGACACTTTGGAAGTTCTGCCTGTTGGCCTAGCACTGTAGGACTTTGTTGGGGTTCCCTGGATGGAGATAAACAAGCCCTCAGCTATCAAAACTATTATCCCCGTTTGGTAGAAATACAAGACAAGCTCTGGCTGGCATGGCTCTGTTGTTGGAGCATCAATCTGCAGACCGAAGGGTCCTGAGTTCAATTTCTGGTCAAGGGCATGTACCTAGGTTGCAGATTCATGCGTGGGAGACAACCAATTGATATCCGTCTCTCACATTGACATTTCTCTTTCTTCACCCCTTCCCTCCCTTCCAATCTCTCTTTAAAAAAAGGGAGGGGAGGTATAAATGGAAAAAAATATCCTCAGGTGAGGATTAACAACAATAACAAAAAAAAACACAAGACAAAAAGAGACAGGAGATGTGAAGAGGTTGTTTTTGACTCCCACCTTTCATAGTGCTTCAGACAGAGACTATGGAATAAATTATGGTTATAAATGACATCTCATTTCTTTAAAGTTTCATCTTGCTTTATTCCCTGGCTCCAATGCCTGGATCACAAAAGCTTAGAAAGTGCAGTATTAGATCATAATTAACAGGTAAAGTTTAACCTAACAGCCGGGAACAATTGTCTCCATCGGAGTCACAAGAAGTGACCTTAAGGAAAACAAGGCAACTACCAGCTGCCTGAATCTCTTTACATCAAGCATGTCAAACTCAAAGGCTAACACGGGCCGAATAAATGAGGCATGTGGCCTGCGGGCCATGAGTTTGATGCGCTTGCTTTACATAGAAGATTAAATTAAAAGCACATCTACTTAGCCCCAGCCAGTGGCTCAGTGAGATGGAGCATTATGCTGTGCATCAAAAAGTCATGGGTTCAATTCCCAGTCAGGGCACATATCTAGGCTGTGGGCCCAATTCCTGGCTTGTATAGGAGGCAACCAATAGATGTTTCCCTCTCACTCTAAAAATCAATAAACACATCCTCAGGTGAGGATTTTTCTAGAAAGTATATCTGCTTCTTGTAATGGTCTTTTTAACATCATTTTGCACTCTTCCTGTGTGGTAGCATAAGAGTTTTAGGCATGCTGAGCAGAACTGAGAGTCCTGACTAGAAGTTTGTTACTAAAATCAAGAGCACCGTGTGGTGGCTTCTCACATTGTTACTACAGCACAGGCGCGTAGCAAGGCTCGGTGCAACCTCATCCCAGGCTGTGGCTTGAGTCATGAGTGAAAACACCAGGGTACGCTCCTCGGGCTTGCTCTGAGGCAAGGGCTTCAGCACAGGATGTGCTTCTTCCTTGAGGTGACAGAATACATACTGTGAGGTTTTATCCCTATTGAAAACATCTCGTTTGCTGCCAAACTGTATGTAAGGGAAAGAAGCACAGTCTGCCCTGGCAGGCTCCTTGGAGACTGAAACCAAAGAATAGCCGGACGTCCACGCAGTATGAAAAGTCTAAATTAAACAATGGCTTTACAAGAGCACCTTCCCATGTGACTTTGAATCAGAGTAAAGGGAAGTTCACAAAAATCAAAGCAGTAAAAGGATCCTTATTAGGAAAGTACTCATTAACTTGGCAAAGCTAAGCTTTAAAAAGAAAATAGATCAGGGAGGAAAATCCCCCTGTCAGTGAAACCAGGGCTTGATCTCGCTGGCTCATAAAGTAAATAATAATACCCACTGACATTTCTAAAGGACCTTTCAGTATGCAAAGTGCTTTATCATACATTATTTCATTTTATCCTCAAAACAGCCTTGTGAGGTACTGAGGCACGGTTGTGCCCTCTCGTGGGTTAGGAAATGGAGGCCCGTAAGCAGACAGGATTTCCTCAAGGTCACGTCGTTATTCAGAAGCAGGGCCCAAACTGATATGTTTGCACTCTAGCCTCCCACGTAAGGTCCCTTCCCTCTGTTGCATCTGTAAAGTTAGTAACCCATAGCTCCTGATTGTCATTTCTAGCTGCATGCTAATCAGAAAAATTCTGAAAGTCCCCTCATTACTCAAAAGTTTGAAAAAAGATAGGCCAGACTTGGAAAAAAGCAGACTTTCAAGCTGTTTTATATCTATTCCATGTGACAGTGGCAAATATTCAGGTTATACTCTGAGGACAAACAACATTAAAAAAAAAAAACCTTTATTTTTAAATTTCAAAATAGTAAATCAAAGGCTAAAACTGCTATATATATTAGAAGCTTTGCCAAAAAAGAAAAAAGATTCCCTGCTTAATTTATATACTTGACATACATTTTCTTTTTTTTAATATTTAATTTTTATGTTTTATTGATTTTTTACAGAGCAGAAGGGAGAGGGATAGAAAGTCAGAAACATCGATGAGAGACATCGATCAGCTGCCTCTTGCACTCCCCCTACCGGGGATGTGCCCACAGCCAAGGTACATGCCCTTGCCGGAATCGAACCCGGGACCCTTCAATCCGCAGTCCGACACTCTATCCACTGAGCCAAACTGGTCTCAGCTGAAATACATTTTCTAAAGTCTATCTAAATTGAATCAAATACTATGAATTGACAAGTTGAAAATACTTGAAAATTACTTTTAGTACCTGGAGTTGGGTTCCTATTTCTACATACTAGTAAGTGTGGGACAGCATGAAGCAGAGAACTCTGGTGGGAGGGCAGTGGTGTGCTGGCCAGAGGCTGGGCTTTGAACCCTGCATACAGCTAAGTGACCTGAACAATCTGTTTAACTACAGAGATTTTTCTATAAAATGGAAGCAACTATCAGTGCTTGGTGGCTTAGTGAACTCGGACAATGCCATGATGAAATGCCACAGACTATTGGCCTGAACAGCAGACATTTACTTGCTCACAGTTCTGGGGTCCGGGAAGTCCAAGATCAAGATGCCAGCAGGGTTGGCTCCTGGTGAGGAGCCTCCTCCTGGCTTGGGGAAGATCACCTTCTCGCTGTGCTCTCACACAGCCTTTCCTCTATGTGTGAGCAGAGAGAGAAAGAGAGCCAGCCCTCCAGCTCCCTTCCCTACAAAGCACTGATCTCATTGTCATGGGGACTCCAACCTCATCACCTCAGCTAAACCTAATTACCTCCCAAGGCCCCACCTCCTCATACCATCTCATTGGGGGTAGGGTGTCAACGTGGATTTGGGGGTGACAATCATCTAGTCCATAGCACTTGGTTTCCACTCTAGTATCAAGGCAGACTGAAAAAATAAGACATTTAGAAAGAAAGAATTATTCATTAAGTAGGAGCACAAAATGGTAAAGAAGCCCAAATGATACTCATCCCCCTCACCTGGTGTGTAAACAGCTGCCCTGAGGAGACACCTCCCATCATTCTCTGATTAAATTGAGCAAATCAGATTCTCTGACTTAGGAATGTAGCATTCGGTTTAACAATTGAGACAGTGAGATGACAGTTGGTTAGGGTAGGAGTGGAGAGACATATTGAGATGTATAGAACCAAAGTCAGGCCTGGATTCATTTAAGCAAAAGCTGTGTCCAGACAGAAGGTAAGGGGCAGCAGAACAGCCATAAGAAGATGCAGATAATGAAGCAGAACTGAGCAGAGGGCAGAAAAAGGTAGAATCAGGAGGCCAATCAGTCAGTGGGAGAAAGGAGTAGACTCAGACACTCATTTTGTAAACCTTCTGTGCCCTGATTGTACATCTTTCCCAGCCTCCAAATATTTCTAAACTGCTCTAGCTGCCTTTCCTAGAATAGTCTAAATGGCTTTTCTCTTATAACCAAAAAGCCTTGACTATAATAAATACAAAAATAAATACATGAAAGGAGGCAGGAGATTAATTGAATTAACACAAATCCATGTGAAAAATGCTAAAGAACAATCTAAAAGCAACATGGGTGAGGGTTGGGAAAATAGAATGGACATACAATCCCTGTGGGAGCAGAGGTAAGATTAACCAGAAAACCCACCCAAAATACAGGAGTTGAGTCAAGTTTGGAAAAAAGGGCAATACTGTGAAAGGTACTTATCCCTAGAAAAATATATGTGAGGAGACATAAAAAGCAAACCACTAAAATCATTTTTAAGATTAATGTAATTTTGAAAGTAGTATTTTCTCACTTAATGAAGATCTTTAAATGATTAGATTACTTTGAAGCTCACATTTTAACTCTATAAAAGTAATTTTCTATTATTTTGCTCTTTTCTCAAGTTCAAAATCAAGTCTACCTTTAGTTTCTAGCTAGTGAACCCAGTCTTTACATGTTTAAGTTCTGTATGTGGGACTTACCCAGCTTTCCTAGCTCATGGCTTAATTACGAAAGGGAAGAACTTTACTTAGGATAAACATTAAACCAGTTTTAATGCCATGACTTAACAATTCAATTTTATATTGGTCATCAATTCTAATATTTGTAAATGTTAAAATATCTTGATGTTGCCAAGACTGGTTTGGCTCAGTGGATAGGGCATCGGACTGCGGACTGAAGGGTCCCGGGTTCGATTCCGGTCAAGAGCATGTACCTTGGCTGCGGGCACATCCCCAGTACGGGGTGTGCAAGAGGCAGCTGATCGATGTTTCTCTCTCATCGATGTTTCTGACTTTCTATCCCTCTCCCTTCCGCTCTGTAAAAAAAATCAATAAAATATATTTTTAAAATATATATATATATATATATATATATATGTATATATATATATATATATATATATATATATATATATATATATATCTTGATGTAAAAAAGATATTTATATTATTTTCTTTAAACTCCAGTGTCAGCTTTAGCCTCAAAAATATTGCAACCTCCACTTACTAAGAATATGTCATAAAGGATTACCTGGAAGAACATGTGAGAGGTTTAGAGCCCTGAACATGTTTGACATAAATGCTATGTGTCACTAGCATGACCAGAGAGTTGTCAAATCAATCAGTAATTACTGGCAAAGTAAGAGTGGGTGACCACAACGGGAATGACAGAAAATGGATAAGAACAGAGTCTTTCCCTTTAGGGAAACCACACAAAAAATCATAACCTTGGTATCCGGGTGTAGATTGCTGAATGAAAGAGTCGTTCTGTGGCACGTAGGATCTAGAGAGATATGGGGACGCTTACATTCAACTGCTTCAGTATGTCATACTTATTCATGTTTCTGTGCCTTCTAACATACTCCTCCATGGAACATGTTCCCATACATGCATCATCTATATGTATGTATGAGGGTACACACAGGAGCACAAATTATTGCTGTTTCCTATTCTTCAAACTTCAATCCAAATGTCACCTGCACTGGAAAGTTTGTTCTAATTCCCTTTCTTCTGATTTAAATGCCCCTCTCTGCTGTGCTCTCATGTATCCTTTTTGTGCTTCTGTCGACACATCCTCCTATATAATAAAAGCATAATATGCTAAGTATCCAACCTATCAAGCAATTCGTTCAACTGCTTGACCAGTTGCTATGATGCACACTGACAACCAGAGGACAGATGCTCCCACCAGTAGATTAGCTTGATGCTGGGGTCTGGCCAATCAGGACTTGGCAAGACACCTGATCAGCCTGATTGCAAGCCAGGCCAAGGGACCCCACCAGTGCATGAATTTGTGCACTGGGCCTCTAGTTTATGATAATGTGTAATCTGCGCACATTGTTGATTAAAAATCTTCTTCCCTACAAACATAGGAGCCTGGATCTATCATAATACTTACACATAGTAGGTGCCCTATAAATGTTTCTTAAATGAACAAATAAATGAACTACTAAGAAGCAGTGATAGCAGACAGGCTAAGAAAGAAAATAATATTGAATATTGAAATCAGTGTTTTAGTCAAAAATAAAGATTTTGATATGTGAGTAGGAAAAAATGGACTATTAATTTTAAATTATTTTCAGAGCTTAAAATAGATTCTATTTAATACCTGTGTTTCCTAAGAATGTTACAGCCTGCCTTTCAATTCAGCACTTCCATTTAACAAAAGTCAGCTACTACAGTCCAAATTCTTTGACAAGATCAATCTAATATGCATGGCAAGCATGCGCGTGCACACACACACAATGTGTCTTCTTAAGGTGAATTCATTGGATGCTCAGCTTACTACCTGGGGCACAAAACACAAGGTTTCTCCTAACAGATGTACAACTGGGGACTTAAAAAATAAATTCTTTAATTTCAGAAAGAAAGAAAAAAACATGTCCATTTTAATAATCCCACAAGTGTGAAATTTTAGCAGATGGTGCTAAATAACTTATCACATCTCTGGAACCTGGCTTATGCCACATCATGTTGGACCGCAGCTGAGCAGCCTTGCCTCCTGATTTAAATGCAACTCAGGCATATATATGACATTTTTGTGACAGTGAACTAGAGGCTTTAATTCATGCTCAAGTTGCTTTTACAACCTGAACTAGAAGTGAGCTAGCAATGACACATAACATTCTGTCGCTGTCATTAGAAAAAAGTCTTAGTGGAGCAAGTGGGAGAAGGAAGCCCTGCTTCTCCATCTTAATGGAGCCCTGGAAGACTTTGGATTTGGATCATGGGCCAGTACTGTGAAAGGATCAGAGGAGATTGGGAGAGTGTCCCTATACAATTAAAAGCAGGCAGAGAAGAATCCAAAGGTTACATTGCCTCTAGCAGAGATTAGAAGGTAGGGAAAGTTGATGGGCCTTTAAAACCTGGGCTTCTTCATCTATGTACCAGATCATCAGGACATGGCCAGGACCCAGCTCATGTCACATGCCACCCAGCACCTGAAATCAACAACATCCAACCAAACTGATTTATGTTCGATAGACAGGTCCACTCATCACAAACTTGAAAGTCAGGGCAATGTCAAATTGCAGTAAAAGTTTCTGAAAGCTTGCTTTCAATTTCCAAACCTGTTATTGTAGATGAATAACAAATAGGCCAACACCAGTCTGACAGTCACATTCAGAGTAGCTCAGTCTGAAACTCTTGAAGTCTTTCTCTCTGTTTTTTAAGTTTACTCTAAGACCAAGCAAGGTGGTTGTTATGATGTGCTGATAGTTTGCTGGCAGTTTTAAGTTTATGCTATTTAATCTGGTGCTGAGAGCAAAACATAGTTCAATAAGGGCCTGACTTTAAAAGTGGAGTGCTTAGAATCCGAAATGAGCAGGAAAGCAGACCTGCTGCTTGCTGCAGTTGTGGCGTTTTAAATAAACATTACATAAGGAGTTTTTAGGAAGAGAAAAATGCAAGTTCAGTTTAGAAAGCATCCTTACCAAAATGTACGAAAGTTGCAGGGATTTTGTCAGAGATAGTAGGAAGTTGACCTCTTGCTTCATTGTTTGTCCTCCCTTTCTGAGCCTTCGGGTTGAATACAAATGAATACAAATGCTACAGATAATAAACATTAATTCACAGGACTTGAATAAATATTTATGGGTAAAAAATAGACTTTCAATGGATTTTCGGTCTGTCTCAACTCCCCAATAAAATACACAGGATGACACAGAAAATGACCAAAAAAAAAAAAAAAAGCTATCAAAGACCCAAAAACTAAAACTGGGAGCCTATCACAAGAATCTATTGCAAGTTTTTATGAAGTCTAACAATGGATCTGGATTTTAAGAAATCCAAAAGCCTACACCTTGCCTCATCTGTTGAAAGAAAATACTTTTGCCACATAAAAATACAATTATAAAAATAGTAGGAGTACTCTTTGTTCTTTCTCTGATCCTTTTTCTCTCATAGACTATAATCCCACTACTATAGGGCATTTTAATGCAACTAAAATCCATCAGCTCTTCACCTCCTTCCATCCTACAACCACTTGGAGACTAATTCCAAGAGAAAAATAGGTGAACACTCTAAAAATAAATGGGTATAGAAAAAATTCTAGACATTTGTTCTTGGTATTATAGATTTCCAAGTACTCTAATCTATTCCAAAGAAATTCCCAAAATTCACAGAAGAGTACCACAATGAAATGGCTTTCCAGGTGGTTTTGTGAACAAAGAATTTGAGGAAATGATGCATAATTCCTCCTTGGATATGCATAGCGGACATAACAATTTTGAGATATTCTGCATGAGATAATTATCTTAAAATTTTTATCCATCATTGCCTAAATCCTTTTATCTAGATAAAAAAATGTTCTCCCATGACTTTTAATATCTGACATAACAAGCGTATTTCAGAAAGCACATTGAGGAAAGCTTGTTTGGAGTATAGGAGAAGCAGAAAGCAAGGGTCAGACCAGATCCCTTTTGTGTACTCGGCTGCCCTAGATGAATGTCTGGTTGACTGTGAGACATGGGAAAGAAGACATTCCCATCAATTACCTAATATAATCAAATTGTTCTCCAATTTAGATCTGAGGAGAGAATTCATCTAGCACCAGAAGTGTCAGTGAGGAAAGCCACAGACCATCTGCAAACTCTGTCTGGTCATAAACACTGACCTAAAAAAGAGACTTCTCTCTAGTGTACGATGAAAAAAAGAAGAAAAAAAAACAAGTTTAAGCCCATAAATAAGTACAGAAATATAAGCAAGCAACATCATCTGGAAGACTCCAAAGGAGATCATTCTCTAGAAATAATTCTATGTGACACTCAATGTTTTAAATTTTAAAATATCAGTGAAATACACAATTTCAATCAAATGAAACTTATGAACAGCCTAAATAGATTTAATAGACTGAAAAAAATTGAAACATTTATCAAAAATAATCAAAAAAATCTCCAGAGTTAACCTATTGTATGATTGTGTTCTTCTAAGAAATAGGTACTTGTCACTATATAAACAATTTCAGGATATATTTTAAAAAACACAAATCCTTTTCGTTTACTTTACAAAGCTGGCATAATCCTGACACTAAAAACCATACAAACCACACACACACAAGCTACTACTACCACTGGCAAATATCAGTAATAAGCATGAATGTAAATCTCCTAAATTAAATTCAAATATGTATTAAAAGCATAATCCACCATGAAAAAGTAGGATTTCCTGCAGGCACACAAGGATTGTTGCAGTGCTAATACCCAGTGATTGACAAAGAGCAGGAAAATTAAAACTCAAATACTATGTGTGAAGAGTGAGATCATAGGTTCCTCCCTCCTTGTTTCAAAACAGTATCGTTAGAGTCTGTGGCTCTCTCATTCCAAAGTTTTCTTCAGAAAAAAAAGAGAGAAGCTGCTTGAAGGTAAAGCCACTTTTTGTTATTTAGAAAAAAACTAATTCACTGAAGTGAAGATGGCTGACTTTTCAGAGAGAGAGGAGTGTCCTTGAGGCAGAGATAGGGGACACTGATTGCTTTACATTGGAAAAAGGCAGATATCAACCAGTCAGAGGTAGTGGGGACTAGTGTGTTCCTCAGGGTGGTGGCCCAGGGAGACAGCCAGACTTCAGGGTTGTAGGGAACATGTAGGGAGGCTGGGCCTTCAGCAAGGGGCTCTGACCACACCCAGGACTCCTGTACATTAAAGTGAAATAAAAGCAGCAGAGTGGGGAAGAAGCTTCACCAACTGGGACACTCAAAAGTTCTAGGGTATGCCGAGACCGGTTTGGCTCAGTGGATGGGGCGTCGGACTGCGGACTGGGGGGTCCCGGGTTCGATTCCGGCAAGGGCATGTGCTTTGGCTGCGGGCACGTCCCCGGTGGGGGGCGTGCAGGAGGCAGCTGATCGATGTCTCTCTCTCTCTCATCGATGTTTCCAGCTTTATGTCCCTCTCCCTTCCGCTCTGTAGAAAATCAATTAAAAAAAAAAAAGTTCTAGGGTAGGTTGATGACCAACAAAAAAATGCACCAAAGATTTGTTGCAATCTTTCCCGCGTGGCTATGGAGAAGCAAAACCCACGAGAGACTCTCGTTCCATTAAGGGTCAAATTCATTCACTTATTTATAAACACTTATTATGTGTCAGGTGCTAGAGATAAACAGTCAAATATCAGTCCTCAGAAGCTTACATTCTAACCTGAGGAGGTAGCAGTAAATTATTAATAAAATGAAAATTATATAGTGTGTTATAAGGTGCAAAATGCTATGGAATAAATATAAAGATGTGTTAGAGGCTATAGCAATGTAGTCAAGAAAATATGGTGGTAGCAGTACAGGTGAAAGGAGAGAGAGGGAGGAGAACTAAGAAGGAGAAGGGAGACAGAAATAAATTTATTTTTTGCACAATAATTTTCTGGACCAAAATTCAATGTCACTGCATTTTTATCAACAGCATGTAGTGTGATGTTCTAAAGTTTGTCCAGAATTTAGCGACAATTAAAACAACAGAGACTGGATATAGAGAACCAGGCTGACAATAAATGCAAAGCTAAGAAAAGCAGATATGCAAATATGGAATTTCAAAGGGTGATGGTGCATAACCCAGGGTGACTAGAACTGTCGACTAATGGAATGGAAAGACTGACAGCAAATGAAGTTGAAAGAGGCAGCTGGATCTATTTATGGAGGTTTGTATATAATGTGCTAACAAATTCAACCCATTTTGCATAAATTTGTATACTAGTAACTGAGAACAGAATAGAAAAGGTCATGCTATTGGAAATGTAGTTGTTGAGTTTTTAGTAGAAATAGAATAATGCTGTGCTTGAAAGCCTGAGACAAAGATGTTACTGCAAAATATCGCATATTTACTGTGACTCTGAGCAGTCCATATCTAATATCATCAAAGGAAAATTATTGCCCAGACAGAAGAGACATTACTGTAGTCTAGGCAAAGCTGACTTGTGCTTTAACTCCTGTCCTAGGGCGGAGTGATGGGGAGATTACCCTAACCATGCTTCAGTCCTATTTGCATTTAGTACTCTGTGTTTCTATGTTCAAGTTAACTGGTAAGAAACAGCTCATTTCATTCTCTTAGTGCGCATTTAGTTTTTCTCAACTAATGCCTTTTTATTAATAGTTTTGCATTAAAAACCTTACTGTATCATTAAAGGTGCTTAAACCAGAAAAACTCAACTGATGCCTGCATTCAAACTACACTCTTCAATGGACCAGTTAACTACGCTCCTCGTAAAGAGATAGTTCACATCTAAGATGTGCATGAGTTGTACAGATAGTTCTCTTTAAACCCTCAGGTCCTATAACTCTAAGGAACACCTCTCAGCTTGCCAACTAGTTTGTCCTAAATTTGAGAAGGCTCAGGCAACCAGACACTTTTTCTCTTATGTTTCCAGAATGGGATTAGGATTAATTTGCCTTTCTCAATTGCAGGCCCAACTCCAGGTTCAGGTGCACACAGGCTGTCTCCTATGAGACGTGTCTACATATCACTTGGCTTTGGCAGTGCTCCTTGGGCTGCAGTTGTTCAGGCACTTCCAACATGGGCATGCTCCGCATTCCACTTTTTCACCCAAGCCCAGGTAGCCTCAATATTGCTTTCACTCTTGAACCTGGACATTTTCAATATCAATTTCCTGCTTCAAATAATCTTCCTCTGTCCTTTAACCTAGCCTTCTACTCCCACTTAAAAAAACTGGACATGACAACACCTTTTTTTTTCTCAATGGAGCTAATTAGGGAATCTTTTTTTTAGGCAAAACTATTCATTAAAAACATATAAAGACTATAGAGATGGCAAATAGTAAACATTTAGGGAAAACAGTAACGTGAAATGCTGTGTTGCTCATTTGTAGATACAGTTTTAGGAACCTCCACAAAGAATTAAATTTGTTCACGTTTTACAAAAGTCCTAAGTGATTGGCACCTCTAGAAGATTTTCATAAAATCCAGAACCATGAAGCGGAAAGAGTCTCCTTATCTGGGCATTAGATACCTTTGGATTTAGCCCAAAGCTTGCACTGAGTCATCCCAGAACCGAATTTTCTTTCTAAAGAAATCAGCCACATTATTTTTAATTTGGGACTCTGGTGTGAGGCATGAATGTGAGAGAGACAAGTCTTTTCCTTTTGTTTTTCATCTCATCATGAAATGAACATTCAGTGTTCTATATTCCTTCCCACCATAAAGGCTAAAAGTTTAAAGAGATCTAGTCATAAATGTATAACATTTATATTGTTAATTAGTGTTTAAGTATGTAAATTTATGAATTTTCCAGACCCAGTCTCAATTAAAATTTCTCTTTCCTTTGATATCTTAGAGTGAGTTTTATGTCTCGTAATGAGAAGATTTTCTTTAATTTCCCAGCACTTTTCTCTTTTTTGAAAAGCCCCACCCTCACTCCTATTTCCACCTTCTTTGAGAAAACACTCCTCCCTTATATGGTCCAGGTGAGAGCCACTAATCACTCAACCTAATCCACGGTCAAAGTGGCTATGGAGACCTGAACTGGACCATACCTGTGCTTCTATATTTTGGGACTTAAAGGAAAGGGAAGCTCCTTCTCTGGTGTCAAGGCTTGGAACCTGAGTCTGGGAGCATGGGGACCTTGCAGAAAAGGCCTGTGGGAAAACATGCTGACATCAGTAGAAATAAAAGCTTGGAGAGAGATCTAAAAGTATCTAAGTTCCTGTTTCCAGGGATCCTGAGACCTAGCTATCTCCTTTTGCCTTGTTCCAGTTTTATTTCTGTTACTTGTATGTAGAGAGTCTTAATTCATAGGCCATTTCATTAAGGGTAGAATAAAGAAATAAAACCTCAGCCCAGTATATTTGCATTTGATTAAGATCTCTAGCAAAAAGTTTAGTTCCCAGAAACTCTCAACCACTGGCCAACTGAAATTGGGAGTGCAAGATGGGAGGGGAAAGCATCTACACACTTCCAGCGCACCAGCTCCAAGGCACCATCACCTCCAGCACCTGGCATCATGGGCACCCACCGGCTAAAGCTCTGCCCCTTTGGCTCCTGAACCCAGATGAGTTCACCAGTGTGATCTCACATTAGAGAGCATTCGGATGAAAGGAAGTGCAGTATAGGTGAGTCAAGGGCAGAAGGGGAACCCCTCCTCTCAAGTAGTTTCCGGGCAGAGAAAGGCAAAGAGCGGAAAAGATTCCAAGGTCAGCTTTCTCTTTGGAATGGTAACTACAAACTCTGCTCCCTTGAGGCCCTGAAGCCAACTCCACACACAGCTCGGCCACTCCCCCACAGCGATCATATTTTCATGCTGCAATAACAACCACTCCTTGCTCTGGTTTGGGTCCAAAAACAACCCCTCCCTTCTCTTCTAATACCAGCTTCTCTGTAGTGAGCTCATCTCCTCCCTCTTTTCCTCTCCCTCTGACTCACTGAACTCAAAAGTTTTAAGAAATCAAAACCTGTTGGATCAGTCAGACTAGAATCATCAACTTCGAATGGACCAGCCTTTCTGTGAAAGGAAATCTCACTTTCATTGTTAACACCAAGGCTCTGAGTTACTTAACTTGGTCAAGAAAACCCCAGGACCCAACTCATTCTTTCACCACAAAAACAATGGTGTTATATGTCTTTAAAAGAGAAAGAACATATGCCTTCAATAAAAACAAAATATCGCTGCAATTTGCACATCTCAAAGGAGATGTCATCCATGTAGTTTAAAAATTAGACAATGATGTGATACCTTCACCTTGATCTCTGTTTTGAATATAATTTTTTTGGGGCTCAGATACAGAGTGCATTGAGGAAGTAAAAATCAGAAAAGTAAGATTCAGCGACAGAAGATTAGAATGCAACATTATCTTTATACATGAAGCACCAAGCATCATATCTGAATAATTTGTCGATAAATAGTTATAGAATTTGGCATAAAGTGGTTTTCCAGTAGATAAAAATAATCAGAAAAATAAGATTAGTCACCAAATATTTAAGGGCTAAAGAAGTAACTATTGTCCAAATAAGAAAACAATTTGTTTGATCTCAGATTTCTCAGAATTTTTTATAAAAACTGGAATTTTAATTACATTTGCAGGGGAAAATATTTTTTATTAGCTATCAGGACAAATAGAAAATTTTATGAGTGTCCCTAAAATCAAATTGGTATTTTCTTGCCTGCCTCTTCCAGACTATGTTGATAGACTCAAGCAATTTTCAGCAAAGGCCAACGTCAAGCCCATTTTGTTTCCAATTCAATGATTTGTTGGAGCAAAGATAAATCTTAGATTTGAACCTATACTAATCATCAGGCAGTCTATAAAACAAGGTCTGATCAAATAAAGTAAGCATAGCAATATTTTTCAGCACTATTTTCCTAACTGGCCAGTGAGCTTTGTGGATAGTTTTAAGTGGTTTGTCTGTGTTGTGTGTTTTTTTCTGGAGAGTAGGTATCTATGAAGAGATGATTAGCTTTCAATTACATTTAATGAATACTCACTTGGGTTCCTTTACCTCCACCCAGTTCTCTATTCAGGGAAAAACATACTCAACCACTCAGACAATTAACTCTCTATGAACTATTCTCATACGCCACCAAAAGAATAATGATCAGAAAACACAATCATATGACTAGCTCTTTTGGTATTTTGCTGAGTTCTTGGGAAAATCATCCCCACTAAGTATGATAAACCTTATTTATTAAAAATGCCTTGGCATCTGTCAGGCAAAGAAAGATCCAGAGAAAGTTCATGATTCACAAAATACCTTAGCCTCTAAATAAAGATGTTGTAGAAGCATGCACTATCAGCCAGTTTCCTGAGTGCTGGGCCTTCTTGTATTATGAAATGAAAGGCTCTTTAATCATCTGAGGTTCATACTTTAAAGCTCACCAACATGGTCCCTTCTGTGATGGTTTATTTATGACAATCCCGGTTATAAAGAGAAAAAAACAACAACAGCAAGGCAAATGTACTTAATGTACTTAACTATAATTGTGAAACTAGTCAATGACAGAGATAAAATTTTTGTTTTTATTATTTTGGAAAAAACCTTCAATTTTAGCTGAAACTGGTTTGGCTCAGTGGATAGAGCATCAGCCTTCGGATTGAAAGGTCCCAGGTTCGATTCAGGTCAAGGGCACGTACCTTGGTTGCAGGCACATCCCCAGTAGGGAGTGTGCAAGAGGCAGCTGATCGATGCTTCTCTCTCATTGATGTTTCTGACTTTCTATCCCTCTTACTTCCTCTCTGTAAAAAATCTATAAAATATATGTTTTAAAACCTTCAATTTTAGTCTTTTTAATTACAGTTTACATTAAATATGATTTTGTATTCGTTTTAGGAGTGCAGCATGTGGTTAGACAATCATATACTTTACAACATGTTCCCCCACTATATACCTGGCACCATGCATAGTTATTATAATACTAGAGGTCTAGTGCACAAAATTCATGCACTTGGTGGTGGGGGGATCCTCAGCCCAGCCTGTGTCCTCTCGCAGTCCAGGAGCCCTCGGGGGATGTCCTACTGACAGCTTAGGTCAGTCAGACATCCTTAGTGCTGCTGTGGAGGCGAAAGAGGCTCCCACCACCACCATTATGCTCACCAGCTGTGAGCCCAGCTCAAGGCTTCTGGCTGAGTAGCACTCCCCCTGTGGGAACACATTGACCACCAGCGGGCAACTCCTGCATTGAGCATTTACCCCCTGTTAGTCAGTGCACATCATAGTGACCAGTCATTCCACCATTCAGTTGATTTGCATATTAGCCTTTTATTGTATAGGATTAGTAACTATATTTTCTATGCTGGACTTTACATCCCCACAATTATTTTGTAGCTACCAATTTGTACTTCTTAATTCCTTCATCTTTCTCACCCAGTCCCTCAACTCCCCTCCCTTCTGGCAGCCATCAGTCTGTTCTCTGTATCTATGGATCTCTCTCCATTTTGTTTGTTTGTTTTTGTTCTTTAGATTCTACATGTAAGTGAATCATATGATATTTTTCTTCTCTGACCTATTTCACTTAGTATAATACCATCATTCTTATAACATTCACATATATATATATATATATATATATATATATATATCCCACAGCTTTTTTATTTACTCATCTATTGATGGGAAATGGTAAATATATTGGCAATGGTAAATAGTGCTGCAATGAACCTAGGAGGTGCATATATTTTTTCAAATTTGTGTTTTGAATTTCTTTGGATATATATCCAGAGATGTAATAACTGGGTCATAAAGTAGTTCTATTTTTAATTTGTTGAGGATCATCCATACCGTTTTCCACAGTGGCTGCACCAGTCTGCATTCCCACCAACAGTGCACAAGGGTTCCCTTTTCTCTACATTCTCGCCAACACTTGTTGTTTGTTAATTTATTTATGATAGCCATTCTGACATGTGTGAGGTGATAACAGAGATAGGATTTTAAACCTAAGACTTTCTGATCTCAAAATTCACATGTTATTTTGCTGTTTTACCTCTCATGAGATAATGTGGATGAAATGTATGTGTAAGATCTCTAAATGTTTCTTAGACCCTCTGATATATTTAAGATTAGTAAGCATTTCTGTAGCTGGTGCTCAGTGTTTTAGTCAGAAACACAGTGCAACTCTTTAAGAGAACCCATGCAAACTATTTTCAACTTCTCTTGCGTCATTCAGCTCTCAATTCCCCATATCAATCTGAAATGGCAAGTCTGACAATTCTTTCCATTCGCTTCTGGAATATGTTTTTGTATTTTGAGAACAAGTGCTTCTCATGTTCCAATAATTCACAACAACTCAACTGTTTTGAATGAAGCCATGCTGTGGAGGAACTCAAGAGAACGTTAAAAAAAAAAAAAACTGTCCATATTTTCCCCCCTTGTCCCTGCTCACTTCAGTCCACAAACAGCTGGCCTGACATAAAGCACCAGCCCAAATTTAGTATAAAATTCATTTTAAATAGTCCTTCATGTCTTATAATCTAGTTTTATAACAGGCTGGGCTTTACACTATCTAAATGTTAAATTAAAGTGCTTTTTAGTTGATGAAGCTAGCAGCTTTAATTCCCTCAATTAAGTGGCAAAACATGATGGGAAGTGAGTCTAAGGACTATTTGTACATAACATCGCAATATGCATTGTGTTTTCTCAATCATTGAAAGAGCTGCCATCTTTATGATCAATAAAAATGCCAGCTGCCTTTGAATTACCCAGTAAAGCTTTTCTGTATGTGATTCTTTGAAGAGAATGAGAAAGATAAACTTTAGTACTAAGAACATGTTAACTTAAAATATTTACATGTGACATCCTAAGAGGTTATAAAAATTAACACAGAAATAGTATGCAACAATAAAAAGGGCCATACTATTGATAAAACAATAACATAGAAGAGTCTCCCAGATATTTTGCTATATGAAAAAAGCCACAGACAAAAGGATAATATTACGTGATCCATTTGCATTAACTATGCATAGAACTCAAAACACAGGTTATCATGGTGTGAGGGCTGGGAGGAGTGATGACTGGGAAGTGATGGAAGAAAGCTTCAAAAGTGTTCTGTATTGAACCTGGGTGGTGGTTTTATGGACTGGTGTATATCACATTGGGCTGTGTACCTAAGATCAGTGTCCTTTAAGTTATTATTTAATGTGTATTTATACTTCAATAAAATAAGTTTGTTGTTTTTTTTTTAAAGTATAGCTCAGCTATACTTTTTTGATTAATAGAGGCTTTTGGAAATTTTATAGTGCAGTCTTGATAACTTTAAATTTTAATTTTTGCACAAAAATATGACTGGTTTAGGTTAATTGCATGTTAAGCAATTTTATCATGAGATGAACTACCAATAGAAATTTTAGTTAATATTTTAGGAACAACTTTTTGTCCAGTATAATTAAATTTTCTTGAGTATACACTTATTTTAATTAGCCAATTTAAATTAATCTGAAAACTTGATTACTACTTTACTGTCAAATTTAATACTCATACAACAATCTTAGTTTACCCTGTAAATATTAGTGGAAAGGATTGTTTGCATTCTTGAGTAGGCCCTGCGCATTCCTGGTGCTAGACTAGATTTAGATATAGGGCAGCTGTTGCTGGTCGAGTCTCTGTCCTAATCTGAGGTGGGAATGGGAGGCAAAGCAGCCATGGGGGCAGGAGAGCTCCTTCACAAGGGGTGAGAGTTCAGGCCCCTGCAAGGTTAGGTGGTGAGGGTCTGTGCCTCACCTCTGGTGACCAATTTATCTCCTGATGGCCCCTCTGTGACTGTGCTGTCTTAGGTTGTTCCTTTCCTGAGGAATCTTATCCATCTCTAGCTAACCATCCATCCTCTGAGGCCAAGCAGGGTGATGTGATGTTCAGTTCTGTCTCCTTGGTAGTGTTATGCCCCTATGGCCTCCATGCCCAGCACATGTCTTGGGATCCCCTCGCCTGCTGGTGGGGTCACTGATCACATATCTCGGGGAACTCAGGATTTTTCTTCAGGGAGGGCCCAGTTCACACCATTGGGTGAGAGAAAGATTCATGGTGCCAGCCAGTCAGAGGCTTCAATCTCAGCTTGAACTGAAAGCTGAGGCAACAGCTGTGTACAATTGGATTGTGAGAAGAGGATCCCTCTTGGCAAAAAGGGCAAGAGGGGCCAATATGGAATACTCAAGTGCCTTCCCAGTGCCTTAATTCCATCTGAAAGAGATTAATTCTTTCCATGTCCTTGCTTAAATTGCTGCCAAGCATTCAAGAAATTAGTTTGTAAGTTTCTTTGGGATAATTATACAATATGATGTTGCAAAATACCAAAAATTATAATGACATTGTAGAATAATATCATGTAAGGATATTCTTTGCTCTAGGCCATGTCAATTAAATTTCAAAACTGGCTTCCAATTTTTTTTATAACTTTATATAAACTTTGCCAGGGAGATAAAAACACAAATTATTTACCTCAGTTCAAGAGGTCAAATATATTGACTTTTAGTTACATTCCTTTCTCTTAAGGTTATGCTGACCACTAGTGTGATTAGATTTAATATTTTCTTTTCTTTTATATATTTTTCTTATAATTTTTTCTTTAATTTTTATTTTTTTTACATATGTGTCCTTATTTCCCCATTACCCCATAATTCCCACACATGTCCCACCCCCCTGTTGTCTGTGTCCATTGATTAGGCTCATATGCTTGCACACAAGTCCCTCTGTTGATCTCTCCCCCTTACTCCCGCCACCCTCCAGTTACTCTGAAGTTTGACATTCTGATAGACGTTTCTCAGTCTCTGGATCTGTTCTTGTTCATCAGTCTATGCCTTTCATTATATTCCACAAATGAGTGAGAGCATGAGATATTTATCTTTCTCTGCCCAGCTAATTTCACTTAGATAATGCTCTCCAGCTCCATCCATGTTGTTGCAAATGGTAGGAGCTCCTTCTTTTTTACCGCAGCATAGTATTCCATTGTATAGATGTACCACAGTTTTTTAATCCAATCATCAACTGATGGGCACTTAGGCTATTTCCAAATCTTAGCTATGGTGAATTGTGCTACTATGAACATAGGGGTGCATATATCCTTTCTGATTGGTGTTTCTAGTTTTTTTGGATATATTCCTATAAGTGGGATCACTGGGTCAAATGGGAGTTCCATTTTTAGTTTTTTGAGGAAACTCCATACTATTCTCCATAGTAGCTGCATCAGTCTGCATTCCCACCATCAGTACACGAGGCTTCCTTTTTCTCTGCATCTTCACCAGCACTTGTCATTTGTTGATTTGTTGATAATAGCCATTCTGACATGTGTGGTACCATTTTGATTTGCATCTCTTGAATAATTAGTGACTTTGAGCAGGTTTCATGTGTTTCTTGGCCTTCCTTCTGTCTTCTTTTAAAAAGATTCTGTTTAGATCCGTTGCCCATTTTTTTATTGGATCATTTATCTTCCTTTTATGAAGTTGTATAAGTTCCCTGTAGATGCTGGAGATTAAACCTTTATCAGTGATAACATTTGCAAATATGAACTCCCATACAGGGGGTTTTCTTATTGTTTTGTTGATAGTTTCTTTTGCTGTGCAAAGGCTTTTTATTTTGATGTAGTCCCATTTATTTATTTTCTCTTTAGCTTCCATTTCCCTAGGGGAAGTATCGGTGAAGAAATTCTTTCGGCATAAGTCTGAGATTCTCTACCTGTGGATTCCTCTAGTATTATGGTTTCACATCTTATGTTTAAGTCCTGTAACCATTTTGAGTTTATTTTTGTGTATGGTATAAGTTGGTGGTCTAGTTTCATGTTTTTGCATGTATCTGTCCAATTTCCCAACATCATTTATTGAAGAGACTGTCTTGACTCCATTGTATGTTCATGCCTCCGTTGTCAAATATTAATTGAGCATGGTGGTTTGGGTCGATTTCTGGGTTTTCTTTTTTATTCCATTGGTCTATATACCTGTTGTTGTGCCAGTACCAGGCTGTTTTGAGAACAGTAGCTTTGTAATACAGCTTGAAATCTGGTATTGAGATCCCACCTACTTTGTTCTTTCTCAGGATTGCTGTGGCTATTCAGGGTCTTTTTTTTTAATTCCAGGTGAATTTTTGGAAAGTCCGTTCTAAGTCTAAAATAAGCTGTTGGTATTTTAATGGGGAGTGCATTAAATTTATAGATTGCTTTGGGTAGTATGGACATTTTGATGATGTTGATTTTACCAAGAACATGGTATGTTCTTCCATCTGTTTACGTCTTCCTCTATCTCTTTTTCGGTGTCTTGTAGTTTTCTAAGAACAGGTCTTTTACCTCTTTAGTTAAGTTTATTTTTAGGTATCTTAATTTTTTTGGTGTGATGGTAAATGGGATTTCTTTTTTAGTCTCTCTTTCTGTAAGTTCACTATTGGTGTATAGAAATGCCATAGATTTCTTAGCATTAATTTTGTTACATTGGCAAATTCATTTATTAAGTCTATTGCTTTTTTGATGGAGTCTTTCAGGTTTTTTATGTACAATATCATGTTATCTGAAAATAAGGACAGCTTTACTTCTTCTTTTCCAATTTGGATGCATTTTATTTCCTCTTCTTATCTAATTTCAATGACTAATACTTCCAGTAATATGTTGAACATGGATGGTAAGATTGGGCATCCCTGTCTTGTTCCTGTTCTTAGGGGAAGTGGTTTTAGTTTTTGCCCATTGAGTATGATATTAGCTGTGGGTTTATCATATATAGCATTTATTATGTTGAGGTATGATTCTTCTATTCCCACCTTGTTGAGAGCTTTTATCCAGAAATGGTGTTGGGGCAGAGACCAGTTTGGCTCAGTGGATAGAGTGTTGGACTTCAGACTGAAGGGTCCCGGGTTCGATTCCAGCAAGGGCATGTACCGTGGCTGCGGGCACATCCCCAATATGGGGCATGCAAGAGGCAGCTGATCGATGTCTCCCTCTCTTCGATGTTTCCGACTTTCTATCTCTCTCCCTTCCGCTCTGTAAAAAATCAATAAATATATATATATATTTTTTAAAGAAATGGTGTTGGGTTTTGTCAAATACTTTTTCTGCATCAATTGATATGACTGTGATTTTTATCTCTCATTTGTTTATGTGATGTATCACATTTATTGATTTGCGGATATTGTACCATCTTTGCATTCCTGGGGTAAATCCTACTTGGTCACGGTGTATGGTCTTTCTGATGTACTGCTGGATCTGATTTGCTAGAATTTTGTTGAGGGTTTTGACATCTATGTTCATGAGGGATATTGGCCTGTAATTCTCTTTTATTGTGTTATCTTTATCTGGTTTTGATATTAAGGTGATGCTGGCTTCATAGAATGAGCTGGGAAGTGTTCCTTCTTCTTGAATGTTTTGGAATAGTCTGAGGAGGATAGGTTTTAGTTCTTCCTTGAATGTTTGGTAAAACTCCCCTGTGAAGCTGTCTGTCTGTGGGCTTTTGTTTGCTGGAAGCTTTTTCATGACTGCTTCAATTTCTTCCATATTTATTGGCCTATTGAGCTGTTTAGATTCTTCCTCATTGGGTTTTGGAAGGTTATATTTTTCTAGGAAAATATTTATTTCCTCCAGGTTGTCCAGTTTGTTGAAGTACAGTTGTTCATAGTATTTTTTAACAATCCTTTGTATTTCTGTGGGGTCTTTTGTTATTTCACCTCTTTCATTTCTGACTTTGTTTATTAGGGCCCTCTCTCTTTGCTTCTTGGTAAGTCTGGCTAGAGGTGCATCAATCTTCTTTATCCTTTCGAAGAACCAGCTCGTGGTTTTGTTGATATTTTGTATTGTTTCTTTGGTCTCTATATTGTTTATGTCCACTCTGACCTTTTTTTATTTCCTTCTTTCTGCTTACACTGGGCTTTTCTTGTTGCTCCCTTTCTAACTCTTTGAGTTGTAGGGTTAGATAATTTATTACCATTGTTTCTTGTTTTTTGCAGTAGGATTGTAGAGCTATGAACTTCCCTCTCAATACTGCTTTTGCTGTGTCCCATAGATTTTGGATTGTTGTGTTTTCATAGTCATTTGTTGCCATGATGTTTTTTATTTCTTCCTTGATCTCTCTGGTAACCCAGTCATTGTTTATTAGCATGCTGTTTAGTCTCCATGTGTTTGATTTCTTTGGATTGTTTTTATTGTAGTTGATTTCCAGCTTTATGCCACTGTGATCTGAGAAGATGCTTGATATGATTTCTATCTTCTTGAATTTGGAGATACTTTGCTATGACCCAACATATGGTCTATCTTTAAAAATGACACATGTCAATTTCCTTGAGAAGAATGCATATTCTGTGGCTTTGGGGTGAAATGATGTGAAGATGTCAATTAATTCCAGCTGGTCTAGTGAGTCTTTTAGGATTGATGTTTCTTTGCTGAGTTTGTTTTAGACGATTTGCCCAGTAGTAATAGTGGAGTATTAAAGTCTCCTACTATGATTGTATTGCTGTCAACCTCTTACTTGATATCCTCCAGGAATTTTTTTATGTATTTGTGTGCTTCTGTATTGGGTGCATATATGTTTACCAGAGTTATTTCTTCCTGTTGGATTGCTCCCTTTAGTATTATGAGGTAGATTTCCTTATCTCGTGTGTGTGTGTGTGTGTGTGTGTGTGTGTGTGTGTGTGTGTGTGTTTGTGTGTGTATGTGTATAGGAAATGGACTCCCATTTTATTTTATTTTTATTTTATTTTTTTAATCTTTATTGTTCAGTTTATTAATTACATTGTTCCCCTTTTTCCCCCCTATAGCTCCCCTCCACCCAGTGCCCATCCCACCTTCTGCTCTTTCCTCCCCCACACTGTCCTCTCCCATAGGTGCATGATTTTTGTCCAGTCTCTTGCTGCACCTCCCACACCCCTTTTTTCCCCAAGAATTGTCAGTCCATTCCCTCTCTATGTCCATGATTCTGTTATATTCACCAGTTTATCCTGTTCATCAGATTATTAATTCACTTGCTTTTTAGATTCATTCGTTGATAGATGTGTATTTGTTTTTCATAATTTATATTTTTACCTTTTTCTTCTTCCTCTTCTTATAGAATATCTTTCAGCAATTCATATAATATTGGTTTGGTGGTGATGAACTCCCTTAGCTTTTTCTTATCTGCGAAGCACTTTATCTGACCTTCAATTCTGAATGATAGCTTTGCTGGGTAGAGTAATCTTGGTTGTAGATTCTTGCTATTCATCACTTTGAATATTTCTTGTCACTCCCATCTGGCCTGCATCATTTCTGTTGAGAAATCCGCTGACAATCATATGGATGCTCACTTATAGGTAACTAACTGTATTTCTCTTGCTGCTTTTAATATTCTCTCTTTATCTTTTGCTCTTGGTATTTTAATTATGATGTGTCTTGGTGTGGTCCGCTTTAGATTCTTATATTTTGGGGTTTTGTGCACTTCTTGGGCTTTTTTGTCAATTTCTTTCACCAGGTGTGGGAAGTTTTCGGTCACTATTTCTTCAAATAGGTTTTCATTGTCTTGCTCTTTTTCTTTTTCTGGCACCCCTATAATTCGTATGTTGGCATGCTTGAGGTTGTCCCAGAGGCCCCTTACACTATCTTCAATTTTTTGGATTCTTTTTGCTTCTTGCTTTTCCAGCTGAGTGGATTTTGCTTCTTTGTATTTCAAATCTTTGACTTGGTTCTTGCAGTCCTCTGGACTGCTTTTAGGTCTTTGTATAATATTTTTTATTTCAGTCAGTGAATGCTTAATTTCTAGTTGGTCCTTTTTCATATCTTCGTAGATCTTGTTCATTTCCTTGTAGGTCTTGCCTTTTCCAGGATCCTCTTGAAAAACCTTATAACCATGGTTTTGAACTCTATGTCTAGTTGTCTTTTTTCCTCCATTTATTTCACACCTGATTTCTTTCCATTTCTCTGCATTGTGGCTGCTTTCTTGTGTTGGTCCATTAGCTTTGTGTGGTAGATGTCCTCTAAGGGACAGTGGCTCAGCCTCCCCAGTTACCTGAGGTGGATACTCTTGCTGCAGTCCTTTATGGGTTGTACAGTATTGTTGAAGTTAAGCCCAGCTTATCGTTGTTAGCACTAGGAGAGTTTGACCTCCAGGCCAATTGACTGTGAGGGTAGGATGTGTTCAGGTTGGATGGGCAGAGTCTCTGGGCTGAGCAGGCAGAGTCAGCTCTGCCCAATACAATCATAGTTTCTGTGCCAGGTGGTAATGGTACCACGCACCTCCAAGAGAAAGCAGCCACCTATCTCCACCCTCCACCAGACAACTCAGACTCTCCCCAAATGAGTCTGCACCCACAAAGTCTCTCCCAGGGTTGTAACACAATGCAGTCTGGTGGTCTCCTGAATAAGAGAGCAAGTTACAATTCCTCTCTGCACGGTTACGCACTTCTGTTCCCAAGTTTACCTGCAAACTGCTGATCCCAAGTTTGTGTGCACTCTCCATGAGTTCGCCCTCTCCACAAGCTCACAGACCTCTGCCATGCCCGGGCTTCAGCGTGCTTTCCCACTGTCCACTTTCACCCCGTATGAGTGTGGGTTCCCTGGACCTCACCTGGAACTGGGGAATCAGTTCAGTGGGAGGCCTTTGCCCTCCCCGTTGGAGAAAGTCAGCTGGGTTTGCAGCTGCCCGCCCTCTCTGCTGGCGCACGCGCATACCTCCAAACCTCTGTCTCCATACGTATCTTCAATGCTATTCTCCACCGCTCCTCTGAGTCCCAGTGTCCTATCTTTACTTTTATTTGTGGGATTTTCACTCAGCTAGCTTTCCAGCGATTCTGGATGATGTTTGTTCTGTTGTTAAGTTATAGTTTTAGAATTGTTGTATGGGGCTGCTAGATAGGTGTTTACCTATGCCGCCATCTTGGTTCCTCCTCTTCCTTATCTCTTTTTATGTCCTTCATTTTGAGATCTAATTTGTCAGATATAAGTATTGCTACCCCAGCTTTTTATTCATTTCCATTCGCCTGAAAAAACTTTTCCATCCTTTCACCCTCTGTGTGCCTCTTCTTTTTTTTTGGAAGAGGGTTTCTTGTAGACAGACGATATATGGGTCGTGTTTTCTTATCCAGTCTGTTACCCTATGTCTTTTGATTGGAACATTTAATCCATTTACATTTAAAGTTATTATTGATAGGTACTTATTTGTTGCCATTTTTATATTTACCCCTGTGTTCCTTCTTCATTTCCTATTTCTTTTTACAGCAGATCCTTTAGCATTTCTTGCATTTCTGTTTTGGTGGTAATAAATTCCCTTAGTCCTTTTTTAACTGTGAAGCTCCTAATTTCACCTTCAATTTTGATTGATTGCCTTGCTGGGTACAGTATTCTTAGATTCAGACCCTTCCTTTGCATGACTTTGTATATTTAATTCCATTCCCTTCTGGTCTGATGAGTTTCTGTTGAGAAATAAGTTGCTAGTCTGATGGGGATTCCTTTGTAGGTGACTTTCTGCCTCTCTCTGGCAGCTTTTAAGATTCTTACTTTGTCGTTGGTGTTTGCCAATTTAATTATAATGTGCCTTGGTGTCAATCTTTTAAAGTTCATTTTGCTTGAGATTCTGTGAGCTCCTTGGATTTGTGTGGGTGTTTTCATTTCTATATCAGGGAACTTTTCTGTCATTATTTCTTCAAACAGGTTTTCTATTCCTTGCTCAGTTTCCTCTGCTTCTGGAAGCCCTATTATGTGGATGTTCTTTTGTTTTGTGTTGTCCCAAAGTTCCCTTAGGCTCTCCTTCTGCTTTATAATTTTTTTTCTAGAAGCTGTTCTACTTGGGTATTTGTTCCTACCTTGTCTTCTAGCTCACTGATGCATTCCTCTGCTTCTTCTAGTCTACTCTTGATGCTTTCTATTGAGTTCTTTCCCACAGTAATGTCATTTTTATTTCTTCTTGGCTCTTCTTCATTTCATTTTGGTTCTTACTCATATTGTCAAATTTATCTTCTATTCTTTTCAGCCACCTTATGACCATTTCTCTGAGTTCTTTCTCTGACAGGTTGCTTGCCTCCATTTTGTTTACTTCCTTTTCTGGTGAGGCTTGCTTTTCTTTCATATGCAGGCTTGTTCTTTGTCTCCCCATGGTCTCTCTTCTCTGGGTGTTTGGTAATGTAGTTTTCTCTCTCCCGTGTTGATTTAAAGGCACAAAGTACAACACAACCAGGTACAACACACAAGGCACTGAACAGGAATGTATTCACGATATTGATAACCCCAAATAAAGATGATCTCTAGAGAAAGGCAAGTTAGGAGATAGATGAGAATGAAGAGAAAGAAAGAAAACACACACAAAAATAAAAAAAAGAAAGAATAAAGGAATGCCAAAATGAAATTGGGAAAGGGGGGGGAGTAAGAGAGAAAAGAAAGAGAATAAGAAAGAAAAGGGGAACAAACTATATATATGGGCAGAAAACTCCAATAGGACAGCCACTAATTCTAACAAATGTCAGCAACAAGTACCTAGAGATTAATACAAACAACAACTAATATCAAGTGAGGCAAAGGAAAACAGAAGCAAGAAAAAACACCAAACAAAAACAAAGCAAACAAAAAACAAACAAACAAAAAAAGAATAAGCAAAACAATCTCAGAAACAAGCATAAAAAATCAATATAATCAACATTCCAGCAAACAACAACAAAAGAACAGAGAGAAAAACAATTTAGGATAGTGAAGACAGAGAAGAGAGAGGTGTGCATGGACTTGGAGCAGGGGGTTGGAAATTACATATATAAATAGGGTGAAATTTTAACAGGGGGTAAAAAGAAAGAATAAGGAAAATCTAAAGCAGGAAAAGGGTAAGAGAAACAGGACACCAAACAGGGAAAGGTTAGCAAGAGAGTGATGGAATAAAGGAAGAGTTGAGCTAGAGTAAAAAGATGCTAAAGGAAAGATGAAAACAGACTATAGAATACTAATCCCAAAGTAGAATAATGAGAAAATAAAATGACACTTTTAAAAAAGGTAAAATAGTTGTAGTAATAAAACTGATTCCTTAATTTGTGGTTACAAAAGAGTCAATTTGTGATTCAGCCCCTGGGTGGCAGTGTATTAGGATTGACCTCAAAGTCTATTGGTCCTCTCTAGGCTGAATTAAGATCCTACTACCCCTGTGGCACTCAATACTGATTTGTGGAATTGGACTGCCCCAGAGCTCACTAATGGTGACTTACTGCTCTGATTCCCAGATTCCAGAAAAACAACTCTCCCCTGTAGTCTCCAGGTTGTTTCCCACTAGGTGATTCTATGCTCTGGGCTTAGTAATCAGAAGCAAGGATTTGGAGAGGAAAAAATGCAAATGTGTGAACTCCGGTTCTGCATGGAAGTCTGCGCAGTTTCCTTTTCCCCCTTGGGTTTAAGCAGTCGGCACACTCCTAAAATTTTGGGACTGTCCTTTTTCTTCCGACCTAAATGGGCTGCTTTCTAGGGATCCCTTCTGTTATTAGCTCTGTTATTAGCTCTGAGGACCCCCTTCCACATTCATGGATCACGCCAGCCCCAGCCGTCACGGATTTTTTTCTAGGTGCAGACTTCCCCCATTCCTCCAGCTCCCTCTGTGTGCACATTTCTCTCCCCTGTTGGGGCCAGAGACCCACCTTATCCCAGCTGGAATCTGACCTTTCTGTGGTGGAGTGCAGAGCTCCTCTGAATCTGCATGTTTGCGCTAATTGGGGACCAGTGCTCTGGGGTTCTCAGCTGTTTGGTGGGTGCCGCAGCTGTAGATTTTCAGGCTTTTCCCCTTCAAGATGGCATGGTCCCTGTCCGAGCCAGTGGTTCCTTGAGAGAATCCAGCAGCACTGAGGGGGCTGCTCGGTCAGGGGAGGCCCGTCCAGTAGTCCCCCACTTTCTCCTGGAGTAAAGCTGTCCCCCAACTCGCCAACAAATACTCCCCGTGCGACCCTCAGCCGTGCTTTCCATCTGCTCCAATACAAGGATCGGGACACATCCATCTATTCTGCTGCCATTTTCTTCTCCTCAAAATGAACATTTTTTAAGATAAAGTTTAAGACCTTTGTGAAAGAGCATTTTGGTTCCTTTTAGTTAATTGTAAGAAAATATAAAATGACACCTTGATTTTTGCCTTTTAACTTTAGATCATGTTTCTATTAGAAGCCCTCAAAGACTCAAATAAATCATCAAATTCCTCCTTTTTACCAAGAACAAAAATCTCATGAACAAGCCACAGGAAATGTGTCACTGACTCTAGGAACAGATTTGCTTTTTTGTGTGCTGCTTCTACTGAACTGCTGCTTTCGTATTTCTTCCCTTTATTCCTTTATATTTTCTCTCAGGAAAATAACTCATTGTCTGTATTTGGCTAGAATACATTTTGGAAGCACTGTGAGGGTTTGCCTCTGGCTTCTGTATCAGTTTCAGGACCATCATAAATCAACAGTCTCTGGACAGAGGTGCTCAAACCAAAATCCTGCTTTGAAAAGCACGGAGCATTATAATCCTGGAACAGCTGCAGCTCTTTATGGATGGCTCAGGAGTCTTTCACACCTCCTTTTAAATCCAGTGCATTTAAAGTAATAAAACATGCAGCAGTTTATAGGCAGGAAATATTAAAATATTTAGTTGCTTTTTTTTTTTCTTGGCACAAGGCAGACAGCCTCAAGCCTTCTGTAACACATGAAGAAAGGACACCTGCCGGTATTTGAATGGACATGAAACAGGGACTTGCTAAATTGGATACATCTGTAACCAAAACCTCCTTTAAACCCACATCAAGCCCATTTTTCTTATTAGTTCTAACCATAACTCTCCAACTACTTTTCATTTTCTTCTTTCTTCTTATCTAATTAAAAACACAGAAGAGAGTAAATTGATATCATGCAAAAGATGATTCCCTAACTTATCTCAAACAGAAACAATGAACAAACTGAACCTTAAAAATGTTCCCATTGTCCAGTCCTATAATTTATAATCTGCCTATCAAACACTTCTTAGAGAAAGTGGGCTCTACCATTAAGTAGGAATGGGATCACTAAACCTTTTGACAAGTCTATCTATAGGCTAGAATTAGGCAGCCTAAGGTCAAGTTCCAGCTCTCGCAATTGCTAGTTGAGTGACTTTGAACAGGTTACTTTACTTCTCAGAACTTCAGTTTTCTCATCTATAAAATGGGGATAGTCAACAGTCTCTCTCACATGAGGCAGTTGTGGGCATTAAATGAGGTATCAGTTATCAAGTGTTCAGGATGATGTTTAGCACTCTGAGAGGCCCTCGTGTTAACTGTGCTTTTAATACAATTTGTTTTGGTTTTTAAATTGTCGTTAAAGCAAAGAAGATATGGCTAAAACTCTTCATGAACAACTGATGGTATCTTGCTAAAATTTGTATTGGTTTTCTATTGCTTACATAACAAAATTTCACAAACTTAACTGCTTAAGACAACACCCATTTATGAGCTCACAGTTACACAGTCAGGAGTCCAGCATGGGATGGCCGAGTTCTCTTCTCCTGGTATCACAAGGCTGTGATAAAGGTGTGGGGCCAGTTGAATTCTTGTCTAAAGACTCTAAGGAACAATCTGCTTCCATATCCAGTGGCTGTTGGCAGAATTCATTTCCTTGTAGTAGTACTGAAAACTTTCCATGCTGGCTCTCAGTAAGAGCCTCTCTTAGCTCTTAGAGGTCACTCTCAATTCCTTCCTTTGAAAATACTCTATCTTTAAAGTAAAAAACAGAGAATTTCCTTCATGTTGAATCCCGCTAATACTTTGATTCTCTCTGACTTTTGCAACCAGACAGAGAAAACTGCTTTCAAACAGGTCATATGACCAAGTGAGACCAACCCAGACAATCTCCCTATTTTAAGGTAAACTAAAGACTAACCTTAATTTCACCTGCAAAAATTCCTTTTGCCACATAACATAACAAACTTCTTAACCTGATGCTTGAACTTGAAACATCTGGAGGATCATTTTGTAAATTATATAATTGTCCAACCACTATGCTGTACACCTGAAACTAAGATAAAAGAATATTGAATGCCAACTGTAACTGAAAAATAAAATTTTAAAATAAATAAATAGCCCTGGCCAGTATGGTTCAGATGGGTGGAGCATCGGGTTTAATTCCAGGTCAGGGTACATAAGTTGTGGGTTCCATCCTCAATCAGGGCCTGTATGGGAGGAAACTGATTGAGGTATTTCTCTCTCTCTCTCTCTTTCTCTCTCTCTCTCTCTCTCTCTCTCTCTCTCTCTCTCTCTCTCTCTCTCTCTCTCTCTCTCTCTCTCTCTCATCTTCCCTCTCTGGAATCTAAATAAATAAATACATAAATAAATAGTTAACTGCTTGTAACATCATGAGAAAAACTGGAAGGAGTCATAATCCCATATCCAGAGCAATGTTTTGTAGAAGTTGTTTTTTGGTTTTTTTTTTTTTTATCTCCTGTTCATTTACTAGAAGGAATGTAGCAGGACACAAAGAACCTGTGACAACTGGCAGGCTGATCACATCCTCAACTTTGCTACTCATCCTGTGCTCACTAAATGTCCCTAGAAATAAAAATCCATATTGTCCCTGCTGATGTAAAATCAAAGTAAAAGAAAATAAAATTAAAAAAAAAAACTTCTTAAGATCTGCTACAGATCCTCCATGATTAGGCTGATATCTCAGAACTACCTCTCAAGCCTCTAGTTAATTCCATATTCATACTTTATGACCACCAAACATCAAACTGCTTATTCACTATGATGTTCTTCACTCTGTGTCTTTATTCAGTCTGTGCACTCAGCTGGAATACCTGGATTTTTACTACTCCTTTGTCTAGGTACTAAGTCTTATTCATCCTTTAGTTTTGCTTATGTCATTTCCTTTACTCATTCATTCATCCAATAAATAACTATTGAGCACCAACTTTATGACAGGGACTAAATTATTGTGCTAAAATAGACTCACACAGTCCCTGCTTTCATAGAGCATACACTATGGTTAGTGAGTAGGCAATTCAACAAATGACTAAAATCCATTCTTATGTGCAATGATTGGAGGGCTGGTGCACTTACAAAGAGGCACTTACCCATAGCCAGAAGTTTTCTGGAGGAAGTGGCCTCCAAGTCAAGACTCAAAGTATGAGTAGGAGTTAGCCTGGTAAATGGGAAGGATGGTGGGTAGGAGGTTCCAGACAAAAGGAATAGCATGATAACATACAAATACACATGCATCAGAAAGAACATGGTGACTTTGAAGGACTGAAAATAGCTTAGTCTGACTGGAGTATGGAATGCTCAAGATAGTATAGGATCTTTTCCTGGGGTAATACAGAACAATTGAAATGTAGGCTTAGATTTCTGTTTAGAGCCATCTCCCCAGCTGGCCTGCAGATAATAGATTACAGGAGGGACTGACAAGAGAACAGGAAACCAGGAGGGAATCCAGAGGAGTAATCTAGATCAGCACCTCAGTGGCAGGTTTTATGTAGAAGCAATAGAGATGGAAGGAGATGGACAGATTTGAGAGAAGGTGCCACCCACAAGATCTTGATAAGGAATCAGCTACTGTGAATGAAGGAAGGTGATGTCCATGTTTCTGACTTGAGCAACAGGATGGATGACAGTGCCTGTCACTTGCAGTGAGAACCTGGGTGGAGGCATGGTTTTGTGGGGGAAGATAATTGTTGCCAAATGGCTGCTGGGATAGTTAGTAATTTACTGAGACTACCTCACTTCTTCCTAGCCCACCTGTATGAGTCAGCTTCAGTAAGCAATAAAAGAAGCCATTTTGTTGCATTAATGGTAAGAATGGAAAATACAGAAATGGCACCAGTCACTTGTTCCCATAGAGGTAATTGTGGGTAGAAGATCCTGGGGTAGAAGGTTCTCATCACTGGGATTTCTTACTCAATCTAGGCAAGGATGATGGAGAATGATGGTAGTGACTATTTCCTCTGCCAATTGAACCCTTCCTCCAGATATTTGCATGGCTCCCCCTTACCCTTTTTTCATTTAGGCCTCTACTTAAATATACAATTAGAGGGGACTTCCTGGCCATCCTTATTAAAAAGAGAAAAAAAAAAACTCCCATCCACACTCTAGCACTCCCAAGTTTATCTTTCTCCATAGCACTTTTTGACAGAATGTGTGTGTGTTATTGTCTTTTGTAATACAATGTAAGTATAAAGGCAAGGACTTCACCTGTTTATATGTTTCTCTCTATATATAACAGTGTTTGGCACATCGTGGGCACCAGTAAATATTTATTGACTAGGTGACTGAGTGAAGAAAGAAAGGTCTGTTGCTCAGAAAATTGATCATGATGAGAAAATCATGTGGAAATCATCAAGATAAAAATAATATTAGAATTATAAAACTAGATAACTTTTCTCAGGAAGAAAATACAGTTGGGAAATGACCTTGAAGAATTCCACGATTGACTGACCTTTAAAGTATGCCTTTAGAAGAAGGGTCTGAAACAGAGAGAATGGGCAGTCAGAGAAGCCAGGAGAGGAGTGTGATCATGAGGGAGGTGTCACCAGTGGCAAGTGCAACCAAGGAGAGGCATAAGGAAAGTTCTAGAAAGCCTTCATTGGGTTGAATGATCAAGATGTCATTTGTGGCTTTTACTGAAAACAATATGTAGAAGATGAGGGCTAGGTTTCAGTGGACTTGGGAGTGAAAAGCAAGAGAGAAGGAATAAGAAAAAAGTAGTCAAGGAAAGTAACTAGAGGATGCAGGACCCAGGAGAGTTGTTTTACTTAAAATGGTGGAGGTATAAACAAAGTCAAAGTTTAGTGGGAAAGACACAGTAGAAAGGAAGAGGTTTAAGATAAGAGAGAGCAAAAAATAATAATAATAATCAATTCCGGGAAATCTCTAAAGTACAGGAAGGGAGGCTTCCTTCTTCTGGAAACCTCCTTTGACTTCCTCTGGCCCCTCCTGCTTCCCATCCTCCCCACGACAGCCTGTGTCAAGTGTGCAATGGTCTGTTATTGTGCAGATCCAGTTGAATTATACCTCTGTCTATATCACTACTGTGTCACTGGGTTATAAGTGTCAACTTCTGATTCATCTTTTTATCCCCAGGATCTGGCACTTAATGAACATTCAGCAGATATCTGATGAGAGAATGAATGAGTGAATAAATGAATGGAGTAAACTCAGGGACTCAAAATATATATATTAAGTGTCCACTATGTGCCAGGCTCTACTCTGGGTTCTGGTAATTGAGCAGTGAACAAAACAAATCCCATGAACAAGTGAATTTAGGAAAGAATACAAGAATGTAGAGAAAAATTTAAATCAGGCTTCAGGCAAATGAAACATCATGAACCAGCACTTGTAAATTCAAGAATGTTGGATTCAATAAAGGATACCATGCCTCTTCAGAGGCAAGGGGAAGATTTACTTATCATTTATAAGGATTAATTATAGTCTTGTCTCTGCATCTCCTGTTTTTCATGATACTTGTCATCTATGAACCAATTGCTTGAATTTGCTTTTTTCCATGAGCTCTCAAAAGTGGATTGTATTTGTTTTACAGCTCTTTGCCAAAAGAAAGACAAAGATTCAAGCTCCCAGAGTACAGTGGGGTTAAAGCCTTGGCCATGGCTTATTTCAAAGCACCTTTCCACTCAAGACCCCCATCATCATTATGTTCCTTTACAGAAATTAGATAGTAATAGGGATTGGGAAACACCCATCTGGACAATTACCTACAGGCCAATAACCACTAAAAGCAGGGCTCTAAAAGATATTGCTCAAATGTTCCCAAACAGAATGCCTATGTTTGAGTTATTGGTGCACAATCAGGAACACCCCAAACCTCATAGATAGGAAGAACTGAGGCTTCAAAACACAACACTACCACTGTGATGCCCAGAAGCCATTCAAGGTCATTTATGCAACTAACACAAAATTTATCCAAACAAACATATAAGGGAACCTGGCAGTCAGTGTGGAGCATTTGAGAATCCACATCTTAAAGGTTCTTAGAACATCGGGTGTTAGTCAAACATTTGTTTTCTCTTTATTTATTCCCCTTTCTGTGGTCATTTTTTCAAAATCAGGAATTGAAAAAATTCTTTGTTGGCTCTTTTTACTCTGAAACTTAGTTTCTAATCTTGGTTTGGCTCTTTATTCTTGTTCAATTATTTCATCCCCTGATGATATTATCCAATTGAACAATCATTTCTACATGGCTCACTCCCAATTCTTTGACCAAGAGCTCAGACCTACATTGTAATCTTCAAAACCAAATTCATCTTATTTTTCTATAAAACCAGTTCTTCCATCCAATTTATCAGCTTCTATTAATGGTGCCACTGTTCTATTAGATAAGCACTTCAATCATCCTTGACTCCTTTTCCTCTCTTTTATCCTTCCCTCCCATCCATTCTTAAATTCCATTGAGAGTTTCTCTAAGACCCATTTCCAGAATATCATTCACTCTTTTTAACAATCAACTCTTTCTTTTATTCTCACTACCTCCACCCTTGTTTCTTCTCACCTGTATTATTGCAACTACTATTACTAGGAAAAGAACATTTCACAACCACATAGATTTGTATTTAAATCCTAGTTCCATCTCTTTCTAGCTGTGTGATCTTGAGCAATTTTCCAAAACCTTTTAATCCTCAATTTGTTCCATAAAATGATGGTTTATTTCAGGACTATATAAAACAATGTTAAATAAATGCCTAGCATATATCTCTCAAAAGATTGATGATTTTCCCCCCAAATAAACTGGTCTGATCATGTATTTTTTTTTTGTGCTCCTAAACTTCTAATAATGTATCTTTACTTACAAAATAAAAAATTTAAAAAAGATCCAGATACTTACTTGCCCTCCACAATATCACCCAAGCTACTTTCGTAGCTTTCATTTCTCAAACTACCTTCTCACTCTTCCCCAAACACACCCAGGTTTTTACCATGCTAGTCTTCATGCTTGATGACTTTTCCATTAATGCCTGCCAGTCAAAATTCTATCTATCCTTTAAAAAACAATCAAATGCCATTTCTTCCATGAGTTCTAATTTTGATATCCAAATATGTGTTCTGCTTTTGAATTCTACTACACTTTCTTAATACTTACTTAATGGAGTTTATCATATTCTGCTTCATCTTATGCTCATGAGCATCCTTGTCATGTTCTAAGTATAGGACGTGAACCATCTAACTTCCTGTTCACCTCTAAAACATAATGCTTTTCACTTATTTAATACTCCAGAAATGAGCTGAATTGAATTTAAGGACATGTCCCTAGAAGAGTGATCTGTTAGAATCTATCATTTAGAATACAAATTTGTTGAGGGCAGTCATTTTTGTCTATTTTAATCAATGACATATTCAGAGTGTGTAAAATTGTGCTTAAATATAGTGAGTGTCCATAAACTATCTATTAAATGACTTTGTAATCCAAGATTATCTTTTGAGTCAAGAAAAAAAAAAGCCCATATAATCCATTTTTTAAAAGTTATGCCAATTAGGAACACCTAAGCTCTGCACAGTCTTATTTTCTCCTATCAGGAACATCATGTGGTACATAATTGAGAGGAAAAGGGCACCAGGTGCCCACCCAGAAGAGTACTCAAAGAAAGAGTCCAGTCCACATGCCCTCAGATGCCCTTCACCAAACGGGCTCGACTACAGATGTCTGATAGCCTCCAATTGTCTAATATTCACCTTTCTATCTTGCATAGATAGCAGGTCTGCAGTTTGGCAGGAGCATAAATTAAAACCCAAGAGAACAATCACAGGAATGCTGGCCTCAGAAGTCAAGGCCAGCCAGCAGTATGATTCAGGCACTTACTGTTGCCTCTCCCTGCTTCAGTCAGAATCTTGAGAGAAATCACTTGCCAGCCCAGCCAAGTCAGAAAAACACTACTGAATTGCTGGCCAGAATCCCCACAGAGGCCACAGGCACCATTTTGCTAACTCTGATAAAGCTGTAAACTGTTCACTTCCTGCTGTGGTGGACTGGGAAGAAAGAGGGAGTGGGAAGAGCAAACTCTTTCAAGTCACACAGACCCATCCTGAATGCTGGCAGTGAAGCTGTGGGCAGGTTATTAGCCTCCCAGGCTGCAGATTTCTTATCTCTAAAATAATACCTACCTCACAGCATTGTTAGAAGACCGAATGATGATATATGTAAAGCACAGGCTCCTAGCTACTGTTGTTGGTGTTATTACTATTATTAGAGTACAGAATTAAAGCAAGTAACAACAGAGATTAGGCCAGCGTTCCTAAGAATTCATCTTTACTAATTCTCTAGACTATGGCTAATTTTGTCCTTTTGAAACATGACAGAGTTCTAAGAAAAATAATCAAGTGTCAATGCTAAGCACTCTAAAACCCAACTAACAGTGAAAACTTTTAAATGAAGTTTTGGAATTTACCCCTAAAGAAAGTTTACTGGCTTGCCCTCATTTTCCCTCATCCACTGAACCTCAAGATTCAACAGTGTCCTTGAGGTCCCTTTGCTCCAGGTCACTGTCACCTACAAGGACTTTAAGCAGTTTGCTTTTCTCATATATATTCATTACCCCCCACCCCCCGCAACCACTCATGTACACACACACACACACACTCCAGACTTCAGTCATCCTGACCTGTCCTCAGCACTCACTCATACACACTCTAACCCTCATTCCCATGCCTACAAGACCCCAGGGAGGGAAAGAGTAGAGAAAGGGACTTTTTTCATAGCAGCCACACCTGACAAAGTGCCAACAAACTTGGCAATCACATCAACTACACAGTTACCAAACTGTCACCCATTGTTCTCACTCATTAGTTAAGTAAAGTCCCCAGTCTGATTATATCTGAAATATATGCTTTCTAAAGTTTATCTTGTAGCCTATGTTCTCATACAGTTCCTAAGTACATAAATCACAGATGACTAAATGCGGCATTTTCCCTTCGTGGGCCATCCTGGATGATGAACTTACTAGTCATTTGCTGAATTGTCTGATTTTCTTTAGAGCTCCTTATCTGGTTCTACTATACCCAAACTGACACTAATTCTGAAATGTTTTCCTGAGTGGCTCTAGAAAACAATATCTTAGTTTTTCAACTCTGCGACTAAAGCTCAGTGGAGCTGGCCTTTGGAACTCAAAACTGAAGTGGAACAGTTGTTTGACAATTATTTTATCCAACATGTCCTATAGCATCTATCTTATTTGCTCATTTCCAACTATCATGGATTCTTCAAAATTGTCTGGTGACATTCCGTCATTGCTTTTCCTCATAGCCACAATTTACCAAAGCCTATCATTTCTTGCTTATTTATTGTAGCCATCTCTTAATTATTATATCTGCTTCCAGACCAACCTCAATTCATCCCCATTCCTCTCCACAGTTCTTAGCAGAGTGATTCTTCTGGACAGTAGCTCTTCCCAAATCACTACATTACTCACAAGCACTTAATGACTCCACTTACCACATACAATCCAAACTGCTATGAGTATCACATGAAGCCCTCTGTGATATCACCCTCACCATCCTCATCTTTTGCCACAGGCTCACTGTGTTCTGTGCTATAAAGCACATCATGTTGCTTTATGTCTTTATTCCTCTTATCATGCAGTTCTCCCTGCCTGGAAGTGAAAAATTCTTCCTCATTTCCCTTCCACACATGGAAAGCTCCAAGTCCTCTTTCAAGAATCTGCTCATACCTGACCTTACCAACTAGAAATGCCACCTTCCTTCTTTCTGCCCCACTCCTCCTCAATCTCTTATTTTTGCTATTATATCTGTCACACTGAATGGGCTTTTATTTGTTTGTGTCTGCCTCAACTACTAGCCTATGAGCTTTTTAATAACAGGAATCGTGTCTCTTTTACTTTTGCTGCTTAGTATCACAGAAAACGGCTGGCACATAGTAAATGCTGTGTAAACACTTATTACATTGACTTTTCCTGATTCTTAAAAAAATCTTTTAACAAGAATCTGTCCTAAAATTACATTGGGTTGAAAAGATAAATATTAAAAGAGTTATTCTCACATTAACTCCTTGGAGTATCATTTTATATTCCAGGAACACCTGAAATTTCTTTTATATATTTTCTTAGAAAGTCACCTCATTTTGCCTGTTTGAATAAGCCTGGAAACTTTTGTGTTTGTTTTGAAAGTGAAAAGTGCCTTAAGAGGCACTTTGTGCACTTGGTCAGAGTTGAGAAAAGACCCAAGAGATGATTAAAGGCTGGAAAACAGACTAAGAGAACTAAAAGGAAAAGCTAAAGGCAATTGAGTAATGGAAGTCAAGAATGTGAAGGGTTGTTATTAGCAAGTAGGGTGATGAGCCCATTATGTCCGCATTCTCTAAGGGGAGAGCAGCAGGGAATGAAGTGAGCTGCAACAGAGAAGACATATTAAACAGAGAGGATTTACCTGGCAGAAAACACTGCTCAACACTGAAGGACCCAAGCGAAAGATTACTTAGTCTTCACTTTGTCTGAAGCACAGCAACATTGTCTGGAATGCTCCATGTGCAATAACTCCTAATGCAAGGATTAATTATACAGTCTTAAGGGACAATCTCAAAATGGCACTTCGATTTGGGGTACCCAGGGCACCCATGACCTGACTAAGTCCTTCTGACTCTAAAATATTGGATAAAGTACGTGAAAGGAACTAAATTCAACTGTCACTTTTCTTCACTAAACAATTACAAGCCCCCTCTCTAGGCCAACGCCTTTGTTAGGTACTATTACAATGATTAAGGCATAATTCATTCTACTAGAGCAGTGGCCGGCAAACTCATTAGTCAACAGAGCCAAATAACAACAGTACAATGGTTGAAATTTGTTTTGAGAGCCAAATTTTTAAAACTTAAACTTCTTCTAACGCCACTTCTTCAAAATAGACTTGCCCAGGCCATGTTATTTTGTGGAAGAGCCACACTCAAGGGGCCAAAGAGCTCCATGTGGCTTTTGAGCCACAGTTTGCCAACCACTGTACTAAATGAAAGAGCTGACTATCAAACATTCCTGATAAGAATGTCAAGCCTCAGCTCTCAACATTTAGTCTGTCTCACACACATGTGCAGCATACTCACTACAGAGCAGCCACCAAAGCTACTTGCATTTCCTTTGAGTAGCACCTGCCCCAGCTGCTCTAATCTGCAAGCCTTTTCATATGCTTTGTCCACTGCCTGTAATGTTGCTTCCTTCCTTAGGAAACCCCTTCTCGTCCTTGAAGCCGTAGTTCAGGCATGACCTCCTCCAAGCTGCCATTTGATTAAAGCTACTGGTCCTTTGCCCTCACTCTGGATTTGACACTGTTTCATGACTCCCAATTTCAAGCATTAGAAACTGACTCAAAGTTACTCTAATAAAAATAATAAACAAATAAACAAACAAACAAAATTGCCCTAGCCAGTTTGGCTCAGGGGTTAGAGTGTTGGACCATGGATTGAAGGGTCTCAGGTTCGATTCTCAGTCAAGGGCATATGGCTCGGTTGCAGGCTCATTGTTAGCTATAAGGATTTTCAGCAGTTGGGGCGTGTGCAAGAGGTAACCTGGCTGCAGTGGTTCTCAACCTTCTAATGCCGCGGCCCTTTAATACAGTTCCTCATGTTGTGATGACCCCCCAACCATAAAATTATTTTCGTTGCTACTTCATAACTGTAATTTTGCTACTGTTGATGAATCATAATGTAAATATCTGTGTTTTCCGGTGGTCTTAGGCAACCGTGCTAGCGGTTCTCAACCTGTGGGTCAGCAGTTCTCAACCTGTTGAGAACCGCTAGTAGAGTCGCCTAAGGCCATGGGAAAACGCAGATAGTTACATTACGGGTGTCACTTCAACATGAGGAACTGTATTAAAGGGTCGTGGCATTAAAAAGATTGAGGACCACTGATAATATAGCTCTCACATTGATGTTCCTCTCTGTCTTTACCCTTCCCTTGCACTCTCTCTAAAAATCAATGAAAAAAATATCCTCTGTTGAGAATTAAAACACACACACACACATACACTCACAAAAAAATCTTACTGGAAGTATATTAGAGGCTTAATATACTTGAAAAAGACAGGCGTGAAAATGTCCAAGATCCAAGCGAATTAAAGATAAGAAGAAAGCAGAGGGCGCATTTGCCTCATAGCCAAAAGAATCAGAGAAACTATTCTCTCCATCTTAGTGTCAGAGTCGAAGAAGCGGGTCTAATGGATGAACTCTGGGTGCCATGACTGGCCTGACCAGCCAGCGGCTGCACTGGGGTGGCAGAGGAGGCTCATTCCCTTCCAGTTTCCCAAGGTGAGAATTTGTCACGAAAAATATCCTCCCAGTTAACACTTATAAAACAGAGGAAAGGTAATTCTTTCCAAAAGAAATTGGAATGCATTGGAAGAAGAAATTCACGCTAGACAACTCTCCCTCTCACTCTCACTCATCTCATTGTGGTGCAATCCTTAGTTTTCTTGTCTGTATTCTTAGCTAACCTGTGTGCTTCAGAGGGCAGCAATTGTAACTTTCATCCCTTTTTATACACTGTTGGGTACAGAGTCAGTGATCAGTGACCTCTACAGACCAGACTCCTGAACAATATTTGTTTGTGATGCATGAAGACCAGGACAGTACTCATCCCTGTGCTTGCCAAGGCCTTCAATGATTTTTCTCCTGAATCATATTAGCAGGAATTATGTTGTTAGCTTTAACCCAGTCATAAGTTTCTTCAACCACGGAGCATGTTGTTGGTTTTGTTGATAAATTAAGATTGCTCTGGTAAGTCTTGATTATGGTTAGTAAAAAAAGAAGTCTAAAAATATTCACAGAATTGAATCCCATAGTGAACAAATGTATTGTTTAACCATACATTTATCTTGAGTTAAATTATGGCATCCATAAAACTTCTCAGATAATGAAACCCACAGACTTAGATTTTTCCTTTAGTTAATGGAGACAGTAAAAAATAAAATAATAAAAAATGATACAACAAAGCTGGAATTTTAAACTTAATAAATAACTATAATAAAATAGTGCATGAGTTTCCATAGTTGCCATAAAGCAATTAAAAGTGATTGGCTTGGGACCCTTTCCCTCTCCCTACCTGGGAGTCCATTGTGGGGGACTCTTCCCCCTCCCCACATGGGAGTCTGAACTTGTTCAATAAATTTCCACCTTTGCTATACAAAAAAAAGGGCTGGCTTTGTACCACCAGTGTTCATTGACAGTATCTTTGGCCCCTCAAGTCTGTGACTTTGCATGGCTTGTTTAATCCAACTTCAATTTCATTCTGAATCATACTTGGCCCTGTACTGAGTATTGCTCTCACTGAGATGAATAAAATACACACCTTGTTCAAAAGAGAAAAGAGAGTTTTTGGGATTCATTGGCAGGATTTCAAAAGTTTGGGATTTTAGATCTTACAGATGATTAAGACATAAGTTGATCTCTCCTTGGAGATGCATTGTCACTGACATTGAGAATAATAGTCAGATGATTGGCTGTGAATTAACAATGCATTTTGGCTTTATGTGTTATTTATTATCTTGGGTAGTAAGCCAGCAAGGTTATTTTGAAGAAATAAATTACCTTTGGACTTCAAACTTACATATCTATATAGAACTGAATCAGGAATCAGGCTTTGGGTTCCTTTTCAATAAATATTTCACATGAAGCTTGCATATTATCCACATTTTCTATATCACTAAAACATACAAGTTTTACACAAGAGTCTTTTGTATTCAACTAGAGACCTGGTGCATGAAATTCATGCATGGGGGGAGGTGTCCCTTAGCCCAACCTGCACACTCTCCAATCCAGTAGGATTGAGCCTAAATTGGCAATCGGACATCCTCTCATAATCCAGGACTGCTGGCTCCCAACTGCTCACCTGCATGCCTTCCTGATTGCCCCTTAATCACTCCCCTGACAGCCTTATTGTTGCCTAACTGCCCTCCCCTGCAGTCCTGGTCACCCCCACAACTGCTCTTCCCTGCAAGCCTGTGCCCCCCCGCCAACTGCCCTTCTCTGCAGGCCTGGTCACCCCCAACTTCCCTCCTCTACTGGCCTGGTCACACCTAACTACCCTCCCTTGTAGTCCTGGTCCCTCCCAACTGTCCTCCCCTGCTGGACATCTTGTGGCAGCCATCTTGTGTGTTGGAGTGATAGTCAATTTGCATATTACTCTTTCATTAGATAGGATAGAGGCCTGGTGCAGGTTGGGGGCCAGCTGGTTTGCCCTGAAGTGTGTCCCAGATCAGGGTGGGGGTTCCCTTAGAGCATGGGGTGGCCTGGGCGAGAGGCCTGTGGTGGTTTGCAGCCTGGCCACACACACCCCCCCCCCCCCCAGTGACCCAAGTGGAGGCCCTGGTATCTGGGATTTATTTATCTTCTAAAATTGAAACTTTGTAGCCAGCCATGGTGGGTGGAAAGCTTGGCTTCCTCCATTGCCAGGGAAACCCAAGACTCCTGCTTGCTCAGTGGCTGCAGCCATCTTGGTCGGGTTACTTTGCAAACTTGCTCCTAATTGGCTAGTGGGCACACAGCTTGTGGATGTGGCAGAGTGATGGTTAATTTGCATATTATTCTTTTATTAGTTAGGATTAGCTGGATTACATAAGGTTTCTGGAAAAATAGTGTTTGCTAATATTAAGCAGTAAAATATTGGTAAGAGTATTACAGAGTCCTATTTTGAAGGGCTTATCAATTCAAATACATTTTAAATTCAAATTTAAGATCAAACTAATTATGGTTGTAATGGGTGTGTGATTATACCATGGTTTCCCCCTTTTCATCCCACAGAATTTCACTTACAAAATATTAACAAGGAAGGAGAGTTAGGACTCATTGGTCCAAATCTGGATTAGTAGGTTAGCTTCCCTCTGGGTATGAAGGACTTAAAAGAAAATATCAACTACCCTAAAAGTATTTTGAAACTGCCTTTGCGAATGAGAATAGTGGATGCGTTTGGCAACCCTGAATTGTTTTTACTGCAGCTGTGGATTATCTGTGGTTTCTATGGACTACTGTGTATGCTTTGTTTATTTTATTTCTTCTTCCTGTTGGCGAAACAGCTGGAGAACAGACATCCTGCTGTTGGGAGCCTGGGGCCTTAGAATATGAACAGGAAGCCACATAAGCATCTTCATTACTCCACCTGTGGCATAAATGGCAGGAAGAATGGAGCCCATCAGGAGGAACTGATTTAAAACAGAATGAAGCAGTTTGTGGACCATATGTCTGAACATCCAAGTAACTGCCACTGGCCTAATAAATTGGCTTTCTTCATGTAGAGTTCAACCAGAGGGAAGGAAAAAGTTTCCTAAAGACAGAAATAAAGGCAGGCCTCAGTAGCCTGTGGAAATAAATGAAATAAAGTATTTGATGCATTAGACCAAGAAGTTGTAGCCCATAATTTATATCAGTTGCTTTTAGCTTTCAACAAAAGATGTGGGAGTAGATGGTAGGAATATGTGGATGGGAAAGGAGGAAGCTAATAGCCTTACAAGGTACTTTCATGTGTTTTCCATTATGTATAATTACTCATCCTAAGGCAAAAGGGAGACTGTCTAAGCATTATTCCAAACATCTACCAAGCTTATGTGTGTTGTGGGGAGGGGCAGTGCTCAGAGAAAAAGAAATTAGTATAAAACATGTGTCCCTATTCTCCAAACGAACAGACAAAGTAGAGAGATTATATGATCTAAGACACTTTATGTAACGTTTACATCATAAGAAGTCAGAAATATTTCTGGAAATGGAAACCCCTGATACAAAGCCATCTTCCTCTCTGCAGAATGAGGGTCCCCAAAAAAGTTATTAAATATAAAATTGAACTACTGATCGTAAGTACAGAAAAAGGAAGGGGCATAATTATCTTAACATTCATTACTGAGCACACACTAGTACCCTTATTCTACTGTACCTTGTAAACACTTATGTAATCTATGGCAAATTCCTTAGAGCCTTGCATATAATCAATCTAACCTTACTAAAATATATTTAAGAAAGAATTAAAATAAACAAAAAAGAAAAAAAGAAAGAGAATAAAGCAACACAAATATGGACAATGGTTCTCAGAACTAGGATTCTAGAAATTCATTATATCATGTCATCACTATGCGTCCATGCATCAGATCTAGGCACAAATCCCAGCTATCCCACTTTTACTTACATGAACTTGGATTAGTTACTCTATGTTCTTAAATATTAGGAATTGCTCTATTTTCCCAGGAGAAGTTTAAAAATGTTTTTTTTTACTGAAATTATATAAATTTTCAGGAATATGGATAAAATAAATGGCTATCATATTTTATTAATTTAGTTATATAAATATTTAAAATTCTAGGAATATCATTTCAAAAATAGTTTTTATACTCATATTTTATGAAACAATTTTCCTCAAATTGTTTTTATTTAATTTATTGTTGACACTATTACAGATGCCCCCCATTTTCCCATCCTTTATCCCCCTTTACCCAGCCCCTATCCCCCTGTCAGGCCTTTATCACACTGTTGTCTGTGTTCTATATCCATATACAAGAGACCCATTGCAGGAAGATTCCTGCAAGAATAGAGCTTCCTGCATCCTGAGCAAATCTCCCTCTCTTCTCTGCTGCCTCGTTCCCTTCTCCACTACCTTGCTCGCTCCTGTCTTTGCTGCCTTACTCCCTCTCTTCTCTCCCATCCTGCTTGCTTACTTCTCCGAAGCTTTGCTCCCTTCTGCAGTGCTTGGCTTCCTTCTACGCTGTCTTCTGTGTGCAGATATGCAAATCAACCGCCATCCTGGTTGGGTTAATTTGCATGCTCTCTCTGATTGGCTTTGTGGGCATGGCTTGTGGGCATGGTTTAATCAGAGGTATGGTCAATTTGCATATTACTCTTTTATTAGATAGTATGTTCTTTGGTTAATTTCTTTCCATCTCCTCCACACCTCCCCTCTAAGATCTGTCAGTCTATTCCGTGTCTCTGGATCTATTTTTTTTCATCAGTTTATTTTGTTCATTGGATTTCACATAAAACTGAGATAATATGGAATTTGTTTTTCTCTAACTGGCTTATTTCTCCAGGTCCATCCCATCCATGATGTCTCAAAGGGTAAGAGATCCTTCTTTTTTATAGCTGCATAGTATTTCATGGTGTAAATGTACTACAGCTTTTTTATCCACTCATCTACCTATGGGCACTTGGGCTGTTTCCAAATCTTGGCTATTGTAAATTGTGCTGCTATGGACATAGGGGTGCATGTAGTCTTTCTGATTGGTGTTTCAGGATTCTTAGGATATACTCCCGAAGTGGGTCATTGGGTCAAATGGCCGTTACATACTTAATTTTTTGAGGAAACTCCATACTATTTTTTTAGTGGCTGCACCAGGCTGCATCTCCACCAGTAGTCCACTAGTGTTCCCTTTTCTCCCCATGCAGCATTTGGCATCCACATCACCTGACATTATCTTCATATCCAAATGGGTTCTTTGATGCTGTCATTTTATCCCAAACTACAGTCACCCATTCACATAACAGTAAAACAATTGTTTTGTTCATTCACCCTGTAGGTGAGTATTTGTTCCATTGTGTTCATTTAATATAGTAACTGCAATCTTGCTTTTGAAAGGCCTCTTTTTAAAAGCTGTTTATGATGACATCCAACCCCTGTAATGAAGTTACCACTATACCCCTTCTTTAAAAAATAAGTCATTTATGTTGTAATTTGGATGCATAACATAACCATCTTATTGAGTAAGAAAGAAGATCAGAAATACTAATTATTCTTTGTTTATGAGGGTTTTTTTTGTTTTGTTTTCAGAAAACAGGCTGGCAGGGGAGCAGTTAGGCATCAATTAGGCTGGCATGGGAGTGGTTATGGGGTAATCAGTCTGGAAGGCAGAAGCAGTTAAGGGCAATCAGGAAGGCAGGCAAGCAAGCAGTTGGGAGCCAGCAGTCCTGAATTGTGAGAGGGATGTCCGCCTTCCTGTTTAGAGCTGATCCTACTGGGATTGGGCCTAAACAGAAATTTGGACATCCCTCGAGGGGTCCCAGATTGAGAGGGTGCAGGCTAGGCTTAGGGACACACATACCCTTGCATGAATTTTGTGCACTGGACCTCTAGTAAATGTAATAAAAAAAGAAAAAAAGAAAAGAAATAAGCATAAACCTTGGAATTTCAATTACCTGAGTTCAATTCCCAGCTTTCTGTAACAAGCTTCTTAAACCCTTGGATGGTATTTCATCATGTGCAAAGGTACATAAAAACATCAGTGTCACAGGGCTGTAGCAGAGATTCCGTGAAATGTTTGTGAGGTGACTAGGTGTCTGGTACCATGTGAATGCTTCAAATTTATTCTCCTTTCCCTGAAATTATGCTTCTGCAAGTGTTTCAATTTTCAGAAGCTAAGTCATAACAAGTGGAAAAGACTCACCCCTCAATAATAGCGAAGCTACATTGTGGCCTGTTTTAGTTTTAGGTAACATATTCCTCAAAGACAGAACTGACTAGAGGTGAACTTCTGCTGAGTGTGTGGAGTTGTTAGAAAGTTTCTCACTCAGTAGTTGTTCTGAGAATGGTTCTGCTATTTAGACCTTCTTTTGAAGAGCACCTCATTCTTGGTCACTGAACTTATAGTTGCAAATAATGCCTCCATGGTCTCTTTTTTATCCAGATATAAATGATTTGGAATTGTGTTAAACACTCTAGCAAGGCATATTAACTGGAACAAGGTTTAGCTGACAATAAAAGTACCCAAAATACAGTAACTTAAGTCAGAAATTACTTCTTTTGCTTGTAACAATTCAGTGGGAAGTGGTACAGGGCTGGTAGGTCATCTTGGCCATCCTCCACATATGGCTCCCATCCCTGGGTTCTAGGGAACTCCCATGCAGTGAGAAGGGCAGGTCAGAGAGCACACCATGTACCTTTGTAGGTGTGCAACCTAGAAGCCACACATACTTCAAATCCCAACTCATTGGCCAAAATTTACTCATGTAGTCATACCAGCTACAAGGGAGAGTGGGAGCCTCATATTAAGAACCATGTGCCCAGTAAAAGCTCAGGAAGAGAGAGGTCCTGAGTGTGAGAGCAGGACAACTAGTGATGTGTACTTTGTAAAAATAAGGGGAGAAAGCTGTCTACATGGTTAATACTTTATCAGAAGACCATCTAGATTTTGGAAAATACAGACACTATACCTTTTAACCTGAAACTTCATGTGGTAATTATGGGTAAAATGCAATAAATAGAGACCCTAGCAACATAAACTGAGGCAATAAGTACAAACCTTCCTATTTATATAACAGAAACTTGAGTCATAGAGTCTTACTGAGGCCAAACTACATCTGGGAAAATCTGAATATGCTGACCCAGAAAAGAGCTGGAGTAGTGCTGCATTGGAACAATGACAACCCTTAGCCTCAATCTTCTAAAAATTCAAAAGTTATGGGAGGGCCCCCTGAACAAGCCTGGGCTAGCCTAGAGGACTCCAAAAGAAGAAAGAGCCCACTCTGAAGCAGAATTTGTGGTTTATGAAACACCAGGTCAGATGAAGTGACAATGCCCCATTTGACGCTGGAAAACTCTCTCTCCTGCCAGAGAATAGTGGTCACAAATGGGTTTACCAGATGCCATTTGCAAAGTCTGATGAAATTCTTTTCCAACCTATTTGAGAAACTATAAAATGATACTTTATTTCATTGTCTGAGCTTCACATTTATTTTACTTTGGCAGGAAATCCAGAATGATTTATTATTAAGTGTCCATACATTGACTTAAAAGAGCTTGTCCCAATCTCATAAGTGTTTTTATTAACAATTGGTTCTTTTCTCTGACTATTCATCTGGGAAGAACCTCTACATTTTGCAAAGCAGAGACTTTTTCCCCATTTTTTTCTAATAGAATACATGAGAATAGTTAGACCTTTCAAGAATTAAAACAAAAACACCAAAGCAAAAGCAAACCAAAGGTCAGTCCCAATCATTTGTTTGAAATCTATATAAGTAAGAGGAAGTATATCTCTCAAGCTGTTTTGCAGAGAAATTGAGGAAATTTGCCATGAAATTAAACAATTACTACCAGTTTTGAACATTCTTAGATTTTTTTTAATTTTTATTTTCTGATGGAGAAAATTCTAGGCTAGGAAGTCAGAAAATTTAATTTTGGTTCCAGATCAGCCAGTAGCTAACTGTGGACTCAGGCAAATCCCATATGTCTTTGAACTTCAAATTTCTCATTTGTAAAATCAGGAAGTCAAAAGATATTTTCTAAGATCTTTTCTAACTTTCAGAGTTTACAAGTTTATGAAAGTGCTAGTTAGTGAATTTTTAAAAAATTCCAACATCACAAATGTCACAGAATCATATTAATTTTTTTCTACTTCACACACAAATGCAGTGAATGATAAATTCCCCCCAACAAGTAGGGGGAATCCATATTCAGAAGACATCTTGTTTAGCTGAAATCTGGAAAGAAAGACCTGAACTCTATTCTGAAGAGCTCTCCCAGCCTTCAGATAAGTGTATGTCACTTCAGTGATTCTTTGTGCCAAAGGGAATTTGGATAAGGTCTATTTCTTCCCAACTTGGATTACTTATAATTCATATTCTGCTGCCAGTAAAATATTTATAGCAAGTGATCTCCCCCATTAATGTTAGTTTTAAAGGATTAAAGCTAATTATGACATTGGACTTTATTACACTTTTGCTAACTTAAGTTTGCCCAGAACGCCATCAGAGTGAACCTCTGACTCCAGCCTCACCTCCTCCAGCATCAGCCCATCCATCTTACACATAGTCACCTGAAGCACAGGTGATAGCATTTGGGCAACTCCACGAGCTCCATTGTCATCTATACAAGCTTTCCCATGATCTTTCACTCCTCCATGGCTTTGCAAGTGCTGTATCCAACACCTACAGTGTCGATATTAGGACATCTTCATGTCTATAAGGAAACATAAATGCCAGTTCTCAAAAAAATAAATAAATAAATAAATAATAAAAACCTCTCCTCTAGGCAGATGCAGCTCCAGAGGCCAGATCCCAGAAATTCTGTGCAAAGAAAAAGGTGCCACCTATTCAGGGGGGAGGCAGATCTGCCTCAGAATATATGCTAGATTTCCAAACTACACAGTAGTACCAGGTAGTCAGGACTTTCCCTCCCTATTCTCCATTGCCTCCCTTACAAATCTTAATCATTTTTAAGAACTCACTAAAATCTCATCTTCTTGAGGAAGCCTTCACTTTTTTCACCTCCTTCAGAGTGATACAAGTTGTCTCCTTTGTGAGCCCTTAGCACCCTACGTCTAGCTCTACTGTATCCCATTCTGTTGTCATTGAATCCCCACTGTATCCAGTAATCCCATCCTATTAGGAATATTAATGTTTGTTCGTTCTCCCCAATAAACCATAATCCCTTTATGGGTAAAAATGTCATAGTCCTCTCTACCTAGATTACCTGTTCACTCAAAATACTTAGTAAATGCCTGTTTAAAGGAAAGTTTGTCTTGTTGGTGTTAGAGCAGTTATGGCATTTAAAATTCATACAACCAAACAGTTTCTGAGTAGCATCAAATGTTCCAAATATATCTATTATACACAGCCATTTTACTTCTCATAGAAAGATAATGGATTAGTAATTTACATCATTTCTTTTTGAATTAGGATGAAAGTTTCATTTTCTATTAAAAATTTCAGAAGTATAATATATAAAATAATTTTCAATTGTTTTATATTCTCTCTCTGTAAATGTCCCTGCTCCCACATCTTCAAAAATTTAATTTCCTCCCTAACCCTAAGTTCCCAAAAATGTAAATTAGACACATTTTTAAGTGAAGAATTGATCCCAGTTGAGTAAGAAAAATGTGGTCCTTTACACGGGAATGAAAGTTCCCTATTTCCAGAGATTAGTAGATCATCTGCTATCATTTAGTAAGTACCAAAACATGCACCAAGTATTTTAGATAGTGAGTCTTAATTCAGGGTTTCTCAAACATGACACCAATGACACTTTGGGCCAAATATTTTTTTTCTTTGGGGGTTCATTCTGTGCACTGTGAGCTATTTAGCAGTATCCCTGACCTCTACCCATTGTATTTGAGTGACAATCAGTTGTAATAACCAAAATGTCCCTAGACATGTTCAAATGACCTAGAGAGCAAAATTGCCTCCAGTTGAGACACACTGCCCCCAATCCACTCAGTTGGTAGAGGTATCAGGCTTTAGAACTAGTCTTGCAAATAGCAAATACCAACTCCAACACTTAAGAGCCGCATGGCTTTGAGCAAGTTACTTAATCCCTCAAAGATTTCGTTTCTTCATGTGTAAAATAGTGCCAGTGAGACCCATTTTCACAGTCCTTGTGAAGACTAAATGGTGAAAAGTACATAGTTGAGAAAAGCACACAAAAGTTTTAGGCAACAGAATTAAGAAGAAACAAACCAGGAGAGACCCAGGTTGTGTTCCAATATCTATTTTCTCTTCTTTTTCAAAAATAAAAATTTCCAAAATTTAGCAACCCCAAATATAGTCATATTTCCCAGACTTCCTCCCAGGTAGCAGGAGCCATGTGACAAAGTTCTGGTCAACAGAACATAAAAGTAGATACAACTTCTGAGATGTGTCTTTAGAGGAAGAGGTTCTGTTCCTTCTTCCTTCTTATTCATTCAGCTGCTTAAAATATGGATGTTAAGACCATATCAGTAAAGATGATACCCAAGAGACGGTGAAGTGGGAAGTGGGAAGCAACTTGGGCCCTTGATTTTATTTTTTTTCCTCTTTTTTTAATTTATTTTTTATTATTTCTTTTTACTTTATTTACAATATGACTTATATTTAATAATACATATGTTTTCCTTCCCCCCCCCAATGTCCTCCCCGCAGCCTCCCTTACCCCCCAGCACATGTCCCCACCTGCCCTCCTCCCCGCCCCAGTGTCTTTCATTCATTGGTTATGTTCATATGCATGCATACAAGTCCTTCGGTTGATCTCCCCCAGCATCTGCCTCCCATCCACCCCAGCTTTCCCCCTGTAGCTTGACAGCCTGTTCAAGGCCACCCTGCCTCTATATCAATCACTCCCCCTGTTTCACTCCCCCCTGTTAAAGAGAGATGAAAATCTTCTATGTCATTTAAGCCACTGTTATTTTCAATCTCTGTTAGTCATAGCCAAATTGATTTATGTTTAGGATTGGCTTAAAAACGTGATACCAAGGAGCAAGCCCCCCACATTATATTATGGCTCAATATTTGATAAAACTGTCTCTTATAATATCCAGCTCTGGGCCGCATGGCTGAAAAATTCAAAGTGCTGTGCCTTTTAGTAAAGAAGTATGAAAGAGATTAGCTCTAGCTAGACCTAACCAGTTGTAGAAATGGGAGTGGGTATAGTTCTGCCTATTGTTTCCAATTGAAATTATTGGAAAAGCCTATTACATTTGGAGGGTTTTAACAATGAAAAATCTAAATGCTACTCTGCCCAAATTGAACCCATTTTAAAGGAAATTGTACACTTAGCAGGTGCTAAATCCTTTTTTTAGCTTCCATCACGTAAGAGTTGTCTGCCAGACAATGAGAGCCAGTATTAGACTGTAACCCAACATGACAGGTATCTCTTTAAGAGGAGACTAGAATACAGACAACAACACACAGGAAAGGCACAGAGAGAAGAGGGCCATCTGCAAGCCTATAGGAGAGGCCTCAGAAGAAATTAACCCAGCTGACATCTTGTTCTTGGACTTCTAGCATCCAGAATTGTGAGGAAATATATTTCTGTTGTTTGAGCCGCCCCATCTGTGGTATTGTTATGGCAGTGCTGGTGAACTGATATAGGCAGATAGAGGGGTAAGCAGAACACAGGGGTCAATCATTTTAAAAACCATGTGTAAATGAGTTCTTTGGCCCTGCTTACTTAAAGGGGTACTAACCAGAAACAAATAGAGCAGACTCTTAATAATTTTGCGATAAAATAATATTGCCAAAGAAACCACAAGCATGGCCTGGCAAAACAACCCCCTGAAACCAGCATGAAGGAGGATGAGAAGAAGGCTTCTGCCCAAGGTCTGCTTCAGATGTGGTCAGGGAGAATAATGCAGAAGAGAGGTCCCCCCAGAGTGGAGGACCTAAGGGCTGCCAGATGCACTGAGTAAGAGATTCCTCCTTTCTCCTTCCCTGTTCTGGTCCTACAGGATTTAATGTTGTACTACAGCCTAATGGCTGAGAGTATTATTATTCTCTCCTTTCCCAAACAGGAGTTTTCACAATCATTATATCACATTGAGGCATATTGGGTGAAATGGGATTCGAAAATTATGGATCTAAAAGAAACTCCATTCTGACCTCATAAATGAGATGGACCTAACATTACCCAACGATCCTGAAATTTGAGCTTATTGCAATAACAGGATAGGATTTTGGCTTGAATCCTTTGTGAGAAGGGGTGAGTGTGTTCTAAGTGTGAAAAGGAGATACATATATCTATTTTGGTGGGGTTTTTTTTTTCCTGGACAGACCATGCTAGAGATTGTTGGATGTCTCCACATGTGTTTTCCACTTCTGCTTTATTATTAGAAGTCCAAAACTTTAGCTGGGTCCTTGGATACCCAAATTAAAGATATTTCTCAACATCTGTTGCAATGAGCTATGGCTGTGATTAAGTTCTGATCCATGAGACGTAAATAGACATAATGTGTGTAATATCTGAGATGTGTCCTTAGAGGTTGGGAACATAGCTTTCCCTATTTCTCTGCCCTGTTGAACTTGAATGTAAGGGCTAGTGCTCATCCATGTGAATGAGAGTCACATACCCAATTCACGAACCTTGGTGAGATGGACAGTTAGAAGCAACCTGTGTCCCAGAACACTGAGAAGTCATCGTTTCAGCCTCTGTACTTTTTAAAAATATTTTAATCTTTATTGTTCAGTTTATTAATTACATTGTTCCCCTTTATTTCCCCCTATAGCTCCCCTCCACCCGGTACCCATCCCACCCTCTGCCCTTACCTCTCCCCCACTGTCCTCTTCCATAGGTGTATGATTTTTGTCCAGTCTCTTGCTACACCTCCCACACCCTTTTTAACCCCAAGAATTGTCAGTCCATTCCCTCTCTATGCCCATGATTCTGTTATATTCACCAGTTTATCCTGTTCATCAGATTTTTAATTCACTTGATTTTTTTATTCATTTGTTGATAGATGTGTATTTGTTGTTCATAATTTTCATTTTTACCTTTTCTTCTTCCTCTTCTTAAAGAATACCTTTCAGCATTTCATATAATATTGGTTTGGTGGTGATGAACTTCTTTAGCTTTTTTTTTATCTGCGAAGCACTTTATCTGACCTTCAATTCTGAATGATAGCTTTGCTGGGTAGACTAATCTTGGTTGTATATTCTTGCTATTCATCACTTTGAATATTTCTTGCCACTCGCGTCTGGCCTGCGTCGTTTCTGTTGAGAAATCCGCTGACAATCGTATGGGTGCTCCCTTATAGGTAACTAACTGTTTTTCTCTTGCTGCTTTTAATATTCTCTCTTTGTCTTTTGCTCTTGGCATTTTAATTATGATGTGTCTTGGTGTGGTCCTCTTTGGATTCCTATAGTTTGAGGTTCTGTGCGCTTCTTGGGCTTTTAAGTCAATTTCTTTCAGCAAGTGGGAAAAGTTTTCGGTCACTATATCTTCAAATAGATTTTCAATATCTTGTTCTCTCTCTTTTTCTGGCACCCCTATAATTCAGATCTTGGTATGCTTAAGGTTGTCCCAGAGGCCCCTTACACTATCTTCAATTTTTGGATTCTTTTTGCTTCCTGCTTTTCTGGCTGAGTGGATTTTGCTTCTTTGTATTTCAGATCTTTGACTTGATTCTTGCAGTCCTCTAGACTGCTTTTAGGTCTTTGTATAATATTTTTTATTTCAGTCAGTGTATGCATAATTTCTAGTTGGTCCTTTTTCATATCTTTGAGGGTCTCATTCATATCCTCAAGGGTCTTGTTCATATCCTCAAAGGTCTCATTAAGTTCATCAGCCTTTTCTAGGAGCCTCTTGAAAAACCTTATAACCGTGGTTTTGAACTCTATGTCCAGTCATGTTTTTTCCTCCATTTATTTCACATCTGATTTCTTTCCAGGTCTCTGCATTTTGGCTGCTTCCCTGAGTTGGTCGATTAGCTTTGTGTGGTAGATGTCCTCTAAGGGACAGTGGCTTAGCCTCCCCAGTTACCTGAGATAAATACTCTTGGTGCAGCCCTTTATGGGTTGCACAGTCTTATTGAAGTTAAGCCTAGATTATTGTTATTAGCACTAGGAAGGTTTGACTAGGCCAATTGGCTGTGAGGATGAGCTGTGCTCAGGTTGAATGGGTGGAGTCTCTGGGCTGAGCAGGCAGCCTTGATTTCTTGTCAACTCTGCCCTATGTGGCACCTGGGTCTCTGTTCCTGGTGGTAATGGCTGCACACACCTCTGAGAAAAAGCTGCTGTTGAGCTCTACCCACTGTCGGACAATTCAGCCTCTCCCCAAATGAGTCTGCCCACCCAAAGTCTCACCCAAGGTAAAACAGTGCAGTCTGGTGGTCTCCCTTCTTTCTTCTTTTTTCTCCCAAAAGACAGAGCAAGTCACGGGTCTTCTCTGCATGCTCACATGCTTCTGCAGTTCCCAAGTTTATGCGCCCTCTCCCCAAGCTCGCAGACCTCTGCAGCACCTGAGTTTCAGCGTGCTTCCTCCTTACTATCCAGTTTCACCCCATATGGGTGTGGGTTCCCAGACCTCACCCGGAACTGGGGAATCAGTGCAGTGGGATGCCTTTGTCTCCCTCCCCATTCAAGAAAATCAGCTGGGTATCCAGCCGCCCACCCAATCCGCTCGTGCGACCAAGCCTCTGATTCTGTGCATATCCTCAACTCTGCCCTCCACCACTCCTCTGAGTCACAGTGTCCTATCTTTACTTTTATTTGTAGAATTGCCACTCAGCCAGCTTTCCAGTGATTCTGGATGATGTTCGTTCTGTTGTTAAGATGTAGTTTTGAAATTGTTGTGCAGGGCAGCAAGATAGGTGTTTACCTATGCCACCATCTTGGTTCCTCCCTCCAGCCTCTGTACTTTTATATCAGAAAAAAACTTTTATATCTTGTCAGTGATATTTTTGGATCCTTATTATTCACAACAGAACCTAAAGCCCAACTAATGGATTGATTTTATGTGTTTCCTTTTATCTGTAGACCTGAGAAAAAAATGAGTAAGAATAAAGGCAAACCACTATCATATGATTCTCATTTCTAATTCTCCTGATCCCTTGAGGAAATGTGTCACTCATATTCTGTCTATGTGTACAGCAAATTAGTGTGAGAAAAGCAAAAGAGACAGAATAGGAAGTTGAATCAAAAATGGAAGGATTATACAGAGGCTGGTGAATGGTTCAGAAGCAGACCAGTGTGACTCACCTCTCTGAATATTGTCTTCATAATGAGTCAAAAGGAAAGAGCCTGAAAAAGATGGAAAAGAAATTCATATATGCATCCTGAAATGGGCTATGCTAATATTCCTTATTATCAAGGTCCATCTTTACCCATAAGTGCTTTTCAAGTGAAAGGATGACTTTCAAAATTTTAATTTGTTCTGAGGTATAGGAAAAGGAAATGACATCTTGTTTAAAAAGTGCTCCTTAGTGTACACACACTCACCCAAAAGAGCTATGGTTCTCGTCCACACAAATCCCATTTCTACTGAGAATTGTGTTGCTAAAGGTACGGCCATCGTATTCTATCTTTTAGTGATCCCGCTACACTGCACAAGGCTTAGAAATCATCCAGGGGATTCAATGGCAACAGTTACAGAGAATAACATGTGCCCTCATCCATAATAGACTTTCATGATCATTACATATACCCATTAGCCAAAACATTTTGGGAGACATATTGTTTAAGCCCAGCATTTTGGTAATGGTAACTATATAAATCAGTGAGTGTTTGGGTATAAAGTTTTGGAGTTATAGGTAAAGGGAAGAGAAGCATAAGCTCTTTTTAGAAGAAATTACCTGAATTCAATCAGAAGTCATTGCAATGACTTCTTATTCTAGCCCACTACATTAACCACATTACTTTTTGCCCCCAACAAGCCTAATTTAAATCCTGTACACATTCTAATTCTTTGCTAAGTGGAGTAAAGAGAACATGATCTCAGTCACCTGCTAAACATATGACGTGGGGCATAAATTCATTTATTTGAATCTGAATATTAAAGGACTTTCTTGAATTTAAATCATTTGATACCAAGTTATGACTTCAATCCAAAACAGACATGCCCTAGAGAGTTAAGAGACATTTCCAAAGACAAAGAAAGCTTCTAACCTGCTCACAATTAGTCATTACAGGCTACTAAGGGCTGTTTAATTGGGACTGCCACTCTCAATTAACCAGAGAAGAGTGGATAGAAGAGTGAATAAATAATATTGAGTACACATGTTATCAATTATTTCCATTAGGGGTTGTAATGAAATTGTATGTTTTGCTTTGATTTTTCTTTCTGCTCTAGCTCCAAGTTACATAAATTAAAGTAGTGAGAGACAAGAGCTTAAACCTAACTTTCCTTCTAAGTGTAAAAAAAACCATGTGCATCAAAGCTCCTACAGTTCTTCAGCTATATTCCAGTCTGACCTCAACATTTGCTCTGTAGAAGAGCTGATCAGAATTTCATCTGAGGTCCTCAAAAATAACCAGGTAATGCTCTTTGCAGTTCAAACATAAGGCTAATTCCTCTTTAATTAATTGACCAATAACAGAGATCATTTAGCCAAGAGACAACATTTTCCCTCTTGCTCACTAAAAAGCAAAATTCAGTTTCTCCGTTGTGATTCACTAGGTTCCTGATTAGTGGTATTTTACTGGGAAGATGGAAAGAGAAAGAAAGGGAAGCCACAATGATGATGCTAAAAAGATATTTAGCTCAATTCTGAATTTGAAGCTGTTTAAAATAGCCAACCACCAAAATTGCACTTTAAATTTGAATTTCCTGGACCTGATAGCTTTAACATTTATATTTCAATATGTGTGTGCTTATTTAAATGTACACACATATTTAAATATAAATTCTTTTATAATTTTGGCGTTATTCCAAGCACTTGATGTAAATTGAGCATGAATGAAAGATGGACTTTAAAGAAAATAGGCATGGGAGTATGACTCAATTTTTGCTAAATATTAATACTGTTTCATATTTTTATTTATAATATAAAAAAGAGCTACAAGAAGCCAGGTGCATTTGGAAAGTCTAATTTTTACCTTAAAATATACAAATCTTTACAGGATATATTGAAACAATTGTCTTCCTATGGTTGTGTTACTGGTGGTTAGACAGATTATAAGACACTACAGGAATTGTATGACTTTAAACTGTTCCACGGAGCATGAAAATACATAATGTGCAGCTGACCCAAAAGTTGAGTAACTTTCCATGACTTGCCCTTCTTATTCCTATCAAGAGTGCTTAGAATTTGGATCTTCCAATTATGGGCAAGGCCAAATCATGACTTCATGCCTTTTTCAAGCACAGAGACAATCATGCAAATCAACAATCCATAAACATTTTATGTGAGGGCTTTGCAGACCATAAGATCACTATTGGAACTACTCAGCTCTTCCTTCTTAGAAAAAGCAGCCATAAACAGTATGTAAACTATCCAATAAAGCTTTATTGACAAAAACACAGGCATGTCAAATTGGCCGTTGGGGCAATAGCTGATTTCTGTCTTAGCCCTAAAAATCTCTGATTCTTTCCAGTCATTTTTAATCTTCCATCTCATTACCCCATAAAACAATCAAAGAAACTTGGATTTTGCGGAGCAGGAGTTCAGATTAAAGAAAATAATCTAGAATCATTTTGGGACCTTGATAAAAATATTAATTCACATGCCTTTTCCTAAATTAATATTTAGTAAATCTTATATGTGTCCCAGGAATGTGAATTTTTTTAATGCTCTCCCAGTTTATTCTAATTCAAAGTCACATTTGTGATTTCGTCGTCTATACTCTATAATAATTGCCCCATTTTCTCCAATAATTTTCTAAGATTAGTAGTTAACACCTACTATATTAAGCAGGGTAAGTAATGTTAGCAAACACCAAATCTCAGTGTCTTACTCCAGTAAAAGTTATTTCTGTCTTATAGCATTCTTCTCTACTTTATAGATGTACCATCTGGAACTCTTGTGTGGGGGATGGGAAGAAGGGATGGAGGAGGCAAACAAGCCTTTAGGTATCTTAGCACAAACATGACACACATGCCCCTTCTGCTCGTGTTCCATTGGTCAAAACTATTCACACATCACCAACCTCGCTGCCAGGGAGACTGGGAGAAGGAAAGGAATTCATTCATATTTGGTGAGTTTTAATATCCATATTTTTATCTGACTCATCATATTTACTTCTGGGATACCACCTGCCTCCTCCAGACCACACAGAGAGAACAGATGCTCTTGTAGCACTTGGCCATCAGTGAAACTCTGAACAATTCTGGAATAGACAGATTAACATAAACTGTTACACCTAGCTTTTTGCAAAAGTTAGATTGTTGAAATTCTGCAGTATAGGTGGCTTTCATAAATCAATATAGGTTTGGGTTTGATTTTTTTTTTATTAGCTAGAAGTTTACTATGTGAAGCTAGGCTTTGTGATCTCTGGTACAGCTAGGTGTCATAGTTAAAAAAAAAAAAGAGCAATTAGCAGATTCAGGAACTGTGCTCATGTTTGCAGTTACAAAGGTTAGATGTTGGTTTACTTAAGCAATACTGTGTGTGTCTATGAAGATTAAGAGGAGAGATAGCCAACTCCAAGTTAATAGCCAGAACAACTAATTTCCAGTTTTCACTTAGAAAAAAGATCTAAATGAGAAGTATCTGCTTGAATATTTAGAGACAAAAAATATTATTTCAAAAGTTATAGCCCCTTTATTCAAAAGAAAAAAAAACTGGTGCTTGGCAACAGTGGTTCTGAACCAGGAGATCACAGTTTGATTCTAGATCAGGGTGACATGCCTGGGATTGCAGCTCAATTCTCAGTGTAGAGAGTGCAGGAGGCAGCCAATGATTCTCTTTCATCATTCATGTTTCCGTTTCTCTCTTCCTCCCACTCCCTTCCTCTCTAAAATCAATAAAAATATTTTTTTAAATAAGAAGGAAAAGAAAAACACAGCCCTAGCCAGTTTGACTCAGTGGATAGAGTGTCAGCCTACAGACTGACCAGTCTTGGGTTCAATATCAGTCAAGGGCACATGCCCGAGTTGTGGGTTTCCTCCCCAGTAGGGAGCATGCAGGAGGCAGCCAATCAATGATTCTCTCTCATCATTGATGTTTCTATCTCTCTCTCTCTCTCCCTGAAATCAATAATTTAAAATGTACTTGATCTTTAAAAAAACCACACAATCCTTTAAAAAAAAAAAAAAAGGTCTCCCCCACCAAAAAGATGATATTATAGATCTTTGAGCTTTGTAAAAGAAAACAAGGATTTCTGCTAAAGTAATACAGATTTCAGCTAGATGTTTGAGGAAGTTCCTAAATATTTAGGAAGGCTTGTGGTCTTCCCCACATAGAAAGTGAGATAGCATGTGAAACTATTGACTGAGGAAGGTTTAAGGTTCTAGGAGGAAGAACTAATGAAATATTAATGAAAATCACAATTTCATTTGCTAATGATGACTTATGGTTTACAATTGTTCACACATATGATCTGCTTATCCTATGTAATAATAGAGTGATATGCAAATTGCTCACACCTCCAATACACTCACAAGCACGCCCACCAGGCACGCCCACCAGCCAATCAGGAGAAAATACACAAATAAACCCCAACCAAGATGGTTGCCACCACTGAGAGCAGAATGAAGGCTTGGGTTTTCCTGGCAATGGAGGAAGCCAAGCTTTCCACCTGCCCTTGTCAGCCTAGGCCTCCACGCAATGCTACAAAGTTTCAATTATAGAAGATACATAAATCCAACAGAAATGGTGGTAGCCATGGTTCTGGAGAGAGCAGAGGCTAGGGTTTCCCCAGCAATGGAGGAAACCAAGCTTCTGCAGCTCTGATCAGCCTAGGCCTCCACTCTAGGCTACATAGTTTCAATTATAAAATTTAAATAAATTCCAACAGAAATGGCTTCCACCACAGAGCAAGAAGAAGGCTTGGCTCTGCTCCAGGCTACAAAGCTTCAATTGTAGAAGATAAATAAATCCTAGATCCCAGGCCTCTGCTTGGGTCGCTAGGGAGCTTGGCTAGGCTGAAAACCACCACAGGCCCCTCACCCAAACTGCCCCACACCCAAGGGAACTCTCACCCTGATCCTGGGCACTCTTCAGGGCAAACCAGCTGGTCCCCACCCATATACCAGGCCTCTATCCTATCTAATAAGAGTAATATGCAGATTTACCATCAGTCCAACACACAAGACAGCTGCCTCCATGTGGTCAAAGATCCTGCCCCCATGTGGAGACAAGATGGCCACCACAAGATGGCCTGCAAGGGAGGGCAGTTGAGAGGGACCAGGCCTGCAAGGGAGGGCAGTTGGGGTCAATCAAGCCTACAGGAGAGGGCAGTTAGGGGTGACCAGGCCAGCAGAAAAGGGAAGTTGAGGGTAAACAGACTGGCAGGGGAGCAGGTAGACATCAATCAGGCTGGCAGGGGAGTGGTTAGGGGGTGATCATGCTGGCAGACAGAAGCAGTTAGGGGCAATCAGGAAGGCAGGCAGGCACGCAGTTGGGAGCCAGCATTCCTGGATTGTGATAGGGATGTCCAACTGCCTGTTTAGGCCCAATCCTACTGAAATCGGGCCTAAATAGGCAATCGGACATCCCTCCCAGATTGGAGAGGGTACAGACTGGGCTGAGGGACACTCCTTACCCACCATGCCTGAATTTCGGACACTGGGGCTCTAGTTCAAAATAAAAAGAAATGCTAATCAATAAAATGTATTGTCCTTCTGTGCACAGTCCTTGCTCAATATAAACTGTGATCTCAGGTATTGCTCAGACCTGTGAGTGATTGATCACTGAATAAAGTTGAGTTGTAAGTTCTACCGCTTAACCTTTACTCTCCAGGCCTGTATCTGTATTCCTTGTTTATTGACCTGATAATTCCCTCTCCATAGCTTATCTTTCTATTGATACAGCAATTACATTCTTTCTGAATAACCAGTTATCTTGAAGAAAGCACAGAGCATCTGCTCAGGCAACGTGGCAGTGCGTATTTGTTTCACCCTCCCCCAGGGATCTTGACTTATATACAACCCTAGATATGACTAGCCTGTCTATAATAATGTCAACTGTTGGGCTCATCATCCGAATGCTGAAAACTCCTCCACAATTATACAAACACACACAAAAATATCTGGAAAATAAACTACTTTCTTAAATATAATGGAGTTATCACCTATCCATTCACCAGGAAACTCTATGTTCCAAATAACTGTCATAGCACCATGGCTTCCAGCCAGTGTCTCCCTCAGAATCTTTAATCCAGCATCTTTTAAAGAAAATAACACAAGATTTCTAGAATATTAAGCTGAGAAAGATCTTTATTCATACATGAAAAGTTGAATTTATTAGGTTGCTTGTGTGTGTGTGTGTGTGTGTGTGTGTGTGTGTGTGTGTGTTGTAGCTCCTTTAGGATATTTATATGCTTATAGACCCAGTATCTCACAATTATGGGAAACTTACACATAAGGCTTATTTCCATCAGGAAACAGAGCAATAATCCTTCCATAGATAAGGATATGAAACTGTGAGTAATTATCTAATAAGGGTTTAAATTAAATTGCTAATTAAGAATGATTTAATATGCTATAATCATGAGCTAATTATTCACATATCACAAAGCCTAGAATAGGTATTTCATAATTATACAATTTAGAGATATAATTTGTTGATTTAAAGAGTATTATAAACAAATGCCCTTTCCCCTGACTTCAAGATCAACAGGAAGATTCTGAGATTTTACTACTTACTTAAGGCCATAAGTTAATAAATCACAGATATTTAGAGCAAACATGATCTTGAGGGATTATCTAAAAACAGCTCCACTTTACAGATGAAAAAAAGGACTTGTGCAAAGAACAAAATCCAGGTCAGACTTCTCCAGTTTGATTCTATCTGGCTCTATCCCTACACCCCCCAGTTCCTAGCTGCAGAAAGGGTGTTTTTCCACTTGTTCTTCGGGAAACTGATAACTAGGAAAATGTTTGAATGATAGGCATGCTTAAATAGTCCTAGAGAAAGCAAGGATTGCTGGCTTAAAAAATAACCCAACTACTACTCACAAATGCTGAATGACAACTTTTTGCTCATCCATTGAAATTTAGTTGCCTTAACAACAACAAACATTTTCCATTTGTCCCTAACTCATTCTTGGTGACAGTGACAAATGACTCATTGAGAAATGACTTTTGACAGATTTCAATTGCTGGGTGGATTTTTATAACTGCCTATTACTGGGTCAAGAGTAGGCATGTGTAAGCCTTTGGGTCATTGTGGGACATGAACTCTGTGACAACTGCACTTGCTACATCATTCATTCAGTTGGTTCAAGTCTGAGGTCAGGGACACCAAAGGTAACATGCTCACAGACAGGATGCCTTGTCACAAGCAGGAAAAAGAAATATCTGCCTTTGGCTCCAAGGAGAACACCAAGGATGACATGTAGATGGATGGGAACAAGCCCATTACTGATATTACAACACAACCCAAGAGCATGACAAGCTCCTCACCCCACATACACACACTTTTATTTCTATATACAAATATATATGTCTGTGGAATTATCAAAAATAAGATTTTGGAGTTCTAATGCATTATTTCACAGGTGAGGAAAGAGATCCAGGAAGACTAAAGTATTTACTCAAGATCACACAACCAGTTACTGGTAGAACTCAGAGAAAACTCATTCTCCTGACACCTTCTAACAGGTTTGTATGTTGAAATGAACTTACATAATGGCAAAATTTAGATTCTTAATTGTCTTCTAATCTAACCTAATCATTTTTGAAGATTCTCTTCTATTTGAAAAGCACTATTGTGGTTTATTGCTATAACTCTTTTTTTTTTTTCTCTTCACTGAAAAACTAAAGTGACAAATTTATTACTGTGCCCAACTGTGTTAGTAATGTCTGAACTAAAATAAAAGTCATTTTGTCTGGGTGAAAGAGAAATATGTGGAAAATATTATTACTTTTTTATAATGTTTTAAAGTTGATCTCATAATGATTACCTTTTAAAATATTTTTATGCTCTTTGAAAAAGATTATGGAGTCTTTCTAAGGAAAACAAAGTACCTGAATTTAAGATTAACTTTGAGTTAAAAAGGAAAATCAGAGAGATAAGATCAAATGCAAAATCGCCCCTAAGGGATTCAGGACCTTTGAGGAAATTGTTCCCATCTCCAAAATCTCATCAGTCAAAATACAGCCAGATACAATCAAAACATTACATTCTATATATCAAGGCAACAGGAATTTCCACAAACTTATAAGGACAGCCTGCTTGAATAGAAAGGACTCAAAGAAGTCCTTCTTAAGTTTCTTAGAACTTCTGTTAATACAGTGTTCTCTTTTTTTTTTAATTTCCAGAAATTATGATTAAGTACTAAAGAAAAAAATGTCCTACTGAGTCACAAAGCTAAGAACATTTGTAGTCACTGTCCTAACATCAGTTTTTTTTCTGGAGATTTTAATGTGCTGATTCATAGCTTCCCACACAGAAGGGCTGAGGAGAAAGGAGTGTCTTCCTTCTTCAATTAACTGTAGCACAAAACAAAACAAAAACAAGCATACAGTCTTCTCTTTATATTTACAGAAATTAAGATTTTCCCACCCACTTAAATATATTTTACAATGAGTCATTTTTAGGTGGGGGAAGATAGCATTGTGGAAAGAAGATAATGCTCCCTCTGCTTTTTGGGTTTGTTTTTATTGTTGTTTTTGTTGTTGTTGTTGTTCTTAATATATTTTATTGAGTGTTTGAAGAGAGGAAGGGAGAAGGATAGAGAGTCAGAAACATTGATGAGCGAGAAACATCAATCAGCTACCTCTTGCACACCTCCTACTGGGGATGTACCTGAAACCAAGGTACATGTCCTTGACTGGAATCAAACCTGGGACCTTTCAGTCTGCAGGCTGATGCCCTATCCACTGAGCCAACCCCGTTAGGGTGGGTATGTTTTGTTTTTTAATCATAAAACAAATGCATGCTAAATTGCCCAATTAAAGATTTAAAGATCATCCCAATGGATGGGCTAAACTCATAAACTGTGAGCCAAAGAAATGAATTGGCCTGGCAAGAAGACACAACTATGATGAACACTTAGACAGGAGGGCTAGTTACATGAGTACTGCGTTCTTTCCTTTAGGAGGAGAAATTTCTCTCAAGGGAGAGGGAAGGGAAAGGGACACTTCTTTAGGCCTTACTATGAGCTGTGCCAGAGGCGTTCACATATAGGACATCTTTAAACCTCAATGTATGCTTATGATGTATGATTCTCTCCACTATAAGTCCCAGACAGGGAAAGGGGAACCAACACATAATAACTACATCAAGTACATTCATTCAACAAATATTAATCGATTGATTAATTAAGTTATCTTTTTCATTTTAACCTTATTTTAAAATTTTTCCAATCCTATCTAATAAAAGAGTAATATGCAAATTTGACTGTACCTTTGCTACACTACCAGCCAATCAGGAGTGGAGGGTGGGGCCAAGAAGTGTGAGGGACAGGGCGGGGTCATGGTGCACGTGAGACCAGTGGGGGGCAGGGTCGCAGCAAGTCAGGAGAATTAAGAATATTCAAAGTTTGCTTGAAACTAAAGTGACAAGACTAATACACATAACAATGATATGAGGACTGAGGTAGCATAGAATACCTATTTCAGTAGACCAGCTAAAACATCAAGGTTATTCATCTTGCATAGATTATATAAAAAATAAACTAGTTCAGAATCCATATCTGTGTGTCATGCATTGTGCATTAGAGCAACCATTAACGATATGTAGCAATATAATTTTAAATGAATTAAAAGTCAATAAAATGTAAAATTTAATTTTTCAGTCTCAGTAGCTACATATCAACTGCTTGATAGCCACATGAGTGGTTATTGTATGGAACAGCACAGATATAGACCCTCCATTATTGCAGAAGGTTCTATTGGCCAGCATTGCTGGACTCTAAACATCCATTAGACAAGGCATCTAAGGTATAATCTCAGAGTTTGGGGGAAAATATTACCTTACACTAGTATTATACTTCATGATTTTCCAAAGAGTGAAAAAAATTATATATCTGATCCATGCTAGAATTACTCCATACTGTGGTAAAGGAACATGAAATCTAGGGAAGTTAAGCGACTGATGAGGTCACATGTCTGTATGTGAAAATAGGGAGGAGAATCCCAGTCTGCTGCTAGTCTAGTATGTTAAGGGCATGGTACAAAAGCCACACATGGGAGGTAAATATGGCTTAGTTGTGTGACATGGGACAACTATTTAACTTTTTTTCTAAGTTTCACAATCCAAAACTGCTGGCTCCCAACTGCTCACCTACCTGCCTTCCTGATTGCCTCTAAGCGCTTCTGCCTTCCAGCCTGATTACCCCCTAACCCCGTGATGGCAAACCTATGACACACATGTCACCACTGACACTCATGGCCATTTTCGATAATACGTGGCCACATGTGGTCACATACAGAGAAATATGGGGCTGCATCCCAAGAAGGTCGTTTCATCCTCAGCTACTGCACGTCCAGATGCAGTAGCCAAGGATGAAACATTTGCTATAGTGTAGTGTAGTGTAGACACTCTGTGCCAGAGGTCTGTAGGCCAAAACAACAGAATCCCAGGACAGAGTGTCTAGTTCTGAGACTTCCAGTTAGGCTGTTAGGGGATCTTTGATCTCATTTCCGGCCAGAGGAGCAGGGAGCAGCGGAATGTCGTGGGAGATGTATCTCTGGGGACCCTGTGATCGCCATTACCAGCAACCACATAACCACAGCAACCATCATCCAATCTACTGATCTGGGGTGTCTTGGATTTCTAATTGACCATCATTACTGAGATAAGTGAGGGGGAGGCTGGGTAAGGAGAGGGCCTGTGCTATGGGTGCCGTTTCGTGGCAGCCATCTTAATTTCTATAAGGAACGTAATTTTGTGGCATATTGCAGACTCTATTTCACCACTATTACTGTTGTGCATCCTTATGAAACCCTATTTCTGCTTATTAACCCTGCCCTTTCCTAAAAGACAGTTACATGTACCATCTTGTGGTCAGTTAGGCTAGTTAACCCCTAATTGCCTGCAGGGTTAACAGGCCATCTATAATTCTATCTCCTGTCACTGTCCATCTGATGGAGAACCCCAAAAAATAAGAAAACAAAGTTAAGTAAAGAATGTGGTAGTACCAGTAGCCGACCTTTCAAGAGACATGGACTGAGATGTATGGCATTATAGAAAAAAATGGCAGATCATTTTGCATTCTATGTACTAAAACAGTAGTAAGCAGAATGTGAAATATAAGTAGACATTTTGAAACTAATCATTCCCAGCTCTTGAATAAAAGTGAGGATGCAAGGAAGGAATACATTTCCAGGCAGCTATACTGTTATAAGAGCCAATCTAATTCCATCCTTAAATTTATAAAAGGCTCTACAAATTTAACATCTGCAAGTTTGAGCATTGCTCACTTCATAGCTCAGCATGAAAAAGCACTTAGTGAGGAAGAATTTATTAAAGAAACTCTCCTAAGATGTGCACCAGTTCTATGTCATGATATGCAGAATAAAGATGCAATTATTAAGAGAATATCTGAGTTACCACTCAGGAGAAATATCATAAAGGACCGAATAATGAGACTGAACACAAATGTACAACATCAATTAAAGAGAGACAGAAGTAATTGTAAATATTTTTAGATCTCTCTTGATGAAACTACTGATGTCACATCACATGCTCAATTGTCCATTATTGGTCAATATTCTGATGGTCTCACAATGAGAGAAGAGTTGATAAAGTTAATATCAGTGCTAACAAGTACATCAAGAAGCGAAATATGTAAGGTTGTTATACAAGCATTCTGTGATCTAAATATTGATATCTCTAAAGTTGTGTCAATGATGACAGATGGGACACCAAACATGGTGGGGGAAAAAGTTGGATTTGTCAAATTGTTTATGGAAGCTATTGGACATCCGATTGTGACTTTTCATTGTATTATCCATCAGGAGGTTTTATGTGCCAAGGCAGGATTAACCATCTTAAATGACTTACTGTCAGTTGTTACAAAAATAGTTAATTTAATAGCTGCTCGCCCCCTTCACAAGCGAGAATTTTCTGCACTTTTACTGGAGGGTGATTCCACCTACAGTGGACTGCTGATGTACAATAATGTAAGACGGCTGAGCTGAGGCAAAGTTCTTGAGTGCTTTGTGGAGTGCTTTGAAGAAATTAAGGTATTTCTTGAGGATAAGGATCTGGGAAATTTTTCACAGCTCAATGATGATAAGTGGGTCAATACCCTGATATTTTTTACAGATCTCTATGTTCATATTAATGAACTGAACTTAAAGTTACAAGGTTTTGGCAAAAGTATTGACATTATGTTTGGATAAATAAAAGCTTTTGAAAGTAAACTTAAAATTTTCAATCGAGATGTAGAAACTAAAACTTATAAGTATTTTCCTCAAGTAACAAAGTATTTTGATAAAGCCAGTGCAGCTGTACAAAATGAAATGGAACCCTTGTATATAAAGTACCAGCATGTTTTATTTAGACTTGTTACTTGACCAGTTCAGTGATAGTTTTAATTCATTTAGAAGCCTAGAACAGACCATAAAAATAATTAAGAATCCTGATGTAGTAGTCTGGAACTAAATGGTTTCCAATGGATGCAAATTGATTATTTGGAGATGCATCTTGCAGAATTTCAAGACAGCATCTGGGCTCAGGTGTTTGTCGACTTGAGGTCAAAGCTTGAGAATCTGGAAAGGTGCTGCTTGGAGAATCAAGAGGAGTGCCACTACCAACAGGGTATTTGGAGTGCCTGGAACTGATTACCAGACACTTTTAGCATCCTGAAAAATATAGCAATGGCTTTACTCCCAATTTTTCCCTCTACATACTTTTGTGAGACCTTATTCTCAGCATTAAATAATATCAAAACCAACAAAAGAAGCAGATTGACAAATGAAGTTAGTATCGCTTGCTTGGGCTTGAAGTGTACAAAATACCAACCTTCAATTGAAGGTTTAGCCAATGAAATTCAGCAACAAGAAAAGTCACTAATAGGCAGGTTAGTTAAAGAATTCCCCCTCCCCCTCATTTATCTTAGTTCATGGCACCCCACACAAGTGAAATAATATCAAGACCAACAAAAGAAACTAACTGACAGATGAACAAATAAGTCACTAAACAAGTAAGTTAAATCATTAGTTTTTGGTTTAATAAATACTGTTATATATTACAATTATACATTTTTGTTATTTTAACTATAAATACTGCAAAATTTTTTTTTCTCAAAGTAACACCTGACCCATATTATGCTCGTTTTTTTGGCAAATTTTGACACACCAAGGTCAACAGGTTGCCGATCACTGCCCTAACCACTCCCCTGCCAGCCTGACTGATGCCTAACTGCTCCCCTGCCAGCCTATTTGCCTCTAACTGCCCTCCCCTGCAGGTCTGGTTGCCCCCAACTTCCCTCCTCTGCAGGCTTGATAGTCCCCAACTGCCCTCCCCTGCTGGCTTGATTGACCACAGCTGCCCTTCCCTGCAGGCCTTGTCCCTCCCAACTCTCCTCCTTTGCTCGCCATCTTGTGGTGGCCATCTTGTGTCCATATGGGGGCAGCCATCTTTGACCACATGGGGGCAGCCATCTTTTGTGTTCGAGTGATGGTCAATTTGCATATTACTCTTTTATTAGATAGGATAGAGGCCTGGTGTATGGGTGGGGGCCAGCTGGTTTGCCCTGAAGGGTGTTCCAGATCAGGGTAGGAGTTCCCTTGGGCATGGGGTGGCCTGTCTGAGGGGCCTATGGTGGTTTTCAGGCTGGTCATGCCCCCTGGCAACCTAAGTGGAGGCCCTGGTATCTGGGATTTATTTATCTTCTATAATTGAATCTTTGTAGGCCTGGTGTGCAGAAAGCTTGGCTTCTTCCATTGCCAAGGAAACTCAAGCCTCCTGCTCTCTCTGTGGCTGGGGCCATCTTGGTTGGGTAATTGCATCCTCACTCCATACTCATGTGGGCATGGCTTGTGGGTATAGCAGAGTGATGGTTAATTTGCGTATTACTCTTTTATTAGATAGGACTAGAGGCCCGGTGCACAAAATTCATGCACTGTGGGGGAGGTGTCCCCTCAGCCCAGCCTGCCCCCTCTCACATACTGGGAGTCCTCAGGTGATGTCCTACTGATGGCTTAGGCCCGTTCCCCACGGAGACCGGGCCTAAGCCACAGTCTGGCCTCCCTTTGTGGGAGGCAACTTGCCTGATCAGGGAAAGGCACCAGCCCCATCACCCCACTGCTGCAGCCACTGCCAGTCATTACAGTCACCAAGGTGTTTTTATCAACCCAGACTCCAGTCCCTTCACCATGAAAAAATGACAACTTTCTTTAGGCATTTTCAAGAGTGTCTTTCATAGGATATAAGATTTCTTTATTTTTCTTTTTTTATCCTCACCTGAGGATATGTTTCCATTGATTTTTAGAGAGTGTGGGAAAAAAAGGGAAAGACAGAGAGAAACATTAAAGTAAGAGGAACACTTTGATTGGTTGCCTCTGGCATGAGCCTTGGCCTGGGTCCTAGCCAGGGAGGAGCCTGCAACCAAGGTACATGCCCTTGATCAGAATATAACCCGGACCCGGCAGTTGGCAAACCTAGGCATTATCCACTGAGCCAAACTGCCTAGGGAAATGATATGATATTTCTTAGCCCTCCAGCAGCAGAACTTGTTTTTTTCTCCAAGAGTGTGGTGGAAGAACCCTAGATTACTTTTTTGGATTCTTACACCCAAGTTACTAAGAATATTACCAATGGTATACAGGGAGCTTAACCAATGAGTGGTCAGAAAAGGTGTTTCCTCTACAGTTCACATCTATTTCCTCTAATCTCAGGCTTCACTCCTGCCAAGGCCTAAAGCCTCTGGCCCTGGACAGGGGACCCCCAGTTGGCTGCAATTGCCCTGCTGTACCCCGGCCAAGGCCCCAAGCTTCTGGCCAAGGATCCAAGGCTCGGGTCTAGGGCAGGGTATCCCCAGCACGTGCGATCACCCTTTCCACCATCCTTCCCTCTCTCTCCTCCCCCCACCAAAGCTGCAAACCTCTATTTGAGGCTTGGGCCCTGGGCAGAGAACCCCCAGCTCGTAGGATCGCCCTGTTCCACCCAGGGCCAAGGCTGCAAGCCTCTGGCTGATGCTCTGAGGATGGGGCCCTGGGCGGTTGACCCCCAGCATGTACGATCGCCCCAATGCCTCTGTTTGAGGCTCGGGCCCTGGGCAGTTGACCTTCAGCGCGGGTGGGCACCCAACGCGCACTGTGCCACCCCCGCCCTCCCCGAGGCCTCGCCGCCCTCTCCCTGCTCCTAATTGGCTGGTAGCATAGCAAAGGTACAGTAATTTGCATGTTTCTCTTTTATTAGATAGGATACTGTAACATGTAGCTTCCCTAAGAACATATATTAAGTATTATAGTAGAAATTGGTAGTAAAATAAGATTAAATATTCAGAAATTTGTCTTACAGAAAGTTTTAAGAATACATGCATCTATTCCATATACTGGTTATCCAGCTAATGGAAAGGTAGACTCTAAAACATTTCTTCTATTTGAAAATGTTTAGAAATGCATAGAAAATCATCACAGGGTAGGTAACCTTAAAGTGGACTGACCCTTCTACCTATGTTGGGCAAAAATATTAAACTCAATTTACATACCCTAGGTCAATGGTATATAATTCTAGATCAGCTTTAAAGTCTTTAAGTAACTTTGTTTTAATTCATTTTCAGTTTTCAAAAGTGTATTTATTCTGTATTGCTCTTTCAAAGAGTCCTGAAGCAAAGGAATGATGAGGGAGTGGTCAACCTCAAGAGGATGGATGCTTTAAGCATCTTCTGGCTGGCACTGGGACCAAATGGCTTGGGAATAGGCAACAGATAACTGCCATTTGCCTCTATAGAGAATCCATATAAACATTTCACTGGAATTTGATACTAACCCTGTAAAGCCGGAAGTAGGGCAGGTATTATCCCATTTTTCCAGGTGAGAAACTTGAGAATTCAAGAGCTTACACAACACAGATTATTATCAAACCACGACTAGAATTCAAGTCCTTTGACTTCTTGTCTGGATTTTTCTTTATTATTGAAACTACTAAATTACATGGAGCTCTCATTAGAAAAGGCCTGAACATAATACCTGCATTTCATCTATTAAATGTGTGGAGCTGTGGATATTCTAACTAGTATCTTCCCTTCCTTGAGGATTTTAAATAAATTGTTTTTTTTAAAGCAGTGCAGAGAATGGTCACATGGACCAACCCATAGACAGCCAGGCAATGCAGACCAGAGAAACAAGGGTCAGACTAGAAGCAAAAGGGCAGCAAATATAATGAAGTTGTCTGGCTCCATCCCACCAGCTCTGTGATCACTTCTGTTTTCTTGAGTAATTTTATGAATCAGTGAGAAGACATATAGGCAGAATGCATATTGAGTATACAGATGGCATATATTCAGAAGGAATGGTGAAAATGCTGGTGAACAAAGTCAACATTCAAAAAATTATCAATGGACAATAAATCAAATCTAACAAAAACAGACTTTCAATGAGATAAATATGAGACGCTGCTATTATAAGCTGAATTATGTTGCTCCCAAAATTCATATGTTGAAACCCCAACCCCAGCACCTCAGAATGTGACTATATTTAAAAATACAGGTGATTGCATTTAAAATGAGGCCATAAAGAGGGGCCCTGATCCAATCTGTCTGGTGTATTTATGAGAAGATTAGAACACAGACAAGCCACAGACTGAGGGGTGACCATGTAAGGACAAAGTTAGAAGGGGCCATCTGCAAGCCAAGGAGAGAAACCTCAGGGAAAAAAAATGTTGACACCTTGATCTTGGACTTGAGAAAATAAATTTCCATTGTTGAAGCCTCCCGGTACCCACATTGGGCAAAAAACCAAAAATGTTTCTATTGAGTATCCAATAGCTACCTTGCTTAGTAATGTGAGGTAGCAGGGGAAAGAGAGGCTTCCATTAATGGTAAATAAACTCTATGTAAGTCCACTGTGTATTTGACTGTGAAACAAACAAACAAAAAAGTGTAGCACAGAATGCATTAGTAGGGGTCTAGTATTTGAGGCAGCAAGGTCTGTGGTGTTAGATACAATGGCTTGTTCCAACCCTGTCCTTTCCTAGTCTTGTAACCTGGCCAGGTCATCTCTCTCTGTGCTTGTGCCCTTATCTATAAATTGGAAATAATACCAGCCTCACAGGGTGTTTGAGAGGAGTTCAAGAGATAAGAAGTATCATGCGCTTAGCACAAAGCCAGGCTTGGAGAAAAGAATAAATGAAAGCCACTGGTTTTTGTATTGGTGTCATCCTTACCATCACCCTTTGAAGATGAGAGTTTGCCTCTGCTCAGAGATGATGAGACCACATCTCAGTATCAGTTTTAGCTCTTCAAACCCCACTGATAAGAACAACAGCAAGAACCATTGATTTGAGTGTCTGCTCTGTGTCAATTGTTTCATTTTACCTTTTTATCATAATCTCCACAGACCCCTTTATACTGTGTGTTATTAACAACATTTTACAAAGGAAGAAACCAAAAGTGAAACACACACAGCCAGCAAGTGGTGGAGGCAGATTCCAAGTCTGGTAAGTCTGATCCCCAAGATTTTTTCTCTTCAGAGCAAGGCAACTTGAAACAATATCTCATAAGAAAATCAGCAAGAACATCCACAAAATCACTTAGCAGGAATGTTTCAAAAGTCGTCCAGCCAAAACTGGTTTGGCTCAGTGGATCTAGTGTTGGACTGCGGACTGAAAGGTCCCAAGTTTGATTTTGGTCAAGGGCATGTACTTGGCTGTGGGTACATCCCCAGGAGGGGTGTGCAAGAGGCAGCTGATCGATGTTTTTGACTTTCTATCCCTTCTTTCTTCCTTTCTGTAAAAAATCAATAAAATATATTTTTTAAGTTATCCATTAAATATAAGCAAATAGCTATAGTCATGACTTTCAGTTCCTCCCAGACCTAAAACAACCTTGTAACTTGCAGTTATTAAGCATCTAGAAAACAGTGACCAGCAAGGAAATGTATTAGATACTCAATCACAGGGCATGATGCGGGACCCCAGCTGAAGAAGAAATAGGGGAACAGACAGAGAAAGAAGAACAGCCACAATATAAGGGAGCACATCCAGGGTCCTAGCTACTGAGCTATACAAATCGTGGGCTTAGGAAAGCAAGCAAGGTCCTATCTGAAGCAGGTTTGGTAGCTCAGAGAGTGGGAGGTATAGTTTCAAACCTCACCATAGAAAAGCTGTGTGCCTTTGGCCAAATTACAAGTGAATGTTCACTAAATATTTGTTCACATTATTTTTATTCCTGTGAATAGATTTTGTCCCAAGGGCAGAGCTAAAGCTAATCATAATTACCTTTTCTCAGAAGATTATAGCAATACAGAAGTAAGGATTTTAGTATACCATGGAGAAAATGTGAAAAAGCTCTACTCCTAGAACTGATACCTACTTATGGAAGTTTCTGAAGTTAAGAAGGGAGTAAGCTTAAATTGTGATTAAAGTTTCCTGTCATGGTTCTTCCTTTATGTAAAACTAGTAGCCCTGCACATGAATCCATGCACCAGTAGCTGGCCAGTAGCTCACTGCCACCCTCCAGTAGCTCTCCGCCAAATGCCCCACTCTCCTATAGCTCCCCCTGCCTTCCTACCCTCCAGTCTCCTGTCATAACTTGCTGCCCTGCCCCCTCCTTTACTCTCCACTCCCACTTGTAGCTCTCTGCCCACCCTCTTACTGATTCGTGATTCGTGATCCAGTCATTAGGCAGTTGGTAGTTATGCTGCATGGTGTAACAACTATTTGCATATTATATCTTTATTATATAGGATAGTTTACATGCATAGTTCATTTCCAAATGCATCCACTGGTAGAGCACAGGGTAAAGCATGTGGGCTCCATAACCACATTTTCTGTGTTCAAATTCTATTTGGATCATGAATGCCTGAGTGATCTTGCCAAGTTATTTAAGATCTCTAAGCCTCTCCTGGTCTATAAAATGGAGATGATCATAGTACCTACTTCAGAGAACAAGTATAAGGAGTTGTACACTTGTAACAATGTCTGCCTATATAGCAAGATTTACCTATTATTACAATTTTGATTAATTTCCAGGCATCATGATAGGCATAAAAGACACAATGATATATAAAGCAAGGATTCTAACTGATCCTGAAGGAGTTCTGGGCTTGTGAAGAAGAGATTCAAAAGATAAATTTCAATAAACTGTGACCAGTGTGACAATGGCTTGATCTATGTCTGAGTATGATGGAGGTGAATAGGACAGGTAGCTAATTTGCCTGGGAAGCTTTCCTGCAGAAGGGAATACCTGAACTAAGTCTTCAAGGATGAAAAGATGGTAAAGTTCTGGTGGATTCTTTGTAATTTTATAGACATCCCCCCAAAAATTACCCACAATATTAGCAAATGAAAAAGTCTCCAAATATTCTAACAGATTTTAAAATTAATAATAATATAATAATAAGCCATCGTATTAAAAAGCATTGTATCATATCAGTTAAAACAAAACAATCACTTTTGTCTAATGTATAGCTAGCTTTTGCCCAATTATTCATATGGATAGGTTTCAGTTAAAAAGTATTGCCCAGCCCTAGCTGGTTTGGCTCAGTGGATAGAGCTTTGGCCTGCGGAACAAAGGGTCCTGAGTTCGATTCCGGACAAGGGCACGTGCCTGAGTTGTGGTCTCAGTCCAATGTGCAGGAGAGAGCCAATCAATGGTTCTCTCTCATCATTGATGTTTCTATCGCTCTCTTCCTCTCCCTTCCTCTCTAAAATCAATAAAATCAATATATATGTATATTATATATATATAATAAAAGTATATGTTATGTATAATAAAAGTATATATATCATATATATAAGTATATATATTATATATAATAAAAGTAAATATAGTATATATATTATATATAAAGGTATTGCCCAAGTAATTGAAAGAGAGAACAGATACCAAAGCTCCTATCTTAGGGTACTTGAAAAAGGAAAGAATATACAAAAAAAGCTAGGTTATGAGTGGATAATTATTAAATAACTAGTAAAATGTAACCAGTGACCATGTCAGTGAACTGGGTTCTCTTTAAGAGAAGAGAATATTTTTTACTTCTTTGTAGTCCCAGTTTATCATGCCATACTTGGCAATAAATGTTTGATTCATTAAATAAGAACAAATAGAGTTGAATTACTGACTTAAAAATGAAAGTGAAAAATCATCCTTGAAATGAATATCATAATAATTACCAACTTTTATTGAGCACTTCTTATATGCCAGGCTCTGTATAAAGACTGAATATGGGTTATCACAATTTAATCTTGTAAAGTCAGGATATTTTTATTCCCACTTTGTAAATTTATTAGCTGATTTAATACCTATTCATTGGGGGACTAATAATTTCCAGGCACTGTTCTGGGAGCTCTGGCTAGAGTGGTAAGCAAAAGAGACAAAGTACTTGCCTTCAGAGAGATTGCATTCCAATGAGGGAAACAAAAGGTAGGCAAAACAACATAACATTACAAGGTAAGGTAGTGTAATTTACACACTATGACATAATATAACATGATATGTTGTAATGTAGTATCATTTCATGTTGGGTTCCTCAGGAAGCAGACTCTGAGACTGTGAAGGGGAAGTGAAAGAAGCAACACTGGACAAAGGGAGAAGTTGGACCATGTGATTCATGAACTCCTCAGCCAACCCCACAGGGAGCTCTCACGCTGGGATGGCCTTGAGTCTAACCATCTGGGCCTTTTTATCCCCACAGGCACAGACAAGTCCATGCACTGGGAAGAGTCCATGACCTTGGGTGAGGTAGCTCTCTTCAGCCAAGGGCAAGTCCCGAAGAGGCCTGACAGCTGGCAGAACTCCCAACAGCTGGAGATAATCCTTCAGTTTTAATAGTGATGCTCTTGTATCAGTGCCAAAGTCTTGCCCACTAGAATGTAGGCTCCATTAGGACAAGGATCTGGTTTTGTTTCTGGCATGTCCCAAGTGCCTAGAACAGAGTACCTGCACATGACAGGCACTTCTTGGTATTTGTAAAATTCATGAATTTATGGTAGTAAATTATAACATCATAAAATATAGATCCAAACCAAAAGTTTCTGAAAACTGAGGTCAAGTTGGAATACAGCATATTTTTAAACAATTTGTACTTATTAGTAGTTTTAAAAATAATAATAATTTGAAAAGCATGCTTCTTTTTACCACCTTGGTTTAAAAATGAGATCAAGTGATTTGAAAATCAGTTTATAAGTTGTTTATTTTAATACTTGATTTTGATGGCCATTGTTATAGGCTGAATTATCTTTCCCCCCACCCCCAAACTTCATATGTTAAAATCCCAAACCCAAGTAACTCAGAATGAAAGGTATTTGGTGATAAGGTCATTAAAGGGGTGATTAAATTAACAAGAGGACCCTAATCTAATATGACTGGTGTTCTTCTAAGAGAAGGAAATTTGAACAAAGACATGCATATATATAGGAAAGGACCATGTGAAGACAGAGGGAGAAAACATCCATCTGTAAGCCAAGGAGAGAGGTCTCAGCAGAAGTTAACCCTACAGACACCTTGATCTTGAATGTCTAGCCTCCAGAACTATGAGAAATGTTTGATTCATTAATAAATATCTATCATTTAAGCCACCTCAACTCTGGTACTTTGGAATGGCAGTCACAGAACACTAAAATAGCACTCAGTTGAACAAGGCACCCTGCAAAGGCCCAACACACCCAAAATATAATATAAACTTGGGGAAAAGGGCCATCCTTAACAAAAGACAAGAGATAACAAATGCTCATGAGGATGTGGAGAAAAGGAACCCCTTGGTGATGGGAATGTACATTTGTGCGGCCACTATGGAAAACATATGGAAGTGTCTCAAGAAATTAAAAATAGAATAGGTCCTATTACTAGTCCAAAATCCATGCGTCAGTCACTTCAAAAGGCTAAAATTCAAAACATCAGAGTTTGAAGTAAGAAAAGGTTTATTGATCAAGAAGGAGCCAACCAAGAAGATGGAAGACCTAATCTTCAAATCCATTTTAAGAAAACAAGAGAATCCAGGCTTCTTTTATGTCAGAAGAGGAAATGGGCGGGGCAAGAAGTGATTGACAATTACAGACATCTGGGAGCTGGCAAGGTCCGAAGAAGATTTTGCACAAAGCTCCTGCAAATCTTTGATAAACAATTATTATCTCCTTGGAAGAGGCCCCTCCATTAAAGGGCTGTTTTTGTAAAGCTCAGGGTGAAAGCAGAATTCCTCTAATGGTTAGAGTGTCCCTATGCAAGAATAAGCAAAAGCTATGAGCCTGCAGGCCATGGGAACAAAGGAAGCTTGAACAAGACCAGTTAGAGAGACCAAGCATTTTACTGTGTTACAATCCCACTTCAGGGTATACATCCAAATGGAAGAAAATCATTGTCTCAAAGAGATATTTGTACACAAGGTCATAACAGCATTATTTACAATAGCTGGGAACAACCTAAGTATTGGTCAATAAATGGTTTAATGAAGGAATGAATATTCCATTGTGTGTGTACATTTTGAGCAGACATATGTATGTACACGATGGAATATTACTAAGCCTTTAAAAAGAAGGGGGCAGGGAATCCTGTCATTGTGACAATATAGATTTGGTTAAGTAAAACAAGCTGGAGAAAGACAAATGCAGTACGGTAACACTTCTATAGGAATTTTTTTGTTAAGTTGAACTCATAGAAACAGAAAGTAGAAAAGTGGTTGCTGGTTTCCAGGGACTCGGGGGTGGAAGAAATGGAGAAAGGCTGCTAAAAGTTTACAAATTTTCATTTAGAAGATAAATAAGGTCTGAGGATAAAATGTATAACATGGTGAATCTAGCTGATAACACTGTATTGTATAACTGAAATTTGCTAAGAGAGTAGAATTTAAATATTCTCAGCAAAAAAATAAAAATTACAAAGTAAATATGTGATAGATACGTTAGTTAATTTTATGGAGGGAGTCCTTTCACACTGTACAGATAGCAAATAACCACATTATATATTTTAAACATCTTGCAATTTTGTTTGTCTATTACATCTCATTAAAGCTGAAAAGAGTGGGTGTGAATAGACATTTTAATAATGTCCTTGATAAATGGGAAAATTATATTAATTTTAATAGCTATGGTTTATTTCCTTTGTGATATGGCTTATATTAGGAGTAGTCAAAGAACCACCTCTACAATGCTATTATTCACATGAGCTTTAATTAGTAGTATTTTTTAATCTGCAGTCTCTCTGCATGGGAGGTTGTCAAGCTACTTATCTATTTAGTGGGCATTCATTTAGTTAAAGCAAGATAATACAATCTGAAAAGCTACTTACTAGCAGACAAAAGAGTAAGAATAACGGCCCCTCTATGGAACTCAATGCCCCACTCAGGAAAACTTCCACACTGTTCAAGATACCAGGGTGTTCAACATACAGCAAGGAAGGGTTCCAACACCAACCATTCCATTCATGCTAGTAAGCTGAATCTCTTTCTTATCTTTTTAGGCAAAATAAATAATAGTCCTGTTTTTTTTCCCCCTAGATCTCAGATAACGTCCTTAGCCAATTTCTGGGATGCATAATCCCGACTATGGAGGCCAGTGTCCTTGAGTAAACAAAAAGAACAGCTGTTTTTTGGATCACTTCTCAGACAAAAGCCAGTTCTGCCCTTGTTCTATTATGTGTAGAATTATCCAGGCCCAGAGTGACCCGCCACTCTCTGAAATGCCTCTCAAACAACAAACGCCAGCCCTCAAACTCCTTATTCAAGGGCATTCTCTTTCCTGGGGTACTGCCACCTGATTGCCCTGAAGTGTGTTCCTTTTTAACAGAGACAATATGAAATCCCTCTGTGTTCCCTAAAGAAAATCTAGGTTGAGTGTTATTCTGTGCTCTTTGAATCTCTGAGTTTGACCCAGAGGATGCACAATTCAGAAGCCATGTAATTGAATTTCCTATCACCAGCTTGCCCTGGCTTGTTGTCTGTCACTCATCAAAGTCAATGTCTTTGTAAAAGGCTTTAGGAACCACATCTTCATGTCACCGAGCAAATAACATGTTCACTGTTAATTGATACAGGAAAATGCTACAGGATTGTGTTCCTGTCTTTGTTAGAGGATGGTAAGTGCCACTTTCCTTACAGTTTTCAGCAAAGTTCTAATTTGAATTTCCTTTGTCCCCTAAGTGTTGGTTTTAGTCAGTGTCTCTGTTGTTGTGGCAAGATTGGTGTTATTATTAAATTATACTAATATTTTTCAGAATTTAAATTCATTTTAAACTAATTTTCTCTTGGGGTAATGTGTTTTATATACTTTTAATCATAACAATAAAATTTCCCTTAAGGGTATCTTTTTGTCTTACAATTTTAAAAATAGATTATGATAGGAGAAATAGAGATGGCGGCTGTCAGGATGGAGGTGAGGGAGAGGCAGTGAGCAAGTGGGAGTATGAAATGGGAGTCTGTGAATGTATGTGGAGTGTATGTAAGTGAGTGAGGGAAAGCTGATTACCATGGAAGCAGCAGGAACGGGCAGGCGGGCTCTCCTTGACGGGGAGAGCCTACCACTGAAGCAGACACTCCCAGATGGCAGGATCATAGCGCAGAGCCCACGCCATCTTGAAGGGGAGAGGGGCCCGTCTTTGGGAAACTCATCAATACCACCAAGCAGACTTGTCACGATTCAGTGATCACTCCAGCCAAACTTCCACTACTCCAGGTGTGGACCCGCGGATCCTGGGACCTCCACTTCCAGGGGTGAGCCGCACAGCAGTGGCCTCAACCGAGGTGTCAGGACCCCTCAGAGTGCATCAGATCTCTGCGTCTCACAAGCGCACCTCCACAAATACAAGGTGCCAACAGGCAGGCACCCTGAAACCATCTACCCTCTGGGCACTAGTGGGAGCCACGGAAAGCTCTCCCAGGGTGCGATTTTGAACAAGAAGGGGCACACTCCTACCCAGCAGTAGAAGTTTTGAATTCTCTCATCTGGAATACCAGCCCACAGGCACCTCAATTGCGCAGCAACACTGCCAGGGCCCTTCAGAGTCCTTCAGGGTGCCTCACTGGCACAGCGACCTCAGGTACTCCTATGAACCACCACTGGGAGTAAGCACCTACCCATCACAGGTGTAACAGCAAAAGCTGGGTCTGCCAACCCCATAACTGTAGAACTCTGGGCACCACAGTCACACAAATCCAGAGTATGGGCCCCGGAGCCCCATCACCCCAACAGACAGTTCCTTGGTGCCACTGAGAGTTCCTGCTGGGAATGTTTGATTTCAATTAAGGCTATAAGACAGCAAAAATTGGGACACTCCCTGCCCACCCCCATGGTGGCTAAATTCTAGACACCATAGTTGTGTCTTTTAAGCTCGCAGGCCCACATCAAGAGAGCCCATATAGCTCAAGTAGGGAACTACACTACATTAACAAGCACAGGAGAACTGAGAGATTACACCAGTAGCACCATCCCTAAAAGAACCTGGGTAGCAAAGCAATTGGATCTACAATAAAAACATTACAAGAAAACATGGGAAGACAAAAAAGCAACCCCCAAAGGAAAGAAAAAAAGGAACCACCAGAAAGGTAGTTAGATGAGTTCAAGGCTGACAGCTTGTCAGAGATATAATTCAGAGTAATGGTTATAAGGAAGTTTAAATGGATATATGCCAAATATACACAACTCAATGACAAATACACACAACTCAATGAGAACTACAAGAAGCTGAATGAGAATGTATCCAACATGAAAAGAAACCAAGAGGAGGTGAAGAATGACATAGCTGCAATAAAGAACATAATGGAAGGCCTAAACAGTAGACTACAAGAGGCTGAGGACTGCATCAGTGAATTAGAAGACGAACACACAAACACAGCAGCAACTGGAAAAAAGGCTTAAAAAATAAGAGGAGAGCCTAAGGGAGCTTTGGAACAACACAAAATGAAACAACATTCACTTAATTGGAATAACAGCAGGAGTGGAAGAGAAGCATGGAATAGAAAACCTGTTTGAAGAGATACTGACAGAAAACTTCCCAGATATTGGCAAGAAAAAAACTATGCAAGTCCAAGAAGTACATAGAGTCCCAAACAAGTTGAACCCCAAAAGACTGACACCAAGACACATCATAATTAAACTGGCGAACAGTGGAGAGAACCAAGATGGCGGCATAGGTAAACACCTATTGTTCTGCCCCACGCAACGATTTAAGAACTACAACATAACAGCAGAACAGACATCACCCAGAATCGCCAGAAAGCTGGCTGAGTGAAAAGAAGAGTAAAGGTGGGACACTGAGAGTCAGAGGAGCAGCGGGAGCACAGCCTTGAAGACGAAAACAGGTTAGGAGCCGTCCTGGTCGCGTGTGGGCTGTAGGGCTAGAGCAGCAACCCCGGCTGGATTTCGCCAACAGGGAGGGCGGAGACGTCCCACTACACGGATTCCCTAGCGCCAGGAAAGGTCCGAGATCCGGGGTACGTGGAGACGTCCCACTGCACAGATTACCCAGTGCCAGGTGAGGTCCGAGGTCCGGGGGACGCACCCTGGAAGCGGGGCGCGGCAGAGGTCTCCTAGTCTGAGGAGAAACCCGGAGGCTGGAAAAAGAAGTTTGCGTGCAAGTGTCGCACAAACCCGCAACTTGTCCCCTGGAAACTTGTCTCCTGGTCCCAGAAACCATCTATTTTACAACTCTGGGCTAGATTTTGGGTGTGCAGACTCATTTGGGGAGAGGCAGAGTTGTCTGGCAAGGGGAAGAGACTAGTGGCTTTCTCTTGGAGGTGCCTGCAGCCATCCCCATCCAACAGAGACCCGCGCAGGGGCGCGCGAGAGTGCCACATAGGATGTAGCTGACACTGAGGCTGCCTGCTCAGCTCAGAGACTCCACCCATCCAACCTGAACACAGTCTCCCTTCACAGCCAATTGGCCCGGAGGTCAAACCCTCCTAGGGCTAACAACAACAAGCTGGGTTTAAATTCAAAAATACTGTACAACCCATAAAGGATTGCAGTAAGAGTACCCACCTCAGGTAACTGGGGAGGCTGAGCCCCTGTCCCTTTGAGGATATCTACCACATAAAGCAGCCACCATGCAGAGATATGGAAAGAAATCAGGTGTGAAATAAATGGAGGAGAAAAGACGACAAGACATAGAGTTCAAAACCACGGTTATAAGGCTTTTCAAGAGGCTCCTAGAAAAGGCCGATGAACTTAATGAGAACTACGAGGAAATAAACAAGACCAACCAGGAAATGAATGAGACTTACAAGGAAATGAATGAGACCCTCAAGGAAATGAACAAGACCTCTGAGGATATGAACCAGACCCTCATGGATATAAAAAAGGACCAACTAGAAATCAAGCATACACAGACTGAAATAAAAAATATTACACAAAGTCCTAAAAGCAGTCCAGAGGGCCACAAGAACCAGGTCAAAGATTTGAAATACAAAGAAGCAAAATCCACTCGGCTGGAAAAGCAAGAAACAAAAAGAATTCAGATAATTGAAGATAGTGTAAGGGGCCTCTGGGACAACCTCAAGCATGCCAATTATTGGGGTGCCGGAAAAAGAGAGAGAGCAAGTTAATGAAAACCTACTTGAAGAAATAGTGACTGAAAACTTCCCCCACCTGGTGAAAGAAACTGACTTAAAAGCCCAAGAAGTACACAGAACCCCAAAATATAGGAATCTAAAGAGGACCACACCAAGACATATCATAATTAAAATGCCAAGAGCAAAAGATAAAGAGAGAATATTAAAAGCAGCAAGAGAAAAACAGGTGGTTACCTACAGAGGAGCACCCATACGACTGTCAGCGGATTTCTCAACAGAAACGATGCAGGCCAGACGTGAGTGGCAAGAAATATTCAAAATAATGAATAGCAAGAATCTACAACCAAGATTACTATATCCAGCAAAACTATCATTCAGAATTGAAGATCAGATAAAGTGCTTCGCAGATAAGAAAAAGCTAAAGGAGTTCATCACCACCAAACCAATATTATATGAAATGCTGAAAGATATTCTTTAAGAAGAGGAAGAAGAAAGAGGTAAAAATATAAATTATGAACAACAAATACATATCTATCAACAACTGAACATAAAAATCAAGTGAATTGATAGGCTGATGAACAAGATAAACTGGTGAATATAACAGAAACATGGACATAGAGAGGGAATGGACTGACAATTCTTGGGGAGAAAAGGGTTGTGGGAAGTACAGCAAGAGATTGGACAAAAATCTTGCAACAATGGGAGAGGACATTGGGGAGGGGGAGATGAGGGTGGAGGGTTGGATAGGTACAGGGTGGAGGGGAGATATAGGAGGATAAAAAAGGGGAAATAATGTAATTAATAAACTGAACAATAAAGATAAAAATAATAAAATAAAATAAAATAAAATAAACTGGCGAACACTGATGACAAAGTAAGAATCTTAAAGGCTGCCAGAGAGAGACAGAAAGTTACTTACAAGGGATCACCTATTAGATTATCAACTGACTTCTCAATAGAAACATACCAGGCCAGAAGGGAATGGGATGAAATATACAAAGTGATGCAAAGCAAGAGACTGAATCGAAGAACACTATACCCAGCAAGGCTCTCATTCAAAACTGAAGGGGGAATCAGGAGCTTCACAAACAAAAAAAGGACTAAGGGAGTTTATCACTACCAAACCAGCAATGCAAGAATTGCTAAAGGGATTGCTGTAAAAACAAGATAGGAAAAGGCAAGAAGAAGCACACACACTAAGGAAAAATATGACAACAAACATGTACCTGTCAATAATAACATTAAATGTAAATGAATTAAATGCACCAATCGAAAGACATAGGGTAGCTGAATAGATAAGAAAACATGACCCATATATTTGCTGTCTACAAGATACCCACCTCAGAGCAAAGGATTCACACAGACTGAGAGTGAAGGGATAGAAAAATATTTTTCAGACAAATGGAAATGAGAAAAAAAATCTGGAGTTGCGCTACTTATTTCTATTTCTGATAAAATAGACCTCAAAATAAAGGCCATAAGAAGAGATAAATAAGGCCATTACATAATACTAAAGGGAACAACTCAACAAGAAGATATAATGCTGGTAAACATATATGCACCCAATGCAGGTGCACCCAAATATATAAAAAATCTCCTGGAAGATATCTAAGGAGAGATCGACAACAATACAATCATAGTAGGGAACTTTAATACACCACTGACATCACTGGATAAATCCTCTAGACAAAAAATCAGGAAAAAATATATCAATCCTAAATGACACACTAGATCAGATGGACCTAATTGATATCTTCAGAGCACTTCACCCCAAAGCCATGAAATATACATTCTTCTCAAGTGCACATGGGACATTTTCAAAAATAGACCATATATTCGGCCACAAGCAAAGTCTCCCCAAATTCAAAAAAGATTGAAATTACAAGCATTTTCTCAGACCACAAAGGTATAATATTAGAAACAAACTACAATAAAAAACATTCCAAAAAATTCAAACACTTGGACGCTGAATGGCATGCTTCTGAACAATGATTGGGTTATAAATGAGATCGAGGAAGAAATTAAAAACATCCTGGAGACCAATAACAATAAAAACACAGCATTGCAAATCCTATGGGACTTAATGAAAGCGGTCCTGAGAGGAAATTTTATAGCTCTACAGGCCTACCTGAACAAAAAACAAGAAAAAATGGCAATAAATCATCTAACCCAACAACTCAAAGAATTAGAAAGAGAGCAACAAGAAAAGCCTACAGTGAGCAGAAGGAAGGAAATAATAAAGATCAGAGCAGAAATGAATGACATAGAGACCAAAAATCAATACAAAAAATCAACAAAACCAAGAGCTGGTTCTTCGAAAGGATAAACAAGATTGATGAACCTCTAGCAAGGCTCACCAAGAAGCAAAGAGAGAGGACGCAAATAAACAAAATCAGAAATGAAAGAGGTGAAATAACAACAGGCCCCACAGAAATACAAAGGATTGTTTAAAAAAAATACTACAATAAAAACAATTCAAAAAAATCAAACACATGGAGACTAAACATCATGCTATTAAACAATGACTGTGTTACCAGAGAGATCAAGGAAGAAATAAAAAACATCATGGCAACAATGACAATGAAAACACAACAATCCAAAAATCTATGGGACACAGCAAAATCAGTATTGAGAGGGAAGTTCATAGCTCTACAAGCCTACTGTAAAAAATGAGAAACAATAGTAATAAATTACCTAATCCTACAACTCAAAGAGTTAGAAAGAGAGCAAGAAAAGAGTTAGAAAGAAAAGCCCAGTGTAAGCAGAAAGAAGAAATGATAATGATCAGAGCAGAGATAAATGACATTGAGACAAAAAATATATATATAAAAAATCAATAAAACCAAGAGCTGATTGTTTGAAAGGATAAAGAAGATTGATGAACCTCTAGCCAGGCTCACCAAGAAGCAAAGAGAGAGGACCCAAATAAATATAATCAGAAATGAAAGAGATGAAATAACAACAGACCCCACAGAAATACAAAATATTGTTTAAAAAAAATACTATGAACAACTCTATTCCAACAAACTGGACACCCTGAGGAAATGGACATATTCCTTGGAAAATACAACCTTTCAAAACTCAATCAGGAAGAATCTAAACAGCTCAATAGGCCAATAACTATGGAAGAAACTGAAGCAGTCATGAAAAAGCTTCCAGCAAACAAAAGCCCGGGGACAGATGGCTTCACAGGGGAGTTTTACCAAAGATTCAAGGAAGAACTAAAACCTATCCTCCTCAGACTATTTCAAAATATTCAAGAGGAAGGAACACTTTCAAGCTCATTCTATGAAGCCAGCATCACCTTAATACCAAAACCAGATAAAGACAACACAATGAAAGAAAATTACAGGCCAATATCCCTCATGAACATAGATGCCAAAATCCTCAACAAAATTCTAGCAAATCGAATCCAGTAGTACATCAGAAAGACCATACACCATGACCAAGTAGGATTTATTCCAGGAATGCAAGAATGGTACAATATCTGCAAATTTAAAAATGTGATACATCACATAAACAAATTGAGAGATAAAAACCACATAGTCATATCAATTGATGCAGAAAAAGCATTTGACAAAATCCAACACCCTTTCTGATAAAAACTCTCAGCAAGATGGGAATTGAAGGATCTTTCCTCAATATAATAAGCCATATATGACAAACCTACAACCAACATCATACTCAATGGGAAAAAACTAAAACCATTTCCCCTATGAACAGGAACAAGTCAGGGATGCCCACTCTCACCATTCCTATTAAACATAGTGCTGGAAGTACTAGCTATTGCAATCAGACAAGAAAAAATATAAAAGGCATCCAAATTGGAAAAGAAGAAGTAAAACTGTCCTTATTCACAGATGATGTGACACTGTACGTAGAAGACCCTAAAGACTCCATAAAAAAAACTAATAGTCTTAATAAATGAGTTAAGCAATGTAGCAGGATATTAAGTTAATGCCAAGAAATCCATGGTATTTCTATTCACCAATAATGAACTTACAGAAAGAGAGACTAAAAAAGCAATCTCATTTACCATCGCACCAAAAAATTTAAGATACCGAGGAATAAACTTAACTAAGGAGGTAAAAGACCTATTCGTGGAAAACTATAGGACACTGAAAAAAGAGATAGAGGAAGACATAAACAGATGTTCATGGATTGGTACAATCAACATCATCAAAATGTCCATACTACCTAAAGCAATTTATAAATTAAATGCACTCCCCATCAAAATACCAATGGTTTATTTTACAGACTTAGAACGGACTTTCCAAAAATTCATCTGGAATAAAAAAAGGCCCGGAATTGCCACAGCAATCCTGAGAAAGAAGCACAAAGTAGGTGCGATATGAATACCAGATTTCAAGCTGTATTACAAAGCCACTGTCCTTAAAACAGCCTGGTACTGACACAAGAACAGACTTATAGACCAATGGAATAGAATAGAGAATCCGGATAGCGACCCAAACCACTATGCTCAATTAATATTTGACAAAGGAGGCATGAACATACAATGGAGTCAAGACAGTCTCTTTAATAAATGGTGTTGGGAAAATTGTACAGATACATGCAAAAAAAAAATGAAACTAGACCACCAACTCACACCATACACAAAAATAAACTCAAAATAAATAAAGGACTTAAACACAAGATGGGAAACCATAAAAATACTAGAGGAATCCACAGGCGGAAAAATCTCAGACATATGCTGAAGGAACTTCTTCAATGATACCGCTCCTAGGACAATGGAAGCTGAAGATAAACAAATGGGACTACATCAAAATAAAAAGCTTTTGCACAGCAAAAGAAATCATCAACAAAACAACAAGAAAACCCACTCTATGGGAAACAAATTTGCAAATGTTATCACAGATAAAGGTTTAATCTCAAGCATCTACAGACAACTTATACAACTTAATAAAAGGAAGATAAATGATCCAATTAAAAAAAATGGGCAACTGACCTAAATAGAATTTTTTTGAAAGAAGACAAAAGAAAGGCCCAGAGACATATGAAAACCTGCTCAAAGTCACTAATTATCCAAGAGATGCAAATCAAAACGACAATGCGATACCATCTCACACCTGTCAGAATGGCTTTCATCAACAAATCAATAAACAAGTGCTGGAGAGGATGCGGAGAAAAAGGAACCCTCGTGCACTGCTGGTGGGAATTCAGACTGGTGCAGCCACTGTGGAAAACAGTATGGAGTTTCCTCAAAAAACTAAAACTGGAACTCCCATTTGACCCAGTGATCCCACTTCTAGGAATATATCCCAAGAAACTAGAAACACGAATTAGAAAAGATATATGCACCCCTATATTCATAGCAGCACAATTTACCATAGCTAAGATTTGGAAACAGCCTAAATGCCCATCAGCAGATGATTAAATTAAGTAACTGTGGTACATCTACATGATGAAATACTATGCTGCAGTAAAAAAGAAGGAGCTCATACCATTTGCAACAACATGGATGGAGCTGGAGAGCATTATGCTAAGTGAAATTAGCCAGGCAGAGAAAGATAAATATCACATGATCTCACTCATTTGTGGAATACAATGAATGGCATAGACTGATAAACAAGACAGTTCCAGAGACTGAGAAACGTCCACCAGAATGTCAAACCTCAGGAAAACAACTCCAAGACCATATGGATTCCTGCAACAAAGAGATACTGACAGAGCTGTTCTAACCACAAAAACAGTCCAAAAATGGAAAACACTGATGACACTTCGCCATGCTAGTAGTCAGCAGCTGTGCATCACTCCATGTTGCCCAGGGCCAAACCACAGAGGGTGGAACCTGCATTGCCATCATTTCTCCACTATCCAGGTATCATTGCTGACATGTACACACAAGGAACTATTTGACACTGAAACTGGGACTCAGAACAGTTGAACATTGAAACTGAAACTCAAACATTTTTTTTTGGTTCTTAAATGTTTATTTCTATGATGCAGAGCAAGATTTTGTTAAAGAAAAGAAATGGGGGAAAAATAGATACAGAGGCAAAGAAGCAGTGAACAGACTGTCAAACTACAGTGGGAAGGCAGGCGAGGGTGGGGGGCGGGGGCTGTAAGAGATCAACCGAAGGACTTGTATGCATACATATAGTCATAACCAATGGATACAAGACACTGGGGGGAGGGGTGGGTAGGTGAGGGCATATGCTGGGGGGTAGGGGAGGCCGGGGGTAGGTTAATGGGGGGGAGGGGAGGAAACATATGTACTACTATTTGTAATACTTTAAACAATAAAAAATATAATAATAAAATAAATTTTAAAAGAACAAAAAAATAATAATAAAATAAATAAATTATGATAAAAATTGTGACAGGGAAACCAAGATGGCAGCATAGGTAAACATTTAACCTGCTGCCTTGCACAACAATTCTAAAATTGCAACTAAAAGACAAAACATATATCACCCAGAACCATGGGAAAGTGGCCGAGTGGAAGTTCTGTAACTAGACAAAAAGAGAAAAGAGCTTTGAGATGTGCACAAGTGCTGAAAAGCTAAGGTATGGAGGCACGTGAAACAGGTTGGTAGCTGGCAACTTTGGGTGATGCTGTTTTCAACCCAAAGGGAAACAAGCTCCTGATTACTCTGAACTCCATTTTCTGGGGAGACGCTGCCAACCCAGACTCCTTCAGTGAGAAGCTGGATGGTCTACCATCGGGTCAGAATGTGAGGGTGGCTCCCTTGCAGAGGTGCCTGCAGGAAGCATTGTTCACTGCACGGGGGCGTGGGACATGGGGACTTGGAAATGCGACGATGCAGAAATGGCTGAGTGACAGCCATCGATGTTTGCCATGCCCTAGCCTTGTGACTCCCTGAGACCCGCCCCACACAATCTGCAAAGCTCAGAGGTATTTGCATATAAATGGTCTGTCCTATCCCAGCCTAATCTAAACTGCAGCTCTGGTCAGATCAGGAGAAATCTGAAGACCTCACTGTAGCTCCTGCTAGATCGCCTCAGACAGTAGCTGACCTGCACACCATTGGAAATCCAGAAGCTAGTGTATCTAGAGGTCAGTGTGAGATGACACCAGATTTCAACTTCTCACATCTATAAGTGACACATTCAAGAGGCAGACTCTGTGAGCACCCAAGCCCCACTGAAGCAAGTCCTGCCCAATAGGCATGTATCCAGTACAGCAGTTCTTCCACTCCATTAACACGGGGAAGCAGCAAAATGTGGAGACAAAGAAACATGTCATGAATGACAGAAATGGGGGATATAGAGTTCAGGGCCACATTAATAAGGTTACTCAAGAATCTTCTAAAAACTGATTAGAAATTTGATGAGACCTTCAAGGATCTTAATGAAAATGCAAAGAAAATGGAAAAGGACCAGTCAGAAATTAAACATACACTGTCTGAAATAAAGAATATACAGAAATTCAATGGGAGATCAAAAGTCTCCAAGAATCAAACCAAAGACCTGAAATATGAGCAATCAAAAAACACCCAACCAGAAAAACAAAAAGAAAAAATAATCCAAAAATATGAAGATAGTGTAAGGAGTCTGTGGGACAACAACAAGTCTGTGCCAACATTGGAATTATTGGGGTGCCAGAAGAAGAGAGAGAGCAAAATATTGAAAACTTATTAGAAGAAATAATGATAGAAAACTTTCCCTACCTGGTGAAAGAAACAGACTCACAAGTACAGGAAGCACAGAGAACCCCAAACAAGAGGAATCCAAAGAGGACCACACCAAGACACATCATAATTAAAATGCCAAGGGCAAAAGACAAAGAAAGAATCTTGAAAGCAGCAAGAGAAAAACGGTTGGTTATTTACAAGGGAGCACCCATGAAACTGTCAGCTGATTTCTCAACAGAAACTATGCAGGCCAGATGGGAGTGGCAAGAAATATTTAAGGTGTTGAATATCAATAACCTACAACCAAGATTACTCTACCCAGCAAAGCTATCATTAGAATTGAAGGTCAGATAAAGAGCTTCACAGATAAGAAGAAGCTAAAGGAGTTCATCACCACCAAACCAGTATTGTATGAAATGCTGAAAGGTATTCCTGAAGAAGAAGAAGGAGAAGAAGAAAAAGGAGAAGGAGAAGGAGAAGGAGAAGGAGAAGGAGAAGGAGAAGGAGAAGGAGAAGGAGAAGGAGAAGAAGAAGGAGAAGGAGAAGGAGAAGGAGAAGGAGAAGGAGAAGGAGAAGGAGAAGGAGAAGGAGAAGGAGAAGGAGAAGGAGAAGGAGGAGAAGGAGAAGGAGAAGGAGAAGGAGAAGGAGAAGGAGAAGGAGAAGAAAAAGAAGAAGGAGAAGAAAAAGAAGAAGAAGAAGAAGAAGAAGAAGAAGAAGAAGAAGAAGAAGAAGAAGAAGATAAAGATAAAAATTATGAACAACAAATACATATCTATCAACAAGTAAATCTAAAAATGAAGTGAATAAAAAAATCTGATGAATACACTTGTGAATATAATAGAATATAATAGAACAGGGGCATAGAAAGGGAGTGGACTGAGAATTCTCAGAGGGAAAGGGGTGTGGGGGTTGTGGAAAGAGACTGGATGAAAATCATACACTTATGGATGAGAAAAGTGGGAGGGTATAAGGGCAGAGGTTGGGGTTGGAATTGGGTGGAGGGGAGCTATGGGGGGGGGGAAGGGAACAACTATAATCATCTAAAAAATAAAGATTTATTAAATGAAAAAAATTGTTTAAGTGTTTAGATATAAATCATTTCTATTTCCTCAAATTGTCTTTCCTTCTTTATTAGAGTCATTCTATACATTCATATGTAATATTATTTAAAATCCACAGACATAATCTTATATACAGCTTTTTAAATTAAATTTATATTTTTATATAAATACTAGGGGCCTGGTGCACAAAATTTGTGAACTGGGCAGGGGGCAGGATCCCCTCAGCCCAGCCTGCCCCCTCTCACATACTGGGAGCCCTCAGGGGATATCCTTCTGATGGCTTAAGCCTGCTCCCCATGGGCTTAATCCACAGTCTGGCCTCCCTCTCTGGGAGGCAACCGGGCTGATCAGTGAAAGGCACCAGACCCATCACCCCTCTGCTGCAGTCACTGCCAGTCACTGCAGCCACCAAGGTGTTTTCATCAACCCGGACTCTGGTCCCTTCACCATGAAAAAATGACAATTTTCTTTAGACATTTTCAGGATGTGTATTTCATAGGATATGAAATTTCTTTATTTTTTTTTTCATCCTCACCTGAAGATGTTTCCATTAATGTTTAGAGAGCATTGAAGAAAGAGGGAAAGACAGAGAGAAACATCAATATGAGAAGGACACTGATTGGTTGACTCCTGCATGAGCCCTGACCTGAGCCCTAGGCAGGCAGGAGCCTTCAACCTAGGTACATGTCCTTGATCAGAACCTAACTGGACCCTGCAGTTAGCAAACCTAGGCATTATCCACTGAGCCAAATCGCCTAAGGCAGGATATGAAATTTCTTAACCCTCCAGCAGCAAACCTTCATTTTTTTCTCCAGAAGTGAGGTGGAAAAACCCTAGATTACTTTTTTGGATTCTTATACCCAAGTTACTAAGAATATTACCAGTGGCATACAGGAAGCTTAGCCAATGAGTGGTCAGAAAAGGTGTTTCCTCTATAGTTCACACCTATCTCTTCTGATCTCTGGCTCCACCCCTGCCAAGCCCTAAAGCCTCTGGCCATAAGCAGTGGATCCCCAGCTCACTGCAATCGCCCTGCTCTGCCCCTGGCCAAGGCAGCAAGCCTCTCGCCAAGGTTCCAAGGCTCGGGTCCCCCAACTCACTCTAATTGCCAGACTCTGCCCTGGCCAAGGAAACCTAAGCCTCCCTCCTGTTCTCCATGGCCACAGCCATTTTGGTTGGGTTTATTTGCATATCACTCCTGATTGGCTTGTGGGCATGGCTTGTGGTTTTTGTAAAGGAACAGTCAATTTGACATTACTCTTTTATTGTATAGGATCAGCCAACTAAATGAACTTGGGCACCCTTCTGTTTGTTCCCATGTTTAAAACAGGAAAAATAATGTCTACCATTCAAGATTGCATTGTGATTAAATCATGTTAACATAGGTGAAAATCTCCAACAAAATGAGGGGAACATGGTTAAAACTGAGTTTAATGTGACTGTATTAATAAAGTTCACAAAATTATAATTTTTAATAATAACTCATTCCCTCATATTGTTTTGAGATAGGTTAGCCAATTTACTCTCAATGACTAAATGTGAAACTGCTGAACACATTTAGTATATTCCTAAATTGTATACTACTTGCTTCTGAAAAGGAAACAAAACATACAGCCTGGATAAATTGCTCACCAAAGGGAATTGAATTTTAGGGTTTTTTTTATTGTTGTTGATTTTTGTGATTTTAATAGGTTTATAAATATGCCATAACTTCTTCTAATTTGCATTGTGTTATTTGTAAACAAGGCTAATTTGCCACAGGGGAGCCTTCCAAATTTTCTGTAATTTAAATGCTCTATTCAAGCTTTTTGAATAGGCAAGAGAATAGACAAAAAGTAGAATCGTTTTTTAATAGTTTATTGATTTTTAGAGAGAGAGGAAGGAAGAGGGAAAGAGAGAGAAGCATCAAAGTGAGAGAAATATCCACCCACTGCTTCCAGCATGCCCCCCACCAGGGGAATCGAGCACCCAACCTAGGCATGTGACCCCTCTGGGAACTGAACCTAGGCAACTTCTCGGAGCACCAATGATGCCCAGACGACTGAGCCACACTGGTCAGGGCAGGAGGGAGAATCTTTTACCACATCCTCCTTAGCCTGAATCTTTGGCTTTATAAAAAAACGAAAATTATTTTGCATTTCCCATCATGCTCAGTTACCTGACAATAATCCTCCAGTGAAATTAATTTGTTCGGAAAAAGAGCTTTTTCATACACCGAAGGTGTGCAATGAAAGTTAGGAGAACCAGTAGCCTTTCCTGTGCCCTGAATCCTATAGGTCAGCAACTCTTGGTGTGACTCCTTAGGAAGCAGAGCGCATCTGTTTGTACAGACCTGGCCAAAGTCCATCACATTTGTCCCATTTCTGACCATTTTGGCACTACTCTGGATACCCAACAAGCCTCCCACGTGTCTTTCAGAGGGAGTTTCCTAGACCTGCAGCTGATCCCTGCTGCCCCAGACTGCCTACACTCTCAGAGTTTGTCTGGAGACAATCTGGCCTTTGAAATTGGGGAGGGAGGACATTTCTCCAGGGCATTCATTCCATATTGTTTGTCTCAGAGGGACTTTTCTTTGTTTGCTCCCAACCTGCAAGCTCTGCCAACTTCAGCATTAAAGCACTTGGGCAAAGAGATATTTCCCAAGAGAATAAAGAAGGAAAGACTCTCTCAGGAAAATCTCTCTTTTTAAACTCCTAGCCTTATTATTAAACATTTGAAAAAAAACAAACTGTTGACAGTCTTACAGATGTTGAGTACAATAAGCTAAAATCAATTCTCAAAGCTAATGTTTGATTGTCTAACTTAAATAGTTTGGTCATTACCTTTTGGAAAAACCAACATATACAGTAGTGCACTGAGGCCTAGATAGAAACAAACAATTGTTTTAGCAATAGCAGCTAGCATTGTAGACTAACTCATGTCTGCTAGCGCTATAAATTTCTAGCACAATATCCTATCTAATAAAAGAGTAATTTTCAGATTGACCATCACTCCAATACACAAGAGGGCTGCCCCCATGTGGTCAAAGATCCTGCCCCCATGTGGACACAAGATGACCACCACAAGATGGCCAGCAGGGGAGGGCCATTGGGAGTGACCAGGCCTGCAAGGGAGGGCAGTTGTGGGAGATCAGGCCAGCAGGGGAGGGCAGTTAGGAGTGACCAGGCCAGCAGAGGAGAGAATTTGGGGGCAAACAGGCTGGCAGGGGAACAGTTAGACATCAATTAGGCTGTCAGGGTATTGGTTAGGTGGTGATCAGGCTGACAGGCAGAAGCAGTTAGAGGTAATCAAGGAGGCAGGCAGGTGAGCAGTTCGGAACCAGCAGTCCTGTATTGTGAGAAGGATGTCTGACTGCCTGTTTAGGCCCGATTCTAGGGTCAGGCCTAAACGGGCAGTCGGACATCCCTTGAGGGGTCCCAGATTGGAGAGGGTGCAGGCTGGGCTAAGGGCTATCCTCTACCCGCCCCCCCCCCCGCCCCCGTGCACGAATTTTGTGCACTGGGCCTCTAGTTGATAATAGTGATAAATTATTTCTTAATTGATATTTGTGTATAGCTGATGCATTTACCATGTGCTGATAGGCATGATTTTAATCTGACTCTCATAGGAACTGTGTGTTGTGAGGGAGAAGGAAGTATTATAATTCCTCTCCATTTTTTAAATGAAGAAACAAAGGTTCAGAAAGTTAAAGTAGTTTGCCCAAGGTCACAAACTAGGCACATACAAGACTAAAAATCAATTATATTGCTCCTATGTGGGTATTGTACTTCATCTTCCACCTACCAAAGGGGAAAATGTAATGTATATGAGTAAATAGGTGTCATCAAATCTATAAAACTTCACTTCAGCAGCAACTTACTTCTGTACAGGTAGTTTTCTTGCAAACGTGGTGCTTTGTTTTTGCTGTTCTCATTAGTCACTCTTTTTTAACATTTTTGGTTTCAGCAGGTCTATTAATGCTATTTTGCAATGCTAAAAGCACCCAATGAAAATCACTCATTATTAGTTAAATAAACAATTTGATTCTAAATCCAAGAGCACAGCCAGAATTGATGCCTATGAGGTCACATCAGTGTTTTAGGTGGTTACTGCACAATAAGCAAATACACTCATCATTGTTATTTGAATTAAGCATGAATTATCTACACTAATAAAAGAGATATATGCAAATTGACCATCCCTCTGTGACACCTACCAGCCAATCAGGAATAAGTGTGCAAATTAGCCCAACAAAGATGGCAGGTTGATTTGCATACACAGGTGTGGACCGAAGACTGAAGACTGAAGACTGAAGAGGCTCGGCTTCTCAGCTCTGGCTGGAATGGAGGCCTAGGTCCCAGGTGTCAGAGGAAAACTGGTGCTAGCAGCCAGGGGAAGGAAGACCTATTGAACAAATCTTTGTGCAACAAGCCTCTAGTGAAGTATAAAATTTCAGGAATCATTTTCCCTTTTTGTGTGTCACAGCTCTGTTTTTAAAGTTTTCTCTGTTTTACTTTAAATGCCATCTGTTTAGCTGCGCTTCGCTGCTTTTTCTACTTCTATATAAAAACTTCAAGAAAAATACAAAGACACATCTGAGTCCTTACACCTTGAAAATTAGAATGATTTTTGTTCCACCCTTTGAGCATTCAAATGTTGTTCCTTCATGTTTAAGTTGTATGAGTTTTTCACTTAGAGGAACCAAATGTATGCCACTGAGTGCTCCCCTCACATTCTCCACCATGTGTGGTCGATTAAATCCCAGCAGCATGGAGGAGGTTTCCTAAAGGACTGCACTTCCTGAGGAACACTGGGCTTATGCCTACTTTCTAAATATTCTTGGATCTTGATAGAGACAATTTCTTCTCAATAGCCTCAGCACAGAACAGGTTGGGTTAGAGATGAGCAAACCTCTATCTAATTGGGCATCAAATTACTCTTTTAAGAAACTGCACTGCTGTCCTGGCCAGTTTTCTCAGTGGTTAGAGAGTAAACCCCTGAACCAAAAGTCACAGGTTCAGCCGTCTCGCTATAACCGTTTGAGGGCAGGAGGAACATCGTCCGGCATCTTTAGAGCTACACTGAAATTGCATTGATCCGAGCTTGCCACCAAGAGCCTAACAGTCACCATGATGCTGAGCACGGAAGGCAGGGAGGGTTTCGTGGTGAAGGTCAGAGGCCTACCCTGGTCCTGCTCTGCTGATGAAGTTATGCGCTTCTTCTCTGATTGCAAAATCCAAAATGGCACATCAGGTATTCGTTTCATCTACACCAGAGAGGGCAGACCGAGTGGTGAAGCATTTGTCGAACTTGCATCGGAAGATGAAGTGAAATTGGCTTTGAAGAAGGACAGAGAAACCATGGGACACAGATATGTTGAAGTATTCAAGTCCAACAGTGTTGAAATGGATTGGGTGTTGAAGCATACAGGTCCGAATAGTCCTGACACGGCAAATGATGGCTTCGTCCGCCTTAGAGGACTCCCATTTGGCTGTAGCAAGGAGGAGATTGTTCAGTTTTTTTCAGGGTTGGAAATTGTGCCAAATGGGATGACACTGCCTGTGGACTTTCAAGGGAGGAGCACAGGGGAGGCCTTTGTGCAATTTGCTTCACAGGAGATAGCTGAAAAGGCCTTAAAGAAACACAAGGAAAGAATAGGGCACAGGTACATTGAAATCTTTAAGAGTAGCCGAGCTGAAGTCCGAACCCATTATGATCCCCCTCGAAAGCTCATGGCTATGCAGCGACCTGGTCCCTATGATAGGCCAGGGACTGGCAGAGGGTATAATAGCATTGGCAGAGGGGCTGGGTTTGAAAGGATGAGACGGGGTGCCTATGGTGGAGGGTATGGAGGCTATGATGATTATGGTGGCTATAATGATGGGTATGGCTTTGGGTCTGATAGATTTGGAAGAGACCTCAATTACTGTTTTTCAGGAATGTCTGATCATAGATACGGAGATGGTGGCTCCAGTTTCCAGAGCACCACAGGTCACTGTGTACACATGAGGGGATTACCTTACAGAGCCACTGAGAATGATATTTACAATTTTTTCTCACCTCTTAACCCCATGAGAGTACACATTGAAATTGGACCTGATGGCAGAGTTACTGGTGAGGCAGATGTTGAATTTGCTACTCACGAAGATGCTGTGGCAGCTATGGCAAAAGACAAGGCTAATATGCAACACAGATATGTGGAGCTTTTCTTAAATTCTACTGCAGGAACAAGTGGGGGAGCTTATGATCACAGCTATGTAGAACTCTTTTTGAATTCTACAGCAGGGGCAAGTAGTGGTGCTTATGGTAGCCAAATGATGGGAGGGATGGGCTTATCCAACCAGTCTAGTTATGGGGGTCCTGCTAGCCAGCAGCTGAGTGGTGGTTATGGAGGTGGTTATGGTGGTCAGAGCAGTATGAGTGGATATGACCAAGTTCTGCAGGAAAACTCAAGTGACTATCAGTCAAACCTTGCATAGGGAGAGAAGGAGCATTAAACAGCTACTACAGAAATGAAAACTGCATTTATGGGAGTTGAATGGAATGGGAGGGCTATCTAGCATATCCAATATGGTAAATGGGAAATAGATTCTGATCACTCTAGGTCAATTTCTTTTTTTTCCTTCTTTTTTTAAGAAAACAAAGGTTACATTTAACACTTGCATTACAGGATTGTGATTTATGCTTACTGTAAAATGGGAGTCAGGATTGTTTTCAAACTTTAAGCTCAGAAATTTTGAACACTGAAACATTCAGTATTGACCATAACTGTTAAAAACAATTTTAATCTTTCCTCAAGTTAGTTTATGTTGTAGGAGTGTACCTAACCAGTAAGCATATTTAGGTTAAAGCAATTCCTCCTATGTTAAATGTTGCTCTTATACCACAAGACATTGAAAACTTTGGATGTGTGTTGAGAAACATGCTTTTCTGTAAAACTCAAATATAGGAGCTCTGTCTGTAATTCAAAGTGAAAACATTTGGCATGTTTGTTAATTCTAGCTTTTTGGTTTACTATCCTATAAGGCACGTGAGTGAACACTTATTTTTTATTAAGATTTGGGACAATTTTGAGATGTAATACCAATTGATACTTTAGGAGTTGGGTCATGTCATTTGTATAAAATTATGAAGCTTTGATTTAAATCTTTCCTTGTATTGTGATTTCCATTAGACATATTGTTACTAAGTGAAACTTGTTAAATAAATCTTCCTTTTAAAAACTGGAAAAATAAAAAAATAAAAAGTCACAGGTTCAATTCCTGGTCAAGGGCACATACCTCGGTTGCAGGTTGGACCCCTGACCCTGCTCAGAATGCATGTGGGAGGCAATCAATTGATAATCAATGTGTCTCTCTCCCATCAATGTTTCTTTCTCTTTCCCTCTTCTTTCTTTCCACTCTCTCTTCAAAGATCAATGTAAAACATATCCTCAGATGAGGATTTTCATTAGGTGCTCTTAGCATTGCAAAATGGCAAGAGACCTGGTGAAACCAAAAAATGTCAAAAAAGAGTGCCTAATGAGAATAGCAAAAAGGAACTGGATACTACACTGTTTTCATCAAAGATCTCAGTCTTCCTACTTGTCATAAGACCGTCTTTATTTTTTATAGATGCTTTTATACAAATATGCACCTGGATTTTAATGTGGATGCTTTGCTCAGAAAGGCCCATATAAAATTGCTTCTAACAAAATAAAATTGGAACATAAACAGGTGCCTGGAAGACAGTCATGAAAAAAAAATGAGTCAAATGGTGAAAAGATATTTTGCAGTTATTTTAGTGAAGGTCTTGGTGGTGGTGATGGTGGTGATGTAAAGAGTATTGCTCATTACAGTTGATGCTGAAATATTTTATCTCACATGTGTGCACATTTAAGCAAAATTATATTTCTATTAAAATCATATAACCTCAATACACCTTCACTCTCAAGTGTTTTCTTTAAAAAGGTATATTGTACTTGGTTTAAAATGACAAGATATGAAAGAATAAAGCCAAAATAGGAGAAATATTACCTTCTCAATTCAAAAAAGAAAAAGCCGAATTTAACTATTATTCAACTCAATTACAATGTACATGTTCCCAACACTTAGGTTACAAACTGGACAAATTTAAAAACCAAGTGTGGACTGATTTTCCCAAGCAGTGGCAGAGCCTATGGAAGCCTTGCTCCCTCATACAATGACTGAAACACACAGGAAATGGTCTGAAAAGGGTCTTCCAGAGTAAATATTTGCAAGGAGCTGGAAGAATCAGGCTTTTCAGAAAAAAACATTACTTGCCATATTCCAGCAGCATTGGCCTCCCATCTGCTCCTCAAATAGGCCCAGCTCTCTCCCATCCAAGTATTCATAAAGTCTGTTCTTCCTTCCTAAGATACTCCTGTGCTCTCTGCTCACCCAACCAGGCCTTTCTCCTTCCTCAAGTGTAAATATCACCTTGTCCAGAGGTCTTCCCACACCAACCAATCCAAAGTAAGTTCCCAATTAGTCTTTCAGACCATTTTTTTGTTCAGAGCACCTACCATATGTATATAGCCAAATCTCATCAAATTTAGGATGCCAGCAATTGGTAGACACACCTCTATATTACATATCACAAAGGGGGGAAAAAGGGTATCAATCAAGCTATGACACATTTAATTTTAGGATGTGTCGTGATGATGGATATATTAAAATATAGAATGTGAGGGTTACTGGGAAGAGATTAACCAAAGAACTTATATGCATATATGCATAACTCATGGACAAACAATAGTGTGGTGAAGGCCTCGGGTAGGGGAGCAGATGCAGGCTAGAAAAGGTCAATGGGGAGAAAATGGTTATATCTGTAATACTTTCAACAATGAAGATTTTAAAAATAAAAAAGTAAAAGAAATATAAGAAAAATGTGTGCTTAGAATTGATGGGACATCATCTAGGTGTCTATATATGGACCTATGTCCCCCACTGATCAAAAGTGTCAAGGACAAGGACCATATCTGTATTATTTACCCTCAAAGCCTACATATTTATTGAATAAGTAAATAAGTGGCCAAATGGCCGCAAAGATATGCCATTATTAAATAATATGTTATTTGAGGTCTGATTCTCATTCACACCTCCTTTTTTATTTTTTTTTATTTTTTTCACAAAGAAAAGTGGCCCTAGCCCTGACCAGTGTTATTCAGTGTTTGGAGCATTGGCCCACTCACTGAAGGATTATGGGTTCGATTATTGGTCATGGATTTGTACTAGGATGACAGGTTCAATTCCCAGTCCTATCAAGGTGTGTGCAGGAGCCAATCAATAGATGTGCTTCTCTCACATTTGTGTTTCTCTCTCTCTCTCTCTCTCTCTCTCTCTCTCTCTCTCTCTCTCTCTCTCTCTCTCTCCCCCTTTCTTTCTCCCTCTCTCTTTCTCCCTTGCTCCCTCCCTCTCTTCCACTCTCTTTAAAAAAATAAATGGAAAAAATATCCTCAGATAAGGATTAACAAAACAAAAGCAAAAAAGAAAAGTAACCTTAATTCATTATAGTAAAAGACATAAAATATTAAATAAAGGATTTCTTACAACCATTCTCAATAAGTAGTATCCTCTTATATAATTTGTACCTAATATCTGTCAATGTCTTTAGTTAAACTTATTTATAAACTTATAGAATCTGATGTTTGAGAGATCAGGTAGGCTTCAAACTCAACTAATTTCTTTAACTACATGTTCCCTTATCTGTACAAAGAAAAGATTAAACTACACAATCTCTACTAGATTATTAGCTATTACACCGTGGAGGTGCAGAAGGTAATGAGTTGTAAAGAATAGGTTCACTGATATATTCCATGTTGTCTGCATTGTCATTAAAAAGATAGAAAAAGGAAAAAGCTTATTCAGCTAATATTAAAACCCACTCTGGGGTGTGGATACATTTTTTCATAGATTAGATACATTTTCTTAATTACTGGCAAGTGAATATCTGATATGCAAAAGAATTCTCAGTGGAATCCAAAAAGAAAATGTTTCATTTATAGCATTATTGTTTTTGCAGAGTAAAAATGCTCTTGGTGGAAATCTCACTAAAACTATTGCTAGTGTTCTATAGCCTTAACTACCATCTTATATAATAAAGAAATAATATGCAAATGGTTGCCATGCCATCACACCCACACAGCATCACGCCATAACCACTCAACACTGGGGGGAGAGGAGAGGGGACCAGCCAGGCACAAATGAGCTTGCAAGAGAGGAATGGATACTAGCCAGGCTGCAGCCCAGGAGAGGGATAAGCCACCTGCCCCACAGTCCCAGGCACCAGCAGCTGCGGCCTGGGCTAAGGCACCCACCCATGGGCCCCTGCAGCTGCAGCCAGGCCAGGTGAAGCTGGCCTAGGTCCTGGGTGCCTGTGGCTGACCAGAGGGAGGGAAGCCTGGGTCCTGGGTGCCTGTGACCAGCCGGAGAAGGGAATCCTCAGTCCCGGATGCAGGGTGAGGCAGAGAAGGTTAGGGGCAATCAGGCTGGTAGGGGAGCAGTTTGGAGTGATCAGGCAAGCTGCAGAGGTGGTTAGGGGTGATCAGGCAAGCAGGCAGGCAGGGAAGTGGTTAGGAGCCAGCAGTCCCAGATTGTGAAAAGCAGTGGGACATCCCCCAAGGGGTCCTGTATTGGAGAAGGTGCAGACCAGGTTGAGGAACTGCTCTCTCTCCCCCTCCCCTCGCCGTGCATGAATTCCATGCACCAGGCCTCTAGTGTAAGTATAAAAATGCATATGAACAGAAGATTAAGGAAGTTGCAATAACAGTAAAAGGTGTGTGCTTTGGCATTCTCTTCAAGGATGTATCAATTGCTTTGTGGCAGTATGCCTCTCTTTCCCCTGAATTTTAGTCCATAAGCCATGATTTCAGCTGATTAGGACAGTAACAGGGGCAATGTCTTGTTACCATAATGAGGACAGCACCAACAAAGTTGTCTAGAAAAAATTCAAGGTTGCTGGACCCGTTCAACTTAATGCTAATTTAGGTACAAAATTATATTAAAGTCCTTCAGTATTCTTAACTAAAAGAAAAAGTATCAAATACAGCAATTCAAGTTACTGCTCTGTTACCTGTTTGCTAGTTTTTAAACAATGCTTTTACCCTGTTAAATCAAAGAAAATAATGTTACAAAGTAATTTCCAAAATCACAGCTCAACCCAGGAGTTCGATGCTTCCTGGAAACTCTCTAGAACTGGATCATTTTTTCAATTCAAATGAATAGAACAACTATGTGTCCTATACCTCATAAGTCTCCAAATTTAACTTGATGCCTATTCCCCTCTTCCAGATGGCTAGTAGCAGGGAGGTGCAGAATTAGCAAGAAACCCAAAAAGACACGGATCCTGTATACAGTTCTTGAGACACCTGTGTTCAGTGGTCTTTCTCTGTCCCAATCAGTTTTCAGTTTTTCCTGAAGCTAGCATTACTAAAAATAATTACTCAGATAAACAATAAATTTTAAGTATGTAGACATTTTCATCCTTGAGGGGTTTTCCTTCATAAAACCATGAAACTAGAATTTTTTTCTCTTCAAAACTAAAAGTGTAGTTGGACAGAATCAACAATAAAAAGTCATTTCCCCAGAAGATATCTCCCATCTTCCATTATAAGTCAATAGTACTTATCATCCCAAGGATGGCTTGTCACCTCATATGAGGGACTTTGACATTTTATGGGATGATAAATCACTTCTGTCATCTTTACTTCATGCCCCAGGGATAAGATGTGTCAGGTAAGGTTGAAGGAAATATGAAGGAAAGAGCAAAGGAAAGAAGAGGAAGGAATCAGATATCACCTTTTTTTCTCTTCCATCTCCAATTTTTTAATAGCAATAATATTTCATAAAAACATTGGTAATATGCATTAGATGGAAGCAGCAGGCAGTGAAGATATACAAAAACATAGATTACAAAATATTTTATAACTTACTACTTGCCTTCTGAACTCTTTTAATGATGTTTAGGTCTTAAGAGAAACTCTATTGACTTATTTTCTATATTAGCTTCCTGTTTATATTTTACTTATCTCTCTCCCATCATCATCATAACTTTATAACCCATGAAATCAGAGCTTAAAACTAGGAAAATAAATTTTAGTCTGAATAAATTGAATTTTACTTTGATTTTCCCCCAGTGATCAAAATGCTTCAGAATTCTCTTTATAGTTCTCTCACATAATAATCCTTCCCTTCTTTCTTTATATCTTATCTTCATAACCTTTTAAATATTTCTTCTCTACTTTTTCAATCTCCAAATCTTCACTAATCTCAGAGGACTGTTTTTAATGAATATAGCAGGTGATTAAAAAAAAGATATGCATTAGAACTAAGCAGAGTAAACAAGTGACAGTACCATCAATTTACAAGCATATGGAGCAAATGGAATGCCACACAGTTCTGGTTGTCATGCAAGTTGATACAACCACTTTTGAAAATTATCAAAGCTGAACCTATGCATACCTTATGACCAAGAATTTTACTCATTTACCTAGACAACACTCAAGATAATAAAATAGATGTGCACCAAAAGATATGTAGAAGAATGCGAATGGTAGCATTGTTTATAATAGCTGAAAGCTGGCAATAGTCAATTCTCTCATTGAATGAGTAAACCATCCAATAGAATACTGTATAAATACTGAAAGAAGGTATTGCTGCACATAACACAGGTGAATATCACAACTAATGTTGAATTACAGCAATCAGAAAATTAAAAAGAGTAAGTACTATAAAGAGTGGAGTTTCAAAAGCTGGAACAAATAAAATAGTCTGTGTTGATAAGATGTCAGAGTAATGATTATCTTAGGAGATGTCTTAATGATGTAATGTCAGGGTATGAAGGAAGTTTCTGGGTTATTAGTAATGCAGTGTATCTTGAACTGGATATTTTACCTGGGCATGTTCAGTCTCGAAAAATTCATAGAACTTAAGATCTGTACATAATATTGCATGTAGATTATATCTTAATTTTTTAAAGCCATATTAGTTGGATTCTAGTTTCTCTAAAATAGGAAAAATGATCTTTATACCCTTTCTTACAGATCTTTAAATCCTGGGACTCTAATAAGCTTTGTTTCTCTGCTAAACAGCTCCTAAATTCTCCCTAAATTCTACAGCTTATAATATGACCTATCATCTGAATAATATGACTAACATTGAATCTAATACAAATCATTATATAATATCAGTAGACTTTCAAAGTCAACCTTGGAACTGTGTTTGATGATAAAAAGCCAAGATTTTTTATAGTAATGAAGTAATTATTTTAAAATGGAAATACAATAGAAAAAGCAATCACCATAGCTATTCTATATTTAATAAGTATTAGAGGGACAATAGTAATAACTATAGATTGAGTCTGACACTCTTCCAGCTCAAGGTAATTGACTAAAATTTCCTGGATTGTGTTCCTCTAAAAAAAAAAAGGTTGAAAAGAATAATGGTTGATAGATAAAAGTGAGGATGGTGAAATAAAAATGATTGCTAACATTAATTAACTCCAGATACCTCCTGTGTTTGCCACTATTATTCTGCCTCCTGCCTTCTATTATACAGCATTATAGTGTTATTCTATCCATGCAGGGATATATATATATATCCAAACAACCGAACAACCAAACAACCGGTCACTATGATGCACACTAAGGGAGAGCTGTTCAACTGACTGACAGATGCCAGATGCCAGGCACAAGCCTCTCCCACCTCTGTGGCAGCATGCTACCAAGCAGTGATGGCAGGTGCAGGAGAGCTGGGATGAGTGGAAGCCAAGCGATGCCTGGCCCCACTATTACATCCCTCAGGGGATGTTGGACTGCTGGTTTTGGGGATCGGGATCCCAGCCTACAGAGATAGAGCCAAAACCAGCAGCTTGACATTCCCCAAGCGGTCCTGGATTATGAGAGGGAGCAGGCCAGGCTGAGGGACCCCACTAGTGCACAAATTTGTGTACCTGGTCTCTAGTGTATTTATAAATCCCAATGTCATTGTGATGTTGTTTAACAAAACCATAATGTTGACTTATGTCCAACAGAGTGTCTACTCTAATACCAGGTCCTTTTCTGAAAGAAAATTATTTTTCTACAATATGGAAAGTTAGTCATCAAAATAGAATACAACATCCTGTATAAGAAAAATTAATTTGTAATTTATTTTTATTCACATATGGATTTCAGTCTGAGATTGAATTAAGATGACACAAATCATTTTGATTTATATAGAAAGTTCAGGAGGATACATGGGCCTTCTGGTACCAACACATTCTTGAATAAAAGTAGTATGAGGCTTATACTGTGAAAGATCCACAAACAATTTTAATTTCTTCCCACTACTGTCATGCATCCTAAAATCTAGGATGTATACCAACTAATAATAATATTCACTTAAGAAAAAATATGTGAAAAGAAAGTCTGCTTTAAAATATATTCTATATTTGCACAATATATGCCTCTATAGCCAGGGCCAAATGGAATTAATGTCTTAAAATTACCATGAGCTAGATATATTCAGACCAGTCCTATAAGTCATTAGCACAGATAATCAAAACATGGTCAAAATTGCTTTGATGGCAAGAAAATTTTCTTTTCCCAGTATCTTCTGGATTTTCTAGGTTATTAGCTATTATTCTGAATTGTAAAACAAGAATAATTTTATTGGTATGTTTCCAATTTCCATTTTCCAATATACTTTATTCTTGAAGTCAAATATATGGCCCACATATAGTGCTTATTCTGTAAACTAATCTACTTTGGGCTCCATTCTGCTTTCATAACTTTGTTTTTCCTCTTCCTAATTTCCCTTGCCTATTTTAAATCTTTCATTATAATGCTGGTATCTGTATAAACCATTTTTTTTTCCTGTAAAAAGACAGTTGTGCCAGCTGGTTTTCTCTGACAAGCAGACATGTTGAGATTAGACATGCAGGAAATTGTGAAGGAACTGGTGAAACATAAAGAGGAGTGAGCCCAGCCAGTATGGCTCAGTGGTTGAATATCGATCCAGGAAGTCAATAGGAATAGGTCATAGTTAAATTCTCAGTCAGAGCACATGCTCTGATTGTAGGATCAATCCCCAGTATAGGGTGTGCAGGAGGCAGCAGATCAATGATTCTCTCTCATCATTGATGTTTCTATCTCTCACTCTTCCCTCCTCTCTCAAATCAATAAAGACATTTAAAAAAAAAAAAAGAGAGAGAGAGGAGAGACCAGAAGTAGCCAGGAAGAGGCTCCCAAGGAATAGAAGCAATAATCAAAAAGCTCCCAGCAAACAAAAGCCCTGGTCCAGGTGGCTTCACAGGGGAATTTTACCAAAACTTCAAAGAACAACTAACACCTATCCTCCTCAAACAATTCCAAAAAATCCCAGAGGAAGGCACATTTCCAAGCTCTTTTTATGAGGCCAGCATTATCCTAATTTCAAACTCAGATAAAGACACTACAAAGAAAGAGAACTGTAGGCCAATATATCTGGTGAACATAAATACTAAAATCCTCAACAAGATATTAGCAAATCAGATTAAGCAACATATTAAAAATATTATACACCAGGACCAAGTGGGATTTATTCCAGGACTGCGAGGCTGGTACAATATTTGCAAATCAATAAATGTGATACATCACATAAACAAGCTGAAAGATAAAAACCACATGACGGTATCAATAGATGCAGAAAAAGCATCTGACAAAATCCAACACCCATTTTTGATAAAAGCTCTCAGCCAAGTGGGAATATATGACAAACTTACAGCCAACATCATACTCAATGGGCAAAAACTAAAACCATTTCCCCTAAGAACAGGAACAAGACAGGGATGACGGTTTTCACCCCTTTTTTCCAACATAGTACTGGAAGTCCTAGCCACAGCAATCAGACAAGAAGAAGAAATAAAAGGCACCCAAATTGGAAAGGAGGAAGTAAAACTCTCATTATTTGGAGATGACATGATATTGTACATAGAAAACCCTGACGGCTCCACCAGAAAAACTATTAAATTTAATGAAGGACTTCAGCAATGCAGCAGGATACAAAATTAACACCCAGCAATCAATGGGATTTTTATACACCAATAATGAATTCTCAGAAAGAGAAACTAAAACAAACCTGTTTTCCATTGCAACAAAAAAATAGTAAGATACCTGAGAATAGACTTAAGCAAGGAGGCAAACGACTTGTACTTGGAAAACTACAGGAGTTGTTAAAAAAAAAAAAAAAAAAGATAAAAGAAGTCCCTGGATGCCTGCTCAGCTTCACCTGTGCCTCAGGCAGCCGCCTCCACAGCCACAGCTGCCACCAGGCTCCCCTCCAGGACCAAAGCAGCTGCCCCTCTCACTCTGAAGGGGCTCAGCCAGGCCTGCAGACAAGGAGACCATCATGCCCCCAGCCTCAGTGGCACCCGCGAGCTGGCCAGCGGGACCGCCAGGAAGATCTTCAGGAGCCGGCCCAGCAGAAAGCTCAGGTCCCGGCCCTGGGCGTGCAGGATGAACCGCTGCTGAGAGAAAGCCCCGCGCTTTGCCACCTTCCCATGGAATGCCATGACATCGGCAGATGGAAAAGAAATCCGAGCTTCCTTCTGGACAGCCGAGGAGAAGGCCCTTTCCCAGGACCTGCCGCACTGGGCAGCCCCGCAGCCCGCTTCCTTTCCACGTGCTGGCCTTCTTAGGCGCCGGCGATGGCGTCAAGAATGAAAACTTGGAGGGGTTTAGCCAAGAAGCTCAGCTCTCCGAAGCCCGCTGCTTCTACAGCTTCCACACTGCCGTGGGCAACATCCGTTCTGCAATGTACAGTCTCCCCGTTGACACTTACATTGAAGATGCCAAGGAAAGGGAGTTCCTCTTCAGCGCCGTGGAGACGATGCCTTTGTGCCAAGAAGGCAGCCTGGACCTTGCCTTGGGTCGAGGACAGAGAGGCCACCTCAAGGAGAACGTGTTGTACTGTTTGCCGCAGTGGAAGGAATCTTCTTTCATGTTCTTTTGCGTCGATATTCTGGCTCAAAGAAATGAGACCTGGTGCCTGGCCTCATTCTCCAACCAACTGAGGAGCAGAGTTGAGGATATGCGCTGAGACTTTGCCAGTGTGAGGTTCAAACGCCTGCTGCACAAACCTTCAGAGCAGATGGTGAAAGAGAATCACCAACACGGTTAGGGCAGAGCAGGAGTTCCTCACAGAGGCCCTGCCAGCCAAGTTCATGGGGATGAATTGTACTCTGATAAAGGGGGACATTGAATTTGTGATGGGCAGATTCGTGCCTGAGCTGGGTTTTAGCAAGGTTTTCTGAGTAGAAAGTCCAGTTGACTTCATGGAGAATATTTCACTAGAAAGGAAGAGGAGCTTCTTTGAGAAGAGAGAGGGTGAGTATCAGAGGGTAGAAGTGATGCCAAGTCCAACAAAGAACTTTACCCTGGACGCTGACTTCTTTGAATGAACGGAACATCTGCTCTTATTTCTCTGATATTTTTTTTTTTCCTTCTCAAAAGAAAAATTAGCAACTTTAAGTCTTAGCAACTAGCTACACCATTAACATTTGTTAATGGCATCTTTGAAACTGTAGCTACCCTAGCATGCGCCCTGTTTGTTACTGGTCTGAACTAGAAGGGAAGCGTAGACAAAGCTCCCCTGAGTCTTTGGACGCTCCTGCCCGGTTTCTATCTGTTACTAGCAGGCAGGCGTCCATGATCTCACTGTGGCTCTCAGCAGAGCTCTGTGGGGATGTGGTCGGTCTGATCAGCAGGTTGAGCAAGAAGTTCCTACCACATGGCCATTGGAAGTCATCTGCTTTGCTGCTTCAAAGCAGATTGTAAAATTCACTTATTTGTACATAAAATTGGCACTTTATCCACAAATTAAAAAAAGAGAGAGAGATAGAGGAGGATACAAACAAGTGGAAGAATATACAATGTTCATGGATTAGTAGAATTAACGTCATTAAAGTGTCCATACTACCCGCAGCAATCTACAGATTCAATACAATCTCTATTAAAATCCCAATAGTATATTTCGCAAATCTAGAACAAATACTCCAAAAAGTTATATGGAACCAAAAAGGATCCCAAATGGCTGCAGCAATCTTGAGAAAGAAGATCACAATATCTGATATCAAGTTGTACTACAAAGCCACTGTAATCAAAAAAGCCTGGTACTTGCACAGGAAAAGTCATATAGATCAATGGAACAGAACTGAGACTCTAGAAATTGACCCAGGCCATTATGATATTAAAATAATTTACAATGGAGTCAACACAGTTTCTTCAATAAATGATGTTGGGAAAATTGGACAGGTACATCCAAAAAAATAAAACAAGACCACCAACTTACGCTACACACAAAAATAAATTCAAAATAGATAAAAGACTTAAATATAAGTTGTGGAACCATAAAAATCTAGGAGAAACCATAGGCAGCAAAATCTCAGACATCTCTCATAGCAATATGTTTGCAAATACATCTCTCAGGGCAGTGGTCGGCAAACTGCGGCTCCAGAGCCACATGCGGCTCGCGAGCCACGGTTTGTCGCTCCGTTGACTAATGAGTTTGCCTACCACTGGGAGGAGCTTAATCACAAGGAACATCAATAGCCTGTAATTACTGGAATCGAGAGTCTAAGGCAAAGGAAACTACGGAAAAAATAAACAAATGAGACCACATCAAAATAAGAAACTTCTGCACAGCAAAAGAAACCACCAACAAAATGAAAAGGGACCCCACGGTACTGGAGAACATATTTGGCAATGATACATCTGATAAAGGTTTAATATCCAAAATATATAAGGAACTCATACAATTTAACAAAAGGAAGACAACAATCCAATTGAAAAATGGGCAAAGGACCTAAATAAACATTTCTCCAAAGCGGACATACAGGTACATATGAAAAAATGCTCAAATCACTGATACATATGAAAAAAATGCTCAAATCACTGATCATTAAAGAGATGCAAATTAAAATGACAATGAGGTATCACCTCACACCTGTCAGAATGGCTACCATCAACAAATCAACAAATGACAAATGCTGGTGAGGATGTGGAGAAAAGGGAACTATAGTATACTGTTGATGGGAATGAAGACTGGTGTAGCCACTATGGAAAAACAATATGGAGTTTCTGCAAAAAAATTAAAAATGCAACTGCCATATGACCCAGTGATCCTACATAGAGGAATATATCCTAAGAGACCCAAAACACCAATCAGAAAGAATGCATTCATCCCTATGTACATAGCAGCACAATTTACAATAGCTAAGATCTAGAAACAGCCCAAGTGCCTATCACTAGATGAGTAGATAAAAAATCTGTGACATTTACACCAGAATGTGATGCAGCAGTAAAAAGGATCTCTTACCCTTTGAGACAGCATGGAGGGACTTGGAAAGTATTATGCTAAGCAAAATAAGCCAGTCAGAGAAAAACAAGTATCACATGATCTCACTCGTATGTGGAATCTAAGGAACAAAAAACTTATGAACAAAAAAGATCCAGAGACATTGAAGCATGGACTAGACTGTGGAATCTCAGAGGGAAGGAGAAGGAGGGTGGGGAGTGGGTGGGAAGCAATCAACCAAAGAACTTGTATTCATGTATGCATAACCCAAGGACAAAGACAATAGGGTGGTGAAGGCCTGGGGTTGAGGATGGGAGAAGACTAGAAGGGTCAATGGAGAAGAAAGGGGACATATATAACACTTTCAACAATAACGGTTTATTGAAAGAAAGAAAGAAAGAAAGGAAAGAAAGAAAGAAAGAAAGAAAGAAAGAAAGAAAGAAAGAAAGAAAGAAAGGAGCCATGGAGAGTAAGAATAGCATCCTGCAGGGCATTCTATGAAAGCTTCAGCCAAATGATAATTAGAAAGGTCCCAGATTATACTGACATGGAGTCATCGACTGGGGCAGCCATCTAAAATGTGCTCACTGTGTTGGATTCTCAGAGGGGGTGGCTGAGGGTCTCCATCAGCTATGCTCTCCATAGAAGTTTCTCTTGTCAAAGATATCAATGGCAAATTTCCACAGTCATCACTGCAATCCTATCTAATAAAAAGGTAATATGCAAATTGACTGTACCTCCGTTACATCCACAAGCCATGCCCACCAGCCAATTAGGCTAGAGTATGCAAGTTAACCCTAAACAAGATGGCTGTGGCCACAGAGAGACCAGAAGGGAGGCTTGGGTTTCTCTGGTGATGGAGGAAGCCAAGCTTTCCTCACACCCTGGCCAGCCCAGGTCTCCACTCAATGGTACAAAGTTTTTCAATTATAGAAGATAAAAATCCCAACAGAAATGGCTGCTGCCACAGAGCGAGCAAGAGGCTTGGCTCACCTCCAGGCTACAAAGTTTCAATTGTAGAAGATAAATAAATCCCAGATCCCAGGGTCTCTGCTTGGGTTGCCAGGGGGTGTGGTCAGCCTGCAAACCACCACAGGCCTCTCGCCCAAGCTGCCCCATGCCTCAAGGGAACCCCCATCATTTTCTGAGACATCCTTCAGGGCAAACCAGCTGGCCCCCACCCATGCACCAGGCCTCTATCTTACCTAATAAAAGAATAATATGTAGATTGACCATTATTCCAACACACAAGATGGCTGCTCCCATGTGGTCAAAGATGGCTGCTCCCATGTGCATACAATATGGCCACTACAAGATGCCAGCAGGGGAGGGCAGTTGGAAGGGACCAGGTCAGCAGACGAAGGAAGTTGGGGGTGAGCAGGCTTTTAGGAAAGGGCAATTGGGGGGAACCCAGGCCTGTGGGGAGAGCAGCTGGGGGGGGACCAGGCCTGCAGGGGAGAACAGTTAGGGGTGACCAGTTAGAGGTGACCAGGCCTGCAACAGAAAGCAGTTAGAGGCAAACAGGCTGGCAGGGGAGCAATTAGGCATCAATGAGGCTGGCAAGGGAATGTTTAGGGGATGATCAGGCTGGCAGGCAGAAGTGGTTAGGGCCAATCAGGAAGGCAGGAAGGCAAGCAGTTGGAAGCTATGAGTCCTGGATTGTGAGAGGGATTCCAGATCAGAGAGGGTGCAGGCTGGGCTGAGGGACACCTTCCTCCTGTACATGAATTTCGTGCACCAGGCCTCTAGTATACAAATAAATAAACAAACAAGAAAGTATTCACAAATAAATTTTCACCATTTCAAGGCTGTCACAGTAATTCTACCCAAACAAATATTCATTAAAAAGTAACATTCTAAGGTTTTCAAGTAATAATGGACTAGAGTCCCAGTGCACAAAATTTGTGCACTCACAGGGGTCCCTCAGCCTGGACTGGGCCCTCTTGCAGTACAGAATGTCTGACTGCCAGCTTCGGCCCAGTCCACACGGGCTTCTGTCTGAACAGTGCTCCCCCTATGAGAGCACACTAGCCACCAGGGGGCAGCTCCTGTGTTGAGCATCTGTTCCCTGGTGGTCAGTGTGTGTCATCACAACTGGTAGTTCCACCATTCGGTTAATTTGCATACATAGAATTATTACATAGGATTAGAATTACACAGAGATTTATAGTGGCTGAACCATGTCTGAGTGCACCTCCTTAGTAATAAACAAAAATCCATAGGATGTGGAACTGTAGCTTCCTAACACCTGGGATACTGGATTTGCTCCAACATGTAATTGTTCTCAGCTATTTTAACTGTGGTTCTTTTTCACAGTGGCACACAGCAAGATATAAAGGAAGGGAATCTCAGGTTTTGCTTTCCTCTCTGTTTCCATGGACACAGGTTTATAATTTTATATGAAAAGTCAAAATCTGTCACTCTCATTAAGTCTGTTCTTGGAGCTACTTTGCTAACAGCTTTGACTAATGCAATAAAATAATTAGGAACCAGAAAAGAAACACACGCAAAATGAAAGGAAATGAGCTCCTTCTTCAAGATGACCAACTGAGTCAGGATGCGGGGGGTGGGGGGGTGGGGGGTGGAGCAGATGGGATGGTTTGGGAGGGATGACTATAAGGCAACAAAGTACTTCATGAATGCAGGCATTACAGGGCATTGGTTTACTTTTTCACCAGAAACAGTAGAATTAATGTTCCTTTTAAGCATAACATCTTAATGGTTAGCATTATATCCACCTCCTGCTGTCTCTTATACAAAATGTGAAGATATCAGCTGAATGGTGTCAAGAATCTTGCCATCAAAATATTTGCCTTTCCAAAAAAATTCATAATTATCTTTATAATTACCTAATCAATTTTGGCCTAGCCCACTATGCTGTATGCCCTGGGTCTCTGGAGCCATGTCATCTTTTTCTTATCACTTACAGTTTACTGAGATTTCACTGTGCGAAGGGCACTGGAGGACAAGAAAACTCTGTTTGCAGGTCATATTACATTTAAAAATATGAATTTTAAAAAGCAGAATTAGGAAGGAGTTATTCAATTATAAAGAATTCTTCACTTTGCCAGAAGGATTTCTTCCACTGGAACCATGAAATTAAACCGATTCATGTTGTGCAATACCTTGCTCCTGAAGCATTTCGTGGGGAACTGAGCCATGTTCATGCCATGGGCACCTGCATTCAGAACCACCCGCAGATTAGGTCCGACCCATCCAGGATAATCTCTTTTTTCGTAACTCAAAGTCAATTAATGTGGAACCTCCACTCCACTTGAAAAATTCTTTCACTTTTGCTGCATAGCACAACCTAATCGCAAGCATATTCACAGTCTCACAAACAACATGGGGATTATAGAGTATATACATCAAGAGGTAGGAATCTTAGAAGCCATCTTAGAATTCTGCCTAACACAGATGGCCAACTGAGGCAGGATGCAGGGGGAGCAGATGGGATAGTTTGGAAGGGATGACTATAAGCATCTTCACTTGATGTATAGTGGTAAATTTTTATTGTAATAATGAAATCACAACTGGACTTAATTATTAATCTAAACACTATGCATAATTAGAAACCTTACACATTTTTAGCTAGATTTAGAAATGCCTATACACATAGACTTTGATTAAATGTAGCCATGTTAACTGGAGATTTCATTACTGTCTTAGTACCAGTATTTTTTCCCCTGAGAAGCATCCAAGTCCTTAGAGTGTGCTCATATGTGTGTGTGTACAGTGTTGGGGAGAGGATTAGGGGATACATTTTGCCTATCTGAGTAGAAGGTTGTTATTTAAAATTAATCAGAAATATATCACCAAGTACTTGACAGAGCACAAATGCTGTTCAGATGGTATTTTCAATGTAAGAATCACTCCAAAATTACTTTTTCAGAGAATATGAATAACTTTCTCTCCATATAAATACAAGTATATATCTTCTACATAGCATATACATGTGTTTTCTAATATATATATACAATAATAAAAGGATAATATGCAAATTGGTAAGGACACCCTCACAGTAATGACCAAATAGCAGGCTGCATGGGGTGACAAGGGGGGCACAGTTGCAGGTGACCAGGCCAGTGGGGGGGGAGGACAGTAAAGAGCAACCAGGCCAGTGAGGGGGGCAGTTAGGGTTAACCAGGCCAGGCCAGCAGAGAGAACAGTTGGGGGTGACCAGGCCAGTGGGGGGGGGGGGGAGCTGTGAGGGGTAAACAGGCTGGCAGGGTACACAGTTGGAGGCAACCAGACCAGCTGGGTAGGCAGTTGGGGCAATCAGGCCAGCAGAGGGGGTCAGTTGGGGGCGACTAGGCCAGCAAGGGAGGGGCAGTTAGGAGCAATCAGGCAGGCAGGCACGTGAGTAGTTAGGAGCCAGCAGTCCTGGATTGTGAGAGGATCAGGCCTAAACTGGCAGTCGGATATCCCTGAGGGTCCCAGATTGGAGAGGGTGCAGGCTGGGCTGAGGGGACCCCTCCCTACCCCCCTGCATGATATTCAGGCCTCTAGAATATATATATATATATATATATATATATATATATATATATATATATATACATACATATATATTCTAGGCAAAGTTGAATACTGTTTGAGGAATGACCTCTATTTTAAGTTAGATATTTAGTCCAGAATCGCCATATCCATTCTAATTAATTATTCTAACAAATTATTCTCACTCTAACAAATTATTCTCTGATGTAAAATTTTCTGATCTAGGCAATTAAATTCTCTATTAAAATACCAACATACTTTGCAAATATCACACTTGAAAGTTCATCAAGAATTATATTCATGACCTATTTGTGAAAGGCAGTGCTCTATGTTCTACAAAAGAGACAGATCTCTGCTTTTTAAAAAGGAAAGAATATAAGCAAGTAAGAAAATAAGTAGGCTTTTATCAGGTGATGATGCATTATATGAAGAAAATGAGAGAAGCTAATGAATAAGATTAAACTGGGGGCAGCAGAGAATGAGGAGAGGTTAATTTAGACTGTTTATGAGATAAATTCTCATAGAGGACTTTTAGCTGCAACCTGAAAGACAAAAACAAGGCCAGCCAAGAGGAAAACTGAAGACAAGATACTCCGGGGAAAAGGATCACCAATGCAAAAACTTACGGTAGAAACAGATGTTGGTGTGTTTGAAGAACACAAAGAAAGTCAGGCAATACTGGAGCCCAACGAGGGAGGGAGAGGGAGAGTGGAGGTCAAATTATGAAGGTTATGTAGGCTTTATAAGCCATGCATGATTGAGTTTTTCTTTCTAGTTGCAGTTGGCAGCCATTGTAGAATTGATTTGAATTGTACTGTTTTTTAAAAAAATCACTCTGGCTGCTGTATTGTGAATGGTACTTGATAGCAGCTCATCTATATTCATTGATTAAAACTGGAAACAAAATTTATTACTAGTCCCAGGGAAGCAATCAGTCAATTATCATTTTTAATATTTAGTATTTATATTTGTTTTGAAAACATATCTCAATTAATAAGTTATATTTCTATTTGGCATAATTCTTGTCCATAATTATTTCTGAAAAAAATCATAAAAGGGAACTGTCAAAGAAGTATTATCAATATTTTTACTGCAATGTTTGTTACTTTTAAAAATCCAAAGGAAATGTTAAGCCCAAGAAATTACTATGGAGTACAAATGTGATGATATTATAGATGTTTTCAAAGGAGAAACACAACATTAGTATACATATTTTGCAATAAAAATTAATAAAATGTCATGGTATAAAAAAGTCAAATTTGACAGGTTTCTTTTACTTTCAATAAGCTATGTTCAATACTCATAACTAGTATTTTTCAACTGTATTTAGTATACATGAACAAACATGTCCTAACCATTCTCTCTAACAAACCTCCATCATTTTTGTTCACTTTAAGTAGCTAGGATTTAAAATATCCAAGCCATTCACTTTGAAGTGAAAAAAAAAAAGCAAGCAGGGATGTGGGTACATTTTAAAATATTCTAAAAGAAACATTTCCCATACCTCAAATTATTTCTGTAAGAAATTGGGCACAATGTCCTAAACACAACACAAGAGAAATAAAATAACAGATTTATTAATAACAACAAAAAAATTGACAATAGAAATCAAGCAACAGTTACTTCAAGGAATTAGACTTATCAGACATAGACTTTAAAATTCAACTTTTATAATTACAATGTTGAAGGAGATAAAAACCAAGATTGAGAATTTTGCAGAGAACTGAAAAATATTAACAAAAAATCATATAAAAGCTCCATAAACTTCATTGGGAAACAAAATTATAATTAAGAATGCAATAGATGAGTTTAATAACAAATTAGATAAGAAAAAAATATTAATAAAATGATGCTTAGATAAAAAAAATTCAGAATAAAATGAATCATAAAAGGATGAAAAAGACATAGCTGATGCTGTGAGAAATTCTAACATATAAAGAATGTGTAAGAAAGATAAAGACAGTTGGGACACAAACAATATTTAAAGGATAATGGCTGCAAACACCAAACCCAGGTGTCAAGAATTCTCACTTACCTGTGCAATATAAAAGCTTTCCCTGAAACAGGACACAAGATAATGATGGATTGGCACGACTGCCCTCACCTCCCAAAATGGGCAATGCTCCCAGGAGGCTGTGGGCTTGGCGCCCATCTCCAGGATCCAGGCTGCTTGGTGCCTGCATATGCAAATTAACCCACCATCTTTGTTGAGTTAATTTGCATACTCACTCCTGATTGACTGGTGGACGTCATGGAGATACAATCAATTTGCATATTTCTCTTTTATTAGTGTAGATATTCTTAAGCAAAGAGAAAATACAAACAAATAAGAAAGTAAGGGCATAAGTAAGCTTAGTTATTTTCCATATAAATCATTCCCCCATCTTTTCTGCTGTGTATGTGCCCCAAGGTGAAACACTAACTGCAGGCACTGGCTGAGGATCTCATGCTGACTCAGATTCTATCAGGAACTTGGGCATGAAGACATGGTCAAAGGTGATCTTTCTTTGCCAAGAATTTATAGTCTATTTACAGAGATAAGACTACTGTACATATAATCAGTTGCAAAACAGTGTCTTATTTATTCATTTGGGTATTTGCTCACTTAACAAGGAAATATTGACTTCCTACCCTGACCTGTGTGGCTCAGTTGGGTGGAGCATCAGAGATCATTGTTCCGTTCCCAGTCCAGAGCACAATACCCTGGTTGTGGGTCGGGGGTGTTAAGAAGACAACTGATTGATATGATGTTTCTTTCTCACATCGATGTTTCTCTCTGTCTAAAATCAGTAAAAACATATCTTATGGTAAAGGTTAAAAAAGAAATATATCAACTTCCTGCCAACCATAAATCAAGCATTTTTTTGAAACATTAAGAAATCTGAAGATGAGCCAGAGTCTTCGCTTAACAGTAGACCAGAAAATCCAAACAGAGACAAGCAACCAAACTTGAATGGTACAGAGAATGTTTCATGGAGGACGAACTGAGCTAGGCTTTCAATGGTGGAAAGAATTTGTTTACAGTAAAAAAAAAAAAAAAAAAAAAAAGGGGGGGGGTAAATATGATGTGGCCATGCATTCCAAGTTAATTCAAAAACCTAGCAGAGGAGTCTATGATCCAAGCAGAACAGCAATGGGAGTAAATTATGGGTTTTTTACTCATACGAAATGTCAAGACATACCCATAATTACCTTTACTCTCCATTTCCTGGAGTTGACAAGTATTCATTGCGTATCTATTTTAGGTAGAGGAGCATAGTGGTTAGAAGCATGAATTCCAGAGCCAAACTGCCCAGGTTTAAACCTGCCTCCACCACTTACTAACTGCAAGTGACCTAGATGCTTTCCTCATATGGAAAATGGGAGAGTAACAGCAATAGATCTTTTTAAAAAGCTAAATGAATTATTCACATTATGATTAAACCAATGCCTGCCACAAAATAAACACTGTAATTTTGCTATAATTATTATTATCTCTTTCATGTCCATTATGACTCTTAACACTATGGTAGATGTATTTTTTTAAGTCTTTGCTCTAAAAGACCTTACAATTTAACTGGGGTTCAGGGGGGTGGCAGAAGTTGCCATTAATGTAAATGGTGAAGATAGTTAATATCATGAAAAAATGTTCAAATACATCATGAAGAAAAAGAGAAAGAAACAGGAAACTACAATGCAGAACAGGAAGTATGATCCCAAATGTCTTTCTTTGAATTTACATATAGAATTTCTAAAATTCTAGAGGTTACTAGATACTATCTCTGTATTGTGATTGAGTGGTTTTAAGAAGCATTATTAGATTGTAAACTTAAAAGAGAGGTAATGGGTGTAATGAAGTTCACTGGTTTGGGGATCATAAAGTGGGTAGATATCTCTGCTAAACCTCTTGCCTGTACAACCTTGAAGGAGTTTTTGTTCTTTTTCCTTGTTAGTTTTTAATTTTTCAGCCTCTGTTTCTTTGACTACAAAATGGAAATGTGCCTGGCACCTACTGTGGGCTTTCTTAGCAGAGCAAATTAACTCCTCATGGCATTCATTGCCAGTCACCATAAGCCCACGTCCATACCATTGGCTACTCAGTGTGACCAGTATTACAATGTGATCAAGTTGGCCTCAGACATTTGTAAATATTCAATGATGTTCAGGTCAGCTAAAGAGTGTACTTATTTCCTCATTCATCTGGCAAGAATTCATGTTGAATACCTGAACTTGCATTTCAAGGTGCTAGCTAGTAGACTTCATAGAGATCTAACTTGTCAAGTAGTATGAAATTAATATTCATTTTCAATAATTTATTTATTCATTAAATGACTATTCATGAATTATGTTCACTATGCTAAACAGTGAGTATAAAATTAGTCCCAAAGTTATTCTTCTAGCCTCTTACAAAAACTGTATTTGGTTCTGCTTGTGGTTTCAAAAGAAGACCTAAAATTATATTTACCTTTGACTATAAATAGCACTGGAATAAGCACAAGTCAAATAAATTCCTGCGGATCAAATCCTAGCAGCTCTTACATGCCATTTCAATCCTTTCATGTTTTTTGAGCTATTTGAGTTGAGGTATTTTGGGTTTGCTTATTTTAAAAGCCAAGATCAAATGCTGTTTCGTTTTGTCAGTTTCAGGCAACATTGGAGGTTTAAAAAAAAAAATCTTTAATTTAGTCTAAAAGATTCTCATTTAATAAATAGTCTTAATACCAGATAACTAGAACTTGAATGAAGTAAAAAGAAAGACACATAACATCTCTTTTTCTTCCCAACAGTTTTTCAGACATATCTATTTCTAAAACCCATTCAGAAATAGGAAGATTCAAGTAATGTTCCTCTTATTGAAAAATTTGCCATACATCTATAAATGTATTGTTCAGTTGTTAAAAACACAAAGTTTAAAACAATCTAAATATGTAGTAAGGGAAGACTAGTTAAATAAAATTTTGTATTTGAACAAAATGGAATATGTAGTTATTGAAATATTGTAGACAAATATTTAATGATATGGAAAGCTCCAGGAGATAAATTGTTATATAAAAATCAAATTACAAAATAATATTTACAAGATGTTTCAATGTCACCATTTACCCAGTTCTTTTTGTCTTTGAGAAAATTTTGACCTTGAGGATGTTTACTAGTATAATTCAAACATTTCATCAGATTGGGTCAGTATTGATAAAATTTTTTATCAAGAAATTAGTTCCTAGAGCAAATACCAATGAGTCAAATTATTTCCTTGATCAAAATAGTATCATAGTATCATAAATAGTATCATAAACATTTCCTATATTTTTTCAATTTTATTTTTTAATTAACAGATTATTTCATTGGCATTAGTTATTTTCCATTTAAATTATAAAACTATAATTCATTAATCAATAGGTATTTTGTCATATAAACTTTTATGGATTCTTTTCTATCCTTGTGAGTTTTTGTGTGGTCTATTTCTACAAAATTTAATATTCTTGGGTGATATTTTGCAAGAGATATTATTCTATTAATTTTTATTTAATAAATTTTTCCATGTACAATTTAAAACATTGTCAATTTTACTCTATAAAGATTATTTGTATTGGTAATGTTTAATGTAAATATTATATTCACTTCTCAATTAATGCATATAAAAATTGTAAGCAATTTAAAAGAGAGAAAGAATGGAGAAGAAATCAAAGAAGGGAGTGAATGGAGAAAGCAAGAGAAAATAAGAAAAACACAGACCTCACCACCACCACCCCCCCAAAAAAAAACAAAGAAAGATGGGGCAACACATATGAATAATCAAAACAATAGGATCAAAATGGTGGGGCAGGATATTACTAAAATAAAATTTAAGGATGCTATCTCTTCAAGCTTGATCATGCTAATGCTTTTCCTGGACAAGATGAATTTCAGAAAGACTCCTACAGAACATTCGTATGTTTTCTACTTTCAACCTTCCTACATACTGATCTGCATCAGAGAAACAATGAATTCACCACATCAATGAAAAATTCACACGACAGCATAACAACCAGTTAAAATGTATAACATCACTAAAACCAGTTTGGCTCAGTGGATAGAGTGTCAGCCTGTGGACTGAAGGGTCCCAGGTTCAATTCAGGTCAAGGGCATGGACCTTAGTTGTGGGCACATCCCCAGTAGAGGGTGTGCAGAAGGCAGCTGATCGATGTTTCTCTCTCATTGATGTTTCTAACTCACTATTCCTCTCCCTTCCTCTCTGTAAAAACAAAACAGTAAAATCTATTTTAAAAAAATAAAATGTATAACATCTAATATTGTTTGTTCTACACAATATACAATTGTGTAGAGGTTGTTTATCTAATGACTGGATATTTTGACATTAGCCTGTTTGGGGTACAAGAGGTTCTGTTGGATATTCAACATCCCATCTCTCAAAATAAAATTAGTGATTTCCTGTGATCAAACATAAGATAAAGAGAAATGAGTAAACCAAACACTGGATATTGGTCTGCAAGTAAGGGCCAATATAGTTCAGTTCATGGAAGTGAACTAAGGGGTAAAGAGGAAAGGCACAGTGGGGTAGAGCTGATGAGAGCAAGGGTATCCCTCAATTGATATATTTACTTCTCTGTGCCACTCTCAGAACCAAAAGATTTCTTGGTTTCTGCTATTTGTTGTCCCCAGTCCCTATGCATGTACCTTTACTACTCCAAATTATAACTTAGACCAATAGTTTTCAAACCTCTCATCCCCCTTTTTTATGGCATGAACTCTTAAAATCTTATGTAAAAGCCTATTTTTTTTTTTAAAAAAAGTTGTTCTGGAGTTATAATAGTCAATGGATGGAATAGGTTGGGGGGGTGAATTTCACACAGTCAGGTTCTCTGCTCCTCTCAGATACTCCACAGTGACCTCAAAAGGAGTCCTTTAGAACCCAGTTTAAACTCAACTGGCTTAAACTTTCATGCTTTATACTGGAATCTCTAAAGTATAAATTTTACGGTAGGCTTACAAAGATTAAGATACCACTGCTTTAACAGAGCCTTGAAAGTTGAACAAGCTTAATACTTTTTAGGGTTTGTTTTATTATTTGTTTTTGTTTTAGCTAAAAACCTAAATTTTAGACATTTCTTAAAAATTCACCATTGATGTTTAACTTAGTTTATTAAAAATAATGAAGATAAGATGATGATAGCAAGCAACTATGTAGTACCATCTTTATTCACTGAGATGGTTCTAGGTGCTTACATATATTGACACATTTAATCCTCATAATTCTGAAAGGGCAATGCTATTATTATCCCCTACTTAGAGATGAAGATACAGAGATATCAGCTAATTTATCCAAGTGCATATACCTTGTGAAGTGGAAATAGATAAAAATCATAATCTGATGTGATTCTCATTTGCAGGAGTTAGATAGTATGCTTGAATTCAACTATGGAAAAAGTTATTCCGTGGTTAACCAGTCATATGGAATCTTAACAGTTCATCCTAAGCAATTTCCAAAGGGTCATGGAAATTAACTATTCAGGTTTAAGTCATAGAAGGTCATGCAATTTTGTCCTGAGTGACCCAAGATCTTTGTATGAGTCTGAATCTTGGTAAATTCATTTTAGATAAGAGTAATCTCTGGCAATAATACTTACCTAACAGAGTCTTCTTATGAAATCTACTAACAATGAAATCTATCCCAAAACCTACATTTTTCCAAATTTCTGCTAAGTGTCACAGGGGGAATTAAAGTAAAAGATACTGCCATCATCAGGAGCATAACATAAATCAGTAGAGATTAATATATAGGAAGATATTGTGACTAAATTACAAAATTTGAAGTACAATCAAAGATTAGTAGTATGGGTAGAAAATACCAAATGGAAAATGAGATTTTTAAGAACCTCTAGAAATTCATTACTTTATTTAATAACTAATAAATAAATGACAACAATAAAAGTTTTCATCTTGATTTTAAAGAACTGCCATAATTTTAATAATTCATTCAAAAATTAAGTTATTTATTAACTAATAATAATAAATAGCACTGTTTTCAGTAATATAGAAGTAGGACAGACTGGTTTTACTCTCTTGAGGCTTATATTCTAATGAAAAGAGACAGGTGATAAACAAATGGATAACTAAGAAAAGTACTAGATAGTGATAAGGTGTATGCAGAGATCGTGTGAAACGACAGCCAGTCTGGTGGCTACTTTAGAATGAGTAGTCAAAACAGGCATCTCTAAGGAAGTGATATTTAAACTTAGACCTAAGTGACAAAATAAAATCAGTGTTTTAAAGATGAGAGAGAACAGGCAGCAGTATGGATAGTGGAAAAGCACTAAGGTGTGATCAAATTGGACTTAGTCACAGAATGGAAAGATAGCTAGTGTGGTTGGAGCACCACAGTAAAAGAGGAGAAAGATAAGAAGTGAGGTTTTAGTTGCGGGCCTCCCAGAATAAGATGAATTATATTTGTAACAAAACTAATAAACAAATAATAATACTTCCATGGGATAAATGTTATGGTAGAAATAAATATATACAGCCTTATATTATGGCATAGAGGTACCTACCCAAAATGTGGAAAAGTGCCATTGACTTTAAACCCTAAAGAATAAGAGGAGTTAGCCAGACAAGACAAACTAAAAGGCAGGTTCTAGAGTAACAAATAATTTATTGCAGCTTGAATCTAGAGCCCCAGGAGTGTGGTGAGAGATGAGGTTACACACAGAGGCAAGAGCCTTGGATAGTCATGGAGAACTCCAACACCCTAAAGTTAACACTTTAACTCAGTAATCAAACAAGCATAATGAATAAATATACAACACATAACACCTATGCAAATACATTAGAAAGTGGTCCTCAAAAGGTCATGGTTCAATCATTCCCAATCAGGGCACATGACCAGGTTGTGAGCTCAATTCCCATTGGGAGGCGTGCAGGAGGCAGCCAATCAATGGTTCTCACTCATCATTGATGTTTCTCTCTCTCTCTTCTTCTCTGCAATCAATAAAAATATATTTTTTAAAAAGAATGTGGCCTCAAGAGTCTAGTGTTCTAAACAATGAGGTTCTCTATTTCTAGCCTCCCTGAAAAAAAGAAAAAGGGAGATATTAGCGCCAACCTCAGTCACAAAACTCAGTCCTCTTCTGAAATTCTTTTACTTTATGTTGACATATTGTCAGTGAATCCCTACTGCAGTAGTTTCTTCACCAAATATTCTGGTGCCCTTCCTTGTAGTGTCTTTCCCTGAGATAAGAACATTTATCACTGCTCTGCTGAACTTAGAAGTGACCATTTGACTTGCATATTTAGACAGAACTGATATATGTTACTTCCATAAAGAAGCTCCCAGATATTATTAAATTGGCAAGTGGTTCTCCTTGTTTCTTATCTCTCTGTTCTGATGACCAAGTTTTCTAGACAGGGGCTGTTTCAAGAGAAGACAGGAAGTAGAGTGACAGCAATATGGAAAAGAAATGGTGTAGAAGATAACTCAGCCAATTGTCACTGAGTTTGGGGGTGGGGTGTTTGTTGCTGCAGCACAAACTAGCTTATCCTAAGATATTCACCAGCACAGATTTCAAAGAGTGCTTGAGTACACACCATATGCCTGTAAACCTTTCATCAGGTAAGTACCTGGGGCTTACTCACCTCAGGAATTTCCACCATAGATTTTACACCAGAACCATGGAAATGAAGCATTTTAGAATTTTATATTTTCACTTTCTCACTGCTCGTGACCAAACAATTCATCACTAATGACTAACTACTCCAACAACAACCAAAAAGAAGTGTGACATGGGATGTAGGCAGGCTGCCTGTGCTCTATTTTCACAGCCCATTGCTATAAATAATACCATTAGGAAAGCACACATTGCCTTATATGGAAGCTACAAAGAAAAGCACTTTCTCTGATAGTTTAGCAACACATTCAGATTTCACGTCTCAAGGTAAAAATAGGCCTAACAAAGAATTAAATTGGAAAGCCAAGCTGAAGTGAAGACAGCTAGCAGTATGAAACATGCTGTAGGAGGAAGGAGACTTAGAAGGTGCTGCATTCTCTCTGCTGATGAACAGTATAGAAGAGTGGGAAAAAAAAGGGGACTTCCCAAAGAAATAGAAATAATCAAGAACTTGAGGTTTAAATTGTCATCCTTATTAAATTGGTAACCAAAAGGAACTCTGGAAACAGTGCAAGCTTCAGCAAAGCATAAAATAAATGTCAATGGGTAGGATTTTTTCTGTGTACTTTCAACATTAAGACAGGGGGGGGAAATCCAAAGAAAATAAAAATAGATGTCAAAGAATGTTAAAAATACATAAACTTTCAATTTGGTAATTCATATGTTTTGATTGTTTAGGGGTTGTTTTTTTGTTGTTGTTGTTGTTTGGTTGTTTGTTTTGTTTTGTTTCAGTAACATGCCCCATTTCTATTTTGCAATTTTCAGTGCTATTTTTAATGTCTCTGGAACTTGAACCAAAAAAAAAAAAAAAAAGCATTAGGCAATGTTATATCTTCCAAAAAACTAGCAAACACAAAAGGTTATCAATCATCAACCTTTCCTTTTTTGTTTTGTTTTTGTCTTTATTAATCCTCACCCAATGATATTTTTCCATTGATTTTCAGGGAAAGTGGAAGAGAAAGAAATATGAGTGTAAGAGAAACACACTGATTGGTTGCCTCCTGTACACGCCCTACCAAGGCCCAGGCCAGAGAGGAGCCTGAAACCTAGGGACGTGCCCTTGACCAGAACCGAACCCGGGACCTTTTGGTCCGCAGGCTGACCCTCTATCCACTGAGCCAAACTGGCTAGGGCAGTGGTCAGTAAACTCATTAGTCAACAGAGCGGCAAACTGGGGCTCAAGAGCCACATGTGGCTCGTGAGCCACAGTTTGCCAACCACTGGGCTAGGGCAATCATCAATCAACCTTTCTTCAGGCTGAAGTCTAAGGTGAGTATACCTCCCTATCCTATGCAAATGAAAATAATAATACATTGTCTTTCTACAACAAATACATTACTTATTTTATTTTTCAATTACAGTTTACATCTAATATTATTTTGTATTATTTTCAGGTGTAAGCACCATGGTTAAACAATCATGTAGTTTACAAAGTGAGCCTCCTGATATTTCAAGTATATACAAGTTATTGAAATATTATTGACTGTGTTTCTTATGTTGTAGTTTATCCCCATGAATATTTTGTAACTACCAATTAGTTATTTGGGTAGTTAATTCCTCAACCTTTTTACCAAATTCCACCGATCTCCCTTCACTCTGGAAACCATCAGCCTGTTCTCTATATCTATGAGTCTGTTTCTATTTGCTTTATTCCTTAGATTCCACATGTAAGTGAAATCACATGGTATTTGTCTTTCTCTGTCTGGTTTATTTCACTTAACCTACTACCCTCTAGTCCATTCATGCCAGAGTGAATTTTGTCCTTTAGCCCTTCTTTGGTCTAAGTGGCCTATTATCAATGAATTATACACTATGTTGATGGAAAATTAGTTAACCTTAATGCCAATAAAATATCAACAGCCTGTAACAACACATTACACCTTTATGTCTAACTTGTGGGCCTGAAATGTTCCCTAAACTGTACCACTGGCACCAACAGTGAGTTAGATAACTCAATTTAATCACTTCCCTGTACAGCTGAAGAACTAAGTATGCCAACAGCCCTGTGGCCATGGTGATTTGGCCAGGTCTCAGTTCCTCAGGCATAGTTCCTGAACACAGGTGAGGCCTTCCAAGATATCCAAATAAATGGCTTGGGGATATAGCCACGATCATGAAAAAGCAGAGGGCTTTTGTGTTTCTTAAAGAAACAGGCCTGGAACCACTTATTCCTGGATAGCTGCATGATTCTTGTGGTCAACCTTGCCAAGCTTCAGAGATCTAAGTGATCAGCCATCATCCTGTGCTGTCAACAATGATTGTGCAAATCCTCAACTGCCATAACAATACAAAGGCTTCTGGATTAACCTGTGAATAGTTCTGTTCTGCTGCTTTAAAGTTGTCTAGCATGCTGGGACAAAGCACAGTTTTGATATCATAAACTGAAATATCAATGCTAAGAAACTTTCTCTTTTATCTTTGTTAAATTATTAGCAGAGGTTTCCACAGGCTGGAAACCCAATTCCAGCAGTGCCTGTCTCTATATGGCTGTGAAGTGGCTCAACAACAGGACCTAAATCAGGACAACATAAAACATCTTGTTTGTTTTTCAGACTAAACACACAATGAACTGAATAGTTTTATCTGGGATTTAGTAACTTCAGGATCATTCATACAGAGACTTCAAATAAAAATGGAAGTTTCAAATTCACACTTTGTACTGAGCCAATTCAATAAACAGTAATGAATGTTTACTATACATCAAGGAGTGGGATTGGACACCAAGATATAATGATGAACAAATGAGTAGGGTATTATTAAAAACATGTAGCACTTATTGAATGTTACATAAATTTGTTTTCCATTGATTTCACAATTAGGAGACCACTTCTCCAACCACAGAAAACAGGTTCTCCATGAACTAATAAAACTTTCAGCCTCAAGAAAATCCTACATAATAAAGATGTAATATGTAATTGATCATTACGCTGTGAAGCATAATGACCGACCGTGTAACAACCAGATCACCGTTCAGCAGGAGGGTGGGGCAGCAAGCTACAAGTGGGTGGCGGAGAGCTATAGGAGGGGACAAGGCAGCAAGCTATGGTGGGGGGGGGGGGCGCAAGAGGTGGGGAGATGAAGGGAGCTACAGGAGGGCGGGACAGTGGGCAGAGAGCTACTAGAGGGTGACAGAAAGCTACTGGCGAGCTACTGGTGCACAGATTCACATGCAAGGCTACTAGTTTTGAAATAAATACATAACTAAGAGTTAACCTCAATGAATATGATTGCTTAGGCACCTATAGTAATATTAGAGGCCTGGTGCATAAAATTTGTGCACTTGGGGGGTATCCCTCAGCATCACCTGCAACCTCTTACAGTCTGAGAGCCCTTGGGGGATGTCCAACTGATAGCTTAGGCCCACTACCTATGGGTGTAAGCCATCAGTCGGACAAACTTAGTGTTGCCACAAAAGCAGGAGAGACTAGTACCAGTGCCACTGCACTTGCCAGCCATGAGCCCAGCTTCTGACTGAGTGGCACTCCCCCTGTGGAAGTACACTGACCACCCAAGGGCAGCTCCTGCATTGATCATCTGCCCCCTGGTGGTCAGTACACATCATAGTGACTGGTCATGCCATCTTTCAGTTGATTTGCATATTAGCCTTTTATTATATAGGATCATTGACAATCAGCCATTGTTGGTAAGCCAGTTGACTGGAGAATCTGGATAAGGATTCATTCATTTAGTATTTATTATAAATTTGTTTATTCAAACATATATTCATGGAATCCCTAATATGAGTGTATCCTGTCCTAGGGTATTAGAATATCATACTGGGAAAAAAAAAAACAGATAAAATCTTCCTCTCTTTAATCTTATATTTTAATGGGAAAGACAAAATAAACAAGCGCGCAAATAAAAATATATGATTTCACTAAGACTAAGTGATAAAAAGATAATGTAGAATAAGATAATAGAAATTGATTGAAGGAGTTGGAGGCGAAGTAGGTAGTGAATATCTCAGTGAGCTATATTTTGGCAACATGAGAACACATACACACATTACATGGTTACATTTAGTTTTCATTTTAATTAGCAAAATACCAAGAATATTGTTGAAGCAAGGGGGCCACAGAAAGAAGGAATGAATCCAACATGTCTCAGCTCCAACTCCCCAAGTTCCTCCCAAATCCCCAAAGCGATGTCACATAAGCCTGTAATACTCTTCATGCAAGATGGAGGCTGGTATTTTATGAAGAGCAAATTAGGATATGGTAGAGTAACAATTGGTTTCTGAGATGCACAATAGGATAATATGCCGAAACAATAGTGTTGTCAGTATTATCATTGCATTGAGAGAAGACTTTCCAGATGACTTTATTCCTTCCCTTAGTATGTCAAAAATTGAACCTGTGTGACTTAGATCACAGAGTTCTACCATGGTGTAGAAGCAAGGCCTACCCTCCTCTCACAGCTTGGCCATCTCTATGGGACACAGCGGATGTGTCATAAAGGAAGTAAAAGTAAGTGTGTCATTTTCTGGACACAAGATTGGCAGAAAAGGGAGAGAAGAGAGAAAAAGGAAAGAAAAACAAGTAAACATGTGCTTCCAAATCTCTTCCAATTTGGCACCCACCAGGAAAAGAGGTGATATGTTACACAACTGCAGTGCCAATGAGATCGGCTACCCCCAAATGAGATTCTGGAAGGGAACTGCTTAGCAGTGGATCCAATCTGAGACACAGGCATAGTTTATAATTTTAGCAATACAAAGTGGTGAGCTAAAGAACCCTGAGTTTTAGTGGTCACAAGTCACCCATATTTCCCTGTTGTTTAGATTCAGTAGACCCACCATGGAGTCTACCATGGCAACATATAAGGATTCCCCAGCAGAGGCTAGGGAGGATGCTCCAGAACATCATGCCATGTGGAGGACTAGCAGAGAATCGCTGGTTAACATCAAGCAGCCAGAGTCCACGTGGAAGTATTGCCTGAGCCAGAAGAACAGCCCAAAGTTTCTTATGATGCAGACCTCAGCTCTGAAAACCAGGAGAGAATTCAACAGTCAAGATACACTGGCCATGACCATGGAGCTCAGAAGATAGCACACCTAAAGACCCCCAAATCTCCTTGCCTGAGGACTGCACAAGCCTAAGTAACACTCATTTCCTAGTTCGTTTGAACTCCTGTTACACAGGAACAAGAGGAAATAGAAACTGAGACACAAAATAATTTTTATTCTTATAAGAGACTGAGTATAACCTAAAGGGATTATTCAAATTGTCAGATTGGACAAATTAAAAACCTACTTCAAATTTAATCAGGTTTTCCCACAAACCAACCGGTGGGAGCTCCTGAAGGAGACAATCTATAGATAAAATAAAGAAGCTATTTTTCTCTACACATCTAAACTCTCGTGTGAGTTAAATACTGAATCGTGACATGTAAGCCATGTTTTAATATCTCTCTCTCTCTCTCTCTCTCTCTCTCTCTCTCTCTCTCTCTCGTCGAATGTACTGAGTTTGGAGAAAGAGCTGCTGCCAGAGACTTGAGTCTAAAATATGCAAAACTGACATAATTTTTTTCAGGGTAGTTAGTCATTCTACTCCGAATTCAATTAAGAAGACTTTTTCTAAATAAACTAGAAGCCCAGTGCATGAAATCATGCAGCTCCACCCACCCGTGCGTGTCTCACGACACCCACCTGCCCACCAAGGGCCAGGCACCTAGGGCCCGGCCTCCTTCTCTCTGGCCAACACTGCCATCCACCTGGATCCCCATGGTTTCCTGTCCAGTCGTTAGTCATTATGGTGTTATGGCATTATGGCCACAGGTCTTCTATAATATAGACGAGAGGCCTGTTGCAGGAAGATTTCTGCAAGAATTGGGCTTCCTGCGGCCTGAGCAAAGCAGAGAAGGAAGCGAAGCCTGCCAAGGTGGGCTTCACTCCTGCCACCATCACCCCACTCCCCACACTTCCCCTCTTGCCGTTTTCCCTTCCTCTTTCTTCTACATTGTCTTCAGTCTTCACTTTGTACCTGCATATGCAAATTAACCACCATCTTTGTTGGGTTAATTTGCATACTTGCTCTGATTGGCTGGTGGGCATAGTGGAGTGATGGTCATGTTCCTCTTTTATTACTGTAAATAAGGCAGGAACCACTTTCTGAGGCCTAGTAGTTTAATGGGTGTTGGAAACTTTCCAGAAATCAGAAAACTAGAATCTTTCCAATGCAAAGCACATCATCGAAGAGACAGTGCCTTCTGGAAATACAGTAGATTTGGAAGTGTTTGCTTCTGAGGAAAATAGATGGAAATTATCAAAACTCCCATAAGAATTATCTTTTTCCATAAATGTGTGCCTCCAATTACTTTAGTTTCTTAGTTTTAAAAAAATCACAAATGAGTTCAACACATACATGAGAAATATGCTCTCAAATATCAATCCCTGGGTTTTTGAAGATAAATTTCAGTGTAATAATGAGTAAGAGTTAGTAATGTAGTTTTGATTTTAAGAAATCTCTTGACTTTATAAAGGCCCAAATTCTAAGATTAAATAAGATATGAAGATAATATAAAGTAAAATTTTTCTAAGACTAAGAGATTCTTCCTCAGAAGAAGAAAAAAAAAACAGATTCATTGAAAACCCAAATATTTATTTGCATTTATATTTTTTCAAAGTTGTATAAAACAGATCTCTTCTCAAATAAGGAAAAATTAGCTTGCTGACAAAAATGCACTTTAGAAAGAAAACAGAGGCACAGCCTACATGTTTCTTTTTAAGTTCTGTCTCCATTATTCCTCTAATATCTTTTTATAGCCAGCTTTAATGGGATATTACATGTTCTTAAATGAAGTAATAGATTTGTCTTTTATTCCACAAATCAATCAAGTATAACATGCCATTTACTTGCTTTAACAAACTAAAGTTTTCCTTTGTGTAGATACCCAATGAATTCCTAAGAACCCCATGGAGAGTGAGAATGCATGATTTGTCATTAAGTAAGTCGCTGGAAAAAGCTTCCAGCTTAAGTTTTTAAAACATCCTCTCACCCAGCAAAACTTTCCACACTTGTTAAATGTTATGACCTCCGGTAACCTTTAATACTTACAGGTGACTGATCACTTGCACTGTCCCAAAAGGGCCCCCTGCTTCTACTTCCCTATAATAACATTTTAATATTGAACTTAATTTTCTTGCTCACAAATTACAAGCCTATAACAATTACCTCAAGAGTGGCACCAGGAAACAAGAGTGCATTATTACCACACCATCATCCCTTAATATTTCCAATTTACTCCTCTCATGGCAGGCCTTTGCCAGAGGTCTTGTTTATTCTTAAATTATAGGAACACAGGAGCTAAGAAAAGCTTTGTTGTGTGCTGGAGAGTTCCAGACCTGGCATTCATAGGGAAGGGGAAATCGAATGGGGCGATCCATTAACAGGTCAGTCCAGAATCTTTATGAAACCCCCGCCTTTTCAATTGACCGATAAGCCTCTCCTCCTTTCCTGGGTCTGGGTTGCTCAGACTGCAGGCTGTTTGCATTCAGTCAACACTTCAATTTTATAGGCCTGTGGAGCCAAAGATTACAAGACTTTTGAACTCCAGGCTGCCTTCTGTCTGGCTACATCCTCTGTTTCTGGAGCCCAAATCTTTTTTAACAACTCTACAAAAACAAGCAATTAGGGTGAGGTCTGTTAATCCTCTCCTTCTGACCTAGAGGTAATTACGTATTTTGAACCAACCAACGAGGAAGCAGAATGACCACTAGCAAAGCTTGGAGCTATTTAGAAAGGGATCAAACTGTGCATCAAAAGGAATGATCAGGCTTGACTTGAATCCCTACTGTGGTTTCACAGGAAGTTACATACAATGCTAAGCTAGATTTGTAAGGAAAAGGAGAAATACATAAATTAAAATGAATTAAAAATGAAAAACAAAGTCAGGGAGACATTTTCAAAGGCTCAAAGTATAAGAGAGCCTCATGGCTCTGCCTTCCTGTTGTTAACGGCACATCCGGTTTATCTCCACAGAGCAGCAGCGCCCCTCCTTTTTAATTAACTCACACGCTGATGAACTTCTGTCTAGTAACAGCTTTGAAATTTGTTTAAGTGATTTACAATAAATTAATAAAATGATGGTCTTTTTAGTCACACAAAATAAAAAAAAACAAGTAATACAGGAAAATTCATAGCATTCCTTTCAAAATCTGACTTTTAAAATTGCATCTTATTTCTAATCTAAATTAGATATAATAATAAAGCAAAGGGTATACAGAGAGAGAAATAAATTCCTTCATTCCTGTGAACAAATATTTTGCCATAAAATATGTCATTGGTCAATTCTGCATTAATCTGGCATCTTTTCAAACAAACGTGTTGTTTTTCTATAAAGGTTTTGCATGGATGGGTCAGCTTACACTTCTTTATCAGCTGTGGTAGGACTGCCACTATCACCAAGAGGACAGGAGTTCCCAATTTACTAGTGGGTTATGTATTTCAAAATATATGTCCTACGTATTTGGAACACACAATATATATTTCCATAGAAACATTGTGACTGTTTCATCCAAATGGGTCTGCCTAACAGCTCTTCACTCACACTCCTCCATATCTGCCCTTCTGAAATGCCCTTCACCCCCCTCTCCCTCAGATCGAATGCCATTGCATGCCCTTGACTGCCAGCTCAGATGCTACTCTACCAAGATTCTCAACAGATGAAACTGATCACTAGATCCCCAGAACTAAAGTACTTGTCATGACCCACCCTTCTGAGGTAGATATTGTGGTTATTTCTTTCCACAGTTGTTCTACCTCTCCCTGCCTGTGGTGATGAGAGTGAGTCCACCCCATTTCCGGGAGCAAAAACTATGCCAATGAAAATAACCCCATTTCTTGACCTAGACATTGGTTCCGGTAATCCAAACCTAAACCAATAGGTATTTGGTATGTCCCTGGCCACATGGACTGATTCAGGGAAGATCCAATCAGCACAAACTTTAAGACTTTTTACCAATGGTTGTGGAAGGGAATATTCTCTTTCTGGGTGTGAAAGTTAATATTATATAGCTCACATTGCTGTGGGCTGATATTTTGTGAAGGAAGCTAATATGAAGTTGACACCCAGCGCAGGGCAGAACAGAGGGATTCGCAGAGAAACAAAGCCAGCTCCCTGAGCCTGACCAACCTCTGAACTTTCCCATTACATAAGCCATTCATTCCTTCTATCTTGTAAGCTACATTGGGCTGGGTTTTGTTACCTCCAATGAAGGCATCCTGCTTTATACAATAGATATGACTACCAGCTTTATGTTTCCTATTATACCTATTAACTTTCTGAGACCAATACTGTATCTAAGATATCATTGTATCTACCCAAGCTTCCTGGTATATATACATGTATATGCATAAACATAAGTGCTCGTTCAATTTAGGCAATTAACTCAGTATTTCTCAGTGACTGCCAGTTATGCTGGATGGTAAAACATTTATGGAGGAAAATTCTATCTTTAATTAGTACTGACAATCACTGGAGTTTTAAAACAGGGAACAATATTTTTACTACAATATTTCTTGGAGTGCTCAATATACTGTCCTAATGTGCACTGTGACAAAAAGTGGGCTTTAATATATAACGTTTGTCAAACTTATTTGATTGCCATATCTCTTTCATACAGAGCACCTTAAGGAACTAATGTCACAATATATTTGGGGAAATACTATATTATTTTTCATAATATACTTAAACTATGCTAAGGCCTCCAACTTGATTGGTTTTGAAGAAGATGAAAGAAGTTTTCTCAGTTCCTGAAGTCAAGACTAGCCCAGAGAATTTGTCTTGGCACCCTCACAGCTCCTGGAGGTGCCCCACAAACTCATCACCTTTATGCTAGTAATCCACACCCCTTAGCTGCACTCAGATCGTTCTAGTCTTCCTATCAAAGTGCTTCCTTCCTTTGTCCCTACTTAAAATAAAAAATCCCTTTCCCTCCAGACATTTGGGCATGTCCAGAAGAAAGCAATCTGAATAAATGTTGTCACATGTTTTCACATGTGAAAAGTCTCCAGTCTTTCAAATCTCCAATTCCTAAAGATATTATACTTTTTTAATATTTTTATTAACACTGTCCCCTCAAATTATTTCAAGATAGCATAAAATTGATGTCAGTATTACAAATGGATGTGTAGAACAAGTGCTCATATTTAAGAAAGATCATTGTATGGAAGACTTTTGATCTTTACTATAGAAATAAGGGACATTTCCATTATCAGGATCATCACACCATTGTTGGTTTTAATGATAGTAATTTGTAATAACTTTTGGTCTTTACTGGAGGTGGAAGGTTAGAGGTATCAAAAGGTACATAGTTCCAGTTATGAGACAAATAAGTCCTGGGGAATCATGGTGACTAGGGCAACAATACTGTATTTTACATTTGGAAGTTTCTAAAAGAGAATATCCTTAAAGTTCTTATGATTAGAAAACAAAAATTGAAACTATGGCCCTAGCTGGTTTGCCTCAGGGGATAGAGTGCTGGACTGTGGGCTGAAGGGTCCTACATTGCAGCCTCAATCCCTGGCCCTGGTAGGACACATGCGTGAGGCAACCAATTCATGTGTCTCTCTCATATCAATGGTTCTCTCTCTCTGTTTCTTGCCCTCCCTTACACTGTCTCTAAAAATCAGTGGGAAAATGTATTTGGTTGAGGATTTTTTTAAAAAACTGTAGCTATGTGCGGTGCTGAACGTTAGCTAAAGTTATTCTGGTAATCATTAGGCAATATGCACATATATTAAATCATTATTTTGTATACCTAAAACTAACACAATTACATATGTCAATTATATCTCAATTAAAAATAATAATAGCAACTCTATGCTATTCTTATCTGGTTTGTTTTTCATCATTACCTCAATCATAATTAGTAATATTTTCCTAAGATTATTCTTTCCCAAACAGTCTCTTATGGTTGCTCTCTTTCTACATCAGTTAGTTTTTGTTTCGAAACAAACCACTTCAAAACCAAATGGCTTAAGCTTTTCAGGATACAGCACTGTCCCTGCAGTCCATGTAATCCTAGGGTCTCTTGTCCCACAGGCTCATCCTCCTCTGTCCCAGGAGGTGCCTCAGTCCCAAACCATGCGTGGTATGCTCAGGCCTGCCCCTCTTAGTGCTGTCTTTGATCCTGAGCCCCCAGAGACTGCCAGGTCCCAGTGGACACGGGAGAAAATAGTAAGGAGCTAGGAAAACCTGAGCAAAATTCGCACTTCCTAGTTTGATCTCCATCCACAGTCAATGGCATAATATCAGAGAGTATTATTCTGTAGAGTTTTAGACACCAACAAATCTGTTGAAAGTAAAATGGAACGTTTTTCTCGAGACATTGATGTAAGTAGGCCTAATATTGTACAACATCTACTAACCCAGGAATTCAAAGGGTATGAATGGAGTTTCCCATGAGGAAAAACTATATCCCAAGAGGAAGAAGTGTAAAAATTCACCAGAATGCATCTTTATTTTTAATTCTTTCACTCATGATCACTGTTAAATCTAGTTTGCAACTTGACCTTTACCCATTTGGAAACCTGTTGTAGGTGCTATTTGATTTTTTTTTTTTGAAGTATTTTTAGCTTTTAAAGTGAAACAGTTTTCTTAGAGCCACTCTACAATCCATGGTACTGTGTTTCATTCTTACTTCCCTTTCATCAATTAAATTTCTTTGCCAACAAGGACTGTTTGTCTTGTAACAAGAGTTTCATAAACTTTATGTTAGGCAACAGTATCAATAACCATTTCCTGGGACAAGACTTATTAAAATTGCCTTAGATTGTTGGCTTGTCATTCAGACTGTACATGCAAAAATACATTTTTAAAAAACACTATAGTATATAAGACTTTCAACTGGAATAATAAATGTGCTATTTTAAACAAATAAATAAAACAGTAAATATTAAATGGTTTATAGGAGCAATGATTTATTATTTATCTCAATTCTTCTGGTCTCAGTCAATTTGATACGGCCTGAAAAGTCTAAGATGGCCCCAGCTTCTTGTCTGGGGCCTTAGTCGGAACAGCTGGGAACCTTAGCCTCTCCCCACATGGTTTCTCCTACTCCAGGAAGTTAGTTTAGGCTTCTCCAAAGGGTGTTTTCCTGGTCCCCAGCAGCAAGAAAGCAAGCCCCAGTGTGCAAGGACTTTTCAGGTTTCTTCTGGGTGGTGTTTGCTCATATCCCATGGAGCTCAATAAGTCACACTGTCAAATTCAGTAACAAGGGGTAGAGAAACAAGCACCTGTTTGATGACAGAGGTGGCAAAGTCACACTGTAAAAGGACATTTGTGTAGGGGTGGAAAGAACTGTCATGCCCCACCTTTGCAAACCACCTACTTTGTTCGCCCTCTGGCCATGGGGCAGCTGAGATGAGCAATCACAGCAGAACCCTGCACAAATTGCTGACCCAGCAATTGTGAGAAGAAGAAAAATGCTTGCCATTTAGGTCACAGATTGTTGAGAACATTGTTTGTACTACAAAAGCTAACTGTAACAACTTCTGAATCCATACAGTAGCTAAAAGTTCCAATATTGGTCCCATTTCCATTTTAAAACTCACCTTATTTGTTTTTACTTTAAATTGTTTTAAAGTAGATTAGAGATATCATATGACTTTCCCCCACCATTTCTATTAAGCAAGATAGATAACCGAGGGTTGCTCATACATGAAAATCAAGTGTAAGTTAGGTACTGGAAAATTCAGGCCTGCCTCTCCCCCCCTTCCCCTTCTACAGTAACTCACCAATGGAGAGAAAGAAGAGGGTTTAATGAAACAACCACAAAAAACGAAAACACGTTTGATTAAGAAACACTGTAGGAGAAACCATCATGTGCTTTTATCCTCAATGTGATATATTAAGGCCAAGCAATAAGCTATGCATGTCCTTATGAAAGCTCTCAGAATTCATAGAACAGATGCCAAGTTAAAAAAAAGGGGGGGGGGGGGCGGGGGCAGGCTGGCAACTCTGCTCCAAGTTTGAAATATAAAAAGAAACACTTCCACTTTCCCCACCTATCACTACTCAAGCTGCGTTTCCAAACTAGGCCTTTATCAGAAGGTAACAGAATACAGGCTGACACAGAATGTGGGACTCCTGGATTTTCATTTTGCTACTAACCAGCTATTTGACCTCAAATAAATCAATTGACCCATCTGGGTCTGTGCTTCCACAACTGTTAACTGAAAGTGTCAGACTAGGTGATAAACCTAAATATTGCTCTTCTAGAAATTAAATAACTGATCCAACCTCATACCAATCAGTATAGCATTGTGGTCATGAGCATGAGCTTCATTATCAAAAAGAACCAGTTTGGAGGCCAGTTCAGTCACTGACCAGCTGTAGAATCTTGAACAAGTATCTTAAATTCTCAGTTTCCTTATTTGTAAAATGAGAACAATAATTGTGTTAGGCTCTGCTAATTATGAGATAATGCATCTCCTATGTTCAGCATATGTGTGGCACATTAGGAGGTGCTCAGGAATGTGTCTTCATGATGTTGACAAGAACCTAAACCATGTCTGTTAGTCCTGTCCACACTGTCATCATATACATAGCTCAGGTCACATGACCCACCAGAAATCCTAAAGTTATCCCCCTCACAATCACCCAAACCTCAGCCCTGCTTGCATGTCATGGGCATAGAGCAGAAGTAGAACACCCAGAATCCACAGAACATTCTAGAACTATGCTCTCCCTGCCCAAGTCCCTTTAAAAAAACAAACAAACAACAACAAAAACCCTTTAATTTCAAGTCTGAGAAAGAAAAAGAGATTCAAGATCTGCGTTGAAACGAGAGGAAAAAAGCAGACTGTGCAGACTAACTCTGACTTCTTTTCTGATTCGTGGTGGAACTCCCTGCTCAGGTCCCAGAGTGAAGACTGTTTTCCAGTTATCTGCTTGAAAGAAGATACTCACCTTCACCAGTGATTCTTATCTCTCCCTTTTCCCCTCATGTGCAGGTATCAAAAAAACAAATGACACCCAAAACATCACAATACATTTATTCTTCAACTAAAAAAAATACTTTATCCATTCCCAAAATGAAAAGCAATAATTAAACAGCAAGAAGAATCTACTATTCAATATTTAAGGCTCTGTATTGTTATTGCAAAGGATAATAACAAAACAATAACCATGTGGGGAAAAGGGAATCTCAACACCCTTCACTTTGTCTAAGCCAGTCAATCCAAGAAGAATTCGTATGCAGGCAGGGCCAGGGCAGGAGGTCGAGTGAGTGTCCACATACCAAATGAATCAATAATAAAAAGTCATAAAAATAAGTTTAGAAATAGGTCAATAAAATATATTCTATCCTCCCGCTTTGAAAACTCTATCTCTTAATAACAAGGAAGGCCAGGTTCATATTCAGTCTTCTTGGACTCCACAGTTCCACATTGAGTCAGGGTGACCCCTGCTCACCCCTTCTCTGTCCAGCACCCCAGCATCCTCAAAGGCACAGTTCAAACCTTGAGGATGAGCTGGTGCTTGGCAACCCCAACGCCTAGAAATGCACAATAGTCTGTGGTCATGACAAACTCAGGGCAGATGCCCACACACACAGGCACTAAAGTCTGGCCTAGGGATTCATGGAGCCCAGACATCCAAACATGGTCTGGAAAGAGAACATGGACTTCAAATGATTATGTTCCCTTGGCCTCCCAGACTCCTTGCCCAGTATACTCCAAGGAAACCAGAACAGGGACCCTTTGAGCTTGGGACCCAGGACAGGCACGCCTCTTGCCTTGGTCTAAGGGCAACACCAACTGGAGCCTTTCCTCAGAATTGTATCCTTCCAGGGGTTGTTCCATAAGGAGATTCCTCCTCATATCTTCTCCCACGGCCTCCTTGTCACACCCTTCAGCTTTTTTTGGTGACACCTTGACTCCCACATTCTTCTCCATAAATCACAAACAAATGTCAGCCAACCAGCTTCTTTCTAATGTCTCATTCCTGACATTATTCTTTAATCTGAAAGTGCAGTACAAGATCCTCATTTTCTCTAAATTCAGAAAGCTTATTTTTTCTTGACATTTTTATCCTGCCCCAGGATAATTCTATTCAATCATCTTTCCCTCAAGGGGAAAATGGAGAAAAAAATACATATGTGTGTGTATGTGTGTGTGTGTGTGTGTACATTAGACAATGACCATCTTAAAGTCATTGTTTCTCCCCCACTTCCCATAAGAGACTTTTGGGAAGTCTCCTTTTATAAATTAATAATTATTCATATCTAACGTTGTGTCTTTATCCCTGGGCTCTGATTGTTTCCTAATTTTATTAGAATTCCCTTTCTTTAAGGTTACCCCTACCAATAGCTCTAAAACTGAAATTAATTCAACCAAAACCAAAGCTGTCATCCTGGCACCCCTTCCCCTAGGCCCAGGAATGCTCCTCAGCCCCCCGCAAAAAAAAATATAGAGCCCTCACTACCAGCTGCCTTTACATTAGTCACTTTCTCTCCCTCGTCCATGTCCTACTCCTCACCTACTTTCTTTCTCTCATGTTAAGCTGGATCTCCTTTGTCCATTTATCTCATACTTCTCTGTGCTTTTTTAATATAACTCTTAGGACTCTCTCTGTTCTAAGCAAGTACCATCTTATCAACAGGGTTCATTAAAAGTCCTCCTCCCCCTGCAGGTGTGGCTCCGTGGTTGAGTGTCGACCCATGAACCAAGAGTTTGATTCCCAATCAGGGCACATTCTGCATTGCAGGCTCCATACCTAGTAGGGGGCGTGCATGAGGCAGCTGATCGATTTTTCTCTCTAATCAATGTTTCCATATCTCTATCCCTCTCCCTTCCTCTCTCTCTAAAAATTCAATAAAAACATACTTAAAATTAAAAAATGAAACAAAAATCCCTCCTCCAGGGCTGTGTGAAATGTCACCAGGCCAAGGCGTAGGGAAGATATTCAGCTGGCAGGCTATGCTCTTCCAATCAGCCCTTTGAGCTCCACTGCACTAAGAAAGAGTGGGGTGAAAAACAGGGCCGACTTCATGGGTTTGCATCCCAGGCTTCATTTGGTTTCGTGTTTTGTCATCTTCCTAAAATTCTTTAAAATTTTATCTTTAAACCGTTTTCTATGTGAAGTCCAATGGGACAATTGGGCACGTGGGTGAGCAGAAGGGAGCCACACACCATGCCACTCCCTCGCATAAAGCATTCACAGTGCCCCGTGAACACGGAATTCCTGTGGGGCTACAATGTGTGGGAGGTCAGCAAGACTGAAAGCAAGTACATGGCAAGTTACATCTACGGCTGCGTACGTGGAATACTGAACACATGTAGCAGCCACACTTTCCACTCTATCCAGAACCTGCTCCAAATGCAAAAAGAAGGCAGCAGCATTCTAAGAAATCTTATCTTTTCTTACTCCTAGGACTTCCCTGTATTATCCGACCACTTATCCTGAAAATTTTGACATTAGGAAAACAACAACAACAACAAAAAAAATGTAAGCTAATAGTTCCTTTTCCTTTCAGTTCTTCTTTGCTCATCAGTAAATAAAAGGTATAATGTTGGTAGATGCTGCATATTAAGAAATATAAACAGTTGAGTTATTCTTATGCAGCATTTCCACTCTTCTGTTGTGTGAACTACCAAATGTGAAATGTACAATTTTGGTGATTCCACATATAGGCAAAATGCTCTAACAGTTGCATTTAATTCTGGCATCGCATTAAATAAAGATGAGTGGTAAAATCACTGACATAAGTTTAAATGTCAATGTCTCTTTACTTAGAGTTGCATTAAATGGCAAATTTAAAACATTATGAAATAGTCTGCAAAAGGAAGGAAAAAGCTTTATATTTTAGTGCTTTGAACTGTATCTTTTTTCCTCTATTTAAACAAGAAGCCCCATATTTTCTGGGTCATGCAACTTATGTAGCCACCGCTGGTGAACAATGAAAAAACACTGAGTGGGACAGAGGCTGGGTTGGAAGAGGTCAGGGCTGGGCCACAGCCCAGCAGGATGCAAACATTCGTCCAGATCTCTTTGACACTGGGACCCTATATTGAAACATGTCCAGTATGCACTATCTCATTCAGAGTTAAAACCAAAATGTTCACTATGGCTCTATCCCACCGATACCTCCCTGCCTACCACTCTGAACTCATCTCCCACTACTACTCACCAGACTTCTCAGCTCTAACAAGGTTACCCTACTTCTATTTTCCCACCTAACAGACATTCTTCCACCCCAGGGCTTATGCATGTACCATCACTTTTCCTAGAACACCAAAGTGTTCTCTTTGTTCCCAGGACATCTGGAGCGCCCATTTTTCTGACATTCACAGGCTTCTCATCAAATGTCACTGTACCAGAGAAGCCTTCCCTGACCACCTCCTATGAACAAACAATACTTGACTCATCTTGTTTTTTCTTCCTCAGCACTTCCACCACCAGACCTCTCTTTCATATGTACGTATGTATGTATGTATGTATGTATATATGTATGTATGTATGTAAAACCTTGCTATCTGCCCCAGCCAGGTTGGCTCAGTGGATAGAACTTTGGGCCACAAACTGAAGGGTCCCAGGTTCAGTTCCGGTCAAAGGCACATACCTCGGTTACAGGCTCGATCCTTGGCATCTGCCCGGGGCATGTGTGGGAGGCAACCCATCAATGTACATCTTTCACATCGATATTTCTCTCTCTCTCTCTTTCTTTCCCCCTCCCTTCCACTCTTTCTAAAAATCAGTGGAAAAATATCCTCGGGTGAGGATTAATGAGAATAAAAATAAAATCTTGGTATTCACTGGAAGGTTAGTTACATGGTGGTGGAGACTTTATCAGTTTTATTCAATGTTATATCTTCAAACTTAAACAATATAAATATGTTGAATGAATGATGTTAATACACTTTCTAAAGTCTGAAGTTATTTAGATTGAGATAAGAAATGTGTATTAAATATCGACTTTTATGTATTAAAAAATAATCTCTAACTTGAATCCACAAATGGTACCTGATGTCCAATGTCAGGAAGCATTCTGTTTAGGGAAAACTATCCAACTCAGGCGCCAAGGAGCCTGGGGCTGAGAGAGGGGGAAGCGTACTCTGCCTTTAATGAGCTGTGCAATCATAAGAAGTAACTAGACCCTACTAAAGCCTGGAGCCTCTTGCTACAAAACAATCGTGATTTAACAATACCTGCCCTCCTTATCTCAAAGGTTTTTGCATGTAATAAATGAGATAATAAATGTAAATGTTAAAGAAATTCTAAGGAATTGAATTTGCCCTGCTAAGTAAGGAAACAGTGGAAGGAGAGGAGGCCCCGTGGAGGGGATAACGGGGCTGTTGGGCCATTTAGCCACGACTGGCATTTAGAGAGACTGGAATGAAAGAAGCAATGCAAAGCAGCAGATGCCGAGTCCTTGTTGATCTTTCACAGGGCGACCCCCATACATCTCTTATTTGACACAAATGTCACTGAGCCCAATTAGAATTAGCCTTTCACATAACATTCAAATTCCTGGACTTCCGAGAACAGCCATATAAGAGAGGAACAGACAGTGCAGATAAGAGGAGAGGAATGGAGAGGCAAAAGGTTACAGGGAAAATATGGAGATTTTTACATTCTCCTCACAAAGGACAAGCTGTTTCGACAAACCCTATAATTTTGGAAAAGATTTAACTAGAGAATATTTATCTATCCAAGTTGTCAGGATATTCTCTTTCCCAGAGTTTCTGTGTGGGATGGGTTGTTTTTTATTCTTGTTTACTTCCAGACCTTATTTTTGTTGTGTTACTTTGTTTTGTTTTTATTTATTTCAACTTATATTTTAATTTAAATTTTTTTTTTCTTTTGCTGCCCTCACTATGCAAGCCGATTTGAATACTTCCTACCAAGTCACTTTGTGGCTCCCAATTTATATGCCACAAAGCGCAGAATGGTTCAATTGTAAACAGTTCCGAGTGCTCACTTCCAAAACAGTATATTCTTAAAACTCATTACATACTAACAATGCTCCTGCAAAGATGGTGAGGCATAGAAAATCAAATTGAGCCTGATTTTAATCAGGAAACTGAACCATTTTTTAAGCACTCTTAGATGCTTTAAATAAACCTTCTTGCATAATTTCAGGGCCCCAGATAAATTAAGCAGAACATGTTTAAAATAAAAATGCTTTCACAAGTACCAAAGAAGGAGGTAGCAGCGACTGTCAAAAGTGGGCAGCTTGACGGTGCTCCGAATGAGGGAACCCCTGCACTCTATTTTTAAGCCAACCTGTGTCATGTAAAAGAGGAGTCACCATGTTTCCTTATAAAGCTTTTGGAGGCTGCTGGAAGATATGTTTGCAGTGCTGGGAATGGCCCTGCTACCCACACCAAAGGAAATGAGCCTTGCTATTCTGCATTTTCCCAGGACCAAAAAAATTGTGCACGCCCACCCGACCTGGCTTAATAGTTGAGTGTCGATCTCTGAACTAGGAGGTCATGGTTCAATTCCTGCTCAGAGCACATGCCCAGGTTGTGGGATCTATCCCCAGTGTGGGACATGCAGGAGGCAGCCAATCAATAAGTCTCTCTCATCATTGATGTTTCCCTCTCTTCCTCTCCCTTCTTCTCTGAAATCAATTTTAAAAAATATACATGTTTTTTAATTATGCATTTCCTTAGTGAAGGGAAGTGCCCTCGAAGAGAAAACCAGCAGAAGCCCCCAAGTCTTCAAGAGTTGGTGTGAATACCCCCTTTTGTTGTTGGTAACCAGCAAGAGAAGTGAGTGATGTCTAGTTTGAGTAACATGGAAAAAAATTAGTAGTGGCTCATAAACAAATGTGGTTGTTTAAGTAATTCTAACGAGAAACATGGAGCAAATATGATAAGAATGTGAATAGTAAAGCCTCGGATACTCCAACACCGGGGCCACGGAGAAATGAGAAGGATGGAGATTCATCTTACAGGAGAAATGCAAAATGACTCAGCAGAGAGATTATGGACTCCCACTCCCCAACTTCTAGTTGAAAGTGTAATCTCAGTTATTTAACATCTCTTAATCTTAGTTTTTCTCATCTATAAAATGGGCCTGATGACACTGTACCATGTAGGGTTGCTGTTAGGATTAAATAAGGACACAGGAAAGAGGATGTGGGAAGGGTGTAATGTATGGTGACAGAAGATGGTTTGACTTGGAGTGGTGGGCACACAGTGCAGTACACAGATCGTGTATCACAGAAATGTACACTTGAAACCTATATGATCCTATTAACCAATGTCACCCCAATAAATTTAATTGAAAAAAAATAACAACACAGAGTAAATGGCAACACAGTGAAAAGCACATCCTAAGCATCTGCCAGATCTCAAATTTGTTGATAGGGCACTTAGTATGAACAACCAGGGGAGTTTTCTGGAGGTGCGTGCATAGTCTTCTCAGCAATCAAATAAATGGCCCAGCTGCCTCCTCCAGCTTCCAAATGACCAACACCTGGTCCTGACTTCAGATCTAACTAAAAGGTCTGTATCCAACCCCCAATCCTTCTCTCCCTCTTCCCCACCCCCTGTCCAAACACTCACTACTCTCCTCCCCCACACCCTCCCCCCCACACACGCACACACACTAGTACACATTCCTCAGGCCACAGCCAAGGGTACACACTGTGCCAGTCCCCAGCCCTGGGTGATCCTGACATGGGTCCCCCAAGGGCAGTTGTTTGACTGAATGGAACCTCTTATTAAAAATTAATTTCTGTTAAACCCGATTACATATGAACACAGCTTCATTATGATCGCTACTGTGATTTCTGGAAACAAACATAGGCCCTACTGTTGCCAAAAGCAAGGGTCAGTTTAGGACAATTCTGAATCTTAATCTATGAACAGGGAGACACAGCCAGCAGATTCCCTGAAGCTCACAAAGGCATTTGTCCCCTGGAGACTGTCTGCCTCACCCTTCTCCTCCTGCTCCTCCCAACTACCCTCCTCCTCCCCACCCCTCCCCCCTACTTCCATACACACTGGCCCATTCCCTGGGCAATGTGCAGAGATGGAAGAGCCTGCTTCTTAACGCAGATGGACCGGATTCTACCACAAGTGTGCTTGCCCTTTGAAGATATAGGCTTCCCCATCTGTAAATACAGAATAATTCTAATAACACCACTACCTAGCTCATACAGTTGTGGGAGGATTAAATGAGAATATTTCTGGAGTGGGCAAAAGTAGGTTTACAGTTGTGAGTACACAAAATACCCAGTTTATTCTTGTATTATTATTGATTAATTATTGTATTGTTTCCCTGTATTATTATTAATTATTGTATTACTCCCTGTAGACCTACTTTTGTCCCACCACCACCCTCATATGTAAAGCAAGTAGAATATAGAGAGCAAACCCTCAATAAATAGCCATCCCATCTCCCACAGACACCCTGCCCTGTGCATTCCTGTACTGGAATAGTCTTCTGCAATCTGCCTCCTAAAGTTAGGGCACAAAATCAGGGGTTCTCATTTTCTTGATAAAAATGGGTTGAAAATAACAGAGATCTGAAGATAAAATGGTCTAAGCCAGATCTATACATCCCCCATATCTGTAATGAATTTTTTTATTTTTCCCCTCTGCATTGCAAAGAAATGAGAGCTAGAGGCAGAAAATTTATTGTGTTCTCCTCTTCTCTGTGCTTTCTATAACTTCAATATTTTTGCCATCAACAGCTTTGGCTTAGCATTGTAGAATCTTCTAATGCAGAGAGAACCCAACTTCTAAAATGGGTGTCGTACCCCCCCCCCCCCCGACTGAGAAAAAATAAAAAGAGCAACAAGGCCCAGTGAAATGATGGTGGCAAATCTGAAAGAAGGCAAGCATGCAGTGAGAATCAGATATAAAATGTGAGGTCACTGACCCAGTCATTCCACTTCCGGGAATTTATCCAAAGGAAACAATTAAGCAAGCATAAACCAATGAATTTTATCACGGTAATGCTGATCACAGTGAAGAATTATAAACTAGCTAATGTTCCTCAATCGGAAGTTGATCTTATAAATTATTTTATATTCAATTGAATATAGTTTAAATTTTTTTCAAAGATAAACTAAAGTTATGCAACATGTAATAAAAATTTCTCTATAAATTGTTAAAGTTGAAAAAAGCCTGGTTGCAGAAAAATATGTGAATGTAATTCTGTTTATGTAAAAATATAAAAATCTCATATACCTACACTAATAAAAGAGTAAGATACAAATTGATTGTACCTTCGTGACACCCACCAGCCAATCAGGAGTGAGTATGCAAATTAACCCAACAAACATGGAAGGTAAATTTGCATATGCAGGTGCTGAGGCATGGGGGTGTGGGGTGGAGGTATGCTTGCATCGTCACCATGGCAAACATTCCACACCACCCAGGCTGCTCCGGGCCTCTGGGAAGTGTGAGAAGGTGGAAAGACAGTTCTGGCTTGAATGAAGGTGGTGCTGGCAGCCAGGGTAAGGAAGGCCCATTCTTGCATGAAATTTCATACATTGGGTCTCCAATATTTATATAAGCATTTTATAACCCAAAGTATGCTTTGTCAAACTTTTAATTCATTATCTTTGGTGGGAGGATTATAAGACTACTTTTAAAAGATAGTTTATAAACTTAAGCATAGCATGAATTTGGTAATTTGAGCCTATATACCTTTATAATCACCCGAACAAAATTGACATTTTTCTTCATTCTTTAAGGGTGCCACAAGTTTTAACTTTTCTCATCTGGCAAATAAAAGAATTGAGAGTATGACCTAATAACAGAGTTTCAATACACAAAACAAAAATTGACAGAATTAGTGGAAGACAGAAACAATTTAATAATCAAGTCACAGATCTGAAAATTCCTCATGAGCAATTAATAGACTACATGCTACATGCCAGGGTCTGTGCCAAGCATTTCACAGCCATTGGTCTCACAATAATGCTGAGGTTGAGACTGCCCAGCCACTAATATTATTGCCACTGGGCCTTGCCTAGGTCTTGGCAACATCACGTTTATTAGTAATGAAGCTGGGATATGCTCCCATCTCAACCTACTCCCAAGTCCAAGATGTAGATGCTGTAAAAGTTTTCTGGATTTTATGAGTGTCCAAAATCCAAGATACTAAAGGCAAGAGTGATTTTAGGAAAAAAGGAGAAAATTACTTATTTAAGCTTATATCAAGAATTCGTTATTCTCACCAAAATAAAACCCAGGTGTATCTAAAATGTAATTTTTTTATTGTCTAAAGTTTTACATATATCTCCCTTTTCCCCAGTTGACCACCCCCCCCCCCCAGCCATTCCCACCCCGGGCAAGCCCCCACCACCCCAGTATCTGCATATCTAAACACACACACACACACACACACACACACACACACACACACATACACACACGACCTTCACAACAAGTTAAGGAATAGACTCCAAAATACATTTTTTAAAAATTTCCACCTTAAATCTCCCTTCACATCTCCTCCCTACAGGTGTATTTACTCACATGCCTTACCTGCCAAAGACTGGCTTAACTCTAATTTCCCTTAGAAGATATAACCTGAGAGACTGCCTGAGCTTCCTCTGTCTTTTTGTGATCTCCTGGTGATCTGGGAGATTTACCCACTTTGGTTAGGGCCACTCAGATACTCAATCTACACATCAGTGGGATTCAGTTTTCCTTTTGTTTGAATGTCTCCTCAGACCTAACTCATTCAGCAATCCACCCACTCCTTTCCTGTTTCTCCAGCCTTTATGGGCAATAGCCCTTCTCTCCTCCTCAGCAGGCTCTTCCCTGGGTTGATGGTGACTGCTTTGTTTTCAGTTGTCCCTATGTTTTGTTTAGTTGTTTTGAATGTTTTGTTTTGTTTTTCCTTCTCATGTGGGGTAAAAAGCCAAATTGTGTTTTCCTTTCACTTTTTTTAGACTTTGGGTGTCAACTAGTAATCTTTTGTCTTCTCTTCCTATGTTAGCCTTTGTTTGTTACTATAATTATAGGCCTCACTATTTTGGATAATCAGACTTTAATTAGCCTATCCTTAGCCTGAAGAAATCACCCTGAAAAAGTCAGAACAATACAACAATCATGCTACTAAAATAACATCCCCAAGGCCCAACATCTGAAGAAAACATATTAAGAAAGAAAATATTTTTCATAAAAAGAGGGAAAAAAGGATTGGAAAATATTTGACTCAGCTGGCTCAAGGGTATAGACTTCCTATCTGCCCACCGAGGGGTAAGGAAAAGGCCTTTGGTGAAAAGAACGACCCTGCAGTTCTTAAATATAACCACATAAAATACAAAGTGTATTTAGCATAAAGGGCGTAAAGCTGCACACAAAAAATGTGGTTGCACAAACAATCTTGCAATTTTAATAAATTACAAAGAACGCATTTAACCAATTTTGCAACCAGCTTTCAAAAGCCTCTTTCTTACATCTCTCAGTGTTCTCCAGAGTAAACACATCTTCCACACAGTAGCATCTATTTCTATAGAATTAAGTTTCTGCTCCAAAATGACATAATCTTCCACCTGGAGCAGTTTACAAATACCTTTCCCAAATGATAGAGCAACCGAATTCAATCTCATTTCTTCCAGTACTCAAAGAACGTGCCATGCCGGGCTGCACGTCAACCAGGAAATATTCAGTAAACAGAATTTGTACTCCGTTTATTCTGAGTTTACTTTAAGGAGCCACTTATCTCTTTTGGAATTACTTCCCTTGCCGATCACCTTGTGGAAAAGGCCTGGGAGAGACACTCCCTGAGGACGTGCAGAATCCTAGGCCAGCAGCCTGTCTGGGAGCAATAAACAACTAAACTATCTACATCTTAAGATCTTCCCTTTTCCTTCCAAAGACAATCATTCTTTTTAGAGCAATTGAAATACGGACGCAGGAATACACTCATGGATGAGTGCATACGCACTCACGCACATTTCCATGCATTGCAATGAGTCCTCTGGACATTCTCAGAAACATGACCATAATTTATTCTCCAGAGATGGTTTATGCCAAAACACACAAAAAAGCAAATAATAATTTTGGAGGTAAAAAGGCTCTTAAAAACATTATTCAACACTTCATTTAGTAACGAATGACAATGAGGCCCAGGTATAAATTCATTCCAAAGAATTTATGTTCTCTAAGATTTTGAGATAAGATTAGAGTATCTCCTTATCTGATCTCCCCATTCCAGCCTCCCCCCCACCCCCATTCCCAAAGATCTAAGGTCAGATCAGCCTGGGTTCAAATTTCAGCTCCACTATTTACCTCTGGGTGGTCTTAGGTAAATTTGCCACTGTTTCCCTATCTGCAAATGGAAATAATAAGAATTGAAGGATCCAGAATGTACCGCTATGAAGAGATTTTGGTTGTCGTTTTCTGAACTCCCCTGTCTGCTTAAAAGCTGAGCTTCCCAAAAGAATGCAAATGTCATAAATGCCCTCCCAGGGAATTCCACACCTAAGAAAGTATGTATGACTCCTATTACTAGAGAGAAATCAGCACTATAATAAGAAATCACCTAGTCCTTCCGGGGTGACTCAATGGTTGAGCTTGGACCTATGACCCTGGTTGTGGGCTCCATCCCCAGAGTTGGGTGTGCAGGAGGCAGCCAATCAATGATTCTCTCTCATCATTGATGTTTTATCTCTTTATCCCTCTCCTTTCCTCTCTAAAATCAATCCTATATAATAAAAGAGAAACATGGAAATTGACCATACCTTTGCTACGTTCACCAGCCAATCAGGAGGTAATCAAGTTAACAGGCCATACACAGGCTCATAGGCCCTGAATACTCAGGGTCCCAGAATGCCTGGGGGCCTATGGTTGCAGGCACAGATTGGCTGGGGGCCTGGCCAAGTGTTGAAGGCAGACATTTGCCCTGTCCCAGCTTCTCTGGGCCAGTGGGCATCATGTGGAGGCTCAGGGCTGCTGGTGGGCTGGACAGGACACCTGCCCAGAGCACACTGCCCAAGGCAATAAAGCCAAGCACCTGTCTCACAAGCATGTACTGGCTGGTGGGTGGGGCAGGGTGAGATGCCTGCCTTAGTCACCTTAGCCAAGTGTGCAGGTGCAAAGGTGGCTGGTGAGCAGCACACTTTGGACCAGTGGGCAGTGCGCACTAGCAACCCACTCCACCCAGGTTGCTCCAGGCCTGTGGGCAGTGAGCAGAGAGCCTCTAGGAGGGGGAGGCCAGCTGGCAGAAGGTGGCAAGTACTCCCCACATGGCTACGGTGCCAGCCGTGAGCAAGCCAAGTGGAGCCTGAGGGGTGAGCTGAAGTAGTGCCAAGGATCGGCTGTGCAAGCCCCATTTCCTGGCCCAGAAAGTGTGTGAATGATTGCAGGGACAGCCACCATGGCAGGCCAGATTGATGTTCTCCTGGCTGCGCCACAGGGGTTTGCGGATCTGCACAGCTGCGATTCATCTCCTCCCCACCCCCTGGCATGCAAACGTCCCCCAGCGCACTGTCACCCACACACACCTGCAACAATCCTAGACCATGGTGTGTGCAAGTTTACCCCCTCCCCGGCTCCACCTCAGCACTTCCATCAACCCCAGCATGCCTACATGCCCCACAGATATGTGCACATCCGCTCTGGTATTCTCATGTCCTTTGGAGAGTGTCTGGGTGTTCTGGGTGCTGAGGATGGGCACCTGTGAGATGACAGTAAGAGGGCCCACTAATGATGCCCTGTTCCCACGGAGGCCAGTGTGGCCATGAGATTGCCTCCGTGGGGCTAATGCAGGTGCTGAGGCGGGAGAAGGTACAGACAGACACACCTGGTGGGCGCGGGCGGCCCTTCCTGAGGTGCCTTCCGTCAGCGTTCAAGATCGGGACCCAGAGGAGGTGAGGAGGTCCGTCCTCTCAGTGAAATGGTGGGATAGTTGGGCGACTGCAGAGGAGGAATGTGCACTTTGGGTCCTGGCACCAAAGAGCAAAGGCTGTCCTGACTGAGCCTTGCTCGTTTGGGGCCCAGCGCACTTCTCCTGGGCAGCTGGTGACAGGGACATGCTTTTCTGAGTCAATGAGAGAAAACATTGATTCTCCCATTGCCTGTGAAGGTGGGAAATGGAGTGGGGAGACATGTGGGGAGTGAGCGAGGTTCCCTGTCTGGGTGTTCCAAATCTGCCTTTGGTTCCTTTCACAGGTGACTAAAGATATACAGAGTGTTCCCCCAAAATGTCTACATACTTTGAATACCTACTAATTCCAGTGGGTTTAAGCATGAAAAGAAAAAAAACAATGGAACTGTCATCTGTTAAAAGTGCAGGCACAAATCACAGTTGGACATTCCCTGAGGGGTCCCAGATTGGAGAGAGTGCAGGTCAGACTGAGGGGTTCCCCCTTATCCCAACCCTCCCCCCTCAACCCCATGCACAAATTTCATGCACTAGGCCTCTAGTAAAAAAATATATAGACTTTTTTTTTAAAAGAAAGAAATCACCTAAACAGACATTGTCATATCTCCTAAGTGCCCACTGATATTTCTTAAAAGTCATTGTTTTCCCTTAAATGCCCTTCTGTCTCTCTCCTTCTCCTATTAAGATGATATGGGAAATAAGCATTCAATTCTCCTTGAGTCATATTTTTCCATCCATTCTGGCAAACATATGTGAATAAAAGCTTGTCTTTTCTCTTGCCAGTCTGACTTTTGTCAGTTTAATCCAGACTTTGAATCCCTGAATCTACTAAGAAGTTAAAGAGTTTTTTCTCCCCAACAGAGCAAACATTTATTAGTTACTTACAATGGACAAGACGCTGTTTTAAAAACACTAGTGTGTTAATTAAGTTGTTTCCCAGCGTGTCCCTATATTATTTCCATTTTAGAAATAAGGAAACTCAGGCACAGAGAGGTTAATCAACTTGCTTAAAATTGGACAGCTAGAAAATGGTGGTGTCAGGATTTGAACTTAGCAATGTGATGTCAGAATCCTTGCATTTATGAGAGTAATCTCTACCTCAAAAATGTGTACCAAAAATGAGAAGACATAACCTGCATACAACATCTAGCCTGGCAACAAAGGAAGGGCTCAAATAATGTCAATTGCATTTTTACTATTAGAAAAATAGAGTGCTATTGATGAACTAGAGTGTTTCCTAACTCTCATCAAAGATTAGGTTAGAACAATGAATCTAAACTATGCTTGACAGTCTGTGTGGATGGCATTGGAGTTCCTGAAAACAGACAAATATGGAAGAGCCAGACAAGGAAACTTGGTCAGGATTATCTAGCACCATCCCATGGACCCCAATAAGTCCACTGACTAAGAAGTATGGGTTTGGTTTCATTTTGTTTGTCTGATCACAGAGCAAGAATATTGTCTCAGCGCTGGATGAGGTATGCCACAAACTCCTACCACTTCCACGCTCATCAACAATCTTGCCGTGAGAAACTCAGCTATTCTGTTTCCCTCATCCTCATCCTGGGAAGAAAATGGCCAGTGAAATGAGCAATATCAACATCACTGCACAGGGCATAAAACAGATGTGAGAACCAGGGTTTTAGAATCACACAGACCTGTGAACAAATACCAGCTTTACCAGAACTTACCTGGGAAACCTTCAGCAACCTTAATTGAAACTCTATGGATTTCTGTTTTCTCATCTAAAATATGGAGATTTAATGTCCTTATACTAGTAAAGATGGCCTCACCAAATCACAGCACAATTGGGCCAGCTTCATGGTGATAGCTCCATGTGTATTCTTTAGTAAGTTTATAAATTGGCTTTGTGACTTACTATTTGCAGAAAGTCTCCCGTGAACCTTTCCTTCCCCAAATAGAAAAAACATCCTGTGCTCCTCTGAAGTCCTGCAGAATTTCTTATGGATCTCTTGTGTGGAAATGGGTAACATTAACTTCAACTGGTATGGGCCAGCCAAAGTGCTAAGCACTTTACATGCATTTTCCTCATATAATGCTGATAACAACACTATGAGTAAGTAATATAATTATCTCCATTTTTCACAGATGAGAAGACAAAAATTTTAATAAGGCTAAGTAACTGGTCTGAGGTTACACAGGTAGTGATGAAGCTAATACAAGAGTCTAAATCCAGAGCCTATGTCCTTAACTTTATGCTGTTTGTCCCTCTATACCTTATAATGATTTATGTTCATTATCAATTTCTTTTTTTAAATATATTTCTATTAGTTTCAGAGAAGGAGGGAGAGAGAGATAGAAACATCAATGATGAGAGAGAAGCATTGATTGGCTGCCTCCTGCATTCCCTCAACTGGGGATCAAGTCCACAACCTGGGCCTGTGCCCTCACTGGGAATTGAACCATGACCTCCTGGTTCATAGGTCAATGCTCAACCACTAAGGCACAGCAACTAGCCATTATCAGTTTCATTTTAAGATTAAAACATCAAGATTTGTATGTCAGATATATTTTTATGACCCCAGGACATTCTTTGAACACACAGGTTGTCTATTATTGAATGAATAACGGAATGAATAATTATATACCATAATTCCCTTCCTCAGAGCCTTATCTATCTTAATTTTTTGCACTAAATGCTTTAAATCAATTGTCTCATTCCATGCTCACAGCAACCCCACGGGTTTGTTATTTCCATTGTGCAGATAAGGAAACCAGGGCTTAGAGAGATGAGTAACTTGCCCAAAGTCACATGGCTAATGTGTTACAGATCTGGATTCCCATCTGGGAGGACGGAGCCCTCTGACTGAGTTTGTAATCATCGCTCCACAGCTGAGAAGCAGATCTGAAAGGAGATGGCCTCACCAAACCACAGACATCCTGTGGCCCACTCAGCTAGCATCTCCCTTTTCAAAACTTTTTAACTCTCAATGGCTTTTTTTAAAAGGAGTTAGAAGGGCCTTTAAAATGTGAAGCTTTGTATAGAAATTAGTGGCAATTCCAAAATTCTTTATCAGAAGGGTTTAGAAATAGCAATTTCCTTGAAATTGAGGTGTGGGGAAGAGGAACACAAGGATTTTTTAAATTTATTTTTGGGAGAGAAATTATCATAAAGCTATATTTTCAGAGGCAACTCAGTAATTTTTAATCAGATTCTATTAATATTTGCAGGTTGCTGATGGATATTATAGGGGCACTCTAAAGGAAGTGTTTCGTGACCAGTAGGAGTGGCTCAGTGGTTGAGCAGTCATTCTGTGCACCAAAGGCTTCCCAGGCAGGGCACATGCCTGAGTTTCAGGTTAGGTCCCCAGTCACAGCAAATATGGAGGACAGCCAATTAATGTCTCTCTCTCTCTCTCTCTCTCTCTCTCTCTCTCTCTCTCTCTCTCTCTCTCTTTCTCTCTCCCTTTCTCTCTAAGCATGTCCTCGGGTGAAGATAAAACTGTGTGTTTCATGATTCTATACCTGACCTAGTCTTGCTTACCATTTTGCAAAAGTGATTTAAACATCAAGAAAGTGAAGTCTCAAATTTATAAATGACATCAAGATTTTCTGACAATTGAAATACTAACCAGACAAGAATAAACACAGAGAAGATCTCATATGGAGCTATGTGAGTGGGCAGGGAATGTTCACGCTCCGGGGAGACAGCCATACATCATGCCTGCAGAAAAAGGGAACCCACCTTGTTCTGAAGAGACCACGGCCTCTGAGTGCAGACGTGATCCAGGAAAAGGATGATGGCATCATTGTAGACCATCCCCTGAAGAAGTCGGTCCAACGCATTGTGGCAGTCACAAAAGCAAGCATCATCAGGAAGGATGTTAAAAAACAAAATAGAAAGCACAATCTCATGACACGCACACACATACACCCAGAGACACCAGTATTCATCTGCTTCAGAAATGCTGGGTGGAGTTCCAGGCATTAAACCTCAAAAATGTCACAATGAAACTGGAACATATCCAAAGAAGGTCACTTAAAATTATTAGGGTTGGTGAAGAAACCAGAAACTTCAAAGCACTCCAGTCTGGCAATACAAAACAGGAGAGTTGGTGGGCAAGAATCTATAAATCACAGAGGGTATTGATTGAGTGAACACAGACTGTGACACCAAATTCCAGCAAAGCAGACCTAGAAGCCCTGGTGAAATTAAAGCATTTTAGGACAATGAATATTTTTCAAATGCTAGTTTATAGGGCAGATAATAAAATAGAAAAAAAATCATAGCTCTAAGAGAGTCTGTACCAGTGAGCTCATAATAGCTTGTGGTGCAGTTCTAGGTAAACTAAATGCTCAGCCTTCTAATATTCCGTGTTATGGAAGACGTAACAAACTCCCTCCACACTATTTGTTGAAGACCCTAACAAAGGAGATGCTAACTGCTGATTTAATGTATTGGTGTATCTGGTAATTCCCAAACTGGCCCCCCTTCCCCCCCCCAAAAAATAATTAGATTCCCAGGCCCCATATCCAATAATTCTGATTCAATACATCTGGAGCTTAGCCACACTGAGACAGTCTTTTCCATAGAAAATTCAGAGCATAATCTGATTGGTTGGACTTGAATCATGTCTTATCCCTGAACCAGTCACTGAGAGGGGAAAGCCAGGCCCTCCCCTTGGCCTGACCTGGATCAGGAACCTTCCCTCTGGTGCAGGTGGGGTTTCCCACCAGAAAAGAAAGTGAGTGACTAATATTCAGTCTCCCCTTCTACCCAAGTAACAGAGCCTTAATTATACTAAAAGATCTATGTGCCCAACAGTCTACATCCCAGACTCTGTAGCTACGGCTATGAGGTTAATTCTGAACATTGAACACACAGAGTACAAATCTGGTGTAGAATTTCCAAGAATCTTCTTTAAAGGAACTGATTCTTTCCTTTTCCTTCCTTCCTTTCTCCTTCTTACTGCCTGGAATGTGAATATGATGATTAGTGATAGAGTCATCATCGATTAGTGATAGAGTCATCATCTTTTAAGCCTAAGAATAAAAACTAGAATAAGTCTGAGTTTCAGATGATCTTATAAAGTTGCCTCCTTAGACCAGGATTTCCCATCTCCTCACTTTTAGAGACTAGAATAAACCCTCATGAGTTTTAATGATTTTTAGTTCTATATCTCTATACCAGACTTCTAAACCGAATCCTTCCTGATACAGTAGGATTCTGTACCAGATGTAGCTGTGAAGAGAGACTAAGCAGACAGTATTTCTATATTCTATACATTCTCTTTAAATTTCTCTGTTATACAACTCTTGTCATACCTTATAAAGAAATTGTCTTTTACTGCTTCCAAAGCTAGGCATAATTCATCACCTACACCTGTAACATAATTTTCTTACATCTGTCCAAAACCACTCCCCCTTCAAATCGTGGTCCACGATTTACTATATCCCACAAATGCTTCTAGACCAGTTCCACTTAAGTTTAGATAATCAAAAGTAGTCCTTCTTTTAACTCAGTCTCACAGACTCTGTTTCCACATTTGTTAAAGAAATTGCATCAGTGGTTTTCGGACACTTTTAGCCATAGTCCCTTAGTTTGAAAACCAAAAACAGGAGCCACTAAGCCCTCAAAGTAAGGTTACGCAGGTTGGACACTGCCATTCTTGTCATTGTCTTTCTGATTGACACCTTTTAGAATTATGTGGTATACAACCTGCCCCAAAATACACATATGAGGTAGAGTCCCTGGGAAGGACCAGAGGAAGCAAAGACTGAAATGCATTGCACTGATATCTTCAGTGCATGTAATCAATAAAAGTCTAATATTTAGAATACCAAAACACTCATTATATTAATACAAATAACAGAAGCAAGCCAGTTGAAAACCTGGCAAGAGAATTAAACGGGCACTTTGCAAAATAAAATACCCTATCATCAGTCAACACATGATGATCAAAATTAAAATCATAATAAAATGTTTTATCCACCAGAAAAGCAAAAACTAAGTATTGCCAAAAATATGGAAATATATAAAACCTCAAATACAGTTAGTGGGAATGTAAATTGCTATACATGCATATACATTTCCCTTCGTCTACTGCAAGGAAATGTATGTACATGTGTAACAGGGTACATGCATATCAGGATACATGCACAAAATGTTCTTAGCAGTATTGTTCCTAATAGCCAAAACTGAAAAACCAGTTGTCTATCAATATAAGATGGTTTACTACAATGAAATACCATTTTGCATGAAAATAACAAACTATCACTACACTCAATAACTTGGGTGAATCTATTTCTCTGCCAAAATGAAAACATTAATATTCTTTGGTAAAATGATTTTATATTTTATTGTATGGGTCAATATTAATTATTGTTTTGATGGCAGGCTCTATGGTAAACATTAGAGACAGATGAAAAAAATAGTTGCATTAAAAAAATCACAACAGCTTTTGACAATTGCATTTTCAAGATAGGAACATGAGATTAATATGGAGGATCACTATTATTTCCTTGAGTCCTCCACTCAAAAAGCTTTCATGTTAAGAAGTAGTAGGCTGTTTATTCCAAAAATGGCTGCAACAATCCTATACTATATAATAAAAGGCTAATATGCAAATAAATCAAACAGGGGAAACAATCAGTGGAACAACCAATCATATGATGCGCACTGACCATCAGGGTCAAACACTCAACACAGGACCTGCCCCCAGCCCGCAGGCCCCAGGCCAGCCAAACTGGGTGCAGTGAGTCCACTCGCCCCAATTGTCCCTCAGTTGCCCCACAGATTGGCCCTGATTGCCGGCCAGGCCTAGGGACCCTACCCATGCATGAATTTTGTCCATCAGGCCTCTAGTCTTACCTAATAATAGACAAGCATGTAAATTGACTGTACCTCCACTATGCCCACAGCCAATCAGAGTGAGTATGCAAATTAGAAGGCAAAAGATGGTGGCCACCCAGCTGCTCCAGGCGCGGAATAACTGGGCAGGGGCAAGGCACCTGTTATGAGAGGAAGGGTGGGGGGCAAAGGGATCTACAAGAGTGGAGTGCCACAGCGAAGCCAGGACTGCAGATTCCAGAGCCTGCAGTGAAGACGAAGATGGCAGACTCCAGTCAGAGTCTGCAGCAAAGACAAAGGAGGCAGAGCCTGGCCGGAACAAAGGCCTGGGACCTGGGTGCCAGGAGAAAACCAGTGCTAGAAGCCAAGGGAAGGAAGGCCTATTGCAAGAATCTTTTCATGCAACAGTCTTATCTAATAAAAGACTAATATGCAAATTGACCTCACCTCTGCTATACCCACAAGCCATGCCCACCAGCCAATCAAGAGTGAGTATGCAAATTAACCCCATCAAAGATGACTGTGGACATAGAGAGCAGGAGGGAGACTTGGTTTTCCCTGGCAATGGAGGAAGCCAAATTTCCCTGCCACCATTGCCGGCATAGGCCTTCACTCAATGCTACAAAGTTTCAATGATAAATAAAACTCAACAGAAATGGCTGCCACTATGGCTGGAGCAGAAGGCTTGGCTCTGCTCCAGGCTACAAAGTTTCAATTGTAGAAGATAAATAAATCCCAGATAACAGGGCCTCCGCTTGGGTTGCCGGGGGTTGTGGCCAACCTGCAAACCACCACAGGCCCCTTGCCCAGGCCACCCTATGCCTCAAGGAATCCAGGCCAACCTTCAGGGCAAACCAGTTGGCCCCCACCCATGCACCAGACCTCTATCCTATCTAATAAAAGAGTAATATGCAGATGGACTATCACTCCAATACACAAGATGGCTGCCCCCATGTGGTCAAAGATCCTGCCTCCATGTGGACACAAGATGGTCACCACAAGATGGCCAGAAGGGGAGGATAATTGGGAAGTTCCAGACCTGCAAGGGAGGGCAGTTTGGGGTGATCAAGCCTGCAGGGGAGGGCAGTTAGGGGTGATCAGGCCTGCAGGGGAGGGCAGTTAGGGGCAAACAGGCTGGCAGAGGAGCAGTTAAGGGCAAATAAGCTGGCAGGGGATCAGTTAGAGGGTGATAATGCAGGTGGCAGAAGCAGTTAGAGGCAATCAAGAAGGCAGGAAGGTGAGCAGTTAGGAGCCAGCAATCCTGGATTGTGAGAGGGATGACTGACTGACCGATTAGGCCTGATCCCACCAGGATCGAGCCTAAACAAGCAGTTGGACATCACTCAAGGGGTCCCAGATTGGAGAGGGTGCAGGCCAGGCTGAGCAACAACCCTCCCCCATGCACAAATTTCATGCACTGGGCCTCTTTATAAAGACAAAATATCAACTATCCTCTGGATACATATATATCCAGAGGATAGTTGATATTTTTTCCATTGATTTTTAGAGAGAGTGGAAGGGAAGGAGAGAAAGAGGAAATGAAACATCAATGTGAGAGAGATACATTGATTGGTTGCCTCTCTCATGTTCTCCAAGGATGCAGGTATTGATTCTGCAACTGAAATAGGTTGCCCTTGACCAGAATTGGACCCGGGACTCTTCCATCTGCAGGCCAACACTCCAACCACTGAGCCAAACAGTCTAGGGCCTCAACAATATTTTCTTTCCTGGTGCTCTTTCAGAATCTTGCTCCTCCTTCACCTCATCTCCTTCAACCTTGATACACCTCTGTTTACAGCCCAAGTGACTTCTGAGCCTAGGACCTGAAGGTCAATCCTTTCCACCTGACTCTCACTGGGGGTTTCACCCAGAGAACCCAGACACCATGCTGTGAGGAAGTTTAGGCCACATAGAGAAGAACCTAAGTCCCTGGCCCTGAAATCTGGCTGAGCTCCCAGCTGATAGCCAGAACCTGCTTGCGGGCCATGTGAGTGAACCCTCTTGGGAAATTAACTGCTCCCCACAATAAGGACCAAGCAGACACCAGCCTCCCTGCTGAGATCTGCCCAGATTCAGACTTAATACTGCTGTGGTAGAAGCCACTATGTTTTGGGGTGGTTTGTTATTCAGTAATAATAATCAGAACATAAGATAAAGGGACATTTCTGCTACAATTGACCTGGGAGCTGTGTTTTGCCAAAAATCCCCTTATATACCCCTCCCTCTTAAATTATCTAGACCAAGTGATAAAAACGCTTCTAGCTTAAAGGAAGCAACTTTTTTCACACTTGCTTAGTGCATTTTAGGATGTCATTACCAAATAATACGTGATATATCTTCTCGTTTTCCATGTGCGCCGGGCAGTTCATTTTTGGAGGCATGGTGGTCCAAAATGTCTCATCACTAAAAGGCAATAAATACCACACATTCTCTAAAGGTATTTTCCATGACAAAACAGGGAGGTCAGTTGGCCAAATTGCATGTATATGGCTGTCTATTCATCCTTTCCTACGTAAAAGAATCAAATATAGGGCCCAAAATATAGGTTATTTTAACTGTTGCAGCAGGCAAGAACTTGCCCAATAGTTCTTTGAAGTTTCCATTCTGGTATGGGCACACACAGGAAGATTAAGAGATTACACGTAGAAACACCACATTGTCTTCAGTCTTTAAGGGTTTGTTAAGTCTTCTGCTGCCTTTTAGTTTAACCTTGTTTCATCAAACCAGTGCAATACAGATCAAGGCCCGGGTAAATATTTGTGAGTTGTCTGAACTTTGTTCTATGCCCTTAAATACTCTTAGGAAATCAATTTTGGACTAAAGAAGATTCTGTCACTAAAACTGGACTGATTTTGGGCCAGTTGTGATAGAACACAAAAGTAAGGGTATTTGGAATTTTAGTCTGCAGGACCTTCTGGAAAATGATTATTACTGAGTGAGAAACTGCATGTAAATATATACTCAAAGTAATTCTTTTGAAACAGCTTAAGGTCTAAACACTGATTTTTTTTTGTGTGTGTGACTTTTGAAGAACATTTACTTACAGCCTGCTATCACATGATCCGCCCTCACTTCTCTTTCTCTCCCCCACCTCTTTCTCCCCCACCTGAACACCTACCCCCCACCTTTTCTCCAAAGGAATCATATTGAGGAATTGAATTTCTCTGAGGCCTTTTCACTGGTGTAATCCTCAAAGGGGAGTGTGGGCAAGGGTCAGGGCCAGCTGGACAGCTGCTTGTCATTTCAGTTTTGTAAGTTATGTGCTCATAAGCCCAAGAAGGGGCAACTTTTCTGTGGGAAGGGAGAATGGAAGTTTCCAGACAGATATGACCTCTTTCTGGCAACTTACCAGCTGGGGCCCTCTGGCTCTCGTGATTTGGCTGAGATTTTGGGTTTGATTTGGCAGGTCACTTAACCTCTGCTTCCTTCACTTCCTCAGCTGTAAAATGGGGTCACCACTTCCCACTAAACATCACGGGACTTTATAAAGACAAGCAAATACTTATGGCAAGCAGTTTACAAGAAGAGTTAGCGCTTGAAAACTCAGTCCAACCACTTCCCATCAGGTGATTCTAGGTGTTATTGGCCTTTCTCTGCCTCAGTTTCCTCATTGAAAAATAAGGATAATAATAGGTTCTACCTCACAGAGCTGTTTGAGGATTCAATGATATAATATTGTAATGAAGTACAGCATCTGAGAGTCTCAATAAACGTTGATTGTTTCATCTGCTCTGCACCTTATTTCATCTAATCTGTGTCACCCACCCATGACCAGAAGGCTAGAATTATAAGGGAATCCTAGAATGAAAGGCAAAGACTCTCTCATTTTACAGACAAGAAAAAAGAAACTCAGTGAGGCTGGGTGACTTGCCAGGGGCTATCTGATTCATTAGTGAGAGAGCAAGAGTTAGAGTTCAGGTCTCCTAATTGTTGGGTCTAGGCAAGTCTCAGTTTTCACTCCTTTGAAGGCTGTGCTGGTATTTCTATCCCCGGACAATTATTTCTCAGTCTGATTTTAACCCTAAAACCAGTTTATACCATCAACCAGTGCATTTCCTAAATCTCCCATGGCCCCCACAAAACCTGTAAATAACGTCCTTCCCAGAGAGGCCCCCTAACCTCAGAAGGCCAGGAAAGATAACACTTTCTCCAAGACCTGAGGAAGCCACTAATGGGGACAGCAGGTGAGGAGGGAGCGGGGAGCTGCGGCATCGGCTGCTGGCTAAGGTTGCCCTAGTAACGCTTGCAGGCTCCATTCAGGAAGTGAGCTCAACTCCAAGATACAAAATGATCACCTTCCCGTGGCTCCTACAAGCACAAAGGAACCAAAGGAATAGAGGGATGGCCAGGAAGGGAGGCCAAGGTGAGGTGGGGGCCCATGCTGTCAGTTGCAACCTTCCACTTCCCACAGAAGAAACAAGAGAGAGAACAGCTCTTTGAATCTTTTGACTTGTGTGAACCATAAAAACCACCCATTTAACATGAGTCCTTTTGTGGCCATAGAGGGGGGGAGGCTGGTCTCTCTGTTCACCAGCCTTATGAAACAATATACCAGGCAGGGAGCGGCGGGGGAGAAATCCCAAGCATTGCCACTTTATGGGGGCCCTTCTTTTACTCAGGCTGATGACAAAGACCATTTGCTACCAATCTATTGGAAACTTTTATTTTTTCTTCACAGCTTGAGCTGTTTAAACACAGGGAGCTCCCTCTCCCCAAATCGATGTCAGACACTTGCTGAATGGGCCAGGCTCAATTATGTTCCCTCCGCAGGTTCAGCTCACACTGTGACCCTGCATGGCTTCCTGCTATTCATACGTGTTACTTCCCCTTTGTGGTAATGGCTTGTGGCACTTGGCCAGAAAACATTATTAATTTCAGAAGTGGACTGACAAACAACAAACCCACAGTGAACGGGGAGGAAGTGCTGGGGAGGCCAGCTGTCGGCTTGAGCGGAGCAGTAGGAACTCAATGTATGCAGGTTTGAGGAGGAAAGATGATAATCCACAGAGAGGAAATGCACTAAAATTATCCACAGCCCGTGTTAAAGAAAAAAGAAAGAAAAAAAGAGAGAGGGAGAGAGAAACCAGAACAAAGAAAGGGGGGGAGAAGCACACAGCTACTTGAGCTGCAGCTGGACAGGAAATTGCTAACGCTGCTTGCAAATCCCCACTTTGAACAGCCAGTCTAGGGAATGCCAGGAGCGGAAACCGTTCAGAACTGGATTAACACGGGCCAAGTGGAACTGCAACCCACTTCTCCTTTCTGAGCTCTGGCTGATTTGGGGAAGCCGAATGGGAGACTGACTTGGCCGTGTTCTGTGCATTTGCCTCTTATACATGCTTACTCATTAAAAGTCCCACTGGACAGCGCGATATGGTTGCCATAAAATCAGGGCCACAGGTCTATCGTGAAAATTACCAAACCACCCAACTGGCATCTGCCATGTGCCATGTGGGTGAAAAGCTCATCTTCTTCCCAACTGCAGATAAAGGGACTAAGCGCATTTGAAGAGAATACAAAATGCAGTTATGTTCTAGTTATTTTGACTTCACACGCCTGCCCTTTATCCTTTGGCTTGTGTTTGTTACACTTGGGACAAAGAGAGGGGATGTCCCAAGAAAAGGACAAGATAGTAAACCTTAACCTTGAAGGAAACTGTTCAAAATAACCTCCATTAGGTTCGATTGTGGTTTCTGACCTACATTCTAAAGCAAAGCAGTTAAGCATCAAGTACATTAGGAGTGACAAAGCTTCAACTAAAATGCCAATGTAAAACATTCAAGCCAACCCCAGGCTCAAGTGAGAAAGCTTAAAAATGCTTTGCCACACACGAGAAAAGGAAAACACCACTCCTGATCCATGTTATTCCAACTTTAAGATTAATTTGCAAGAATTGTTAGATAGTAACTGGAAAAATAATTATCCCTTCTTTCTCCTTGGCTTGTGCATTATTGAGAAGATCCTGATGGAGAAAAGAGAAATTAATGCAGTTAACTTCTTAGAGAAGTTAATGCAGTTATCATCTTATTTCTGGTACCCGTGGGAGGGCCCCCTTGTTGACTGTTCATTAGTATCTGTATTTTATACCCCAATATTTTCGTGGAATTATTATAAGCCAGAACTATATTCACAGAACATATTGTCCATACACATGATATATAGCCAGTCCATTCTATGATGCCATCCTTATTTGAAGCAAAAGATTAATTTCATAAACTGCACCTGAAAAACATTCTTAGAATAAAAGATGAGAACTTTGCCCTGCTATGCTATGCCTACCTGTGTTTTTACAAGCCAGTGTCAGTCCCAAGTGAAAAGTACCTAAAATGTGTCACTTCACATTCAGGTACAATTAAGAATTTTTTTTATAAAAAATACACACATTCAATAGCCAAAATAGTTATTTATTAATAATTTAAGGTTTTACATTCTTATAATAAATTGCATCTCAAAACTTTACATCATGAACATAATGAAGCAATCTAACTCTCCCCCTCTTCACAATCATATGCACTTCACCTATCAAATGGGTACCCATGCTCACACACATACTTCCAGTTTTATATGAAATTTTTAAAAGGAAAGAAACCAACCCAAAGTATTGCATTAGAGGTGACGCTCCCTGAAGAATTTTGTACAGAGGTAATATACTGTTTAGCACAGCTGAAGTTTAAAAACAAACAAAAAAAAGTGAGCCCATTGATTTTGGTGCCTTCCCAAAGTATCCCCTTTAAGACAACACAAACCAAAATATTTACAAAGGTAAGGCATAGTCAAACTACATTAAGGGGGTGGGGAAAATCACAAGGAAGATATATGAAAGATACTGAGGACTGCACCATAACAAGGTCTCAGCGACTATAGTGTCCATGAAAATGTCATTCAGAATTGGTAAAGTCGAGCATGCTGCAAATATATCCTTTGGATTAGAAAAGAGCAAAGGTTTCCATTTTTTTGCTGCTGCAAGAAGTGGTATGCCGCTCTTTCTTCCTTTGGATGATTTCTTTTAAAACCCATCAAAAAAACAAACACAGTTCAAACGCTGCAAAGTGATTTAAGATCAAATATTTACAATAATCAAATGGAGTATCAGATTTATTTTATCTATTATTAATGTGTGGGGGTTTTTTTGTTTTGTTTTGTTTTTTTGCAAACTGATACTACAGAGCTGAAACCTCTTTGGCTCCTCTATATGCAAAATTGATCAGTCTTCACTGAAGACAACATAGTCAGTTCCAGATGCCAAAAGAAACAGTGGTACAAAGCCCTAAAGAACACATGCTCCTATCCTACCATTTGGTCCTACCCTATTTATCTGGAAGTCCTCAAATTCCAGTCCCTGCATGGGTAGGCTGTACACACAGGTATGGAGCAGACCTACTGCCTGTATCTACACAGCAAGTCCTGTTGTTTTCATCAAGAATGGAGCAAATCTCTCCCTTTGTAATAACCAGTTCCACATGTGATAACCTTGTCTAACAGACAGCGGGTCATTTGGACACCTGGGGCCACATACAAAGAAAGCAGCCCAGTCGATGCTGCCAAGAGAAACTGCTGAAGGAAAGGAACATCCCAGCTCAGAGGAATGTGGGGCCTTTCACGTGGATTGCCGGGAGTCCACTTGGTAGACATTCTGGTTGGAGGGGGTGGTGAAGTAGAGCTGTTGTGCGGGGACCCGGTTGTCACAGGGGCTGCTGAGTCCCAGCGTCCTCTCGAAGTCCAGCAGTTGGCCCATGAAGTTGAAGTTGGGGGAGATGTTGGATTTCTTCATCTTGACAATGTCATAAGCATCGTTCATTGACAGATTGAGCTTCTGCATAAGATAAGCCACAGTCACGGTGACTGAGCGGCTGATGCCAGCCAAGCAATGCACCAAGACGCCACATTTTTTGCCCCGGGCTTCATCTGTAAATACAAGAAAGGCAAGCTTTCAGTAGACCGAAAACCAGACTTTGTGAATGACCAGTCTAAAGGATGATTTTTTAAAAAAAGATTCAGAAAGTAATCATGTGTGGCAGTTTAACCCTGCAGGCAGAAGAAAAAAAAAGTCATTTCTATAAAACATGTACACTGGGCACAATTACATATTTCAGATGTTTTCTGAAAAGGGAGCTTTTGTATTACGTTTCTGCCAACAAAAAACTCCTTAATGTGTGCATTCTTTGCCTCAGCATGTGAATACCAGAAACCCTGCAATATGGTAGTGAATGCCTTTTATACAGACAAGCAGACTGCAAGGGTCTATTAAATTATTCCCCAACTGTTGTGCAGCTAACAATGGAGGTATTCAGGCATTTTAAAAGAGAGAGGGAAGTCACAGGGGACAGCCCATTAGGAGGAACAGGATGTCGACATGGCCTGAAAATGAGTTCCTTTGTAATAGGAAATGCATTACAATGCCTGGAGATTCGCTTCTCCAGGCTTCCAGCCCACAGTCCTTCCTGCTGGGCTCAGGTTACCCGCACTGTCTCGCTCTTCACTGGTATCACAGTAACATTCAACTGGATTTTAACATCTAAGCTCTCATAGGGGCTTTCCAACAACCAACTTGATGTCATAAAGTCGCTCTCAGGCCTTAAAATTCTAGAGCAATGCTAGAACTCCTGCCTACCATAAGTACTTCTTTCTAGCCTTCCCCCATGCCAAAGATTGTCATAATATTCTGTAGTCTGATTGTGAATGCCACCCCTCCCCTTCCAAATGACTCAATTCAAAGGGTTAAGAATCAGCCGGCATTCCAAATACACCTACGGTCAATAGCCTTAGCAAAAGGTGCTTTTGATTTTCTTAGCAAGATGCACCAGAATTTAGAAGGTCCTCGGAATATGAGAGACCTGTAATGTGGACTGACAAATTAGCAAGCAGCAAATAAGACTGAAAGCTTAAAACTCTGTGAGCTAAGAATTTTGCATTTAAAAGTGAGTACGGTTAGTCTCACCTATGAAAGAAATGGCCTCAGGGAAAAACTGGGACAGGTTTTGGCTCCAGTGATCCGAGATGGGGATCTGCTTGTATTTAAACTCTCCTGCGTTCTCAAAGAGATTCGGCAAATTGGGGGTGACGTTCAAGATGTACTTGATGCCAAACTCCTCCAACACGTCCAGGTTGGTGGAGTCCTTGGCACAGCCCAAGTAAAGGAAGGGCAAGATCTCCACGGGAAACGAAGGCTGGCTGTTGGACAGCGGGCTGCCATCCGAGTCCGTTGCACTATTGGGGTCTCGGTCAAGGTCTGACTCAATGTCCGAGGAGGAGTCGGAGCTGATCCGAAGGCCCCCGAGCCCCAACACTGGCAACGGCGGCGAGCTGCTGCTACTCGAGCCGTCTAGATTGGTCTCGCAGTGCAGGGCGAACTCGGCTTGGAACTTACTGAAGCCACCTGCCAGGACGAGAAAAGCAATCGTGGTAACTCGAGATCCCGTAGTAGTTTTCACAGCTTTGAAAGCCGCAGCACCTTACGCCCCCCCCCCCACCCCTTCCCCACCCCCGACACACAGAACCAGATGTATAAGGACACTTAAATGCACACCCTTGGAAAAGGAACGACCGGGCCCGCCTCCCCTGGGAGCCCTTCTTTTGAATCCGGAAATGCACAAAATGGCAACTTTCCTGAATATCCTGAGGGGCTAAGAAATACAAATATGCACCCCAACGACCTATCCCACCCTGCAAATTTTAACTCAAAATCGAACAGAAAGCAAGGCAAGGTGGAGAATAAATATCCTGCGGGTGCCTGCTCCCCGGAAGCGGGTGAATTCGGCGGGGGCCTGGCTCCCCGGTGCGGGACGAGCAAAGCTTCGCAGCCCGGAGCGAGGGGACGGCCCCGGCTGGGCAGCGCGGCTCAGAAGCGCCAGCCCAGCGCAGCCCGCACCTCCCAACCCAGCCCCGCGCGCCCGGCTCCTCCGGACATACCTTCCAGGTAGAAGGCCCGGCAGCCCTCGTCCTTGAGCTTCTTGAGCAGCAGCCCCAGCACCGACTCGCCCCCCGTGTTCTCGTTCCAGTCGCTGCTGCTCTCGTCGTACAGCACCACGGTGTCGGTGCCGCAGCGCCGGGTGAAGCGGTCGCGGTCCTCGCCGCGCGTGAAGAGCGCGTGCACGGGCAGGTTGCCCTTCTGCAGGCGCCGCAGCATGATGCCCGGGATGGCCACGTTGATGGCTGACTCGATGTGTGACGACTCATACAGCTCCTGCGGCCGGCAGTCCATCAGCAGCAGCCGCTCGTTGCCCAGCTCCAGCTGCTCGTTGAGCCACGCTACCGTCTTGCTGATCGCCATTTCCGACGCGAAGGGCACGGGTCTGAGCGTATCTATCATGGGGGTCGAGCTGCGAGAGAGGGTGGGGTGCCTAGCAGACGCCCCGCGGGGCAGGCATAGGCCGCCGAGCGCGCCACGCGAAGCCGCCGCCGGCGGAGCGGGGTTGAATTCCGCCTCGCTCTTCCCGAGCAGGGTTAGGGGCTGGGGAAGGCGAGACAGAAAGAAGTGAAGCCGGCGGTTTCCTCTGCACCGGCTGCAGCCGCTCGCCTCCGGTGTCAATGAATCGCTCTGAATGAAGCTGCCCGGACAGTTTTGTTCCTCCCCAGTGAATGGAATCCAATTAATTTGGACTCCCGGCTACGGAGAGGGGAGGGAGAGAAAAAAAAAAAGGCCAGGACTCCTAATCCCTCCCTCCGAAGCTGCACCTCAAATCCACCCGAGCGTTTCTCTCCTCCGATTATTCGAGCCTCGCACTCTCTCTCCTCTCGTCTCCCTCGGACTCAGCCCTCGCACACCCCCTGCGCAAGGCAGCTCCTCAATGGATACAAACAGCGAGCGTCTCAATGGATACATTCTCCCGGCCAGCCAATGAGCGAGCTGCGGAAGGGGCTGTTGCCGTGGAGACGGACCGGCTGGAACAGGTTGTGTTGATGAATTGTTAATGAGTTTGTCATTCACAAAAACGGAAAGGAATTTCCGCTCCGGATAAGCCCCAGTGCAAACAAGCTGCAACAGCGGCCTCGGCGGGAGGAAGGAGAAAGAGGAGGAGGCGGCGGCGGAGGAGCAGGGCACATAAACCAGGGCACTTCAGTTGTCTCATGTTTCCTTCTGTTGGGAGTTCACACTTCGCCTCGGAACTTTTGCGCACAAATGGTGCAATTAGCAGGCACAAAAGCCCTTGTTCGTGACGCCTGTGCTCGCAAGCTAGCTTTAGGAAAAGCTTGCGCTGACTTTTCCCCCCTTTTTATTCCCTTTAAACTCATTTGGACTGTTGTTCGCCCTACCCCTCCTCCCCCGCCCTCCTTTAGGCGGTGTGACATTTGTTTGCCGGTTTAAAAGCCCAATTCTGTTTGCTCTGATGTTCTTTTAGCCGAGGCTATGTTTGGGGCTGCTGGACTGCCTGGGCTTTAGTGACCGCTGAGGTGTTAAATGTTAATCCAACGGCTCTGGAAACAAACCAGGATTATATGGAAACATTTTAAAGAAGCAAACAAGTGTCTGTTGTTCAGATAATAGGAATCAAGCTTTTTTTAAAAAAAATAGCGTCTTAATTGTTATTTTTAAACAGTGGAGACTGCAGAAACAAACTTGTTGGACAGTCTGATGCTTCTACCCCGCTCCAGCGGCGTGGAGCGTTAGGAGCCAGAACCATTGTTCCTGTGATCCTGGCTCCCGCGCCTGCCACCCACCATGCGCTGAGGGGGTGAGGGTCGCTCTGGTTACTTATTTCTGGGCAGGAAGCTCGGCTTCCGAAGAAAAAAAAAAGAAGCTGATGGGGCGGGAGCACCTGCGCGAGGTGCGCTAGGGCACTCGGAGCCTTTGGGCTGTCCCACCGTCGTGGAGGCACGGGGCAGTCCTCCCGCAAGGCCTGCAGAGTGTAGGGATAAACTGGGCTCGGCGAGCGGTTACTGTGTAGACAGAAGCATTTCAAAGGGGAGCCTGCTCACCCCTCACCCGACACCCCCTGGTCCCCACCCCCACCACTCTCTTCCCAGCGTGGACCGCAGCCCCCTCCCCTGCGTCACGGGGCTCTCGCAGAGGACGGGCCGCGCCTGCGCATTGCACTCCTTGTCATCACCCGCCCCCCCCCCACTCCACCCCCGCCCCATCACCCCAGTCTCCTAGCAAGGTGGGCGCCGTACGTGGGGCGACTCCGCTGATGGTGCGGGACTGTGGGCTCTGTAACGGCCCGGGGCGGGTGAAGGGGGTGCGTGCCGGGATCCCCTGGCTCCTAAGAAGGGCTGGGAGTCCCGGGGAGCGTCTCTGCAGCTCTGCAGAGCCAACAGGTATCCGGGGAGGTGTTGGCCCAGCCTCTCAGCAGAGCTCGGCCGCGGCGCCGGGTGGGCCAGCTGGGGGCCGGATGGAGGCGGGGCCCGGCCGGGGCCTCGGCGACGGGGAGGCGCAGTCTGGGCGCAGAGCTCCATTGTTACATAAAAACGCCGGGGCCTGCCTCTCCTGAGCGGAAAACCACCTGTGCGCGGCCGGCGGCGCTGGGGCGGAGAGGGGGGGCCGAGGCCGGAAGGCGCGGGCCCTAATCCGGCCTCCTCTCCCCAGCCCCCGGCGGAGAAGAAGCCGCTCATTGTGCGGCCGCCGCCGGGGAGGCGGAAGCGAGGGCAGCGGCTTGGCCCGGAGCGGCTGTTCGGAGCGCCCCTCCCGGCGCTCTGTGCCCATCGCAAGTGTCACGGAGGGCACCTGAGGTCGCGGGGTCCCCCTCAGCCAGACTCCCGCACCCACGGGCCAGCCTGCTGACGCCCCGCTCCAATTTGCATTTTTAGTCACCCGCCTCTTGCCTGGTTTGGGGAATGTAAGCTAAAAACGGCCGGCTGCGAGGCCCGGGTTGCCAATTTTGGAGCTCCGCTGCAGGCAGGCCGCCCCTGAGGAGCGTGTGCGACGAAGGCGGGGGTGGCCGTGCGCCTCTCCCCGCTCCTTTTTTGGGCATGCCTTGGAACAAAACTCCCATGTTTTACCGGGTACCCCCCGTTCCAGCTCCGGTCCGCCCCCACCTGTTACAGGCGTTACCCTCCCCAGACATTTCAGTCACTGGGACCCGGAGGCCAGGAGGGGAGGGGAGGGGGTCCCGGAGGGGAGGGGAGGGGGTCCCTGCTGTAGACCCGAGAGGAACGGACCCTTTCAGCGGGGACCTCCCGCACAACAGGAGGGAGGGACGTTGGTTTCTATTTAATTTTGTATTGATTTCAGAGAGGAAGGGAGAGGGGGAGATAGAAACGCCAACGAAGAGAGAGAATCACGGATCGGCTGCCTGCTGCACGCCCCCACTGGGAGCCGGCCACTGGGGCCCTCCGTCTGCAGGCCCACGCTCTAGCCTCTGAACCAGGGCGGCTAGGGCTCTATTCAGCTGTTTTAAAAATTCAGTTATCGGAACCTGGGCATGCGTTTGGGAGGATAATCGCAACACTCTGCAGACTTGAAGATGGAAATATGTAGGCTGACCAGCGCTGATGAACGCTCTCGCCGCGGAATGTCGGTCCTCTCGGCACGTTTTCCGAAACGGCGGCGCCCTCCCTGCGTCGCGGGGCCCTCGGGAGCCCCGGTCGGGCCGCTCGGCCCTAAAACAGGCGCCGAAAAGAACCGCCGAGCCGGGCGGCCCGGGTTCAAATTGTGCCCCAATCGCTTCCCAAGCATTCGACCGTGGTTAAATTTTCTAACTGTTCTATGCCACGGTCTCCCACGGTGGCAAAATGAAGATAAAACTATCTGCGATGATTGGGTGGGTAAAGCGAAATGCCCTAACTTGGTGTGCTGTTAGCTGTTGATACTGTTTTTATCGCCCTGAGTTCCGAACCTGTACAGAGAGGCCTGAGTCCTTTCCATCCCAAAGACCCCCCCTTTGCGGGCTGCCTCACAGCTCGCCTGGAATTGGCTGGTCTACAGAGAAACCCTCTGAGAAACTGCCTTGAGCGGTTTAATCCATCCCAATCCGGCTGCTAGGAAAAGCAGGTGCTGCTACAGACCAGGGTCAAAATCCTTTAACTGGGTTAACGGACAGGAAGTACCCAGTTACCTTTCTAACTTCTCCCTCAGGGGTCATTTTAAAAATACCCTGTTATCCAGCCACACCAAAATGTTAGAAATAATACGAATTGGGCATTTACTACATGGCAGGCATGGTACCAGTTTCTCTAAATTCATAACTTTGGTCAATCTTCAGCAAACCCATGTAAATTATCTCCATTCACAGATGAATGAATTTGTCTGAGGTCAGGCAAATAATACAAATTGGGCATTTACTACAAGGCAGGCATGGTACCAGTTTCTCTAAATTCATAACTTTGGTCAATCTTCAGCAAACCCATGTTAATTATCTCCATTCACAGATGAATGAATTTGCCTGAGGTCACACATTAGGAAATGGTGGGGCCAGGATTTGAGACCAGACCTTTAAGGATTAACCACATACATGTAAGCAATACAGGATGTTGTAGAGATCATACTACACGGTGCTGTTCCCTGCTGGAATGTGCAGGATTAAGGCCTGCCTTTTGAATTTTGACCATCAGAGTCACATTATCTGTTGCACCTCCCTACACATGTAAGGGTCAAAAGTTAGGCTTACTCTTCTACTCCTGCATCTGGTGGTTTTCTTGGACTGTATGCACCTCTTCATTTGGTTAACCACTCAGTAAATGTTGCACATTGTTCTTCCTTTGGATTGTCACAACTACCATTACTTGCCTAGTTGTCTGTGTAGCACATGGGCCTGGGTTTAAATCTCAGCACTACCCCTCACTCGTAGTCTGACAGAGGGCAGTTACTGACCTCTCTGTGCCTCCATTTGTGCATTCATGTGCTCATTTATTCCAGGTTCCAGAAAGCAGCAGTGAGTAAGGCACAAGAACATATGCCTTCCCAGAGCTTGCATCCTATTGAGGACAGACAATAAATAACAGAAATAATTATACAGTATGTTAGAAAGTGAATGTGCTATGGAGAAAAATAAAGCAAGGAAAGCAGTAGTGTGCAAAATTTGGATTTGTTATAATCCTCAGGGGCCTGTGAGGATTAGAGACAACCTAGGTGATATACAAAAAGTGTTGGGTACAATATGGGGGCTCAGATGATGACTTTTTATAACTCACTGCTTTATTCCTGCACAGAGCTGACTTGCTGTTGCTGATGATCCTGTCTTGAATGTCCTCTTCCTGCCCCTGTCGCCCAGCCCCCTAAGAAACATTCTCAAGAGTTTTAACTGGAAGAATCACTGGCTGCCTTACTTCCAGAGGCCCCGGTTTCCTGATTAGGGTGTGATTCATGTGTAAAGGGCTATGTCTATGTGCAGGGAAGCAATTTCCAGGATCCTAATTTCCCTGTGTGTGTAATGCGTGTCCATGCACCTAGAACCCAGGCTTGAGTTCTTGCTCCTGGGAAGCTGCTTAAAAGTGTCTTTTGGTTATGAATGTTTGCTTGACTATTGTAAAAGCATTCCAGCTTTGCAGGAATTTCCCTGCCTCAAGGACACTTGGGATTTAAATGACCCAAAAAGGTTAGCATGACCTCTAATCTTCTTGGAGTAATCGCTATGAATGCAATGACATTTATTAGCACATCATGCGAAAATAGTTACACAGGTTTTCAGCTAATAGGGAGAGCATGTTTGGGAAGGTCTGACTTAAAATGCAGTCATGTGGGATATGCAAGATTCACTTTTAGAGGTCCCAGGGGGCCCTCAAAGTGACAGTGGCTTTCAGAGCAGCTAAAGCTCAGAATGGAGTTTAACTGCATTTGAGAAATATCTTTGCAATAGTCTGCCTTGAAATAAAGGGAATATGGAGTTCGGAACTATTGCTGAGGTCTCTTGGCAGATCCCTCAAAAAAAGACAGCAAGTTATATCTGATCAACAAGGACCAAAGAGGCCCAAAGGATTGACAGTAGGGTAGGCTGTGCGCAGAGAAAACCAAAAGGAGTTTCAAATATGTGCCCCAAATTAAAAGCACAACTGCAGATCTGGGTTTGCAATCAAACAGCTTCTCACAGGCAGCTTTATGGAGCTTGCCCTAGGGTGTGGGCTGCAGGGATACCGCTTTTCCTAAACAGTTCAGGAGCGGGGGACGGCGGGCTAGGTTAGCTGGCACTAACAGGTAAGCTGGTCAGTAGCAGTGCCAGAATCACACACCCACGGGTGCATCTAGTGGGTGGCTGGAGCATTCCTATAAAGGACATGCACTTGAACATCTTACCAGAATGATATAACCGGCAGAAAAATGGAAACTAATGTGAAATTTAGACCTTGGCCCCAATCAGTCTAAGCTTTCAAACATTATGGTTTTCATCCCTGCTTTCTTGTGTTTCTGTTTTCCATCACCTGAGGGGATGCACATAATTTACATTCAGGATCCCTTAGAGACATTATCTAGAAGATTCTTTTGAAGTCTTTACCAAGAAATTTCATTTAAAGATAACAATGTTGATTTCTTCTTTCAAAAGCTTTAGTTCCTTTCATTCCAGTGGGGAAAACATTGATTCTTCCCTCCAATCCTTTATTTTCACAAAGTAGGAAATGTAAAAGCACATGTAAACGTGTTCCCAGGAAGCTGTGACTGCAGGACAGCCAAGCTCCCTTGGTTTAAGGGGGTGGGGAGAGGGGATGGACTACAGCACCTTGCTTCCCCTTTGTACTGTTTCCAAAGACCCAGGGATGATTTTAGTGAGAAATTGGGTTTATATTGCCTTCCATGGAGACCAGGGACTATATGTGTTCATCTTTCCAGAACCTTCCTGGTCATATCAGGAAGTATCATGTGTGCAGCCTCTGCGGCATTAGCCATGGTGCATCTACACGCAGATTACTTGCCTGTGCCTCCATGTGTGAGCAGTGTTTTCTCTGGTGACTTTTCTTGTGTTCCTTTATTTGCTCAGATATGTGCAGCAAAAATAGCTGTTGTGTAAGAGAATTATGTTTCTAAGTAGGGACTATTTTCTGTCAGCCCATTTTTGCCTTAGTATTCAATGGAAATGACTATGTGTGTCCACATCACAAGGAATGTTTTTGCTCAGTTTATCTAACTTAAGAACTCACAGATCCTCCAAGAATATGTTGGTAGAACCCCAGGGGTCTCCACACTTCAGTCTAACAATACTGCTTTAGGACATTTGATAGGTGATTATAAAAGTTATACATATATATATTCTATCTAAAAAGAATAATATGCAAATTGACCATACCTCCGATCAAGCCATGCCCATCAGCCAATCAGGAGCAAATTATGCAAATAAACCCCAACCAAGATGCTGTGGCCACTAAGAGCAGGAGGGAGGCTTGGGTTTCCCCAGCAATGGAGGAAGCCAAGCTTTCGGCCTGCCCTTGCTAGCCTAGGCCTCCACTCAATTCTACAAAGTTTCAATTATAGAAGATATATCCCTACAGAAAAGGCTGCAGCCACAGAGCTGAAGAGAGCAGAGGCTACGGTTGCCCAGGCGATGGAGGAAGCCAAGCTTCTTCAGCCCTAGTGCCTAGGCCTCCACTCTAGGCTACAAAGTTTCAGTTATAGAATTTAAATAAAGGCAAACAGAAGTGGCTGTCACCACAGAATGAGCAGAAGGCTTGGCTCCACTCCAGGCTACAAAGTTTCAGTTGTAGAACCCAAATTAATCCCAGATCTCAGGGCCTCTGCTTGAATCACTGGGGGGCATAGCCAGCCTGCAAATCACCATAGGCCCCTCGCCCAGGCCACCCCACGCCCCAAGGGAACCCCCATCCTGATCTGGGACACCTTTCAGGGCAAACCAGCTGGCCCCCACCCATGCATCAGTCCTCTATCCTATCTAATAAAAGAGTAATGTGCAAAAAAAAAAAAAAAAGGTAATGTGCAGATTGACCATCACTCCAACACACAAGAGGGCTTCTCCCATGTGGTCAAAGATCCTGACCCCATGTGGACCCAAGATGGCTGCCACAAGATGGCCAGCAGGGGAGGGCAGTTGGGACAGACCAGGCCTGCAAGGGAGTGCAGTTGGGGGTGACCAGGCTAGCAGAGGAGGGAAGTTGGGGGCAAACTGGCTGGCAGGGTAGCAGTCAGACATCAATCAGGCTGGCAAGGTAGTGGTTAGGGGATGATTAGGCTGGCAGGCAGAAGTGGTTACGGGCAATCAGGGAGGCAGGCAGGCGAGCAGTTTGGAGCCAGCAGTCCTGGATTGTGTGAAGGATGTCCAACTGCTTGTCTAGGCCAAATCCTACCGGGATAGGACCTAAATGGGCAGTCACACGTCCCTCAAGGGGTCCCAGATTGGAGAGGGTGCAGGCTAGGCTGAGGGACACCCCTTGTCCCCCATGCACAAATTTCATGCATTGGGCCTCGTGTGTGTGTGTGTGTGTGTGTGTGTGTGTGTGTGTGTGTGTGTGATGAAAATAGCAACTTAATGGCAACAATCTACTCTACACCAAACTTTGCACATGTTAACTATAACTGCCATGGTAACTCTACAAAGTAGGTGACCACAGTTTTATAGTGGGGAAGGCTGAGCTCAACTGTCAGATAATTACACTGGAATCCAAGCTCACATTTCAGAACCTTGTAAGTCTCTCTAGGATATTCTGCCCACTACTCAGTAAGAGTGGCTCTAAAACATGACTTCACGCAGTCAGTCGTGGATTTGACCTGATAAAATGGCAGCTTCAACATAATTTAACTTTTTCTTTTTGTTAATCCTCACTTGATACTTTTCCCATTGATTTTCAGAGAGAGTGGGAGGGAGGGAGGATGGAGAGAAACATTGATGTGAGAGAGACACATTGATCAGTTGACTCCCACAGTAGCCCCCAACAGGGGCCTGGGATAGAACCTGCAACTCAGGTTTGTGTCCTTGACCAGGAATTGAACCCTTGACCGGTCTGTGGGCTGTTGCTCTAACCGCTGAGTAACACCAGCTAGATCAGGGCTAATTTTTTAACTTTTATATTGCTGGTCAAGATTGTTAGAGCTGGAGTTAAGTCATGTGACTGCAGGAAGTGCATAACCTCCCTATGCCTCAGTTTTCTTACCTGGAAAATGGGGATAACATATCACAGGACTATTGTAATAAATGACTCAGATTTGTAAAGGAGTAGGAACAGTACTGAAACAATAGTAATTGACAGTTACCTGCTTTTATTGTACACAAACACATACCCACACCTCTAAATAAACCTTTTTGACCATTGTCTATATAATAGAAAACACTACATGTCAGTTTTGTTCTCAGGAACAGAAAAACAATCCATGCAGAGTTTTGAAGAATTATTTTAGTAGATTGCTTTACCAGTCCTCTTAGTTGCTGATGTGAGCAGCCCAGAAATCACATTGTCTCAGTGTGCCAAGAGACCAGGATAAGTTAGGGCGTTGGAGATGCTGATTGCTTAGGAGGGATTTCCCAGCTGTCTGGGGCTCACGGCTGAAGCAGCAGGCATTTTCTCCCCTTCATCACTGCCAGCTCATGGCCATTCTTGTTGACTGCATATTCTACAAAAAGGGGATTGGAAGTCTACTGGCCCTAGCAATTACTGTTTCACTCTCTCAGTGATCTAGGTTTGCAGCTGCTGATGGGAGCTCCCATTTATACTCATCTCAGAAGTCTCTCCTCTGGGAAGTTCCTTCCTTCCTCTGTCTTTCCTGTGTAGCAGGAACTTTTCAGGTGGGGGAGAAGGAGGAATTGTCAGAGCCACTGGGGATGAGAGCCATACTCCGTGACTGGAAGGAATCTTCCATTCTTGGGAGAAGAGTGCTGTGCTGCAGGCCACATTGTAGCCTTGAGTGAACAGGCCGCCTGCTAACACAGTTTATATAGTAATTCTGCACATATATGAGTACAAGGTTATTTTATTAAATGTCTGACAAGTATGCATCTTTTGCAATATTCCCGTCCTCCATCTTTTGTAGTATCCCCATCCTCCAGAGCCTAAAACCTTGCCAGGTCATGCTCCTTTCCTACTTCCTCTCCCTCCCCCTTACCCTCACCAAATCACTTTCCCAGAGAAAAGGTCTTTATTGGTGCAGCTTCCCTGCCCTTTTGTTACATTGTCTATATGGTAATTTGCTTTTAACCATTTGAGTATAACTATCCTAGGACTCTGATGCTTTAGGGATGGGTAATTGGCTGTGATCTTCTTTAATATAAAACAATGCCTTAGACTGGATGACCTGCAGGATTTTTAAAATTTAACATAAAGGATGTTTAAAAAACATCTCTGTTATTGCAATTGGTGGCATTTCGGATATGTGGTTGTTAGAGGAGGTGTGACAAGGCCTGTGCATCTTGCAGGACCAAGGTATCCGCAGGCAGCCAGCCCACCTGCTTATGTAGCCACATGGCCTCTAAGCACCGGGGAACCTCCCATCCTTCACTTCAGCTGCTCCATAACTTGGGGCAGCTGGGATTCTGCCCCCAGTGAGACTCCAAATCTGCCGGTTCTGATTTTAGAACACTGCTGCTTTTCCTTCAGTGTGCCCTTTCTGCAAGCTGCTGTCAATCAAAAAATTGAGGGTAGAGATGTGAGAAATTTTCACCTGTCTGAATTTAAATAATGAATTCGGAGACATAAGTATGGCAAAAATGAGCCTTTTAATATGTTCTTGCAAGAATGAGTGGCCCTCTGGTTGTTCAGGCACACACAGATTAGTGATCGTAGGCTATTTATCCCCTAAGGCAGTGGTCGGCAAATTCATTAGTCAACAGAGCCAAATAGCAACAGTACAACAATTGAGATTTCTTTTGAGAGCCAAATTTTTAAAACTTAAACTTCTTCTAATGCCACTTCTTCAAAATAGACTCACCCAGGGCTTGGTATTTTGTAGAAGAGCAACACTCAAGGGGCCAAAGAGCCGCAGGTGGCTCGCGAGCCGAAGTTTGCCAAGCACTGAGCTAGGATGTGAGAATCCCTCCTCCGAGTCCTCACTGGCTGGGGACTATGGGGTTAATAGTTTCCTGTGTCACCTAGGTCTTATTGTCTCCTATTGGGCCATTTACAAAACATGGGCTGAGGCCTTTTGTAGTTGTGTCCACCTCCCCCTGTTTAGTTGAGGCAGCATGAGGTGTTTTGTCCTGGGTTTCTGAGGGGTTTCCACCATGACGCTGGCTCACATACACAGTTCTCATGTGCGTTTACCTAAAAGAGAGGTTCTCTTGACAACATCATCAGATTTGAGCACCCATTGTGAATCTAGAACTAAAATGACTGTTGGGACATATAGGGATGAGTAAGATTCGGACCCTTTGTCACAAAAAATAACTCTTATCAGGGAGGTTGTACACATGCCCAGGTAACTAGAACGTGACCAGACAAATGTAGTACAGTGATTGCTATAGAAAGGAAATGCAGAATAGAAGAGGGAATGTTTCATCAGCCTTGGGTGCTGGGAAGTGTCCCACTTAGATCCTTACGAATAAGCAGACTTCTCCCCCTCTCCATCCCAGATGGTAGAAGAAAAGCACTGTAGGCTAAAGAGACAGCCAACATGAGCAAAGGTTTGGAGACATGGACATGGATGACAGCTGGGGTGCAGTTCAGCAGAATGGAGGGTGCAGAGTGACAAAGAACATAGGAAAGATAGCTTAAAGATGAATTGGGCCTGGCAGCATGGCTCAGTGGTTGAATGTCGACCTATGAACCAGAAGGTCACGTCATCGTTCAATTCCGGTAAGGGTCAGCGCACATGCCTGGTTGTAGGCTCTATCCCAGTGGGGGGCATGTTGGAGGCAGCTGATCAACAATTCTCTGTCATCATTGATGTGTCTGTCTCTCTCTCCCTCTTCCTCTCTGAAATCACTAAAAATATATTCTTTAATAGGTGACGTGGACTTTGGATGTGATGCTAAGGAATCTGGAATTTTTCTTTAGGCAGTGATAAGTCATCAAAAATATTTATATGGGGGTGTGACATGATTTCAAAATATGATTCTGGTAAAAAGAGGTGAGTAGACTGCAAGGGAAAGAGAAACTGTAAGCAGAGACTCCAATTACGAAGCAATTGTCTAGAAAAACGATGCCACACCACCACAATTGTCCTGTTCCTGAAATAATCACTTCTTCCTTCTGGGGCTAGGAAAACCTCTTCTGTGACTCAGAGTCCCTCCCTATTAATAGAAGATGACAAAATACTTATCTTACCTCATGCAGGGAGGCACTGAGAGATCCTTGTAATTGTAGCCAGGAAAGAGGGGGAGATGCTATTCTAATGCCAGTGGTGCAATCCGTTTCAGGGGAGGGAAACTGCCTTTTGCCTGTAACTTTTAATTATAAAAATTTCAAACCTACAGAAAAGGTGAAGTTGAGTAGAAGCACAGAAATACTCTTTGAAGGGGAGCTTCTGCCAAAGTAGCCAGGACTCACTACCCTAGAAGTAGCATTTCTAATACAAGCGTCCGTTGATTCAGGTTGAAAATGCCATTGCAACACATTTGGGTACAAACACTGTTCCATAAGGTGAGGTTTTGTAAAGAAAGGCCTGTCTCCCCATTGTTTTTTATTACAAATAAAAGTATAAGGAAAGTTACTCCTATTGCTCCTGCTGCTGAAATGGGGTGGGGGCATCACAATAGAAGTTAAACAGTTGTTTAAGTGAAGAGTTAGGCAAAGTGCCTTCTGATGGTGCTTTGGTGTTCGATCTGAGAGTCTGCCTGGTAGCCAGGGGCAGCTGGTGGTGTCTTTTGCCATCTGCTGCCTGGCCCTTTCTGAAATATAGGTCTCTGTTGCTTTACCCAGAACCATATCAGAAGTCTCTCCTCTTTTTGAAAAAAGGTCATTGGTGTCTATCACAGAATGTACTATAGACTGAAACAAAAATCTATGCTTGATATGTCTGCTGAGTTGGTGCAAGATATTCTGAGGAGTAAAAAGATAAATCACTTGGGGACACTCCCGTGAAGAAGTCAACAGGTGGGGTCAATGACCTAAGAAGAAATGTGACAAAGGTAGCATTAGGTGTGCTGTTAGAACAGTATCAAAGTTCAAGATCCAAAAGAACAGTCATGTTAGATAACTGATAGTTCTTCCATCCCAAGATAGGACGATGTAGACACACAAGGAACTCTACATGAAAACTAAAGAGCGTATGTAATAAGGAGACATGTCAGGAATACATACAAGAAAGATAATATGTGCTACTTTCTGAGGTACATTTATGTAATGATTAGTTCTTTCAAATGGAAATAGTGCTCTGGTACAGTAAATTATTCTGATTCATTTGTTCTCTCTTAATATAACATCGCTTGGGAAACTTAACTGGTGGAATTTTTCACAAAGCAGCTGGGAGATTATAGAAGAACTAGAGGCCTGGTGCATGAAATTCATGCCCAGGGGAGGGGTCCACTCAGCCCAACCTGCATCCTCTCCAGTCTGGGACCCATCAGACATCCCTCTCACAATCCTGGACCACTAGCTCCTAACTGCTCACCTGCCTGTCTGCCTGATTGTCCCTCACTGCCCCCCCCCCCCACTGTGAGCCTGATCACCCCCAACTGCCCTCCCACCAGCCTGATCGCCCCTAACACATCCTCCCTCCCCCGCTGGCCTGGTCATCTCTTATTGCCCATGACTTCTGGCCTGGTCACCCCCAACTGCCCCCCCCTGCTGTCCTGGTTGCCCCTCACTGCTCCCCTTTGCCAGCCTGATCACCCCTAACTATCCCCCCCTTGCCGGCCTGATTACCCCTCATCGCCACTCACTGCCTCCCCTGCTGGCCTGGTCACTCCACATAGCCTACTGTTTGGTTGTCTGGTTGTTTCAGTCATGACAGTCCCTGGCTTTTTATATATTAGGATAATTCTTTTAATCCTTAAACAAAGTAGTTTTTATCTTAAGGACAGTTTAAATATCACACCATCACAGTCTGCATTTGAATGTACTAATCTATTGTTAGATTCCTTTACTGCAGTAAAGTCAAGGAAAACAACTAGACTCATGGCTGTGCTGACAACAAAGTATCAGTTATAAAGGAATGTAATAAAGATTTATGCATTTACTAATAAAGTAATAAAAGCCTAATATGCTAAGTGTCCAAATGATCAACCATTTGACTAATAGCTATGATGCACACTGACCACCAAGGGGGCATATGCTCATCTCACAGGCATGAAAACATGGAACAGACTGATGACTCTCAGAGGGAAGGGGGTAGGGAGAAGGGTGGGAAGAGATTAACCAAAGATCTTATATGCATACCAGAGGCCTGGTGCATGGATTTGTGCACTGGTGGAGTTCCTCAGCCTGTCCTGTGGGGATCGGGCTGAAACTGGCAGTCTGACATCCCACGTGGAGTCCCAGATTGTGAGCGGGCACAGGCCAGGCTGAGGGAACCCACTGGTGCACGAATCCATGCGCTGGACCTCTAGTTTATTAATAAAGCAATGTGGCCATTTAATAATTATAATTTTTTAAAATTGATTTGAGAGAGAGAGAAACACCAATTGGTAGCCTACCATACACGCCCCAACTGGGGATCAAATCTAAAACCTAGGTGTGTGTCTTGACCAGGAATTGAACCCGCAACCTTTTGGTGCACAGGATGACACACCAACCAACTGAGCTACCTGGTCAGGGCTAATAATTCTAATTTCTGATTCAATAGTTAAAAGCGACTTATTTTTTAAAAATGTGTAATCCACACATTGGGAGAAAACATTTTGCAGAAGACAAATCTGGTAAAAGACTGTTATCTAACATAATACAAATAACTCTTAAAACTCACCAATATGAAAATGAACAACCTGATTTAAAAAATGGACCAGGTTGAACACCTCCCTGAGGAAGATATACAGGTGGCCGGAAGCATATGAAAAGAAGTTCCACATCCTGTGTCATCAGAAAACAAATCAAAATTACAATGAGGTAGCACTGCACACATATTAGATTGGCCAAATCTGAAACACTGACAACAAATGCAAAATGGTACATCCACTTTGGAAGAAAGACAGTTTGGTAACTTCTTATAAAACTAAGCATACACTTTATTATATGATCCAGCAATCATGCTCCTTGGAGTTGAAAACCTGCACAGTGATGTTTCTGGCAGCTTTATTCATAACTGCTAAAACTTGGACACAGCCAAGATATCCTTCAGTAGGAGAATGAATAACTAAATTGTGGGACATCCAGACAGTGGAATATTAATCAGCACCAAAAAGAAACAAGCTCTGAAGCCATGAAAGACATGGAGGAAGCTTACATGCATGTTACTAAGTGAAAGAAGCCAATCTGAAAAGACCACATACTGTATGATTCCAGCCATGAGACATCTGGAAAAAGCAAAACTCTCAGAACAGGAAAAAGATCAGTGATTACCAGGGTTGTAGGAAGAGAAGAATTGGTGGAGCACAAAGGATTTTTAGGGCTGTGAAACTATTCTGTATAAGAGTGCATACATATTATACATTTGTTAAAACCCACGGGATGTGCACCAGCAAGAGTGAGCCTTTATGTAAACTGTGAGTTTTGGGTGATGATAATGTGTCAATGTAGATTCATTGATTGTGTACTTCTCTGATTCGAGAAGTTGATAATGGGAAGCTGTGCATGTGTGGGGATGGGGAAATATGGAAATCTCTATTTCCTGCTCAGTTTTGTTCTAAATCTAAAATTGCTCTAAAAAATAAGGTTTTAGTTCTTAAAAACAAATGTGTATGCTGCTACCCAATGACTTAGAACTATAGAATATAGATTTCCTATGAATTAGATGAAAGCCCTTTTTCAAATGTCTACACATATTATTCAATTTTTGTTTCTCTTAAAAAACAAAACATTATTGAGTTACAGGTAATACTTGTACATGAAATAATATAAAAAGGAAAGTGGTATAGAGTAAAAATCTCTCCTAACCACCCAGAAGCAACCAGTTAACTAGTTTTTGTGTATACCTCCAAAGAGAGTCTATGAAAGTACAAGCATGTACATTTAATATTATTAATGTTATTAGTATACAATTGCAGCAGACTAAAATACAGAGTGCAATTTGATTTTTCACTGAATGCATTTTGGAGATCAGCTCATATCAGAAAACATAAAACTACCTAATTATTTTCTAAAATATATATTTTTAAATAGATTTCAGAGAGGAAAGGAGAGGGAGAGAAATAAAAACATCAATGGTGAGAGAGAATCATTGATTGGCTGCCTCCTTCACACGCCACTCTAGGGGTGGAGCCCACAACCTAGGTACATGCCCTGACCAGGACTCGAACCATGACATCCTGGCTCATAGGTCAACACTCAACTACTGAGCCACATCAACCAGGCTCATTCTTTTTAATGGCTATCTAGTATTCCTTTACACCACAAGATTTACTTATGCAGTCTTTCTATTGATGGACATTGAGGTTGTTTGTTATCTTATTTTGCTATTGCAAGAAATGTCTGTAGTGAATATACCTTTACACATGCATCTACTTTTTATATGAGTTCTAGAGGCCTGGTGCATGAAATTCGTGCACTGAGGGGTGGGGAAGGTCCCTCAACCTGGCCTGCGCCCTCTCACGACTCCTCAGGGGATATTCGATTGCCAGTTTAGGGATCAGGCCTAAACGGGACATCCCTCTTGCAATCCGGGATTCCTCATTCCTACCGCCTGCCTGCTCACTCCTTACCGCTCAGCTCACTGCTCCTTAGCAGCAGGCTCCTTACTGCTCAACTTGCTGTTCCTTAGGGGCTGCCACAGAGGTGGGAAAAGCTCTCACCACCACCACTGTGCTCGCCAGCCGTGATCCCAGCTTCAGGCTGAGCAGTACATCCCCTGTGTGTGTGCACTAACAACAAGGGAACAGCTCCTGCATTGAGCATCTGCCCCTTGGTGATCAGTGTGCAACATAGTGACCAGTCATTCCACAGTAAAGGTTGCTTAGGCTATTATATATATAGGTGTTGGTAGGAAAAATTCTTAGATGTAGACTTGCTTGGTGTATGTAAATTTATAGTTTTGCAAGATATTACCAAAGTGCCCCTTTACAGACTGTACTAGTTTGAATTTCCACCATGATTGTGCATCCCCAGATCTTAGCTGACATGGGGTACTCTCAACCTTTTGCCAGTCTGATAGATGAGTATTGATATCTCATGGTGACTAACTTGCATTTCTCTTAGTAAGAGACAGATTGAGCATTTTTTTTATGTTAAAAGGTTACTTGAATTCCTTTCCTATGAATTGACTATTCACATTTTTAAATAACTAACATTTTGATTGGTAAACAAAATTAAAATCCTATCTTATTTTTATACCTTGTATTTCAACAACAATATTAAGTTCATTGTAGCCACTGAATTTAAATAACATTAAGCAATCATTAGTTTCAAGTAGAAAAAAATGTAGAATCACACATAATAATCCTAAAGCACACCTTGATACATAACTCATTGATGTCTGACTTTTCCTTCGCAGCTCATTCTAAATCTCACATGGTAATGAAAATTGCTCTTATTCTTTAGGCTCACTGAAGGTAAAAAATAAAAATAAATAAATAAATAAATAAATAAATAAATAAAATAAAATAAAATCCATGGTTTTTGTTTGTTTTGTTTTAATCCTAGAAGAGATATTTGTCTTAAGCTCTGTCTAGGCCACTATATCTATGCAAACTTAATAAGGAATTTTAACTTATTAAAATAACAGCCTAATAACACTCTTATTGATGTTCCAGTCCCTGCCTTCCATGTGAGAGCAAAGTGATACCACTAAATGTCTAAAAGCCTTTATCCTCACCCCCACCCTCCATAAGAAGATATTAGCTGGCCCCATTAAATAGAGAAATGAAAAAGGCCCTTCTGTCTCAGACTGGGAAAGACTTGTGTCACTAAAGTACCTTACAATTCCAAATATCACCTTGCTTTTAGCAGTTGATATTCTGTAGCTGCTGATTAAAAACTACAATAGCTCTGGCAGGGTGGCACAATTGATTACATCGTTGTCCCACGCACCAAAAGCTTTTGGGTTCAATCCCTGGGGTACATATGGGAGGCGGTCAATCCATATGTCCATATTTCTCTCTCATGTTGATGTTGATGTTGATGTTTCTCTCTCTCTTTCTCTCTCTCTCACCAATGGAAATATATCTTGGGAAGGATTAAAAAATATATATATTTTAGATAACACCAAATATCGTGATTCAAAAAGCTTTTGAACATTACTTTGAACTGACTTTATTATAGGTAGTTATCAGGAATTTGATGAGGGAAGAAATGAGAGATAAGGACACAAAGGAGGAGGCTGATAGCATCAAAGATCAGAAAGTAGATTTATAAATACCAGGCTGTATGTAGAAAAGGCTGCCTGTTGTCCCGGTTCACTACACCCGACTGGCAGAAGCAACCACTCGAGAAAAGAACTGCTAGTGTTCAATCCATTGTGGTGATGTAAAATCCACAGGGAAGGCACATGAGATTTAAAAAACATACTATCAACCCAGAGACACTTCACCAGAAGCAATACTAGTTAATCTCAATAGGGATTATAAATCTCCATTCATCTTTCTTATTAAAAAGAAAGACTGTAGGCAGGAGACCATATTGAAGAGATAACATGTGATTTTATTTTAATGACTGTCTTAGCCAAATTTCCTAGGTAATAAAATTTGAGGCAAAGATTACTTGCTAAGGCTGGCTATGTTGGAAGGTGCAACCTCAGGACTGCAAAAGTGAGGGAGAGAGATAGATAAGGCAGGAAAGAGAGGGATTCGGATGCCAGGTGGTGTGTTAAGGAGCTGACCATACCTCACAAGGAAACACAAGCCAGTTGCTCATCCTGCATATCACCTTGAAGCAATCCATGAGGGGCAGAGGCTGGGAGGGTTGGAAAAAAGAAGGATTTATCTTCTTGGCCTCTAATCCCTTGATTCAAAGTTTAACTCTCCAGCACCTTTGGGTTATTACTCAGCCACCTCAGGGAGCCATTAGGGAAACCAATTCCACATCTTAACTGCCTGCCTGGGAGAGCTGGGAGGAGAGCAGTCATCCGTAAGGTGCATGAGTCTCCTGGGTCATTGCTGGGCCTGGAGACTCAGGCTGCTGCAGTCGTGAGATGTGCTCTCACCGAAGCCTGGCCCCAGGAGGCTGTCCATTCAGAGAGAGGCCAGAGGCTAGAGGTGCCAGTGGGGCTAAGGACTCTTGAAAAGCACAAAAATCAATACAGTCAAGTATTTAAATCATGAATAATAGTAATTTTCAAGATTTTTAGAATCCAAGAAGTAGTGCTTTTCTGAAGGCTAATATGAATGACTTTCAGATAAATGAATCATTAAATCATAATGAGTATGAGGGTGGAAATTCTATTATTAACAATATTTATTATTGCTGAGACTTTTTTATGATTATTCAGATTGATTGCTGGGATATGTTTACTCTCTTAATCTGATGACTTTTATTAAAGTTGATTTATAAAGGAGTGCCCATTAATAAAAAAAATGCTCTTAACCACAATGCTTTGTTTCCAAATGGTATATAATACTTTGTGCTAGGAAACATATCTCAATTTCTAGATTCATATTTTTCCAAAACTCCTATTGCACTAAGGAATAAAAAACAGCTCTTTCTGCACAGTTGTGTGTTCCTAGCAGCATCCTGTAGTGTGTATGGGTTGAGGGGAGGGAGCGCAGATGGTGGTGATGGGATAGAAAAAAATCAGTTGAAAAAAATGTGTGTCATACCTTTAAAAATAAAATAGCAACAATTTCTTATTCTAGCATATACATCCAGGTGACATTTGGAAATTTTTGTGGAGTAAAGGGGGCCTAAATGAAATCTCCTGAAAAAGTCATAGTTTTGGGGATCCTAGAAACATATCTCAATTATCCAAGTGAAATCACCAACAGTCGGTATCATCTCCATACATTCAGGAAGACACTAACTGGGAACTAACTGGGCACATGCCCTGTGAGGATTTAAAAAATAATTTTCCTCCCATCTTCTAAGTTCTTTTAACTGGGCTAATAATCAAGTCAACAGAGACGGATTAACAGGAAAAATTGTCCAGAGTTTCTGGGGTGCCATAAAAGATCCAAAGAAGTCCTGGGCAGTTGAGGTTTCTATGGCATTCGGGAGCTAAAGAAAGAGGGGGGTGCAGGGGTGGTTTCGGTTTGGGATTTCAAAGGGCAGGAAGGCAATTCTCAGGGAGATTGAAAAGCAAATGTTTGGTAAATAAATGTTTGTTGGGCCATCTGTAACAATGGGATACTGGAGAACTTTGGACAAATGGGCCTTGCTAGGTTCCCCTCTGTCTATCACACATTAGTTTATATTAAAATATAGTTATCTGGGATGCTATCTCCCTTCCTGGAGCAGGCCCTTTATTTAAATTCCTTTAGGCAGGTAAAAGGGAGTGTCAAAGTTTCTTTCTGAGTTTTTTGTTCCTTAATAACCAGTTTCCAATCAATTTGGGGGTGGAAAATCTTTGGTCCCTTCATCCAGAGATCTTAGTATATTTATGTTGTTTCCATGTCCTTGCCATCAAAAGCCCTACCACGACCAATTCCTGTTTTTCTGCTTAATGTATATTTTTAACTGAATGTAGTCTCCCTCTGAAGGCTTCCCTCTAGGCATTTGCCAAGCCTTTATGAGGTCACTGTGGCAGAGGAAGAATATTCATGTACTTATTTCATATCCTGCAGGAGAAAAAAGAGAGCATGAGAAATTATGTTGCCACTAAGTTAAAAGTAGTTTATTGCCTTATATTTAGAGGGTTTGATGTCAGAATTCAAGGAGAGAAGAAATAGTCCAATCTGGGCCTAGCCTGAGTTTTCTGTTTTCCCTGAAGTTCAGATGCCTGAGAAGAATCCGAGCGGATGTGGGATTACATGTTAGTACCTGAAAGCGGGCCCTGCTCCCCGCCCCACCGTCACCACCCCTGGAATGAGTGTACACTTCCAGCGGGTGGTGGGAGGAACAACAGAGAGCAATGTGCCCACGGGCTCAGCCATCTGCTGTTCCAACCACAAGCCTTCTCCCTTCCCCATTTCCTGCCAATGATTCATCTATTCTTTTTCTCATTCAAAGATAACTGTGTGGTCATTTAAGGAGGTGAATGTCATTAAGAAAAGTGGAATCTGGATTTCTTAGGATGAGGTAGAGCAGATTAAGGAGACTGGAATTTCACAAAATCAACAGTGCAGGTATGAACTCTCTCCCGCTGGCGTACCATTTCATAACAGGTTATCATCAGCCAGCAGGGACAGGTCAACAAGACGACTATGAGTGTATGAGTTGCTAAAGAGCAGAAGCGGACAGAAGAGCAGAAGCCAAGAGATTTTCTAATTGGAGACACTGCTCATCTTACCCACTCACTGTCAGAGATGGTGCCTGCCTCTAATTTTATATCAATGAATGAGACCTTTGTGACTGTTTCTAATCAGCCGACCAAAAAGCTGCCCCCAAATCTGCTTTCAAGAAGATCCTACCCAATTCATGCTGTGTCCCTGACACCGAAGGGTATTGGTGGCAACGTGCTGTGTGCAAAAGGAACAAGCGTGTCCCGCTATGGAAGTGCACCAAAGTGGACACAGATGGGCCTCAGTTCAAATGCTGGCTCTGCTTCCAGCTTCCGGGATATCAGGCAGGTTGCGAAACCTCTGGACTCTCAGGCGCCTCGTTTGTAGGTTGGGATGTGAGGACACCTACCTCACAGGGTGGCGTGAGGACTGAACTGGATAATGTATGTAAAGTACTTCATGTGACCCTTGGAATGAGGTAGATATGCAAACATCCCATGAAAAACAGTTTCTGCCACATGCTATATCCTTAGGCTAGCAAAGTCAAAGAACTCAAAGGAGAACAGGGGCTTTGGCCTATTCGAGTACAGCCTCACCCACCAGGAGAGGAAGGGCAGATATCACAGGGAACCTGGCAACAGAAATGCCTGGGGCATATGCTCCTTGTTAATGCAAGACACAGGAGAAGGGGGGAGGCAGAGAGATAAGCAGAACCCGATGACACCTTCTCCTACCCCAATAGCCACTATGACCCCTGTGGCAGGTGAAGGGCTCAAGAAGTGAGCATTCCTCTTTCTGAGTAGAATATACAGATTCCAGGTCAGATTGAGTTCTTTAAGACTCTAGCATTATGCCCCCATTTTCTGATCTGTAAAATGGGTGTTACACTAGCACTTACATCTTGAGCTCTTGTGAAGATGAAATAAGATAATCTATAAAGGACTAAACCTTGAGCCCAGGACAGTCAGCAAGCAGTACATAAATATTACCAACCATTATTATTTTATTCTCCTGTTAATATGTGGGATTAACAATTACTTTTGTTTATTAACCTATTTATTGATTGATGGATTTTCATTTAATAAATACTTGTTCACTCATTTAGGGAACTGAATTGTTAGTCACTCCATTCATTTATTTATCTTCAAATATTGATTGAGATCTTATGCTGGCCTGGGACTAGGCTGGCCTCAGGAAATGCCAAGGATCATTTGGCAAGAACCTTGGAAGCGAGCACGGAAGAGAGAGGTGTAGAGAAAAGCAGGACCAGCCCGGGGTGGTAAGTGTCAGGAGTCAGGAAAGGGCTTCCCAGAAAAGAGACTTTTTGAATGGGATCCTAAAGGATGAGCAACCAGAGGAGTTTGGGCTTAGAAATTTCAGATAGCAGAAACAACTTGCAAAAAAGAATAAAGTTGCGGCTGGAGGGAGGCAGTACAGGACTAACAGCCGTGAGGACTTTGGTGTGGGTAGTATCCAGCCACACAGACTGCTGACCTCTTGTTGAAAGTCTCTGATGACAACTATTTGGCTGAACTGCCCTGTTACTGCTTGAGCAAAAACTCCTATTCGAAATCTGTTTCAGCTGCCAGGGAGAACTGCCCCCAGAACCCACAGCTCAACAAGCCCCATTTGGCTCACCATTGGTTGAATTCCTAAACTTCATTCTGTCTATTGCTAATGAAAAATGCACTGCCTTGGAATTGAAAGTGGTGCCAAACATATGATTTTTGGGATATAGTTTCTGCCATATATGTTTTAGTAAATTTCTCACAAACATTCGACTTACAGAAAGACGTCCAATAAAAACTAGCGGAGTGTATGCTTCCAATGAGACGTGGAGTCTGGGCCTGGCCTGCGTGCTGGTTGGCATGTCACGGCGTGTATCACTTTCCTTAACATTGCTCAGGAGATCAGGACACCAATCATATGTTACCAGCCACAACCTTCACAAAACAAATGAGAATAAAGTCACCAGAGGAAATGAGGGCCATTTCGAAATTTGAGAGCCCACACGTTCTCTGTGTTGCGTGTTTTTGTTTTGTTTGTTTGTTTGGTCCCCCTCCCCCGCCGCCCCCCCCCCCGCCCCCTTGGGGAGGATTTCAAAGTTTCAGCCTGTTTTAATATAGCCCATCTGGCTACTTTATTAATGAAAACAGCAGTAACTTTTAATGCTCTCATGTGAGGCAGTACTTTCCAAAAAAATTACATAAAGAACTTTTGGATTATATGTATTATATTTTGTCTTTTTTTTTTTTTTTTAACGCAACTGGAGAGCATTTTAGACAGAGTATGTGCATAGAAATATTCAGTGAGTCATGCCTGCTGTTGTAGGTCTACTCCGGTGCGTGGGGTTTCCAGAACAATTACATAAGTGTTAGCAGAGCCAGGAACTTTTGACATTTGTGGCATCTTAATGAAGTTCTTTTCATCATTAAAAATATCCTAATTGTTGGTTCCTTATATTTAAAATGCATAAAACTGGTGAAGCAGTATAAATTGATGCTGAGGCCTTTCTATCAAGTGTGCTTCATTGGCAAAGAAACTGAAATAAGTTTATTTGAAATGAAATACAGGTGATCTTGTTATAACCAATACAATAATCTAATCATTCAGCAAAAATGTCCTGGGAGCATAAATTGTAACTGAGATATTTTTGTTTCCTTTCCTTATACTACCCATCAAGATTTTCGTCATAATCTGAATGTCTGTAGCATATTGCTTACTTGGACAACCTTATATATGATTTTGAAAAAGTTGGGATTCCAAAGCGACTAGGACATACCAATACCTTACTTTTATTTTTCAGAAGCTCACCCAAGAAATGTCGTATTTTAAGTACCAATAGTATATTTGTTAAATGTTATTTATCTTTATTTTTAAAGATACTCAGGTCCCAAGGTATCTTGAAATAAGAGAAACTAGAAAAAGACTAAAGCCATTGTCAACGCAGCTTTTCCATCTCAAAAGTGAGCCCCCAGATTCAGGGTTCAGGGGCTTTCTAGGCAGGTGGGGACCTTGGTTCTCCTAGATGTTTGTTCAGCATCTTGCACAACTCTGCTGCTCATTTTCCTGCAGGTAAGAGGTTGTAGCTAGGAGTGTTACTGTATTTATCAATTCAAAAGACTGGTACAAAGGATCAGCAGGCAGAGCGGCACTGACTCATAGAGGTGGTTGTCTGCTTGTGCCCCATTTGCCCCTTTTGAGGGGGAGCACAGTTCACCAAGTCCAGCTCTGCACACCCAGGCATGATGGGTCCTTTCCACATGCCTGCAGGTTCCTGAGCCCCTTTCCTGAACAGGTAGCACAGAACACCCTTGGCATCCCCACAGAGAAGGAGTGGTGAGGCTATGTGAACTGCGTGGGCTGTGGTCACAGGTGAGAATGTACATGGCATCACAATGTAGTATGTATCCTGTGACACACAGTCATCACTAGAGATTGCTTGTTGATGCTGGAGTTCTACGTGCTGTCCAGGACTATTTCCAAGAATGTACTAAACACGTTTCCCTGGGGCTTAGGAGGCACGGTGGAAAAACCCCTGCCAAGTTTTCTAAGTAATGGAGATGATCTTTTAGGAGGAAGTGATGTGTTCACCTTAGGGCTGGGAGGGTGGAGAAGGAAGAAGGCAGCCTACACAAGTCAGAAAATGCTGCCAAAACCAAGGCGAGGTTAGAGCAGACCCTCAAGAGGCATGAGAAGCTGCCCTATGTTGTTTCACTGACAAACTCCTCATCTTACTCTTCATATTCCTGGCTTTCTGCACGAAGAAGTCTCCAAACCCAAGTAGCTCTATCTCTTCTGATTATGGAATCCATTTGTCCTTCTCCATCTCTCCAGGCACTAACATCAGTCTCTTATCATCTATCACCTAGATTACTATGATAGCCTACTAACTGCTCTTCCTGCTTTCAGTCTTTCGTTGCTAACCCATATCTCAGCAAGGACCATTAATGTCTTTTTGTTGTTGGACAGTGGAAATTTATTGGGAAGAATTTCTGTTAGCCCTTAGGAGGGACCGGAAGACTTGGAAATGGGTAGAAACTGATGGGGATCTGATAGGTTTAGGAGCCATATGCCCTGTCCCAGAATGAATGATCTGTTCTCATTTCTGGGGAAGTTTTTCTACCTTTTTGTCCTCCATCTATAGGGAGTTGAGCATTGTTCCAACTTGGGTCATGTGGCTGTTGGTGAGTAGTGGGATGAGGGCACCTGGATTTACGAATCTCACTAGACTTACAGTGGAAGAGAACTAATCCTTCAAAAAGAAATCGAAATGACATGGATAGTGAGTGATCAAAAATCAGTATGTGTTCATAATATGTGATTATAGAAGGGGCAGATGATATACACACTGAGTGGCCAGGTTATTATGATCTCTGAATGCATAATAATCTGGCCACTCAGTGTATTTGTATCTCAAATGGGTACCAAAAGTATTATAGGCTTTTGCTGGATATCAACCACCTATTTGCCCTGAGCTTTCTATCAGCCAGTGCAAAGGGGAAAACTGATCACGTGCATGATTTATAGTATCTTTGATATCAGATAAATGAGGTATTCAAGAGAAGTACATTGAGTGGCCAGATTATTATGCATTCAGAGCTCATAATAATCTGGCCACTCAGTGTATTATCTCATTGTACTCAAATAGCTTGTTAACCTACCTCTCTCCCCAATAGATAGAAAAACCATGTCTTATATATCTTTGTATGCATGGCCTTTCATAAATATGTACACACACACAATAAATATTTGTTGCATAAAACAATAAATTAATATCCATTTAAATGAAAGCTACACATCTTCAGAAGTACTTTATGGATCCCAGCCCAGCCTTTGGTGACCCTCCCTGACCTAAAACTACTCAACACTGAACTCAGTCCACTCACCTCCTGGGTGCTCCCAGGGAAAAAGAGAAAGAGGGAGAACCAGGAGATTGTATCCCAGATACAGATTCATTCTGCTTCCATTCACCATCTCTTGTAGAACCATTTTGGTCTCAGGAACTCTTCACAAGCATTTAGCACTGCGATGCTTAGTGGCTCTTGATAAGCTAGTCTAATTATCTTATTTGGCATAATACAATAGAAAGAATGTGCTTTGAAATCAGATGTAGATTCCATTACACACCCACCAGTTACTAGCTTTGTGACTCTGGATACTTTTTTAAACTTCCCTGAGTCTCAGGTTACACATATGTTCACTGAAGATACTACAAGTGTAAATGAAAACATATATGCAATGACAGACAGTTGTCACAATGCTTGTCATGTGAAAGATGACCAGTGAACATGAAGTCCATGATGGTTTTGTAGCTTATAGATAGACGATGAAGGAAATTTGCAGTGCTAGGATAAGTGATTTGAACTGAAAGGAAAAACAGAAAGAAGCAGAATGAACATACCAATCTGCTCCAACATGAATCAGGGTCAATTATTAACTTAAAAAAAAACACAAAAAAACTCTATAAAAGACACCAAAGTTTTTTAAAAAGTAACAAATGGGCTTAAGGAAGAAACAATCATATATATATATATATTCCTTAAACAGCAACAGAATTAGATATTCCCCATACTAGAACTTACACAAATATAACATTGAAATGGAAACATTTCTTTCCTAGTGTGTGCTGTACTCTATTCTACTCCAGGATGCATGGAGATGAAATCCTGGGTGCATTACGAGTTGTTAGCTCTCAGCTCTTCCTCAAGCCTTCCCCCCAAGCCTGCGTCCATTATAAGTTATTAGCTTAGAGGAAACCCTGAGACAGAATAGATCAAGGATTGGAGTGTCAGCAAGCACTCAATGAGCACGTTGTCTAAGGCATGTTGGGTGTGGATTTCTGTCCAATAACTTTTCTCCTCTTCTCTGGCACTCTTTTATTTTAATTTTTAAAAATAATCACATACATATAATTATATAATAAATTTTTTTTAGAGAGATCAGTTCTAGAAAAAAGGAACTAAAGAAACATTTTTGGCAACCACTGTATCTTTGCTTTCTCTTCACGTTAAAGAATATCACAAGCAGAAGATTCAAGGTATTGCAGTAGATATTTTATTGGAGTTTCTCTCAAATTAAATAAAAATGTGTTGACCTGCAAAGAACTGAAACCAACTTGGAGGCTCAAAAGCAGGCCATAACGCCCACTCCTCCTGTCTCCAACACCACACCTTTTACCCATTTTTCCCTTTTCCAAACTTTAAGCTGCTCACACATCCCAGATTGCTCCTGGGGAGAAGACTGTGCTGTCCTGGTGTGGGAGTGCCCAGTGTGCTCATGTGTGGTTTGGAGGAGAGGGAAGGCATGAGGAAGAACGGGAGGATAATGAGCTAAAAATAGCATAGCCACCTCCGACTCTGCCTTCAAAGCAGACCACTTCTTTCCCTTCCAGAGCAAAGCCACACTGCCCGGACAGCCTGAGGAGAGACAGCCTGGATTTTTCTTTGGAAAATCACTTTTCCTCTATGGGAGAAATGACTGTCAATCATGGTTGCTTCCTCTATCCTGGCCCAGGTGGGGTTGGCTACCTAACTGAAGCTAGGCCTATCAGATGCACTTGACCTGGAATTTTGATGTTGAGAGAAATGACACAATCACTGAGAGCTGTTCTAAATAATTTACAATGGTAGCAATGGCCTAAAGAAACTGAGTTATTCTTCATAACTGAATTCTTAAAGTTTCCCTTGTATGTTTATAAAGCAGAGTCTCAGCTTCTCCTTCTGTTCTGTGGGAACCTAATTCTTTTGTTTGCTTGAGATATTCAGACTCAGCTTCTGTTATTTCCTTCGCAGAATTTAGCTTCTCAGATGCTGCAGGTTCCAATAGGCAATGCTAAAGGTCAGAATTTGGGAGGTGGAGAGAGTCACTTGGGGTCAAACATTTACTAAGGCACCAAACTCAATTTTTCTTAAGCCACTCAAATCCCAAATGTTGGCTTTATGGCATTCCACGCAAGCCTGGGAAGGAACAGGAGCCCCTGACTCCGTTTTCCCAGGGTAAATTTGGTTGAAACACCAGATTCTCTAGTTCAGCCACTGCAATTCTAATAAGCTTCACAAGTTCCAGAAAAATGCCAGCGGTGTTGGTCTAGGTGGGTGAATTTAAATGGGACTTGTAAGAGGCAGCGCCTGAGCCGCATTATATAATTAAGTGACAGATGATGATGGAAAAGCTGCCACTGCAGTTAGGTCAATCGGCATTTATGAAATCACTGCGTGGGAACCCTTTCAAACCACAACCTTCCATTAGGAGCCTACATTTCCCAGAAAATCCTCATTCCTTCATTTAGGCAGCAATTTTAAAGTCAGCTGGAACCTCTCATTCAGCACGACAGCAACTGAAAAAGAACCAGACTGCATTTTACTTTCCTGTAAGCAGCAACTCCTGCTCATGGCATTTTGTAACCCTAAGATGTCACACTCTTTTGAAGTTATTTTCAGCTTTGGTTTGAAAAGCAATAGGAATCAGCAATAACCAGCCTTCTCCTCAAGGAGTTGAGAGAGTCAGAGGGAGTCGGAGAAAGGGGTGTATAGTTCCTTAAACATTACCATTTACCTCAACCTGTTAACATTTCTTTTTCTTCTTTTATTGTATGTTTTTGCTGTCAGTACCATTCCAGCATCCTAGAACGTCTATGGATTGTTTTATTCAATAAACCTTTGTTGGATGAGTAGCTATGAAGTGCCAGGCAAGGGCCCTGGAAAACTAGGCAGGCAGGCTTGCCTGCAAGGAGCTGCTATTGTAATGGCAGGAGATAGAAACAAATGCCATGATTTTGGATCTGCTGGACCCACTAGGATAGTCCCTGGGTCTAACTAATGGGAGAAGGGGATTCTGATGTCCTTAATTTCCAGGTGGAAATGTTGGTGTGAAATAGCAATTAGTTAGACTAACACTTTAACCAAGGAAATTCAAAGCTTTATATCCCCTGTGACTATTTTGTAACTGCCAATCTGAACTTCCTAATCTCTTCACCCTTTGCAACCAGCCCTCCAAAACCCCTCCATCTGGCAGCCATCAGTTTTTTTCTCTGTACCTATTAATTTGTTTCTGTGTTGCTTGTTTATCGTTTTTTAGATTCCACATATAAGTGAAATCATGTGGTATTTATTTTTCTTTTTCTGACTTATTTCACTTAGCATCATGCCCTAAGGTCAATTCATGTTGTTGCAAATGGTAAGATTTTATTCTTTTTTTATAGCTGAGTAATATTTCATTGTGTGTACTACTTCTTTATCCAATCATCTATCAATGGACACTCAAGTATCATCCATGTCTTAGCTATCCTATATAATAAAAGGGCAATATGCAAATTGACTGAATGGAAGAACAACCGGTCGCTATGATGCACATCGACCACATGGGGGCAGACACTCAATGCAGGAGCTGATCCCTGGTGATCAGAGCACTCCCACAGGGGAAGCGCCACTCAGCCAGAAGCCTGACTTATATGTCTATTTTCTTCATAAAGTTAGGGAAGTTTTTAGTCATTATTTCTTCAAGTAGGTTTTGAATTTCTTGCTGTTTCTCATCTTCTGGTACTCATATGATGAGATTATTGTTATGCTTGATGTTGTCCCAGAGGTTCCTTAAAATATCCTCCTTTTTTCTAATTCTTTTTTCTTTTTGCTGTTTCAATTGGGGGTTTTCTCCTACCTTGTCTTCCAAGTTACTGATTGATCCTTTGCTTCATCAATCTGTTGTCCATACCATCTAATGTATTCTTTTGTTGTTGTTGTTAATCCTCCCAAAAGGATATTTTTTCTCATAGCTTTTTATTTTATTTTTTAAATATATATTTTTGTTTATTTCAGAGAGGAAGGGAGAGAGGGAGAGAAAGAAAGAGAGAAAGACAGAGAGAGAATATTAATTGGCTGCCTCCTGCCCATCTTCACTGGGCATCAAGTCCCCAAATCAGGCATGTACCCTGAATGGGAAATCAAACCATGACCTCCTGATTCATAGGTTGATACTCAACTACTGATCCACACCAGTTGGGCTCTATTGCTTTTTAGAGAGTAGAAGCGGGGGAGAGAGGGAAAGAGAGTGAAACATTGATGTGAGAGAGACACATCAATAGGTTGTCTCCTGCATGCACCCCAACTGGGAATCAAACCTGCAACCCAGGTATATGACATGGGCCAGAAATGAACCCTCAACCCTTCAGGTGCTAGGGCCAATGCTCCAACCACTAAGAAACACTGGCCATCTAATGTATTTTTCATTTCTCACTGTGTGTGTTTTTTTTTTTACAGTTTCTATGTCATTTTTCATGTTTTCTATATCTTTGTTGAAGTTCTGAGTTGATCTGTTCTTCTAATTTCATTGAGTATCCTTATAATCAGTGTTTTGGACACTGTATGTGATAGATTGTTTGCCTCCATTTCATTTAGTGTTTTCTGAAGGCTTTTTCCTTTCTTTCATTTGGGGCATGTTTCTTTGTCTCTTTATTCTTGGCTGCCTCCCTGTATTATATTAGACTAGAGGCCCAGTGCATGAAATTTGTGCACTGCAGGAGTGTCCCTTAGCCCAGCCTGAACCCTCTCCAATCTGGGACCTCTTGGAGGATGTATGACTAGAGGACTCTGGCAGGGCAACTGCTCACACTGCCTGCTCTCAGCAGCCACACCCCTGGGACTGGAAGACTCTGGCAGAGCTGAGAGGACTGAGCGCCACCATCTTGTGGCTGTGGGCATTGCCATCTTGTGATGGAGTGATGGTTAATTTGCATATTACCTTTTTATAAGGATAGATCTGCTACATCACACAGTCTTGGCAGGGTAACCTTATGAAGTAAGTATCCTTTAGGGCCCAATGATGTAATCTTCCTGGTCACCCAGGTGCTCCAGGGGTGTCTCTTGTTTGGGTGGTATGTGCCCTCCTGTTATTGGTGAGCCTTGTTTGCTGTTGGCATGTCAGTGAGTGGGACTGATGCTCGATCTGACTGCTGAAGACTGAACTTGACTATAGCAGATGAACTGTTGAGCTGGGTCTGATCCCATGGAGCAGGGTTCATTTTAGTGGGGCTCTGGTGCCTGCTGAGTTCACACTTTGGGTGTGTCATTTGTGAAGCTAAGTGAGTGGTGCTCTGCTGTGGTCTGAAGCTAGCCACTATGTGTGTTGGCCTCTTGGGAAGGTCTCAAGTGACAAAGTCAGCTGCTGCCTGTGCTCAGTTCAGACCCAATTGGCAGGAGCTATGAAGTGATCTGCAGTTGAGTTACTTGTGCTGGGCTTGGAGGTGCCTGGGATAAGCTATGCTGCAACCTAGGCCAGATGTCTCTAGTGCCAGTCTTGGGCCTGCTTACAAAGAGGTACAGGACACATTGAGGCCAGCTACTGCTTGTTAGGGGTTTGTGGACATTTGAGAGACTTTTAGGAAAGTTCAAAGCATAGACTGAGGCCAGCCACTTATAAGGAACAGCCACTAAAAGAAGTTCAGGATTGTGCATAAGTTGAAAAGGGCAGGTTCTCAGGGAATCATTATGTTGGGGTGAGCAGTGTTAGCCAGGTTAACAGAGACTCAGAATTGGTGCCTGCCTGCACCTGCAGCCTGAAAAAGGGAAGAGGTCACCAGAGGAACAATGGTACCTGCCAGCCCTTATGTTCTAGAAGAGCTGCCCCTCCAGTCCTCACCCTGAAGTCAGACAATTCAGTGCCTGCCATTTGTTCCTGTCACTTTTAGAGCTACCGTGCCTTTGTTGGAGCTTAGGGTGTTTGTGAGCAAGTGAGTCTGTGCTCAGGCCCTTTAATAGGACATCTGGGTCTAAAGCAGCCCTCCACCTAACCCAGATGGAATGCTTACTGATTTCACAGTCAGATGTTAGGGGACTCCTCTTCCTGGCCCTGGAGCCCTGGGCTGTGCAGCCTGGTATGGAGGTGAAACCCCTCACTCCTCAGGGGGACCTCCATAGCTAAGACATTCCTCTTGATTCTCAACCACCACACATGAGTGTGGGGCCAGCCTGTTTTGCATCTCTACTCTTTCTACCAGTCTTGATGTGGCTTCTTTATATCCTTAGTTATAGTTTTGTTCAGCTCATCTTCAGGTTGTTCTCAAGGGTGATTGTTTTAAAATTTAGTTGTAATTTTAATGTAGTTGTGGGAGGAAGCAAACACCACATTGCATACTTACTTTACCATTTTGACCGGAAATGGGTAGGTGCTATTGTGATAACCATTTCACAGATGAGGAAATTGAGGTCCCATCAGGTAAACTGTTTTGCCCAACAATACACAGCTACTTAGAGATGGAACCAGTGCTTGAAACTAGGGCTGTCTGACTGCAGAACCCTCTTTTCTGATCATTGTTCTATGGTAATTAGGAGAACAGATTATCAGATTCAGGTCACAGCCCTCTATTTTATGCAAGAGGGAGCACAGGCCCTAGCAGATTAACGATTTGCTGAAAGGCACACAATATGTCTCCATCATTAGAATGAGGCCTGTCTCTACATTGCCTCTCCCAACTGGAGAAAAGCTAGAATGAGTCTGGGTTTTTGCCTGTCAATTTACAGAGAAATAATCATTTGAGAATTTGAGTTGAGAATGCCCATGCCATTTAAAGTGTAATATTGACAAACTCATACTCAAGGACCCAATTACAAGGCTCTCTGTTAAATTACAAGAAACATTTCTAAAACAATTGTTACCAAACCATATTCCAGTAGGAATCTCCAATTCCACCTGGATCTCTTCTGATAAGAACAGACCTGAAGAACAATTATGTTTCATAATAGTGTGTTTATCTCAAGCTTTCAGGGGACTCATCTTTGAAAAACTCATAAGGAGAAACTTAACTTGCAATAAACTGATGTGAGGCTGCAGGTTTTATTACTTTTATTGTTTTGACTATTTTTCTCCTTTTTTCTCGCTCTCTTTTAAGAGCTCAATAAAACACGCTGAATGTTAACAATCCATTCATTCTAAAGAAAACATTTTTAGCTCCTTGGAAATTCATTTTAACTCCCAAATTTGAGCCTGTGAACACAAAAGCATTTTGTCTTGTAAAAAGGTTTAGCAGTAGGTAGTTGTTTCCACAAGATTACCCCCCCTCCCCCTTGATCTGCAGCACCTGTGCTTCTAGAAAATGCAAGACATTATTCGTTTTTTTACCATTTGTCCAGGAAGCTATGCTTGGACTAATGTTATTTATCCAGCGGGGTATGCTAATGAGAACAGGGAAGGTCAAAGCAATTGCGGATTCATAACATCTAAGATCTGTCCTGATAATCAATCAAGCCTGAAACACATGCCTGCTTCTACACATCCTTTTAGGGTTCTGATAAAGTGAAAGGTAGTGCTGGCCATAGACACTCCAAGAGTTCCTCTGACCTCTTTTTACAGTATTCTGTAGTCTACTTAGTTTTCCGCATGGTGGACACACAATAAGCACAAGATGAAAACCCTAACATGCAATTTGCAGCAATGGGACCCTAGGGTTGTTAAAACAAGTAAAATGGGATGTGTAAGGAGTCCTGAGAAACCGTGCATGCCACCTCCAGACGGGGCCTCCAGAAGAAGGCTGGGCTCACCCCATTTCTGTCCCCTCTTCCTGCACTCACCCTAACAGCTGGAAGGCAGCGGAACGCACAGGAAAAGGCACTCATTAGGGGAAACAGCCCTTGCATATGGGTGTTTAACTTTAGGTGCTCAGTGAAAGCATGCGGGCTGTAAAGGGGAGGGACAAAACAGGAAGAGGAAAAATACCAAATGGTTTGGCAAGGAAAAACAATTGCATTTTATCTGAGATTCGAGAAACAAAAAGGAAGCAATTTAAACTAGAATGATGCCACAGTGACAGGTGGGGAAGCCCTGCTCCCCCATCCCTGGCCACCAACCCTAGCCGGACAGGAGAGGGGAGAAGGCATGCCACCTGCCGAGCTGGCCCCGGAGGGTTGCTGTCTCAATGACCCTGGGCCTGGCTTCCTCGGTTGGGAAGGAGCTGGCAGAAGAAGGGGGCGGGAAGAGACTGCAGAGAACCTGCCGCCATGCGCTTCTCCCTCAGAGAACTGTAAAGGCTGACGGCTACACTCAGAGTTAAGTCAGTGAGCCGGGATGATGTTCTTGTGCAACACAAATGCAGTGATTCTGCCAGCGCTTTCCCTACAAGGCAATGCATGGTACAGACTCCGCGGAGCTGCCCCGCCGTTTGGAAGTGTTACGGATTCAGGGAGGCAGGCAATGTGAAAGTCGGGTTCATTGCTGATCCTGTCTTCCGGGGATGTGAGGCCTGCGGTTCGGCAGCCGGCTCCACAGCTGGTGTTCTGTCAAGACAGTGGTACTCGCTTGCTGTCTGAGTGCGGTAAACTCTTCACACCGGCACCCTCCCTACAGCCGCTTTTTCTTAGGAACTCCAAAGGTTTCCTGAAAAATGAGTTTGCATAAACCTTACCACCAGGGACTTGGGCTGAATGAAACATTTCTTCGTTCCAAGAGAGTTTGGTCATCTGGTTTTGTGCCAGTTTAATTCTTTTAGAGAATGTACAGGTCCGGTTCTGGTTTGGACGGACTTACCATATGTCTTCTTTTCTCTGAAGATCAATGTCACCTATGCTTGATGTGATGTGAGAAGGGTGGGTTTACCTCTATAGTTGTCCTTCCCAAAACCCATAATCCCTGTAAAAACATGAGGAAAAATCAGATAAGCCCAAACTAAAAAACATTTTATAAATGGCCTGACTAGTATTTCTTAAACTGTCAAGGTTATCAAAAACAGGAAAGTGTAGAGCCTTCACAGTCCAGATGAGCCTAAGGAGGGACAGCCCTGAAAACAGAAAAGGCCCTGAGGTCAGATCCAAGAAAGTCTGAGTAAGGATGGGCTTCAGGGAACAGTATGTGTCATTTTTGTTTCCTTAGTTGGAACACATGTGCCATGCTAGTGTAAGATATCCCCATCAGGGGGATATGGGGACTCTGTACTATTCTCACAACTCTTTTTAAAAAAATCTAAAACTATTCTAAAATTAGGTGTTTATTATAAAATAAGTATTAAAAGTTAGTTTGGTTCATGGTTCTGCAAAAACCAACCATTTGAGCTTACTTCAGGTTTCTATTTATGTTCTATCCAGCCAGGATGCTGGGAAATAAAGGAATTTCAAGTACTGTTTATGTTGACCAGACCAATGCCACCCCAATCAATTTAATAAAGAAAAATGAAAAAGAGAGGCTGTGCATTTAAGCAGACATTTTGCAGAGGGGAAAGCATGTCCTAAACAATGGTTCTATAGGGCTGGGATGTTTAAAAAAGGATGCAGTTGGTGAGGGATGGAGAATGGCTCCACTGGTCCTCAAGCCATTCCAGTGACACAGGGTCAGCCAGTCAGTATCAGCACCGTAGACTTCTAACCCTGATTCCAAAGGTCATGACTTCCCTGAATCCATCAAGGATGACGTGACTTCTCATCTCAAGTACGTGTGGTATAGTCAGTGTGGGGGTGAGTCCTGGAGTCCAGGATAATAGGGAACTGCAGCCAGCTTCAAAAAGATGACCTATACCTTGCTTTTTGGCCTTTAGTAACCCGAGACATTCCTCCTAGCTATTTAATCAAGCTCTGCAACTGCTGTAATGACACTATTTCAGACTTTGGACTCATAAAATCCTGAGTTCAAGTCCTCTTACTTCCAAGTTTACCACTTCACAAGTGTGGCCCAGGTCAGGCTACCTACTTGATCTCATTGATCATCAGTAGCAATAAGGCTGATCACAATCCTGCTTTAAAGGATTGCTGGGAGGATTAGCTACATGGAGGCTGTGAGAGCCCCTTCCCCAGTGTTTGGAATGAAGCAGGTGCTGAGCAGATATTCTCTCCCCTCCCCTCCTCCTTCCTTTCTCACAGAACCGGGACAACAGGGACAGGCACAGCCTGGATAGCTCAGCCCCTGTCACAAATGGTTCTCTCTGTTCTCATGAGATTAGCATTTCTAATAGGATCACAAATTCTGCTAACTTATAGATCATTAATCTTGCATTGTGCAAATAACCTGATTTATGCAAAATCAGAAGCACTTAATGCTCTTTTAGGGTATATATTTATTAATGTTTTGTTGCTTTTCTTGGAAAGGCCCAATTTTAACCCACCAGAAATTGTCTGAGCAGCTCTCGCGCTGAACGTTGAAGGTCAATGGAAGCCAGGACCAGTGCAAAGTGGACAATTGCAGGGGATTGTTTAAAATAAGACAGGGATCATCTACTAAAGAGGACACCTTGTGAAAGAGGCCACTGTATCTTTGGTAGAATTGTGGGAATGAATACTTAAGAAGGAAGTTGCCTGAAGAGGCTAAGAATGGTGGGAAAAAAGGAAGCAAAAAGTAAAAAAAAAAAAAAAAAAAAAACAACAAAAGGCAAAGCACCCATCAGGGTGAACAGGAAGAGAACCCTCAATACAGAGACCATCTGAAGATGAGAATGCTGGGGAAAGTTCCAATCCGAAACCCTGACAGGGGACTCAGACACACGGGCCATTCATATTTCTGAATGGCAGTGCCTGCACAGTAAACGTATCTGTATTAGGCTAAGCGTGTCAGTGTGTGTGTTATAGCAGGCCTTGTACCAGCATTGTGCCTGCTGGACTGTAGTTTACATCAAATTGATATAAACAAAAGCTTCTGCCTGTCAACCAAACCAGCATTAAAGTCAAACAACCAATCGTTTTTCACAGTCTGCCTTATGACATGATAGTGACAGCTGTCAAGCAAGCCATCATTTAGACCAAATAGGATTTTGAGGAGTTCCATAGAAATGTTTATATGTTTGACCCATGGGGTTTTCTGAACCATTGGGTGGTATTGGAGGGGGAGACATAGACTTTAATGATTTTACTGCTATTGTTTTGCTCTATTGGTTTAGGAAACTTTTTAATCAAATACTCATGTTTATGGTGAAAAATTTTGACAGTGAGGACCAGCTAAATAAGTAAATATCACTCATTATATCATTAGCCAATGATAATGCTATCTTTGCTGTTTCTTTTTCCTTTTCAAGTTTTATTTATATTTTTTCAATATAAAAGTTTAATAAAAATTATGAAAAAGAAGAAAAAAGCATCCATAATTATTCTACCTTTAAAGAACTTTGGTATGTATTTTTTCAGGTATTTTATCCATCTCTATGAATAATATTCCTTCTTTAACATGATTGCAAGCAAACTGTATATCCCATTTAGTATCATGACATTTTTACCTGACATTGCCATAAGTTTTTTCAAGGTTACAAGGTTTCTCTTCAAAAAATCTTTATTTCTAGGGTACCTTGATATCACAGTGTAGTTATACTGTTGCTTATATTTGACTATTCCCCTATAATTGGGAGTTAGTTTGTTTCCAGATTTTTATTAGAAATACCATGCTATCCAGGTAGTACTACCATAAAAAATTTTAAAGATCTTAAAAAAGGTATGATTTTACTACAAGTTGTTTCTGTTTATCAGACATTTACTGGGAGCTGGAAATATGTAGGTGCCAGGATACCAAAATAAATAAGACATAGGTCCTATACTCAGGAGACTACAATGGAAACAGGATACAGAGGAGACAGATGCATATGTGACGTATCTTAATTCACCTTGAGAAGTACAATAGTAGAAGTAAATGCCAGGTTCTATGAGCTAATGTATAAAAATCATTTGCACCGTATCTGGCATATAGTAAGTGTTCAATAATAAATTGACAATGACACCGATGATTGCAGCCATCGCATTTCTGATAGAATCATTTAACTGTTGGCTTCCATGATTCACATTTACAAACAAATAAATAAAATAAAGAGAGCAACAAAAAGCAGTCCTTGTATTATGAAAGTCAATGATAACCCATACATGTCCATGCTATGACAGCAAAGAGCAAAGATTATCAAGTTCCTTCTAATTGCCAACATAAAATTCTTCACGGAATAAAAATGCCTTCCGTAGAGATGGCTGATGTCATCCTAGCTTAAATGCTGTCAGATGGGATGACTTGGCTTCCTGATTGATGTGGGCCAGGGAGAGCTACTTTCAGATACTAGGTTGGTCAATTTTGTTGTAATTCTAGTTATATATATATTAATATAATATAATGTAATATAAAACTTTGATGGATCAAGGAAGATATGGGAACTCTAAAATTTTCCATTGGTGCGGTGTTTTGCTTGTCATTCCCGACTCCCATCACTGCCTTTAGCAGCCAGCTCTGCAGACCTGAACAATGGTTAATGTTTAAAAAGGTACAACATGTTCTGGTTAGCAGCCCTGACCATTTCCTCTTCCTGATGGTGCTGCTCTGACTGCAGGACTCAGGTAAGGCCTTTCGCTACATGAGAATACTTGAGAAATGATGCTCAAATGAGATTCCAGTTGCTTAAAGATAAAGAGCCTGCGACCTTAAGGAAAAACTGGATTGGTTTTACTGTAGTACATGGCGGTAATCCACCCCCATTCTCAGAGAGGAAATGCTGCCTTGAACTGGATTTAAATACGCTGAATATGGATTCTTTGGTGAGAACTCAATCAGGGCACTGCTGGCATTGGCTCACCCCTGGACAGTAGTCTGCTCATAAAATCCAGAATATAAAGTGCTTTCCAGCACCTCCCCAACAATCCTTCTTCTTCTCTTACACATTTCATGCTCATCAACCCCCACACAATGTTCCAGAAGGGCAGCTGCTGACATTTCCCCAAAATAAGATGCCCCGTCCTCTTCCCTATACAATTAGCTCTACTTCCTTCAAACTTGACTCATCATTGCTCCGAGAAGCTTTCCCTGCTTACCCTGCCACCCTTTATCACTGCAAACCCTCAGCGGTTCTTTATCGCCAGGTTTGCTCTCTATCGCTGGGTATTTATTTGCTCTCTACCTATAGCTGCGCATCGAGCTGGGTCCCAGAGCTACAGGATGAGTAAACCCCAGTCACTGCCCTCCTGGAGGTCACAGTCCACAAGCACATACAAACAATCTCATAAAATGTGATGATGAGGGCAATGATTGAGACAGGCATGCGGAAGCACAAAGATGTTCATTCTAGGGAGTCAGAAGCTTCCTGGAAAAACTGACTCCGGAATGGAGTCTTCTGGGATGAGAGGCTGTGCGGGGAGGGGGAGGGCGGGGGAGGCACAGAAGGTGTGAGGGATAGGTGGTGGAGGCCGGAACGGATGCAATGGCCTGTGTGCCATGTGGTGCCGGGATACATTAGTAATATTCCCCTTGCTGATGAGAAGTCTCTGAATTGTTTCCTACAATTGAATTGCAATCTCTTCCAGGGAATCATGTTATCTACTTATTTTGCCTTCTTCCTTGTGGGTCTGTTATAGTTCGCACTATTTCCCAAAGAGTGAGTCCGCCATCCTGGGAAACATCACCAACTCCCTGGCCACTCTGTCCAGCCCTGCTAACAAGGCTCTGTGTGGCCCTGGGAAGCTGGGCCCCGCTCTCAGCGGAAGCTGGGACCTAGGAGGGTGTGCATGGCTTGACTCCAAGCAGGTACACGCTGCCTCAATGGAGGGGCCATCCACCCCACTTACAGGGGAACTCCACAATCCCCATCAAATACCATCTCTCTGCTGTTTCCTCTTCTTAGTCTTTGTGATGATGACTTACACCTTACGTTCAAAAAGTTCTACACAATATTTCTACTAAGATTTCATTAGATAATTAAAAAAATGACACTGAGCAAGTGCAGAACACAAGTCCTAATCATCCTTACAGAAACAAAAAATAATCATGTAAAAAAATTGAAACCTTTTTTTTTATTGATGTTGCTACCTCAAAAGGCGCAAATGCTGAACCCTTGATTCAACTTATTTTATTTAAAGGTAGTTACACTTAGTGGACAAACAGGCCAGGGTCTTAAAAAACTCTGAGAGCTTTGTTGAGTCTCTCAGACCAGTGGTCGGCAAACTCATTAGTCAACAAAGACAAATATCAACAGTATAACGATTGAAATCTCTTTTGAGAGCCAAACTTTTTTTTTTTTTAATATATTTTATTGATTTTTTACAGAGCGGAACAGAGAGGGATAGAAAGTCAGAAACATCGATGAGAGAGAGACATCGATCAGCTGCCTCTTGCACGCCCCCCACCAGGAATGTGCCCGCAGCCAAGGTACATGCCCTTGCCGGAATCGAACCTGGGACCCTTCAGTCCGCAGTCCGACGCTCTATCCACTGAGCCAAACCGGTCTCGGCGAGAGCCAAACTTTTTAAACTTAAACTTCTTCTGAGGCCACTTCTTCAAAATAGACTCGTCCAGGCCGTGGTATTTTGTGGAAGAGCCACACTCAAGGGGCCAAAGAGCCGCATATGGCTCGCGGGCCTCAGTTTGCCGACCACTGTCTCAGACCAAGAAGGAGGTGAATGGTGTGTGCACTGTTTCTGGCCTCACATTTGGCCCCTAGGTAAACAGACCTCCGCATTCCGGGGCTGCCAAATCACCATCTTTCATGGATGATTAAATCCCAACCCCTTCTTACACTGCCTGGAGTCAAGGGTGGAGGGAGGAGAGGTAGAATATCAACAGCAGGATAAACTCATCTCCCCTTCTCCCCATCCGCTCTCCCCACCCCCATCCCCGACAAAAAAAAAAAAAGGATAGAAAAAAGAACTAAGCGAGTTTTACAGGCTCTGCTGCTTCAAAGCTGTCATTTCAAGGTTATGGCTTTAGAATAACGAGAGGCAGCTGTCCACCTGAGCCCTCCTTAATGGAAACGGCAGGACCTAGCTTGCCTCTGGAAAGAAGAAAGAGAAATCCCGGAGCACAGAGCCAGGTGGGGGAAATGCAGTTACTGAGCCCAGAGCTTTCAGAACTGCCAAATGGTGGGGGGGAAGCCTTTGTTTCTGATGGCCCAGCAGCAGGGCCAAAATCATATTTATCAGTGATATCATAAAATCACTTTGAAATGAAACTAATGGGCTGTTTTACATCTCCCAACTAGAGTTTTCAAACCCTGGTGATATCCCAAGAGTCAAACACGCCATGGATGAGATAGTTAAATAAAAGTCACTTCCAAACCCAAGGCCTAGTTACTGAGGGGGAAGAAAGGTGAGCCATATTTCCTAATCTGGTTAAACTCCACAGTTCCCAGATCAAGTAATCCAGTTCAAACACATTAGAAGAACTTGTACTTGAACACTTTGGAAAAGCAAATAATACTTCCAAATTGGCTGTATTCCAAGCCTCAGTATCCTTTATTAGCATATTAGAGATAGTAATGTCTAATTCAAAAGGGTAGTCATAATGATTTCACAAGATACAATTTTCAAGTCCTGCAGAGTAGCACCTAAAGCTGATTTGATTCCTCCTTTTCTCCCACTATTCTGACTTCTATTGTTCTTGTCATCTTGAAAGCTGATTACATGACAAACTTGGGGGTGCTTCGTTATTCAGGTTTCCTCTCCCGGGAGGATCTGAAACCTTGTCTGACGGGCTTCCTGCATGGGAACTCTGTGAGATTCCCCCGAGACGACCGTGAGGCCCCAGCCCAAGGAGCAAAATTTTAGAGAGGAGCACCAAGAAACCTCAGTAATCAAGATTAAAAGTATTTTAATGCAATATTTTAAAATAAAATAAAAATTAATGCAAAAAAAATCCACAATGAGCAAAATGTTAACATGTCAAATAAAGATAGGATTGACAATCATGCCTGCTGAGCCATATTGGATCATGAGCCAAAATGAAAAAGCAGTCATACCAATACCTGCTTGATCTCCATTGCCGAGTTTTCGGTGTCTCTTTACATTTTGATCCCAAAGTGAGTGCCTCCCTCTCTTTGCCTGGCCTTCCTGGTCCCCTTTATACCCGTTACTCTACATTGTCCTAGAACTGAAGATTTCTCTTGTCTCTCATCCTTTTTTATACTATGATCTCTGAGGATTGGGACCATGTCATGCTCACATTCGACACTGAAAAAAGAATTTTTGGAAAAGTGAAGTGGACTATAAACCATTGCTCATAGGTTTTCCCATCTGGCTCTCCTCTAGCCGTGTGATCTCTGGTTTCAGCATACTCATCTGGGAAATGAAACACTTGGTAATCTTGAATGACCTTCTGTAGTTTCTATAGATGTCATCTATGGTTGGCAGTCCAAGCCTCCGCACACAGTCCTTGCCTGATGGTTGATGATATCAATAAGGCAGCTGCAAGGGTGCTGGTATTTTGCAACAGGTTAGAGAGCTGTGTTCAGTTATGAAGTTATCTGTAAAATGCCCTCTCATTGCCGGATCATTGCTTTGATCTTTCATTTTGCTGGGGCTGTACTTAAAAAAAACTAGGAGGTCATTTTCCCAATATGCTGTCCTGGTTGGGAAAAACAGGCATTCCAATAGAGACACAAGGTCTTCAGATTCTGTCTGTAGAAGGCTTACAGGTTTTCAAGTGCCCTGTAGGGCAGGGTAGAACCTTTTTAGCTACAGCAGTTCTGCCTCAATAGGTTTTGCTTGCTAGCATTTTTGTGTAAGGGTTTGTTGTATTCCCAGTTTGGTAGAAAGAGGTCCTCAGGTCTAAACACTGGTAAACTCTTACAGCAATGAGACAAGATTAGTTTCAAATAGACAAGGCCTGTCACAGGCATCATGCGGCTCAGGAAAAGGGGTTTAGGAGCAAAAACAAAACACAACACACACACACACACACACACACACACACACACACAAAAAAAAAACACATAAACCAGATGAAGCAGGCAGGCCTCAGGGCTTGAAGAGGATGGGACTGCATGTGGGCATTCCAGATGCTGGTTAGACCAGCAAAGACAGAACTTGTCAGAGCTCAGCTGTTTGCTTTCCTTCCAAACTCCCCCTCTAGAGCTCTATTAGCAAACTCATTCAATAGACATTATCTGCTCATTTTACTGGACCAGATGGTTTGCATCCCCTTCTTTGTCGAATAGAGAGAGGGTCTAAAAGTATATTGTTTTAAAGTTTGACTTATCATGACAAAAAGTCTTCTTTCATTAGACAAATGCTCAATAGAGTGAGAAGGGCAGAGCCAGAGAAAGAAAACATCTTAGAAATGATCCCTAAAACTGAGTTAAGTGTAATGCAGACCGAGCTCTCTGAGGGAGGCCATATTGCACAACTCCAGGGAGCAACTTCTCATCATATTCCAGGTAATTGGCACCCCCTGGAGTTAGCAGTGCACAACCAGTTGACTATGACAGTCATCTGAATATCCAATAGGAAATAATGGCTTGCCCCCCATTTGGCCAATTCACGCATCCTTATTCAAACAATTAGGCTCTCTCAGTTTTAATGATCTGGCTCCTCACATTCTAAAATTTTCTCTAGTGAGAGCATTCAATATGTTTTTGAAGAGGAGCAATTTTAATTCTTTGGAATCTCTAAAATTCTTAGAGAAGAAAGAGGTATATGTGTTTACATAGTGACAAATGATTAGGTGACAGGAATCTGGGATGATACTGAAAGTAATGCTAAGAAAAATTTCAAGATTGGAGCCAACCTTATTATATTGGTTGGATTATATACAAAACAAATCTAGTAAGATCAAGTTTTGGGGCAGAAGATACAAATTGGATTATCATACACTCCTAGTAAGATGTAAGTTGGTATTTCTGATGGAGACTTGGTGGGGATAGGGTGGGGTATATGTTCAAAGTCTAATTTATATGCATATTAAAAATTTTAGAGCAGGTTTTAAAACTATGTCTAGAGTGACCCTACCAAAAATATATATGAATATAGGAAAAAGAATTTGAGATTATACACATATAAATGTTGGTTCTCTGGATAGTATGGTTATGGGTAATTTTTTCCAGCTTTATTGAGATACTAGTAACCCGGTGCATGAAAGTCATGCATGGGGGTGTCCCTCAGCCAGGCCTGCACCCTTTCCAATTTGGGATCCCTCAGGGATGTCCCACAGGGATTAGGCTTAAACTGGCAGTTGGATATCCCCCTCACAATTCGGGACCCCTGGCTCCTAACCACTTACCTGCCTGCCTGCCTGATTGTTCCTATCCATTCTGCCTGCCAGCTGCTCACCCCCAACTTGCTCACACCCAACTGCCCCCCCTGCCAGCCTGCTCACCCCCAACTACCTCCCCCCCCACTGGCCTGCTCATCTCCAACTAACCCCCTGCTGGCCTGCTTGCCCTCAACTGCCCTCCCCTGCCAGCCTGATCACCCCTAACCACCTCTGCCTCAGCTCTGCAACCATGGCTTTGTCCAGAAGGATGTCTGGAAGGTCTCCCGGTCTAATTAGCATATTACCCTTTTATAGATAATTAACACTGTGTACGTTTAAGATATACGTTTTATTTATTTATTTTTCTTTTAACTTTAATTGTTGACACTATTACAGATGGCCCCATACCTCTTCCCCCTTTGCCCACCTCCACGCAACCCCCCACAGACACACCCCCACTTCCCTCTGGCCACCACCATGCTGTTGTCTGTGTCTATAGGAAGACTGACAACTGATGGGGGGTGGGAATGGGGGGACTGGATAAAAGAAGGTAAAGGATTAAGAAGTACAATGTTTTGCTTTGATACACATACATATTGAAAAATGATTACCACCACAGCTTGAGCTAACACCTCTATCACATCACATAATTACCTTTGTGTGTGTGTGTGTGTGTGTGTGTGTGTGTGTGTTGAAACAATTTAAGATTTACTCTGTGAGCAACTTTCAAATACATTATACAGTATTATGACCTATCGTCACCATGCTATACATCAGATCTCCAGAACTTATAACTGGAAATTTGTACCCTTTGACCAACATCGTCCCATTTCTCCCACTCTTTACCCCACAGCCATTAGTAACCACCAATGCACTCCTTTTTCTACCAGCTTTTTTAGATACCATATATAAATGATGTCATGCAGTATTTATCTTTATCTGATTTATGTCACTTAGCATAATGCCCTCAAGGTCCATCCATGTCCTCACAAAGGGCAGGATTTCCTTCCTTCTCGTGGCTGAATAATACCCATTTTTAAATATAGGATTGATTTTTTTTTAAATTTTCTCCTTTTATTTGTCGAATATTTTTGAAAAATTTACTGACACAATAGATATTTGTTGAGCACCTGCCACATGCTGGGAGTTGTTCCAGCTACAGGGACTACAGCAGCAAACCTCAAGGCACTCAGATTCTAGTGGAGGAATTTAGGCAACAAAGGGAAGAAATACAATGTGTAAGGATATGGAGATAAGGACTGCTGATGATGGAAAGTGGGGAGTGATTTGTAAATGTGTCAGAAAAGGTCTCATAGAAGGGTGTTATTTAAGCAGGCTAAGAGGAGGTGAGAGAGCCTTTGATGTGTTTGTGGAGAAAGAGTTCTACAAAGAACAATAACATGTACAAAGGCCCTGAGGTGGAGGACAGAGCAAGTAAAGGGTGGAGTGACAAGATCTGAAGTTAGAAAAGCAAGGGGGCCTATCATGTGAGACCTGAAAGCCTTTATGGAAGCTTTGCTGTTACTCTGAGTGAGATGGAATGCCATTGGCTGATTCTGAGCAGAAGAGTTACATCATCTGGCACATTTGTCAATAGTATCACTCTGGCTGTACAGAGTCTCCAGGGAGCAAGACCTGTCATGAGGTATTTCAATAATCCAAGCAAGACATTCTGGTGGCTCATACCCGAGTGATGGTGACGGTCATAAGGCCCTACATATATTCTGAAAGTGTGGCCATCAGGACTGACTCAATTAAAGAATTTTGCCAGGATGTTCTCTGCAGCCTAGAGAGAGATCAAGGAAGATTCCAAGGTTTGTGGCCTAGTTAGAGCTACCACTGAGTGAAATAGGGACATTTGTAGGAGGCGCAGGTTGGGGAGGCAAAAGACCAGGAGTTCAATTTGGGACATGTTACTTTTGCAATGTGAAGGAGCAATTGGATCTGGAGGTCAGGGGGAGTAAAAGAAGGAGGCTGGAGCTGGAGGGTTATATTTGGACGTTTGTAACCATCTACGATAGTAAGGCCAAGAGACTGGCTGAGATCACCAGAGACTGAGTTTAAACAGTGAAGAGGTACCCAAACCCTGCCTCCTGGGACACTCTAAAGTTAAGGCCACAGAAATAAAGAGGAGGCAGTGCGAGGTGCTGAGACAGAAGAGGGAAACTGTGAGCTCATGAGGTTCTGCAGCCTTGTAAAGAATTCTTTCAAAGAAGAGGGTCAGATGATCCGTTCCAGCTGCTGTTTGGTTAGGTAAGATGGGACTGAACGCTGTCCACTGGCTATAGCAGGTAGGAGGTCATTGAGACCTTGAATAGAATGGATTTGGCAGAGTGTGCAGATGAAAGCTTGATTGGAGTGGGTTTAAGAAAAAAAAAAGGAAATCATTAGAAACTGTGAATGAAGACAACTTTTTCAGTTCTGCTGCGAAGGGGAGAAGAGACAGCACTGCAATTAGAAGTGGAAATGGGCCAAGAGAATGATTTTTTCTTATTTGGTTTTAAGGTGGGAAAAGTAAGATTTGTTTGTATTCACAGGAGAAAGAGAGAGGGAAAAAATGATGGTGTAGGAAGAAGAGAAGGGACTTGCTGGTGGATAGGCAAGAGGGGCTGGGATCTAATGCCGAGAGGGAGGCCAGTTCTACAGCAAGGAAAGGGAAGGCAGGGCTTATGACCACAGTCATTGAAAGGTGGGCAGGAGGGTGGAGGGGATCATGGGAATGATCTTCTGGTGGCATCTATTTTCTCACCAAATAAAGAGCAATTTCATCAGCAGAGAGTGGGGAAACAGAAAGACTGGATTAATGAATCAACTAAGAAAATGTGAGTCTTAGCCAGGGTGGCTCAGTATTAGAGGGTCTGACAGAACACTGGAGGGTCTTAGGTTCGATTCCCTGTCAAGAGCACATAACTGGCTTGCAAGTTCGGTCCCTGCCCTTAGTTGGGGCACATGTCTTAGGCAACCAATTGATGTGTCTCTCTCACATGGATATTTCTCCGTCTCCTCTTCCTCTCCCTACTCCGTTCCACTGTCTCTAAAAAAATCAATGTAAAAAAAACATCCTCAAGTGAGGATTAACCAAAAAAGAAAAGAAAATGTGACATGATTACTGCGAAGTATTAAGGCAATGAGCAGATATTACTGAAGGACAAGGAAATAAGAAAGAAAACTTAAATATGCATGAACTTTCATTTGGCAACACCACTTCCGAGAATTTTTCTTAAGGAAATGATTAAAGAATTTTGCCAGGATGTTCTCTGGAGAGACTGTAAGAGCAAGAAGTTAAAAACAATCTAAGAGCTGCACAATAGCAAATGGATTACATTTAATCAATTTATTAATCAGTATACATTGATCTTGAAAACTATTGACCATATATTTAGAAGAAAAAGAAAGTTCCCATGTTTGTAGAAAAATATATTTATCTGTATATCTATACTTGTATCTACCAATATTTATCTAGGTGTTTAAAATTGGTAATCTTTGCCAAACTGGATTATTGATTGCCAATTTTTTTGTTGGTTATATTTTCTGATTTTTCCTTAATGAGCAGAATGAGAAATTTGTAATGACAAAATAACATAAGAACCTGTTTGCCCTAACCAGATGGCTCAGCTGGTTGGAGCATCATCCCTGTACACCCAAAAGGTTCAGGGTTTGATTCCTGGTGAACAAAAATACCTAGCTTTTGGGTTCGATCCCCAGTTGAGGCACATGCATGAGGCAACCAATCCATGTTTCTCTCTCATATCGATGTCTCGCTCTCTCTCAAAGTCAGTAAACATATCCTCGGGTGAAGATTTTTTTTAAAAAAGAACCTGCTCACTGCTTCTGTACTGTGTGGCCCCTTCGGGTTTTTACTGTGATTTTCAAGGTGCCTCAGCCTCCTCTGAATGTCCTTAAATATAATGCAAACCCTGCTAACACCACAGCATGGCTATCTCCCTACCTAATTTCTCCATCATCCACACCATTACCACTAAAACTACCCCAACTGAAAATATCTGTGATAATTGATTTAAAAATTATTTAGTATTGGTAGTTTGTGCATGTGAACATTAACTCTACTCAACAACACACGGGGTGATTGATTAGCATGTGAAGGGTCTGAATCAAAATCTATATCTTACAGTTGATTTCTTAGTGTATGGAGTATACTTGCATGAATCAACACTTGAGAGAAGTTAATTAGCATAAATGTTGGAAACAATGTTTATGGTCAAATTGTGAGTTAGCAGTGGTGAGGCAGGAGCCGTTGACCTGGCATGGGCAAAGCCCAGTGGCCCACATCCACTCAGGTCTGGGGTCTCTTCGTCCTGGGTCCCTCCACTCCAAGGATGCTCTTGCCTGACCCAACTCAAATGTCACCTGCACAGTCCTGCTGGGAGTATGTCAGCAAGTCCACCTTGAACTACGACTTTCCTTTAAGATGCCATTTGACAACATAGGAGCAGAGAGGAGCTGTGCAAAGCACGAGCACTCCTGTCAGCCTGTCTGCTGAAATGTGTGTACAGTAAGACCTCAGGTTACTTCGGAAATCCATTCTATGGCGCGAGGTAATGCAATTTTCGCCGGAAGTTGGAACCCACTTACATAAGTGCCTATGTCGCACACATGGAGCACATACACAGCAGTGATGAAGTGAAACAGGAAAAAAAAAATTTAAGATAACAATTCCTGACCTTTACTTGTGGCACATAAATAATAAAAAACATAAAACACATATGTGCATACATCAAAATGATGGAACTTTTTAAAAAAAAATAAATAAATGGGAGATGGCAACGTAACCAGGAAACAATATATGTTGAGTCCGACGTAACCTGAGGACTGTCTGTATATGGTTGGCCAATTGCTACTCACACTTGCTTGAATTGTGATACAGCAACTGGGTTGGAACAAATAATGCCCATGACCCGTTAGAAGAAACTAATAAAATTTACTAGGAAGAACCTCACAATCATCTGTTGGCCAGATTAGGCCATTTGCTACAAATAAAAATAATCATATTATTTGGTAGATATAATGGACGTTGTCTCAATGGTATATTAGGTGAGTGTAAAAGCATATTTAGAGAATTTTACTACTTTATTGATCTGATGTCTATACTTTAAGTTTAAAAACTGTGCTACCTATAACAGCTTTAAGACAACCTCTGCCATCCCTCCTTTAGCCAGATTATTGCCCCAAACCCTGCTCTATAGGAATTCTGGCATCTGCCCTTCCCTCCACACCTGCTGGCCCAGGGAATTCTGAATATTCTTTAAAAGACCATCTGCCTTATTTTCACAATGTGCTGTTACTTTCAGTCAGCTGCTCCAGAATTTGAATTTCCAGCCCCAAGTTGATCCATTTGCAGTTCATGCACTATTAATGTTTGGATTACATTGGATAATTCCGGAGGTTAAAATTGATTCACGCACATGAATGAATGAGTAAGCAACAGAGACATGACCTAGCATAATCTCCTGGTTTGATATTGCATGAACACATCTTGAAATCTGTGTTACAGCAAACTTGATACTTCCTGAATGTGTCAACCATTGCACACACTTTTCTGTTAGAAGGGAGAAAAAGAAAAACCATGCTTTCCTCTCATTCATAATCAAAGATATTATTAAACAGTAAAATCCAGTTGCCCTCGGTAGTAAACTTTCGTGAGCTTTTCTTTGCATCTTTGTTCTTTTTCTACGTTCCTGTGCTGGGCTGAAGCAAAGGCAGCCTTCATGGTGGGAGTAGTGGCATTTAACCTCAAGGTCATGATTTTTAGTGCATCTGCTTGGCTCTGCCCAGAGATCGAAATGAACATCAGAATAATGGGGTGGATTGACAGTATGTGACCTTTGATGTGATAGGCTGAGATGAACACAGCAACATTGCCAGCAGAATACATCAACAAATCATAAGGAAATATCAACAGACCCAAAATGAGAGAGATTCTACAAAATAGCTGGTGTGAAATCCTCAAAAATATTGAGGTCATGAAAGACAAGGAAAATTGAAGGATCATTCCAGATTGAAGGAGACTAAAGAGACATCAGAGTAAGTCAGTGCTCGCTTCGGCAGCACATATACTAAAATTGGAACCATACAGAGAAGATTAGCATGGCCTCTCTCTGCGCAAGGATGACACGCAAATTCGTGAAGCATTCCATTTTTTTCTAGTATGCAGATGCAAGATTTTTTAAAGAAAAGAAACGGGGGAAAATAGATACAGAAGCAAAGAAGCATTGAACAGACTGTCAAACTACAGCGGGAAGGCAGGGGAGGTTGGGGAGGGGGAGCTGTAAGAGATCAACCGAAGGGCTTGTATGCATGCATATAAGCATAACCAATGGATACAAGACCGGGGGGGGGGGGGTGGGAGGGGGAGAGGCAGGTGAGGGCACGTGCTGGGGAGTAGGGGAGGCAGGGGGAGGTCAATGGGTGGGGGGAAGCAAACATATGTGCTACTATTTGTAATACTTTAAACAATAAAAATATTTTGGGGGAAAAAAAGTAAATTGGACACTTTATCCTAGGTTCGATCCAGAAACAGAAGGAAAAAGATTTTTTTTCTTTACAATGGGTAAAATTACATGCTGATACTGTATAAATGTCATCTTCCTGCTTTTGATGCCTGACCTGTGGTTTCTGTAGGAGAATGTCTTTTTTTGTTGTTGTTAATCCTTACCCAAGGATATTGATTTTTTTAAAGAGTGGAAAGAAGGGGAGCGACAGAGAGAAACAAGAATGTATCATCTATTGGTTGCCTCCTGCAATCACCCTGACCAATGTTAGGGATCGAGCCTGCAGCCAAGGTATATGCCCCTGACTGGAATCAAACCCAGGATCCTTCAGTCCTCAGGCCAACGTTCTATCACTGAGCCAAAACCAGCTAGGGATGTCCTTGTCTTTTAATAAATACAAATTAATATTTCCAGTGGGACTGGGGCATTATGGCTGTAACTTTCAAAGGTTTCAGGAAAATAGATGAGAGATGGAAATAGAAAAATATACTAGTATATCAAAAGTGGCAAAATATTAATAATTAGGGAACCTGGGTAAAAAGTATATGGCAGGTTTTTGTGTTGTTATTAATCCTCACTAGATTTCTCCATTGATTTTTAGAGAGAGTGAAAGGGAGAGAGGAGGGGAGCTAGAGAGAGACAGAGAGAGACATTAATGTAAGAGAGACACATCAAGTGGTTGCTTCCCTCATGTGCCCCAACCAGAGTTGGGAATCAAACCTACAACCTAGGAATGTGCCCTTGATCAGGAATGGAACCTGAAACCCTTGGGTACACAGGCTGATGCTCTGACCGCTGAGAAACCATCCAGAGCTATATGGCATTCTTTGTATTATTCTGGCTGAGAAGCACATCCTGGCCACCTGCAGGTCCCTCTCAGTGCTGTCCAGCTTCTTCATTCTCTGAGTCCTGGCTTTAGTGACAGCCCAGCCACCTGGCTCAAAGGCGGTAGAGAGAAACCCTGTGGACCTGCTGCCAACTAGCCATTCAGGACCTGGTGCCACCAGAAACGGACCGGCTCAGAGCACATCGAACTTGGGGGGAAGACAGCTGCCTGTGAGGGGCCTTGTCACCAGCCGGCTCCCGGTGGATCCCACCTCAAAGGAAACTCGGTCTTTCCATAAGTTTGAAATTACCCATATAATAAAAGCCCAATGACTGGTTGCTATGACGCTTCAGCAGCAGGAGCCACCGCCAGTGCCCCTGCTGAGCCCAAGGGCCTTTGGGCCAGTTGTGCAGCAGCCTCCAAGGCACTGGTGAAAAATAATGTGAAGGTGGCCAGTGTGAGCGTGCAACTTGAGATGAAGGCTCTGTGGGATGAACTCAATCAGCTGGGCACTGAGATGATTGTCACCAAGGCTGGCAGGTCAGGACGCCCCTCTCCCTGTTACAACCCTCCCCATATAGCGCCAGTCTCGGGCAGCCGGGCTTTGGCTGAGAAGCACATCCTGGCCATCTGCAGGTCCCTCTCAGTGCTGTCCAGCTTCTTCATTCTCTGAGTCCTGGCTTTAGTGACAGCCCAGCCACCTGGCTCAAAGGCGGTAGAGAGAAACCCTGTGGACCTGCTGCCAAGTAGCCATTCAGGATCTGGTGCCACCAGAAACGGACAGGCTCAGAGCACATCGAACTTGGGGGGAAGACAGCTGCCTGTGAGGGGCCTTGTCACCAGCCGACTCCCGGTGGATCCCACCTCAAAGGAAACTCGGTCTTTGGTTCCTTAGTTCAGTCTATCCCAGCTAAAGAGGAGCAGCTGGGCACATTTTAGGGAGAATTAAGACACTAAAACAGTGTGTTCTGTTCCATGGAGATTGCTACCCAGTTGTCTTAGGCCTAAATTGCAGGTGATTGTGGGGGCTGGCTCTGCCCCTGGGGCCTGCGTCTTCCAATTTCCTGTATTTGCTGTAAAAGCCAAAAGAGAAAAAGGGGAACAAGTTTTTCAATGCAATAGATTTGACCAACAGACAAAGGCAAGTTCCAGGCTGTGTCTAATGTACACACAGAGACACCAGCTCTGAGTCTATCTGGCCAAAGGGAGCTCAGGGCCTGTTTGCAGAGCCTTCAGGTGGTTTCTGTTTCCTTGCTGAGGCCATCCTCTCTGGGAAGCCTGGGGCCCATGCTTAGCTCCAGCTCAGTGGGTCTTTTCCAGGCCCCTCCCCCAGCTGGGCCAGCCCCTGATTGCCCCTCCCCCAACCCTGCTTAGAGACAGGAAAGGCCAGCCAACCTCCCACCAGACAGCTTGCTGGATTGCCCTGATCAGAGCAGGCCAGCTGGATTCCACCGGTGCATGAATTCATGCAGTGGGCCTCTAGTTTTAAAATAAAAGTTAAAAAAAATATTAAAGCAAGAGTCATTAAAATAAGAATGTTCACTATCACTCTAACACAAATTACAAATATCTGTATGTATTTTTATATATGATATGTAGTCTCTATCTTATACACTGAGTGGCCAGATTATTATGATCTCTGAATGCACTTAAGGAGGGGCTGGCAACCCAGACTACCAGCCAGTCCTGGCCTTTGCTCAAGGAGGGGCTGAAAAAAAAAGGAGGGGCTGGGAGCTTGGGTCAAGGGATGAGGAGGGGTGATCAGGCCAGGATGGGATGTCAGTTGTGGGTGATCAGGCTGGTTGGGGGGGGGGGGCATTAGGGGTAACCAGACCAGCAGAGGGACCGGTTGGGGGTGAGTAGGCTGTCAGTGGGGGTCAGTTAGAGGTGATCAGGACAATGAGGGTCAGTTTGGAGTGAGCAGGCCAGTAGGAGGGCAGTTGGGAGTGAGCAAGCTGGCAGGCAGAGTGGTTAGGGGCAATCAGAAAGGCAAGCAGGCAGGTGAGTGGCTGGAGCCAGCAGTCCCAGATTCTGAGAGGGATGTCTGACTGCTAGTTTGATGTCTGGCCTGTTTGCAAAGCCTTGTAAACTGGCAGTAGGATATCCTTCGAGGGGTTCCAGATTGGAGAGGGTGCAGGCTGGGCTGAAAACCTTCATAGATAATGACTGTGTTCCTCTCCAGGGCTGGGAAACATCCAGCTCAAGGCCGTATAAGGCCTGCAAAATCATTTGGTCTAGCCCCACCAATGCATTAGGGGTGAGTGAATTAAATGTTTAACCAAATATAGCAAGCTAACTTTTAGGGTGATAATTTTGTATGGCCTGCAAATTATATTATAAATATTCAAATAGGTCTAGCTGATGTGGCTCAATGGTTGAGTGTCATCTTATGAACCAGGAGGTCAACAGTTCCATTCTTGGTCACGGCACTTGCCCAGGTTGTGGGCTCAATGCCCAGTGTGGAGCATGCAGAGGGCAGCCAGATCAATGATTTTTTTCTCATCGTTGATGTTTCTATCTCTCTCTCCCTCTCCCTTCCTCTCTGAAATCAATAAAAATATTAAAAATCAATCAACCAATATCCAAATGACCCTTGGCAGAAAAAAAGTTCCCCCACTCCTATGTATAAACTCGAATGTGGTCTATGAAAACAAATAAAAACAAAAGTAAAAAATCTACCTGGTTTTGCATCATATAGCAACTCAGTTCTGGACATTTATAGCATGCATTCGTTTACAAATGGATGCATTTTGTATAATTCCATATGTTGCAAATATTTTTTTGCCATGGGTGCTTTCCCATCCCGAATCATCCAGGGACACTATGTTTCTCTGGGTTCACTTGCTCTCTAAGGCTGTGGTGTGAATCCCTGGGGATACTAAAGGGAGACTAAAGGCAGGTGGCCCTCAGGTACTTTGCTGTCCTTACAGCTCTGTCTTCTTGCACATCTCAGCTTTCCCTGAAGGGTGTCTTCCCTCTGAGTATGCAGGGTCTACTGCTTCTCCCTTCACAGCCAGGCAGACAATGGCTGTGCCCATCTTGCTCAGATGACCCTGAGCCTGGCACTAGATCCAGGGAAACAGGGTTGCCCTGTTAGCATGGACCAGCTGGAAGGGGTCTCATTCATCCACGGTGACTACACAAAGGGCAGGGGGTGGAAGGGATGGGTGTTGAGGGGAACGTCTTCCACAATGTGGAAATCCAATTAGCAGAGACCGAAAGGCACTTCACTGGCTCAGGTAAGACCAGGTGATCAGCGTTGCCTCAGGCAGTTCTACAGCGGGGGCTGGTCTGTCCTTGGGTAGGAAGGGCCTCCTCAATTCAGTGCCCTCCTTTGTGGTGGAGAGCAAAGGGCAGGGGCAGAGGCAGAGGCAAGAACTGAGAGACAGATAAGAAAACCAGCATATTGAGTTACCGTCCTCTTTTTTAAGTTTTATTCTCATGCTTCCCACTACTGGATTTTTCTTTTCCTTTAGCCCCACCCCAATTTCATGCAAGTCCTGGTCTCCAGGAGCAAACCTACATTCAAGGCACTTCTGAAAAACATAGCGAACACAGACTGGTTCCAGTTCTTCCACTGGATGTTGAATTCTAAATGTTTATTTTCTTGAAGCCTTAATCTCGACCTTTTACCTCAGAATGTTGAAGTAAAATCCTTCTCAAGACAGGTGTTCGCCAAGCACAAAGAACCGAACAAGGTGCCATCATTCTACTTGCAGTGGTTTCCGAAGCACATTGGCAAATGCAAGTATTTGTAAGCGACTTTGCATAGGTCAGCCAGGCCGCCACTGAGAAGACTCCAAGGCTGGCTTAACACTGGAGCTTTAGTTCAAACAATGAACAGAAATCAATACAGGACATTCCCTCTGAGCCTGGGAAATGTAGTAAGCACACCCAATTCTCAACCAAAAGTGATAGAGAGATTTCAAGGCTCAGGCCTGCTCACAGTTGGATGTGTCCCAGGGCAGGTGTCCAAGTAGGAGTTATCTCTCTCCTTCCTTCCCCTAAACACTGCCCCAGAAAAAAATCCAAGAAATTACTGAAAATTAATGTGGGATGCTGTAGCTACTCTCTTGTTGTTCTGCCCAAGTCAGCAGCCATTAGGTTACTGCCTAATTCATTTGATAAATTACTGTGTGGTAAAGTGTATCACACACACACACACATTTTTCATGTGAGTCTTTGATGCCTCACCTCAAAATATTGAGAAGAGGTGAGCATCTTTCTCCTCGCCATCAAGAGCTGCTCTCTTAAATCAATCCAAGAGGAGAAATGCGCTTGACGTTGGGGGTGGGGGGTGTCACTTTGGTGCACAAATGACTCTGTAGAGCCTAATTTCAAATATCTGCCTCATGGAAGAGTTAGAGCCTGACAATTCTGAGAGTTTCTTGAACCCAAATTCCCCTCCAAGCCATTTTAGACTGTGAGTGTCATTGGGCCCTGGAACAACTTTGACACTAACCCACTCAGTAGACGTAAACCACAGGATTATAGAGTCTTAGGATAGGGCAGTGGTCAGCAAACTGTGGTTTGCTGCTCTGTTGACTAATGAGTTTACCAACCACTGGGATAGGGGATGACTTTAAATACTATGTCCTCTATTCTAGGCTACAAATGCTGACCAGCTGATAGTCTAGCCTCCCCTAAAACATTTGTAGGAACGAGCTACCCTGTACTTCTAAAGGAGGACCATTTTTTATTTCAGATAGTACTGAATGCTTGAAAGCTTTATTGGGGCTGGTCCAAATCTACCTTTCTGTTGTTTCTTAAACCTTCTTCAACCTCCTGGAACAATATAAAAAAATGTCCAGAACTACTATGTGGCAGGCTTTTAAATACCCAGAGTCAGCTATTCCCTAAGGAGGAATCTTATGGTTAAGTGGGTAGACCTGCCATGCCCACTGTTCCCAGCTGAGGGAAGCAATGTATTTCCTTGTACCTAAGTGGCCTCGGGACTCCACTATCCTGATCGACTGATCCTGTGGACTGATCTGTGGCCTGTGCATGGGCCTAGCACAAATGTCTGTCCTGCTAGGGATGAGGATAATAAAATACATCAATGAGGTTCTTTCTATCAATATTTGGATCAGAAAAACAGGGTCAGGTCCGTTAGTAACATTTGCAAAGTAGAGATAAAACCAAAATAGCCAAGTAATTTTAAATGAAGCACCAGGATTGAGACCCACTGCTAGGGATATGAGATGGCAACCAGGCTGCCTATTTCTGGTGAACTCAGTAATTTTAATGATTTTCTGTTCTAAATCTAAGTTCTAGACTCACATGGGCTCAACTAGATCATGATTTCTCTCCTTTCCAACAAATTTAACTGTGAGCTCTTCCTGGCATTGTAATTGAGATTCTTATCTTTAAAAAAAATATTTACCCAAGGACATGCTTAGAACGGGAGGGAAGGAGAGAGAGAGGGAGAGGGAAAAAGGGAGAGGGAAGAGAGAGAGAGAGAGAGAGAGAGAGAGAGAGAGAGAGATCAGATTGCATGTGCTGGAGATTGAATCCACAACCCAGGAGTGTGCCCTGCCTGGGAATTGAACCGGCAACCTTTAGGTGCACAGGGCAATGCTCAATCAACTGAGCTAGGCTCAGTTGGGAGAGATTCTTGTCTTTTTTATTTTCACATATATTCTTCCAAAAATTCCTGCAATGCTTGAAATAAACCAAATGAATCTCTCTAATCATTGAACCCACAAAAATTAAACTGAGTTCTCACATTTTCAAAGTCTCTTTTGTCCATATTAAAGATCTCTAAACATCTACCTAATTATTATGAAATGTCTTCCAGTCTCTTCCGATTCTTTGCCTCCCTCTCATGCCCAACTCCTCTTCCTAAATCTCCCAGTCCCATTTTCTCAAACCCGATAATCAGCATCACAAGTGAAGTAGATGAAATGGCAACTTATGCTAAGCATGTGCTCTGCATCTTCAGCATAAACAGAACACTTTTATGAAATTTTGTACATTTCTTTCCATATTTTTGAATGATCAAAATAAAGATTTCCCTGCCTGATCAGCCCCAGGGAACTAAAGAATTATTAAAACAAATATGTGAAAATGAATTAAAGTGGATGACTATCTTGAAGGTAGAAGCGTGAAGTCTTCAATTGATCTCCTGACAACCCCTTTCATTGGATTAAATAATCAAAAGTATTAGCTTTCATTTCAATTTACTTGGTACTATTGGCAAAAGAAAGAAAGGGAAAAAAACTAAACAACTTGATTATCTGAAAGAACATGTAAATGGTAAATGTTATGAAATTGATTATCTGAAAGAACATGTTGATTATCTGAAAGAACATATAAATTGAGTTGATTCACTGAAAGAACATGTAAATGTTCTTACATACAGCCATTTTTTTGGAGGCAAATAAGAGAAGACCTAGTAGTGTGTAAGACCATAAAATATTATTTAATGAGGTATCTAAAACCAGGTGCCAGGTCTATGTTTTTGTATATTTTCCCCACTCAAGATTAGAATCTGTACTTCTGTTAGAATTTTGCTTGGCATTTTCATAAAACTATGTTCAAGACTGAAAGTCTAATATCTTGAGCCACCAGAAGACTTCCCCTTCCGTCTCGTTAGTCAGGATGCAGGCACATGGCCAACCTGAGCTACAAAAGAAGCGAGGAAGTAAGTTTCTGGCAAAGAAAAGTGGGATTCTCATGACCAAGCAAAGCGCCTGCTTCAATGTGTTTAAAAATAGGGTTTTATTTTACTACAAAAGTTAACACATTAAAGAAAGTTTGGAACATAGAAAAATAATTCTTAGGGCCACTACCCAAAGTCTTTTCTCAGTGCACTATTTTAACAGTTTCAATCATATTGTACGTAGTATGATCTCCCCCCCCCCCCCAATTTAACATATGATTAAGGCTGTATGATTTTTGAAATAGATTTACTATTTTGAGATATAATGTAAATGAAAGGAGGAAGCACAAAATAGTAGAGGGAAGTTGGGACAAACAGGCTGGCAGGGAACAGTTAGACATCAATTAGGTTGGCAGAGTAGTGGTTAGCAGGCGATCAGGCTGGCAGGCAGAAGTCATTAGGGGCAATCAGGGAGGCAGGCAGGTGAGCAGTTTGGAGCCAGCAGTCCTGGATTGTGAGAAGGATGTCTGACTGCCCGTTTAGGCCTGATTCTCCTGGGATCGGTCTTAAACGGGCAGTCGGACATCCCTCAAGAGATCCCAGATTGGAGAGGGTGCGGGCTGGGCTGAGGGACATCCCCTGCCTGCCGTGCACGAATGTCATGCACCGGGCCTCTAGTATGTATATAAAAGACTAAGAAATCATTATTATGACTGGTTGGCCAGTTGCTATGATGTACAATGACCACCAAGGGGCAGACGCTCAATGCAGGAACTGACCTCTAGTGGTCAGTATGCTCTCACAACCAACCTCCCATGGCCAGCTTAACCTTCCATGGTCCCTCTCCTGGCCGGCCAGCCCCCATCAGCTCTGGGAGGTTTGCAGGCCAACCTCCCACAGTCCCTCCCCCTGATTGGCCCTGATACCTGGCCAATCCAAGGAACCTCACCCATGCATAAATTCGTGCACCGGGCCTCTAGTTTACCTAATGAAAGAGTAGCAACACCCACCAGCCAATCAGGAATGAGTATGCAAATTAACCCAACAAAGATGGTGGGTTAATTTGTATATGCAGGTGCCAAGGGTGGGGTGATATGCTTGTATCATTGCCATGGTGAGTACCACCCCAGTCGCTCTGAGCCTCTGGGCAGCCTGAGAAGGCAGAAAGTTGGCTCTGGCCAGAGCAAAGACAGTGCCGGTAGCCAGGGGAAGGAAGACCCATTTTGCACAAATCTTCGTGCATGGCTCTCCTAGTCCTATCTAATAAAAGAGTAATATGTACCTCTGCCACACCCACCAGCCATGCCCACAGCCATGCCCACCAGCCAATCAGGAGCAAATTATGCAAATAAACCCCAACCAAGATGGCTACCGCCACTGAGAGCAGGTGGAAGGCTTGGGTTTCCCTGGCAACGGAGGAAGCAAAGCTTTCAGTCTGCTGTTGCTGGCCTAGGCGTCCACTCTAGGCTACAATGTTTCAAACAGAAATGGCTGTCACCCCAGAGAGAGCAGAAGGCTTGGCTCTGCTCTAGGCTACAAAGTTTCAATTGTAGACATAGATTAATCCCAGATATCAGGGCTTCCGCTTGGGTCGCTGGGGGTGTGGCCAGACTGCAAACCACAGGCCCGTCACCCAGTCTGCCCTCATCCCAAGGGAATCCCCACCCAGATCTGGGACACTCTTCAGGGCAAACCAGCTGGCCCCCACCCATGCACCAGGCCTCTATCCTATATAATAAAAGAGAAACATGCAAATTTGACCATACCTTGGCTTCTGATTGGCTATGCTACCAGCCAATCAGGAGCAGGGGCAGGGCTAAGTGATGCAAGCACTGGGCTGGGGGTGGAGATGAAATGGTGGTGGCAGCAAGCAACCAGCCCCTGGGCACTGTGAGGGGAAGCGGCGGGGCGGCAGCAGCAGTGGTGGTTGCGGCAGGGAGTGCCCGGCTCCCAGGTACTGTGAGCAGAAGGAGCAGCAAGCCCCCAGTCCCTGGGGCCGGGTGGTCGCAGGCAGCCGGGGCTGAGCTGAGCAGGGCAATGGCTGGGTGCTCAAGGCTGAGGCATTAGGCCTTGGGAAGGTTGGGGGTGAGCCATCAGTTGGATATTCCCTGAGGGCTTCCAGTATGTGAGAGGGGGCAGGTTGGGTTGAGGGACCACCCACCCCCAGTGCACAAATTTCGTGTACCGGGCCCCTAGTCCTATCTAATAAAAGAATAATTTGCAGATTGACCATCACTTCAACACACAAGAAGGCTGTCTCCATTGTGGTCAAAGATCCTGCCCCCATGTGGACACAAGATAGCCACAACAAGATGGCCAGCAGGGGAGGTCAGTTGGGAGGGACCAGACCTGCAAGGCAGGGCAGTTGGGGGCTATTAAGCCTGCAAGGGAGGGCAGTTAGGGGTGACCAGGCCGGCAGAGGAGGGAAGTTGGGGGCAAGCAGGCTTGCAGGGGGGCAGTTAGACATCAATTAGGCTGGCAGGGTAGTGGTTAGGGGTGATCAGGCTGGCAGGCAGAAGTTGTTAGGGGCAATCAGGGAGGCAGGCAGGTGAGCTATTTGGAGCCAGCAGTCCTGGATTGTGAGAAGGATGTCCTATTGCCTGTTTAGGCCCAATCCTACTAGGATCGGGCCTAGACGGACAGTCAGACATACCTCAAGGAGTCCCAAATTGGAGAGGGTACAGGCTGGGCTAAAGGACATCCCCCGCGCCCCGTGCACAAGTGCACCAGGCCTCTAGTATACATATAAAAGCCTAAGCAACCAGCCAATCAGCTGGTAGCTATGATGAGCACTGATCACCATGGGGCAGACACTCAATGCAGGAACGGACACCCCAGACATAGAAACATGGAATAGACTGATGAATCTCAGCAGGAAGGGGAAAGGAGGAAGGTGGAAAGAGATTAACCAAAGATCTTAATATGCATTCTAGAGGCCCATTGTATGAATTCACGCACCCGTGGGGTCCCTCTGCGTGGCCTGCAGGAATTGGGCCAAAACCAGCTCTTCGACATCCCCTGAGGGGGCTCAGATTGCAAGAGGGTGCAGGCCAAGCTGAGGGACCCCACTGCTGCATGAATCCATGCACCAGGCCTCTATTAGGGCAATAAAGGCCTGGGGCGGGCAGGAACTGGATGTAGAGGAGCAATGGGGGAATAAAGGGAGACATCTGTAATACTCTCAGCAATAAAGATTTTAAAAATTAATAACATTTTAAAGAAGAGCTGCTTATAAGACATTTTGGCTGTACAGCAATTGGGTTATTACAGTTGAAACATCAAATGCTTATATTAATGATGAATACAGTCCAGGATTTTATCATCTCTAGGTTTTTACGTTGACAGCATAATTACTTCCTGTCTATAGTTCCAAATGCCCCAGCAGGGTCTGAGTTTGAGCTTTGGTGCCCGCTCTTAAATAAGCATGTACTGTGTTGGAAACAGCTAAGTCTGGACCCTCTGAAGACACAGCTCCTTTTATATGTACTTTTCATGATCCCAGCTGCTTCAAAATCAAGTGCTGCATCTTTTGCCTTCATCACTCAGTTTAAGGCAGAAATGAAGATGAAAATGATGACAGTCTTAGACAGGTTGTTCCCTTGAGTAAGAACCGCCACCTTGAGCAGTTTATTCCCTTCTGCCCTGGATGTTAGGTCCTTGCTCTCTTCTCTCGGAGGGTGATCAAATCACCGGGCACCATGGCCTTTGCTCTTGGCAATTCTGACTCTCGCTCGCTGAAAGCGGTGCAGAAAGAGGATGGAAAAACTTTGAACTCTATGTAACTTTTGCCTTTGACACAGCTGTTATTAAGAGTTCTGAAAAAGCAGCAGTCCCTACAAGAACATCAGGTTTCTAAATGATTCATCTCCTCACAGATCTTGATATTCAATCCAGGTGTAGGAATAAACAGTATAGCCCTCGGTTCCGTCCTGCGGGCTTGGACCAGCTTCAGTGAAATTCTATAGCAAAAGGCCCTGTGCTTCCCCTGACTTTCTCTTTGTTCTACTAACTTTTATCTCCGAAAAGCAAAGGGATTTCCTTTGGGGATTAAGCAGGGGAAACAACCAAAGGTAGCGATAGTATTTCATTAGAATTATGAGGTGCACAACTGTCCTCAAGTCGGCCCAGCAAGGAGCTCCCTTATGTCTAGGATGCACCAGAGCCAGTCCCGCAGGGAGCTCCAGCCTCACTTCCCTTCCTCCTAGCCCCAGGGGCACCCGGGCAAACAGGGTGGTTTCTTGAGTAGGCAGAGCAGTGATCCAAAAGTGATGAGAAAGTGATATATGCTCTTCCCCCCCCCCCTTTTTTTTTGCCTTTTTCAAAAAAATTTACAAGTATTATTTTATCAACACTAAATCATTTTGAAATAACTATTTTAAATTTTGACAGGAGCCATCCTCATCCTGCCAAGCCATGGTTTCGAGTCACTGAAATGAACAGGGGCCAAGAACAATGCAGAGGATACATTTTCTTAATGACAGAGCTGAACAGAGAATGAGATGAAAGGGAAGAGTTCCCTGTTCGAAGAAGGCCCATGTGCTACTTTACAAATCTGTCCTCGTCAGACTTTTTGTTCTGCATCGGGAGTTTGCAGAAGGCTTGGGCCTGGCAGCCCAGGGGAAGGGTTTGTGTCAAAGCAGCTACACCAGTGCTCACCTGACAGCTCTGTCTCCTGTCCACACAGGGCGAGGTGAAAGTACTACTTAGTAAGTGCTACTCAAGAACCACTAAAAAAACCTTGAAATAAGTAAGAACATAAGTCACATTTCCACTAGATTTGTTTCTGAAATGTTTACATTCTGATTTGCAGTTGAGATTTACTTTTAAAATGTTCAATGCTAACCCAAATGACTGAATTCTAAGTTAGCGATGTTTTAATTAATTACTCTTGAAGTAAAACAAGTGTTTTGGTTAAATTTTAACTTTAAAAGTTTCAGAGACACGGTTTTTCATATTTCTTATTTTAACTTTGTTATATTTTGTTTTCACTTTTTATGACCATACTTTACACTTTTAAGAAGATGCTTGGCCATATTTTCATGGTTTTGGCCATATTCCGTTTAATTTGACACATTGCCTTTCTATTTGTATTTAAAAATCACAATCTTTTGGGAGTTTGTCTCTGGCCCAAATATTATTTAGTGGATATTAAGTTTTCTTTCCCTTATTTTCTATGTTATTGAGCATTTCATTTTGTTATTTTTAATTTTCTGATTTATTCTCTGGATATATGGAGGATAGACTTATGACTTACTTATATTGTGTAGTCCAGAACATGGTAAATTTTTGTTTGTAATGTACTTGGGCAACAACAACAAAAAAGCATATTTACTCATATTATCACGTAGGTTTTTTTTTTTCAATCATCACACAAGGATATGTCTTTTTAATTAATGAGGGGGGGAGAAAGAGAGAGAGAGAGAGAGAGAGAGAGAGAGAGAGAGAGAGAGAGAGAGAGAGAGAGAGAAGAAGAAGAAGCATTGATCAGTTGCCTCCCATATGTGTCCTGACTCAGGATCAAACCTGCAAACGTTTGGCATATGGGGTGATGCTCCAACGGACTGAGCCCCTTGGCCAGAGCACCATGTTGTTCTTTATACATGTTAAATCTGTCCTGTTAATTTTGTGTAATTTTATATCATGTGGATTAGCTAAATTCTACTCATAAACTGTTGATATTCCCAATTATGTGTTGTATTTCTGTCAATTGTTTCTATTCATGTACATTTTGCTTTTTACATTTAGAAGTTTTAGCTGATCAAGTTATTTCTCCTACTGCTTTTGTTGTGAAATCTACTTTAATATGAGCAAAAAATCTTAAATCAGACTCTTTATTTTTTTAATAGGAACAAGTTTCAGATTTAACCCGAAAGGAAATGCAACAGATGTAGTCTTCCCCAAGGAAAAAAGGAGCTGTGTACACCTTCCTCACCTCCATTAACCTCTGCCTCTTGGCAAAACATGGACCTGTTTTCCTAAGCCCAGGCTGCCATTGTATACCTGGCTGAGTCAGAGTTAGGGCTTAGAGAGGACAACCTGGCAGTCACACTGTGTTCCTAGACTCAGTGTACATTCATCAATCCTCTGGTGCATAACGTTGAAACCTCATGACTTGCTAAGGCAAAATATTGAATAAGCTATAAGGGGAAATGAAGCATTGATGGTATAATTCCATGTGCATACTAAGATAGACCCATCTGTTTTTATAATTAAATTTGCTATTGAATTGAGCATGATTATTTGTCAATACTTCCTAATATTAATTTTTCTCTCAGCTTCCCAGGGACAGATGGTTTATCTCCCAATAATTTTAGATATATAGAATTTATCTTGGGAATAATAAATTCCCAAATTTGTTCTAAAAATGAATGAAGTTAAGTGAGAATCTGGACTGCCTTGTCTTTAGAGAAAAGGCAGTAATAATACCTGCTCTCCAAGTGGTCACAGGGCCAGGATGGTATGGGTTGTAGGCTGGTTCACATTCCAGGCCCTTCTTCTAGTTCCTGTTTTTGTCTCATCTTTATTTAGGACTAGTGACCTAGTGCATGGATTGGTGCACATTGAAAGGAAATTATTTAGAAAGTGGCCGGCAGGCGGTTCTGGCCAGATGGGCCAGCCATGCCCTGGAGCCAACCTCCCATGGTTCCTCCCCAGCTTCTGCAGAATGAGCGGGGTCCCTCCAGCAGTAAATATATATATTGTCTCTCTCTATATATGTCTATATATACTGTGTGGCAAGATTATTATGCATTCAGAGATCATAATAATCTGGCCACTCAATGTACATAGCAAATTTATTCTCAGGTTGAATTCCTCTGGAGTCGTTTAATGGCCAACATTTGGCTTGAACCTTGCAGTTTTCTGTGTATGAAAGTCTAATCTCCTAATAGATTTATTATTGTTGTTGAACTTTTAAATAAAATAAAATACGAATTTTGGATTAAGTGCCATGCTTTCATTTGTTACCACTGTCAGTGTAAGAATTTCCAAACTTGTAGGGCATTTTTATGAGTCTGAGTCAAAGCTGATGACATGCAAGAGAGCAAGATCTCAAATGCTCTGGAGAATAAGTTTTGCAGTTTCCTTTATGCAAACTTTGAAATTAAAGAGGGAATGTAAGGAAGATTGCATGAGGATGGGAGAAAGCAAAACCAGGATTGGATTATAAGAAGGAAGGCCTAAGCATGGATGGAACTGGAGAACAATATGCTAAGTGAAATAAGCCAGTCAAAGAAAGATAAGTATCACATGAACTGACACATTTATGGAATACAATGAACAACATAAACTGATTAACAAAAACAGATCCAGAGACAGAAAAGCATTGACCGTCAAACCTAAGAGGGATGATAGGGGAGGGTGGGGGTAGGGGGAAGAGATCAACCAAAGGACTTTTATGCATGCATATAAGCCTAGTCAATGGACACGGACACCAGGGGCGTGAGGGCATAAGTGGTGACGGGGGGAGGAGGGGATTGGAGGGGTAATGTGTGATGAGGACACATATTTAATACCTTAATCAATAAAGAAATTTTAAAAAAAATAAGAAGGAAGGTCTAAAAGGTGGCATTTCAAAGGTGTTTTAACCTAGATGCACAGAAACAACGGACAGGGCTTGATTAAGGCAAAGACAGGTTGTGTGCATTTTTTGTTGTTGTTATTTTGTTTAAGTAAGGTTAAAGGAAAGTGTACTTTAATAGATGTTTACTGATTTTTAGAGAGGAAGGGAAGGAGAGTGCAATGATGAAAGAGAATCACTGATTGGCTGCCTTCTGCAGGCCCTCCACTGGGGACTGAGGCCACAGCCTGGGCCTGTGCCCCGACCAGGAATTGAACTGGTGACCACTTTGGTTCCTGGGTTGATGCTCAATGACTGAGCAGAACTGGCTGGGCAAAGACAAGCTTTTTAATAAAGAAGTTATATGCCTGTGACTATCCACCAAAACCTGTGCAGCTAGCAATTTACCAACAGATCATCCTATGAGGTGTACTTTGCACAGAATTCCCCCGTTTTTTGTCCACACCATTTAATATTAGTCTTTGTACCTTCTCCATAATTATAGTTGAAATCCTATTATTTAGAAATGCAGTCCAGTAAAACAAAATGATTAAAAGCAATAAAGGCTACATTTATTGAGTACTTAACTCTTACTGAACTTGTGCTAATCATTTCACAAACACAATTCACATCATTGTTTTCACCTTTTATAGATAGGAAAATTTCTGCTTTGTATCTTTCCTGAAAGTCACACTACTAGAGAAAAGCAAAGATGAAATTTGCACTAAATAAAGTCTTTCGGGTATTAAATACTATGCATTTAAGCCCTAACTGGTTTGGGTCAGTGGACAGAGCAGTGATGGGCAACCTTTCGAGCTTGGTGTGTCAAAATCCACCAAAAAACTGAGCATAACTCGGGTAGTGTGTCACTTTGAGGAAAAAAAACCACACATAATTTTGCGATATTTATAGTTTAAATAATAAAAATGTATAATTGTAACATATAACTGTATTTAATAAACCAAAAACTAATTATTTAACTTACCTGCTTAGTGACTTCTTTGCTCATCTGTCAGTCGGTTTCTGTTGTTGGTCTTGATATTATTTAACTTATGTGGGGTGCCATGAACTAAGATAAGTGATGGGGAGGGGGAATTCTTTAACTAACCTGCCTATTAGTGACATTTTTGTTGCTGAATTTCATTGGCTAAACCTTCAATTGAAGGTTGGTATTTTGTACACTTCAAGCCCAAGCAAGTGCTACTAACTTCATCTGTCAATCTGTTTCTTTAGTTGGTTTTGATATTATTTAACACTGAGAATAAGGTCTCACAAAAGTACATAGAGGGAAAAATTGGGAGTAAAGCCTTTGCTATATTTTTCAGGGTGCTAAAAGTATCTGGTAATCAGTTCTAGGCACTCCAAATTTCCTGTTTGTAGTGGCACTCCTCTTGATTCTCCAAACGGCACCTTTCCAGATTCTCAAGCTTTGACCTCAAGTTGACAAATACCTGAGCCCAGATGCTGTCTTGAAATTCTGCAAATTGCATCTCCAAATCATCAATTTGCATCCATTGGAAACCACCATGTTTGGTGCCCCATCTGTCATCACTGACACACCTTTAGAGATATCAATGCTTAGGTCATGGAATGTTTATATAACAACCTTACATATTTTGCTTCCTGATGTACTTGTTGACACTGATACTAACTTTATAAACTCGTCTCTCATTGTGAGACCATCAGAATATTGATCAATAATGGCCAACTGAGCATGTGATGTGACATCAGTAGTTTCATAGAGATCAAAAAATATTTACAATTACTTCTGTCTCTCTTTAATTGATGTTGTACGTTTGTGTTCAGTCTCATTATTCAGTCTTTTATGATATTTTTACTGAGTGGTGACTCAGTTATTCTCTTAATAATTTCATCTTTATTCTGCATATCGTGAAATAGAACTGGTGCACATCTTAGGAGAATTTCTTTAATAAATTCTCTGTTACTGAGTGCTTTTCCATGCTGAGCTATGGAGTGAGCAATGCTCAAACTTGCAGATGTTACATTTGTAGAGCCTTTTATAAATTTAAGGATGGAATTAGATTGGCTCTTACAAAGGTGTAGCTGCCTGGAAGTGTATTCCTTCCTTTCATCCTCACTTTTTTTCAAGAGCTGGGAATGATTAGTTTCAAAATGTCTATTTATATTCCACTGCTTACTACCGTGTCAGTACATAGAATACAAAATTATCTGCCATTTTTTTCTATAATGCCATACATCTCGGTCCATGTCTCTTGAAAGGGTCACTACTAGTACTACCACTTCCTTTACTTAACCTTGGTATTTTATTTTTTTGGGTTCTCCATCAGGGGGACCGTGTTAGAAGATAGAATTATAGATAGTCTGTTAGCCCGGCAGGCAATTAGGGGTTAATTAGCCTGACTGACCACAAGATGGCACATATAACTGTCTTTTATATGTGCAGGGTTATAAGCAGAAATAGGGGTTAATAAGGATGCACAACAATAATAGTGGTGAAATGGAGTCTGCACTATGCTTAAAATGATGGCTGCTGCTATTTCTAATGGTGGGAAATGGCACCCATAGCACAGGCCCTTGCCTCTCCCAGCCTCCCCCTGACTTATCTCAGTAATGATGGTCAATTAGAAATCCATGATCTCAGAACAGTAGATTGGATGATGGTTGCTATGGTTATGTGGTTGCTGGTAATGGCAATCACAGGGCCCCCAGAGATGTGTCCTCCGAGGCATTCCGCTGCTCCCTGCTCTGCTGACTGAAAGTGAGGTCAAAGATCCCCTAAAGGCCTAACTGGAAGTCCCAGAACTAGACGCTCTGTGTCTGAGTTCTGTTGTTTTGGCTTACAGACCTCTGCCACAGTGTGTCTACACTGCACTACAGCAAATGTTTCATCCTCAGCTACTGCACCTGGCCATCATTGGTAGTAGCCAAGAATGAAATGTCCTTCTCAGCATGCACCCCATACTTCTCTGTATGTGACCGCATGGCGGCTGCGTGTCATCGAAAATGGCTATGCTTGCCAGTGCTGACACGTGTGTCATAGGTTCACCATCATGGGGATAGAACATCGTCCTGCAGACTCCAGGGCGCCCAGGTTCAATTCCAGTCAAGAGCATGTACCTTGGTTGCAGGCATATCCCCAGTAAAGGGTTTGCAGGAGGCAGCTGATCAATGCTTCTCTCTCATTGATGATTCAAATTCTCTATCCCTTTCCCTTCCTCTTCATAAAAAAAAATAATAATAAAGTATATAAAACAACAATAACAAAAACACTATGCATTTAAGGACTGATCTATAAAACAAATAGCAGGCCAGAACAATGCCCATTCAGCTCCCAATATCAAGCATCTGAAATTTACATCTAAATTTAGATTTAAAGCATATAACCTAGAAATAGCATTTTCTCTAGTCCGCTCAGTCGTTTTTACTGCTTTTGGCTTTAAGTGAAGAGCAATGTTTTAAAGCCCCTTGAATAAATGAAAATCCTCCCTATGCAACAACTATTAATTTAGCTTTTCCTATGGATGATGCAAGGTGAGAGGTGGGCAATCTAACGATGACAGATGACAGCTCTTTAGGAAGTCACATCACAGTGGGAGAGGCAGAGCTGTATTCTGTTGCTATCTGTTGTACCCGATACACAGGGAGTGGATGGAGGGTTATTGTTTCATACAGAGCCATTAGGGAGAGCCTGCTGGAAAGGCAGTCTGTGAGCAGGGCTGGGGTGAGCAGGCTGGAGTATTATGATACCCGAGAACAGAGCGTTCGGGGCAGAGGAAATGGCAAGCACAAATGTCCTCCGGTGGGAGCTTATTTGCTTCTTCAAATGGAAGCAACGAGGCCACTATGGCCACAGGTCAGTGAGGGAGTGAGAGTGACTCAAAAGGCGGGGCACAGGTCCACGAGGAGCTAGAAAGGGAGCACATCATGTACGACGCCTGGGCTTTTATGATGGGTTTTGGGGCAAAGAGCCACAGTTTTAACTCAAGTTTTCAAGAACCACTCTGGCCTGCTGTGTAAGATGACAGAGGGAGACTAGCTGGAATTAACTGCAGTCGTCCAGGTAAGAGCTGAAGATGGGTGACATAGGTGGTGAGATGTGATTGGATTTTCATCTGTTCTGACAAGATGCACCGAGGGAGTGGAACGTGTGGTGTGAGAGAAGAGTCGAGGATGACTCACTTCCAGGTCTTCAGCCTGAGCCCTGGGAAGGAGGGTTGCCATTTATTGAGATGGGATGACTAGGAGAGGAACTGGCTGGTGAGGGAGAGGGGCCTGTGGGCAGCAGAGTTTAGTTTTGGAGATATTTAGAGATGCCTACTCATCTTCTAAGTGAAGATCAGGCAGCTGAATATACAAGTGAGAAAAGGTGAAAGGCTGGAATCTGGTAAACACCAAGGAGAATCTGCAAAAGCTTAAAATATGAGGGTTGTGGGGGTGGGGGCAATTAAATGACTCTCTTGAAATGTTTCAAGGCATTTTAATTTATACCATCACTGTTTCTATACCACTCATAAAGGTCTGTGATGACTGTAAAAATATGCGGCAGCATCATGCTGTAAGAGGTGGCTATAGCTAGATCAATGGTTTCTAAAGTGTGGGCTTCAGGCCAACAAACATCTGCCCTCACCCAGGAGCTTCTTAGAAATGCACGTTATTGGGCCCCAGCAACCTACTGAATCATAAACTCTGGTAATGGGGCCCAGGAAACCGTTTTGATAGGTTTTCCAGGAGGTTGTTATGCACATTAAAATGGAATTAGCCAGATAATAACAAGTTTAGTATTTCCAGGTTTCAATCATTAAAAAATGAAAGGAACAAAGTTTTTCTATGGGTAAAATATCTTTATTGTTTGAACCATAAAAAAGAGTAAACAAAGCCAGTATGACATTTCATTTCTTAGTCTTCTCAAGGAGTTTATAAAAATATTTGCCACTTAGTCTGTACAGACCCTTGAAAATGTCTAGAAGTTTATATATGGTAATAAAAAGGCACTTAAAACATGAGATTATAAAAAACCACCTCACTGATACAAATGAAGTTGCTTTGAGAAAAATTTCTACATATAGACTCCTACATAAATAGGACTTCACTTTTTCTTGTTTTCCAACACATGCAGAGCATTTTCCCCATGTAACCTACAGACCATCTTCTCACACCCTCTTTGTCCTTGATATAAGTTAACAGAAAAGCAAGCTAAAATTCATGTTGCTCCCCCCACCAATTTAATCTCTTATTTTGCTTACGCTAAAACAAAATTCTTAACTTGTAACCAAGATCTTTCAGCACACCTGGTTCGTTTTCATTTAGTTTCAAATCACAATTCATTTAATTATGAGGAAGTGAATGTATTTTTTAAAGTACCTATTATTCAGCTGCCAAAATCATACCAAGCAACATTTCTGAAGCACGTGAACATACATGGTGTATGTCTATAAGTATTACTGGTGCATCATTCTGGCTTTTGAACTGAATGAAATCATAGTAACATAATCTTTGTAAACGGGGATTACAAGTTAAAATACAACTCAGATCATTCACTGCGTTCAGCTATGAAAGGAAGATGTATGCTTTACATATTTTTAATTTCATTTTTTTTCAGGTTGGTCAAAGATAAACAATATAAAACATAGATTAAATAAAAGCTCACTATGTCATAGATGTACTGTTGCTAATTAAAATAAGTATACTCTTGCTTGTGGAAATTCTGTTTTGGAAATATTTATACGGTCATTTATTCAAGGCATTGGTAAGAAAAGATAAATGTTTGAACATACAGGATGTTATTTTAGAAGTGACTTATTTCACCCTGAGTGCTCAGTAAAAAAAAAAAAAATGCATTAATTGCTTTAAGGAACTGCATGAACATGGTTAATCTGAAGTGGTTTAACAATGCTATCCAAAGATTTGGTTACTTTGCTGGTGGGGTTTAGACTACAAATGAAAACTGACATTTAAGACAATATGGGGAAAATAGAGAGCCACTTGAATGTATATATCTTTATTACTGCAATCTTAAATGGTAATGATTTAAAATAGTCCTTGCCATTGAATGTGAATTTAAGTTCATCCTTAATTACGCCTTTTCTTGTTGCTCACTCTTGTAAGAAATGCCATGATGACTAGCACATGGTTGTGTCCCATGGAGACTCTGGCACTGCCTTCCTGTGTATGTACATGCGCTTATTCATCATGCCTCTGCTCATATTTCTCTATTTAAATTTTCTGTTGCATGGCGTTGCAAAGCCTTTGCTGATTTTCAAGGCAGTCTTTCAGCTTGTCCTCTGTCAAAGTCAATCGCTGCTCCAAGATTGAAACAGTCTGCAAAAAGGAGAACAAAATAATCAATGATGAAGAGGAAAAATGATGGTAATCTCTGCAGAGGAGGTCCTCTTAGAACTGGAATGCCTACCCTTTCAACAGGAAGTTGGTTCAAAAATGGGCCCCAGAACTAGCTCCGCCTCTGGGCTCTACTCCAGGGCAAAACACTGTCAAGCAGTTTGAAGAAAGAAAAAAGAAAATGATGCATTGAGGAAACACAGAAAAGATCTTACAAAGCATAGATGTCGGGAAAGAGGCCACATGCAGAGATCTAAGTGGTATGGGGAGGACAGTGGGGGTACAATGTCACATGCCTAGTCCATCATCGGTCATTCTATCACAGTCAATGATAGATCATATCTATACTACCTTAGACAGCTGGCTACCTAGTTTACTTAAAAAAAACAAAACAAAAAAAAAAAACCCCACATAATGATTGCCTCTAGTTCCCATGTCCCAAAGATGATAATAGCACTTAAAGGGTGTTAGGAAGACTGAAAGAAATGATGCATCAAAAATGCCTCAACTAGTGCCTGGCACACAGGACATGATGAATCTTAGCTAGTCTAACCCCTTCAGCTAATAACTAAGTATATGACTACACACACACACACAATGACTATTCTTAAATTTGGAAAATCTAATTTTTTGTGATACTGACTTCAACTTCAGTCTTTCACATCTTTTAAAACAACTTTTATTATAAAACGAGGGGCCCAGTGCACAAAATTCATGCACTGGGGGTGGGTGGTCCCTCAACCCAACCTGCCCCCTCTCCACATACTGGGAGCCCTCAGGGGTTGTCCAACTGATGGCTCACCCCCAGGCTGCCCAAAGCCTTAGGCCTTGGGCACCCAGCCATTGCCCTGCTCAGCTCAGCCCCGGCTGCCTGCAACCATCTGGCCCTGGGGGCTGGATGCTTGCTGCCACTTCCGCTCACAGCGCCCGGGGGCTGGGCGCTCGCCACCCCTGCCGTTTCATCTCCACCCCCAGGGCCCGGCGCTCACGCCACTTGGCCCTGCCCCCACTCCTGATTGGCTGGTAGCATAGCCAATCAGGAGCGAAGGTATGGTCACATTTGCATGTTTCTCTTTTATTTTATAGGACTTGCGGCCCAGTGCATGAAATTTGTGTACTTGGGGGGAGGGGGTGTAATTCTCTCAGACCGGCCTGTGCCCTTTCGCAGTGTGGGAGCCCTCAGGGGATGTCTGACTAATGGCTTAGGTCCGCTCCCCATGAGGAGTGGGGAGCAGGCCTAAGATGTCAGTCAGACATCCTTAGCACTGCACAGTGGTAGGAGAGGCTCCTGCCACTGCCACTGTGCTAGCTATGAGCCCTGGTGATCAGTGCACCTCACTGTGACCCGTCGTTCAGCTGTTTGGTCAATTTGCATATTAGCCTTTTATTATATAGGATAAAACAGATTCAGGAAGTCACATAAAGGACGTGTTACAATGACTTCTTATGAGAAAAACACTCTTCTAATCAGTAACCAGGTCCAGCACTAGAACTCTGCCAGCCACCCAGGTGCCTTTCAGGTGTCTATCAGAATCACCACTCCTGCCTGCCCTCTTAACAGTTACTATCCTGACCATTATAGTATCACTTTCTTTTATTTCTTTATCACTTTATCTTTCATGTGTACATCCCTAGACACTTTGTCATACCCATTTTAAAGAGTTGATATTCATTTCATCTTTATTTTTTTGATGTGACATTTCATCTTTAATATTAATCAACTAGATGCCTGGTGCACAATTCATGCACTGTAGGGTCCGGCCAGTCTGCCCTGATACGAATGGGAGGACCAATTGAGGAGCAGGGCTGGCTGGGGGGAGGGGCCATGGACAGTTGGCTGGCTGGCCCCACCCCTGACCTCAGAAAGGGGTATTGGGGGCAGGGCTGGGTGGGGGGAGGGGTTGAAAGCAGTTGGCCAGCCGGCTCCGCCCCTGGTTGAACTCCCGGTCGAGGTGACAATTTGCATATTAGTCTTTTATTATATAGGATTAGAGGCCCAGTGCACGAAATTCGTGCATGGGGTGGGGAAGGGTGTCCCTCAGCCAAGCCTGCACCCTCTCCAATCTAGGACCCAATGAGAGATGTCCATCTGCCCACCAGGATCAGGCCTAAATGGGCAGTCAGACATCGCTCTGACAATCCAGGACTGCTGACTCCCAACTGCTCGCCTGCCTGCCTTCCTGATTGCACCTAACCACTTCTGCCTGCCAGTCTGATCACCCCCCTAACCAATCTCCTGCCAGCCTGACTGATGCCTGCTTCCCTATCAGCCTGTTTGCACCTGACTGCCCTCCCCTGCAGGCCTGGTCACCCCTAACTGTCCTCCCCTGCAGGCCTGGTTCCTCCCAACTGCCCTTCCTTGCAGGCCCAGTCACTCCCAACTATCCTCCTCTGCCAGCCTGGTCACCCCTAACTGCCCTTCCCTGCAGGCATGATCACCCCAAACTGCCCTCCCTTGCAGGCCTGGTCCCTTTCAACTGCCTTCCCCTGCTGGCCATCTTGTGGTGGCCATCTTTTGACCACATGGGGGCAGGATCTTTGACCACATGGGGGCAGCCATCTTGTGTGTTGGAGTGATGGTCAATCTGCATATTATTTTTTTATTAGATAGGACAGAGGCCTGGTGCACGGGTGGGGGCCAGCTGGTTTGCCCTGAAGGGTGTCCCGGATCAGGGTGGGGGTTCCCTCGGGGCATGGGATTGCCTGGGCAAGGGGCCTGTGGTGGTTTGTGGGCTGGCCATGCCCCCAGTGACCCAACTGGAGGCCCTGGTATCCGGAATTTATTTATCTTCTACAATTGCAACTTTGTAGCCTTGAGCAGAGCCAAGCCTCCTGCTTGCTCTGTGGCCACAGTCATTTCTGTTGGGATTTACTTATCTTCTATAACTGAAACTTTGTAGTGGAGGCCAAGGCAGGCCAGGGCTTCAGAAACTTGGATTCCTCCATCACTGGGGGCAACCCTATCCTCTGCTCTCTCCAGTTCTGTGGCTGCTGCCATTTTTGTTGGGATTTATTTACCTTCTATAAATGAAAATTTGTAGCCTGGAGTGGGCCAGCGAGGAAGTGCGGAAAGCTTGGCTTCCTCCATTGCCAGGAAAACCTGCTGTCTCCGTGGCTGCAGCCATCTTGGTTGGGTTAATTTGCATACTCATGCATGATTGGCTAGTGGGCGTGGCTGATGGGCATGGCTTGTGAGTGTAGTGGAGTGGTGGTTAATTTGCATACCACTCTTTTATCAGATAGGATAAATCCCTCCCCATCCTTTTCTTTACAAGTGGTTTGCTGTCAGGCTCAGGCCATCTGAAGGCAGAGTTCCCACCAGTCTGGACTTCAGGAATGGAACACCCAGGTCCAGCACAGTCTGCTCTCTACCCTCCTTGTCTTCTGTCATTTGGCAGCTGGACTCAAAGGCTGATAAGATTTAGGCTAGAACCCTTGGTAAGACTGTAAGTGGTGGTCTGTTCTTTCATTAGAAGGCAAATTACTAAGGTTTGGTTGTAACCACTCAATGTTAGTAACTACTCAATGCTGAGTGCTCTTAATTCTTGGTAGTTGTAAGTGATCATATTCAATTCCATCTTTAAAAATATATTAGTTGGGATAATTTATAAATAAGAGACATTTCCCTCATCTACTATTTGGTTATGCAGTGGTAGAGTTTATAGGAAAAGGCTGGGTAAATGCTTGATTATTTCAGCAGCAAGTTTCAAGATAATGAATTAGTGCCCTATCATCCTTTGAAGGTATAACCAATTTTTAAAACTGTCATTATTTATACCTCTTGCTTTCATATGATACTATAGATCATGACAAGTTAAAAATAACAGTGATGTTGGTAATATCTTCTGCTTTTCTTGAGTGCCTACTATGAGTCGAGCATTTCACCAGATACTTTACATACATTATCACAATTCCACATGCTAAAGCTGTTAAAAATATTATCAACATCTTTAACAAGAGACTCCATTTATCTACCATCTAAACATAATTTCATTTTAATTTATTTCTAATTATAGTTCAGTAAAGATAGTACACTGCAGTTGAGTTTGTAAGTCCAGTCATTCGTAAATAAAATGAATCAACACATGTTTTGTTTCTTGGTACTGGCCCACAAATTCACTGTGCATGTTTTGCAAGGGTGCTGTGGCTGCTTTTAACCACTTTCATATTTAAAAGCCAGCCAGCTATTCAAAATTGAAGATAGAAAATCACAGACATTCAATAAAGCTTACAGTGTTTCATTTATCTGTGAATCAGGCCAAACAAAGTAGAAATGGATTGTGAAGCTGGAAGAGTGGAGAATGAGAAGATTTGTGTGGGAGGGATGTATGAGGACTCAACATGCGTGCCAGAGTGCAGCTGAGGCTGCTGTGACAGTGTGGGGAACAAGCCAGCCAGGACTGAATCTGCATGGAGCTGAATGTTTTTACTCTGCATTTATTGGCTCTAAACTCTATCACACAAAATCATACTGGGTGATTGAAAGAGCTTATCCCAGACCAATGTAAATGAATCCTCTGGAGATGAGAATAGGACATCTGAATGCTTATGAACTACTCAGGTGATTATAATGTACAGACAGGGCTGAGAACAGAATTAGATTATTCCTATGTAAGATCTACTTCGACTTGAAATAGTTATTCTGGAAAAGTAATTGACATATCTAGATCACATTACAGCCTCTTCTTATAACTGTGACAAGTCTGTTCCGACAAATACTGGTATTCTTAGTCTATGTATCAAAGAGGAAAAACAGAAAACTTCTTCAAAGGAAACAATGACTCAGCAAAGCTGGAAGAGAAACCTTTGGTAGTTTCAACACAATACTCCCCTTAAATGACGTCTATATATTCTGGCCAACAGTTGGAAGACCTCTGGCATATTAACATCCATGGTGTTCCTCCTTTGCAAAGGTAAACTGGTAAGATTCTAAAATGGAAATGCAAACCCCATCACCTGCAGAAGAGCTCAGCATCAATGCAAGAAGCTCTGGAATGAGGGGATAGCAAAAATATCTTCAGAGTAAAGAACTATAAACACTGCCAGTAGTTCTTTCTAACCAGAAATAATCCCAATTCATTTGTCTTATGGCCCTAAATATGCCACTGAAAATGTCTTAATCTGAACATATCAAAACTTCTTAGGCTAAAACATTGCTACTTAGATCAAAATGCTGCCACCTCTATTCTTTATAGTCTCTACCACTCCCTTCTGGCCCCTGGATGCAAGATACAGCAGGGACAGAGAGAGAGACAGAGCAAGGGAGTGGACTCTGACCTTCTCTCAACAAGATCTTGTTAGAGCCTCTCATCAGAGCATTCCTTGCTATACTGACCGCCACCTTGAGCTTGCCTTTCTAAGAAAAAGGAATTTACCCCTACTCTGCTAATTCCATAACCTGCTGTAACCAGCACTGTTCTGCATATTTTGCCCCCCAGTGCAAAGCATAGCAATTCACCTGTGTCAAAACATTGAGCTGTTCCATAATATGCTCTAAAGCTTCAGTCACAGCGAGTGGTATGCTTCTTTGACTCTCAGAAGGGAGGTCACTCATGTCTTCTGATTTCTTTTTCAAGGTTGTTCGTGGACATTCTGATGACATTAAAGAAGGATTCAAGAAATATTTGCACAGTTCGTCATCTCTGTCTGGTAGAGTTCTAACAACAGTGTCCGTTGTCTTTGACATCATGGAAAGAAGAGAAAGAGTTTGTTTCATTGCCCAAACTTTAAAATAATATATACATAAAACGTTTTCAATATTTTCCTTCTAAAAGTCTAGCTTTCCTTTGTTTATCCTCAACTATGACAAAGTATGAGAATTACAATTATAACAAGGAAATAAATCTAAAAATTAACACAGAAAATTCACAATTTTCCTTGATTTTTTCCAATGGACTGCATTTTGCATGTATTTGTCTGAGGGATTAGCCATTCTATCACTAAAAGATTGTTAGATATACCAATTCTTAACCAAATATCACATGCATTATGGTGATTATTATTTTAAAAATGTGGAAAATAGCTGAAACCGGTTTGGCTCGGTGGCTAGAGTGTCGGCCTTTGGACTGAAAGGTCCTGGGTTGATTCCAGTCAAAGGCATGTACCTTGGCGGCAGGTACATCCCCAGTAGGGGGTATGCAAGAGGCACCTGATTGATGTTTCTCTCTCATCGATGTTTCTGACTTTCTATCCCTCGCCCTTCCTCTCTGTAATAAAATCAATAAAATATATATATTTTAAAAAGTGGAAAATAACAAGTATTGGTGAAGATGTGGAGAAACTGCAGTTCCTCTAAAAAGTTTCACTGCTCCTCACAAAGTTAAGCATAGAATTACCATATGATCAATTCGACTCCTAGGTATATCCTATCTAATAAAAGAGTAATATGCAAATTAACCATTACTCTGCTACACTCACAAGCTGTGCCCACCAGGCAAACAGGAGCGAGTATGCAAATTAACCCAAACAAGATGGCTGCAGCCATGGAGAGAGCAGGAGGTTTGGGTTTCCCTGGCAATGGAGGAAGCCAAGCTTTCTACATACCCTGGCAGGCCCAGGTTTCCACTCAAGGCTACAAAGTTTCAATTATAGAAGATAATAAATCCGAGAGAACTAAGATGGCGGCGAAGGTAGAACACCTATCTTGCCGTCATAATCAGCAATTTTAATACTACAACTTAACGAAAGAACAAACACCTTCCAGAATCACCAGAAAGCTCGCCGAGTGAAAATTCCACAAATAAAAGTGAAAATAAGACACTGTGACTCGGAGGAGCAGCGGCAAACAGCGTTGAAAGATTCACACGGAGAGAGGTTTGGAGTGCGCGCTGCGGAGAGGGTGGGCGGCTGAAAACCGGCCAGTTTTCTCGATCGGGGAGACAAAGGTGTCCCACTGGACTGATTCTCCAGCTCTGGGCGAAGTCCAGAGAACCCACTATCACACGGGGTGAAAACTGGACAGTGGGAGGGCACGCCGAAGCTCGGGTGCTGCCGGGTCTCCCGGCTTGTGGAGAAGGCAGCTTTCGCGAACAGCTCGGCTGCATGACGGCGCAGAGAGCGCACCGCGACTTGCCTCTCATTCAGAAAACCGTCAGACTGCTTTGTTTTACGATCCTGGGTGAGACATTGCGCATGCAGACTCATTTTGGGAAAGTCTGAATTCCCCGGCAACCGGCAGCCAGTGGAGCTCCGCAGCGGCTCTCTCTCAGAGGTGCTGGCGGCCATTGCCCCCGGCACAGAGTCCCTGGGGCCGCATAGGGTGGAGCTAACACTGTCTGCTTGGCCTGGAGACTCCTCCCACCCAACCTGAGCACAGCTGAGCTTCACAGACAATTGGCCTGAAGGTCAAACCCTCCTAGGGCTAACAATGATTAACTGAGCTTAACTTCAGCAAGACTGTGCAGCCCATATCCACCTCAGGTAACCGGGGAGGCTGAGCCACTATCCCTAGTAGCAAGTCTACCACACAAAGCTAATTGACCAACTCAGGGAAGCAGCCACCATGCAGCAACATGGAAAGAAATCAGATGTGAAAGAAATGGAGGGAAAAAAACGACTGGACATGGAATTCAGAACCACGGTTATAGGGTTTTTTAAGAGGCTCCAACAAAAGATCGAGGCCTATAAGGAAATAAGCAAGACCACAAAGGAAATGAATGAGTCCTACAAGAAAATGAACAACACCCTCAATGATATAAATGAGAGCTGCAAAGAAATAATCAAGACCAACGTGGAAATGATCAAGACCAACGTGGAAATGAATGAGTCCTACAAGGAAATGAAAGAAACCCTCAAGGATATAAAGCAAACTCTCAAGGATATAAAAAAGGACCAACCAGAAATTAAGCATACACTGACTGAAACAAAAAATATTATACAAAGACCTAAAAGTGCCCTGGAGCACCCCAAGAACCAAGTTAAAGATTTGAAATACAAAGAGGTAAAATCCACTCAGCTGAAAAAGCAAGAAACCAAAAGAATCCAAAAAATTGAAGATAGTGTAAGGGGCCTCTGGGACAACCTCAAGCATACCAACATCCGAATTATAGGGGTGCCAGAAAAAGAGAGAGGCCAAGACAATGAAAACCTATTTGAAGAAATAGTGACTGAAAACTTCCCACACCTGGTGAAAGAAATTGACTTAGGAGTCCAAGAAGTGCACCGAACCCCAATATATAGGAACCCTAAGAGGACCACTCCGAGGCACCTCATAATTAAAATGCCAAAAGCAAAAGATAAAGAGAGAATATTAGAAGCAGCAAGAGAGAAACAGTTGGTTACCCATAAGGGAGCACCCATACGACTGTCAGCGGATTTCTCAACAGAAACGATGCAGGCCAGACAGGAGTGGCAAGAAATATTCAAAGTGATGAACAGCAAGAATCTACAACCAAGATTACTCTATCCAGCAAAGATATCATTCAGAATTGAAGGTCAGATGAAGTGCTTCGCAGATAAGAAAAAGCTAAAGGAGTTCATCACCACCAAACCAACATTATATGAAATGCTGAAAGATATTCTTTAAGAAGAGGAAGAGGAAAAAGGTAAAGATGAAAATTATGAACAACAAATACACATCTATCAGCAAATGAACATAAAAATCAAGTGAATTGATAGGCTGTTGAACAGGATAGACTGGTGAATATAACAGAGACATGGAAATAGAGAGGGAATGGACTGACAATTCTTGGGGAGAAAAGGGTTGTGGGAAGTGCAGCAAGAGACTGGACAAAAATCTAGCAACAATGGGAGAGAACAGTGGGGAGGGGGAGGTGAGGGTGGAGGGTGGGATAGGTACAGGGTGGAGGGGAGCTATAGGGGGATAAAAAGGGGAAACAATGTAATTAATAAACTGAACAATAAAGATTAAAAAAAAAATCAAAAAAAAAAAAAGAAGATAATAAATCCCAACAAAAAGGGCAGCAGCCACGGAACTGTAGAGAACAGGAAGCTTGAGTTGCCACCAGCAATGGAGGAAGCCAAGTTTTCTGCACACCCAGGAAGGCCTAGGCCTCCACTTACGGCTATAAAGTTTCAATTACAGAAGACAAATAAATCCTAGATACCAGGGCCTCCACTTGGATCACCAGGGGGCATGGCTGGCCTGAAAATCACAATAAGCCCCTTGCCCAGGCCACCCCATTCCCCAAAGGAACCACCACCCTGATCTGGGACACCCTTCAGGGCAAACCAGCTGGCCCCCACCTGTGCACCAGGCCTCTATCCTATCTAATAAAAGAGTAATATACAGATTGACCATCAGTCTAACACATAAGATGGCTTCCCCATACGGTCAAAGATGGCTGTCCCTATGTGGACACAAGATGGCTACCACAAGATGGCCAGCAGAAGAGGTCAGTTAGGAGGGACCAGGCCTGCAAGGGAGGGAAGTTGGGGGTGATCAAGCCTGCAGGGGAGTGCAGTTAGGGGTGACCAGGCTGATAGAGGAAGCAAGTTGGGGGAGACCATGTCTTCAGAGGAAGGCAGTTAGAGGCAAGTAGGCTGGCAGGGGAGCAGTTAGGCATCAATCAGACTGGCAGGGAATTGGTTAGGGAGTAATCAGGCTGGCAGGCAGAAGCGGTTAGGGGCAATCAGGAAGGCAGGCAGGTGAGCAGTTTGGCCAACCTTCTAGGTCCCTCCTCAGCCTTGATCATGCACCGATGGAGGGTCTCAGCTTGGCCTGTGCCTTCTCACAATCCGGGCTGAAGAACTCCTCTCCCCACCCACCCCGAGTGCATGAATTTCGTACACCAGGCCTCTAGTTATTAATAATGAACTATAATATTCACTAATGACTGATTACTAAAATCGTGTTGCATTCATTCCCTTATGTGCCTTACCCACAGGTGCACCATTTCTCTCCATGAATTCTAGCAAGAAATATTTTAGCAGCTGACTGCCACATCATTAGTCTTGTAATGACTTGTTTGGTGTGCACAACAGAAAATATTTTGCTTTCAGAGAACAAGAAAAATAGGTTTATTTGCACTATGCTTATTGATTTGTGCAGTTATTCAGTGTCTGGTAAGTTAATGTTCAAGAAAAAATATTCATTTTTATTAGAATGTTCTATTATTTTATGTTAATGATTACTCATGTATTTCAGCCATAAACCTACATTTCTATGAAAATTCAAACTTTTGTTTTTTTTGCAGCCTACATAAACTTAAATCTTCTTTATTTGCCTTGTTATTAGCCTTTGAGTTTGACATGGTTGTATTAGATGATCCAGCAATTCCACTCCTTGGTAAATGCACAAGAGAAATGAAAATATACATTATAGTCCTAGCAGCATTATTCATAATCACCAAGAAAATAGAAACAATCCAGATGCAATCAAATGCTGTAATAATGAATGAACAAACAAAATGCAGTACATCCTTACAATGGATATTACTAGTACATACAAAAAAGACTGAGGTACTGATACATGCTACAACATGGGTGGATCTTGAAAACATTAGGCTAAGTTACAGAATCTATACATAAAGGCCACATATTATTTGATTCCATGCACATGAAATGGACAGAATAGACAAAAATACAGGGAGACAGCAGAGATTAGTGACTATAGGGACTGGGAAGAGGGAAAATTGGTAATAAATACATCATTGATAAAGACATTCTAACGTTCTTTTTGGAGTGATGAAATATTCTAAAACTAGATAGTGGTGATGGCTATACAACTTTGTGAATACACTAAAAACCAATGAACTGTACACTTTAAAAGGGCAAATTCTATAGTATGTGAATTATATCTCATTAAAGCTATTAAGGAGACAAAAATCCAAATATATGTGTCATAGAAGTTTGTGTTTTTTAAATTTTTCATTTCTGGTTATTACTTGAGACATAATAAATTACTGACAGAAATTACCTCAAGCATGGAAAGTGTACTTCTAATGATAATGATAACCAGGAGGAGAAGGGGGAGGAGGGAGAGGAAAAGGAGAGGGAGAAAAGGAAAATGACAATGAAAATCAGCACTATAGAGCTTACTGTATATGCACGTGGACTATTGCAATTGCTTTACACATCTTAACTGGTTTAATCCTCACAATAATCCTATCTGGTAGATTCTACTATTATTCCCACTTCATAAATGAGAAAACAGAGGTGCAGATTAAATCACTTATTCAAGGACACACAGGCCAGGAAGACATAGGAAACAACTAATCTAAGAGATGCTAGGACTCTGGGTACTATAGCTTTGGAATCAGATCACTGTTCCCATGATCCTTCTAATCATTTTTTAAGAAAATAAAAACTTTCGCCCTAACCGGTTTGGGTCAGTGGACAGAGCGTCGGCCTGCGGATTGAGGGGTCCCAGGTATGATTCCAGTCAAGGGCATGTACCTAGGTTGCAGGCACATCTCCAGTAGGGGGTGTGCAGGTGGCAGCTGATGCGGTATTTATCTCTCTTTGATGTTTTTATCTCTCTTTCCCTCTCCCTCCCTGTCCGTAAAATATCAATAAAAGATACTTGAAAAGAAAAGAAAAACTTTCAAGTTTCTCTCTCTCATAATCTTATTGTCACCATTTGCTGAAAACAACAACAAAGTCAAAATCCACATTCAGAATTTAAGCTTATTTTAAAAGTATGTATAAAATGCATTTTAGTACTTCTACTTAACCATGTGCATCTTCTCATATGTTCACTCAAAGGACGTTTCTGGAGCCAGCTCCATGCCAGGCACTGTTCTGAGTGGCGAGGACATAGCAGTGGGCAGCACAACTCTAGACCCTGCTCCCCCGAAGTTCAGGTTCTGGTGTCTTCAGTCTTTTGATGTATTTTCTTCCTCAGAGATTTATTAACTTACAAGAGGCCCGATGCATGAAATTTGTGCACTGGGGGAGGGGAACTGGGGGTCTCTCAGCACTGTCTGCACCCTCTTGCAGTCTGGGATCCCTCAGGGGATGTCTAACTGCAGGGTTAGGCCCATTCCACACAGCCAGCAGTCAGACATTCTTCCTATAGTCTGGGATCCCTTGCTCCTTACTGCCCACCTGCTCGCTGCTCCTTATCACTCAGCTCGCTCCTCCTTAGTGCTGCCTCAAAGGCCAGCTTCTGGCTGAGTGGCACTCCTCCTGTGGGAGCACACTGACCACCAGGGGGCAGTTCCTGTGTTGAGCATCTGCCTCCTGGTGGTCAGTGCTCATCATAGCGACAGGTCATTTCACTGTTAGTCAATTTGCATATTATGCTTTTATTATATAGGATATTTTTGTTTTATTGTCTAGCAGGCTATATTTACCTCTAAAATTCATCCTGGTCTCTGAGAAGTTATGCTTTGTATTCCCAAATTGTCCACATCTGTGATATGCCTGAAATGTTAGAGGGTGAACTTAAAATATCTGTGAGAATGCCTTTTTAGGGGATGAAGCACTCATTAAAACCCACACCCCAAAACAATCCCATTACTATCTCTTGCAATTATTCAGCTCCACATGAGAAAGAAAAGCTAACATTGTCTAAAATGTCCAGAAGCAGAATTTCATCAAGCATAGATCATGAAAACACAAGTTACCCTAAAGGATTTCAGATGCTTGCTTCTCATCAGACATACCCAGAAGTACCCATGACCTCTACCTATTCATTCTCTGAGCTAAAGGAACCAGGAAATAACATACAGCACTTACTTACCTGTCCAGCTACTTATTGGCTGGTGGCAAAGACTAAAACAATAGCAGGTTTAAATAGAGCACAGAATATAGAAAGGATTCACCAAGAACCCCTGCCTTACTATCACAGTCTGCATTCTTGATCCCTGCAGCCCCTACACTGCTTGTGAACAATGCTGGGATGGCCATGCACAACCATTGCCCAAAACAAACAATTCTCTGCCTGCACTGGCGTTCTCTGCCTACTATAAGTAATAAATAAACAAAAAGAGATTCTGTTGACATAAGGTTACATTCCAATGGATGAAATAGAAAAATAAATATGTAAATATATGATGCAAAATCAGGTAATGACAAAGATTATACAGAAAAATAAAACTGGGCAAGTTGTTATATTAAGTTGTAGCTCCATTGATGATGCATTTTTTAATGGGAAGATGGAGAATAAGTTTTGGGCATTTTAAATTTGAAATGCCTATTAAACTTCCAAGGGACAAAGTCATAAATGTATTTGGAAACATAGGATTCTAGATTTCCGTGGTGAGGTTGTGGAGAGTTATTAGGATATATACACTAGTTTATATAAAAGATAGAAATGACTACCCAGATGAAGAAGTACACAGGACAAGGTCTGGAGTTTTTGTCTGTTGGAGTTGGGGTGCTTGGCATATAAACATTTATAGTCATGGGTCTATGGTCAACCATGAATGAGGCAAACAAGAGAAGAGTTGCAAGGACTTTAGAAACAGGGAGAGAAGGAGCAGGAATTGTGACTAGTGGTATGTAAGATAGTACGGTAGTGGCCAAGTGAAAAGAGTTAGTTACAAGGAGAAGGGCATAATCACCAGGACCAAGTAGTACAGAGAGGCTGATTCGGATGAGTCACTGGGACCTTGACATAGAGTAGGTTGATGGGAAAAAAAGTTCAGAAAACTTTTTTCAAGTTCAGAAAAGTGGAAACTGAAGAAATGAAGACTGAATATCAGCAACTCTTTGGGGGAATCTATATATATGTATATAAAAGGCTAATATGCTAGGTGTCCCTCCAACCATTCGACTGGTTATGATGCACACTGACCAGGGGGCAGATGCTCAATGCAGGAGCCTCTGTGATGTGCACTGGCCATTTACAAAGAAATAGCACCATGGACCTGGCACTGACAAAGCAACACTCGGCTTCTCCCAAGTGGGACAAGCCCCACCCCACTCCCAGAGTGACAGCCCACCAAATCACAGCTGATGAGAACGAGACTTCATGGCATAAAATGCAGCCCACAACTCAGCCCACGGTTGCTATGAGTGCTGGGTACTGACATCATGTAGCAATGCCTAGCTTCCTCTCCCTAGCAGCTAGCCTCCTTGCAGTTTCTTCAGCCCAGAAACATGACTTGCTTTATAGCCAGGTGCAAACATTTTATACTTTAACCAAATGTCTGTGAAGCGTTTTCCATAGCTTCATCTCAGTTGATCATCACAGAACTCCTGGAGTAGGTAGGTAGAGGACTTGGTGGAATCCTATTTTCTTTTCATTAGCCATAAAGTGGAGTTTTAGAAAGCTTAGAAACTTGACCCGACTGAAAAGAAGACATGGTGGACCTTGAAAATGACTTTAGGTTTTCACACTGTGCAGAATACAAATACAGCTGCAGTTAAATATTTTACCCTTTGTTCTCCCTGTGTGACTTATAATAATAACCTGCTTCATGTTGATATTTACTCCTGTGTTGCTCACAATTCTCTGAAAGAAAAGTTGGATTACTTCACTAGGCTGGGAAAAGTTTAGCTAAATCAGAAAGCAGGTCTAATTAAGCAAGTTTATCTACATATATAAAGCTCTTGCTGGTGCCAATCACACACATGTGTTTCCATCTGTCATTGTTGATCGTGAATCTGGTTGACACTTCTATTATAGAGAAAGGGTGACTAGTGATATTAAAATATTTCTTCTAATTAATTTCCTTTCAATGTGCACATATTCATGCATGGGGCCTCTAGGTTGGCTGTAAAAGGGAGCAGCAGAATAACAGAAGAGCTAGACTGGGAAGAGGGGTCAAATGTCATTTTCCTTTTTAATGAGGGGAAATATATTACAAATGTGTGCTATGGGAAAAATATAGAGAGCCTTGATGTCAAAAGATAGTGAGGCAAAAACTGCTAGGTAAACGGGTTGGGTAGGCAATACTGAGTGCTCTGGAGCTTTGTGTAAATAAATTCAAGGTGAGATCAGTCAGCAAGACTGCCTAGTCAAAATCAGTTGTTTAGGTGCAGGCATAGATGAGGCAGAGACACACAGGTTAAAGGTGTTTTTGGTGAGTACAATAACAGAAGAAAGAGGCAAGAGTATGGTTGTACTGATGAAATATGGAATGTAAGCCATGTAAAGGGAGAGACACAGACAGGTTGTGGGCAGTGAAAAGGCAGGAAACTCAATGAATCAGAAGCCTTTTAGGAATTACCAAAATTGAAGATCTAGAGGAAGTGGTGGCCAAAGAGTGAGATGTTTTACACGGAGTTTACCATCAGCACAAAGGACTCAGACAGTCACTGAGTTCATCTGAGAATCCGGACAGGGAGAGGAAGTCTGTCTTTTAGAAGTGACTCAGAGTGTTACTCTGTCTTTGGTTCCTTTCTTGAGATTAAAAGCCAGTGATAACCAAGAAGTGGATAGACAAGGGAAATAGAAAAAAGAGCCACAGAGTCATCTGTACGGGGTTATCACATGTCTACCATACAGAATTCATTTTCCATTTCTAAAATTTTTCGGAACAAAAGGCTGCTGCTGATCCTTCCTGAAAAAGATAATCCAATCTCTTCCATTTTGTATATTGCCACAGTGCATGGTGTATCCTTCTAAGGACAAATCCACCTGATCAACTCTGATTGATACAAAATGAGAGAATGTCATGTGAAATCTGTGTCTCCCAAACTAAAGTTACAGAACTAAGAAAGCCTCTGTTTATCCCTGGGAAAAATAATGCATCTTTTTCTCAAAGAGAAAACCTTCAGGCTTTGGGGATTTTACATAAAGCTTTGATTTTTCTTCTTCAAACCACATTGGAAATTTCATTTTTGTCAGAGACTTGATAAACACATGCCTATGCAGCTATCAACTGGAATATCTGAATGATTAGCTCACTCCCCTTGGAAAAGACAGTTGAGGTCACAAATCTGTCTGTCTTTGTCTTTAATCTTTACTCTTATCTCTACAGAAGCTTATTAATTTTGAAGCCACGAGTGGGTAGGACACAACAAGGACAAATAAGATCTGTACAAAAACGGTTTTCTATGTTTCACATCTGACATAATTAGGCAAGCATAAACAATAAATTCCTTAAAAGAAGCTCTGTTTCCTAATGCCCCATGCTAGTCTAGAATAGTGTATGCCAACAGACAAATCTTGATTAATGATAAAGTTCTGACCAGAACTGTTGGGGGATGAATGGTAGAGAAGGTAATCAGTGAAATAAAATTAGCGCTTTCTCTTTTGCATTAATATTAAACTAAAAATGCTACAAGTATGTATTATTTCTGATAGTTCAGGCCAGGGGTGGGAAATGTCTGGCCCATGCGCCATAGATTGCCTACAAAATCATTTGGTTTGCCATGCCAAGACATTAGGGGTGAGTTTATTGAATGTTTGACCAAATATAGCAGGCTAATTTTTAAGTAGATAATTTTGTATGCCCCGCAAATGATGTTATAAATATCCAAATGATTCTTGGCAGAAAAAAGGTTCCCTACATCTGGTCTAGTCAAATTTAATAATAACAAAACTTCCCGTAAATTACAAAAGGAAAAAAAGATGAGGGAAAACCAAGATGGTGGCATAGGTAAACAAACACCTAGGCTGCTGCCTCGCACAACAATTTAAAGAATACAACTAAAAGACAAAATGGACATCATCTAGAACCACAGGAAAGCTGGCTGACTGGAAATTCTACAACTAGAAGGAAACAGAAATGCACATGGCGAATCAGAGCAGCTGCAAAGCCTAAGGTATGGAGACATGCACGTGCGTGGAGAGGACAGGCTGGAGAGGACGGGTCAGCTGAGTGCCTGGTGGCATGCTCTAGTGGGAAGAGAGAAAAAAGCTCCAGACTGCACTTAACGCAGTTCTGACTGCATTGAACCCTGGTTCTCGGTGAGACCCTGGGGGACCCAGGCCCATATGGGGGGAATCTGGATTGTCAGGCGGAATCTCAGGGGAACAGCCAAAGGCAAAGCTGTGGAGGTGAGCGCAAGTGTGCGCAGAGATGGTGGACTGTTGACTGTGCTGCTGGCTTGATCTGGTGGGAGACAGGAGCTCTGGATGGTGCTGAAACCCATTTCCAAATGCACAGAACCCCAGTGCCGAGCGAAAATCTGGGAGTCTGGATTCACTGAGAGAGAGACTGGACTATTTGGCAGTGGGCAAAACTCGAGGGCGCCTTTCTCTCAGAGGTGCTTGCAGCGATTGCCTGCAGACACTAAGACCCAGTGACCTCGTGGGGCATGGCAGACTGGAAGCCAAGGCTGTTGGCTCCACCCTGAAACTCTGCCCCATCCAAGTTGAGCACAGAGGCTTTGGCAAATCTGCAAGTCTTATCACATAAGGCTGTCTTCCAGCGTAGACACAGCTGATCCTCACAGCCAATTGGATTGGAGGTCAATTCCTCCCAGTGATACCAACAACAATCAGGACATAACTGCAACAAGCCTGTACACATAGTCCACAAAGGGGTGCACCAAGAGTGTATACCTCAGGTAACAGGGGAGGCCTAGTCACCTAGCACACAAAGCTACCCTACCAACTCAGACAAGCAGTGAAAATGCGGAGAGAAAGAAACAGATCACAAACGAAAGAAATGAAGGAAAACAAATGTCTGGATATAGAGTTCAAACCCACAGTTACAAGGTTTTTCAAGAGGTTCCTAGAAAAGGCCAATAAATTCACCAAGACCATCGAGGATATGAAAAAGGACCAACTATAAATTAAACATACACTGACTGAAATAAAAAATATTTTACAGAGACCCAACAGCAGATTAGAGGAACACAAGAATCAAGTCAAAGATTTGAAATACCAAAAAGTCAAAAACACCCAACCGGAAAAGCAAAAAGAAAAAAGAATCCCAAAATGTGAGGATAGTGTAAGAAGCCTCTGGGATAACTTCAAGCGTACCAACATCAGAATCATGGGGGTTCCAGAAAAAGAGAGAGAAAAAGATACTAAAAACATATTTGAAGAAATGACTGAAAATTCCCCCACTTGATGAAAGAAATACACTTACAAGTCCAGAAAGCGCACAGAACCCCAAACAAAAGGAATCCAAATATGACCACACCAATACACATAATTAAAATGCCAAGAGCAAAAGACAAAGAGAGAATATTAAAAGCATCAAGAGAAAAACAGTTATTTACCTACAAGGGAGCACCCATATGATTGTCAGCTGGTTTCTCAACAGAAACTATGCAGGCAGGATGGGAGTGGCAAGAAATTTTCAAAATGATGAATAGCAAGAACCTACAACCAAGATTACTCTATCCAGCAAAGCTATCATTCAGAATTGAAGGTCAGAAAAAGAGTTTCACAGATAAGTAAAAGCTAAAGGAGTTCATCACCACCAAACCACTATTATATGAAATGCTGAAAGGTATTCTCTAAGAAGAAGAAGAAGAAGAAAAAGGAGGAAAAGGTGGCTGCTTCAAACTAGAGCATGGATGGAACTGGAGAGCATTATGCTAAGTGAAATAAGCAAGTAAAGAAAGCTAAGTATCACATGATCTCATTTATGGAATATAATGAACAACATAAACTGATGAATAAAAAGAAATCTAGAGACAGAGAAGCATTGACTGTCAAATCACAGAGCGAAGATAGGGGAGGGTGGAGGTAAGGGAAAGAGATCAACCAAAGGACTTGCATGCATGCATATAAGCCTAATCAATGGATAAGGACACCAGGGGGTTGAGGGCATAAGTAGTGGGGTGGAGGGGTGGAAGGGGTAATGGGGGATGAGGACACATATATAATACCTTAATCAATAAAGAAATTTTAAAAAAAGAAAAACAAGTAGCTATTAATTGTTGTGTTACACCTTAAAGGGATACAGAGTAAGGGAATCATTCTTATGATCTCCTTCATATAGAATTCAACAAGAATAATTTATGCAGCATGTTGACATGACTAAGGTGGAAACAAACAGTTATACTTCACTGTTTGCCCAAAAAAGGTGCATGTGTGTGAGAATCTCAGTTCTGAGGCAGGTAATAGCTGATATCACATAATGACTATTTTTAAATAGTACTTTATATTCAAGTAAGTACTACTTCATGAAAAAAATGAAAGTTAAAGTTTGAAAGCCATATATGGCTTAGTTTCACCCGCACTGAATCTCGAAAAACCCATATGCACACCTCTCAGAAAACTGGCCCTTCTTTGCATGTACAACAGCAATCAAGTGAATGGAGGAGACCCAACAGCAGATTAGAGGAACCCATATGCACACCTCTCAGAAAACTGGCCCTCATTGCAATACTAAGAATTAAGTAAAAAAATTAAGAAAAGCAACCTCATTGCAATACTAACAATTTTGAATGAATCAACAATACTTCCAAAAAATCTAATAACAACTGATTTTTAAAGTTTCAATTATACTTTAAAAAGTTCAATGAAAAGATACAAAGAATAATAAAGCAATCCTCTCCCCATCTTAAGTTATAAAGTGTACCATTTTCTGATTGATCTCCCATTGTTTCCCTCATAAAGCATTCCACTATCTCAAATATGGTATCTATCATTACAATCTATGTCCCTTTACTTTAATCAGAGATATAGATACCCCTAAACCAGTGATGGGCAACCTTTTGAGCTTGGTGTGTCAAAATTCGCCAAAAAACTGAGCATAACTCGGGTAGTGTGTCACTTTGAGAGAAAAAAAAAACATAATTTCATGATAGTTATTGTTTAATATCAGAAATGTATAATTGTAATAAATAACTGTATTTAATAAACCAAAAACTAATTATTTAACTTACCTCCTTAGTGACTTCTTTGCTCATCTCTCACTTAGTTTCTTTTGTTGGTCTTGATATTATTTAACTTGTGTGGGGTGCCAGTGAACTAAGATAAGTGAGTGGGAGGGGGAATTCTTTAACTAACCTGCCTATTAGTGACTATTTTGTTGCTGAATGTCATTGGCTAAACCTTCAATTGAAGGTTGGTATTTTGTACACTTCAAGCCCAAGCAAGTGCTACTAACTTCATCTGTCAATCTGTTTCTTTTGTTGGTTTTGATATTATTTAACGCTGAGAATAAGGTCTCACAGAAGTACGTAGAGGGAAAAATTGGGAGTAAAGCCTTTGCTATATTTTTCAGGGAGCTAAAAGTGACTGGTAATCGGTTCTAGGCACTCCAAATTTCCTGTTCGTGGTGGCACTCCTCTTGATTCTCCAAGTGACATTTTTCTAGATTCTCAAGCTTTGATCTCAAGTCGACAAACACCTGAGCCCAGATGTTGTCTTGAAATTCTGCAAGTTGCATCTCCAAATCATCAATTTGCATCCATTGGAAACCACTTAATTCCAAACTACTGCAGACTAGTACATCAGGATACTTAATTATTTTTATGGTCTGTTCTAGGCTTCTAAATTGATTAAATCTATCACTGAACTGATCAAGTAATGAGTCTAAAACATGTTGGTACTTTATATGTAAGGGTTCCATTTCATTTTGTACAGCTGCACTGGCCTTCTCAAAATACTTTGTTATTCAAGGAAAATAGTTACAAGTTTTAGTTTCTACATCTCACTTGAAAATTTTAAGTTTACTTTCAAAAGCTTTTAAGTATCCAAACAAAACGTCAATAGTTTTGCCAAAACCTTGTAACTTTAAGTTCAGTTCATTAATATGAACAGAGAGATCTGTAAAAAACATTAGGGTGTTGACCCACTTATCATCATTGAGCTGAGAAAAGTTTCCCAGATCTTTATCCTAAAGAAATACCTTAATCCCTATATAATAAAAGAGAAACATGCAAATTTGACTGTACCTTCGCTACACTACCAGCCAATCAGGAGTGGGGGGCAAGGCCGCGCACCTGGGGAACGGGCGCTGAGGGCCTGGAGAGCGGACGCTGTGCTCCTGGTCCCGGCAGGCCCATGGCGCTGGCCCGCGGCACACTCCCAGGCCACGTGGAAGCGGCGCAAGGGGCGGGAGTGGTGGCAGCGAAAGGGGCAGGGCCGGGTAGGGCACGGCCACACCCCTCGTGCAGCCTCTGCGGGGCGTGGGGAATGGGCGCTGCAGGCCTGGGGAGCGGATGCTTGCTGCTGGTCCCGGCAGGCACACGGCGCCCATTCCCCAGGCTGTGTGATGCCCGTTCCCCAGGCCCTATATGTCCCCCAGCCTGATGCTGCACGTAGGCCCCGAGTGGCAGGTGTCCGAGAACACACCCCAGCCACTGCGAGACTATGGGTGCAGCAGCCAAGCTGCTGGGGGCGGGGATGTTCCCGCCCTGCCACAGCTTCTTCTCATGCTCTGAAGCCAAGCAGCAGTTTGGGTCTACGCCCCCAGCCCGGCGCCCACGACAGGACTGACTGCGGGCCTTCAGAGACGGGGATATTCCTGCCCCACCCCCAGCCGCATAGCCTCAGGTGACTTTCAAAAAAGAAAGAAATGTCATATCCTATGAAAGACACATCTTGAAAATGCCTAAAGAAAGTTGTCATTTTTTCACAGTGAAGGGACTAGAGTCCATGTTGATGAAAACACCTTGGCGGCTGCAGTGGCTGGCAGTGGCTGCAGCAGCAGGGTAGTGGGGCTGGTGCTTTCCCTTGATCAGCCCAGTCACCTCCCACAGAGGGTGGCCAGACTGATGGGGCGTGGGCCTCAGCCATCAGTAGGACACCTCCTAAGGGCTCTCAGTCTGGGAGAGAGGGCAGGCTGGGCTGAGGGAACCCCCACCATGCACGAATTTAGTCTCTGATACTTCTATTATAGAGAAAGAGCAAATAGCAATATTAAATTATTTCCTCTAATTAATACCCTTTTAATGTGCACAGATTTCGTGCACCGGGCCACTAGTTTCTTCAAAGCACTCCACAAAGCGCTCAAGAATTTTGCCTCGGCTCAGCCATCTTACATTATTGTACATCAGCACTCCACTGTAGCCGGAATCAACCTCCAGAAAAGTGCAGAAACTTCTCACTTGTGAAGCGTGTGAGCGGCTATTAACTATTTTTATAACAACTGACATTAAGCTGTTTACGTCAGTGAATCCTGCCTTGGCACATAAAACTTCCTGATGGATAATACAATGAAAAGGCACATCGGATGTCCAACAGCTTCTGTAAACAATTTGACAAATCCAACTTCTTTTCCCCACCATGTTTGGTGCTCCATCTGTCGTCACTGACACAACTTTAGAGATATCAATGCTCAGGTCACAGAATGTTTGTATAACAACCTTACATATTTCACTTCCTGATGTACTTGTTAGTACTGATACTAACTTTATCAACTCTTCTCTCATTGTGAGACCTTCAGAATATCGGCCAATAATGGCCAACTGAGATTGTGATGTGACATCAATAGTTTCATCAAGAGAGATCGAAAAATATTTATAATTACTTCTGTCTCTCTTTAATTGATGTTGTACGTTTGTGTTCAGTCTCATTATTTGGTCTTTTATGATATTTCTACTGAGTGGTAACTCAGATATTCTCTTAATAATTGCATCTTTATTCTGCATATCGTGAAAGAGAACTGGTGCACATCTTAGGAGAGTTTCTTTAATAAATTCTCTGTTACTGAGTGCTTTTCCATGCTGAGCTATGGAATGAGCAATGCTCAAACTTGCAGATGTTAAATTTGTAGAGCCTTTTATAAATTTAAGGATGGAATTAGATTGGCTCTTATAAATGTGTAGCTGCCTGGAAATGTATTCCTTCCTTTCACCCTCACTTTTTTTCAAGAGCTGGGAATGATTAGTTTCAAAATGTCTATTTATATTCCATGTTCTGCTTACTATCATTTCAATACATAGAACGCAAAATTATCTGCCATTGTAATGCCATACATCTTGGTCCATGTCTCTTGAAAGTGTCAGCTACTGCTACTACTACTTCCTTTACTTAAACTTGTTTTTTTATTTTTTGGGTTCTCCATTAGGGGGCCATGATAGAAGATAGAATTATAGATAGCCTGTTAGCCCTGCAATCGATTAAGGGTTAACTAGCCTAACTTACCACAAGATGGCACATGTAACTGTCTTTTAGGAAAGGGCAGGCAGGGTTAATAAGCAGAAATAGGGGTTAATAATGATGTACAACAATAATAGTGGTGAAATGGAGTCTGCACTATGCTTAAAATGACGTTCCTTATATAAATTAAGATGGCTGCCGCTATTTCTAATGGTGGGAAATGGCACCCATAGCACAGGCCCTCGCCTCTCTCAGCCTCCCCGTCACTTATCTCAGTAATGATGGTCAATTAGAAATCCATGATCTCAGAACAGTAGATTGGATGATGGTTGCTATGGTTATGTGGTTGCTGGTTATGGCAATTACGGAGCCCCAGTGATGCATCCCTCACGGCATTCCGCTGCTCCCTGCTCTGCCAGCCAGAAGTGAGGTCAAAGATCCCCCAAAGGCCTAACCGGAAGTCCCAGAATTAGATGCTCTGTGCTGGAGTTTCTGTTGTTTTGGCCTACAGACCTCCGGCTACAGCAAATGTTTCATCCTCGGCTACTGCACCTGGCCATGCCGAATCCAACTGCATGCAGCCGCGTATCATTGAAAATGGCTACGCGTGTCAGTGCTGACACACATGTCATAGGGTTGCCATCATGGCCCTAAACAGTAGTATTGCTTTTACATATTAAGAACATGTAAATAGTATTATATTAGGTCCCTTTGGTATTTTCTGTTAATTAACATTTTAGACTGGTCCATGATGATGCAGGTAAATCTAATTCATTCACTTTCACTGCCAGAGATTATTCCATTGACTATTTTACAATTTGTGTGTCCCTTCTACTGTTAACCAGTATTGAATGCTACAGTAAACATTCTCATGTCTCCTGCATACAGGTATGAGTTTCCCTAGCATGGAATAGTTATGTCATAGTTAAGTCAACAATATTCAATTGTTAGACATTTTAAATTTTAACAAAATTATGGACAGAAATGTAACACCATCACACTTAGTGTTTAACGAGTCGACAACCTTCAAATTTCTTAAAAAATTGCCATGGCTATTTTTGGACCTTTGTCTTTCATATAAGCTTTAAAATTGACTCTTTACGTGTGATTAAAATTCTTACTGGGATTTATTTGTATTGCCTTAGATTTGTTGATTTATTCAAAGAGAACTATCATCTTTATGACACTGAGCTTCCTTCTCTACAAATATAGAATTCCTAAAAATGTGAACTATTTAATAAATTTAACTAGAGGCCTGCTGCACAAAATTTGTGCATGGGGGTGTGTTTCCCTCAGCCCAGCCTGGACCCTCTCCAATCTGGAATCCCTCTCACAATTCAGGACTGCTGACTTCCAACTGCTCGCCTGCCTGCCTTACTGATTGCCCCTAACCACTTCTTCCTGTCAACTTGATCACCCCCTAATCATTCCCCTGCCAGCCTGAGTGATGCCAAACTGCTCACCTGCCAGCCTACTTGCCCCTAACTGCCCTCCCCTATAGGCCTGGTCCCTCCCAACTGCCTTATCCTGCTGGCATGATCGTTCACAAGAGCCCTCCCTTGCAGGCCTGGCCCCTCCAACTGCTCTTCCCTGCTGGCCTGATTGCTTGCAACTTCCCTCCCTTGCAGGCCTGGTCTCTCCCAACTGTCCTCCCTTGCTGGCCATCTTGTGGTGGCCATCTTGTGTGTTGGAGTAATGGTCAATCTGCATATTACTCGTTTATTAGATAGGAAAGAGACCTGGTGCACAAGGGGGGGATGGCTAGTTTGCCCTGAAGGGTGTCCCAGATCAGTGTGGGGTTTCCCTTGTGGCATGGGGCGGCCTGGACGAGGGGCCTGTGGTGGTTTGCAGGCTGGCCACATCCCCCAGCAACCCAAGTGGAGGCCCTGGGACCTGGTATTTATTTATTTTCTACAATTGACACTTTATAGCCTTGAGAGGAGCCAAGCCTTCTGCTCATTCTTTGGCCACAGCCATTTTTGTTGAGACTTATTTATCTTCTATAATTGAAACTTTGTAGCCTTGAGTGGAGGCCAAGGCAGGCCAGGGCTGTGGAAACTTGGCTTCCTCCATCACTGGGGGCAAATCACACCTCCTGCTCTCTCCAGTTCTGTGGCTGCCGCCATTTTTGTTGGGATTTATTTATCTCTATAATTGAAACTTTGTAGCTTTAGTGGAGGCCTCGGCCGGCCAGGATGTGCAGAAAGCTGGCTTCCTCCATTGCTGGGAAAACCCAACCCTCCTACTCACTCTGTGGAAGTAGCCATCTTGTTTGGGTTAATTTGCATACTCACTCCTGATTGGCTGGTGGGCATGGCATATGGGTGTAGTGGAGTGATGGTTAATTTGCATATTATTCTTTTATTAGAAAGAATGTTTTCCTCACATTGAGGCCCCTCTAGTATCCTCTGCATCATTTCAATTTTAATATATGTGCTTCCAAAGCAAACACAGCATCACTATTTTAGTATCATAACAATGTGTATACACAGAAAGCCAACCAATCAAGTCAAATTACATCCTCAAACAATTATCCTTGTTATTTCTATGAAACATAAAATTGTCACAGACTCATTTAACATTTCTGAAAAATTATTTCCTGGTTTTGCTTATTCTCTGAGATAAATAATGCTTTTCTTTGCCCTTCTTTATAGACTCTATTTTCTGTTGCTGAAACTCCATATTTCAAATTGAAATGAAATAAGCAGTGTATTAAAAGTTATGAGATAATTAATTTAAATTATACACACAAAGTAAATCATGCTTTCCTCATTTGAATACAACTTTAGCATCCTTACTGTATTTGTTTTAATGCTATGAAGAAGCAATTTTAAGGCAAATTTAAAGCTACATTCAGAAAACTGGCATGCTTTAGGAAACATCTTTTAGAGGGCAAATATTATATTCATTGTTTTAGTCACCATCTAGAATAATATGAATATTCTAGTCTGATTAATGATAACTGTTGTTAAAACAGTAATGCATATTCATAGCTGGGTGCTGAGAACCACCCTTGTGTCTATGATTCATTAAATCATTCATGAAACAGAGAGTGAAAGCTTTTCTATGTGAATGCAGTATACACAGTGTACATTATATTAGTTGACTTCAATTTGCATTTGCAAAATAATGAAGTCTTTTCTTCCCTAAGTAGATGCAATTTGCCATTCATTTAAACCTCTATAAAAATTCAATTTTGACCCTAACCGGTTTGGCTCAGTGTATAGAGCGTCAGCCTGCAAACTGAAGGGTCCCAGGTTTGATTCCTGTCAAGAACATGTACCTTGGTTGCGGGTACATCCTCAGTAGGGGGTTTGCAAGAGGCAGCTTAGATAGATGTTTCTCTCTCATTGATGTTTCTAACTTTCTATTCCTCTTCCTCAATAAAATATATTTAAAAAATTCAATTTTGCTTCTTAAGGCAATTATCAATTTTTGTTGCATATCTGCTATTTGTGATATCATGCAATTATTTATGTTATCATATAATATGGTGGCTAAATGAATGACATATCAAGTCACCTTTGTAGCATTAAATTTGCCTTAAAATTGCTTCTTCATAGCATTAAAACAAATACAATAAGGATGCTAAAGTTGTATTCAAATGAGGAAAGCATGATTTACTTTGTGTGTATAATTTAAAATAATTATGAATGACATATGAATGACTTGGGTTTACTCCTATCTTTTCCTGTGTTAACTATGTGACCTTGGACAAATTACTTGAATCCTAAGTTTAATTTCCTCAGCTATAAAATGGAGAAAATAATTCTGAGCTACATTATAAGGTCGTTCTGAGAATGTAAGAGTTTATAATCTACAGTTTACATTCAATTACTTATCATCATATCGTGTCCTACTTCCATGCCACTGAAATCTAAATTATATCTGTCTAGACGGCAGAAGCCAACGCTTACCTTCTTTCAGAGAGTTGACAACATGCTGATGAATGCCTATGTGTAAGGCATTAAAAATAATTAATAAATATTTTGGCATTAAAAATATTTCTCTATCCTTTATATTCTAAGTTTTTAAAAACTTTCCACATTCTGTATCTGATTTCTCCCATTAAATAATAAGCTATTTAATGGTAGGTGGCAATTCAATGAATAAATGAATTGGCCGTACTAAATGTTAACTAGTAAATGAATATGTATATGCTGACTATACATTTAAAATGAAAATGGCTATTGATCCAATCCAAAACAAAATGTTAAAAGACATTTATTTTCAGATGTAGTTTTTAAAAAGAAAACACGTTTCTGTTTTCAGGCAACTACCTGAAAAATATATGTAATATTTTTTAAAAGTACTTAGTAGACAAAGACCCAACATCTATTTTAAAATTCTGGTCTTATTTTAATGAATGAAAAATAAATTTCTAATAATCATTCAGGAGGCTAATCTAACATCAAGCATTTAAACCTATGAATCTGATCTAAAATACTTAACCCCTTAATAAAGATTATGTAACCGGACATAGTTAGAAAATTATGGCATAAATTCTCCTGGAAGAATAGCTTATGAGTAGAAAACCAGTAAAAGATAATTATAAATAACTGAAAATAAGATGCTATGATAACAACATACCATTTGATAGTTATACTATATTTCTCTTATATTTTTGTGTGCAGATAAGTGCTGGTGAAAGAAACTCAGAAACCAAAGATAATAAAAACAATCAGTGTGTTTATAAATATTATTTCTTATGCCAATTTTTATAGGGAATAATGGTCCAGGAGAAATAACATTCAAATACTACCATAAAATTTAAAAAATATATTTATTGCAGATGCCATGAGTCAAAGAGAATAAGAACTAGATTCACAGCTTTGTAAAAAGAGTGGTTAAGAATCATGATAATTTATCCAGACACAACACATTCACACACGCTCCTTATTTAACCATTTCGCTGACGTACTCCCATAACTATTTATACATGTATCACTATTACAGGGTGTATTCTTTCATTTGTACATTTTCATTGCTTGGAATATAAAAATACTCAGCAAATGTAGTGAATAAAAGAAAGAATTTTAGCTGTCTCTTTTGCTCACCTCTCCCCTTCAACCTATTACATACTGGCTTGCCCCTATATTACTAAACCAAAAAAGCTCTTCAGCAAATAACTACAAATCTGCTAAATTCACCATTTTGACATTTCTCTTGGCTTTTGCAATGGTTACTACTCTTATAGCATTGAAACACTCCTCTCCTGGCTGCCATCACATCACCCTGGGCTCCAGAAATCTTCTGGGTCCCTAGAGCATAGCCAGGTCTCCCATAAGATACAGTCTTCGCACACACAGTTCCCTCTGCCTAGGACACGCCAGTACTCTTCCAGTCCCTCACTACAACTCCTACGGGGACTTTAGATCAGCGCTTCCCACACTTCATGTAAGCATGACTTGCCTCTAAGTCTTACACTAAATGGAGGGTCTGATTTAGGCGGTCCGGGTTGAAACTTGAGAATCTGCATATCTAACAACCTCTTAATACCCAGACAAACCATCCATACGTGGACCACATTTTGAATAGCAAGGTTTTAGATCTTAGCTCAAATGCTTTTTCAAGGAAATTTTCTCTGTTTTACCTCACCCATACTCCTGATTTAGTTAAATGCCCAAATTCACTCTTATTGTACCATGTAACTCTCCATGATGGCTTCTGCTTACCATTACAACCCATATGCCTCCTTACCTGACCCCTGCTTTTACCTAGCGCCTGGCATGTTCATTTTTGAGAAATGAACAATGTGTGCTGAGCCAGCCCCAAAATTAGGTCGAGTCACTTCCTTTCATGATGACAGCACAAGCTCCTGCGGAACCTGAGCTCATCTGTGGCTAGTACTCCAAGAGGTTTCCTATTCCTGCCAAGATCCACTCCTCTGGGGGCTGTAGAACTGTGGTCAGAGAGAAACTGATTCCATAGATACTGGCTTTCCAACTCCAGCAAGCTGGTTGGGCACAGTCTCCTTGGACAGCCCCTGGTACTCCAGGTCCTCTTATGCCAGGTGTACAAGGAGCACAGTAAAAAAAACAAATCCTGGTTATTGGGTTGGGATCCAATTCTCCCACCCTAATGTGAGAAATGACACCAGAAAGGGTAGAGGTAGGCTGAAAAGACAAAGACTTCTAGTATATTCTGATATTTTTCTATTCAAAATTCATTGCCAAAATTCTCATAAAATACAAAAATACTTTTATGTTTATGAAAAGAATTTTGACTAAAATACTGTAGGAAAAATATATAAGTTAAGGGCTAGATACAAGAACTAGAACACTTGTAAGAAAAAAGTTGTGACAGGGATTATAATGAAAGATATTAATTGCAAAACCCACATGACAGGCAGAAGCAATACCACTGTTGCCAAGAAAACTGTCTGGAAAGAGTGCCAAAGCAAAAACTAAAAATAAACAGATAAAACAGTTTGAGATATAAACTCCACAAATGTCATTTTCCTTGACTAATAAAAACAAAAATAGCCACAGCACATATTAGCAGAAATAAAAAGATCTTAACACGTGATTAAAATATTAGTAATATCTTGAAGAAAACTGCTCTCTAAACAAAAAGTTTTACTATACTTGCCGAGACAGGTTTGGCTCAGTGAATAGAGCGTTGGACTGAGGACTGAAGGGTCCCAGGTTCGATTCCAGCAAGGGCATGTACTGTGGCTGCGGGCACATCCCCAGTAGGGAGCGTGCAAGAGGCAGCTGATGGATGTCTCTCTCTCATGGATGTTTCTGACTTTCTATCCCTCTCCCTTCTGCTCTGTAACAAATCAATAAAATATATTTTAAAAATATATATATACTTAAGGGGACAGGTAATTTATTCTGAAGTTAAATTTTTTTCTCAATTGTGTTTGGCAAATTTATAAGTATAACTCAATTAAAAACTGATGATATTTACTTTTTTTACACATAATCTTATTTGCTTGAAATTTTTCATGTCATTTAATAATATATCAGAAAGAGATTTTTTTTTCCCAGAGGTGGGATAAAGAGGCTCTGATACTTTAGTCCCCAAGCAGCCAGAGTTTTATGGCATTAATAATTCACAGAACACTTATGTTTTATAAATAATTTCTTTTAAAAAAAGGACAACATAACTTTCAAAATAGTGTTAATGTCATGAATTATTTTTCAGTAACTTTACTATGTACTGAACTATACAAAAAGTACACAGAATCTTCTAAAAATACAAATCTGGGGGAGAACATTTTCTAGTTAAATTTAACTTTTCAACTGATTTTCCAAAGCACCTTCATTTTATCTTAATAATATATTCCTAATTCTCTTTAAAATGAGTAATTATTTATATCCTGAAACTTAATTAAGTTATTACCATCCTCAACATACATATTTCTGAATCTAGAATAACATTTAGTCAGCATGGTACTTTGCCTAATGCTAGATGTCATTTAAAATAAATTTATTTTACATAATGTCAACCTTAGAGAATAAGTGCACAGACTCGTTTTACTAAACATGAAGCTTCATACAGAAGAACCGTCCAAGAAAACTATGAAAAGTCTTTGAAAGTTCCACTTATAGGGATAAGTTGCTAACCTGTAACACAACTCTACTACATAATCACTCCCAAAGAAGAGATGGGACTGAGTCTGCGGGGCCATGAACATGGGAGGACTGGTTCCCTTAGAACTGTGGGTACTCGTGATTTGAGGAATATCAAGAGAGAAAGAAAGGTTGGAGGAAATGGCCTGGATTTTTCAAATAGGCATATAGCCATGAAACTGTCTCAAATCACCAGAAAAAATACAACAACAAAACTAAATATTATGGGTTTGGCTATGTTTTTGAATGTTGCCCAAAAGATTTCTAGCCCATTATATTAAGAATATTTACCAACACCCTCCCCGACACACAAACTCAAACATAGCTCTGTTTAAAATAAAAGCCAATGGCAAATAGAACTCACTTTGTTAAAAAAAAATCACACTGTCACCAAATCTGATAAAAATTTGTTATAATCTATACCACAAAGGAAATAATGCCTTTACAAACCAGAATAGCAATAATACCACCAAAGAAAACATAAGCCCACACAATTCTTGCTACAAAAAAAAAATAAAATTATTTCTTAAAAACAACAAACAGCCCTGGCTTAACTGATTGGAATGTTGTCCTATACACCAAAAGGTTGTGGGTTCGATTCCCAGTCAGAGCACATACTTAAGTTTGTGGGTTTGATCCTCAGTTGGGGTGCATACAGGAGGCTGTGGGACGATTGCTGTTTCTGTAATGAATGTTTCTTGCTCTCTTTCTCTCTCTCCGCCTCTCCCTCTTGAAAAATCAACGGAACATATCTTTGGGTGAGGATTAAAAACAACAACAACAACAACAACAACAAACAAACAAAAAATATGTTTAATCCTCACCAGAGGATGTTCTTTTCCACTGATTTGTTGTAGAGAGTGGAAGGAAGCCAGAGATGGAAGAAAGAAGGGAGAGAGAGAGAGAGAGAGAGAGAGAGAGAGAGAGAGAGAGAGAGAGAGAGAGAGAGAAACATAGATGTGAGAGAGATACAACACTGATGTGATGCCTCCCTCATGCCCTGGAGAATGAACCTGCAACCAAGGTGCCAGGTACATGTCCTTGACTGGGAATAGAACCCACAGCCCTTTGGTGCCTGAGCCAGCTGACATTTTATTTTATTTTTAATATATTTTATTGATTTTTTTACAGTAAGGGGGAGACAGAAAGCTAGAAACATCGATGAGAAACATCAATCAGCTGTCTCCTGCATACCCCCTACTGGGGATGTGCCCACAACGAAGGTACATGCCCTTGACCGGAATCGAACCTGGGATCTTTCAGTCCGCAGGCAGATGCTCTCTATCTGCTGATCCAAACCAGTCTTGGCACGGCTGACATTTTAACCACTAAGCAATGCCAGTCAGGGCAATGTACTTACTATATTAAAAAAATATATATTTTAAAGCTACAATAATTAACAAGTGTGATGATGGATCAAGAACAAGCAGATCGATAATACTGAAGTAAAAGTCTCTGAATATGTACAGGAACATAAGAATTTAATGTTTTTTGAAGGTAAATCAAACAAGTAAAGAAAAAACAATACAAGTTGAGGGTTCTTTGTTAACCATAAATCTGTACCTTATAACTAGAAGTAATTCATCTAGAATTAAAGATTTAATTATAAAACATAGCTATTTTAGGGAAAGTAGCTGAAAATATCTTTGGGAAGTAAGAGTTTTCTTTGTATAGACTCCAATGAAGTCATAAAATTAATTATATCTTAAGAAATGAATGCAACTAAATTGATCAACAATCAGAAACAAAAATCAAGGGAAATGACAAACAAGGAAAATATATTTGTAGTATTTGGTAAAGGTTGTTAACCTTTTAAATTATAATGACAGTTTAAAATTCAATTTTAAAATAAATAAAATTTAAAAATGAGCATAGTATACCAATAGGCTCAGAAATATAGCAATTATGAGGAAAAGTCAAAGTTCACAAGTCAGTGCAATAACAGGTAACAAATATGTTAATTAGTTGTACTGTGGTATATCTATACAAGTTACTTTATACACCTTAAATAGAACCAATTTTTATTTTGTCAAAAATGTTTAAAGCTCAGTCACTAAAAATATAAATTAACTTAATATTTCTTGCTTATTACATTTTAAAGTCTTTTTAAAAATTAAATAATCAATAACTAAATATAATAATATATATATACATATATATATATTACAATGTAGAAAACAGATATCCTATCTAATAAAAGAGTAATATGTAAATTAACTGCCACGCTGTGACAAAAATGGTGGCACCCAGTCCTCTAAGCCCCACCGGAGTCCCCTATTCCCATGGAGGGTTGCCGCTGAGAGCCAGCAGTGTAAGCGGCCACGCAGAATGCTGCCCAGAGGCCTTCCTGACCCTTTATAAAAATCAAAAACAAATTCATTCCCTATGGAGCGATCCCTTCCCAGCCCCAGCCCGGGGTCTCAACCACTGAGTCACACCAGCCAGGCAGATATGGAGGAATCTTAAATGCTTTGTTTTAAAAATATATTTTATTGATTTTTTAGAGAAAGGAAGGGAAAGGAATAGAGAGCTGGAAACATACATGATGAGAGAAAAACATTGATCACCTGCCTCCTGCACACTCCCCACTGGATATGTGCCCCCAACCAAGGCACATGGCCTTGACTGGAATCGAACCTGGGACCCTTGAGTCTGCAGGCCATCGCTCCATCCACTGAACCAAATCAGTTAGGGCTGTCCAATATGTTAAAGAAAAAACCCTACCTAATAAAGAGGGAACATGCAGGGGAGGGCATTTGGGGGTGACTGGGCTGTCAGGGGAGGGCAGTTGGGGATGATCAGGCTGAGAGGGGAGCAGTTAGGCATCGATCAGGCTGGCAGGCAGAAACTGTTAGGGGCAACTAGGCAGGCAAGCAGTTGGGAGCCAGCAGCCCGATCCCACAGGATTTACCAGTGCAAATCCAAACTTGTATACACATTCTATTTTTTAAAATATATTTTATCGATTTTTTACAGAGAGGAAAGGGGAGGGATAAAAAGTCAGAAACAATGATGAGAGAGAAACATCAACTAGCTGCCTCTTGCACACCCCCCACTGGGGATGAGCCCGAAGCCAAGGTACATGCCCTTGAGCAGAATCGAACCTGGGACCCTTCAGTCCTCAGGCCAATGCTCTATCCACTGAGCCAAACCGATTTCGGCTATATACATATTCTAGAGTGAATTTGCGTTATAAAGCCTTTTTAAAAAAAAGTTTCAATAATTAATAATTAATTCAATAATTTCCTTTTGATTCCATATCCACCCTTCAAAACTCTGTTTTGTAATCCAGAGACCTGGACTCTGCAATGTACAGTTTTCTCTTGCTGGTTGGTTCTATTAGGCTCTGTCAATAGAAGACACAGAGAGGGCAACCAGAAGCTCAGAATAGAATTGCTACCAAGTTTGCTGCTGCTCCTGTCAGCTGCTCCCAGCAACAGCTTTCACTCTCTTCAAATATACCAGAACCAGCTGGCCCAGGCCCCTCAGTGGTTAGGTCCAGCTCCATGAGGTGTGTCCTCTGTGCTGCAGGAGACGGAGGGGAGGGCCTCTTCTTTTAGAGTATAGGCTCTCTGATCCACATCCTCAACCTGGGGTTCTATGGTTTTCTCCTTATCAATTTTCCCACTGACCTTGGATCAAATCCAGAATCTCATACATTGCATTTAATTGTTGGTCAAGATGATATGGCTACATAATATTCCATCTATTCATACGCTATACTTTTATTTAACTAGTACTGTTACCATTGTAACTCACTAGGAAAGGAGCAAAGGGGAGGCCAGACACTATAAGCATGGTCACCTGGGCAGCTTCACCGAAAGCTATACCTTCATGCTCCCCCGGGGCTCACTGGTCCATTCCCTGCAAATCACCGGGGAAGAGGTCCAACAAAGCGGAAGATGAATGCATTCACAGTGAAGCTGAGGTAATGAAGGGAAGGTCATACTTGTCTTCTCCCCCCGCCCCCCACCACCTTTTTTTTTTTAAGCAGTCTAAACTGGGAAAAAGTTAACTGGCTAAAGAAGGTGGCAAGCTCAAAAAATCCCACTGGATTCATTGATAAGCTCCTAGTTAAAATCCTCAGAGATAAAAGAATTCTCTCTCCTGCCACTTGTGATCCTGTTTCTCACTTGCTCCATGACGTGCATATGTGTACATTTCCATAGCCATGTGGCCCTAGAAGCCACACGTGGGCCATGCAGACTCCATACGCAATGGACAGCAGCGGGAACACAAACTAAGCTAGCCAAATGCTAGACTGGACTGTGAGCATGTGGAGCGAAACACCGGGCAGTGGCTTTGATCTTAGCCCTGCTGAAGACACAATGGGACTTGCTCTGCGTGGGAATGGAGAAAGACAGGACCTTGAAAGAACTCCCTTAATGTTACCTCATCATTCAATAAAGCTTTCCACAATACCCATCCTCCCACAGAGGCCTCAGGAATTTCTTATTCCCGTGGCTTCCCAAGAGTTCCACTTCTACCACTTACAGGTGGGTGGGGACAAAGAGGACACCTCACCAATAACGATACTGTCTTAAAGGACATTTGATTTGTGTCCATTTCTTAAATTTAAATAATGCTAGAATAACCACCCTTGAGTAGAAAGAAGTCTTTGTCTGTACATCTTATTATTTCTTTAGGATAGTTTAGGATCTTTAAGATGATCGTTGAGGATCCAGCAGGAAAATGGAAAAAACAACAGTTATTTTCAGAGAGATAATTTAATGTAGGGAACCAGTTAAACAGGTTTGGAAGTTTGTCAAGGCTAAAAGGGAGCCCTGAGGTGAGAACAGCAAACACATGAAGCAACTGCCTCTCTAGGTCTGGGGTGGGAAAGAGGTTGGAATATTAGAAGTTAGACACTTAGAGGCTCCTCACTAAGTTGAGATGGTTTGTCCCTAGGAGGGGAGAGGAATGTTCATTAATAAGACATTCTGAAAAAGAAGAGGAAATGCCCGGCATTCCTTCTCCTTCCCTCCTTCAACAGAAAACAAACAACAAGTAACTCTTATGTGCTTTGGTAAAGTAGTCCAAACAAAAAGAATTTTGCCACCATAAACATTGAAACCTACCAAAATCCTGCAGAAATTTGAAAAGCAATTTAAAAAATACATACGATATAAAAACTGGGCTTTGTAGTGGCCATCATTATCTCCAGCAAAAGTAAAAGAAAATACTGTAGGAATTAAGGGGCAGGGGGGAGGGAAGGAGGCAAATTATACCAGACCATTTTCCAACTGTAAGTCCATTAAAATCAGTTTGGACTTTTAAATGATGGGTTGCTGGGTTGAAAGCAACAGAGCTTCATGTATTCTTGAGCATGTATGATCATGCACACAGTATGATATCTTCTACTGATGTCTGATAATCTGAGAAAGTAAGACAATGAAAACTACAGAAAGAACTAGGCAAGGTCCAACACTGGGCTGCCAGTTCACTCACGTTATCAGGTTTTTAATCTTTCGAAAGCTTTAATATATTTGACATAACCTGACTTCATAAAGCACAAAAAACTGACTGAAAAATTCACTTTAGCAGACGTACTGACTACTTCTCACAAAATCATTACCTGCCAAGTGGCTAAATAAAGCAAGCACAGGTAACTTAGCTGCACTGTATAAGCAATACCAAATAACTCTAAAGCAGATGAGTGCAGATAAACAGAATAGCCCAAAGCTAAGTTCACTATTTTCCAAGAAACTCCAACAGAAAAAAAAGCAAATGTCATTTAGCTCCACAGTGAACGTCCTGTAGGTCAGCAGGAAGCCCATTACAGGTTGACAGTTCAGGAGACAGACGTACTTTTCCGAGTGCTACTGTAGTAATTTCCTGTGTGAAAAGCTCACTGCTGTTCTGCATTCCTCAGGGTGCATTTCTTATCATCTCGGAGGATGTTGCTCTTCCCCAGGAAGAGGAAGGAACCAGTTGTTACTGGATGTGTGGGCTGAGAGCTGTCAGGCATTTTCGGCATGCCTCAGCTGTGGGAACTGGGGATGTGGCTTAGGTTCCCAGCCCTGGGACAGTGGATAGAGATTACTGCAGCAGTTGGGAGTCACGGTTCAGAAATACAGTATCTCAGGAAGTTGGAAGGCAGAAATAATACTTAGAACTTCAACACTTCCAGTTTACAGAAATGTGCTAATTTTCTAAAGGAAATTCTAAAAAGTATCTACTCTTTTGGGCTTCCAAATAACATCCTATATAATCCTATATAATCAAAACATAATATGCAAAATGTCCCTTCAACTAGGAGTTGGACCAGGGAGCAGGGCCGGCTGGCCAACTGCCCACGGCCCTTCCCCAGGCCAGCCCTGCCCCAGGCTCTTGGTGGCAGGCAGCTAGGGGAAGGAAGGCTCAGGCAGGCAGCTGTTAGGGAACCCTACTTGAGCATGAATTTAGTGTATTGGGTCTCTAGTGTTTTATAACATCCTTTTTGTAGAGTCTCTATCTGTCTAAACACACACACACACACACACACACACACACACACACACACTTCACAGAAAAATTTAAGTTAAGGGTGACCAAACTCTTGCAACCCAAAATGTGCCTTTTGGGATACTGATTTTAAGCTAATTATTAAGAAACAAAAGAGTTAGAAAGAACCTCTGATCTTTTTTCCTTACCTGCCTAAAGGAATTCAGATAGGAAAACCTGCTCAAAGGAAGGGAACAACACCCCTAGCATCATAATATAAACTAAACTAGGGGCCTAGTGAACAAATTTGTGCACCTTGGAAAAAACTGTGGGCTGTGAGGCTGAGGTGGATACAAGGGTGGGTCTCAGCCCATCCTCTGCGCCCCCACCTGGCACCTCCCACCATGGTCCCCAGTCCCCATCTGCCAGCAGCCCTGCTCCTGCTGCCACTTCCACTTCCACACACCAATGGTGCTGGCTCTGCTCGCACCTGCTGAGGGTGCAGAGTGATTGGGGCCTGTGCCAGCAGTGGGTGCAAGTGGCAACTGCTGCCCTGATTGCCCCTCAGGAGCAGGGAGAGGTGGAGAAGCCCTCAGGGGCAATCAGGGATGGCAGCAGTTGCTCATACCCACTGACAGTGCCGAGTGATTGGGATCGGCGCTGGGTGCTGGCAGTGGATGTGAGTGGCAGCTCCAGTGCTGGCAGTGGTGCAAGTGGGGCTGTCACTGGCAGTGGGTGTGAGAGGTGGCTATTGGGCCTGATTGCCCCCCAGGAGCAGGGGGAGGTGAAAAAGCCCTGAGGGGTAATCAGGGCCAGCAGCTGCTGGCAGGAGGTGTGAACAGGGTCAGCATTGGCAGCAGGTGCAAGCACCGGGCAGGACCACAGTGCATGGGAGCAAAGAATTTTCAGTAACCACCTGAGGCTCATCCAGATGACAGTGACTGGCGACCCCGCCTTGGTCTGGCACCCCCATTCACCTGCTCCACCATCCTGCCATGGCCGACACCCGACATGTTCCTTTCTCTGCTGCCTGCTGCTGATGCCTACCATGTTCTGTGTGGGCCCCTGGTAGTCAGCGCATGTCATAGTGACCACTGGTTGTTCGGTTGTTCTGTCATTCAGTGTATTTGCATATTAATCTTTTATTGTATAAGACTAGGGGCCTGGTGCACTAAATTGGTGCACTGGGGGTGGGTGGTCTCTCAACCCAACCTGCCCCTCTCACATACTGGGAGCCCTCAGGGGATGTCCAACTGATGGCTCACCCCCAGGGGATGTTCAACTGATGAGCACCCAGCCATCGCCCTGCTCAGCTCAGCCCTGGCTGCCTGTGAACACCTGGCCCCGGGGGCCAAGCGCTCCCTGCAGCCATCGCCACCACTGCTGCTGCTGTTGCCGCCGCTTCCCCTCACAGCACCTGGGGGCTGGGCGCTCGCCACCACCACCGTTTCATCTCCACCCCCGGGGCCTGGCACACATGCCACTTGGCCCCACAACTGCTCCTGATTGGCTGGTAGCATAGCCAATCAGGAGCGAAGGTACGGTGAAATTTGCATGTTTCTCTTTTATTATATAGGAAGGAGGATGAGGCAGACAGGGAGAAATCTAGCAAAGCCTGTGTGTGGAACTTCCCAGTATCTCTGGGTGGCCCACCAAGAATTTGTTTACACGTTTGCTCTCTCTTCTACCTGCAAATAACCTGCTTTCTCTTTAAAATTCCAGAACTCTGCCTCCCTCTCCTTTTTCCAGAACTGCCCAATTCACCCTTGAGTCTCATATTCTTATGACATCATTGCATGGACATTGGTAATAAATTTTGGACATTTTCTCCTGTTAACCTGTCTCATGTTAATTTTATTATTAGTCCAGCTAGATATCAGAAGGGAGGAAAAGTCCTAAATCACTTTCCTCAATAAGTACAGGGACCAATTTTGTTTGTGGTAGAAAACAGGCTCTTCCACGAGAGTGAGAAGAGCATTTCACTGATCCACGCATGGGAGATTGTGGTGTGGCAAGGTTTATTTGTGATGCAAAATCAAAGGAGTTCCTCTCTTGGATTTTCAATGTCTAATCTCCATCCATGTGGCCATGAAAAAAGCCCAACTGTCTTAAGCAAGGCCATGACAAAGGTAAGTGTCCAGTTTCTGCTTCATATTAAAGCTAGTTTTTGGAGACCATGTGGTCTGCTGTCCCCCCTAACTCTCCCCCCCCCCCCCCGTCTTCCCCCACTGCTAAGACCCACATGGTTACATGTTCCAGGCAGGAGGGAGGGGGGGTTTGCCAATGAATGAGGCAAGTGTGGATCATGAAGCAAAAGGCATTTGGGGAGGGAGAGATAAAGAGAGGGAGAGAGTGATGGGGGGAGAGAGAAAGAGGGGAAGAGGAAGAGAGAGAAGGAGAGAGGAGAAAAAGAGAGAGAAAAAGAGAGGGGAGAGAGGGAGAGAGAGAGAGAGAGAAACAGAGAGAGGGAGACAGAGAGTGTGTGCTCTCTTTGTGTTCTGGGATTATAACCAGGAGCTTTTCCAAGTAACCAATCATCTTCCCAAGCCTTTTTGGGTTTGCATTGGGCCAGTGATCTTTTTCCTAGGCTAGATCGACAGTATTCATTTTGACTTCTACTGCACAGACCCCCTTCTCCTGCAGCCCTGCAAATTAATCTGTGGGAACAGGAGGTGTGAAGCTGTAGCTTCCTAGTGAAGCACGCAGACCTCCACTTCCCAGTGCTCAATAATGTCTGACTGACTCCCCTTGCTCTCTTCCTATTAATATCTAGCTAACTTCAGTAACAGTTTTACTGCATAAAGTATTATTTAACTAAGGTTATTTTTAAAATTTGAATTAGCATGTAATTTTTAGTTAAAGAAAACATTAACGTAAGCTTTTTCCCCCCTGTGACCTTGAGACTTAAAGGGAATGAAGCTCAAATTAGTAAAATTTTCAGTATGGCTACATCAAACATGGAACTTAGCCATTACTATGATTTTTATTAAAAAGTATCTTTTATTTGGAGAATATAAAAAAGCCTCTACTCACATTACATTTGATAGATTTTCAGATCTCTATCTTCTAAGAAAGAACATGTTCCTTTAAGAAACTAAAAAGTTTTAGTGTTTGTTTTTTTTATTTTACAATCCTAAAACATTTTTTTTAAAAGGTCAACTATCACATTCACAACTGCTGGTACTTTTTAGGCCATATGGGGCCTGATGTACTTCAAAAGCAAGGAGAGAACTCATGTGGAAATAGTAAGACATTTGTGAAAACGTTGTATTTTTCATCTTTTACTTTTGTTATCATGTATGTCTTATTTTAAAAATGCATTTGACAATTTCATTACCTCATTTCTTACAAATTCAAAGGGCAATGATATGTTAAACACAAAAACTTAACTTCCAAATTCCCTGTTAGCCTTTTCAGAAGGGCTCATTGAGCCAGAAAGGACCAGGTTCTGAGGCATGAAGTCTAGACCAGCAGTCACCACCAGTGGTCCACTGTTGGTCCATGGTCCAAAAGGTTGACAACCGCTGGTCTAGACCACCAGTGGCGGTGGTTGCCGCACCAATGGAAAAGGCAATATGCCCACTGGCCTGGAGTTGGGGAGCACTTTTATATATTATTAGTGGCCCAGCGCACGAAATTCGTGCACGGGGGAGGCGGTGGGAGATTCCCTCAGCCCAGCCTGCACCCTCTCCAATCTGGGACCCCTCAGGCCTCTGGCTCCTAACTGCTCACCTGCCTGCCAGCCTGATCCCCCTAACTGCTCTCCCCTGACAGCCTATTTGCCCTAACTGCTCTCCTGTGCTGGTCTGGTCCCCCTAAATGCTCTCCCCTGCTTGCCTGATTGCCTCTAACCTCCTCTGCCTTGGCCCCGCCAACATGGCTTTGTCAGGAAGGATGCCTAGAAGGACATCTGGAAGGTCGCCAAGAAGATGTTCAGTCTAATTAGCATATTACCCTTTTATTAGCATAGATGCTACCTTGTCCTAAAAATGCAGGTTGTTCCCAGGTTTTCCTATCATGGAAGGGGAGCCCGCAGTAGCATCCTGGGTTCTAACCAGGGCTTAAGTGCTTGTGCTTTATCTCAGCAGATGTGATTCTTAGAAGACGACTCTTTGATATACTTTGAACATTTCTATCAAATTGCCAAGTCATCCTCCAAAAATGTCGAACCACTTTAAACTCTTACCATAAACCATGCGTCTGCCCTCCATCCCATTTTGATGCCAATATCATTGATTTCTCCCTAGAAGCTTCCCTCCTTTCAGCCAAGATTGCTTGGTACTTGAGCCAACCTCATTGTTCAGCTGGGGACTTGATTTCCCAAGCTAGAGTTATGGAGGAAGAAAAATAGTTTTCTTCAACCTTTCTGAGTTCTCAGTGGAGGCCCTTGTAATGAAAGATAGATCACTAAAAGAAAAACAAAAGTTCATTAACATGTGTACCTCGTGTATATGTGGGAGATCTCAGGGAAAAATGAATAACTTCCCAAGCTGGCTTAGAATGCAGATTTAAATACCTTCTTCCTAGGGAAAGGGAATAGGAGATGTAGGCCTCCTAGAAGAGAGTAAATAATTTTTAGGAAAGATGAATGGGGGTGGCGAGAAATAGTTTGTAATAAAGTTTGGGTGTGATGTCCTGTGACAGGAGTCAGTCTTCTCTGCCTGATGACATTTCTCCGATCAAGGGGACCATGACATTTAAGCTCCTTTAAGGAGGTCCAATTTTAAACAGATCATGAGACTTCAGTGAAATCCTCTGCATGCACTTCAGTTTTTCAAGAATCTGCAGCTCAAGATCATCAATATAACAATAAAGCATATGTTGGGGGTGGCATGTTCTCTACCTTCAGAATAAACCCAACAAAAGCTTGTTTCCTCTCTCAGATGATTTGCCCCAGTAGGTTATCCCCTGGAGACGGCATTCTGGGAGTGGTCATAACATACCCTGTCTATGTAGAAAGTTTTGGGCCACATCAGTAAATAATCCAGGGACAGTTTTCTCATCTTGAGGAAAGGGAGATAAAGTTATGATAGTTTATCTCCCTTTCCACAGGTTTCTTGTGGGTTTGTGTCTCAGCTGCCCCCGCCCACCGTCTCCCCCCCCCCCCCGCAGTAGCCCCAGCGCCTACGCATCGGGTCTTGGGGCTGCTGGGTGCCAGGCCTGCGGGTTTGTATCTCCAGTCCACCCTCCTCCTGCCCCCCAGCCCCAGGTCTGCGGTGGCAGGGCTTGGGGCTGCTGAGTGCTGGCCTCCCTGCTGGTTTGTGTCTCAGACCAGCCCCTCGCAGCCCCAGTGTCCCCATGGTGGGGCTTGCAGCTGCTGGGTGCCAGCCTCTCTGCCGGTTTGTATCTCCAATCTGGATGCCGCTGGGGGCTGGCCTCCATGCAGGTTTATGTCTCCAATTCGGCCTTTGCAGCTCCAGCACCTGGGTGGCAGAGCTTGTGGGTGTTGGGTACCGGCCCCCTGCGGGGTTGTGTCTCTGATCCAGGGGCTCTTGGGTGCCAGCCTCCCAGCAGGTTTGCACCCCGCACGCGCCCCGCCCACCAAGCCCCCTGCCAGCCCAAGGCCTAAAGACCCTGCACAGCCCGACCCACCCGCCCTGCCGCTTCCAGTTCCCCCACTCAGTACTTTAAACACACCTCTACAGTGGGTCTGTCAACAGAACTACATTTCCCAGAATTCCTCGTGCTCCCGATATCCTGCACGATCCAAGAGCACTGTGAATTTTCTCCACACGGTGGTGGCCACCGTGTTCTCCGCACACCCCAGAGACTGGCAGCAGCCCCCCCCCCCCCCATTGTGGGTGCTGGGCTGGGGGGCATGCAGGGACCTTGGGCGCTCATTTGCATGTGATTCAGTCACCATAAGTGTAAGGAGGGCCGGCCCTTAAGTATCTTGTGGGTAGGGTGGTGGTTGCTTTCACTGCACTGTGGCCACGCCCCTGCCAGCCTTGCCCCGTGTGCTGGCCACGCCCCTCCCTGCCCTCTGCCCTGATTGGCTAGTAGTGTAGCAGAGGTATGGTCAATTTGCATGTTACTCTTTTATTAGATAGGATATTTTGGGGAAGGAAGATATAACTTGTTCTATAATAATTTACACTGGATACAGATAAAGGGGATGGGATAAGGTAAGTGGGGGGCATGTTCAGACTGGTGCAAAATCCATAAGGAAGAAGTACTTGCTAATTTTGGGCTGGATGCAGGCAATATCCCATCAAGTTCAGGTATAAGGAAGAATCTGTGGCTTCTGAGGTTCAGTGGCACCTGGCTATTCTCTTTCAGATAACTGTGGAAATAGTTACCTGGAAATTAACTCAAAATTCCAACACAAACTATAGAATGTGAGGAGTCTTATTGGCTGGTCCCTAGCTATTAATAGGCAAACCAGCTAAATGCTCTGTCTCTTTCTCTCACACTCCCACCTCCATAATTTAATTTAAACATCTCAGAATTTTTTCCCCCTGGTCAGTTTTTAAATTATTTCTCAACTCTGATAAGAATTCCTCTTTTACTTCTACTAAGCATTTTAGAAATACACTTAACATTTTTAGTCACTGAATTTAAAGAAATTACTGTGTCTGATACTTCACATATTCACTATGGTTTGAAATTTAGACTAAAAGTACTGTGGAAGGCAACAGAGATGGATTCTACAAATGCTTATGTTCATTTCCTTTCAAATGCTTAGAGCAGGAACAGGAGGCAGCTACTGCAGGGCCACTGAACCAATGCCTGAAGATGCCCCAAAAATGTTTCCTAAAGCTTAGTAAGCAGCAATAAAGCTATAAGCAAATGTACCTAGTTTCAGAAATCATTTACAAGTTAAATGCCACCTTATAAACTGTTGCAAAGTTTAGAAATTTAAGAAAGAACCTCACCTACCTCCACACTTAGAGGCTGTTTATATGTAAAGCCAGGAATGTTGGCTTACAGAAAAACAGTGAAAGGAAAAGGTTTGTGTAACATGATTTTTACTGATTTTCCTGGGAAAGGAAAAAGGGATTTGGGGATAATAAATTTCATATTGCCATCTTATACTTTCAAAGTTATAAAGTTTAGTTTTAGGGCATTTAGTTTTACATACACTGTTCTTTCAAGTAAGTCTTTCCAAATCTTTGCTTACATAAGCAGTTGGAAACTGGAATAACTGAACTAGTTATGCAATGTTGTTTAGCAACCAGGACAAATGGTTGCCACAACATCCGTGGAGACATTCTCTCTGTATCTGCAAGTTTACTCTTTATACGTCCTTGTGTTTTGTCAACACATTAATACTTTTCAGATAGCATATTCCATATGACAACCTCCATGAAATATAAACCCCTTTAGTCCTAAAAGTACTTATGCAAAAATCTTTCCAAAGGGAAACCAATACACTTTGCTGAAAAATATGAATCTAAATGACATCTAGGAAGGGGTGTGTTTTACCACTTCTCAAAGGCACAGAAACAGCAGGGTACCTCGTGCACTGATTCAGCTCATCAATTCAATGATCCCAGAAAAGAAGAGAGAAACACCACAGTCTTTTTTCCCTCAGCAACCCCACTGGCAAACAAGAGCAAACCAGGAGATTATCTGGGCCATCCTGAGATTACTCAGGGTTATATCATATTGTCCCTGGGGAAAGGGCATAGGGAATCCCACTGCTGACATCCAATCTGTCAGGAAATCCTCTTGGCTCTGCCTTTAAAATACATCCAGAATTCCATCACTTAGCATCACCTCATCTTCCAGCACCCCAGGTCATTGCCTCCTGTCTGAGTATTTCACTAGCTTTCTAATTAGTCCCCTTGTTCCCTGTCCACTCCTCCCTCCCTCTCCCCCATGCCAATTCTCTACACAGTAGCCAAAATGAAGCTTTAAAACACCTCAGATCAATCCCTCCCGTGAAACTGACCCTCGGTCATTTCTATCTTATTCTCCATCTGGCCATCTAGCATTGCTCCTGCTTGCTTGCTCTTTCCGGACATTCATGTGACTTTTCCCCTTCATTCCTTCAGTCCTATACTCATTCAAATGTCACCACAACATGATTCTTGTCTTGATCCTCTATCTAAAATACACCCGCTTCCTGCCTGCCCACAGCGCTTTTTCCATCTTTGCATTTTTTTGGTCTACTTTACCATACAGTCTATTTTTAAATTTGTGAATTGCTTGCCTCCCCCACCAGAATTTGAATGTAGTCTTCTCAAGGGCAGGTGTTTTTCTTTTGTTCACGAGAACAGTAAGTGACACAGAATAGATACTCAAGAAATACTGACTGAGAGCCAAAAATGTGAGTGGACATGCTCCCTTGCAGTCTGCCACATCCATTACCCATTGAGTTAAGTAACCTAAAGACCCCAAGCTGGACTGATGCACTTTTACTACCACGTTGTAGTTTCAATTACTTTTTTTAATTTTGTTCTGTTAATCCTCACCTGTAGATATATATTTTTTCCATTGATTTTTAGAGAGAGTGGAGGGAAAAAGAAGGGGGGGAGAGAGAGAGAAATGTTGGGGAGACACATCAATTGGCTGCCTCCCACACACACACCACTGGGGTGGGCATCTAACCTGCAATCCAGGTACGTGTCCTTGACTGGGAATCTTCAGTGCAAGGACCAACACTCTAACCAGTGAGCATATTGGCCAGGGCCCAATTGCTTTAGAAGCATCTAATTATACCTTGCTGTCCCCACCTGGGATGCCCCTATCAAAAGTCTACCCATCTATGATCAGGGCAAGAATTGGCCAAAGGTTTTCTTCTAGGGAAGTAAATCCTTGTTTCCTCTAGTCCATTAATGGTCTTTTCTGAACGCTCCCATTAATAACCTATCAACTGACAATTATGTATACTTGGCAATCTAGTATACTGAAACTGCCACTTGTTACCTACACTGTTATTTCTGCCTGGTGAGGTTAGACATTTCTTGAGGTCAGGTGCTCAGCTTGAGTACCCTCCACATCTCATGCAATTCCTTCATGTAGTATGGCTTTAAGAATTTTGATTGATGAACAGCAAAAAACTGTAGACAATAATATTCCTCTATGATGTAATTACAAATTCTCCATTTATTGTACAGAATTATCTGACCTGAAATACTGTCCTTAATTCTAAAGAAAGGTATACGCATTATGTTCATATTCTCTACACAGTGGCCAGAATGAAGATGAGAACACTGTTTCGGTTCTCTGAGAAGACTGCAGTGTTTTGACAACCAGAGCAACACTGGCAAGAGTGTCAATGTCATTTTGTTCATTTATAGGACAAATAACAAAATTAATACTTTAAAACTTGGGAATATGGTTTATCTAAATATAGAAACATTTAAATAATCCCAGAGTAATATAAATAAATTTTATTCCCAGTCAGCATTTTTAAAAACACTTTATATTAGGTTACAGAAGAGAAATTCTCATTTTGCTGCTTGCCTTTCAGGTAAGGTTGGGGGATACTGGAACACCTTACATAGCTATTATCATGTCAATAAATGCCCTTGTGCAATTTTGATGACAAACCCTGGTTTCATTGTAATTGAATATTTGAAAATATTAAAAAGATTCACTGGATTCTTTAAATAATCTTTAAAAAATCAGTATATAAGTGACAACATAATCACAATAAAGATTCAAAAATTTGAGATCCATATGATTAAACTATGTCTATATGACAGTCAGTATATGCCTTTACAGAATCACTATTTTACACACAAAGCTTTAAAAATGCAGGCTGGTAACAGCTTATTTTGATCCCAAAATATTGTATCAAATTTACTGCCTGGCATTAGAGGCATATGGGCAAGCCACAAAAATACCAATTGGAATACTGCATGCCATAATTCCTTCTGTGTAGCAAAAAGACATCAGAGTGTAGGTAAGATATCAGTACACTTAGATCTTCAACTCATCCTGCATATAATATTAACTTAAGCCAAAGTAAAAATGGAAACCAACTATTTCTTATATCACAATAAACCTGCTTTTATCCTAAGAAATTTGACGAATTAAAGTTTAAAGAGTAATATTTTTGTCCCATCTTGATTAAATGAATTTCTAAGGAAACTTTCTTCTAGTTTACAAAAACCAAACAAATCCCAAAATAAACAATAACTACAATAACAAAAGCCAAACCCACCTCTAAGCACTGCTCTTATTGAATTCCAATAGTTCTCTGAGTTTTTAAATTATAATCACAGGCAAAGCCCACACCATAAATATTTAATGCAAATATGCTTCATGCCAGAGCAGAAACAAATCTCCCTTACAATTGCGTCTGATTTGTTGTGGAGAAGCCAAAGAAAGACAGTTAAGGCACAGACGACACAGTATGAATTACTTACCAGTAGATAAATGGGAAAGCAAACAGTTCAAAGTGATTTCACTTTAGTTTTCTAACCAATTATCTATCATTGAGCTAAAAATATTACACATACACATTGAAGAGCCAACCTGGATGTGAGAAGATATTTGCAAATGACTATCCAATAAGGAATTAATATCCAAAATACATAAGGAACTCAGACAACTTGACACCAAAAACAAAAACAAACCAACAATCCAACCTGAATAGACATTTCTACCCAGAGGACATACAGTTGGCCAAAAGACATATGAGAAGATGCTCAATATAACTAATCATTAGGGAAATGCAAATTACAATCACAATGAGCTATCATCTCACACCTGTTAAAGTGGCTAACATCACTAAATCAACAAATAACAAGTGCTGGAGAGGATGTGGAGAAAAGGGCACGTTTGAGTGCACTGCTGGTGGGATTGTAAATTAGTGCAGCCACTTCAGAAAACAGTATGGAGATTCCTGAAAATACTGAAAATAGAACTGCCATATGGTCCTGAAATTCCACTTCTGGGTATTTATCTAAAAGAAATAAAAACACTAATTTGAAAAGATATACGCACTCCTATATTTACTGCAACATTATTAGTAACAGCCAAGAGATGGAAGCAATCTAGATGTCCATCTATAGGTGAATGGATAAATAAGATTTGGTACATACACACAATGGAAAATTATTCAGCAATGAAAAAGAATGATATTGTGCCATGTGTGACAACATAGATGGATCTAGAGAGTACTATGCTAAATGAAAATAAGTCAGAGAAAGACAAATACTCTACATGGTATCACTTATATGTGGATTCCAAATTAAACAAAATAAATGAATAAAGAAAACAGAAACAGACCATAGATACAGAGAATGAGCTGATGGTTGCCAAAGAGGAGGATGTGGGAAGGATGGAAATTAAAAAAAAAACTTTAAAGAAAACAATAAAAAATTTAAAGAAAAGTCCTTTAGAAATGTTTTTTATAAAAATCTAAATGCTTTATGAGCATCTATTCCTTCATATATATAAAACCAGGAGTCACACTATACCTTTTCTGAGGGCAAGCAGTGATCTTCTAGATTATAAAAGAATATGCCTAGATGGGACTTCATAAACCATATCCCAAACCAATTTATAGCAACAAGTTTTTATCCTATGTTTTCTTGTCTGTTTTATTGTTATGTAGCATCAGGCACACAACTCAAAGTAACTGTGGAGTCTTCTTCCTTTTAATGCTTACTTATTGGGTTGAACCATTGGGAAATCACTGATATTAGCCCATTCTGGTCACAAAATGACAATTTCACATAGTTTACCCTAATATTATCCTCCCATAGATACACTCTTTGGACTTATTATTCTGTTTTGTATCAAAACTACGGACATGCCCTGTGTTTATTACATAGAATTGTCCTCTAGAAGTCCCACATAGACTGCATGCCTGAATGAGGGGCCTATACCATAGACTAGCTGACTTTGGCACCTGTGGATTACCATCCAAGGATGGACTCCCTGCTATCAACTGCTAGGTGGCAATTATGCCACCTCCATGGCACAGTCCACCGAGAACACCTGGACTCTTCAAGCCACGAAGCTCTGCAAAGCTTGAAGTGTAATGGCAGCAAGAGTGAGTCTCAAATTGTGGATTGTCTGCTAAGTAAGGAATGCCCAAATGTAGTCTAAGAAGGCAGCACATCTCTAAACCACCGTTTTTGCTTCTCTCACTACAGGGACCAAACCCCACTCACCGAATTTGTGAATTTCAGCACACCTTTCAGTAGTGACACCATCACAGAAGTGTCACCAAGACCATGCCACTCCTCTCATTTGTTCTTATGATTAGTTGCATTGACTAGCAGAATCGATGACAACAATGATCAACCTTGCAATGATGAACGGACTCAAATTGTATGCTGAGATACTCAATTTTTGGAGACTTTGGATATACTGAGTAAATAAATTATCTGTATGGAATTTCTACAAACAACATTATAAGTATTAGAACTATTTTTGAATGTTTGCTTAGTCCACCGAGGAAGAATTAACAAAGGTAAACAAACTCCTTTTAAGGAAACTACAAGTAAGTGTCACACCTCTGAAAGGCAATTAACAAAGAACAGACAGCAAGTGAAATGTCATCTGGGTAGCATCTTGACAGGAGATGAAACTGTGTATGGATTAGACTGAGCCTGAGGTCCTCAAAATGAATTGGGTTGCTCCCCCTTGTGGCTATGTATATACACTGTAAATATGACTTTTTGTATAAAGTTTTTCTATGCTAAAATGTTAAGTAACTTAGCCCACGTTTTATCACCTCTCTTTTAAAGAAAAAATGGATTGTGCAAAATACCAAAATGCCACTTAAATGTCAAAGAAAACTTACGGTGGTAGAATCAAAAGAAAGGATGTCCACAACAGGGGGAGTAGAGGTCCGTAAGTCAGTTACCTCAAGCTTTGGATTAATCTACGTATATCATAAGAAAAGTTAATATTAGAAACTTATACCATAAGAAACTGGAGGACATTTGTAAAACTTAGAGGACATTTACTAGTATATTCTAAAATTAAAGTACATTGCTATATTCATTAACATGGATGTAAAAATTTAAAACAAAATATTAGTCTTTTTGAATCTATCAATGTATAAGAAAAGATGATGACCAAGTTGAATTTATTCCAGTAATAAAGTTAATTTTACATTAGAAAATCAATATAATTCACCTAATAAGGGGGTTTAAAAACAAAGTAAAATGACCCACCTCAAAACTCAGAAAAAATCCTAGCCAGTTTATTAACACAAAAAAGAAAATAAAAGTTGTTAAGATGTAAGAACTGGAATAGAAGAAATATAATTGTCATCATATATGATATAATTGTCTACGGAGAAATCCCCAAAGAATCTACTGCTACATCATTAAAGTTAAAAAAAGTTTACTAAATTGAAAATAAAAATAAATTGTATGTCTGCACTTCAAGATAGTTAGAAATATAAATTTCAAAAAGATATTTACAATACCATAAAATATGTCAGAATCTATATCCTATATAATAAAAGAGAAACATGCAAATGTGACTGTACCTTAGCTCCTGACTGGCTATGCTATCAGCCAATCAGGAGCGGGGGTGGGGTCAAGTGGCATGAGCGCCGGGGCCCCAGGGGTGGAAATGAAACAGCAGTGGCGGAGAGCACCCAGCCCCCGGGCACTGTGAGGGGATGGGAAGCAGCAGCAGCAGTGGAGGTGGCGACGGCGGCAGCGAGCACCCGGCCCCCGTGCACTGTGAGCGGAGGTGGCAGAGAGCGCCCAGCCCCCGGGCCGGGTGACTGCAGGCAGCCGGGGCTGAGCTGAGCAGGGCGATGGCTGGGTGCCCAAGGCCTAAAGCCTCGTCAGTCTGGGGGTGAGCCATCAGTTGGACATCCCCTGAGGGCTCCCAGTATGTGAGAGGGGGCAGGTTGGGTTGAGGGACCACCCCCACCCCCAGTGCACGAATTTCATGCACCGGGCCCCTTGTATATATATAAAAGCCTATGAGACCATTCAACTGGTAGCTATGATGTGCAATGACTATCAGGGGACAGATGCTCCAACCAGTAGGTTAGGTTGCTGCTGGGGCCCTGTGAGCCCCGAAACTGGTTCACCCACACCCCAAACCCAGAGAGGAGGGAGGAGGGAGCCCAATTCCTAGTGGAACTGGCTGTGGGTAAGCTTACTGCTGGGGCCTTGTTGGCCCCAACTCTGGTTCGCCCATACCAGATTCCCTTTCAATGTGCATGAATCTGTTCACCAGGCCACTAGTAAACATATAAAAATGGATATTACCTATACAGGAAAAAATAACCAAACTCATGTAAAGACATAAAAAGTTCTAACATTAGGAGCTCAGATGGAAAGTCCTGTATGTACAGAAAATATAAAAAATGGTACCTCAAATCAACTGAGCAAAGATGATTTATAGTTGAGAAAACTGGCTCATTATATGGACCTGGACTAATATACTACATACAAAGGTAGAAATCAACTAGAAATCTAAGTGTTATGTTGTTACAAAGTTAATAAAAATAAATATATAAAAGAACTAGAGTCCCCGTACATGAAATTCATGCATGGGGGGTGGGGTATCCCTTCAGCCCAGCCTGCACCCCCTCTAATCTGGGACCCCTCTAGGGATGTCCAACTACCCATTTAGGCCTGATCCCAATAGGGCCTAAATGGGATCGGGCCTATATGGGCAGTTGGCCATTCCTCTCACAAACCAGGACTGCTGGCCACCAACTGCTCACCTGCCTGCCTTCCTGATTGTCCCTAACTGCTTCTGCCTGCCAGCCTGATCCCGCCCTAAATCACTCCCCTGCCAGGATTGATGCCTAACTGCTACCATAGCAGCCTGATTGCCCCTAACTGCCCACCCCTGCAGGCCTGGTCCTCCCCAACTGCTCTCCCTGCAGGCCTGGACCCCCCAACTGCCCTTCCCTGCAGGCCCAGTTGCCCCCAATTTCTCTCCTCTGATGGCCTGGTCACCCCTAACTACCCTCCCCTATAGGCTTGATTGCTCCCAATTGCCCTCCCTTGCAGGCCTAGTCCCTCCCAACTGCCCTCTCCTGCTGGCCATCTTATGGCGGCCATCCTGTGTCCACATGGGAGCAGCCATCTTATGTGTTGGGAGTCATGGTTAATTTGCATATTAATTAGAACAGATGGATAGGGGCTGGCTGGTTTGCCCTAAAGGGTGTCCCAGATCAGGGTGGAGGTTCCCTTGGGGCATGGAGTGGACTGGGTGAGGGGTCTGTGGTGGTTTGTAGACTGGCCATGCCCTCTCCCGCCCCCCACCCCCCACCCCGGCAACACAAGTGGAGGCCATAGGATCTGGGATTTATTTATCTTCTATAATCGAAACTCTGAGCCTTGAGCAGAGGCCAGGGCCGGTCAGGGCAGGCAGGAAACTTGGCTTCCTCCATTACTGGGGAAACCCAAGGCTCTGGCTTGCTCCATGGCTGTAGCCATCTTGTTTGTGTTAGTTTGCATACTTGCTCCGGATTGGCTTGTGGATGTGCTGGTGGTATGGTCAATTTGCATGTTTCTCTTTTATGAGTGTAGATATCTTTGTGACCCAGGGTCAAGAAGGACTACTAGTACCTACACAAAAGCTGCAAAAGCAAAAGACAAGGAAAAAAATATTAATGCATCTGATTATATCAAAAATAAGGATTTCTGTTTAACAATGAACATCACAAAGTTAACATACAGATGATGGAACAGAAGGAGGCAGTGTGATGTCTAAAACTACAAAAGGGCAAATATCTAAAATGCTTAAGATAAACCTACAAATCTACGTGAAAAAGACATAAATCCCAAGGGGGAAAAAATATAGGAAAGGAAACCTGACAGTTAACCATCATATAAAGAGATTTTCAGAAAAGTTAGTAATTAGAAAAGATTAACGCAAAATAGTACTTGACACCTATTAAACCACAAATACTTGAAAGTTCAACGACACCATTATCAATATCAACATTGCTTGTAATGCAATAAAATAAAATAAAATAAAATAACCATGGCCAAAAACCCCAAATGTTTATCAGCAGTAGAGTAGATACATAAATCATGGAGTTTACTACTGTGGTAAATTCATCAGCATCCCACACAGCAGTGAAATAAATGAATTACAACTACATGCAACAATATGTAAATGTACAAATTCACAGTGCATACATGTTTATCAGTATTTTAATATTATATTAAAAAGCAGATTACAGAAAAATATACTATGATTTCATTTGTATAAAGTTTAAAACCATCAAACCATACTTATACGTGAAAAAGCAAAGGAATAATTAGTGTCGAGTACTTTTGAGGGAGGTTATTTCCGAATTTGAGAAAATAAAATTAAACCACATCACCACCAACTACTTATTACACATTATGAATAGGAGCAAAACTTGTTATGAAAAGAATGATAGGAATAAGGACTCTGAAGAACTGCAAAGAAGAATCTGTTATCTGAGCACCTCGTGAGAAAGGCCTCCTATGGAGGACACAGATGGCTCCTTTACAGAAGGTTTCGAAAACACACACACACACAGAAAACATAGCAATGAGGTAGAAACATTTCTGGGCAGAGAGGTGAATGCTGACTTTTGCACAGGGTAGCAGTAAGAGAGGTTGGCAAAGATCAAATTGTGAAGGGTGGAGGAATTTGGGAAGGCACAAACTAGAAGCTAAAATGTGTTTTAGAAAGATTAATGGGACAGAGACATGCAGAGTATCAAGAATAAAGCAGGGATAAGAGTGAGGACACCATTGTAACAGTTCTGGGCATTGGAGGTGAGGTCTGAGCCAGAGGTTAGAGGAGTGGAATGATTTTAAAAGCAATTATCCTATTCGAAGGGTATAGCTGTAGTTTTGGAAACATGAAGAAACTTTTATAGCTATTCAGTCAATTGTGTTAGAGGCAGAGGTATACACACCAAGTAATCGCCATACTACAGTAAAGAAGAGATTATAAACTTCAGAGTGAGAAGGAGGACTAGCCTCTCAATACCCATGTTCCTTCTTGGCTGTCCACAGAGGAGAATATACAGCTCCATCCTATGAGCTCTGAGCCAGAGTTAAAGCACAAGACAAGAAATCTGAGGATGACAGCATTCCTTTCCATCTTCAGACAAGCTGTCCTAAGAAACTGCTTGCAAACATTCTATTCTCTTTTATCTACTGCCACCTAGTGTAGATATGAAATTGGTTACCTATGAAAAATACAATCTGGCTTTACCACCTGAACCTGGAACTGCTCTAGAAATCTAATGATGTGGAAATAAATGGGGAGCATCTCTCATGGAGAAATCCTTGAGCAGATACAAGTTGGGAAACTGTTGAGGTAACAGCATTTTATTATATTGTGGCACAAGCTGTCATATACATTAAATAGAGCGAGAAATTCTTATTAAGTAAAAGTTTACATTCCTCTCCATAATGAAAATATGCTGGGGAAGGAGGGGGGAAGAGTGACAATCTAAGTTCTTTGCTAGCTAACCTTCAGGAATACCAACACTACCTTCCAGATTTCCATTTTTATTAAAAGGAGAAACCTTTAATAATTAGTTGCTTCAAAATGAAGTAGGCTCTTATGAGAGGTTGAATGCTCTATCACTGAACACAGAGCATAAATTGAGAGATTCATGCAAAGAGGGAGAAGTTAGTCTATATGACCTCAGAGAGTGAGAACCCTACTCTGAGGTTCTCTGTATCCATCATACTTAGGAATCTATGAATACAAACACTGCTACTAACAAATTCTGAAGGGCAAGGAATCTGCCCACTTTGTCCCCTATTGCCCACGCGAAAGCTACCACAATGTCCAACACATAGATACTTAATATGTTAACTTTGATTATACTGAAGCATTACATCAAAATGGTTAAAAGTACAGAATGGAACCAGAGTGCCTGGTTTGAATTCCAGTGTTCCCACCTACTAGCTTTATGATTTAATTGCACGTGCCTCAATTTCTCATAGGATTAAAATGGTACTACATTATATAGCTTATAGAAATATTAAATGACTTAATTTATATGGAGAAATTAAAATAATGTTGAATGTGTTAGACATTATTAGTATTATTATTATCATGTAATCTCTGAAGAACAATTCAATAATATAGAACAAAATAATATTGCCACATATACTCCAGCTATTATTAAAATACAGACTGGTAGAGAAGTGTTTTTTTTTACTCACAAGTTATAATGTTTTCTACCTTTATATAAGATTGAAATAAAGCTCAATCTCTGACCTGAAGACTTAAATTGATCACTTATAGTTTTCAAAATGAATCGTGTCCAGATTTTTATACTAATGTTTGGTTCTGTTAAAAGTTTTCCTTCCTACTAAATATCATACAAACTTTCCAATGCAATTTATAGATTAAGATAGTCTTAAAGAACCATTATAAAATTCAAAGCCAATAAAGTAATTATTTTATTAATACTCTTAAGCTGATTAACCACCATCCCTTCCTATAATATTCTACAATTCTCTCGCAATAACTATTTTGATGCCTTACTGTCACCAAAATCTAACACCATCCCTTAGAATGACTCTATTGTCTTTCAATGAAAATATGCACAAGAGTCAGGGATTGCCCAGGATAAAAGGTCGTGCACTCACATTAAGTTCCTTCTCCAAGATGTGAAGTCTGCTTTTGTCTGGGAGCAGGGTGGGGCAATTTATAGTAGCTCTTAACAGCTTGAAAGAAGAAAGTCAGCATAACCAAGGATGTGCCATACATAGTGTGGATAGGGCTAAGACACATTATTTAGAAATTAGGTTTTTTCCCACTAAAAAAAGAAAGAAGTTGTTCTCATGTTTTTAATTAAGATGGAGTGCCTAGGACAGAGTGTTACAAAGGATCTGCAGTTAGATTAACAGAGAGGACACAGGAGGGGTCTGCTTCACACAGTGGGGTAAGGATTTTATGCCTCATACCTTCTTTCATGTGACCTTCTTCTCTCATGTATTCTAAAAGCAAACTGCTATCTCCCTGTCTACCCATGTAGAAATTAGTAATTTATATATTTAGTCAGCTGGTACCCAATGTCTAAGACTCCACAGGATCCTGCACCTTCAAAGGAGTTGGAGCACTTTAGGCTGGAAAATGGGTGACTTTTGCAAAAAAAAAGGCCAAATAATCTCACCCAGAAGATTAAAATTATGCAATTCAAATGAGCTTCATAGAAAACAGAATAAAATTAAATCACAGAAATACTATGCCTGTTCCAACTTGGAAAGGAAACTTTCATGATTACTGCACAAAGAAAAAGTTAGTGAAATTAATCAGATTATAGATGCCATTTATTGGATATAATATATTTTTGTTCTTTTAATCATGAATTCCAACCTCAAAAACATTTTTTTGCTAATTTTCAAACATTTCCAAAGTCACATGTAAGTTGAGTCTGCCTAAATATTTGAAAAATAATTCAATCCACAAAATTAGTCTTTCAAAATAAAATTTACTTAATCTAAATGAACACACTGCATAATATCTAATCTGATTCATACTATTCTATTCTAGGTGATATTTAAAGTGTTTAAAATAATTAGATATTTAATAATTATTTATAGTATGAATAATATTAATGTACTCTGTCTAGAAAATTTGTTTTATTGTAAGATATTTTTAAAAGTTGTTTTAAAATTTTTTTGTTAATCCTCACTAAAGGATATTTTCCTATTGATCTGTAGAGAGTGGAAGGAAGTGGGAGAGACAAAGAGAGGCACATCAATTGGTTGTTTCCCGCACTAGGGTACGTGCCCTTGACCAGGACCCTCTAAGACCAGGCGACTGTAAGAGATTAAAAAAAAACTGAACAATTGTTCATTTGCAGAATCCTAACACTTCTATGGTATTTCATATTATAGAATATGAAGGTATTTTATAAATGTTCATTATCTACTTAATTTAAGCCACCATGAGTGCTTACAGGTAATTTAAAGTAGGTATACTCAGGGTGACTTTCTTAAGGCCACAAAAATAATTCAGTCACAGTGCTTAACATTCTGTAACTGAACTTTGATTCCAAGATGAAAAGTCAGCTTTTAATAGGATTTTAAGTGTGTATGTGAAAAATATGGTTGAGTGTGTCTTGCATGGTCTGGGTCACCCTGACCTTGCCATACAGAGGAACCGTCCAGTTCACTGCTTTCTGGTTGCATTCAGAACAGAGCTATTCAAACAACTTGTTGATGTTTTGAAGAAGGGTCAGCACTCTGAAATGGCCTGGGACTGGCAGTAAATCACAGAGAAAATGGCTTGAATTGAGGTAGTGTGGAGTCATAGAAATAGCACTGAATTAGGAGTAAGCAGAGCAGAGCTCAGCCTGCAGCCCAGCCAGCCATCCCTGTGAAAAGGTGGCAAGGTGGATGACAGGGCAGCAACTACATGGATGGTTATGCTCAATCACACCACAGTAATGCTAGAACAGAAAACACGGAGAATGTTAGCAAAACCAGCTGGGATTAAATAAGGAAAGGGAACACAAATTAAAATATATTTCACTCCCTCCCAGAGCCACCAGATTGGACATGGAGACTGTGCCATCTTGAAGGGGAAAGTGGATATTATCAGAAGCCTGAAAATCTATAACTGCGGCATCCAACAACTGCGAACCCCAGAGCACCGGTCCCCAATTAGCGCAAACACGTGGATTCAGAGGAGCTCTACACTCCACCCCAGAAAGGTCAGATTTCACCTGGGATATGGTGAGGTCTCTGCTTCCAGCAGAACAGAGAAATGCCTGCACTGCAGGAGCTGGAGGACTGGGGAAAGTCTGCACCTAGAAAAATCCGTGGCTGTCGGGGATGGTGTGATCCGTGAATGTGGAAAGGGATCCTCGGAGCGGATAATAGAGGGGATCTCTAAAAAGCAACCCATTTTGACCTGACACAGAAGTACAGCCTAAAAATTTTAAAAATGTGCTGGCTGCTTGGACACAAAGGGGAAAAAAGAGACTGCACAGACTTGTGCGCAGCCCCGGAGTTCGCACACTTGCACCTTTTCCTCTATAAAACTCTGCTTCTGATTGCTAAGCCCAATACATAGCATCACCCAGTTGGGGACACCCTTGGAGACTGCAGGGGAAAGTTGTTTTTCTGGAAACGGGATCAGAGCGGGGAATGACCATCGGAGAACCAGTTCTGGGACAGCCCACTCCCACAAACCAGTATTGAGTGCCACAGAGAAAGCAGGATCTAAGCACAGGCTAGAGAGGGCCTATAGACCAGGAGGTCAATCCAGAAACACTGCCACCCAGGGGCTGAATCACAAATTGACACTTATGTAATCACAAATAAAGAAATATAAGAAATTAAGACACAATGCCTGTTTAAAAATCAGTATTGGTTTACAACACTGAGGAGCAGTGGAACACAGGGAACAGCAATGCTGTCCTGACTGGGAAACAGGCATGCCAAACAAAACAACAGAGGAAATGAATGACTTTCACTACTGCATTTTTTTATTTTTTTATTTTTCATCTTTTACTAAAGACTCCATTTTTTTCTCCTTGATTTTACCTTCTTAATTATTAAATTTTCGATCAGTATTATTACTACTACTATTTTACCATTTTTCTAAAAAAAGGTGTCATTTCATTTTCTCTTTATTTTACTTTGAGATTAGTGTTCTACATTCTATTTCCATCTTTCCTTTAGCACCATTCTACTCTATCTCAACTCTACCTTTATGCCAGCAGTCTCTTCCTAACTTTTCCCTTTTGTTATCCTATTTCTCCTACCCTTTTCCTGCTTTAGATTTTTCCTATTCTTTCTTTTTACCCTGTTAAAATTCCACCTTACTTATATATCTAATTTCCAATCCCCTGATCTGAGTCCATACACACCTCTCTCCTGTCTTTACTATTCAAAAAAATTGTTTTTCTCTGTCCTTTTGTTGTTGTTTGCTTGAATGTTGATTGTATCAATTTTTTGCTTGCTTGTGAGATTGTTTTGCTTATTATTTTTATTTGTTTTGTGTTTCTGCTTTCCCTCGCCTCACTTGATATTAGTTGTTCTTTGTAGTTTGTATTCATCTCCAGGTACTTGTTGCTGGCATTTGCTGGGATTAGTGGTTGTTCTATTATAGTTTTCTCCCCATATATACAGTTTGTTCCCCTTTTCTTTATTCTCTTTCTTTTCTCTCTTACTCTTTTTTTTTCCTTTTCCCGATTTCATTTTGGCATTCCTTTCTATTTCCCCCCCCTCTTCCCTTCTTTCCCTAATTTGCCTTTCGCTGGTGGTCACCTTTATTTGGGGTTATTAATATCGTGAACAGATTTATGTTCAGTGCCTTGTGTATTGTACCTGGTTGTGTTGTATTTGGTGCCATTAAATCAGCACAGCAGAGAAAATAACTACATAACTTGACACCCAGAGAAGAGACCATGGGGAGACAAAGAAAAAGCCTGCATATGAAAGAAAACCAGGCATCACCAGAAAAGGAAGTAAACAAAATGGAGGCAAGCAACCTGTCAGAGAAAGAATTCAGAAAAATGGTCATAAAGTGGCTGAAAAGAATGGAAGACATATTTGACAATACAAGTAAGAACCAAGAGGATGAAAAATAACATCGCTGCTTTAAAGAACTCAATAGAAAGCATTAAGAGTAGACTAGAAGAAGCAGAGGACCGCATCAGTGAGCTAGAAGACAAGGTAGAAAAAAATACCCAAGTAGAGCAGCTTCTAGAAAAAAAAAATTAAAAAGCAGGAGGAGAGCCTAAGGGAACTTTGGGACAACAGGAAACAAAACAACATCCGCATCATAAGGAACCAGAAGGAGAGGAAACCAAACAAGGAATAGAAAACCTGTTTGAAGAAATAATGACAGAAAACTTCCCTGATATAGGGAAGAAAAACCCTATACAAATCCAAGAAGCTCAGAGTGCCAACCAAAATGAACCCCAAAAAACCGACACCAAGGCACATTATAATTAAATTGGCAAACACCAACGACAAAGTAAGAATCTTAAAAGCGGCCAGAGAAAGACAGAAAGTTACCTACAAAGGAACCTCCATCAGACTAGGAACTGATTTCTCAATAGAAACTCATCAGGACAGAGGGAATGGAATGAAATACACAAAGTCATGCAAAGGAAGATTCTGAATCCAAGAATACTATACCCAGCAATGCTATCAATCAAAATTGAAGGTGAAATCAGGAGTTTCAGACAAAAAAAGACTAAGGGAATTTATTACCACCAAACCAGAAATGCAAGAAATACTAAAGGGTCTGCTGTAAAAAAAAAAGGAAAAGAAAAGAAAAGAAAAGAAAAGAAAAGAAAAAGAAAAGGAATAAAGAAGAAACACAGAGGTAAAGAATAAAAATGGTGACAAATAAGTACCTATCAATAACTTTTAAATGTAAATAGATTAAATGCCCTAATCAAAAGACATAGGATAACAGATTGGATAAGAAAACACGACCCATATATCTGCTGTCTACAAGCAACCCATCTCAGAAAAAAAGATGCACACATCCCTCAGAAAAAAGGGATGGAAAAAAGTTTTTCAGGCAAATGGAAATGAAAGAAAAGCTGGGGTAGCAATATTTATATCTGAAAAATTAGATCTCAAAGTGAAGGACATAACAAGAGATAAGGAAGGCCACTTCATAATACTAAAAGGAGCAATCCAATAAGAAGAAATAACTCTGGTAAACATATATGCACCCAATACAGGAGCACCCAAATACATAAAAAAACTCTTGGAGGATATCAAGTGAGAGACTGACAGAAATACAACAAAAATAGGAGACTTTTATAAATATCCCACTATCACCAGGACAAATCCTGTAAACAAAAAACCAGCAAAGAAACATTAATCCTAAATGACACACCAGACCAGATGGAATTAATTGACATCTTCAGAACATTTCACCCCAAAGCCACAGAATATACATGCTTCTCAAGTGCACATGGGTCATTCTCAAAGATAGACCATATGTTGGGTCACAGGAAAAGTCTCTTCAAATTCAAGAAGATAGAAATCATTATCAAGTATCTTCTCAGATCACTGTGGCATAAAACTGGAAATCAACTACAATAAAAACAATCCAAAAAAATCAAACACATGGAGACTAAACAGCATGGTATTAAACAATGACTGGGTTACCAGAGAGATCAAGGAAGAAATAAAAAACATCATGGCAACAAATGACAACAAAAACACAACAATCCAAAATATATGGGACACAGCAAAATCAGTCTTGAGAGGGAAGTTCATAGCTCTACAAGCTTACGGTACAAAACAAGAAACAATGGTAATAAATTACCTAACCCTACAACTCCAAGAATTAGAAAGAGAGCAAGAAAAGAATTAGAAAGAAAAGCCCAGTGTAAGCAGAAAGAAGGAAATAATAAAGATCAGAGCAGAGATAAATGACATTGAGACACACAAAAAAAAAAATACAAAAAAAAAATCAATAAAACCAAGAGCTGACTGTTTGAAAGGATAAAGAAGTCTGATGAACCTCTAGCCAGGCTCATCAAGAAGAAAAGAGAGAGAACCCAAATAAACAAAATCAGAAATGAAAGAGGTGAAATAACAACAGACCCCACAGAAATACAAAGGATTGTTAAAAAATACTATGAACAACTGTACTCCAACAAACTGGACAACCTGGATGAAATGAACATACTCCTTGAAAAATACAACCTTCCAAAACTCAATCAAGAAGAATCTAAACAGCTCAATAGGCCAATAGTTATGGAAGAAAATGAAGTAGTCATCAAAAAGCTTACAGCAAACTAAAGCCCAGGGCCAGATGGCTTCACAGGGAAGTTTTACCAAACATTCAAGGAAGAATTAAAACTTATCCTCCAAAAAATTCAAGAACAAGGAACACCACTTCCAAGTTCCTTCTTTGAAGCCAGTATCACCTTAGTACCAAAACCAGATAAAGACAACACAAATAAAGAAAATTATAGGCCAATATCCCTCATGAACATAGATGGCAAAATCCTCAACAAAATTCTAGCAAATCAGATCCAACACTATAATGGAAAGGTCATACACCATGACCAAGTAGGATTTATTCCAGAATGCGAGGATGGTACAATATCCCCAAATCAATTAACCTGATAGATCACATAAACAAATTGAGAAATAAAAATCTCAGTCATATCAATTGATGCAGAAAAAGCATTTGACAAAATCCAATACCCATTTTTGATAAAAATTCTCAACAAGGTGGGAACAAAAGGATCATACCTCAACATAATAAAAGCCATATATGATAAAGCCACAACTAACATCATACTCAATGGGCAAAAACTAAAACCATTTTTCGTAAGAACAGGAACAAGCCAGGGATGCCCACTCTTATCTCTCCTGTTCAACATAGTACTGGAAGTATTAGCCATTGCAATTAGACAAGAAGAAGAAATAAAAGGCATCCAAATTGGAAAAGAAGAAGTAAAGCTGTCCTTATTTGCAGATGACATGATATTGCACATAAAAAACCCGAAAGACTCAATCAAAAAACTAATAGACTTAATAAATGAATTGGGCAATGTAGCAGGATACAAAATTAACGCCAAGAAATCTATGGCATTTCTATACACCAACAGTGAACTTATAGAGAGACTAAAAAAGCAATCCCATTTATCAAAGCACCAAGAAAATAAAGATACCCAGGGATGAACTTAACTAAGGAGGTAAAAGACCTTTATGTGGAAAACTACATGACACTGAAAAGAGATAGAAGATGTAAACAGATGGGAGAACATACCATGTTCATGGATTGGCAGAATCAACATCATTAAAATGTCCAAAAGCAATTTATATTAAAATACCAAGGGCATATTTCACAGACCTACAAAGAACACTTCAAAAATTCATCTGGAATAAAAAAAGACCCTGAATAGCCACAGCAATCCTGAGAAAGAAGAACGAAATAAGTGGGATCTCAATATCAGATCTGAAGTTGTATTACAAAGCCAGTGTTCTCAAAACTGCCTGGAATTGGCACAAGAACATATATATAGATCAATGGAGTAGAATAAAGAACACAGAAATTGACCCAAATCACTATGCTCAATTAATATTTGACAAAGGAGGCATGAACATACAATGGAGTCAAGACACTATCTTCAATAAATGGTATTGAAAAAATTGGACAGATACATACAAAAAGAAGAAACTAGACCAACAATTTAGACCATACCCCAAAATAAACTCAAAATGGATCAAGGACTTAAACATATGATGGGAAACCATAAAAATACTAGAGGAATCCACAGGCAGAAAAATCTCTGACATATGCCAAAGCAACATGTCTGATACTGCTCCTAGGGCAATGCAAACTAAAGAGAAAATAAACAAATGGGAATACATAAACATAAGCTTTTGCACAGCAAAGGAGACCATCGATGAAACAACGGGAAGGCCTGCTGCATGGGAGAACATATTTGCCAATGACATCGACGATGGGGGGGTTTGGTCTCCAACATTTGCAGGGAACCCATGCAGCTTGGCAAAGGGAAGATAAGCAACACAATAAAAAATGGGCAACTGATCTGGATAGACACTTTTCGAAAGGAGACTGAAGGAGGGCCAAGAGACATATGAAAGCCTGCTCAAAGTCATTAATCATCAGAGAGATGCAAATCAAAACAACAATGCAGTACCGTTTCACACCTGTCAGAATGGCTATTATCAACAGGTCAACAAATGACAAGTGCTGGCAAGGATGTGGAGAAGAGGGAGCCCTTGTGCACTGTTAGTAGGAATGCAGACTTGTGCAGCCACTGTGGAGAATAGTGTGGAGTTTCCTCAAAAAACAAAACAAAACCAAAAAACAAACAAACTGGAATTAGAACTCCCATTTGACCCAGTGGGAATATATCTCAAGAAACTGGAAACATGAATCAGAAAGGATATATGCACCCCTATATTCATAGCAGCACAATTCACCATAGCTAAGATTTGGAAACAGCCTGCGTGCCCATCAGTGGATGAGTGGATTGGAAAACTGTGGTATATCTACACAATGGAATACTACCGCTGCAGTATAAAAGAAGTTCTTACCATTTGCAACAGCATGGATGGAGATGGAAGAGCATTGTGCTAAGTGAAATAGGCCAGGCAGGGAGGGATGGATATCATAAGATCTCAATCATTTGTGGAATGCAATGAACCGCATGGACTGATGAGCAAAAATAGATCCAGAGACAGAGAAACATCAATCAGAACGTGAAACCTCAGGGAAGGTAGGGGATGGTAGGGATAAGGGGGAGGGATCAACCAAAGACTTGTGTGCATGCATATAGGCTTAATCAATGGACATGGACAATGGGGGTGGGAGGTGAGGGCATGAATGGGAGGTGGGGGTGATGGAGGAATATGGACACATATGTAGTGCCTTAATCAATAAAGAAATTAAAAAAATAAATTTCATTCAAATACTTGTAATCACAAGATCAAAATAGATCTATCATTATAGAAACTAAAACACAAATGTGATGAGCCACAAATTCATTATGTACTTTCAGAAAAATAAGAGTAGTAGTAAAGCATAATGTAAATACTTCATTTAGAAGAACTGAAAAGAAGGTCAAAGTTGGAAAGGACCAAAATTGTATAAAAGAACTGAAAATAAACATTATCAAGGCAAAAACCAGGATAGAAATCCCCAAATGTGACTAAACAAAATATAGACCAATAGTCCAAAAAACTTAAAAAGTTTTAAAAACTTGCACTTAGGAACTCAAAATACTTACTCTAAAAACAAAGAGAGATACGTTTGTCTCTAGTATGCAGAGGCAAGATCTTTTTGAAGAAAAGAAACAGGGGGGAGTGATTGATATAGAGGCAGGGTGGCCTTGAACAGGCTGTCAAGCTACAGGGGGAAGGCTGGAGTGGATGGGAGGCGGATGCTGGGGGAGATCAACCGAAGGACTTGTATGCATACATATGAGCATAACCAATGAATGAAAGACCCTGGGGCGGGGAGGGGGGCAGGTGGGGACATGTGCTGGGGGGTAAGGGAGGCTGGGGGGAGGATATTGGGGGGGGGGGGAAGGAAAACATATGTACTACTATTAAATATAAATTATATTGTAAATTTTAAAAATTGAAAAAAAAATAAAGAAACTACTAAACTGTTAAAAAAAATTAAAAAATAAATAAATAAAAACAAAGAGAGACTCTGTTAATGATAAAAAAAATTCAGATGAATGGGAAATAATGATTTAATATTAACTCTTGGAAGAGAAAGGGGCTTATGAAGAATCATGCAAAATGGAAAGTATCAAGCAATGATGATTTTTTTTTTGAAGAGAGAACATTTAAATCTATAGCACTTAAACTTGTCAGCAAAAAACACACATCTAAATAATTATATATTTTAAAATATATGTAAGCAAATAGTAAAATAGTATCAATTACTAGGTTTAATGCCCAAATATCTTCTTTTTATTGTCCATAAGATTTTCTTCTTTGTTATAAAAGGACTTCAAGATTCTTCTTTCAATAACTATCATAATAAGTATTGCCCTTTAGCACTATTCTCATGGCAGCCATCACATGAGTTCCCTACACATGTCTAGAATAAGAAACTTGTTCAGACATCAGTCACCAAACCTTAGATTTGTCATTTTATATTACTATTAACACAGTTTTTAAGTTTTATTTATAAGTCTTCAAGAAGCAAATATGAAAGGCCTTAGATCTATTACATACTATTATCATATTCAAAGTTTTACTAGTAAAAATAATTATTTCTCAAAGTTCTGCTGTTGTAAGGCAGAACTAGGTTTTCTACAATTATGATTTCGAGCATTTAGTTGACCAATAGCCCCAAAATTTGCACTTACAAATAGCAGTACAAATATGTACAAAGTACTTACTTCAACAGTCTCGATTTTCCCCTCATGGAAATGTGGTGTTCTTGGATAGATGTCAAGAAGATGTGGTGACGAATCAAAATGTAATCTTTTGAGATTTCTTTTAAGAACATCTTTAGAATTCAGTTCATCAAAGTTAGTCCTCCATACTAAAATCTGTTTAAAAAATTAAACAAGTTGACAATTCATTGATTTGCATATACAAGCAATAGAACTGATTTTTTAAAAAAATGAATATATAAAATTGCCTTTCAAAATAGGAAGACTAGATAAATATTTCAACATTACTACTTCTCAATGCTTTTTTTAAGGGTGAGAGATTTAGCTGTTTGAATTGCCTTCATGTCGTTTAAAATACATATTAAGAAAATAACATGACCTTAAAGTCCTCTTTTATTCCTAAAGCCCAAAACCATGTTGTCCACCTTATTCAATAAATCTGATTATGAATGACTTTTGGTTATTTTAAGTAAATGCAAACTTGCTGCATAAACAATTTATATTTACAATCCTCGAGGAGCTTAACATTTCAAATAAAAGATACAGACAAAATATTAGGCAACAATTCAAGTGAAAGTGCCACATTAATATTTGGCATACAATAAATGTCAGTTACATGTATAAGTGCAAAGACAAGCAAAGAAAATAACTGCTATTTGAGTTCCAAGAATTATCAAAACTGTCACGATTTCAGCTATGAAATAACAAACATCCTGGCATTTAAATAAAATATAAATTCATTAATATTCATTGGAACATATACAAATGAGCTGGTGGTAAAAATCTGTGCTGAGGTCTTAGATTCCTTTGCCTGGCCTAACCTAATCAAAAAGGGAGTTGAAAGATGTACAAACCTGCATATCTGCGCCTCCTGATGAAAACAGCTCTCCACCTTTTGAAAATGAAACAGTAAAGACAGGTCCCTAAGATATAAATTGAGATAAAAGAAAAGTTACTTCGTGATGTTTTCTCATAGCCAACCGTACTATGAATATTAATGTTTTCTAATTTATATAGACTATTGATGCAATAAGTCTGAGAGAACATATCTCACTGCTAGCAACTAATGCAGGTAGAATGAAGGTAATCAAAGAACTAAGCCAATTATATCAAAACACATATAAATGATATTAAATGAAAAAGAAATTATAATAAAAATTTTAAAATACATTTTTTTCCTTTTTAAAGAAAAACTTGTACATGTGTAAGTTAACAAGAATTTCTGTTAAGACTGTCTGGCTTTGGATTCTTTATTCAACAAATCACTAGCAGAAACTAAATGATAACTCTGAGAGTGGTAAGAATGAAGCCACATGAAAAAAAAAAGGCTATATTCCCATTTTCTGACATCTAAGCTTCATTGAGTCATCCTGCATGTGGTCAACAGTCAGCCACTAATATTTTTAAAAGCAGGATATAGATAGTAGGAGAGCTGTGATGAAAATTGATGTCACAAATACTTTGCAAAGCATATGACTGTTTAACCACTATACCGTGTACCTGAAACTAAAAATAATATTGAATGAAAATTGATGTTGCAATTGTGAGATGATGGATTGAAGTAAGAATGAATGGTTAGAGGCCAGTTAGAAAGTTACTGCAATTATTTGGGTGAGAGGTAGAGAATTTGAAATTGAGCAGACTGTGAAGTTGGACAAGACTACACTTGGCACAGTCACAACATGCATAGACTCTAGGTCAACTTTTCAATCCAGATAAGAGTAATTATTTATCATTTCAAAATATCAGTATATTCTGTTCTGTTAATGTGTCCTTAATCTATACAAGAAAAATTCTTAAAAAAAACCTTATATTTTTTTAAGTTGACAACTCCACAGATTTAGGTTACTGTATCCCCATAAACATCTTTTTCCTCCACATTGTGAAAAATTCCACCTCTGTGTATAAATTTTTCTACTAAAATATTGTTTATCTTCTTTTCTATTAATCTATTTCCATGGATATTTTAATTCTTGGCTACTTTTATTGGTTATTTATTCAGCTTACATACACACATGAGCTGATTCGTGTCTATTTCTGCTTCACACTAACACAGCTGCAGAGCAAATGACAAAGCAAGCAGGAAGCTAAGCAAGATATATGAAGGCAGGAAAAAACCCTTCTCCCCTGGACTACTGAGTCCATTCTATTTCTGGATATAAACTGCTTATACTTGGTTAAAAGGAAGTATCTAGTATTTTTAAAAGGATGCATTCTAAAAAACTTAGAGGCGTTTGAATATTTACCCAGAAAGGAGGATTAGTTTACATACTTTAAAAAGTTTTCTTTAGTGTGTTATATGCCTATGCCTCTGTGTGTGTGTGTGTGTGTGTGTGTGTGTGTGTGTGTGTAATTGAACAAGCTCAATAAATAGGACATCACTTTCCCACTGGGTTCTAAACCAAATGAGAAATAAGACCAAAAAAAATAATAAGGCATATGAGAGCCAAATATCACCTTTCTTACCAATAAAAGGTTTGCAAAGAAAGAATGTGGCTTTGTGTGCAAATGGGCTTTTCAGATCTGAATACCAGAATGAGTCAGATCTGAGTGCCCAATCACAGGCAAGACTGGACAAGCGCAGGCCTCCCCACAGTAAGTATCAGAGGAAAAGTGAGGGCTAGCTTACTTCCAAGAGCAGAAGACATTGGGCTCTACTTGTTAAATTTCTCCTTCTAATCTCACCAGACTAGTGAAAGAAATGATTGCAGGGGTATAAGAGGCTGAGTGTCAGAGCTAGTGAGAGGGACAGCATCCACATGAGAAGATCAGAGGTTGAGAAATAATGTATCTATCACCACTTAACCAGTTAAACCTCAACTACATCCTAATGAAGATAATAGTGAAAGATTAATTTAGGCTACAAAAGATACATACTGATTTTGACAAGAATTACAATAAATATTATTTCTAAGAATTGCTTCTAGAGGATAAAAGCATCATCTTGGAGATAAAAATATTTTTTACGACAGCAGCAATGTATGCTATACTTAGAAGAAGAATAAAGGCATATAATAAAATGGATCAAAACTTTAAAATATATATCATTTAAAAAACAAAAATCTCAGTATTAGTACCGAATGTCCTTGAAGTGTATATATGAGCCTTCCTTCTAGTAGATCCAGAATCTTAAGTGTACCATCTGAAGAAGCAGTGATGAGATAGTTACCCGAAGGATGAAATGATACACAATTAACTCCGCCACTGTGAACTGAATTGTAGAAAATAAAGCAAAAATTTTAGAGAATAATTCTTAATTCTATAGGTAAGGATGCCCCTGGGATCTATTAGCAATACTAGGTTGAAAACAAAAATCAATTAAAGGCAATGTCTCCACAACACCAAATTTCTAAGTAGTTTACTAAATAAGTAGTTTGACATCATATAGATTGAGTATCCAGCTAATGAGAAAGAATAGCTTTCAATATGAGAATATGTCATAGAAACATAATCTTGTAAACCACATAACTAAAAGTCTTCAGATATATTACAAATATAACCAAAGTTAATTATTATTGGCTCACATAAGGTATACAACCTTGTCTTAAGCTAAATTTAGTAATCAAGTAGTAGCTTGGTAATAATGGGTAGAATGTGGAGATACTAGTTTACTATATTTGGAGAAGGGCACAATTTTGCCAGTTTGAGCAATCATTTCTCATTTCACCATCCTTCCAATAGGAGGCAATATAACACAATGATGGAAAGTGAAAATGGAAAGAAAGGCCCAGGCCAATGTTCAATTCTTTGAGAAGGTCACTTAACCTCTTTAAGCCTCAATTTCCTTATCTTTAAATAGGAGAAATAATAATACCGCCTCTTGGGGCTGTTGTGGAAATTTATCAGTGTAGCTACATGGTAAATATCACACTTACTAAGTCTGAGAAATGTGGACTTAATGTAAACTCAATATAAACCAAGAAATTGATTTATTTCTCTTTTAACTTGAATATACAGGCACAGTCAGATGTTGTTTTCAACCAGTTATAACAAGTATTTGTGCCAATTTCTATCCCTGACTTCTTACAATTATATATAATCAGAGTTACTCCAGCAAATAACCAGAGTTTGCAAGTCTCACAGTAATCTCTTGCTTTCTTTTTTCTTTATAGTCCTGGCATCATTTTTAAAGTGCCTCCACATCCCACTCCACTCTGACATCTACCCCAGCTTCTCAGACCATGCTGCTAATGGGGCTAACTTTAGTCCGTTCAAAGGCAGCCAGGGACTCTTATTAACAGAGCCAGACCACACTGAGAAGGACAGTCTGTCAGTTGAAGAGTTTCCTAGGAGTCCACTCAACAAAATTCTTTTGTTATAGAAACTGTACCTTGATAATGCTGAAGTAATTTGTTTAATCGTATATCCCAGATTTTCACAGTATGATCAGAACCTGCTGAAGCTATGCATGTACCATTAGGGCTAAAATTCACAAAATTTGCAAACCTAGGAGGAAAGGATAAGATGGTTTCATATTTTTATTTCTTTCCTTTCATTTTTTTATTCAAACTGTAATAAATTAAATGTCTCCTTATTAAACCACATCACATAAATGCACAAATAGAATGGACTTACCCTATAGAATCTGAGAAATTGCTGACACACTGCTTACTTGTGGTATCCCAAATTTTAATAGTTTTATCCTCACTACATGATACAATTAGTCTTCCATCGGGTGAAAATCTGGAAAGCACAAGAATGAAGATTGTTTCTGTGAAAAGCTCCTGATAATCACAATCACACCATACACAAGTCAGGCTATACATATTAAATATTGGAGACCACTGTTACCACCACATGCAGCAAAGTCTTATTCTGCAACCACCATCTTTTCAACTAAAAATAAGCACAAAAAAGGACACTGATAGGCCATTAAAAGGTCAAATCACACTACATAGATTAACCAAAGTTCTCCTTTCATTCTTTTATTTAAGTAACTTAGTTTTATGGCACCTGTTCTAGTTTTTTGGTTCATCTCTGCACTCCTTTCAAGCCAAGTGCCTTACCTTTTTCTTCTTTTTTTTCTTTTTCTTTTCTTTTCTTTTCTTTCTATTTTATTTTATTTTATTATTTTATTTATTTTATTTTATTTATTTTATTTTATTTTATTATTTTATTTTATTTTTTGCCATGTACCTTGCAGTTTAAAAAATCCTTATTTCTTTCTCCTATATCTGTCATTTTTTTTGGTGTTATCCATATGACCCAAGATGAAAAATTATTGTTCATCCCTCCAACCCTGTAGTTAAGCTTTTTGTAAGAAAAGGACTTGTGTGTTTAGCATTAAAATTAAATATCATCAACAAAAGAACCAGCTCCCCAAACCCGTAAGTTCCTGGACATGAGGAGGCCAGAGAGCTCCATTGGACTGAAAGTAGGACAACTCATTAACACGGAATGGAAACTCCTTCATGGACACACCTAACATCCACATGCCCCATTAAAAAACAAATGACAAAATTCTTTCATGGCTTGTCTATTGTTTTTTTTTTTTTTTAATTGATTTTTTTACAGAGAGGAAGGGAGAGGGATAGAAAGTCAGAAACATCGATGAGAGAGAAACATCGATCAGCTGCCTCTTGCATACCCCCTACTGGGGATGTGCCCGCAGCCAAAGCACATGCCCTTGACTAGAATTGAACCCGGGACCCTTCAGTCCGCAGGCCAACGACATTCTATCCACTGAGCCAAACCGGTTCCGGCTTGTCTATTATTTTTATGCTCTCCTTTCATTTTAAGATCCTTTCAAAGTTTCCCCCTGCCCCTAAAAGTGCCTTTTTAGGATAGAAGATAAAAAAAAAATTTTAGACTACTATCAATTATGAATAGTATTGTCGTCATTAATATTTTAGTGATAACAAACCCCCCCAAAAAGATGAATTTAGATCACAGACTGATTATGTTTCAATCTTATTTGTATTTCCCTCTATGCCCAGATTACTGTAAATCATCAATTGTGGGTATGGATTATAATTAAAGGCTTTTCTTTTTATTCTCTCATTTGATCCTCTTCTCCCTTCCTGTTCTTAAGGCTGACTAAGAATAATTCTTCCTGACAAAAACTTGGGATATGGCACCTATGGATTCTCGCCATTAGAAAAAGAAAAGACACAGAAGCATAATTAATTTCTATGTAAAATAATCTTTAAAATTCAAGAAAATAATCTTGTAAGAAAATATTTTCTATGATGGTAGTTCAGGGTAATTTTATAATAATGTAATATATTATTAATCTTTTCCAGCAGAAAATATGTGATGAAGATTCAAATATAAAGGACAATATTCTAGAAATACTCCAAACAGATGAAATTTATTTTACATAGACCATGGGGATAAGAAACCTACTCAGCATCCCCATGAAAATAAACTTTACATAATAATGTAAACAACTAATTCAAAGAATTAAAGTGCATCTCTTAAAAAGCTACCTTTATGTGAATATTTCTTCAAATGCTAAGAATATTTCTAAGATGACTTGATTCTTACATTTTAAGAGACCAATGATGAAAAAAAGTAATAAAATAGAATGACCAAATTAAAAGTACAGAAATCCTCACCCTACATTATTGACTAAATCCTACCACCTTCACCATCATCACTATCCTGCTAACCCAATGGCAACTCTTTCAATCTTCAACCAACCCTACAAAACAGGAGCTATTGCTAGCCTCAATTTACAGATGTATAAATGGAGTACATAAAGGATCAGTAACTGCCAGAGTCACACAACCAGGAAGACGAGAACCAGACAATCTGGCTCCATAGCTCAACTCTCAGTCACTCTGCTGGGTCCCTACTGAAAGGGAAGTGTCTTCTACTGGCCAAAGGATTTGGGACAAAGTTCTGTGTGGTTCCTGTGTGACTAAAGGTGGCCCTAAAGTGGAGAAGCATGAGTCAGTGCTTCCCAGATACTATGTGATCAGCTCTAACAGGCTAACCACTGGACTATCCTTTAACAAAAATCTGCTTACGTTACCATATACTTTGTGTTCCAGACGAGTTTATGGGAAGGACATTCATTCATTCATTCATTCAAATACTTATTGAGCACTTTCCAGAACCGGCACTGGACAACATCCTGGGTAAAAGGAATTTAGTGGCAAATGAAATGGAGAGCCCTGTGTTCAGGAAGCTTTTAATCTAGGGAGTTAACAGAAGGGATGGTACACAAATAATATAGTTGTAGACAGCGATAAAACAAAAAATGTGCCAATTTATCATTAGAAACTCCATTGAAAAAACATGTTTTTAAAGCAACTTGTAAAAATGAGAAGGTGGTATACTGGCCAGATAGAATTCATCCTAAGGAGGGGCTATAAATAAGAGACATTTTTCAAACTAGAAATTCATCTTGAGTAGGACAGGTTATAGTCTGAGAGAAGCTTCCTCATGCTAAAGAAAGGGAGGGCAAATATTGATAAACAGAGAACGGAGGAGGTAGTGGGAAGAAGCTGGCAGCCGAGGGAGGTTTCTACCTCCAACTCCACATGACCAGAGGGGGATTCAGGATCAAGGCCCTGCCCCTCCTCTGGATACTAGATTATAATCCCTGCTTTCTGCATATGTTTTTTGCCTTTGGAGGGGTTGAAAGTAAAGAGGGTGGCTTCTATCTTCTCCTCCCCCTTTCACCTTTAATTAGATACATAAAAAAAAAATAAGCAAGTACCAATAAAATGGGCTTTTCTTTGCCCTGACTTTGATCAAGGCTCTGAGACATTAATAAATTTCTAATTTTCTAATTCAATATCATCAACATCCCTTTAAAACTTCCAGAGACAGTGTCACCAAAATGGACATTGTATTAGTCAATGGTGACTAATGGATCAGGAGATGTGGACTGCCTATACGGCATTTGAGAAGTTAATTGAACTACTTACTATTCAAGCCTTCAAAATGTATTGGTACCCATTTGAGAGAATGAGGAAATTCTTGAATACTTTCCAGAAAAACTGTTTCACATTTCCTTGAAAGCAGCCTAAGAGTTATATGATAGAAGACCTTTAACTTGGAATCCTTGGAGTTCCCAAAACTGTATGTACTAGTAAAACTGTATGTCTGTATGTACCTAGGTAGTTATTCATTCATTAGACAGCCAAATGGGCCCATGAACCATGAGATGTTTTACAGCAGTTTCATAAGAAATAAAAATTTTCATTTAAATATTTTTTATCATTAGAATAAATATTCTATAAAAACAAATTTCTAGCCCTCAGCATTGTGAGACCAGAGTGGGCATTGTCCATGTCCTTTAAGAAATAAATCATTGCTGAAACCGGTTTGGCTCAATGGATAAAGAGCGTCGGCCTGCAGACTGAGAGGTCCCAGGTTCGATTCCAGTGAAGGGCATGTACCTTGGTTGCGGGCACATCCCCAGTAGGAGGTGTGCAGGAGGCAGCTGATCGATGTTTCTCTCTCATCGATGTTTCTGACTCTCTATCCCTCCCCCTTCCTCTCTGTGGAAAATCAATAATATATATATATATATATATATTTTAAAAAGAAATAAATCATTAGTAAGTGGTACTCTGAAGTCAGCAGTATTCAACAGCAAAGGGAAGCAGCAAAAAACAGTGGAAATAAGACTGCCCAGTTAATACAGAGTCCTAAATTGTAGGGTCAATTTTGCAACTGCCCAGCTCTGTAAGCTTAGAAACTCATAACCCCCCTGGCCACCATTTTCTATTTGGATAATATGAGACTTTGGATTGCATTCAGGCTTCAAACTTTCATAGACTCAAATAAAAAGTAGTTTCAGTTTGCTTTAATGGGGTTGTGTTTACATACTAAGCTCAAGTTCAAGAAAATAAACAAAATATTTATGTTTTTTTAAGTGCGGGTCAGCATTAGAAGAGAAACCATCTGCCACAGTAACAGGATTCACTCCTGCAACTGTTGAGACACAAAAAACAGATGAAAGAGGTATAAAAACATTTAAGTATGCTAATTATTTGTTGGGTCACCCATGATTTATATGCCCAGGCTTCTCTCTTGGATCTCCACCCTTAAGTACAATTGCCTACTGGGTGTCTCCTCTTGGATGGCCCTAGGCACCCCTGACTCTGAGTTTGTCAAAACCTAAACTCACCTTCCTCCTCAGACAGCTTCTTCTCTGGTGTTACTTTCCTGAATAAATGATTTCTGAAGTCAGAAACCTAGCAATCATGCTGGATTCCTCTTTCCCCTCCACTCCCCTACATTCTAATCCATGATTAGCCACATCTCTTCAAACCACAATGGGTCCTTCTACTTCCATTCTCTACATGCAGGAAAAGTGAACTTTAAATTGGAAATCAAATTTTCCAAATTAAAACCCTTGTAGCTTCATATTTCCCTTGGGAAAAAGTCTGACACCCTTACCACTGCTATCAGGAACTCTGGATCTGCCCTCTTTCTGACACCACACCCCTCTTTTTTCTCAGGACCTTGCTCCTGCCTCAGCTATTTCCTTATACGTTAGTTCCCTATGCCTCAAACACCTCCCCGCTACTCTATATCTAGTCTGAATTACCTAAAAGGATCTTATTCCTTTAAGTCTCTGTTCCCCTCACTTCTTCATGAAAAGCCTTCCTGAATTTCTCCCTCTCCCAGGTTAACTCCTCAGGAGGTGTTCTTAACATGACTCATATGCACAGACCTCCCTTACAGCCACATGTTGTGTTTACTTCCCTAACAAAATGGAAGCCCCCAAACCACATCTAATTCGCAGTTGTGTCCCTAGGCACAGTGCACGGTACTGACTACATCCTCAGCAAACATTTAGGGCATAAGAAAAAAACTTTCTAAGGAAATTTGCACTAACTTAGAATTACAGTCAATGAGAGCTTATACTTAAAATCCTTGTAATTTGTCACACAATATGAACATACTAATGCCACTGAACTATATATTGAAAATGGTAAATTTTACTTTATATATATTTTAGCACAATAACAAAAATATCTTCAATTTAGATGTCTAAAGATCTCATGTAATACTACCAACAAATGAAAATTAAAGGCAGATTTCCCCCCTAAAAATTAATGCTGTAAAAGGAATAATGTTGGAAAAAATCTCATTAGGTTCCACTTATTTTTTACTAATACCATAAAGATATCTAAATTATCTCACATTATACATTATTTTTTAAAACTCAGGGCTATAATAATCCTAACATTTATCTATCTATCTATCTATTTATTTATTTTAAAATTCTTTATTGTTGAAAGTATTACATGTCTCTTTTTTTCACCAATTGACCTCTCCCCACTCACTCCAACCCCCCCAGCACAGGCCTTCACACCCCTTTCCCCAACTGTATGTGAATCCTAACTTTTAAAAGAATTATTTTGTCCCTAAAATAATTCTCCCCCATATATATATTTCAAATGATAAATGTTTTTTCTTCATTACTCAAGGGGTTCTGACATATATAAAATTAATTCAAGAATACAGAGTGATACATTAAGGATGCATAGTGTAACTTTTAGAGATTATCAATAAAATAAAATAAAAAACACAACATGGACAAGGAATAAAGTTAAAATGCCTGTAGATGAAATAAAATGGGATACTAAGAAATACTCAATCCAAAAGAAAAGCAAGGAAAATAAACAAATGAGATAAATAGAAAATGGTAGACTTAAGCCTAATCATAGGACTAATTACATAAAGTTAAACAGAATACACATGCTAGTGAAAAGACAGAGATTTTCAGACCCAAATACTTGAAAATAAAGTTATCCTGATAGTTAAATATATAAATGCATATATAAAAGGAGAAGAAGGTTAGGAGCCGCCCTGGTCGCGCGCGCGCGGGCTGGGGCTGGAGCAGGGACCGGCCGGATTTCTCCGAGGGGGCCCAGATTTCCCAAGCCGGGCGAGGTCCGAGATCCGGGGTACGAGAAGTCTCCCTGCACAGATTCCCCAGAACCAGCGAGATCGGAGGTCCGGGGGACGCACCCTGGAAGCGGGGCGCGGCAGAAGCTCCTAGCCCCAAGGGACAGCAAACCCGCGACTTGCCCCCTGGAAACTTGTCTCCTGGTTCCAGAAACCATCTATTTTACAGCCCTGGGCTAGACTTTTGGTGTGCAGGCACATTTGGGGAAAGGCAGGGTTGGCTGGCAAGGGGAAGAGACTAGCGGCTTTCTCTTGGAAGAGTCTGCAGCCATCCCCACCCAGCACAGACCCGAGCCCGCGAGCGTTGCATAGGACCCAGCCGCTGCGCCGCCGCGCCGCCGCGCCGCCGAGGCGTAGCCCAGAGACTCCGCCCATCCAACCTGAGCACAGCTGAGCTTCACAGCCAATTGGCCTGGAGGTCAAACCCTCCTAGGGCTAACAACAAAAAGCGGGGTTTAAATTCAAAAACACTGAATACAACCCATAAAGGATTGCAGTAACAGTACCCACCTCAAGTAACTGGGGAGACTGAGCCACTGTCCCTTTGAGGATAGCCACCACATAAAGCAGCCACCATGCAGAGGCATGGAAAGAAATCAGGTGTGAAAGAAATGGAGGAGAAAAGACGACAAGACATTGAGTTCAAAACCACGGTTATAAGGCTTTTCAAGAGGCTCCTACAAAAGGCCGATCAACTTAATGAGAATTACCAGGAAATAATCAAGACCAACCAGCAAATGAATGAGAATTACAAGGAGATGAATGAGACCCTCAGGGAAATGAACAAGACCTCTGAGGACACGAACCAGACCCTCACAGATAAAAAAAAAACGACCAACTAGAAATCAAGCATACACAGACTGAAATAAAAAATATTACACAAAGTCCTAAAAGCAGTCCAGAGGGCCACAAGAACCAAGTCAAAGATTTGAAATACAAAGAAGCAAAATCCACTCAGCTGGAAAAGCAAGAAACAAAAAGAATTCAGATAATTGAAGATAGTGTAAGGGGCCTCTGGGACAACCTCAAGCAAGCCAACATCCGAATTATTGGGGTGCCAGAAAAAGAGAGAGAGCAAGTTAATGAAAACCTACTTGAAGAAATAGTGACTGGAAACTTTCCCCACCTGGTGAAAGAAACTGACTTAAAAGCCCAAGAAGTACACAGAACCCCAAAATATAGGAATCTAAAGAGGACCACACCAAGACATATCATAATTAAAATGCCAAGAGCAAAAGATAAAGAGAGAATATTAAAAGCAGCAAGAGAAAAACAGTTGGTTACCTACAGGGGAGCACCCATACGATTGTCAGCGGATTTCTCAACAGAAACGATGCAGGCCAGACGCGAGTGGCAAGAAATATTCAAAATAATGAAGAGTAAGAATCTACAACCAAGATTACTCTATCCAGCAAAGCTATCATTCAGAATTGAGGATCAGATAAAGTGCTTCGCAGATAAGAAAAAGCTAAAGGAGTTCATCACCACCAAACCAGTATTATATGAAATGCTGAAAGATATTCTTTAAGATGAGGAAGAAGAAAAAGGTAAAAATATAAATTATGAACAACAAATACACATCTATCAACAAATGAACATAAAAATCAAGTGAACTGATAGGCTGATGAACAAGATAAACTGGTGAATATAACAGAAACATGGACATAGAAAGGGAATGGACTGACAATTCTTGGGGAGAAAAGGGTTGTTGGAAGTACAGCAAGAGATTGGACAAAAATCTTGCAACAATGGGAGAGGACATTGGGGAGGGGGAGGTGAGGGTGGGATAGGTACAGGGTGGAGGGAAGATATAGGGGGATAAAAAAGGGGAAACAATGTAATTAATAAACTGAACAATAAAAAAAATAAAAAAAATAAAAAAATAAAAGGAGAATAGTAGTTACTAAATATAGTAGCAACCTCTAAAACTATGTGCAAATATGTGAAATGACTTTTGGACACAATCTAAACATGACTCCAGTATAATCCTGAGGAGGAAAAAACTGGAATGTGAGGGTAATTAACAGCTGACATTAATTACATTCATTAACCTGTTTATTCATGATGACTATGAAGAAGGTACTCCTTTGTACCCAATTACAGAAAAAAACAGATAAAGGCCCCAAAAGGTTATGTCATGTTCCCAGGATCACTAGCTACCTCACTTCAGTCAATGCTCCTTAGAAAAGACACTTCCCCGACCACTATCTGTGAAATACCACCCCCACTCCATCACTCTCTAGCATGTTACCTACCCTACAGTAGTTTCCGGCAGAGCACATATCACTAATATATTTGTTTACTATCTTATCTCTTTTTGGTAGAAGGTGCTCCATGAGCACAGGAATTTTGTATTTTGCTCCCTGTAGTATCTATACAATTTAGAACAGTGCCTGAAAAGAGAATACAACATGAATAAAATACCTGTAATTAAATGTCTAATAGGAAAGGGATGCCTAAACTGACAGGTTTCATAAATGGAGCAATGTGGCAGCATAAGGAATCAACAAACTCAGCCTGGGAGAGTCCAAACATTTCTTAGAAAAAGAGATGCAGAGCAGGATTGTGAAGGGAGGGTGGGATCTGGGTTATTCCAGGTGTTCCAGGCAGCATGTCAAAGGCACAGATATAACGGAACCTCACTCACGTGGGTAGCTGTAAAAAGGTTAATGGTGAAAGGGACAAAAGATGAAGCTAGAACAGAAGGCAAGCAGATGTGCCAGGGCAAGGGGTCAGAATGCTTTTAATCTGAGGAGCAGCGTGATGGGATTTACATTTCAGAAGGTCTCTTTGAAGGCAGTAGAGGGTGGGGAGAAAGGCTGAATGAAGGCAAATCTGTAGTCAAGGAGGACATTTAGGGGATTATTGCAGAAGTCTCTATAAGAGCCAGAGATGCTAAAAATTAAGGCAGTGAGTGGGGTTGGCCTGGAGATAAAGCAAGTGTCTTGAGTCTTGAGTGTACATGATCAATGTGAGGATAACTCCCACTTTTACAAAACTCTGCTCCACTATGACTTCCTATGGAAAATGTCTTTATTTTATTTTATTTTTTGTTAATTCTCATCCCTAGTCCCACTGATTTTTAGAGAGAGTGGGAGGGGGAGAGACAGAGAGAGAGAAACATGTCAGGACTGGGACTAGAGATGGAGCCTGGTGCCCTTGCCTGGAACTGAATCCGAGGCCCTTCAGTTCACCGGTCAACACTCTATCCACTGAGCCAAACTGGCTAGGACTGGAAAGTGCCTTTAAAAAAAAAAAAGCAAAAGGAAAATTTTTCCAGGTTCATATCTCCCTTCCCCACCACACGTGCTAATAATTCCAGGTATAGCTGTATCCAGAAACTACACCATGCAACTAGATAGCCATTCCTTCTGCTTTATCTCACAGTTCTGCTAACCTTTGGAATCAGCATCATTCCCATGACATTCCTCAGCAGCTACAGGCTTAACTGAGCCTAGAGGAAGCAATCCCAGAGGAAAGTCCTGCGGTCCCAACACGACTCACTAACCCTTAGAGGAAGGAGATCCTCTGATCTGCATGGCAGGCCTGAGAAGAATGCCTATGGCTGCAGCAGGATAGGGCCTCTCCAGCACATGTGTAACAAGGGAATGAGAGAAGGCCTGGTTCCTCAGGGAAAACTTGGGCACCATTACCACCCTATGAGGAATGGATGCCAGGCAGACAGCCATGAAGAGTCCCACCATCGCTTTCTTTTTGTGAATAGATAAGGAATAACAACATTTGCAGTGGCTCCTCCCAGCTCCCGAGTTACTCCCTATCTAAAGGGCCCAGCTGGAGGAATGGCAGCCCTAGCGCTCCACTCAATCCCCAACACAGTCAACTTGCATTTTTCATCCTCACAAAAGTTTGCAGAGGTTGAGAGCCATAACCTAACTAGCCCAGTGGTAACAAGGAGGTTCAGGTAGGCATGTGAATCTTGGCATGGACCCTCTTACTGTAGTCATGCCGGTTAAAAGATCAATCAGAAAAGAAGAGCTCAGAAATGATGTTTCTTCCCAATTCCAAGCCCTTGTGTCTTTGTATTTCCTGTAGGATGAAGTAAAATCTTTTCATATCATCCAGTGATCCTGAGCCTTCCCCACCTCCACTCTGACCTTGTCCCGCTTTGTTTCCTGTGTCTAGCCATAGCTGAATAAATAATACATGTTCCCAGAACACACTCTGAACTCCCAGACTACCATGCTTATTCCTGTTGATTCCTTCCATGGACCGGTTTACCACCCTCTTCCCATCTGATAATATCCAGCTGTCTCTCCTTTCCTTTTCCTTTCCTCAGTTTTGGGCTGGGAATACATCCCTTGACTTTTCCTCACACAAGTCTAGTTCAACGCCCACTCAGAGACTCCCTTATCATCATCTTATGTATCCAAAAGTCTGCAGAGGTTGAGAGCCATAACCTAACTAGCCCAGTGGTGACAAGGAGGTTCAGGTAGGCATGTGAATCTTGGCATGGACCCTCTTAAGGTTGAAAAGGACTTTCAACCTTTTATAAATTTTCTGCTCTTTGTTTTCTATTTATCTCATTTATTTTTTTTCCCTGTTTTTTTTTTTTTTTTTTTTTTTGGATTGAGTAATTCTTAGTATCCCATTTTATTTCCTCTGCAGACTTTTTAGCTTTATTCTTTGCCCATGTTGTGTGTGTTTTTATTGGTAATCTCTACAAGTTATAATAAGAATCCTTAACATATCACTCTGTACTCTTATTTTATGCCATTTTATATGTCAGAACTTGTAAAAGTTCTGTTAGAACTTAGCAAAATATATTTTCATTTACCAACCTCTTATATCTACATATGATATCAGTCCACAATACATGAAGCAACCATTTCTCAAAGAAATATGAAACAAAAAGTCTATTAATAGTATGTACCCCCATATTTACCTTTTCTAGCACTCTTTATTCCTTTGTGTACCAGTAGGTCCAAGTTTCCATTTGGAATCATTTCCCTTTAGCCTAAAAAACTTCATTTACTATTCTTGTAGTGCAGTTCTATTGGTAATAAATTCTCTCAACTTTTTGTTTATCCTCTTTAAAGGATATTTTTGCTGAGATATTGAATTCTAGTTCAGTGGGTACTTTTTCTTTTAGGACTTCAAATATGTCATTCCAGTGTCTTCTGATTTGCATTTTTTAAATATGAAGGTGGAGATAATTTTTATTGTTACTCCCCTGCATGTAATCTGTTCAACTCAGTCTCTCAGTCATTGTTCTCTGCCAAGCCTCAGTCCCCTGTGCTATATAAGCAGCTTTGTATTTGACTAAACAGTCAATGAGATTCATAGGTAGAGCTTTTGGGGGATTTCTGCTCTTTATAGCTTCTTTCTCACTTCCTGCCCTCAAAACACTAGCCCCATAGGAGTTCTGAATTCTAATTTCTGTTTCCTTTGCCCAACAAGACTGATGCTGTCTCTTTTGGCTCTATGTCCTTGTGCCATGGTCTGAAAAATGCTCCCAGGTGAAATCTGTTTTGGATTTGGTACTCATCTCATTTGTTTTCATGTGTCAGGATTCAGAACCCTGTGTTGTTTCTGTAATGTCTGAAAACAGTTGTTTAGTTAATTTTGCCTAGCAGTATGATTGTGTGTGGTAGGGATATAAGTCCCCCTTGTCCATGGCTGTCAGCTGACAGTAACAACTATAGCAGCACTTCTCCCAATAGAATGCTGCCAAGATTATGGAGTCATTCTTGGTTCCTCTCTTTCTCTGTCACATCCAATGTGACAGCATGTATTTATTGTTGGCTGGACCTTCAAACTACTCTAGAATCCAACTGCTTCTCAAAATCTCCAGTGCCACCAGCTGGGATGGTCCAGGCTGGAATGGGAACTATTGCAACAGCCTCCTAACACCTCCTTGCTTCTGCCCTGACTTTTGAATCTCTTCTTGATACAGCACTCCTAGTGATTCCATTAAAGTGTAAGTCAGAAAATGAACCTGGTCCAGTGGCATCTCCTCTCTCTTAGGGCCACTCCTGACCTGGCCCGATCTCCCTAGCTCTGACCCGGGAGGGAGGGAGGGAGGGAGGGAGGGAGTTTAACTCCTTTTCTTGGAGATGGCAGGGAAAATGTAAAAATCTTATGAAACTTTTTGCACTTACTTGGCACAGCGCACCCAGTGTGTATGTCGGCACAAGGAATATAAGAAGCGCTGGCGATACATGTTCCATACTTTGATGGATTTGTCTTCAGAAGCTGTAGCTAGATACTGGCCATCAGCAGAAAAGTCCACACTTCGAACCGGAGCTGTATGAGCTTTAAATTCAGAGGACTTCCCTCTCCTGGAAAGAAACAATTCAATATCTACAACCTCTGATTTAAGTATAATCAATAGCTAACCAGTATATAGACTCTGAAACATAAACTAACACCAGTATGAAAAGGTTGTATTGTACTGTATACACTCTTCATGAATACTGTTTTAAGCTGCTTTTGTCAACTAAGATCACAACTGATACTTAATAAGAGAGACCCTGGAAATGCATTTGCTCTTATGTTTTCATTGGAAGCTAAGCAAATATTTTGAACAAATCTCTACCGTGCCTTTTAAGTTCCTGCCATTCCTGTTCCACTAGAAAGTATTGCTAGAAATAGCGATACTTTATAAAGAACCTCCACCCTAGAAAAGCTCATGACTGATGAAATGAATAGCTCCAAGGCAATGTTTTAAAACTGGGGTCACAAGTCTGGGTTGGGAAGGAGGAGATTTACTTTCAACTTTCCTGTTTCCACCACCAGCAATGAGAACTAAGATGTGGGTGGCTGGCCTCAGGCCCAGTCTTACCTCAGAAGCAAAACAAAGGATAAATGGTAACAATATAGCACTTCCATTCTCAACATCTTGAAATTTCAGGTGCATTTTTATTTTTCATAGCTAGAGTAGGAAAAAGAGAATAGGAAAAACGAATGGAGAAAATAACTTGTGGCATTTAAGGAGAAGCAGAAAAAAATGTTAAAATGGTTTGGAGCAGGCGAGTAGATAGCATTGGAGTTACAAGGTGACATTTGGCAATTACTACTTTGTGCTGGTGTTCCGAAGTTTCCAAGGCACTTTCACTTTACACTACATCCAGACTTAACCATTTTCCATTTAGAACATCATATCTATCCAGGTGATACCTTAGAACAGTGGCCGGCAGGGATAGGGAGCTTAATCACATGAACAACAACAGCCTGTAACTATTGGAATCAAGAGTCTAGGTCAGTGGTCAGCAAACTCATTAGTCAACAGAGCGGCAAATCGCTCATGAGCCGCATGTGGCTCACAAGCCACAGTTTGCTGACCACTGCCTTAGAAGGACAATCGTCATAACTGTTTAAGAAAGATCAGGAACAGAATTTACAGAAGCCTGAAGTCACATTCAGTGCCTCCCCTTGCCTCTCCTCCCACACCCAGTAGGTCAACACACCTACTGAGTGATAGTGATATCACTGTGATTGCCCAATTATCTTTTGAATCCCTCCTCCTCTTTCAGCTCTGCATGCTTTATTTAAGGTCGATATGTCCTCAATATCCTTTACCTTGATTATTGCAAAAGCCTCTTAGCTGGTTTCCCTGCTCTAATCTTTTATCCCCCTCCGGTCACCTACACACTGTACTTACTACTTTGCTAACTCCAAGCATGTAGTAGTAGATCCCAGTGTAAATGTGTCACTGGCCACCCTACAGAAAAAGGGACAGCACCCAAGTTCTTTGGCAGACATTCTGCCACTGCTCTGAACTTCGTACTCTTGAGAACAGCCACACAGCTGCACAAACACCTGAAATCACTGCTTTCTCAGCCTGAACTACTTTCCCCATTCAGACCTCCTCCACCAGCTGGACAGGCTGAATTGCCCCCCCTGCTACATCTATTTTGCTTTTTACATTATGCAGCACTTTTTAAAAAAAGAAAATAGACCTATTTCTCTCCTATTAAGCAGTAATTCTTTTTTTGAGGATAGAAATGATGGTTTATTTCTCTCTAAAGACCAGAATGTAGCGCAACGTCAAACACATAAAAAGAGCTCAATGTGTTTTGTTGAATTCCACTGGAAAGCGGTAGTACTTAAAGGTCCTTAAATCCATCCTGGCTTATACTTCTAGTAGCCTAGGTCAGTAGTCGGCAAACTGCAGCTCGAGAGCCACATGCAACTCTTTAGTCTCTTGAATGTGGCTCTTCCACAAAATACCATGGCCTGGGCGAGTCTATTTTGAAGCAGTGGCGTTGGAAGAAGTTTAAGTTTAAAAAATTTGGCTCTCAAAAGAAATTTCAATCATTGTACTGTTGACATTTGGCTCTGTTGACTAACGAGTTTGCTGACCACTGGCCTAGGTGACTGTTATGATTCTTCAGTAGGAATAACTAAAATAAGTATTAAAAAAAGATAGGAGGAACATTCAGGAACTAGATCGGTAAGGTTTCAGAGAAAGTTTTTTTTTAGGTCAGAGTACAGTTGGGCCTGAATTCAGATATAAGACCCAGAGAAAAACAAAGAAAAGCCTTGACATCTGCTATGACCCAGAAGCCAAGACACAGTCAATGTCACCAAAATCGGCCCTGCTCTCTAGTTCTACACTGTGCACTCCAGCAGGCTAGCCTGCTTGCCTTCTTTTTAAAGGCCCTCCTCTCAGTGTAGGCTGGCCTTGCCTATATCCGGCCTCAACAGGAAACATGTCGGAAAAAAAACCACAAGATAGGAGAGCCTTTTTTATTGTGCCAGTGCTCAAGTGGTTTCTAGGTCCTTACTTTGCCTCAATGTAGATGCTCTGCCTCCTACATACTTACCTGTCCTTTCTGCCCACATTCCCTTAACTGCTTACCGTGACAAACTCCAGGCCAGACCTGATTCCATTATTCTTTTTTAGCCTCCCAATCACTGGCAGGTGTCTGCCTGAAAATATGGCTGCCCACAATTTCTCTCATCTCTGAACACACACAGCACTACTCCCCAGAGGAGGTAGAATCTGCCCATTTGTCCACCCTTTGAATCTGGGCTGATGTCAATTACTCTGACCAACAGAATGGGGCAGATGTGACAATGTAAGTTTCAGCCTGGCTCTGAAAAGGTCTAACAGCTTCTGCTTTACTATCCTAGAAACCGCTACCATGCTATACCGAAGTCCCTACCCTGCCAGGGAGAAGGTATATGGAGAACCAAGGTGCCCCAGCCAATCAATAATCAGCACCAAAGCCCTTGACACATGAGCAAGGTGTTGGACCTGCCAGCCAGACTGTCAGCCTAATGAAGCTGCAAAAGTAATAGCCAACACCAATTGGGGCAGAAGAATCATCCAGACAACCCAAAAATTGTGAGAAATGACAGTTACTATATTTAGCTACTATGTTTTGAAGGCTGTTATGCAGCAACAGAGAACTTTATGCATGAGTTCCCTTCCCATTTTCATGACCTGCTATTGCCCTCGCCCAACTATGATTTAAAAAGAGGAATAAGACAGGAGAACGAAGATGGCGGCAAAGGTAAAACACCTATCTTGCCGTCATAATCAGCAATTTTAATACTACAACTTAACGAAAGAACAAACAAACACCTTCCAGAATCACCAGAAAGCTGGCCGAGTGAAAACTCCACAAATAAAAGTGAAGATAAGACACTGTGACCCGGAGGAGCGGCGGCGGACGGCGCCGAAAGATTCGCGCGGAGAGAGGTTTGGAGCGCGCACTGCGGAGAGGGCGGGAGGCTGAAAACCGGCCAGTTTTCTCGAACGGGGAGACAAAGACGTCCCACTGGACTGATTCTCCAGCTCTGGACGAAGTCCAGAGAACCCACTATCATACGGAGTGAAAACTGAACAGTGCGAGGGCACGCAGAAGCTCAGGTGCTGCTGGGTCTGCCGGCTTGTGGAGAAGGCAGCTTGCGCGCGAACAGCTCGGCTGCATGACCGCGCAGAGAGCGCTCTGCGACTTGGCTCTCATTCGGAAAACCATCAGACTGCTTTGTTTTACGACCCTGGGTGAGACATTGCGCATGCAAAGTCATTTGGGGAGAGTCTGAATTTCCCGGCAGCCGGTGGAGCTCGGCAGCGGCTCTCTCTCAGAGGTGCTGGCAGCCATTGCCCCCGGCACAGAGTCCCCAGGGCCGCATAGGGCGCAGCTAACGCTGTCTGCTTGGCCCAGAGACTCCGCCCATCCAACCTGAGCACAGCTGAGCTTCACAGACAATTGGCCTGGAGGTCAACCCTCCAAGTGCTAACAATGATTAACTGAGCTTAACTTCAGCAAGACTGTGCAGCCCATATCCACCTCAGGTAACTGGGGAGGCTGAGCCACTGTCCCTAGTAGGAAGTCTACCACACAAAGCTAATTGACCAACTCAGGGAAGCAGCCACCATGAAGCGACATGGAAAGAAATCAGATGTGAAAGAAATGGAGGAAAGAAAACGACTGGACATGGAATTCAAAACCACGGTTATAGGGTTTTTCAAGAGGCTCCAACAAAAGGTCGAGGCCTATAAGGAAATAAGCAAGATCACAAAGGAAATGAATGAGTCCTACAAGGAAATGAATGAGACCCTAAAGGATATAAAGGAGACGTTCAAGGATATGAAAAAGGACCAACCAGAAATTAAGCATACACTGACTGAAACAAAAAATATTATACAAAGACCTAAAAGTGCTCTGGAGCACCCCAAGAACCAAGTTAAAGATTTGAAATACAAAGAGGTAAAACCCACTCAGCTGAAAAAGCAAGAAACCAAAAGAATCCAAAAAATTGAAGATAGTGTAAGGGGCCTCTGGGACAACCTCAAGCATACCAACATCCGAATTACAGGGGTGCAAGAAAAAGAGAGAGGCCAAGACAATGAAAACCTATTTGAAGAAATAGTGACTGAAAACTTCCCACACCTGGTGAAAGAAATTGACTTAGGAGTCCAAGAAGTGCACCGAACCCCAATATATAGGAACCCTAAGAGGACCACACCAAGGCAAATAATTAAAATGCCAAGAGCAAAAGACAAAGAGAGAATAATAAAAGCAGCAAGAGAGAAACAGTTGGTTACCTATAAGGGAGCACCCATATGATTGTCAGCGGATTTCTCAACAGAAACGATGCAGGCCAGACGGGAGTGGCAAGAAATATTCAAAGTGATGAACAGCAAGAATCTACAACCAAGATTACTCTATCAGCAAAGCTATCATTCAGAATTGAAGGTCAGATGAAGTGCTTCGCAGATAAGAAAAAGCTAAAGGAGTTCATCACCACCAAACCAACATTATATGAAATGCTGAAAGATATTCTTTAAGAAGAGGAAGAAAAAAAGTAAAGATTAAAATTATAAACAACAAATACACATCTATCAACAAATGAACATGAAAATCAAGTGAATTGATAGGCTGTTGAACAGGATAGACTGGTGAATATAACAGAGACATGGACATAGAGAGGGAATGGACTGACAATTCTTGGGGAGAAAAGGGTTGTGGGAAGTGCAGCAAGAGACTGGACAAAAATCATGCAACAATGAGAGAGGACAGTGGGGAGGGGGAGGTGAGGGTGGAGGGTGGGATAGGTACAGGGTGGAGGGGAGCTCTAGGGGGATAAAAAGGGGAAACAATGTAATTAATAAACTGAACAATAAAGATAAAAAAATAATAAATAAAAATAAAAAGAGGAATAAGAGATATCTATACAAGCATAATTGTTGTCCTTAGATCAGCCAGTGCAGATTAATGATGCAGTGTGCTTTTAGCTCAGGTACCCCTCTAGTTTGTTCACTGAGGTTTCCTTTAGTAATGGGGACTGAGGCTGTGTTGTGCTGGCTCTCAATTCCCGAAATTAAGGATTTTAGAAAATGCTTCCCTTTCAAACCACAAACCAATCTCTCTCCCTTACAGTTTCCTTCTATATTCTATCCACCGTGTCATTATGTCATTTCTCTTCAAGAGTTTTTGCTGCCATCAAGATAATATTCAGATTTCTGAGCACCACTGGGTGGTGGACTGGAAATGCCCTGTGAACTTTCTTTCATTTGGGAGTGCCTGTACAGGCACAAACCAACAATCAAATCCTGCCACAACAGTCAGAAAATGCTCAATTCTGACTCTCTGAAGTATTTACAGGGGGGAAATGATGTGATGTGTGGGATTTGTTCTAAAAATACTACAGAAGAAAAGGGGGAAGGGCTAGAGGGTGGGGATAGATGAAGTAAGGTTGACTGAATACTGGTAATTGTTGAATCTGATCCATGATTATGGGTTTGGGAGTCTTTGTGCTACTGTTTCTCTTTTCAAGTAGGTTTGAAAATTGCATAATTAAGACTTTAAAACTTTAAAAAAATTCATAGCTTAAATAATAATTACTTAAAATATTAACTAAGGTTTGAAAAGTCTCTTACAAAGAGGTTTGTTATAATGAGACAGGACCTTAAAACAAAAGCAATGATTTACACTTTTGTATGAAATTTTAATAAAAATATTCTGGAGCCTAATAATGAATGATAAAGAATAATTCTGGCCGAAACTAGTTTGGCTCAGTGGATGGAGCGTCGGCCTGCGGACTGAAGGGTCCCAGGTTTGATTCGGGTCAAGGGCATGTACCTTGGCTGCAGGCACATCCCCAGTAGAGGGTGTGCAAGAGGCAGCTGATCGATGTCTCTCTCTCATCGATGTTTCTGACTTTCTATCCCTCTCCCTTCCTCTATGTGAAAAATCAATAAAACATATTAAAAAAAAAAGAATAATTCTGGGGAGGGAACCAATATGGCGGTATAGGTAAACACCTATCTTGTTGCCATACACAGCAATTTCAAAACTACAACTTAACGAAAGAACAAACACCATCCAGAATCACCGGAAAGCTGGCTGAGTGAAAATTCCACAAATGAAAGTGAAGATAGGACACTGTGACTCAGAAGAGTGGCAGAGGACAGCATTGAAGATACGCATGGAGAGAGGTTTGGAGCAGTGCGCGCGCCAGCGGATAGGGCAGGCGGCTGGAAACCCGGCCAGTTTTCTCGAATGGGGGAGACAAAGATGTCCCACTGCACTGACTCCCCAGCTTCACGCGAAGTCCAGGGAACCCACAATCATATGGGGTAAAAACTGGACAGTGGGAGGGTACGCCGAAACTCGGGTGCTGCAGGGGTCTGTGGGCTTGTGGAGAGGGCGAGCTTGTGTGGAGTGCACGTGAACTTGGGAACAGCGCAGCTGCGTGACCGCACAGAGAACACCTGTGACTTGCTCTCTCATTCGGGAAACCGTCAGACTGCATTGTTTTGCGACCCTGGGTGAGATATTGGGTGTGCAGACTCATTTGGGGAGAGGCTGAATTCTCCAGCAGCTGGTGGAGCTTGGCAGCGGCTCTCTCTCAGAGGTGCTGGAGGCCGTTGCCACCTGGCACAGAGACCCTGGGGCCGCATAGGGCGGAGCTGACGCTGCCTGCTTGGCCCGGAGACTCCGCCCATCCAACCTGAGCACAGCTGAACATCACAGACAATTGGCCTGGAGATCAACCCCTCCAAGTGCTAACAACGATTTATCTAGGCTTAACTTCAACAAGACTGTGCAACCCACATCCGCCTCAGGTAACTGGGGAGGCTGAGCCACTGTCCCTTAGAGGACATCTACCACACAAAGCTAATCGACCAACTCAGGAAAGCAGCCACCATGCAGAGACATGGAAAGAAATCAGATGTGAAAGAAATGGAGGGAAAAAAATGACTGGGCATAGAATTCAAAACCACGGTTATAAGGCTTTTCAAGAGGCTCCTAGAAAAGGCCGAGACCTACAAGGAAATAAACAAGACCTATGAGGAAATGAACAAGACCTACAAGGAAATGAATGAGACTTACAAGGAAATGAACGAGACCTACGAGGATATGAACGAGACCCTCAAGGATATGAAAAAGAACCCACCAGAAATTAAGCATACACTGACTGAAATAAAAAATATTATAAAAAGACCTAAAAGTACTCTAGAGGACTGCAAGAACCAAGTTAAAGATTTGAAATACAAAGAGGTACAATCCACTCAGCTGGAAATGCAAGAAACCAAAAGAATCCAAAAAATTGAAGATAGTGTAAGGGGCCTCTGGGACAACCTCAAGCATACCAATATCCGAATTATAGGGGTGAAGGAAAAAAAAGAGAGGAAGACAACGAAAACCTATTTGAAGAAATAGTGACCGAAAACTTCCCACACCTGGTGAAAGAAATTGACTTAAAAGCCCAAGAAGGGCACAGAACCCCAATATATAAGAACCCTAAGAGGACCACACTAAGATACATCATAATTAAAATGCCAAGAGCAAAAGACAAAGAGAGAATATTAAAAGCAGCAAGAGAAAAACAGTTAGTTACCTATAAGGGAGCAACCATATGATTGTCCATGGATTATTCAACAGAAACTATGCAGGCCAGATGGGAGTGGCAAGAAATATTCAAAGTGATGAATAGCAAGAATCTACAACCAAGATTACTCTATCCAGCAAAGCTATCATTCAGAATTGAAGGTCAGATGAAGTGCTTCGCAGATAAGAAAAAGCTAAAGGAGTTCATCACCACTAAACCAATATTATATGAAATGCTGAAAGATATTCTTTAAAAAGAGGAAGAAGAAAAAGGTAAAAATATAAATTATGAACAACAAATACACATCTATCAATAAATGAATCTAAAAATCAAGTGGATTAATAATCTGATGAACAGGATAAACTGGTGAATATAACAGAATCATGGACATAGAGAGGGAATGAATGGACTGACAATTCTTGAGGAGAAAAGGGGTGTGGAAAGTGCAGCAAGAGACTGGACAAAAATCATGCAACTATGGGAGAGGACAGTGAGGGGGAGGTGAGGGTGGAGGGTGGGATGGGTACTGGGTGGAGGGGAGCTATAAGGGGAAAAGGGGGGGGGGAACAATGTAATTAATAAACTGAATAAAGATTTTTTTCTTTAAAAAAGAATAATTCTGGCCCAGGTGTTTTTAATGGGGACCCAAAGGTCCCTAAAGATCCATGAAGGGTCTTTAGGAAATTAATAAATTGTACAAATTTTGGTTATACATGCCAATGTTATCTCTCTGGGAAGATAGTGCAAAGCCTACATAAGATTTACTAGGGAATTGATAACTACTATCCCCTCATCCCAATAACTTAATATATATTAAGCATAATTCTATGGTTAGCGATAGTTTTCAAATAGAAGACCTAACACTTTGAAGCAGTTTGACTTGACACCTCAGGTGTGACTCGTACTGAGTATAGGTAATAGGGAGTCTGGCTGTACCAAGAGGTACACCTGGAGCAACCGGGGCCAGCTTTCCTTCACAATTCTAAATCCAGAGCATACCAGGTGTTTGCTTCCTTACTTATCGGGAATCCAGAGTCTAACAGTTCTGTCTCGTGAAGCAGACGCCAGTAAGTTTCCAAGTGGAGAAAACTGCACGCTTGTTACAACGTCCTTATGACCCACGTATCTGAAAGCTCTAGCTTGTGGCTTGAAATTCCATAGCATGAGAAATGTGTCCCAAGAAGCGGAAGCTATCAAGAAACAGAAGAATAAAAACAGTTAGTTAAAACATAACATGTAGACATGTCTCATTACAATGGGCAGCGTATCTAATAACAAGATGTCCAGGTAATAGAGGGGCTGAAGGTTGAAAGGCTAACCAGGTAACAGCAAAAATATTTTTAACAGAAACTGAAAGCTATGCCATGAATATGCACAAGAATGGCTATGTCCCTGCCCCTGTGTTGGGTTAGAGCTCAATGACTATTTACTAGAAGAACACAGCACAGAATAGCAGAGAACACAACACAGCATAACAGAGAACACAGGACTAGGAGTCAGTGCTGTCTCTAACTCCCAGGGTTAATGATGAAAGTTACTTAACCTCTCATGAGAACTGAATTGTTTTCTGAGAGGGCTGGATGAGATGATTTCTTTTAAAACTGTTTTGTGTGTGTGGAAATAATTTCATATTTATAAAAAGTTACAAGAATAATATAAAGAACATTAAATACACCTCTTGTTAATATTTTGACACATCATCATAAATAATAAAAGCCTAATATGCTAAGTGTCTGGTCGGCAGGTCTGTGGTTCAACTAATCAAAGCATAATAGGCTAATGATACGCTAAAGCTACTCAGCTTCTCGCTATGGCATGTACATGCCAATATGGTTATACATGCCAATGTTATCCCCACCAGGGAGCAGATACTCTGACCAGTAGGTTAGCTAGCTATGGCATGTACATGCCAATATGGTTATACATGCCAATGTTATCCCCACCAGGGGGCAGATACTCTGACCAGTAGGTTAGCTAGCTGCTGGGGTCTGGCTGATCGGGACTGGGCAAGCTAGGCTGGACACACCCTGGAGCCCTCCCACAGTCCCTCCCTGGCTGGTCAACCTCCTGCATCCCTCCCAGCCCCAACTGTGCACCAGTGGGGTCCCTCAGCCTGGCCTGCACCCTCTCAATCCAGGATCCCTTGGATATGTCTGAGAACTGGTTTCGGCCTGATCCCAGGCCAGGCCCAGGGACTCCACTGGTGCACTAATTCGTGCACTGGGCCTCTAGTTTAATTTATAATTTGCTTGTGTTCTTTTTCTATTCGAGTATGCACACACAGGTCCCCCCCCCCCCCGCCCCCTAACCACTTGGAGTAAAGAAAAAAAAAAAAATATATATATATATATATATATATATATAATCATGACACTTTGATTCCTAAATACTTCAGTGTGTTTTTCTAAGAATAAGGGTATTCTCTTACATAGCACAGTTATCAACTTCAGGAAAATTATCATTGACAATACTTTAATCTACCAACTGTATTCCAATTTTGTCAGCTGACCCACTAAATGCCTTTTTTTTCCTCCCATCACCATTTATACCCTCTATGGCCTCTTCCACATCTATCCCCCCCAACCCCCTTGCTCCTGCAATTACCAGGTGAGGATATGTATGAGGGAGGGAAGGAGAGAGAGAGAGAGAGAGAGAGAGAGAGAGAGAGAGAGAGAGAGAGAGGAGAAGACATAGATGTGAGAAACATTGATTAGTCACCTCCTATGAGCACCTTAACTGGGGATAGAACCCGCAATCTAGGTATATGCCCTGACCAGGAATCAAACCCATTACCTTTCGGTACATGGGACGACTCTCCAAACAACTGAGCCACCCAACCAGGGCCCTTTCTGTCTTTTATAGCTAGAAAAGATTAATTTTAAAGTCTTCTTATGCTCTGTTAGTTTATGACATTCTACTATTAATAAAAGAATTATGTGTCAGACATTAGCTCACAGCTTTAGGAAAAGGAAAACAAATGCAATCAATGGTGGAACTAGATACCTTGAACAAAGAATGAACAAATAGCCTTAGCCGGGTGGCTCAATTGAGTGGAGCATCGTCTTGTGCACCAAGAAATAGCTGGGGTTCAATTCCCGGTCAGGTACATACCTGGGTTTGATCCCTAGTGTGGGTAAGTAAGGGAGGCAACCAATCCATATTCCTCTCACATCAATGTTCCTCCCTCTCTAAAAATTAATAAAAACATATCCTTGGGTGAGCATTAAAAAAAAAAAAAAGAATGAACAAAAAAACAAATGAATGTTTGGTCTAACTCCTGGCCCAAAACTAAATTTTACATATACATGTAACTCCCAAAATAGCCCCAATAATAGTGACCAGCTCAATGAAAATCACTAAGTTTAGACTGTAGAATTCTTAGAAAAAAATGAAACTTTATAAAATTTAGATGCAATGAATATTACTGCAGATGGAATATACAGTCACTAAAAACCTTCTAAATTCTTTAGCCACAGATAAAATTCATTTGGGTTTACTTAGCCTATGCATTGCTTTCATGTAAGACATAAAACAGTTAAAGTGACTTTGTAAGTTTCAAACTGTAACGCTGTCTACTACTCCCATTTAAAAAAAGTACAAAGAGTTGATGTTCCACCAAAGCTCATTCAGTTTTTAAATATTTATATCAAGGTCTGAATTATCTGAGGCAAATGTAGACAAAATAGGGAAAACAATGATTTATCATATGCTTTATATTTAGGGCCCTATTTGAGTTCTAGTGTATTATGTTGCAAATAAGATTTACAAAAGGAAAATAGGACACAATCCTCAAGGAATCACAATATTGTAGATGAGAATGTTTCTTAATAATATCATACATGTTCAGAGGACTTTTATATATTATTCAATCTTAATATACAACAGGTAGGTAGTGGTCCTTTCCAAAGAAAGGACACGTGAACAGACATTTGAGTGAAATGGGGAGTGATCTGGGCTAAGAAATGGAGAAAGAGCACTCTGGGCAGAAGACAACCTACGTACAAAGGCCTGATACAATAATGCACGTGAAGACCAAGGAGCAGTAAGGAGGCCAGGGTGTCCACAATGGAGGAGAGGAAAAGAGAACACTGAGATGGAAGCAGAGAAGAAAGCAAAATGCCAGCCAAGGAGCCGTGGTAACAGATGGATATTTGTTCTAAGTGCAAGGGGAAACCATTGAAGGATTTTAAATAGAGAGATCTCATGAACTGATCTAAGAAAATTGCCTCTCTGACAATGAGAAAGAGATGGTCTTTTCAAAACAGATGGATCAACTTGACTCCTACATTTTATGCTATCCATATGGCAGAAATAATAATAATAATAATAATAATAATAATAATAATAATAATTCCATTTAAATGTGATAGATAAAGCAGTAAGCTTTTAGCTAAGAACATAGGAGAGTATTTCCATGGCCATTGTGATTGGCAAATATTACTTAAACAGGACATGAAAATTACTAAATTACTAAAGGAAAAAGAATAATAATTGGTACTATACTAAATTAAGAAATTTTGCTCATGGAAGAATACGACTAAATAACTGAAAAGGCAGGCCACAAAGTGGAAGAAGGTATTTACAATTCATATAGCCAACATATAACAAAGAATCTATAAAGATTCCTGAAAATAAATCAATTAGAAATGGCAGGAAAACAGGCCAACAGCTTAAATAGGCACTTCATTAAAGAAGATATCCAAATGGCCAATAAACATAAAAAGATACTCAATTCCATTAGTCACCAGAAATATGCAAATTAAAACCCCAATGAGATATTATTACTATACATTTATCAGAATTGCTATAATTAAAAAAAAAGCAATATCAAATCTTGGTGAGGACATGACAATTGGAACTCTCATATAATGCTGATGGTTATAACCACTTAGAAAAATTGTTTTTGAAATATCTGCTAAAGCTGAATATACACATCATCTGATTCAGCAATTCCACTCCTAGGTACATACCTGACAGAAATTCTTATATAATACTATGGGCCTGGTACATGGATTCGTGCACACTGAAAGGAAATTAATTAGAAGGTGGCTGGGGGAAGACTGGGTAAGAAGGGCCAGACACGCCTTGCAGCCAATCTCCAGGGTCCCCCTCCCCCCCCACCGGGGGCGGCAGTACCTGAGACAGCGCCACAGCTCAAGGGCGTCTGTGGTCACCACAGCTCGGCCATAAACCAGGTTTGGGGCCAACAGTGCCCCAACAATATAACCTACGGCCAAAGATGGAATCACACAGCCCCGAGAAGAATCAGGCTCCCTCCTCTTTGGTTCCGGGGTACATTATCCGAGAACAGCTGCTGCCAAATCACAGCAGTTCAGCAGTTCCTGCATTAAGCGTCTGCCAACTGGTGGTCAGTGCACATCATACCTACTGGTCAGTCACATGAACGGGTGGTTGCTTAGCCTTTTATATCCTATATAATAAAAGAGAAACATGCAAATTTGACCGTACCTTCGCTCCTGATTGGCTATGCTACCAGACAATCAGGAGTGGGGGCGGAGCCAAGTGTGTGAGCACCAGGCCCCAGGGGTGGAGATGAAACGGCAGTGGCGACAAGCACCCAGCCACCAGGCGCTGTGAGGGGAAGTGGCGGCGGCAGCAGTGGTGGTGGTGGTGGACTCAGGGAGCACCCGGCCCCCGTGCGCTGTGAGCAGAAGTGGCAGTGAGCGCCCAGCTCCTGGGGCCGGGTGGTCGCAGGCAGCCGGGGCTGAGCTGAGCAGGGCGATGGCTGGGTGGCCAAGGCCTAGAGCCTCACCAGAGGCTCTAGGCCTTGGGCAGACTGGGGGTGAGCCATCAGTTGGACATCCCCTGAGGGCTCCCAGTATGTGAGAGGGGGCAGGTTGGGTTGAGGGAACACCCACCCCCAGTGCACGAATTTCGTGCACCGGGCCCCTAGTGTGTGTGTGTGTGTGTGTGTGTGTGTGTGTGTGTGTGTGTGTATATATATATATATATATATATATATATATATATATATGAAATACTAGAGGGCCTGTGCACAAAATTCATGCATGGGGGTGGCAGGAGGTGTCCCTCTGCAAAGCCTGCACCCTCTCCTATCTGGGACCCCTAGAGAAAATGTCTAACTGCCTGTTTAAGCCGAATCCTATGGGCAGTCGGACATCGCTCTCACAATCCAGGACTGCTGGATCCCAACTGCTTACCTGCCTGCCTTCCTGTTTGCCCCTAACCACTTCTGCCTGCCAGCCTGATCACACCCTAACCACTCCCCTGCCAGCCTGATTGATGTCTAATTGCTCCCCTGCCAGCCTGTTTGCCCCTAACTGCCCTCTTCTAAAGACCTGGTCCCCTCAACTGCCCTGCCCTGCAGGCCTGGGTCCCCCCCCCCAAATGCCCTTCCCTGTAGGCCCAGTTGCCCACAACTTCCCTCCTCTGCTGGCCTAGTCACCCCTAACTGCCCTCCAAACAGGCTTGATTGCCCCCAACTGCCCTCCCTTGCAGGGCTGGTCTCTACTAACTGCCCTCCCCCGCTGGCCATCTTGTGGTGGCCATCTTTGACCATATGGGGGCAGGATCTTTGACTACATGGGGGCAGCCCTCTTGTGTATTGGAGTTATGGTCAATCTGCATATTACTCCTTTATTAGATAGGATGTTTAGCAAAAGATATACAGTAATGTTTGTGGCAGTACTATTAAAAATAGACCAAAACTAGAAACTCAAATATCCATCAAAGTAAAATGAATACATAAATTGTGGTGCACTGACACTATGTACATACTGTGTAATTAAAGTTCACTTATATTAAGTTCAAGAAGTAGTAAACTGATCTATGGCGTCATAAGTCCACACAGATATTATTTGAGTGGCAGGGAAAGAGGACAGTAGAAGGGAAGGGAACACAAATGGGGGCCTCTGAGGATACTGTAACCTTGTGTGTCTTCTCTGGTTATTGCTGTTGCAATAACTGAGTCAGGGGAAGGTGGTGGTCTGCATTAGAGAACATGGAAGGGGAAGGTACATGGTCAAGATGAAACCTATGAGGTTTGCTGATGGATTAGATGTGAAGGAGAAGCCAAGATGTCAGGCTTCTGGCCTGGCTATCCAGGTAAATTTCAGTGGCATTTAATGAGACTGGAGGAGGAAGTTGAGAGTGCGGCAGAATGGGGTGGAGAATCAAAAGTTCTTTTTAGAATATAAAGTTTAAGATACCCATTTGACCTAAAAGTTGAAATGCCAAGTGTTGGACATACTCACCTGGAGCTCAGGAAGAGGTTTTAACTGCAAAGCATGGTGGTTTAAAAAGAAAATGGTAGAATTCAACTTGTAACTGAAATTCAGGCTTACCAGCTGTGTGCCCTTGAACAAGCTACCCAAACTCTCTATGACTGGGACACTTCATCTGCAAACTGAAGTATTTAAAGTATTAAGTGAAATAACACTTCATACCTGGCACATAGTAAACAGTCTAATGTGTCCATGATTACTAGAGTTTTTGTTGCTGTTAGCAGCAGCAACAGTCTAGATAATATATTAAAGACTGGGGCCTGAGTGGGATCACCCAGGAAGTGAGTATAGATAAGAAGAGGGTGAAGATACTCACTCTGAGAGAAGATAAAGCAAAGGATGAAGCCATCAATGAAGTAGGAGGAGGCGAAGAGATTGTGGTGTCCAGAGATTTAGGAAGTATTCCAAAAGGGTGATGAGCTGTGTCAAATGCTGCCAAGAGATTTAGTAAGATCAGACCCGGAAAGGACCATCTACATAATGTGGGGCCGACCATAAAATGTAAATGGGGGAGGGGCTTTGTCATGCTTTGTTAAAAGAAGAAAAGGGCAACTGACCTAGAGTGGACACTCAAAACATAACTTAAGAGTTGATGGCACATACCCACATTAAAGCAATACTTGCTATTATTAGCGATGAGGCCTGCTAAAGAGAAGTGACAGAGAGCAGGATGAACAAATAGTCTGAAGGACGAGACAACCTAACCTTAGGGTAAGGTGGCATTCCAGAGGCCTAATTATAAAACACCAGAAGCAGAGATGTCCCAATTACAACTGCATGGCCGAGGGTACACTCTACTTTTTAAAAAAATTTTACCCAAACAGAAAAATAGACTAATAGAAAAAAAACCCATGAAGACATTTTTATTAAAAACTGTGAAAACTAACACTGAATTTTCCTCCTTACTTCCTTAATCTCCTTCCACCGAACCCTAATACCATGATAATGAAAGGTGTCTGATTACCAATGTCAACAGTGTATAGTGCCAACGTGGAATTTGCTTTCATACATTTCCACTGAGCAACACCCTTTATAAACATTGCCACGTAATTTAAAATGTCAAAGCCATACAACTCATCATCTGGCTGGCCTATTTCAAGATAAAATGTCAAAGGAGGAAGTTAAGAGAAAAAGTTAACTACCCATTTAAAGAAGCAACATGTGCTTCTGCCGCTCCTGGTGCTGCCTGTGCACTCGTTTGGTGCGGACCGGACCCAGTACTGCCACAGCCGACGAAAAGCCCAAGGAAGGAGTCAAGACTGAGAACAACAATCATATTAATTGGAAGGTGGCGGGGCAGGATGGTTCTGTGGTGCAGTTTAAGATTAAGAGGCACACACCACTTAGTAAACTAATGAAAGCCTATTGTGAACAACAGGGTTTGTCAATGAGGCAGATCAGATTCCGATTTGACGGGCAGCTGATCAATGAAACAGACACACCTGCACAGTTGGAAATGGAGGATGAAGATACAATTGATGTGTCCCAGCAGCAGACAGGAGGTGTCTACTAAAAAGGGAACCTGCTACTTTACTCCAGAACTCTGTTCCTCCAGACCAAGACATTCTCAATTAGAAAACTGCGATTTGGTTTCAACACATCTGACTGCTACAGTATAGTTTTCTCTTTCATTTTCCCCTTCCCCATTCCTTTACTGTACATTAAGTAACTGATGTATGTGCAAAACAAGCATCTGCATTTTTTTTTTAAATGGCCAATGGTATGTTTTGATCTACATCAATGGAGATGGGATAGGAAAAAATACTGGTTCTGTGAAAACACCCCCTTTCTCCATTAGTGGCATGCTCATTCAGCTCTTATGTTTGTATTCCAGTAAGGTATTTTGCTCTCACTGTTTAACAAAAAAAAGAATATAAAAATTCTTACATACCTTTTAATGTTTTTCATTTATCATTATAAAACCAAGGACAATTTTATAACTTTTTTGTAAGTAGCTGTTACATGAAGGGCAATCTGTCTTTAAGTAGGGTAATTTATCCCTAGTTAAAGACTAAAAAAAAATGAATACTAGATAGTTTTCCCTTCAAGTGTCTTGTTTAAATACACTTCTTGTTTAAAAAACAAACAAACATGTATTGTCTGAATGAAGTAATTCATTGTTTCAAGATATCTAACATTAGGACAAAAGAAAGAACAAAACAATGCTCAACGAGGCTCTGGAGATAACACAGGGAAAAACATGCTTGCTCTACATAATGTCAAAAAGACAACAGTTATTATGTTACCCTAAGTAGCAATAACTTTCTTTAGTCAACACAAGCTCTCTCGTTTGTTAATTTAACCAAAATCAACTACTTAGAGATCTGCTGAGAGCATAAGTGGTGGTGGTGGTGGGGGGGGGGTTGGTAGGGATAATAGGGGATGAGGACACATATGTAATACCTTAGTCAATAAAGACATTAAAAAAAAAAACGACTACTACAGGGTTTTCTGGAAAGAAATGGTACTGTCTCCCATTTCTGTTTTAGTTTTTAAATTATCTTTTCAATTGTAAATACGTTTACATGGTACAAAATTCTAAAGTTACTAAAAAGTATTTATCAAAATTCTTTCCAGCTCTTGGCCCCCGATTCCTTTCCTAGAGACAACCAGTGTTAACCACTTTCTTGAGTATCTTCCTACATGCTTAAACAAATGGCGTCAATTCACATGTGTTCTTTACACAAAGAGCAGAATGCTACTCCGGCCATTCTGTATTTTGCCTCTCTATCCTCCACTTGCCCAGCTTGCTTAATACATAATACATTGGAGATTATGCTTTATTAGTATAAATAGCTGCCTTATTCTCCCCACCCCAGTTTTGATAAATTTTTATTTTGACAATTTCAAGCTTATAGTACAATTACTATGTAGCACAAGAAATTTATTATTAACCAATGTACCTCAATACATTTAATAATAAAGACATTCTTATATTTTCTACTTTAGATTTTGCTCTTGATGACATTTTGTCCATTTGTTTTATCATTCTCTCTATATAAATACTTCTATATATGCATATTATTCCCTAGCTAATTGAAAGATTAGAAACGTTTTTTTACTACCACATACAGCAGTATGTATTTCCTAAGAACAAAGACGTTAACTGACATAAACCATAGTACAATTATCAAACTGCCAGGAAATTAAGTATTATATAATGTTTTTTATTATCCATAGTCTATATATGGATTTGCCATTATAGCTATTTTCCTGCCCATGATGTAAGCCAGGATATGCATTGCATTAACTCCCATGAATGTTTAGTCTCCTGTGAATTAGAAAGATTACCTAGGTCATTATTTGTCTTTATTGACTTTGATACTCTTGAAGAGTAGACCTGTTAGTTTTGCAGTATGTTTAACAATTTTTCCCCTGATGTTACCTTGTGGGTCAGATTCAGGATATATTTTTTAATAAGAAATCCACGAAGTTTATGTTGTTCTCTTATCAGTGCATCATATTAGGATGCATTTGATATCTCTCTGTCCCAATATTGATGAAATTCACTTTAATCACTTGGATTAGGCGAGTTTTTCCTTGTAAAGTTAGTAATTGATAAGTAGTTTGTGGGGACACACTTTAAGACTATATAAACATCCTATTCCTCAACAAACTTTCACACACTAATTTTAGCATCCTTTAATAATTTTCCAACCTATCATTATTTCTATAATTTACTAATTAGTAATTAAGTTAATTAATGAACTAATATTGGATTTCTTAATTTATTATTGTAAAGTAAAGCCTTTCCTTATCCATTTATCTACTTATTCATTTACTTATTTATATCAGTGTGGACTAAAGATTATTTTACTGGGGTTGTAATTCATCCTTATTTTCATTTATTTTTACTCTTACATAGTTCTATATTTGGCCAGTAAGCACCCTTAAAGCTTACCTTCTGATATAAATTAATCATTCTTTGAGTATTTCCTTATTTCTAAAATTATAAAATGTTCCAAGATGCATTTTCCCTTCCCCAGCCCTGGAATTGGCCTTTTCCCCCAACACATGCTCTAATGCCTATTAGTGGAGAATGACATTAGAAACCAAGATCTGGGGATTATGTTTGCTCATTGCTACCAGTGTGTCAAAGAACAGAGCTAAGAAATAAGATATAAATAGAAGTTTCAGTGGGCAGAACTGAGAAATTAGATAGAAATAGAAGGCTGTACTATCTGTATATATGAAAGTCTAATATGCAAATAGACCAGATGGTGAATCAGATCAAACATCCAGCCAACCAATCGGTGGCTACGACATGCGGTAACCACCAGGGGCGCGCACGGAACATGGCAGGTGTTATCAGCAGGTGGCAGAGCGCAGAACATGTCAGGCATCGGCCATGGCAGGATGGTGGAGCAGATGAGCAGAAGCACCGGATCAAGGTGGGGTGCCAGTTGCTGTCATTGGGGCAAGCTTCTGGTGGTTACCGAAAATTCTTTGCTCCCACACTGCAGTCCCGCCAGGCGCTCGCACCTGCTGCCAGCATTGGAGCCACCGCTTGCACCCACTGCCGATGCCCAGCCCTGGCCTCGATTGCTCAGTGCCATCATCAGCAGGTTCGAGTGGGTGCCGGCCCCTGGACTATGCCAGCACAGCCAAGGGATCGGCAAGCCTGAGGGAGGGCTGGCAAAGGATGAAGGAAAGACACCAAGAGAATAAGCTCTGTGTCTAGGTGGATCTTCTGTGCTTCACTGAGACCACAGAACAGATCCAGGCTGCAAGGTGATGCTTCATTTTATAGTCAGAGGTAAACAAGGTAATTTACAATGTTCTTGTAAGCTTCACTTGTTTTGGCAGCACTTGCTGCACCTCCCACAGCCCATTAACTACCCAGGAAAGATCTAGGGAGCAGTCACAAGATCAAGCTTAATTATGCTAAGAGGGCTGTGCCCTTTAAGGTGGGACTTGTTTGTGGCTTGGCCAGCAGGTCAGTCTGAGGCTTAACCCTATAACCACTCCCTATATGCCCCAATCACTTCTCAGGGCTTCTCCACCTCCCCCTGCTCCTGAGGGGCAACTGGGGCCGGCAGCTGCTGCTCACACCCGTTCCTGGTGACAGCTCCACTCACACCTGTTTCCAGCAACAGGCGCTGGTCCCTATCACCCCTGAGGGGTGATTAGGGCAGCAGCTGTTGCTTGTACCTGCTACTGTACCTGCTGACAGCGCCAGCCCCAATGCTGACAGCGCCAGCCCCAATCGCTCTGCACAGTCAACATGTGGGAGTGGCAGCGGGGCTGCCAGCAGACAGGGGACCAGGGGCCATGGCAGGAGGGGCCGGGTGGAGGCACGAAGAATGGGCTGAGACCCGCCCCTGTGCCCATCACAGCCTCACAGCCCACAGTTCCTTTCAAGGTGCACAAATTCGTGCATTGGGCCCCTAGTTAGATATAAAAATATTAAAAACTATGAGTTCATAATCATAACTCCAATTCCAACCTAAAACTACAGAACACATTCCAGCCCCACTTTTTTCTTAACTTTTCCCCCACAAAAAAAACTTGGCTCTCATTATGCTCAATATATTTTATTCAAATCTAGAATATACAAACAGTAGGGTGATCATCACTAACCTATACCTCAGCAAATAGCAGTCTCACTATCAGTAGTTCAGGATTCAGTTTTGCTTCTTTTTGGTCTAATCAGACTTGGTTTTATTCTTTGAGAGTGGATCTACTTCCGTTTTGAATATAGGTTTCGGGCATGCCTTTTATATCAGGTGTGGTCCTGATTCCTAAGGCTTGGCCTTCTTGGTGTCTCTACCACATGTCTGTGGTGCTTGATGAGATTTCCCCACTTTGCCTCAGCCAGAGATACAGGGACACCCAGCCCTGCATGGTCACTGGGATCATCAATCCACGCCCAGCGCAGCATTAAGCAACCTTTGCTAAACTTCACAGATTCTCAATCTGCACAAGTGTGCCGGGCCCTCAGCCAAAACTGTAACAATCCCCCACAGACTTCTGGGGCTGCTTACCTGACTCAGCAAGAACATCTCAGGTATCCTGCCACACAAAGGTCACCCCATCAGCCAGAACTATACCTCCGCTGCCTCAGTGCAGCCAGAGTCTCACTGCAGACTCTACCTCTCTGCTGTATAGCAGCTGGAGTGCCCCTAGGAAGGAGGCCCAGTGATGGGGGGCTTGCTCACCTTTTGCTTTCCTTCTTGAAATGACCACAGTTTTGTACTCTTTGTTGCTCTGAAAACAGCTGTCTCATATACTTTGTCTTATTTTACAGTTGTTTTCAGCTGGAGGGCAAGTTTGGTAATCAATTACTCTGTCATAGCTCGAGGCAGGTCTGCCTTATTCTTTTTTTTTTTTTTTTGAAATTTCTTCAATTTTTTTTTCTTTATTGTTCAGTTTACTAATTAGATTGTTTCCCCTTTTTTATCCCCCTATATCTCCCCTCCATCCTGTACCTATCCCACCCTCCACCCTCCTCTCCCCTCCCCAATGTCCTCTCCCATTGTTGCAAGATTTTTGTCCAATCTCTTGCTGTACTTCCCACAACCCTTTTCTCCCCAAGAATTGTCAGTCCATTCCCTCTCTATGTCCATGTTTCTGTTATAGTCACCAGTTTATCTTGTTCATCAGCTTATCAATTCACTTGATTTTTATGTTCATTTGTTGATAGATGTGTATTTGTTGTTCATAATTTATATTTTTACCTTTTTCTTCTTCCTCTTCTTAAAGAATATCTTCCAGCATTTCATATAATACTGGTTTGGTGGTGATGAACTCCTTTAGCTTTTTCTTATCTGCAAAGCACTTTATCTGATCCTCAATTCTGAATGATAGCTTTGCTGGATAGAGTAATCTTGGTTGTAGATTCTTGCTATTCATTATTTTGAATATTTCTTGCCACTCGCATCTGGCCTGCATCGTTTCTGTTGAGAAATCCGCTGACAATCATATGGGTGCTCCCCTGTAGGTAACCAACTGTTTTTCTCTTGCTGCTTTTAATATTCTCTCTTTGTCTTTTGCTCTTGGCATTTTAATTATGATATGTCTTGGTGTGGTCCTCTTTAGATTCCTATATTTTGGGGTTCTGTGTACTTCTTGGGCTTTTAATTCAGTTTCTTTCACCAAGTGGGGGAAGTTTTCAGTCACTATTTCTTCAAGTAGGTTTTCATTACCTTGCTCTCTCTCTTTTTCTGGCACCCCAATAATTCGGATGTTGGCATGCTTGAGGTTGTCCCAGAGGCCCCTTACGCTATCTTCAATTATCTGAATTCTTTTTGTTTCTTGCTTTTCCAGCTGAGTGGATTTTTCTTCTTTGTATTTCAAATCTTTGACTTGGTTCTTGTGGCCCTCTGGACTGCTTTTAGGACTTTGTGTAATATTTTTTATTTCAGTCTGTGTATGCTTAATTTCTAGTTGGTCCTTTTTTTTATCTGTGAGAGTCTGGTTCGTATCCTCAGAGGCCTTGTTCATGTCCTTGAGGGTCTCATCCATTTCCTTGTAATTCTCATTCATTTCCTTGTAATTCTCATTCATTTCCTGGTTGGTCTTGTTTATTTCCTGGTAATTCTCATTAAGTTGATCGGCCTTTTGTAGGAGCCTCTTGAAAAGCCTTATAACCGTGGTTTTGAACTCTATGTCTTGTCATCTTTTTTCCTCCATTTCTTTCACACCTGCTTTCTTTCCATGTCTCTGCATGGTGGCTGCTTTATGTGGTGGATATCCTCAAAGGGACAGTGGCTCAGCCTCCCCAGTTACCTGAGGTGGGTGCTCTTACTGCAATCCTTTATGGGTTGTATTCAGTATTTTTGAATTTAAACCCAGCTTGTTGTTGTTAGCCCTAGGAGGGTTTGACCTCCAGGCCAATTGGCTGTGAAGGGAGACTGTGTTCAGGTTGGATGGGCGGAGTCTCTGAGCTGAGTAGGCAGCGTCAGCGTCAGCTGCGTCCTATGCGGTGCTCGCGCGCGCGGGTCTCTGTTGGATGGGGATGGCTGCAGACCCGTCCAAGAGAACGCCGCTAGTCTCTTCCCCTTGCCAGACCACTCCGCCTTTCCCCAAATGTGCCTGCACACCAAAAGACTAGCCCAGGATTGTAAAATAAATGGTTTCCGGTAGCAGGAGACAAGTTTCCAGGGGGCAAGTCGCGGGTTTGTGCGACCCTTTCGCGGAAACTCGCAGTTCAGGAGCCTCTGCCGCGCCCGGCTTCCAGGGTGCGTCCCCCGGACCTCGGCGGACCTCGCCTGGTGCTGGGGGATCCGGGCCGTGGGACGGACCTCGCCTGGCGCTGGGGGATCCGGGCCGTGGGACGGACCTCGCCTGGCGCTGGGGGATCCGGGCCGTGGGACGGACCTCGCCTGGCGCTGGGGGATCCGGGCCGTGGGACGGACCTCGCCTGGCGCTGGGGGATCTGGGCAGTGGGACGGACCTTGCCTGGCGCTGGGGAATCCGGGCAGTGGGACCGGGGGTGTTGCTCCAGCCCCAACCCCCGCGCGCGCGCGACCAGGGCGGCTCCTAACCTGTTTCCATCTGAAAGGCTGCGCTCCCGCAGCTCCTGAGTCTCAGTGTCCCACCTACACTCCAGTTAGTGGAGTTTTCATTCAGCCAGCTTTCTGGCGATTCTGGGTGCTGTCTGTTCTGCTGTTATGTTGTAGTTCCTAAATCATTGCGCGGGGCAGAACAATAGGTGTTCACCTATGCCGCCATCTTGATGTTCCTTGCCTTATTCTTTTTTAACAGCTGCATAGTATTTTACTGCGCACCGTAATTTATTTGACCAGGCTAGGCTACTTAGGTTGTTTACAGTGCTTTTACAAACAATGCTGTGATGTACATGTGTCATTTCTGACATGTGCAAATATATCTTTGTGACAAATTCCTAAAAGAATTATTGATGGGTCAGAGAACAATCATTTTAGAATTTACTAAAAAGGTTTGTATTCACAATATAGTATGTTTCACAACTTCAAAAATCAGGATTTATATCCCCTCAAGTCTTCATCCCATATTCAAGGAAGTCCTAATAATTCAATCACCTTCATGTAGAATTCCTGAATTTTCAGTTATTTCTGAAGTCCCTCTCTGTTTTCTACCATCACTATGCCCTACTTTAAAAATCACCTGCCAGAATTAACGTCAGCTTCCTAGTTTGAAGCACCATGATTCTGTACCTTCTGTTCCATTTCCAGGCTCATGCTAGTCTTTGGGTCACAAAAGAGCCCCGGACTGCCTTCTTCAGGAAAAAATAAACAAGGAAGCCTTCTAAGGAAAACTATGAGAAAGAGTCCTCTATAAATATTTTTAAGAAAAGAAAAAAAAAGTAAACCCCAGCCTTACACATCTATAAACCTAGACAGAAGAGGGTTGCACAATAAAAAGACAATATTCTAGTCATAGCTAAATAAACTTTACTACCGTAATACTTTCAGAAGTAGTTATTATCCTAGCACTGTATACTAGTATAATTAGAATTTTAAACTTTAAAATTCTCTGCCCTGAATGAGGAAATAATTAGCATGTTTTCCTACTAGCTCACGCTAGCTTAAGCATGGTCTAAAAGAACCTGCAGGCACTTAAAAATAATCTTTAGTAATAATCAATCCGGAGAAATTTAATCTAACTTACTCAAACTCCACATCTCCACAAGCCTTTACTGAGTTGTTATTATGGCCAAGTACCTTTAAAGACTTCATAAGCATTCTTTTACTTAATCCTCACAACAGGACTGGTAGATATAATTATCCCTCTTTAACAGACGAGAAAATGAGTCTTAGTGTGGTTAAGTAACTTGTCCAGGGCCACACAGAAGGAAAGTAGTAGAGCTCCATTTTGGAGCCTATCAGACTCAAAAGCCTGGGCATTATCAATAGCCCAGTGTTTCTCACAGTGCTGGGGACTTACAGATTATCTCCATTAGAACTACTGGGGACCTGAAAATGCATACTTCTAGTTGTTTACATTCTTTGAGTGTATATTATCGAAATACTGCACTCTGCTACGACCTCTCAGTGAGCACAAGATTATTTTAGCACTTGGAGTAATTTTTAAAACTATAACAATAAGAGAAGCTTCAACCAAGCACTACAATGGTTGCCATCAACAACTATATAAGAAAAGAATTTCTGACAAACTTTTATTATGATTTCATGATAAGGAAATAACTTAAAAATTTCGAATTTAATTCTGCTTCTTTTCACTCAGAAACAGGAAAAATTAACTTGTTACAATCGTTTATTCTACAAACAACCCACGCATGTTAAACAGTGACTGAGTCAATTCAGGGTAACTCTGAAGGAAAAAAGGATAAACTGACTTCAATGTTAAAATGTTATAATTTTAAATGGAAACTTCTGAAGTGCAGCTCAGATTCTGAAAACTATGTGAAAATACTTCTAAACTTTTCTAATGTTTGTATACTTGAGCGTGTTCCCAGAGTCCAGCTTCAGACAAGCTCAGCTAAGCCCTGCTGTACATTTTCTGCATAGCTTCAGGAAAGTTACTGAACTCTCAGCCTCCACATTCATAAAAAGGAATGACAACACTTCACAGATATTGCTTTCTCCCATCCCCTCTCCTCTCATCACCTCTCAACCTATCCTGTGAAACCCAGAAAAAGTCTATCAAGAAGAAATTAATTATATAAAATAATCATATATATAATATCGTATACATGATATACAATATTACATGTAAGGTATATAAATATCTAATCACTATGATGTACACCTGAAACTAATATAACATTGTGTGTCAACTCTAAAACGTTTGGGTTTTTTTTAAATCCATCATACTTCGCGTTCTGTTTTCTCCAATCGTGACCAGAAGTTTAAGCCTTAAGCCCTTCTGGTCTTCAATGATCATGTACTCTTAATGCCATAATGCTCTAGATCTCCTTAGCTGAACTTGACACCATGCCTTCTGTCCTTCTCAAAAGTTACCACTAGAACCTCCTTGTCCTTAACTACTTACACCTTAACCTTGTTTGGTGACACCAAGATAGCAGAAACCTTTAAAGCAACAATTATTTTCTCTTTCACACTATATCTAATGCAGGACAGTCTTCCTCTCCATTCCAACACTCGATATTATTGGTTCACTAGAGGCCCGATGCACAAAATTCATGCAAGGGGCTCTGAGGGCCAAGGCAGCAGCCCACGCTCCCAAGGTCGTCCAGAAGGACGGCCAGTCCAATGAGTATATTACGCTTTTATTATTATAGAAGATTCAACAGATATCTCACCCCTATGACATGTAAGGCATTGTGGGTAGGTCAGGGGAAGTGCTAAGTAACAAAACAGCCAAAATCTCTAAATGGGGAGCTTATATTCACATGGAGAAAAGGAAAACAAGCAAATAGGAAAATTAAGTAGGAAAGATAATGAGAATTTTGTGTGGGGCAGAATACTCACTTCAAATGGAGCGGTCAGTGGCATTTTTAAATGAGGGTATGAAGGGTACGAAGGAGCCAGTCAAGCAAAGAGTGAGATTGTGAAGAACATTTCAGAACAAGGGCATAATAAAGTTTTCTTTGCCTCCTCCATAATCTATTCTGTGCTCACACCCTGGATCTCGTCACCAGCAGAACCTGAACACTTCCCATACCCTCTGACAACTTGCCTTTTCATAGAGGTCACTTCATCCAGAAGTCTACTCCATTATCCTATGTTCTCCAGGAAGGCTCTTTTTACCATCTTCGTTTAACTGCACAATTTATAATTCCCCTCTCACACACACATTCAATCCCTTGACTCTCCTGCCTTCCTTCAGGTTAGCCTGGCAAAATCCCAATCATTCTGCCTTTTCCGAGACTCTATCAGTGCCAGTGAAAATGCTAGACACAACCCCAGACAGACTGGGAACACTGTAAATTCATGATCACTGATTTCATATGAACTTCTACACTGCCCAGTAGTGCTCAATAATGACTATTTGGGCCCTAGCCAGTTTTCTCAATGGTTACAGCATTGACCTATGGACTGAAGAATCCTAGGTTCGATTCCAGTCAAGGGCACATGTCCAGATTGTGGTCTTGTTCCCTAGTAGACCCTAGCTTTCATGATGCCCTGCTATAATGGCTTTCCCTCCTATCTTTCTGATTATTCCTTCTTTCATTTTGTTGTTGTTATTTCCTCTTCTGACCTAAAGCTTGGAGATCTTCTGGACTCAGATATGGGCCATTTGCCCTCATTGTTCTATGTTCTTCCCAAGTGACTTTATCGATTCCCATGACTTTAAATACCACCTGTGTGCTAATTCCCAAATCTCTTTCTTTCCCAGACCACCTCTTTACTTTTAAGATCACCATTTTCACTAAAATCACCATTATCTCCTGCTGATCCTATCTAATGAAGAGGAAATATGCTAATTGACCCTCACACCAACACAAAAGATGGTGGCACCCACAGCCAATAAGGGAGAAATATGCTAATTGACTGTCCCCCCACCTCAAAGATGGTGGTTCCCACAGACAATATGTTAATTGTCTGCCTGCCCTCAAGATGGTGGCGCCCACAGCCACAAGATGGTGGTGACTAGTCCCCTCAGCCCTGCTGGAGTGGCAGGTGTATCAAGGCCGGGCCCACCTGTAGGTGGGCCCGGCCTTGCCACACACCTGCCTCTGGAGCCCCCAAGTCCTCTCAACCCCCCAGCCTCAGGGCTGGGCCAAGGCACAGGCAAGCCTCGGATGGCAGCTGCCCAGGTGCCCAGGGCCCGAGGCTTGCACTGCCGGCAGTGGTAGCAGCAGAGGTGTGATGGGTTGTAGGCTGCTTCCCACACCTGAAGGCTCCAGACTGTGAGAGGGGGTAGACCAGTCTGAGGGACCTCCCTTCCAGGACATGAATTTTCATGCACTGGGCCTATAGTATTACTATAACATCTAGTATTACTATAATAGTTCTTAATTTCTTCGGGATCTCCCTGGCTTGTGGCTCAATCACTATAATTCTCTATCTCTGTCTCATATAGCTTTCTCTTATCTCCTTCATTTATCTTATAAGAACACTAGTCATTGGACTTAGGGCCCACCCAGGTCATTCTAGATTATTTCTTCTCAAGATCCTTAACTTAACTGCATTTGCAAAGACCTTTATTTACAAATACTGTCACATTTACAGGTTCTGGGGATTAGGACATGGGCATATCTTTTGAAGGGCCACCATTTAACCCACTATAGCCTCGTAACCTCCAAAGCCTTACCCAAGCTGCTTCTGCCTCCCCCTGCAACCTCATCTCCCAAAGCTCTTTTTCTTGGTGCATGGCTTTACCCATGCTGGATGCCTTTTATTTCCTTGATTGAGGACAAGCTCTTTCCCATCCTTCTGCTAAATGCTATTCTATACCATGCTTTCTAATCTTTGCCTAGCTAAATCCTCTTTCAGGTCTTGACTTAAATCTAACTTCCACAGAAAAGTGGTTTTGACCTGTACATTTAAGTATGTTGTCACAGTTATCACTACTCATAGCACTTTGTTCCTCTGCAGCATTCAGTTATGTTCCTGTTTCCAAGATGAACCTGCATATGATTTGTGTGTTTGCTTGTTACTCTTTGTCTCTTATCAATGGACTGTGAATTCTTTATACCATTCTGGCACACCTGCTTTGTTAACTTCCTTTGGTATACTCAAGCGTGGGCCAGCACCTGGAACAGTGACAATAACTGAAATAAGGAAGTACTGATAAAAACAGCACCTAGTACTTAACTGGGAAATTGAACATGATTATAAGTACAAAAAAATAAGGTTAGAAGGGTCACCAGACAGCTCAGGTCATGAGGCCTGCAAGCAGATCGCTCTCCCAGCCAGCATGATATAATGGCCAAGCTGGGTAAAAAAGGAATAGTAATACCCGAGTACTAGCAAGTTGTTTCTCTACTCTTCAGTTCTGCCATGAACAAATTGTATACCTCGGGAACTCATTCACCTCTTATAATAATATCTACCTACTAAAGGATTAATCGAGGTCCTTCTGAATTTTAGGAAAAACTCCAATAACAACTGATTTCCTACTGCAGCCTAGTACTTAACTGGGAGATCCACATTATACATAAGGTTCTTAATTCTACTAAATCACAAAATGATTCAAGTATTAATAATAAATACTGCTGGCCTGTTTTAAAATCTAGTATGCACAGAGGAACACAGAAAAAATATTTTCTAGGACACATGAAATTCTCCAGCCTCTTTTTTACCCTGAAATTTATTTTTTAAATTGAGATATAATTCACATACTGTAACTTACCCCTTTTAAAGTGTACAATTCAGTGTTTTGCCCAAAGTTGTACCACCATTGACACCATCGAATTACAGAACATTCTCATCACCATCACACCCCTCCCCCGTCCCCTACAACTCCCCCCAAAACATGCTCATTAGCAATCATTTGCTATTCTTCCCTTCCCCAGTCTCTGGCAACCACTAATGTATGATCTCTACAGATTTTCCCATTTGTTTTTCATATTTATGAAACAAATATAGATACATGAAATAATTTGCACAGAGTTGCAGTCACCTCATAAGAAAGCAAGATTATAACACATGTATTTATAGCAACTTTTTAAACAGTATAAAATATAAGAGATCAATGAAAATTTGTTAAGCTCAACTATACATATCTTCAATGTGGCTATAAGACACATGATGCATAAAATTCAATTCTTAGGCTAGTAGTTCTCAGGCAGTGTGTCAAACTGGGTGTTAGGCAGGGATCACTAAAGAAGAGAGATGCTACTGTTGAACAGGAATTGCCCCTAGAGACAGGATGATGAGAGAAAGAAGGTTGAGAAAGTGTGAGACAAGGGGTTTTATAGGGGTTTTTTTGTTGTTGTTTTGCCCAGGGCTGTGAAATTAGTGCTAATGTGCCCCGGTGCCCACTTCTTTCTTTTATAGTGCCCTCAGTGGGTCCCAGAGATCCCTAATTATTCCCAGTTTGTTTGAGTAGTTAATGCATAAATAGTGCTACCACCATTTCAGAATACTTGCTGGTTTATGACACTTTGCAAAATAATACAGAAAACTTGACTTTTTCATAGCCTACTGGCTGCATTTCCAATTAAGTTAAAGAATTACAAGCTTAACTTACTTCTGCACCATCAACAAATGTGTACACAGGAACAGTGATCCCATAGACTAAAGTAATCAAAATCCATTTGCAAAAATTAATTAGGCACACGTTTTATTTTGTCTTAATCAATATTGCAAATACATTAACAAAGAGAAAAAAGGATAGAAACTGTTCATCACAGAAAAAAATGCATCATTCAAAACAAATTAATCTGAACTTCAACATTCTTTTTAAAAAATATATATACTTTATTGATTTCAGAGAGGAAGGGAGAGGGAGAGACAGAGATAGAAACATAATGATGAGAAAGAATCATTGATCAGCTGCCTCCTGCATGCACCCTACTGGGGAATGAGCCTGAAATCTGGGCATGTGCCCTTACAGGGAAGTGAACCAGGATTTCCTGGTTCAAAGGTCAACGCTCAACCACTGAGCCACACATGCCTGGCTGAATCTCAACATTCTTTGTGCTCATTTTAAAATATTCTTAAAACACAAACTCAAAAAGACAAACAAGTGAGAACTGTTTTATCAATTCAAACTGAGATCCTAAATCAACTATTGACTACACAACTTAAAAATAACCTTGTCTTCAATCTAGAAATGCTTAACTTGCCAATATATAATGAATACACATTTTCTTTTACTAACAAGTTATTTTGAGTTATAGAGATCCTGCATATGACTAGCTTATCTTTTTTTTTTTAATGACTTATAAAAATGCCTAGTTAAATGGCAAAACTATTCAGAGACTCGGATAGTCTACTAAATGACATAGTGATTGGCCATTTAAAGTTGTAACTTTTTGTTTAGCAAATATTTTACTAAAGTTATGATTAAGCATGTAAATTAACTTAAAAGGTCAACTCTTAATTGCCCCCAACAAAAGACAGCTTTGGTAGCAATATTAGAAATAGAACATCCAAATATATTTTGTTTACAGTTTTATAGTGTGTTTTTTAATTAAATTGGAAATGCCTATGCATGAAAAGGGAAAGTCTCATTCTTCAGTTATGTACAGGATTGTAAAGAATGAACAGCCTAACTCTTCCAAATTATTGATATAAATAAAGCACTAGTCTAAAATTTCTTCCAAAAAGCCCTGAAATTTAGACAAAGAGTAAATAATTAAATACTACTCTACTTTTTTGCTCCCTTCCCTCTTGACATGAGCAGCAAGATACTAGAATAAAAATAATTCCAGTATGTACTTCCAGAATATATCAATTTCATTCTCCCATTTGATAGGGGGCTAAGAAAAACAATAAAAATAAATTAAAAAAGAAAAGGTAATTTAATAATTAAAAAAAGGCAGACTGAGCATGGGGAGAGGGTGAGTTTAGGAGAATATCTGTTGTCAGTCAATCCTTTTGTAAAATTCAGAGCACTATGATAAAAGTCCTCTTTAAATTATACCCAGTGCCATGCACATTGCACTTGGAATCTGGGCAATTCTTCAATAAACTTTAAGGTTGCCAGATAACTTACAGAAAGCTAATAACACATTTTCATTTTAAGAAGTAACATAAAAAAATAAAAATATTCAAGTCAATGAGCAATTTTACTTTTTGAAATAACTATCCTAAAAATTTTTCTTAAATTCAGATTTTGCAAAGTTGTTAGGTCATTAAGTAGACACCAAAAACAACTTTTTATATAAGGACTGTGGATTAATTATCAAGCATGTGTTTTTTAAAAATCTAGGCCAAAGTGAACTAATTGAGATTTAATTCTAAATTTAGATTTCTAAATGTAACATTGCAATTAAACCAGTAAAAATACTTTTGTTTAAGTATGTTTACTTCTCCAATTATTTAGTTAGGGAAATATTTACAATTTTGCCCCAAAAGATTACTTACAGTTTGAAAGATTAAAGATAAAAACAAAAATTGGTTCAACAATTGTCAAAATGAAATGAATACAACTTTCCACTCAATCCAAAAATAAATCTCTGCAGGTGAGCTCAGCTCACGTAAGTCTTAAAACCAATTCTTTTCCCAGCTTCATAACTAGACTGAACATTGCTCAAAAATATTACTTATGTTAAAAGTGAAGAGATAAAGTGTTGTAAAGATTGCACAATGATTGAAACTGAGACGGATATAATGCATAATCATAACATTTCAGAGCTGGAAGAGATCTTCAGGATCGATGTAATCCAGTATCCACATTTTACAAATCAGGAAACTGAGGGCCAAATTGAGTCATTTGGTCAAATGACTTGACCAGTCACATTCCTGGGCTGAGCCATTGCATTCATTCCCTCAGTCATTTTCCCACTTTCGGAAAGCTGCCTAAGTGCAAGGCTCAGAGGAAACAAGCTGGAAGGCAGCATTCACCATTGTCAGGACGGGCTTCTTTCCTTATCTTCTTAAGATTAAGCCTGAAATGCCCTAAGCAGCAAGAACTCACAGAAGAGTTCCACAGGCTCTGCAAAACAGGGCCCACTTTCAGTTTCACACGTTTCAATAAACACATTTGGGTTTAACTTCAGAGTGGCCTCAACTGTATTTACTTTAAGTGATTAAGCATTAACAAAGGGAAGGAAGTACAGTATTCTGAATGAGTCTCTCTCTAGTACATTCATAACTTAAGGAAGTGCAATCAGAAAATGCCCTAACACACAAACAAGTTCACAGACAGGGCAGGTTATGAAATCAAAGCTATTTGAGGTATCACTATAGATCAGTTAAGTCCAATAGCTCAAGTTTACGAAGTGTGGAATGTAAAGATCTCCCCATTTCAATCAGATGTGGGTATATTTTTCTGAGATGTCTATATGTAGAAAAAGACCGCCAAACTCACATTCAAACTAAGGCCCTCTTCTAATGACACACGTATCCAAACCAGGTCTTTCTCCTTAAAATCAACTTTCTTTGATTTCCATTTCATTTTTAAAAATTAGAAAAAATAAACAAACCTTAAAAGTTAATGTGTAGGTTAAAGAAATCCAAATTCTATGTATAATCAAAACAGCTTTAGCTCAAACCGCACATTTGGGAGTTTGTAAAAAAAAAAAAAGAGGGGGTGTGCAGTGAACTTAGCCATGAACAAAAATCATCTATCTTACTTGGGACTTTTACGTTCTGTAATATCATCTGGCACCTAAATGTTTTGTGTATCTCAATTCACAGTCAACTTCTTTAAGAAGAAGAAACCATATTGACAGAGCTCTGAAATAAAACAACCTCTAAGTAAGGCACTTTCAAACGTGAAACAGCAGCTCTCTGCGCATTAGTTTGTGTTCTCTGCCAAGATGAAACACAGATTATTCGGCACTCTCACAGATGACCACTGGGAGATTTCTGATAAAATATAATCTCCACTGAGGCTCTTGGACTTTCCTAAATATACTGTCAGCTCAGGACTGAAGAGCTGCTGTGCGCTTTTAGTTCTCAAACTTCCAGATTTGATTTTTATCCAGAGCATCACAAGTTCTCATCTGCACATCAGGTCGGCCCTCAGGTGTCCGATACGCACTAAGACAGAGTTCTGAGTGTGGGTGGAAAATGCTTCCATCTTCTTTAAAATGCCAAATAATGTTTGCTGGCACAGGGAGCCCATCTTTTGGACAATTTTGCATTCCTACATGATTTTTTTGCTCAGGAACCTCGGCACATAACTCTGTCACAGAATTAAACCTGATTTCTTTGTTTGAAGTATATTCAAAGAACTGATTGCCCCCTTGACCATGGCATCCAAAGAGTGAAAGGTTAGCACCTGTGGGGTTGTTGTCAGGAGCATTATAATCTAGGCATTCAGAAGAGATCCCCATGCTGCGAATAGCCCCATGCCAGCCTGGCCTATCCTCTGGAACGTGTAAGTTCGAAAACACATTTTTCAAATACCAGTCAAAGCTCTGGCACTTCAGCCGTTCTCGTAGTAATTTTCTTTCAGAAATATCCCCGAAAGCTTCTTTCCTTGCGGGAGGGTTTCGATTGTAGAAATGCTCTTTGTACTCATCCATCCACACTTCCGCTGCCCGAGCAGTGTTCTGCAGGAAATTGGGCCGAGCATACGGAGCCCGCTTAGGGAATACGTGGCCCACGTGGGAACACGGGTGGATCTCCAGTTTCCCTCCACACTGCCACACCCTGAAAGATAGCTCCAGGTTTTCACCTCCCCACACTTCCATTCCAGTGTCATATGTTCCAAGGTACTCAAAATATTTCTTACTGACAGCAAACAGTCCTCCGGCCATGGTGGGCGATCTGATTGGGTCAATTCTCGATTTCCACCTGTCCCTCTCATGTTTGGGGACAGACTGCCACTGGAACGTTAAACGCCAGTCAAACCCACCAATCATGGGTTCCCCAGTCTGCATGTAGAATTCAAAAGTATTCCAATCAATGGTATCTATAACAGGACAAACAACTGCTGTTTCATCCTCACCAATCCTTTCCAAAAGGGGTTCCAACCAACCAGAATTACACTCACAGTGACAGTCCAGGAAAGTGAGAACGTCCCCCGTGGCGAAAGTGGCCCCAATCAGGCGGGCCCTCACCAACCCCTCCCGCTTGTTTGTCCTAATCAAGCGGACTCTATCCAGATTGCTGATGTACGTCTCGAGTTGTGTCTTCAAATAAACCCGGTCACTCAAGTCATCCACTAAGATGATCTCCTTCAGAAGCACGGCGGGAGAGGTCTCCAAAACACTGTGAATGGTGCGGAGCAAAGTGGACCAGGCTTCGTTGTAGAAAGCGATGATCACGGAGGTGGTGGGAAGCCGTCGGTAGTTAAACGCCTTGGCCTTGCACTCGTACATTCTCTTATCCTCGATGTGGCGGTGCAGGGAGATCCTGTCACTGAGGTAGATGTTAATGGCATATCTCTCAATGAGTTCCTCTTGCTGCTTCCGTTCGGCCTCGCCCAGCTGGAGTTTGCTGGCTTTCCCCCACTCCCCGAGGGCATGGGGGTCTGCGGGAGGCTTCTCGTACAGCGGCCGGGACAGGTCTTCCGCCTTTTTCCCGGGCTCGGGGAGCTGCCCCGGCCCCCGCTCCCAGACAAGGCCGGCTCCCGGAGAGGCATGGAGCGTGGAGACCGAGAGTTCCACCAGGACGTAGGCCACGGTCAGCAGCGCCAGCAGCAGGCAGCTCTTGCCTGCCCAGGTCCACCTCGCGCCCACCCGGATCCGCATGGCCGGGGCGCGGGCGCGGCCACCAGTCTCCGCGCGGGGCAGAGGCACGGACCCGCCGCCGGCGGTCTCTGGGGACTCAGGTAGGAGCCAACTTCCGAGCGGGGCCCTGCTCTCCCGCAGCTCCTCGGTCCCTCGGCGGCCCTCGGGGCCTCCCGGGGGTCACCGAGCCCTCAGTCACCGCCCGCGGCGCAGCCCGACTCCTCTCCGCACTTCCTCCCGCGCTGCTCACAACTTTTCGCAAACTCCCAGCCAACACCCACCCTCCGGGGCGCGGACAAAGCCCTCCCCCTCCCGCTCGCTCCTCCTGGCGGTTAGTTCGCGAAAGTCTCGGGCCAGGCCAGGCCCCGGCGGGACCGTGCGCTGGCGGGCTCCCCGCGCTCCCCGCGCTCCCGGCCGCCCTCCGCCCCCACCTAGGACCTCGGCTGTCCTCCAGGGCCCAGCGTGCACAGGAGGCAAGGTTTCCGACCAGCTGAGCGTTGCCCGGTCACAAAAAGTAAATTTTAAAAAAAAAAGAGAGAGAGAGAGAGAGAGAGAGAGAGAAAGAGAATACAACTCACCCAATAGTTTGCCGTTGGGACTCAAGTCCAAGGATGTGATCGCAGCTTTGTGGCCCTTAAAATACCGCTCCAGAGCAGGGTCCTCCTGGGAAGGAAAGTGGTCAAGGTGTGAAAGCAGGTGCAGACCTCGAATTCCTGGGTTCGGGGATGCACGGGGTCCCCTCCCGCGGGGTCCGAACCGGGAGTGGCCGCGGGCAGGAAGCCCCGCAGCAGCGCGGGAGGGCGGCCGCACAGGGAGGCGCGGGGCGTCCCCGCCCCCCGCAGAGCCGGCAACATCCTCGGTTCGCGCTGCTCAGAACCACAAGGGCCTGAGAAGCCGCCGGGCAGCGCTTTTGAAATGCGGGCTCCCGCCCCCCCCGGCGGCGCACAGTCACCGGTGAGCGCGGGGCCCCCGGCTTCGGAGCTTTTTAAAAACCTCCCGGTGATTCTGACGCAGGCGCTCCACGGGAATCTCTGAGAATTCCGGGGGCAGTGTGCGCCTGCAGGGGCTCCGTCCCGAGCCGGGTAGGGGCTGTCGGACGCTCCCGTCGCCTGGGCAGCACCGGTGGAGACGCGGGCGCCCGGGGTGAGGGGCTAGAGATTGCGGACCCGACGGCGGACACCTGCCTCCACCTCCCGCCAGGTGAGGGCGCGGCCCCGACCTGGCCCCGCAGCCCGCAAAACCGGCTCCAGAAAGTCGCTCCCAGCCCGTTCTTACCGGGGCGGAGGCCATGGGGGGAGCGGTAGGCCACCGGTTCCTGCGGGTGGGGAAACCGGGGGAAAAAAGGGGATGAGGTGCGATGGGGGACCATGCGGCGCCCGGAACCGTCTGCCTGGAGCGGCTGCGCCTCCCGGTCACTACAACAACGGCGGCCCAATCACACCGGCGCTCCAGGCATGGCCAGCCGCGCCCCGAGGTTCTGCGGCGCCGTCCTCGCGCTGGCAGGCCGGACGCCCCACAGTCAGGTGCTACCACACGCCAAGCCCAAAATTTATTTAAACTCCCGCATCTCCAAGCTTGACACCCAGAAAGAGAGTAGTCACCATGATGGGAATGAAACCGATTGGAGCGAGAGGGTAAAGTGTCGGTGATCGATGCAATCGGAGGTCTATTACTCCTTAAAGAGACAGCGCCCGCGAATTCAAGTAGGTCCCCTATTGCTTGTTACCATGACAGGGGAGGGAGATTTGAACAAAGTGGGAGCAGCTTGCTAGTCTTTAATGTGCGCAAAGGAACTGAACCTCTGGAGAACAGATTTAACTTTATTTAATTACTATTTTTCACACAATTCCCTGCGTGATTTTTCCCTGTGGATAAATGTGATGAATGAGTGAATGAATGAATGTTGTGCATCCACTTAATGTTTTTCTACTTTTCTATTATCTCATTTTTGTATGTTTTACAGCAACCAACTTATACAGCAGCATAGCTAGTATTTAGGAAGACTTAGGAATAAACTTTTTGTTTTGTTCAAATTATTAAGGCCACATAGTAGCTACAACCATTTCTGCAGCAGACTTAGTTATAATTATCACTTGAGCTTCAGCAACATTATGAAGGTGACAGAGTTACAAAATGTTACCAACATTTACAAATTATAAACTTGATTCTTAGATATACTATATAATAAAAGAGTAATATGCAAATTGCCATACCTCCATCAAGCCACGCCCATAGCCACGCCCACCAGCCAATCAGGAGCAAATTTATGCAAATAAACCCCAACCAAGATGGCTGCTGCCACTGAGAGCAGGACGGGAGACTTGGGTGACCCCGGCAATGGAGGAAGCTAAGCTTTCTGCCTGCCATTACCAGCGTAGACTTCCACTCAATGCTACAAAGTTTCCATTATAGAAGATACTTAATCCCAACAGAAATGGCGGCAGCTGGAGAGGCTGGGGTTGCCGGGGCAATGGAGGAAGTCAAACTTCTGCAGCCCTAGCCTAGGCCTCCACTCTAGACTACAAAGTTTCAAACAGAAATGGCTGTCACCACAGAGCAAGCAGAGGCTTGGCTCCACTCCAGGCTACAAAGTTTCAATTGTAGAACATAAATTAATCCCAGATCTCAGGGCCTCCGCTTGGGTTGCTGGGGGTGTGGCTGGCCTGCAAACCACCACAGGCTCCTTGCCAGGCTGCCCCACACCCCAAGAGAACCCCTACCCTGATCCAGGACACCCTTCAGGAAAAAACAGCCAATTCCCACTCATGCACCAGGCCTCTATCCTATCTATTAAAAGAGTAATATGCAGATTGATCCTCACTGCAACACACTGTGCCCCCATGTGGTCAAAAATCCTGACCCCATGTGGACACAAGATGGCCACCACAAGATGGCCAGCAGGGGAGGACAGCTGGGAGGTTCCAGGCCAGCAAGGGAGGGCATTTGTGGGCAATCAGGCCAACAGGGAAGGGCAGCTGAGAGGGACCAGGCCTGCAAGAGAGGGCAGTTGGGGGCGATCAAGCCTGCAAGAGAAGGCAGTTAGGGGTGACCAGGCCAGCAGAGGAGGGAAGTTGGGGGAAAATAGTCTGGCAGGGGAGCAGTTAGACATCAATTAGGCTGGCAGGGTAGTGGTTAGGAGGGTGATCAGGCTGGCAGGCAGAAGCGGTTAGGGGCAATCAGGGAGGCAGGGAGGTGAGCAGTTTGGAGCTAGCAGTCCTGGATTGTGGAAAGGAGGTCCGACTAAATGGGCAGTCAGACATCCCTTGAGGGGTCCCAGATTGGAGAGGTTGCAGGCTGGGCTGAGGGACACCCCTCCACCTCACTCCCCCTACCACCCAGGCACAAATTTCATGCCCCAGGCCTCTAGTTATATATAAAACTAGGGGCTCAGTGCACAAAATTCATGCACGGGGAGGGGGGGGTCGGGGGATGTCCCTCAGCACAGCCTGCACCCTCAATGGGGCCGATGGCTGGCTCTGCCCTGGAAGCCTCGGCCCTGCTCCCTCAGCTCAGGCCTTAGCCCCAGCGGTGACCGCCCAGCTCCAAGGGCACCCCACACTCGCAGCGGCCAAGGGGCAAACTGCCCAGAGCCCAGTCATTGCGTGGCACTGGGGGTGTGGGCGCCAGACACAGAGCACTCGGCAGGGTGCACCCAACTTTGACTGCAGAAATCGGCGGGACTCGGGAGGCGGGCTTGGGGGTTTCTCACCTTCTGGACCTTTGGGCCACATGTCCACCTCTCCCCCCAAAGGCTGCCCTTTGGAGGGCCCTGCTATGCACACAGCGCTTCCCCAGCTCCCCAGGTCCCATTCTCTGCCCTTCGTGCCATGCCCAGAGAAGCTCCAGTGCAGACCCGGGACCCCTTAGGTGCCTCTTCCCATGCCTCTGCCAAAGCACCTGTATTTTTCCAACTCTCTCTTTCCCTCTTGAAATTGAAAGTTATTGAGGTCACTCAGGGTTGTTGCTCCAGCAGTTTCCTTCCCCACCCTCAAGCTCCCCTCGCCCCCCGCAGCCATGCCCCTCCCCTTTGCTCGCCCCATCTTTCCATCCCTCCTCTCTCCCTCCTCTCTCCCTCCTCTTCTAGGGCTCTCCTGGCAGCCCAGCCCCACTGGAGCAGCTCCTGCTCGCGAAAGGCAGAAGCAGCTCGGGGTCTCTGCAGTGCCCCTTGGCCATGGCTGTGGTGTGTATAGCACTCACTCCCCAATGCTCCCCGGGCCTCCGCCTCCACAGCCTCTGAGCCCCCAGGAGCACCACCCGCTCAGACCCCGCCTCCGACTGCTGCCACCTCGCTTGCAGTGCTGACAGCCACCCTCACGGAGCCTCGGCGGCTTAGGGCTCAGACGCTGTGAACGTACAATAGTCGGTTTCTCGCTCTGCTTGCCAGCCCAGAGGGCCCATCAGATCTGCATGCAGAAGTTGTGTTGGCTGCTCGCGGTGTCCCCCACTCTCTCCGTGCACTTACACCTACCTACATTTCTAAAACATTCAGCATATTTATCCACCACACTGGCCCCCCCGCCTCATGCGCACCTTGGTCCCAACCCCCGTTATGCGCCTCGGCCCCGCCCCCCCACTCCTGATTGGCTGTTAGCATAGTGAAGTTATGGTCAAATTTGCATATTACTATTTTATTAGATAGGACTAGATGGGGCAGGAAGGAGGGTGTTCCTCTGTCCAGCCTGCACCCTCTCCAATCTGGGACCCCTTGAGGGATGTCTGACTGCCCGTTTAGGCCCAATTCCGGTAGGATCGGGCCTAAAAGGGCAGTTGGACAACCTTCTAACAATCCAGGACTGTTAGCTCCAAACTGCTCGCCTGCCTGCCTCCCTGATTGCCCCTAACCACTTCTGCCTGCCAGCCTGATCACCCTCCTAACCACTACTCTGCCAGCCTAATTGATGTCTAACTGCTCCCCTGCCAGACTATTTTCCCCCAACTTCCCTCCTCTGCTGGCCTGGTCACCCCTAACTGCCTTCCCCTGCAGGCTTGATCGCCCCCAACTGCCCTCTCTTGCAGGCCTGGTCCCTCCCTGCTGTCCTCCCCTGCTGGCCATCTTGTGGTGGCCATCTTGTGTCCACATGGGGTCAGGATCTTTAACCACATGGGGGCAGGCAGCCCTCAGTGTGTTGGAGTGATGGTCAATCTGCAAATTACTCTTTTATTAGATAGGATAGAGGCCTGGTGCATGAGTGGGAATTGGCTGTTTTTTCCTGAAGGGTGTCCTGGATCAGGGTGGGGGTTTCCTTGGGGTGTGTGTGAGGCTGCCTGGGCAAGGAGCCTGTGGTGGTTTGCAGGCCAGCCACGCCCCCCAGCAACCCAAACAGAGGCCCTGATATCTGGAATTAATTTATGATCTACAATTGAAACTTTGTTGCCTGGAATGGAGCCAAGTCTTCTGCTTGCTCCATGGCTACAGCCATTTCTGTTTGAAACTTCATAGCCTAGAGTGGAGGCCTCGGCTAGGGCTGTAGAAGTTTGGCTTCCTCCATCACCCCGGCAACCCTAGCCTCCTCTCTCCAGCTCTATGGCTGCCACCATTTCTGTTGGGATTATGTATCTTCTATAATGGAAACTTCGTAGCATTGAGTGGAGGTCTAGGCTGGTAACAGCAGGTGGAAAGCTTGGCTTCCTTCGTTGCTGGGGAAACCCAAGCTTCCTTCCTGCTCTCAATGGCGGCCATCTTGGTTGGGGTTTATTTGCATAATTTACTCCTGATTGGCTGTTGGGCATGGCTTTGGGTGTGGCTTGATCGGCGTTATGGTCAATTTGCATATTACTCCTTTATTAGATAGGATTGTCAAAAATCACAGAGATAGCTCTTCCAATTCCAAGTACATATCTTTTGAACCCAGCCTCAAAGCATGAAGGACTCATCTGAAAATTACATACAGAATAACAATTCTTGGCAGTATAAGATGGCATAATAGATCACAGCTGGTAAAATACATACTCTATACAATAGAAAAGTATACTACATAACTTAATTACAGTTTAACTGCTGAATGTGATAGAATTTAGTTTTAATGAATACTGTACTAAGCAATTTGGCAGATAGGAAATAGCTTTAGATTGCAGTGTTAGTTAAATTCTAATATAAAATTTTTGAATATCTGAGGAATGAAAACGGTGACTGAGATATCTTCCCTGCCCACTTACCAATCTAGGTTTCTGAGCCTCATATTTTAGCACACATTATGATGATTTAGGGAACCTCATTCCCAAAGGTGCTGATTCAACATATAAGGAGTGGAACCAGAGTCCTTCATATGTAACAAGCTCGTAAATGATTGCTATGGGAGTCTCAGCTGTGTACAAGGAGAAACATTGCTGGAGTCTAGGAAGTGATGCATCAAGAGTGCTGATACCAGTAACTTGTCAGCAAAGTGGCAAGACTCAGCCTTGCTATTTATTCCCCATCTAAGTGTGGCATATTTTTTTTAAGCTTTATATACTTAAAATAATCCTGGATTCTGGTGGGAATATACAATGGCATAGCATTGTGGAAAACAGTTTGGCTGTTCCTAAAAGTGTTAACTCCTAAGTATGTACCCACAAGCGCTGAATGTAGGGGCTAGGAACAAATGCTTGCATACCAGTGTTTATAGCAACCTTATTCACAATAGTCAAAAAGTGGAAACAACTCACATGTTGAACAGACGAATTGATAAATAAGTGTGATACATACATACAGTGGACTGTTATTCAGTCATAAAAATGAAGTCCTGACACATACTATAACATAGGTGAAGCTTGAAAACGTCATGCTAAGCCAGACACGTTGAGCATATGTTCTTTGATTCTACTTATATGAGGTACCTTGAATAGGTAGATTCATAGAAATGAAATGTGGAATGGAAGTTAACAGGGGCTGGGGAAAGGGAAAATGGGGAGTTATTGTTTAATGGGTGCAAAGTTTCTGTTTGAGCTGATGAAGTTCTGGAAATCATGGTGGATAATGGTGATGGTTCCAAAACACTATGAATGTATTTAATGCCACTGAAATGTATACTTAAAAATAGTTAAAATGGTAAATTTATATTATGTATATTTGACTATAGTAAAAAAATAATTCTGAGGACTAGCCCAAACCTTAGAATTTCTCACAGCCAAGATATGTCTAACTTGAGATACAAAAGATTATAGAAAAAGAAACAGTTGGAGATGTAGAAACTAGCTCAAAGATAAAACAAAATTTTAAGTACAGATTTTCTCTGTCTTTAACTAAAAATATTAAACTTTTATCCAAATATAAAAAAAATACATGTTTTTAATTGAATAGAAAAAAATCACCGATTGTCCCATCACCTAAAGTTGACTTTTAAAACATTTATTATCTACCCATTGTATGCTAACTAAATGCTGGATACTCCTCTAAGTGCCTTACAAATTCTGACACTTAATCCTCATAAGAATCTTATTATAGAGATGCTGTTATTGCCATTTCGGTCTTACAGAGACGGGAATTGATGTGCAGAGGCAGTGAGCTACTTGCCCCGTACACAGAAAGTGGCAAACCTGCCTCCAGACTCCATGGCTTTTGCATGATTGCAAGCATACTGTAAATATGTAAAATCCTGTATCTTAGCTTAAGAGTAAGTTTTACAAAAAGAAAAAATTAATATTTGCTTTATTTTCGAAATGTGTTTTCATTAATTTTTAGAGAGAGAGGAAGAGAGAGCAATAGAGAAAGACAGAGAAACATCACTGATCAACTGCCTCTTGCATATCCCTTCTGGGGATTGAGCTGGCAGCCTGGGCATGTGCCCTGACCAGGAATCAAACCTGCATCTTTGCCTGGTGGTTCAACCACTGAACCACACTGGCTGGACCATTTGCTTTGTTTTCATTCTATTGTCTTCATCTCTTACTTCAAACTGCCCTTCCTATGGGGTTTTTTCCCCATATTTGATTGTATTTCTTTTTGCTATGCCTCACCTTTGCAAACAGTAAAAGCTCAGATGGACATTTGGAAATATGGCCAAATTGGGGATATTTTTCCTAACCTCAAGTGTGCTTGAGTTCATGTAATTCTGTTTGCTGCAGTAATTATCAGGGACCTCCTCAGACTACAAACTTATTAACCAGTATGGGAGCCACACTATTTTACAATATTTTAAAATGCACAAGGTATCATTGAAAGCCAAGTATTAGGCAGGGCAAGCTGATCCTGTCATTAGCCCCCCTTTTACAGATCCCCGTCAAATCAGATCCTGGATATATACACTTGAGTACTAAAAAGGGCTGTTTGTATTATAGCTCAAATCATTCCTAGATTAATTCACTTCAAACGTTGAAATTTCAGGCAGAACACAGAAGTGCCATCTAGTGTTCACATTCCTACTTGGCATTTGGAGTGAAAATATTTTGTAGCCTGTTTCCAGGCTGTGTAACTCTTTTGAACATAGTTGCTCCAAAATATAGGAGAGTACATAGAAAGTTCCAGATATTTTTTAAAATATATTTTTGTTGATTTCAGAGAGAGGGGGGGTACATTGATATGATGATGCTCAACCACACCAGTCAGGGCATTTTCAGATATGTTTGAATCATTGAACATTAACCTGTTTTTTTGTTGTTGTTTTTAATAAATTCTCACCCAAGGATATGTTTATTGATTTTTAGACAGAGAAGAAGGGAGAGAGAGGAGAAGGGGGCATCAATGTGAGAGAGAAACATAGATTGGTTGCCTCCCATATGAGTCCCACGCAGAGACAGAATGTATAAGCTAGGTATGTGCCTGGAAATCAAACCTGCAACTTTTTGGTATATGTAATAATGGTCCAACTGTGCCACCCAGCAGGGCTAAATCATTACCCCTTTCTTACATTTTTTGACAACCATCTGTGATTTATTTCAATGAACATCCATTCTTCAAATCCTATCAACTATATCCTTACAGTTGATTTTTTTCTTCCCATTTTCCTGTTCCTGGGGCTACTGGTTCTCTCTAGGCCATCTTCTTCCATCATCCCTGAGAGGATTTCAGTAATCCCTGATCTACTTCTAATTCAAGACTTCCCTCTGTCTGTCGTGCATACTGCCAACAGCGCCAGAGTAGCTTGCAAGAAATACTAATTATTGGGCCCTATCACAGAGATTTGATTTAGAAAGTCTGGTGTGAATACTAGGAATCTGTGTGTTCTCAAACAGGCATTCCAGGTGGTTATAATGTGCATCAATATTTGGAAGCCATTGGACAAATCATTCCACAAGATTTTTTTTAAAATGCACGTTGTCACTTTATGGTCTGAGTCTTAAATTCCTATTTCATATTCAACCACACATTTCTCCCAGGCCAATTCTTAAGCCATTACACGCAACTATACACATGTACACTTTGGAACATTTTCTAGAACTATTTCTATGGTGTGAATGCCTGTACAACTCCCAGCTCCAATTTCTGCACAAAGAAACCTATCTCAGGACTTGAGAAGATACCGTAATTTTGAGCAATTGCCTTTCTTGGAACCCATTTCCTACCCCCTTATAAAAATACTTGAGGCCTGGTGCACAAATTCATGCATGGGTGGGGTTCCTCAGCATGGCCTGCGGGGATTGGGTCAAAGCCGCCTTCTGCTCCTTCCTGCTCATCCTGGCCAGCTGTGCCTGCCTAAGGCTCTTGCCCAGTCAGTCCTGATTGCCAGCAGTGAACCCTGCATCTGGCGTCCAGCACAAGGGGGAAGGGGCCAAGACACAATCGGCTCTCTAGGAGAGTGGTAGGATGCCCTTGACAGCCCGGGATGTTGGGAGCCACCTGGCAGCCACTTTAATATTGTTTCTTCCTTGTGGAGCGTCTAGGAATGGGCCGCAGTGCCCAAGGCTGACTTCCAGGAGTCCGGCAATGCTGTCAGGATCATGCAAGAGGTGCAGGCCTATTGGTGCCTGGCCCATTCTCCGGAGATTGGACCTGTAGGACTGCTGAGGGAGTGAGTGCTACTGTTGGGCTGGTGGGCCATTGGGAAGGGTCAGTCAGCTGAGCGGTACTCCTGCTATGGGAGTGCACTGACCACCCAGGGGGCAACTCCTGTGTTGAGCATCTGCCCTCTGGTGGTCAGTGTGTGCTATAGCGACTGGTTGACCAGTCATTCGGTTGTTTGATCGCTTAGGCTTTTATATATACACTGAGTGGCCAGATTATTATGATCTCTGAATGCATAATAATCTGGCCACTCAGTGTATAGTCCAGTGGCCCAGTGCATGGATGGATTCATGCACACTGAAAGGAAATTAATAAGAAATATTTTAATATCACTATTCATGCTTTCTCTATATTAGAAGTGTCAGAGATGAAAGAAAATTAGTAAAAATGTATATGACAATAATATGTAAATTAATAAACAAACAATAACAATATAATATAACAACAAAGATATGATATAAACAAAAACATGAGCATGAAAGATGAGCATGATATAAACAAAAACATGATATAAAAATAATATTGGTAAAAACAATGACTGATAAATTGATTAAACTTATTCTAATATCTCCCTGTATACCACATTAAGAGTAAAAACACTTTCAGAGTGCTTGACTAATTTTTCTTGTGATGAAGTATTTACAACTTTAACATCACATGCTCTTTGACCTGGAGAGAAAGCAACATATAACTGACCATGTCTGAAAACAGGTTCAGGTAGGAATATTCCTACTCTATCTAGTTTGTCCTTGTGATTTATTAAGAGTCACCACAAATGCTGGCATCATGGGAAACTGTCTTCAAATTAATTTAAATGGGAGGCCAGTGTGAGACAGGCATAAATCAGTTCTTGGAATTTGAACAACCTCTCCCTCTGCATATCCTACTAATACTTCAGTTTTATATGTATCATGCATGCATGAGTGGATGTTTATTTTTAAATTGCCAGTGCGCATGATATGTACCAGCCTGTTGGTTGGATGTAAGGACAGTCACTTAGCCTTTTATATAGATAGATAACATTTCTCACTTTGGTCCCTCATAGCATGCTATGTACTTAGAATTCTCCTTAGCAATTTTTTTCTTCCTTTTCTCCCTTCCTTCCTTGCTTCCTTCTTTCCTTTTGTTTTGTTAATCCTCACCTGAGGATATTTTCCCATTAAGTTTTTAGAGAGAGTGGGAGAGTGGGAGGCAGAAAGAGAGAGATTGTGAAAGAGACACATGGATTGGTTACCTCCTGCACGCATCCTGACCCAGCTGTGAATCAAACCAGCAACCCAGGTGTGAGCCCTTCTGTTCGCAGGCTGAGGCTCTAACCACTGAGTGGCACTAGCCAGGGTTCTTAGCAATGTTTTATGTTGCTACATTATATCTATACTAGAGGCCCAGTGCACAAAATTCATGCAGTGTGTGTGTGTGTGTGTGTGTGTGTGTGTGAGGGGGTGTCCCTCAGGCCAGCCTACTCCCTTTCCAATCTGGGACCCCTCAGGGGATGTCTGACTGCCAATATAGGCCCGATCCCACATCCCTCTCACAATCCGGGACTGCTGGCTCCCAACAGCTTGCCTGCCTGCCTGCCTGCCTGATTGCCCCCTAACCGCTCCCCAGATGGCCTGATTGATGCCTAACTTCTCCCCTTCTGGCCTGATTGCCCCCAATTGCCCTCCCCTGCAGGCCCAGTTACCCCAACTGCCCTCTATTGCAGGTCTGGTTGCCCCCAACTTCCCTCCCCTGCAGACCTGGTCCCCCCTCCCCCCGCCAAACTGCCCTCCCCTGCAGGTCTAGGTCCCCCCCAACTGCCCTCCCCTGCAGGCCTGGTCGCTCCCAACTGCCCTTCCCTGCAAGCCTGGTTGCCCCCGGTTGCTCTCCCCTGCCAGCATCTTGTGAAGGCCATTTTTTTTAACCCCATGGGGGCAGCCATCTTGTGCAAGGGTATAATGGTCAATTTGCCTATTACATCTTTATTTATAGGATTATGTTTATGTCTTTAACAGTTCTCACTGTAGTGAAAGGTCCATAAAGACAAGGACTGTGTTGTACTCATCTTGGTGTCACTGTAGCCAGCACAACACCTAACACGGAACAGAGGCTCGGTAAGTTTTTCTGGTTGACCAGCTCTGTATTCACATAAAAGGCCTGCAAAGGAAATAGAAAACATTCTCTTCAAACAGTTTAAAATCCAATTGTGAAGACAAGACTTCCCACATGAAACAATTCATGAAGCCATCAACATAAAAACTATGTGAAGCATCAAGTCCATAATGACCTTAAGAATGCTACAAAATGCCGAGACCGGTTTGGCTCAGTGGATAGAGCGTCGGACTGCGGACTGCGGGGTCCCGGGTTCGATTCCGGCAAGGGCATGTACCTTGGCTGCGGGCACATCCCCAGTAGGGGGCGTGCGGGAGGCGGCTGATCGATGTCTCTCTCTCATCGATGTTTCTGACTTTCTGTCCCTCTCCCTTCCTCTCTGTAAAAAATCAATAAAATATAAAAAAAAATAAAAAAAAAGAATGCTACAAAATATCTGTATTGTGTCCATATGATTGTATTTTCATAGTGTCAAATATTCTTAAAACATGTGAAAGGTCCTTGGAGTCGATGTTCTTGTATCAGAGAAGGTTATAGGCAAAAATATAGGGAAAGATGAGCATTGAGGGGGCGGACAGATTGATAGAAAAGAAAAGAAAAGAAAAAACTCATGTGCACAGACAACAGGGTGATGATTGCAGTAGGTGGGGTGAAGGGAGATGAGGAAGAAAAAAAGGGAATAAAAGGTGATGGACAGAGACTTGACTCCGGATGGTGTACAAAACAATGTACAGATGATGTGTTGTAGAATTGTGTACCTGAAACCTGTATTATTTTGTTAACCAGTGTCACCCCAATGAATTCAATAAAAAGGGGGGAAAAGATACAAAAATAAAAGTCTTTAAAAAGATTGAGACATAAAGAAAAATGGTCAGATTAGACTTGATCAATGGTTTTCAAATGCTTTTTTTTCAATCCTCACCAGATGATCTTTTAAAAAATTGATTTTAGAGAGAGAGGAAAGGGGAAAGAAAGAAATATGAATGTGAGAGAGATGCCTAACTTCTTCCCTGCTGGCCTAATTTTCCCCAACTGCCCTCCCCTGCAGGCCCGGGCACCGCAACTGCCCTCTGCTACAGGCCTGGTTGACCCCAACTGCCCTCCCCTGCAGGCCTGGTCCCCCCCCCCCCAACTGCCCTCCCCTGCAGGCCTGGTTGCCCCTATACATGCCCCAAGATGAACCTGAAACTCAGGTATGTTCTCTTACAAGGAACCCACAACCTTCTTATGTAAGGGACGTTGCTCCAGCCAACTGAGCTACCTGGCCAGGACAATGGTTTTCAAATTATAGTGGGCATTAGATAGACCTGAAGGGCTTGTTAAAATGGACACAACTGGGTCCACCCCAAGTTTCTGTTTCAGTGAGGCATTTATAAAAAGTTTCTAAATATGTTGCTTATGCTAACAATGAGCCATTCTATGTCGATTGTCAGATTAAATAAAAAGTAGGAGGGAGAGAGAGACAAGTATAGAATGACATTTGTCAGGGGCTGAGGGGTGGGAGAAACGGGGAGATGTTGGTCAGAGGGTACAAACTTTCAGTGATAAGTTCTGGAGATCTGATGTACAACAAGGTGACTATAATTTACAATACTATACTGTATACTTGAAAGTTGCTATGAGAATAACACTTTCATGTTCTCACCACCACCATAGCAAAATGGTAATTATGTAAGAAAAAGGATGTGTTAACTTTATTGTGGTAAACATTTTGCAATATATCTATATATCAATCATCGCAATGTACACTATATACTTACACAGTATAACATGTCAATTACATCTTAATAAAGCTGGACCAAAAAAGATGACTAGAAACAAATGTTGGTTAGAATGTGGAGAAATTGAAACTCTCATAAGTGGATGGTGACAATTAAAATGACATAGCTATTTTTTATACCTAGGAGTAGATTCTCCTTAAAACGTTAAACGTAGAGTTATCATATCAACCAGAAATTCCACTCAGTTATCATGCACCCATGATAATCAAACAGGTATGTCCACACAAAAACCTGAGCACAAATGTTTACAGAAGCACTACAATAGCCAAAAACACAAACCACCCAAATGTCTGTCAACTGATTACCGGGTAAGTAAAATGTGGTACATTCATACAATGAAATATTACTTGGTAATAAAAAGGCATGAAGTACTGATTCATGCTACAACATGGATGAAACTTGAAAACATTATGCAAAGTAAAAGAAGCCAGACACTATTGCATTCATACTAAATGTTTAGAATAGACAAACCTATAGAGACAGAAAGCAGATTAGGGGGTTGCCATAGAGTGGGGGTGGTGGGGGAGAGGAATGAAGAGTGACTACTAATGGGAAAGGGGTCTATTTCGGGGGCTGATGAAAATGTTCTGGTATTAAACAATGGCGATAGTTTCACAACTTGAAGAACATACTAAAAACCACTGCTTTCTTTACTTAAAAATAACTTTTTTTCTTTAAACAAATACAAATAACCATTTATCTCTCACCAGAATGTGAACTCTCTATCGGTGTGTTTGCGTCTCAGCCCTCCTCCCCTCCGGCCTGCTGAGAGATTAGACTGTCCTTCAGAATCAGACCTCTGGGTGTATGCTGAGCACGGTGACTGAGGGGGCACAGGCCTATGACATCAAGAGCGTGTGGGTGGCTGGCTGCTCTGAGGACAGAGAGAGCAGAAACCCGACAGCCCGAAGCAGAGTGCTTCCTACGGAAGACAGCGGGGAGGGTGCCTGAATGTCTCTGGGGCCCAGCTGTGAGCTGCAGAGGAGAGAGGGAGAGAGGTCGGCAACCTGAGAGCCCGAAGAGGTGCGGTAAACCAACAGGGGAAGGAATGAAACTGACCTACAAATGCACCGTCCACCTCCCACCCCCAAGGCTGGAGACGTGCACTAGTTACAATGAACGGGAGGTCAGAGGGCCGGGAGCTCACGAGTGCAGTGTACACAGGCCAGCGGGCCGAGGCCCAGAGCAAGTGGAAGGGAGTGGAGAGTAGGTCCAGAGACACACAGAAAACACCCAGCACCCAGGAGGGAGGAACAGCTGAAGGAACGGACAGGAAAGAACAGAAAGGGTCCTGTGGTCCTGAGACGTCATTGAAGTTTCTGGCCTCTAGAGAGCGCTCGAGGCCTTCTCTCCTTCTCTCCTTTCACTCGGAGGAGAACATGGACAGAGCTAAGGACCACACTCACTCCCAGGAAAGAGAACTCCACTAGGGGCTGGAGCCAGGAGGTGAAAGGGATGGTTCCTGAAATGAGAAATGACCCCCTTTTACTTAGATTTACTCCATTTGGATCGATTTGTAACACCAGCATTTAATGTAATCAAAGCTAATACTAAGGATTTGCTGTCTGCCAAATTCTTGATTCTCATTTAGTACAGCTTTTTGAGATAAAGACCATTGTAATTTCCAGTTTATAGACTAGGACTGATAGAGCCTCGATTTGATCCCAAATCACACCAGACCGCTCTGCTCTTTTTTTCTCCCTGGTAGAGTCAATGGGGTTAAAGGTTGCCTGTGCTTAGAAGGCCGGGCAGAAACAGGGCAGGGTGCTGGCCCGGAGGCTCTGCTGGCAGGAGCACTGTCCTGTGTACCAAATGGTTGTGTTGTGGGTTTGATCCCTGGTCCCGGCACATAAGGCAGGCAACTGATTGGTGTTTCTCTCTCACAAGGATGTCTCTCCCTTACCCTCACCCCACCTTCTTTCTCTCTAAAAATGAATTAAAAAGCATATCCTCATGTAAGGATTTTTTTTTTAAAGAAAGAAAATGCAGGGTCTAGGGAAAAGGAGACATGAGAAGAGACTATGCTATTCTTTATCTCCATTTAAAAATGTTAAAGCACATATTTAGTGATCAAGTACTGGCCACCTGGCAAACTCTGAGCCAGATGAGGAATACCCAGGTGAACAAGGTGAATCGTGTTACCAACACAGCAGCTGAGAGATTTCAGAGCCTGACTGAGTGGATTTGAGTCCCAGTCTATACATGCTATCTGTGTGACCCAGGGCCAGTCCCTTAAGTCATGTAACACTCTGTTTCCTCATCCCTAAGATACAGGTAATAAAAAAATAAATATGAAGCATTTACAGCAATGACAGGCATGTTGATAAAGTATGAGACACTACTGTCATAACACACGGTCAGCCTTTGAAGCTTGTACAATAGTGGAGAGACACCGAGAGAGACAAGATCCGGTTCTTGGCCAAGTGCAAAGGAGCCCAAAAGCCCATTACTACCCACTACTTTCGCAAAGCCCAAGGTTATAGGGAGGCTCTATTCGGCCTACTTCAGCTTTTGCATTTAGGGTCAAAGCTCTAATTCAGAGGTGACTGACAGGCTCTTGTCTGGCATTCTGATCATTCATACTGGCTGCCTGCACCACTATATTCAGAGAGTCCCGCAAACTGCATGTAGAATTACTGAGAAAGAAGGAGGGATAATTGATGTCTGCCACGGATGGAGGCCTAAGGGGAGCTGCATTAGAACAGAAGTTCACTTCTGGGCGGGATGCAGAGGTCCTGCTTATGGGCACGGAGTAAGATAACCACTAGCACTAAAATCCTGCATCCCAGGAAAGCCCTCAGTTTGGAGCACAAACCAATTAGCGCCACAAGATTTTTCCACCTGACACCTTTTCAGAAAGAATAAATAAATAACTAAACCATAAACTCTGAGCAGTAGAGATTATTGTTTTTATCTTGGCCACTGTCAGCCTGTGAAAATGCATTGTATTCTGGCCAGTTGTCACAGGCCAGCCTTCTATCTTCACATTCCCTCACCTCACAACAGCTGCCCACTGCCCACCGTGCACTCTCCTTTCTAAGCATTTCCCCTGCTCTGTCCACAGAGGTCTGCGCAGGGAACAGAGGGCAGCCTCAAAGGGGTTTAGCTGAAAAGCATCCCAGGCAGGAATTATTTACAGAGGCATGGGCAGGGTTACCCAAACCAACAAGGTCTGGGAGGTCTGGGAGACACCGAGGGACCAGCCCTCCCTGGAGGGAGGCCAAGGGCCCAGGAGAGGGAATATTCCTCAGCCTGAAAGAGCTGGAGTTGGGCAAGAGCAGAGCTGGGGCCTCTGCTGGGAAGAGGGAGGAGAAAGGACAGAGCCCGGCATTCTCGCCTCCTGCATTCTCGCCTCTTGCCAAATGGCAAGCAGAAGTAGTGAAATGACAGGTTTAGTGAAACAACAGCTTTCCTAGCGGTCAGACCCCAGGCCAAGGAGCCGGGCAAGAAAAGGCAGAGTAGAGATCTTAGAATAGCCAGCCCAGGCCACCCTCCCTCTTTACTTGGCTGAAGAAACTCAGGTCCTGACACTGGGACATCAGCCTCATCACTGAGGGGTGACAGAGTTCTCATACTCCTTCCGGAACCCACGCTGTCCTGGCAGCCACCACCAAGCTGCAAGACAGCAAGGGAAGAAAGAAAAAGAAAGTTACAATAAAACGTAGCTGCCACAGCCCCACATGTGAACAAATCTAACCCGATAACCTGACTTCCTTCTCGCACCACTCCTTTCATGATTCCCTACTCCCCACTAGCACCCTGGCAGTAAAGGCATTCTGACCAAAACTTCATTCCCGCCAGGCCCCGGGGCTGAGCAGTTCTGTCCTTCCTGAGTTGCTACCATTTCCCACTGATGATTCCTATTCGACACGGGAGTGTAGTAAATCCCATGGGCTCCAGACATAGTGTCGTGGCAACAATCCAATTGCTCCTTGGAACGCGGAATCAATCACACTGGCTCCTGCTGGCACCCAGTTCTCTGTCCTTGATGAGTGGCATGGACAATCAAAATGGCCAGGGGACATTCTCAGTGTTTCCTGGTGAAAATATTTCTCTCTGTTTGAGAGGAGAATCCATTCACTGGATACAATGTTTCAGGGACAGGAAGGAGATGCTCTTAAAGTGAGTTATCAAGTGTAAAAGTGAGATAAGCCATTTCCACCTCCATGCCTGTATTCCTGAAGTCATGTCTTCAACATCCTGCATTGACCACTGATCTGACCACGTGAAGAGCAGCACCCTGACCTCATAAGATGTCGTCTCTATGCTGGCTCCAAAATGGCGCTTTCAATAGACCGTTCTATATTTTCATCAAACCACGAGGTTCTAGGTGACATAAGAATAATGAATTCTATGATATGAGCCCCAAACCACAGTTGTTTAACTATTAATGAGTTCTTTAGTCAATGGTACTGATGTGTGTTGTACCATGGAGGTGACTAAGGCAATCTATCGACCACAAATAGTAGTGCTAGCAGAAGCTTCATTGGTAAGAAAGGAAAATCACTTTCCAGGATATGCAACTATTCTTATGAAGGCAAGTTACTGCCTCTCCCATAATGAGTGGTCCAAGATGAGCAACCTGGATGGCTGATGCCCCAGGAAACAAAGCCATAGATGGGCTCAGTGTTGGCTTCTGTTTTAGAAAGTTGGGCACTCAGCAGCAATGACCAGATCAAACATGGTGACAAGAAGACCATATTTTTGTTCTCAATATTACCTCTATTTCTGTTCCCATAGCTACTCAGTGCATGGGCCATCTGTGCATGCATAGAGATGATCAGGGAAAGAGGCTCACTGACAATCAAAGAATAGACCATGTTGGGCCACCTCTTTTCACACAGTGGATGTATCTGGGGGCCATTTACCTGAGGTTCAAGTAGCTTCTAATACTGTAGCAATTCTCATAAGTCCATCATGTGATGTCCCTTCAGGTGATCTTGGCACCAATCTTCCAATCATGTTTAAAATTTATCAAGTCCCTGATCAGTTGACTAATTCATTAACTACCATCCATGAATCAGCATATCCCAGGAAAATTCAGGTTTTCTCTTCTTTCATGCCAAGTGGCCAACCAGATGTAGTGCCCAAAGTTCTGTTCACTGGGAAATTTCCCCGACCTATGGAGCCACCTAATACAAATACTTAAACCAGCCCGTATCTCCCTCTCTTCTCATCAATTGCTCACAGGGATTCCCCATGAGGCCAGAGGTACAGTTTGAAGGAAAGGTGGGAAATAATAGAAAGTCTGAGTCATCTGCTTTTGCAGGGAAGAGAAATGATGAGAATAGAACTGGGGTTGTATGGGGGTAACAAGTAATAACAGTTCACCCACATATGTGCAAGATCCATATCCTTAAGTTTAAATAGAATGATTTTTCGGCAAGTTTTCCCTTCTTTATATGAGAAAAATCCTTATAGATATAGCAGCATCCATATCACAAGCCAATAAGGCAATAAAGGAATATCTCAGCTTTCTACGTATTTCATAGTTCTTCTTAAATGTATGTTGTAGGGGTTTTCTCTCTTTTCTACGTTCAGCGTGGAAAGAAGAGTGGGTCCAGTTTCTGAGTAGAGGAGCTGGGGATTGAGAAATAAAAGAAAGAATAGAGGACACAGAAGTAGAAATAAAAAGTTAGGGCTGGGTGGAATCTCTGTTCTCTCTAATGGAGAGACAGGAATTCAAACCCAACAGCAGCGTGTTTATTTATATCGAAATAAAAAGAAGTTTCACCTGAAAAAAACCTATGATCAAAGGAGCTTAAGTGGGGCAGGCCCCACTCATTCCCTCATTCCTGGGGCTAGGCTGAATTTACATTTCAAGGTCCTCTCCCTGACACCTGGAGCAAAACTAAGAGTCAATACTGATAAGGCATCCAGCCTTCTTGGTGGATGTGTTTCCAAGACACTGTTCTGCCTGGAGCCTTGGATTCAGCTGACAATGATTTAAAGAATGCTCAGGTGCCTTCCCTGAGGGCCCTCTACAGTATGTGAGGTAAAGAAAAATGCATACAATATCTACCCTTAATTGACTTTTGCCAGACAGTCTATCTTGACATGTACAATTCTGATAAATTCCTTAAGTGTGTACTTTTAAAAACAAATTCTGTGTTTTATGCTTTCATTGTCAGTGAGGAGTGAAATCAGATAAATTCTATAAAATCAGTTCTATACAAGCATTATTGAAACTGTTGAAACCCCAAGATGGAGTCATTTTTAAAAAATGTTTTTATTTATTTCAGAGAGGAATGGAGAGGAAGAAAGAATTAGAAATATAAATGATAACAGAGAATCATTGTAGGCTGCCTCCTGTATGCCCCATATTGGGAATCAAACCCACAACCATGTGCCCTGACTGGGAATTGAATCATGATCTCCTGGTTCATAGGTTGATGCTCAACCACTGAGCCATGCTGGCCAGGTCCCATGATGGAGTCTTTAAAATAAAATGTGTTTAAACTAACCTTTGATATTAGAAGTCAGGAAGGGAAGCTCAAAGGGACAGCTAATGGCTGCTAATGTATCAGTTACATGGGAGACCACAAGCTGTGCACTTCTAATAGATGTACTATTCTATATGTATGTATATTGTACTTCAATTAGAAGAAAAGATCAATACATTTTATATAATAATAAAAGTTTTGCTAAAGTTTCCATGAACTTGAAACTAGATTAGAAAATTTTGTGAAATGCTACATAATTAATGCATTTTTCCAGCCAAACAGTCAGCTCATAAAAATAGTTTATTCAAGACCTAATATGCAAGAATTGCATTAGATATAAACTATAGCTTTGTGGGGAGGGGAACATACTTACATATATACACAAAACAAATACTTATTGAAAATATGCTAGTCTAGGCATCTGTTTGCTTACATGAGTGAACAAAACAGGCAGAACTCCTGTCCTTGTGGAACTGATGCCCAGTCCAACAGCCACCCAATTAACAACAAACAATAGGTAAATTGCATGATATGTTAGAAGGTAATAAGAGCTACTCACAGGCAGTAAGAGTATCCACCTCAGGTAACTGGGGAGGTTGAGCCACTGTCCCTTAGAAGACATCTACAACACAAAGCTAATGGACCAACTCAGGAAAGCAGCCACAATGCAGAGAGATGGAAAGAAATCAGGTGTGAAAGAAATGGAGAAAAAAGACGACTAGACACAGAGTTCAAAACCACAGTAATAAGGTTTTTCAAGAGGCTCCGAGAAAAGGCTGATGAACTTAATGAGAATTACAAGGAAATGAACAAGACCTACAAGGAAATGAATGAGACCCATGAGTATATGAAAAAGGACCCACTAGAAATTAAGCATACACTGACTGAAATAAAAAATATTGCACAAAGTCCTAAAAGCAGTCCAGAGGACCGCAAGAACCAAGTCAAAGATTTGAAATACAAAGAAGCAAAATCCACTCAGCTGGAAAAGCAAGAAGCAAAAAGAATCCAAAAAATTGAAGATAGTGTAAGGGGCCTCTGGGACAACCTCAGGCATATTAACATCCGATTTATAAGGGTGCCAGAAAAAGAGAGAGAGCAAGATAATGAAAACCTACTTGAAGAAATAGTGACCGAAAACTTACCCCACCTGGTGAAAGAAGTTGACTTAAAAGCCCAAGAAGGGCACAGAACCCCAAAATATAGGAATCTAAAGAGGACCACACCAAGGCACATCATAAGTAAAATGCCAAGAGCAAAAGACAAAGAGAGAATATTAAAAGCAGCAAGAGAAAAACAGTTAGTTACCTATAAGGGAGCACTCATACGATTGTCAGCGGATTTCTCAACAGAAACAATGCAGGCCAGATGGGAGTGGCAAGAAATATTCAAAGTGATGAATAGCAAGAATCTACAATCAAGATTACTCTGTCCAGCAAAGCTATCATTCAGAATTGAAGGTTAGATAAAGTGCTTCACAGATAAGAAAAAGCTAAAGGAGTTCGCCACCACCAAACCAATATTATATGAATTGCTGAAAGATATTCTATAAGAAGAGGAAGAAGAAAAAGGTAAAAATATAAATTATGAACAACAAATACACATCTATCAATAAATGAATCAAAAAATTAAGTGAATCAATAATCTGATCAACAGGATAAACTGGTGAATATAACAGAATCATGGACATAGAGAGGGAATGGACTGACAATTCTTGGGGAGAAAAGGGGTGTGAGAAGTGCAGCAAGAGACTGGAGAAAAATCATGCAACTATGGGAGAGTACAGTCGGGGGAGGAGAGGACGGAGGGTGGGATGGGTACCTGGTGGAGGGGAGCTGTGGGGGGGGGGAGAAGGGGGGAACAATGTAATTAATAAACTGAACAATAAAGATAAAAAAATAAGAGCTACTCACAAAAATAGAGCAGGGAAAGGGAGAAAGGAAGTGCTATAAGGGCAAGTTTGAAATTTTAAATAGCATGTTCAGGTAGTCATCAGTAAGAGGGTAATATCTTCAGCAAGCTTTGAAGAAGACATTAGCCAGGCATATAGCTCGGGAAGGAGAATCCAGCAGAGGGAGCTGGGAGGAAGAAGAGGACCTAACAAAATCAAGGCAAAGAAGCCAGTGTGATTAGGATGAGGTGAGCAAAAGGAAAGGGAACTGATGTGAGGTCAGGGAGCTAATGAGAGGAAAGATAATTGTAGCTTTTTCAAGATTTGGGTTTTTATTTTCAATGAAATAGAGCACCATTGCAGAAACTTGAGCAATGGAATGGCGTCAGCCAACTTACATTTTGAAAATATCTGTCTGCAATTTTGAGCACAGACCATTGAAGAGGAAGAGTGATAGCAGGGAGGCTGATCAAGAGCTTACTGCACTAATGCAGATGAAAAGTGATGGTGTCTGGGACCAGGCTGGCAACAGTAAACATGTCCAGGTTTGGATATATCTTGAAGATAGAGATAACAGGATTTGAATATGCTAGGCTTGAATGACTCGGTAGTTGAACATCGACCCTTGAAAAAAGGTCACGGTTTGTTTCTGGGTCAGGACACACGCCTGGGTTGCAGGCTTGATCCCCAGTAGGGGGTTTGCCGGAGGCAGTGGACCTATGTTTCTCTTTCATTGATGTTTCTATCTCTCTATCCTCCTCCTTTCCTCTGTCTCTAAAATCAATAAAACATAGTTAAAAAATTATAAAAAGAATTGAATATGACATTCAAGAAAAAAAGAGGAATATAGCATGATTTTGAGATTTGAAGCCTGAACAAGGATGAAGCTGTCATCCATGCAGATGAGGAAGGCTGCACATAGAGCAGGATTAGGGAGGAATATCAGAAGTTCAGTGTTGTGCACATTAGATTTGAGATGCCCAGTAGACATTGGAATGAAGGGGTCAAGTGGCCATTAAGTATGGATGAGTTTGAAGTCCAGGATAAATGTGTGGATGTAAGCGCAGCAATTAAATTTCTAAGACTGAGTGAGATAACCAAGAAAAGAGCATAAAATAGTGACAAGAACCAAGGACTAAGCACTCCAAGGGAAGAATCCAGCAAGCGAGAAAGAAGAAGCAGCCAGTTCTGTCCTAGGGTATTCCCAGCTTGCAACAGGGCTAGTTGACTTAATACTAGTTACCATTGTAATAATAACCTCCCAGGAAAATTAAGTTCAAGGACATTTTCCAGTTTCTATGCCAAGCCATGATCATGAGTACCTGGCACACAGTAAGAGCTTGCTAATCATTGCAAATTGTTGAATGAGTTATTTCAGAGCTCTGGGGGCAGCCCAAAATCTCCTGAGGCTTGAGCCCTTATTAGAGAGACTTGGTATTATAAGTACATTTAGACTTTCTCTCATTTATAGCCACCAGGCATATTGGGGAGAAGATGGGTCAAAAGAAGTTCCTACTTGAGATTAAGCTGGAAGCTTGTAAACTACTTCACCACTTCACCCAAAGCATCTATACTTCCACCTGATAAACTCTATCTGGATCACTTCTTTGTGGTTCTTAAACATCTATTCTGTTGTAATCAAACATTCTTCCGCCCCAGAGTTTCTGTCTTGCTGGTCCTTCAGTCTGGACCATTTCCCCTTTGAGCAGTCTATTACCTCCCTTCTCTAACACCGCTGCTTAAAGCCACCTCTTCAGAGAAGCCTACTACCACCCTTCAACCTCAAATTGCACTAGTCTTCCACTTATCTTTCTCCTTACACCCCTGACCATACCTGATGTTATATTATCATATTTGTTTGGTTGATTTTATGGACTTAATGTACCCCTCCTAAAACATGCATGTTGAAGCCTTACCCCCCAGTATGCTACACTTAGAATGAGAAAGCAATTATGGCTAAATGAGATCAGAAGGGTGAATGGAGCCCTGGTCCAATAGGATTAGTGTCCTTATAAGAACAGACACCAGAGAGCCAGTTTTCTCTCTCTTTCTCTTTCTCTCTCTCTCTGTCTCTCTCACTCTCTCTCTCTTACTCTCTCTCTTTCTCTCTCTGCCATGTGAGCATACTCCAGGAAAACAAATCAGCCAATTCCTTGATCTTGTACTTCTCTACCTCTAGAACTTTAAGAAATAAATTTCTATTGTGTAAGCAACCTAGTCTGGTATTTTGTTATGGCAGCTTGAGTTGACTAATACAATTGGATACCTTCTGTCTTTCCTATTAAAATAGTGTCTTTAGCACAGGGAATCTTTCATTTTTATCTAATAAAAGAATAATATGCAAATTAATCATACCTCTGCTACACCCACACTCACCAGCCAATTAGGAGGGATTATGCAAATTAACCCAACCAAGATGGCTATGGCCACAGAGAGCAGCAGGCTTGGGTTTCCCCAGCGATGGAGGAAGCTATGCTTTCCGCATCCCTGGCTTGCCTTGGCCTCCGCTGAAGGCTGCATAGTTTCAATTGTAGAAGATAAATAAGTCCCAGATACCAGGGCCTTTACTTGGATCACTGGGGGCGTGGCCAGCCTGCAAACCACCATAGGTCTCTCTCCCATGCTGTCCTATGCCCCAAGGGAACCCTCATCCTGATCTAGGACACCCTTTAGGGAAAACCAGCTGGCCCCACCTATCCAATCCTATCTAATAAAGGAATAATATGCAAATTGATCATCAGTCCAACACACAAGATGGATGCCCCCAGGTTGTCAAATATGACTGCCCCAATGTGGACATAAGATGGCTATCACAAGATGACCAGCAAGGGAGGGCAGTTGGGAGGAATCAGGTCTGCAAGGAAGGGCAATCAGGTCTGCAAGAGTGGGCATTTGGGGTGACCAAGCATGCAGGGGAGGGTAGTTAGGGACAAACATGCTGGCAGGGGAGCAGTTAGACATCAGTCAGGCTGGCAGGGGAGGTTAAAGGTGATCAGGCTGGCAGGCAGAAGCAGATAGGGGCAATCAGTAAGGCAGACAGGTGAGCAGTTGGGAGTCAGCAGTCTTGGATTGTGAGAGGGATGTCCTAGGATGGGGCCTAAACGGGCAGTCGGACATCCCTTGAGGGGTCCCCGATTGGAGAGAGTGCAGGCTAGGCTGAGGAACACCCCTTCCCTTCCACCCCCAATGCATGAATTTTGTGCACCGGGCCTCTAGTCTCCATTATATAGATCTAGAACACAGCCTCACCCATGGCAGGCAACTCATTAAAGGTCAATGTATAAATCACCACTCTCAAATATGGTCAAGATACCACTGAATTAAATAATTATATTTGTTAGCCACCATGTGAAAGGACCTATGCTCAGCATGAGTCAAAGTAAAAACACGTGGTCCCCAGTCCACAAAAAGCCTGCAGTCTGATTGCTCTGAGTAAGGCTGTTCTGTATGACTGACTGACAGTTCACTTCCTAAAGCTCTAAATCCTGTTTCTTGCTAGGCTCCTGAGAGACAACAGAGCTCTGTGTAAAAATAACCCTCATTTTAGCAGAGATTCCAGGTTTTTTTTTTTTTTTTCAGTGAGAGTCATCTCCAGGCAAACAGAGTGGATTTTCAAAGTAAATTTAGCTTCTCATCTGGGATGAATAGTCTGTATTTTGTCTTCTCAACTGTACCCAGCAATCCTTTCCTCAACCTTGGCCCTTGAAGTGTAGAGGAAATGGGATTTCTGGGCAAACCAGTTATAGGACGGAAGTTTATTTAATAGACACTTGTAGGAAAGGGTCTGGAAAGAAGCCCTTACTCCCTTGTCAGAAGACAACTCCCAATTCAGGATCTTATATCCTTCATTAAATGCTGACTTTCAAAAGTCTCCAAAGTACACACACTCTCTCTCTCTCTCTCTCTCTCTCTCTCTCTCTCTCTCTCTCTCTCTCACACACACACACACACACACACACACACACACACACACATACACACACCAGAATTAATACATTCAGACTGAAACCAGCTAACAGTATGGCACATTGTGTAGAGGTTGATCTTTATTGTGACCTAACTCCATGGATTATGGGCATGAGAGACAAAACCAGCTATTTGTATGGGGAAAGGCAATGATGTTATGGGTATACAAAGTTATAAAGGACAAAAAAAGAAAGAAGGAAAGAAAGAAAGAAAGAAAGAAAGAAAGAAAGAAAGAAAGAAAGAAAGAAAGAAAGAAAGAAAGGAAGGAAGGAAGAAAGAAAGAAGATAGGCAATAAGAAAAGCTTTCAGAGTCTCACAGCTCAGTCCCCTGTTAGGAGATAAAAGGGTTTTATTTCTGTCTCAAGCGTAGGCCTAGGCAAACCCAATACTTGCTCTTTGTGGTGGGCTTATGAGCAGGGTAAACGGAAAAAGGAAAATTCCTGGCACGCCCTGGCTTGGAGATGGGACAAAACAACCTCAGTAAGTATAATGTATTTCCTTCTTTCCTGAATCCATACTAACTCGCCCAGTAAAACTTTCTTTAGCCCTTTACTGATTCCAAAACTTATTTTAATTCTTGCCTTTCACTTCTTATTTCCTTTCCCACAGATGGTACTGGGTAAAACATAAGCCTGCAAAAGTAAAGCTTAAAAGACTTTCTTTTCTTTTTTTGGCTTTAAAATGTTTCACATGACTACATGATAGTCCCACCTCATCCACCCACACTTACATCTTCCTTCTTCCTGGCATTAATAGGTGTAAAAACATTCAGTTAGGCAGAAAACTGAGAAAAATGGAACTTCATCTATCATTTTGTTGCCTCTTGAAGGAATTTTTTAAAATATTGAATAGGCTCAATTGTAGCTACAATAGAGAAAGCATATTAAGTCCACCCTTCTCCTTCTCTTTTTCCTTCCCTTCCCCTTCCCCTAAAATGCAGCTCTAAAACCTGGACAGAATTTGTGGAGCATCTGTGGACTTGAAAAGTAAATGGCTGCAGGTATATTGGAAATGACCAAAATGAACTTGTGGTTGCCTGAAACCCAGAGTGGGTACTGAGGCACGGGTGAAGAGAACTGCAGGAGAATTTCTCTAATTCTCACTCAAAAAAAAGGGAATTCCTAACCCTGGAGAGACTAGAGTAAGCATGTCAAACTTGTTTATTTAAACGAGGCATGTGGCCCACTGGCCATGAGTTTGACATGCTTAGACTAATGGAAACCATTATTCTAATTATTTATTTCTTTTCTTAATTCTCTCATTCACTTTTAGCCCTCAAGGAATACTCAGTGGTGGCAATAACATGAGCATGCAGAGGCCAAAACTCTGAGGAAGAGAAACATTCCTCTCCACTTGGGGTTCTGTGGTCCCCAGGAGATGAGGTACATGACTGCAGCTCTGTCTGTCTCTATGTTCTCTCATCACACTTGTCCGTCTCTTGTGTTCACTCATCACAGTTTCAAAATGTCTAGAATATACTCCGAAGGTATGAAGCATATAAAGAACCAGAAAGACCACAACTCATTTAGGAAAAGACAATCGAGATGCCAACACCAAGATGACAAAGATGTTGGGATTATCAAACAAAGGCTTAGTGAAGCTATTGTAAACATGCTCCACCAAGTAAAGAACTTAACTGGTGTAAATGGGATAATAGATGACTTTAGCCAAGAAATATAATATATGAAGAAGAATCATTTGAAAGGTCTGAACTGAAAAGTATAACAACTTAAAAACAAAAACTCAGTGGATAGTCTCAATAGCTAAAGAGCTTAAAAGAAAAAAATGAACTTAAAGATAATTTAGTAGAAATTATCCATTTTGAATAACAAAGAAGAATGTAAAAAGTTTAACATTTGAAACCTCAAAGTCTCAGAAGGAGAGTAAGAAAAGTGTGATGCAGAGAAAAACATTAGAAGCAGAAGCAGCTAAAAACTTCCCAAATTGGGCAAGTGAAATAAACTTATAGTAACCTCTCTCCAAAAAAGATAATATCCAATAAATTTGCTCCTAGACACATTATAATCAAACCATTAGAAATTAAAGATAATAAAAATATTGAAAGAAATCAGAGAAAAAATAATACCTTACATACAAGGAAACAATGATTTGAATGAATACAGATTTCTCAACAGAAATCATGGTGGGGGGGGAATGAAACAATATTTTTATAGCACAGAAGAAAAAGAACTGTCAATTCAGAATTCTATAGCCAGTGAAAATATTCTTTGGGAATTAAGAGGAGACAATTGCTAATGGGATTTCTTCAGACAAGTGAAATAACACAAAAGAAACATATAACATCTGTAATGAAGTAAAAGCAACAGATACAAGAAATATCTTTTAAAATATGCTATTTTTCTTTTATTGAATACTTTAAAACATGCTTAATGGTTGAAAGTAAAAATTATAACATTTTCTGCTGGGGTTTTCAATGTACATAAGACAACTACAACACAAAAGAGGGAGAAAAAAGTCTTCCACATGGTGGACAGGTTTCTCTATTCTACTTTGAGTAGCAAATTACTGATTCTAAGTAAATTTTGTAAAGTGCATGCAATTAAATATATGAGATTCAACAAAGCAGTGTTTATAGGGAAATTTACAGCACAAAATGAACTCGAGTTTCCAATCTACCTGCTACCATTTACTTTTCTAACCATGTTAGAAAAAATGGTTTCATATCAATCATCTAAGTTTCCAATTCATGAGACTAGAGAAGAGAAAAATAAACCCAAAGCAATCTTTTCTTTCAGAAGGAAAAAAATAATATAGAGCACATATCAATAAAATTTGAAAACAGAAAAACAATTGAAAAGTCAATGAAATCCAAACCTGGTTCTTTAAAATAAGATACACACACACCTCTCGCAAGTTGAAAAAAAAATTATAGAAGTTATCACTACAGACTCTAGAGACATTAAAAGTATAACAAAGGAATACTATGAGCAAATCTACATTTACAAATAATTATAAAAGTGGGCCCATTCAAAGAAAAAAAATAAAACTACTAACATAAGCCCAAGAAACACTAGATCACCTAAGTAGTCCTATAACTATTAAAGAACTAATTTCCAGCTTAAAACATTTCAAAAAGAAAATTTATAGGTGCTGATAGTTTCACTGGTGAATTCTACCAAACATTTACAGAAGAAATTATACCAACTATACAAAATCTCTTCCAGAAAACAGAAGAAGTACTCGTAATACTTGCTGCATTGCTCTGACACAAACCAAAGACAGTGCAAGAAAAAGAAAACTAGAGGTCAATATTTCTCATGAAAATAAGTGTAAAAATCCTCAACAAAATAAAATTTGATAATATGTAAAAAGAATAATATATACCATGCCAAATGGAATTTATCCTGCCAAGTCAACTCTAGTTCAGTATTGAATTATCAGTCAATGCAAGTCACCATATTAACAATCTAAAGAGTGAGAAACCCATGACACCAAGAACATTATTCATAAAAGAAAAAATTAATAAATTGAACTTCATCAAAATAAAAACTTTTGCTCTGCAAAATACATTAAGAGCATGAAAAAGACATGAGAAAATATTTGCAAATAATATTTTCAGCACAGAACTTTTATCTAGAATATATAAAGAACCTTCAAATATCAACACTAAGAAAATAATCTGTCTGGCCAATGTTGCTCAATGGTTGAGTGTAGACTTATGAATCAGGAGGTCATGATTTGACTCCCAAAGCACATGCACGGGCTTTGGGCTGAGGCAGCTGATCAATGATTCTCTCTTTATCACTGATGTTTTTATTTGTCTCTCCATTTCTCTTTGAAATCAATAAAAATATGTATTTGAAAATTTTTAAAAAGAAAAGAATCCAGTTTTTCAGTTGATAAAAGACTTGACTAGATTCTTTATCAAAGAGAATGCATGGATGGCAAATAAGCCCAAAACAAGATGTCCAGCATCATTAGCTATGAAGGAAATGCAAATGTAAACCACAATTACACATCTATTAGAATGACTAACATAAAAATTGCTGAAATACCAAGTGGTAATGGCAAGGATGCAGAGCAACTGGAACTCCCATATTTTGCTGGTGGAAATGCAAAATGATACAAGCATTCTGGAAAATGTTTGGAACTGTTTAATAAAGGCAAACATATTTACACCCCTCAGATTCTGCAATTCTGATTCTGGGTTTTTATCATAGAGAAATAAATATGTTTCCAAAAAAACACACAACCTTTGTACATAATTATTTATACAGTGATCCAACCATAATAGCAAAAAATTGGAAACAATCCAAATGTTCTTTGGTGAATAGATAAACAAATTGTAGTACATCTAAATAATAAACTACTACTCAACAATATAATGAAACAACAACTGAATCATGCAACAACTTGGATGAATCTTAGAGGCATTAAGCTTGAGTAGAAGGAGCCAGTCTCAAAGGTTACAAAATAAATGATTCTATATATAAAATACTCTAAAGGACAAACTACTCTAAAGGGATAGAAAACAGATAAATGGTTACTGATCTTTTAGAGATGAGAGTTGGAAGGAGAGTGTGATGACAAAGGGATAACCCGAGTGAGTTTTGGGGGTGATAGAACTCTTTGTATCTCAATCCTGGCGGCAGTTATATGAATTTATAAATGTGTTAAAACTTACAGAACTATACATACAAAAAAAGTCGATTCTACTCTATGTTATTTTTTAAAAAACCAGACTAGAAAAAACACCAAAGATTGCACAGACAGAACATCATCATTTTACTCATTTTTTCTTTTCCATTTATCTGGGATAGAAAACAGTGCAGGCAATGTATTTTCAGATTTAATATTCTACATGTTTGTTCAGTCCCAACGTCCATCAAAGCATGCTTGCAACTTGAGTCATCAAGTGCAGATTCAGATCAGATAGCTCAGGGAAAGGACAGGCTATCAGAAAGTTAATGACTTGGACTGACGCCAGCGTTTCAAGGAACAAGGAGGACATTCAAACCTTAATGAAAGTATTCAGTCCACAAGACAAGGAGACGTGCTTTAGCTTTAATCCGCTTTTCCTGCACTATGTTCCAAGGGTCCGCTGGGTCTGCAAATGACCAACTTCAAGTTCTTAAGTGCATAAGAAAGAGAACCATTAACTTTTTATGTTCCTCAAAACAAAAATCTGTATACAATAGAACTGTACAACCAAGACCAAAGTAAGACTACAGGTTTGTTGATTTGGGGAAGTGTAGACGGATGCTCCCAGAGATCTTACCTGCCTTATGCACAGTTGTTCCTAATATGAGCACATTATAGATGCTCACTTAGTGTTTACTGGATTGAAATGAATATTAGCAAGTGGCTTTAACTTGCTAGGATGGTTTTAGGATCTTTAGTTCCAGACTAGGTTAGCAGTCATAGTAAAAACAAGAGTAAGACACCTGGTAGAAAAACGAGGGTCTTGGTTCAGTGCTTCTCATGGTTAGAACATCATGTTCCAGATCGGAAAAGGGAGGCATCATCTAGAATTCCACCCACGTGAGTGGGGAGGATTGGCCTTGACTCCAGCCAGGCGTTCACAGAGCAGAGGGCCACAAAGATAGCACAGGCAGGCAGAGGTGGCCACAAATATTAGGCAGAAGGCGATGCCTTTTGAACACATCAGGAAGGAGCTGGATCTTGCTTTACCTTAGTTTAAGTTAGTTTTCAAGTTACCTCAGGAAAGGCAGGGGCTATTGTAAGGATACACATACATTACTTTTGGAAACATCCAGGATCAGAAGGCAACTCCAGCCTAGACCAGCACCGTGTTGGCACATTTGCTGCATTCAGCTATTTGCTCCATTTTTCTTTCTCTGACCACAGAGTTGTCTGCTTCTGTATTAGCTTCTGGGAGCAGCAGGAATGCTAAATGGAGAGATATCTTAGAATTTTCTAGTTCCAATAGGTTGCAGAATGTTCCTGGGTGAGAGTAATGTGTCACAGTAATGTGTCACAGCCTAGCCAATGGATGGGCTGCCCTTGGGTTATACATGCCTGTCCCTGGAGTCACAAGATACAAATGTGCCACTGGAAGTCTGGGGCTGAGGCTGGGGCTGGGGCAGCTCCCTTCACAAGGGCCTGTGAGGGGCAGGAGCTGTCATTCCAGGACAGAGATTCCTCTGGAGTTAGGGGCCAGGGCTGATAGTGCTTGAGCGATTCTCTTCTTTTTATATTACACTGCAGACAGAGGGTGGACAAGGGCACTGGCTTTCTTTAGGCTGGAAGGACAAACTCCCAAAGAGAGACTGTGGCACATAGCTCTTGTTATTGGCTGGGCACCCTTAGGAATGCTGCTGTCCAGAATGGTAGGTGCTTCTGCTGCATGTGTCTTTTGGCTAAAAACATGAGTGAGGATGTCTGGGTTCTAATCCCAGGATGGCCACTTACCTTGTGATTTTGAATAAATAGCACCCACCTTCTGAATTTCACATTTTTTTTAGTTATAAAGTGGGAACAATTCTAGCTTAGGTTGTTTAAAACAAAATCAAGACCATGTTAACTTTACTACCTAAATTTCCGCATGGCTTCCCATTATGCAAAATTTCATCTCAAATCCTTACACAAGCTGGCAACCTCCAGAACAAATATACCGCCTTATGTCCAGGACTTCTCCCATGTCTTGCTCTGTTGCAGCCACACTGCCTCATAGCAATTCCTGTAAATGCCAGGCATCCTACTACCTCAGGCCCCTTGCACTAGCTGTATTTTCTGCCTGGAAACATCGTCACCCAGATAGCTTCAAGATTCTTTCTGGGACCAACTCCCAGTCTACTGCTGTCTCAGTAGTTTTTCCTGACTACTCAATTTAAAATTGTAACCACTCCCCTTCTTCCCTCTTGCCTTGCTTTATTTTTCCATTTTAGTTCAGTACATAATTAATTATTGATCTTGCTATTTCTTTTCTCTCCCACAGTAGAAAATAAACTCCAGAGAAAAGGGATTTTGTCTATTATCTTCATTGATCTGGCTTCAGCATCCATAAAGGAGTAGACATGAAATAGGTACACAGGAAATTGCTTTGAGCCTGGCCAGTGTGGCTCAGTGGTTGAGTGTCCACCCACGAACCAGGAGGTCATGGTTCAATTCTTGTCAGGGCACATGCCCCAAATGTGGGCTTTGTCCATGGTAGGAGGCCTGCAGGAGGCAGCCAATTGATGTTTCTTTTTATCGTAGATTGTCTCTTTCTCTCTCTCTCTTCTTTCCTTTCGCTAAAATCAATAAAAAAATATTTAAGACCAGCTGGTGTGGCTCAGTGGTTGAGTGTTGACCTATGAGGCAGAGGGTCATGGTTTGGTTCTTTCACGTACCTGAGGTGCAGGTTAATCCCCAGCTGGCAGGAGGCAGCCAATCTATGATTCCTTCTCATTACTGATGTTTCTATCTCTCTTTCCCTCTCCCTTCCTCTCTGAAATAATCATCATCGTAATAATAAAAAGTAAAAAAATCACACTTTTAAAGAAAGAAGTTGTTTTGAACGAATAAGCAAGTGTGTGCTAGCTGCCTTCTAACTTCATTTCTTTCCATTGCAACCTCAACTTCTATTGATCACCTGACTTACCGTCTCATCCTCATTCATTTATTCATTTGTCTCTTCAACAATTATTTATGTCTCTTCTGTACCAGAAATGGGAGGTAGAGCTTTAAACAAAACTAAGTCATTTCCTCCTTACTTTCCAGGAAGGCGGGCAATGAATACATCAACAACTAAAAATGTACTCTATCGGATACCAGCATGTGCTATCCCAAAATGTGACTGTAGGAGACCAGAATATGCCCCCAAATATGCCTCTTTGACATAAGGATTATTTTGAGCTGATTATTTTGAGAAGCAGCAGACACAGGAGGAGCTCTGAAAAGAAAGTAAAAGGTACACTTTAGTAACAGCAACTTAACATTTATAAAGGAAATCTCCATTTGTGAGGCTGTCTCCTCTTTACCAGGAAGGAAATCACAGAAGACTCTTGTCACAGGGAAGGCACCTACTTAAATCTGCATAACAAGCCTTACCTTTGTTTACCATACTTTTCCTGGTCACTTTCCTATAATTTGCCTCTGCACACTCTCTTTCCTTTGCTTTAGCTGAAGATGGTGCTTAAGCCCAAGTTCTAAACCAGTTCCTTGAGTTACTTGTTCTCAAGTTTTCCCCATGTATGTATGAGATATAATGTTAATACATTTTGTGGGATTTTTTTTCTTTTTAAAATTTGACCTTTGTTAAATGGCATGATTAGCATGTTGCTGCACTCACCCCACCAAATATCACACATCGAAACTTACCACTGCGACACCTACACCTGATCAGCTGACCTCTGCTGGAGGACCTTATGTCAGCAGGCAAACTATAGATCTACCTTTTCAACTCTGGAATGGTTCTCAGCACTGTTGCCATTGTTCTTAACTCCTGCCACTGGCCTGGCAGCTATTTCAATCATCCACACTTCACTGAACCAAAAATAATAAGAACAACAACTGCAACAACTTACTTTTATTCACATTTTCCATGGCCTAGGCAGCATGCCGGTTTGTTGTTGTTGTTGTTGTTGTTGTTGTTTTCCATAAACCTATCTCATTTAATTTTCCCCTGAAACATATAGGTTAGATACTGTTATTTTATAGATGAGAAAATTGAAGCTTAGAGAGGTCAAGGAACTTGACCAAGGACCCCAATTGTAACTCAGGGAGCTAAGTGTCAATCCAGAGCCAGGCTGTACTCACCTAATCCAAACCTGAGCCCCCTCTGCTGGCAAACTCCTCACCTCATCTCCTACTTCATTTGCTCAGAAAATCAAGAGTGTGAAGGTGGTCAAATATGAAAGCCCCCAGATTGCTGACAAAGTTACCAGCCAAATCTCATCAAATCTGAAAGACTATCTACACTAATAAAAGAGAAAGATGCAAATTGACTGTACCTTCGTGATGACCACCAGCCAATCAGGAGTGAGTATGAAAATTAACTCAACAAAGATGGCAGGTTAATTTGCATACACAGGTGCCCAGTGGCGGGGGGGGCAAGGCGGGATGCTTGAGTCGTTGCCATGGCAATGACACAGGCATTCCATACCTGCCCCAGCTGCTCACAGCCTCTGGGCAGCATGGGAAGGTGGGGCCAGACGAGAAAGAGGTGGCTCTGGAGCGAAAAGCTGTGTTAGGAGCCAGGGAAAGGAAGGCCCATTCTTGCATGAATCTTTGTGCATCAGGCTTCTAGTTAATTATAAGAAGCACCATTATCCCATTTAACCCTAAAAAATATTACAATTAAATTATGAAACATATTGAGAGCTCCTGTATGAGATGTTTTAAGGTGAAAATAAACTATGTAGAAAAATTAATGATTATTTTTATCATTTTAAGACATTAATTTTTTTAAATATATTTTATTGATTTTTTACAGAGAGGAAGGGAGAGGGATAGAAAGTCAGAAACATCAATGAGAGAGAGACATCGATCAGCTACCTCTTGCACGCCCCCTACTGGGGATGTGCCCGCAGCCAAGGTACATGCCCTTGCCGGAATCGAACCCGGGACCCCGCAGTCCGCAGTCCGACGCTCTATCCACTGAGCCAAACCGGTCTCGGCAAGACATTAATTTTAATCACAGTTTATATTCAATATTATAGCTTCAGGTGTACAGCATAGTGGTTGGACAACCATATGCTTACAAAGTGATTCCCACCTAACACCATATATAGTTATTACAATATTATTGATTATACTGTACAAATAATTTTTAAAATATGGCACATACACACCCATCAAAACTTCTCCCCTTCCTTTATCAAAAGTGGAAGTATCCCTTCTCAAAACTAAAACCCTCTTTCTATGTTCTTTATTTTTTTTCTCCTCCTTGACCTTTTTCCATTTTTTTTCTTTCTCTCCAGTGTTTTCAATTCTATCTCTCTCAAACTAAAGCTTCTTCAGGTCTCTTTCATTCTGAAATGCATCTACTTGACTTATGCTATGCTATCCTCTAGCTATTATTCCATTTTTCTTTTTCCCTTATTATTTTTTCTTTCTGTCTCTCTTGTATTTATATGGAGACTTATAAAGGCTATCAAAGACACATCAGATATTTGGGTCTTTGGTAAAGTCTAATATTTTTTTTGCAACATCTTTATTATGAGCATATGTTGTTGTAGTTGTTATCTGCCTGAAAGACTTTGGGGAACAAATTTTCCCCACACCATCCCATTGAAACACTGTTTAATGTATATATTTCAGGAGTACTGGCTCCCCAATTCCTTCCTTCAAGAATGGGCACATGATCCAGGTGCGGCCAGAATGCTACATCAAGGTTGGCACTGGCCTCAGGCTGAAACACGGATGGGCATATCACCCAAGCCAGAACAATCAGAATTTCGCCCCAAACTTTCCTCTCAGTGCTTTCACAAAAGATGTACTCTTTCTGCCAAGATTGTCCTTGAATTGATAGTGGCCATTTGCTCACCATGTGGGAGTAATCTATGTAAGAAGTGGAGAAATATATAGATCTCTGATGTCATTATATGATTTCCTACATCCAAAGATGCTAAAACCAGGCTACTCCTAGACTTTTTAAATACACAAACTAATAAATTTCCTTTTTGCTCATACTAGTTTATTTGTGTTTCTGTTATTTGCAATCAAACATTCTAATGCATTGTTCTATGTTTTTTTTTATGTGATGGTCAGTTAAGTGTAACTACAAGAGAAGACATAGGAGAGGCACAAGGAAACAAAGTTCATTATACTCACAGGTCTAGAGGGGAGTTCACTGCTTGCCACACAGAGTCACAGAGGAAGTTTCAAGTGGCAGACTAGAGCAATGGAAAAGCTAACGGTAGAGCCTCTTTGAGTTTGGGTATAAAAGGTAAGGTAGTGCAGGGTAAACTGTCCCAAATTGGCTAGTTTGATTAATTTTGGTGGGCTCTAAACTATGGAGGTGGTCTTTCATTGCTTGACACTTGGACTAGAATGACTAAGCAAAGGAATATTGAACCTGGGGTATAGGGCCTGATAGAGGAATCTGAGCTCTGAATGGGTTAGTTTGTATGTCAAGGGCATGCTCCTACCTGCATTATTTGCTATCTCTAAGAATTTGCTAGCCTCAGGACGGGCAGCCAGAAATGTTTTTTTTTTAATATCAAAGCATCATAATATACAGAAAATGAAAACTACAACCAAAATTTGAAGCTTTCATACCCATTATTTTATTTGATCCTATAGTGTTGGGGAGCGGGGTATATGTTTGTCTTGCTCACAAGTAAATTTCTGAGAATTAGCATGTGCTAGGCATACAACAGGTGTTCAGAAATATTTGTTGAATGAAATTAGTATCATGTATGTTATTACTTACCCCATTTGAATAAAATAGGACACAGAGATCGGAGAACAAGCAGTTGGGGGTTTCTGTGTTGTATTTGAGCTGGGTTTGAGTGGACTAGCTTAAGAGGATACTGTATAGTGAAAGCCTACACTGGAAAGGGGCAGCATAGGATGAATTTGGATTACAAAACCAAGGTCAAAATCATTGTAGTGTGTTTCTTTTCTGGAGTTCTACAGCAGAACTGTCTCTGCCTTAACTTTTGCTCCTTTACAATCCACTGTCTCCTCACCAACCACAGCGATTTTGTTGCAGTATCATATCAGATCCTATTACTCTTCTGTTTTAAACCTTTCAATAGTTTCCTTTTACTTTCAGGGATAAAAGTCCAAATTCTGAACATACATAAGGTTCTTATGACCTGGCTGGCCCCTAGCTATCCTTTAGCCTGATGTCTTCCTGTCCTTCTCTGTGTTCTCTCTGCTCCAAGCAAATAGTCTTCTTTCCATTCTAGAAAAATATGGTTCTCTCCCAACTCACAGCCTTTGCCTCATATACTCTCCTTTCTTCACTGTTTATCTAGCTATTTCCTCCTCACCTGTAAGTTCTCAGTCAGCATCATTTCCTCTAGAGCTTTTCCCACTCTCATTCTACATTGGCCCTCCTGTCTTCCACTTTTGTCCCTGTGTTTTGATTTCGTACCACCTATCAGTTTATTTATTAATTAAACTGGTCAACATGAACATATAGGTTTCAGGTGTGGACTTCTAAATTACAAGATGTCCATATTGCACCATGTGCCCACCACCTAAAGTCAAATCTCCGTCCAAAGGAACACCAGCGTAAGCTTAGAAATGCCTCAGAAGGGAAAGGTCAGGAGCTAATATTTATAGATGTCTAGACTCAAGTGATTTTAAGGGGGTCTAATTGATATCAGGCAAAGTTCTTTAATTAGGGTTGGTGAAGTTAGAAAGAGGTCAGAGTCTTAAAACAAATCTTAAAAAAAATTTTTTTTCTAATTGGAGTTGATGTTCAATATTCTATTATTTTCAGGTGTACAGTATAATGGTGAGATATTTATGTAGCTTTCAAAGTGATACCCCTGATAACTCTAGTACTCACTTGGCACAATACATATTTATTAAAATATTATTGATTATATCCCCTATGCTGTACTTTATATCCTTGTGATTATTTTGTAACTACCAATTTGTACTTTTTAATCCCTTCACTCTTTTCACCCAGCCCCTTAACCCTTTTCCCATCTGGCAACCATAAGTTTATTCTCTGTATCTATGAGTTTGTTTTTATTATTTATTTTGTTTTTGGATTTCACATATAAGTAAAATCACATGGTATTTGTCTATCTCTGTCTGATTTATTTCATTTAGAATAACACCCTCTAGGTTCTTTCATGCTGCTGCAAATAGTAAAACTTTATTTCCTTTTTTATGGCCAAGTCATACTCCATTATATAAATGTACCACATCTTCTTTATCCAATTATTCATTGATAAGCACATAGGTTGCTTCCATATTGTATATGAAATGCCTTTCTTTGTCTTTTGTTATAGCCTTTCTTTAAAAACCTATTTTTCTGATATAAATATTTCTACCTCATCTTTTTAAGGGGTTTAATTTGCATGAAATATCTTTTTTCCATGACTTTATTTTAAGTCTGTGTGATTTTCGATCTGAAGTAGGTCTCTTGTAGGCAGCATATGTATGAGTCATGTTTTCTTCTCTATTCAGTAACCCTATATCTTTTAATTAGATGATTAATTCCATTTACATTTAAGGTAATTATTGATAGTTGTGTAGTTATTTGCCATTTTGTTATTCATATTTTTAAATCTTTCTCCTCCGCCTTCTTCTTTCCTTCTCCTTCTCCTTCTCCTTTTCCTTTTTCCTCTCCTCCTCCTCTTCCTCCTCCTTCTTGTCCCTTTAACATTTTTTGTAATAATAAACTCCTTTAGCTTTTTCTTATCTGGGAAGCTCTTTATCTCTCCTTTGTTTCTAAATTATAACCTTATGGAGTACAGTAATCCTGGTTGTAGGTCATTGCTTTTCATTGCTTAGAGTATTTTGTGTCAATCCCTTATGCTCTGCAAAATTTGTTTCAAAAGAACTGACAGTCTTATGAGAGCTTGTTTTTAGGTAACTAACTGCTTTTCTCTTTCTCATTTTAAGATCCCCTCTTTGTATTTAACCTTTGCCATTTTAATTATGACATTTGTTGGTGTGGGCCCCTTTGGGTTCATCTTGTTTGGGACACTGTTTTTTCTTGGACTTGTATGTCTAGTTCCTTTGTCAGGTTAAGAAAGTTTTCTGTCATTATTTCTTCAAATAGGTTTTCAATTCCTTGCTTTCTTCTCCTTTTAATACCTCTATGAATGTGAATGATGTTATACTTAAAGCTGTTCCAAAGGCCCCTTAAACTATGCTCACTTTTTACATTTTGTTTTTTCATTTTGCTCTTGCTATTGGATGTTTTCTGCTTCCTTGTCTTCCAAATCACTGGCTCAATTATCTGCTTCACTGATCTGTTGTTGATTCCATCTAATATACTCTTCATTTCTGACTGGTTCTTTTTTATGGTTTCTATTTGTGTAAGTCCTTACTACATGCCTGTACTTCTTAGGTCATTGGATATCCTTATAATGGGCATTTTGAAATCTGCATCTGATAGATTGCTTGCCTCTACTTCTTTTTCTGCAGTTTTATTCTATTATTTCATTTGAGCTATATTTGTTTGTCTCCTCATTTTGGCTGCTTCTCTGTGTGTGTGTGTCTGTGTATTAGGTAGAACTTCTGTGTCTACAGTCTTGACAGTCTTATGTAGTAGGTGTCCTGTGGGGCCAAATGGTGCAATCTGCCTGGTCACCTGAGCTGAGTGCTCTGGGGTGTCCCTTGTGTGGGTGGTGTGTGCCCTCCTATTATAGTTGAGCTTTGTTTATTGTTACTGTCAGTGAGTGGGATTTAACCTCAGGCTGATTGGCTGTGAAAAGTAGCTGTGACTATAGTGGACAAGCTGTTGTGTTGTGGCTGACCCCGTAGAATGGGTTCACTTTAATGAGGATCTGGTGCCTCCTGAGCCCATTCTTTGGGGGTTTTATTTGTGGAGCTAACTGGGTGGTGGTCTGCAGTGATCTGAAGCTGGCCACTGGGTATATTAGTTTTGGGGCCTCTTGGTAAGGGCTCCAGTGCCAGTCAAGAGAAGCCTCTGCTTGTGCCCAGCCACCAAGTAGGATCTACAACATGATCTGTGGTTGGTAGTTGCCTGTCCTGTACTTGGAGGCACTGGGGAAAGTCTGTGATGTGAACTGAGGCTGATTTCCACTTCTCCTGGGGCTGCTTAGCAAGAAGTACAGGCATGCCAACACCAACTGCTGTTTGGGGTTTGTGAACCTTTAACCAATTAACTGCCACGGTATTTTGAATTTAATTTTAAAAAGTCTGCTGCTTGTGTCTATGGATGCTTATGGTGTACAAATGGTTAAGAAATTTTAGGAAAGTTTACAGCATGGGCCAAGGGTGGTAGCTTCTGAGGAATAGACACTGGTATTCAGGTTGGGCAGGGCAGGTTCTTTGGGAACCAACAGGGTGGGGTGAGTTTGGTTTCTGTCTGCACCTGCAAGTTGTGTGGGGAGAGGGCTAAACAACAAAACAATGGTGCCTGCCAATATGTCTGTCTGCACCTGCTGGCTGAGTTGGGTAGGGGGATTAACAAAAGAACAATGACACCTACTAGCACTTTAGTCCTAGAGAGCTGCGCCTCCAGCTCTCACCCTGAGACCAGACAATTCAGTTCCTCCCAGTTTGTCCCTGGTGCTTTTTGAGCTACTGCTCCAGTGCTGGAGCTCAGCATGAGTAAGTTCATCAGTAAGTTTGTGTGTGGGCCCTTTAAAAGGAACACCCAGGACTCCAGAATTCTCCATCTCACCTAAATGTTATCCCCAATGATTTTCACAACCAGATGTTGTGGGGACTCTTTTTCCTTGCACTGGTGACCTGGTGTGGGGCTGTGCCTCCCTGATCTGCAGAGGTCAAGAGGGGACTTTTGCAGCCAAGATATCCCTCCCAGTTTTTAACTGCCACACATCAGAGCGGACCAGCCTGTTTTGCATCTCTGTTCCTCCTACCAGTCTCAGTATGGCTCCTTTTTTTTATATCCTTATTTGTAGGATTTATATTTAGCTAGTCTTTGGGTGGTTTCCAAGAGTGGTTGTTCTATAATTTAGTTCTAATTTTGTTGTAGTTTGGGATGAAGTGAGCACAGCATTTACCTACTCTGATATCTTGATTGGAAGTCTTGAAGCAAACAATTGCTTGATGAGTGAGCAGTGTGCCAGTTAAGTGATCTATTTTCCTGAGAAATTGACTATTTAAGCAGTTAAAGTTCAGATAAGTTGACTTTTTGGAAGTTTCTTAAACAAATAATAAAGGTATTTATTGGTATATAGTCTTAGTTCTCTGAGCAAGAATTACTGGACCAAGTAATGAAGTCATGTTATGTCAGTGGCTGTATTCCCAGTTAAGGAATATACATATGAATAGTCTCAGTTCTCATGATATACCTGTGTTTATATCTCCCTTCCCCAATAACATTTGTGGCAATTGCAACTTTGAATTTGAATAATGTTTTGCTCAGCATTTTATTCCCTGTACTGGTCACAGCACCTGGAACATAAAAGATATTCAACTAATGTTTGTTAGTATTGAATGAAACCTTGGACAATAGCTTGGATGGAAGGAGGATGAAGAAATCAGAGACTTTTTTTGGTCTTTAATCCTATGTTAAAGCGGTTCCGGTAAGGCTGAAGAACATACTTAGAAGGGAAAGGTAAGAAGTTTCACTTTGGAACAGTGAGTTTCATTACAAAGAGGAAATACACATCTGGAATTCTGGAGAGATAAACTAATTAAAATGTACGAGGTTGAAAAGATAATAATAAGTACAGCCATAGCACCTTCTGTGTGCCAGACACTCTCTCAATGCTTTACCGCCATTAACTCAGTAAATCTCATAACTCTATGAAGTAAGTGCTATAATCATCTCCATGTACTAACAAGAGAAAAAGAATTGAGAAAAAGCTGCTTGCAACTACATGAAAAAGCTACATTAACATAACTGTCTATTCTTGGAATTTCTTGCATAAGAAAATAAATGTACAAAATATCAGTTTCAAAATCATCCTGAAAATGACTTTATCTGAAGAAAAGATAATGCAGTGGAAAAACAGATTGTTCACCAAAGGGTTGTGTACCCAGGGAGAGCCACTTTAAACCCATGCCTTGCTGAGTTCACCAATCTTAAACCATTAGAGCACAACTTGGCCCTGTCACAAGCAGATCTCCACATTGAAAAAAATCTAACCTTAAGTTAGATGTCTAAACCTTATACTTATCCACCCTTGAAGCCCTGCTCTAAGTCACACTGAGAGTATGTCAAGATGGTGCTCTCCTTACTGCACTAAACAGTAAACTTGGCTTTGTTTGACCAATAGGTTATTTCAGTAGTCTTTCCAGGGAGTCAGCAGTTAACAGAACCAAAAAATCAATGCCTTGTCCCAGTGCTTTGCTAATGTGTTCCATAATTTTGTATAGAGAAGGAAGTAAGATCAGGATTTGCTATCAAATGGACACTCACATCACTTGGGTAAAGAAAATTAAGTTTTGGTGTTTTTTAAATATATTTTTATTGATTTTTCACAGAGAGGAAGAGAGAGGGATAGAAAGTCAGAAACATCATTGAGAGAGAAACACGGATCAGCTGCCTCTTGCACTCCCCCTGCTGGAGATGTGCCCACAGCCACGGTACATGCCCTTGACCGGAATCGAACCTGGGACCTTTCAGTCTGATGCTCTATCCACTGAGCTAAACCGGCTTTGGCAAGAAAATTAAGTTTTAAGAAGAGTAGGGCATAACTCTTTATATCTGTTTCAGAGTTCAGCATAACATTAAACTGATTGAAATTTGAACCTAGACTAAAAACGACAAAAGTTAAGACCCTTAAAATGAGAATCACCCTAAGCACTGGCAAGATGAGAATGAAGGTTAGAGTGGGTAAGGTCCCAGATACTGTCAGGCACAGAGATTAACAGTAGTGACTTTGGATTCAGAAATACGTTTAACTTTGGCTTCACTATTTAGTAGTGATTTGACTTTGGGCAATTAACCTCCCAAACCTCAGGAGTTCATTTGTAAAATAGGAATAATGTTAATACCCTGCATCATAGAGTTAATCTGAGGACTGAATGAGACAGTGTGTGATAAAAGTTTATCATGGTGCCATTGGTGGTATTTACTGCTATTATTATAATTCACTACAGGATTTCAGGGCTTGGGAAAAGAGGAGATAAGATCAGTGCTATACTTGAAATATTCAGAGATAAGAAACACAATATCTTACCAGCTGGAAATTCAGGATTGACATTTTCTGTCGTCCCTAGTATTTTTCCAAGTAGATTGGTTACAAAGCCCTATAATTCCCCAGCTACGCTCTCTGCACTTAACATTTGAGCACTGCTTACCTCCCAAGAGGATTGCCTAAGCAGAATTTAGGACTATATCAGAAACTTGACCTTAAAAGTTTAAGAATTTAGAACCCTGGGAGATGAAATCTGTCAATAAGAAACATCTAATTGGTTTTGGTGGGGAAATGTAGGAGGTGAGTACTGTTGTTTTCTAGATGCTATCGCTAGATGCAAAAGAACATGAGCTCCCTGAGCCCAAAATTTTTCTTTTCTAAACTTGCTTACTCATCAGCCAAGTAGGTCTTGCCTATAAGGATGGAGTGAAGGTACTAATTGAGCATTGTACTTATTGCAAACCACAGTAGTTTTGTCTGGCTTTCAAGGATTAATAACATTGGGAAAGGAGGCCATTTTTCTCATTATTTATACAACTATAGAGCTAGAGTCTATTTTGTATTTACCATGTGCCTCTAGGGGCTGCTGCTTTGTGTGCATTATTTCACTTGATCCTTCTCACAAAACTTTCCAGGTATTATTTTCCCCATCTTTGAACTCCTACTGGATTTACTTGTGTTTTCTTAAGTACTCACCAACTTGTGAAAGAATCCTGAAGTCAAGAAAATTCCATGCTTTGTAAGCAGACAGGAAGATGTGGTGTGGTTTTGGACTACATTTGCAAACAGAGAAGCATACAGAGGATCAACAATAATACATTCAAACTAGAAGTAACAGGGCAGATGGATGGCAGGTGGAACAGGAAAGGCTAACAGTCTCTATCTCAACTGTGGCCTTATGTGGCAACTACACATTCAGGAAAGGGTGTGTGAGTATAAACACAGAGCCTTGAGGATGATCTTGAGATTATGAGACTGAAAAAGGGAGAATTGGGCAGTTTTCCAGGTGATACATAAATACTTGGAATAAGGTTAAAAGTTGTAAAATGATACTGTATGTATATTTTCACACCCACCTCCAATTTTATTTTGTGTGACTTGATTTTTAAGTTAACTATCTCAAGATGCAATCCACAGGGGATTTTATAATTCTAATTCCATCTTTGAGCTCTTTATAATAGATAGGAGATGATTTATTTCTGTGCTAATTCACATCAACACTTTCTCAGAAGCAGTCAAAATATAAATAAAAGTTCTTCAAAAGCAGCCCCGGGACAACAAGCCAATGTTGTGAGGTAAACATAAGTCCTTTCAGAAGTGTTCTAACTTATTGAACTACGAATTTCCAAGTTTCAGCATAAAGAATTCATTAAGCAATTTTTAAAAAAGGAACACTGCCTTAGGAAAAATGCAACTTGCCAAATTTACCTCCTACCTTCTTTAATACAACTTTGCAAATATTCCAGCTTAAAGAAACCAGAGGATGAAGAGATTATTAGATGGAAGGTCTTAGAAAGTAGGAGGGATTTGAATTTGGTCTTGGATGTGTGAGTGGGAAGGAATAGGGGTTTGGAGTAGGTAGAATGGTTAATAGGTTATTTTGATTAAAATGGAGATTATGGTTACTGGGCCCCAACAGGTGCAATGCTATGAACTTGCTACTTTGCCTTCTACAGAGGGCCATTAAAATTGGGTAAAGGAATTATTTCCTTTGCTGTTACCTCTGCCCTCCAGACACACTCTTCACCTTTCTCTTTCTGCTTTCCTCCCTGGAAGTCAAGCCAGTGGAGGCTACAATATCAAGCATTTCCTTACCTTCTGGTTTGGTCAATGAGGTGGCTTGCAAGAGATCCAAGGGAGGGTGGTAGGTGATAGGAGGAAACTTATTTTCCAGGCCCCCTTCTTGCAGGGTCAGCTTGGGTTGCTATGATCCATCAGAGTTTCACAACTTCTCTAGGTCTTTGGGTTCTGATAACATCTTCTCTGCTGGTTGTGGTTAGGTTGCGGGGAGAGAAGCCAGCTTGGGTACTGCCTTATTCTTACTCTGCACACCTTTGCAAAGAGTCTTTTTATTAGTTTCCTCAAGTTTTTGTAAGATAAGTGTGCTCTCTGTCCTCTGCTAAGTCCTCTATCCGAGAAGCACTGGGCATCTGTTCACCTGGATCCCAGGAAGGGCACTGTTTTTGCTCTGGGGTCCCACAAGGGCCATCAGATGTTCTTTCGGGGAATCTGCATTAAGAAGCTCTCCCAGTAGACTGAAGAGATGAACTCAGGAGTGTGGTGTGTCAGTTTTGCCCACTGAGAGGCCTGAGAAGCGAGTGGTTTGTAGAGAAATTCACTGTTGAAGTTATTCCATTCAGAATGGTTTTTCAGTCCTTGGTTCCAATCCTTCCACAGGGCCAGGTAAATTCTTGTCTTCAGGTCCCATGAGATAGGTGTTTTCTTCAGTAAACACCACACTCACACACTCACAAACACACATTTTGTTTTTCGTTAGTTTAAGCACAGTTGAGCTATTTTTTTTTTATTACTTGCAGAAAAGAGATGTAACTAATAAAGTACTTAGTGTGTGTGCCAGATTTCACATGACTTTTCTTGTTTAATCCTCTCAACCACTCTGAGAAGTAGTTTTCTTGTGACTCAGATCTCTCTTGGCTTAAAAGTTCCTTCCCTGTAAGTGTCCCTTCATTTTTTTTCTGGGTGTCCCCAAAGGGGTGCTTCATTCTTTCCCATAAACAGTCTGTTAGCCTCAGTCACCACACAGTCTGTTCTATTCTTTTTTTCTTTTTTTCATTCACAGATATCATTTAACACTGGAAAAACGACAATACCTACATTCAAGATCTCACCTGTGGATGCTACTAAGTGTTTTCTGGTCCTTGGGGGGTGCTTAAACATCTCGGAATTTGCTGAAGAGATAGAGTGGATTTCTCTTCTCCCTCTGTGTCAACTCAGCTCTTTCACAGCTCTTACATGTGGCCAGAGACTCATCAAGTCTCCTGATGAGATCTATGAGCTAATGGTAGAGCTCTCCAACTGTGCATTACTGCACAGAAGTGCACCGCAACAGTTATAGGGGTGGTGATACTCCTGGCCCTTGGGACAACCTGGTGGGGTGAATGGAACCCTAGCACTGGCATTTAACCTGAGCAGTTTTTTAAATTAATCCTCACCTGAGGATATTTTTTTCACTGATTTTTTTAAAGAGTAGAAGGAAGAGGGAAAGACAGAAACATTGATGTGAGAGAGACACATCGATTAGTTGCCAGCCACATGTGCCCCAATCGGGGCCAGTAATTGAGCCTGTAACTGAGGTATCTGCCCTTGATCAGAATCAAAACCGCAACCCTTCAGTCCATGGGCCAAAGCTCTAACCACTGAGAAAAATAGGCTAGAGATAACCTTGAGCAGTCTTATTTCATCAACCCCAGTGTATTAACTTTTGAAAATAACATGTTCTGAATCTAGCCATCCCACCCCTATCCTGTGCCAACCACAGTGGGATACAAATCCAATTTGGACCAGATCAACAACAGACATTGTGCACTACTGGCATGCTTGCCATTCCTGTTTTCTGGTCTCTCTTTTTTGTAAGAAAACAAAACTTGCAAGCAAAGCAAGAAGCAGAGTTGTGAGTGTGTGTACGTGAATGTGAGTGAATGGGTGTATGTGGATGTATTATTAGAGAATAAGAATTATATTGTCTATGCTCTCATTGGTCAGCCCCAAATGTCCTGTTATATACAGCATCCCACTCTGGCCAATGAGGAAACAGTCATTTAGAGTTAGGTCAGTTACCTGAGGTCCCATACTAAGGGACAGAGCTGCGATTCCAATCCAGGACTACCTGGCTCTAGAGACACATGCCAGATTCCTCACTACTGCCACATGCCTTCTTCCCAACATTCTCTCCAGGAAGAGAACAAGTTCTGAGGCAGCCATGGAGGTGCATTTCTCAGAACTATCTTCAAGAGGGAAGTGCCACAAAGAGTGCAAGCAGGCAACAACCTCCAGCTGCAGACACCTGAGGGTGGGAAGCCATGTTTGCAGTACGGACACACACTCTCTAGGCAGTTCCAGCATGAGGGCTGAGCCTGGCCATTTCTGTTCAACCTGGGACTCCTCTATAGAAAATCTATGACTAGAGCTCCCCAGTGGGCTGGCCAGGTTGGTCTCAGAGAGCTGCAGCCTGAGGCTCTTCCTACCCAGTTCTCTGTTCTTCCTTCGCTCATAATGTGAGACACACTCACAAGTGTGGTCGAAAGGCTCACCTGCCTGCTCCTGTTCCCTCATCCCTTTATCATTCATAGGCATGCACTCCTAACTCTCTCCAGTTCCCTGTTCCCTGGCATATGATTCCTGAGAGAATTGCCATCTCACATAATTCTGTTTATCCCTCATACCACTCGATACAGTGTTTTGTGTGGAATGAGTTTCTTGACTTTTTTTTTTTTTATGAACAGGTGATTTTACATGGTAGCAAATGAATAGTTTCAATGTCTTCTTATACTGGTTCGTGAAAAACTCAGTGATACAAGTCAAGGATGACTTTACTAGTAGAGCGTGAGACTCCCCTACAGATTTTGTTTAAATGAGGATTACTGAGTCCTCTGCTCAAAGATTCTGAGTCTGAGGGGAAAAGGACACTTTATTTTTAGTGAGCATCCCCAGTGGATTTTGAGCCAGGGATCCTCAGACCAAACTTGAGACGCACAGCCTTTGAGACAGCCTCTTCAGCTCCTAAGGTCTCCTCTCCCCCATCACCACGGTTGGTGGTGTGGTTGGATGTCCCTGTGAATTTGGGAGAATCTTGGCATATTCTAGGATTAGGATTTTTTTTCCTCCTGGATATGTTACAGTCTGCATTTAAAAATGAATAGGGCTATATTGTAGAATATAAAGGGTAGAATGTAAAGATAGCCTTGAACCTATAAGAAGCATAAATTGGTGGTATTACCAGCTGACAGCTGGATGTGGCCTGGAATTATAAAAGGTAAGCAGTTAGCCTCAAGCTACAATGCAGATCGCTAGCACGTGAGTCATTATGGTTATAGTAGTTCAGTTTAGTCCAGCCCTGTTTCTTTTTCATCCCAGCAGAATGCCTTCATTCATCTCAAGGGTAATCTTCAAACTTCACTTTCTGATTCTTCCAAATACACATCTTCTAACATATTACCGCTGGTACTTCATTCATAGGTATATGTTATTTTTACATTGTTTGTTTTATGTATCTTTTCCCCTCATTTGCCTAAAATTATTTGGGAGCAAAGTCAATTTCTTTTCATCTCTCCATTCCAATATCTACCCCAATACTTAGAATATGGTAGGAGCTCCAGGGATGTGCTGAAGGAATGAATGGACAGTTAAATGGAAATAAGGAAGAACCGGAGAGTGGAAGTAGAGATAAACTAAAGGTGACCAGATAACTTTGCTTCAGTGCATTTCATTTGACTTCCCACACCCATGTCCAATATCATTTTATCTTAAAAATAAAAAATTATGTCACAGAAATATATATTTATTTTCTTTATTGTTTCAACTGATTCAGATTTACTCCAAGTGAATTAAAATACTTATGAGAACATTCTTTAAAAAGTAAAATAAAATAAAAAATTTTAGTCAAGATAATTTAGATTATAGGAGGAAGTGAGAGGTAGTGGGCTCTAGAATCAATTAGTCTGAGGTTAAAAATCCCTCTTTGTTAATTAATGATTGTGTACTTTCAGCATCTTATATAACACGTGATCAATAATACTTATACCATAGCAGTTGTATAAGCCCTAGCCAAATGCCTGACACATAGCAAGGGCTAAACAAATACTAATTATCTTCTTCCTCTTTTGCCAAAATGTAATAGAATCTTTGTAGATATAGACCAAATCCATGTCATCATTTTTAAAAAATTTCTAAATGCATATACATATAGTCATATATGTTGGGTGAATGAGAAAATTGTTTTATGGCTTCTGGCTTATCTCAAATTCCAATTTTAGTTCCCTTCAGAGTTAGGAAGTGAATTTAAAAGCATAGCAACATGACTGAAAAGATTAAGTTTTTCTATCCAGAAATCTTGATTTAAATCTTCAGTGGTTGACTTTTGAGAAGAGTGCAAATGTTGGCATTATCTTCTTTATTAGCAATTTGTAAAGAACTGGGACCTCACACAGCTGTGTGCAGCTCGAAGATGTACCAAGCAAAGAATAAATTTCCTGCCCACGCAAACTCAAGACAAAAACCCACAAGCTGTCTTATATTATTCTGACAGCCCGAGTAAGCTTTCTTATTTTCCTCATAAAGTAACTTGACAAAATTATGAAAATTTTCCACTATCTTTACTTTGTGGAGTTGTTAAAGCTGCTAATGTATTTGTTTTAGGAGTTACAGAAATTTACAGATTTCACTCTACCAATTCAGCAAGTGGATATTCCTTTTTTAAGCCTTCAAGTAACCAGTGATATGATCTGGACTGGGCCCATTCAAAACCCTCTCCAAGATGCATTTTGTAGGGTACAAGTACTTTGTACTCACAGTTGCTATGTACTCAAACTGTGGTTCATGTCAAAATGGGCCAGTCCTTTTCCAAATCCAGCTGGAGCTCACCTCTCTTATTTAAAACTACAGGCTCACCTCTTATTTAAAATCATGCACAGGGGAGGGGTCCTCTCAACCCAGCCTACACCCTCTCCAATTTAGAACCCCTTGGGAGATGCCCAACTGCTGGTTTAGGCTTGATCCCAGGGATTGGGCCTATACTGGCAGTCAGACATCCCTCTTACAATCCTGGACCCTGGCTCCTAATTGCTCACCTGCTTGCCATCCTGATCGTCCCTTGCTGACTCTGCATGCCAGCCTGATCAACCCTAAGTGCCTGGCTCTCTGCTGGCCTGGTTGCTCCTAACTACTAACCTCGCCCCACCAGCCTAATCACCCCAACAGCTCCACCTGCCAGCATAGTCACCCCCGACTAAACTCTCCACCAACCAGGTAACCCCCAACTGCTCCCTCCCTGCTGGCCTGGTTGCTCCTAACTGTCCCCTCTGCTAGCCTGGTCACCCCTTATTGGCCCCCCACCCCCACCAGCCTGGTTGCCCCTAACTGCCCCCCTTTCTTGGCCTGATCACCCCCAACTGCCCTACTACAGGGCTAGTCAGCCCTCACTGCCCCTCTCCCCCCACACCCCCGCCAGCCCAATTTCTCCCAACTCCTCCCTGCTGGCCTGGTTGCCCCCAACTGCACCCCCTGCTGGCTTGATTGCCCATCATGCCCCCCCAAGTCTGGTCACCCCACTTAGCCTGCTATTCAGTCATTTGGTCATCCCTCACTAACCCCCCTGCTAGCCTGGTCACAGGCAGCCATCTTGTGAGGGTGTGACAGTCAATTTGCATATAAAAAATCTTCATTATATGTATTAGAGGCCCGGTGCATGAAATTCATGCACAGGGGGGTGTCCCTCAGCCTAGCCTGCACCCTCTCAAATATGGGAACCTTCAAGGGATGTCCAACTGCCCGTTTAGGCCCAATCCTACCAGGATCGGGCCTAAACGGGGAGTTGGACATTCTTCTCCAGGACTGCTGGCTCCAAACTGCTCGCCTGCCTGCCTCCTTGATTGCCCCTAACCACTTCTGCCTGCCAGCCTGGTCACCCCCTGACCACTACCCTGCCAGCCTAATTGATGTCTAACTGCTCTCCTGCTAACCTGTTTTCCCCCAACTTCCCTTCTCTGCTGGCTTGGTCACCCCTAACTGCCCTCAATGCTGGCCTGATCACCCACAACTGCCCTCCCTTGCAGGCCTGGAACCTCCCAATGGCCCTCCCCTGCTCTCCATCTTGTGGTGGCCATCTTGTGTCCACATGGGGGCAGGATCTTTGACCACATGGAGGCAGCCCTCTTGTGTGTTGGAGTGATGGTCAATCTGCATATTACTCTTTTATTAGATATAGAGGCCTCATGCACAGGTGGGGGCCAGATGGTTTGCCCTGAAGGGTGTCCTGGATCAGGGTTGGGGTTCCCTTGGGGCATGGGGTGGCCTGGGAGAGGGGCCTCTGGTGGTTTGCAGGCCTGCCACACCCCCCAGCGACCCAAGTGGAGGCCCTAGAATATGGGATTAATTTATGTTCTACAACTGAAAGTTTATAGCCTGGAGCAGAGCCAAGCCTTCTGCTTGCTCTGTGGAGGCAGTCATTTCTGTTTGGGTTTATTTAAATTCTATAATTGAAACTTTGTAACCTGGAGTGAAGGCCTAGGTGCTATGGTTGCAGAAGCTTGGCTTCCTCCATCACCCGGGCAACCCTAGCCTCTGCTCTCTCCAGCTCTGTGTCTGCCACCATTTCTGTTGGATTTATGTATCTTCTATAATTGAAACTTTGTAGCATTGAGTGGAGGCCTAGGCAAGGGCAGGCAGAAAGCTTGGCTTCCTCCATTGCCTGGGAAACCCAAGCCTCCTTCCTGCTCTCAGTGGTGGCAGCCATCTTGGTTGGGGTTTAGTTGCTGCTGATTGGCTTGTGGGCATGGCTTGATTGGAGGTATGGTCAATTTGCATATTACTCTTTTATTAGATAGGATAGGATGTATTGCAATGGGCAAAGGGGATTCAATAGAGGTCGTTCTACTCTCAGATCCATTTATTGGCATCCATCAGCACAGATCCTATGAGATTTTGAGAAAGAGAGAGAGAGAGTGAGAGAGAGAAAGAGAGAGACTATCCTGAAGAAAAAATAATCTTCTCAGTAAAGCTAGGTACTAGGCAAAGACCAAGGAATCTCAACTACGGAGCATTAATTCTGTGAGAGGCACTTATGTATTTGTTTATCTATTTTGCTTATACCTTCTTTCCAACAGGAATATAAAGCTGCTTATGAGAAAACACATAGGTTAAGTGGGGATATTATACAGAAAATAAAGATGAAGCCAGAAGAAGAGGGTGTGCAGAGTGCACAATTTGTGGTCAGTTTGGAAATTCCTATCAGCCAATGAATGGTTACTGTACATAGTTCTTTGTGTCCAAAAGGCAAAAGCAAACCTGCTGTGAAACACATAATTCCTGGTATTGAGACTCAAGTTCTCCCAACAAGTTTGTAAAGGGAGTGGAGTTCTAGTGTATTATACTACAACCCAGGTATTCTTGAATGTGACCCTATCAATACTCAGAGCTCATTCTTTAGGACCCTAGACACAAAGAAAAAATAGTAGAATGGGAATCAACTTATTACTTGATTAAATATGCTCAACACTCAATGTTCCCCCACACCAAGGCCATCTGGTATAAAGTCAAGGCTTGAAGCAGAGGTCAGGTCTCTAATCTCCTCCTGGAAATGCACATGTAGTGTGCCTATAAAAGGGAATCAGGTTCCCCAAATTTCCCGAGTCTCCTCACCTCCCCTACTACATGGAGTGGGAGAAAGAGCAGGGCAGAGTTAACCTTGGAAGTAGGATGATGTTAGTGATGTAATAAACCACCCCAAAGGTAGAGGCATAAAACAATAACAGTCTCTCATTACTATTATTTCTCACAGTTGACCAGGCTCAGCGAGGCAGTTCCCACTCAGAGTTTCTGCCACTGTTTCAGTCAGTGGTGGCTAGGCTGAAACCATCTCAGAAGCATCCTCAGGCACACGTGTGGGTGATGTTGGCCTTCATTTGAGACTGCAGCTGGGATTGTCAGCTAGAATACCTATACTATGTGCACTGGACATCTTAGAGCATGACAACTGGATCCAAGAGCAAGTGCCACAATCCTATCTAATAAAAGAGTAATATGCAAATTGGCCATACCTTTGCTACACCCACAAGCCACGCCCACAAGCCATGCCCACCAGCTAAACAGGAGCAAATAAACCCCAACCAAGATGGCGGGCTGTCAGACCACCCTCCAAAGCGAGGCCATGGTGGCACTTCCAGCGCCAGGGTCTGGATCGCAGCCCCAGACTCAGAAGGGGGTCTGGATCGCAGCCCCAGACTCAGAAGGGGGTCTGGATCGCAGCCCCAGACCCAGCAGGAAATCTGGACCCCCAGCTGCCTGAACCGTCACCATGGTGGTGCTTCAGGTGGACGGGGGCCCGGATCGCAGCCCCAGACCCAACGAGGGGTCTGGATCGCAGCCCCAGACCCCCCTAAAGGAAAAGCTTAAATGTCATAGGTCCCCTTGATGGGAGAAGTGTCATCAGGCAGAGAAGACTGACTCCTGTCACAGGACAGGAGAGTAGAAGTTGACATCACACCCAAACTCTGTTACAAACTATTTCCCCCTCCCCATTCATCTTTCCTAAATATCATTTACTCTCCTCTAAGAGGCCTATATTTCCCATCCCCTTCCCTAGGAAGAAGGTATTTAAATCTGCATTCTAAATCTCCACCTTGGGCAGTTACTCATTTTTCCCTGGAATCTCCCACATATACATGAGGTACACATGTTAATGAACTTTTGTTTTACTCTTGGTGGTCTGTTTTTCATTACAAGGGCCTCCACTAAGAACTCAGAAAGGTAGCCAAAACCGGTTTGGCTCAGTGGATAGAGCGTCGGCCTGCGGACGGAAAGGTCTCGGGTTCGATTCCAGTCAAGGGCATGTACCTTGGCTGCGGGCACATCCCCAGTGGGGGGTGTGCAGGAGGCAGCTGATGGATGTTTCTCTCTCATCGATGTTTCTGACTTTCTATTCCTCTCCCTTCCTCTCTGTAAAAAAATCAATAAAATATATTTTAAAAAAAAGAACTCAGAAAGGTAGAGGAAAGCTATTTTTCCTCCTTCATAATTCTATCTTCAGAAATCAAGTCCCCAGCTGAACAATGAGGTTGGCTCAAGTACCAAGCAGTCCCAGCTGACGAGAAACTTCTAGGAAGAAATCAATGATATTGGCATCAAAGTGGGATGGAGGGCACACCCATGGTTGCTGGTGGGAGTTTAAAGTGGTTCAACATTTTTGGATGATTTGGCAAATTCGATAGAAATATTCAAGGTATATCTAAGAGTCTTCTGTGAATCACATCTGCTGAGATAAAGCACAAGCGCATAAGCCTTGGCCAGAATCCAGGATGCTACTGCAGGGTCCCCTTCCACGATAGGAAAACCTGGGAACAACCTGCATTTTTAGGACAAGATGGCATCTATACTAATAAAATGGTAATATGCTAATTAGACTGAACATCTGGATGACCTTCCAGATGTCCTTCTGGACATCCTTTTGGACAAAGCCATGTTAGTAGGGCCAAGGCAGAGGAGGTTAGAGGCAATCAGGCAGGCAGGGGAGAGCAGTTAGTGGGACCAGGCCAGAAGGTGAGAGGAGTTATGGCAAATAGGCTGTCAGGGGAGGTGTTAGGGTGATCAGGCTGGCAGGCAGGTGAGTGGTTGGGAGCCAGAGGTTCCAGATTGGAGAGAGTGTAGGCCAAGCTGAGGCGACCCCCTTCCTGTGCACAAATTTCATGCACCAGGCCACTAGTAGGTAGATAGGGATGGAGAGATGGAGAGAGATATGACTAGAGATGGGGTGTGAGAGAGAGGGAAATCAAGTGTGACTTCCAAATGTGGCCTGAGAAACTGCAGGGATAAAGTTGGCATCAATTGAGATGCCTATGGATGGGGGGAAAATCCAGAGCTTATTTTTAGAAATGTTCATTTCCAGATATCTATTAGACATCAAAGTAGAGATGTCAAGTAAGCCTTGGGTGTACAAATCTGCAGTTCAGGAAGGGAGTCTGGGCTGGAAATATCCATTTGTCTGCGATTGTATAGAGAGTTGTATTTCAGGTCATGATGAGATCACCAGGGAAATGAGTCAAAAATATAGAAGAGAATCAAGAACCATGGCACCCATCCGAAGAGGCTGAGAGGGAGTAGGAAATAAAATTCAATAAAACCAGAGTGTGTGGTGTCTGGGAAGCAAGTGAAGAAAGAGTGTCATGGAGGAAAGAGTCATCTACTGTCCAATGCAGTAACGAAGTCCAGTAAGACGAGGATCCCGGACCTGACCACTGCGTTAAGCAATATGGAGGGCATTAATGTTTCTTGACAAGAACTGTTTGGGTAGAATCCTAAGGCTGAAAGGCTGAGTGCAGTGCCTTTGAGAGAGAATGTGAGATAAATGGGAGATACTAAAATAAATAAATAAATAAATAAATAAAAGGCTAGTGGTTAAGAGAGAGATGGAAAGTTATTGAAGCCATTTTTTTTTTCCAAAAAAAAATTTTTTTTTTGCATAGGTGAGGGGACCTCGGGTTTGGTGCACAGGGTGTTGATAGAAACACATATAATTCCCTGGCAGGAAACCAGAGTGAATAGATGCAGATACTGGCAAGTTCATGTGGTGCTGAGGGGACAGTTAAAATTCTCTTCCAATTGATTCAATTTTTCCAGTGAAGTAGGAAGCAAGGTCATCAGCTGAGAGTAAGAATGTGGGAGGATGTACTGGAGATTTGAGCAAAGAGGAAAAGCTGTAGAATAGGCACTTTACAGCGTGGGAGAGTGAATGGCACTGTCAGCATCAGGGGGCCATCTTCAATTCAAAGTGAGGTCAGTCACTGTGGTCTGTTTTCTCCAACTACGTCAAGCACAGGTGTGAGTAGACAGAGGTAGATTTAACCAGGGCATTTTGAAATGAAAGATGGGGATATAAGCAAAAGAGTGATGATAATGACTAAGGAATTTCAGCTGAATAAGGAAGAAATGTGAGTACATGTCAAGAGGGTGAAAGACAATGTGAACTATGTAGGGTCATTGGTCTCAGTGGGCAAGGAGCAGGAGAGTGTCATATTTGAGGACTACCTTTTATACTGGTTACTCTGCCCCCTAGTAAAATTCCATTTTATGACTATACCAATCATGCAATCAATTCTCACTCCTTGAGTTGGAAATTTTTTAGGGAAAAGCAGAAATAAGCTTGGAGTGAGAAGGAAGACAGAAATATCACCCTTGCCAGGAATGTTCACAAAAATTAGACAAGGCAATCAAGTTCTTTGTGCCATAAATGCAGTCAGGAGTTTCACAGAGTCCTTTTCCTTATAACGGCCTTCATAAAAGGTTCCTATGGCAGGAACAGTGCTGACATTTAATATTGTCTGTGTTTGTCCCACGGAGCGTGGGAACAACACCCTCTACCCAAAAATGTATCTGGATGTTGATAGTTGAACGCCAGAGAATTTGAAGAGATATGACTCACATCGAGGCTTTCTGGGGAAAATAGTGCTGTCACCTAAGCTGGGCTGAAAATGGCTGGAGAGAAGCAGGGGTGCGGGTGGGATGGTTTCTGTGTGTGTATAGTTAGGAGGTAGTGTTAGGATGCGGTGAACTTCCTCACTGGCAGCAAGAAAAGGCAGGCACTGGCTTCCATATAGGCTTGCTCAGACTTGGAGCAGAAAAGTGGAAGGGGGAGGGTGGGACCTAAAAGCTCATATACTCATCCTTATTAGAAAAATTTAAAAAGCTGTCAGCTGTCAAACATCAAAAACGGAGCCCGAGTCTTCATTGCAAATATATGCCACAATTCTGTTAGGCAACATGTGGAGAGCGGCACTTAAGATCATAATTATGCTGCAGGTCAGGATGGAGTTCAAACTCTAGCCCTTTAGCTATGTGATTCTTATCAACTCTGTGACCTTAAGCAAACTGCTTAGTTTCTTTGCTGTGTCTCAGTCTCCTCAGCAAAGAAGGCTAATAACGTTGGTAAACCGTTTCGCACAGCTTTGCAATTTAGCAAGCCACATGCTAATTTCTGAAAATTCCAAGACTGACATTTCTATTTCAGAAGATGTTCATGGTTGAAGCATGTCGTGTTTCTAATAGCTCTGAATATATTATTTTTCAAAATTTATTTTCTTTAATTTTTAAAGCATTACATAAAACTAAAAGCTAACTTTTACCTTTGTGTTTTGCTCTGTTTAAGCTTCTCCAATAGTTTGTAGTTAGAAAACAAAACTAAAAAAATCAGGGAAGAATCTTGGGTGAATCAGTTTGTGAAGTCAAAGATTCTTTTAATTTAGATATTATTATGAATTATCTTGGAAGTTTTTTTTTTTTATAGATTCTTTTGCCATAGAATGTATTTAGTTGATTTTGAGAAAGTAAAAGTATGACTTTCACATTGTGTATTGTCATCTACTATATGGTCAATATTCATTCGTTCGTTCATTCGTTCATTCACTCATTCATTCATTCATTCAATGTATTGAGCAACAACCTTATTTAAAGCAATGGGACAGGCCCCAAGGATTATGCTATGTGAACGAGCACATACAAATTCTCCTCTCATGGGACTTGGGAGTCCATATAATCCCATACTAACAATCATGGTTTATAGATGCAAAAGACAGAAACCCAACTCTGGCTACCGCAGGAGGAAGAGGCAGTTTTGGAATGATGCAGCGTAACCCACGGATACCATAGGAAACTAAGAGCCATCTCACTTAGAAAATGGAGTGCTGGTTGCTAAGGGAGCCTGGGCCTCCGATCCAGGGGAAAGCCCGGTCAGGGCATCCCTGCTGTCCGCACTGAATCCTCTACAGAATCGCCACCACCATGAGATGACAGTGCAGCCCCTGCACCGCCACCACTGCGGCCACGAGCCCAGCGCTGCCTGCCTCACTCCTTCATGACACTCGTTCTGTACTCATCCAGGAGCAGCAGCATCCAATTGGCTGAGCTCACAGCCTATGTGTAAAGCCTTACCGTAGGATTGAGGTCAAAGGAGGATCTTTTTGCTTTCTGCATTGGAAGGTAGGAGATGCTGGACAGCCAACCAGCCAGCCAAATTAAATTAACACCCAGAACATGCACAAAGGAAACATAATAACGAACGTGAAGTGCTCTCAAGGGGCACGGGCAACAAAACACACACTATTGGCACTGGGGCTTGCACTGCTGCTGGCACTGCCTCTTGGGAAGGCAGCTTTATCCCGGACAGTGTCTCCTGCCTGCATTCCTGTGCCTCCTCCCCAGGCGGCCATCTCACATCTGGACTCACATGTAGCCACTCTCTCTGGCTTAAAACACCGACCTACTTTACGTATCACAACTGCAGATGGAATGCCAGCAGCACTGGCCATACATAGACGGTAAAAGCAGAATAACTACAATGAAATGAAACAAAGTTCTGAAGATCTAGCTAGCTACTTTGCCGAAGGTCCTGAGGCTGTGGTCTACTGTTAGCAAGTGTTAGCTGTTGAAAACAAAGTAGCACCAACCAGAGACTTTATACTCATCCTTATTAGAAAAATTAAAAGAGGATGGAAGAGGGACAGATTTTCAAACTTTGTATTTTAGTGTTTTTTGAAATGCTCTCTAGGCACAATTTAAAATGAACTTTTATAACATTGGTAGTACATGTTCACGCATAGAGTGATAAATATTAGAAAGTGTGTGGGCTAAAAAATCAGCAGAATTTGAGTTTGAATTTCACTTCCCACACTTATGTTATGCACATTATATAACCTCTCTGAGCCTCAGTATACCCATCTGTAAAACGGGTGCAATACCCATTTTCCTTGTATGTTAAATAGATCACTATGTCCCAAACTATCTGGTGCATATGACTCACCTGGGGACCTTGTCAAACTACATTCTGATCGAGTAGATCTGGGGGAGGCCTGAGATTCTGCATTTCTAATACAACCCTAGGTGATGTTGATGCTGTCATTTTGTGGACCATATTTTATGTAGCAAAATATTGACAGCAATTCTGCGCTGTCATTATGGTAGTCAACAACCACAGGTAACTATGACCCCCTTGAAATGGGGGCTTGTGCACCTAAAAAGATGGGATACTTCACTTTAATCTTAACTAATGTTTTAAAGCTGATACTTGGTTCAGTTATTTCGATTTGTGATTCAAAAATAATTTTGAGTATACTTGGAACAACTTGCAAATCTGTCTTTTCGGTAGTTAATTTTATAAAATCTAAATAACTAAAAATCTATTTCCAGTGAAAATTTAATGTCTGCTTTGAGATATGCTGCAAGTGTAAAATCAACAACAGATTTTGAAGACATTGCTTAAAATACCTTAATAACTTTTCTATTGATTGATTGCATGTTGATATTACTTAGGACATGTTGGGAAATACACTATTAAAATGATTTCATCTGTTTCTTTTTCCTTTTTCATGTGGCTATTAGAAACTTGAAAATTACCTCTGTAGCACACGTCCTATTCCCATTGTTCCGTTCAGACCCAGACCAGTGAGCACAGGCCTGGCAGTCCCTTCCTCCTGTCTATAAGGTGGGTGACTTCTGACTGGAAAGAGGAAGTGAGGTGCTAGGAAGGGACAAGGTCCCTCCCCTCCCAGGAGGAGGTTAGCAAAAACACACAAGCAGCAAGCTCTTGAGCTCACAGACTCTGTCTTCTGTCCTGGGCTGTTTCTACCACATTCCAAGGCAGGCTCTCCTCTTTGCAGAGGTAAAAAGGAACATGTCAGCAGTCCCAAGTACGTTGCTCAAAGCCGGCTCTCATGAGAAGATGCTCGCTTTACAAGAGTTAAAGGGAAAGGGCCCCCTTGACCCAACCTCCCCTGTGATATGAAGGGGTGTTTAATTAACACAGCGTGGGCTCCTGGAAATGTGCTGCATTACTTCACGGTCGACCCAGCAAAGTTCCAAAGGAGGCTCAAGTCTAAGGGAGGTCAGTAATGAAGACATCTGCAAATTGGACAACCAAGACATGAACAAAAAGAGCCTAAAAAAGTTTGCTTTCTCATATCGTAAATTATATTACAGTAACCTCACTTCCCCCTCTCTTGTAAGAAAACATTTTTTTTTTAACTAACTCTGGCAAATATTTACATGTCGAATCAGACCTGGCAGCAAATTCAAAGAAAATGATGAAGGCCAGCAAAAGCTGCTTCTGTATCAGAGGCTTGGAGAGAGGTCTCAATTAACCTTTGTAAATAGGAACTGACAGACGTGGATGGAAAATGTGGGGGGAGACTAAAATGTTACTGAAGAGTGTTTGACTACAAAGTAAACAGCCTGCATAGAAAATATTAAATCAGATGCTGCCTCCGCATTCCACGGAACTGAGCACACAGTAAAATGTACTGTACAGTTAAAAGGCTTAGATCAAAGGAGTCATGAAACTATTTTAGTTTAGTGATGACTCAACTTTACGGTATTCGTTCTGTTGGTATAAGAAAGAGGATTTGTTTTTTTCTAATTATGTTAGATCTTGACATAAAATTGTACAGTTGGAAATGAAGGCATAACTTTGAAGATGTTTATCTTTAAGCCTTCTTATCCTTTCTGTCACCAAATCAAGCCATGAGAAAATATTTACTAGGTATATCACCTATTACAGAATAGAATGTCCTTTTGGTAACCAAAAACAAAGACAAAAAACCAACAAACTTTTCTGCACAAAATAATGCAGTAAATATTTAATTCAGAATTGATTTTGCTTTAGATGGAAGCAAAAGGAGGGCGAGTTTAGCAAATTCCAAGTATAATCATGATTGTAAGGGGAAAGGCTTAAACACTGGAATAGAACATATTAGAAGTACACATTTATAAGCCAGTGTTTAACCATCAGTTTCCAATAATACAACAATCTACTCAACAGGTTTTCTCATCTGAACTCCTTTGCATATTTAAAAGCAATACAATCCCACATCTCAGAATCTAGTTAAGATAAGCTTATTCTGAAGAGCTATTTAGTATAAACACCTATAATTCAGTTAACTTTAGCGTAGTGAATTCAGTACTGCTTACCTGATGAGCTTTAGATCATGGAGAACATCTGGCTCTCCTGCTCACTTGCACCAGTTGTTTTCTCCTGTATGGACTTTCTCCGTCTCCCTGAGCTAGCAGAGCCCTATCCATCTCTCAGTTTCTTGATGCAGGGATTTCTCTGTTTAAGCCTTCTTAGCTTCTGAGTTCCCATGCTGTTAGAGTTCATCCTTCAATACACTCTGTTTGGGGTCGTTATTGTACTTATCGCATTATTAGATTTGTCCTGTATCAGCCTCAGATGTCCTTCTCTCTGACAGATGGAGGACTCACTTCTCTAAAATGTTCTCTCAACTGGTGAGGGTTCCATACCAGAGTGCTGTGGGCACCTGGTGTTCCATTCTAGAGTTCTCTTTGGAAAACAGCCTTTACCAAGTAGTTGCTGGGGCCTTAAATCACATGGCTCTTTTCACGTTTACTTTTCTTTTCCAGATTCTCTGCTGTCTTCCCTGGTCACTAAAGATTGATGGACCATACCTTACACCTTCATATATATGGATTTTTTTTCCTTTCTTTTCAGGTGTCTGTTGTTCCTCCCTACAATTTAGATTGCATTAGGCTGTTCCTAAATCCATCAAATCTTTTTTCTGTATCTAAAACTCCAATTGTGGCCCAGCTGGTGTGGCTCAGTGGCTGAGTGTCAACCTATGAACCAGGTCAGGGCACATGCCCAGGTTTTGAGCTCAATCTTCAGTTCGGGGCACGGAGGAGGCAACCAATCAACGATTCTCTCTCATCATTGATGTTTCTATTTCCCTTCCCCTCTCCCTTTCTCTCTGAAATCAATAAAAATATATTAAAAAAAACCAACAATGTGGACAGTTCTAAAGATGCAGTGATATTAACTTATAGAATAAAAATGCTAAATATTTTCAGCCTGAGTGATAAAGGGTAGCTTTCTTTGTCATTACTTTCCTTATTTAATAATGAGCATGGGTTAGGCTTATAACCTGAAATAAAAACCAAAGCTATTTATATTTGGGAATGTTTCATAACAAATATAACCTGAAATCTCCCATATCTAGCACAATGATAAAAAGGAATGTTCCAAAAGGAAAAAGTGTAAAAAAGCTATTTTCTTCACAAATCTATTAGTTGTAATTCTTTTGTTCTATCTTCAAATCAACTCAGTCACATGAAAAGAGCTTTATGTTTTTATACAACTAATAATGCCTCAGTGAATTACCCATGCCATCTGCTTTCCAACTCCTTTTGGTTTGTTTCCCTTTCTAGAAACTGGAAAGGAGAAGAAAACAAAAATAAAATGATTTAATTCAATCATTTTTATTAAGTAACATTTTGGAGAGGAAACTTGAAATTAATTGCTAAAAGAAATTTTATTTAATATTTATTTACTGATGCAACTTCTCATTCCATAGGTAATCAAGAGCACAATCTTTTCCTGCCTGATACAGTAAACTAAATCTACAACCTACAAAATACTAGTAAAACTACCTCCACATGCATGTTTTAAGACTGTGAGGCTGTCAAAGCACAAGTTCTATCATATTCTCTGTACTTGAAAAAATTGCAGAATGGAATTACCTTTCAAATGGTCTCTTTATATTTGCTACAAGCATTGCAGCCAAACAAAAGATAATTTTTTGAAAGTATCAGAAAATGCTAAAAATTTGCATTTAGAAAAACCATAAATTACATGTGTTTTGTAGAGGCAAGAAGTGTTGGAGGGTTTTTTTACACTAAAGATAATTTACACTAATTTCATTACTTAAAAATTAAAATAGCCTGGTGGAGATAACCAATTGATGTGTCTCTCTTATATTGATGTTTCTCTCTCCCTCTCTCCCCGCCTCCAATCCTCCCATCCACTCTCTAAAAAAATTCAATGGAAAAAAGAATATCCCCAGGTGAGAATTAACAACAAAATTAAAACTTTTAAAAGACTGATTAGTGTAGAGAGATAGCACACTACATCTAGATTCAGCTTCAACCCTGTTTGAATCTAGAACCTGGGGCAAGTCACAGTCTTATAATTGAGTGAGTTAACTCACCCATAAAATGAAGAAAAGACAGGACTATCTGGTCCAAAGTGCTGTTCCTCATATCTCTAGAATTTTAGAAGAGGCTACGAGTTCCACACAAATGTCTATGAGATTAGGCAGAGATCATATAAGGTGTTCCCCCAAAATGTATACACATACTTGAATAATTAAGGCAATATTTATTAAAATATATTTCATTTTTGCTCTGGCTGACTTTGTTCAGTAGTTAAGAGCATCAGCCCATGAACCCAAGGGTCACGGGATCAATTCCAGTCAAGGGCATGTACCTGGGTTGCAGGTTCACTACTCCAGTTGGGGCAAGTGCAAGAGGCAATCAATTGATTGCAAAATATCTCACATAGATGTTTTTGTCTCTCTCTCCTCTCTCCCCTTGCCCTCTCTCTTCCAGTCTCTCTAAAATAAAATTAAAAAATATCCTCCAGTGAGGACTAACCAAAAAATAAAATACATTTTATTTTCAAAATTGATCTATCAGCTGTTAAAGTGTGTATACCTGTTTAGAGATATCTTGCATATGAGTGAAAAATCCCAGAGTGAGAATTTTTCTTAAAAGTCAATCTTTATTGGTCAAGTTTACATTATTCCACACTTGATAGCAATAAAAATGTCTCACTTTTGTTAGTTTTACTATGAGAGAAGTAGTAAGACACACTGGTGAATGAGTGGTGTGGATGGAGCCAGAGGGAATGGTGGGGACTGTGGCAAAGTGGAGAGAGCAGGTAAAGCACCAAGCTGTTGTTGCCACATGAGAATCAGGGTCTAATGTGGCTAGATGCCAGCAATTTGGATGTTTTTAGTGAAATCCACATGTCAATGCATGTAATCAAGTAAACACATAGCACCAGATGGGCCATTACTGTGTGGCCAAATGAAACTTATTAATAGATCAAATTAGGACTCACAAACTACCTGTTTAAAATACCTGGTCTATTTTGTCTCCCTAATTGCACTGGGATCAGCACATATTAAACAATTTGCTAATAACTCCCCTTTAGTAAAATTCTTACTATCATAACCCACAGACCATTTACTGAGTTCATTTTATAGGTTGTGTTCTGTGCTCGAATGTTCTGATTTTTCATCTCATTTGATCATCACAATAACCCTGAGTGGTAGGCAAGTATACCATTATCCTATTTTACAGGATGAAGTAAGGGTAACAGATGTCAAATAACATGCCCTAGTCATACAACTAAATTTTGACAGAATTGAGTCTAAAATATTTACTTAAAAACATTTATAATATTATGCTGAATAAAAAATGCAGGCTATAAAAAGTATTATGATTTTTGTGCATTGCTGGTGGGAAAACAGTATGGAGTTTCCTCAAAAAACTAAAAATGGAACTCCCATTTGACCTAGTGATCCAACTTCTAGGAATATATCCCAAGAAACTAGAAACACAAATCAGAAAGGATATATGCACCTCTATGTTCATAGCAGCACAATTCACCATAGCTAAGATTTGGAAACAGCCTAAGTGGCCATCAGCAGATGAGTGGATTAAAAACCTGTGGTATATCTACACAATGGAATATGATGCTACAGTAAAAAAGAAGGAGTTCTTATCATTTGAAACAACATGGATGGAGATAGAGATCATTATGCTAAGTGAAATAAGCCAGGCAGAGAAAGATAAATATCACATGATTTCACTCACTTGTGGAATATAATGAACAACATAAACTGATGAACAAGAGTAAATACAGAGACAGAGAAACATCAATCAGAACGTCAAACCTCAGGGAAGGTAGGGGATGGTTGGGGTAAGGGGGAGAGAGCAATCAAAGGATTTATATGCATGCATATAAGCCTAATCAATGGACACAGACAACATGGGGGTGGAGGCATAAATGTGAGGTGGAGGGTAAGGGGGAATAAGGACACATATTTAATACCTTAATTGATAAAGAAATTTAAAAAAGTATTATGATTTTTAAACTGCTTTTCAAAAAATATTCTTAATGATTATTAGTCTATCATGAGTATATGTTATAATTATATGTAAATAAGTTTCTATTATTAAAAACTGGAGTTGCTATTAAAATCATGTAGGGGAAGAGAGTGCTAAGTCAGATAAAGACAAATACCATGATTTCACTTATATATGTAATCTAAAGAACAATATAAATGAACAAGCAAAATAGAAACAGATTCATAGACACAGAAAACAGTAATGGTTGCTAGAGGGGAAGGGAGTTGAGGGGACTGGGTGAAAAAGTGAAAGGATTTAGAAGTACAGATTGGTAGTTGCAAAATAGTCCCAGGGATGTAAAGTACAGCATAGGAATTATAGTCAATAATCCTAACTAATAAAAGAGTAACATACAAATTGACCATACCTCCAATCAAGCCACGTCTGCAGCCATGCCCATCAGCCAATCAGGAGCAAATTATGCAAATAAACCCCAACCAAGATGGCTGTGGCCACTGAGAGCAAGAGAGAGGCTTGGGTTTCCCCAGCAATGGAGGAAGCCAAGCTTTCCACCTGCCCTTGCCACCCTAGGCCTCCACTCAATGTTACAAGTTTCAATTATAGAAGATATATCCCAACAGAAATGGCGGCAGCCAGGGAGCTGGAGAGAGCAGAGGCTAGGGTTGCCCTGGCGATGGAGGAAGCCAAGCTTCTGCAGCCTTAGTGCCTAGGCCTCCACTCTAGGCTACAAAGTTTCAATTATAGAATTTAAATAAACCCAAACAGAAATGACCATTGCCACGGAGCGAGCAGAAGGCTTGATTCTGCTTCAGGCTACAAAGTTTCAATCGTAGAACATAAATTAAACCCAGATCCCAGGGCTTGAGTCGCTGGGGGGCATGGCCAGTCTGCAAACCACAACAGGCCCCTCACCCAGGCCACCCCATGCTCTACAGGAACCTTCACTCTGATCTGGGACACTCTTCAAGGCAAACCAGCTGGCCCCCCACCCATGCACCAGGCCTCTATCCTATCTAATAAAAGAGTAATATGCAGATTGACCATCACTCCAACACACAAGAGGTCTGTCCCCATGTGGTCTAAGATCCTGCCCCCATGTGGACACAAGATGGCCACCACAAAAGGGCCAGCAGGGGAGGGCCATTGGGAGGTTCCAGGCCTGCAAGGGAGAGCAGTTGTGGGCAATCAGACCAGCAGGGGAGGGCAGTTGGGAAGGACCAGGCCTATGAGGGAGGGCAGTTGGGGGTGATCAAGCCTGCAGGGGAGGGCAGTTAGGGGTGACCAGGCTGGCAGAGGAGGAAAGTTGGGGGCAAATAGGCTGACAGGGGAGCAGTTAGACATCAATTAGGCTGGCAGGGTAGTGGTTAGGGAGTGATCAGGCTGGCAGGCAGAAGCAGTTAGGGGCAATCAGGGAAGCATGTAGATGAGCAGTTTGGAGCCAGCAGTCCTGGATTGTGAGAAGGATGTCCGACTGCCCGTTTAGGCCTGATCATCCTGGAATTGTGCCTAAATGGGCAGTCGGACATACCTAGAGGGATCCCAGATTGGAGAGGGTGCAGGCTGGGCTGAGGGAAATCCCTCGCGCCCCCGTGCATGAATTTCGTGCACTGGGCCTTTAGTATTGTAAGAGGTGTACATGGAGCCAGGTGGGTATTGGAAATACCAGGGGAACACTTTGTCAGGTATATGATTGTCTAACCAATATGCTGTACACATGAAACTAATGTAATATTGAGCATAAACTGTTACTGAAAAAAAATTTTTAAAATCATACAGGGGAGCATTTAAAATCATTAATTCATTTAAAACCATTAATTGATGGCTTATATGTCTTTTATTAGATGCTGCCCTCAAAGGAACGTCTCACTTGTAATGTGCCACTGGTAAGCAAGGTTTATCTTAGTGGGAGGTGGGGGGGCGGGATTTGAGGGATTCAGGAAGAGAGCCACAGGGCTCCTTTGAACTTTAAGTGGACACTCAGATCTGCTACATAGACTTTTGAGATATTTAAGCAATCACCTCTGGATCAGTGGCCAGGTCCCAGTCTCTTGAAGAGGAAAGAAGGTAAGTTTGCGGAATTGCAATCAGATTATACAGCTCTCTTCTCAGTTAGAAATTTTAAGAGACTTTGAGGTGGACAAACTGAATTCTGAGAGCTACTCCTATTAGCAGGATAGACTTTGGAGTCCTTTTGTCATAGCAGTGGAACCCCAAATACCACAATTTCAAAATCACAGCTGTCAGGCTACAGGCACAGAGGGTTAGAACATGTTAGAGGAAAGGGATCAGGATGATGATACAGCTTGAAAACATACCATTTTTATCATTCAATTTGGAACACTTCTGAGAGAGGAGAGCTCTTTTCACATTGGGATAGCAAGTTCGTGCACAAAGATTATCCCTAGCAACCTGGGATATATGGTCACCCTACTATGAAGAACAGTTGTAGAAACTGGAGATAAGCATGGGAAAGATGCGGAGGGGTTTTGGGAGGAGGTGGAGGACATGCCAGCTGCCTTGAGATACCTGAAAACCTTCATAAACTAGCTTGATATGATCCTAATTCATGCACTTGGAGTGACAACCAAGCTGATGGGATGCTCATGAGCGGTTGGTGACCAGTAGTTCTGGATTTGAATCCCAGAGTGTACTGTAGTCATAGGCAAGTTTCCTCTTTATTATAAAAGGGGAGGTAAGAGTTGTAAAAATTTACTGAGGTAATACAAGGAAAGCGAGGGACCCAGAATAGGGCTCAATAAATGTGTGTGCACTATGTAACTATTGCTAGAAATATTCAAGCATAGGGATAGACCACCAGTGACATTACAGGCTTAACTAAACAGGTAGTTGGAGACAACCATTTTTCCTAGTTTAACTTGGAAGTTTTGTTAGAAATAAGAATTCAGCTAGTAATTTTTTCCAGGCAGGAGTGAAGGTAATTTTATGTAAATTATTATTTTAAAGAATTATACTCTTACATATTGTATTATATTTTAATATATTTTAATGTTATACAATGACATTTTCCTGTCAAGTGATACATGCTGTTTACTTTCAACTATGAAAAAAAAAACATAATATGCTCAGAGTACATTTTAAATGGCATATTGCTAGATTTTGAGACTGTATCTGTAAATATAGATTAGAATTTCAAAATAAGTAAGCTTTCATGACCTGATGTTAGAAATCCTCTCACTTTGCTCCCACAAAACACACTTGTTATTTTAAAACTGACCATAATTTGCTTTTCAAAAACTGAGATAAAGCGGTCTTAACCTATTAGTAAGCACATTTCTGCAAAAATATATTTCAAAATAGCTTTTAATCACATTTTTTAAAAGCCTGGATTTAATATAATCATCTGTACACTTTTTTTACATTGATTTTTAAAGTATTAGAGACAACCTGATTTTTAAAAAGCAGTTTGTCCAAGTAAATAGAGCTTCTACTTATGAACATCATAATGGACAAATGTACAAAATTAGTACTTTTTACTCACTAGTGTCTTGCAGTTAAGCATTGTAGTTCTCAGTGGTTTCCTCTGTTTTACCAGGAAGCTCCCAAAAGTTGGCTACATATTAGAATCATCTGTGCAGTTTTTAAAGCCTTGATGCTCAGATTACCTCCCCCCACCCCAACACACACACACACACACACACGCGCCTGGGTGAGTCTGGAACCAGTATGTTGTCCTTTGGCATACAATATCTTACTAGTTTCAGGTGTACATCATGGTGATTCGATATTTATAATCCAGTATGTTTTAAAGTTTCCCAGGATATTCTAATATGCAGCCACGTTTGAAAAATGTTGATTTACCTCATGGTCCAATATGGGAGCACTGCATGACCAGGGACAAAAAGAAGCAACTAATCTGGGTAACAGTCCCATACCATCAGTGGGTAGTCAGCTAAAGAACAGTAAAAAAAACAAACTGAGACACTCATCTGATCACCTCACAGATGTGTGAGAGGCAAGCAAGCCACTTCTTTCTAAAGGAGAAAATGTTACTCAGCCGGTATAGCTCAGTGGTTGAGCATTGACCTATAAACCAGGTCAAGGTTCTATTCCTGTGTCAAGGCACATGACTTTCTTGCCAGCTCAATCCCCAGTAAAGGGCATGCAGAAGGCAGCCAGCTAATGATTCTCTCTCATCATTGATGTTTCTCTCCCTCTAAACAACCCAATCAAAAAATGGGCAATGGACCTAAATAGATACTTTTCAAAAGAGGACATAAGGCCAAGAGACATATGAAAACATGCTCAATGTCATTAATCATCCAAGAGATGCACATCAAAACGACAATGCAGTACCATCTCACACCTGTCAGAATGGCTATCATCAACAAATGAACAAATGACAAGTGCTGGCGAGGATGTGGAGAAAAAGGAACCCTGCATTCCTGGTGGGAACGCAGACTGGTGCAGCCACTGTGGAGAACAGTATGGAGTTTCCTCAAAAAACTAAAAATGGAACTCCCATTTGACAGTGACCCCACTTCTAGGAATATATCCCAAGAAACTGGAAACACCAATCAGAAAGGATTGGTGCACTCCTATGTTCATAGCAGCACAATTCACCATAGCTAAGATTTGGAAATAGCCTAAGTGTCCATCAGCAGATGAGTGGATTAAAAAACTGGTACATCTACACAATGCAATACTACGCTGTGATAAAAAAGAAGGAATTCTTACCATTTGCAACATGGATGGAACTGGAGAGCATTATGCTAAGCAAAATAAGCCAGACAGAAAGATATCACATGATCACACTCATTTGTGGAATACAATGAACAACATAAACTAATGAACAAAAACAGATCCTGAGACGGAGAAGCATTGATCAGACTGTCAAACCTCAGGGAGGGAGGGAGTAAGGGGGAGAGATCAACCAAAGAACCTGTATGCATGCCTATAAGCCTAACCAATGGACACAGACAACAGGGGGGTGAGGGCATGAGTGGGGTGGTGGTAGGGGCAATGGGAGGGATAAGGACACATATGGAATACCTTAATCAATAAAGAAAAAAAAAGAGTATATGTCTATTGATTAAAAACAGAGGAAAAAAAGGGAAAGGAAGCAAACTACTATTTCTAATGGGACAAATCTCCAGAGTAATTTTCATAAAGCCTTAAGTGTCTATGAGCCAGTGGGACTGAAGGGCCCTTTTCAACTCTGACATGTTCCGTTTAAACCAATGTACTGGGGGAAGAGCAGGAACAGCTCTTTACAGGATTGTTTCTGCTGCTATAGCACCATCTTGCACTGCCCTTTGTAACTGTTAAAGAGCCTTCACTTTCCAAGTTCATCTGGACACCCAAGGCAGGGCAGGAATCATGCTCCTCACAATCCTGTTGAGGAAAATGAAGAGGGCTCAAGGTATTAGGAGTTGGTTCAGGCAGAGCTGGAACCAAAACCCAGGTCGGCCAACTTGTAGGCAATTGCTCTTCTGACATAATACTGCATCTCCTCACAGTTCATAGAGATCCACTCTGAGCTCAGCCCTCTCCCAGGAGGCAATTTTCCTCTGAAAAAAAGCACATCTCCCCATTGGTCCTTGAGGGTGGAGGGAGGGCATGTGGTGCACAAACTGTAAAAGTTAAAAGGTACAAAAGGGCAAGGGACATGGAGAGCTCTGACAGGAATTTACAGGAGGGAAGAACACACGAAGAGAGAACGTGCTTACAACTGTGGAAAGGGGCACATGACAATGTGTGGCCACAATTAAGAAGCAAAGAGCCATTTAAAGGTTTGTTGGCTGGTTTGCTTTTATTTTCTCACCTATTATTATTATTATTATTGAGGCAGGATGATGTGGGCAAAGTGGTGATTTAGGAATATTTGAATTATGTGTTGGGTATATTGGTGATGAGAGAGATAGAGGGTAAGGATGTAAGGAGAACACTTAAGAATCTGAGCTAAAAGGACTAGTAAATAATAGTGAAAATAGATTGACAAAAGACCACTTGAAACCAAGGAAGAAATGTGTAGCAACACAGGAAGTGTAACTGATAGCATTTCAACAAGCCATCATCTACTATTGGATCAGATGGCTATTTGAGTGTATAACGACAAAACATTTAATCGGGTGATCCCTCAATGGTTGAATGACTAAGCTAAATGAGCATTAATACCACCTGGTAGTGTTTCTGAAAAGTAAAGCAAAGGGTCTTGGGAAACCAGTCTTGTTTTTCTTCCAGTTTTGTTGTGGTGAAATAATCATTTTTATAAGGAGGAGGAAAGCTAACCGCTGCCTTGGACAGCATTAAGCTGAGAAGGGATGAGAATATACTAGATGGTAACATTAGGAGCCAAATAGTTCAACACAAAATAAATGGAAAATTCTTTTCTTTTGGACCAAAAACCAATTAACAGGAGAGACAGATGTCTGTTAAAATATGTGAAAAAATACAGGTTGGGTTGAACCCTGACCCTGAACGTGAAAGGTAGAATGGAAAATATGTGTTCAGCCAATAAACATCTTGAATCTTGGCTCTGACAAAAAAGTAGATTTGGAATAAATGAAATGAGGAATAACCCTGAAAAGAATGAGACAAATTAAAGGTCAGTTTGATCATCAGTGAGGAAAATCAGTAAATTAGTGTGAATTTTGGTCACCAGCAAAACTGGGAGTATACTCTAAAGCTGAGGATAGGTATGAAGTTAAAGGTGGTTTGAGTTTAGGCACCAAAGTAGTGAAATATCAAGGAGGCAAAGCCATCTAGGTAAATGGCAGCACAAGGGAGAGGTAGCCAACTGGAATGCATTGATTAATATAGTCAGCCAAGTTAGGCTAGAAAAGTCTAGGCAATGATGAAGGAATGGAGACTAGTAGCCATGCCTAGTATAAATAATTTTAACAGATGTAAAGAGCTTCCACAGAGTAAGAAAAAAGATAGTTTGGAGATGCCAATTATAATCTTAGAGACTAACCAATGGCCATCTTCTATTTATGACCATGTTGCTGAGTAACATACAGTAAAAATGAAGACTACTGCAAATCATGTGGGAAACTGCATATAAGCTAAAGCAAATGGAAAAAAAATAGGTAGGATGAGCTGACGGTATGCCTTGTGTTATCTGTTAAGGACAGGAGAAGCACAAAATTAAAACATAGGAAGTAAGGGGTCCACAAAACTCTTGAGGTGGGCTACAAAAGCAGCAGGAAAGCTGAGCTGGAATGAGTCTGAAACTAAAGCAAAGCTTTCTAACTGGTTTCTTAACTTCCAATTTTCTTGCTCCATCAACCAGCAATGATCTTTCCAAAGGTCCAGTTATGTGGCTGCTCTGCTCAAAATCCTCCACTGGCTTCCCATCAGGAACCCAAGTTCCTGCCAAGGCTTACAGCTCTTGTCAGGCCAAGCCTCCCACACTCTGTCTCCAAACTTAGTTCCTATTGCTCCCACCGGTTCCCTCCACTCTGGCTACATGGCCTCCTTGCCTTTCCCAACTAGCCAACTGTCACCTACTGGAAGGCTCTTCCACACAACCAAGCAGTTGGCTTCTTCACTTTCTTCTGGTCTTTGCTTAATGGCACCAGATCTGAGATGGCTTCCCTGACCACACTAAGTAACATAGTGTCATCTCTCCCACTTACTAGAACAAACTTCTCGAGAGAGAGGACCTTTCTTGGTTCTCTCCAGTCTACAACAGTATGAATTCCCTGTGACAGGTAACCAAGTACTTGTGGATTGAATTAGTGGAGCGAGAGATGTAAAACACACAAACACACGAGCACACACACACAGCTAATTAGGCGGGGAGGAAAAAGGGAAGCAGACACTAGGGTTCTTAGCCGAGTCCCATACTTCAGAAATTTGTGTAGCTTCCCTGTTACAATTCATCCCCTTCTACCACGTCAGACCCATTTTAAGTTTTCAGCAGTGAGACAGTGATTTAGATGCTACAAATTTATCCTTCTCAGAGGGTTGGAAGCTCACTGAAAGAGTAGATGTATAGTTAAAAGATTAAGAATATTAGATAAATTAAAAGCATCCTAATTTAAATTTTTAAACTTGGATACAACTGGTTTCCCCAAGTTCTCATTCTCATTTATTTATTTATTTTTTTGCACACAGTCTCAAGCTTTTCATTAAGGTATTCCGTAGATTAAATATTTATGATTTCAAAAGCAGCCTTACCCAAAAAAAGTTGTAAAAATATTTTATTGCCAAAACCGGTTTGGCTCAGTGGATAGAGCATCGGCCTGTGGATTGAAAGGTTCCAGGTTCGATTCCGGTCAAGGGCATATACTTTGGTTGTGGGCACATCCCCAGGAGGGGGTGTGCAGGAGGCAGCTGATCGATGTTTCTCTCTCATCGATGTTTCTGACTTTCTATCTCTCTTTCTTGCTCTCTGTGAAAAATCAGTAATATATATTAAAAAAAATAAAATATCTTCACTAAAACAAACGTTACTACCTTAAAGATAATAAAAATAGTATCTCATTTTTACAGACTATAAGGGAGGCCGAATGATTATTCACAAACCATAGGTAACATTAACATAAAATGGTATTAAAACAGTAGTGAGCCCGGCTGGTATGTCTCAGTGGTTGAGTCAGCCCATGAACCAAGAGGTCACCGGTTTGATTCCTGGTCAGGGCACAGGCTCGAGTTGTGGGCTGATCCCCAATAGGGGCAGACAGGAGGCAGCCTATGGATGTTTCTCTCTAATCGATGTTTCTATTTCTCATCCCCTCTCCCTTCCTCTCTAAAATAAATGAAAACATATTAAAAAAAAACACTAGTGAAATAATGGATGCAATTTGATTTTAAAAACTATTAATTTAAAATCCAGTGTGCAATAAGTCACTCCCTTAGGCTAAATATTAAAGTAGTAAAATTTTTCAGCAAGGAAAATACTGCTGGAGAACAAAATAATTCTTTAAAATATGCAAAACATCCTATTTTCCAGTTTCACAAACTTTAATAAAAAATACAGATTTATAGCATTAATATAGTAAGTTTATTTTCGTTCCAAATTATTTAAGATATAAAGCAATGACCAGTTAAATTAATAGATTATCTTAAAAGTACTGAATCACAAAATTCTCTAACAAAGTATGCTATTAGAAACACCATTCTACTGAGCTTTGACTCTTCAGCTAGAGGTCTGATTATAAGAAAACCTTGGATTATACATCATAATTGGTGGTTCTTTGCCTCAATCTCTTGAGCTCTCCTCCAGGAAGATTAAGATTTTTAAGACCATCTCTGAAGCATTTGGTATCAAAAAGGAAAAACAGCAAAGGAGCCCTTAAAAGATAAGCACAGATTTTTAGGCACTGAGACCCCACTCAGGTTAACAAGATGGTAGTAGTGCAATGAAGACCAGTAGCCACCAGCTCAGGTGCTTGAGAAGGTCATTCTTAAGTGTGAATCCCAGTTGGCAATGTGAGCTAGAGCGAGTTCACTTAAACACAAAGCCTCAGTCCCCCTATATGTAAAGCGGCAGCATTAGTACACAGGGTGATTATTTATAGCAGGTACTCCATAAATATTATGTTCTGACAATATTCAGGTTGGTAGCTAAGGAAAGGATCAGTACTTAATATATGATAACCTGAAAAGTAATTTGGAAATTGTGTGGCCCTTTTAACTCTGATTTAAATTAAGAGAATTATAGGGAAGCCCTCCCCTGGAAGTGTGTTACCAATTGGGTAACTAGTTTTCCTAGGACACACTGCCAGTTAAGGAAGTTGTGCCAAAGACTTATACTGTATAAGCACATATGCAAACTTCTTAATTTCCCACCTTGGAACCATTAATATTATTACTGTTCAATGATGACAATAAATTTAAAGAAGATAGATTAAACATGCTTACATTTAGTATATTCATGTATAAGCTGAACTGTTTTCTTAAAAAACAGAAAATGTTAAAGTAGTATAGGTTCTTAAGACAAAAATCATAAAACTCTCAATTGAGAATTTAAGGGGTAAAACTATTAATCTGTTAAAAAGGAAATTACATTATATGGATAAGGATAATTTCCTTTTTTGACATGTTCTAAAGTACAGAACTAACCACAACTTCCCTTACTACATGAAATATTATTCATATTTTTGTAATGCTTATTCTAAAGGATTACTTTCAAGGATATTTCAAACATTATTTTAGTGAGATGGAATAATAGTGCTAATAAAAGTACTTTTTTTGGATCTACAAATGAGTGTAACACCAGAATTTAAAAGATAAAGGTTGCTATGGGGTTTGGGCATCATAGTCTCAGATACATACATTACATGGGAAAAGGCAGCTGAAATCTCATATGGCTGCTCTAAAAACAGGGAAGGAAAATGTCAACAAGCAAAGACTTATAGTAACTCCCCTTTCTTGTTCAGTTAATTTTACAAAGGGAACTTAATTCAAAAATCAAATGTAATACATAATACATATATAAAACCTAGTTTGAAAAATGAAAAACATCTCATGTCATAAATATGGTATTTACATATACTCAATAACTTACTACTAATTTTTACTAGTAGAAAAACATGGTATTCATACTCATTTAAAGTTCACTCAGTTATTTTAACAAAGTTGCTAATTTGTTAATAATTTATTATAAAAACTAAATGAGGGAAATTCAATTATTTCTGTTACCATAGAGTTCAGGTTATTGCTATTGAAAAGTCTGCATTATTTAACAATAATTAAACTCTACGGTTAATGTGAAAAACTCGACTTTTATAAACCAAAAAATTCTACTCCCATGGACTGCAGAAATGACCTATTGTGCCACAAGGATTAAAGATGGTGGTAGGAGAGTAAGAACAATATACTCACTTTTATTCTAGGGGCAAGATCATGCGCTTTGTAACACTGATTCACTGTAACACAACCATACCATTTCAAGTACATTACAGAATTTTCATCAATCAAATTTTAAGAATTTCAAGTAGAAAAAAGTAACTCTAAAATATGTTCCGATCAATTTAAATATCCAAAAAGTTCAGTCCCCATTCAGAAACAGATAAACAGTATATTTATTAAATGAGTTAAGACAAATAAACTTTACAAATAGACAAATAATAAAAGGCTCAGTGGCTAAAATAGATGGTAAGCATCATTAAAAGAAATCAACACCATCATGGTATCTCAATTGGCTTACACATGTAAAAAGAAATTTTCAAAGAGCAGTTTCACAGAAATGAAGCCAGTTTTTTTTTTTCCTTATAAACAAATCACCATTCCTTGGTTCAAAACTGACATCTGTTATGAAAATTACCATATCACATATTTGTAAGATGACAAGGAGTAACTCATCTTCAAAGTGCAAGTTAAGTCTATTTACAACCACAAAAAAAGGCAATGATGAGGAGAAAGTATTTTTAAAAAATATACAAAGATTAAAAACATTTGGGATGCAAAATTAAACAATTTTTTGGGTGAGGATAAAAGAGAAAAAGTGATTGAATTACAGATGCTGATTTCAGCTATACATATTATATAATGGGATCCAAGATCTTTAATAGCTTGCTTGCATTTTTTTTTCTACTTACATAATGCTCTGGAAATTTCTGGTAGAAATTAGTGTCTCAAGAGAGAAATACACATTAAGTATGTCTTGCTACTACTTCATGGATGTCATAAGACCCGTTTATGGATTAGAGTTGGTGTAAAAAGCCATTGCCTTGAATTGAAAAACGAATACTGTAAAAGCTCAATACAAATCCTCCAAAGCACATGCACTTCTAAATCTTTTGTAAATACATTCATATTTAAGCATAACCAAAAATTAAAGAGAAAACTGAAAATACTTCCCTTTTCTCTATACCCTATGCCCTGTAGGCTTTTCCAGTTGATAGGGTTAATATTTAGAGTCGAAAGGGTTCTTCGAGTTAGTCTAGTCCACCACCCTCCTTTAGGATTAAAGATTTTCCCAAGGTCATGCAGAACGTTAAAGGCAAAACCGATACTAGAAACCAGGACTTGACACCTAGCCTGGTATGCTTTCCAGCATATCATGCTACCTCTTTTTACAGTATAATTCGCATAAATACCTGATGAATAAATGTACAATTACAAGCGCTGACAGAACCAATATGTTTCTAAGACTTGCAGTGGATTACTGCAAAGAATTGATGGAGAAAAAGGTTTTCTCCACCCACCAAAAATATCAAGCACCATCAACTAAATGTTTCTTTGCTGGGTCAGATGTTGTAGTAGTCCTCGCGTAAACTTTATGTCAGCCTGAGGATTGTATATCGGGTGAAATCTGCGCCTAAACACAATGCCAGTTCTAAAAGGTAAAGACAGGCAAAAAAGGGGAGAAAGTAGACAAAAGAAAGAAAGGACAAAGAATCCAATTGGCTTAGAAATGGGCATTCCAGCATATGGTTGATTATTACATCTATATATGACCTTTTTAATTTTTTCATATAATCTCATTTTACCTAAGTTGTTATTTGGCCACTTAAGAATTAAAATAAATGTATTAAAGACAACTGTGGTCAGAAAATTGTGAGACTATTTTAGACAAACTAAATTCAATGAAGAATATGTTGAATGGTGAAATTGCAGTATTTTCTTAATCTGGTTCTATTAGATTATCACTTAGAATTTAAGCAGTCCTTCATAGGGCTGTTATCACCTTGAAGCTTATTCGAATTGTGGTTAAAAAGAACAGACTGTTGCACCATATATGCAGAATTGAGTAAAGAAGCTGAAATGCCTTTTAAAAAAACATTGCCGTGAATTTATTTAATAAAAGGGCAGATTTATTTATGTTTACAAACAAGTTTCAAAAACAAAAGGAAAACATGTATGCTTCTACTTATTAACCTTTTTCAAAATGCCAACAGCCCTCATGCTGTATGAAGGTTTCTAAGGATTTATTAGAAAAATCAATACAGTTCACTCACAGTTCACCAAGACATCACTGAACTAACATGTTTAGACAAAAACATAAACGACTAAGGTTATCTTGTGGTTTGAGAGCTTGATTTACTTTGATTTGCCTGAAACAACAAAAGCATTTCAAGCATCTTTTGTTATGCAGTTGATGTCCCACATTAAACAATCTACCAAATTCTGAACAAAAAGGTTATTAGCAAGTTTTCAAAAATTTTAAAAATTAAACAGTTGTTTCAAAACCATTAAGTAGTAAATGTATTTAAGAAATTAATTAGAACAGATGCCATAACTTTATTAGAACACCACTGCTCATGTTTTTTTGTTTTGTTTTGTTTTGTTTTTTTTGGTTTTTTTAAACAAAGCATTAGTGTTATCTATTTGGCTATTAGTATTAGCAATTTATCTACAATATTTAACAAGGTAAATTGTAGGCAAAAATTTAGTACAGTTTCAATAGAAACACCCTTTTTTAATTTTTCCTGAAAATAGAGCAGTATTTGAAGGACTAATTTTTCTCTGCATCAGTGATAAGGAAGCTTCCCATCTATGAACAGGAACAAAAAAAGTATCTACAAACCTTGTAAACAGATCTGTATCATTTATAAACATAAATAATCCAATTTATTAACAGCCAACAGCAGAAATTAAAGTATCAATTCTATGATCCAGGGCTCTTTGCCTGCCCAGCTTTACTCCTCCCTCTCTCCCATCCAGGGTTGAGATAAACTAAAGCTCTGCTAACATACTGTTCAGGACCATTCTTAGGTACTACTGATGATCCACAGGTTACTGTTCATCCGTCAGTTCATTTCTCCCACCCCCCAAAAAGCACCCTCAGTCTGGCAGAAAGCTTTGCGTTTTTTTAAAAAAATAAATCTACATTCGTACAAGTGTATCTTCTGTTGAAGTCCAAAGACAAGAATACTATCTTGTCTGTCACAATATGTGAAAAGACCCAGTTTCATTTGTTTCTTTACAATGCAGCTAGTGTGTTAACATTCAGCTTACAATCAGAGTGATGTTTCCAAACTATGTAGTGGGCTTCCTGGGGATGAAGAGGTAGCAGACTTGTTCATTTCTATTGTAAGGTAAATCCCGCTGTCAACAGCATTGTTATTTTTGTTGGGAGAGGGTGGAGGACTGGAGTTACGTTTTGTAGGAGCATCATCTTCAGCATCAGTGTCATCAATAAGGGGGATATGAGGCTCTGAATCTTCTATCCTAAACTCAGGATGTGTCATAAAGTTGTGAATCGAACTTCTTGATTCCGGTTTTTCTAACCCTTCATATAAAGAACTACGAAATGCATTCACCACTCGAATCTGTAAATAGCAGGAAACAGAAAAATGTCAGTATGCTGTTAGCTTAACCGAAAGGTGGTGCATTTATGAGTTTGAATCCACAAACAGCTAGGTATGAGTGAATCATATTTGCATGTAATGCAGTGGAACTTGCAATACACTGTAAAAAAATGAATATTTTAGTAGGACACTACAAAACAACAAAACCACATACTCTAAGAATTAAGAGATAAGAATTTGAAGTAATATTAAGAAAAATCTCATTGTCACTGGCTAAAATTTAATAGCCATTTTATAGGTTTTTTTTCTCTCTAAGAAAACAAAATTGAACAAGAAACAAAATAAAAACTTAACCATACACAAGCTTTGGCTGATTTTTAAAAATTAAAATAAAAAAAGTAAATCTGAAAACAATTTAAATAAGTTAAACGAAGTCAAGCACAGAGGGTTATTATTTATCATGCTAGGAATTAGGGTGCCACCAACTATGAAAAAGCCAAGCAAATATAAGCTGAATGCCACGCCACAATGAACTCACATCTACCCACTATTCCCATAGGGTGTAAAATTAAAATAAAGATAAAGCCCAAACAAATAACTATAAAATGCCATTAAACAGCTATAAATATTTGAGTATATGCCATTTGTCTGTGAAGTGTTTTTCTCTACAACAGGTTAAAACTTAAATCAATTTATGTATTATAACTCACTGGAAAAAACTGACTTAAAACAAAAAAAACAGAAAAAAACCCACAAAAACCCTTTGGGATTCGAGTGAAATAATTCCCAAGGAGAAGACACAAATATTTTTTATCTAAACTATACAGCCTAACAATTCATTCTCCTTCACAGAAGTCTGCTCTATGGATGAAAAGAGATTATTGGGCAAAGTAACTAAAAAAAAAATATCACCACATAAACAGACATTAGGTTTCATTAACTCAGTATCATACAGACTTTCAAAAAAAGTGGACAAAATTCAAATATTTGAACATCTACTATATTTCAATCTAATGAATTCTTTTTAATGAAGACATCACTTACTCATAAGAGAAGTAACCAATATTGACATTCCAGATAAAAAAAATGTAGTCACCAAAATAATAATAAAATTAATAAATTTCTTTCAGACAGACATTTGGATGTAGTTTTTCCTAAATATTTTAACATATCCATCACCTTAGTTATCATTTGTGTGTATAGCGAGAAGTTAGGCTTCTACCCTCTGAGAATGTTCAATTATACAGTATACTACAGTCACCATCCTGTACATTAGATCTCCAGAATGTATTCATCTTGTATAATGGAAACTTGTTACCCCTTGACCAACACCTCCCCACTTCCCCCTACCCTTTGGGAACCACCGTTCTATTCTCTGCTGCTATGAATTTAACAATTTTAGATCTTACTTTTAAGAATTTATCCAAAAAATCAGAATCAGAATCTTGAAGATAAACCTGCACTCCTATGTTCCCTGCAGCATTACTCACAATAGTCAGGGCATGGAAACAACTTTACATGTCCATTGACAGGTGAATGGATAAAGGAAATGTAGGGCATGTATACAATGGAAGATGATGCAGCCTTAAAAAGCAAGGAATCCTGACATTTGCAACAACATATGCTCAGTTCTGATTAAAACCTCATCTCTCAAAGTTGTCTTGCCTGATTTACTAGGTCCTGTGTGGGGGCTGTGTTACAACTTGCTCACTCAGCCCTTTATACAGAGAAAAAGAGAATAGCATAGTTGACACAGGAAGACGGAGGTGAAAATGCCTGCATATGAATTCCAGCTCTGCCACTTTCTACTAGCTAAGTAATTTCCTCAACTATAAAACGGAAAATAACAGCAGCACCAACCTTATGGGGTTGTTATGGGAGACTAAATTAGTTTGTACATATACACACTCAGAAGAGAATCAGCTTTCAAGAAGCAAAGTCAGGGCTTCTCAAATTGTAAGCACCGGGGTTCTTGTTAAAATGCAGATTCCGACTCAGGGGGACCTAAGACCCTGCATTTCTAACAAGCTCCCAGATGCAGTCAAATTCACACTTTGTGCTGCAATCACCTACTCTACTTGTGGTGCTACTTTATCATGCTAAGTTATAATTCTGTCCTATCCTCATGCTTATACTTCAGTCTCTTCATTTGGCAACTATTACCAGCAAATAGATTTTCCATTTCCTTTCCTGCTCTGTTCCCCATTTACTAAGACATATTGTTTTACAGATGGTGTGAAAACAATGCTTACTAAATATACCATTATAATCATTCATTTAATTTTTTTATTGTGAAATCTTGCAAATCTTAAAATTCAAGTATCCCAATAGTCCTAATAATAAACTATGCAGTTAAAAAAGCAAAAAGATAACCTCCTCAAAAAAAGGAAAAATATCTATTGGTGTCAGCGGTCGGTAGGCACAGAGGACACACACTGAGGATCAGCCAGCAAACCTGGTGGGTAATGAGAGCTGTCCAAGAGGACCCTGGAGTTGCTACTTGCTTGACTTGGTTGCTGACAATGCTGCTAACAGAGCTAAAGAAATAGTTAAGTTTTCTGTTTTGTTCTGACCAGTGTGGGTAGAGGGCCATAGTAAAGAATCAAGGGGGAAATAAATCAATTTATGGAACATGTTAAATTTGAGGGGCTGTAGAACATCCAAGTGAAGACAGCTAGAGCTCAGAAGAAAAGCTTAAGATTAAGTTAGTGATGTGGGAGTCGGCAAAGCTCTGGGATGGGCAGTTTAAAGAGCAGTCAGTGTATGTGCACACATAATCACATACACACATCGGTGGCAAGTAAGATTACGTTCCTTTTTACCAAAACTTTTCAATATAAAAATGTTTTTCTTTCTGAATTTACTACATTATCTGAGAATATCAGGGGTTGAAAGGTTGCTTGATATACTTTCTCCTAACCACTTTATAAAGGGTGAAACTGAGCAACCAAGATGGGTGGCTGACCTGTCGCATCACTCTTAATCAGTATCAAAATGTCTTGGAATCAAGTTTCCTGAACTCCCAATTACAGGTTCTTTGAAAGTGAGTAAGAGACATGTGGACATTAGCATTACAGCTAACTTCACTAGAATAAAATACTTTCTAAGATTAAGATTAATGCTGTCTTTCTACGACTTTTCTACTTGGCCACATGATGACATGACCTGTGAAGGACAGCTCAGACTCCTCCAAAGCAAGGCCATTTCAAAGAACAATTCTCACATTAGACACATAGACTACTAGCAAAATCTAGATTAATCAGGGGTCATTGAAGCAGATCCATTTTACTTTCTACTCACTAAGAACATAAATAAAAAAGCACTCTTGATGTAAGGCAGTTCAGCTAACCCACACTCCCTGTGATTTCTATTACTTCTAAATGTATAGTTCTCACAGTACAGTAGTAATTCTGAGGAACTGAAAAACACAACTGTGTGCACAATACTTTAGGTAGGTAGGGAACTATTTTACCACTATAACGAATTCAGTTTAAGGAAAAATAAGAAGTAACCTTAATCAGCATTCTTGACAATCCAAGCCTTACTATTTATTTTATACAGTCTTTTAACAATTCCTTTAATATTTTTAAAAAATATATTTTATTGATTTTTCACAGAGAGGAAGAGAGATGGAGAGAAAGTCAGAAACATCGATGAGAGAGAAACATCGATCAGCTGCCTCTTGCACACCCCCCACTGGGGATGTGCCTGCAGCCACGGTACATGCCCTTGACCAGAATCGAACCCGGGACCTTTCAGTCCACAGGCCGATGCTCTATCCACTGAGTCAAACCGGCTTCGGCACAATTCCTTTAATATTTATTGAGACCTCTGGTGCAAAACATAATTATAACTCCTAAATTTATTAAAATTAAGACAAATCCAGTAATCCCTATGTAAAACATATTTTAAAGAGTAAATTCAGGGGAAAACATTGCACAAAGCATATGGCAAACAAACAAAAAAATCAGTGGTTACCCTAATCACAAAGCAATTTTAAGAAACTGAAAATGATGATCAGTTTACATTACAGACATTAAATTTGTCATAAAGCAAAACAAAACCATGTACTCTGCTAAACCACCAATTTCCATAAACACAATTTTTGACAACAGAAAATAAATAATATTATTGCCCAAAACATGCTGTGCATGGTTAAAATTTGAGACTATTTTAGTCACTAGCTGATATATCTTATCTTCTTCAACAGATTGCCCATTTCTGAAATTTATATTCATCATTACTTTTACTGTGTGCACTAACAAAGAACTACAGTGTAAAATAAAAGATACTATGCAACAAGAAAGAAAATTCTAAGTCGTTTTCCAAAGTTGGATATTTTCACATTAAATTTTCTCAAAGTAAGACCAACTTGTGTGATCTTTTACTTACCTGAGAGAGAGGTTGGCAAACATTTTCTGTAAAAACACCAGAGAGTAGATGTAGCTTTTGTGAGCCACATGGCCTCTGATGCAAGCCCTGAACTCTGCCAGTGAAGGGCAAAAACTACTACAGACGCTGCTTAAATGACTGGGCATGACTCTGTTCCAACAAGAATTTATTTCCAAAACCAAACCACAGGCCACAGCTGGTCCACAGGCTATAGTTTACCAATCCTTCAATTGACTTTCTCTCAATTTCTCCTTTCCAGGAAGGTTTAACTATTAACTCAGCAAAAGAATTTACTAATGATAGAGACTGATATTAGAATGATATAGTTTATAAATAAAGACAAACTATGGAATGTTTTCTCTTGAGATCTTTAGGGGGAAAACTGACTAACAACAGAGAGAAAAAGATGATCCCTCCAGAGATGTTTCAAGTGTAGGATATGACAAAGTTGAAATGGATTATTTCTTCTATGTAGCAAGAGAAAGATTCTAAATAACAGTCTAAGAAGTCTGACATTCACAGACAGTTTTAAGACTGTTCTATATTAGGGCAGGAACACAGTGAGGTATCAAACCTTTCATTACACATATTAACACTAATAATTAATTCTATATATTAGGTGATGTTCTGTACTACCACCTAACACAAAGCTTTACCAGGAAGGTTAAAAGGCATTTATGGTAACAGCAATATAATTACTGCAACTGGTAGTATACAATGATAACCTCCTGAACAAGAATATATAGCAATCCTCAATACCTTCTTATGGTCCAAGACACAGAATACAGAATAAAGAAAGAACCATCTCAAACCTTGATGAAGCAACAACTACACACTTGCCCTCAATATCTCTACCATCCTGGTCACATGCACCCAGCAGAAACTCAGAAATCCAAGATCTATTTGTGCATCAGAAAAGAGCCTGGAGCAGGTATGGATGGGTATGTCTTAAAACAAACTTGGTAACTGATCTAATTATTTAATATAAGGTCTAGAACATAATTATACAGAGAAATATATTAAATATAGTATACTTAAGGTCATGTAATACCCCTACAAATAAAAAAGTCAATAATTCATTATTTTGCTGACATAAGAATAAATAGAATACATGCCATGCAGGCATGCAAACTTGTCAGGAAAGTTTAACAGGAAGCTAATCATGAGGAAACAAATTTAGAATGTAGGATACTTTTAAGAAAATTGGCCTGATTCTTCAAAGAAGTACTGTAAATGTACTGAAAAATAAAGGTAAGAAAAATGGATCTAGATGAAAGGAGACTAGAGACACCTAATATACTGTCAATGATCCTTACTTGAATCCTGTCTCAAAAAAGATATTAAGGACATTTTGGGGGCAATTTATGTAAGAGACTTCTTATTCTTAGCAGGTATATGCTTAATTAAATATTCAGAGATTAAATGTCATGATATCTGTCACTTTCAAATGGCTCAAGAAAAAGTATACATTAATATATAAAGCAGGTATCATGAAATATTAAGTGGTAAATCCAGATAAAATTATTCACCTATTAATCTTGTAACTCGTCCATTTGAAATTTTTCAAATTTAAAATTTTGAGTGCAGGGAGAATCTTTCAGGATAAAGTCTCATTTTGGATCCCTCTTACAGGATATAAACAGATCCTTATCATCCATTCCAGCCTTATTACACCTTACATCTCATTATTCTCTTAATACCAAACCATGTCACTGAAGCCTGCTTTCCCCAGTTGAGCAAATTTTATCAAGAATCCGCTCAGAAGTCATTTTCTTCAGGTAAATTTTTCTGACTTCCCAGGGTATGTTAAGGGCCCTATAATAATACTAGAAGCCCGGTGCATGAATCTCGTGCACTGGGGGTTGGGGGTAGTGGGAATAGGGGGTCCTCTTAGCCCAGCCCGCACCCTCCTGCAGTCCGGGACTCCTTGCTTCTTACTGCCCACCTGCTCACTGCTCTTTAATGCTTGGCTTGCTGCTTGCTCCTTAACACTGCTACAGAAGCAGGAGAGGCTCCCGCCACCACCACTGTGCTCACCAGCCATGAGCCTAGTTTCTGGCCAAGCAGCGTTCCCCCTGTGGGAGCGTAATGACCAACTGGGGGCAGTTTCTGAATTGAGTGTTTAACCATGGTGGTCATTGCGCATCATAGGGACTGGTCGTTCTGCTATAACAGTCACTTAGGCTTTTATTATATAGATTAGGAGCCCGGTGCACGAAATTTGTGCACTGGGGTGAGTGGTCCCTCAGCCCAACCTGCCCCCTCTCACATACTGGGAGCCCTCAGAGGTTTTTGGCCTTGGTCAGGAGATCTTGGCCAGGGGACCCCCAGCGCTTTGTGATCCATGGATGGCAGGCTCCACCACAGCCCCGGCCTGGGCAGGGGACCCTCAGCCCCCTCAGATAGCTGGCTCTACCTCTTCCCCCTTGGCTCTGATGGCTTACCTCACAGTGACCCGGGCGCCAGGATGTTCCAGGGACACAGGCGCTAGGTGCCTATGTATGCAAATCAACTGCCATATTTGTTGGGTTAATTTGCATATTCACTCTGATTGGCTATGGGCATAGCGGAAATACGGTCAATTTACATGTTTGTCTATTATTAGGTAAGATTCTGTGTTCTATTACTATGTAGTAATTTCCAACTACTTGTTTGTTTTCCTTACCAGGCTGTAATGTCTCAAGGTTCTAGTATAACCCTGCCACATGGTAGGCTTTCTGCACATTTTACATTAGTGGTAGTTGAAGCGATGAGTTGTAATAAGCCCTCCAGAGCCAGGAATAATGTAAAATTCATAGATACACGGAGGGAGGGATGTATCTGTGAATTTTACATTATCCTGTGACCAGGCATAAGGTCAGGCCATTTACATATATCATGTCTTTCAGGTAGATAGTATCAGGGTAGGCTTTTTTGTTTGTTGCTTGTTTTAAGAATAGTTTATTGATCTTTAGAGAGAGAGGAAGGGAGAAGAGGGAAACATTGATGTAAGAGTGCAACAGCTATCGGATTGCCTCCTGTATGCTCCCTACTGGGCATCGAGCTAGCAACCTGAGCATGTGCCCTGACCAGGAATCCAACTGGCAACCTTTTGGTGCACAGGACGATGCCCAACCAACTGAGCCACATCGGCCAGAGCTCGGAGTAGTTTTTGAAAGAAAGATTCCTCTTTGTCTTGTCTGTAAATTTAGTGCCCTGTCCAACATCACAGGGCCGTTTGTCCTTAGAGCACTCGCCTGCTCTGGGCTCTACATCATGCTGCCTCTGCTTATTAGCCATGAACAAGTCATTTCAGCTCCAAGTCAGTTCTCACAGTACAGCTGGGAATAGTTCCTGTTCTGCCTGTTTTACAATATCGTCAAAAACAGCAAATGAAAATTACTTAAGCAAACTGTGAATAAAAAGTCCTCCATAGAACAGCATTGTTTTCTCCATCAACTCATCCTCTCTCTAGCTTTCCAAGGTTCCTCTGGTCCTTAACTGGCTAAAGACCCAATAACAAAGACAGGCCTCTCCCCAAAAGAAGATTAACCTTAGGTATCTCAGCTGACTTTTGTGGATAGGGATGAGGGGTGTGGAGGCTTATATCTTTAGTGCCTCTAATATACTGAGAATCCACCACAAAATCAAGACCCTAATTCACAGTAAGGACAATATAGGCTTTTAGGGAGTTTGCCATTTACTAAAAACCTGTTATTCTAGTCAATTAATGGAAAGTATGACATGAAATAATTAAAATTAATAAATAATTAATCAGTAGTACACTTTCCCTACTTCTTTGGAAAACTTAAAATAAAAGATTATTTATTATCTAGGATACAATTTTAAACTAAATGGATTCTACAAAGAAAGAAAAAGGGAAATACATAGAACTATGAAGCTTACACAGAGACCCCTCTGCCAAGGGGAAAAGAAAAAAATCCAAAAAAAAATCCAAGGCCGCAAAGACTAAGCTAAGAAGGCAAACAATGGCTATACACTGAGAACTTTCTTCTTACTTTCCAACCTCAATAAGATAAAAGTCAAAATGCTAAATTCATTTTTAGCTTTAAAAACACAGTTCCTTGGTTCTGTTAGGTCAGCTTACAATCACATGCTTCTAGGGCACCATGCAATATGAACATGTTTAAAGGCATATACTCAAAAATTTATAGTAGTTTCACAAATTCTAAGCTACAATTTTATTCCCCATATTAAAGATCAGAGTTAGCATAGAGACAAGCTCACAGATTTCATATCTAATCTTTGGTTGCAATTGTTCCACCTGTGATCTAGCCCTCTAAAAAAATAAAACAACAACAATGACAACACTTTGAGGTCTCAATCCACTTTACGCAAAGAAAGCTTTATGAAAAGCCTGAACATGAATTTAAACATTAAGGAGAAAATGAGAAACGTTAGGTGTGTGAAGTAGGAAATGTTAATTTCATGCACTTAGGAACACACACTCACACCCCACAGTAGTAGAAGCAGTAGAAGAGGAAAACACTACATGTGTAGGGGTAGAAATATTTGTTACATCATGATGCTGGCTGGCGATGGAGGGTTGCCGCCTTAGAGCCCCCTGAATGGAACTTCCACTCTGGAAAGCATTCACTACATCCATCTGCAAGGAATCAGAGATTGTGACAGCTTGCTCAGCAAGAGAGAGAGAGAACAAGAGAAAGGACCATTCCATCTATCAACATATAAAAAGTAAAGAAAAAAAGGCACTTTTTACAGAGCAGATAAATAAGTAAGAGTAGTATTTTGTGATGAAGGGGGAAAAGCTAGGAAAAAAGGAGCTTAGGGGCATATAGACACATTCTTTCATGATCAGTTAAAACTTTCACTCATTCCAGGTAACAGAATTATTTTTCAAAATAGTAAGTTTTGTGGGTTGGGAGGGCTAGAAAGTTAAGGAGTGTTGAAACCTCCTCCCCAGGTCCAAAGCCCTGGCTGGCTCCCCTACCCATCACCTCTCCTACCTCTCTCCAGGCCCATACCTGCGTCTGGATTCTGTTCAGACCTCTAAACCACAAGATCTGGCCCCGCCGCAACTCCCTCTCAGCGTGATCAATCTCTTCCACGTCCTCTGCTAACTCCTCCTCAGGTATTTCTTCCTTTTGGGTTCCATGACCAGCTTCTTTTAGGAATTTTAAACGGCTAGTAGGAATTGTTGAAATAAGCTACAACACAGGGGAAAGAACTTGAAATAAATCATATCAAGTACAATTAAGATAAACTTTAGGGCAAAGGGGATGAAAAGGTGCAAGCATAACCAACTAACTTCACCAATGAAGCAATGAGATCCTGTCCATCAGAGGCTTTCTTTCTAAAAACAAAAAATATTCCTCTCTTAGCTGCACAAAAGATTTGTCTGAAGTGTAAAAGTGTTCCTGGATCGAAATAACCTGATTACAATTTTTCATTCTTTAGAACATTCATGATGGTAAATTTAAAAATCATTCTTTGACATATATTTACTTGAACTCACATTAGTTATATTTATTTCAGATAAAATAAAAATGGCAGGTAGTTTTAATAGGTAAAGAAATTGTATTTCATTAGTGCTTTACAAATTCAATGACAAAAAACATACCCAGATTCCAAAAATCTCAAAGGTGGACCAAGTAAGGATCCACTTAAACTAAAAATAGTGTTTTACTAAATGCACTTATTTTTTATAAAAGCAACTATTTGAAAAATTGTGTTAACACTGACTGATAATGACACCAAACAGGAACAGATGCCCCAGAAAACATACACAAACAAATAGTTATCAACATAGATGTTAGCAGCCTTTCCTTAAGGAAGTCAGGCTTATCAAGGGGAAACAAGCATGCAATTAAAATAAAAACTGCTTATGGGATTTCTAGGCCATCCATCTCATTTCACAGGTGAAATAGGCTCAGAAACTGGGAGAAGACCTATTCATGGAGTGACTAAGACCCTTGGTCTCCTATCAAATCAATGCTTTCTACCATAGCACTTAAATTCAATAGGCATTGTCAACCAAAGAAGGTAACTGATGTCTGTTGAGTATGTAATGCTATACTGAATTTCCTCTTCCTGAAATTAGCCAGATTTGGGGTGAGGTTGTGGGTTCTGTTCTGCCTATGAGAGAATATTACATAATAATTAGAATGGTAACGAAAAAAGAAAGGTGGACCAAGTAAGGATCCACTTAAAAGATCTCTATTAATGAGGTATTCAAAATGAATAAGAAACACCTCAGAATGCAGAAACACAATTTTTTTTTTTTTTAAAAGGTGAGACAAAAGATTAACTTCAAGAAAAACCTGGAAGCTGACTTGCAGAATGACAATAAATTAGTTCACACAAGTTACATAATATAACATGTTGTTAACCTTCATTTATGGAAATGTTAGTATAGATTCTCTACCAGTTAATTTTATATTAATGGTAATGGGCTTCAAATGAACAACACTATTAACACTTCTATTTTAAAAATAATGACATGTATTTGCAAGTCAGCTGCCTATAATCAAGACGAGGTATATCTCATTTTTCAGGCATTGTATTTTATATACACACTGTTAAAGCCATTCAATTCAAATAATCTAAGATGTCATTTTGTGGCCCATTTTTTCCAGATACCATTATTTTTATGGAAACATTCTCTACGTAAACTGAAACTCAAGATTGTTCCTATGCTACATTTTGAATAAAACTACATAAAAATTATAGTGTAAAGAACATAATATCTTATATTTTTGTACAAGTATTTATTCTAAAAATGCAAAAATAAGTCATAGAGCGAAAGATACAGATATCAGAATCCTAACCAGTCACAAATGCATTATGATAATACTGTTGTAAAACTTGTTCTAAAAAACAAGTTAAAAAACAATGTCAGAAATTTAAACTGTTTTATTAATATAGGCATAATTGTAATAAATAGCAAGTGACAGATTAAAACAAATGTTACATTTAAAAAAACCACATCCCTAAATGCCCTTTTTGCCCTAGAATGGTAACTACTTAGAATCAAGTACAGAACTGCTTAAAGAAAATATATACTAGAATTTTTTTTTTTAATCACTTAAGGTTTGAACAAAAATGATGATGTTTTTACCTGGCCCCAGAGTAACGTTCCCATTCCTAGGAATACTGACCATAGCCACTGTTCTATTGAAAGTTCTGAACAACTGAAAGGCTTTCCACCAAACTGCACAATTATTATCTGGAGGAATAATCAAGAGTAAGTTTATTTAAATCTTTTACATTTCACAATTCAGATACTTCAAAAATCACCCAAATTTGTATCTTCTAAAATTTAAGCTAAACAACCATTATTCTGTTGGTGACATGTATAATATTCACAGCTGAATGTAAGACAAATAAAGTAAAAATCCCTTTGTCCAAAATTTTAAATGCAGGTATTATTTCCTGTTTAAATTATGCTTACTAAAAATTAAAAAAATAATTCTCATGATCAAAAAGTTAACATCATACTGATTTTCAATAGAATCTCAAGAAACTACATTCTCCTGTATTTAGTATAACTGAATAATTTATGCCTTTCCCTGAGAGACAGTACACTTTTATAGAAAAGACTGTATGGAAAAATGGATATAATATTCGATACTTTTTATTTTCTTTCTAATTGCTATCCACTCCTGGTTAATAGTTAGATTTTAGGATAAATATATGGACTGTTGGAGAAGAAAAGCAAGTTGCAAGTTCTATGAAATATATGCTAAAGCAGGCGGTATACCCGCAGAAATTTGCTTTCCTTTATAAAAAGTTAAATTAATACAGTGATTATGTTTCCCTCCTTATTTAAAGAACCTAAAACAGTATATATAGGAATATTAAGAGTTAAACAACATTATTCGCCCTGTTTTTGATATGGCAGTTAGTAGTTGCCAAATATGTGTATTAAAAAGAAGCATTTTGGTATTAATAGTTTTTAAACTTTATTTTTTTAAATGTATTTTATTGATTTTTTTTCAGAGAGGAAGGGAGAGGGATAGAGAGTTAGAAACATCAATGAGAGAGAAACTCTGATGAGCTGCCTCCTACACCTCCCCTATGGGGATGTGCCCACAACCAAGGTACCTGTCCTTCACCGGAACTGAACCTGGGACCTTTCAGTCCACAGGCTGTCGTTCTATCCACTGAGCCAAACCAGTTAGGGCTAAACTTTATTTTTGAAAGTTATGTCTTTGTAGCTATACTTTATTCCAAATTCAAGTGATATGTACTGGTCAGTTCCACTGTTCTTAAAGTCAAGATTATTTGTACCCTTGTACAAATAGATTCCCAACCGTGTTTCTTTTTAGTAGCCCCACCAGTTGATTATAAATGATTTGACAATTTTGCCTGGATTTTACTAGAGATACCTATAATAATTTTATTTTGTGTATCACAAAAATGAACACACAAAAAAACTCAACATTTCTTTGTGTTTTCAATTTAAAAAATAATTTAAATAACAACCTCTTTCTTTTTTTAGTATAATGAGGCATGCGAAAAGGACATGAAGATATTGGTGAAATAAATGACTAATATGGTTAGTGATATAGCATAAGAAATAACAATCTTTTACTTTAGAGTTGAAAGGAATAAAATTGTCTAATTAATAGAATTTACTTCTAAAAATAAGTTTCTATATTTTTTAATATACTGCCTGGATGGACTTCTACTGATTGTGTATTTCAGTGCACTGAAGCACTTCCCAAATGTGTGCTAAGGGAAGCTAGCACTAGGTGGTGCCTTCTAAATTTACAAGGGGCTGGATTATACAAAGTTTAATGGTTTTTTTTGACTAAAGAATTTTCCAAAGCTTTTGAATTGTTAATTTAAAAAAAGGAAAAAGGCAGCAGCTCAAATTTGAGTGTTTTCTTGCTTCAAGAGCAGTATCTCTCTTAATGCTTTGTTAGTTCTATGACACAACCTAATTAATATTTACATTCCCATTTCACAGACAAAGCTAGTCAAGGTCACACAACTACTGAAGCAGTACCTTGCTGTGACCCCAGAACTAATGGACCCCTGCGTTCATCTCATAAGTGTTATGATAAATGGCTTTAAGAACCTCCAAGAAGTAAGCAGAACAGGCAATATTTCCTAAACTTATAGAGGAGATAAGAGCAACTCAAAAGATTATCGTTTCATAGAACATTGAAAAACACTGGTTTTGTGTCAATTACTACCAAATAGAAAAGAAACTAAAAGTATTTACATAGAGTTAAGGTTTATTATGTACTTTATGATCTATTAAAAAAAAGAAGTAAAAATAAGAATCAGCTAGTAAATAAGAGAAAAATTAACTTAAATATAATTTACTAGAGGCCTGGTATACGAATTCCTGCACGGGTGGGGTCCAGCCGGCCCACCCCAATCGGACTGATCAGGACGGACCAGCTGGGGAGAGGGACTGCATTGGTTGGCTGGCTGGCCCTGCCCCCTGGCTGAACTCCCCATCAAACTCACAGTCAAGGGTACAATTTGCATATTAGCCTTTTATTATACATGTACCTCAGATCTACAATCAAGACTTTGGCTAGTATATGTACATCAAGGTTCATGTTTTCCTACCCAGCTAACAGTCTACAAAAGTGCTATTCAAAGTGCTAATCCATGACAAGAGGATAAGGAACACAAACTAGAGCTTAAATCAATGCCTTATTTGCACAGTACTGCTGCCGCTACTACTACTAAAAATAAAAATAACACCCCTCCCTTCCTCGCAACACCACAAAAAAAGCTCTCATCTGAAATACATGGTGTGAGTAGTGAAGGTGTTCATTTATATTCTGGCCTGTGCTCCTCATCTCACTGTGGACTTGCAATAAAGTGGCTGTGGATCAGTGGCTGGCCTACAGACCACACTGAGCAGCACTGGAATGTTTATAGACACTGGAGATAACACCTTACATGAACTGTTTTAGGCATATCAACCATTGCCAAGATTTGCTTGACACAGAGCTTTAGGCAGTTAAATTTTTTTAATTCTTGTATTTTAATAAATCTAATTTTCTAGCAAGTAAATGCTAAAACTTTAGCATGTCATGAACAATGATTTTTATAAAATCTAAATAAAATATTTCATAAACAATGTAATAAGCATCATCTCTCCTAAAATTTATAGAAATTGAAAGCTATCAGAAATAGGTCTTACAGAAATAATTAAGTTGAGGGTTTTCATTTTGGTATCCATAGTGCACAAGGTATAGGATGAATAAAATGTATAAAAAGCTCACTTTTTAATTTGAAATCTTACCGTGTTTACTGACTTCCTGGTGTAATTATGTACCATTCATTTACCTGTTCTGATCCCAAATCCTATTATACAATCATTTACACAAAAGAGTATGACAAAATACAAGATGATATAAAAACATAGCTATAATACATGGTGATATAAAAATCACCATATGCAAAGTCATCATTAGTTTAGTTCTTAGAATCATTTCTGAAAAAGGGGAAATTTTCAGTCCTTCCTATTCCTTCCCAATTACACTCCTCACATGCCATTCTCTAATCTCTCTTCAGCCTTGTTTTGACAGTATTACAAAATGAAATGCTGACATGTCCAACTCAGAATGCAGCCATTCATAATCATATGGAATCTGAACATTCACTTCAAACCTTTTATTATTTTAACATATATATTAAACTATAGAAATAAACTGCTATTATTTGCTAGAAGCAATTAAGCAAGCCTCAAAGTAAACTGTAATATTTATCTTAAATAGTATCAAAATAATAACAGTTTTGGTAATAATGTCATAGAATGAAACAATCAGAATTAGACTGAGATATCACAACCACAGAATCCATAATGCAATTAAAGTAGCATTAGCTTAAATGAACACACTTCTCATACGTAGAATATCAGGAAAGGGCAATTTTTCACGTGAGTTATGATATGTAAAACTTTTTAAATGTCATCAAAGCAATACACAGAAGCCCCACACATTACAGTCAAGTAATTTCTGGAACAAGCCACCTGTTTACCTAATATCTCCCACATAATAATCAAATTTGAAACTATCTTTTCCAATTACCCACCTGTACCACAAAAGTGCCTAAAACAATTGTGCAGAAGATGATATTATTAAAGATTCCTTCAAACACATTTCTTTCACCGTGAATTTTCCGGGCATTTATTTCGTTGAAAAGTTGCATCAGCACAAATGTATTAAAAACAATAGTGTAATGTTCCGAAGGAGGAGCATGCAAAGGAGCATTTCTTCCACTATCAATATCAAAAAACTTTTCTCCTGAAAGAATGAAAGATTATTATTTTGTAATTGTCATACAAAATCATTTAACATTTTCAAGGAGGTATGCAATAATAAAACTAGCCAGACCTTTATTTGATGTCCAAAGGACATCATTGAAAAGGTTGGAAGGGACCTGGGATTATCTATTTCTCTCTCTTGTTCCATAGACGAGCAAACTGAAGGGCCCAAAACTCTTATGACATACTACAGATCACCTACCTAAGTTAGTGGCAGAGTCAGGACAAGCAATCACTCCACTATCTCCCACCCCACTCTCTCTCATACTGCTCCTCTCCGCGTCCCTCTGCCAATTTACTAAGCATACACTGATAAAGAGAGAAATTAAAGGTAAATGAGGAGTTAAAGAGAGCACACTTCTGTTCTTGAAAAACTGGTAACAAATAATCATCCGAAATATTAGCTTAGAAATAACTGAAGTTTTATCAGGCATTGAATTCTTACCAGCAAACAAGAGTGTAAAGACTACTACCAGTTGATAGAATGCATGACCCAAAATGTTCTTCATCATTGTGCGTGAGATGAGAGGTTTATTTCTACCATAGGGTTTCCGAAGCAGGAGAGATTCAGTAGGGGGTTCAGTTGCCAGAGCCAGGGAAGCAAGCGTATCCATTATGAGGTTTACCCACAGCATCTGCACAGCTTTAAGTGGCGAGTCCTAGAAAAGACAGGTTTCCTGATAGACATTCACAACTATTCAGGGACTTAGCAATTCTCAGGAAGCATTTTGTATTTAAAAACTTAAAGAACAGAACTGGATTGCACTTTTATAGTAATTAACCTAAAACATTAAGCTTCAACCTATTTAAATATTCAAGTACTTTTAAAGACTTGTTATACACATATCTGATTTAAAATAAGCAAGTTTTAATAAACAAATTGTCCACCTACTTGAGTAATACAGGCGCCTGTGAAAGCAACAATCACTGCTACGACATTAACAGTAAGCTGGAACTGAAGGAATTTTGAGATGCTGTCATAGACATTTCGTCCCCACATAACAGCTTTAACAATGCTTGTAAAGTTGTCATCTGTGAGAATGATATCAGATGCTTCTTTAGCTACATCAGTTCCAGCGATGCCCTATTAAAAAAAAATTCTGCATATCAGACTAAAGGTTTAAAATATAATTTTTAATATTCAAGGGATAATATTCAATTGATCAACTAAAACCACCATTGTACTTAATAATTACTGACTTACACTTACCATAAAAGAAGGTACCATAGTTATTCTAAGATACCATCTCTCAGAAATTCGATTTTAGGAGAAATAAAAAATAAAAAAGGAGAATTCGAAAATAAAGTTTAAATTGGGTTTAAAAAAGAGGACCGGACACAGGCATTACCCCAGTTCCTTCCAAAAGTCACATACAAAAAATATTTGAAAAATGAAAACTCAAAGACAAAGTTAGTGGGAAAGAAGATTCTGCAAGAGAATCTTAGCACATTGCATATGGATCACAAGAATTCTTGCTTCATATTACATCGTGTTTTACAAATTATCATACTTTAAAAAGACATTAGCTTGTTAGGACATGTAATAAATAATTTCAAAATGCAATGGGTATTTAATTTTAAAGCATGCCTTTAACATTTACGTAAAATGTTTTTTGTACTTGTTCCTTAGAAACTTATCTGGCCACTGGGTAAACCTAGCAATAAAACCACTTGTCTGCTTAAGAGCTTGAAAAGAGATAACCAAATATTAAGTAACGTTAGCAGACCTCCAAAACACTGAATCCAAAGCCAACAGTAGAGGAAGCCGGTGTTTTTTACACCATAGAACTCTCCTATATAAGCTCAGGACTTAGCAGCACAGGTAGAACTGGCAGTAGGGGTGAAGGTATGAATAAAAATAGGGAGGATTTCTCGAAAGTCTACAGAAGATACTGAAGAAGTACTTAGATGGTCCAAACTAAGAACAATAATGTCCATCAGCCCTAGCTGGTTTGGCTCAGTGGATAGAGTGTCGGCCTGCGAACTGAAGGGTCCTGGGTTCGATTCCCGTCGGTCAAGGGCACAAGGGTTTTGGGCTCCATCCCCAGTAGGGGGCATGCAGGAGGCAGCTGATGATTCTCTCATCATTGATGTTTCTCCCTCTCTCCTCTCCTTTTCTCTCTGAAACCAATAAAATATATATTAAAGAAATAATGTCCATCAATGGTAGAATGGGATGGATCAATATCATGGATTAACTAAAAAAAGAGAACTATACTATCTCCAACAACACAGATGAACCTCACAAGCCTAATAACACAGGAAGCTGGACTCAATATGATTCTTTTGTACAAAGTTCAAAAACAGACTAAAGTATAATCTTCAGAATACTTGTTATCTCTGCAGAGAGGCAATACAGTAATTAGAAGTGAGTGTGGATGAGGTGTGGGGTATAGGTAATACTCTATTTCTTGCCTTGCGTAGTCCAGGTTTGTTCACGTGTGATAATCTAGTCAGCTGTGTACCTGTGACTCGGGCACTTTTCCGTATGTGTGCTATGATAATAACAAAGTGATAAGAAAGCTAGATCCTCAGAGCTCCTTCCCAAGTCCATGCAACCAGGCAATTTGCCACTCTCTCTGATATGGCAAAAACAAAACAAAAACTCTTTTGTACAGGGAATGTCTGGACTGAAGGGCATCAAACACTGTTGAATACAGAGTGTTATACTGAAGAAAAAAAAAAAAAAGGGAGTCCAGCTGGTGTGGCTCAGTCGGTTGAATGCTGTCCCATGCACCAGGAGGTTGCAGGTTCGATTCCCAGTTCAGGGCCCATGCCCAGGTTGCTGGCTTGAACCCAAACAGGGGCTTGCAGGAGGCAGTCCATCAGTGAATGTTTTTTTTCCTCTCTCCCTCTTCCTCTCTCTGAAATCAATAAGAAACATTTTTTTTTTTTTTAAGGGATGGGGGTAAGGAGTACCTGTATTCAATGAAAGTTGAGACTTTCACCTTTCCTTCTCTACCTGTTTCCCAGGATACCAGTATTCAGGACTGCTCTTTAAGCAGCAGATTTGAGGATTCTTTTCTGGGAAATCTGATCATAAGAAAAAGACCTAAAAATATTGCAATTCAAGGTACCCTAAGAAGTGTAAGGACTAAACCAAATCCCTTTACAGAGAAGCTTCTGGTTGACAAATCTCACCTAAAGGCCCAAGACTTTACAGCTTTTCAACTTTACACTACTAAACCACTAACCTGACAGACAGAGACTAAACCAAAAGGAAAGGAGACAGAGTCTGCAGAGACAAGCTCATTAAAAAAAAATCAAATCTTTAGAAAGCTAAAAGGCACATCAATGAAATAAAAACAGGATGTTAAGATGAGAACAAAAACTCAAGAGATCCAAAAACAACTCTTCGAAATTAAATATGATTCATAAACGAAAAACAAGTTGCCTTGCAAATAAAGCAAGACAATAAAGGTATGGTAAACAGAAAAACAAACAAACAAACAAACAAAAAACAAGATAAAATGTCCAATAATTAAAAAAAATAATCAGGGGGAACAGTGCACAAAGAAGGAACAGTGGGGAGGAAATAGGAGCAGAAGTGTCAGGTGTCAGGGAGAAGTTGGGGATGAATCAGTGTTAAGCACATAGAAAACCTAAGCAAAAATAAATGAAATGAAAAAGAAAGTGAATGAAAAAGACAACTTACAGGGAATAAAAAAAGTTGTGCAGGGAAACAAAAGTAACTATATTTATCTATCCAAAATTATAACTGATGGCAGAATGACAGGGTAGGTAGTGTTCATGAATGTGTGCTGGGGTGGATGTCCTGTGTGTGTCTCTGTATGTGTGCATGTGAAAGTGCTAAGTCCTTCTGTTCCTTAATGAAAAGGCAATAGCAAATGCTTTATGTTAAAAAAATAAATCAAAAAGTACTATAATCATGTAATTTTGATATATGAAGGCAAACAGTTAAAATAGTTGGTTTTCTTCAGTCAAAAAAATGAGACTAGACCAAATGTTATGTGGTAGGAGACTTAGGTATTTAATTTTTTAAGTGCTATGCATATATTGTTTTAATAAACATAAAAACAAAGTTTAAATCAAGCTTTTCTTGAAATATTCAATGAAGAAACAATTTTAATTTAAAATTTTAATCTTTAGTTCCTAATCTGAGTATTTTACTTTTAATGTACAACATATTTAACACATCTTAGCCCAAGAGGTTTCCCTGCCTCTAATCATTCTCCTGTCTTTTACAAATGCAAATCTCATCAGTTCTTTGTTCAGAATCCTTCAAAATTTCCAGTTATTAAAATAGTCATGGGGATGTAAATGACAGCATAGGGAATATAGTTAAAAACACTGTAATAACTATGTACAAGTCAAATGGTACTAGACTTATGGGGGGCGGGGGGGAGAATCACTTTGTAAAAGTATATAAATGTCAGGCTATACACCTGAAACTAATATTGTATGTTAAATGTAACTGAAAAATAAACTAAGAAAAACTAGTTCCATAATAAAAAATTTGGGGAAATTTTTCATCAAACAAAATAAGATAAACAGCTTTTTTTGTGAGCTTCTGTGAGCTGTATGCTAACATGCAATGTGTCTCTAAACTAATTTTACTCCATCAGATGTCGCCTGGAAAAGAACAAATTCCTTATCTTTCTATTTCAAGGTCCTCATCAGGTGGGGCCCCCGGTCAATCCTCTGTTTCACATCCCATTTCCCCCACACCGAACCCACTTCTATATGTGTTAAAACTACAGTCACGAGCTGTATAAAAGTGTTCTGGTCAATGACCACACATATATAATGGTGGTCGCCTAAAATTATAAGGGTGCTGAAAAATTTCTATTGCCTTGTGACACTGTAGCTGCTGTACTGCCATCCGCACACGTTATTCACACACTGGTGATGCTGCTGGTGTAAACAAATCTGTGGGGCCAGTTGTACAAAAGGATAGCCACATACATTTGCATACAATACAGAATTCTCTATAATGATAATGGTTTTGTTACTGTTCTCTGTATTTACTAAAACAGACTTTTTATCGTTATTTCAGAGTGTACTGTTTCTACTTACAAAAAAAACTTTGCTATGAAACATACATCATGTTACTCAGCAGATGCATCCATCTCCTGTTGGCCATGTCTCTTGACTACATCATTTTCTCTTGCTCTTAATTCAATCTTGTGTTGTTTTGTACAATAACATGCTGTACAGGTTTGTAGCCTGGAAGCAGTGGTCGGCAAACTCATTAGTCAACAGAGCGGCAAACCGTAGCTCATGAGCCACAGTTTGCCGACCACTGGGCTATACCATCTAGCCTCAATGTGTAGTAGGCTGTGCCATCTAGGTCTGTGTAGGTGCCCTCTGTGATGTTCACAGAATGACAAAATGGACTAGCAATGCATTCTCAGACAGAATGTTTCCATTTTCCACCCTGCTCACTCCTGCTGGAAGGCTGCCACTGTGGTGGTGGTTTAGCCTCAAAATCTTGACAAATTATGTAAATAAACACTGCTAAACATAAATATTCTCTTATCTAAAACCTTTGGGGCCAAACTGTATTTTTGAAATTCAGCCTCTTATATATAAACTGATAATGAAGCACATAACTATCACAAATTCTCCCAGAGGGTGTCAGCGTCCCACTAAACATACTAATATCTCTACAATGGCTCCGAATAGTCATAAGATACGAACATTCTCACATCAGGATAAAGTGTTGTAGTGAAATAAGTCTGATGCAAATTTAGGAAAACAATGTCAGTTATCAGATTTTTGGATTTGAGAATTATTATTATGGACCTGTATTGTCCAAAAATAAAATAAAGCTAAATTAAAATATTTAAATTTTCTAGGGCACTGAGAGTGCAAAGATTCATTTCAACACTAAAAGCTGGGAGAAATAGATTCAAAGATGTAACAACTTAATTTCAATCATTAAATACTTATGTAGTGTATGTATTTAATGATATCCATGTTATATATAGTATATGCTTTACTAGTACTATGGCTACAAGCACCAAAGCACCAGTACAAAATAACCAGTGCTTTAAATAATCAAATCTACATTGAGAACTTCGGGGGGGGGGGGGGAGGTTTCTATCAAAAAAGAATGCAACCAACCAAATAACTTGTGTGCATATATGCATTAACCCATGGACACAGACAATAGGATGGTGAAGGTCTGAGTGGGGGATAAGGGCAGGTTAGAAGGGAATCCATGGGGAAAGAAGAAGACATATGTAATACTTTCAATAATAAAGATTTAATTAAAAAACAAAGAAAGTTCAAAAAAGATTACATATATTAAATACTAGAGGCCCGATGCATGAAGATTTGTGCAAGAATAGGCCTTCCTTTCCCTAGCTGCCAGCACCACCTTTGCTCCGGCCAGAGCTGTCTTTCTGCCTTCTCATGTTGCCCAGAGGCCCGGAGCTGTGGGACGGTACAGAATGACTGCATCCCACCCTGCCTCCAGCCTGCATATGCAAAATAACCCACCATCTTTGTTGGGTTAATTTGCATACACACTCCTGATTGGCCGGTAGGCATCATGAAGGTATAGTCAATTTGCATCTTTCTCTTTTATTAGTGTAGATAAAATGACAATTATTCTTATATTTTTATACTAGAGGCCTGGTGCATGAAATTCATGCATGGGAGGGGGATGTCCCTTAGCCCAGCCTGCACCCTCTCCAATCTGGGACCCCTCAAGGGATGTCTGACTGCCTGTCTAGGCCCGATCCAAGTAGGATTGGGCCTAAACGGGCAATCGGACATCCTTCTCACAATCCAGGACTGCTGGCTCCAAACTGCTTGCCTGCCTGCCTTCCTGATTGCCCCTAACCATTCCTGCCTGCCAGCCTGATCACCCACTAACCACTACCCTGCCAGCCTAATTGATGTCTAACTGCTCCCCTGCCAGCCTGTTTGTCCCCAACTTCCCTCCTCTGCCGGCCTGGTCACCCCTAACTGCCCTCCCCTGCAGGCTTAATTGCCCCCAACTGCCCTCTCTTGCAGGCCTGGTCCCTCCCAACTGCACTCCCCTACTGGCCTGATCACCCACAACTGCCCTCCCTTGCAGGGCCTGGAACCTCCAATGGCCCTCCCCCTGCTGGCCATCTTGTGTCCACATGGGAGCAGGATTTTGACCACATGGAGGCAGCCCTCTTGTGTGTTGAAGTGATAGTCAATCTACAAATTACTCTTTTATTAGATAGGATAGAGGTCTGGTGCATGGGTGGGGGCCAGCTGGTTTACCCTGAAGAGTATCCCAGATCAGGGTGGGGGTTCCCTTGGGGTGAGGGGTGGCCTGGGCGAGGGGCCTGCCACGCCCCCCAGCAACCCAAGCAGAGGCCCTGGTATCTGGGATTAATCTATGTCTACAATTGAAACTTTGTAGCCTGGAGAGGAGCAAAGCTGAAAGTTTAGCTTCCTCCATTGCCAGGGAAACCCAAGCCTCTGTTCTCTCTAGTTTATTGGCTGCTGCCATTTCTGTATCTTTTATAATAGAAACATTGTAACATTTGAGTGGAGGCGTAGGCCAGCAATAGCAGGCGGAAAGCTTGGCTTCCTCTGTTGACGGGGAAACCCAAGCCTTCCTCCTGCTCTCAGTGGCAACAGCCATCTTGGTTGGGATTTATTTGCAAAATCTGCCCGATTGGCTGGTGGGCATGGCATGTGGGTGTGGCAAAGTTGCAGTCAAATTTGCACATTACTCTTTTATTAGATAGGACCAGGGGCCCGGTGCACGAAATTCGTGCACTAGGGGTGGGTGATCCCTCAGCCCAACCTGCCCCCTTCACACATACTGGGATCCCTCAGCCCAACCTGCCCTCTCACACATACTGGGAGCCCTGTAGGCCTTGGGCACCCAACCATCACCCTGCAATTGGGCAGATGGCTGACTCCATCCCAGCCCTGCCCACCCACACCTCCAGCCAGGCCCTTAGCCCCAGCCAGCTCCACCCCAGCTAGAACAGGCCTCGGCCCCGCCCGCCCAGGCCTGGGTTGCCTCAGCTATGCCTCCTCAGGCCCCCTCAAGCCCCGGCTGCCTTGGCCACACCCCTCCACGGTCCAGGCCGCCTCGGCCACACCCCCTGTGGCCTGGACTGCCTCGACTACTCCCCCTGTGACCCGGGCCGCCTCGGCTACGCCTCCTCAGGCCCCCCCAGGCCCCGGCCGCCTTGGCCACAGCCCCTCACGGTCTGGGCCGCCACTGCCAAACCCCCTGGCCTGGGACGCCTCGGCCACACCCCCATGCTCCTGATTGGCTGGTGGGTGTGGCTTGTAGGAATAGCGAAGGTACAGTCAAATTTGCATATTACTCTTTTATTAGATAGGATAATGTAAATGTATGATCTTATTATAATTGTTCAAAAGAAGTCACCCTCCACTCAGATTTCACTGCATTAGTGCATAAACTAATTATATTTGTAAGTCAATTTAGGCTATATAGTATTCTTCACACTAATCTTGAGAGACAATGTGTAAAATCAATTGACATTTATTAAAAAACAACAAAACAAACAAACCCAGCCAGTAAATTACACATGAATAGGTAAGCTCCTACCATTGCAAATCCAACATCAGCTTTTTTCAGTGCAGGTCCGTCATTTGTACCATCACCGGTTACCGCTACAACCTGTCGTTGGTCTGAGACTGTGCTGTCAATTATACCTAAAATAAAAGTAAATATTTGGGCTGTAAAAATTTCCCTTTAGTTAAAAAGGTGATTCCTCAGAATATCTGGAGGAATCAATTTTACAGATTCAAGATTAAAAATAAATAACTAAGCAAACATAAGGAATGGAAACTGCCAAGATATTGGGTGAGGAACAACTCCAGAAACAAAGGTTCCATTAGGAGCAATATCTTGTTTTAAACCAAGATTAACACATTCACCTAAGGTGTCAAAAGGAAACATATTTAGATTTTATTGGAAAAGATGATATTCATGATTCAACCCAATATTCATCATTTATTTCTATTTCAGGAAACTGAAATAAGATCTACTTACCTTTAACCAGTGTATGTTTGTCAGTAGGAGATGATCTTGCAAGTACTCGAAGCTTTGGCCAAATCTTGTCTATCCGCTCTTGCTCAATCTATAAATTTTTGTCAAAGTTAAAGTAAGCCCAAATCTAGTTTCATAACCCGAAATTAGTGATCTATGATATGTATCAGTGGTTCTCAAAGTGTGGTTAACAGATTAGCAGTACCAGCAATTCCTGGGAACTTGTTAGAAATGCAAATGCTTGAGGAAGGCCCCAGGTTATCTTATTAAATACTCTGGGGTGAGGCCTACCTATCAACATGTTTTTAAAAAGCTTCCAAGTAACTCTGATGCATATTCAAGTTTAAGAAGTACTGCCATATATAAGATCAAATTTTTTAAATCTCCCCACTGCCTATAAAAATGGAAGCTCCTTAAATCAGCAAGAAAAGTTCAGAGAATTTGTGGACCCATAAGATATATTTCATATCAACCTTTCCAAACTCATCTCCTATTACTTTCCTGTTTACACATATTTTATTTCTGAAATTGCCCAAACTTAAGAAAAATAAGTGCTCACAAATTTGTACCTTTTATTTCCTAACATGCTTGTGTTTTGTTTGATGAGGTGCCGGCTGCATTTACTCATACTTAATGTCTGACACAGTACATATTCAATATGCATTTGTTGAATGGAATTTCTAATACATTGAAAAACACTTTAAAAAATCAAAACCCGTACCTCTCCTTTTTCATTTCGTATTCTTCTGTTGAAATCTTTACCTTCTATACATAGGAAATCTTCACCAGGGTGTAAAATACCACATTTGCTGGCAATAGCTCGAGCAGTATTAATATTATCACCAGTGACCATCCGCACAGTAATTCCAGCCTTCTGACATTTTTTTATTGCATCTGGTACCTGGTTTACATGGAAGAAAGAAAACTATATTACAAAAGAAAATCAGTATTTCCAGAGGGAAAAATCCCCACTGAACAAAAATATGCATTACCTCGAAGACCCATAAATGATAATTTTAATTCACTTCAATATTCAGTATTTCTTGAATTATTCCCAATAATCTCTTCTTTCCTCTTCTACTGTCAGTCCTAGTTCAGGCTTCATTTTCAATTGTCAGTCAACTTAATCTGTTTGCATTATTTATTTACTAAAGGCTTTTAAAAGCACCTTTCTCCCTGGCAACCATTAGGCAATTCTCTGGTTTTATTGTCCGTCCATACAACATGTTAGGGTTCTTTAGAATTATGGGTAGCTCACCTACTCTCATACTTTCAATGGCCATCTGTGTGCTACTAAGTTTCAAATCTATAACTTTCCATCTCATTTTGAGAACTGGATTCATGGTTTTAAAAGAAAAGTGGGTATCAAACTTTGGATGTCAGAATTTTGTTTTCTAAATCTATTATCTAACAGAAGCCTAAGGTTCATCTGACCTCTTAACATCTCTCTCTCTCTCTCTTACCCTATATACCTTGAAGGGCTATAGATTTTACCTTGTCCCCACTACTTGCTGCTGCTTGAGCTACTGCACCAGCTTTTTAAGTCATATCCCTGTCTTGATGTTTGTTACTACTTTAAAACATCTGACATACTTGACCAAAGAGTTTTTTCTAATCCACTTTCTTAGAAATATTTAATTCCCCTACTGTTGTATTATAAACCAGAAAGTTCTCAGTATAACAGAATTTCACACTTGAGCCTCAGGATATTTTCTAATTTTATGTAAAAGATTCTCTATTGTATATAACTTGATAAATACTATTTATGTGCCTGTTTCTGCAATTCCCTGCTCTTCTCGAACAAAAAAATGCAACCAGAGCACAGGTTGAAAACACAAGAGCAGGCAACAAAAAAGAAGGCCACAGAGGTTAACATAAAAAGGAAAACACTCTGAAAGTGACAAACTCTGAGACTGAATACTCAATAAAAGTAGACTCTAGTCTACTTTTACCACAGGGAAAGGAGTGCCCAATGTTGACAGAACCTACACTTAAAAAAAAAAAAGCAAAAACCCAGACTTGTGTGTGCTCTCTCAAGATTTAATGTTTTAAACATACACATGACTAAAGGCTTAATTTTGCCTATAAGCTGTTTATGACTTCTATTGTAAATGCAGTTTAATGTGATATCTCTGGGAGCTTTCATGGTCTACTCAGACAGAACTGTAACATACAGACCTCCATTAAGCTCATTACATCTTACTAGAGTTGTTTGTTTACCTAAGTTTTTAGCAAATCAATGAGTTTCTTGAGGATAGAACCCTTATTTTCTCATACTGGGATCAACAATGCCCAGTACAATGCCTTTCGTTCATTTAACAACTAAGTGCCCGGCATATAAAAGAAGTATAGCATTTGTTGAACTACTGAATTCAACATCTTTGTGAAAACATTCATCCTTGAGTATTCAAGGAGCGTATCCTAGACAGGGCACCATTATGTCTTAAAACATATGTAATTTAATTGCTCACAACGTGAGTGAATCTCTAAGTTTTAGGATTTATAATATAAAAGTATATCCCTCCATTTAGTCAAATTCATTGGAGAAGAAGATCATTTACATCCACTTTTAATATTTACTGAGAGCCAGGAAGTACTAGTATGCTGGGTGCTGGAGACACAGAGGTAAGTGAAAGGACAAAGCCTGCCCAGATTATTAAAAAAATAAGTAAACCAGTACTTGATTTTAAAAACACTGGTCTACTGTGTAAATGTAATATATACCTTAATATCTCATTTGAAATAAAACGTAACCCAAATTTGTCCAACTAAGCACTCAGTGATCCGGAGGTATCCCGAGATCATTTGCAATAGGGGAACAATTATTAAGAGAAAGAAACTGGTCTCAAGTTAAAACTATGTGGCAAATAATAGTTAAGAAGGGCAAACTAACATTTATCAATTGTCCACTAACCACCAAATACTTCGTTAGAATTTAAACCACCTCCATTTTTACAGATAAGAAACTGAAGAGAGGCTAAGCACCTTGTTCAAGTGCCTATGCATATGCAATAAATTTCTCCTAGACATCTAATTAATACAGATTTCCTACATGAGAACTGCATTGTGCAGAATACTAAGAGAAAGCTGTTTCACATCACACTGCCTCTTTTAATATAGAAGTATCCATCTGAAGTTGTAATACTGAGAAAACTAAGTGCCACTTCCATATTTAAAAAAGATAAAACTCCCCATTGCCCTCAATGCCAAGAACACAATAGTAATACATTTTCCAAAGGGCAAAAGTTGTAGACATTCTGATTTAATATTATCCTTACTAATAAAAGCTTAAGTGGTCATCACACCTGTCCTTATGCTGTCACAAGATGGCTGCGTGGACAGTGGGCACGCACCGGTGGGCAGGGCTGGGCTTGAGGCTGCGTGAGCAGCATGGATCCTGCCTGGGAGTCCCAGCTCCTGTGCAGCAAAGCCTGCATGGGGGTCCTGAGTGTCCCGCCTCCCAGCTCCATATGGCACGGAGGCGAGACCCCCAGCTCTGGCCTACCTCTTTGGAGCAATCCATTGAGGAGCCCCAGATGGTGGGCGGGACCTACTTCTTTGAGGCAACCAATCCCAGGGCTCCGGCTCTGTGACAAGGCACAGGCCAAGCTGGGGTACACTCCCCCCCCCCCCGAGTGCATGAATTTCATGCAGCAGGCCTCTAGTATTTAGATAAGATTTAAACCATAACTCAACATATAAAAGTTTGAATGGTTTTCCTCTGACCAGAGGTTGGCAAAAATGATCCACTTTCCCTGACTGGAGTGGCTCAGTGGTAGACTGTCAACCTATGAGCCAGGAGGTCACAGTTCAGTTCCCAGTTGGGCACATGCCTGGGTTGTGGGCTCGATCCCTAGTGTGGGGCGTGCAGGAGACAGCCAATCAATGGTACTCTCTCATCACGGATGTTTCTCTCTCTTTCTCCCGCACAGAAATGAAAAAATGTATTTTCAAAAAGTATACACTTTGGTGTTTTAGAAGCATTTGAAACTCCTAAACCCCAAACTGAATTTATCTTGATCTCTAAATATGCTGTGTCTTCTGATTCTCTTACTACCATCTCAGACTCACCCAGTTATGTGAGAGACTGATTTCCCCTCTTTTACAAGATGTCTAATTGTGGCGACGTGGCAGTTTTAAATCCTCTTTAGCTACACTCTCCTCAGAGATCTCCTCTAACCTCAAATGTGAAGGCTTCAGCCTCGATCACTTTTAGGCTCCTAGGTCCATATGCCTACTTGACGTTTATTCTGATGTTTCAGACATCTCAAGCAAGTTAAAACAGTATATCCAAACCCAGCCTACTCATTCCTATTGGTCCTACCCCACTTTCCTTTGAAATCACCCCTTTCTTCCTTCTCTCTGGCCACATCTGTGGTTCTAAACCATGCTCATCCCTTGCCTGGAATTACTGCAATGATCTTCCCGACTTCCCAGCTTCTACCCCTCTTTCTTTCCAGTTCATTTCCTACTCGGTTCCCTAAATAGTATTTTAACAACACGAATCACATCATTTCCATGCCAGAATTTCTTTAATTTTGGAATAAAATTCAGAACTCTTATTGGCTAGAAAGGCCAGAGATAATCTCATCTGGGCCCTTTTTGTCTAGTCAGCCACACTGACCTTCTTTCCATCTTTGAAATAAATACGGTCTCATCTTCAGGTCTCTGCATATTTCGTTCCATTTGCCTGAATACTCTTCTTGCAGCTATCTACGTGCAGGCTCACAGTTAGCCATCAGATCGCAGCTCAGATGTCATATCCTCAGAGATTCTTAATGTGGCCTCTCTGTTACCTTATTTCATCACCATGTGCTTATTTACCCTTTATAGCTTTTATCACATGTGTATTTGTCTTACTAATGTCACTCCTCCCTCCCCACCCTGACATCCAGAATGTGAGGCTTAAGAGGGCAAGGACCAAGTCTCACAGAATGTATTTTCACTTGGCATATCTATAATTTTGTCTGTCTGGTTATCTTACTTCTCTGGAAGTTTCCTGGTTACTACAGTATTTCTAGTTCTATAAGAGTGCCTTGGGCGAGGTGCTAGGGAGTGGCTGGTACTATACACTGGGAGTTGAATCAATTCACGGTGAAAAAAGCTGTCTGTGCTTTCACTCACATTGCTTCTTTGCTCAGAACGTGCTTACCGCTCTCTCTCCTGGTTTAGCTTAATACCTCCTCATCCTTTAAAGATGCAGATCAGGTAATTAACCTGTAGGAAGTTTTACTTGACCACTCCAGTGCTTGACATAGCACAGTGGTCTTTTTAAGCATATGTTTTAGACAGAGCCAGGACTTAAATACACTAGCACTTTGTAAAGGTTACTTCTACATATCTTAACTTTTTTTTTTAGTCTGTCAAACGAGAGTAGTAATAAATCACAGAGGTGAACAAGAAATAATACATGTAAAGCACTTGGCACAGTATCTGGCACACAGTAAGAACTAAAAATATGCTTTTAGACTAAGTTAAGGGCTCATGGTCTGCACTCATGTAACATGTTCTCTGTATATCTAACAATGTACTAACATCTTGGATTATAATTATTATATGTTTGTTCACCCCCACTCAGAAAGTGACTTCTTTAAGGCCAGAGATCAGATCTCAAAAATCTTTATGTTTCTAGTTCCCTAGTATAGTGCCTGGACACACTACTTGCTCAATAAACTTAAAAAAAAAAAAAGATAATAAAGAAGAAAAGCTAAGTCTATAGTTATGGTAGATAGCAAAATGCTTTAATTTACATCAAATAAAATAAAAGGTTAAGGTTTTCGGTTGTATCAGCCACATTTGAGAACTCAGTAAACACATATGGCCAGTGGCTACTGTACTGAACAATATGTAGAACATTTTTATTATCACAGAGTTTAGCTGGACAGTGCTAGAGACTAAACACAACGTAATGGTATCTGTTTTTTATTTTAATATAAACTGAAAAACCTGCTCAGTTGAAGGCACTATGCTAGGTTATAGTTCCATAAAAATAGCATCTCAAGAAGATGCTGTCTAAACTATAAATATTAAAAAAAACAAGGAGACAAACTATAAATAGTATTGCATCACAAGCACTATTATTTCACTTATCTTGGATTCACAGAGAAAAAGTAAGATCATCAGCACTGAGAAGTTTACTAGGAAATTGGTTACAGTTAGTGCCCAGGTCCTCTATAGTTAAAAGATTCTGCACATGCAGAACACAGAATGTTTCACCACCTCCGGTCTCACTGGATCTTCAATCCCCACAACAGCAATGCATGTAAGGCCGGTGACAATATCATTTTCATTATCCCAGTCTGGTTCTGGTTCTCCTGCTGGGAAATCTCTGAATGCAAGACATATGGTTCTCAAGCCTTCTGATGCCATCGGTTCAATCACAGTTTTAATAATATCATCACGGTCCCTTGGTCTGAATACTTTTGCCTCACCATTAGCACTCAAGATTTTGAAACACCTAAAAGGAAATGTTGAATCCAAACATAAATAATTAACAGAAATAATTATGAATGGCATTTAAGTGAACTGGAAGAGCTAGAAATCATGGGACATGATAGCTGGAATTTAGAGAATTCCATTATGTTGTATTTTTACAGACTTAAATCAAATTCACTTTTCACTCTCCCCTTTATAAAATAGTACCAATTTTTATAGCTCTCCACTTTATCAGTTATTCTAGATATTACCTAAACCTTCTCTTTGGGAAATGCAAAGGTTTTTAATTTCCACAAAGAACCCCTAGTAGCAGAGAAGAATAAACTATGCACCTACCCATTTTGGTACAGAGTTAGACATTAATAATGATTAACACAAAACTGACAAATATTTTCTTCTTTTAAAGTAAAAAGCTAAGTTCAATCAACCCCTTACCTGAGACCTTGTTTCATCCCCTATACTGTTTTAACCATGAAAGAAAAAAAAAATTAACTTGCTGTTAAAATTTCTCTCATTCTATTTGAATGAGAGAAATAATGCCAAAATAGTTTCATTGCCAGTGACACTAACCACCAGCTTTTAATTATGTGGTAAATGAAAGTTACACTGTGGACTTCCCTATTTAAAGTTTATTTCCACACAGCCTCTCTATGCTCCTCTCCCTTGTGATCCTACCTCCTCCTGCTTCTAGGGAGGTGACTCCCAAATCAACATTTTCCGTTTTGTTTTCTGAAGCTCTCCATCACTGCTGGAGTCCCACTCAGAAGTTGTACCAGTACCTTAATCTTACAGCATGGGAGACTAAAAGCTGCCTCCTTGCTGCCCATCTAACAGACATCAAGAGTACCCCAGTAATTTCAATGTACATCAAGTCCTAAACGAAGATCATCAACAGGGTCTGTGACTTTAAGTAAAATAATGTATAAGGAAACCAATTTTACCACAGGCTAATTGATATAAACGAAGATTAAATTCCTATGGCATCTCATCATCGTTATAACAAATGATGTTGCATGAAACAATGTTATTTGAAGAGCTGCTATAAATCTAAAATCTCACCTGAATACGTTTTCCTAATCTCTATACATTACTTCGAAAGCACTACATATTTATCTTTTGAACTGTCTTTTGAATGGTGCTTCTCCTTTCTCTTCCTCCTTTAATGACTTCTGGCTCTTACTTTGAACTAGAGCTATTTATTATAATAGCCTTTTGATATCTTTCTCGTCTAGACCCTTCCCTCCTGCCCAACCCGTCTTATTTCCTGATGTAAGAATTATCTTCAACCACAGCTTTGATCATCCCTATCTGATGAAAAAAATACTTCACAGTCACATTATCTGACCTTTCTTAAGTAAGTTTTAATTGCTCAGCCTAATGTTTAGGGCCTCTACAACGAAATATAAATATCACTTGGAGATAGTTACTGTATACTTATTACATATCAGACTCCATGTTATGTTTAAACACATTATTTTTTTACTGTTACAAAGTTGGTAGTTTTCACTGGAAAAGAAATGAAAGCTAAGGAGAAAAATCTGCCTAAAATTCCAAAGCTAGTGAGCTTCAGAAAAGCATCAAACACCTAAAAGGAAATATTGAATCCAACCATAAATAATTAACAGAAATAATTATGAATGGCATTTAAGTGAACTTGGAAGGGCTAGGAATCATGGGATATGATAGCTGGAATTTAGAGAATTCCATTATGTTGTAGTTTTACAGATTTAAATCACATTCACTTTTCACTCTCCCCTTTATAAAACAATTTCAATTTTTATAGCTCTCCACTTTATCGGTTATTCTAGTTATTACCTAAACCTTCTCTTTTGGAAATGCAAAGGTTTGCATTGTTTCTTAATTTTAAAAGTCTGCCTTGTCTGTACCTTCTATCTGCTACCCCGCACGCCATGGATGCAAATTTTCTAAACTTCACACTGAAATCTGGTAACCAAGCTTCCTGCGAAGGGAGAAGACAGCTCTAGGTGGCCTGTGTGCCACAACAGCCCATGTCTTCTCAGCTGAACTATATGCAAGCTTTCCCCTGCACAAAGCCTGCACACCCACCTTTCCTCAGACATGGCTTCCTTTCACCATGATGCACTCATTTCATACCAAAACCTATCTCAAATGCTTCATCCTTCATAGTAAAACCTTTCAACTTAAAACTTTACACACCTGTCATATGCTGCCTTACCATTAATTTTATACTTGTCCCTTAAGCCTAGTAGACCATAATCTGTCAAGTATTCATTAAGATAACACATATTATAGTCCATTTAAAAGCAAATTATAAGTATAATATTCTAAATGTTATCATTTCAAATGAGTTCTATATTTCCAAAATTGCTCTTTATTTTTAAAAAGTTCTCTACTGTAATTAAAAAAAACCCCAAATAATCTTAATACTTGTAAGAGCACACAAACACTGGAGAAATGATAAATATTTAATATTAAAATTGAAGCTACCTGTCTGTATAAGGACAATAAAAAAGAAAGATGACCATCCAAAATGACAGGAGATACTTAAATATGACACCACAGCAGCATAATTGGAAAAAACCTCACTTTGATATAAAAGGAGAATTCTCAAGACCTAGTTTTAATGCTTTGCTATTTTAAAAACTGATCAATAATTCATTCATCACATTTTTAAGTCTACTGTCTATAAGTCAGTGTTGAATATAAAAACTTGAGTTTTTCTTTATAGGAGCCTTATTTTTTATGATCCTATATAACAATGAAATCAACATGTTTCAAAATAAGTATCAAGATTTACTTTATTAAATCTACCAGATTAGATGTAAATGAATGTAATGGGTTTATTTCCCCTGTAGCAAAACACTAATAAATAAAAGAAACGAGTATAAAAATGGCAGAATACCATGGGCTAATATTGGGATGCCATTAAAATGTACTGAAAGCTCTTAGGTGCCATCAAATGCTCCATCTTCACAAAAAAGTATATAGCAACAATAACAACATAGTAGGTATTTCATAAAGCAACTGTAGTTAGCAATTTATTCATCTCAGCACTTTACTCTTACTTTTTCAGAATTATCTCAGATGCACCCTTGCTGAATATTCGATAACTTCCATCAGAATTTTTCAGGACAGTACTCATGGACTTCCTAACAGAATTGAAGGTGTAGACTTTGTACAGTGATTCTTCTGGTATTTCATTTCTAACATCCTGATAATCCCGTTTTAAATCCAAAAGAAATCCCAACAAGGCACATTCAGTTTTATTACCAACATGACGAGGTAATCCACCCTCTTTCTCTGGGGGCTATAAGAGAAAAAGGTTTAGATGCTAGCTAGTATCATCTTGTTTCTCTATGACAGTTTAATCTATTATACATAAAACAAAATGCAACATTTTAAAACAAAATTACATTAAGAAATTTGTATTGATATAGGCATTTCAGAGAGGGACACATAATGATGAGGCAGAAAGCATTCTGGGATGAGAATGACATGGATTCCAATCTCAGCCCTGCCAGTTACTAGCTATGGGAACTTTTCGCAGGTTACCCAATGGTGTGGCCCTTGGCTTCAGCATCTGAAAAACAGGAGCACTTCTGATGCAAGAATTAAATAAGTCATGGTTCCTGACATGGGTACTGGGGCTTAACTATAATTTCTCTCCCTCTTTTCACTCAATACTTATATTAAATAATTCAAAATTAGATCTACTTTACAATTTTTATAGCTTAAAACAAAAGTCTGTGTTAAAATAAGGCACTGTTGTCTTAAATGTATATAAAAGCTTTATTTTTTCATAGTATTTTCACAAGTTTTACCTCATATAATCATCAGAAGTATTAAGGGCAGATGTAACTGTCTTTACTTAATAATTAAAGAAAGTAAACCTCAGACTTTCTGCTAGTAAAAGGCAAAGTTAGATCTAGAACCAATATCTCTATTAACTTCCAATCCAATAATCAAATGGTGCATTTTTCACTGAACAACTTGCAGTTTTAATTTTGTTCATGGTCTTCATACATAAGTCATTAGAACACATATCAAGTGAAATAATTTCATGCGTTATGTTAGGTTTAAAACTTATAAAGTTAAGAACATATAGCATGCATAAGAAAACATTATTTTAAATCGTAATTTGGCTTCAAAATTTTTTCTAGAAAACTCAAGAGTTGACTTTCTACAAATGTCTTTTTATTTTTGTCTGTTTTCCACAAAATGAGCTTAATAAGAATTTAAAATTAAGGACTTGTTCTAGTTCTAAAGCTTAAGAGTTTCTAAATACAAGAAATTAAAAATATAGGAGAAAATTACAGGTAAACAAAATGTATATTTTGACCAATAGATCTTACTTGCAACACAAATTGTATCAAAGAAACTTATATATATTTTATGGATATATGCTGTTTAAAAACAACACAATTCAGTTGTTCAATATATATATATAGTTAGTAAAGGTAGGTCTGAAGATCTATATACAATCTAATTATAAATAAAAAAAATCAATTTTCATGCATAGTTTATTAAAGAAACCTACCAGTATTTTTGATGTATAAGCACAATTCACTGAAATTCCTGTTACAAGATAAGACAAGATATTCGGTGGAATAGCTTCCGGCTCAGGGACCTTTTTGTAATGCTTTTCATTTATATAAGCTTGAACAACTGTCATTCTGTTCATTGTCAATGTTCCTGTTTTATCTGAGCAAATGGCTGTGGCATTTCCCATGGTTTCACAAGCATCCAGATGCCTTACTAAGTTATTATCTTTCATCATTTTCTAAAGTGACAAAAAAAAAAAAATCAGATAAGCTACATATAAAACCAATAGCTTCATTACATTAAAATCATAAACTGCTTTAAAATCAGAATGAAAATCCCCAGCTATATACAATATAAATCAACAATTTAATATTAGAGGATTTTAGTACATTTGAACTATTCAAATAAGCTTTCTTAGGTTTCAATAATTTGACCACTGCAAAACATAACCTAGTAAATGAAAACAGATACCTGCACCCATCTGCAGATCACACTGACTACACTGCCTTCAAAAGCTTCTGCGAAGGGACCTCACATTACAAGAGCATTGGTAATCTGTTTTCTATGTACCCATGTACTTAGAGCAGTGTCAGAGTATATTACATTTAAGGATTAAGTCTCTATAAAGTAGAAGTGAAAAGATGTTTTTATCAATCAGCAAGAAAAATGTAGCTTGTATCAATCAAACATATAGGTTGTGGGCATGTAGTTGCATGTTGTTAGTTTTTTGTTGTTTTTTTTTAGTTAACAGACCAAAAACAGAGTCATTTTTAACTTTTCTATTTGCTGATGCACTTGATATTGATATTCTCACTCTTTTGATCCTCTCATTTACAAGAATAAAAAAGATCATTTCTAAAAAATTAAAAATTTTCATAGTAGCCCCAAAAGGCATTTAAGTTAAAATACTTGACAGTAATTCTCAAAATATATGTGGAATGTGTTAAAAATAAGAGTTTTTAAACTACTAATACGCAAGATATTACCAAAAAAAAAAAGTGATTCCTAAGAAATAAATATGGGGAAGAAAGATGTGTACCTCCCATTTTACTTGGGATTCAAATTAGTATGAAAGATTAAAAGAATGACGTCCTTGCCTGTCCTGCATAGCTCATTAGGTGAATGTCGACCTATGAGCCAGGAGGTCATCCTTTCCTGGTCAGGGCACATGCCCCGGCTGTGGGCTCGATCACCAATAGGGACATGTAAGAGGCAGCCGGTCAATGATTCTCTCTTATCATTGATGGTCCTCTCTCTCTCCCTCTCCCTTCCTCTCTGAAATCAATAAAAAAAAATTGAAGATAAAAAAGAACGAAGGTCTTTCTACAGTAAAGAAACTGTGTTGGATTTTGCAAAGCACTAACAGGTATCCATAAAGACTACACCTCAGTGAAAGGAACAGTAGTTGGTAACATTTAAGTTAAACATTTAATAAAAGCTTAAAGTAGTTACAATGCTCTCATTTTCTACTAAGGAACACAAATCATTCCCGCTTATATCTTTTTGATTAGTTGAAAAATTAGTATCATTAATGATTATTCAAAATGAACTAATGACAATATTGGTAAAATGATCAATGTTTCTAAAATGTTTATCACAATTATTTATAACTAGAGGTCCGGTGGACGAAATACATGCATTCAGGGGGTTCCCTCAGCCCGGCCTGCACCCTTTCACAGTCTGGGAGTCCCCGAGGACAGTCGGACATCCTTAGCACTGCTGCAAAGGCCGGAGAGACTCCCACTCCCACCACCACCACCACCACCACCACCACCACCACCACCACCACCACCACCACCGCTGCTTCTGGCAGCCATGAGCCCAGCTTCTGGCGCACTGAGCACCAGGGAGCAGCTCCAACATTGAGCATCTGTCCCCTGGTGGTCAGTGCACATCACAGTGACCAGTTCCACTGATTTGCATATTAGCTGTTTATTAATTGGATTACCTTAAAACATCAAATAAGTACAAATAGATAAGTATATTGTATTTCATCATCACTTTGCTACATTTACTAACCATTTTATTTTTGAAACGTTAAATGTCTGAAAAACAACTCAAACAGTAATCAAAAAAAATTCTTATCATGACATGTCTACTGTAAAATACTCGAGAATATTGGAGCTGAGTGCTAGAACAGAAACTATGACTAATTTACATTATGTCACTCAACCTCATCAATGCTATTTAAGGAGAACTGCTAACTAACAACAGAAATTGACAAGAGCAGTATTCTTCCAGCAAGTGTAATTTTAGTTCAAAAGCCATTTTGAAAGATTAAAACTGTCCAAGCTAAAACCTTTTAAAATCACCTTTTCCATATAAAGTATAAAATTGAGAAAAATAAGTTAATAATCCTCAGATTATTACTTTAGGTAAGTAGCAGATAGCAAAGCCATCAAAGCACATTTTTTTTTTTAGCATTCTACTAGAAAAACAAGAAGGCTTAAGCTGCTACAGGATCAAGCAGTCAGAGAAGATGACATCTGAAGAGACCTGAGTAAACAGAACCAGACCAGTGGTCGCCAACCTGTGGTTCGTGAAATCTGAAAGGTTGGCAACCGCTGGACCAGATGAATCGAAGGAAGGGCATGTGGGCTCTGAAGTGAGAACATAATTGGGATATTTGAAAAACAGCAGGAAGTCTGGTGAGGTAGACCAGAAGGAGAAAGGTAGATTAGCACCAAGAGGTAAGCAGGAGCCAGAGTGGGCAGGGCCCTCAGGTTATGGGAAGGAGCTGGAATTTTATTCTTAGTGTCATGAAAAGTCACTGAAGTGTTAAGCAAGGAAAGAGTATGATCTGAATAATATTTTTAGGAACATGAGTCTGCCTACTTAGTGAAGGCTAGACCATGAGGTAACAGGAGTAGAAGAATGGAAACAAAAAGGCTTTAGAACAGAGGTGGGGAACATTTTCCTGCCAACAGCCATTTGGATACTTTATAACACTATTCGTGAGCCATACAAAATTATCAACTTAAAAATTAGCCTGCTATACTTGGTCAAACATTTAATCGACTCACTCATAATGCCTTGGCAGGGCCAGACCAAGTGATTTCAAGGGCCTTATACAGCCCTTGGGCTGAACATTCCCATCCTTGCTTTAGAAGATTAGACTGGAATGAACCCTTTCTTTGTTCTCATACCACAGTAAATGACATTCTTAATCTTACAATGAGAAAAAGGAGGGAATATGACTTGACAACATAAATTCTATACAATGAAGATCAAGCTACAAGTCCGCCTAGCAGATTTGTGCTTAGCTTTGTGGCAAGGCTGTCCTCCAAGGTAGCGGTCCCCAGCAGGTGGTCTGTGAACCACTCGTGGTCGGTGAGGTCTGAAAGGCTGGTGACCAATGCTCCAAGGAGCGAACAGGTCTCTATGTACTGGGATCCTCAACTGGGGGAAAGAGATGTTCTACAGCAAACAAGTGTAAACTTATGAAATTCTCTTCCTTTCAGAATGAAAAACAAAAATAAAGCAGATATGCATTTCCACCCCAGTTGGTACTTTAAACTTAGTACATCTCCTTAACCGTTTCTACTTACCTTGACTGAGTAAGCCAATGAGATAGTAACTGCAAGTGGAAGACCTTCTGGCACAGCTACCACTAAAACCGTAACTCCAATAATGAAGAACTTCACAAAATATTGTATGTAAATCGGTGTGCACTCAGCAAGCCATTGTCTCTTCTGAACCCAGAATGTATCAATTACAAAATATAACACTAGAATGATAACTGTGATGGCAGACATCAACAAACCTTTCAGTATACAAAGAAAAGAAAAATGTAATTATTTCAATATTCCAGACACTATACATTGTCAGTTTCAAACTGGCCACTGGAAGAATTATAGCTGGTTTGGTGATACTTATTTTAATTTCTTTGGGAAACTGTTAATATCCTTTTGTGCACTTGTCACTGTCATATTTAATTTTTGCTTCCAAGTGTAGTCTTGTCCCTAGGAGAACTTGGAGAAATTGTTTAGGATTCTTTCCTATACTTAACTGTATCCTCCTTGGTCTCCTACTAAAGCTGAGACAAAATCATAGGCAATGATAAGAAAATATCAACAACTTAGCATAAGCTGATGCTTTATATATTGGGAACTTACCTGTTGCTGAAAGACAATCCAATAAGAATCTGATGAATGAGAAGACGTGAAATTAAATATTCAATCCTAACTTTTTAATTAAAAAATTATCTGAATCATTATCTTTAGTCTATCCTTATTACTTCATTAACTTAGAAAAACAAGTTAATCATGTAATATGAATCATTTACCCCTGTTTCATGGGTTATTTAGCCCCATATCAATGAATATTAAAAAATAAGGCAAGTCCACATATCTGGGTTTAATAATCCAAGTTAATGCTTACTAAAAACGATCACTATCTTAAAATCCACCCTTATATCCAACACTATGGAGTCAGTATTATCATTCGCTTTATTTATTAAAAGCAGCATATATTTGCTATTAGATAATAAACTTCTTGAGGACAAACCCAAAACATAACTTTTTCTAACATATTCCTAGGAAGTAATAAAATAATGCAATTTTCCTGACTTAATAACATATACTGATTCACAAAGGTGATACTGCTGGAGGACATGCTCTGTTTGCTTTTTATTTTTTAATAGAGTGGGTTTCTCAACATGTGTTTTCCAGTGATGGCAACAGTTAAGTAATTTCACCCTCATCAGAATGATGAACTACTCCATTTAATTAACTAAACTATAACTTCTGGGAAAAAATACACCTAAATTTTTCATTATTAGTAAAAAGATAAGCAAAATGTGGGATAAAAAATTGCTTTTAAATAAAATATTGTTGGGTAATCTGCATGGAGTAACCTCCCTGCTAGCCCTCTCTATTGTTCCCAGAAATTCGGAGATGAGAGCATGGGCTTGTGAACTGGTAGTGTACGCGTTAATCTACCCACTTACTAGCAAGCTGACAGAGGACGTGGCCTCTATGTAATGTGGGGATAACAGCCTCTAAGCAATGAAGAGGATCTTCAATAACTCAAAAGACCTGGTACATAGTGGATAAAACTGAAAATATTTCTAACTCCGCTTCCAGTCACAAAGCAATGATTTTGTATGTAAAAAGATTATTTTTAATCAGGATGCTAGTACATTTTAAAATAAACACCTTACTTTCCTTTATGTATCATACCTGCTTTGCCAATCTGAACAGCCAGCTTTGTAAGTTTCCCTTGTAAAACAGATTTTTCTTTTTTTGGCAAGTTTGACTTCTTTTTGTCTTTTTCATCACCATCTCCACCATCTTCACTCTTCAAAGGCTGCATTTCCATGGCTGCACCATCCTGGGCTTTTGCTGCATTTAAGAGCAGATGTAATTTCACTACATGTTAAAGGCACACACAACTTGACATTTTGAAGCAAGTTTTGATAAAAATCAGTTTTCTTTTAGAAACTAGGAAAGATTTAAACATTCAGCTTTGTGTGTGCACATGTTGTATGTCTTACTCAGAGAAAATAAGACAACAGTGAGACTTGGTTGTGAAACTCTGTATCAGACTTGAGAATGTTGTGCTACATAATACAGATGAGGCATAGAAAGAAAGAAACATAGGGTCCTTAAACTAAGAACTGTATACTAAATCATTTCTCTTCCCCTGTGTTGTTAGGTAATGACACTTACTCCAAACATCCCAAGTCCCTTCCATATAATTTATACTATAATGCAGAGTATTATGTATCATTTTACACACAGAGAAAATACCTATGTGTACAGACTATTAAATAGATGCAAAAATGTTATATATTTTGTTTCTTATACATTTTTGCTAGTAGTGACATAGTAACCGATTTATACTACCCAAAATGTTTAAGTTGAAAGTTACGTACCTCTGAATTTTTTTACTCTTACCAGCACAAATCACAATGAAAATCTATTAACACCGCAAAGGCAGCATGACTGGGGCACTAACAGGAAGAGGGCTTAACCCAAGTTAACATTTATTGCTGGTTTTCCTTGCTACATGGATCTTACACTTTTGGATGAATATAACACACAGTGGATATATTTTTGGATACAATCAAAAGAAGCTAACTATACTTTTATCCTCCTGAATTTACCTTTGTTGCGATTCTCAATAGCTCCATCTTGTTTCTTATCTGTAGGAACAAAATGGGAATTAAAGCTTTCCAAAAGAAATGAATACAGCCATGCTAAATTATGCAAAGGTAGTTCACATTTCTATAACAGCATTGTTACACAGTGCTACGTGTGTTTGTGTGAGTGTACAGATTAGGAAGCATCTAGTTTGTAATGACCTACTGGTCAATTACTCCTTGATCTTAACCATAGGGGAATACACCAAAATAATTGTTTGATTTCTCCATAAGTCTTTACTCTTTTATGCAGTAATAAACCCAAACATAATCAATAGGTTTTCAAACTAAAGACAGATATACTCCTAAGAAAGCAGAAAAGGACAGGGGTAGAGAGGGAGGGGGAAATGTCAAAAATACAATAATAAGGAGAACTTTGATGGGAATGAGAAAAAAAATAGTACCTGTATAAAGACAACGGAGGCAAGTAAGTAAAAGTAGAACATGAATGTACTATCAGCTGAGTTCATTATAATAATTGGCTTAGACTTGGAGAGAAGAGAGATGAGAATGTCTGAAGCAATAAGGTCATCAAGGAGGGAATGGGTCTAGTGTTTGGAAGTAGGTAGGATAATATTAGAAACGACAGAGAAGCAGCAGAATATCATTCAGTCTATTTTTCTTCCAACTTCTTTATCAAGGAGAACTATCTTCAAACTGGAAGACGTGGAACAAATATGGTCAAGATGGAACAGAGGCTCAAGATAAATGAGGAGATAGTAAGAGAACACCTAGCTACTTTCAATGACCTCGAGCTGGAGAGAGACCAGAGAGCCACATTCCAGACGACTAAGGAACTGAGACAGATTACCCTGCCTGGGGCTGCCTGTGACTGCAGGAGGGCTGGAAGTCCACAGATGAAAAATGGTGTCTCGTTCTATTAAAAAAATAACAACAAAAACAACTCAAGAACAAAAAATGGTAGACAATGAATTAGATATTAATTCCTGGGAATACCCTTGACTGGAGTAAGAAAAACAGGTTTGTAAGACAGAAAAAAAGGTGCTTATTGGAAAAGACACTGTGGAGGCAATGAGAACAAACTCAGGACACAACTTCCCTTTACTTTTTAGTAAGGCCTCTTCACTAGACTCCTTTAAGTTAATTAAGATGCAGCACAGTGAATGAGATAATGCATATAAAACTTTCAATAAATGGTATCATTATTACTGGTTTTCAAATTGCCTTTCAGTCTTAAGAAACCTAAAGAAGGCAGATGGGAGGGCTGTGGTGAGGAACAGGAAAAACCTAGAATGTGGTGCTTGCAGCAAGAACTTTCCACTTTTTTGTTCGAAATGAAGATTTCACAGCTAAAGACAAAACCTAAAGAACAAAACACCTAAATATTTAACATACTGCTGTAGTTAGAATACACCAAGATTTTAGCAAGACATTTATTTTACAAGATCTCAAAATACGTGTGTGAGAGAAATATGGGCTTACTACTCTTAAGTAAAATTAAATAAATCTAAGTGGTTAAACCACAGTAAACTGCTGTCAGTTTAAAGGGGAAAAACTCTGGGGTGATCCTGAGTAGAAGAAAACTGCTATACAGCAGACACAGAAGCAGGATGAGGAGAACTTTTATTAAAAAAGTATCATGCTATCCAATTAAGTGATTCTGAGCTGTCTCACTATGTATGGTGGAGTTTCTTATAAGATCCTTGTAGGTGAGCTATGGTTATCAAGTTTGCTAGATAGATTTCTTGGAGGGATAGTAGATACAATGGATCAAAATAAAGATCTTCATATCTAATGATGAGCTGAATATTACACAACAAACATAGTAGGTGTCAAAGACTTCATTTTGTACTTCATAAGTACAGACTGAAGATTAAAAGCTCAATGAGTCCAAAATGTAATAAGGCTGGCAAAGAAGGCTACTACTAAAGTAGTAGAAAAAAATATGCAGATGGGAACTGAGACTTTACTTCATTTTCTGGTCAGATGACAGGGAAAGTCTAAAAGTAGAGAATAAACAGAATAAAGACAATTTGAGTGGTTCAAGATGAAGTTACCCATGGTAATGGGGACTGATGCATTCACTAAAAGCCTTTCATGGACTATTTAACATAAAAGAAAAACTTTCCCTCTAGTAATTCTACCACTTTACAGGACAATATTGGGCAATACTGTAACTTTTTTTGTAGAATTTTTCATATCAAACTTCATAAAAGTATATTTTGTACCAGTTATAATTTAGTTGCCATATTTTCAAATACCGATTCTTATAGCAAATCGCCATTCTTACTTTTCTTTTCCTTTTTCTTCTCATCTTTCTTCTCTTCCTCTTCACCTCCAGCTCCAAGTAAGGTAAAGATAATTCCAGTTTGAGAATTTATACCTACAGCAGTAACTACCATTCTTCCAGAGCCTTCCATTACATGAGTACCTACAACAGAAAACTTGTTTGTTTTTTTTAATTACATTTTTCCTCCTATCACCAAATTTCAAATTTTAGTAATATTGTCTTTAATGTCTCTAATATTTAATAAAATAAACTCAAAGAAGACATTAAATAAAACCTAAATTCTTATGCTTAAGGTTTTAACTTTGTAATCACTCATATCTAAGTTCAACACAACTTGACCAACTCATTTATCATGTGATATGGGCAAATAATAACATCTCAAAAAATGGCTACAACAGATCTAGAGTGAGACTCAAGCCTAGAAATGCAAAGTGCTCAGCATGGTGCCTGGAATTTGTTGAAAGTAAACACTCAACTTAAAAAAATTATAATGTCATCATCATCATCATCATCATTAGGACCTATTCCTGAGAAATACATTGTTCATAAAAGAAATGTGCTTATAACCAAAGGGATTCCACAGCAACAGATGTCCCATTTCCCACACTCAACCCCACAACCTCTACCTAAACCAGACCCTCAGCCCAGTCTGCTGAGATTACCACAACAGCCTCTTAGGTACCTCATCTCTATTTATAGTTCACTAGAGACCCAGCGCACAAAATCCTGCACAAGTAGGGTCCCTAGGCTTAGCCTGTGCTCGTGACTGCTGCCCCTTGAGTGCTCCTTGAGGCTACCCCCCAGCCCCGCCACTGCTCCATGATACTCCCCCCACCCCACAACTGCTCTGCAAAACTCCCCCCAGGCGCTGCCCTTCAACAGTCTCCAGTCCTGCCCTGCTGCAACCACCTCCTCACGGCAAGCGGCTCAGGGGCCAGGGGTGGGGACGATGGAAAGGAGACCGAGAGGTGTTCCATGCACCTCCTGATGACTGGTTATTTGTGGTTGTTATAACATTATGACCACTGGGATTTTATTATACAGATTCCAACATTAGTTTTAATGTTCCTAAAATGTGATTTTTGTCCTAAGCCTTTCATGGCTCAAAAAATTCTGAGGCTACACTGCCCACTGTACTAAGTGCAAGATCACCTTGAATCAATCAACCTTTTAAACCTTTTCACCCACTACTTCAATATAACATTTCATTATAGAAAGCTAGGGAGCAGACATAGGAATAATGATTGAATTCAGACCAACCCTCACAACAATGTCCAGAGTTAGCATACATATTTATTCTAATTTCTCAGAACATGAATACACCACTATTAAATGGCAAGGCAAAGATTCAACCCTACTCTGTCAGAGGACATAATCTTCCTACAATGTAATGCTGATAAATTTATTTATAGTTCTCCAACTTCCTACACCCACATCTCTGCACCTTTTATCATTCATTAAAAGGCTTCCGAATTCTCTAATATTTTGGTTAATTTTAAGTAGCTTTTGAAACTTAACTCTGTTTTTAAACACTCAAGTCTTCTTCAGTTATCACTTATTTATTTGATCTCCTAGTTTACAACCACTGGAATAACAGGGTCTACAGCACCTACCACCATCTTATCTAACAAGTCAATGCTCAAAGGTTATTTCCTAAATCTATAGATCCTATTTAATAAAAGAGTAATATGCAAGTTGACCATACCTCTGATCAAGCCACACCTGCCAGCCACACCCACCAGCCAATCAGGTGCAAATAAACCCCAACCAAGATGGCTGTGACCACTTAGAGCAGGAGGGAGGCTTGGGTTTCCCCGGCAATGAAGGAAGCCAAGCTTACCGCCTGCCCTTGCTGGACTAGGCCTCCACTCAATGCTATAAAGTTTCAATTACAGAAGATACATCCCAACAGACATGGCGACAGCCACGGAGCTGGAGAGAGAAGAGGTTAGGGTTGTCCTGGTGATGGAGGAAGCCAAGCTTCTGCAGCCCTAGTGCCTAGGCCTCCACTCTAGGCTACAAAGTTTCAATTATAGAATTTAAATAAACCCAAACAGAAATGGCTGTCACCACCGAGCGAGCAGAAGGCTTGGCTCCACTCCAGGCTACAAAGTTTCAATTGTAGGACATAAATTAATCCCAGAGCCTAGGGGCTCCACTTGGATTGCTAGGGGGCATGGCTGGCCTGCAAACCTCCACAGGCCCCTTGCCCAGGCAGCCCATCGCCCCAAGGGAACCCCCACACTGATTCGCAACACCCTTTAGAGCAAACCAGCTGGTCCCCACTCATGCACCATGCCTCTATCCTATCTAATAAAAGAGTAATTTGCAGATTGACTATCACACCACATACAAGAGGACTGCCCCCATGTAATTAAAGATCCTACACCCATGTGGACACAAGATGACCACCACAAGATGGCCAGCAGAGGAGGGCCGTTGGGAGGGACCAGGCCTGCAAGGGAGGGCAGTTGGCGGCAATCAATCCTGCAGGGGAGGGCAGTTAGGGGTGATGAGGCTGGCAGAGGAGGAAGTTAGGGGCAAAAAGACTGGCAGGGGAGCAGTTGGACATCAAGTAGGCTGGCAGGATAGTGGTTAGGAGGTGATCAAGTGGGCAGGCAGAAGCGGTTAGGGGCAATCAGGGAAGCAGGCAGGTGAGCAGTTTGGAGCCAGGAGCCTGATTGTGAGAAGGATGTCTGACTGCCCATTTAGGCCCAATCTTACCGGGATTGGGCCTAAACGGGCAGTTGGACATCCCTCAAGGTGTCCCAGATCGGAGAGGGCGCAAGCTAGGCTGAGGGACATCCCTTGCCTCCTGTGCACAAATTTCATGCACCAGCCCTCTAGTCCTATCTAATTAAAGAATAATATGCAGACGGACCATATCTCTGATCAAGCCACACCCACAAACAACGCACACCAGCCAATCAGGAGCAAATAAACTCCAACCACGATGCTTGCAGCCACTGAGAGCAGGAGGGAGGCTTGGGTTTCTCTGGCAATGGAGGAAGCCAAGCTTTCCACCTGCCATTGCCAGACCAGGCCTCCACTCAATGGTACAAAGTTTCAATTACCCTATCTAATAAAAGAGTTATATGGGAATTAACCATCACTCTGCTACAAAAATGGCAGCGCCCAGTCCTCTTAGTCCCACCAGAGTCCCCAGTCTGCCCAGCAGAGGCAGCCCAGGGTGTCCGGCTGGGAGGCACCAGCACCCAGCGTGATCCCTGGCCAGCAGCTGGTGCCTGGGCTGTGGTCTCAGGCCAGCAGGGCCCCACACCCCTGCTACACAATCTTCTGGCCAGTGGCAGCAGCCTGGGCTGGGGCCACGTACCCAACCGTATGATCACCTGGCCAAGAGCAGCAGCTTGAGCTGGGGTCTCAAGCTGGCAGGGCCACACACCCCCCGCAGCACAATCCTGGCCAGGGTGGGGTGCACCCCCCCCCCCACCATGGGGCAATCTCTAGCCAGGATGAGATGGCAGCCCAGGCTGGGGTCTCAATCTGGTCAGGCTGAGGCTGTATCTCAGGCTAGGTCTCAGCCTGGCTGAGGTGTGATACCTTTCTAGTGGTGGCAGCCTGGGGTCTCAACCACTGAGTCACACCAGCCAGGCAGATATGGAGGAATATTAAATGTTCCTTTTTATTAAATATATATTTTGTTGATTTTTTACAGAGAGGAAGGGAAAGGGATAGAGAGCTAGAAACATCTATGAGAGAGAAACCTCGATCAGGTACCTCCTACACACTGCCCACTGGGTATGTGCTCCCAACCAAGGTATATGCCCTTGACCAGAATAGAACCTGGGACCCTTGAGTATGCAGGCCGACACTCCATCCACTGAGCCAAACAGTTAGGGCTGTCCAATATGCTAAAGAAAATACCCTATCTAATAAAGAGGGAATTGGGATGATCGGGCTGGTAAGGGAGCAGTTAAGTGTCGAACAGGATGGCAGGGGAATGGTTAGGGGATGATCAGGCTGGCAGGCAGAAGCGGTTAGGGGCAATGAGGCAAGCAGGCAAGCAGTTGGGAGCCAGCAGTCCTAAATTGTGAATGGGACAGGCAATCGGACATCCCTGAAGGGTCCCAGATTGGAGAGGGTGCAGGTTGGGCTGATTTCATGCACCGGGCCTCTAGTCTACACTAATAAAGGAGAAAGATGCAAATTGATCGTATCTTTGTGACACCCACCAGCCAATCAGGAATATGCAAATAAACCCAACAAAGATGGTGAGTTAATTTGCATATGTAAGTGCCAAATAGGAGGGGGTAGGGCTGAGTGACGACGCAGGTGTTCTGAATTGCCTCAACCACTCTGGGCAGCAGGGGAAGGCAGAAAGGCAGCTCCAGACCAGAGCAAAAGGTGGCTCCAGCAAGAGTAAAGGTGTTTCAACAGCCAGGTGAAGGATGACCCATTCTTGCACAAATCTTTGTGCATCAGGCCTCTAGTCCTATTTAATAAAAGAGCAATATGCAAATTGACCATACCTCCGCTACATCCACCAGCTAATCAAAGCAAATATGCAAATTAACTCAAGATGGAGGTTAATTTGCATATCCAGGCACAGAAGACGTAGAAGGAAGCCAAGCACTGCAGAAGGGACCAAAGCTGTGGTGAAGCAAGCAAGTGGGACGGGGGAGAAGGGAGGGAAGCAGGTGAGGTAGGGGAGAAGGGAGGGAGCCAGGCAGAGGAGATGGGAGGGAGCTCTGCTCAGGCCGCAGGAAGCCCTATTCTTGCAGGAATCTTCCTGCAATGGGTCTCTAGTATATATATAAAAGCCTAAGTGACATTCCACCATTCGACCAGTAGCTATGATGCACACTGGCCACCAGGGGGCAAACGCTTAACACACAGGTATGGAAACATGGAACAGACTGATGAATCTCAGAGGGAAGAGGGGAGGAGGGCGGGAAGAGATTAGTCACAGATCTTATATGCATACTAGAGGCCTGGTGCATGGATTTGTGCTCTGGTGGGGTCCCTCGGTCTGGCCTGCGGGGATTGGGCTAAACCAACAGTCTGACATCCCTCAAGGGGTCCCAGATTGTGAGAGGGCACAGGCCAGGCTGAGCGACCTATCAGTGCATGAATCCATGCACCAGGCCTCTAGTAAAATCATAAGGCATATGTACTTACTTCAGTACTTAAGAATTTACACTTAGCTATTAATTATGGAGTAAAGAATCCAATAAGAATTTTTTAGGCCTTTGATTTTCTTGCTTTAACAACCTATATTCTAAGTATTTCACTAATTATTAGTTTGTTTGCCAGTGAAAATGTAAGGGAAACAGTAAGTAAAATTCAGGACAGCAAAACAACATTTATTGGGCAAGCAGTATGTGTAAAAGACAGTTTATTTTTTTTTTAAATTCTGGCTTTCAGCAGATTTCAATTTTTTATATTCTGTTCTTCCTTACCACAGGTAATCATATGTTGGCAGTTAATGTGCTCAAAATAAACAGTTCTTGTTCTAGCCATAGCCCCATTGCTAACTAAAAACTGCTTTTAAAGATCTAAATTTAAGAAGCCAAGAACAGCAGTGAGAGACGGCATCATGAGAATAAATTTAAAAATAAATGTATTTCAAGTTTTTTAGTACATTTTTGGAATAGGGAAATAAATACAGAAAAACTTTCCCACCCATATTGCAATAAGGGACTCTACAAAGCTATTTCAATCTTTTCCTAAGCATGGAAAATTTATAGAGTTTGCTTGGTATATTTGGTGTGTTAGGAATCTGAGTCTACATAAACTTACCAGCCATTTCTGAAAAACAGGAAAGGACCAAAGTTCAGTTAAAGGATTTCAACCTGAAGAGTTAAGCACTAGGTAAATAAGCTAGATGTACATAAAAGTTCATGAGTAAAAATGGCAAAAGGGCAAGAGGAGTCTATTTTCGTTCACTAAATCGGCCCAGTTAGTCTATGGAGATAGAGTAGGTTACAAAGCTTCCTTCTCCTCTGAAAAGATTATAGATTTTATTTGCTTAACATTAAATACCATTTCTTAGAAGAATGGCAAAGAATAAGTAAAATAAGTATACACTGTATGTAAATACATTATCATTATATATCTAAAATATTTCTATTTGGAGGAAAACACAAGCATATCAATATAAAGAAAAACCCAAATAGAGTACAAATATTCTTAGTATAAAATATTGAAGGCACACATATCTCAAGATTTAAAAAACAAATAAAACAATTTCTACATTACAATTGAAACTTTTACCCTATTAATAATAGTGTTCATAAATGTACATACATGTAATTACTGACTGATAGTTAATAATGATTTTTAAAGAGAGAAGAAGGGAAAGGGAGAGAGTGGAACTTTGATTTGAAAGCGATAGATTGATCAGCTGTCTCCTGCACACTTCTCCCTCCCCCCCGTCCCCCCGCCCCAGGATTGAGTCTGCAATCCAAGCATGGGCCTTTGACCGGGAATAGAACTGGAAACCTCCCAGCATGGGATGATGCCCCACCAACTGAGCAACACCAGACAAGGCTAATTACTCTGATTTTTAGTGGTGTGATGTTCTACAATATCCTTTTCTGGCACGTATTTTCAAATCTTAAAAAGGTAATAGTTAAACTTAGTTATGTGCCCCAAAACTATGACTCTAACTTAACTGAATGACCCCTGTCACAGGTTTGACTTTGGTTTCAGTAAAACCATGTTCAAACAATTGAAATACAAAATTCACAAAGAATAACTGAAAAATCATAGCTGTCAAATTTTTGAACAGTTAAATCAGTAGGAACCTTCTTACCACATATATAGTGTTAGCATTTCATTAACATCCTCTATAATGCTATATAATAAAGAGGCAATATGCTAATTGACTGTCAAACCAACACAATATGGCTATCCCCATGTGGTCAGAAGATGGCTGCTCCCATTTGGTCGACCCCCAGTGGTCACAAGATGGCCATCACAAGATGAGCAGCAGGGAAGGGCAGTTATGGGCAATCAGGCCAGTAGGGGAGGGCAGTTAAGGGTGACCAGGCCAGCAAGGAAGGGCAGTTGAGGGGACTGGGCCAGCAGGGGAGGGCAGTGGGGGGCAACTGGGATGGCAGCAGAGGGCAGTTGGGGGCGATCAGGCTGGCAGGGAAGAGCAATTGGGGGCGATTGGGCCAGCAGGGGAGGGCAGTTGGGGGCAAACAGACTGGCAGGGGCGCAGTCAGGCATGGATCAGGCTGGCAGGGGAGTGGTTAGGGGGTGATCAGGCTGGCAGGTAGAAGCGGTTGGGGCAATGAGGCAGGAGAGTGGTTGGGAGTCAGCAGTCCTAGATTTTAAGAGAGATGTCCTACTGCCAGTTTAGGCCCAATGAGTTAGGCCTAAACTGGCAGTCCAACATTCCCCCTAGGGTCCCAGATTAGAGAGGGTGCAGGCTGGGCTGAGTTACTCCCCCCCACACCCCCCGGTGAATTTCATGCACCAGGCCTCTGGTCTGAAAATAATAGAAGACAAATGGACAACAACTTGCTCCTTCCAAACTCTAGTATAATTCAATTACTAGAAAGCAGCTTGTTTATAATTATTCCCATCATCCCTTCCATTTCATTTCCAATTAACCATAGGGGAAGCTATCACAGTCAGGCTGTTACAAGAATCTCCCAAGTAGACAACCATCTTCTTCCTTTTTCAGAGTACTCTCACCCTTACAAATCCTTCCTTTTCCTATTCTCAGAATGTGTCTTAACTATATACAAATGTAATCCTGCCTACTAGATGTGGTGCTACTCCTGGAACAACTGTAGATTAATCACATAATCATTGATTTGATGTAAACACATTCAAACAATTTTATACTTCAACAGGCCACATTTTAGTTTTTTCATTATACTAAAATTAGCTTATACTGACTCTCAAATATTTTGATTTTTTTGGACTCAGTTACCTACCTCATTTGTAAAATATAGCTCTGGATTCAAAGATCTCTAATGTCTTCAACAACGTACAAAAAATAAAAATCAAAATCACTGAGGATTATAAAGATTAAGCCAGCACAAATGTATAATCCTCTTCACATTACTGGCTTTTACGGAAACTGTTTTATGACAATGGTACACTGTTGTGAGGGAGAAAAAAGTTAAAAGTTATAAAAGTAATTCATACCTGATAAAAGTAAGGGATCCTTATCTAAAGACTTTCTAACATGATCAGATTCACCAGTCAATGAACTTTCATCAATTTTAAGATCATTGCCTTGAATAAGTATGCCATCAGCTGGAAGAAGATCACCTAAAACAAAAAATAATAATATGCTAAACTGTGAATATGATTATAATAATTGTACAACTAGTGTCAGAGATACTCTCTCTTTTACTTACCATATTTCACTTGAGCAATATCTCCAACAATAATGTCAGCTACAGGTATCTGAATGACCTGACCACCCCTGATGACTGTGAACTTCTGTTCTTGTTCAATTCGACTCTGCAAACCTCTAAACTGTTTCTCTTTACTCCAGTCATTAAAAGCCGTCACTAATACCACACATACTACTGACAAGAGGATTGCAGCTCCTTCAATCCAACCAGTTTCACCTTCACCTTCTTCCTCTCCAACAGAAACTTCTCCACAAACTATTTGGAAAGAAAGAAAATGCTCATCAAAAAGGATTCTGAATTGATGACAATAGCATATAATACGTTAATTATGAGCTTTATGTACCTAGTTAATTTTACTCGTAACTCTAAACATCTCACTGAACTCAAAGCACTCCATAATGACAAAAATGTTTACTTTGTCAATTTCAAGTTTTCTGCCTCTGAAGGTTCCCAACCTCATGACAGGGAGGCACTCTAGTGTACTACTTAAAGAGTAAGGATTGGAAAAATTTACATCCCAACCTTAAGGTAAGTTACTTATTTCTGAGACTTGGTTTCTTCATCTATCTAATTAGGATGCCACCACTAGCCCAGTGTTGTGGTGAAAATTCAATGAAAGGACATTTGAAAGTAGGTATAACAGTGGTTTAGACATCCTGCACATTCAATCAATGATAAACAATATTTATAATTACATGTGGCAGGCAAGACATACATGAAAAGTATATGTTCTACCCAAGAATATATTTACTATATTAACTTTACTGGAGTATGATCAAATACTGGCTTTTGTAACATAAAAAATTAAGAAAAGTGCTACTTACTAATTCAACTATTTGAGCACCTACTTTAGGTGCTAGATAGCATTTTGGGAGCTAGGCATACAGCTGTGAATAAGACATATAAGCATCCTCTCCTCACAGAAACCATACTCAGATTGGTAGGTGTGGAAGAAATAAGAAGAATTCAGATAATAAAACACAAATAATTAACCTCAGTTATTGCAAGTACCATGAAGAAAATAAAACATGGTGACGTGCTTACAATTGAAGAAAGAGGGCTAATTATGTCTGGATAATCAGGAAAGGTCCGTCTGAAGTCTCCATGATATTTGAGTGAGGAGCCAAATGATAAATAAAAATTAATTATATAGCTCTAAGGGAACAGCATTTCAGGGGCAGATTAAATTAAGTACAAAGGCTCTATGGAAGAAAAGAGTTCAAAAAGAGATACAGAGGAGGGAAAATAAAAAACTCAAAACTGCAGAGTCAATAATGGTGAAGAAAGAATAATGGAATAGTGCTTCATGGACTTTGGCCTGTAATTTATTTGTGAGTCTAAAATCAATTCAGTGGCTCGTGACCAGTATTTTGAAAAATACTAAAACGGTAAAACAGAAAAGTAGTAAAGATACGTATGGTTTCTTAAAAGCTTACATTGGTTATTTATAAATTCTCATGAAGGCATATGCTCTTCTATGTTCCAAAAGTTCTTTCTTAATTGAGAGTTGAGCTGAAATCTCTGCAAGTTAATAGTTCTCTTAGGACAGGCAAACAGGAAAAAGATGATTCAGAAGAAAAGAATGAATAAATGAATGACACTAGAAATGATTAAAGCATATTCCAGAATAGTGAGCATGAACAGAAGAGGATGCTGAATGAAGATTAACCTGGGAATTATGTGGGACAGATGCAGGGAGAGAAGGCAGAGGCTAGAATAAGACCAAAAGGATGATGTGAACATTCACAAAAAATTTGCCTCATATTTCATGAATGTGTAGTGAACTTTTCCAAAGACTGCATTATATGTGCTAATACAATAAAATGAGTAAAGAAGAATATCCAGTTTTCTTCAATGAAGCAGACATTAAAGAGATAAAATTTTTAAAAAATCACTACTCTTCATGATATTACAACTTCATTAATAACTATTAAGCATAGTAATTAAAATTATTTATTAAAATAATACTTATTTTAAAATGCATTGCTAAATATTTTTTAATTTCTCAATTTTAATTCAGAATACAATAAATATCTACAGATATAACTCACATAATCAAAGCTCTTTGGGGTCCTCAATATTTTTTGGTGTGTAAAGGGGTCCTGAGACCAAAGATTTGGAGAACCACTAGAAGTATATACACTGGTGACTAAAGATTTATTTATGATGTGGTTTATAGTGCTTCTTTTTACACCAAACTGTATCAGTTAAGAAATTTTGATAATTCAGATTTCTGTAACTGTTGATTTTTGATTAATGGACTTCCTTTTAAGAAAAGTACTAGGGAGACTTAGTGTTAAAACACAACATGATAAAAGATACAAAGTATAAACACTAAACAGCTTCTCACCATGGAGCAAACATATCTTTATGTTTTTTAACACCTTCTAGTAGGATTCTGAGTCTCTTTAAAAGGCCTTATGACACTGACAACTCTAAATCATCTTCCCAGTTAGATCTAATACCAGTATCTCCTTAAGCAAATTTGGGAAATGGCCTACAAATGAAGCAGGCCCAATTTCATGAAGATTTGCCCTGACCTTATTAGTAACAAAATACAGTACTGCTGAAAATACTTTTTTATTAAAAATATATGTATTTTTAATGATTTTTAGAGAGGAAGTAAAAGGGAAAGAGAGATAGGAACATCAATGAGCGAGAAACATCACTGATTGTCTGTCTCCTGCATACCCCTAAACTGGGGTGGAGCCCTACTAGGAACTGAATCAATGAACTCTTGGTTCATGGACTGACACTCAACCACTGAGCTACACCAAACGGGCAAGAATATATTTCTTTAGTTTTCTTACAGCCTTGGGGGAAAAAAATGTTAAAAGTACAAAGTTCTTAATAATCTGCTAACTCACTCAATTGTAGCATACCAATTCCCAGTATCCATAATGATAGTTGTGTAAACTGAACACTAATAATTTTCGCTATATGTTGCTAAACATGATATAACCTTCCTTTTCAGATAAAAAGACATACATTTACACATTCTCACACCTACCAACTCACGTACACATATATGAACACACACAGATACTTCTACACCAAAACATTTTTAAAATATGAGAGGATAAATATATCAAAATGGTATGGCAGTCATCTCTAAGAAGTGGGATTTTCAGTGAGCATTACTTCCTCTGAATTTTTATATCCCTCCTAATACTCCCACAACAAAATATGCATTATTTTATTGCATTATTTAATAAAAATAAACACATTTTTAAAATAAAAAGAAGTTTTTGAAATAATATGACTTAGTACTGACAATAATACTGCCTAAATCCAGTCTTTGCAATCCTATCAATTATTGTCAGCCACAAGCAATTTGCCCCCTTTGGGATACTGGGGATTGTCAGGACACCTGTATGCATTCTCTGGACACCTGCTTGCATTCTCTTGGGAGGTGGTCTAATTAACATGGCAACAAAAAATTTTTCAGTGCAAAATGTCATGTGTTGCTGCTGAGAAACCCTGAACTCAGATAAATGGGATTATTCTGTGACCAACTTTCTTCAAAGGAAAAAAAAAGTATAGCTTTGAAGAAATGACTTTAAATGATTACCTAAGTCAACTTTTAGAGTTAGCAAATACACATTTAAGTCTTCATAACTTAAAAGGCACAAGAATGAAGCTTTCAGAAATAAAAATATTTTGGTGAATCGCTTTTCAGATATATAAAATACTATTGGTTCACTTTATTGCTATTTAAATATACTGCCAAAACCAAAGCTAGATTTCCTAGCAGTTGCAGAATATACTGTCAGAAACACTTATTTTAAAATACATGTTTTAAATGAAGAAGAAATTTAAAGGAGAAATGAAGGCCATAGTATTCATGGGACTTGCAAATCTTTTATCTCCTTTTATCTCAAGGAGAAAAACAAAACCATCTGAAGCTACAAGTTAAGGTAGATCTACCATTCTATAGTGTGTTTTCCACTGGTCAGGATACTTTGTAGTATAAATATTTCTTGAATGGCAAGAAAAGTACCCAAATTATGAACATAATGACACATTTTAAGAACTTCAAAAGTAGTGAACTGAGGAAGAGAACAGAATTTTGCTTTCATAATGATTTTCCAAAAGATTTAAAAAATCCAAATAAAAATTAGTTTACAAAGTGCTCTAAAAGAACTTGAACACAGTGATGGCACAGGTCATATCATATACATGGCTTAGCTCCTTGCCAGACACATAGTACGCATAGATGGGCAGGTGATTTAACCTGTCTCACTGTAAAGTGGAGGTGACACTATCTGTGTCATAGGTTATTGTGAAAATTATCTGAGGTAATATATTTCAAGAACTACTAAAGGCACTGGGCACTGTTAGAATGGTATCTGGCACAGAGCAAACAGTCAATAAATGCTGGTCTGCTATTTATTATTATGTATTAGGTAAGCTAATGAGCTTAACTTAGCATCACACATCAAACTCTTCTTTTTCCTCCCCAATTTACTTACGTGCATTATTTCCTTCTGGAGGTCGATAAAAAGAAAGGCCCAGTGATACTATGGCTGCAATTTCTAATATAATTAAAGTGACATCTTGTAATGCTTCCCATACTAGCTGAAGAAAGGTTTTTGGCTTTTTAGGAGGTATAAAATTCTTTCCAAACACTGCTTCTCTTCTTTCTATATCTACAGGATTTCCACTTAAACCTAATAAAAAGAAACAAGATTTCAGTGAACAGTTTTACTATTTACAGATGAAAATATTTTATTGAAAACACATTCATTCTTTATACATTAGATTCTGATTCATAAGACCCTTATCAGAATGGTTCATTTTTGTGTGTTAGTCATGTTCAGAATTTAAATCAATGTGCAGTGCTTTAAAATTACATTGTAAGCAAGATAACTCAAAATTAGGTTAATAATTTTCACTTTTCCAAATTACTTATTTTTATCATACTATTTTATTCTACCTTGTAGACTGCTAGAGACCAGAACTGATATGACACTGATCATTTTTATATTAAAATTAAACATTTCCATGATTTTTACTGTCGATGTTTCCCCTTCCCAAATGGAGAATTATACAAATATATTTATTTTGCTTTACTTATTGCATCTTGGTTAACTTAATCAGTGAACACCTTTGATTTTCATTTATATTTACTGAAGAACAATGAAAACCCAATCTATCACAGGCTCTAGCACTTCTCTTACCAAAATGTCTGTTACACTGGAATTGATAAAAGATTTGCAAGTCCCAAAAACAGGAGACTTAGGATGACTTTATTTCAAGTTTTACTTACAGGATTTATTTTCAACTGAAGAAATATTGTCTGAGTGCACCTACTGTCACTGTAAGGAAAATAGTATTATGCCTAGTGTGTGGACTTAGAAAGTTATGAGGGATAGGTTGGGTGAACATCAATTTTGCCTTTCCTTCATCCTATCAAACAAGTCCTCCTATGATTTAACCTGTTGATCCTATCAAACCTAAATATATCCAAATTTGCTCATGCAAAGTATGTACACACATTACTGTCAGGGTATGAATACACAGCAGTGACAAATAACAGTTTTCCTTAGTCGGTTTAAGAATATCAAAGAAGGGGGCAGAGATACCAGGGTGATATGACTCTTAACTTATCACCACAAATTTAAATTTATAATTAATTTCAACTGTTTTGGGGAGGGGCAAGAACTCATTCTGAGAGAACATGAAAGGAGGAGGACAGGAAAACAGATTACTAGAAGGCTCTGGGTTTTAAGTGGGTTAGCTATTAATCTCAATGCAGAGGCAGGTGGAAAGTACAAGAGAGAGAACAAAGGAAGTATATTGCTAGAATACACAGTGAGAAATAAACATATAAATTTTAAAGTGATTATTTACTTTCTTAAAGGTACCAAAACTATGCCAGAGCATGTTTTCATTAGCAGCTCTAACAAAGTTGGTCCATGCTGGGCAGCTCAGAAAGCATGGTAGATTTCTGATGATAAAAGTCATCAACAGAAAGCTTCCACACAGCTCTAGGCTTTGAGACAGAGGCAGTGGGAAGAAAGGCAGTGAAGGATTGCAGCAATTGTTTTTAGGTGGAAAGGCATTGTGAGCAGAAACTTGAAAATTATAACAGAATCCACACCATTTCTTCAGACTAGAGCAGTAATGCCCAATTCCACCTGGCTGCACACTGTTAACAATGTTCCCTGGTTCATTGGATGACAGGAAAAATCAATGAAGTAAGGTTTTCCACAGTCTTTGTTTGTTTGTTTTAAAGAAATATACTGTGAGATGCCGTTCTGAGATTATGTGCTTGCTGCTTTTCAAATTAATGTCCTTTCTTTTATGAATGCCCTTTACTAGTCTTCAATGTTTTATAATGCCCTTACTAGTCTTCAATGTTTTCTAAGAAATTTGTTTGAAGATATTGCAATGTTGTATCAGCTTAGCTCACACTTACCAGAGCTCACCATTAATTAAGGGAGAGGGATAGAAAGTCAGAAACATCGATGAGAGAGAGACACCGAGAGAGAGACACCGATCAGCCGCCTTCTGCATGCCCCCTACCGGGGATGTGCCCGCAGCCAAGGCACATGCCCTTGCCGGAATCGAACCCGGGACCCTTCAGTCCGCAGTCCGACGGCTCTATCCACTGAACCAAACCAGTCTCGGCCAACACAGGTAGTTTTAAATAACACTACAGTAACTATAAAGATAATTCATCAAAAACTTATATTGGTTATAACAAGGGGCAATATTTTATGTTAATGTTGAAAAGAACAACCACAGAGCTAAAGATAGCTTAAAAATTTGCCCTAGAGGGAATCTGGGAAAGAAAAAAGCAGCTGGTCCTCAAGGTTATTATAATTCTTCTATCTTTACTCATACAAGCACACACCTGGGCCACTACACCAATCAAGCAGTCTGGTTTAGGAATTAGAAGACCTACATGCCAGTTCATCTACTGAAATCATATGCAAGTCACTTAACTTTCTTGGGAGTTGAGAGAGGTCATTCACCTTTGTTAGTATAACATAAGGTTATTTTGAAGAACCAGAGGAAAAGGTACACAGTACACATATCATAAATGATCGGGTAACAGAGTTAAGAAAAGGGGAAGTTACAACATGAACACTACAGATTTATTCTGAGTAATGGAAATCATAAGAGCGAAAGAAAAAGACCAGCTGAGAGGCTGTCGGAGTATAAAGTAAGAGATGATGGTGCACCTGGGTTTTAGAAATAGGGGAAAACTGACTAGATCTGTCAGGTATCTTGCAAGAAGATCAGACAAAATTTGTTGAAGAATAGGTATGGATGAGAGAAAGAGAAGAATAAAGATGTCATCTAGATTTTTTTTTTTTTTTTTTTGGGTCCATGCATGTAAGTGGATAGATGGTAGAGACATTTACCAAGAAAGAGCAGGCTTGGGAAATTGCAGAATTGGGCGAAAATAGGGAGGCAGGAGTTAATGGTTCTGTTTTACAGGTTTAAACATGAGATGCCCATTAAACACACAAGCAAAGAAGGCTAGAAAACAGCTGGTTATCTGTATTTGGAACTCAGGGAGAGATATGAGTCAAAGTCATCAATATACAGATGATTCTGAGGCCACGGGCCCAATAAGAGCTTCTGGAAAGCTAGACTAAGTAGACAAGAAGAGAGCAGGGCTGGGGCAAGAACCTTGAAACAATGCAACATTTGGTAATCAGATAGAGAGAGAAGCTAAAAACAACTAAGAAGAAAAAGAAGGGTGGGGAAGGTTATATGATTCATAAACAGGTTCATGCAATAGTAGGAAAGTCTAGGAAAGAAGAGTTTTTTAAAAGTAGAAAATAATATAGCTGACTGTATCACTGGTGTTACAAAGGTTGAGTAAGATGAAGACAGAGAACGGACAACTGGTTTTCACTAGATAGAGAGGCTGGTGACTTTGATAAGGAATATTCCAGTGGAGTGGTATGTAAAGAAAGTCTGATAAGAAAGACCTGAACAGAGAATGAAAATGAGTAAGTGGAAACAATGAGTATCGATAACTTTTTTCCAGGAGGTATGATGCAATGGGGAGAAATAAAGCAGTGAAGGTGAATGAAACTGGGTAAATACAACCCCATTTTGCTTTTTCAAAGATGAGTGATAGATATTAAGACAAGTTATTTACCATGGACATGATAATGTAGAGACACTGATGATACAGGAGACACAGACTAGAGCTCAAAGTAAAAGCCTTTAAAGAAGAGGCAAGAGGGAACAGGATCCGGGCCGTGGGTGCCAGTCTACTACAGGTGCAGGGAGAGGCTGCCACTGTGAGGAGAAAGCAAACTCTGTGGGGAAGAGATTTGGCTAAGCTGGTGGAACTGGTAATGAAACCTACCTGGCCTGAGTTATAAAACTAAAGTAGATAAGATATAAAATTGTTTAGAACTTATGAATAAACATAGTGAGAAATCTTCTGCCTAGTCCTGTTGGCTCAGCTGATTGTGGTGTTAGTGGCAATGAGGTCAAGGGCAGGCGTTGCATTGATCTCCTTATGGCCCAGTTCGCTTCACAAACAAACAACATCAAAAGCAGCCTCAGAATTACATGCTTTTTGGTTCTGGATTCACCATGTGGGAAGTATAAATAAAAAGCCTGTATGTATTCTATAAATACATAATGGCTTAAGAATATTGTTATATATTTGAAAAGGGCACAAAATGGAATGAAATGCAAACTGTATCAACAGAGTAATGTTTTACAAGAAAATGTAGCATCCCAACTGCTGGGACTATTAAAAACGTGTCTCAATTTCGGAAATGAAGAGGGTAAACTACTAGAATATAGTAAGCAGGTAGGCTGAACTGAAAATCATGCTAATACACAGCACACACTATAGTCTTATCAAATTCTGTATTTGAAATTATGTCCTATTTGTATGTATGCATGTGTACATGTGCCTGTGTGTGATGTGACAGTGATGGTAGCAGCAGCTGCTCTGACTTTTCTAAGTGAGGGCCACAGGAAAACATGCAGACCTAGAAAGCATGCAAAAGTATTTTTTAATGTTCATTCTTCTTGGGAAACAGGCTAATACTCCTATCATATCCCCAATTTCAAAAGAGAAGGAGACCGACCCAACTCAAAATTTCAGAATTACAACAGGTTTAACTAAGCACAGGCAATGAATCAGACAAGCCTTCTTTCTCCAGCACCTGCCCTCAAGAAACTCAGTTTTGTGGGGCAGACTGACGGACAAGCAACCAGTTAATCACAACCCAGTGTGTTGAATATTAGGATGGAAGCGCTGAGGATGTTATGGGAGCACGCAAAAGGAACTGCAATCCAAAATGTATGAGGTTGGGATGAATAAGGGAATTCCAAGATACCTAACTTGAAATCTTAAGAATAATTTAAAGCCCTAACCAGTTCGGCTGGTGGATAGAGCATCAGCCTACGAACTAAGGGGTCCCAGGTTCGATTCTGGTCAAGGGCATGTACCTTGGTTGCAGGCACATCCCCAGTAGGGGGTGTACAGGAGGCAGCTAATCAATCGATGTTTCTCTCTCATTGACGTTTCTAACTCTCTATCCCTCTCCTTTCCTCTCTATTAAAAATCAATAAAATATATTTTTTAAAAAGAATAATTTATAGATAAACGGTCATAGGAAGGATGAGGTAAAGTATTTTAGGTGAAGAGAATAGTATAGTAATGAGACCCAGAAACAAGAATGACCTTGGCACAATAGTAGTTAAGAAAACTGAAATCTTTGCTATGCCCAAACACAGAGGAGCAGAGAAAACAGTTGGAAAGAAGAGATATGGTTGGAGAGGTAGGTAGGAAGAGGTTTGCTAACCGAAGTGAGAGGTTTGAATTTCATTCTAAGGGCAATGTGAAACCACTGCCAGCTTTAAGCAGGGAAGTGAAAGACAGAATGAAGGAGACAGAAAAGACACCAGTTAATAATGCTGTTACCTGAGTCACGTAAGAAAAGACAGTGGCCTCAAACATAGTAGTGGGGATGCAGAGAAGCAGACACCCTTGAGTGCAGACGTTAGGACTTAAGAATTTTCAAGTCTTATTGACAGAAGTAAGAGTGGGTGAAAGATTCCTGTCAAGATGGATAACAGTTTCACTGGAAAGGGGAAAAAGAAAAGGATGCTTTCAGAAGGGAAAGGTTGAAGAAGTAAAGATTTCTAAAATGAATCAAGCTTTCAGCCTCAAAGCTTGGGTGAAAAACTAAAGACGGTGGCTACAGATGTGGAGTCGGCAGAAGATGACATGTGAAATCTTAGGAATGGATGACATCACCCAGGGAGAGGGTGTAGGTGAAGAGAAATGTGTGTGTAGATAAAAAGAACCTGAGGCTCTGTCAACTTCTAAAGAAAAGCATAGGAGGTGATAAGACTTGGCCAGATAGGAAGAAAGAAAACCCTAATGTAATGCCATCAAAGCCAGAACAGAATATTTTGAGAAGGAAATAGGTCCATCAGACTTAGAAAATGAATTTTAAAAAACCCATAAAACTATGCTTTTTCAGATTCTTCAGGTACAACTTTATAAAATAATATGTATGCTACAAAGTTAGAGGAGTAGTAATTGTTATCACTATCTTTAAGAGATTCGTAAGCAATGAAAACTAGTGACCAAAGCAGGAAGTAAATGCATAATTCTCTATTTCTATTACAGCAGCAATAAATTTCTAGAACAAGGTCATGCAGAATCATCAACATAAAACCCTTGTTAGTAACTTTGTAAACATATGAAAGCACCCATGGCTGACAAAACAGAGCCATGCAAATACTTGCTGAATGCCTGCAAGGCTGTGCCAATCTGTATAACCAAGTACGAACATCAGAGCATTCTTGTAGCATCCAATAGGTCAATAATGTATTCTGGGCAAAGGGATGATTTTTTTGAGAGTTAGAATAGATTTTCATGTGTGAATGTTAGTTTCTATTGTATTACAACATGAAGATGTAGCCAAACGCCAATACTAACCGCCTAACTTCTTCTATGAGTGCAAAAATAAAACACCATTTGAAATGTTATAGAAACATTAGTCAGCAAGGAACAATTGTTGTTGACACTAATCTGCTTCCTACCATATACCTCTGTTTCTTTCTACCACTGTTTCCTTTTCTTATTTCCTTTGCTTTTTTCTTTTCTACCTAATTTTAGCAGCTACCATTTTAAAAGCTTAGTGTCTCATTTGCTTTATTGCTCTTCACAAATCTATGAAGCAATACCTCCTACAGAATTCCACACAGTATCTGTCTTGAATTTTTATAAATTCATTCTAACCCTTTGTTTACTGCAGTACAACTGAATAATAAAATGATACCAGAGCCAAAGATATACATTCTAGAAATCTTATTATTTGAGTCTAGTCTATCATTCAATATAAAAAAAAATAATATAGGTAACAGGAACACATTAAAATGCAAAAAAAATACCAAAAGCTAGTGTAAAATTAAAAGGATCAAGAAATATGATTTAGAATAGGAATAAGAAAGTAATGTCGGAAAACAATAGAGACAAAACAAAAACTGTAATGGTAACTTCATGCATTTAGGATGTTATTAGCAAGCTATTTTGGCATAAAAGTACACTCTTGGATTCTGAGGACAAAATAGGTGCTTACACTCATAGTAAAAATTAAAAATATGAAAATAAAAGTCTCAATTCCTGTGAACCGTGAAATTTATAGTTCTAATTCTTTTAAGAGTAAAGATGGTTAATCAGAACTACTGAAAAATTTTAAATTTGAAAATCACATCTGGCTCAAAACACTTCCTATTGTTCAGGATGCAGTCAATAGGCTTCAAATCAAGCTAAAGGACTACTCTACTAGAAAATGAGCAACAAATAGCATGCTATTTGTTGATGGAGCACACAAATACAACTTCCTGAATAGTGTATATATATATTTTAAAGACTGAGTGATAAACAAAAACTTAAATCAATTTTTTTCCATCATGTAATGCCTGCTGTCACAAAGTACTTGCTGAGCCCGACCAGTGTGGCTCAGTTGTTGAGCATCAACCCATAAACCAGGAGGTCAAGGTTCAATTCCTGGTTAGGGCACATGCCTGGGTTGTGGGCTTGATCCCTAGGAGGGAGTGTGCAGGAGGCAACTGATCAGTGATTCTCTCTCATCATTGATGTTCCTATTTCTCCTTTCCTCTCTTAGAAATCAATAAAATCATACTTAAAAAATAAGAAAAAGAAGATACTTGTTGAGAGAAAAGAACACAGGTACCTCTTTCTTAATATTCTTAACTCTTTCGAAAGGTATATGAACTGAAGTTTTGTAACAGGAAGTACAACAGAATAGTTAAAAGCATGCTCTCTGTAGCTTGAATCCCTGCTCTGGACTTATGAAATGTGAGACTTTAGATAAAGTAACTTTTTGGTGTTGTAGATTCTTTGGCTGAAAAAAAAAAATGAGTTAATATTTGTAAGTGCTAACAACCAATCTGGCACAAAAAGCGTTATGTCTTATCTGTCATTTTTGTTGTGGTTTTTAAGAAATGTCTTAAATTGCTCTTCCAGATTTTCTAGCAATCTAATATTGACAACCTCAATATATCTGATTTTGCTTCTCCACTCATTTTTCTCTAAAGTATCTAACACTATTTCACTGCACATTGCATTTAGTTAGTTGTCTTGTGATTTTTGTCTCCCCCATGCAAAAAATATGATGGGAATTTTTATTTTATCAATGCATGTGTGCTCAGAGCCTAAAAAAAGTATCTGCCACATAACATACCTGATAAAATAAATACAATATTCCAGCAAATCTGAGATGCACATATTCTTACAATTTATTAAGACCTCTGAAATTAGGATATAATTTAATTATACTCTTAAATTATCTTACAATTAAAACTGCCAACACTAAATTTTTTTAGATGTATAAAATATATGACAATTAACAACCTAAATTTGATGAAAGAATGTATCAAAAAACTAATGAATGAAAGAACTAAAGGGAAAGATAAACTTTAGTTTTACCTAATCAAAATTCATAAAGTTCGAAAAATTGTTTTAATTTTTTCTAGTACCAGTATCTAGACCATTTTCTTGGGTAGATACACTTATAGCAGATTATCCCTGATGATTCATTTGTTATTATTTGCTTAGTTGATCAGTGACGAAATGTTCATTAGTTTTCTGATTGAAATATTTCCAAATTAAACTAAAACTATTACTTTGGAAATAATACTCTTGTCAAGAGTGCTACTGTTCTAATTCTTACAAATGTAAATACAAATGTAATGCATAAAATGGCCTTTTTCACATTCTCTAAACAATATTTAAAATGGACAAACTATATATAAACAGTGAAGACAACAGTTCACACAAACTTTAACAAAAATTGAATTCACAATACTAGGAAGATGAGCAAGAATTTTCTAAGCATGAAAGGAGAAAAATATTGCACACATTTATTTAAGAGCATAAAGCAGCAACAATGCACACAAAATTTTGAGAGTTAAGTGGCAATATCTAGAGATTATTTGCAGCTTCCAAAATGTTGTAAAAGGGGTACTAAACGACCCCCTACCCAAATTTAAAAAATGTACTGATGCAACACTTTCAGTTGACTTAATAAACTTCACTAAATACATCAAAATCGATGTAAGGAACACTGCAAAAAATAACAACACAAAAGAAACTCCAGTGTAAACTAATGAAAATAATATCTATAAAAATGAGAACACATCATAGGAAAGTAGTTAGTTATTAGAAGATAACATTTTAATAGCAGAAGAATACAAACATGCTTGGGGGAAAAGCAGTTAAATACAGATTTGAAACTGACCTTTTATTATCATTTTTATGAGCATATATATATTGAAGGCTTTTTAAAACTGTTAATGCCTCCTATTAATTTGGTGATCATGAGACATCCATCAATTAGGTTTTAGACTAAATGTAATTAAAGTATATATGGTTGACTTAATGAATGAGAACAGTGTATTAATGTGTAAATCTCTAAGGTGATCTAAAGTTGGCTAACATTTCAAAATAGGTTTGCATAATGAATTCCAAATTTTGCCAAATTACTATCTGTTAATATTTATGGGTCTGTTCCTGATACTCTAAATAGCTACCTTGAGATGCTAGAGTAAATTGAAGAAATTACTAAGAAGAGTTCATATTTCTAGTGGTTCTGTCTTGAGGATTAGATCCAGAAAATCTGGATATTAACTGGTCTTGCAGAAAAAAGAATATACTCCAAGTGATGCAGAAAGTCCTTTTAGGATATGTGTGAATACTGGAAGTTAACTGGTCTTGCAAAAAAAAGAATATCCTCCAAGTGATGCAGAAAGTCCTTTTAGGATATGAGTGAATACTGATACTGTCTTCCTCAAGATTATGCTATCTCAGAGAAATCAAAGTAATTACCCACCATTGAAATAGTGAGCAATTCACATAAAATTAGATAACCATTTAAAAATTTTTAATATTATTTAAAATTTGTTAACAATTTTAGAAATAACTATTTGCTATTAATTTAAATTTTATCACAAATAGTAGCATGGCATAAGATGTTTTAGGGAAAAAATTAAGAAAAAGGCTTCTGCATAATTTCTCTAGAATTGGTTTTGCAATAAAATATATACTAATATAGTTTAAGTTTAAGCACTAATAATTTTCCATCCTTACTAAAATACAGTCATCACCAAACATGCATCTTCATGGATTCTCCCCCTTCTTTGGCAACTTGAAGCTACCTGACATTAATTGGATGTTCAACATGATCAATGTATAGAAAGCCATCCTCCTCAAACCATTTCAAACACCATAATGTAAATAAGTCATAATTACTTTTCCTTTCTTGATTTCCAAAAAGAAACTTACTATAAATCAAAATTAATTAAATCAAAGGTTTCTGTGAGCACAGGGAAATGAAACATATTTCCAAGACTGAAAAATATTTTTAATCAAAGGAAACGCCTGCCCTGTCAAAAATTACCATGTACTCTCCAACTGCTTTAGTATCATCTGGATTAATTATTCAAGTTTAGCTTAAAAACAAACTCAGTCATTAGCAGTGACAACTTTAAGTCATTTGGCAAAATGAGAATAGCGAGCAGGGCTTATTTCCACTGAATGACCTGAGGGTTTACCGAGCCTGGTTCCACACTATTAGCTCAAGGAGAAAGACAATCTAGCTGTCATACATAAAAAGCAATAATATGTACAACATTACATAATATTTCCTCCAGTCAACCAAAATTATATTAAGTAATTTACAACACTGTTCCTTGATTTAAAGTTATTTAAATGCACCAATCTAACAGTTAACCTACCTTTAATGTCACTGAAATTATGGTATAATCATTGCAAAATAGCCAAGACAATATAAACATGTTCATTTATGAGCTAAGTATACGAGTACTCTCCACACAAAGAACTAAAATCAAGTGCGATAAACCTCACCTTCATTGGGAGATGTTTTCAACCGGGTGCAAATTCCATAGACATCTCCATAACTTTCCTGTATTTTCCGTAAAGCATCGGTAGACCTGAGATCCATGAGAACCCGCAGTTCTGCGAGCGTAATTCCAAAGTCTCCATCATGATTAGCTTCCTTCAAAGAGTTTTTAACTCCACTATATAAAACAGAGTTGTTTGCCATGTCGCCCATTACAAGTATAATTTTTTTGGAAGGAAAATGTTTCCCAAAAGATTCTAATTTTCACTTGATATATTTCCAAGATGGAAATCTTTTAAATATGAAAGTCGTTCTGAAACCAAACACTCATCGTATGACTTTGTAAAGCAGCATCAGCATTTCCCAGAGAAGTATCTTGACCTTTGGTCCATGATTGGTTTCTTCACATCAATCATGCGATATACACATCTGTAAGAAGAAAATACAAGTTACTAAAACACATCTCAGTATATTGTGCATGTAAGCAAATGTCATCAGGTAAGCTAATCAAAGTCTATCATTTAATTACTAGAGGCCTGGTGCATGAAATTCATGCAGGAGAAGGAGGTCCCCCTCAGTCCAGCCTGCACCCTCTCCAATCCGGGACTCATTGGGAGACATCTCTCTCACAATCCTGGACTGCTGGCTCCTAACCACTCACCTGCCTGCCTGTCTAGTCATCCATAACTGCCCCCCCCCCCCGCCAGCCTAATCACCCTCAACTGCCACCCCCCCCATCAGCCCCACTGCCAAATGCCCCCCATCCCCACTGGCTTGGTGAATCCTCACTGCCCCCCTCCCCTCCGCCAGCATGGTTGTCCCATGCAGCCTGCTGTTCAGTTGTTTGGTCATCCCTCACTGCCCTCCCTCCCACCCCCGCCAGTCTGGTCACTCCTAACTGCCCCCTTCTGTCGACCTGGTTGCCCCACACCGCCTGCTGTTTGATCATTTGGTCGGCCCTCACTGCCCCTCCTGCTAGCCTGGTCACCCCACGCAGCCTGCTATTCAGTCGTCCATCTGGTTGTTTCAGTCATGACAACCCCTGGCACCCTATCTAATAAAAGAGTAATATGCAAATTTGACCATACCTTCGCCACACCCACAAGCCACGCCCACAAGCTACACCCACCAGCCAATCAGGAGTTCATGCAAATCAACCCCAACCAAGATGGCTGCTGCCACTGAGAGCAGGAGGAAGGCCTGGGATTCCCTGGCAACAGAGGAAGCCAAGCTTTCTGTCTGCCGTTGCTAGCCTAGGCCTCCACTCTAGGCTAAAAAGTTTCAAACAGAAATGGTTGCGGCCATGGAGCCAGGAGAAGGCTTGGCTCTGCTCCAGGATACAAAGTTTCAATTGTAGACATAGATTAATCCCAGATACCAGGGCCTCCACTTGGGTCGCTGGGGAGGATGGCCGGCCTGCAAACTTCCACAGGCCCCTTACCCAGGCTGCCCCTTGCCCCAAGGGAACCCCCACCCTGATCTGGGACACTCTTCAGGGCAAACCAGCTGGCCCCCACCTATGCACCAGGCCTCTATCCCATCTTAATAAAAGTAATACAAAGAATGACCATCACTCCAATGCACAAAAGGGCTGCCCCCATGTGATCAAAGATCTTGCCCCCATGTGGACACAAGATGGCTACCACAAGATGGCCAGCAGGGGAGGGCCATTGGGAGGTTCCAGGCCCTGCAAGGGAGGGCAGTTGTGGGCAATCAGGCCAGCAGAGGAAGGCAGCTGGGAGGGACCAGGCCTGCAAGGGTGGGCAGTTAGGGGCAATCAAGCCTGCAGGGGAGGGTAGTTAGGGGTGACCAGGCTGGCAGAGGAGGGAAGTTAAAGGCAAACAGGCTGGCAGGGGAGCAGTTAGTCATCAATTAGGCTGGCAGGGTAGTGGTTAGCAGGTGATCAGGCTACCAGCGGAAGCGGTTAGGGGCAATCAGGGAGGCAGACAGGTGAGCAGTTTGGAGCCAGCAGTCCTGGATTGTGAGAAGGATGTGTGACTGCCCGTAGGGATCGGGCCTAAACGGGCAGTCGGACATCCCTCGAGAGGTCCCAGATTGGAGAGGGTTCAGGCTGGGCCAAGGGACATCACCCCCTCCAGCACAAATTTCGTGCATGGAGCCTCTAGTTTTATATATTAGGATAAATTTATTTTTAACTGTAATCTCATGCCTTTAAAATACTTTGCATGCTAAAAGATCAAAGTATAACTTCTAAATAAAACTGTGTATCACATGACTAAATACAACTGCATTTCACGTGACTGAATGCTGTTTCATTCAGTAATACTGTTGTTAACAGTTATCATTAAGTAATATATTCAAAGCACAATTGCTAGTTGTTTTAAATTCACTCTCATTTTAATCATCACAATTTAATCCCACCAGGTTTTATTAGTCATTACTCTTTTAAGGAGTGTGAGCTTTAAAGAAAGAGGAATTTTTGCACAGCTAACAAATGCCTGAAATGGATGAACTGGGATATGTCTAAGTTTGTTTTCTTACCAATACACAGGCTTCTCTCTCCAAATATTTCGTATAGATCATATAGATCTTTCCCCAAACATTTGCCCTGAAAGGGCAAAAAGCACAACGAACCCTCTAATATGCTTTCCTGCAATTTTCCTTGGCCAATCTGTGACACCACCATCTTTTGGCTTCCTAAAATTGACTCCCATCATGATTTTTGTCACATGTAAGTACCTCCAGTCTCCCTTTGGCCAAGCATCTCAAGAAAGTCTCAATTCCTTAGTCACTCTTTACTGTTACTTTCATTGTTGGCCCTTAGTATTATCTGAAATTATCTTGTTTTATTTATTGTTGTAGGTGTTTTTTTAATTTTGTTTTTTCTTCTTCTTCCATCTAGAGTCTTAGTTCTGAAGGCAGGGTTTGTCTGTTACTTTATCCTCAGAACCTAGAACTGTGCCAGGCACATGGCAGACATTCAGTAAACATTTGAGGAAAGAATGGAAAAATTGTCTTCAAAACACTTTCAAATTCTCTTCTTCATACAACTTAAAGATGAGCTCTCAACCCTTCTCTCTCAATCTGTGTTCTTTAAACAATCATTAACTTAAAAATTAAGATGTCCAACAGTGATTCACTTTATTCACACATTAGCAAGTCCCTCCCTCAATCATCATTATCCTAAATTACCTAAGGTTGAGATTTTAAATCATATCAGATTCAGTCAGTCACTGAGTAGGGTTAACCCTTCTTTTGAAAATTCCCTACACAAATTATCACTACTAGAGACACAGGGCATGAAATTCGTGCACAGGAGGGTGGGGTGTCTCTCAGCCCAGCCTGCACGCTTTCCAATCTGGGATCCCTCAAGGGATGTCTGACTGACTGTTTAGGCCCTAACTGGATCGGACCTAAACGGGGAGTTGGACATCCCTCTCACAAACAAGGACTACTGGTTCCCAACTGCTCACCTGCCTGCCTTCTTGATTGCCCTTAACCATTCCCCTGCCAGCCTGTTTGCCCCTAACTGCCCCCCCCTGCAGGCCTGGTCCCCCACCCAGCTGTTCTCCCCTGCAGGCCTGGGTCCCCACCAAATACCCTTCCCTGCAGGCCCAGTCGCCCCCAACTTTCCCCCTCTGCCAGCCTAATCACCCCTAACTGCCCTCCCCTGCAGGCTTGATCGCCCACAACTGCCCTCCCTTGCAGGACTGGTCCCTCCTAACTGTCCTCCTCTGCTGGCCATCTTGTGTCCACATGGAGGCAGGATCTTTGACCACATGGGGGCAGCCATCTTGTGTATTGGAGTGATGTCAATTTGCATATTACTCTTTTATTGGATAGCATAGAGGCCAGGTGCATGGATGGAGGCTGGCTGGTTTGCCCTGAAGGGTATCCCGGATCAGGGTGGGAGTTCACTTGGGGCGTAGGGCAGCCTGGCCGAGAGGCCTGTGGTGGTTTGCAGGCTGGCCACAACCTCCGCCAACCCAAACGAAGGCCTTGGTATCTGGGCTTTATTTATCTTCTATAACTGAAACTTTGTAGCCTTGGGCGGAGCCAAGACTCCTGCTCACTCCGTGGCCGTGGCCATCTTGGTTGGGTTAATTTGTATATCCACTCCTGATTGGCTAGTGGGCATGGATTGTGGGTATAACCGAGTATGGTCAATTTGCATGTTACTCTTTTATTAGATAGGATTCCTCAGGTTCTCTCTCCTAATATCTCCTATGTACAATTCCTTTTGAATTCTGCTGCCACATTTTTTAAATAGACATTAACCCATAGGTTGAAAATACACTTGCATTGCTCACACCTATTTGGCATTCAAGCCTAAGCTCTATTTTAACCTATTCAACCTCACAACCCATTAAATACATGTCTCATTAGGAACTAGAAAATATTACTGGCAAATGCAATTAATCTTCATGTGTTGCTATGGGGATATTTGCAAATCATGGTATCTCACATTCAGTATCCATCAAAGTCACCTAGAGAGCTTATCAACACCTCCAGAGTTTTAGTTTCAGAAGGATTAGAACAGGCTACATAATTTGCTTTTCTAACAAGTTCTCAGGTGATACAGACACTATTAGTCCAGGAAGCAAGCACTCCAAAACCGCTGGATTAGAGATTGGATATTGGGTTAAAAACTTTGAATTCATACCAGATGGATGAGGATGGCTGATGAATCACTTTGCCTGCGTTGAGTTTAATTTGCAAGCATATGATAGTTATGGATTCTGTAAGACATTTTCTTTCATTGGCTGCTTCCTCCCATTTCATAAGCTCTTATCCTTGCCCAATTATTACCAATTTTACTCATCTCCTAGGCAAAATGGGTTTCTGCCTACTCACACATCAATTATTATAATAACCCAATTTCAAAAACTGGTGAGGGTGGTTGTTTGATAATCTCCCTTAGTTTTTATACCCAAAATGTTTGCATCTGAACATCACACCAACCCTACATTAAACTATTATTATTTATGTAGAGATAAAATAATTAAGATTCATAAACCTGTGTGTTGAGGACATGTATGTAATCACTCCTCTGCTTTCCAAAAAGAGGAAATTTCCTCAACATTTTCTGTCCTGGGACTCCACCAATTACCACTGCAGTGATATGAGCTGCCTGATTGGAGATTTTCAGAGTGCGACTAGACATATGTAACTTATCTCTCAGCCTCCTTTTGGGAGCCAGATATCTGCAGGACTCATTCATGCATTCAGGTCTGAATTATTAAGGGGAGATTTAAAAACCTATTGTTCCAAGTTCCTGGGTTGGGGATGAATAACTAACTGTTTAGATCTGGGTTCAGTATTAGAGCCTCACTGTTGTCACACAAAAACCAAGTCCTTCATTTCAGCTTTTGTCAGTAATGAAACTAATCTTTTTATTCCAATGTGTCAATCTTCATCTTTTCTCTTGACAGAATTCAAGCAGGAGAAAGGGGTGTTATTTATTGGGTACCTTTAACTTTCTCAACATAATAGAGCTAGTATCTGAATCTCTATTTTATACCTCAAAATCTATGTATGCCCCTTCCACTATACTGTCTCCACTTTAAGTCTTCACATTTATTAGGTTGAAACGGAAGTTTTTGTTGGTCAAAAAACAGTAAAATAATGCTGAATGTGCCCATTTATATAATAAAATCAGAATTTAACAGACAGTATAAGTAGTTATTTGCCACCTCAGCATTACCCCCTCTCTCCCATTTTTCAGCAACAGCCTAATTTCTTGTTTAGAGATCTGCCCTTCCCAACTCTCAATGTAATCTGCCACCATATCCAGACATTCCCTGGTTCAGGAATGAGGATGTGACTACAGGGCTATTAGGTGGCAATGAGAGCTCCGCTGTGACTCTGGGGAAGACTTGTTTCTTCTTACTGAAGTTAAATCTGAGAAGTAAAAGGCCTCTGAAAGGGGAGGAGCTACAGGGGATGAAAGGGCAGAAATGTGCCTATCAGTGCTGGTTCACTTGAGCCATTGGAAAATCAATGCCTAAAGTCTTTCCTTTCCCTGATCTTTTTTGTAATTTGCCCTTGGAGATGGGTTTTCTATCACTTTCCAACCCATAGAGCTTTAATAAGTACATGGTTACCAATGTTTAAATAAAGGGATGCCCTAACCAGTTTGGCTCAGTGGATACAGTGTTGGCCCGCAGATTAAAAGGTCGCAGGTTTGATTCTGGTCAAGAGCATGTACCTCTGTTGCAGGCACAACCCAGTGGGGGTGTGCAGGAGGCAGCTAATCGATGTTTCTCTCTCATCGATGTTTTTAACTCACTTTCCCTCTCTCTGCCTCTCTGTTAAAAAAATCAATTTTATACACACACACACACACACACACACACACACACGCGTGCGCGAGACCCATTGCAGGAAGATTCCTGCTAGAATAGAGCTTCCTGCAGCCTGAGCAAAGCTCCCTCCCTTCTCTACTGCCTCACTCCCTTCTCCACTACTTCACTCCCTCCAGTCTCTGCTGCCTCACTCCCTCCCTTCTCCTCTGCCTCATTCCCTCCAGTCTCCTCTGCCTTGCTCCCTTCCTCCCCCCCCCCCGGCTTGCTTACTTCTCCACAGCTTTGCTCCCTTCTGCAATGCTTGCTTCCTTCTATGCAGTTTTCTGCATGTGGATATACAAATTAACTGCCATCTTGGATGGCTTAATTTGCATACTCACTCTGATTGGCTTGTGGGTGTAGTGAAGGTATGGTCAATTTGCATATTACTCTTTTATTAGATAGGATATAAAGAAATCCAGGAATAAAAGCACCAAATGCAAATGAGCCACATTCCAAAAGTGGCTACTTATAAATTATCTGCCAATTATATATCAGGGTGTAGTCTACTTCTAGATTGTCTATAGCTTCTTCCATCCTCTATTTTCCTCTCTACTCACTCTTCATTCTTCCATTCTAAGTAGTGGATTGACAAAAATGCTAAGGACAATAAAAAAAAATTTGGCCATTCAAGTAAAAAAGTTTGGCCATTCAAAAATGCTAAGGACAATAAAAAAGTTTGGCCATTCACTTGTTAGCTACACTGCCTTTTTTGCTTCTCTTTGTTCTATGAAAGATTCTGATCTTCCATTTGAAAAGTTTAAGAAGAAATGTTATGTAGCAGAAGCCCCAAAAGTGTGGGAATTTATAACTACTTCTCATAGCCCTTTTGGATTATATATTTTATCTCAGAATTCCTAGATGATGTCTGTGGCCAACCCACTATTGGTGAGGGATGATGGTAAGAAACAGAGGTGATTTAAAACCAGAGTTAGTAAAAAATAATTACAATATTCAAAGGAAGAATAAGATAGATTCAAACTGATACATAAGCTTTGCAGACAAGGCCACAAAAGAAGACAAAAGGATGATTGTGAGGTGGTAGTAATGAGTGCGGCTCACAAAGACAACTTTCTCGAACAATACAATTCCAACTTCCTCTTCAACTCAAAAGGCCACTTGACTTATAGACCATTGACTAGATGTATGAACATTTCCTAGACTCGATACAACAAAATAACATTAGAAAAACTAAAATTAAGAAATAGTTAAAAATTATGATTAGAAACATGGAGCTCTAAAAATGATTATTTTTACTTCATAGTAATGAGATTCCTGCAGGCAATGTAGGAATATATGCTAATATAACTAAGGAACAACTTGGAAGGTGGTTTTTAAATGCACTATTGGGTCCCTAATTCTTGACTGTTCTAACTTTAGTGACTTGAAAAGAAAGAAGTTATACTTCTCCAATCTATAGATGACTTGAAGCTAGGTAAATCAGCAAATATGTCAAATGACAAAACTGGATCCAGAAAGAAAGGTTACAAGAAGCTAAACTTAACTGGTACAAAGTATGATTTCTCAATTTAATTCCAAACATATAAAAACACTAGAGGCCTGGTGCACAAAATTTATTCATGGGGGGTTGGGGAGGGAAGGGTTCCCTCAGCCTAGCCTGCACCCCTCTCCAATTCTGGATCCCTCTCGCAATCCTGGACCGCTGGCTCATAACTGCTTGCCTGCCTGTCTGCCTGGTGGCCCCTAACGGTCTCCCCCTCCTGACCTGGTCTCTCCTAATTGCCCCACCCCCGCCAGCCTGGTCATCCCTTACTGCTCCATCTGCTGGCTGGTCGCCCCCAGCTAGATCCCTCTGCTGGCTTGGTTGCCTCTAACTGCTCCACCCCACTCGCCTAGTCGCCCCTCAATGCCCCCCCCAGCCTGGTCACCCCCAGCTGCCCCCCCCCCCCGCAGGCCTGGTCACTCCTCACTAACACCCCTGCCAGTATGGTCACCCCACACAGTCTGCTTGTTCATTGTTTGGTCATCCCTCACTAACCCTCCTACCAGCCTGGTTGTAGGCATCCATCTTGTGAGGGTTTGAGGGTTAATTTGCATATTACCTCTTTAACATATAGGATAATTGTAGAACTATCTTACCTAATAGACAAGCATGTAAATTGACTGTACCTCTGCTATGCCCACAGCCAATCCAAAATAACCCAACAAAGATGGCGGGTTAATTTGCATATGTAGGCATGGAGCAGCCAGGTGGGGCGGGACAGGACTCCTGCTATGAGGTGGAGGGGGTGAAGGGAGCTAAAAGAGCAATGCTCAGGTCGGGAGTGAGGGCTTGGTGGCTCCTGGACGGCCCGGGAGTGAAGCCAGGGGAAGGTCTATTCTTGCACAAATATTGTGCAACAGGCCTCTAGTGACATATAAAAACAAACTATATATTCAAAGACAAAGTTCATTTTGCTCAAAGCTCAGTATGCATTACCTCAGTGTAAATTAACAGGATGTAAGTGCCTTCTTCACCCATCCTCAAAGTTGTTTTGGGCAGTAATGACAAGAGTCTAACAACTAACAAAGGAAGATAACAGACCTACTGCACTTTGCTTTGTACAAAGATACCTAATATAATGTTACAGGTTCATCTATAAAATACGGACACAATAACAGTAAATACGCACCTCATTAAATGTGTTAATGTATGTAAAACTATTTGAACTTAGCCTGGCACACAGTGAATGGTAAGTACACGTTATCTTTATTTGTTTGTTTGTTATTTAAGAATACTGGTGGATAAATTCTATAGAGAATACTTCTCCCATAAGGGGGATTTCCCAGTCATTTCTGAATGTTTACAGAAATATTTATAAACCTAGAGGAAAAGAGAATCTTGATGACAGTCTAATATAAATGAAGCTCTGCTATGCAGATAAAACATAGGGTGACTGAATATATAAAAAAGACTACTGACCCAGTGGGTATGGCTCAGTGGTTGAGTATCAACCTACTAACTAGGCCACAGTTTGAATTCTGTTCAGGGCACATGCCCAATTCTGGGCTTGATCCCCAGTGGGGAGGCAAGCAGGAAGCACCAGATCAATGATTCTCTGTCATCATTGATGTTTTTTTTTTTTTTTTTCTCTCTCTCTCTCTCTCTCTCTCTCAATATACTGCTTTCAGAGAGGAAGGAAGAGGGAGGAAGACTAATTTAGAATAAAGGAGAGACACCAACTTTTTTGTTTTTTTAATATATCTTTTTATTCATGTCAGAGAGGAAGGGAGAGGGAGAGAGAGTAGAAACATCAATGATGAGAGTGAATCATTGATTGTCTGCCTCCTGCATGTCCTCAACTGGGGATCGAGCCCACAACCCAGTCATGTACCCTTGATTGGAATTGAACCCAAGGCCCTTCAGTCCACAGGCCAAACCGGTTAGGGAAAGAGACAACAATTTTTATTTGTATGACAGATAACAAGCCCACTAAACTTTGCATTGGTCAGGTCTGAATTACCATGAAATAAATTCTGTGAATTAATAATAAGGAAAATGTTGAAGAATCAGAAAATCAGTCCACTGAAGAACTAGGAGGATTTAGTCTATGGGAGGAATATGACTTATGGTAGCTATCCTCAAACATTTGAAATTTTATAGTGTATAAATGGGACTGGATATATTCTGTGGATTATTGGAGGGCACAAATAGAATGAATGGAATTCAAGTTACGGAGAGGTAGATTTTGGGTAAGGCAAAACTCTGTAACAAGTTATTCAAAATTGGAATGGGTCTATATTAGTTAATTGTAAGTCAATGTGGCTAGATTAGGGGTGCCCAGATATCTTGCTATACTAATACATTATTTCAGGTAGTCTCTGTAAGAATCCATCATTCTGTTAAAAAAAAAAAAAGGTTACAAAGAATTTAACAGCTAAAAGGGAAATTGGAGATCACATGCAATTGCTCATGTTACAACCATTAAAACCAAACACTCATAATCATCTGCTTCCAAAAAAGAATACAGATGCTTGTAATAAAAGAAAGCAAGCATTAAATACTCACAAATCATTAAAAAGAGCAAAAGATGAACATTTAAATCATGGCATAAATCATAACAGTGGATAGGTTTTAAGGGGGCTTACAATAAGGGAAATAACTGGCATTGTACTTCAAATAAATACCAACACCGTAGCTGTTAGATGTACAATTTGATGGACCAATAGCTAAAAAGTAGTTTTTGACTGCAGCATTTTCAAAAAGAACACTCAAGAAATCTCTATTTTATTAGTTTCTTTTTTTTTTTTCAACATAAAAATTAATTCAACTGCCACCCTGGCCAGTGTTGCTCAGTGGTAGAGCAGCAGAGTCATCATGGGTTCCACTACTGGTTTAGGCAAGTACCTGAGTTGCAGGTTCTTCCCCAGCTGGGGTGGGGTGGAGTACAGGAGGCAATCAATTAATATAACTCTCACATTGGTGGTTCTTTACCTTCCTCCTTCCCTCCCTCCTTCCTCTGTCTCTCCCTCTTCCTCCCTTCCACTCTCTAAAAAATCAATGAGAAAAAAATCCTTGGGTGAGGATTATCAACAACAAAAAATTAATTAATCTTCCTTTGTAGACAAGCAGTTGTGAGAAGAAGGTAACTAGTCTTCACAGCTGTTTCACTGTGGCTGCTATTGATAGAGCACTATCTCATAAATTAAGAAACCCAGCTCACTCTACTACCCAACTAGATGCTAGCAGTAACAGTGTGGACAACTGAAACTCAACACCTTAAATACCCCTTTGGGGGGTTGGATAGTACAACTATTACATAACTAAGCCAAGATTTAGGGCCATCATATTGAAAGCTTATTTAAAGGCAAAATCATGCCTTTCCACCTTTGATCTCCACACCCTAGGAAGAGAAACTACAATATTTCAATGTTCTAGTATAGTGACTTTCTGCAGATTAAAAGACAAAAATACAACAACCAACAACCCACCCTTATATCTGGTTTCACACCTATAATTTTAAAAAAATTAACATTAAAATAATTTTCAATTTACTATAAGCCACTAAATATGAGTACTGGCGTGTAATATCTCATCCTAATGGCAGAAAGAGCAGACTGATCTAATGTATTTTTAATATAATGTATATCAATGAATGGTAGGGACTTTTTTTTCCACAAACTTATTATGTTCAAATTATTTTATTAAAACACTCCAAAGAACAAATGAATAACTCAATTTTAACATTACTCAGAACTCACATCTTTCACTTTTTAATTGGGGCTTTAAAAAAAGCATATAGTACATAGTGCATAAAAAAGCATAAAAACTATAAAGCTTGTTTAGAGAGTGATTTTTATTGAGTAAAGAATCCTATCTAATAAAAGAGTTATACACAGATTGACCATCACTCCAACACACAAGATGGCTGCCCCCATGTGGTCAAAGATCCTGCCCCCCTGTGGACACAAGATTGCCACCACAAGATGGCCAGCAGGGGAGGGCCATTGGGAGGTGCCAGGCCTGCAAGGGAGGGCAGTTGGGGGTGACCAGGCTGGCAGAGGCAAGTTGGGGGCAAACAGGCTGGCAGGGGAGCAGTTAGACATCAGTTAAGCTGGCAGGGGAGTGGGTAAGGGGTGATCAGGCTGACAGCTAGAAGCGGTTAGGGGCAATCAGGGAGGCAGGCAGGCGAGCAGTTTGAGCCAATAGTCCTGGACTGGAGAGGGTACAGGCTAGGCTGAGGAACACCCCACACACACTCCCATGCACGAATTTCGTGCACCAGGCCTCTAGTAATACATATAAAACAAGATTAAAGTCACCAACAGGATTTATTTTATAGAACTTAAAGCAGGAAAATAAGCATTGTCTCCAATGCCTGATTAGTCTGAAAGGATCATGAATACTATTCACTGTATGTGGATTAAAATTAGTCCCACTCCCCTCAATTCCCTTTTTCACCTACTATACTCTCCCAAACACAGACACTAAATACAATACTTTGAAGGGCAAATTACAGCTGCTGCCAATAATAAATTTAGATGACCACGTCCACAAATCTCTCAGGGTGGGAAACAAGCAGAATAGTGGAGACACCAATTTGTTCTTCTATTGTAGCGATTTTCACCCAGTGTGCCTCAACAACTTTTAAACCACAAAAAACATGACTCTTTAGTCAGAGGCACTGACATTTCTACCCTTACACTGTCAAATTTTAAAAAATGGCTATAGCCAACACAACAACAGCAGTCCAGTGTGAATGAATCAAAATCATACCTACTTTTTGGGTCAGATTAGCCAAAAATATATTTTTTAGTGTGTGGCAAAAATGATACTAATTAGTTTGTGTGTCATGAGATGAAAATGATATATAGTTCAATGGTTGGCAGACTCATTAGTCAACAGAGCCAAATGTCAGCAGTACAACAACTGAAATTTCTTTTGAGAGCCAATTTTTAAAAACTTAAACTTATATAGGTAGGTACATTGTTAACTTAATTAGGGTACTACTTCAATCGCACATGGTATTTTGTGGAAGAGCCACACTCAAGGGGCCGAAGAGCCACACGCAAGGGGCCAAAGAGCCACAGTGGTTTGGCGACCACTGGTATAGCTTTTATCACACAGCTGCAATGATTTGTTACCTCTCTGTCTTCAATGAACTACCATCTCAAGGCAAGATTTCTGTCATTTATTTTTAACCTCAGCATTGTTTGGAATATGGGAGGTTTAATGTTTATGGAATAGAAATGTTTCTGTTTAAATCTTAAGCCAAAAATCAATTTGAAAGACAGCTTTACAATAGTAAACAATGACAATCCAAACAGCTGAGCAAACCAAACCTCATAACCCTATATTTAAAATAATATGCTAGGCATGTAGTGAATTAAGCGAAAGTCATAGCATTCAAGGAGTTTTCAAACCACTTTAGTGTGCAAGATACATAAACTTAACTTTTCTTTAAATCCCTTTAGACAAAAGAAGTTAAAAGGTTATTTCCAATTTTCAAGTGAATTATACAATGACTGCTACATGCAACAGTTTTTACCCAGGGGTCTAGATCCTTGAGACTATACAAAGAAGGCTGAGCTTTAAAAACCCTGGAGGAAATGACACATTTACTTGAGAGATAACTTGTTAGGCTTATCCATGCTAAACTGAAATGATACCAGATCAATCATAATAAAGTGAGCAATTAGCTCTAAATAATAAATAAAAATCTTACCCAGTTAAGGCAGTTATCCTCCACTCTGAAATTTGCTATTTCTACTTTATCTCCAACTCACAGTTGAACACATTTCAGCTTAGCTTCTACTGTGCTGCTCTGAAACTAGTCTTCGAGGTGACCAGTGACTCCTCTTGGTCCGGTATCTAATGGACACATGTAGTCCCTCTTATCTGACCTACAGGCAACCTTTGTTACTGCTCACTACTCTCTCACTCTTGAAATGTTCTGTTGCCTTAATTTCTCTGATGCTTGACTCTTGTTCCCAGCATACTGTCATCTCTGGCTGTTCTCATTTTCCACTGCTTGTTCCTCTTCCTGAATAATTGTCAAGGGAGTCAGCGGGAGGGATTGGGTGGCACTGTAATCATGACCACAACTGTTTTCTGTTTTCATCTGTCTTTAGTCAGCAAGCATGAGATCAGGTTACAGATGATAGTAAAAATGTATCTGCATGTCCCTTTACAAGGTTTATTTATTTTCTGATCCTCTCACATTTTAGAATTTCACAATTTAATTAAAATGATGAAATGACACTACAGCAGTCTGGATAGTAAAAGTGTGAATAAAACCACCTGGTTTTCCCTGTACTAAGCCCACACACAGCTCCTATTCCCCTTGAGCTTTTAAAGGAATATGTTCAGCCCAAAGCAGAACAGGTTCTAGAAATTTATGATTCATCCTCCTCCCTGGGGTTGTAAGACAATTACTCTTGCTTTTGATTAACTGTCATTTCCAGCACAGATTATTTGTTTATACAAGCAAAGTACTTGATTAGGCAGAGTATATGATAAAATTTTAATGTGAATGATCCCAAACACAGACCTTGAAGTTCACTATAGATATTCTTGCTTTATGGTCAAGTCAGTCAGAATCATCTTATTTCAAACACTGATTTCACCTGTAACTCTTGAAAAATTATCTTAACTTTGCAAGGTTGTACTTATAGAGCCAAAAACACAATCTCTCTTAATTTACCACAAACAGGAAAATTTAAAGTGCTAAGGCACATATTAGATAACTAAAAATCATTTGTGTATGAATTCTACATACTATACAGATCAGCTGTGCCCCAACTTCAGCTTGCACTGGAATCACCAGAAGAGCTCCTCAAAAACAGATTTTTGGGCCCCACCCCCAGAGTTTCAATTCAACAGATCTGGGGTAGAGTACACTCATTTACATTTCTAACAACTTCTCAGGTGATGGTGGTGCTGAGGCTACTGGTCTGGAGACACACTGTTGTAGATAAAAAGTGTGCCCTGAATTCTGACTAAGGAACAAACTGTTGGATTATCACCTTGATCCAAAATTTCCTGACATTAGCAAACTACTCATGGTTACTTTGCTGTTCCTAATTTGCAGAAGTAATTGAAAGCAGATCATATTCTAAAAATACTGATATGTTACTTTAAATTGTTTTGATGTTCAGTAGCAAGTACATTGTTTTTTTCTTAAAACCTTGTATTATACTAGAGACTCAGTGCATGAACATCCAACCCAGCCTGCTCCCTCTCACAGTCTGGAGCCCTCAGGTGCAGGAGGCAACCTGGCAATCAGAGGAAGGTAATGCCCCATCACACCTCTGCTGCTGCCGCTGTTGGCAGTGCAAGCCTCAGCCGGCCCCTGGTTACCTGAGCCTCAGACAGCCATAGGTGCCTGGGGAGCAGCCATCCGAGGCTTGCCTGCATCTTGGGCTGGCCCTAGGAGGCTGAGGGGACTGGGGGACTCCAGAGGCAGGCAGGCAGAGAGGCTGGAACCAACTGGGGGCGGGCCCGGCTCTGCTGCATGCCTGCCACCTTGACAGGGCTGAGGGGACTAGGTGCTGCCATCTTGTGAGTGTGGGTGCTGCCATATTAGAGGGTGTGGCAGTCAATTAGCATAGTCCCGCCTTATTGGCTGTGGGTGTTGCCATCATTTGTGAGGGTGTGATGATCAATTAGCATACTCCCTCTTTATTAGATAAAATAAATACTGCATATAATTTCCTTCATTTAAAGTAAGAAATGTCAAGGCTCAAATATGGCTATATTTTCAACATATCAAAAGTAATTTTTAATGCCTGAAACTATTAAATTTTAACATATTTAACAGAAAATTTTAATTTAGATACCCACCTTCTGCTCTCCCCCAAATTAAACTACCCTCTGTTTTCCTCCTATTCTATTATTCTACTTAGAGATTTTAAAAACTTTTAACCAAATAATAATAGTTTCCCAGTAAAAGAAAAGCCTTTAAAAGCTCCAAAATTAATAAAAGTAATATTATCCTGTGCAGCTTATCACCAAATAAAAGAACATATTATAGCCCTACCTGGTGTGGCTCAGTGGATAGAGCCTCAGACTTTGGACCAAAGGGACCCGGTTTTGATTCCAGTCAAGGGCACGCACCTCAGTTGCATGCTCTTCCTGAGCCTGGACCCTGGTCAGGTCACGTGCAGGAGGCAACCAATTGATGTGTTTCTCTCACATTGATATTTCTCTCTGTCTTTCCCTCTCTCTTCCACTATTTCTAAAAAATAATGGAAAAATATCTTTGGGTGAGGATTAAAAAAAAGAAAAGAGCATAATATATCTTCAGTTAAATATGTGAACTAAATGTTCTATCATTTTCCAGGTTCACTGGTTTTGAGAATGTCAGCTAGAGTTAAGAGATTTCTAAATTAAAACAGTCCTGTTTTCCCCCCCTTCTGTTCAGAAGCTAGAAGGCAGTATGAACACTTGAGTGTCACACCAGCTGCTCTATCAGCCTACTCAGTTCTGAAGAGCTTCTATCCTGTCAGTTCAGAAGAACCTACACTGAAATGCTTAAGGAAACAGGACGCTCATTATGTCACTGAGTGAATTCAGAAATAAAAAGTTGGCAATATTTAGGGAGGCATAACTCTTACCTGTAAATCTACCATGAGCTTTCTGTTTTCTTAATTAAAAATTTCAGATTTCCAGGATTATATATTCAATATTTAAACCAACTAATACAGAATTTCAACCAGACACTTTCTACTTTCCTATCTCCTTTTTCTTTATTTATACAGTTTGATAGTCTATCATCTTTTGTATTTCCAGCTATGACTACTAAAGAACAGCTTAGTAAATCAATATTAACTCCTACAACATGTTCAAAGGGTCTGGCTGAAAATAAGATAAGCTACACTTTAAGAGGATATTGAGGCAAGAATTCTATATATAGTTAACAAAGTGCAAACAATGGACATTAGGGGATGTACTGAGGCATCACCACTCCATTCCATCATGTTGATGGATCCTTCAAACATTCTTGTTTCACAGTTCCTAATTTTCATTCTAAGACTTTGATTTGTACTGTGACTACTATTCAAGAGTAGAGCCATACATTAAAAATCATTGCTGGAAACGATTCTATTTTCAACATTTCCTTTCCAGCACACCTTATCTCTCTTTCTTTCTCTTCACTTATACAGAACCTTATATATACACGAGAGGCCCAGTGCGTGAATTCATGCACAGGTCAGGTCCCTTGGCCTGGCTGGCGATTGAGGCCGATCGGGGGACTGACCACCCCCCCCAAAATCAGGGCAATGGGGAAAATGGTCAGCAAGGGGGAGGAGGAGGTACAGAAGGTTGGCCAGCTGGACCCTAATCAGGGTGGGGGAGCCTGATTGGGGGTGGGACCAGCTGAGGGAGGGCCAATTGGGACCTGGATTGGGCTGGTTGGCTGCTGCAGAGAGTGTCATAGTGACTGGTCCTGACCTCTAGGTTCAAAGACAGTCAAGATCCCTTCTGATAATATTTGCCTCTCTAAAAAAGTTAACTTCCTAATGGTCAGCAAATTCAGTTTTGCTCTTATGTCTTATTTGCTCTTTCATCCTCCTACTATGTCTATCTGGTTAATTAGCTACCCCTGAAATGACATAACATCTAGCTGAGCAATGTTGATTAAAATGTTTAAAAGTGAGTTCTTAGTTCCATTAGGAATTTATTTTTCTTAGTCATAAACAATCCACCAACACTTCTCTAACTTACTAGCGTGTTCCCCTTTCTATTCCAAGTTTCCTAAATTACTGTCATCTTTATGCAGGCTACTCAAGCCTCCTTCAAGACCTACTTTCCTTGACTGCCATTACAAGTTACAACCATCACTTCATTATGGTTCCTTTACTTCACTTAAGTAATATTCAGATACACTCTACCCAAAATAAGAAACTTCTCCTGGACTGTGTTAACTGAAATAAGTTATCCTTTTCTGCTGCCTTTTCCTACACCTTTTAAAAAGGTCTACCTTCAATGCTTCTTTCTGACAGTCCACTAGCCAGCTGGATCCATTCTCAAACTCCTGAGTTGTAATTCTGGTGGATCAATAATCTCAAGTTTCTCAGTCCTCATCTTCATATATATATATATATATATATATATATATACACACACACACACACACACACACACACACATACCTACACACACCTGGGGTCATTTGACACTCTTCCCTCTTACCTATTATATCAGTTAACTAGACGCCCGGTGCATGAAATTCATGCACGGGGGGAGTGTGACCCTTAATCCAGCCTGCACCCTCTCCAATCTGGGATGCCAGTAGGATCGGGCCTAAACAGATAGGCAAACATCCCTCTCACAATCAAGGCCTGCTGGTTCCCAACTGCTCGCCTGACTGACTTCCTGACTGCCCCTAACCACTTCTGCCTGCCAGCCTGATCACCCCCTAATCATGCCCCTGCCAATCTGATTGATGCTTAACTGCTCCCCTGTCAGTCTGTTTGCCCCTAACTGTCCTCCCCTGCAGGCCTGGTCCCCCTCAACTGCTCTCCTCTGCAGGCCTGGGTCCACCCCCAACTGCCCTTCCCTGCAGGCCCTGTAACCCCCAACTTCCCTCCTCTGCTAGCCTGGTCACCCTTAACTGCCCTCCCCTGCAGGCTTGATCCCCTCCAACTGCCCTCCCTTGTAAGGCTGGTCCTTCCCAACTGCCCTCCCCTGCTGGCCCAATCCCTCCCAAATGCCGTCCCCTGCTGGTCATTTTATGACAGCCATCTTGTGTCCACATGGGGGCAGTCACCTTTGACCACATGGGGGCAGTCATCTTGTGTTGGAGTGATAATCAATTTGCGTATTATTCTTTTATTAGGATAGATGTCTGGTGCACGGGTGGGGGCAAGCAGGTTTGTCCCAGATCAGGGTGGGGTTCCCTTGGGGAATGGGGTGGCCTGGGCGAGGGGCCTGTGGTGGTTTGCAGACCTGCCATGACCCCCGGCAACCCAAGCAGAGGCCCTGGTATCTGAAATTTATTTATCTTCTGTAATGGAAACTTTGTAGCCTTGAGTGGAGGCCTGGGCCTATCAGAGTGTGGGGAAAGCTTGGCTTTCCAGGGGCAACTCAAGCCTCCTGTTCTCTCCAGCTCCGTGGCTGCCACAATTTTTGTTAGGATTTATTTATCTCCTATTATTGAAACTTTGAAGCCTTGAGTGGAGGCCTAGGCCAGCCAGGATGTGCAGAAAACTTGGCTTCCTCCATTGTTGGGGAAACCCAAGCGTCCTGCTCACTCCGTGGTGGAAACCATCTTGGTTGGTTAATTTGCATACTCACCTCTGATTGGATGCTGGGCATGGCTTTGTGGGTGTGGTAGAGTGATGGTTAATTTGCATATTATTCTTTCGTTAGATAGGATTAGTTCTCACAGGTCTCTAACCAATCCATGTTAGCCCACATTCCTTAGCTTTTTAAATCTTTCCACACCCTAAGTGAGGTTATCACTCTTTTTTATAACCTCTCTCTTGGCAGCTCATACCACGTCATGACCTACATCTAATGCCTTGATCAAGCTTCAGGCCCATTTTTTCCCACTGTTAACAGATATCTCCATTGGAATATCTTGCAGCACAGCAAACTCAATTCTAAACATATCAATGTCCCTCCCAAACCTGTTCTTCTCTGAAATTCTTATCAATCCCAAACATATATGAGTAAGCTCTAAGTCCAAGCCTCTTTCTTCAATGAGAGAGAAAGACAAGTACACAAGCAAATACAATTCAGTATTATAGAAAACATCACCAAAGGCTAGCGAACAAAGGATGAAGTGTTAAATGGGTATGTGGCTTTAAGAAAGGTTTCACTGTCTACAATACACCCACAGTGAAATGGAGGGAGCCACAGGTGGGAAGGACCTGAAAACAAGGAGGTGTGAATGCTTGTTTGATATACCTGAGCAAATGAGAACAGGGAGGTAGTACAGGAAACATCTGTTTTAACCTCTAGAGGCTTTCTTACCAGTAAAAGTGTGTGTTCTCTCCTCAAATGCAACTTAAGCTTCCTGAGGGGCAGTAGCTACAATTGTGTGCCTTTTATAGCTCTTACAGAGGCTAAAAGATTGCTCAACTGTTCATTAAACTAAAAATGGGTAAAAGTTTAAATTGTAAAAGCTAATGCATTTAAAATCCTCAAACTCCCCTAACAGAAAATCAAAATATAACAGGCACACACATAAAAACAAAACACTTTACATTAACATAGTACTGAGAGGAAGGGAACATGCAGTTTTCAAAAGCTCTTGACTTCTCAATTCTTTCTGATATTTTAATACAGGTAACTCAAATCGCCTTATAAAACAAATAAGTGATTTGTGGCATCATTGGAGAGAAACAGAACATGTTTATTATTTTTGTAGCAACTGTAGAAAGTAAAGTGAAGGAATCGGGAAGGTGGTCAGAAGGAAAGATTACTTTTAAGGTGGTAACAGACACTGGCAGCATCTAGCTTATAAGCATCTCCTCTCTGCAGCAGTCTTCAGTAGAAGATAGCTTTCAGCACGGGTGTCAGAAATCAAATCGCATCCCTCCACCCAGGCATTTATTTCATTACTAGAGGCCTGTAGGGGGGGGGGGGGGGCGGGTGGTGGTGGTGGGGGGAGGTTCCCTCAGCCCATCCTGCAGCCTCTCCAAACTGGGACCCCCTTGAGGGATGTCCAACTGCCCAGTGGGATCGGGCCTAAACGGGCAGTCGGACAACCCTCTCAAAATCCAGGACTGCTGTCTCCCAACTACTTGCCTGCCTTCTTGCCTTCCTGATTGCCTCTAATCCCTTTTGCCTGCCATCCTGATCACCCCCTAACCACTCCCCTGCCAGCCTGATTGATGTCTAACATCCTCCCCTGCCAGCCTGTTTGCCCCCAATTTCCCTCCTCTGCCAGCCTGGTAACCCCTAACTGCCCTACCCTGCAGACTTGATTGCCCCCAACTGTCCTCCCCTGCTGGCCATCTTGTGGTGGCCATCTTATGTCCCTATGGGGGCAGGATCTTTGAGCACCTGGGAGCAGCCGTCTTGTGTGTTGGATGGTCAATCTGCACATTACTCTTTAATTAAATAGGTTAGAGGCCTGATGCATGGGTGGGGGCCAGCTGGTTTGCCCTGAAGGGTGTCCTGAACCAGGGTGTGGGTTCACTTTGGGCATGGGGCAGCCTGGGGGAGGGGCCTGTGGTGGTTTGGAGTCTGGCTACGCCCTCCAGTGACCCAAGCAGAGCCACTGGTATCTGGGATTTATGTATCATCTACAATGGAAACTTTGTAGTCTGGAGTGGAGCCAAGCCTTCTGCTCCCTCTGTGGCGGCGGCAACCATTTCTGTTAGGGTTTATTTACCTTCAATAATTGAAACTTTGTAGCCTTAAGTGGAGGCCTAGGCCACCAGGGCTGCAGAAGCTTGGCTTCCTCCATCACCAGGCCAACCCTAGCCTCTTCTCTCTCCAGCTCCATGGCTGCCACCATTTCTGTTGGGATTATGTATCTTCTATAATTGAAACTTTGGAGCATTGAGTGGAGGCCTAGTCTGGCAAGGGCAGGCGGTAAACTTGGCTTCCTCCATTGCCAGGGAAACCCAAGCCTCCCTCCTGCTCTCAGTGGCTGCAGCCATCTTGGTTGGGGTTTATTTGCATAATTTGATCCTGATTAGGTGATGGGCGTGGCTTGTGGGTGTAGCGGAGGTGCATTCAATTAACATATTACTTTTTTATTAGATAGGATTGTTCTCATTCTCTTACCTCTTTTTTCTTCGGACAAGTGTCAAATAAATCTTCTAATGTCATTCATTTCCCCTAATGAAATTTGGTCTATTATTCCCTTTCTACTAACTTCTCCTTAAAGAAACAGTTAAAATGATATCTCTACTTTGTCCCCATGGCATGGAATTATTCTACTTCTCTGGGCTTCTGTAGTTTGTTTGAGCCACTATCACATTACTCTATACCTGATTTTCTTAGTGACTACTACAGTAACAAGACTTGCCCATAGAAACTGCTCAATACAGGCTAACTGAACTGAACCGGAGAATATATGGCAATGCACTAAAGACAAACAGTATTTAAAATATATTTTATTGATTTTTTTTTTTTTTTTTTTTACAGAGAGGAAGGGAGGGATAGAAAGTCAGAAACATCAATGAGAGAAAAACATCGATCAGCTGCCTCTTGCACACCTCCTACTGGGGATGTGCACGCAGCCAAGGCACACGCCCTTGACCGGAATCGAACCCGGGACCTTTCAGTCTGCAGGCCAACGCTCTATCCACTGAGCCAAACCAGTTTCGGCAAGACAAACAGTATTTAGAAGGTCCATCTCAGGTGCCTGCAAAAGAAATTGTCAATTCCAGAGAAGCAGCTTCTTTTAGCCTCAGGAGGATGCCTAGATCACTACTGAATCATAACTATGATGGTGGCAGGTCCATAATTTCTTAGATTTCATTCCAGCACTTTGCCATGCTAGCAGAGTGACCTTCCACTACTTCAGCTTCCTAACTTGTAAAAATAGGAATAACACCATTTACCTCATAACTTTTGAGAGGTTTAAATAAGTTAATATATGAAATATCTTAATATAATCTCAATATCTTAGTATCTGGCACTTAAAAGTAAGCACTCAATAAGCTATAGTAACTTACTTACTTGTTACAATTAGCAGTAATATTTTAATTAGTTTGCAGTAAATTGTCAGGTTTAGCATACACTATATAATACTTAAGTAATACTTATTAATAAACAAGGCTTATAATATGTATGTCAAATAAGCAAAGACTTCATATTTGAATGTGATGTATTCAAGAATGAAAAAGCAAGATTGTATCACATATCCAGAATTTTGTAACAGCTGATCTATAAAACTAGATTGGTCTACTTTAAAAAGAACATGAGAGTGATATCCCAAGGGGAGAAAAAGGTTTTTTCCCCATCAAGTAAAATTAGATGATTTCCCTGGCCCGTGTGCTCAGTTGGTTGGAGGGTTGTCCTGCATACAAAGGGTTGCTGGCTTGATTCCTCGTCAAGGCACATGCCTAGACTGTGAGTTCCATCCCTGGTCAGAGAATGTATGGAAGGCAACCAATTGGTGTTTCTCTCTTGCATGGATGAATCTATCTTCCTTCCTCCCTCCCTCCCTCCCTCCCCTCCTTCCCTCCTTCCCTTTCTCTCAAATCAATATATTTTAAAAATTAGATGATTAATTAGAGACTTAACAAATAATGATTAAGAAAACTAAAGGCCAACCTGCAAAACTCTTTGTGACACAATTTGCAGGGAAAAAACACAGAAATATAATCTATACAATGATTATAACCACACAGAATTCACACACTATAAATGGACAACAGCCAGAAAATACGTGGGAGGAATGAGCTAATTTGTCAGATTTTCTTCATTCCTAAATGCTTTGTATGTTATTAAAACTGAAGTATTTCGCTTCAATTGTTAGGTGTTCTGACCTTGACCCATTAGCAGTACACTGAAATTCTAGAGCAATGAAAGAATTTGTCATTGTACTAACCCACACTATCCTTACCAAAACTTCAAACATTTAAAAATTAATGCCTATGATCTAGGCATTAACTGTGTGTTGAGCAGCAAACACTTCATTTTAAAAATGCACCATGCAAATATTCAATCAAGGAGGAAGAAATAATCAATGTTCAATACTGGCCTAAGCAAACAGGAGACTAAATTTAAAGAGGAGAAAATAATGACATACCATAGCAATGATTTTTAAATCTTCATCTTATGGCACACATAATTGATTACTAAAGTTCTGTGGGTATTTTTGCCAACCTGATAAAGATAGGTATAATTTTTATTTAGTCACATTGGATGGCTACTATTGTGTTGGCTGTTGTCATTTTTTAAATTTGAAAGTTTAAGGGAAAAGAGGTCAGTGCCCCTGACTAAATAGTCAGGTACTGCATGTTTTAAAAATGCTTGTGATACATCATTTGAAAAGTACTATGCCCCAGGAAAGACACACGCACAAATACAAAAGCAGAACCTCCTCAGAACCTGATCATAGGGAAATAAGTATAATGGTGCAGCCCTCTGCATTTAAAGAAAAGGCTTCAGAACTCACTAACAGACTTAGCTTCTCATAATAGAAAACTTGAGTTAAATTCTAAAATCAGTATATTTTAGATAAAATATTTTTGTAGATAAAAAACAGTAAATATCAGCAACTTCAAATGGTTCAACCTACTGTAACTGACTGAGCAGAGCATCCAAAATGAGCATCCTAAAGAGAATAAAATGGAATCCAGGATTCACGATCTGACATAGGCTTAATGTAGAACGTGATGGAGAAAAAAAGCACTTAATAGTAAAAAATGGGCTGGTCAACCATGAAAGCACAGGCAAAGGACAAGTAGAACAGGAAAAACACACACGCACGCACTAGCTGGCTTTTCTCATTCATGAAATGTTTAAGGGTAGAGACTATCCCAAGCTATCCTGAGGTTCTAATAGTATTTGTATCCTAACTGTGAAGAATTATAACATTGAGAATAATTACCAGACTAGGACACCTGAGCAATTTGTAATACACTATGCACAGGTCATTCTACCGAATCCTCCCAACACCCTATGAACAAGGTACTATTATTACCTCCAAATGCCAGATGAAGTAATTGGTCTCTGAGAGGTTAAGAGAAGTCTGATTCCATTACACATTCCGAACATATTAGACCACTTGTTCTGCCTACAAACTCACTAAGCAACCTTCTAATTATAATGTGGTTTCCCATGTGGCAAATCCATGGGGAAGAGAATGTGCTAGCCATTCAGACTTGAGAGTCTGTTTCCCAAGGCAGTTTTTTCTCCCCTGTAAATTAATAAATTGACATTCTGATGCGTTACATCAATCTCATGAGCTTTGGTAATATGAACCTGACCCCAAAAATCGATTGAATGCAGAAGAACTAGGTTTCAGAGCCAGTAAATCTCAGACTCTTTACCATGGTAAATCTAAGGCATGCAGTCCTTATCCTGTGAGGGCCCTTAGGGGGACAGCCAATCCTCTTCCTCCCAAGAGAAGACAAAGCTCAACATCATCATTAGCAATCTCTTCTTTTAGGAAATCTCTTGAGTACAAAGAGCTAACAAAGAATGGGTGAGACTACAATCCTGACCCTGCTGTGCTAACATTTAATCCTGAGCAAAGGACGTTACCTCCTTCTCAGTCTCATTCTTCTCATATATAAAACAGAGAAGTTGGGGCCAATAATCTTATATTCCGTTCCTATCTAACACCTATGGCTGCCTATTTGGTAAAGTATTCCTCCCATGTGCAATTTCTAGTTTCACCTCTTTCTCTCTCTCTCTCCCCTGCCCCTCCCCCAACATTCCTTTCCTGTGTCACTGACTCCTCATCCTTCCCCTCCTCCCTCCCCCCACACTTTCTGCCTGTACATGCAAACAGTGACGTCTGGGGTCCTCTATTCTTATCTCACCAGCACTCACAGTTATGCCTCTAGATTTGTATTTATACATACTATCTGTACTTCTCAGTATCTGGCTACTATGGATCATACAAAGTACAGTAAAAGATATTTGCATGCACTTGAAGTTTTGAAAAGCTGTGTGGTTTTATCTGAAAGATCCACATGCAATCTAATAGTCTTGGGTTTAAGATTACAACTGGGCATTGATATTTTCTTGTCAAAGTTTTGTCACTTGCTTCCACTTAGCTTATGTACAAAACTATACTTCCAAGCCTCCTTTCTCTCTCATCTCCAAAACCTTAATGGGATTTTAGTTTTTCATTCGAACCTTAAGCCCAAACCTCCAAACTCTGTTCGTATAGCCAATTTCCAAATCCCTCCAGACCAGGCTTTTTCAAACTGGTGTTCTTGAGAAGACCTCACAGTATGTTGATAGTTAGGGACTAAAAAGGTCAGCACAGTAAATAGATTTCTTTGGTCAGAGACTTTTCTAGCCTTGCAAATTTGTGAAATCTACAAGAGTGAAATATTATATGTAGTATTTCCTGAACTTATTTTTAACTACTCTTTTTTTTTTTCCCCCATGGGGCACCTATTAATATCCCCTGGAACCAGGGTTTCACAGAATACTTTAGGAAACACTGTTCTATTCCTCCTTATTTCAAAGAAACAACCAGTTAAACTAAAAAAGCACCTCTGATTTCTCACTCTCTCCCCAATAACCAATGCTAGCTAAACTCCTTTCCCTTTCCAATCTTATCATATTCATCCTTTCTATTCTCTTTGAAACACCAAATGCCAGACCCTGTCATATGTAAGAGTCATAAATCATGTCACATAAATATTAGATGTACTGCCACCAACCTTCAAGGCTGTCATGAGGATTAAAAGAGAATGAATGTGACATCTTGAATAATGTGTCTTTCATAAGCATCCAACATTTCTTCCCAAATTACTTGATATTTGTTCTTTATTATGGCAAATTTTAACTCAAAGTTTAAGGATATCCATCTGTTTGATGAGACTAGCAATGGTCTCATAAATATCAGTCATGACTGGGGCTTTTAAAAGAAGTAAATAAGAAATGTGGGTAATACAAATATGGTGTAAATAACAACAGTGCCAGAGTGGGTATAATGCCCACTAGGTCACCACCCTCTTCAAAACATAATCAGGAGGTACAGAACCTGTAATAGCTTATAGCTAGTTCCTCATTTATTCAAGCATTCAAGGTGGTGGGGTTTTTTTTGTTTGTTTGTTTGTTTGTTTTTAACTCTGTATCTGTAAATTATGCACCTTTCTCAATGAGCCAAAGTTTCAAAGAGTTGAAGACCATCATTCCTATACATTTATTTGTAATCCCTTACTGACGTTGGCATGGAAAAAAAACCAGGTATTCAAACATTATTCATTATTTCCTCATTCAAGCTATCTCTGAGTGCTGGATGTTGGAGACAGCGGTCTCCACAGAACTTAGATTCTTCTGGAGGATGTATATCTATGTATCTATATATGGAACTACTAATTATATAAGTTCTTAATGACAACTGAGGTAAGCATATATTGGCTCTTTTTTAACCTTTGGTTATTATTCATAACTCAGTAAAAAGAAAAGGGGGGGGGGCATTAAGCTCACACAGGGTTTCAAAACAGTGCATATTATTAGAGCCTTTTGGAATTGGCCAGAAAATGAAAAACAAACATAGGATATTTGAGGGAAGACAGGGATGGGTAAGTGGGAAACTTCTGGCCATAAGACAGCATTAAAGCAAATTCTTTTGGCTTGCGGCCAAATGTAAAAGAAAACCGCCCAATTTTGAGTGGTTACTATAGAGAAGACGGTGGTATCATAAAATTGAATGGTTATGATAATGATGGCAACAATAATAACTAACATTTTAAGATGGCCCTATGAGATTGGAACTATTACTTTCCATTTTACATTTGAGGAAACCAAAGTGAAGTAGGTTAAGTAATTGGTCTACAATGACAAAAACTACTAGCACAGAGCTGGATTCACACACAGTGTGGTTTGTTCCTCACCACTCTGCCCTAACTTTTAAATGTATGTACCATGCTTTTACATGTATGTACGCGAAGGCATGGTACATGACCTCTCTGAGGTTTTGGGAATTTTAATTCTAAAGATTCTGTGTTTAACACACCAGGAATTTTCATCAATATTTACTAAAGCTCATTGTGTGAAAAGATTTATATTACATTACAAAAATATAAGGAGGCTGAAAAAAAGAAAAGGTGCTATTCAGTTTCCAATTCAAGAGAAGTCTTCATTAAAAATAGACTAGACATGGGTTCAATTCCTGGTCTGGGCACATACCCAGGTTTTGAGTTCAATCCCCATTCAGAGTAAATATGGGAGTCAACCGATAGATTTTTCTTTCTCACATCAATGTTTCTCTATCTCTCTCCCTTCTTCTTTCTCTAAAATCAATAAAAACATATCCTCAGGTGAGGATTTAAAAAATAAATAAAATAGAACAGAAACCTCAATTTGTTCTAGCAATTAAGCTAATGCTCATGGGTTTCACAATTAAGATGGGCAATGGTATAATGCAATCATCCTATATAATAAAACCCTAATATGCAAATCGACCAAACAACAGAACCACTGCCGGAGCAACCAGTCACTATGACGCACACTGACCACCAGGGGAGAGATGCTCAATGCAGGAGCTGCCACAGCCTGCAGGCCCAGACTGGTGGCAGTGGTGGGGAGCGGGGCTGGCGAGCTGGAGGCCCCAGGCTAGCCAAGGCGGTGCCAGCAGGGGCCTCCTGATCACCCCACTAGTCGCCTCCTGATCACCCCACTCGGCCTGCTGGCCTGATTGCCCCAACTGGTCCCCTCTGCCGGCATGCTTGGCCCCAACTGCCCCCCATCACCAGCCTGATCACACCCAACTGCCCTCCCCTCCTGGCCTGATCACCCCCAACTCCCTTCCCCTCCTGGCCTAATCAACCCTAACAGCCTCTGCCTTGGCCCCACCACCATGGTTTTGTCCTCTGGGGCTGGGCTGCGATGGAGGACCCCCGACACCCGCAATGAAGCACCGTGGTGGCTGGCCTTCACTACAGGCCTCGGGGGCCAGGTCGTCCACTGGGGCTGGGGTTGGGCTGCGATGGGGGACCCCTGGCGACCGTGATGAAGTGCCACAGTGGCCAGCCTTCGCCGCGGGCCAGGACTGGGGTGGAGGGGGGTAGGGGGACGGATCGCCCACTGTGGCTGGGACTGCTACCCACATCCAGGCGCCAACAGGGAAGCAACGCTGTGGCCGGCTGGGGGCGGAGGGGGCCACCCTCGCGCCGCTAGAACCCACCTCCGCTGCTCCGTGCGCCCTCAGCCTACAGTCAGCTCCAGAGAGAGGCCTTTTCTGAACCTGGCTGTGGGCCAGGGGCGAAAGGAGCAATGCTCAGTCCTGCCCCTACCGCTCCAAGTGCCCCCCCCCCCCCACAATCAGCTCCGGGGAGAAGCCTTTTCCGGACCTGGATGTGGGCCGAGGGGCACAAGGAAAGACGAGGCCTGGGAAAAGGGCTGCTCAGCCCCGCCCCACTGCTCCTGATTGGTTGGTAGCATAGCAAAGGTATGGTCAAATTTGTATTTTTCTCTTTTATTATATAGGATTGATTTTTTACAGAGAGGAAGGGAAAGGAATAGAAAGTCAGAAACATCGATGAGAGAGAAACATCGATCAGCTGTCTCTTGCACATGCCCTACTGGAGATGTGCTCGCAACCAAGATACATGCCCTTGACATGGCCTGGGACCTTTCAGTCCACATACCAACGCTCTATCCACTGAGCCAAACCGGTTTTGGCCATTACATATTCTTTTAAAGATTATTATTCTGGATGTTGATATTTGTGTTATTGCTATATTACAAATGGGCCTAAGAAACTCATCTTTTATCCTTGCAGTAAAGTATGTAATCTGTCACAAGAAAGGCACTTAAATATTTGCTACCTGAACAAACATTACTATCCTATCTAATAAGAGTAATATGTAAATTTGACCATACCTTCGCCACATCCACAAGCCACACCCACCAGCTAATCAGGAGCGTATTATGCAAATCAACCCCAACCAAGATGGCTGCTGCCACTGAAAGCAGGAGGAAGGCTTGGGTTTCCCCAGCATCAGAGGAAGCCAAGCTTTCCTCCTGCCAGGCCTCCACTCAATGTTACAAAGTTTCAATTATAAAAGATACAGAAATGGCGGCAGCCACTGAGCTGGGGAGAACAGAGGCTTGGGTTTCCCTGGCAACCTGCCATTGCAGACCTAAGCCTACACTCTAGGCTACAATGTTTCAAACAGAAATGGCTCTCCTTCTCCTTCTCCCTTCCTCTCTGAAATCATAAAGATCCATTTAAAAAAAAGGAAAAGCATACAAGTATGAAATTTGTACGCTCCCCAACAATGCTGTTACATACCTTCCAAGTGAAGTAATGAAGTGCTTTTACTATCCAGAAAAGTGGCCCCCACAACCAAGTTCATGATTTTCAAAATATGTCACATGACTCAACCATTAGTTACCACCATAATAAAAAAAGTAAGAAAAGAGTGTCAGGATGCCTTAGAATTCTTTACAATCCTGGTGGTAGATGTGCTGTTTGCTGTGTATCTTTCAGGGAAAGATGCTGCTTTTTCCTAACTTAAAGCCCTAATTTGACAGGATTTACTTTTAGTTATAATTATTTCAAAACAAATGATAAAAGGTTCTTGGAAAAATTAAATTACTTAAAGAATACTTAAAAATCTATTTAGGCCTGAGAATTGTTTTTACAACCTCAGAAATGTATTGTCTTTCAAATGGTTCCTCACTGTAGGGAGGGGTTAGTAGAAAGGCAGCTGAACCCAAGTGCTTGATTTGAATGTGTCTAACATATAAAACCCAAATTCAAGCTGAGGTGGGCACTGAAGGTGCAGGGATGAAGGGCCCCCAGCCTCCTCTCTCCCCCTGCAGGAGCTCTTAGGAGTGCAGATTAAAAGGGCTAAAACCATTTTTTTCAAGTTATTTTCAATAATAAATATTTCCTGAATTCACCCTGGCTACACAAGAACCATATAAAAGCATTGCAGAAGAATTACAGACACCATTTATACCACTGATGGTTGGTAGATTTACTGATGATATATTTTGGTTGACTGTGTGGCAGCATCAGAAATAACTGCATATGACTTGGAACTCAGTTTTAAAAATTATAATGTCCTCCTAGAATAGGCCTAAACAACAACCATTTACTATATTTCAATTTTTAAAATGAGAAAAGTGTTTCTAATGTTGCTGTTTTTGTTGTGGATATTATTTACAATAAATAAAAGTGTAATATGAAAATTGATTGAATGGAGGAACAGCGGAACAATCTACTGGATGACCTTCCAGACGAAGCCAGGGCTGCAAATGCAGCAGAGGCAGCGGGAGCTGTAAGGTCCTCTCACGAATTTCGTGCACTGGGCCCCTAGTTTACAATGAAAGGATAACAAAGTGGCATGCAAAGTTGGGGAATATAGTCTTCTCTTAGTGAAGACATCACTTCAACGAAGGGTATAAGGACTGCAAATAGATGCAGCATATTCGTTTTCTAGCTATTGCCACATTCGCACAAAGCAAAACAAAACTTTGTGGCTCCCACATTCTTACAAGCTAATTACCTTTCTCAATTCACATTTTTTAAAACAACTGTAGTAATTCCAAGATTTACAAAGCAGCCTTTATTATTATTATTACAGATCAAAAGAAAAAGTGTGCTTTTTTTAGTTTCAAATCATGTTCTCTCCTTAGAAGAAAACTTAGGAACTAGTATCTATTATGAATTTTAAAAATGTTCAGAAGTCACTCTCTCTGAAAAACAAAACAACCGCCAAAAGTAAACCAATCATTGTGTTAATCTGAAAAGTATTTCACAATGTTGAATAGTAACAACTAGTTTGTATAACCAGAAGAGCCAGAAAAGCAACAGATGACTAACATGACCTTTTCTTTATCATTGCCAAGTAATACTGAATATGGACCCTGCAGGGTATTAAACACCACCTTGTACTTTTCAAGGGTCCAGGGCCCAGCTTTTGTGGCACTAGGCAGAGCCCAGCTGTTTTGACTGATTTACCCGCAGGACATGGGAGTCAAAGATTATATTCTCCCCAAGTCTTTCTAGCACACTAATGAACATTTTAAGAAATAGTTTCCAAATGAAATTAATTCCCCCCCCCCCCCCCGCTCACTAAAGGTAATATCTGATTTACTGTACTTTTCCCGGGAAGAACACAAGACTAAGCTCAGAATGAAACGTAAGCTTTACCCATATTAAGATTGAAAATGCCACGGAACAAGTGTACATTCTCTGCATCCTCCTCTATTATCTTCAAAGACAACTGTACTGGAAGTAATACTACTTACAATTCCTTAAAAATACATGAACCTGTTCCTTCACCCTCTCTGCACTAGGTGCCTAGTACCATATTGTACGAGGGTTCATTTTTCTCATCTAGAGTATCAGAAAATTAGATGTGGCTATTCATTTACCAGTAGTAGACTGTCAATTACATTACAGCCCATTCTGTTCATTGTTTTTCTCTCAAAAACCTGAAGGAAAATATAAAAGACACAATTTTCAAATGGCAAAAGTATATCAGATTGGGCATATGAATAAGAGTGACTTCTGAACATTTTTTAAATTCATAATTGATACTAGTTCCTAAAGTTTGTCTCAATGAAGGAGACAAAAAAGAAACAAGATGAAATTTTATAAATTCTAAAACCTGCATAAATATGTCTTATGGGGGTTAGTCATATGTAAGTACAAAACAGAGGAATCTTCAAAAAAGAATAATTTAGGGTTTTAGTTCCCTGCAAATTTAACCTAAGCCTGCCTGTATTGACATTACATCAAATAAGCAGAGAAGGAAGGCAGCTGTGGGTCTTCAAAATTTCCTGAAGAAACTAATTAAGGAAATGCATTATTTGTCTGAATAGGTCTTTGATACTGGGAAAACCTGGCCAGTTTTAGAAGCTCCTGATTATATAATCATGTGGAAGGGGGCAGGGAGGTTGATTGCAAGACTGAAAGTGCCAAAAAAAAGCTGCCTTTTTGTGTGTCAATGGCTAGGGCAACTTCGAGATGAAGTCATTTCTACAGAAATCCAAATTCACGTGCTCTTATGGAAAAACACAAAAATCGTTCTCCTGTTTAAAAACAACAACAAACCAAAAACCATCCTCCTCTTTTTTTTTTTGCAATCAAACAAAGGTACAGGTAAATGCAATGCTTTACTACTAATTATCAAGAGAGAACCATAAACATTTTATAGACAATTTTCTGTTACAGTTACAGAGACACTATTATGCTTAAGCTGAAATGTTCTTGCTTTGAAAACCATTGCTCCCACAACCACCATGGATCAGGGACAGTAAAGGGTGTGTAAGAAGTATCACCATGTACATTTCCAAGCTCAGATGAATTAGCCTATATATTCCACAGAAAGAAGTAGAGTTGTGTGGGGTTATTATACCATTGTTCATATTTTATCAATAATCAAAGGTTTTATAATTGAAATAAAATCATACAGACTGGCAAAAACTTCCATTTATTCCTCAACATGTGTGTCTACTGTGTGTGAAGCAATATTTTAGGAAGCCAGAACTCATGGCAAACATGATTGTGTTCCTGCCCAAATGAACCTTGCATTCACTAATTATCAGTCTCTTCCATCTATTTTCTAAGAATGATAAATACCTGAAAGAAGGATAGTGTGCAAGGGAAGTGCACTATTTTAGTGAATATGAAGAGTATTTGAGTCTCCTCAACAATGACAAGGAAGCATCCTTAAGAAGATAGGGAGGAAGAGCATTCCTGGGTCGAGGGAATAGGAAGGACCTGAGGTAAGAACAGGCTGAAATGTAAAGGACAGAAAGAGCAGAGTGTATGGCAAAACCGGTTTGGCTCAGTAGATAGAGCATCAGCCTATGGACTGAAAGGTGCCGGGTTCGATTCTGGTCAAGGGCATGTACCTTGGTTGTGGGCACATCCCCAGTGGGGGGGGGGGGGGGGTGCAAGAGGCAGCTGATCGATGTTTCTCTCTCATAGATGTTTCTAACTTTCTATCCCTTTCCCTTCCTCTCTGTAAAAAATCAATAAAATATATATTTTAAAAGAAATAAAGAAAGGAAGGAAGGAAGGAAGGAAGAAAGGAAGGAAGGAAGGAAGGAAGGAAGGAAGGAAGGAAGGAAGGAAGGAAGGAAGGAAGGAAGGAAGGGCACAGTGTACATGGCAGAGACCAGTAAGGGATGAGTTGAAAGAGTTGGGAAGGGCCAGACACTGAAGGCCATATAGGCATGGCAAAGAGTTTGAATATTAATTACAATGTGATACTGTCTGATTATTCTGGCTTCTATGAAGAACGAATCAGAGTGGGGAAAGTAAATGAAACAGCATCTACTTTTTTAAAAAATATATATATTTCTTTATTGATTTCAGAGAAAGGAGGAGAGAAACATTAATGATGAGAGAGAATCATTGATTGGCTACCTACTACCCCCCCACCCCCAATTGAAACTGAGGCATGTGCCCTTGGCCAGAATCGAATCTGGGACCCTTCAGTCCACAGGGTGACGTTCTATCCACTGAGCCAAGCCGGCTAAGGGCAACGCATCTACTTTTGTCCCTTTTTCTTGTTAGGCAAGAAAATGAAAATCATAACCTCTCCAAAACCGTGGAGGGAGACAAGGACAGACACTGCATCAAGCAAAACTAATAACCTATCAACTGTCCTTCTCTCCCCCACAGTAAAAGAGTCTGTATAAAAGACTTTAAACACTGACCACATCGATGAATGACCATGATAAACAGAATGACTTGTGACCTAAAATAAAGGTGACTAACATAGTGCCTTAAAACTACCACAAACAAAAACTCAAGCTTCAAACCACAGTGATTCCACAATGGAAATCAATCCCTTAACGGAATATAGAAGGATTAAATGACGTGACTCTAAAAGTTTTTAAGGGTCTTTTTTTTTTTTTTAAAGTGGCCATCTGACCTCCATTTCATGTTTTCTTCTAATGGGTAGAGAAAGGAGGACTGGTCAGTAATATTCAGAGATGGCTCAATGACTAATGGGCCTGCTAATTAATTAAGCCTTATTCTTTTCTCACCTTTATACTGTTATTCATATTATTTATCCTTCCAAAAATATTTCTTTGCTCCTTAAGTAAGTCTTATGCTCTAAAGCCTATTTAAAATTGGCTGGGGAATCAGAAGTGGCAAGGATGGGCATCCATACAGTAAGATTTCACGCATCTTCTTCAATACGTTTTGACAGTAAGATAAGAGCTTTATGACTAAGAATATGCCCTCTGATCATGAGAAGTAGGAATCTCTCTTGTGTCTCTGTCTTACTAAAACAAATCAGGAATTGTGTTAAGAAGAAACTGAACTTGTCTAATGCCAGAAATGCTTAGTATCAGCTGTGCAAAAAGTCAAAATAAATTTGGTATAACTTTTAAAAACTTAAGCAAGTAACTCTCAAGAAATTATTTGTAACTTATTCTCCAAAGGCTCCTCATTCACATATTTATAGACATTGGTGTAGTCAATATGCTAGGTACCCATCAAAATACAGTACTTTGTGAAATCAGGTATTTTATAGGAATCATGAAGTTCTTTTGTTGAAGCAGCTAACTAGTGACACTTAACATTTATAATTCCCATTTATTTCATAGTTACTTCCATGCTTCCTTGGCTTCTACTTAACACCATACCTTGATTTATACTCCTGAGTAGATCCAAAATGCTTAAGGCATTAAAAATATGGCTTGTTTCATTCTCTCAGGAAAAGGTAAGCATTACACTTAACTTTCAAGCCAAGTTCAGGAAAAGCATTTGAAGATGTCCTACTGGCAGGAGTTAGCCAAAAGCACCCAGACTGTTTTGTTAAAGCCTAAGATTAAGAATACGTTTTAAAAATAGTTTTAAAGTGTTAAGAAAAAAATTCAACAAAGGCTATATACATGCTCAGGAAAGCCTAAAATAATTACTATCTGACCGTTTACAAAAAATGTTTGCTGGTCTTTGGTCTGAGGCAAGCAGCTTCCCAAACCAGGTCGGTATCCAAATTATCTAATTTTCTAAATACACACACACACACACACACACACACACACACACACACACAAACCATAGTTCTAGGCTTCACTCCATACCAATAGAAGCAGAGTCTCCAGGGTTAGAATCTAAGAATCTTAATTTTCAAAGCTCCTCTGGAACTTCTGAATCAGGAGGGATAATGGTAGAAGCCTGAATCCCGATCTTTCTCTCCTAAAAATATAAAATCACAAAGATGCAAATAAAACCACACATGACCTCTGTTATGATGAGGAGACAGAGTACCACAAACTACAAATTACCTTTAAGTAGAGAAATGCATAGCAAAAATCCAACAGAGATCCCACTGCCTCTGTGAGGATGTGGGTACACAGCACATGAGAGACTATGAAAAAGAGAAGAGGGGAGCAGATGACACAGACAAAGCACAGAGAAAAACCGCTCACAAAAAAAAGAAAGTCCAACAATCAGATCAGGTGTCAAATACTGAACACTGGAATTTGGTAGTTTACAACATCAGCTACACAGGAGATTAGAAAGCAACAGCAAATGCTTGCAGGGGACACACAGATCAATAGAGAAGGGAGGTGCCCCTGGAAATATTGCAGTGAAGGAAAAATTAAGAATATTGCACAAATCAAAGAGAAAAAGAATCAAATTCCTGCCTAATTCCCTTCACGACTATCATCCATTAAAAAAAAAAAAAAAAAAAGCACTTTGCCATTTTGACAGGAGACATTTATCAGCTAAGAACCTTGTCCACAAAATGCCTAGGAAGATCAGGCAGGGGAAATCAATCCAATTCCATAAAAGGTATTGGAGGAAGAAAACACAATGCAAATCACAACATTTCAGCTGAGAAACATTCTTCCCACAAGACAATGACAACACACACCAAAAACAATGAAAGATTAGAACTTATAGAGCAACAGTTCAAATTGAATTGAATAACCTCAAGCAAGTATTTGGAGATAAAAACTACAACCAAAAATTCAAAAACTAAAAACAGAAGTAAATAAATATCCAGTAAGAAAGGCAATAGAAATTTATCAATCTTTGAGTCAGAATGAGAGAAGAAGACAAAACCATTTGCGAAATTAAGAATAAATTAAAAAATGCTCAAGGGTGAGTGAACCTAAGTGAAAATCTAACAAGAAATTGAAGAAAGGCAAAAAATAAAAAATAAAAATAGGAGAATGAAAATGAGATAAAGAATGGAGTAAAAAGGATCAGAAAAAAGCGTCTGAAAGTAACACATGCAAGAGATCCAGCATTGTATAACTGGGGTCCTTTAAGAAAACAAAACAACGAAACCGAATTATTACCTAAAATTATAAATCAAGAAATCTTCCTAGAAATGAGAGAAAATCTAAACTACATTTGGTTCACTGTATACCTGGAAAATTTAACACGGAACAATCTACTTCAAGATATATCTTAGTTAAGACTGCTAGCATTTAAAGACAAAGGAAAAAATTCCTAGACCAAAAAATAAAATAGCTTTTAAAAGTAATAAAATTAGACTTCAGAAGCAATATATGTGTGTGTGTGTGTGTGTGTGTGTGTTAAAAAGACAACTGTGGAACAGCATTTACAAGAAAATTAAGAATGTGGGAAACAAAGCTTTCCTTCAAATATCAAGTATATGGGGGGGAAACAGTTTTGAATATACAAGGACTCAAGTATATTACATACACATGCTGTTGCTAAAAACTTAGAAGATATCCTTCAACCAAGAGAAAGCTGGAAAGCTTTAGTAAAGGACTAATGTGCGCATTCAATATATTTAAATTTAGAACTACAGCAAAACTGGAAACATAGTTAAAAGAACAGACTGTACGTCTTACATATAACACTGAGAAAAGAAGAAAAAATGCATGATATCATAAATAAAATGATAAAAGAGGAAGTAAATATTTATGCAGAGGTAATTTCAAAAAACAGATTGAAAACCTAGATGAAATGGTTAATTTCCTATCAGCTTACCAAAACTGACTATAGCAGAGATGAGAAAATAAAAAGTCACTGAAGAAAAACCTCCACAAAAGAACATCAGATCCAGAGGGTTTCATGAAGGAATTCTATCAAACCTTTCAAGCCCCAACACTACATAAATTGTTTCAGAGACTAGAAAATAAAGATTTCAATTTCTTTTAAAGTAACTATAATATCAATATCTAAACCTAATAAAGACAGATGAAAATTCAGACCAATATGAATCTTGAATATTATTCTTAACATTTTATTTAGGGTTTTTGTAAACAGATTTCCAATACCATGTTAAAAACAAACATACAAACAAAAAAAAGAACGCCAGAGTGATATTTATACCAGGAACACAGATAGTGTCCAACATCAGAAAATTAGTAAATAGGAATGAATGAATACTTAACATGATGAATTATATGTATCTCAAGCCTAAAGTCAGTATCTTTTTAAAAATATATATATTTTTACTGATTTCAGAGAAGAAGAGAGAAGGAGAGAAATTGAAACATCAATGATGAGAATCATTGATCTGCTGCCTTTTGCATGCTCCTTACTGGGAATCGCCCACAATCAGGGCATGTGCCCTGACCAGGAATCAAGCCATGATCTCCTGGGTCAATCACTGAATCACACCAGCCGGGTCTAAAGTCAGTATCCTAATATTAAATACAAGAGGCAGGTCAGAAACAAGAAAAGAATGCACACCACGTTCATTATTATTTAACACTAGAGGCCCGGTGCACGAAATTCGTGCGGGGGGGGGGGGGGCGCAGGGGATGTCCCTTAGCCCAGCCTGCATCCTCTCCAAACTGGGACCCCTCAAGGGATTGTCCAACGGGCAATGGGACATCCTTCTTACAGTCCAGGACTGCTGGTTCCAAACTGCTCACCTGCCTGCCTCCCTGATTGCCCCTACCTTCTTCTGCCTGCCAGCCTGATCACCTGCTAACCAATACCCTGTCAGCCTAATTGAGGTCTAACTGCTCCCCTGCCAGCCTATTTGCCCCCAACTTCCCTCCTCTGCCAGCCTGGTCACGCCTAACTGCCCTCCCCTGCATCTTGATTGCCCCCAACTGCCCTCTCTTGCAGGTCTGGTCCCTCTCAAATGCCCCCCTGCTGGCCTGATTGCCCACAACTGCCCTCCCTTGCAGGGCCTGGAACCTCCCAATGGCCCTCCCCTGCTGGCCATCTTGTGTCCACATGGAGGCAGGATCTTTGACCACACGGAGGCAGCCCTCTTGTGAGCTGAAGTAATGGTCAACCTGCAAATTACTCTTTTATTAGATGGAATAGAGGCCTGGTGCATGGGTGGGGGCGAGCTGGTTTGCCCTGAAGAGTGTCCCAGATCAGGGTGAGAGTTCTCTTGGGGTGAGGGGCAGCCTGGGTGAGGGGCCTGTGGAGGTTTGCAGGCTGGCCACGCCCCCCAGTGACCCAAGAGGCGGCCCTGGTATCTGGGATTAATCTATGTCTACAATTGAAACTTTGTAGCCTGGAGCGGAGCCAAGCCTTCTGCTTGCTCTGGGGCGGCAGCCATTTCTGTTTGAAACTTTGTAGCCTAGAGTGGAGGCTTAGGCCAGCAATGGCAGACTGAAAGCTTAGCTTCTTCCATTGCCAGGAAAACCCAAGCCAATGTTCTCTCCAGCTCATGGCTGCCGCCATTTCTGTACCTTTTATAACTGAAACTTTGTAACATTGAGTGGAGGCCTAGGCAGGTGGAAAGCTTGGCTTCCTCTGTTGCCAGGGAAACCCAAGCCTTCCTCCTTCTCTCAGTGGCGGCAGCCATCTTGGTTAGGGTTTGGCTGGTGGGCATGGCTGTGGGTGTGGGCTGTGGGGATGGTATGCTCAAATTTGCATATTACTCTTTTATTAGATAGAATATGGTCCAATTTGTATATTACTTTTTTATTAGGATGATTCTAAAGCCAATGATTTAGACAAAAGAAAACAACTAGAGATGTAAGAACTGGAGAAAAGTAAATTAATCTCTATAGAAGACATTATAATATGTCTCAAAAACCCTAGATTCCAGAACCAAGAGAATTAATAAAAACGAACTTGAAACAATTAAGTCATAAGAATTAAAATGAATGAAAAAAAATGGCCTTTATAAAAACAACTAAGACCTAATTAGAAAATGTAATGGGAAACTCCATCACAATATCCATAAATAAGATTAAAAATACTTAGAAATAAACTTAAGAAATGTTTCAAATCTATGTAATAAAATCCTGTAAACATTCTTGAAAGATAATAATGCAGACCTGAACAAAAAATGGAGAGAAGATTCCATGCTCATGATTAGGATATATCAACATCATTAAGAGGTCAGTTTTCTCTGAGGCAATTTATAAATTCATGCAATCCAAATAAAAACAACACGCTTTTTCTCTGGAACTAGACAAGTTAATATTTAAGTTTATATGGAAAACTAAACATACAAGAATAGCCAGGAAACCACAGCAAATAAAGAGCTATGATGGGAAGATCAGCCCTACCAAATATTAAAACATACTGGAAAGTCCCTATGAATAAAACTCTGTGGTGCTGATATGTGAAAGACCAATAAACTAGAATAGAAAGTCTAGAAATAGACCCAACTACATATTGAAAGTAGCATATAATAATGGTAATAACTCAAAATACTTGAGGAGGATAAGCAAAGATAGGCTTTTTCATAAATTGTATAAGGACAACTGAACAGTTATTTAGACATACTTACAATTAGATTTATAAGACCTAAAACACATAAAAATAAATTCCAAACGGATCAAAGTAATGAATATAAAAATTAAAAGAAAACTTAGGTAAATCTCCCTGTAATTAAAATGCAAGGAAAAGTTTTCTTACTATGACTTAAAATTCAGAGGCATTAAAAAGACTAATAAATTTGATCACAAAATTAAACTTCCAAATGGTAAAATACAACATAAGCAAAGTCAATCTCTTACCCTCTGAGACAGCATGGAGGGACCTGGAGAGTATCATGCTATGTGAAATAAGTCAGTCAGAGAAAGACAAATATCAAATGATTGCACTCATATGTGGAATCTAAGTACTAAGTGTACCAGTTAATAATGTGGATTTTTTTCAATAGATGGAGTCTCACATATGTTGATGTAAATGTGATTTGATATGTATGCTATTTTGCTGTATTGACAGCAAGCTTCAAAACTTCATATGTCAAATTTGCTGAACATGTTAACATTATAGATATATTTTTTAAAACATTTTATTGATTTTTTTACAGAGAGGAAGGAAGAGGAATAGAGAGTCAGAAACACGGTTGAGAGAGAAACATCGATCAGCTGCCTCCTGCACACCTCCTGCTGGGGATGTGCACACAACCAAGGTACATGCCTTTGACCAGAATGGAACCTGGGACCCTTCAGTCTGTAGGCCGTTGTTCCATCCACTGAGCCAAACCAGTCAGGGCATTTACGCTTAAAAATGTCGAATTTCGTGCCAAAAAAAGAGTATTGTGGGAAGTTTTAATTCATTACTTTATTTTGAAGAAAAGTGCTGCTGAAAGTTATTATATACTTCGGGAAGCTAATGGTGAACATGCACAATCTCTAGATACTTGTAAATACTGGTTTAAATGCTTTAAAAGTGATGATTTCGATGTGACAGACAAGGAACATCCAGGTCAACGGAAAAAGTTTGATGACCAACAATTACAAGCATTATTGGATGAAAATGTATGTCACAATTTGCAGAAAGATTAAACGCTGCTCAGCAAACAATTTCCAATCGTTTACAAGTAATGGGAAAGATTTTAAAGGAAGGAAAATGGGTGCCACATCAACTGAAAAAAAGACAAATGGAAAACCAAGAAGTTAGCAGTAAAATGTTGCTTCAATGCACGAAAAAGTCTTGTTTTGCATTAAATTGTGACTGGTGATCAAAAGTGGATTTATTTTGAGAATCCCAAACACACAAAATCATGGGTTGATCCAGGTCAACCATAGAAGCATAGTGGTCCCTCCTTTGGAAAAACTGCTGTTTAAAACTGCTGTTTGAACTACTTTGTTATTCTTAGTCTCTTATTCTGTAGGTCAATTCTGTTATTTTTAGACTGTAAAATAACTTTGGTTTTAGCTTGAATAATAGAAAAGATAAACTTAACTGTCTGACCTTGCAAGCTAGCCATCTAAAGGGGCTGACAAACTGATACTGATAATAATTCCCATATTCTGCCAAGTGTTAGTTCATTCAAGGTTACATGTGTCTATATTGGTATGTACTCAAAGTTACAAGTTATCTGTATAGATATGACAGGTTTTTGTTAGATATGATATATACTCAAGGTTACAAGCTATCTTACACAAAGAATATAAAAAGGAAATACTCCCTCTTATGTTTGTTCAGAATTTGACAGAGGTAATCTGCTCTGAAACTGTGTGCAATAAAGATGACTCCTAACTAATTGGCTGATTAAGGTGTCTTTCCATCTTGCTGATTTACAATACAACACCATCAACATTGACTGCAAGGCTCAATCGGTTTGGAAAGAAGACAATATTCTTAATTGGTGGGATCAGGAAGGTGTGGTGTATTTATGAGCTTCTAAAACCAGGTGAAATCATTAGTACTGATTGCTACCGACAACAAATAATCAATTTGAACCATGCTTTGATGGTGAAACCACCAGAATGTGCCAGAAGACACGGCAAAATAATTTTGCTTCATGATAACAAACCATCACACACTTGAAAACCAGTCAAAGACATGTTAAAAGATCTTGCCTGGGAAGTATTAACCCACCCGCTTTATTCACCAGACCTTGCGCCTTCAGATTACTGCTTGTTCTGATCAATGGCACACGCACTTTCTGAGCAGCACTTCAAAACATAAGAAGAAGTGGAAAATTGGGTCTCTGAATGGTTTGCCTCAAAACAAGAAAAGTTCTATTAGTATGGTATCCACAAATTACCTGAAAGATGGGGGAAATGTGTAGCGATGAACATTACTTTGAATAAAGCACTTTTGATATTTTTCTTGAAATTATGTGTTTTGATTACAAAATCCGATTAACCAGTACAACTAGTAACAAAATAAACTGATGAAGAGTGGGTCCAGAGACTCAAGCATGGAACAGAGTGTGGAATCTCAGAGGGAAGGCGGGGGAGGGGGGGAGGTAATCAACCAGACTTTGTATGCATATATGCAAAGCCTATGGACACAGACAATAGCGTGCTGAAGGCCTGGGAGAGGGGCAGGTTGGAGGGCGTCAATAGAGGAAAAAGGGGACGTATGTAATACTTTCAACAATAAAGAATTATTTTTTAGAAGACATAAATAGCAAATATGGAAAAGTATTAGCAATATCACAGAAAAGGAACTACTTCCCAATATACTGAAGAAAATTTTTAAATTAAACAGACAAAACATCCTATAGAAAAATGAGCAAAAGTCACAGACTATTCACAAAAATATAAAAATAGCCCTTAAAAGGGGGGAAATATATTCAATGTGCCTTATAAGAAAAAAGAAAATTAAAACTATGGTGAAATATCATCTCTGAACAACCACATTAACAAAAACCCAAAAGTTGGGAAATGGCACTCTTTGTAGCAGCAAATCAATTCATGAGCAATTTATGCAAAATGTTTTCAGCAGTTTTAAAATATAGTCATAAAGTTTTTGTCACTATTCCCATGGAGAGGTGGGGGGTCTGTGTCCCCAACCTTTAATCTGGGCAGACTTGTGACTGCTTCTCCCCATAGTGTCAGAGAATCAATATTATGGAACTTCACGCTAGGCTACAAAAGACTGTGTAGCTTCTGCCTGGCTGTGGTGAAATACTCCTTCTCCTGAAGACGCCTCGAAGAACAGAGGTTGCCAATTCCGCGAAGAAGCCCAAGCTCCACTGAGAGACCACCCTGGTTGACAGTCTGAACTGAGCACCAAGTTAATCTTCTCAACCCAGTCTGCCATACAGAGTGAGGCAAAAGTAGGTTTATATCCGTATGTGAAACAGAATTTATTCTTATATTACCTATGAATTATTTTATATATAAACTGTAAACCTACTTTTGCCCCATCCTGTATATTTCTAGCTCCTAACTGTTCTCATTGTCACCTCCCAGCCATCTGAGACTTCCCAGGGGAGCTGCAGATACCGTGAAGCACAGACAAGCCATCCTGCTGTCCCATATTCAATTTTCTGATCTAGAATCTAAAACTATAATACAAGGATTGTTTGACACAATTAAGTTTGGGGTAGTTTGTTAAGCAGCAATAGATAACCAGAATCTGGCATATCTCTACAGAAGGGAATCTGACAATAGCCAATAAAAAACACTATTAATTTACTCTTCATCTCAGCAATCTCACTTCTAGGTATTTATTTTGAAGATATCTTACAGCATGAAAATACACATGCACAGTGTTATTCATTGCAGCATCATTTATCACTTCAAAATTCTGTGCAAACAGAGAAGAGTGGTTACACAATCAGCAGAACATCACACAGGTATTTTTAAAAGAAAAAAGAATGTTGACAATGTCTACAAGCCAATATGGAGGGATTTGCAGAATACATTAAGTAGGGAAACAAGCAGAATGCAAAACATACACTACTTTTTATGTAAGAAGGAAGAAACAAGAAACTATACATAAGTCAGCTCATTTGGGGGGAAAGAAACACAGAAAGAATAAACCAAAAAAAAACCCAAAAAAACAAGAAAACGGATGACTTGCAAAAGGAACAGAGGTGGGAGGGGTGAATGGAAAGAACTGACAATTTCAAGTACACATTTTTTATACATTGTTTTTGGCTTTGGAAGCACACTAGTGTTCTACCTATTCAAAATACCCTATCTAATAAAAGAGTAATATGCAAATTGACCATACCTCCAACATACAAGAGGGCTGCCCTGATGTGGTCGAAAATGGCTGCCCCCATGTGGGCACAAGATGGTCACCACAAGATGGCCAGCAGTGGAGGGCCGTTGAGAGGGACCAGACCTGCAAGGGAGGGCAGTTGGGGGCGATCAGGCCAGCATGCGAGGGCAGTTTGGAGGTTCCAGACCTGCAAGGGGGGGCAGTTAGGGGCAATCAGGCCAGCAGGGGAGGACAGTTGGGAGGGACCAGACCTGCAAGGGAAGGCAGTTGGGGGCAATCAAGCCTGCAGGGGAGCGAAGTTAGGGGTGACCAGGCTGACAGAGGAGGGAAGTTGGGGGTGACTGGGCCTGAAGGGAAGGACAGTTGGGGGGAGGGACCCAGGGCTGCAGGGGAGGACAGTTATGGACAATCAGGCTGGCTGGGGAGCAGTTAGGCATCAATCAGGCTGGAAGGGTAGTGGTTAGGGGGTGATCAGGCTGGCAAGCAGAAGCAGTTAGGAGTAATCATGAAGGCAAGCAGATGAGCAGTTGGAAGCCAGCAGTCCTGGATTGTGAGAGGGATGTCTGACTTCCCATTACATCAGACATCCCTCAAGGGGTCCCAGATTGGAGAGGGTGCAGGCTGGGCTGAGGGACACACATCCCCATGCATGAATTTTGTGTACCAGGCCTCTAGTAAAATATTTTTAAAAAGGGTCGGGGAAAGGGGCTAAAACAAAATACAACATAAGTAAATGAACCCAACTGTATCTCAAATGAATAAAATGACCACTCTAAGGAGATAGGGGAGAACCCAATCCAAGTTACTTTACTTTTAGACAAAGTATACTATGTTTCATATATATAAATATATATATACACACACACACACACACACACGCACGCACATATATATACACACACATACATACATACATACACACACACATACATACAGAGAGAGAGAGACTGACTTAGTCTGGGGGTGGGATGAGGACTATAAACAAACCTTAAACGTCTCTTAGTGCCTTTGTCTGTCACAGTGGCATGGATGTAGAAGTTTTTAAATATATCATGTACAGTATAGACCAGTGGTCAGCAAACTCATCAGTCAACAGAGCGGCAAGCAGTGGCGGCTCGCGAGCTGCAGTTTGCTGACCACTGGTACAGACTAAGCAAAGAATTAAGTGTTCATGTTGGGGGCTACGATTGTCTGTGGAAGTAGGGACAAAAAAGGGAATGTTAGACGGCTGGCCTGAAATGGAAGCTATCAGTATGAATTCAAATAGACATTTATACATTTAAAACATGTATACAAACATATACCAATAACATACACATGTCTACATGCTTCTTTAAATATCTCTAAGTATCTCTAAGGAGGGAAATATTGGTCATTTACCCATGACTATAAAATGAATTATGACTGTTTCAAGACACAGCTAAAATCAGCCACACCAAGAGCACTTCTTAAAAGAAATGTTGGTTATTCTGGAACACCTAATACAGATGTTCACTCACAAAAACTTAATCTTAATTGAGGAAAGGGAACTTAGCTTCCTTCCTTCCCTTTCCCTCTTATCTGCTATCCCATATTAATGTAATGGGAACTCCCAGAACGCAGGCTAGTAGTACTAGTGACTTAGCTTCAATTTTGGATTTTGTTGACCAACTGTTTATAGTTCCATTTCTATAAAAAAATGTTTCCAGTTCTAAATCAACAAAAATGAACTTTCGGGGCACAACCGAATTTACTCGTTCCCTACACTTTCCCCAAATGGTCCATTTAAACTAGGTACACATTACATTCTGAGCTTCAGGCACCACTCTACCTAATTTATATTTGCACTGTAGCCTCTGCCTTTGCCCTCTTTTATTGGGACAAAATCTCCCAATTCATAAATGCAATTTAATACAATCGCCAGGACATGTCTCACCAAGAGGGGGAAATTCAGCAAAGATTTGAAGGATGTAAACAGTATTCTGGGAATTAAATTCCTTAATGACAGTCTAGAGTCAATTTTTCCTTGCTTTCAACCTATCAAAATACCTCTTTAACTCATTTAACTGAGACTGAACACAGCGGCCAGTAAGTAAAACCAGTATCTCTACAGCATTCCCACTACATCTGCAATTTCTCACTTTAGTCCGTCTCATTAATTCCATCCCACATGAGAGAATTTCCCCTATTTCAGGGGCATAATTCATCAACTTCCCTCAATCAAAACAGAGGATATCACATCAGAGGATAGTAGCATCAGCATACCTTAAAGCCTGTTAGAAATGCAAATTCTCAGGCCCACCCCAAACCTCTTAAATTAGAACCTCTGTGGTAAGACTCAGCAATGTGTTTTAACAAGACTTCCAGGTGATTCCAATGCATGCTCAAGCTTGAAAACCATGTTCTATTTGACTAAAATTATACTTTAGAGTGAGTTTCTTTACTTTCCTAGTTATAGACTGAGTTGTGGCTCCTCAAAATTCAAAAATTGAAGCCCTAACTCCCAATGTGGCTATCTTTGAATAGAGGGCTTTTTAAAGAAATAATTGGGGTTCAATGAGGTCCTAAAGGTGGAATCCAATACGACTGGTGCACAGGGAGTAAAGGCCATGCATGGACATAGCAAGGCAACCATATACAAGCCAAGATGAAAGGCCTCAGGAGAAAAGAAAACCTCCCAACATCATGACTTTAGACTTTCAGAATCCATAAAGGTAAGAAAATAATTTTCTGTTATTTAAGCCATCCATTTTGTTATGGTGACCCTAGCAGACTAATGCATTCTCCTTCACCTCAAGCAATAGTTACTTTTAATGTTGTTTTTTTTTCTCTCTCTCTCTAGGTATGAACTGCAAATACTGGCCATTGTGAAAAGAAAATTTTCTGAACTTTCCTTAAGCAACTGCAAAACTCGTTCTTCATTAATCTTTCACCCTTTTTCAATGACAAAGGAAGGGTTATTTTATACCCTACTCTCCTGAGAAGATAAACCAGACGTCTATCCTGATTAACTTGTGAGAAATCTATTTTGGAAAAAAAAATGGTACTGCTTTCGATATGTACAAATACATCCCTAAATGTGACTTTGGGCTACTCTTTATCCTAAGCAAAGAATACACCACTTTCTCAAATTTTATCCACTATTCTCCCCTAATACAAAAATGCCAGATAACTACTATGTTTTTGAGCGCACTCACTTTTACCTTAGTTCATCGTTAAGAACCTTTTTCTTTTATTCAATGTAATGGAGCACATCATTAAACCTTCCAAAAAAATGTAAAAGGTCATTTAAAAAAAAATAGTGCTGCACTGAGTACATTCTTCATTTAAAAATATTAATATTAGCTGCTCTAGCTGGGTTGGCTCAGCAGACAGACTGTCAGCCTGAGCACTGAAGGGTCATGGGTTTGATTCCAGTCAAGGGGATATATCTGGTTTGTAGGCTCAAACTCCAGCCTAGTAGGGGTGCATGCGGAAGCCAACAAGTCAATGTTTCTGTCTCTCCCCCTCCCTTCCACTCTCCCTAAAAATTAATGAAAATTTCTTGAGTGAGGTTCCTCTCTCTCTCTCTCTCTCTCTCTCTCTCTCTCTCTCTCTCTCTCTCGCACGCGCCAACCATATTCCTAAACAACCTAACCAGCCCAAGAGCACTCTGCAGACACAGGCCATTTTCACATGCTTCACAATGCTCACAGCAATGCATAGCCTATTTGTGTCCAATCTCAACATGAAACTACATGATTGGAAAGTTTCATATTTCAAGTGTGTGATGTGTGTGTGTATGCACAGATTCATGTAACAAATTTAGATTAGCTAAACTGACAGTATGTACCACTGCAGTGGCCACATACATACTAAGAGACAACAACTAGGTATTAATCCAAATAAAAATAGGATCCTGTCTCCACCATATACCCATAATTAATTTACCATAGCACCTTTATGGTGTTACTTGTATCTTCGCTAAATAAAAATTATGAGCATCTTTCAAATTACAACTCCAACTTAATCACCTAGTCTTTTTCTTAAATAACTAGAAGCCCCCCTGTACAAGACATTTGTGCACTGGGTGGGAAGGAGGGGAGGGGTCCCTCAGCCTGGCCTGCTCCCTCTCATAGTACAGGACCCCTCAGAGGATGTCCCACTGCCAGCTTAGGCCTGGTCCCCCCCCCCCACCTCTAGTACTGGGGAACGGGCCCAAGCTGGCAGTTGGACAAGGGGTTCTTAAAGCACTGCCATGTAGGTGGGAAAGAATCCCACCATCACCACTATGCTCACTAGTCGTGAGCTCAGTTTCTGGCTGAACCGTGTTCCCCCTGAGGAGCACACTGACCATCAGGGGCAGCTCCTGCATTAAGCATGTGCTCCCTAGGAGTCAGAGCACATCACAGCAACCGGGCGTTCCACCATTCAATCGATTTGCACATTAGCCTTTTATTATATAGGATACTGACAATATAATTTTCTTATAAGGAAACTACCACACAAAATCCTTTTAAAAATAATATAAAACTAATTAACTAGAACATAACCTGAATTATTAATTAGAAATTTCTGACTCCAAGTTAAAGAGGCAGTCAAGTTTATAAATGAGATCAGTTTGAAAAACACATTCCAAACATTAAGGTAGCTCATTCTTCTTACTATACATCATCTGATGAAGAAATGATGGGTAAGAATTATAATACTGGGGACCTGACTAAAAAGAAACATTAAGTTTTCCTCTATTTGTTAAAACAGAAAAATACTAATATATTGGGTATAAGATCAACAGGGAATGAAATAAATGTTATTCATCCAGCAATTTTATTGCTAGATTTTAATAATGACAATATTTGCTTTTTCAATGTTTACATCAAACCTATTATGCTTCACCTATCTATTTCAAGATCACTGAAAGATGTCAAAATAGGAGGCAAAACCCATAAATACATATAGGAGCATGCTCTCCATCAATTTTGAGATATGCAGAATGCTAAGTCAGATTTATTTGTTTAAAAATCAAACAAACACTCAAGGCATAAGAACACTCTCCTTCTAATGAGGAAAGAAAAACCAGAACCAGAGTGCTGGTCAGCGCTGATCAATTGAGAGCTCCTATATAAGCACCCAAATTAGACATTCTTCCAGATCAAGGTTCTTGGCAAGCATCTAACCCAGTGGTTCTAACCTTTCTAATGTTGCGACCCTTTTATACAGTTCCTCATGTTGTGGTGACCCCCAACCATAAAATTATTTTTGTTGCTACTTCGTAACTGTAAATTTGCTACTGTTAATGAATTGCAATGGAAATATCTGTGTTTCCCGATGGTCTTAGGCTCTACAGCAGCGGTTCTCAACCTGTGGGTCAATTTTGAGATATGCAGAATGCTAAGTCTGATTTGTTGTTTGTTCACTCTCCTTCAAATGCAGGGAGAAAAACCAGGACCAGAGTTTTAATACAGTTCTTCATGTTGTGGTGACCCCCCAACCATAAAATTATTTTTGTTGCTAGTTCGTAAATTCCAGTTACTAATAAGTCTGTCATTTCTGGAAACATCTTAAACACTCCTACTTTGAAAATTTTTAGTGCTTCGTACTTTTAAAAGAAAATATCCTCAAAGACAGCAAATCTTCATTTTTTGAAAATATACCATCAAGAATAATTCTGTAAGTAAGTTTCACTAATAAGTGATGGCTTACAAGCTATATGTTATAGAGATATTGGTAAAAAAAAGAAAAGTGGTATTACATAAACTTTTTATCCTAGGCAAGTGTCATGAAAGGCATTATTTTATAACACAATCTTCTCAGTCAATTCAGAATGTCAGCATCCTAGGCCCAAATTCAAAATGTCAATATCCTAGGCCCAACCTTGTGAGATGAATTCAACAGAATTAGGCATTTTAAAAAAGTAATAAACATGAGTTTTACCATTTATGATTTGCCCCTTATTAGTTTTGACACGAGTGCTTTCTTGGATCTTGAGGGTTATATTTTTCTACTACAGACCTTACCTTCCCCACATCATCACAAATATCACATTTCATCAAGAGTTACTATTTCCTCCTAAAGTCTCTAATAGCATAACTTCTCACTTTAAGATCAGGATAATATCAAGTTTTCAGTGTTTGGTACTTTAAATGTGTGGCACAATTTTCCCACAACCTACAGAACTAGATTTAAATTTGGCTTTTTGTAGTCAATATTTAGAGTCAATAAGAATAAACCAGACCCCTAGCCTCTTACACATTTTCCCTCAAATCTTAGGTGAACAGGCAAGCACTTCAAGAACATTTTAAATGCAAGAAAAGAAAAAGAAAAAAAATTCTAGCTCTTGGCATTACTTTAACCTGCTGGTAACACATCAAAGACTCAACTGTGTACTACAGCAGAAAGAGCAGTTGACTAGGGAATTAGAGAGCTGGACCCACCTCCCTCCTTTACCACCCAGCACTGGGGCAGAATTGACTTATCTCTGTGTAAAGAGAAAGAAGCCTTCATCTTATTTGCAGAGGTGCTATGCAGAATAACTAATAACTTCTCATGCAACATGCTTCTGACAAAATTAGTCCTCTTCTAATAAAAAAAAATCAGGTCTTAATATATTTCCTCAAATATTAAAGCCACTAAGCCAAATTCATTTTAACTAATACAATGATCTGAAGTCTGTGGCAGTCACTAGTGTAATACTCAAACTCTTCACGTTGAAAGCCCTTATTCTTATTATATAGAAGAATCGGGTTATCAGATTTGTGCATTAAGCTGAAACTTATCCCTATAAAGATGAAAATTTTATTTTAAATATTTTACACAAAACTCTTCCAACAACATACCACAAAATTATCTTGGACAATATTAAAAAGTCAAACAATTAAACCAATAAGCAAATCACTCAGGATTACTACTCATTTTAAGACCCAGAATATGCCAGGGTTCTGGGGATGTAACTACCATCAACCTAAACCTCGTCCTTGAAGAACTTTCACTCTAGGAAACAGGACTTGCAAACAGATAAATATATGACAAATGGTATTTTAGACATACCGTATTTCCCTGGCTCAAATATACTGCAGGAATCATTCTTTCCACTTCCCCACATTTTCAGCCCATAAAACGGAAAATTCCATCCTTTGTTCCATATTGTTGATAGGAATTTGAATCCCTAACTTTTTCTTACAGAATCTTTCAAAAGTCTATAATTAAGAAGTAACACTGAAACCAAAAGCTAGTTTATACACAAATTGCCTGTCACATGCCAGGCAAAGCAATTAAACAGAACAGAATTTGCCACCTCTGGGAAAATCACAGGATTTTCAAACTAAAAAAAGGGTAGTGTTTCCTTTTTATGCATTAGCTCTTAAAGTTACTATTATGGTAAGGAAAAACAAACATTAAAAAGACAGTTTTAAAAACTGAGTTTAAACATCGGAAAATGTAAACAAAATCTACATATTTAACTAAGCTTCAAAGGTCAATACTGTTAAGGAGGTTAAGATTAGAGAACAAAGGTTCTAAAGCAGCATGTTATCATGCTGTCATTCCTAATTCCTGGCCAAAACGACTTAGATAGCTTAAAAGTCAGAAAGAAGCTTTGGACTCGACCTGTTCCTGTTAAAAAAAAGAAGTGTCTATCAGTTGCTTTTGTCAGTTAGTACAACTATTTATATAGAATTTTAATTTTATGCCCCACAACTATTATTAAATGGTTAACTTATTTCCTAACAATGTTTCAGAATCAAAGAAATGCTGACTTTCCATAAAATGATGGCAACATGGGGAATGCCTCATTAAAGAACTGATTTTTAAAGTGTCTTGAAGGAAGAGCAGCTATTTTGTAACTAAATTTGGGAATTTAGGCAAGGGGAGTATGATATACAAAATATATCACAGCCCTGGCCAGTTTGGCTCAGTGGATAGTGTTGGCTTGTGGACAGTCAAGAGTCTCGGGTTTGATTCCGGCCAAGGGCACATACTTCAGTTGCAGGCTCCTCCCCAGCCCAGGCCTTGAATGGGGCTCGTGCAGAAGGTAACCAATGGATGTGTTTCTCTCACTTTGATATTTCTGTCTTTCCCTCCGTATTCCATTCTCGCTAAAAAGCAATGAAAAAAAAAAAAATCCTCAGGTGAGGATTAAAATATCCTATATAATAAAAGCCTAATATGATAAGTGTCTCCGGTCTACTGGTGGGCCTTTCAACCAATCAAAGCATAATATGCTAAGGCCGCTCAACCAATCATTATGACATGTACTGATCACCAAGGAGCAGATGCTCCGACCAGTAACTTAGCTTGCTGCTTGGGTCTGCCTGATCAGGAATGAATGAGATGGGCCGGACATGCCCTGGAGCCTTCCTGCAGTCTCTCTTTGGAGGGCCAACATCCCATGTCCCTCTCTGGCACCATGAACCAGTGGGCTCTGAAGGACTGCCCTGCATCCTCTTGCAATCCAAAACCCTTTTGGGGGATGTCGGAGAACCAGTTTCGGCCTGATCCCACAGGGCAGGCTGAGGGACCCCACTGGTACACGAATTCATGGCTGGGCCTCTAGCATACATCCCATCTAATAAAAGAGTAGTCTGAAGATTGACCATCACTCTAACACACAAGAGGGCTGCCCTCATGTGGTCAAAGATCTTGTCCCCATGTGGACATAAGATGGCCACCACAAGATGGCCAGCAGGGGAGGGCTGTTGGGAGGTTCCAGGCCCTGCAAGGGAGGGCAGTTTGGGCGATCAGGCCAGCAGTGGAGGGCAGTTGGGAGGGACCAGGCCTACAAGGGAAGGCAGTTGGGGGCGATTAAGCCTGCAGGGGAGGGCAGTTAGGGGTGACCAGGCCGGCAGAGGAGGGAAGTTGGGGGCAAACAGGCTGGCAGAGGAGCAGTTAGACATCAATTAGGCTGGCAGGGTAGTGGTTAGCAGGTGATAAGGCTGGCAGGCAGAAGTGGTTAGGGGCAATCAGGGAGGCAGGCAGGTGGACAGTTTGGAGCTAGCAGTCCTGGATTGTGAGAAGGATGTCCCTTGAGGAGTCCCAGATTGGAGAGGGTGCAGGCTGGGCTAAAGGACATCCCCCACTCCCTGTGCACAAATTCCGTGTACCGGGCCTCTAGCATATGCTAATAATGAGCAAGCTGGGTATATCTATAACACAGTGAGAACTCCGGGCAGGATTCAAGGTTATCTCTATGACTACTGAGATAGGGAAGCAGAGGGAACTTGGTGTCTGATTGACACGCATGAACTAAGTAAGTGCCTGAGAGAAGCAGCTAACTTTCTGGAGAGTTTCAGAGAGCTTCATGAAGCCGTTTTCATGATAACTAGTTCAGATGAGGATACTCTACTGGAGAAGAGCAGCACAGAGCTACTGTTTTCAAGCCAAATTTTCCATTAAGGTTTGTACCGTAAATTCCTATTTTAGATTTAAGGATGTCAGCTTTCAATTCTTTCTTGTAATACTTATGCTTGTCTCTAAACAACCATTTCAGTTTCTCCAAATTTGGTCTCATCTGTGAAGTACTGGGAAACCAGGTATCGTAATGCTATAGAAATTTAAAATACTACTAAACAAAACAAAGTGGACTGAGGCACTGAGAGTTTTGATGCATGCTTCTAAGAGGGCTTTTTCTGCCAATTTCCAGGTTCTTTACTTGTTTTACAATTTACCTGATTCAGGAAACTAAGTAATAGGAGAGGAATTATCCCACAACTCTCCTCATTCTGCTACTCTCTTCTCTCTTTCATCCCTTCTCATTTCAGAGGTATTCCAGGTGGCAATTAGTCCACTAAGCTGCATTCCACAATAAGACTATTTAATTCCTGGTATCAACATTAGAGGAATGTCATGATATTTTGGGGCATTTTATCCTTTTACACCTACAACTTTCCTAATTAAGAGGCAATACTTGAGAGGAAAAACACACCTTTGGATATTTAAAATGCATATACAGCCTACTCGGATTGGCTCACTGGGTAGAGCCTAAGGACTGAAGGGTCATCGATTTGACTCCTGTAATGTACCTCGGTTGCAGACTTGATCACCAACCCTGGTCAGGACACATGCGGTAGGCAACCAATTGATGCCTCTTTCTCACATGGATGTTTCTCTCTCTGTTTCTCCCCCTCCCTTCCACACTCTCTAAAAATCAATGAGAAAATATGCTCAGGTGAGAATTAACAAGAAAATACATATAAATTGATGTATGTCTATTAACTAAACAAAAAGTCTCAATCAACTATATAATCTGTGCTACTCTCCCTCCCTATACATCCCACTTCTACAACTGTCATCTTCAAGTCCTCGATACAACTACAATTTTGTGACTTTGGATGATGACTCCAAACTCTTTGCAGCTAGCTTTAAGTTAAACAATAATCTTTCTAAACCCCCTTCCCCCAAATCACTCAACATTTCTTCCTTTCAACTTCCTATGGCACCTGCCTTATGGGGTTAGTACTGCATATTGGAGGAACATGGCCAAAGAATCTTCTCAAAGAAGTTTTCTCTCCTTCACTAATGCAGCCTCTCTGCCTGGGCAAACATTCAAACTGAATCTACAGGTATCCATCAAGAAAGAAGGTAGTAGGGGCAAGTCCAAGATTATGATGCAACTCAGAACTCAAGCCTGGATCTCTACCTTGGCTGTAGGTGAATATACAAGCAGAGCTCAGAACAACTTTAAAAAAAAAATCCTTCCAAATAATAGTGATAGGACAGACTGCGATAGCTAAACTACTGAGATTGTAAGGTTTGGCAGCTGACTCCAAAATGCCTTTCTTCTATGTTTAAGAATAGCTGGAAATAATATATCCCTTTTCATGATGGGCGAGATCAAAGACCAGGAAGGGGACATGTGCACACACTTACATTGGTTCCTTGGAAGCACACAGCACCTGATGAATCACTGCACAAAAAAAGAAACTGAGAAGGAACTCTAGACACACTGACTGAGGCCGACTTGAAGCTCTGCATAACAGCCTCCCTTCTTGGCAGGTCACCATTGTTCCTGTCTAGCACAGTGATCACAGAAACAGTTTTTGAATAAATATATTTACCCAAAACCTTAAGTTTTCCACTCAAATTCTAAGGATTAATAGAAGTCGGATACAATGTCATAGGAAGTGTCTGCTAGGACACTTTCCTAAATCTTCTAAGTTTTATTTCCTATACAATACAGAACCTTCACTCTTTTTGGATTACCTCTTAACACACATTTGCATTAAAAGTTTACATGTTGAATTTTTGTAGTTATCTCCTCTATAGAAAAGATAGGTATATTAATCTGTAAAGAAGTATTTTAGAAAAGCTGTTCATCTATTCATTTTGAAATAAAAGTAACTTCCATTTCTAATGGCCTTCTTAGTATTATATTCCACTTAGTAAAGTCTATCCTATCCTTAAAAAGCAAGGATGGTAGAATTGTGTTAGAAAGATTTAAATTTATATAGCCTAGTTATAACAAAATATTTCTCATCTCCAATAGTATCATTCAGCTAAAGTTTTAAAAAAAAAAGGTAAAAATACCTAAAACATATTATACTTTCTTAGGAAAGATAAAACAAGGGTTATGCTGGAGTCCATAATATAAGTAGACTCAAATTCAAGACTGGAAACAAAATGCTCATTAAGAGTCATTAGGAACCTCACAGGTATAAGGCATTGTGCCAGGGGCAAACAACTGAAAGATTAGCAGTTGCTGTTCTCAAACTGAACATCTCATGGGATGTCAAACACAAAAACAGTAACAAAATATGAATTTTTAAAAGTGCTATGATAATCTGAGAAAGTAACTAGCAGAGACCTAGATAGAAATGAGTGGTATGAACTATACACACAGCAGGAAAAGACAATCCCAAATACCTAACCAGCCTCACAGAAAGGAGGCTAGAAAAAAGTTTTAGCAAAAAGGTAACAAACTACCCAATTCCATAACCCAGTAATTTAAAAAGGAAAAAATCATAATGAAGATAAACATCTACAAATAAAAATGTTTACTGGAGGGTTATTTAACACGAGAAAAACTCAAACCCAAACATCCAACAAAAAGGAAATAGTGATGAGAAGGAATATTGTATTCATTAAAATGATGTTGATGAAAAAAATTAAATAAAAGTACATAAAGCTTTTTTAATATAAAGCTTTCCTAAAGAACACATTTACACCCACATTATTTCAAGCATGGCATTAGGTGTACAAATTTCTTAAGAGATCAAAAATAAATCAAAATGTTAAAGCTGACTAATTTTTCAGAGGTAGGATTATGAGTGATCTTGTTTCATTTTTATGTTCTGTCTTTTCCAAACATTAAAAATCAGTATTGTTACATGTTTTTTAAACATATTTTATTGATTTTAGAGAGGAAGGGAGAGGGAGATAGAAGTATTAATGATGAAAGAGAATCATTGATTGGCTACCTCCTGCACACCCCCTACTGGGGATCGAGCCCGCAACCCAGGCATGTGCCCCTGGCCAGAATGGAACCTGGGACCCTTCAGTCTGCAGGCTGACACTCTATCCATTGAGCAAAACCAGCTAGGGAGGTTACATTTTTAATTAGTAAAAAGATTATGCAAGTCATAGTGTTTTAGGAGTTCCCTTTAAAATCATTAATGACCCTTTTCATATTGTTCAGTGGAGACTATCTCTCCTCCAAATTCCACATAACCCACTCATTTAAATAGGCTAGTATTTGTGGTTGCTTAAAACAGTACCTAGCAGATAGTAAGTAACTGCACAGGCATTAATTTTAAATTTTCAGTAATTTCAAATACCCTTTATCTGAGTATCTAATGTATTTTAGAGGTAGTCTATTTTTCATGGCACCCTGGCAAAAGAACACTTTTCCCCTTCTAACATCTTTTAAGAGATGATTGTCTCCCTCTGAGATTCTGTTTTCTTCAGAGAAAGCAAGAAGAAGAAATTGAGTCAAATACCAAGTTTCTCAAAGGGAAGATAGGAAATTAATGATAGGGATGAGATTTTAAAATATGGTCAATTGTAAAGACATACCTACAAAAATATACTCAACAGATTTATTAGAGTCTCTCTTAAGTCAACATTTCATGGGATTAAACTCTTTAACACTAAAAAGAATATACACTTATCCAGAAGAAATTGAGAAATAATATACCAGACTTTTAGTAGAGAGAGAGGGCTATATATAATTAGTTGGAAAATAATGTCCTCACGTATTTTTATGAGCTGCTTCAGATGTGTAGAGTGGTGGTAGTAGTAAGGAACATCCCAAGGGAAACTGAAAAAAACCACAGATGGCAACCAACTGTTCCACATAAATAAGGAATGATGAATTGGAACTCGCAAAGTGGAAGACAACTTAAGAAACTGAGGCTCTTAAGTTGTTTGTTGATTGTCTTTACTAAAGTAGTTTTCAATGAAGTCTGCACTACTCACTTATACTTTTGTGAAAATGGTTTCTTTTATTCAAAGTAATACTGACTTCTGCAGAAAGACACAAAAACTGAGTGTCAGGTGACATATCTGGGCTATCCACACATGTATTCATTTCAGTTTTGACAAACTTACACATGCATAGTTTGTCTTTTTTAAGTATCAGTTCTTTCAGTCCCCCTACTTAATTTTTGACTCAGAGGCAACAGGTAGGCACCTTTCCTTTCAGTACTTAACTCTATCTCTATAAATAATACAATGTTCCTGCTTGCTTTTTCAGTTTGCTGTTTTATGTATATATTAGGGTATCCCCCAAAAATGTATGCACACTTTGAATGATTATAAAGTCAGTGTTTATTAACAAACATTTCATTTTCAAAATTTTAAAAATTCTAGAGAAATTAATGATTTTTTCGTTGTTGTTGATACCAGTTTTCAAATTGATGACTGACCATTCTGGTCCAGGCACTGCTGCTGATGAAAAGCAATGAAATCGCAAACATCATTTCATTCTGTATTTGTGTGCCCTCAATTCATCAACTGTTGCTGGTTTTGTACCATAGACTTTATCTTTTATACTAGAGGCCCGCTGCACGAAATTTGTGTATGGGGGTGCAGGAGGCGTCCCTCACCCCAGCCTCTAGTCAGAGGTTCCTCCCCTCCTTCCGCACACAGCCTCTGGGAAGATGCTTGTCCTGGGGCCTCCTCAGGGTGCCAGCCCACGATGCCCTGCAGATCTGGTACTCGGGGACTTGGGTTTTCACCAACGGCGTCCCCCCCTGGCGTGGTGCATATCAGCTGCCACAGGAGCAGCGCCTCAGGAGTCATCCGTTGGACCATACTACTACTTGCGAGTGTATGTGCGGGGAGCAGCCTCGGCGGTAGTGATTTGAGGTCTATAGCGTGCCTGCTGGACACCCCTCTCCCCAGCACGGTGCCACACTGGTTGCATCTGGACTGTGGGCGGGGGGCTTCCAATCTGCGACTGAGGCTCCTTGGCTGCGACTGGGGGCTGCAGGCGGAGGGCCGGGCACCCACAGGGCTCCATCAGCATCAGGAACTGGAGAGATCCATGTTTCTGGGCCCTCCCCTCCCTCTGCACAGCTGGGGCACGGATGCTGCTCAGCATCCGGCTTCCAGTCCTCTGGTCAGAGGCTCCTCCCCTTCCCTCCCTCCAAGGCCAAGGAGCAGATGCTTGGCTCCCGTTGCCAGGGAGATGACGCCACCATTTTTGTCCCGGAGTGACGGTTAATTTATGTATTACTCTAATTTATGTATTACTCTTTTATTAGATAGGATATCCCCATAATAAAATCTAGTGGGTAAATTTTCTTTGTTCAAAGTTTAGTCTGGCTTCACCCATTATTTCAAATCAGTTAAACCTGAAAAAGAGTGAAAATTGAGTTACCAGCTGTTAAAGTGTGCAGTAGTAAGCAAACTCATTAGTCAACAGAGTGGCAAACTGCGGCTCTCAAGCCAAATGTAGCTCGCGAGCCGCAGTTTGCCAACCACTGAAGTGTGTATTCATGTTTTTGGAACACCTTGTACCGAGTTTTCAATACTATTCTTTCTTTCACCCTCAGTACAAACACAAATGTTCCCTAAAGTACAGCTATGTAGAGTATATAAAGGAAGTACAACTCAATAATGAGATAAACACAACCTAGTTAAAAAGGGACAGAGTACCAGAACAGATACTATGTTACTGGAACCCAAAATGTCCATTAACTAATAAATGAATAAACAAATTATGGTATACCTATACAATGAAATCCTATCACCAATAACAAACACTGAACATGTTACATATATGTAACATGGATAAGTCTCAAATAATTATATTGAATCAAATTCAGACCAAAAAAAGAACACATACAATTCCAAGTACATAAAATTCTAGAAAATTCAAATTAACCTATAATCACAAAAGCAGATTAGTGGCTCCCTGAGGAAAGAGCAAGGTGAGAGAGGGGAAGATTATAAAAAGGCACAAGAAAATTTTAGGCGGAGGGTTGTGCTCATTAATTTGACTGTGGTGGCAGTTTCACTGCAATATACATACATCAAAACTCAGGTTTTTCTCTTTAAATATGTGTAGTTTACTGTATCTCATTTATACTGTAATAAGACTATAAATACATAAATCTTCTTAAGAGTTCTGGATTCACCTGTAGGGCTTTCTGACTGGAGTTCACTGTAGGGTGACTGACAAGACATTTTTTTCTTTAAAAAAAAAATTATTTATTGGGGTTACATTGGTTAATAAAATTACATAGGTTTCACATATACAATTCTATAGTACATCATCATCATCATCATCATCAGTATATTGTATTATGTGCTCACTTTTCAAAATCTAGGCTCCCCTTCTTTTATCATTTATCCCGTTTATGTTCTTATCCCATTTATGTTCTTCTATCCCACCCCACCTTTTTTCCCTCTGCTAATCACCATACTGTTGTCTGTGTCTACAAGGTTTCTGTTTGTTTGATATTTTGCTTAATCCTTCACCTATTTCACCCAACTGACAGCTGTCAGTCTGTTCTCTGTATCTATGAATCCTGTTTCTATTTTGTTTATTTTTTCATTAGATTCCACATATAAGTGAAACCATTCAATATTTGTCTTTCTCTGACTGGCTTATTTCACTTAGCATAATACCCTCTAGGTCCATCCATGCAATCCCAAAAGGTAAGATTTTCTTTTTTATGACTGAGTAGTATTCCATTGAATAAATGTACCACAGCTTTTTATCCACTTATCTACTGATGGAACTAAATCTTTGCTACTGTAGCCGAAACCGGTTTGGCTCAGTGGGTAGAGCATTGGCCTGCAGACGGAAAGGTCCCAGGTTCGATTCCAGTCAAGGGCATGTACCTTGGTTGTGGGCACATCCCCAGTAGGAGGTGTGCAAGAGGCAGGTGATTGATGTTACTCTCTCATGGATGTTTCTGACTTTCTATCCCTCTCCCATCCTCTCTGTAAAAAATTAATAAAAGATATTAAATAAATAAATAAATCTTCGCTACTGTAAATAGTGCTGCAATGAACATAGGGATGCATAAGAGATTTTCCTTACACAAGCACAGAGCCAGTGTCATACTCTCTAGCTCCTTTCCCTCAATCTGGTCAGTCCTCAGAGAAGACAAACTCTGGCCTACATTCTGAAAGTTCTACAAGGGAAGAAGGCTGAGAATCTTAACATAAATATGTAAAGTCTACTTCCTCTTACTTGAGGATACTTTTTGGCAAGGAAGCAGTTAAATGCCATGTCTTTAATTAGAAATCTTAGATACATTTATTGAAAAGCGAAATTACCTTCACAGCAAACTACAAGACGAAATATCAAGCGATAACAAGATAGTTAAAAGAAAATATTGGAAAGCAACCTAAAAGAATTGAATGGTTGAAAATTTGGGGTGAGGATGGGGTGAAGAAGACCTATTATGTCCATACAATTTTTGTTTTTAAGTCAACCTTCCAAGAAAGAATATTAATAAAACTCTCTGACTTTATATTTTGTACTTTGGGGGGCAGTAACAACAACAACAAAAAAACAAGTGATTTACCCAAGGTCATTTGGCCTTTTAAAGGTGAGGATTCAACTCAAATTTAAATCTGGAGAAAATTTAAGATTAAAAAAAAATACAGAGTAGAAACCAAAATCAGAAGTTTTGGGTGCGATGGCACATAGAGTATCATAAAAATACATAGGCTCTGAGAAAGGTTGGCATTCCTAGCTAAAGGAAAGCTGTAGCAAGAGGCCCAGAGGCAAAAGAGAATCAAGTAAGTTCCACTGTTCAATTACAAATATAAGAAAAGGGAGTGTAAGGTCAAAGGCAGGTGAATTTAAACTTTATCATAAATCCATTATACTTGCACTGAATGACTGACTAATGTTTGTTTTTCTGATACCTGACATCAGAGGGTTTGATGCTAGAGGATCTCCTTTTCCTGATGCGTCATCACCTTCACAGACTGATGTTCCTTGTTTTCAGTCCTCTTCTATTAGCACTGGTGCCCTTTAACGCCGCAGTTCTCCACCACAGTATTAGTTGTCAGGAGTGTCCAAAGTAAGTATCTAAAGTTTGTGAGTCAGCATAAAGCATCACTCATTTGATTAGCGGCATGGGCATAAGCAGAGAAGAAAAGGACAGAATTATAGCAAAGGAACTGAAAATCTTGCTAATTCTAGGTATCAGCAAGGTAGAATTGAGTATATGCTAATATCATCCTCATGTGTCCCAATAAGAAAATGTAAAAATTCAATAGGAAAAGATGGGTCCTAACACATTTCACTTTAGCTGGTTCCACTGATTTCTGCCTTACAGATTTCTTTTTATTTTTTCACTTCCAAAAATACTATACATCCCTTTTGATCAACAACTTTATTATGATTATTACTCTAATGTTAAAGAAAGAGCAAGTCTTAGAATCCCGTCTATAACACCCAACCAACAATCTACAAAATTTAAAAGGATCAGAAGAACATTCAACAGCTGTGCATCCATACAGTTTCAGCTGTGCTAATCACTGGAAAAATCATCTCCGGAGAGCAATATTTTCAAGCATTTTTTTTTTACAATAATGGCTTACATACTAAATACCAGTATACATAAACATAAATCACTTATATGTTTACATATTAAATCTATATAAATCATTAAATGTTTGAAATTACATGCACATTCAATAAGAAGTGATAAAGTCTAAAAAAAAAAAGAGAGAGAAAGAAATGATAAAAATCTAGTACAGATTTTCCTTTCTGGATCTAAAGTAGGCAGAAAAAAACCATATCACTATGCTTTAAACTTTAGGAGAGACCACATACCTACACTTCTTACTGATGCCTACAGTAATTCTGCACCAGATCATAAGCTAACTAATAGTTAATCCTCAGTTCATGAAAAAGAACTCTCAGAAAAAAATTATAACCTTCAGCAAACAGATTTAAAAACTGAGCTCCATGATATTCCTATCAATGAAAAGCAATTACAAGAATATAATATTTTAAATTCGAAACTGCAGTACATGATTCAAATTATGGCATTTTACGTACTGCAATGTGCTAATAGATTACATATCCAACAAACACATTTTTAGAACATCAATCCAGATGAAAGGAAAAGAGGTCACACGCCAAGTGGACATTTTAAGATATAAGTTTTAGCATATAATCAGAACATATAATTCATATAATCAGGACAAATTCTAAAGCAGACAAATTAGTTACTGCATTGAAATTCAGAAATGGAAAAGATTTTCTATACAGAAGCTAAATTCTAGTATCCTAACATCCTATGTAATGCAGCCATTCTCCAGAAGTAAAAGAGGTTGTCCTATGAATCCATCCGAGCAAAGTTAGAATTTCAAAAGTAAAAAGGCTTTAGAAAATATCCAAGAAAAATTCCTTAACCTCATCTGCTATACCTTAACAAATGCCTAAGTCCTAAGACAATATGGCAAAAAAAAATACCGATTCAACATAATGACCAAATGCAGAAACTTCAGTAAAAAAAAAATTAATCACTAATGACAGAAAAGTAAACTAATGCTGAGTTTTGAAGGATGGGAACATTTAGATAGGCAAAAAGAGGGAGGGTCCTATCAGGTGACAGGAAGAAAACATATAAAGTCACAACAAAGGGGATGAGCAGGATTGTATGTAGACACTGCCAGACTATGTGACTGTCATGTAAGTGAGCAGTCAGCAGTACCACAGTACTGCAACTGCTCTCAATTCCCAGAAAACATGATTCATATTGTGTTCTATGTGAGTAGTACCTCATGGAGGTGTACAAAGCGATGATCCTGATTAGGTAATATATAAAAACATCAGGTGAGATGCTCAACTCAAAGAGATTCTGTGAAACAGGGAAGCAAAACATGAAATAGATTTAGATAGATTCAGTCCATATTAGCATATCAAAGGATGGGTGAAGTCCCAAATATGAGAACTACATAAACCATAGCCTATCTTCGATTCTGGTTTTGCTCCCTCTCCCATTAAACCCCTATTAATATTTTTTAGAACCAGTGTTCTAAAAAACACTTTAGAAAACACTGAGCTATTTTATAAAAAGCCTCCAGAGTCAAGTTGCATGTTGATAAAGAGAAAAATGAGGAACCACTGAAAGTTTCAGTAAAGAAATGACAGCAGAAAAGTACAACAAAACAAATTCTGACACAAATATGAAAGGTAGACTAAAGCAGATTTGAGAATTTTGAGAGTAAAAGATTGTTTGACATTCTTGAAAGAAAACTCACTGAATTAGTACTATGAACAATAAATCCACAGTCAATAATCAAGTTGTTTAAAAAGCATCTTTTAAACAATCAAATCCTTTTTAAGATTTACTTTTCAGAACTCCTAAATTTATCATGTCTTTATAGTAGTTATACCAGTTCACAGTTAAGCAGTATAATCTCAGATTTCACAGTGTAAGCAAGCACTGGTCCATTCAAAACTATCCTTATTCCTTCCCCCAGAGGCCCAGGTGACAGTAATATAACACAAAGCAGGTATCCAACATTTTGAGAAACCATATTGTTGGGAGTTATCGTACACAGAAATACCAAATAATATTCTTAATAAAGAGATAACTAAAAACATTGCATATTGTTTAAAATAGGTGATACACTCCTAGAAAAATCTTAACTGAAAAAGAGTTTAAAAGAACTTGGTGAAAACTTTACCCATATTTATCTGGATTCCACTGACAGAGAGCTTTATTAGTTTAAATTCCTACAATCATCTGTAATTATAACCCATGATTCCTAAATATATCCTAAGGCATAGTCAACAAACCTAAGGTTTTGCAAAAAACAAAGCACAGTCTTGAGTTGAATTTGCTTCAAAATTAATTTCATTGCAATATGTATTTTAAATATAGATGCAACTATTCAGTATACTGTTACAAATGAAGCAAAAACAACTGCATTTTAAAACTGGTCTTAAATAGAAAGTAATCCATATGTGTATATACTAGTAGATAAAGCAGTTCAAAAAGTCAGATCAGTTCATAACAAATGGACATTACAAACAGATTGCTGAACTATAATCTTAAATGTATCATTTAAGTGAAATAGCAGTAACTTGTTTTAATGCACAGAATGGTAAATTATCATCAGTTAGTCTTATATCATTAATAGTCTTTAAAGAAAGTAGGTACGAAGCTGCTGTTTTTTGAAGGAACATCTCCTTTTTAACTGAAACTAATAAGAATCACTACTTATTCACCAATTTATGTCCTTTTACTTTGAAAGAAGCTAATGTCTTTTCTGCTAACAAAAAATAAAGAGCTAGACTAGAACATAAATACACAGTACTATATTGACACAGCATGCATTATTTTTACAAAAATAAGCCCGCATGTTCATTCCAGTCACTTTAAAATGGCAAACACTGAGGCATGAAAACAGAAAGAGAATATTCTCTGTCTAGGACAGTGGTCAGCAAACTCTATTAGTCAACAGAGCAGCAAACTGCAACTTGCGAACCGCATGTGGCTTGCGAGCTGCTGTTTGCCGACCACTGGTCTAGGCATTTACAGTGCTTAATAAGTAACTTAATATATAATCTCAGGTGGATCTTCTGAAAGAAGACAATGCATACCTACAATGGAAATATTTTTTAATTTATCAATTTATAATTGCCACAAAACCACCAAATCCATAAATCAAACCTGGCTATAATAGTCAGAACTTTGAAACACTGATTCTGTTATGTTCAAAGTAAAAAAAAAAAAAATCAATGATGTCCTAATTTATAAAAGCATCTCTACTACATAAATTTAACTTAGTTATAAATTCAACATCAATGTTTTTCAAAATGCAAACTACAAGGCCCCTCCCCAAATATGCTGAATCAGAATTGCAGAGGCAATGCCAGGGAATCTCCACTTTCAATAATTCCCCCAAGTGATCTTCACGCATACTGATGCTGGAGAACCACTACCTTCCCTGTTAAGATTTATAAGGTTTTGGATTTCAAGAACTAAAATCTCCTGGTTTGAGAGCCTTTTAAACTAAATTTCATTCATAGATTCATATTTCAAAAAGATTTAGGTAATAAACATGTTTTGGGGAAAAAAAACAAGTACACAAAAATTTATAGCAGGAATTAAAAGAAGAAACTTATAGGCCATTTTATTTTTAACTCAAGATTTAAGAGACACCTAAATAATTTCATTGACCCCACGGGTGTTTGAAAACAGAACTGCTGTCTTAAAAATAATCCAATCCACAATATTAAAAGCACAGTATTTCAAATATGTTCAAATTTATTTACTCAGCTGTTAAGTAAATCAGGGCATGGACTGTTTGCATTATACCAAATACAAGCAATGATTAAACTTATAAAGCTAAACCTAAACAAACCTATTTATATTCCACTACAAAATTTACTCTGGTCAGAAACATTTTTCATAAATTCATGTAACTTTAACAAATTTGCATAAACATGTATAATGGAAAGAGCAATGGAGCAAAAACTAGAAGTCACCTAAAGTAGTTCTGGGTAATCTGGAGGCTAGCTATATGACCTTAGGACCCAGACAAATCATTTTACCTTCCAGGGCAGCAGCAGGGGTGGGGGGCAGGACGGTTCAACTGATCACTCATCTCAGGATCAATTGTTGCGGGAATCAAATAAGATGCTATATAAATACATTCTTAAATATTGTAAAGCAATTTATAAACCAAAGGCATTATCAAGAGAGCACAATTTGAGAGGCACAGTCTTTAGTTGCGTGCTATAAAATAGAGCCTTACGGAAACAATGAAAAACAAAAAAACTGACCCTTCAGATTCAATTAGATATAGAATACTCTTTGTATATTCTGTAAACGATAAATACAAAGCATAAAAAATATTTCAGTTACCTGTCCTACATTCCCATGTCTAAAATCTACTGTTTAAAGATATAAATGACATTAGACCAGTGGTTGGCAAACTCATTAGTCAACAGAGCAGCAAACCTTGAGCCGCAGTTTGCCCACTACTGAGATGGACCATGAGTTGATAACTGTCACAATTGCTGTTTTCATTCTCTCTATATACTTCTATTTATTTGACAATTTTCATAATAAATTTTAATATGGCAATGTATATGTTTGTTTACAAAACATCTGAAAAGCTAAAAAATATCTCATTGAAAGTTATTCAAGTTATTTCCAAAACTATTTTATCATTTTCTTTCAATGTTCTCAGATTCTATAAATTCCAAAGTAAGCTTCTATATATTATGACACTTACTAAAAAATAATTACTCTTTTTCAACTAGGTGAGCAAATATTCTTACCCAAACTGCAAAAATATAATTCTTAAGTTTCCGCTTCCTGGTCTTTATTCCTTTTTTTCTTTGTGAATTTTTTTTCTTTTGCTCATTCATTCCAAAATTCCAAAATTAAAAAGTGAAAACACCCAGTTTCATCGGCGTGTATGTGCAAAAATATAACAGGAAATAAAAGAGCAAATCACTCCTTTTTTTCTACTAGTACCATGGTCGGCAAACTGCGCTCACAAGCCACATATGGCTCTTTGGCCCCTTGTGTGTGGCTCTTCCACAAAATACCACAGCCTGGGCGAGTCTATTTTGAAGAAGAGGTGTTAGAAGAAGTTTAAGTTTAAAAAATTTGGCTCTCAAAAGAAATTTCAATCGTTGTGCTGTTGATATTTGGCTCTGTTGACTAATGTTTGTTGACCACTGTGAAAAAGACCAGTGTTAGTTGTAATTAGTCATTCCTCTTAAAATCTGTGGACCTATACAACTCAATTTATATGGTAAGAGACTGTTTCGTCAAAATGAATTTAACATATCTGTTAAAAAAATGAAATCACCAAATCAATGACAATGTACAATTACTTTGCATATATCAAACTAATTGCTCAAATAATATCCTTTAACCTGGAGTGATATTCTATATATTGAAAAAACATAAACCACCTTTCATCTCAAGCAGATTTGTTTAGCTTTAACTTAATAAAATTTATCTATAGCTCAATAGCTCATGTTTTATTATAGTTTGTGAAGAAATCATAAGTGTTGAAACTTAAATGCAGATAGAAGGACAATAATAGCGTGTGGTTTATAATTAAAACTGTATTTGGTAATATCTACACATTAATTTATTCATTACTTGAGAGCTAATAAATCTGTTTCTTCTGTGCCTAAAGAGATAGTGTACCTTAATTATTTTTACTTGGGAGGGAGGGGGGACAAAGCAAGTGAGCAGGGAAGGAAACTCATCATCAGTTCAACTGTCACTATACATTTGGTTTCTAAGCATTAAAAACTCCATTTTTTGTACATATTTGAGAAGATACATAGGAACCATTTGTTTCAACATGGTCTTTAATAACTTTGCATTGTTAGTCCTGCTGCATTATTTAAAAACAAGTAATTGTAAAACTCAGTAAAACCATGAAAGACAAACTATTGGAAGATGAATAACAAACAAAAAGAATTACTAGACCTTATTTTTAAGCAAGGTTATTAACTGTACATGTTTACTTTAGAATGTTAACAGCACACAAGCTAAAAAAAATGATAAGACTACTATGATGCTCTTAGGTATGCTTATTTGGTGTCAATGCTAGGTGCCACTTTCCCCATGCAGCTATTACTTTCCTTATTTCTTTTCCTAGGAGTCTAGATATCATTGCCCCTATTATTTTTATCATAAGCATAAAGCAAGTTTCTCACCTCATCTCAGAATCCTACATTTAACCCCAAGCGCCAATTTAAAAACCATGATTTCCCACATAGTTGCAGAAATCCCCCTAAAAGAGTCAAGAATTAGAGGAAAATGAAGACAAAACCATCTTATACATCTAAATGAGGATGCCAGTAATGACAACTGCAATAAAAATCAAGAAGGCATACTCTGAATTTTCACCATTTTAATAAAACAAAATCATGAAATTTTAAATTAAAGGTGGCGCTCTGTCCTCACCTCACCCGATTGTGACTCACTTTTGCAGACTATATGGTAGGCAATAACACTTTTCAAAGATCTTAGCAGTTACACCCAAGCCAAAATCAGGACAGAGATTCACCCTTAATTACAGCAATTTAACTGTCTCACCCAAAGCAAGGTAGAAGCTAAAAACATCCCCTCAAATCAGGGCTAAATAAGCACATTTCATATACTAGTTTTCAAAGGCTCCTTTAAAGAAAATGTTTCTATTTACTTCAAATTTGAACTCATCAGGTGGAAAAAGAAGAAAAAAGGGGGGGGGGGGGGGGGAAGACCCAGCAGAAAGGCCAAATACGAAAAAGTGATTCCCCTCCAATCCTACTAATTCCCCCAATCCCTCTCTGCCACTCACAAGGATAAGGAGTCTGGGGAAGGCTAGCAGCAGGGCAAGCGGTGAAGGCCCTCCATTCACTCGTTCGGGCCACCATCCAAAGGGTTACACACCCTCTGTTCAAGGAGAGCCTCACACAAAGCAGATCCTTACAAGCACTTATTATAAAATACGCCCACGCTGTACAAGAGCGTTATTTCAAAGTAAGACTGTCCTCAGGTGGAGGAGGTTAAACACAACAAAGGCTTCCATGTTGAAAGGCATATACCTACACGCGTACGAAAAAAAAAAATCCGTAAGTAATTTATCATGAACAGCAATCGATACCAACAGGGGCCATTAGATTATTAATAAACCCAGAAAAGCGTAATACACAGCAGCTCAAGTGGCTGGCTGCTGCGATCTAACCCCAGGGAAATGTAAAATGCGGAGCAGGGTCAAGCCCTCAGCAGATTTAGAGGCCCCCTCCAACCCCCCTGAGCACCCCTTGGCCTGGACGTCGAGCCCGCTGCACCACCCAGGATGCGAGCACACTTTCCAGCACCGCGAGTCCCGCAGAAAACTGGTGAATGAAATGCGCACAGACACCAACCTGGCTAGTGACCACGGCGCAGAACCAGGGGTCGCTCACTAGCTCAGCCACAGGCTTCTCCTCCAAGATGTGATACCGGGAGCATAGCCCCAACCCCGCAACTGGAACCCGATGCGTTCTCACTGACCCTTTCTAAAAAAGGGGGTGCAGGACGCAGGGTGCCCCCCCCCTCAAAAAAAAAACTAAATTGGAAAAAAAATGCGAATCGGAAGCAGACAGGAACATCCTGGGGAGGGAGGTTGGGGAAGACGGGAGACGACGAGTGCAAGGCGAGAGGAGACGGCTCTCCAACTCCCAGGGAATCGCCGTCGTGTGATACGGATCGGTCAACCAGCCCCACACCAGAGGCTGGCGAGGGGTCGCCGTCGGAGACCCAGTGGCGCCGAAGCCGGGGATTGAAGGGGTGACCCTCTCGGGGCTCGGGGAGAGAGTGCCGGGCACCGCTGCCCTGAAGGTCACCACGCGCCGGGCGGGGGCGGCTGGCGACAGGATGAGCTACGGCTCGGCCGAGGCGGCTCGGAGAGCGGCGAGTGTACACACGGAGCCCCACCGGGCCGGTCCCTTGGGCCCTGGGCGGGGACTCCCGGCCGGACCGCGCTAGGGCGCACTCCCGGGAACCCGCTCACCTTTACCATTGCCCGTGCGGGCGCGGCAGAAGACAACCTGCAAGAGCCCTCCCACCCACCCCCCCGAACGCCCCTGCCAACTTCTCCCGGACCAGCTGAAGCCGCTGCGGGGCGCGGGGCACCAAACTGTCAGGACCCCCACCGCGACTCCCCGACCCCTGTGTTCCGCTCAGCCTTCCCGCAGGTGACCTGCCCCAGCGGATGGCGGCCGCCACTCACCTCGCCCGGCAGCAGGAACCATTTTCCAAAGGAGAAAAGGAAGTGGGGGCTGCAAGGGGCCGGGTGAGGGACAGCGGGAAGCGCAAGAGACCTGGGGCTCGGTCCTTCGCGAGTCCGCAGCCTGCTCGGAGGGCTTCGCTCGCCACGCGGAGGTGCGGTTGCACCTCGGGGATGAGGCTGCGGAGTCAAGACGCTCGGCGTCCACCAGCCGGGGCTCCCTACTCACGCTGCACAGTGAGGAGGCGGCAGAGCAGGAGGCGGCACCCGGCTCGGCCCCCGCCCAGAGCCCGGCAGCCGCCGAGTGGCCGCCCGGGTCCCCGCAGGACCCGCCTCCTCGGCTCCGCAAAGCCGCACACTGGGCGCGCCGCGCTCAGCACGGGTAGCGCCGCCAGCCTCACGCCGCCATCCGCAAATGCAGCGGCGGGCGGGGTGCAGACCCCTCGGTGAGCACCGCAGCCCGACCCGCTAGGGGCGGGGCCCGCGGCCACTCGGCGGACCGCCGAGCACGAGGGGGCTGCGCGCAGCGTAGGGCTGGAGCCCCGTTTGCACCGGGTGGCCCGCAAGATCGTCGGAGTAGGCAGGGGGAGAGAACTCTCACCCGTTCCAGTCTGCTGCTCCCTTCTCTTCACACCCACACGCCTCCCGCTCCGCGCTGGCGGCGCAGCTGCTCCCGCTGCCACTGCCGCCGCCGCCGCCGAAGCTCGCGCCGCCGCCGCCGCCGCCGCCGCCTCGGCTGAGCGCGGTCACGTGACGCGACCCGCGGGGAGCCTGGGGGCGGGCGGGCGCGCGCGCACGCGGTGAGAGCCGGGCTTGGACCGGGACTGGGAGCCCGGCGGCGCGGAGGGGGCGTTTAAGGGGAGGACCCAGCGAGCGCGCCCCCGGCTGGCGAGCACACGCCCGGCGATGAGAACTTGCAGCGCGGTCTGGAAAGGGTGCCGGCGCTCGGGGCGGGGGGACCCACGCCTCCGCCCGGCCCTCCTTCTCTTCCTTCCCAGAGCGCCCGGACTGCCGCTGCCCCCGCCCCCTGTCTCAAGCGCCTTTCCTCCTGCCGCCGCCTGCGATTGGCTGAGAGGGTCTGACGTCCGTGTTTCCATGACGTAGGGGGGCGGGGGTGGCGCGGGCGGAGCGGGTGGCTGGGGCGTGCTGGGCGGGGACGACGTCAGTCACAGCTGCTGAGCCGGCGCGGGGTCGGGTCCTCCCGCGACTGTGGAGGCTGGAGAGCGCTGACTGCCGCAGGCGGACGCGGGCGCTCTCACCTGGGGCCCCGCCCTAGCGACCCGCGCCCCTCCGGAGCCCGGGAGCACGGCGGCGGGCGTGGGAGGGCGAGTGTTCCCGGGGATGGCAGGTTCTGGCTGACCATTTGTCAGCGGGTTTGAAAGGCTTCTCGCCGCTTCTCTTCACTGCCTACCGGACTCGTTGCCAGTCTCGGGCCTTGACGCACACGCCAGGCAACCCAAGTGCGTCCCAAGTCGTTTCCTTCTGGGAGAGGAGAGCCCACCCTCCCTACGAGTGCGGGTCGCCCCTTCTCTGTTGCTTAGGGTCGGCCTCGCAACCTGGAATCCCTCTTCAGCGTCCTGAGGGTTAACCGGCGAACCCGGTGCCAGCGGGCTCCTCTGGACCCGCGCTTAAAAGCCCCGCGTCTTCCTTTGGGCTTGCTTTTTCTACCGATGCCAAACTGTTGGCTGTTCTAGTTCCCTTGTACCGTCTTTCCCCATCACCCTTCTTTCGTGTGGGGGGAAGACAAAAAAAAAAAAAAACACCGAGTAACACGCGGAATTTAGATGCTAAAAGGTAGTCTGCTTTGCCCAACCTTCAAGAGATTTTGCAAGTTAATCAGAACCATCCATCGTGACATCTACTTTAAAAATAAAACGGTTTTCCTTCCTACACACAGATACACCCATATGTAAAGGTTAGTGGCTTACCTAAGACGCTGCGCTCCAGCTTCCTTTAATCGGCTCAATTTGAACTAACCTTCGCGGCTCACTCGGCTGAGACCTTGGCAGAATTGATTTCAGAACCACTTAACCAGGGCAAAAAGATGAGTTCTGCAGTCTCCTCCTTTCTCTTAATTCCAACACTGGAAAAATTACTACTTGTAACGCGTTCTTGAAAGCATACCGGCGATGAGAAAGACTATATTATATATATTCACTCTCTAATAGCTTTTATTTTTCAAGGTTTAGAAACAAAATATGTAAAAGTTTAGAAAGCAAAAACTCCTCGTTAATCCTGTTGAAAATAAACTTTTAAATTAATTTGTCTTACCAGGAAACACATGACCAAGTTGTGAGCGGTTCTCTTGACCAGCAAAGTTAGCGCTGGGCAGAATGACACAGTTTTTCCCCTCGTTAATCACTGTTAAGGACTTGGTTGGTGTGGTACAATAGCCCTTTCCTGGCATTATTTAAAAACTTAACAGAACATAGTAACTTTTCAAAACAGCTTAGACTCAGATATTTAAGAATAATTGGCTTTTGTCCAACTTTTCATACAAGGAAATGACAATAGAAAATTGAATTATGCATTCTACTGTAATCAAGAATGTGACATTAAAGTATTATACTGTATGTATGAATCATTGCTATAGTGCACTAGCAAAATGGATAACAGATTAAACTAGAATTTGTTCACTTTGTGGGTTTGTTGCAGCTCCAAATTATAAAGTATACACTCTTAAAGTGTGGTCATGAAAAATTACTCAGTGTGTTCAATTTAGAACATGATTTCAATGGAGATTTTACGTATAAAGATTATATACATATACATCCAACAAGAGACTTATATGTATTATTTTCATGAAATGTGAGTCACAATGATTTACAGTAGTAGTCAAGGTGATGTACTCTAGTTTGATTTCTATATTTTCATTCCTTAAGTAGCAGTAAAGGCTGAAAGCAATATAGAAATAACTGCACATTAGGAAATTCTTTTTTTTTCTCCCTAAGGTTTAGTATTGAAATCTCCTTATGTTTCAATGCCATATGTCTCAATGTAAAAATCAAGAAAATATTTGATCACTTAATTAACATTTCCTAAAAAAAGTGGAGCTACTGGAATTCAAAGATGCTACTGTATATATAACCATATCTTCTTAATGTTTGACCATAGATTTAATTTATTTATCTTATAATAACAACAGTATAATAATGCAATTTATTGTCAGGAGACTTAATCTTAAAAAGTTCTCTTAACACTCTTTGAATATCTTTTTAGTTACAATGCAAAATTTCTGAAAGTATTTAAATCCTATGGCCAGTTACTATTTACGTTGTAAACGTTGTTTGAAGATAGGCAGTGTATTCAAAATAATGTATTTTGCAAATTACTAAAGTAATTCCTTTTAGATGAATAAATCTAAACTGTTGACATTGTTTCTGATAAGTTGATCAACATGAACTAATCATGTATAACTCATGGAGACAGTTTTCTAAAATCCTCAATGTAATCAAGTGTAGAAGAAACATTAAGATATTTATTCCCTCAAGAATCTGTTACATATATTTAGAAACATGACAAAGTGAATATATCCAAAACCAGCATATTTGAAAACTATATCATTTCCTCAAACACACACACACACACACACACACACACACACACCCATATGTGAATGCCTCAGTTCTGATCATTTCAAAAATGCTAAAGAGAACTGGCAGGTATAGGGAAGCAGGGGAGGAGGACTATTCAATGCTTCTTTAAAAAGTAGTTGTATTTGTTCTCAAATTTTTATCAATCTGAATAACTAGAGAGAAGTCAAGAGAAACATTACTTAGTTGAAAACCACAGAGAACTGTTACCTATTAGCAACAAATTAATTACATCTGCTACATTAAATGAAGCATAATTATGGGAAAGTCTACAATAAGAATTTTCAGGTCACATACTGGAAAATTTTTATAGGTGAAAAATGCAAAATGGTTAGATGTCATTGTTTGACAGGAATTATTTAGCACCATGTATTCTAGCTAGAAAGCATTGCTTTCTACCCCAAATATTGTATAATCAGGTCATATAGAGTGCAGTTCTAAATTCAAATTCCAGAGGATTCAAAAAAGGGAAAGCTCATATTTAAATATTCTTGAGGATTTGAACTTGACTTGTGCAAGGATGACATAGAGGATTTAAATTAATGCAAAAGAGAATAGGCAGTAGAAATGCCAGGAAAACCACATAGGAATTAAGAAATTTACTACATTCATGTTCCTATCCTTTCATTATCCATAAAACATGTATTTGCTACCTTTGATATCTTTCACCTACATAAGTGGAACTCATTTATTTTCACACTAATAATTGTGAGTTACATAAAGTAGTGAGATTATGTTGGGATATCTATACGATGTTCTTAACAGAGTACTTGATGTGTAGTAAGTACTCATAAATATCATTATTACTCGTAAGTAGTCATTCTTTGCCCCTTATTACAATCAAATGTACTGCAAATGAGAATGGACATATTTACTTAGTTTAGTTGCTAGGTGTTTATTATTCTAACATTAGAAGATCAGAGGTATTTGATGGCATGATTGATTCACATCCTGGCTACAGCCCTCAAAGAGCCAGGCTCATAGCTTTCTGCTCTGCTATCCTCGGTGTATAAATTACTTCAATATCTTTTAATGCTAACAATAGGACAACCCACAGGATTTTTCACACTAGAAGCAAATCTTACATTTCCATAGTTTTAGTGCTTATACTCTTGCACAGTTTTTCATTGTTGTCCACCTTTTTTTTTTTTAACTTCTTTGTTTTTCAGGACATTAGAATGTGAGAAGAATCACCTGTGTGTGCTGAGGAATGCAGGTTTCTAGGGCCACACTCAGAGTTTCTGCTTGAGTCTGTTTGCCATGTAGTCAGCAGCTACACATTTTTGACAGTCCCATTTAGCTGATTTTGAAGCACCTCAGCATCTCTGTTTCCTTCCTTTGCCATATCTTTTGTTGTGTTTTGCATTTGGTTCTTCTTTCTCTTTCCCTGACTATTTCTAATACTAAGTTCTCAATTCTAACTTCTACAAAGTTCCCAAATTTTCATGGCTGCCACCCCTCATTCATTCATTAACTGTTTGATGACCCTGACAACTGTCCTCTCACCTTACTAAGGATAAAAATACAAAGATGTCTGTTTAGGAGGCATTAGCATAAAAGTCATAGTTTATCCATTTAAACAAAGAAGCTTTTATTAAGCATTAATTGCATGCCAGACCTAACAGAACCTGACATGTAATAGGCACATAAAACAAAAGTAGGTTGAAATGAATGAATAAACAAGTGAACTATCTTCCCTCTGATGATGAATTCTAAAGTTATAGCCACTGCCTTGCTCCTTTATTCTGGTGGCTGAGTCCCAGGTTCATTTTTTCCCTCCAGACAAAAATATTGGAAAGAAGCCAATTTACCAGTCATCCAAAAGCCAAGTCCAGTTTTTGACTTATGTATTTTAGATGGCAGAGAAGAAGGGGGTCAAGGGAAATGATCTGATAATGCTGGGGAATGGGAGAGTTCAGAAGAAGGTAAGATTTAAAGCAGATCGAGGTATTAGTTTGGAAAAAAGGGGGGGCATCTTTTTCTCTGATATAGATGAAAAAGGCAAAAAAGTGGGAAAGAAGAGTAAAAGCTGAAGTTTAGAAGAAGGAGGACTTAGACTAAATGGCATAGAATATTCCATGAAAAATAGGTACTTATTGTGATGAGCCAGAATTGAGGAAGACTAAGGACTAGATTGGACAGATTAAAGAAACTGAAGGATGAACAAACAATAAAATATTATCCAATTCCTACATAAATTTAGAGTATGATTTTAGAGCAATATAGGATTTGCATGATATTCTCCAGTGACTCAGAATTGGGGTTTCCCATTGACAGCTCAAAGGACTTTGGTGCAGTAGGGATGGACATGAACAATGATAATAGACTGCATTAGTCTGTTAGGGATGCTATAAAATACCACAGACGGGGTAGTTTCAATTTCTTTTCCCCATTGATTTCAGAAAGAGAGAGAGAGAGATAGAAACATCAATGATGAGAATCATTGATCAGCTGCCTCCTGCACACCCCTTACTGGGGATCAAGCCCATAACTTCGGCATGTGCCCTGACCAGAATCAAACCCTGATTCATAGGTCAACGTGCAACCATTGAACAACACAGGCCAGGCAGAGTGGGTGGTTTAAAAAACAAAATTATTTTTTCACAGTTCTGAAGTCTAGAAGTCCAAGATAAAGGTGCCTTAAAGGTTTGTTTCTAGTGAGACCTTTCTTCCAGGCTTGTAGACAGTCACCTCCTTGTGTGCATGCATGGAGAAAAAGATCTGTGGTATCTCTTCTTCTTCTTCTGAATCCTAAGAGATCAGGGCCTATGCCCAGCTAGTGTGGTCAGTGGCTGAGTGTTGACTCATGAACTAGGAGGCCATGGTTTGATTCCCAGGCAGGGCACATGTCCCAGCTGTAGGCTTTATCTCCAGTGGGGTGAATGCAAGAGGCAGCTGATTAATGATTTCCTCTCATCATTGATATTTCTATCATATCCCTCTCCCTTCCTCTTTCTGAAATCAATAAGAACATTAAAAAAAGAGAGAGAGTTTAGGGCCCCATTTTTGTGATCTCCTAAATGCCCTATCTCCAAATATTGTCACACTTGGGGATTAGGACTTCACCATTTGAATTTGGGTTGGGGGGACATAATTCAGTTCATAATACAGACTTATCTGGTGAGCATTGTTCAGAATTCACATATCAGGGTCCTTCCTCTGATCTACTGGATCAGATTTTCTGCAGGTGGTAGAAATAGAGAACTCAAAAGTAGAGCAGCCATTAGTGTGCAAACAGATATTAGCCCAGGTGATTACTGAACCTGGAAATGAGTAATAAGCATGGGGTTTTAATGATGGGAAATGTAGCCAGACCTGAGTGAGGCAGGGAGTTGAAATTGAACCCCCTGCAAAGCTGGAATCCTGCCTTCTAACCAGTGATATGCTAATACCAGTTCCTACCAATGGCCTTGCTCAGCTCTTCCCCAAACTCCCAAACTTCCCCAAACTCTCTGCAAGAGAGTCAGTATTTGAATGCCTGCCATGCAGAAGACATCAGCTGCCAAAGGGGCTTGCAGTGCAGTGTATTGAAGAAAAGAGACTTTGCCCTTTTCTCTTCCTCCATCCTCCCTAGCCTCAACACTAAAAGAGCTATAGCTTCTGGAAGGGAGGGAGGAGGGGAATAAGTGCACAAAGACAGTATGAGAGAGGGGAATCTTTTGACTCAGATGGAGATTCAAGTTTGTAACAGTAGTGACCTAGTAAATTTTCATAGTTGAAAGGTCTCAGAAAGTTAAAGAATCTCCTTCAAATATTGTTAAAGAACAGGTTTGGGGAATCATTGGATCATGGCTGAAATTACTTGTTCAAGAAAATTTATTCACTGAAATGAGTTGAAGCAATTGTCATCAAAATAAGGATAATGGAGTGAGTGAAATGGAAGGGATAAAGCAATTATAAATTGTAGTTACGTGGAATATAACTGACAGATTTCTAGAGATGGGGCTGAGTTGACAGGTAAGAAGCTACTTTGTAGAGACTTGGAGGGGGCACCAACTTGGAAATTTTACAGATAAAACTGCTAAATTATCAGCACCATAAAAATCTGGCAATAAGCTATGTCTGGTCAGATGCATCTTCCTATTTCTGCGTAGGCCTAGAAATACTGATTTCCTTATGAAATTTCTTCATGGTAATGATGGGGAAACTTCAGGGAGATAGCTTGTCACAGATTCAAAATGTTTTTTTCTGCTCTACTCTCCTGGTTATTGTGAATTATCTGGTTCTGGACTACAAGCCAAGTTCAGAGTATTTGATTTCATTTCTCCTTCGGAACCTATGTCATCCAGTTTCTGATTCTTTGTTGTGAACACTAGTAACTGTGTCTTCTTAATCTTCTGCTTGCCTATCCAATTTCTGACCCAATGATTAGACTTCCTTCTCATGTCTATTTATATTCACTTCTACTTGCTTGTGGCTTAGTTTCTGACCTTACTGATTCATCTTGAACTTTAATTGTGCCTGTTTCTAAAAAAATGTCCTGGTGGCTGATTCCCATGCCTTGTAAGATTGTCAAATTCCCTGAATTTTTGGCTTTTCCAGTTCTAAATTCTAGACCTCTTTTTAAATGCATTGCTATCATCACATACAACCTTAGCATTTAGAGTTACATGTACTTGTCCATTATCATTTCACTTCTTATTTTATTCACCTTTTTTTTTTACATTTTGCAAATGCCTTGTTTCAGTGTAAGCTATATGAATTAACTCTACCACTGACCAAAGAGTTTTTCACAACAAAACTTTTTCCCAAATAATAATGTCTATTTATAGGACTATAAGAACAATTCTATACAAAATAATTTGCCAGAAAATAGGAAAATGTAATTATTTTGATTTGGTCATGTTAAATTTTGTTTGAACTACCATTAGTCTATTGATATAATAGCATGTGTATTCATGATAATATTTTGGAAGGTAGTTCTGTATTTTTATTTTTTAATTTAATAAATCTTTATTGTTTGGATTATTACAATGTTGCTCTTTTTCCCCTCCCATAGTTCCCCTCCCCTCTGTATCCATCCCATCCTCTGGCCTCACCTCCCCCGCATCTATAGGTGTACGCTTTTTGTCCAGTCTCTTCCCGCACCTCCCATACCCCTTTCCCCTGAGAATCGTTAGTCCACTCCCTTTCTATGCCCCTGATTCTATTATATTCACCAGTTTATTCTGTTCATCAGATTTTTAATTCACTTGATTTTTAGATTCACTTGTTGATAGACATGTGTTTGTTGTTCATAATTTTTTTCTTTACGTTTTTCTTCCTCTTCATCTTCTTAAAGAACACCTTTCAGCATTTCATATAATACTGGTTTGGTGTTGATGAACTCCTTTAGCTTTTTCTTATCTGCAAAGCACTTTATCTGACCTTTAAATCTGAATGATAGCTTTGCTGGATAAAGTAATCTTGGCTGTAGGTTCTTGTTATCCATCACTTTGAATATTTCTTGCCACTCCTGTCTGGCCTGCATAGTTTCTGCTGAGAAATCAGCCATAAGCCCTCTCTGAATTCGTATGGGTGCTCCCTTGTAGGCAACTAACTGTTTTTCTCTTGCTGCTTTTAATATTCTCTCTTTGTCTTTTGCTCTTGGCATTTTAATTATGATGTGTCTTGGTGTGGTCCTCTTTGGATTCTTTTAGTTTGGGGTTCTATGTGCTTCCTGGACTTGTAAGTCTATTTCTTTCACCAGGTGGGGGAAGTTTTTGGTCACTATTTCTTCAAATAGGTTTTCATTGTCTTGCTCTCTCTCTTTTTCTGGCACCGCCATGATTTGGATGTTGGTATGCTTGAGGTTGTCCCAGAGGCTCTTTACACTATCTTCAATTTTTTGGACTCTTTCTGCTTCTTGCTTTTCAAGTGATTTTTGCTTCTTTGTTTTTCAAATCTTTGACTTGATTCTTGCAGTCCTCTAGTCTGCTTTTGGGTCTCTGTATAATATTTTTTATTTCAGTCAGTGTATGCTTAATTTCTAGTTGGTTCTTTTTCATATCCTCCATAGTCTCATTCATGTCCTTGAGGGACTTGCTCATATCCTCGAGGGTCTCATTAAATTTATCGAGCTTTTCTAAGAGCCTCTTGAAAAACCTTATAACTGTGGTTTTGAACTCTATGTCCAGTCATTTTTTTTCCTCCATTTCTTTCACATTTAATTTGTTACCTTGTCTTTGCATTTTGGCTGCTTTCCTGAGTTGGTCGACTAGGTTTGTGTGGTAGGTGTCCTTTAGGAGACAGTGGCTCAGCCTTCCCAGTTGCCTGAGGTGGATACTCTTGGTGCACCTCTTTATGGGTTGCACAGTCTTGTTTTAGTTAAGCCTAGATTGTTGCTGATATCACTGGGAGGGTTGACCTCCAGGCCAATTGGCTGTGAGGATGAGCTGTGTTCAGCCTGGATGAGGCAGAGTCTCCAGGCTGGACAAGCAGCCCTGGTTTCTGGTCAGCTCTGCCCAAACGGCTCATGGGTCTCTGTGCCCTGCAGCAATGGCTGGAGCTCTGCCTGCTGCCTGACAGTTTAGTTTCTCCCCAAATGAGTCTGCACACCCAAGACTCACTGGAAAGGGAAAACAAAGCAGTCTGGCTTTTTTTTTTTTTTTCCTCCCAAAGGTTAGAGCCAGCCATAAGCCCTCTCTGATAGCTTGCGCACCTTTGCAGCACCCAATTTTCAGTGTGTTTCCTCTTTACAGTCCAGTTTCACCCTGTATTAGTCTGGGTTCCCTGAGATTCACCCAGAACCGGGGCTCAGTGCAGTGAGATGCCTTTGTCTCCCTCCCAGTTCAAGAAAACCAGTTGGGTTTGCAGCCTCTCACCCTTTCAATTCGCATGCAACTTCTAACCTCTGACTCTGTGCATATCTGCAACTCTGTCCTCCTCAGCTCCCCCGAGTCTCAGTGTCCTTTTATTTTTCCTTCTGTTTGTGGAATGTCCACTTAGCCAGCCCTCTGGTGGTTCTGAATGATGTCCGTTTTGTCCTTAGTAGTTTTGAATTTGTTGTACGGGGCAGCAGTATGGGTGTTTACCTATGCCGCCATCTTGGTTCCTCTCCCCAGATAGTTCTATTTTAACTAAAGATAATGTTTTTACTTCTCCCATTCTCTTAAAAATGGTGCATCTTTCCTATTATCACATTAATGCCTCTCTTTCATACATTTTGCCATTCCTTTCTGTGGTATACGTTGTCACTATTCTTTATAATCCCTCTCCATGTTTTAAAAATGAAGTGCTAAGTACTTAGCAGCCTCATATTCTTCTTATTTCTATGTTTTGGTTACCTTTTCCAAGATTTTGAAACCTTATCTATTACTATGATAACAGAAAAATAATTAAACTGCTGCATCCATTTCATTTTTTTTATCTGTAGGAATTCAAACTTTAAAACTAGATAGTATCATATAAATGTGTATACATATTTTATATATTTCCCCTAATAATTTTCATATTTTGGATATTTGTAATTATATTTTATTAGTAAGTATAGATAATTAACTACATGTATGTATTTACACCTTAACATGAGTAGTACCAAAGTTGTATAATTTGTCCAGGGTAGTTCTTGCTGTGGAGGCATAAAAGGAAGTACAGAATATAATGTTTGCACTTACAGAATATATACATCCAATAGTCCTGAAAAGTCATAAAATAGCAAAAAAAAATCCAAAGAATTTATAAATATGTGAGAGTATAATACACATTGTATAAATCCAATGTATATATTGAGACAATTAAATTCATTGGAAAAATTATTATAAGAAAGACGAGTCTTAAACTTGGCTTTGAGGAGGTAGCAATGTGACATTTAGAAAGAACCTGAGATTTGAAGAAAAGAAGGCCTGGATTGAAATTCCAGTTCTGCAGGGAGCAGCCGCCCCATTACCCCCTGAGGAGCAGCCACTGCCCCAAGATTGCGAGAAGGGTGATCATTTGACCTGCCAACAGGCCCTCCACTGCAGCCACAGGCCCAGTGCAATTTGACACCTAGTGAGAGCAAAAATGGGGAGACAGAAGAACAACCCCCAAAGGAAAGGAAAGGAGGACTAGCCAGAAAAGGAACTAAATGAAATGGAGGCATGTAATATGTCAGAAAAAGAATTCAGCATCAGAATCATACAGTTCATAAACCAGATGGATGAGAAAATCAACAACCTATGTAAAAATCAAGAAGAAATGGTGATATAGCTCCAATAAAAAACACTATGGAAGCTTTCAACAGTAAACTAAGAGAAGTAGAGGACCAGATTAATGAGTTGGAAGACAGGGAAGCAAAACACACCCAATCTGAACTGCAATTGGAGAAAAAACATTAAAATACAAAAAGAGAACCTTAGGGAGCTTTGAGACAACATGAAACAAAGCAACATGCATACAATAGGGATGCCAGAACAACAGAAAGAGGAGCAAGGGTTAGAAAACCTATTTGAAGATATAATGTCAGAAAACTTCCCTGATTTGGGGAAGAAAAAAGTCATACAAGCACAGAGAGTCTCAACAATATAAACCTGAAAAGATCCATTTGACCCAGTAATTCCACTTCTAGGAATATATCCCAAGAAAACAGAAACATTAGTAAAAAAGGATATATGCCCCCCCCCCCCCCCCCCCATGTTCATAGCAACACAATTTACAATAACTAAGATTTGGAAACTGCCTAAGTGCTCATCAGCAAATGAGTGGATTAGAAAACAGAGGTACATCTACACAATGGAATACTATGCTGCTGTAAAAAAAGGGATTCTTACCATTTGCAACAGCATGGATGGACCTAGAGAGCATTATGCTAAGCAAAATAAGAAGGTCAGAGAGATAAATATCACATGATTTCACTCATTTGTGGAATATAATGAACAACATAAACTGCTAAACAAAATTAAAGCCAGAATCATAGAAGCCTGGAATAGACTATCCAACCTATGAGGGAAAGTGGGGATTGAGGGGTAAGACATCATCCAAAGGACTTATATGCATGAATATGAGCATAACAAATTGACATAGATGGGGGGTGGTGAGGGTATGTGTTGGTGGTTTAGGACAGATGGGGGGAGGTCAATGGGGGAAAAAGGAGACATGTAATACATTAAACAATAAAGAATTTAACTTAAAAAAATTCAGGAGGAGAACCAAGATGGTGGCATAGGTAAACACCTATACTTGCTGTCTCTTACAACCACATCAAAATTACAACTAAAAAGCAGAACAACTACCACCCAGAACTGTGAAAAAGCTGGCTTAATGGAAGTTCCACAACTAGAAAGGTGAAGAAAGTGGATTGAGACTGGTAAGAGGTGTGGAGGCTCGGAAAGTGCTGGCACCTGGATGTGCTGCTGTTTGCTCTACCCTGGTAATTTACAGAGACCCCACCCCACCCAATTTACAACCCCACCCAAGATATGTGCATTTGCTTTTGCATATGAATGGCCTGCCCTTTCTCCACCTAAAACCTGTCAAACTGCAGTTGCATCAGAGAGTCCCAGAGCTTCCAAAAGAAGGCACAAGGCCCAGCAGCAACAGCCTGTCTTTCTTCAAAGATGGGCCTTATCTGGGCACTTCCAAACCCAATACAAAGAGGAAGGATCTGCAGATGTCTCTTTAGCTCCTGCTGGGCAGACCCAGACAGTGGCTGACCTTGTAAATCCTTGGAGATCAAAGAGCCAGCTTACCCAGTGGTAAGAGTGAGACCAGATTACAACTCTTCATATTTATAAGTGATGAACTCAAGGGGAAGACTCAGTGAGCACCTAAGCCCCACTGAAGCAAGTCCTGCCCATAAGAATGTCTTCTGCATAGGAGTTCTCCCATTGTAGACACAGCTGATCATCACAGCCAAGTGGCCTGTAGGTCAATTCCTCCCAGTGATACCACAGCATTCAAGGGTTAACAAGACTGTGCAACACAGCCCACAAAGGGGTATAGCAAGAGCTCCTTCTCAGGTGACTCTGGAAGTTGAGCCACTGGATCCTATAGGACATCTGTCACACAAGGCCACTCTATCAACTCAAGGAGACTTAGCAGCTATCCAGTAAATAGAAACAAACACAGGAAAGCAGCCAAAATGTGGAGACAAAGAAACAAGACACAAATGAAAGAAACGGGTGAAAGCAAACTACTGGATATAGAGTTCAAAACCATAGTTATAAGGTTACTCAAGAATCTTCTAGAAACCTCTGAGAAATTTAGTGAGGCCCTCAAGGATATGAAAAATGACCAATCTGAAATTAAGCATACATTGACTGAAATAAAGAATAATATACATAGATTTAACAGCAGACTAGAAGATCCCTAGAATCACATCAAAGATCTGAAATACAAAGAAGCAAAAAGCACCCAACTGGAAAAGAAAAAAGAAAAAAGAAAAAAGAATCCAAAAATATGAAGATAGTGTAAGGAGCCTCTGGGGCATCTTCAAGCATACCAACATCCAAATTATGGGGATGCCAGAAGAAGAGAGAGAGCAAGATATTGAAAACCTATTTGAAAGTGATGAATAGCAAGAACCTACAACCAAGATTACTTTACCCAGCAAAGCTATTGTTTAGAATTGAAGGTCATCAGATAAAGAGCTTTACAGATAAGAAAAAGCTAAAAAGTTCACCACCACCAAAACAGAATTATATGAGATGATAAAAGGTTTTCTCGAAGAAGAAGAAGAAGAAGAAAAAGGTAAAGATAAAAAATTATGAACAATAAAGTGACAATAATTACACATCTATCAACAAGTGAACTTAATCAAATGATGAACAGATTGGACTGGTGAATGTAATAGAAGCAGGGGAATGGAAAGGGAGCAGACTGACAATTCTTAGGGGGAATGGGTTGTGAGGGGTGTGGGAAGAGATTGGACAAAGAGCTTACACCTCTGGATGAAGTCAGTGGTCCAGGGGGAGAGGCCTGGAATAGGGTGGTAACTGGGTGGAGGGGAGTTATGGGGGGAAAAAAAGAGGAACATCTGTAATAATCTGAACAATAAAGCTTTTTTTTAAAAAAAATCAGTTCTGACTTTACTAGCTGTATGATCTTGGGCAAGTTCCCTAACTGCTCTGATTCTTTAGTCCCTCCGTCCTCCTCCACGTAAAACTAGAACAAACTTCTACAGTTGCTATGAGAATAAAATTAGATAATATAGCTTTCATATTTACTCAATGACTAGGTGTTTGTATTTTTCAGTTCCCCGCATAACTTGCCATATCTTGTATTAAGTCTTTTTCTAGTGTACATGAAAATAACGAAATTTACTGGAAAACACAGAAAATATAGTTAAAATTTATATTGCTTTAAGAGAAAAATTATAATGCACGTTCATCATTAAGAAGCAGGTTTTCTAAGTTTAAAGAATTTTGAAATGGTAAACCTGTTGAGATTTAAGTTCTATCAATATGATTTATATACTAGTCAAAATAATAACTAAAACCTTTTTTCTTTAATATTTTTATTGATTCTTTTGTTGCTTTTAGAGAGAGAGAGAGAGAGAGAGAGAGAGAGAGAGAGAGAGAGAGAAGAAGGGAGAAACATCAATGTGAGAGTGGAATATTGATCAACTACCTCCTGCACACTCCCTATTAGGAATTGAACCAGAAAACTTTCTGGACACAAAACAATACCACAGTAGTCAGGGCTAAAATTATCTTTTGATCATTCAGGATCCTTCTCTATCTAGAAGATTGCCACCATTTGTTATGTTAAGGTCAAATCAATGACTGTACAGTCATGTCAAGAACACTAGTAAGAGTTTCAGAGTAATGATTAAGCAAGAGAGCATATGGTCTTTCCCTAAAAACAAAGACAATCAATTCTTTAAGAAACCTTAAAATGGCCGCTGAACTATGAACCAGAGCCCAAATAATGAATACTCTACCAAGCTACTTCTTCAACAAGAAATGTTATCCCAGCAATGCAGCTGTGAGCTAATTAAAATCCCAGATCCCTGTGCTGAACTTTAGCATTGCATTTACAGAATTAATTCAGAGGTCGTGTTATTAAAGTCTGGGGTTTATCAGAAGAAGGCAGCCTCTTTTTTAAAGCAGCATTAATAATTAACATATTGGATAAGTCACTTAGTATAGATGGAGCCTGTAAGATCTTTCATATAGATGCAAAAACTGAGCAATGAATTTCTAAGTAAAATAATGAGGCTATAACATTGTGGCACTAAATCTAAAAACAGTGCATTAGATACTCCAAAAGCATTTTCATAAATAAATTTATATTCTATGTGATTATTTCTAAGATTCTAAAAGTCATATTAATGACCACTAATACACTAAAATCTAATAGCTAGTTATGTATCTGAAATATGTAGCAATTCTTTACTAATTAACTTAGAAATAAATCATTAATAATTGGAATGTGTAAGGCAAGAATATTTTAACTTACTGTAAAGTTTAAAACTTTTACTCATTATATCTGAGCTTTAAAATTTATATATTGAAATGTAAATAATGAAAGATTCTACTTTTTAGCAATTCTGAAAGCTGTAAATATATGTGTTCATATATGTGGGCAGTAAGGTTAGAAGTAAGATAGGAAGACATTTAAATAACTGGAAACGTTTTGGAGGCCATAAAATATGTAACCTAATTTAGGTGCCTTATTTTAGTGATTTAAGACAACATGGAGTCCTGGCCAAGTGGCTTGGTTGATTGGAGCTATGTCCCTTACAGAAAAAAAAGGTTAAGGGCTTGGTTTCTAGTTAAGGCATGTACCTAGGTTTCAGGTTTGATCCCCAGTTGGAGTATGTATGGGAGGCACCCAATCAATGTTTCTCTCTCTCTCCCTGAAAAGAAAAAAAGAAGAGATGGAATAAGTAAGGAAATTTTTTACAACCCTCTCCACTCATTTCTAGAATGAAGAGAGCAGCACTTATATTCCTTTCAGTGCTTCAATGAAGTAAGATAACAACTCTTGAATAGTTAAATAGTTTTGGCATTTATTATGTAACTAAGAGCCCGGTGCACGAAATTCGTGCACTGGGGGTGGATGGTCCCTCAGCCCAACTTGCTCCCTCTCACATACTGGGACCCCTCAGGGGATGTCCTACTGACCGCTCACCCCTGGCCTGCCCAAGGCCAAAAGCCTCTGGCCGAGACTTTTCATCCTTGGGCAGGGGACCTCCGCCAGGGAGCCCCAGCCAGCCTGCCCTGCCTGCTTGAGTCTGAGAGTAGCCAGTGAAGTGATCTCCCTGCTATCTGGGCCAATCACTGCCTGGCCACGCCCCCAGCCCAGCCTGGCCTACCTGAGGCCTGGGGCACCCAGTGAAGCGATCTCCCTGCTATCCGGGCTGACCACTGCCTGACCTGCCTGAGGCTGAGGGGCAAAAAGGCCTCTTGGTGAGGCTTTTTCACCCCTGGGATGGGGCATCCAGGGGAGCGAGGGACGTGGGATCCAGATGATGGCTGCCTGCCCACGCCCCCAGCCCACCAGGCCTGCCCGAGGTCGGGGGCACCCAGTGAAGTGATTGCCCTGCGATTTGGGCCAATCAATGCCCTCCTGGCCTGGCCTGCCATGAGCAGCAGCCATCTTGGTTGTGTGTTAATTTGCATATAGCTCCTGATTGGCTTGTGGACGTGACTTATTTGGTATAGCGAAGGTATGGGCAATTTGCATATAAGTAAAGTCATTCTGACAAAACCAATAGGAGTCTAGGTAAATACTTCAGACTGACACACAAATGAACCTTACATAAAATATATATTATTTTAAAATTTAATGCAATAGGCAATGTGAGGGATATATATATATACACATGTATATATATATACAAGGGATATGTGTATATATATATATATATAGCCTATCTAATAAAATAGTAATATGCAAATTGAGCATACCCCAATCAAGCCACACCCAAAGCCATGCCCACCAGCCAATCAGAAACAAATTATGCAAATAACCCCCAACCAAGATGGCCGCCACCACTGAAAGCAGGAAGAAGGCTTGGGTTTCCCCGGCAATGGAGGAAGCCAAGCTTTCTGCCTGCCATTGTTGGCCTAGGCCTCCACTCAATGCTACAAAGTTTCAATTATGAAAGATACATAATCCCAACAGAAATGGCGGCAGCCACGGAGCTGGAGAGAGAAGAGGCAAGGGTTGCCAGGGCAGTGGAGGAAGTCAAGGTTCTACAGCCCCTGCCTAGGCCTCCACTCTAGGCTACAAAGTTTCAAACAGAAATGGCTGTCGCCATGAAGCGAGCAGAAGGTTTGGCTCCACTCCAGGCTACAAAGTTTCAATTGTAGAACATAAATTAATCCCAGATCCCAGGGCCTCCGTTTGGGTCGCTGGGTAGTGTGGCCAGCCTGCAAACCACCACAGGTTCCTCACCCAGGCCACCCCACACCCCAAGGGAACCCCCACCCTGATCCAGGACACTCTTCAGGGCAAACCAGCAGGCCCCCACCCATGCACCAGGCCTCTATCCTATCTAATAAAAGAGTAATATGCAGATTGACCATCACTCCAACACACGAGAGGGCTGTTCCATTATCAAAAATCCTGCCCCCATGTGGATACAAGATGGCCACCACAAGATGGCCAGCAGGGGAGGGGCATTGGGAGGTTCCAGGCCTGCAAGGGATGGCAGTTGTGGGTGATCAGGCTAGCAGGGGAGGGCAGTTGGGAGGGACCAGGCCTGCAAGAGAGGGCATTTGGGGGAAATCAAGCCTGCAGGGAGGACAGTTAGGAGTGACCAGGCCGGCAGAGGAGAGAAGTTGGGTGCAAACAGGCTGGCAGAGGAGCAGTTAGACATCAGTTAGGCTGACAGGATAGTAGTTAGAGGTGATCAAGCTGGCAGACAAAAGCAGTTAGGGGCAATCAGGGAGGCAGGCAGGTGAGTAGTTTGGAGCTAGCAGTCCTGGACTATGAGAAGGATGTCCAACTGCCCATTTAGACCTGATCTCAGTGGGCAGTCAGACATCCCTCAAGGGGTCCCAGATTGGAGAGGGTGCAGGCTGGGTTGAGAGACACCCCCGTCCCCCTGTGCATGAATTTTGTGCACCGGGCCTCTAGTGTGTGTGTGTGTGTGTGTGTGTGTGTGTGTATATATATATATATTTATATTTATATATATTTATATATAATATTTAATCCTCACCCAATGATATGCTTTTATTAATTTGAGAGAGAAAGAGAGGAAGAGAGAGAGAGAGAAAGAGAGAAGAATTGATGTGAGAAACATTGATCAGTTGCCTTCCACACTCACCCAGACCAGAACTGAAACTGAAAACTTTTGGTGCACAAGGACGGTGCTCCAACCAATTGAGCCTCCCCACCCCTTACACCCCTCAACCCTTCAAAGAGCTCTACATTTATATTTTTAAAGTTATTTTTAATTTTCATTTTGAATTATAAAAATGTTAAACATAGATAAATATTAAAAAATAATATAACTAATTTAAACTGGAGAGCTAAAGAAAATCTGATGGTAACCTTTTTAACAGATTTAACAGCTTTTTTATTATTGTTTTTAAAGAAGTTATACCAAGAGTTTTTCAGGAATATTTGCTGAGTTCAGAGGGAAACCTTTTGAATGAGGATCTGGAGTTAAAGCCAAAAGACAGAACCAGCCTTCCAGGGAAAGTGAGGTATAGTGAGAAGAGAGGCCTAAGGAGGAGACAAAAGCAAGGGATTTCTAATTAGAGGAAATTAACAGTTCTTCTGAAAGACAGAACAAGTAGCCAAGCAAAAGTGACTAATACAAAAGAAGGTATACCTATCTGTTCTTATTTCATACAAGTTTCAGCAGATTACTTTAGAGATAGAAGAACAAGTACTTCTCTAATTTAGATGTGCTGTAATTTGGTCAAGTAGTTGTTTTCCTCTCTAGGTTCTCCAAATGCCTTCCTAAATAATTCTAAATAGGAATGAAAGACATTCACAAGGATTGGTCTTTCAAAGCTAATTAAATGGGGGGAAAAAGGAAAATAGATTAGCTTGGGAGATTTTCCTGCAATCTTAACTTTTTGAGCTAAGCCACATAATTTTACAAATATCCTCTCTAGTTCATCCTAGCCAGACATTCCCTCAATAAGACACAATGGTACACTCTTGCCCTAGTCCCCCAAACATTGCCGGAGCTGGTGACCTAGGTCTTTCTACATTTAGGATGCAGCTTGAAAAAAAGCACGGAGGCAAAGATTACGACTTTATAAATAGATGTACCAGGAATTTCTTTTTTGGAAAGGGCAAGTTTAGGAGTAGCAGTTAACAGAGGAGGTAAGCTATTCAGTTGCTGTCTAGTTTTACTCTTAGGAAATGAATTAGATACATTTTAGATGACAAAGACTCTTTGGAAGTTGAAGGTCAGGAAGCAAGATGGGGGTAAGAGAGAAAAATCTGTTCAAAAAGAGTGTATTACTAAAAAGTTAAACCATCAGAGAATCATAAGTGAACAATTTATCTAGAAAAAAGAGTCCGTAGGTTTTCCCATACTTCTTCAGTGACTCACCAGGCTATAGGGCTTTTCCTATAATCTAATGATATAATTCCTCATCTAGACAAGAGTAATTGCTTAGTAAGATTAAGTGTCTTAAGATGTCCAGTTTTAAAGTTTAAAATGTGCATATACATCTTTGTCTCTTTTTGTCTGTCTCTCTCTAAATACTTATATACAACATATACTTGAAAATTCTATACATACAAAAGTTTCTATAGTATATGCACTCTATCTGAACCAAGTGCCAAAGGTTTAGGTAAAAATATATTGTGTATTTGACATTAATCTGTGTATTAAGTCTCTTATGTTATTATATTTACTCCATCTGCAGCTGAAAGTTGTCGCAATCAATAGCCATTAATGGTGATTAGAAAGAAATTAATCTGAAAGGAACCAAATGGTAAAATCATTTCCAAAAACAAAACCTTTATTATAAACACACAAAACACAATAAGCAGCAAAAACAATTGAAGCCAAATGGTCAATTTACTTAATAAGACAAAGGAGAATAAAGATCAAAATCTTATTCCCTTTTGACCATATTCTTGGATATATAAGGAAGAGCTATTTTGGATGCCTTTCCATATGCCCCAATCCCCACTCCTCTACTCCACCCCATTCTTTCTGTGTCATTTTTTTTAAATATAAAGAAAGCATTGTCATGTTGCTCATGCTCCTTCCTGGTGTGTCACCTTGGCCACTTCTTAACAGACCTAGGGGCTTCCTTTCCATCTGTAAACTTAAAGTGATATATGATATGTGAATTTTAGACACCACAATAAGTGAAAGACTTTTGGTTAGAGAACAGACACTCCTTTGGGTGGGTGTCAAATCATAAGAACAACCCAGGAGCTACCTACATTTATATGTGTAACACTTTTCTTCCAAAACTGCTTAGTCTGATATTACACCTGAGTTGCCAGTCATTATTTTCCATGCAAACATATATCTATCTCCTTGTCCCTTAAAAAAACAACAAAAAAACCAACAAAATAAAACAAGAAAAGCAGACATGTAGCAATTGGCTGGTTCATTTTCTTGCCACAATGATGACTCAGGGCATTGCTATCACTTTTCTACTTTATCTCTGTATCTCATTTAGAGGGTGTTCTAATCACAACAATCCTAAGTGCAATAATTTGTAAAATTTTCCATGACAGCAAAGAGTCATAGAGTTTTTATAGCATTTGAATACCAACCATGATAAAGAGATCCACTTTCTTTTGATTTTTATTTTCTTTGGCTGCCAAACCTGATGATAGTAACTTAGAGTGAAGGCAAAGGATAACCCCTTATCCCTTTAATTGGTCTTCACTGGGATATTTATAGAAATGCACTTGTGATATAATTAACAGGGATTTTTATCTCCTTTGTGACTCACTGGCCATAAAAGGCTTTAACATTGTCCATTTCTTGTTCTGTTGCTGTGTCACCCTCAGAGACTGCTGCTTTCTCAAAGTCTAAGCAGTTTCCTTAGTCTTCCATGCTTGTTTTTTTCCAGGTTCTCTCTGAAATCTATTCTCTTCCAGATCACACCAGTGCTTCTGCTGGTCTTCTCATTTGTAAAAACTAACTCATATTTTCATGAAGATTGCAACAATCAGACTTTGTTTTTCCCCAAGTCTGAGTTTGTAACATAGGCCCCTACAAAATATGTGCTAGGGAACATTTCTGGTCATCAAATGATGTACTTGTAAATATGGCAATATTAGAAATCAAGACTGTTTCTATCTTTTGTATTTGTCACATGTTTGTTCTAAACTGTACTAGTCTGCACGTAACCTCCAACTACTTTTCCTCTTCCTTCTAATGGCCACAAACTTGTCCTTAGGTCACTGCAAGCTATCTTACTTCTTCCATAGTCTAATGTCCTGTATACTTGGGTTGCCTGTTTGTCCTCAAGTTGATTTCTCGTCCTTCCGAGAGTACAGAATTTGAGCATGGTAAATGCAATCAATAATTTAAGACTTAAAATGGTAATATAAACTATTTTACATAACAGTTATAAGTAGTTTAGTGCTGATCTTGTGCTTTTAGCTGTAGAAAAGGAAATTTTCTTATAAAACCATTATTATATATTCAAGCTAATGGTAGTAGGGAGATTGTGATAGTTAGAATGCTGATATACTAAAATTACCATTTCTTCTCCCAACATACTTAGTACAGCATAAAACTAGATACTAAAGTTAGAGCCTTTTTCTTTCCAATATTATTTTATAGGTCATTCTAATTCTAATTTTAACTAAATAATAAATCTTTTCTAAAACTATTTCTATCACCAATAAAAAACTGTGCTGACAAATTCTTATACTTTGCTAGGTATAACCATGCTTTTGTTTGAAGAGTTGATTTTATTGTCTGCACCAAATAGGGCAGACAATAAATATTTTCTTTTCAGTATAAATATTTAATTATGAAAGGAGAAATGCTGAAAAATTTGACATGGAATGGAATTGATTCCCCCTATAAGTAGAGTATTTGTTATGTGTCTGAAAAAGACATGCAGATTTTTTTTCTTCTTTTTCTTTGATTAGTGATTAGAATAAAATTTTTATCTTGGTTCCTAGGCAAAATGTCTATATTTGATATCTTTCTTTTTTAATTTTCCACTACAGTTTATATTAAATATGATTTTAGGTATGCAGCATAATGATTAGACAATTATATAATTAACAAAGGAATACCCCTGATAATTCCAGTACCCACTGGCACCACACATAGTTATTACAATATTTTTTACTATCTTTCATATGCTGAACTTTATTTCTTCATAACTATTTTACAACTACCCATCTGCTCTTTTCAATCACTTCACCTTTTCACCAGTCCCACAAACCTCCTTTTTTCTGGTAACTATCAGTTTGTTTTCTGCAACTATAGAGTCTATTTTTGTTTTGTTTGTTCATTTATTCTCTACTTTAGACTTCACATATAAGTGAAATTATATGGTATTTGTCTTTATCTGTCTGACTTATTTAACTTATCATAATACCTTCTAAGTACATCCATGCTGTCACAAATGCCAAGATTTCATTCTTTTTTTTATGGCCAACTAATATTCTATCATATATATGAGAACACTTGTTAAGTCTTTCTTAGTGATATCTCTATTCTGAGCACTTTAAAATATTTACTTTCACCTTCATTCATTGTATCCTAAAAACTAGCTATTATTATACTATTTTGTAAATGAGTAATTTAGGCTAAATAACTTGTGCAGTTATTGCCAGGAAGATTCAGGATTATGATACAGGGCTGATTCTAAAGGTCATGTTCTTTTCACTTTCTTAAAGTAGGTCCCTCTTGCTCATTCTTAGGGAGAAATATCAGCCTTGAAATATATTATGATGCCTAGCTTGAGAGTCTTATAGTTTGATGAAAAAGAATGGGCTCTGAAGTTGAACTGCCTGGGTTTCTATCACTCCTTAAATGTGTAATCTTGATGTCTCTGTGCCTCCATTTCTTCATCTATAAAATGGGGGTGATTACAATAATACCTACTCAATAAAGTGGTTTGTGAGGACTAGATGAGAAAATATATGAACAGTACCCAACAGAGCAGTCAATATGTAATAAGTTTAATAAATATTATTTTTCAAAAGTTTGATCTCTTTGTAAAATTGTACTTTTGTGGGTAAAGAAAAGAAGTCTGGGTTGTAATTTCTTCTCTTCTTGGCTACTTATGTCTGGCTCATTCAGCAATCAGGGTTTTGTTTAAGGTCTCTACCCACTTTTACATATTAAGTTGTTTTTTTTCCTTCGTGCAACATAGAAGATTAAAACATGGCAGTAAATTGCTTGCTAATTTTTTTTTGGACAGATAGTGTCTAATTGTTCTGTAGAATATGGGCTAGACTTAATGACTTGCTTGATGAATAGAATAGGACAGATTGGGACTTTTAAAGCTAAGTAATGGGAGTTTTGCACACTTTGCCAATACTTCTTTAAATGCTTACTCTGGGAGCTTTTAACCACCAAGTGAGAAGCCTGACTGCCTTGAGACCTCCAAGCTAGTGAGGTCATGTGTAGGCAGGCCCTCTGGTCATCTGGTCAACCTGGGCCCAGTTAAGCTCAGTCTTCCAATCTTCTCTGCCAAAGAGTCAGTAAGTAAAGCTCCAGATCACCCTATTCATCAGCTGAATATCACGGAAAGTCCTCAGTTGCCAGAAGATGGTCTCTTCCAGCTGAGCCCTCCCTAACTTCTCACCCACAAAATGACAAGGTAATAGTGAAATGGTTGTTGTTTTAAGCCACTAAGTTTGGGGGTAATTTATTATACAGCAACATATAACTGAAACAAGCATTTATTTATTTTAAAAGAAAATGTTGTGCCAACAAATGTTGTAGGCACTGGGGGATTCCTCCATGAACAACCTAGATAAGGCCACTGTTCTCATGAAGGTTGCACTTTGTTGAGAAGACAGGCAAGAAAAAATAGATACTTAAGCATATGCATAATTTCAGATATACATAAATAATATGGAAAAAATAAAGCAAAGTAAATTAAAAAGACTGATAGGATAGGTGTGTATACATACTTTCTAGGTAGTCTGATTAGAAAAGATCTTTCTGAGAATAGCTCAGTTAAGCAGAAATTTTATTGAAGTTTTAAAATTATGCACTCACTCACTCATTAATTCATCTACCCAGTCAATGAACAAATGATAATTAACCATTGCTCTGTGTCAGGCACTGTGTTAGATGCTGAATAAGATAATCACAATATCTTATGAGGAAAACAGACGTGTAGAGATAATAACAGCATCATCTGAATATACTATCAGAGATCTGGACTTGGAGCTTTGGAGGCACAACAAAGAGGCATTTGGCCCTGACCAGGGTTCTCAATGGTTAGAGTATCTGCACAAGAACTGAAGGGTCAAAGGTTGATTTGTGGTCAATGGTACATACCTGGGTTATGGTTCACTCTCCACACCCCAACTCCCTACCCCCATTGGGGGTGCTTGTGTCTCTCTTACATTGATGTCTCTCTCTCTCTCCCTTTCTCTGTATCTCTCTCCCTCCCTTCTTCTCACTCTCTCTGAAAAGCAATGGAAAAAATACCCTCAAATGAAGATTAACAACAACAAAACAAGGCATTTGCCCATGAAGAAGCCAGGAAGATATAATGCTCCTTTAAGAAATATGTGTTTCAAAGGAGTCAACTGGGGAAACTGAATACTTATTTAAATGATGTGTATTCAAATGCTATTGCTCACACCTATCAGGAGCTTCCCTTTTGCTATTGTGCACAAATGAGTAAGTGCCTGATGTATAGACACTACAATGTTTGTTTAATTAAAGTTGCTTTAGTATTCAGTTATAAATCATATAAGAAAATCTTGCTAGTTGCTACTCCTCTTTTTTGAGACAAAATGATCATTCACTCATCAGACTTGGCCCTGAATATTTTTGTTTCTCCCATCAAATTTATCCTGGAACAATGAAGAGTTGCCATTACTGAGGACATTCAAAAGAATATCTTATTCGCTTTCTAAAAGATAGCCCAAAAAAGGAGTGAAGGAGAATGAAAAATATTTTTAGCCGTAGTAGCAGCAGTGGGGACTCATTTGAAAGAGACATCATTAATTTTGATGCTTAAGTGATACTGTTTTGTTTTTTGAAGAAGCAATGGTGTTACTTTATAGTCATTCCAATGACTTTTACAGATGTTTATTCAATTGAGCTTGATAGCATTTTTTGCTCATGTTTTCAAATATCTTCTATGCTATTGATTCCTTCAATTATGTCTTCCATTTCAAATTTCTGCTGACTTCTTATTTTCTATGCCCAAAAGTTTCTCTAAACCCTAAAATTCCGTTTTCTTAAGCCTGGCTAATTTTCTCATCTTTCCACCATTTAGTTTTCCTTTAATCACCAGTGTAGTTAGCTAAGGTGAAAATCTGGAAGTCCTTTTGGACACATGCTTTTTTAACATTCACAAGTAATCTCTCAAAAAATCTTGTTGATTCTACTTTCAAAGTACATCTTGAATTTTCAATCACCCTATTCTAGTATAAGTGCCTTGACTGAGAATGTTATTAGTCTTTTGCTAGATTACTGGCTCTTCCATTTGAAATACTCTTACCCACTCTGTCTACCTTCATAAACACATTTTTAAGCACTTAGGTTAAACTCACCTCTTTTGTATTCCCTAGCATCTTGCTCATGCTTCTGTAATACTGCATTGTTGTATTACTCATTTATGTTAGGTCTGTGTTCAATTTTCTGTCTTCACAGCTTACATGGCATTAGATTCATTCATTCAACAATTATATATTAAACATGGGCTAGCCACTCTGGTAGATCCTCCTATATAAAACAGACATAATCTTAGACTTTATGGGGCATATAATATAGTGGGGGAGATACATAATAAAATAAAATAATTAGAGTAAAGTATAATTAGCAAAATGATAGGTAGATGATAATCAGACATGAAAATATATAATGTAATGATATGTGGTAAGAAAAAGATTTTCCTGAAGCAACCACATTTAATCTGAGAACTGAAAGATGAGTTAGAGCCAACTAGATTTAGGGAAAGTGGAACTAGGAGGAAAATATTCCATTTAGAGGAAATAACATGTGCAAAGACCCATAGAAAAGCCATTGAAGAAGCTGAAAAAAACACTCCAAGGCTATCAGTAAACATCTGCTGAATAAATAAAGTCTGGGGACATGAGTCCATCTGTTATGCTGAGTTTTCTAAAGAACATAAAAACCCTTTTGTCTTAATTATATAACAAACTTTTAAAATAGTTTGGGGCCTTCCCTGAATTCTTAAACAAACATCATCTAATTTCAGTTTTATTTGACAATTTAAGATGATTAATAATAATTTCAGTAATTGCAGTAATGTGATAGTCATTGTTAGGTGCCTCTGTTTATATCCAATCCCACATATCTTCTCTCTTTTTAGAAAAACCTGACTTGATTGGGGTGCAAAGTGCTCTCTGCCCAGACAATGGGTGTCATTGCTCTGTAGTTATGCTATCCAATACAGAAACTAAACTACTGGTCACAAGTGGCTACTGAACACTAGGCTACTACTGAGGTTGGTTCAAATTGATGTGCTGGAAGTATAAAACATACACTGGATTTCAAAAACTAAATCCAAAAAAGAAAAAGAATGAAAATATAGCTCATTAATAGTTTTTACATTAACCACATGTTGAAATCATAATATTTTGAATATATTGGGTTAAAAGTATATTATTAAGTTAATTCACTTGTTTCTTTTTACTTAAAAAATATGTCCACTTGGAAATTTCATACGAGGTTCACATAATATATCTACTGGTCAGAGCCGATGTAGGCTATTCATAATAATGTTGTTTTCCTTTTCTTTTATCCAGCCTTCCTTAAGGTAAGGATGGCCATGTCACTCAATTGTGGCCAATGAGCAGAGCAAAATTCTCCTGGAGATTGTGTGTGTGTGTGTGTGTGTGTGTTTGTGTGTGTGTGCGCGCGTGTGCGCGCGTGTGCACGTGTGTATGTGTGTGTGTGTATTTTAATTTAAAAAAATTTAACTTTTGGTAAGAAAAGACTGAAACCACACAGCTCTTTTTTCCCTTCTAACTTCTTCCTCTCTTAACTGTGAATTAGATGGCTAGATCTATTGCAGTCATTTTTTAGAACAATTTTAGCCTGACCAGTGTAGCTCAGGAGTTGAGCATGGACCCATGCACCAGGAGGTCACCAGGTCTATCCCTGGTGTGTGGCATGCATGAGGCAGCCAATCGACGTTTCTATCTCTCCCTTCCTCTCTGAAATCAATAAAAATATTTTTTTTTTAAAGTAAGGGGACTTCAGATCACATATGTTCTGGGGATCATTTAAAGAACTTGGTTTTGCCAAAACCGGTTTGGCTCAGTGGATAGAGCGTCAGCATGCAGGCTGAAAGGTCCCAGGTTCGATTCTGGTCAAGGGCATGTACCTTGGTTGTGGGCACATCCCCGATAACGGGTGTGCAGGAGGCAGCTGATGGATGTTTCTCTCTCATCCATGTTTCCGACTTTCTATCCCTCTCTCTTCCTCTCTGTAAAAAAATCAATAAAATATATTAAAAAAAATAAAGAACTTGGTTTTTATCTTGAGGGAAATCGGAACCATTGCAGGTTGTTAGGAGGGGAATGATATGATGTGACATGTTTTAAATGGACAATTCTAGATAGAGAGAACAGATGCAAAGAGGCAAGAGGAGAAGTAAGGAGACCTGTGAAGAGACTTGGATCAGAATAGTAGCAGTGGAGATGATGAGAAATGATTAAATTTTAAAATATATTTTAAAATTAGAGCCAACAGAATTTTCTGAAGGAGTAGAGGTGGGGTGGAGAGTAGAGGAGTCAAGGATGACTTCAACATTTTTGATTTGAGCACCTGGACCAATGGATTACCATTGTGTGTGGAGGGGTTATTTTGGTAGTGGGATTTGGGCGGGGGGAGCAAGGGTTCAGTTTTGAATACAATGAGTTGGCTCTATTATCACTACAATTATTATTTTTTAAGTTGCACAAGCGAGGGCCCTGGAAAACATGAGTCAGTAATATAGCATCTGTCACATAGTATTGCCTAAGAGTAGGCGTGTCCTTTTATATGTGGAAGGAAAAAAGAGGATGCAGGATTGTAAGAGCCCTGTGATTGACTCATGCTTTTCATGGCCCTCATTTGTGCAACTGGAAAAAATGACCATAATGATAAATGCTTTACTAATAATGATTGAGTTCTTACTGTGTACTAGGCACATGGCATATTCACTCATACCTCTGTGTATAATTGAAGGAAATGTTAAGTTTTACTTAGAAGTTATTGGGGAAAAAAGTGTATTTTTTTTCCCATCCAAATTCATGGAACCCTGTCATCTATCTTAGACTTCAGGTTATTAAGAATCCAGGAGTTCTTGAAAGTCATAAACACACCTTTCTGTACATTACTCATCCTTACAAAATTTGGAGGGGTAGATTAGTGAAGTTGTCCTTTTCATGTTCAGAGGGCTACAGTGGCTTGTGTGTTACATGCTGTTGAGTCTGCTCTGGCTCCTGGTAACCCTATGAGTGAATGGTGTCCACAATGTTCTGTCCTCAGCAACCTTGCTCAACTCCTGTGGACTCATCCCTATGGCTTCTTTTATGGAGCTAAATCATCTCATACTTGGTCTTACTGTTTTCCTGCTTCCTTCTATTTAACCATAAAGAACTCTGCCTTCTCATGATGTTCCCAAGGTAGGACAGTTTCAGGTTTGTATTTTTTTTTTTTTTTTTTTTTTTTTTTGCTTCCAGTAATGTCTGGCTTGATTTGGTCAAGTTTGTTGAATAACGACTCACTTGTTCAATATTTGATTCTACTTTATTTCCTACTTTTGTATTCCAATCACCAATAATTATCAACATGTCTTGTCTTGGTTTCATATTAACTTCATGAATACTTGGATTGAAAACTTTCAATTTTATCTTCTTCAGCCTCTGTAGTTAGAACATAGACTTGAGTGATGGTTATGTTAACACATTTTTTCTAGAAGTCTGATTCACATTATTTGGCCAGATCTTGCACTGTAGCCCTTAACTGTCTGTGTTACATTTTTCCTCAGTATTAAAGAACACATTGCTTAAGATAAAAACATTGGTTTGAGATTCAAGATCCTCTGATTTCAAGGTCAACAATTTTCTACTACCACCTTGTCACTCAACTTTTTATTTAGAACACCTTTAAGCCTATGAACATTTTTGAATAGTACAACAAACACTTGTATATCCTTCACCTAGTGCACCAACTGTTATTTTGCCAAGTTTATGTCTTTATACACACACACACACACACACACACACACACACACACACACAGAGTTTTTTGGTGATCTAAATTACAGACCTCCTGTCACCTCCAAGTATATGTAGCCTGTATCTCAGACATACAGGTTATATACAGATTTCCTACAATCTTTTCACACCTAAGAAAATGAATAAGAATTTAATGACATCAACGAATATATTTAAATTTCTAGAGCTGTCTCAAATTGTCTTTTATAGCTCTATTTTTTTTTTACTCTGTAAATCAAGCTAAAATCCAAATATATTTGAATATTGCATTTTTAATCTCTTTTAACAGAAAAGTTTCCTCATTTTTTTTGTTTTTTTTTTATAGTATTATCTTTTTTTGAAACATGTCACTTGTCACACAGAATGCCTCAAATTCTGATCTGTTTGATTGTTTCCTCATACTTAGATTTAGGTTAAAATATTTTGGCAGGAATAGTGCAGAGGTGAATGTCAGATTCCTCCACTGTTGGTGGTGATGCTTAGTTTGATTACTCCACTAAGCTGGTGTCTGTCAGATTTCTCCATTGTAAAGATAAATTTTATCTAGTTCAATTGATAAGTTATTTGTGCAGTAACACTTCCAGACAAAGGTTTTAGTATCCACTGATGATATTTATCTAAATTAGTTACTACAGTGGTTACTACAAAACTCCCATGATATTCCTGTGATACCAATAGACCAGAATCTTCTTCTAAAGCTTTATTTCAATAGGCTGAGACCTATTGGTATATTTGATGTATTTCCCTATGGACATGGGATGGAAGGAGCAGGAAGTGACCCATGGGATCATATAGCAGATCAGATAACAAGTAGGTGATCACTGTATTCCAGAAAGGCCAGCTAGGGCACAGTATTGTGAAGCAAAAGGACTGCTTTGGTGACAGAAAAGTTTCAGTTCTTCAATTTTTGGGTGGTTACATTTGTGTTTTACATATTTTAGCCAACTTTTCCTTCAAAATAGTTTTTTTAATAGAAAAAGAATTAAGGCAACATATACAGGGTGGAGCATACAGTTGTAAGTATGCAAAAAACAGTTTATTCTTGTATTGTTATTTATTAATTACTGTATTATTTTCCATGTGAGCAACTATATATACTTTTGCCTCACCCTGTATTTGATATAAATCTACTTTAACCTCCTTTATTATTGTTATCCATCTCTTTTGCCTTCTTTTCCCCCCTCTTGTTTCCTATTCTCTTTAGAAAACTTTCTTCTTTTTAAAAATCTGCTTATAGTTTCTGTCTGAATTTTTTGTATTCTTAATTTAGCTCTTCCAATGGACTAGTCTTAAATTTTTTCTTTTAGTTAATCTGTCCTTCCTGCTCTTCTAAGATTTCAGAAATTATCAAGCAACTAAATTATGACATAGGCTGCTTTAAATTCAGTTCCTTATATAATATTTGATTTTAGGAGGTCATTATTTAAAAATATATTACAATATATTCTCAAACAACCTGTGATGTATTTAATTGTTTCAACTCTGGTTATTTTAAAATACATTGTTTCGTTAACCACACCCTTTTCCCTTCTATAACTGAGAAATAGGAAGCTTTTTTTTTTTTTTTGTGGTAGTTTCTAACCACATTTTTGCACTGAGGAAAGCAGTTGTTGATAATCAACTGGTAAGTGTTGTTATATATAAAAGTTATGTGTATGACTTATGAAAATGAGTAAAAAAACTTTTCAGAAAATGCATATTGATTGAGCATCCCAAACAACAAGTTTCTATGGCAAGAAAGACAAATAGATTTTCTCCAATGTTCCACAAATAGCCCTTTGGTCATTCAAAGATTATTGTCATAATTTATTTTGTAATTTAAAATAGAGTAGAAATTATTATTTTTGCCCTCATGTGCTTTAATTATAGATTGTAGGAGGTCCCACAGGTTCTACCAATTCTTTCCTGAATAATTTATAACTTTAAGTAATAATAACAATACTATAACATATGGCTTAGTTTTAATTGATAAATTTAATTTTGCTGACTGATGAGGTTTTAAATTTTCTGAACCAAAGTTAGTAATAAGACTCATGCACAGGAATGAGAAAAGGCCTTCTGTACTGACAGTACACAAACCTCTTGTCCATCTCTTCATCATCATCATCATTATTATTATTATTATTATTATTATTATTATTATTATTTTCTTTATTGATTAAGGTAGTAAATATGTGACCTTATCCCCTTATTGCCCTCCCCACATCCCCGCCCATGCCCTCACCCCGCCCCCCAGGGTCTGTGTCCATTGGTTAGGCTTATATGCATGCATACAAGTCCATTGGTTGATCTCTTCCCTTTACCCTCACTCTCCCCTGCCTTCTCTCTGAGGTTTGACAGTTTGGTTGATGCTTCTCTTTCTCTGGATCTGTTTCTGTTCATCAGTTTATGTTCATTATATTCCACAAATGAGTGAGATCATGTGATATTTATCTTTCTCCAACTGATTTATTTCACTTAGCATAATGCTCTCCAGGTCCATCCATGCTGTTACAAATGGTAGGAGTTCCACCCTTTTTACAGCAACTTAGTATTCCATTGTGTAGATGTACCACTGTTTTCTAATCCACTCATTTGCTGATGGGCACTTAGAATGTTTCCAAATCTTAGCTATTATAAATTGTGCTGCTATAAACATAGGGGTGCATATATGCTTTCTGATTGGTGGTTCTGTTTTCTTGGGATATATTCTTAGAAGTGGGATCACTGGGTCAAATGGGCGTTCCATTTTTAGTTTTTTGAGAACTCCATTCTGTTCTCCACAGTGGCTACACCAGTCTGCATTCCCACCAGCAGTGAAGGAGGGTTCTTTTTTCTCTGCATTCTCTCCAGCACTTGTTTGTTGATTTGTTGGTGATAGCCATTCTTACAGGTGTTGAGATGGTACCTCATTGTTGTTTTGATTTGCATCTCTTGGATAATTAGTGACTTTGAGCATGTTTTCATATGTCTCTTGGCCTTCTGTATGTCCTCTTTCTAAAAGTGTCTATTTAGGTCCTAAACCCATTAAAAATAATATATATATTTTATTGATTTTTTACAGAGAGGAAGGGAGAGAGATAGAAAGTCAGAAACACCGATGAGACAGAAACATGGATTAGCTGCCTCTTGCACACCCCCTACTGGGGATGTGCCCACAACCAAGGTACATGCCCTTGACCAGAATCGAACCCAGGGCCTTTCAGTCCACAGGCTGACGCTCTATCCACTGAGCCAAACCAGTTTCGGCCTAAGCCCATTTTTTTTAATTGGGTTGTTTACCTTTTTTGTTGTTGTTGTTAAATTGTATGTGTTCCCTGTAAATTTTGGAGGTTAAACCTTATCAGAGATAACATTGGCAGATATGTTCTCCCAAGAAGTGGACTTTCTTTGTTTTGCTGATGGTTTCATTTGTTGTGTTGTTCATCTCTTTTAGTGGTTTAGAAAGAAAGAGTTGAGAGAGACTTTTGCTCTGTCCAATGAAATCCCTGACCCTATCCCTGCCTTGTTTATCCAGAGAAGGAAAGCTGTTTTCTTTCAAATGGTAACCCAATCCTTTCATAATTCTTGTGAGGCTAGAATAGGTTTGGGTAAAAATTTATATTTTAGAAGAATATATTTTATAAAAATATATTTTATATTTTAAAGTTCTGCTCTAAGACTGTTTATGATTAGTCAAGAGTTTTCTAAACTTAGCTCACCCTGGAAATTATCCTATTGAATTAGTTAAACACAAAACTTGTGTTAAGAAAATGATAGCAATTGTGTTCTATAGAGTTCATTTTGGAAAGTAAAATTTAATGACTCTATATCAGAAGTTAAGGTCTAAACCAGATAGCTATTCAAGGTTTCTTCAATCCTTATAACAGTAAAATTACAGTATAATATGTTTCAAAGATCTCATTTTTTTCAACTTGAATACTAATAAGTATTATGGATTTTATAAACCTATAAAAATAAATGTTAAAGTTAAAAAATTGTTATTTATTAATGTGTCATCTTAATGGGAATTAAAATGATGAGTTTTAGTTATATGCCAATTTATTGGGTGGATAAAAATGACATCAATTAAATTGAAAGATAATACTTTATTATAATGTAAATATTATCAGACTTATGACTCAAATGTTTTGATTATATTTTTTGAAAGCATATTCTTATATTCTTTTAAAATAAAAAAAAACAAGAAAGCATTGAAACTTACAATTTCAACTTTTCTGATGTCTGGGTCTTTGAAACCTGTATATATACTCCAGATTATCCACTCTTTTGAGAGCAAGAACTATAAGTCTTATTAATTTTTGTAGCCACTTGTTTTTGGTACAGTTCCTGAAATATGGAAGATACTCAATAAATTTTTGTCAAATATATTGAGAAATCTGTGTTGCTGGGGCTGATCAGCAGCCCCTGAATGATGGATGAACAGATAGATTACTCTGCCACAGGTTGACTGTGAAAGAGAGGGCTAAGGGGCTGCCTGGCTCTAGCTGCCAGAGCAGCCTTGATTGCCTGCCTCATTAGCAGTTTTTATCTTTAGATACAATCAGGAGGGTGAATAATCTTGGAAGGACAGAGTGTTTACATTGTCCTCTTGGCAAGGGCATCCAGGGATTAAGAATAAGGATTCCAGTAAACACCTGGAGGTCTGCATATGCACAGACTTGTTTGGAAAGTTCAAGTAGTAATTAGGGGTGCTGCCTTTGGCATTCCTCTGTCTCCCCTAAGTTGGAATTCTGAAAAACAGGACAGGTGGTCTTCCACACACTTCCCTTTTATCAGAATGTCCTATTTACAAACTTTACAACCAAGTCTCATGCTTCCCCACAATGTGTCAACCTATGAAAGAACAAGATATAGTCAGCAAAGAACAACTGAAGAAGAGAAATTCGCCAACTCCATAAGGACAATAAAGTAAATTTGTGCCATTGTATGGCCAAATTTTAATGACCTTTATCTAATCATGGAAGTCCTTATTGACTTTTTTCTGTGTTTTAAAAAATATTTTTTATTGATTTCAAAGAGGGAGGAATAGATGGAAATATCAATGATGAGAGACAATCATTGATTGGCTGCTTCCTGCACACCTCCTGCTGGGGATAGAGCCCACAATCCAGGCATGTGCCCTGACTGGGAATCAAACCCTGGACCATTTAGTCCAAAGCCCTAGGCTCTATCCACTGAGCAAAACCAGCTAAGGCTATTCTTAACACTCTCAATATCTCTTCATGACTTTTCATTTCTGATGACTAGAATATTTATTTATCAATAATGTGTTGGGTGTCCTATATTAATTTTTATGGAATATATTTCTACAATAATTTTTAGCATTTTGTAACCCTGTCATACCATGAAATCTTTTAGGTGAACACAGTGGAGAACAGATATTTGGAGATTAGTTGAAAGAGATGTTAAAGATGTTAGTTCTTTTGTTAGAAAGTTATAAGGGACTGTGGAATGGAAGGAAACACTAGAAAGGGTAGATGGGTTTTGCAGTTGAGCCACAGACACAGCTGACAACAGGGACTCAAATGCCAGTACAAGTCCATGTTTTCATCGCTTATGCATGTTAGTTTTCTTATCTCTTGTTGCTGTTGAGATTTCTCTGTGTGACAGAAAACATGTTTGCCAACAGCTCTTGAATTTGATGAGACCCCACAGCCATCTGGATTGTCTCAGTTCTATTTCTAAAAATTCCCAAAAAGAACTTTTGTTGATCCAGCCTGGGAGATCTGAAGACCTATTGTGGGTTCAATATGTTCCCACAAAATATAAAGTTCTTACCCCCGGTATTACAGATCCTCCAGTGTAATTTATTATGACTTGTAATCCAATTTTGATCAATAAACTTGAAAAATCTTGACTGTAAAAAATTTCCATTGAATGGATTAGTTTAGTTAGGGATTGGGTAATTAGAAATAACTTAAAGAGTAATTTGCAAGGAGGAACCAAAATGGCGGCATAGGTAAATGCCTGTACTTACTGTCTCCCATAACCACATCAAAATTATAAGTATAACTATCATCCAGAACCATGGGAAAGCTGGCTGAGTGGAAGTACTATCACTAGAAAGATAAAGAAAAAAGCACATTGAGACTGGTAGGAGGTGCGGAGGTGTGATTTGGATGGTCTAGCACCGTGTGATGCTTTTTTAATCAGGAGGGAGATCACCTCTTTGGAGGCTGCCTGGAGGAGCAAGGAGTTCCAGCCCCACACCAGACCTTGATCCCAGAGCTGGGGAAAGAAGTTCCTCTGAGCAGTGAAAACTATAGACTGAAAAGCAAGTGTGGATTGGAGCTGAGTGGCACACAGGCTGCTGGAAGCCCAGATGCTCCTCTTAAAGGGCTGACACTAAGAACTGAATTTACAATCTCCTGCTTGCTCTGACCTCCAGTGCCGAGCGAGGCTCTGTGGCACCCAGACACATATGGGAAGAAACTGGACTGTTTGGCATTGAGGCAGGAATGCAGGGGTGGCTTTCTTCCAGTGGTCATTATTCCAGTGCTGAGACCTCCCCTGTGCATGGCTGACTGGCAGCCATTTCTATTTACTCTGCCCTGGAGATTCCTTGAGACCCTGCCCCATCCAATTTACACCTAACCTAAGCTGCATGGAGCACCTTTTGTATATAAATGGCTTGTCCTTTCTCAGCCTAAATCCTGTCAAATAAGCTGCAGCTGGGTCAGGGAGCCCCAAAGCTATCAATAAAAGGCCCAAGGCTGCACCAGCACCAGCCTGCCTTGCTTCACAGCTGGGTGTTATCTGGTACCCCATACAAAGAGGAGGAATCTGCAGATCTTTCTGAGGTTCCTGTGGGGTAGCCCTAGGCAGTGGCTGACTTTACACCTCCTTGGAGACCCAAGAGCTAGAGTACCCAGTGGTAAGAGTGAGACTATACCAGATTACAACTCTTCGCCTTCATAAGTGACACACTCAAGGGGAAGACTCAGTGAGCACCAAAGCCCCACTGAAGCAAGTCTTGCCCCATAAAAGCATCTCCTGCCCAGTAGCTCTCCCACTGTAGTTGCAGCTGGTCCCCACAGCCAATTGGCCTGGAGGTCAATTCCTCCCAGTGATACCAACAGCAATCAAGGCTCAACTATAACAAGATTGTGAAAACAGCCCACAAAGGGGTGCACCAAGAGTGTCCACCTCAGGTGATTGGGGAGGTTGAGCCACTACACCTTATAGGACACTTACCATACAAGGCCACTCTATCAACTCAAGGAGACTTAGCAGCTACCCAAATACATAGAAACAAACACAAGGAAGCAGCCAAAATGCAGAGACAAAGAAACATGTCACAAATGAAAGAAATGGAAGAAAGCAAGCTACTCGACATAGAGTTCAAAACCACAGTTATAAGGTTACTCAAGAATCTTCTAGAAACATCTGAGGAACTTAGTGAGACCTCAAGGATATTAGTGACAATGCCAAAAAATGGAAAAGGACCAGTTATAAATTAAGCATAAACTGACTAAAATAAAAAATAATATACAGGTATTCAACAGTAGACTAGAGGATCCCAAGAACCAAGTCTATGATTTGAAACATGAGGAAGCAGAAAATACTCAACCACAAGAGCAAAAAACAAACAAACAAACAAACAAACAACAAACAAAAAGAATCCAAAAATATGAAGATAATGTAAAGAGCCTCTGGGACAACTTCAAGCATACCAACATCAGAATTATGGGGGTGCCAGAAGAGGACAGCAAGATACTGAAAACCTATTTGAAGAAATAATGACTGAAAACTTCCCCCACCTGGTGAAAGAAATAGACTTACAAGTCCAGGGAGTGCACAGAACTGCAAACTAAAGGAATCCAAAGAGGACCACATCAAGACACATCATAATTAAAATGCCAAGAGCAAAAGACACAGAGAGAATATTAAAAGCAGCAAGAGAAAAACAGTTAGTTACATATAAAGGAATGCCCATATGACTGTCAGATGATTTCTTAACAGAAACTATGCAGGCTAGAAGGGAATGGCAAGAAATATTCAAAGTGATAAATAGCAAGAACCTACAATCAAGAATACATTACCCAGCAAAGCTTTCATTTAGAATTGAAGGTCAGATAAAGAGCTTCACAGAAAAGAAAAAGGTAAAGGAATTCATCACCCCCAAACCAGAATTATATGAAATACTGAAGGGTATTCTTTAAGAAGAGGAAGAAGAAGAAAAAGATAACGATAAAAAATTATGAGCAACAAAGTGACAACAAATATGTATCTATCAACAAGTGAATCTAAAAATCAAATGTATAAAAAATCTGATGAACAGAATAAACTGGTGAATGGAATAGAATCAGAGTCATGGAAATGGAACAGACTGATGATTCTCAGAGGGAAAGGGTTGTGGGGGGTGCAGGAAGAGATTAGACAAACACCTTATATTCATGTATGCATTACCCATGGACACAGACAATAGGGTGGCAAGGGTCTGGGGTGGGGGATGGGGAACCAGGTGGATGGGAGCTATGGGGGGAAAAAGAGGAACATCGGTAGTAATCTCAACAATAAATATAAAAAAGAGTAATTTGCAGATAGTTGCATCTAATTGATATCTATATCTCAGCTTATAAATCACCACAATTGCAGGAAAATTAACAAATTTGCTTTGTCTAGACAGGTATAGCTCTGTAGCAAAACTGAATTTCTGTGAGAGAACCAATAATGTTTAAGAGCCTGACAATGAAAGATAATGTTGAGCAAAATGATAGACTTTTGCCTCAAAGTGGTAGCCTCTCTAATTCTTTAATGACTTAGGTCATTAAAACGGTGTATGCTTAGGTTCTTTTGTAGTGGTTTATTTATGACAGGTTCCAGTCTCACAGTCTAGTAACTATTACTACCTTCTATCCTTTATCAACTTAATCTTCCTTTTAAGGACTTGTATTCACCAGGTTAGACTTCATTAGTAAGGAATTTGTATCAGAATGAGTAGGTTGTCTTTCATTGCTCATGTTTTCTAATCTGAGAATACGATATCTAAGATTCTAGATTAGAGAATAGGCAAATTACAACCCTCAGGCTAAATCCAGCCCACCATCTGTTTTTGGAAAGATAGATTTGTTGGAACCCAGCATATGCATTCACTTACTTATTATCTATGGCTATTTTCATGCTATAATAGCAGAGTTGAACAGTGTGAGAGAGACTATATGGCCCACAAAGCCTAAAATATTTACTATTAGACTTTTTATAGCCAGAGTTCATCAGTTTCTTATTGTTTACAGAATCAGTTTCTGATTGTAAAAGGTGTGTGTGTATGTGTGTGTGTGTGTGTGTGTGTATGTGTGTGTGTTTAATAGAGTCTAACATGGACAGTTTTTAGTCTTTGGAATAAAATATAATTTCCACATTACTAATGACCTGGACTCCATGTTTCTGAAATGAAAATCATTGTTTAAAATGTTTCATTGAACTCAATTTTTCTTATTTATAGTTCCTTGTAATTAATAGCTAATTTGCTCTTGTAGTTGCTTTTTCCTATTACAAGTAACTAGTTACAGAACTAAAAAAAGGAAGGGTTGTCCAAAGGCATCACATGTTGAATGTCTTTGACCTAGTGTTTCTTGAAGTCAGGAAGATGCCTTTGCTCATCGTCAGTGGCTGCATTTCCTTGGAGGAAATCACGTAGGACACATAATAGCAAGCCCAGTGTATTCTTGTTGCTTATTGATTACTTGTTTAATTTAAAAGAACAGAAATAATGAAGAAAGATATTTCCATTTGAGATATGAATTAAACAAGACATTAATGATAACATGACCTTAGAAAGTTACCTAATTTCTCTGTGCTTCTGTGACTTTTTCTATAAAATGGAGATAATAAAAGTACACATCTCATGGGGTTATGAGGATAAATGAGATGTTCCATTAAAAGTGTTTGTCAGATTATGTCGCATATAATTAAGGAGTAATACATTTAACTTTTATTATTACTGATATCTCTTCAGCTTCTTAGCTTAAGTCTTCTGCCATATTTTAGCTACACATACATCATTCATTCCTCCATCTTATATATTTGTTCCTTGCTATTTTAGACTGGGTCCTTTAGAGAAGCAGAACTAATCCTACAAAATAAAAGGTTAATATACAAATTGTCCCCTCGAGAGGGAGTTCGACTGGGAGTTCGACCAGGGGGCAGAGCCAGCCCACCAACTGCCTGGGGCCCTCCTCCCAGCAGGCTCCACCCCCAATTGGACCCCACTCCCTGACCGGGGGCCATGGCCAGGCAGCCAACCACCCATGGCCCCTCCCCCAGGCTAGTCTGGCCCAATAGACCCAACTGGGGAGGGCTGACCAGACCCCACCTGTGCACAAATTCATGCATCAAGCCTCTAGTAGAATATAATGTGTGTGTGTGTGTGTGTGTGTGTGTGTGTGTGTGTGTGTATCTCTATATCTATTTACTGGTATCATCTATCTATTTGAAATTGCTTTACACCATTGTGAAGGCTGAGAAGTCTCAAGATCTGCAGTCAGCAAGCGGGAGACCCAGGAGAGTATAGTTCCAGTGTGTATCTGAAGGCTTGAGAACCATGGGAGCTGATGGTGTGAATTTCATTCGGAGTCCAAAAGCAGGAGAAGACCAATGTTCCAGCTCTAAGACAGTCAGGCAAAGAGGGCAAATTCTTCTTCATTCTGCCTTTTTGTATGGTGATTGGAAGTGAAGAGCTTAGAGACCAATCAATTGGACAGTTATCTACAGGTCTAGTGGATTATAAAAAATGATGACAAAGTTGCCAATAAAGAATTGGTGAATCTTGTGGTAAATATTCAATGAAGTTCTCATTCTTCTTTGAATGTGCCATGATTTTCTTATTTCTGGGACTTGCACATACTCTTTCTGTTTGGAATATTCTTTCTCCTCTGTTTTGGAAAATTCCATTCATTCTTACAGTTTAGATGTCACTTTCTCTGAAAAACCTCTACTGGTTTTTCCCATATAGGTTGCTTTTCCTTTGTGATTGCAACACATTTCATAACTTCTCCTATTGTGTCACTTTCCAAATTATAGAGGAAGCTTTATTTAAAAATCTGCCTCTTCATGTGCACTGTGATGTCCCATAATGCAAGAACATCTTGTGCATCTTTTTTTTTTCAATTCAATAAACATTTGCCAAGTGAATGCTTTCCAATTAAAATATGAGCAAATTCAGGGCATTTTTGTATACTTGGTTCATACTACAGTGTACAGAAAAAGTGGAGTCCCAATAAATACTGATTGAATAAGTTCTATTACTATTTTCTAAAGAACCTCCCTCCCAAAATTCATCGACAGTAATTATTTTCAAGTGTCCACAGTAGTCAATACTTGGTAGTATGAGCAAACCCAGTTAACATATGTTTATAATAAAATATGGATCATATTTGAATTTTTCTGTCTACAAATGTTTAAGCCATACCAGCTGACTAATACAAGGTAAATGGAAAGTTGAGCTGAAGTGAACATTTACTAGTACAGTTAAACTTTAGGAGAGACTTGGAGGGATTTAGATTCAAAGGTTGGGTTGGTTTGCATTGGAAATATGCTTGGTATTTATTGCAGCTGCTCAAGGATAGCCTGGAGGTGTACAGATTGTGGAGCGACAGCTGCTTTGTGAGCAATTAAATTGAGGCAACTCTCCTTAGTGGTCAAATATTTTTTATCAGAGAGCACTTTTGTTTTTAAAAGTTTGTATGGCAATATCCTAACTAATTCCACTCTGAGAAAGCTCACTAAAGGACTATTTGTGTAGCTTATATCAGAATTCCAATCTTGCTTGTGCATGAGAACCATTTGTAAAGTTTTTTTTTTTTTTTTTAAGACAAAGAAGCCCAGGTTGTACCTCCAGAGCTTCTGAATCAACGAGTGTTTTTATAAAGCTTCACAGGTAGTCAAATTCCAGTGAAGGCTTTTATTGTGAACTTTCCTTCTTCGAAATCCAACACTAACTGAAATCTTTTGTTCTTATTAAATTACTAGAGGCCTGGTGCATAAAATTCATGCATGGGGGGTGGAGGGTATCCCTCAGCTCAGCCTGCAGCCTCCCCAATCTGGAATCCCTTTCACAATCCAGGACTGCTGGCCACCAACTGCTTGCCTGCCTGCCAGCCTGATTACTCCCTAACCACTCCCCTGACACTTGATTGATGCCTAACTGTTCCCCTGCCAGCCCAATTGCCCCTAACTGCCCTTCCCTGCCAGCCTAGTCCCCCCAACTGCCATCCCCTGCAGTCCTGGTCCCCCTCAACTGTCCTCCCCTGCTGCCCCAGTCACCCCTAACTGCCCTCCCCTACCAGCCTCATCACCCCTAACTGCACTCCCCTACTGGTCTGGTCCCCCCTAACTGCTCTTCCCTACAGGCCTGGGTCCCCCACAAATGCCCTCCCCTGCAAGTCTGGTCCCCCCCAACTCCCCTTCCTTGCAGGCCTGGTTGCCCCAAATTCCCTCCTCTACCCACGTGGTCACCTCTAACTGCCCTTCCCTTCAGGCATAATCACCTCCAACTGCTGTCCCTTGCAGGCCTGGTCCCTCCCATCTACCCTCTCCTGCAGGCCTGGTCCCCCCAAACTGCTCTCCCCTATAGGCTGGGTCCCCCTCAACTGCTCTTTCCTGCAGGCCCAGTCACCTACAACTTTCCTCCTCTGCTGGCCGGTCACCCCTAACTGCTCTCCTCTGCAGGCTTGATTGCCCCCAACTGCCCTCCCTTGCAGACCAGGTCCCTCCCAACTGCCCTCCCCTGCTGGCCATCTTGTGTCAGCCATCATGTGTCCACATGGGAGCAGCCATCTTTGACCACATGGGGGCAGCCATCTTGTGTGTTGGAGTGATGGTCAATTTGCATATTACTCTTTTTTTTAAAAAAAATATATTTTATTGATTTTTTACAGAGCGGAAGAGAGAGGGATAGAAAGTCAGAAACATCGATGAGAGAGAAATATCGATCAGCTGCCTCTTGCACGCCCCCTACTGGGGATGTGCCCGCAGCCAAGGTACATGCCCTTGACCGGAATCGAACCCGGGACCTTTCAGTCCGCAGTCCAGCGCTCTATCCACTGAGCCAAACCGGTTTCGGCTGCATATTACTCTTTTATTAGATAGGATAATGTAAGAAAAGTTATATAAATGTGATCTCTCTCTCTCTCTCTGATGATTGATCTGGTAACTGAGATGACTGCCAAGTGACTAAGAGGCAGGGGGTATAGACAGTGTAGAGACATTGGACAAAGGGATGATTCCTATCTGATTGGGATGGAGAGGGATAGCATGAGATTTTGTCACTCAGAACAGTGCATAATTTAAAATTTGTGAATTACTTATTTCTGGAATTTTCCATTTAATATTTTTGGATTGGGTTGATGGCTGGTAACTGAAACTGAAAAATGAAACCATGAGTAAGGGTGGACTACTGTATTTTAAAATTGCAAGTTTAAAATAAATCTTTTGTGTGAAAGTCCCTATTATGAATGATTAATCTATTAGAAAGACACATTTTGCTTTCTGTAGTACTGTCCAGGTCAAACATGTTCATTTATGTAGACAAACTCCCTGAGTTTCAGTTCTTGAACATCCTAATGAAGTTGTTGATAATGGTCATATACTGAGGTAAGGCTGACGAACATGTGTGTTGAGGTAAAACACAACACTTGACCTTCATATGAAAAAAAAATTATACACGATTTCTAAGTAATATGGAAAAAATTAAAATTTTTCAGATTTAAAACACTTTATCACTTATTTTAATCTTTTTTTAACCGCAGGAAGTACTGTTAATGTTACCACAGAATGTGAGATAAATTTTGCATTCTGTGCTAACACATCATAGATAAAACACAGTGCTATGCCACTCTGACAGCATGTTTCCTTTGTATCTTTTTAATATACACTTAAGCAGCTTCTATTTTATTTTACCTTAACTTTTTCCTATGTTCTCATATGCTTTTCTCTTTGAAGATAGAGGTGTCTTTTCATATCTGATACCTTTTCCTCATTTTCTATTTTATAAGGACACTTTCAGATCCTCTTCCTTCCTTCCTTCCTCCTTCCCTCCCTCCCCCCCTCTCACCCTCTCACTTTCTCTTTCTTTTTCTTTCTTTCTTTCTTTCTTTCTTTCTTTCTTTCTTTCTTTCTTTCTTTCTTTCTTTCTTTCTTTCTTTCTTTCTTTCTTTCTTTCTTTCTTTCTTTCTTTCTTTCTTTTTCTCTCTTTCTGTATTGAGAGCAGAACCATACCCTTTTGCTGAACATCAACTTTAAAGCAGAAGACCTAAGTTATGCATGACCCTCTGCTATACATACTCTGATCTTACTCAATCTCTTAGACACTCCATTTCCACACCACTAACATCCTTATTGATGGCAATTATTGGGCTCCCTGGAGATGTGGGAAGGAAGATATAGCCAGATGTCTGCATAGTAGGTCCCTCATGTCTTTGAGTTTCTTTTCGTTTTGCTTTGTAAAGGATCCTTAGAAATCTAGTTTCATCCATGGCAACTAGATTTTTGGTATTGTTCCTATAGCCTCCAAATTATTTGTAAATTATAAAACTTTCAAAATATGCCCTACTGTTGTATATTAAGGTTATAGTAGGAAATAAGACATTTTTTTAAAAGAGTCAAACTGATCACAGCCCAATCCTTTGTCTCCAGTTTAAAGCAACTACCTTATATTAGGCCACAGCCTGTTTTCAGTCCAGGGGAAGCCATTTTATAAAAATTATCAATTGCACTACCCTCTACTCCCAAATACACTAAACATAGTCCTACAAACTCACTTTCTAGTTGGTCAATAACAGCTCTAATCCTTGGTATACCTTTATCCTTTGTTATTTGCATTTAATAGACATTGGTCACTTGTGTACAAATTGGTCTTTGGTTTCTTCCTTAATGACTCTGTGTTCTTCCTAATATAAGGTTTCATATGACTGTCTTATTTTAATGGGCCTTCTAATTTATCTCACACCATGCTGCTGGAGTATATTTTCCTTCACTCCAACTCAGTGTGGTTTGCTGAATTCAGGCCACATTTCTTGCCTGACATAAAGCTTTCTGAGACCTTTTCATTTCTTCTGCTTTGTCTATCAAGATCAGCTGCTACTCTCTGATGTGAGTGTTCCACCCCCATAGCACACCAGATTGGTCCATTTTACTACCTTCAGGAAGATGCTTCACTACTATTTTATTTATGTTGGCCACAGGTAGAATCCAGGCTTTTCCTCATCTGCCTCTACACATTTTAGGAACACATTTATGTCCCGCATTTGAACATGTAAAGTTTCAACTCTTCTCAGAAAGTTTTTCTTTCCCACCAAAAAAAAGCCACAAGTATTTTTGTTACTTTTTACGTGATGAATATCTACTATCTTTTATTTTCATTTCATGCCTTATTTATTGTCTGCCTTGTTTCAAGAGGTTTTAAGACAATATTTCTGTGAAACTTTTGCCATAGCAATGAGTCTGTAGTCATTTAAAAGCAGAAAATACTTTTTTTTGAGACAGAAAACTAGATTTAGGTTTCAGCTCTGCAACTTACTAGCTGTGACTGGAGGAAATTTATTTAAAGTGTATTTTTTGCTTGCTTGGTTGGTTTTAATCTCTAAAACGAGGGCAGTAATATTGGCCCTACTCAAACTAGCACACAACATTATTATGTATAGCAAATGAAACTTTATAATTGAAAAGACTTTGTGGATGGAGATAGCCTATACACACTTAAAATATATTAGTTTTAACTTCCTTGTGTCTGTCAAAGTGCTAGCACAATTGTAACCCCTAAGTAGGATCTGATTAACTAACGATAATATTAGTTGGTGTCTTTAATACACTAACAAAGATACATGCAATTATAGCAAACTCATTCCAACTATTAGAATTTATTTTATTAGAAAGACATAAAGGAGTGAATATTATATGCTCTTAAAATTTAACTGAACCATTCATAATAATATGGGGTACTCCTATTGGTCTTATGTTATGAAGTAGGCATTGAGGTTCCTACTACTCTAACATAGTAGTTGCTCACTTGGATTGATAGTGGGAAATCCAAGTTTCTCTGTGTGATAGCGGTATAAACTGATTCATCCTTGATGATTTAGTAATTTCCATGATGCTTTCCTCTGCGTGATATATTTCTTTACATAAGAAATCACTGAAAATTATTAATTTTTTATGTGTCTGCAACTAACATGTACAAGGAGTGAGAATAAATCCTAGATAAAGTTCTCAATGGAATCCCAGCCTTTGATCATGCTGCCAATTTTAAAAGCGTAGCGAGATGATTAATTCTTTGTGCCAGGCATAATACAGGCTTGAAAGTTGCCATGAATTCTCTACTTAGGCAGAATACCTTCCTCTGAAGCACTAACTGAGAATGAGGTAGAATGTTAAATAAGAAAGATTAAGGAAAAATTAAGAAGAATAAGAGTTATTTGGAATGTTGTCAAACACAATGTGAACTTTATTAGGCACCAGATCTTGACCCAAATTAGGAAATAGTGAAAAATTAAGACCTAGACTTAATAGAAGTCCTATATATAACTCCAAATAATTTTATAACTGTTCCCCTCATATATCTAATGTTAAATAAAAATGAGCAACGATGTTTCAAAATTCCATTAGTATGTCTGAATTAAAGAGAATTGTTTTAATTGAGCAAACATTCTGAAAGAATAGTGGATCAACATAAGACAATTGTTATATGTGAAATATAAGTCAATTGTTATATCAATTCCTACTCTGTACCAACTGTAGACTAAAATGTTGCCATAGGCCAACACTACCACTACTACCCACAGCACAGCATAAAATACAATTAGAGCTGACTTTCTTTAAAAATTATTGAATTTTTTCATCAAAAGAATTACACTTTCATCAAAATCTTAAAATAGAAGCTATGTACCTACTTCTTGTTGATTCAACCCTCCCTAGCCTTCTGGTGTCCCTTGCCCCCATGATTGTTCACCTCTCCACCTCCCTTGTCTAGGAGTCAATTTTGCTCATTGTCTCCATTTTCCTGGGGATCTGCTTGTGATTAACTGCTAATTTTCAGACTCTACAATGGGCTATTCAAATATTGTGTTACTATTCTTCTTCCTCCTTTTAGACCACTTGCTTTTCAGTAGGATCTTGTTATTGTATGATAGTAATAATAATAATAATACAAAAATAATAGCTAATTTAGTGGCATTTACTACATGGCAAGCATTATTCTAAGCACCTTACACATACTGGCACACTTAATGTGACTACCAATTCAATAACTTATATACCATTATTATATCCATTTTATAGATCATGGAGCTGAAGCATTGTGATATCAGGTGGGCCATAAACTGGGAAGTGGTTTTGAAACCAGACAGTTTAACTCCACAGTTCCTACTCTGAACCACTGAGCTATCCTGCTTAAATGTGGGGGTGGAGGATAAACAGCTTATAATGGGATACATTTGTATGTCAGAGTCAGAAAAACCTATTCAAGTCCTGTCCCTGCCTCTTACTGGCTGTGTGGCTTGGGTAAGATATTGAATTTTTCTGAAATTAATTTTCCAAGATTTAGAATAATGACAATTGTACTTATATAAAAAGTCTACTGTAGAATTCGATAAATTAATGCATATAAAGCATCTACCACTAAAGTATAAAGCATTCTTTACATGTTTGAGTGTGTGGCTGAGTGGAAGTGTGGAAGATATGTTTTGTACAAAGGGATTTTGTGCAACTACAGTACTCAACTGGTCTTCTTAGCCTAGGTATAGAGTAGACAGAAGTGGAACACTTGTAACAGCAGCATCAGATAAGTCAGCCAGTGCTTATCAGTAAGAATTAGGAGAAGGTCAAGAGAATCCAAAAAGCAGAAGCAGCAATTACCATTCCCACAGAGCAGAGGATACACCTCTGTTCTGTACATCTCATTGTGCAGAAGATCCTCAGATTGACATGCATTTGTTGCTAGCCAGCTTTTAGAAGGAGATGAACTTATCAAGCAGAGGTTTTTGAAACACAAATATAAGATATACTTTCTCTGTAAGTTTAAAATTCATACTTATGTAGACCACTGCAAATGTTTTAAAATATCCTTATATTTGATTAGAGGCCTGGTGCACAAAATTTATGCATGAGGGGTGTCTCCCTCAGCTTAGCCTGTGCCCTCTCCAATCTGGGACCCCTTGAGGGATTTCTGACAGCCTAAAGATTGGGCCTAAATGGGCAATCAGACAGCCCTCTCATAATCCAGGACTGCTGGCTCCCAACTGCTTGCCTACCTGCCTTCCTGATTGCCCCTAACTGCTTCTGCCTGCCAACCTGATTACCTCTTAACCACTTCCCTGCCAGCCTTATTGCCCCTAACTGCCCTCACCTGCCAGCCTGGTCACCCGTAACTGCTCTCCCATGCAGGCCTAGGTCCCCATCAACTGCCTTTCCCTGTAGGCCTGGTCACTCCCAACTTCCCTCCTCTGCTGGCCTGGTCACCCCTAACTGCCCTCCCCTGCAGGCTTGATCACCCCCAACTACCCTCCCTTGCAGGCCTGGTTCCTCTCAACTGCCCTCCCCTGGTGACCATCTTGTGGTGGCCATCTTGTGTCCACATGGGGGCAGCCATATTTGACCACATGGGGCAGCCATCTTATGTGTTGGAGTGACAGTCAATTTGTATATTACTCTTTTATTAGATAGGATAGAGACCTGGTACATGGGTGGGAGCCAGCTGGTTTGTCCTGAACGGTGTCCCAGATCAGGGTTGGGTTCTCTTGGGGTATGGGGTGGCCTGGGAGAGGGGCCTATGTGGTTTGAAGGCTGGCCATCCCCCCCCCCCGACCCCGTGACCCAAGCAGAGGTCCTGCTATTTGGGATTCATTTATCCTCTATAATTGAAACTTTGTAGCCTTGAGAAGATGCCAGGGCAGACCAGGAAGGTTGGCCTCTTCCATTGCTGGGGAAACCCAAGCCTCCTGCTCTCTCCAGCTCTGTGGCTGCCGCCATTTTTGTTGGGACTTATTTATCTTCTATTAGAGTTCCAGTGCACGAAATTCGTGCACTGGGGTGGGTGATCCCTCAGCCCAACCTGCCCCTCATACATACTGGGAGCCCTCAGGGGATGTCCTAGTGTCCCCTTACTTCTGGCCAACCCAACCATCACCTTGTAAAGGGGCTGATGGCTAGCTCTGCCCCTGCCGCCTTGGCCCTACCCCCCAGCCCAGGCCTTAGCCCTGGCAGTGACCACCCAGCCCTAGGGGCACCCCGCATCGCACACTCGCTGGCCACCTCACACACGCCTTGGCCCCGCCCCCGCCTGTGTGCTCACCAGCTGCCTTGGCCCCGTCCCTGATTGGCTGGTGGGCATGGCTTGGGTATAGCAAAGGCACAGTCAATTAGCATATTACCATTTTATTAGATAGGATAATTGAAACTTTGTAGCCTTGAGCAGAGGCCAGGGCTGGCTAGAGAAGGCAGGAAGCTTGGCTTCCTCCATTTCTCTTGCCAGGGAAACCCAAGCTTTCTGGTCATTTTGTGGCCACAGCCATCTTGGTTGGGTTAATTTGCATACTCTTTCCTGATTGGCTTGTGGGTGTGGCTTGTGGGCATCGCAGAGGTAAGGTCAATTTGCATGTTTCTCTTTTATTAGTGTACATACTAGTTTTTATTAGTGTACATACTAGTAGCCCTGTGCATGAATCTGTATGCCAGTAGCTCACTGCTGCCCTTTGGTAGCTCTCCTCTCACTGCTCCACCCTCATGTAGTGCTTCCCGCCCCCCTTTATAGCTTGCTGCTCTGCCCCCTCCTGTAGCTCTCCGCTGCCTTCTTTGCTGTGCAGCCCTGTCCACCCACCACCCACCTTGCTGTGCCCTCTTTGCCACATGGCACCCCCACCATCCTTGCATGCTCTGCCTCACTGCACGAGCCGTGAGTCTTGGCCTGCAAAAGGTGCTCCATGAACCTCTTGGTGACCTATGGTTTGGTTGTGATGTTGTCCATGGGCCCTGCCTCCACCGTGGGAGCCTTGGGCCCTATCTCTGTCGCAACAGCCCCACCAGCCCTGCACGAGCCCCGCCTTGCTGTGTGAGCTGCAAGTCCCGGCCAGGGAGTGGTGCTTCATGCATCTCCTGGTGATTGGTTGTGGCATCATGACCACAGGCCTTTTATGATATAGATTAGCTAGAAAGTGAATTATAATTTTTTATGCTTTCTCCATATGTTCCTTAGCATACAGAATTTGATCTTGGTTTTACCTTGTGTGGTAAATTCTTTTTTTAACTTTACATGCTAAAAGCAAAATCTGTTAAGAATCTCTATTCATTCTAATTTTGTAAACATCAGAAAAGATGTTGCAAGTAACAGATTGTCACATGCAAAATAAGTCAAGAAATTTACATTAGCTAATGGTGTCATGAAGACTGAACTCAGAGAAAACAATTACTTTCCAAGTTTTGGTTGTTGAGTTAATAATACTTAAAATGTTTGTCTTTTAAAACCAAACTGTAATAAACAAAATGAGTCTTATTATTTTAAAGATTACTTTGAAAGAGCGTAAATAACAATTTGTACCTGATACATGTCATTAATAGTTTACATTAGCTCCTCATATAAGGGAAGATACTAACCTACTTTATAAATAGGTCTTTGGGAAAATTGCTTCTTCCCTGTGGTTAAACAATCTGACATACATTTTTAATGTAGGGATATTCTAAGGCAATTTGAAAGCTAACCCATGTTAGATTGTAACATGCCAAACCCCTAAAATAACAAAGACTTCATCATTGATGGTCTTTTACAGACTCATTAAATTTGGCCTCCATAATTTATGGAAAACATATAGAAAATAAGAAGCATACTAAAAAAAACCCAAATAACATTTTTCAAGAGTTATAAAGCAGACAATAGCCAAGTGGGATAAAATATCATATAGAAGAGAACATTTAGGTATAAATTCGAATAAATGTAATTTGTAAGAGGCAGGTGACGGTGATTACCAGCTCCATTCATCCCTAATTCATTAAGGATGGAAAAGGAAGTGGTTTGAAATTGCAGTAGGAGAGATTTAGGTTAGATATCAGAAAGAACTTCCTAACTATGGGAGTTGCTGATCACTGAATAAAGAGTGCTATTTGTTGGGGAGATCTCCATGTTTCCACTGGTTGCTAGTAGAAGGGGGCTTCTTGTGATATCTCGAGAAAAGGTATCTTCTGAGACTTACAGGAGAGATAAATTGTAGAAAGCTTGATTTCTGTGGAACTAAACCCCTGAGTTTCCAAGGTCCCATTTTCCTCAGTACCACCACAGAAGAAGTTTCATTTTGCCTTCAGCAGATCTAAAATCAAAGCCGGTGTCTGTCCATGTTAGGGAATAGTCCAATCTAGCATTAAGCTAGTTTACTCTGTGTTTCCTGCTCTAGTCCCTCAGTCCATTGCATGTCGGGTCTGCATGGCCCATGGCTATGGAGGGAACCAGGGCAGGAGAAAACCAAAGGAACCGGAAAGCCAAGAGAGAGAGGGCACCTTTGTCTGTGGGATTATGTATTCCCAAATTTTTGTGGGTTTGCAATGGCCCTGCCTACTCTAGCCAGTCCATGGTTCCCCAGGCTTGATTGAGAGTCACTTTCCTTTTTTCACTCTGACTCATTGTTCATGTGCCCATCTTCCTCTTTGTCCGACTCCTTCCCCCAGTGACCTGCAGGACATGAGCTGGTGGTTCCTGGGGAGTGTGAACTTGCAGCTACTTGGTGAAGCTGCCCAAATGGCCATGCTTATGTCTGGCCTCCCTTTTGCTCCTTTCCTGTTATTAAAACCTAGCTAACTACAATGGCATCACTTGTAGACATTTGAGAATGAGAGATAAACTTGTTCCTTAAGGATTATTTAACAGCAGACCCAAACACTCATAGTAGTACTGAAAAGATTATGTTCCGTAGTTTTTTTTAGATTCATTAACGAAAGTGTGTGTGTGTGTGTGTGTGTGTGTGTGTGTGTTTAAAGGTGAATAATGTAATTTATGTCAACTTGTAAAGAATTTTTTTGAGTTTATTGAGCCAACTGATGACAATTTCTGGAAAGTAAAATTTCAAGGGACTGAGAAAATGCTCAGGAAAATAACAGCTTTACCACTTATTTAATACATTGGAACCAAAAGGTAAGACATATCAGGGTTACATGAAATTCATTGGTAATACATTAGGGAGGTGAGAGAAAGCAAAGTAGGGGAGGGAGGCTCTGGGATTGGATGAAAAGTAAAATGAATAGACACATACTTCTTTTACATAGGTGGGCACAGATAGTTAACATGATAACAATAACAACTAGGGGATGTGTAATCTCCATATGGTTGTGCTTTGAGGGCTGTGGAAAAAAATAAAATTACTTTGTTATTCCAAAGGAATGTTTTCAGGTATCTTATCCTATATGCAAAAGGTGCTTTTACTAGTAGTTAGTTAAAAAGTTTTTAAATTTCAGACCATTTTATGTGGTTACTTTCAGTCTTTGAATTTGTAAGTCTGACCGAAGGGCTCCCCTGAGCTTGTCAGGTTTAGTAAGTGGCCTTTTTTTTTTTTTTTTTTTTTTTTTTTTTGTCCACACTCATGATCACCAAATAAAGCAGTTGGATTCCACAGAATAGTGACAAAGTTACGTGGCATAATAAAACTCAGATGACTTGTGAAGATGGAGAGTGATAAAAGAAAGACAGAAATACTTAGTTTATAGAAACTAAGTACTATCCTTGAGCTCATTATAAATGAGACAGTACATTGTTGGGGTCAATCTTTTTTTTAAATGAAAATCATGAATCTGCCACATGAATCTGCCCCTCTTTGCCCTGACTTTAAAATATCATTAAAAACCACAAACTTATAAATGAAACAGAAAATTAGAATAATTCTTAAAATAAAATGTCAGGGTGCTAAATATATCAGTTCACACTCAGCTCTTCCACTTCCCTTTCATCTAGATAAGGAAACAAAAACTTAGGGAAGCTGAGTGGATTGTTTAGGTTCACTGGTTAGTGGCACAGCCTGGGTCAAACTTCAGCAGCAGCTATGGCACACTGCCCAGATGCCTCTCCCACCTGCCCCACTTTGATGGGCTCATTCTGTCTGTTGATAGCTGACAGTGTTGGTTGCTGAGACAAACAGTCAGTTTCCTCTCCAAGAATTCCTTCTTCCATCTGCCAAGGGAGCTTCCTTGCCCAAGCCTATGCCTCCTCCCTATGGACAGTCTGCAACTGAATGAATTTGGGGTTGGAGGAAATTCAAAGGACCAGCCTCTTTGCCTCAATTCAGGACAACTCAAAAGGGTCATTTCAGCTCCTGCGCTCCCCCAGGGATCAGCTTTGATTCAATTGCAGTTCAATTTTCCACCTGCCCAGGCCTGGTTCTTCTACTTCACTTAAGAGCTTTCTGGATGACTGTTTTTTTCTATGCTATCACTGTTGTAGAAGAAGACAGAAGAAGGAAGCAGTTACTGGTAAGGGTTAAATTGAAAGTAAAGTGTAACTAGAGAAGGCAAAAAAAAAGAGGAAGTGAACTCAAACGACTTCCTTTTTCCTTCACCTCAAGCTCCAAGATGAGTAGATGGACCCAAATGTCTTTCTGATTGGAACGTGATCTTCTGACTTCAGTGTCTCCTGTATATTGTCTTACCACCTAACCCATTTCTTTTACTCAACTCATCCTTCAAATTTATGTGAACCATCAGATATTAGGGACATGTTCAATAGCTTGGATCATGACCTCAGCTTTTGTTCTGATCTAATCCAACTTTTGGAAAGATCCCATGAACACATCCTCTGTTCTCACAGCTACCAGCCAACAATACCCCATGCATCTGTGCTTGAGGTTACTTTACATCCTGAATGCTGAGCATCTGGGTTATGATAACAGCTATGCTAATAGTGTCTAGAGAGGTAGCCACTAGTAACATGTGGCCATGTCAATTTAGTAAGAATTAAGTGTTTTTAAAAATTTTTTATTGTTGAAAATATTAGATATGTTGCCCTTTTCCCCATTGTCTTCTTCCAGTCCTCCCCCAGCCCAGGCCTTCACTCTCCTATTGTTTGTGTCCATTGGTTATGCTTATCCTATATAATAAAGAGGTAATATGCAAAATAACCATCAAGCCCTCTCACAAGATGGCCACCCCCAGGTGGTCACAAGATGGCCAGCAGGGGAGGGTAGTTGTGGTCAATCAGGCCACCAGGGGAAGGCAGTTAGGGGTGATTAGGCCAGGAGGGAAGGGAAGTTGGGAGGGATAAGGCCAGTATGGGAGGGCAGTTGGTGGTGACCGGGCCTGCAGGGAAGGGAGGACAGTTGGGAAGACCAGGCCTGCAGGAGAGGGCAGTTGGGGGTGACCAGGCCAGTAGAGAAGGGCAATTGGGGGTGACCAGGCCATCAGGGGAAGGCAAGGGTCTATCCTGCTTTTGTATTGCCAACTTTTAAAATGACAGTCTTAGAAAAGAATAACTTGAATATACTCTGTGTAAGATATTCAACATATGGTATATAATTTCATCTGTACCATGACCCTATAAAATAGAAATCATTAAGCCATATAAGAGACTTGACTAGAAATGTGACTCTGTTGGATTTTATAAGATTTACTACAGGCCTGGTGCACAAAATTCATGCACGATGAGTGGGGGTGTCTCTCAGCCCAGACTGCACCCTCTCCAATCTGGAACCCCTCGAGGGATGTCCAACTACCTGTAGGATTGGGCCTAAATGGGCAGTCAGACATCCCTCTCACAATCCAGGACTGCTGGTGCCTAACTGCTCACCTGCCTTCCTTCCTTATTTCCCCTAACTGCTTCTGCCTGCCAGCCTGATCACTCCTCTGCCAGCCTGATTGATGCCTAACTGCTCCTCTGCCAGCCTGTTTGCACCCAACTGCCCTCCCTTGCAGGCCTAGTAACTCTTAACTGCACTCCCCTGCAGGCCTGGTCCCCCCTCAATTGCTCTTCCCTGCAGGCTTAGGTTCCCTCAAACTGCCCTTTCCTGCAGGCCTGGTCATTCCCAACTTTCCTCCTCTGCCAGCCTGGTCATCCCTAACTTTCCTCCCCTGCTGGTTTGATCGCTCCCAACTGCCCTCCCTTGCATACCTGGTCCCTTCCAACAGCCCTCCCCTGCTGGCCATCTTATGGTGGCCATCTTGTGTCCACATGGGTGCAGGATCTTTGACCACATGAGGGCATCCATCTTGTGTGTTGGAGTGATGGTCAGTTTGCATACTACTCTTTTATTTGATAGGATAAAGGCCTGGTGAATGGGTATGGGCCAGCTTGTTTGCCCTGAAGGGTGTCCTGGATCAGGGTGGGGGTTCCTTTGGGGCATGGGGTGGCCTGGGCAAGAGCCCTGTGGTGGTTTGCAGGCTGCCCATGCCCCCAGTGACCCAAGGAGAGGCCCTGGTATCTGGGATTTATTTATCTTTTATAACTGAAACTTTGTACCTTGGAGCAGAGCCAAACCTGCTGCTCACTCCCTGGTGGTAGTCATTTCTGTTGGAATTTATTTACCTTCTATAATTGAAACTTTGTAGCCTTGAGTGGAGGCCTGGGCCAGCCAGGGTGTGTGGAAAGCTTGGCTTCCTCCATCATCAGGGAAACCCAAGCCACTCTGTAGCCATAACTATCTTGATTGGGGTTGATTTGCATACTTGCTCCTAATTGACTGGTGGGCATGGCTGGTGGGTGTGGCTTCTGAGTGTAGCAGAGGTACCATCAATTTGCATATTAGACTTTTATTAGATAGGATATATCTATTTTATAACTTAAAATGTTTTAATTTAATTTTTTTTTACTGAGAAATAATTGGCATATAGCATTAAAAGAATTTCAGGTAAGAGTTCTATTTTCAAAGGTTTATTTACTTTCAGGAAACAATCAGCATAGGAAAAGTTTAAAAATATAGTTCAAGTGACAAAGTACAAGTTGAAATGATTTTAAGTTTTGTTTTCTCTAATGTGATCACTAGAGAAGAAAATGAAAACTGAAGTTATCAGAGAAAAACAGATCCAGCACTTGAAGTAATTAAATGTAACCTACTATTCAGAGTGGTGTTCATGAGATTATACCAGTACATAGTTTACCTTTAGATTATGGCTAGGAAGCTCCATTCTGCTGAACTGTGGGCTGTGATCAGACATAGGTCCCAGGGAGCTGTCTACTCTGTGCACACTCTTGTGTGATGAGAAAAATTCAAGAAGAAAGCTCAGTGTCAAAAGGAGGCTTAAGGTTCATGGCTTTGAATCCTATACCCCAAAAATATTTCCATGGGAAAAATGTTCTCTGAAAATTAATTGAAGGTGTTCAGCCTCGTGCTTGGAAATAATCTCCCAAACAGCCTCAGACTTCAGTCATGTTCTTTCATGTAGTCAGAGAAATTGCTGTTAAGAGATGTTGCTAGAAATGGCAGGTCATAGGAAGGTAAGCAAATATTCTGTGTTACTTAATAATTTTTTATGCTATTGATGGCAGTGTTCTGAAATTTCTAGTAATTATTTGAGTCTCTGTACTCTTGTTGCAATCAATGTGCTTGTCTAAGTTTAGGGGATATAGATTTGAATATAGTTTTGAAAAAAATTTTCTTGACTGGACAAAGTTAAAGGAAACATACCCATGCACATTTAACCTTAATTCCAGGGCTGACCTTAGCAAAAGTTCTGAAGTATAGGCAGATTTTTTCCCCCCAGGACTTTGCACTTCTCTATTCTCTGCTCTTTCCTCCATTTGAAACTCTTCCACTTCCAGACCCCCAAACACACTTATGTTATCCTCGTCCTTCACAATATTTAATAAGCTGATTTGCTGTTCCTTATTATTGACATACTTAAGGGTATTTGTAATTTAATGGAGACCTTGGTAGGTATGGTTATTCAAAGGAAAGAATTTATAATGGTAACATTGCAGAATTTATGTAAAGTTCCTTTAGAGTGTCTCAAAACACTCTGTAGTATCCAGTTGCCCATTTCACCTCAGTATCATTCCTTTCTCAGCCCAGTAGCTGAGTGTAGATGCAGCAAAATGTCCTGGGCACTAGAATAGACTCTACCAATATTTAGTGGGCTCTAATTATACTCAACGTCACACTAGGGCTGTGAGTTATAAAAACAGATATGCTCTAACATATTCATTAAATATTTAAATCCATATTCACAGTTAGTCCTCCAAAAATTACATTATTATAAGAAATATGGCAGAACTACTATATCAGTGCCCTTAAATCACTATTTCCTGCAAAGCGTATTATACCCATGAACCCGAGATCTACTATAAAGTTGATGCTTGGTAAATGTTCTACACACATCTGTTGAATAGATCATCCCTAAACAAACACTTGGGCTTTGTATTCTGGAATAAAACACCTGGGAGTTTGAGGAAGAACAACTTTCCTTTACCTTTCTGGCTGGTCTAATTATCAAATAGACATTAGATAAATTAACAAGAGAAAATAATCAAATTTAATACATACATATGTATGGGAACCTCACATGCATGCTGGGCTCTGAGATAGAAAAGGGGGTTGGGGTCTATAAGACTTTATGATCTAGGGGTGAGATAATGCACTGTGGGGACTTTAAAGGGTTGTTGCAGGATGATAAGAAGAGCAGATGTTCAGCAAATACAATTTTTCCTGTCATATAGGTGGGTCAAAAGGTTATCTCTTACTATGATTCAAGTTCTTCTAGGTAAAGACAGGGGCAGAAATTTCTCATGAGCCTGAAGCTAATATTGCCTTCAGCTTAAAACAAATTCGTATTCTACAGAGGCACATCTTTGAGTGGCTTGTTTTGAATCCCCATGCTTCTCTCTTCATGGGCTCGCTGGCCCATGTCCCTGGACGATATTGCACTGACATCAGCAGGGTTTTCAGTGGCAACAATGGCATGAGCTGCAGCTTCTTCCATGTTTCTTCAGATTTATGAGGTAAATGCCATCACTTTTCCTGTTGAAGATTAACTGCTCCATTTTTCAAGTCAAGGTTGGTGCCACCTTAAGTGGATTCTTGCTGCAAGGAATTTGAGGAAATACTCATCCTTCACTTTTAGTTCTTTAGGTGCTTTGGACATTGTGAATGGTTCCGTTAAGTTACTTGGGAACTGAGAACAATGCCCCATGGAGCCCTCTCTGGGTAGCACAGTAGGCAGGGAAATAGGCAGTTTTAGTTCTCAATGATTCCAAGTCAATGGATAGAAAAATGTAAATTTAGTTGAAGGGTTACAGACAAATGTTTAAGAATACTAGAAAAATTCAGAAAACAGTCCAGTTTGAAGGTAGGATTAAAAAACACACATTCAAAAAACCCTCAAGCTAATGAACAGCACTATAATATCCACAATGGTATAATACAGTTTCTATTGAAACAATTTTTTTCTCTAAGATGACACTCATTTTTATCAAAGAAAGCCAAATTAAGACCATTTTCAATAAACGTGGCCTGATTATTTGTATAAGACCAGCAAGAATAGTAATTATGTAGGCTCTTTTAAATCTGCTTGCTGGAATTTTTCATAAGGAATCTTTCGATTGCACTTAAAAAAGCCTTGAGTTTAGGAACTCAAACCGCATACTTGCCATCAGACATAGCTCACAATACCTATGGGGTTAATCCTGCTGTTCTTGAGGTCCCCAAAGTATTTTGAAGTCTTTCTCTGCATATCTTAGGAAGCAACCTTCATTCATTACCTTGAAAGACTGCTTTAAACTATGTAATGAAGGCACCCTGCTGTTTTCCCAACGGGCTTTTATTGGCTTCCAAAGTCAAACTTAATTCCTTAATACTTTCTGGTCATATGAACCTATGCTTGTGTCTCTCAAATATGGCATTCCAGTCAAAACCTTATAACATCACTATTTTCCAATAGTGTTCTGCTATACAAGAAACAGATTCTTATGGAACTTATGCAAACAAACGTATTACTATGAAAATAAAAATACTCATTGAGAGTTTGGAGGGATCAAATTGAAAGAGACAGACAAAAAATGATGTTTTAATGCTACTAACAAAGGTGTACAGAAGAAAAAGTCTTATATCTGGAAGACAAAAGATTTAAAAAATCAGCAATATATCAAACAAGAGTCATAAAATTATAACCCTTCTTATCAGTTCATTCAGTCCCATGTAATTAAAGTTATTCTGTTTGGATCTAGTTTTTCCATTAGTTCTCTTGATGTTGCCTGATAATTAAGGGTATTAGGGCCAGTGATAATTCCAAAAAAATGTCTATCATGGCTTGTATGGTTTACTCAGTGAAATGTGGGTCTCAATCAGTAGAGATTTTGGGAGATATATCCCAAGTGGGAAAGATTTTCTAACAGTTTCTTTACCATTATGAGGGCATCAGATTTGTGGCTGGGGAAAGCTTCAATTCATAAAAAAAAAATTAAAAAAATACACATAACATCAAGGACATATTGATAACCTAAATTAAGTGTCAGTTAAATGAAGTTCAGCCCAAATGTACTAAAGTGGGTGAAAAAAAACAACACACAGAAACTGAAAAAGTTCCAGGAAGCTGGAAGAACTTAGCAGCAGCTGTCTTGGGGTTCCCAAAGCCTGGACTGTTCATTTGTGTTACAGCCATTGTTTATCAATCTTAATTCCTCTGTTCAGGTGTATTCTGTTGCCAAATTATAAGGACATAGGATGACAAAAGTCAGGCCACATTTTTGCAAAACCAGAATGGATTTTATCCCTATGTACCATAACCTGATACTCAGGTTCAGTTGCTTTCATGTATCTTTCAATTTTGATGACAGACATCTTATGTCATGGCATCTCAGATTTCCAGCAATTTCACATATATTTCTGGAACATTTACAACATACACAAATAGAGCATAAAAAAGGCTCAGTGTTATTTTTTTATTTGGCAATGCTTCCCATGTAATTTTATACACCCGAACAAGTTGTATTAGTTTAATATTTTCTTTTGTAATGAGAGACTAATCTTTTGAGGTGTTCCGTGGTTCTTTCTGGAAAACCCCAAAGTCATTCCCAGGTCAAGACTCTTATTTATAATTTAAATTTTGGAAAGTCTGTCTAAATATATCAAGAGGTTTTTGTTTGACATTTGATTAAATAGGATCATAAGTTATTATTAAGTCATACTTCATTATCCATTTAACCAAAGTGGCAATAAAAGAGTTCAAAGAAACCAGAGAAGTTTACATAATTGTTAGCAAAAATTTATTTCTTACTATTGAGAAGATTCAATTTCCTTAAGTAATCAAGGACCTGATTAAGACAACATAAAACAAAGTCACATAAAACATAAAACACAGAATCTTTTCTTTCTAGGCATAAAACTTTTTCACAGTATCAATAGCAACCAATAGTCCTTTTAGCAGAGAGAGAAAACAAAACTCTAAATTTTGCATCAGCTTATTTTTGATATTTAAGTTCACTTAATTAAAATTTCCCTTCCCCGAGATTCCTTTTCCAGAGCCCTCTACTACTTTCCTTTTTACATTCAGATTTTTGTCTTTTCCCCCCTCTTTCTCATTCTGAAGCAACCAGCCTTATTTAAGGACAAAATTAATTTTCTCTTACTCAAAAATACATCTTAATTTTTCATACTTTTTTTTGTTAAGCCAAAACATATCCAATTTTTCTTATATACATAGTTGTTTTCCCTGATATTAATATTTATAGTTTTAATTACTTTATTAAAATTCTTAAACTTTAATATAACTTAATGAAAACTAAGAAGTAAGCTATTGTGAAGTGTCTGTTATACCAGTATTCTTTAGATTGTTACCTTTATAAACACATATTGTTATAGATATTCTAGTGGCCTGGTGTGTGAAATTCATGCACATTAAAAGGGTATTAATTAGAGGAAATAATTTAATATTGCTATTTGCTCTTTCTCTATAATAGAAGTATCAGAGACTAAAGAAAATTAGTAAAATGTATATGAAAACCTTCTTCCTGTCAGAGTCTGGGGTGCACCACGGGACCAAGAGTCAAGTCCCCACTCACTCATATGCGCCTCAAAATCACATGAGACCCAGACCCAGCTGTGCCCCCCTCCCCACAAATTGGGGTAGATCCAGACTCAGCCAGTCCCACCCTTGTCAAGCTCCGCAGGGCAGGGGACACCCTCAGGTCCCCTGGCCCAGCACCAGGATGAGGGATGTGGCCTGAGGTCCCCCATCAAGCCCCAACAGCCAGAGGAGCACAGCCTCAAGTCCCCCGGCCCGGCACCGGGAGAAAGGCACAGCCTCAGGTCCCCCGTCAATACCCACTGGCACGGGGAGCACAGACTCAGGTCCCCTGTGAAACCCCGCTGGGTGGGGGGCACAGCCTGAGGTTCCCTGTCAAGCCCAGCCAGGCAGGAAGGGCACAGCCTTAGGTCCCCTGGCCTGGTGCTAGGGTGAGGGTATGGTCTGATGTCCCCCAGCCTGGTGCCAGGGTGGGGGCACAGCATGAGGTCCCCTGTCAAGCCCTGGCATATTTAGAAAACACTCTGAAGTCCCCTAACCCAGCACCAGGATGGGAAGCGCACATTGAGGTCCCCTGTCAAGCCCTGCCAGGTTGGGAGTGTGGCCTGCAGTCCCCTGTCAAGCTGTACCAGGTGGGAGGTATGGCCTGAGGTCCCCCAGCCTGGAGCTGGGACAGGGGGAGCAGCCTGAGGTCCCCTAGCCCAGCACCAGGACGGGAAGTACACTTTGAAGTCCCCTGTCAAGCCCCACTGGGTAGAATACATGGCCATAGATCCCCTGGCCTGGTGCCAGGGTGGGGGTTGAGGCCTGAGGTCCCCTGTCAAGCCCTTCTGGATTGGGGGAGGGTGTAGACCTCCCATCCTGAGCGCCACAGCCACGCCCCCTGCCAGCCTCACGTCTTGCTGCCAAGACCACCTCACGCTCTCCATGAGCAGGTATGCATAGGGAAGGCTGGGCAAGGATAATTGGGAGGGAGTAATGGGGGGCCAGCATCCTGGGCGAACTGGGCCTCACAGCCTCTCTGCTTCAGCTCCCAGCACCCTGGACCTAAGGACTAGTAGTGCTTTCAAAGGGGCCTGGCAGGCACTGGATATGGCGATGCCTTAAAAACAGAAGAAGCCCCCTTTAACTCTGGCTGGAAATGCGTTGGGAACTTATGGTTGAGGAAAGCAGCCTAACATCAGGGCTGAAATAAGACCTTGGGTAACCTCCGGAGGGGTGACTTCAGTCCTTCGCTGTGGCCCCGCCCTCCCACTCCTGATTGGCTGGTAGCGTAGTGAAGGTACGGTAATTTGCATGTTTCTCTTTTATTAGATAGGATGGTTTGTGTGCCTACATCAGAGTTTGGAGTAAGGAAAAGTTTACTAACCAAGAAGGCCCAACTTGAAAAGATGGGAGATCTAATTCTCAAATCTAGCTTAAGAGAGTTCAAAATTCAGGCATCTTATGCACCAAGGGAAGGGAGAATGGGTGAGGTGAAAAGATGGTGGAGACTGTTAGACAGCCAGGCCGAAAAGGGATCGAAGGGAAAGCTGGAGAAATTACTACTACTAAAAATCCCTTTGTTCCTAGCTGGTCTGTTGACCTCCTGCTGATCTGAGTCCAGTTCGGAAGTCATTACTTTGTATAGATTTCCCCACCTCTTCCTGAGTAAGGGGCTGCTCAGGCCTCAAGCAGAATTTCTGGTTAATTAGCATATTTATAACAGAAACTATTAGCCTGAAGGCTATCTGAGAGAAGGAGCATTTCACTCTGTTGCAATATTATAATTTCTACAAATACATATTTTCTCACAGCACACCTTTTAAAAATGGGACACAAGACATGTTCACTAATAGACAAATATCTTTCTCTATAATAAGAAGCAGAAAGTAGATGAACTTATTTTCAGTAGTTAATGTTTCATTATTTTATCTTATGGAAGTAGCTGAGACATCCTGAATATCCATTTGATTTTTTTCTAGCAAAACTTTAGTTTTAAACTTACCAAAGAGATTTAGGAAACAAAATTTAAAAATAAATTTTATTTTTCAATTATTGTTGCTGTGCAATATTATATTAGTTTCAGGTGTACAATTCAGTGATTAGACATTTATATAATTTATGAGGTGACTAGCCCTAAAAATTGAGTATCCACCTGGCACTATCCATAGTTATTACAATATCGTTGACCATATTCCTAATGCTATACTTTACATCCCTGTGACTATTTTGTAACTACCAATCTGTAGTTTTTAATCTCTTCACCTTTTTTACCCAGTCCCCGAATCTTCTTCCATCTGGCAACCATCAATTTGTTCTCTGTATCTACAAGTTTTTTTATTTGATCGTTTTCTTTTTTAGATTACACATATAAGTGAAAGCATATGATATTTGTCTTTCTCTGACTTATTTCACTTAGCACAACACTCTCTAGGTCAGTGGCTCTCACCCTTTTTTGGGGCATGTCCCAGCATCTCTAAAATCCTGGTGCCTACCCCAGGTGACATATATTTCTTATTATTTCAAAAAGTGAACTCTTATTTATTTGGAGGAAGCCTAAAAGGCCAATAACTTGGTCTAAACAAGCTCCCAAAGAATATGGCATCCATGAAAGAAAAATAAAAGAACAAAAGGACAGTTGAAGTAATGAGGAAAAAATCACTAAGAAATTGGTAAAAAAAATAATAATATGAAATGATATGCAAAAACAAAATAAAATTTTAAAACATAATAGAGAAGTGGAATGTATAAATATGCCTCAATATATATTTACTAGAGGCCCAGTGCTCTCAATTTGTTCACTGGGGAGGGGAGTGTCCCTCAGCCCAGCCTGCACCCTCTCTATTCTGGGACATCCTCTCACAATCCAGGATGACTAGATCCCAACTGCTCGCCTGCCTGCCTGCCTGATTGCTGCTAATCGCTTCTGCCTGCCAGCCTGATCACCCCCTAACCACTCCCCTGCCAGCCTGATCAATGTCTAACTGCTCCCCTGCTGGCCTGATTGGCCCCAACTGCCCTCCCCTGCCAGCCCAATCACCTCCAACTGCCCTCCCGTGTTGGCCCAGTCACCCCCAACTGCCATCCTTCCCCTGCTGTCTTGGTTGGTCCAAACTGCCCTCCCCTGCAGGCCTGGTCCCCCTCCCCCCCAAATGTCCTCCCTTGCCAGCCATCTTGTGGTGGCCATCTTGTATGAGGGCATGATAGTCAGTTTGCATATTACCTCTTTATTATATAAGGTAAACTGTATATGAGGCCCTTAGAATCATAAGAAATACAAAAATTTCACTTTAATAGCTCATTCTCAAATTGTCCCCCTTAAAAAGCAAATTGCCACTCTGTGGAGTTTGTGCCCAATGTTGGGAACCACTGCTCTAGGTCCATTCATATTGTCTCAAATGACAAGCTTTCATCTTTTTGTATGGCCAAATAATATTCTATTGTGTATGTGTACCACAGTTTTATCCATTTGTCTATTGATGGGTACTCAGATTGCTTCCATATCTTGACTATTTACACATATAAAAGGCTAATATATAAAGTGTTCCCTTGAGAGTTTGACTGGGAGACATGGAATTCAATTGCTTGCTTTATGTGCATTGACCAGTAGGGAATGCCCAAGCTGGCAGCCTGAAGGAAGGCCCCGGATAGCAGCTGAATGGCCCTGATCAGCCCTTATTGCTGGCAGGCCTAGGGACCCTTCCCCTTGCACGAATTTCATGCACTGGGCCTCTAGTTGTAAATAATACTGCAATGAACATTCAGATACATATGCCTGTTCAAATTAGAGTTTTAAGTTCCTTTGGATAAATACTCAGATGTGGAATTCCTGACTCCTTTTTTGTATCATATTATAGCCTTTTAAAAAAAAGTCTATGTTGTCTTGTATAAGACCCTTTAACATAACGTATAATATTGGTTTGGTGGTGATGAACTCCTTTAACTTTTTCTTGTCTGGGAAGACATTAACTATAAGTGCCAGATTTGCTGGGCTGAGTAATCCTGGTTATAGATCCTTGCTTTTCATCACTTTGAATATTTTATGCCAATCCCTTCTGACCTGAAATGTTTCTGTTGAGAAATTTGTGGAAAGTCTTATGGAAGTTCATTTGTAGGCAACTAACTGCTTTTCTCTTTCTGCTTTTGAGTTTATCTGTTTACCTTTAACCTGTGGCATTTAACCTTTGTCTTTAATCTTTGGGTTCATCTTGCTTGAGATTCTGTACTTCCTTAACTTGTGTGTCTATTTCCTTCACCAAGTTAGGGAACTTTTCTGTCATTTTTTTTTTCCAAATAAAATTTCAATTTCTTGCTCTTTATCTTCTTCTTCTAGACCCATGATGTGAATGTTGGTATGTGTGATGTTGGTCCAGAGCCTTGTTAAACTATTCTTGTTTTTGGATTACTTTTTCTTTTTGTTGCTCTGATTGGGTATTTTTTGCTTCCTTATATTTCAAATTGATTTGATACTCTGCTTCATCTAATCTACTGTTGACTTATTTTTGTGTATTCTTCATTTTAGTTATTATATTCTTCACTTCTGACTGGTTCTTTTTTATGTTTTCTGACTCCAATTTATGTTTCCTATCTCTTTGTTGAAGTTCTTGCCATGTTGATCTATTCCTCCCCTAAATTCTTTCAGCATCCTTATAAGTAGTGTTTTGAACTTTGCATCTGGCAGATTACTTGTCTCATTTTGTTTAGTTCTTTTTCTGGAGTTTTGTCCTGTTCTTTCATTTGGGACATGTTTCTTTGTATTTTCATTTTGGTAGCCTCCCTGTGTTTGTTTGCTTGTAGGTAGAGCTGCTATGTCTCCTGGTCTTGGTAGACTGACTTTATATAATAGGTGTCCTGTAGGGCCCAAAGGTGCAGCCTTCTTGGTCACCTGAGTGGGGTATTCTCCAGGTGTGTCTACTCCAAGTAGGCTACATGCACCCTCCTATTGTAGTTGAGCCTTGATTGCTGTTGGTATGTCAATGGGGGACAGGTGTTGGTCCTCAGGCTGTAAGAACCAACTGGAACTACAGTAGCAAAGCTCCTGTGTAGAGCCCCATCCCACAGAGGAAGACTTGCTTTAACAGGTTTCTGGTGCCTACTGAGTACACCTCCACTCACAAGATGTTCATGGAGATGGTTGGGTGGTGAGTCTGTGTGGCCTAAAGCTGTCCACTGGGTATGCTGGGCCCTGGGCCTCCTAGAAGGTACAGGCTAAGGTCAGCCCCTGCCTGTGCCCTGCCTGAGACAACCTGTATGAGCTACAAAGCAATCTGTAGATGCTTGCCACTTGTGTTGGGCTTGGAGGTGCCAGAGAAAGACCAACCTGAGAGTTAAGGCTGGCTGCTGCTAGTGCTGGACCTGGTGCCACTTAACAAGACATGTGGGGCATACTGAGGGCAGATGCTGCTTGTTTGGGGTTTGTGGACCTTTTTATAATTTTTAGGAAAGTCTAAAGCATGAGCCAAGAAAGGCCATTTATATGGATATGACACTGGAAGCAGCTTGTGTGGGCCTGCAAGTTGTGTGGACAGGGTCTCAGGAAATCACCAAGATGAGGTGAACAATGTTAGCCAGGTTGACAGAGACTCAGATATGGTGCCCACCTGGGTGAGGGCTCGGCAAACATATAATGGTTTCTGCCAGCACTTCTGTCTGAGAGAAAGCTGCCCCTCCAATTCTCTCCCAGAAGCCAGACAATTGAATTAATAATCTCTTATGTGCTTGGTGCCTTTTGTACTGGTACCTAGCACTGGACCTCAGAGTGAGTTTGAATAATTTCATATGTGAGCCATTTAAAAAGAACAGCTGGGACACTAGCAGCCATCTGTCTCAGTCATAATCTCTGCTGGTTTTCATAGCCAGATGTTACAGGGACTTTTTTTCTGGCCCTAGAAACCTAGGCTGGGAAGCCTGGAGTGGGGCTGGAACACCTTGCTTCTCAGATGAGACCTCCTCAGTTGAGATATCCCTCATGATTTTTAACTTTCTCACATGTGTGTTGGTCTTGCCCATTCTGCATCTCTGCCCTCCTACCAATTTTGATGTGGCTGCTTCTTAGTTGTAGGACTCCTGTTCAGCTAGACTTGAGATGGTTTCCAGTGATGATTGTTCTGTAGTTTAGCTGTAATTTTGAGGTGGTAATGGGAGGAGGTGAGTATTATGTTTACTTTCTTTGCCAACTTGACAGATTCTAGAAGCTTTTTATAACAATGATTATCACAAAAAGTTCACCTAAAAAAGCCTTTTATCCTGCTTACATTTATTTAATTTACCTGTTCCTAACACGTTAAGTTTAGATTGCTGATGAAAATTCTATCATACCAAGTTGCTTTCCTTGTTTACAAATTTTGCAATAGAAATAAGATGAATAGCATATTTGATGAATAAACCCAGGTAGAATAAAATGTTATTTAATGCTGATGTTTCTAAAGATATGCACATTTAACCAAACCAAACTCAAACCAGTTTTAATATCAACTATTTTCCAGCTCACGTGATTCTTAAAAGAATTTCGGTTAGTTTCTATTATAGTTTTGAAAATTCTAATATATGCACTTTTTGTTTTAATTGATTTAATAGAGCTCCTTTAAAAATAAATAAATATTTCTGGCAATATTAACCAGTTCTAGGGATCCAAGAGACACAGAGGTTACTGCGTTCTAGTCTTTTCTTCTAATAGCCAAAATAAAGAACTGAGAGCCTTCATATCTCAGTTCTACAGTGAGACAATTTCTATTTCCACAATATAACCAGGTAAAAGGATGCAATCAATTAAGGTTGACATAATAAAAAAAAAAACATAAAACCTGTTTAAACATTACAATTTTTGTAATCTTATCATCCTACATTTCCATATTCTTTTAACAGAACTTAGCCTGAGTCACGACTTCAGTTTTGGTACTACCGTTCAGGAATTCCCATATCAAGGAGTCCTGGGAATTTCTCTTTTATCTCCTGATCATTCTACTATGCTTGAGTAAAAAGGCTGAGTCCCTGATGAGGGATAAAGCCAAGGGACTCTGCCTGCTATCAATCTTTAACTGGATTTAACTAGCTTGACTTAAATCAAGTAATTGCTGGTCAGGTTTCTCATTGTCATAGCTCCCTTCCATTCTACATACTGGAATAAATAGAAAAAATTTCCTTCATATTGGGGTCCTTCAATTTTGAGGGGCCAAAATGGGGTCAAGTTGGCTCATTTAGCCTTTGATTTTAACCCCATCAATGTCTGTTTTACTTAGCTCAATATTTTTAATTGGCTCATTCCTCATAATAGCCATTTTAATTTTAGATTATAATTTCCTTAAGGAATGACAGTAGTTTGGTAGGACCTCGAGCCATAAATGGAGTTTAGCCCATATCTCTGTCTGGTCATATTTTAAAGTTTCCCATCTGACAAATATCAAGCCAAGTTCTTAGGACTCTTAAGCTGTCTTTTAGTAAGATTTTACCATTATTTTTCTTTCATTTTTTTTCTTAAGTGCACGACAATTGTACTTCCAATGTTCTGATTTTTACAATATCCGCAAATGTCTAAATGCAAACGGGAATGGGTCTGAGAGGACTTTGATTTTTCTTCTAATTTCTGTCCTTCCATCCGATTAAGAGAATCTTAAAGACTAGCTATTATAAAAAAGAGAGCCCTCTAAGAAAAATATTTCTTTCTTTTTAATTTAGAAGTTTTTCCAATTAAAAGGATCCATCATCTGGCCTTGATGGCAGTATTTATAGCAATTTAAAACCAAAACTATGGATGTAAGAGGCATCCCCAAAGGAGAGTGGGAAAAGATGCACAAAGGAGTTTATTCACAGAGTTAGCCTAGGAAAGAGAGGAAGCCCTGTCTTTAAATAGCTGTTCCCAAACACATGGAATCACGCGCTTTCCCCACTTGAACATGAGATTTAAGATTCCCAAAGATTGGATTCACAGCTAAATTGGCTGCCCTCCAGATGCATTATGCATCATCCAACTGGTGCAGATAATAGACAATCTCTGGGAGAACAAGATAGACACAGAAAACTCATTTGAGTGCTTTTCGTGGCTGGAGAGAGCAAGGTGCACTTTGACAAGTGCACCCTCTGGACGGTAGAGGCCAGAGAAAATGTTCATAACGCTAACATCGCAGGGCATATGTATAAGAAGACAAAAGGAAAGAAAGCAGAGACAGAGAAAAACAAAACCCATGAGTTCTCATTCCAAATAACCAAGAGTTGTTAGCCTAAGAGACTAGTTTCACAAATATTTTCTCCTATCAGTCTAAATTTAAAAGACAACAACAACAACAAAAAATTCTCACCACTTTTTTCCCCACCAGATCCTGCAGACAAAGATCTGGGGGGGTGTTGGTATGGTTAAGAATCCTTAGTTTCTGCTGGTTTGAGTGAGATGCCCAGCATCTCCTCATCTGCAGCAGCCTCCTGGGGGAAGCTCAGGATTCCAGCCAGTGAGTTTATTCTGCTCACAGGAGGATCACAGAAATGGTGCTCATTTCTTATATTCATGGCTGTTAGCAAATGATAAAGGTCCATGAGACGTAATTTTCTGTATCAGCTCTGTGCTGGGAAAAAGTGTTTTACATGAACATACTAGTTGAAGACTTTGGAATGTTCTTTCACAGAACTTGCCCCTTCTTTCCCACTATTTCCCTCCCTCCTGTCCCAGTTCCATTTTCTCCTAGGTGTGAATTATTTTGGGGTTCAAATGTTCTTATGCTATTTAAAAAGGTCTCTAACTGACTTTGCACCCCAGGAAAGATTAGAGAAGGGGGACTGATTTGTCAGGGACATTCTTTTTTCCCATGCTGGGTAAATTCACAATTTTCCTGGGGAAAAAATTAAACTCTTATTACAATTGATGAAGTAAAAATTTAGGATCTTCTTTTGGCTCCATTAATATTTAATTGACTATGTCACTTCAATGTCAGAAATATAATAAATAAGTTATAAAATAGATATTTGGATTATTTTAGGCAAGGTTCAAGTATTATTCAAACAACTTAGCAATTCCTGCTAAGAGTACCAAATGATGATCTAGTATTATGTGGTTGTTAAAGCCACAAGTCTATTGTCTATATAGACCCCACACAAGCAATTCATCTCTTAAATCTTATCCATTTTACCTCCCACATATTCCTTGTATATGTCTCTTTCTCTCTGGTCTCACTGCTACTGCTCTAGTTCAAACTCTTATTATTTTTTTTTACATTTATTTTGAAATAATTTCAGATTTTAAAACATTGCAAAATAGTAGAACTTACATGTATCCTTCATGCAAATTCCCCAAATGTTACCATTTTATCACATTTCATTTTTTTCATTGCTTTCTCTCTATGTATTTTTCCTGATCTATTTGAGAGCAGATCTGAGACATCTTTACCCTCCCCATATTATATTTTCTAAAAGCAAGGACTTTTTATTACATAACCACAGTACAGGAATCAAAAATTGGGAAAGTAACATTGATATAATACTGCCATCTGACTTAAAGACCTAATTCAGATTTCATCAGTTGCTAGACCTTCACAGCAGGGTTTAGGATTTGAAGTAGGGGCTGATGCTCAAATGAAAATGCTATACAAGAAATATGAATTTAAAAGGCATTGGGGACCAGGTGGAGCCTCTTTCTTGAAGAGACACATGGACTTCTGGCCTGGTTTGCCTTTTATTTACTTAAATACACCTTTGCCCTTTAGCAATGCATACAGGCATATCAAAGGTAAAGTTTGATAAACAGTAAAAGGATTATCAGGTTAGGAAATTGCCTTCAGCCACCACTAACTCAACATGGAACAATCGGTGCCTCACATCAGCCCTGCTAATGCCCAAGGTCCTTTGGCCTTCTGTGTTCCTTGGTGCATTCTCACGACAGTATTGGCAAGTGGTGGCTTCCCGCAACCAGTATATCCCATATGTCCTTGCAGCAGAAGAAAATCATGTATCATGCACTGCATTCAGTTGTCATATCTCTTTAGTCCCCTTTTACCAGGATCAATTCCTTAGTCTTCCTTTGTTTCTTATGACATTGACATTTTTGGTCAGGTCAATTATTTTGTAGATTGTTCCTCAATTTGAGTTTATCTGATGGTCTTCATGATCCGTTTTAGGTATGCATTTCTGTCAGGAGTGCCAGTGTTGTGATGATGTGCTCTCAGTGAATCATATAGGGAAGCACATGATGTTTATTGTCCCATTACTGGGGATGTCAACTTGATCAACTGGTTAAGATAGAACCTGCTAGTTTGTCTTCTATAAAATTGCTATTTTTCCTCTGTAATGAATAAGTATCTTGTGGGTCAGCCCTTGATATTCTTCACCAGAAATGCATGGTAACTCTGTGTTGGATAGCTTCTGTTACCCCTGCCACATCCCCATCCCACCCTTGTCCATCCTGCTCTATGGCCTACAAGATTAACCTGTGTGGACTGTGATACTGGTCCTCTGGTTTCTGGTTGGATTTGGTCAATTGAGAATCCTGTATGAGATCTAAAAAGGGTTGAGAATGAAGTCCGAGGATCTATTCCCTTAGTCTCCTCTCCATACGTTTCTTTTGTAAGACAGGTGGTGCTCCGCATTGGAAGGTCAGGGCATCTCTCAGGAGGCAACTCTGGGTTTTGTAACTTCCCCACCCTTGTGTCAAGGCTAATGGTGGGGCACACATTCCTACAATTTTCCCACACTTTTATAAATTCTCTTTACATTTCTTGATGTGAATTTAATCCATTTTTTACAAGGAGCCTTGTGATATATTCGCTTATTGCATTGTTACCTTCTTTCTTTCCCATTTTCTCTCAGTTGCATATAGTGCAGGTTGTTCATAGTCCCAATTTTGAGTTGTTCTTAGGGCAATCTGACCCATAGTGTACTTTTATAGAAAGTACATTCAATGCCACAGGCATCTGTAGCCAGTCCTCTAACATGCCTGGGGACTTTCCCTCACTCCCACATCTCTGGCATAGTTTGTGCCAGCAAATTTCCAATTTCCTAGCTTCCTTTGGGGGTGGAGTCCTCCACTGATCTATTTTTTTTTTTTTTTTTTTTTTGACTAGAGCTCTGCTTCCCTCGGCCAACTGCTTTCTCCACAATGCTTCATCATCATGCCCAGACTCCCACATATTTTCTGGGATCCTGTTTAGAATAGAATGCTTTCCCAGGTGGGCCATCATTCTTCAGTTTGCCCAACCAGCCTTTCTCCATAATTTTTTACCTTGTTTCTCCCTTCACTCTCCATAGTAATGTATATGTACCTCCCAACCCTTGCCTTCTGGCTTCTGGCTGGGCTTGGCCAATGGTGGAGCCCTGGTGGGAGATACCAGGAAATGACTACGTGATATGAGGGTATTTATATCACCAGCTTCTTTCATCCTAGATTGCCCTGAAGTGCTCACTTTCTTCCACTGAATGACAGAGTTCTTCTCCAAGTGGTTTTCTGCTTCCATATTCCAGGATTGCTTCCACTCCTCATAGCTTAAAGATGGTTACAGCATGTCTGGGTACAGAGGTATTTCATTTTCCCTTGTGGCTTAGTTATACCTTTAGAATAGTCCCTTTACCAAACCACTTTGAATTATGCTAGCCTGAGTGTGACAACTGCTTTCTCTGAAACCCTGACTGATATAGGTTCTATGGCAATAGACACATTTGTCTTGACAAATCATCTTGTGTCTGAAACCTCAATTTGCCAGACTTTACCTGCTCAGTGCATCTCAGATACTGATGATTGCTGCAGCCAAGCTGGAGGATCACTGTGCCCTTCTGGATGAGTCATTTAACTGTAGATTACCTCCTTGGGCACCAGTACTATACCTGGGTCAATTTCTCCCAGCTTTGTCCATGCCGAGTCCTGGCCTGATTCCCCTCATCACTTACACTGTTGATGTATCAGCAAGCCTTGCAGCAGAGCAATGCTTGCCCAAATGCAAACATGAATCTCCCTGTTTGTAAGCTACATGAGACAGACTTTCAGTCTAGACCTGCCCTTTATTATGGTAGGAGAGACCCCAGAAAAGTAGCCTTCTAATTCATTTCTTATATAGATGCAAAGATGTATCTAAAATATTTATTTGTAAAGCAACAAGGGCATGCTTTCCAATATGATTGTATAATATAGTTTCTTCATTTAAATTTGTGGTTGTTTTAGATATTGAAAAATGAGCTTCATTTTGCTAGGATTTACTGCCAAGAAAACCTTGTACCATGATAACTCTATATTTCTCTTTATCTATGGAGACATTTAAAAGTGTTTAAAAATTGATTTAGTAGCTCATGTAATATTTTACTTAATATTTTAATATTAAATTTTAATATTTTATGTTATTATGCTTTAATATTTTTAGCTTACTGTTGTTTTAGGATAATAAAAATTTCTCATAATCCAGAAATGTGTCTTCATGAATATATTAAATTGTGCCAGCTACACAGGATAATTTGTAGAAGAAATGTCCTAAATTACAATATATTACTTTCAAGTATTTTTGGTTTAGATTGCATCATGAGATTATTATATTTAGAATTTTCTAGTCTGTTATTTTAATAGTAGTTAACTTGTTTGTTGGTAAGTATAAGTCACACAATTGTTTATGAACTCTTTTAAAGGGATATAACCTGCTATGACATTTTGGATTTGCTAATTGTACTCAATTTTGAGGTGGTAGGCTTGTGATTTGGCAGTCTTTGCTATTTGTCTTGTGTTAAATGATTGATGGTCTAAGTCCAATTCCTAATGGGTTTCTGTTTATTTCTGTTGAGGTTGGCATTAATAGGTCTTCTCAGCCAAGATGCCAAGGACTGACCTGGAATAGACTTTAAATTAATTTTTAGCTTTGAAGATGTTCCTTCTAGGTCAGGATTGAGGCCAAATAGCAGCACAATGGAATGGAGCAGATTTTTGTCACTGCTGTGCTTTTTCCTGCCCTATTAATTAGAGGGGGTTATCGAAACTAGTCAAAGATGTTAAATAAATTCATTAGTTAGAAGGTTAGCAACATCTAGAGTCCCACTTGGAATTTTTTAAGCTCAATCCACTTATACTAAAGATAGATAGAGGAGGAATTTTCAATAGAGTTCATAAACAATTGTGTGGATTCCCAATTATAGCCATTGCTTTAATATTGAGAGACTAGTTGTATGGTTTCCCCTCTGCTCAGTTTTATTGTGGAATAATTGACAAATATAATTGTGTATATTTGTACAATGTGATTATCACATATATATTGTGGAATGATTATTATTATTATTATTATTATTATTATTTTAAATCTTTATTGTTCAGTTTATTAATTACATTGTTCCCCTTTTTTCCCCCCTATAGTTCCCCTCCACCTGGTACCCATCCCACCCTCCGCCCTCACCCCCCTCCACTGTCCTCTCCCATAGTTGCATGATTTTTGTCCAGTCTCTTACTGCACTTCACACACCCCCTTTCTCCCCAAGAGTTTTCAGTCCATTCCCTCTCTATGTCCATGATTCTGTTATATTCACCAGTTTATCCTGTTCCTCAGCTTATTAATTCACTTGATTTTTAGATTCATTTGTTGATAGATGTATATTTGTTGTTCCTAGTTTACACTTTTATCTTTTTCTTCTTCCTCTTCTTAAAGAATATCTTTCAGCATTTCATATAATATTGGTTTGGTGGTGATGAACTCCTTTAGCTTTTTCTTGTCTGTGAAGCACTTCATCTGACCTTCAATTCAGAATGATAGCATTGCTAGATAGAGTAATCTTGGTTGTAGATTCTTGCTGTTCATCACTTTGAATATTTCTTGCCACTCCCGTCTGGCCTGCATCGTTTCTGTTGAGAAATCCGCTGACAATCGTATGGGTGCTCCCTTATAGGTAACCAACTGTTTCTCTCTTGCTGCTTTTAATATTCTCTCTTTGTCTTTTGCTCTTGGCATTTTAATTATGATGTGTCTTGGTGTGGTCCTCTTAGGATTCCTATATATTGGGGTTCGGTGCGCTTCTTGGACTCCTAAGTCAATTTCTTTCACCAGATGTGGGAAGTTTTCAGTCACTATTTCTTCAAATAGGTTTTCATTGTCTTGGTCTCTCTCTTTTTCTGGCACCCCTATAATTTGGATGTTGGTATGCTTGAGGTTGTCCCAGAGGCCCCTTACACTCACTATCTTCAATTTTTTGGATTCTTTTGGTTACTTGCTTTTTCAGCTGAGTGGATTTTGCTTCTTTGTATTTCAAATCTTTAACTTGGTTCTTGGGGTGCTCCAGAGCACTTTTAGGTCTTTGTATAATATTTTTTATTTCAGTCAGTGTATGCTTAATTTCTGGTTGGTCCTTTTTCATATCCTTGAGAGTCTCCTTTATATCCTTGAGAGTCTCCTTCATTTCCATGTTGGTCTTGATCATTTCCTTGCAGGTCTCATTCATATCCTTGAGGGTCTTGTTCATTTCCTTGCAGGACTCATTGATTTCCACGTTGGTCTTGATCATTTACTTTGTGGTCTTGCTTATTTCCTTATAGGCCTCGACCTTTTGTTGGAGCCTCTTGAAAAACCCTATAACCGTGGTTTTGAATTCCATGTCCAGTCGTTTTTTTTTCCTTCATTTCTTTCACATCTGATTTCTTTTCATGTCTCTGCATGGTGGCTGCTTCCCTGAGTTGGTCAATTAGCTTTGTGTGGTAGACTTCCTACTAGGGACAGTGGCTCAGCCTCCCCGGTTACCTGAGGTGGATATGGGTTGCACAGTCTTGCTGAAGTTAAGCTCAGTTAATCGTTGTTACCACTTGGAGGGGCTGACCTCCAGGCCAATTGTCTGTGAAGCTCAGCTGTGCTCGGGTTGGGTGGGCGGAGTCTCCGGGCCAAGCAGACAGTGTCAGCTCCACCCTCTGCACCCCCAGGGACTCTGTGCCGGGGCAATGGCTGCCAGCACCTCTGAGAGAGAGCCGCTGTGGAGCTCCACCGGGTGCCGGGGAATTCAGACTCTCCCCAAATGAATCTATACTCCCAATGTCTCACCCAGGGTCATAAAACAAAGCAGTCTGACAGTTTTCCTAATGAGAAAGCGAGTCGCAGATCGCTCTCTGCGTGGTCACGCAGCGGAGCTGTTCACTAAAGCTGCCTTCTCTACAAGCCGGGAGACCCCTGCAGCGCCCGAGGTTCGGCGTGCCCTCCCACTGTCCAGTTTTCACCCCGTGTGATAGTGGGTTCCCTGGACTTCCCCCAAAGCTGGAGAATCAGTCCAGTGGGACGTCTTTGTCTCCCCGTTCAAGAAAACTGGCCGGTTTTCAGCCGCCCGCCCTCTCCGCGGCGTGCGCTCCAAACCTCTCTCCTCGTGAATCTTTCAATGCTGTCCGCCACCACTCCTCCGAGTCACAGTGTCTTATCTTCACTTTTATTTGTGGAATTTTCACTCGGCGAGCTTTTTGGTGATTCTGGAAGGTGTTTGTTCTTTCATTAAGTTGTAGTATTAAAATTGTTGAGTATGACGGCAAGATAGGTGTTTTACCTATGCCGCTATCTTGATTCTCCTGGAATGATTATTAATGTCAAGATAATACACCTATCACCTCACATAGTTAGCTCTCTCTTTTTTGAGAATGATTAAGATCTACTCTTAGTAAATTTCAAGTATTCAGTACTGTGTTACTAACTATAGTCCCCAAGCTGTACATTAGATCCTCAGAACTTATTATAGCTGAAAGTGTGTACCCTTTAACCTACATCTCTTTTATCTTTGCCATCCATTTGGTCCTTCTTTGCTATTCTTGCAGTTACCAAAGAATAAGTAGAAATAAGAGAAAACATTTAAGGCAGAAGATCCTGAAATAAATGGGTCAAATTAGGTTTTACTATTATGAGTGATATTATATTAGATATAGTATTTTCACCCAGTTAATTCAAGAGCTGCCTACATCTGTTTGCCATTTGAAGTAGAAGCATAGAATATTAATACTCTCCGGAACCGGTTTGGCTCAGTGGATAGAGCATTGGCCTGTGGACTGAAGGGTCGCAGGTTTGATTCTGGTCAAGGGCATATACCTTAGTTGTGGGCACATCCCCAGTAGGCAGCTAATCCATGTTTCTCTCTCATCAATGTTTCTGACTTTCTATCAATCTCCCTTCCTCTCTGTAAAAAATCAATAAAATATATTTTTAAAAAATACTTGAAGGAACCCTGGAAAGAATTGGTGGGTTCAACCCTGATTTACAGATTAGGAAAGTACTTGGACAATTCACAGATTCACTAGGCCTCCATATTCTAATAATATTATCCTATTCTTTAAAACAGTGGCTGTGATAAGAATATGTAGTAATTCTGTTTGCAGGTGTGTTTTTGAAATTGTTGGTTGGGGCAGTCTAACATTTTATTAATTGTTGTTTTACTTGACTAAGCTCATGGCAATGAAGTAGAGGATAATTGTATAAACATAAGGAGTGTGAAAGAGGTAGAACTAATTAAAACATAGGATTTCTTATTCCTGCTGCCTGAGTTTTATTAAAATTTTTGCTTCTCTGCTGCTTGACTTCTTGTAGACTTGGTCTAGTTTATTGCTAGCCCTCGACCTGGGAATCTATGCTATTTAACTTTGTTGTGTTATACAATATAGAAGGCAAGTGGAAAAATAAAAAGGAGCCTTGTGCTAAATGAGAGTTGGACTCTCCCAGACATCTTTATCTAGTGGTGCAAACCAACCTGCTAATGGAAACACTGAAAGTCCTGTGCCCGTATCTTAGCTTCCAGATATAAGGTGGCTGTGAAGTGCCAGGGGCAGGAAAAAGTATCAGTTCATTTATAGAAACCTTTCCTTCTATTTTGATATCTGAAAATTGAAAGCTGAAGGTTTAATCACTCACAGTGAGAATATTGTCATGATGCTAATGCTCAAGCAGGTTCCATTCTATCAGTTATGCTGTTGTAGAACTCTATCCCTTCATCCACCACAGATGACACAAACATAAGATGATGCCATGACCTGGAAAAAAACTTCTTCTCAGATTGAATGTTTAGGTGACAAAGTGACAATATATGTATTTTTGGGCTAGACAATAGTTGGCCTTTTTGATAATAGAATTGAGAAACTGCATTGCTACTCTAGTTTGGTCTTCCCCTAAAGTAGGTTACTAGTTTCACTTTAGGGCTAAAGTCCATTTAAATAAACATGAGAACCCTGGTTGAAAATGCCTCCAACTCCTAACAGTGACTTACCCTGACAAATGGAGCTGAGCCCCAGGCATTTGCACCTTGCCTCACTCACTTCCTTAATCAACCAACCTGCAGGCTTTTAACACATGATAATTGAAGCACTAAAATATTGAGGTCAGGGAAAAACTGGTCCCCAGCTAAAGCTGAGTATGTTTGGCATGCTGCTAATACCATCCTGAGGCACCAACTCACTGACCCTGCCTTTAGGAAACACAATAATTTTCAAGCCTAAGGACAAGAACCGTGTTTTGGGTCTTTTAGCTTGACATTATTATATCAAATTTAGGTTTGTGATATCTGTGAACTGTCATAACTAATTGCCGTAGTTTATGAAAATGTGGCTTTAAGACAGAAGAATATCAATGACTAGTTATGAAAAATTAAATTACTAATGTCTTACATTTGTAAAATGGTTTTACATGCATTTTATCTGATTTTCCTAATAATCCAGCAGGGCAGGCCAGAAGATATTTTTTTCCCCTATGTTACTGATGAAAAAACTGAGAGCTTAAAAGGTTGAGAGGTTTTCCCAGGGACACTACAAAGCTGATACCTGATATTCTGGCTTCTTGTCCACTGCCTTTCCACTGTGCTACATGGGCTGACTGAGAGAGACAGACTTTTACCAGCCAGCCAGTCAGTCGATCAACTAAAAAGGACAGAGCACAGTGTATCCAGACACTGTACTAGTAATTGTATCAAAGGTATATATTGTTTTTTTCTTTGTAAATCTAAAATGACTAGGTAGATAATTTTTGTTGATTAAAGAGTATCTAATATAGCAAATTCATAAATTTATTATCCTGAACAATTTGGATAAAAAATTACATTCCATATTGCGGAGAGGAATATAGTTTTAAAATAGTTTTGTTAAGATTTTCACTAATACTCTTATTTTAATTGATTTAAAAAATTATCTTTATTGTTCAGTTTATTAATTACATTGTTCCCTTTTTTCCCCCTATAGCTCGCTTCCACCTGGTACCCATCCCACCCTCGGCCCTCCCCCACTCCCCCACTGACCTCTCCCATAGTTGCATGATTTTTGTCCAGTCTCCTGCTGCACTTCCCACACCCCTTTTCTCCCCAAGAATTGTCAGTCCATTCCCTCTCTATGTCCATGATTTTGTTACATTCACCAGTTTATCCTGTTCATCAGCTTATTAATTCACTTGCTTTTTAGATTCATTTGTTAATAGATATGTATTTGTTGTTCCTAATTTACAGTTTTATCTTTTTCTTCTTCCTCTTCTTAAAGAATATCTTTCAGCATTTCATATAATAATGGTTTGGTGGTGATGAACTCCTTTAGCTTTTTCTTATCTGCGAAGCACTTCATCTGACCTTCAATTCTGAATGATAGCTTTGCTGGATAGAGTAATCTTGGTTGTAGATTCTTGCTGTTCATCACTTTGAATATTTCTTGCCACTCCCGTCTGGCCTGCATCGTTTCTGTTGAGAAATCCGCTAACAGTCGTATGGGTGCTCCCTTATAGGTAACTAACTGTTTTTCTCTTGATGCTTTTAATATTCTCTCTTTGTGTTTTGCTCTTGGCATTTTAGTTATGATGTGCCTTGGTGTGGTCCTCTTAGGGTTCCTATATATTGGGGTTCGGTGAGCTTCTTGGACTCCTAAGTCAATTTCTTTCACCAGGTGTAGGAAGTTTTCGGTCACTATTTCTTCAAATAGGTTTCCATTGTCTTTGTCTCTCTCTTTTTCTGGCACCCCTATAATTCGGATGTTGGTATGCTTGAGGTTGTCCCAGAGGCCCCTTACACTATCTTCAATTTTTTGGATTCTTTTGGTTACTTGCTTTTTCAGCTGAGTGGATTTTGCTTCTTTGTATTTCAACTCTTTAACTTGGTTCTTGGGGTGCTCCAGAGCACTTTTAGGTCTTTGTATAATATTTTTTATTTTAGTCAGTGTATGCTTAATTTCTGGTTGGTCCTTTTTCATATCCTTGAGAGTCTCCTTCATATCCTTGAGGGTCTTGTTCATTTCCTTGTAGGATTCATTCATTTCCACGTTGGTCTTGATCATATCCTTGAAGGTCTCGTTCATTTCCTTGCTGGACTTGCTTATTTTCTTATAGGTCTCGACTTTTTCTAGGAGCCTCTTGAAAATCCCTATAACCGTGGTTTTGAATTCCATGTCCAGTCATTTTTTTCCCTCCATTTCTTTCAAAACTGATTTCTTTCCATATCTCTGCATGGTGGCTGCTTCCCTAAGTTGGTCAATTAGCTTTGTGTGGTAGATGTCCTACAAGAGACAGTGGCTCAGCCTCCCCAGTTACCTGAGGTGGATATGGGTTGCACAGTCTTGTTGAAGTTAAGCTCAGGTTAATCGTTGTTAGCACTTGGAGGGGTTGACCTCCAGGCCAATTGTCTGTGAAGTTCAGCCGTGCTCAGGTTGGATGGGTGGAGTCTCCGGGCCAAGCAGACAGCATTAGCTCCGCCCTATGCGGCCCCAGGGATTCTGTTCTGTGGGCAATGGCTGCCAGCACCTCTGAGAGAGAGCCGCTGCCAAGCTCCACCAGCTGCTGGGGAATTCAGACTCTACCCAAATGAGTCTGCACTCCCAAGGTCTCACCTAGGGTCATAAAACAAAGCAGTCTGCCGGTTTCCCGAATGTGAGAGCAAGTCGCGAGTGCTCTTTACGTGGTCAGGGTCACGCAGCTGCGCTGTTCCCAAGTTCATGCAAAATCCGCACAAGCTCACCCTCTCCACAAGCCGGCAGACCCTTGCAGCAACTGAACTTCGCCTGCCCTCCCACTGTCCAGTTTTTACCCCGTATGATAGTGGGTTCCCTGGACTTCGCCCAGAGCTGGAGAATCAGTCCAGTGGGACGTCTTTGTCTCCCCTGTTCGAGAAAACTGCCCAGTTTTCAGCCACCCGCCCTATCCGCTGGTGCTCGTGCTCCAAACCTCTCTCTGCGCGTATCTTCAACGCTGTGAGCCGCCACTCCTCCGAATCACAGTGTCTTATCTTCACTTTTATTTGTGGAATTTTCACTCGGCCATTTTTCTGGTGATTCTGGAAGGTGTTTATTCTTTTGTTAAGTTGTAGTTTTAAAATTGCTGAGTATGACGGCAAGATAGGTGTTTTACCTATGCTGCCATCTTGGTTCCTTTAATTGATTTTTGATGAATAAAATGACTCAACTTTCTGAAAGACTAAATATGTGTTATGTGTGTGTGTGTGTGTGTGTGTGTGTGTGCACGTGCATGTGTGTGTGTGTGTGTGTGTGTGTGTGTGTGTGTGTGTGATGTAACCTAGGTTCCAAATTTGTTAAAAATAAAATTCCCATCTAGTAATCAGAAAGGCAAATAATTTTTGGTCAAGGAAAGGGAAACATGAATAAACGTAGAATGAGAAAAGAAGGAAGTAAGGAAGGAAGAAAGAAAGGAAGAACGAAAGCAAGGAAGAAAGAAAAAAAGAAAGAAAGGAAGGAAGAAAGAGACAGAAAGAAAGGGAGGAAGGAAGAAAGAAATATATGAAGAAAGGAAGGAAGGAAGGGAGAAAGGAAGTGAGGAGGAAGGAAGGAAGAAAGAAAGAAAGGAAAAACTGGGCAAATAGGAGAGGGCTGAAATCAACGGTTTTGTCAAGTACTTAGTCTATAATTTTAAATGTCAGATAGTACACAGACATTAACTTTGCTATTCATAGACATCTTAAGCATATTTAACTGTGTTTTCTATAATTTCTATACTGTGTTGGATTTTTGCTCCCTGAAATTTCTTCCTTCTTTTCCATAAATGTAATTTCACATCTGCTTTGTTATTTGCATTGCCTATGCTTCTCGCAGCCTATAGGACATTCCACAATATTTATGAAGGATCAGTCTGTCCACTTATTTTCTGACTAAAACTCTAAAAATAAAAAATCAGAGAGCTGAGTTTTAGACTTGAAAGTAAGTATAAGCCTCACCTGATTAATGTAGGTGCAATTAATATATAACTTTCATATGTTATCAAGATCAGAATACTGATGAATGAGCATTCTAAGGATAGCAAATATTATGGTGACCATACATAGTCTCAGGAAACTTAAATACAAACAGAGATCACTCACCAGAAAAAATCTTAGATAATTTTTCTTATCATATGGTATTTACTATATGATAAAGGTAGACACTAACCTTGATTAAACTTGATTCTAAGGCAAATTTTCTCATAAAAATTTTTAATTTGTGTTTCCACTGTTTAAAAACAAGGTGAGTGATTAGTACCATCTACTAGAACTCTGCATGTTGAGACATGCTGCTTTAATACCACAGGTCAGGGAATTATCATTTAAGTAGATAGACCATATGTTGGGACATAGGCAAAGTCTCTCCAAATTCAAGAAGAGAGAAATCATATCAAGCATATTCTTAGATCACAGTGGCATAAAGTTGGAAATCACCTACAATGAAAACAATCCAAAGAAATTAAACACATGGAAAACAAACAGCATGCTATTAAACTATGACTGGATTACTAGAGAGATCAAGGAAGAAATAGAAACATCATGGAAACAAATGAAAACGATAGCACAACAATCCAAAATCTATGGGACACAACAAAAGCATTTTGAGAGGGAAGTTCATAGCTCTACAATCCGATTGCAAAAAAAAAAAAAAACAAAAGCAAAAACAAAAACAAAAAAAACAGCGGAAATAAATTATCTAATCCAACAACTCAAAGAGTTAGAAAGAGAGCAACAAGAAAAGCCCAGTGTAAGCAGAAGGAAGGAAATAGTAAAGATCAATGCAGAGGTAAACAACATAGATACCAAAGAAACAATACAGAAGGTCAACAAAAACAAGAGCTTGTTCTTTGAAAGGATAAACAAGATTGATGAACCTCTAGCCAGGCTCACCAAGAAGCAAAGAGAGAGGACACTAATAAATAAATCAGAAATGAAAGAGGCGAAATAACAACAGACCCCATTGAAATACAAAGGATTGTTAAAAAATACTATGAACAACTCTACCCCAACAAATTGGACAACCTGGAGGAAATGTTTATATTCTTAGAAAAATATAACCTCCCAAAACTCAATCAGGAAGAATCTAAACAGCTCAATAGACCAATAAATATGGAAGAAATTGAAGCAGTCATCAAAAAGCTTCCAGCAAACAAAAGCCCAGGGCCAGACGGCTACACAGGGGAGTTTTACCAAACATTCAAGAAAGAACTAAAACCTATCCTCCTCAGAATATTCCAGAAAATTCAAGAGGATGGAACACTTAGAAACTCCTTCTATGAAGCTAGCATCACCCTAATACCAAAACTGACAAAGATGACACAATGAAAGAGAATCACAGGCCAATATCCTTCATGAATATAGATGCCAAAATCCTCAATAAAATTCTAGCAAATCGGATCCAGCAGTACATCAGAAAGATCATACACCATGACCAAGTTGGATTTATCCCAGGAATGCAAGGATGGTACAATATCCGCAAATCAATAAGTGTGATACATCACATAAACAAATTGAGGGATAAAAATCACATAGTCATATCAATTGATGCAGAAAAATCATTTGACAAAATCCAACACCCTTTCTTGATAAAAACTCTCAACAAGGTAGGGATAGAAGGATCATACCTCAACATAATAAAAGCCATATATGATAAACCCACAGCAAACATCATACTCAATAGGCAAAAACTGCAATCATTTCCCCTAATAACAGGAACAACAGGGTTGCCCACTCTCACCACTCCCATTCGACATAGTACTGGAAGTATTAGCCATTGCAATTAGACAAGAAGATGAAACGAAAGGCTTCCAAATAGGAAAAGAAGAAGTAAAGCTATCCTTATTTGCAGATAACATGATATTGTACATAAAAACCCCAAAAGACTCCATAAAAAATCTAATAGACTTAATAAATGAGTTCAGCAACGTAGCAGGCTACAAAGTTAATGCTAAGAAATCTATGACATTTCTATACACTAATAGTGAACTTACAGAAAGCGAGACTAAAAATGCAATCCCATTTACCATCACACCAAAAAAATTAAGATATCTAGGAATAAACTTAACTAAGGAGGTAAAAGACCTATTCGTGGAAAACTACAGGACACTAAAAAAGAGATAGAGGAAGATGTAAACAGGTGGAAGAACATACTGTGTTCATGGATTGGGAGAATCAACATCATTAAAATGTCCATACTACCCAAAGCAATCTATAAATTTAATGCCCTCCCCATTAAAATACCATATTTCACAGACCTAGATAGAACTCTCCAAAAATTCATCTGGAATAAAAAAAGGCCCTGAATAGCCACAGCAATCCTGATAAAGAAGCACAAAGTCGGTGGGATTTCAATATCTGATTTCAAGCTGTATTACAAAGCTACTGTTCTCAAAACAGCCTGGTACTGGCACAAGAACAGACATATAGATCAATGGAATAGAATAGAGAATGCTGACATCAACCCAAACCACTATGCTCTATTAATATTTGACAAGGGAGGCATGAACATAAAATGGAGTCAAGACAGTCTCTTCAATAAATGGTATTGGGAAAATTGGACAGATACATGCAAAAAAATGAAACTAGAACACCAACTTATACCATACACAAAAATAAAGTCAAAATGGCTACAGGACTTAAACATAATACAGGAATCCATAAAAATATTAGAGGAATTCATAGGAAGAAAAATCTCAGACATATGACGAAAGACCTTCTTTCGATGATACTGCTCCTAGGGCAATGGAAGCTAAAGACAAAATAAACAAATGGGACAACATCAAAATAAAAAGCTTTTGCACAGCTAAAGAAACCATCAACAAAACAAGAAAACCTACTGTATAGGCGTAAATATTTGCAAATGTTATCAGTGATAAAGTTTTAAGCTCAAGCATTTACAGGCAACTCAGACAACTTCATAAAAGGAGGACAAATGATCCAATAAAAAAATGGGCAATGGACCTAAATAGAATCTTTTCTAAAGAAGACAAAAGGAAGGCCCAGAGACATTTGAAAACTTTGCTCAAAGTCACTAATTATCCGAGAGATGCAAATCAAAACGACTATGCGGTACCATCTCACACCTGTCAGAATGGCTTACAACAACAAATCAACAAACGACAAGTGCTGGTGAGGATCTGGAGAAAAAGGAACTCTCGTGCACTGCTGGTGGGATTGTAGACTAGTACAGCCACTGTGGAGAACAGTATGGAGTTTCCTCAAAAAACTAAAAATGGAGATCCCATTCGACCCAGTGATCCCACTTCTAGGAATATACCCCAAGAAACTAGGAACGCTAATTAGAAAGGATATACGCACCCATATATTCATTGCAGCATAATTTACCATAGAGCTAAGATTTGGAAACAGCCTAAGTGCCCATCAGCAGATGAGTGGATTAAAAACTATGGTACATTTACACAGCGGAATACTATGCTGTGGTAAAAAAGAAGGAGCTCCTACCATTTGTAATAACATGGATGGGTTTGGAGAGCATTATGCTAAGGGAAATTAGCCAGGCAGAGAAAGATAAATATCACATGATCTCACTCATTTGAGGAATACAATGAATGACATAGACTGACGAACAAGAATAGATCCAGAGACTGAGAAAGGTCCATCAGAATGTTAACCCTCAGGGTAAGTGGCAGGTGGTGGGAGTGAGGGGGAAAGTCAATATATTTAAACTCTTGAGCTAAGATAAGTAATTTGTGTTTTTACATCCTTGACAAAGTTTATATAAAGTTATAAAAAAAATGGCAGCTAGTTTGAGATTGAGCTGACATGGCCTAGAGCTTGTCATCTCCTATGGACACCAGTCCTTAGGCTAGGCCCTCCTTAACCTCCTGTGACACCATAATACCCTTACATGATATTATTCTATGATGTCATTATAATTTTTATATTTGACAACAGCATATTATACAATTATCCCAAATAAGCTTACAAACTAATTCTTTGAATGTTGAGCAGCAATTTAAAAAAAAGGATAGGAAAGGAATTAATCCCTTTCCGAAGGAATTAAGGTACTGGGAAGGCATCGGAGCATTCTATATTGGCCCCTCTTGCCCTTTTTGCCAAGATGGGCCCTTTTCTTACTATCCAAATACACACAGCTGATGCCTGAGCTTTCAGTTCAAGTTGTGGCTGCAGCCTCTGGGCAGATGGCACCATGGACCTATCTCTTGCCCAATGGTGTGAGCTGGGCTCTCTCTGGAGAAGAAACCTGGGTCCCCTGAGATATGTGATCAGGACTGGGACCCCGCCAGCAGGCGAGGGGACCCCAAGGCAGGTGCTGGGCGTGGAGGCCATGGGGCCATAAACTACAAAGGAGACGGAACTGAACCTCACATCACCCTGTTTGGCCCCTTAGGATGGGTGGTTAGCCAGAGACAGGTAAGATCCCTCAGGGAAGGAACAGCCTAAGACAGGCACAGTTGCAGAGGGGCCAACAGGAGAGAACTGAAAGGTCAACAGAGGTGGGGCACAGACCCTCACCCACTAACCTTGCAGGGGCCCGAACTCTCACCTCTTCTGAGGGAGGTCTCCTTCGCCTCCCACACACAGCTCAGATCGGGATCCAGGTTACAGACAGAGAGTTGGCCAGCAACAGCTGCTCTATATCTAAATTCAATCTAGTACCAGGAATGCTCAGGGCCTACTCAAGAATGCAAATAATCCTTTCCACTAATATTTACAGGGTAAACTAAGATTTTTGCTTGAGTATTAAAACTGACTATATAATAGTAATCAAGTTTTCAGATTAATTTAAATTGGCCATGTGAAATAAGTGAATACTCCAGAAAATTTAAGTGTACTGGACAAAAAGCTGTTCCTAAAATATCAACTAAAATTTCTATTAGTAATTCATCTCATTGTAAAAATGCCTAATATCCAAAGAAGCTAAAGCAGTCATATTTTTATGCAAAAATTAAAATTTAAAATTACCAAGACTGCAATATAAAATTTCTAAAAGCCCCTATTAATAAAACAGGTGGGAAGGGAAGGGGGGTAATATCATGAAAGGAAAAATATCCTGTAAGTAAATTATTATCTAGAAAATTCTTACTCCAGAAAAGTTATTTCCATTTGTAATGCCAAGAGCAGGACACCCATAAAAAACACACATGGTGTCAAAATAAGCCAAAGAAAAATCATTTGGGCAAAAATAAAAAGAATCCCAAGTATAATTTACAAAGAGGATCCCTTTGTTAACTTTTGGTTGAGAATGTGTTTGTGTGTTTTCAGAGAACAACTCCAAGACCATGTGGGTTCCTATGACAGTGAGGAACTGATGAGTCTGTTCCAGTCACGAGGATGGTCCAGAGATGGGGGACACTGATGACACCTTGCCATGCTAGCAATTGGCAGCTGTGGGTTGCTGCAGGCGGCTCAGGACCAATTCAGAGAGGATGGAACTTGCATTGCCACCAGATGTCCACCATCCAGATACCGTGGCTGACATGTACACATAAAAAACTATTTGACATAGAAACTGCGACTCAGAACAGTTGGACATTGAAACTGAGACTCAAACATTTTTTGTTCTTATACATTTATTTCTAGTATGCAGATCCAAGATATTTTTGAAAAAAACAAACAGGGGAGAGCGATTGATATAGAGGCAGGGAGGCATTGAACAGACTGTCAAGCTAAGGGAGAAAGCTGGGGAGGGTTGGGGGCGGGTTCTGTGGGAGATTAACGGTAGGACTTGTATGCATGCATATGAGCATAACCAATGGATGCAAGACACTGGGGTGGGGGGGCAGGTGGGGACATGTGCTAGGGGGTAGGTGAACCTGGGGGGAAGTCTATGGGCAGAAAAAAGGAAAACATATGTACTACTATTAAATCTAAATTATTCTGCAAAAAAATGAATAAGTAAAATATTTTAAAAAGAACCCAGATAAGGGGTATTAGGCAATCGATTCTGCACCTGATCCCATCTGTAAGAAGGAATTTATTGAGCAGTCAAAGTAACATCAATAAAGTAGGCAGAGGAATATTAATCTGTTTACAATTAGTAGAACCTGTGGAAAGAGGAGAAACTACAATCTAAATGTATCTTGATAAGTGAATGTCTAAAGAAAATGTGGCATATAAAAAAAGAGAAATGTATGATTTGAAGATTGTTGTATTCACTGACATTGCCTAAAAGCTGATGAGAATTCACTTTTTTACTTTTACTGAAGTGAATTTTTGGCAGCAGGAAGCAAGAATGTCTGCTGTGCATCAAGAGTCTAAGGTGCTTTGCTTGTATCTCACCTCTCAAGGTTATCTGTGTAACCTCTCAGATTCCTGCCAAGTAAGGAAGTGTATCAGTTTTTTCTTTGACTCAAAAGGTTTCATTAAGTTTATAATTTCTCACACTACTCTATAAATTAAAAAAGATTAAATGTGTAATATATAAATATGATTTTAAAGGCAAGTAACATTTTCAGCTCCATATATGTCTGATTACTGTCTAAACTCCTATTCTTTTTCTTAATATTCATTTAAAATACATTTTACATTAGTCACGATATATGTAAATATACCTTTTGGCTTTATAAGTGTTTAATTTTCTTTAATTTTCTTGAATTTTATTGTATGTGAAAAAGCATAATTTATTGATGAAACAATTAAAATAATATTATGTAATGTTTCATTTGGAACTGAATAGGTTTAAATCATATAGTAAAATTTAACTTCCTATAGTACACCAAACTTTGACAAAAATTGTTTTGTATCTATATTTAGAATTTTACATTTTGTTTTTAAAAATTGCTAACTTATTTTGGTAGTTTTTGCTTTTTTGTTCTAAATGGTAGAATAAAAGAGAAGGCTTCAAGCTATTTCCAAGCAATTATGCACAAATAACACATTGAGAGTTCGAAAGGTCTATTTTCTTCTACCAAATTATAAATCAAATGGAATAAAACATTGCTTTATTTTCTCTTTTCAACAATGTTTTTTAAATTACTAGAGGTGCATTAATGTTCCATTTAAACATTTTGACCCGATGTGCAGTTTATTAATTCAGTGTTGATCATCTTGAAGAAAATTTTCAGAATTATTGTTTTTATGTTTTTAATCAGGATTACATGTTGCAAACAATAGAAACCTATTCTTGATAACTCAAGCAAAAAGAATATTGACCAGAAGAGTATAGGGTGACAAAATCAAAGGAAGCTCAAGGACCAGGTTGGAGAAAGGGCAAGAATCTGGGGAGCTCTTAGAATTTTGTGAGCAGTAAAGTGTCATCACAGTGATGAATCAGCTTCTGTCATGCTTTCCTGTCCTTGGCCATTTAGGTAAAATTCAAAGTCCCAGGAAAAAAAAATTGGGTTGGATTATTATGGGTCACATGCTCATTATTTAGTGCTTAGCTTCAGGGAAGTGGGACATCTTGACTGACAGTCCCACTTACATGGTACCCATTAGGGAAGAGGTACCGATGTTCTCCCATAAGGAGAAGATGCTGGGTGAACATGAACAAGACTTGTTAAAATGTATGTGTTTCTGTCTCCAAACAGTCTATTACAGATAGGCTAAGTTACAATATATGACTAAGAATAACAATTACTTAAAGCTGAAGAACAAATAAAACTGAAGGAGTAATAATAACCTGGATGATAAACTGATTGAATGAGTGAGTCAAGATAATTATCTATCTGATCTTCTTGACTACTCTGAATGTTCATTTGATAAACTCTTAGAAGCTTAAAAATGCTCCTGATTTAAAGGAAAACTTATAAACAACAATTTTACTTATCAATTTAATAACACCCCCCATGTAGCAGACATCTGCCATTTTAGGCTTTTTGGCATTCATTGCACTTTCTCATGGCAATAATATCCTAGTTTTCCATTTGTCTCAGGAGAAAACAACTTCATCCCTAGCTCCAGAGATAGGTCCTGACTGACTGAAGTTTGTTCTCCTCATCACAAGGATTATGTCCCATGCATTAACCTGGGCTGAAGAAAAACAAGAATATATTTTTTGGAGACTTCTATAAAAGAGTTCTAGTTTCTCCTCAGAATTTATCTGGAGAGCTACTTTCTCTGGATGATATGGGCACAGATATGAGGCCTGATGTTGCTGCAGCCATTTTGTTACAACAGAGATGTAAAGTCTGCAGTCAAAGTTAACATACAAGGAGAGCAAATTCAAGAGAACTGCAGAGAAGTGGAGTTGGTGCCCAAAGGATTACACTTTACCTGAAGTGGTTGCTACTGGTGGACCTTAAATGAGCCCCATATGTATTTGATCTTGTATGCTAGTTTGAATTGGCATTGCTATTATTGCATTTGAAATAATTCTGACTGATACACTGCTAGAAGTCCTTTGTAAGTCCTAGGGTCTATGAATTAGATTGAAAATTGCTGAATTCCATGATATTTATGGTCAGCTCTAACAGGAAAAATTTTATGCTTTTTCTGGTAATAGGGGGTACAATTGAAGACAAGTATGAGAAATGCATGTTGAATGATTGAACATGTATTCTGCAATAGATTTCAGCCTTACTGTTGAAGTACATTTACTGTTTTTTAGCTATTTTTAATTCAGAAAGAGGAACTTTTGTGATTCATTTCTCTTTTTTTTTGTTCTGTATGGTTGAATATTTGTGACTTTCATGGCTTTATTTTTCTTTAAATGTATCATGTTTATGCAAAGTTTCAAATTTTATTAATAATCTCAATTTTTGTCTGTTCTTGGGCAATAGGAGATTCCAAAACATAATAAATATTTAAAAAATGCATGTTTAAAGCTATGATTTCATCAATAGCATATTGCTAAACCAGTGGTTCTCAAATATGGTTGCACATTAGAATCACCTGAATCATTTTAAAATAGTGGTTCTTAAAGTTCAGAGTACATCAAATCACCTGGTAGTCGTTGAAACAGATGTCTTGTGCCAATCTCATTTCTGATTCAGTAGTTCTAGGGTGGTGTTTTATGATTGTCGCCGCCCCGCGCCACCCCCCCCCCCCGGCAATCCCTTCATGGTTCAGGGTTCAGGTTCATTGTTCGGGCTCTGGAGGAGGCTGCACACAATGAAAGAGACTAGAAAATACTAATTTGGAAATATTGGGGGCCAGGCGGGGATGGGGGGGGGGGCACGCAGCAGGCAGGAACCCAGCTAAAGAGAAAGAACTCCTCCATGCTCTGGCCTTGCTATCCCTTTTATTCAGATTGTGGGATACACCCATAGCCTTTAGGCAGGCAATTCCAATAATAGCCAATCAGCAAGGATTTACATAAAACTAAAAGATGGAAGTTGTTTTAGTTACCATTGTCTCAACTAAACAGTGGGTAGTTGGCTCTGACCTTTCAGAGCCTCAGTCTTCTGGGTTCCTTGTCCACACCTCTCTGCTAGCGAAGACAATGGGCAGCTTCCAACTGTGCTCCAGATTTTTACAGTTCTAAATAGTTCCCAGGTGAAACGGATGTTACCAACCTGGGAACTACTGCTCTAAAAAAGTGTCACATGATCTCATTCATATGTGAAATCTAATGGACAAAATAGATCCAGAGACAGAGAAGCATGGAACAAACTATTGAATCTCAGAAGGAAGGCAGTGGAGAGTGGGTGAATAGGAAAAGATCAACCAAAAAACTTTTATGCATATATGTATAATCTATGGACACAGACAATAAGATGGTGAAGGCCTAGGAGAGAAGTAGGCTAGCAAAGGTCAAGGCGGGGGAGGGGACATATGTAATACTTTCGACAATAAGGATTAAAATGAATTCATCCTAGATTGTGTAAATCAGAATCTCCTTGGTGGAGGTAGTTTTTAAGACCCCCACTCCCCCTCAGATGATTCTGCTGGAGAACCAGGTTGAAAACCACTGTACCAAACAGAAAGATGATGTCTGGCTTTTATCTTCTGATTAAGCATGTACAGAGGTCCTTTTATTATTCCAATAAATTGAACTCCTTGACCCACAGGTACTATCTCACTAGGAAGAACTAATTCATTTAAATAATAAAAAAAGACAAGGGGCTGTGGGAAAGGGAGGAATGGGAAGTTATAGGTGAATGAACTCAGAGTTTCAGTTGGGGAAGATGAAAAAGTAAAAAAAAAAAAAAAAAGGTAAAAAGAATCACTATTGTTCATTATTTAGAAGAATGACAGATAAGTATCAACTATCTCTTAACCCAGGAAGTTCTGTAGATTGCCTCAAAAGAATATCTGAAATTATTTTATTCAGGAAAACAAATGGTCTTGCATGGGATTAGGAACTGCTGGAGGGACAGAGTTATCATAATCCAGTGGCCTGGATTACCCAAGGTAAACTGGAACAAGAATGGGCTTTTCAGTTGGTAGCTGATATAAGGGCTCAAGATAAGTCACCCCAAGATGTACCTCTGGATATGCAGATTGTTTTGAGCTAAAAGTAACTTTAGCTTCAAGCTCAAGATAAACTTCTGCCCCTCTCTTCTCTTTAAAAAAAAATATATTTTTATTGATTTCAGAAAGGAAGAGAGAGATAGAAACATTAATGGTGAGAATCATTGATCAGCTACCTACTGCATGTCCCCCACTGGGGATCAAGCCCACAACCTAGGCATGTGCTCTGATCTAGAATTGAGCTATGACCCCCTGGTTCATAGGTTGATGCTTAATCACTGAACCATACCAGTTGGTCTCTCTTTACTTAGAAGAACTTGAATTAGGGGCTTTTCCCATAAGAGTTGATCAGATATAACTTCTTTTGGCATATCTGGCTCAGGGCAAACATCTTTCACTAAATATCCATTCTTATTCTGCAATGACCCCTTGAAGCCCTCAAGGTGCATTAGCTCATCCCCAGCTCTTGTCTTGGATACCTCAGTCCCTCTTTCTATCTCTGAATATCTCCTACATGTGGGATCTCTGGTTCTCTCATGTATGAGGGGTTTCATACATACGTTTATATTAAATTTGGTTATTTTACCTTGCTAATCTGTTTTATGTCTATTTGATTATTAGACCATCCAGAAGAATCTTGAGGGTAGTGGAAAGTTTGTTCCTCCCTTAAACTGGAATAAAAAAGTAGATACAATTGCTGCCAGAGATGATTCCCAAGGCAGAGGGAGAAATACCCTTCTTTCTCTCTTCTGACTCTCTGACCAGCACTGATCATTGCCTACTCCAGCAGAATAGTAGTTGACAAAGGAGTCTGGGCAAAACAGACTGTGGGGCAGCATATAGAGCTGAGCAGAAAAGGGAAAGAATGAGGAATGAATTTGAAGGCAAACATGCTGAGGGCCAACACACTCTTTATTTCTGGGACAATTCAGTCTCATTGATAAAAATCAATAAAAGGAACATCCATGCATGTAACTGTACTTGAAATAACATATGGAATTGTTAGCTAATTCTATTGGAACTAGAAACCCAGTATATGAAAATTCGTGCATTTATGGGGGTGGGGGTGGGTGGGTGCAGGTTGTCCCTCAGCCCAGCCTATGCCCTCTCACAGTCTGGGAGCCCTCAGGGGATGTCCAACTGATGGCTTAGGCCTGCTCCCTGAGGAAAGCGGGCCTAAGCCGCAGTCTGCCCACCCTCTGCAGGAGGTGACCAGCAGGCCAATCAGGAGACAGACACAGGTGGCCCCATCCCTCATTGTGCCACCTCTGCCAGTGGCTTCTCTCTGTGGGAGGTGAGCACTGGCAGGCTAATTGTTAGCTAATTCACTGTCAGGGGACAGTGCCGGCACCCATCACCCCGCTACTAGTTGCTGCTGGCCCTCTTTACCCCATCGCCATCTCCTCCCTCTGCCCACTGGCATGCACCTTGGCTGGTCTTGCATCACCTGCTCACCAGCCCCATCCCCCACCAACTGGTTGTTCTATTATTTGGTCAATTTGCATATTACATTTTTATTATATAGAAGTTTCACATACCCTAAAACTGTGTGTTTATATATGTACTAGTAGCCCTGCACATGAATCCATGTGCTAGTAGTTCTCTGCAGGGCCTGGCCACTTCATGCCCACTACCCAGAGGCTCTCCGTGGCCCAGAGGCCCATCCATGGCTGGAAGAGGAACACCTGCCTCGTCACCAGAGCAATGAAGCAAGCATTTTGCCAGGTTGCTCATGCTGCCTGCTCTCGGAAGCCACCCTCCCCAGGACTGGGGGACTCCAGCAGGTCTGAGAAGACTGGGCACCACCATCTTGTGGCTGTGGGTGCTGCCATCTTTGTGATGGAGTGACAGTTAATTTGCATATTACCATTTTATTAGATAGGATATTTGTTGTTTGGTTTCCTTTGGCCAATTGTTAACGTATGTTAAACACTATAGTCCTTTTCTAAAGTAAAGCCTAAAGGCTTCTTCTAGAATTTGGTATACCAATTTTTCCTTTATGATGGAAAGTAAGTAATTGTCTAGTATTGAGACAATCTTTCCCATGGGCTTTAGGATATAGATAGTTTCTTGGATTTTTTTTTTTAAACCATGGAGTGCTCCCATATGTTTTCCTAACTTTCAGGCCTCAAATTCTCTAACTTCTTACAAGCAGGACCCTTACTTCATTTTTTGACACACTAGGCTCCCATTTTTCATAAGAAAGGGCCTCCAGGTGTGCTAAAATCCAGCTAAAGACTATCTCTTGAATTCCATTTCAAAGTTCCTTAGTGAGGCCATTCTAGGTTGCCTTGAATCTGTCATTGGAATAGTAAATAAGGTTACATTTTCTCGTTAATGTGCTTTTTTGCACTGTTTCCATAATCTCATCAGAGAATTTTTCCGGTCTAGATCGTCTAATACTGTTTTGTCTATGAATACCTAATTATCATGTCCTTCAGTCTCCAGAATGGCAGTCATAATGTTGTAACATATGTAATTATGTACAAATATATATAATATTATTAGTTATTACAAGTCATTGACTCCTCATCAAATTCTAGCTTGTCTGAGAGGATCAGTTTAAGGAGCTTTCTCAAATGTTCCATGCTAAGGAATTATTAACTCTACTGCTTTAGTCTGGACCTGAGTGGATGACTTATCCCTTCTGGAATTTGTAAATAAATGAGCATTTATAGCATATGCTCCTGGCAAAAACAGTGTTCTTTAGCTTACCCAGTGAAACAGGAATTTTTAGAGAAGAAAAAGACAAGTTTTGGGAAATTTTAGAAATTAAGGGGACCATGGAAGAAACACAGGGCTGCAGAGCAGCAGAAGGTGTATTTCCATAGAATAGAGGAGCTGAAAAGCTGCAACAGGTACATTTCCATAGAATGAGGGAGCTCGGAACAGCAAAAGGTCTATATTTACAAAATAAAGAGAAGGAAGCCCAAAGAGAATAGGAATAAGGAAGGGGGAGGGGAGAAGAACCTCACATGCTCCATATGAGGTTCGACCTTTGAGCTCAGGAGTTACTATAGTAACCAGTCTAAGGCAATGGTTGGCAAACTCATTAGTCAACAGAGCCAAATATTAACAGTATAACGATTGAAATTTCCTTTGAGAGCCAAATTTTTAAAACTTAAACTATATAGGTAGGTACATTGTTATTAATTTAATGAGGGTATGTGGTATTTTGTGGAAGAGCCACTCTCAAGGGGCCAAAGAGCTGCATGTGGCTCGAGAGGCACAGTTTGCTGACCACTGGTCTAAGGGAACAGTGACCAATAAGAGGGGAAATCAAGGCACCAGGATCTGAAGCCTTTATAAGCCATAGGGAAAAGGAACTCAGTGGGACCCTTTCCCCCTCCCCTCTCGGGAGTCCATTCTATGGGACTCTTTCCCTCTCCCCACGTGGGAGTCTGTACTTATTCTTCAATAAATCTCCACCTTTGCTCTACTACCCTCTGCCCATGGATTCATTCTTCAACTCTGAGGGACAAAGAATCCTAGTTCCAGCCCCAAAATTCCATATCACCAACTCCATTCTGACCTTTGGGTTGTCATGCTTTATTGAAGAAAAGTTGAAAAGTCAAATCCTACATTTCCTGGTTTGCCTTTTAGTTGGAATTTTTCAAGATATCCATGTCAACATAAGAAACATCCAAACCTGTAAATTTTTATGAGTTTATTTGAGCCAAACTGATGACAATTGCTAGAAAACAAAATCTCAGTGGATTGAGAAAGTATCCAGAGAAGGGCAGTTTTATACCATATTTTATACATTAAATCAAGGGAAGAGGCATAAGGAGGGTTAAATGAAATTCATTGGTAATAGATTAGGGAGGCATGAGAAAGCAAAGTGGAGAAATCTCTGGGATTGGATAAAAAAGTAAAATGAAGAGACAAATACTTCTTTTACCTTGGTGGAGTATAGGGTAGTTAACAATTACATTTTACAGCACATAGAGATGGTATTCAGGGGAACAAGATAATAATGAGGGGTTTCATGGTCTTGTGGTCTGGTGAGAGTTTGCACCTTTATGGGTCTGGAAAAGAGGATTTCTCATACATTCCAAAGGTATGTTCTTTTAGAGTAATTAGGGAGACTGAGCCACTGGGTTTCGTGGTCTTGTGGTCTGGTGGGAGTTTGCACCTTTATGGGTCTGGAAAAGAGGATTTCTCATACATTCCAAAGGTATGTTCTTTTAGAGTAATTAGGGAGACTGAGCCACTGGGCCCTATAGGACACCTAGCACACAAAGACATGCTATCAACACTGGGAAGTAGCCAAAATGTGGAGACAAAGAAACAGGTCACAAATGAAAGAAATGGAGGAAAGCAAACTACTGGATATAGAGTTCAAAACCGTAGTTAAAAGGTTACTCAAGAATCTTCTAGAAACCACCAATAAATTTAGTGAGATCCTCTAGAATATGAAAAAGGACCAACTAGAAATTAAGCTTAAACTGACTAAAATAAAGAATAATATACAAAGATCCAACAGTAAACTAGAGAATTCCAAGAATCAAGTCAAAGATTTGAAATACGAAGAAGCAAAAAACACCCAACCATAAAATAAAAAAGAATCCAAAAATAAGAAGATAATGTAAGGAGCTTCTGGGACAATTTCAAGTGTACTAACATCCAAATTATGGGGGTGCCAGAAGAAGAGAGAGAGCAAGATATTGAAAACCTATTTGAAGAAATAATGACAGAAAACTTCTCTACCTGGTGAATGAAATAGACTTACAAGTCCAGGAAGTGCAAAGAACCCCAAACTAAAGGAATCCAAAGAGGACCACACCAAGACATATTAAAATGCCAAGGGCAATAGACAACAGAGAGAATCTTAAAAGCAGCAAGGGAAAAACAGTTACCTACAAAGGAGTAACTATGTGACTGTCAGCTGACTTCTCAACAGAAACTATGCAGGCCAGAAGGGAGTGGCAAGAAATATTCAAAGTGATGAATAGCAAGAACCTACAACCAAGATTACTCTACCTAGCAAAGCTATCATTTAGAATTGAAGGTCAGATAAAGAGCTTCACAGATAAGAAAAAGCTAAAGGAATTCATCACCACCAAACCAGTATTATATGAAATGCTGAAGATGACAAAGAAGAAAAAGGTAAAGACAAAAACTATGAACAACAAACTAATAACAAATACATATCTATCAAGTGAATCTAAAAATCAAGTGAATAAAAAGTCTGATGAACAGAATAAGTTTGTGAATATAATAGGATCAGGAGCATAGAAAAGGAATGGACTGACAATTCCCCAGGGAAAGGAGTGTGAGGGGTGTGGGAAGAGACTGGACAAAAATCATATACCTATGAATGAGGACAGTTGTGGGGGTGCATAAGGGCAGAGGGTGGGGTGGAAACTGGGTGGAGGGGGTATGGGGGGGGGGAAAGAGGAACAACTGTAATAATCTGAACAATAAAGACTTACTAGTAAAAAAATTGTTATTGATCTAAGCATTGACAGAATAATCATATTTCTATGTCAGATTAAGATTTGCTCAAATCTGACACTGAGAGAATTGCAGTTGACAGAAATCATGGCCAGAGGGGAAAGTCCATGGAGGCCAAAATTATTTCTGATCAGTAGAGACAAGTGGTCAAAGAAGCTGATTGATGAGTCAGGTCTTTGTTACAAATCTTAATTAGGAAAGACTCCATCTCAATGAAGTCGACCTGAATAAAGCAAAAATCACAACAGAAAAAAAAAATCCCATAATAAATTATCTCTCTTGATTTTAACTCAGCTAACTAATAAGACTAGCCTAAGTCATAGAGTTTATTTGCTTGCTGTTCTATTTATTACATTCATAGTCTTTAGATGACTGGTCTTACTTTCTCAGTCTCTCGATATTTGTATTTTAGGTATTTATTAATTCACAAAGGTTTTATAGGTAATTTTTTTGTGCTGAAATTAGTAATACTTTTGTGAAACTCTTATCTAGGAAACATCTGAACTTGGAAGATGATTTTTCTCTGGGCCACTATTTAATGGATGCTGACTGAGTCTGAGAAGATAAATATAACTACTCAAAATGTAATATCATTAAATGCCAGACATCAGGATGTCTGGGTTTGTAAGAGAGACTTAGCTGACATCCCTATTTAAAAGGCCAGCATAATTTTTTAGTTTCTTGCATTTTGTGCTTAACTTTGGAAATTTGTGGAAAATTACATTGAATAAAAGTTTAACAAAGGGAACAAAATTCACTACTAATTCTACAAGTCAGAGATGTCATCTGTTAATCACTATTACTGTTTTTAGGTTTATTTTACTTAGTTGTATTAACATATAAATGTGTAGTAAAAAAATTTTATTTTGTAGAAAATTTCAAACATATATAAAAGTAGATAAGAGTATAATGAATCTCTGTGTCCCTGCTATTTATCGTCCATAATTTTTAGCATGTTGCCATTCATTCTTCATTTATTACCCACTCTACTATTTATTCATCCTCTACCTTTCCTTTTTTTGCTATAATATTTTAAAACACATCTAAAACATCATATAATTTCACCCATAAATACATCAGTATTGCTTTTTAAAATATAAGAGGTTTTATTTTGTTTTTAATACATTATCAGCCTTATCAAAATTAAAATACTAATTCTTTAATATCATCTAGTGTCACTAGAAATCAACCATGTCAGACCTTGATTTTTGATTTCCAGCCTTCAAAACTGAGAAAAAAAAAGTGTTGTTTAAATCACTAGTCCTGTATTTTGTGATGGCAGCCAGAATAGACTAAGATACCTACACACTTGAACATTTTTTGTTTAAAAAAAATTGGTTTGTTTACTTAGCTTAATTCTCATAGGCAGACTATGTTGAGATGTAATTTACATACCATAAAATTCATCCATTGTAAGTATGAGTTGTAGTAAATGTATGCTCAACTTATTCATTTTGTGAAACCATCACCAAAATCCAGTTTTAGAACAAATAGATCATTTATAATTTATAATTTTAAAGGATTATAATAAATCTCAATGATGATGTTGGATTTGCTATAGTTATTAATAATTGACAACTTGAGATATATGATACCATATATGATTTCAGAGAAAAATTGTGGGCACATGTATTTATTGATAAGTCACAATAGTTGCTTACAAACTGACAGCTTTATTATGTTAGCATCATAAAATGATAGACATTTTATGTTTTGAAATAGCTTATATAATATGGAGATTTTTCTTTGCCTCTCAAAACTTTATAAAACATACTGTTGTAAGTATTTAATATTTCAGAGAACTCTGAAGCCATAATCATTTTATTCCATTGTTATAAACCTGTTTCTTTCTACATGAATACTTATAGGGATTTATTTATTATTGTAATACAAATTTTCTACAATGGGTCTTGTTATTGCTGTCTTTTTATTATTTTTATAATAAAATTTGAATCCTTTAAAATTAATTTGGAGATTTAAATCTTCATTTCAGCTAGTAAAGTTTTCTTTTATTATATTTCAATTTTGACTTTGTTTTTGTGGTTCAGGGCTCATCAATAATACCAATTTATCCATTTTTTAAGATTTGGATTTTATTTGCTGGATTTTATATTTATTATTGTTACTTTATTTTTATTTTTTAATATATATACATTTTATTCTTCAGGTCACTAATTTAATACCTTTTCTTGTGTCTGTTTTGCTAATGATTAAGTTTGATTATAGCCTTATATTTTAATATAGTCTTTTCATTCTAGTGTCATTTAAATTGTACTTATTCCAATTCTCTTTTTACATTTATTATGCCACCCCTTTTGAATTTTACTACTAATTCAAAGGCTTCTTATTTTCTGTTATCCTTATTGAAAGAATCTAGTTTTCTTTTCCTTTTATTGTCATTAAGAACTTTTCTTGTGCCAAAGAATTTGTTATAAGCCCTCATGTTTGTGTGGTTTCTGCTTACTCATCCTATTACAAGGTGTTTGCCAACAGATAGGGTCTGTGGCTAGTTTCCTATCTGGTATATGGCTTATTGACTGTCAGTAGAATTAACTTTTTAGATTTCTAGTTGTGAAGTAGATTAATGTTCATAAATTCTAGACTATTTAAATGTTGCAGGTTGGCTGGATTGTAATGGTTTCCAAGCCATCCTAAATGTCTGTTCTTTAATACTTTGAACCAAGGGAGTAAAAGCCATACTAGGGTGCCCATAGTTGACGAACAGGATTGTTATTTTCATTTCTGCCCATAGTATCTTACTTGTTTAAAGTTATATCTGTAAAGTATATCTATTGTTACCACCATCTCTTACTTCTCTTCCTACACACACACAAACGCATACCACACACACTTTTGTTGTCTGTTTTGAGAGTATCATTCTCCAAATAAAGGGTGGTAATAATGAAGGCCAGGTTGGGGTGTAGCATGCTCTACCATGCAAAGATTGTTTGTGTACAGTGGCTAGCACTGATCCTGTGTCTTTGATCTGCATGATGTACAGAGAAGGATAAAACAAAGACCTTCTTATATTCTTTCATTTTGTCAATTTTCCCTATTTAAAGTGGCTAATTATGATTACAATTCATCTCCATAGCTTCTGCAGTCAATGGAATTTTCTGTTTCTGGTTGTAAGTTGACTGTCATTTTTAGTTTTTGTTGTCCTCAATTTTTGTCTTTTCTTTGCCTTCATGGGTATTTTAGCAAGCTGTTGGGACAGTCTGGACTGCTAGTCAAGTGCCAATTTTTAAAATATTTCTTTGGATTCCAGTTTTTAAACATTTATTGTTGACACTATTACAGATGTCTCCCATTTCCCCGCCTTTACCCACCTCCACCCATGGACTACAATATATGTTCTTTGGCTTATCTTTTCACCTTATTTCACACAGACCCTTCATCCCCTTTCCTATGATCTCTGTCAGCCTATCCCATGTATCCATTCTTCTGTGTCTATGTTGTTTGTCGGTTTATTTTGTTCATTAGCTCTCACAGATAAGTGAAATCATGTGGTATTTGTCTTTCTCTGTCTGGCTCCCCCCCCCCCCCCCCACTTAGCATAATAATCTTCAGGTCCATCTATGCTGTCTCAAAGGGTAAGAGATCCTTCTTTTTTTGCAGCCAAGTAGCATTCCATTATGTAAATATACCAGGCTTTTAATCCACTCTCTACTGGTAGGACAACTTGGGCTGTTTTCAGATCATGGCTATTTAAATAATGTTGCTATAAACAAAGGGGTGCATATATTCTTCTTGATTGGGGTTTTGGGATTCTTAGGATATATTCTCAGAAGTAGGATCAGTGGATCAAAAGGCAGTTTCATTAAAAAATTTTTAATATATATATCAATTGATTTTAGAGACAGAGGAAGAGAGAAAGAGAAATAGAAACACTGACTAGAGAGAAACATCAACGTATCAGTTGCCACCTGCATACCTCTACTGGGGATTGAGCCCAAAGCCTGGGCATGTGCCCTGACCAGGAATTGAATCAATGACTTCTTGGTGCAGCAGACAATGCTCAAACCACTGAGCAACACTAGCCAGGCACATTTTTAATTTTTGGAGGTAATTCCATATTCTTTTTTCTCAGTGGCTGCACCAATCTGCATTCCCACCATCAGGGACTAGGGTTCCATTTTCTCCATATTCTCACCAGTACTAGTTTGTTGATTTATTGATGATAGCTATTCTGACAGATATGAGGTGATATCTCATTTTGGTTTTAGTTTGCATGTCTCTGATAATTAGTGGCGATGAGCATTTTTTCATATGTCTATTTGGCCATCTGTATGTCCTCTTCAGAGAAGTGTCGATTCAAGTGCATCCCATTTTTTAATTGGGTTGTTTGTCTTCCTGGTGTTGAGTTCTTTATATATTTTGAAAAGTAACCCCTTATTAGATGTATCATTGATAAATACATTCTCCATGTAATAGGTCCATTTTTCATTTTGTTGATGGTTACCTTTGCTGTGAAAAAGCTTGTTAGTTTGAAAAAAAAAAGTTTGTTAGTTTGATGTAGTCCCATTTGTTTATTTTTCATTTGTTTCCCTTGCCCTAGGACAGGTAAATTATGGCTCGCGAGCCACAGCTGCTCTTTGGCCCCTTGAGTGTGGCTCTTCCACAAAATACCACGGCCTGGGCAAGTCTATTTTGAAGAAGTGCCATTAGAAGTTTAAGTTTAAAAAATTTGGCTCTCAAAAGAAATTTCAATCGTTGTACTGTTGATATTTGGCTCAGTTGACTAATGAGTTTGCTGACTCCTAGGGCCTAGGAGATACATCAGTAAAAATATTGCTCTGAGAGATGTCTGAGATTTTACTGCCTATGTTTTCTTCTAGGATTCTTATAGTTTCGTGACTATTTAACTTATTTTAAAATGCTAAGTGAAGTCATTAATATCTGAGAGAGAGAAAGATGTATTTATGTAGCTGTTTGAACTTGGAAGTTATTCACTCTCATTAAGAGGTATATGTTTCTCCATCCTATCTGTTGCTTTGGATAATAGAATACCACAAAAGCAACATTTTGCCAGCTCCTAGTCTAGACCTCAGGAGCTCTTGTCTGCTTTCTTTCTGAACTTTTCTCATTTCCATGTGAATAAACTGCTCAGTGGCAAGGGGAAAGTGACCAAGGTGTCTCCATTACCCATTCTGACTGAACTATTTGTTGGACACATGAATGGAGCCATATTAAGTTATCCAACTCCCAGTTGGTCAGCCAGCATCTGACTGCAGATGAATTAGTAATCTCCATAGAGACCAAAAGAACACCATCTGAATCTAGTCCAAACTGCCAACCTATAGAATTGTGAGCTCAATAATCATTGTTGTTTAAAGCTACTAATAGTGTAGCTTGTTATGCAGCAATAACTGATATATAGCTTTCTGTTGGCCTCAGAATGAATTGGACTCCTCCTACCTTTCTGATGTTAATTTTTCTATTTTCTTCCTTGCTCACAGAATTTCTTTATATGCCTCTAACCAACCAAACTTGTTCCCCACATTTGGTTTCACACTTAAAAAAAAAACATCTACCTAGAAAATATTTTTTTCTGTTACCTCTACCAAGAAAACATTTCCCAAAGTCTTTGTGTGACTTATGGCTTCATATAATTCAGGTCTCAGCTCAAAAGTGAGTCCCTGCTTAATCACTCAATCTAAAGAAGCCTACTCAGATACTCTCTAATGTATTTATCACTAGATTTCACTTTCAATATGTTTATTAATATTTCTTTTATACTCTTCTCCCAAACCCTAGAACTGTGTTGTTAATAGAAATACAATGTAAATCACAAATGCAAGCCATATTTGTAATTTTAAACTGTTGGGAGAAATGTAAATTGATCTAGTCACTCTGGAAAACGGTACGAAAGCCTCTTTAAAAATTAAAAAAAATATATGATCTAGCAATATATTCTGTGAATATATCCAAAAGAAAAACAAAACAAAACAAACACTAATTCAAAAACATTTCTACTTCCATGTTTAGTAGCAGCATTATTTACAATTGCCAAGACATGGAAGCAACCTAAGTATTCAACAATGTGGGAATGGATAAAGAAGTTGTGATATGCAGGGTTTCCCCCCAAAAATGTATACACTTAACAATTGATAGCTCAATTTATGTTTGTTTCTTTTTAGATTTAACCCATTGGAATTAATAATTATTCAGAGGGTGTATACTTTATGGGGGACAGCATATATATATATATATATATATATATATGTATGTATACATATACATAAAATGGAATATTATTTAGTCATGAAAAATAAGGAAATCCTACAATTTGCAATAACATGGATGGACCTTGAAGGCATTATTTTAAGTGAAATATGTCAGACAGAAAAAGATGAATACTTTATATCACTTATATGCAAAATCTAAACAAACCCAAAACTCCCAAACTCATAGAAAAAGACATCAGACTTGGGTAGAGGAAGGAGGAATTGGACGAAAGTGGTCAAAAAGATAAATAGATATTGGGGATATAATATACAACATGATGGCTATAGCTGTATTGCTGTATGATATATGGGAAAGTTGTTACAAGAGTAAATCCTAAGAATTCTCATCACAGGAGGAAATGTTTTTCTTTATTCTTTCTTTTTCTTTTCATTGTATTTCTATGAGAAGAAGGATGTTAGTTGAACCTATTGTGGTAATCATTTCACAATATATGTAAACCAAACCATCATGCTGTATGTCTTAAATTTATACAGGTTTCTGTAGTGGACCAAATAAGGAGCTTTGCAATAACAACCAGGAGAAATAGTTTGAGAGTGGTAGTGAGCATGGCAAAAAAGATAAGTAAGTAGAGTTGAGGAAATTTGAAGAATTGTCTAGAAGGACTAATGTTTCCAACTTTGGCAATGGAATAGATAACACTGGTTTTCATGGGGACAGGCAGTAAGTGATATGAAGGTTGGTGGGATTTAATACAATGCAGCTTGGTTTGGGTCATGTTGAAACTCTGATACCTGTGGGACTGCTGCATTGTTTGTGATTTACTTATTATTATTTTTAATATATATTTTTATTTGTTTTAGAGAGGAAGGGAGAGGGAGAGAGGTAGATAGAAACATCAATGATGAGAGAGAATCATTGATCAGCTGCCTCCTCCTGCACACCCCACACTGGGAATTAAGCCCGCAACCAGGGCATGTGCCCTGACCAGGAATCAAATCGTGACCTCCTGGTTCATAGGTTGATGCTCAATCACTGAGCCATGCAGGCTGGGCTGTTTGCAATTTATTGATATAAAATCCAGGTATAGAGACAAAGAGTTAAGAGACATTAAGTCATTGATAGTCATTGAAGGCATAGGCATGGATAAAATTTTCTAAAAGAGTGTGTACATAGAAAAAATAGTTTACAATGGAATCTTGGGAAATAATAATGTTGAAGAGAGAGAATGGTATGGAGGGAGATCATCTAAGTGAGAAGGAGTAACTAGGGAAAATCTCAGGACTTTCAGAGGATAGAGCTTTAAGGAAGGAGTAATCTATCATGAGAAATGCCAAAGAGAGCTCAAGTAAGATAAGGAATAGCACAATACTTTGAATTTGAAATTGGTATATGGTATCAGAAACTGACAGGAACAAGTTCAGCATAATAGAGGGGGTGAAAACAGAGGGACAGTGTGAAAAAGAATGAGGGGAGAAGAATTGGAGATAATGAGTTTAGGCTCTGGGTTCTGAAGGCAAGGGAAGAGCAGATAGCTAAAGGGGCGCATAGGAGGAGACAGGGTGATTTTAATATTGGAACTGACAATTACCATTTTATGTTGAGTAAATCTGCAAAGTAAAGAGTGAATATTTGATAACAAAAAGCCCCTGATGTGGAAGAGGTAATGAGACTTGGCACAGGTGGCAGGAGTTTCAATTCTGTTGAAACTTTATACAGTTCCACAACAATAAGGTAACTTATATGTGTCCTTCATTAATTAGTAATCTTCATTTATAACCAATGGGAATTTTAAGAAATGATTAATTTTCACTACACTTTCAGAAAGAATAATATTTTAGTCATGACCCTCATAAAGTCTCCAGAGTCCCTTTTCTCCTCTACTCATTCTTCAGATTTTATGGCACATTAGAACCTGTTCTCCATTAATTCAGCCAAAATTATGCTTAATGTCAGGAATATGGTGAAGAACAAAATGCAATGCCAGCTTTTGAGATCCTCTAGTTGCACACGGGGCCTAGGAGTTACTCTCAAGATCCTTGTGATTGCTGCTGGTAACAGTGACGTAATGGTAATTTACTGGTGATATTATATGACCCTTGGTCCATTATATGACCCTTGGTCCATGATTGTGACAAAGTAAAATATCAACTTTTCCTTTGCTTTTGTTCCATAAAATAACCCTGTAGAATTCCTCTTATTAAAAAAAAAATGAAGTAGTATTATTACAGCACAGACCAACTTTTCACTTGAAAAGTGCTCTTAAGAACAACAAGGTTTTTTATTTCTTTGTTTGTTTATTTTACTATCAATTGAGTGTCTTGAGGACAAGGATCTTCTCTAATACTTTCCTTTACAGATACGCTATCCTGGAAAATACATGGTTTAGAATTCAGGATACTTGGGTTAAATGAGTAATCAGCCATGTAACTTAACAGCATCTACAACTTAATAACACCTAGAAAATGACAACACCTGTCCTACTACTTCTTATGTATTTTTTTTAAATAATCCGATAAATTAGAATTAAAAAAAAATAACAAGTGTTGTGCTGATGGCTTCGGGAGGGTCCCTGAGTCCTCATTTACTTTGGTTCCATTCATGCCTAAAGTATTTCATTTAAAGAAGATAGTACCTAGTTTTGATTAAACTAATGGGTTCCCATACTTTGTAACAGAAGTTATTCTGACCTATGCAGTAGTTTTCTTCAGAATTCAGGCATTTGCATCATCTGTGACTTGGTGTGAAACACAAGAAAGTTGGCAACAAGGCACAATAAGACTATCAGGTATAAAATGCTTCTGGGGAGCAAGCACAGATGGACTCTCCAGGTGCAAGGGTGGCGATGTGGACCGACACGTGTGATGCTGACTGACTGTGGAAGCTGAGAACAAAACTGTACTGAGGCCTTGTATGCATGTCCTCAATCTGAATCTCTGGATGCCAGATCTGCCCCCTGGAGGAACATGAGCATGTCCTTATTATTGGTAGAAAACATGCTCCTCACATTATCAAGATTCAAAATATTATTTAGAAAATCAATACGTGTATCAAATTGTAGGCGTTAGGAATTCTGATTGATTTGGAGAGTAGATTAGAAGCTATAGAGAAAAGAAGTCAGGCTTCCTTGTAGTCAAGTCCCAGCTACAATCTGGTCCAAGGTCAGGCAAGAAGGAATTATCCACAAGAGATGGATCTCTTAAGAAACTAAATACCTTTGTTATCCAGGTTACTCTTTCAGTGGGCATTAATGATTGACCTTACATGTAGGATGATCCGAGTTATACATCAGCCTGTAATTAAAGTTTTCTTTTGCCCTCTCTTCACTTCTACGACTTAACTTGTATTGCTCAACATTCCCTTCTCCACATTTTTGGGTCTAGAACTTGAGAATAATATCAGCAGCTTCTGTATTTTGAAAGAGCCTAAATCCTAGATTAGGATTGAGCATTAATGTTTTGTTAAGTACCTGGCAAGACATACCCACGGAGATGCTTAATGAATAGTGGTAGCATTTGCCAGGCACTCATTGAGCCCACAGAAAAGCCTCCAGCATTCAGATCTATCAAGTAATATCTATCTTAATAAACTTTTCTCACCAATTTTATTTCCTAGTTTTGGACAGCTTCATCTCTTTTTATATTATTGATGCAAGAAACTATAAATAGTAACAAAAAAGTAAAATTTTCCCACAAAAACCTGTTTCTGTGGAATTAAATGAAGATTATGCATGAATACGTTAGGACTTGCTGTCTGTCTTCTTTTAGACATGCCTGATATCTTATGCCTCGCCTAGTTCCCTGGATTGTGTAATTGATCCTTACTAAGCAGCTACAGCCCTTAGATGGCTGTGCGCTTTATCTTTCGGAGGTTAACATCAGCTTCACCTCAGCAAGTGTTGTGTTATATTCAGCAGAGAATGGGGCACTTTTGATGTCTTATCTCATCTGAGGGAGTATCACGGGATTGGTTAAGAGCAAAGTCTCAGGAATGCCACAGAGCAGGATCCAGACACAATCTCTGCTTTATTCTAACTTTTAACCAGGGCAAGTCATTTTGACCTATGAAGCCTCAATTTCTTCACCTGCAAAATGAGGATTACTTGAACTTCCTCGTTGCTATAGGATCAGATGAGTAAATCTAGGCAAATAGTTTAGCCCAGAGCTTTCCACAGACTAATCCCAGATAATCATTGCTTGCTATCATAGATGGTTCACGGGTAGGCAGTACGAACCTCCTATGACTTTTGCAGAATATAGTGAAATTTTTCTCTAAATTAAATCAGTTAAATGGAGGATAACTTCGCCCACACTCCAAACCCCTCACCCCTGGGAACATCTGGCAATGTCTGAGAAATTTTTGATTTTCCCAGCTCATTGGGGTAAGTTAGAGATTGCTACTGACATCTCATGGGTTGAGGTAATGGGGTTGTTTTGTTTCTAAACATTCCACAATGCACAGGCAACCCTCACCCCACCCCTCCATCTCTCAGAGGGAAATTACCTGGTTCAAAATGTCAGTGGCGCTGAAGTTGAGAAACCCTGAAGTAAATGGAAGGGAATCCTTCCACAGATGAGTCATGATTATACCCAAATCAAGAAACCAGTCTATCAACAACTATTTGTTACCCTTCTGTCCCAGGTTTAATATCTTTAGTTTATGTAGCGTAGCATCTTTACATATATTAAACTATTAATTCTGACAAAAATCTTTAAAAAACAAGCTGGACTGCATTAATCAGTACCCCCTCCCCTTTCTTTTCTTTCTTTTGTAAATGTGGAGAGAGGTTGACTTTCTCACAAAAACACAAATGGTAATTAAACCCAGATGTTTAAGTTCCAAATACAGTGCTTCTCCTCTCTCACAGGCCCAGCATTGCATTTCTGTGGGATTATAGGAGACGTTTTAGAAATGGTTCCTCCCCTAAGATTTTTAGTCAGCTGTTAAGAGATTTACACATGAACACTTATTTATACCTATTGGGCTATAATAAAGGCATGTTGCCTCTCCCATCCCCACCCCTTCAGTGTTGGAGAATATTGCAAGGCAGCTAACTGAAAACCGGAGTGTTCTCTTTCTTCTCAGTATCAGAGGGCTCTGCTCATTTGCAACGTAAGTGTAGTAACTTGTCTGCAAAGCAACAGTGCTACCCTTCTTTACAATCTGTACTTTCAGAGCATATGCCATCATGTTCCCTTTCCCCCACAAGCCCTCCTACAGAGCCCAGATGGTGCCTGGCCTGATCTTGCAAACTTCAGATTGCCTCCATTTCTTTTCATCCCCATCCTCTTCTGAGACCCGAGGGTGAGGTGCTGAGGTTTACTGATGAGAGCATGTCTAACTTGACACCCAGGGGTTACCATTTTCCAAAATGCAACCAGTTTTGACGTGCGAACTCTGTTCTTCTCAGCTCAGAGGCTATCCATATGTCAGCACCTACAGATTATTTGATGAAGTTTGTGGAAGTGCTGATTTTGAATTCGGATTTTGTATAAATGTTACGAAAATTCATTTTAGAAAGATAACAGACATGTGATGCCTAGTCATTGCCTAGCTACCTGATACCTCCAAAGAACAATGTACTTTCATCTCTGCACATGCTGTGTTTATGTTGTTAAATTAGCTTAAGATTGTTTTGACAAATGAGTAAAGCTGATCCTAGCTAACAGTCATGAGGAAGTTTTAATATCTAACCCATTAAAAAAAAACACCCCAGGACCAGGTAATAATACTGCAAAGGAAATAAATAATTCATGATTAGTTTCATGAATATTTATTATCAAAAAGTTACCAAAAGACTTTTATTTTTATTATTACTTTTTAAAGATATATATATTTTTTTGATCACAGAGAGGAAGGGAGAGGAAAAGAAAGATAGAAACATCAATAATGAGAAGGAATTATTGATTGGCTGCCTCCTGCACATCAGACCGAGTCTGCAACCCAGGGATGTGCCCTTGACTAAAATCGAGCCCAGGACCCTTCAGTCTACAGGCTGATGCTCTATCCACTGAGCCAACCTGGCTAGGGCCCAAAAGACTTTTAGCGATCTTTTTTCATGCGGAGTTCTTTGATGATAATAATAAAAATTTCCTTGGCATTTCTTATTCAAAGAAATCTGGTCCATGGTCAGGCGAGAAGGAATCATCCTTCTCCAATGCAAACGTTAGTAAATATTATATCAGTACACAACATTTCAACAAATAATATAAAGTTGAAAGCTATTTGTACCCCAAATAGGAGGTTTTTGTTTGTCTGCTCCGATGCTTATTGTACTTTGAAAAATGATGAAAGTCATTGGAAAGTTCCTTAGTGCTTCACAGATAAATATATACTTGCAAATACATGGACCCCCATGCTGACCTTCTTCCTGCCTAAGGACATGAAGAGAAGTGAAGTGAAAAACACAATCTTTCTTGATTTATTTTCACTTGGGTGGTTTTTGGGAGTTACTCAAAACTTATGTGCTCCATAAAAGACAGAACTGAAAGTGTTCAAGATGCAACTAAAGCAGAAACTACCAACTAGAAATATTTTCCAGAGTCTTTCCTTTCCCCACATGGTGGGTGGTGAAGTCATCCTCAGAGCTGATCATATGCTATTAAAGACAGGCTAAGTTAAGGCAATGCAGGAAGGATGCATGGCGCTGCTTTCCTCGGAGAGGCCCTCCCTTATGTCATTCCCCAGCTCGTCTAGAGCTTCCATTGCTTTAAAGACTTTAATTCCTAACATGTCATGCAGAGTTCTTTCCAAATCTGGTCTCTGACTAGTTCTCCATTCTCAACTGACACAATCAGGTATGTGCAGGACCTGTTAGCAGTTGATTCATCACATATTTGTGGAGTGCCTACTCTGTCCCAGACATAGAGATCAGCAAATCTTGCCACTCACTGTTAGAACATGAAGAGGGAAGTAGGGGATGGAGGCCAATAGAACTGGCAGGGCTGTTGAGACCAGTTATGGAGGCTTTATGTGTCACTGTAAGGAACTTGAACTTCATTTCATTGGTGAGAGGAAGTTTTTGAAAGCTTAACACTAATTTTATAGAAGAAATAGCTTTGGAAGGACTTAGTGTTTACAGTGTAAAAAGACTGCCGTTTAGCAATTGTCTTAAAAAATGGTATGCCAACATAAAGTAATAAAATATCTTTTTGGTTATCAATTTATTCACTGAACAATGTTTATTAAGAAGAGCCAGGCACAGCAACATGTACTCATGATATAGTATAGAACAAGCCATTTTGATTCCTTCCCAAAGGAGCATGCAATCAAATGGGAGACAAATAAATATAAAATTGATAAATTATAGTTGGTATAAAGAAGACACAACAAAATTTTAAAGTAGAAACTATGAAAATAAAAAGGAGGTTCATTCATACTTTTGATAAATTACTGGGTAAAGCCTGATTGAGGTGATCTATAAGCTGAGTCCCAAGAGAGAAGTAGCACCCATTCAAGAGAGGAAAGAGGAGCATTCCAGGAAAGGGAGCAGCAGGAAGGATGAGAAATGGTTGTGGAGCAGAGAGATCAATATGGCTGAATTCTATAAGGTAAGGAGGAGCAGAGCATGAAACAAAATTGCAAGGACAAAAGCTAAAACATGCAATAAGCGGTAAAGTCTGTTAAAAAGTCTGGATATTATTCTCATGTATCTCTTTGAGTCTATTATTTACATGGTTACATAGATCTTTTTATATGAATAATAATATATATATTTATTTGGGTAATAAATCTTAAAGGTATTTAAAAGAGACTGAGAATGATTTTAATGAATTCTTCTATAAAAAAAGAGTCTAAAATGTCTTAAAATGACCTATTTTATCTTTAGACTGATTGGACAAAAAATAAAAAAATAAATTCTATTTTAATTATTTGTGTAGGAAAAACTAACATCTTCACCTGCCAGCTCATCATTAGTTACTAAGACTATAAAAGAGGGGATTTTGACTTCCAAAAGAGAATTTCTGAGCAGGTTTTGGTAAAGTAATCTGAAAATTATATCTTTCTTCTGGAAGCCAGCGATTAATTTTACCTTCAGAGTATATCATACTTAACGGAGAGAACAATTCAGTGGGCCTGTATCCTAGTCAGGGAGGCTGATATCATTTACAGCACAGCCTCTTAGATAAGGTTTCATCCCCGTTGTTGGGTCTCATGAAGCAGCCTGGACCATTGTGATTTGACCATGATAGGGTTTCACGCTGGTGGTGGGTAGACTGTAGATTTCAAAGAGAGATGAGAAAAATCTGTACAAATCTTATTTTTAAAAATATCACCCCCCCATTAAAAGTATTGACTGCCTTTTCTATTAACTGGAAAATACAATATAATGATTCTTAAATTAAATAGTCATTGGAACAAGAGCTAAGTTTGTTTAAAAGCTAAAAGCTGCTTAGATAAGC